>AP031355.1:17587500-20087500 GCA_037833965.1 Marchantia polymorpha subsp. ruderalis
CAGAGAGCTGATGGTGACGCTCGACCCTCGATGCTGCGCTGTGCTGTGTCCACTGTCCCACCGATCTGCAAGAACAGTGTATCGTGCACACATCCTTCACGGTGAGAAAACTCTGGCACACCAATTTGAGTTTCTCCACCGACCGAATTTTGATGCTTGTGATTCCGATTATTACAAATATGTTGATTAGAAGTCTTAACAGATTCCAACACAGCATGCCACCCGGGCAGATATCGACAGGTTTGATACCTGTTTCTGCCTACACGTCACTATAATATTCAAATTATAAATTATTATTTAACTCTATGTTTTCGTACCGGCGGCTGACTATTATAACTAATGGCTCCCCTGCCGTCCGCTAGTCTTCGTCGCAGCACCAACAAACAATGGGACCGCGGTCCCATTTCAGATCGTGAGTCGACTCACCTGGTTTCTGCCACCGTCATCGAATTTGCGTCGTAGGCTTACGAACCAGCAGGGATGCCACGCCAGCTACCAGCTGACGTAGCCATTCCAGCATTATTGGAGCTTCGACGACGACCTCGTTGTGGCTACTCTCTTCTCTGCTGTCCTTCTATCCGTCGTTCCCGGGGTTCGGGAAACGATGTGCGCCAACAAGACGTGCTCGCTATGCGCCTCCGAGTAAAATATTGCATGCCGTAGACTCCCAATTATTCGAAACGGTAGAATCAAAT
This sequence comes from Marchantia polymorpha subsp. ruderalis, assembly GCA_037833965.1. Lineage (NCBI taxonomy): Eukaryota > Viridiplantae > Streptophyta > Marchantiopsida > Marchantiales > Marchantiaceae > Marchantia > Marchantia polymorpha. The sequence continues at coordinate 17,588,196 of AP031355.1, forward strand.
CACGCACACACTAAAGGTCATATTCCCTCCCTGGCTCGTGAGGGCACCGACCCACCGGCCGCTGCTCGTGTCCGAACAATCCAAACTTCCGTTCTGTGACTTAGTTGTGACAAGTGGCACAGCTCAGTCATTTTATTAACTGTCGTCGTGAAGGGCGAGCCCACAGTAGTTGACGTGAAGTTGGGTGATGTTGAAACCATAAGTGACATAATCTAAAAGTTGTTCAGAAATAAATTAATAGTATACATAGCGATGCAAAACATCATAACATTACAGATGCTTGCTACAGTTACAGAAGTTCCAATGAACCATATAGCTGGAGATGGGTATTACTCCTTACCGCTAATAATATGGCAGGTTGACAATATGAAGTTCAGATTCTAATTGGCATCCGTCTCTAGCGGTGGATCTCAATAATCATCACATTGCAAATAATGTGTTAATTGACACGTGTAATAGAAATCTATAGAAGATTTTTAAAAGAACTAAATATAAAGTTACCTTTACTCAAGAACTCAAAGGTGATCGAAAGGACAACTGTATAGAATGGGAAAGTAGTAGAGATAGAAATAGCGAATACATTAAGTTAAAATCAATTGACAATTGAAGCTTTTCTGACTGATTTTCATATCGATCTGGTTAAGTTCTATATACATACAAATGATGAAGATTTGTGTACATATTCAAGTCGAAATATTGGGTAACTATAACTTTTAGAATGAATAAAGTATACCAACATTCTTAAATATAGATCAATGGATTGTGACATATTATGTTTTGAGTAAACAATAATTTGAGCCCAGTTTGAGACGGTTAAGAAGCTCGTCCTCTGAAAGACGGCCAAAAATTCATTTGGCCGTCACATAGCTTTGTACAAATACCAATACATATTAGATATTAAGCGAGAGGTCCAGTAGCACGGCTAGAGACTGACTCTGGTTGCGAATCTGATTGCGAGATAGACCTCTGTCTGGACCATACCGTTTTATCGAACATCGGGTTATGGATCATTTGCATTTTGCATTTGGACTGAATAGAATCTTCGGATTAGCTGAATGCCCTGTGTGTGTTCAGGATATCGGGTTAGACTTTCTATCTTCGAGTAACTTTTGTTCTACAATATCCGATATGGAAAGGCAGTGAAATATTGATCCAAAATCCAAAAGTGATTTAGTTCAGGTCCAAAATTTTGATAAGATCCACTCACCTGAAATAAAATTATTAAAGCCAAGCTGGAAGTCTCCACCGACCACTTTTTGCTTCCATTATACCCACAGAAGGCATCCACATATCAGGAGCAAAACCTGAGGACTGAAACTTAGTATTGTAGCCAGCTTGAAAAGTCCTGTTTTAGAGCAATGTCGTCTTTGCAAAGTTCAGAATTCTAGAGATACTATGTCGTCTGCAGTGGTATCCCCATCTATGTGAATTAAATGCTCGAAAACATTGGCGGAGGATGGTGTGGTTCACACGTGCAGGTTCCTGCAACAAGCAAATAAACAATCATTAGCGGTATTTACACCGGAGGAACACGTGGGAATATTAGACAAAGGTGCCCGAATGCTGAGTATCTGAAAATTCTTATTTTTCATCGACAGCACTATCGGTGGACACGTCAGTATCTAATCCCATCTCTAGATCCAACTGCACATTTTGCTCTTAAAAAAAAGACAAACATTAATTTCGGATCCGTAAAGATTTCAATACGACAGAGAATGGACTCCATGCAAAAAGTCTAAGCTAATCGACAAGAACAAGAACCCTTCGGTACGGCCCGGTATTTTTCTGTTAACATCACCCAGATTTTCCCTATCCGTGGCCTCATTCCCGCAGATATTGTTTCCCACCACTTCCTTTTCTTTACTATGCGCGCTTCCAGAGGACATGCCCAGCCCTTGGGGACCAGGGTTTTCTGAGTCTTAGGCATTTGAGCCCGAGACGTTGCTCTAGAAATAATAAAATAGATCCTCATGATTATGAAAATTGGCTTTTTAAGAGAAAAAGACAGAAAAATGGCATTGAAGCAAGAGTCTTGCATCAAGATAGTCTTGCAGCAAGATTATCTTCATGATCTACGTGACTAGGTTACGCCGAAATAAAAGAGTGCATTTCTACTCTGATGGACCACATTGAATATTTTTCCGGTAAAAGTATTGAAAATCACGTACGTGGGCTATTTCTAGAAGTCAGCCGTAAATTTCCTTTTGCCACCATCTCACAACTGAAGACTAAGAAAGATATCTAAATCTAGAACGCTATTTGTATGCAAGGGTAGAATCTCAACTAACATAGTCACAAACAAAATCATACAGTTTACTCTCTAAGCACTAATAAAATTCAGGCTAAATCGGATTACTTGCAATTCTGCTTCGTATAAGAGGAAGGGCCGTATGTAAAAGTCGCCTGTTTCTGGATGATCGTCTCTTCCGCTCTCTAATTTGCTTCTTATAGTTCACGATTGTATCGAGAAGGTACATCAGTTCCAAACTAAGAAGTCCATCGTGGAAACAAGTGTTGCCGTGGGAGACTAGTCCGTCAAAGGCTTCTTGATCGAAGCCAAGTGGTAAGTAACCGGACATGCCTCTTACTCAGACAAGACCCTAAATTTAAAAGTGCATAGAGAGAAATCTAAATGTTTTTGTTTGTGACTATCAATTAGTTTAGATTCTACCCTTGCCCGCAAGACATTGCTCTAGAATCACAACACTTGGCTAGTCTTGTATTGGAAGATGGTGGCGAAGGACATTCACGGATGGTTTCTTGAACAGACTTCAAGGGTTATTTCCATTACTTTCATTGAAAAAATAGATGTGCAAATTTTATTATCTTTCTTGGAATGTTAAGTTAATAAATACTTAATAAACTTTTAAACAATTAGTGTAATCTTGAGTAAAGAATACAATAATCTTGAGTAAAGAAGAGTCAAAACATAACAAGTATGATATCTTGTACAAAGCATTGAAGATCATGAATTAAAACAAGACGTATTAGAATATAAGTATAAACATAAAGGTACTCTGGGTATAAATAATACTCGATTGGTAGTAAAATTTGTAAAGTATTTTCTAATCATCATAAGTAGATGAATCACAAAGTCTCACAAAAAGTGGTTTTTTTCTTAAGAGATCTTTTCATCGTAGAAAAAATATGATGTTTCTTTTAGTTGAAGTGATCAACTCAATCAAGTCTTTGTCTAGATTTGATATCTCTTATAAGTTCAAAAAAATATACATCATTTCTAGAACTAGAAATATAGATCATTTCATTACCCATCACAAAGAAGTGTAAATGTTTATTCTGAGATCTAATTGTATCTCCATAGATCTTCCAACCACTACTTGTAATCATTTTTCTTTTCTAATTTAACTTCAAATTATATTGTTTCATCCATGGCATTACAATGATGATATCATATCGAACTAAACGAATTACTCTACATTCAATACTCTCATTGTATCTACCTATAGATAATTCTACACTCCGTGGTAGTGTTTCTATCACTTTAGTTTAACTATTTGGCAATTCAACTTTCTCACTCACGTCATTCATCAACATCAAATCTAACTTCATAGTAACATTTCTAGACAGATAATTCTTTGTTGCTCCATGATCAATTAGAATTCTCACCTTGTGTACTTCCATAAAACCATATGTGACAATAAGTTAAGCTTGCTTTTTACTCCTTCCATTTACTAACCATTAACTTCTTATAACCTCGTCTTTTCTTCGCTTTGTAGATTCAGTAAGGTCGCGAGTCAAGTTTATTAATGATTTTTGTTTTTCAAAAGTTCTTCCTCCACCTCTTCATACTCTATTCCCTCCATGTTGTTGAACGGTCGTCGCTGTATGCGCCGTACTCCTTGTGGTGCCAATCTAATCCGACAAAACTTGGCAATGTGACTCATTCGTACACATGCATAACATTAACGATTGTCACGAACTCCAGCTCCTCCTCGAACTATTCCGTTATTTGCATAAACTTTTTGCAAATTTGGAACTCCTGGTCGCCAAATCTTACCTCCAAATCTTGATGGTGGTATTATTGTTGGTGCAAAACCTTTTCTATGTCAAAGGTTTTCCAACCCATCAGTGTTTGACAAGATAGATCTCAAAAGTTGTTTAATCGTTCACCGTGTGTAACACCAAAAGCATTCAAAATTAGTTGAACAATCGCGATTGCTTCATTCACTGTGGATGTATTGCTTACCATCAACTCCTTTCAAATTTGATACTTCAAGCCTCGTTTGAACACGTCGAAGGTTTCTACTCCACTCATATCCATAATAGATACATGAAGATCACAAAAATATTCATTGTACTCATAAATATCTACTTTTTGTTTCAAATTCCACGGTTTCATTCTTGTAGTTTGAAGAGAATCCACTGCTTGAAAATTTTGCATATGTACTTCCACATTCCACTCCACAAAATGGGAGCACCTCGTTCTCAAAGCATTCTTTCCCATGTTGTGTACCATATGAGAGACTTATCCGTAAGATAAGATCTCATGAACATTCTTGCAATGTAATTAGAAACGTGAAAATGGGATAAATAAATTTTTATCATCATTATTCATACCTCTAACACTCACATCGCTTTACTCTCTTTGTAAATTTACATCTTATAAGATTTTTCCATTGAAAGCAAAAAATTTGCTTGATCTTCAATCTCTTGAAGACGTCTCCTATTTGCATCTGTTGCATCAATAGGAGTTGCTTCTGGCAAAACTTGAGGTTCAACTTGCATTTCTCTAACTCTTTCTTTCTCTACTTTTTCACTTTCCAATGCAAATATTCTATCTTTCATGGCTTGCTGTTTTATATACCAATATATTATCGCTTCTTTCAACTCCTTCATATCCGTCATGATTGCGTTGAGAACCTCATCCATATTGATTGATGTCTCCATATTTTCTCATACTCACTCTAATACAAAGTGAGTATAATCACTATCTGATCTTTTAAAAAAGTAGCCTCAAAAAGTATACATGATTCTATTCCAACTCTATAGAACACTTACTCATATTTTCTCACAAGAAAATCTCTTTGTAATATCTTCTTTCAGTATATTATTCTAATCTCAACATAAATGTTGAACCAAACCAGGACGTATAGTTTGCGATTTAAATCCATGAAACATTCAGTATAAAATGTATATAATACAATCTCAAGTCTCTCCATAAGTAACTATTGGAAGAATTAATGGCACTCTCAACATCATCACTCTAATCATAAAATTTACACCCTAACAAGCCACAAGGTACATCCAAAAATGATATTTCTCCATGTAACGAAAATGAATATTGAATATTTGATGGACCACTGCGATGCTGGAGTACTGTCAAGCCTGTTCGTATTTGCAAAATCACAATTTCCCCCTTTAAAGATGTAAAAAGTAAAATTGACCTACATGCAAATCAATGACCTCTATAAGCCTCTATACACTTTCAAAACTGCACTTCATCATCACTCACTTGCTTTTCCATGAGTAGTAATCCACACTTAAGGAAAGAGCAACTTCGCTCTGATACCATTATAACACTAGGGTTTAGAGTTTAAAAAGTTCACTCGAAGATGAAAACATAAATTTTGAATATGAGAGTTATCAACAATGATTCTACTCTCCCTTATATAGCTCTCACCAACAAATACAAGGGGATAAGATCTTATCCCCACCATCCATCTCACTCCTAGTGAATGACATGGCGGTTAATTCTAACAAGCATACGGATTGTTAATGTGGCGCTCCCAACTAACACACTTATTAATGACGTGGCACTGTCAACTAACACATCTACTCTCTACCTACAAAGCGCGCAGATCGTTCACGTGGCAACTATGACTAGTGCACGCTAAAGTATCTATATCAACATTTAGAGTAACGTCTACTTTAGTTCTAACTAATTAAAGCTGGTTACAACCAAGAACCGGAAACTAGAGGTGATCCACGTCTGATGGTTCATGTTGGAAGCTTTGGGATGTGTGTTCTCCAAGCTACTTGTCAAAAACGAAGTGAAGTTCGATGACGCAATTTGCTCAAAACCCCAACACCTTTGCCAAGGTAAAGGAGTTTAAGAACAGAAAGTTGATGCTAGCAATGTTCACAATGTTCGGATTCTTTGTTCATGATATTGTCACCGGCAAGGATCCGATCAAGAACTTGTCCGATCATTTGGCTAATTATTCCTCTCTCTAATATAATAGGATGAGAGATAATTAGCCTAAATTGAATATAACTAGCCATTTACTAAAAAAAACATTCATTTATAAAGATCATTTGATATACTATTGTAACATTTAAATCATTTAAAGTAATGATTCAAATGATCAATACTATAATTTCAAATCCTAAAAATTTGAACAAAAGTTTAAGATTAGTGATCGACTTTTATATATAATCACTTAAAAAATAATAGCTATAAAAAATGTTCATGTGCCTCATAAAATGATTGATCAAACAATTTTTGTCAAGAGTAATTGTAACACTAAAATGTAGAGAGGAAATTTACACGAATATAGAAAAATTAGTTCCAAAGATGAGAAATACCAACAATGGTTATATTCTACTCTATATAATTCTCTATTATTATATCACTAACATGTACAATGAGATAAGATTTTATACATATCATCCATCTCACTCCTACTGGATGAATGACCTGGCGGATAATTCTAATAAATACAAGGATTGTTAATATAGCGCTCACAACTAAAACTCTCAATCCTTACCTAATAAACACACAGATTGCTGACGTGACGCTGTCAACTAACACGCATACTCTCTATTTACCAATCACAAGGATTGCTGACGTGGCACCTATGACTAGTGCACGCTAAAATGTCTATATCAACATTTAGAGTAAACTCTTTTTTAATTCTAATTAACTAAAGATAATTACATGAATGAATAATCTCTATTTTGGTAAAAACGGAAACTATTATCAAAATTAAAAATGTTTTTTGGGTGAATCTTAAATTGTCATTAAAATGTTTGATGCAAGAATAGTAAGACAAACATGATATCATTTTGAAATTAACTTTCATGCTCTTTCTAATTGTTATGGAAAGAGAATTCATGTGGATGCAATGATACATAATAAAAATGATCTAGCATTTGAAAATATAATAAATAACTTGTTTTCCCATTGTCATATTCAACATTCACACATGGTTTTTTTAACAATTTAACTATCTCACTATTAGAAACAAGACGAATGTTAATAATGCAATGTTTGTATTTTAACATCATCACAAAAGCCAATTTACCTTCATGTTTTTAAAACAAATTTCATATATGTATATCTATGGATTATTGACACTAACGCAGTTAAATGTATTATAAAGACTTGCATTCTCTACCTGCCTTTGAAATGTTGTTATTACCTTTGGTAATAAAGTAAGTTACATGAAGTACTTCAAGAGTTGATAAAAATTTGGGTTTTTTTTTCTAATTCAATATTTATTTGAGTTTTTATTGGTGATAATCTGACAATTTGAAATGACCGAACCGCAGTTTCTTAACTTCCTATTTAACGTGATTTTTATATTGTATATTCTACTATTGCAAAAATCATCTATTTAATGTTAATATAAATTTTTTATTTTATTAATATAATTTAGGAAAAAATATATATTAATATTAAAATTCAATTATAAATTCTCTTCCAAGAGATAATAATTGAAGTAAGTAATTAATCTTTACCCGTAAATAAATTAATAATTAAAAATAAAAAAATTAAATATTTACATTTAAGAATAGAGCATTGTAAGCTCTATTCTTTTATCATTTATAATTTGAATTTTCTACCATTAACACAAGTTTACGAAATGAATCTTCCAATTCTTAAATAATCTCAAATTAACTTTGTTTATTAATTTGCTGTACAGTAAAAGTTTAGATTAATTCGATATTTTTTTCAAAATATGCATGTGGAGAATTTTGTATATCGCAGGTCGAATGTTCCAACGATCGAAACTCTGCAATCAATTATTACGTGATGAAGTGTCTGCGTTACAGCTTGACGACAAACTCCTGCAGGAGTTTGTGAAACTGGAAACACACTTGGTACCTCAAGTATGCGATTCCCTCGTCTCATCTAACCGATGTTTCCAGTTTCACGAACTACTGGAAATCCCGCCCGGTTAGATGAGACGAGGGAGTTTCATCTGATGAGTACTCGAGAATTCGAAGTTGTAAGCAATCTTTAACTTTAAACTTGGCACTGGTTACCTCAAAGTATAAATATCCCTCGTCTCATCTAACGGAGATTTCCAGGAGTTTGTGAAACGGAAATATCGGTTAAATGAGTCGAGGGAGTCGCATACTGAGTTACCCAGGCCGCATCTGATGACTGCTCGAAAATTCGAAGTTAGAAGCAAAAACACCGCACTGTATGTTGAAGCGCTACTTCAACACCAGGTGGTCTACATCTGCCTCGAAGACAACGTCCGCCAACGAGAGGAGTATGGATAACACACTTCGACGGACAGAATTTGCAAGACGAGATACGCCCACTTACAGTTTGCGTAGTATCAGCTGCCTGAGCTACACTGTTTCGATAAGAGAACCACAGTGACCCAATGCAGGTTTGAGAGGGTCTACGACGGTGTGGGTTCCGCCGTGCGATGGTTCGTATTACGCACACTCTCTAGAGATGCTGTACTGCGTCCCCTCAAATTTTTCTACAACCCAGGTCAACATGCATTAGGCCGCAGCCCATCCTTCCCAACCAACAGATGAAGAGAACGACCTTAGGCCGTTACATTCTGGAAACGGAAGGAGGAATGACCGACTGACCATATATTCAGCAATATTACCTGACGATCAAGTGCATACACTGGACACTTACTCATGTGAAATCGTGGGAAACCCATTCGCAAGAAGTTTTCTCATTTGTAGGTCTTGATGATGACCCTAGTGAACTGGCTTCCAAGAACTTGTATTTACACATATGCACCAACTAGAAATGCTCGACGTCTAGAAATCCCAGGGTCTAAAATTTACACTGTTCTCGAACAGGAGAGATCCCACCCAAGCACAACTTCAGTGAATGCAAAGGGTTTGATGTTGACTGTAGGGCACCCATATCTACGCTATGTACAATTTACACCAAGCGAAACTGTTCATGGGTGACGCTCTTCGGCGTCCTATTCCAAATCGATTAGCGTTTCCGTGGTATCTTTTGGAGACCTTTCACAGCAGTCACACTGGTTCCAATTGCCCAGAATGCTGTGCTTGGTGGACGCCAATACGTGGAAACCCAGTACCACGTATGGTAGTTCTGCAATCCGAAAGATGCCACCTTGGGGAGGGGCTTTGCATTTGGTCGATACGATCGAGGGATTGGTACAGGCTTAGAGGAAGAGATTTGGTATATCCTCCGGCCTTTTTGAGAAGTGAGGTGTTCGAATTCCGTCATGTTCTATGCATGCAATCCGTTAGCACTTCTCATTGTACTCGTGCCATAGTTGTTCTAGTCCATCAACATGAGCCAGTCCCACGACAGCGACGACCTTTCCCGGCAAGGATCGAAGTCTCTTCGCCATAATTTCGTTTCTGTCATCCACTAAAATCTGAAAAGTCCACAAAAGCCGAGCATTAGACTACATTGAAATACCATATGGTCAATGACAAATTTCCTATTTCATGGTTTCTTTACCTATATTCCTGTCAATAATGTACAGCGTGAACCATTCGTTCTGTCAATCTACAACAATTCCTATGAACCTCATCAACAACTTCCCACTGGTCTATATCTAACTACTGATCAGACTTGTTCCTTTCCCATAGGAATAACTTCCTTCAGCCAGAAAGAAAAACAACGTTACAAATATTACTCTTCTATGCTTACTCATCTACAGTTTGTGAACCCTCTTTCAGGCTGTGTAAGAATACCGCTCTGACACGTTTCCCATCTCTACAGAGACTGCGCTCAGACGTCCGGTCTAAATTTACAAAGCGACTTAACAGTAGCTTTTCGTTCGTAACCTGTGGGCAGAAGAACACAAATCCTGCACCTGACAGACGTAACATCTACACAACTTACTAGAAAACAGGATCGAATTTGGTGAACCAGTTTACAATGGTGGATTTACTCACTTTATGTATATGTGGAGCTCCTTTCTTCATTTCCTCATTAAATCGCCTCACGACTCTTCGATCTCTGAATCGTTCAAATAATTCTGTCTTGGAAACATCCTGTCCCCTGCCAAGAGCTTTGGCCATGTCCGGCGGCATAGGCTGTCCGAACAACCTGAAGGCATCTTGCATTGACATGTTCAGGTCAAAGTCCCCCAAAAGCATAAGGGTTTTTTCAATTTCCTGATCTCCGAGCACAATTTCGGCTCCAACCCTTTTGCCTGCTTCCATGGCGACCTAGCAATCGAGATGAGTGACGAATGTCAGTAAAAGAGCAAAGTGACTTACAAGTATTCCAGATGAACGAGACGCACCTACCAGAATCTAAACAAAGTGTGAACGAAAAGATATAATTGGATGTGCTTGGAAAATTAGTTGCCAATACAGTAAATGATTCAAGCACGGTATTACGTACATTTGTGTAACGAAGGAGGTGCACTTTCACTTATCTCACATGATCGCACAGAAATAACTCAAATGGTATATTCTTAAGCAGAACATCGGTTCTGCTAGGACGATTTAGATTATCTGAGCTTATATTATACCAAAGTTTACATACCTGTGGATGAGGTACGTGACTCTTTGGAAGGCGTACATGATGACAAGGAACCACAATAATCAAGATATTCCAGGTTCCATCTGGATGGAGTTCCCTCAATCGTCACAATGAGTATTACCTACTATGAGCAACATAGTACCTGGAATTCTTGACCAGGATAGGAGCTGTGGTGAGGCTGCATTCTAGAAAGCGCGGCACCTAGCAGCCTCGCTCTGCCCTTCGTTAGCTTTTCGATAATGTGTTCGAGTAAGGAGATCTTCTTAATAGTTTTTCTCAGTTCTAGGCTATCGTATCGTTGTCTACACAGCTCCACCAGCACGTAGTTTGGCCGCACTTTTTCAATAATCTGCAGGCGAAATTACATAATCAGCTACTTCGACTCGCATCCGACCGGGTAAGTACCTCCAGCAACAAATCCGACTGCTTAAATCAAAATTTCACTGCTTTAGAGCTGTATGAAGTAGTAATATTAACAACATTCATCAAACATGCCCTTAGGACCATCTTAATAAGCTCTTGGGTACTAAGTGTAAAACGCAGGGGCTGATACACTCTCTCTGGAGCTTGAAACTTTGAAAGAATTTTAGAGACTCGGCCGATCACTTTGTGACCTCACACTCCTTGACTTCGAGGAGACTTTATCAGCACGAATGAGCTTCATGCCACGGGACTGTAAACGCGCACAGGATAAAGACATTCGGAGGAGTGTCGGAACATGGCATCCACATGACAACCCAAATTGGCATCAAGACTGAGTCAACGCAAGCTTAAGTGACAGAATGAATGGCGTACCTGCTGCACTTCTTTAACGCTTTTCCTCGAAACATGGGAAGTGCCGACTATGTACACTTCGGCCCCATTCGAATAGTTCTTGAGCTGCACGACGCCCTCGTCCGTTTGATGAAATTTGCGAGCCATCTTCGCATCGGCTGCACTGGCAGAAGAAGTCGGCGACTCGACGTCGTCGTCGTCCCTTTCTCCCACCTTCTGCCCTCTGTCCTCTCGAATCGTGCGCCTGTCTTCGACTTCTCCTCCTCCTTCCCTCTCCTCTCCGTTCAAAAGAACACCTCCAAAATCGCTCTTTCCACCAGCCCTGTCGCTATCTTCTGCACAATCGTAGAGCTGGTAGACATTCACGCCGGCCGAAGGCTTGGGCCAGTTCGAGAGCTCGTAGAACTTGCCTTCGGAAGTAGGAATACTACTACTACTACCACTCTCGGGCATATCGAAGCCTCCCTGTCGTCTCGCCTTCTTGATTCGTTCCGGATCGTCTTCAGCTCTTGCTTCCGAAGTCGATCGCTTGCGCGGACCGATGGAAGCTCCCGGTCTCCAATTCTTCTTGGCGAAGAGAAAGTGGCCTACGGCGCACGATTGCAATGGCGTGAACCGCTTGCTCTGCTGCTGCTGCTGCCGCCGATGCCGAAGCCGATGCTCACACTGCGGCACATCTCGACGGGCCACGCGCGACGACCTCCTCGACCGAGCTCCCCGCACCGCCCTCCATTCGCCACTGCGATCGCCGGAGTGCAGACTCCTGTGAGTGCGAGCCAGTATGTGACCCGTCTGCGGCTCAACAGGGCATCGGGGCCTGGCATTGCCAAAGACGGCATTTCGGGGATGCTGCGGCGACTTCACCGCCCTCTCGGAGGCCAGACGAAATCCGTCCTGCGGAGGGCAGCATCGCTTCTCCCACTCCCTCTTGAGGTGCCGGCTGCTGTGATTGAGAACCTGGAGTTGGCGAACTCCGCGGGGCTGCGGCTTGCTGAACCACCGGAGCCTCGCGCTCGCATTGCAAGCGGCATATCGGCCGGAAGACGAGGAGGCAAAGCGGCAGGACTTGGAGATCGAGGCAGAAGCGTAGGACGAGGTCGAGGCCGAAGTCGAGGGGGCGGAGGCGCAAGGCGAGCGAGCTCGCGCTGCAGCGTTTGTCCGGTCTAGGGTTTTCGATCCGAGCCCGTACGAGGGTGTCGGTAAGGTGGGGCAATTGAACGAGATGAAACACTTGTCTATGGGCAAAACGGACGTCGAAACGCCTGTCACCGTCGTCGTCATGAGTGATCCTTTCTAGCGACTCCTAACTGACAGCTGATTCCACTGCCCGGCTGACCACCACGTCGATTATGCAATTTCTCCCGCAGCTTGACTTTAAAACCACCTTCATCCCTTGCGCACCCTCGTCACCCCGCAGTAACAAGACCGACACCTACCGGTGTCAGTGGTCGGGGCCATGCTCCATTCTCGGCCCTGCTCCTGTTCCTGCTCCTTTTCCCGAGCTCGCAACCCCGTCTGCGCGCGAGCAGACAGGCAGTCGTCAATGAATAGGGTTGCGGAGCTGGGAATCGTTCATGGAGCCCAACATTCATCCATTCCCCATTCACGCAATCATGAAAGTACCGGATCGATGCGATGGCCGACGGAAGCGCGCACCCACTCGGGGCTCCTGCTGCGACTGCGACATGGACCGAACGACCCTAGCCTAGGTGAATCTTGCTTGAGAAATGCAGCACCGAGATGCGCTTTATCTGTTTCTCGTGATGAATCTCGCAAAAGTACATCATGACATAGCGTGAAGAACGAGGAACCTTCCGCGTCCCGGTCCCGCGCTGTAGATTCGTTCTTTTCACCGCTCGATCGACGCAGAGCCGAGATCCGTGACCCCGTTCGCCCTCGCTCTACTCGTTCTCCACTACTGTATCCCTCTCCGTCTGTATCTCGACCTCGTACATGCATTCACATTGCCTTTGTTCTCTTCTTCGAATCTGCGATTCGTCTCATGTCAGACCCGAGGATTGGACGGAACTGCGCGACTTTTGCAGAACGAAGACTCGTAACCTTAGGTCCTCGGGGAGTAGCTCGGGTTTGACCACTGCCCGATTACGAGAAGCTTCATCTGCTACGTTGACCCAGAGCTTCAAGGCCCCAGCAGAGTCACTGTTCGAGAAATGCATTTACGAGGCGGACGATGCCACGATTTATACCAATCCCCGCATCGCCGAAAATACCCTCCACCGTCGGGAGGGGCTTCCGTGGCCAGCGACATCACACCCAAAAAAAGAATGCAGCGATGCCGAGCGGCCCTGCGATCTTCATCACCCCGACGAGGGAGTCTTCGACACTCCACATGCTATTGCGAGGCTAAAACCAAATTCTCTCCACATTTCTTGTGCGAAGTCCAAATCGATCGGGCCATTTGCGTCTTGATGGGAAATACTTTGGCGAGAAAATTTCGGGTGCACCGGCCCATTACACTCCACGCTATGATCGATTTGTTTCTTCTTTGATCGAGATCTATAACCCCACAATTTATCTTTCTTTGATCTACAAATGAAGCTGAAGCTCATGCTCTCTCTCTCTCTCTCTCTCTCTCTCTCATACAACGCACACACACTTTCCAGAAAAGTAAGGAAGGGAAGGGAGTTCAATTCACTGGAACTTGTGTCCACCCCGACCCCCATTGGGATCTGAACTGAACAAAGGGCTTTGCCTCATCCTCCTCTCCTCGAGCTCGGTGCTCAATCCCCGAAGGAGAGTATGGACATGGAAATGCTAACGGAGACGTCTCACTCTGCCTGTGAGCTTCCACGCGACGATGATGACGGACGTCGTACACTTTTCGGTACACTTTTCGGACGTACTTCGTTTTCGGGCGAATGCTGTTTCTCGCCACATGTTCTTCTTTTTCTTCCCATACGAGATTCTATCGACTGTGATGCGAAATTAACGTGTTCGAGCCGCCTAATTGTGATGCTTTGAGTTCACATTTGTGAACTCAGAGCATTACAAATCAAGGAACCCTGAGGTAAATGGTAAATGGAGGCTTTTCACTCCATGCTTTCTATTCAGTTCAAGTCAGACAGTTCTGTCGACCACGTGGATGGAGTTCGATATTTCATTGAGTGGACGAGACGCGGTTTATTAGATTTCTCCTCGAGAAAATTACTTGATGGAACCTGCAAAACGCAAAACATGTCATTCCACCGTCCACGAGTTATATAGGAACTGGATGTCCAGAGCTCCTGGAACGTTGAGAAATCTTTTGAATGAGAGTTCAAAACTTCAAAAAGTATCAACTAGCCACTCACAAACACTAATTCTTGGGAATCGAAACGCTGAGAAATATCTTGAGTGACATTTCAAAACTTATCAACGAGTTCGTTTTGAGAATCGAAACGAATTTTGCGGACGAGTTCACAATTTTTGTAAATGCAACAAGTTTTCCCAAGAACGAGTGGAGAAAAAGAGCGTGACATGAGTTTCATGACAATTTTATTATCAGATTGATTATTCTAAATTGCATTCCATAACTATAAATCATTTTAACATTATCGCGGAAACAATTCAGGTTGGTTGTTCTGAATAGCATTTCATTACATTGTCATAATATCTTCTCACAAAAACACTTCATACTCATGGCCAAAATATCTACCACGAATATTTTGGCAATACCTCCTCTCCATCAACTGTTGGGTTACAAGGATACGTATTGGAACTAAAAGGCGTTGTGGTAGGTACTATAGGCCAAAATGAATAGTCTTAGGTCCCAATAAGTGTTTTGTTATGATATGGTAACATCAAATATAAAAAAAAATATCTCTATTCATAATTTGACCGCAATTGATTGATAGTGGATGAGAATAAATCTTTTATTGTCAATAAAGATTTTCATTTCATGTTCATGTGGAAAGAGTTCATGATTGGGTTTATTGTATGATTCCCAAATAAGCGATTTTAAAACACGCGGTGTGTAAAGTGTATTCTTTTCAAGTTGTCCTACTTGGAAACCTGATCTCATACAAATCAAGGACAGCACATTGTATGCACCGCGATCCGATTATGCATTCCCATTAAAAATGGAAATGGACATCCATTCCACTTTTTATGGAACATCCAGAGTTCTAGGATTCTGATTATTTAGTTTTAGATAAAGATAAAGACTTTAGATAAAGACTTTACTAAAGACTTTACTCGCGTCTGAGGAGCAAAATTTCGAGATTAATGTTTTATATTCTTCGATCATCTGTATGTGTTGACTTGCAAGAATATTCCTCAAACTGATGATGACTTTAAAATTAAAAAAAGTTCTTTACAATGAGAGCAACGAAAATACATCGGTGTGTTACTGGAGACACTGGAGGATCCATCAAACAAACCAAGTACGCAGGTTTGATGAAGGGAGTAGAAACTGGCAACGTGTGAAGCTGGCCATGGCCTTTCCACATGCGTCCATCGTACTCCTAATCTCAAAGCTTGATCTTCACAGAAAGGATTCAACATGTGAAGGTTGTGACGTGCGCCACCAATAAAGATCGATTCTGGACAACTCATCCATGCAGGAACAAGTTGTGCGTGAGAATTAATAGCAGGATTGTGACCGCGCTTGATTCAGGTCCGATTGCTCCACATCAATCAATGAATCACTCCTCACATTTTGTACAGTACATGTTGTATCGTCTATTTAAGGGGTCCGGCAATATCTTCAGGTTTCCAAACTGAAAACGCCATCACGATGTGCAAGAATTCACCGATCCATCTTCCCCTGAATCATTGGGTGATATTCTCTCCTTCGAATTACAATCCCTTTACACTCTCAGTTCATCCATGAATATAGACATTAACACTGCAAAGCTCCATATGGATGATGGTGGTTTTTACTAATAGCAGTACATTATGTTGTATGTGTGAAGAGTAAAAGATTTTTGTTAAGAAAGAGTTGTGTTTTTTATGAAAAATTCAAGAATTTTTGGTGTAAGTAAACGCTCTGATGATCACCATACGAAGCATTCTACATGAAGAGCGTCAATCAATCATAATACTATAATATTTCTCAATTCAATAATAGAATGTATAACCTACATATACGTTTGAAACAATCATGGTGGATTTTATTGTACATAACATGAAATGTTTACAAGAGCAAGTGATCCTGATTTCTTCTCATAAATAACTTGCACACCTTGTTTCTTACACGTCTGCCCTCCACAACAAATTGTCAAATTTTACAACCAAGTGGATAAACTCATGTATTATGTAACCAGTATCCGAAGAGTTAATCATACAACATGTATTTTTGTTTCAATTTCACATTCATCCACTAAATGGTAATTCATTGTATATTGCGCAACCCAAAAATACATGCACATGGCATGTACTTATAGTTGAAAGTGTAGATAATAGAAAGATCCATTAGATAGATCAATATGATAGATTGCAACCCATAATCACCATGGGAAACTTGATTCACTAAATATTGAAGATTTGGACCAGTACACGCCAAGTCCATCTACCAACTGGTAATGATGGTAGAAGAATTGCTCGATCACGACAAATCTAAATTTGCGGAGAAACTAAAGCACTTGATTGCTGGATACTATTTTACTTACTCACTCCACGTCAAGTTCACAGAACCAGCGCAAGCCACGTCACCAAGCTGGAGAGAAATCGCCATGCAGGTGGATTAGAAACTGAGCACAAACAATGATGAGGTCTATCGATTTTGCTTGATTATTTGGCTCCACATTATCAATTATCAGTCATATATAATTACAAAAATCACCTAAATATTATCCAATGTAATCAAATCCATAATCTGCTAAATATGTTCAAAACTTTATCAATGAAGAGGCTTGATATATGACTCATCTAAAAATAATAAAATTATACTATCGTTGCAACATGAAAAACTTGACTATTTTGGTTGGAGATGAAATACTCCATTGGAAAAACATAAAAAAAATCCCTCTAAACTATGTGTTGATTTTCCACTCTAGACCTTGGAATTATACGATGCCACCCTGAAATTCTGCGATTACATGCATTCTGCGATTATTTAATATTAATTTTTTTTCAATCACCAACTGAGAATCCAGTTGACCGGATAGTAAGTCGGTTGCAATGATGTGTAGCATCGTCATCAGGACCACCACATTGCACCACATATGAGACAAATGAACTTAATAATATGAAGTGATACATTAGCATATTGATTTTATAATCTTCTTAAAGAGTAGTAAAATAGTTGAGCTTAAGTATATATGATGTTTTCAATTTCTATTTCTCTTTTCACTCAAAGGTTTCATTTTGTACTTTTTCCTTCATCTTATGTTTGGACATTCAATGATTTGCAAGACAATGGATTCTGCATATTTCTGCTCCGCATCAAGTTTGGGAAAGAATAGAGCAGAAATAAGTAGTTAAATGACTTTAAAGACAAACTTGTGATTGTTTTCTTCTCAAACTTACAAAAAAACAACAAAATCTATCTGCTATAAAACACAATAAATATTTTAAACATGTTCTCTTATCTTACATCACATAACATAGTTTTTTAATAATTTCATTAGTACAAAACTCGAAACATTTCTAAGCTTGAAAAGAATACTTTGTGCACATATTTATCCAAACATACACAACTGTTTACATAAAGACAAAATATATATTATAAATTAGTGTAATTACAACATTAGCATAATATAACTTTCATTTTGTTCATAAAGACATTAGATTCATCAATATTAGCATTTATTAAAACACATTCATTTTTGTGGATTCAAAGATTTCTGTTGTTGATGCTAGTAACTATTCAAAATTAGATCTTCATTGTTAATTTTAAGTATTACATTCACATCAATTTTTATTGTGAGATTTTTTCCTTGAATCCTATTTTATTGAAATTATTTTTAAAAAGTATAGTTTTAATGCACTCAGACCTTAAAATATTTAAAATTCTTGTACATTTCATAAAAAAATCTCATTTAAACTCAACTGAATTCATTGAATTCAATTAAAAAACATGAAACATGTCATTTTTATGCAATTTAAGTCCAAAAATAATTTTGATTTTGAACTTGTTCAGTTAATCATGAATTTGACATTAAATTTTTTTATTTAATTTCAAATTATTCATATCAAGAAAGATATTTTGATCTTAAGACTTTCTTGATTTTGCACAAAAAAATTGATTTAAATCATATTTTTGAAACAAATTTGAAATTTTTTCATGCAGTTTAATGATCATGCAATAAATAAATAAAAATTATCATGCTATATATAATATAATCATCAAAATAGAATTATAAAAGATATATTGAACTCTTTAATTTAAAACATAACATTAAAAATACATATATTAAGTAGTAACACGATGTTGGAATATTTTTATTTGTACCATTTATTGAAAAGTGATATGATTTTAAACGTAAAAATTAACTTTAATAACATTTCCATTCACTATCATTAGACTTTGTTCACTCTATGTACTTTAAGATGACAAGTTATTATATTTATTTGTTTCGGTTATTTACATATGCAAGAATTATATACCAATAGAATAGTGAATAAAATGCAATAATACTATATATGATTTGTTGCATATCTAATTAAGATTTGATAGTCATCCATGATGGATTAGAAAAACATGTTGTTGAAAATAGATAAAAAATGTTTTATGCATCATATAAATTACTGATATAACTAAATTGTTACTAGATTTTCATAAAAGTATATTTTTGAATCTAGAATATTAGATTAACATTGTTAGATATATGATGCTTGTGACATAATTTGAAAAGATACAAATATTTCTTTGTTTTTATAATGTACACACATTTAGATACTCAAATGAAATTTGTAGATTTTCCATGTAGTTTATCTTCTTGATTGTGGCAATGATAATATAATCTTAGTAGTCTTTGACAAATCAAAAAAATAATCATTTTTACATTTGTTAGCTCAAATCTTGGGTAGAAGAAAGATCTACTCCATGTATTCATAAAGTTTTTGCAATAATTTCATCATTAAAAATAATTTCACCTTGATTGAAAATTGAAGATTTACATTATAATTTTTTATCTACACAAGAATTTGCAAAGTGGTTTCTTAACAATTCTTACTTGAAAGGAAATAACTCCAAAATTCAACCCTTATGAGATGTTATTTGATTGCAAGAAGAGCATAGTAATCCTCATTTTTTTCTCTATTCATCACCAAACCTCTCTATTTATAGAAAGCATTTTGTATGTTCGGCATTATTATAAAATAAGGATTGTCATCAAAGCAAAATACGGAATATATATAGTTTAGTAAAAATCTATTATTTCAAAAAAAAAAACTTCTGAATTTGATGTAAATGTAATAAAGCAATCTTTCGGTAAAGTACGCATATTGACCCTAGATAGATTTTGTACTGAACACAAACAGGTATTTTTCACGGACTGTCATGCTTAACTGTAGTCGTGTCTTTGGAGTGATACGCCGAAGAAGCTCACCACGCTCGTAAGAGTAGAGGTTCGAGAGTAAAGTAACAAATTGTAGTTGTGTCTTTGGAAGTATACACCGAAGTGTCTCACCGCGTTTCTATCAGCAAAGATTTGAGATGAAAGTCACCAACTGTAGTTGTAGTTGTGTCTTTGGAGGTATTCGCCGAAGGAATTCACCGCGCTCGTAAGTAAGAGTAGAGGTTCAAGAGTAAAGTCACGAACTGAAGTTGTGTCTTTGGAGTGATACTCCTTAGGAACTCAACGCACTAGGACGAGATCAACATTTCTTAACTCCAAGCTTCTAATTCCGGCAAGCAACTGCCAACCGATTCTTGAAAATTGCCCATGAACCTAGGTTTTTTCGTAGCTAGGACTAACACAACACCATTTTCTGTTAACTTGTAAAAAAGTTTTGTAACGGGGTCAAAAACCCAAATACATTGTATTGGACGCTTCTTAATAGTCTTGATTCTTACTGTGTGCACTTGACAGATCCGTGTAAACCCTAAACTTGATAGTGTTTTTTTGGAAGAAAGTGTATAACTAAACGTGTGCGTACTTAACCAGGAGGTTACTGTACTACTTAAAGGTATGTAGATGTTACTCCCTCCGTCCCAAAATTATTGTCCAATTCACGGTTTTTTTGCATTCCATTTTTATTGTCTTATTGTTATTACACTATGTTTAGACCATTTAGACGCTCTCAAACGCTGTTGTACAATGTCATTGAACAGGCAATGTTATCTAGGGTGAAGGCCCTATCGCGCCAGCTTCTCCTTGCCCATATGGGGAAGTTTGTAGTCGTTTACGCCGCCGCATTTTATGACTTCGACCAAGCACTGCTTTAGAGATAGGAACAAGTTTTTCAGCTTGTCGAGGCCCATTGCATTAAAGGAATTCACGACAACTTTGATAAGCTCATCAATATTGTTCGGAGCCTGCTGATGCTGAAGTGATTGGATCGATCAGAAGAATCCGAGATCGAGAACGTTCATATCATGAATGTTCGGTGGCTGACAGATTAAACAGATTTGGAATTCGTCATTGTCTTCTTCTCGGATCAGATCTATGTTATCGGATTTCGGGTGAGGCTTGGCGTTGTCCTGCTGGACGAAGATTATAATGGGACCTGATTCGACGCTACGTGCTGGTCACCTTGGCCACGATTCCCGAATTGACGGAAGACATGCTCAATCAAGAATCGCTTTGCGACTTCTTTGTTCACAGATTCAATCGGTTTCGTTTCAATTGTTCCGGCCGAACGATTCTTGGAGGAACTCTGCGCTGCCGCCTTGTAGTCCAATGGAAAAATCCTTATCTTTCCTATAAACCATTGGTTCTTGACGAGATCGAAACGCGGTAACGCCATTGCGGCCATAAACATCACTTTCAAGACAAAACGCTTGCTCTTTTCCGTTCGATGTGGCACTTTGTCATCAGCGGCGAGATAGAATGTCTCACATTCCTCGGTCAAATTGAACCATTTCTCATCGATATGAACAAGATATCATTGGCGGTAGAAATGAGGATCGCCATCCGTGAGTGTAGATTCATCGATCTGATCAATAGCATATGCCAGCAGGGATGTCTTATTCGCATCGGTAAGATTCGGCTTCAGTGCATTCATATGACACTTGATAATCCACTCGGTGATGCGATTATGGAGCGTCGACTTTGATATTCTGATGGCGCAAGTTGCTGAGCAAATATTCTTTCGCAAACGTTTGTCGATCGCCTTGTACTTCTTCATGTCGATAGAGACTTTTGAACGTCATTTCTTGCCAATGATTCGCGATGATACGTCGGCGAACACATTGCCACTAGCCAGCGACTCCCTATCACGAGTCCATACACGAATAATTGTACGCGCACTGATCCCAAATTCAGCCATTGCATTCTAGGCACCATACTGCAGCTTTCCATTGTCAGAGCGTCCCAACAGGAATTCATACACTGCTCGGCACTGTACATCGGTCAGATTCTTCTGCTTCTGAGTCACGGACTTCCCCTCACAAAACGCCTCAACGGCACCGCCTTGCATTCATCCAAAAGAGGTTCATTCGAGGGCGAACCTTGATCGACATTAAGTTGATAAACTCCACTAACGATACCTTGATCAGTGGACGCAGGAACGATAATTGTTTATCCACCGGTACTTTGGCAAATGACACTCAATTACGATAGTGGTTTTGGCGCCAAAACTTTCGCTTGCAGAGGTCACCGAAGTTCAAAGTTTTGCGAACCTAAAAACACTTCAAATTTACATTTTCCCTTCGCAAAAAGCTAAAAAAAGATTATTTGAGCTTATTCCCGGTGTTTTAACAAAAATTGGACAATAATTTTGGGACGGAGGGAGTATTTTTTATCTATAAAGATAACTTTCCCCTTCCAGCTTTTGATGGTGGCAGTGTTTCAAAATGGAGAATCTCCCCTCTCGTTAGAGCTTTTGATATTCTCCAGTTTGACTTGATGGTTGATGCCAAGACGATGCGTGTAAAAATAGTTTTTCAAAGTGAGATACTCACATGTTCAAAATGTTGACGATTTTTAACTGATACTTCACGGTAGAAACATACACAAAATCTACAAGAACAACAACGATTTCGGAAGATTGAGTATCACGAGATGCAATACAAAGACCATATTGTAAGAGATGTTTTGACTGAAACGGCGTCTTCCGGTCTACGGCTTGCATGGACGGTTTGCATTGGAGCAATTTCAATTTTATATCAATTTTACATCAATTTTATATTGGAGCAAATGATCAAAATTGCAGTTAAATTAAATAACATTGCAGATGCAATTGCAGCCGAAACATCTATTTAAAAACCTTAAACTCTGTGTCTTATCTAGTAAGTAGTTAGTTAATAATTTTTGATAATCACTTTCTGGGTTAAGAAATTTTTAATATATATTTCTTAAACATGTTTCCGTATTTAGAGAAGCTTCTCATCACCCATTAAACGTTTTATTACGTATTCCATAGATTCATTGGCTCCAAACAGCATTAGATCAACCAAATCAAGCTTTCATATATTCTCAACAATGTGATAGCGTCAGTGACATACAAAGACATGTGGACTTCCGAGCACTCCCATAATAAGCCAACAACACTTCTTCTCAATGACAGATCCCCTCTAGCAAGTTTCAAACTGATGGTCAAATGTAACTATGCATCGAAGTATTTTGGAGCACTAATCGATCATTCGATGGTGGTCCTGCCATGTCACTAGAATCGCCTACAGTTCCATCCCCTTGGAAACTTCTGACTAATCTGTGACCTTATCCGATCTCAGCTATCCGCAGGCTGTTGTGTAGATGCCAAGCATCTCCAGTTTCAAGGTCCGATGGTTAAGTTACTGGCACATTTCACGTCGGGATGTCGAATCTTCAGAATTTGTCACCCAATATTGACTTTCCAAACCGTCCTGTAAGGTTTGTGACTTGACTACAATCTCATGGCCTGCCCATAATGGGCTTACAGTCGCCTCGATTGTGCTAATCTGGTTTCGACATGTAGCCGTATCAAAAGGAATTTATCTTAGTGTACGACATGCAAACTCGACCACCTACATCCGGGAAAGCTTCGGCCTTTTAATAGATGTCACAGGATTAAAGGAGAAATGTGTGTCTTTCTTGGGTCTTTCGGCAAATTGATGGTGCTGCCAAACATACAAGGTACACCCAATTCTGAATATCTTGAGGGGTGTGACTCAACCCTCCTCAAACACGCCAATGGTTTCAAAGTTTCTGTTCTCACTTTACTTCGAGAATCTCTAGGATGACAAGGCTCTTCTGATCTAGAAATACGGTTATACCAGGTAGTTGAGTATCCAGTCTATAAGAACCTTCCCATGACCGGCATTCTTGGATCCTGAAGACAACAAACGATGCACCGTTGAGGTTAGCATTCTACGATCGAGTCTCATGCAATCTTCTTACTTCTCGTAACACTCAGCATACCTGGTGCATAACTCTTTATATGGTTCTTACAATGAGACCATAACCCTACGCTCAAACGTGTCTCCAGTCTTAACTCCAGCATCCCCTACAAAAGATTTGCTGATTTTGTTCCGTTCTCACACTGGACGACGCTACATCTTCGTGAAAATGCTTGTCGTCAATACGAACGTCTTCACTAGTTCTCTGAGGTTATATGAATCTACTGCATCATTGATGTCCGCGTACACTGAGGCTCATTTGAGAACTTTCCCATCCCTATACATCTCCTAAACTCAGGATTCGATTTCCTCCAATGTCCACAGTGGCCGACAATGACTCAATCCACTGAGTTCAGAGTATAACAGGGCAGGAAACCGAGAGATTCCAACAATCCAAGAGCTCACGTGCAGAATCCAGACGTTCGTGCTCCGTTAAATTACTGAAAGAGAAATATCTCCGCGAGTAATGTTGGTTCAACTACAGCTGTACAATATTTTTGATAACAAACCCACCGAGAGCATAGGTGGAATTCCAAAAACCTGATGGAAACAAATTACACTCCAGCATAAGACTCCACCCAAGTCATTAACCAGAGAGTACTACCAAGACAGATACATGCTCTCCATTACTCAGAAGCCAAGCACGATCTAGGCGGGTAATCCAAGAAGATGCTCAGAACCAATCATTTTTTTCTACAACTACTCGCAGCTCGGATACAAAGTCTTGAACTGCATGCCAGGAGGTGACATCACCCCAACATCAGGACGCCCAAGCTGCTTGACATGTTAGCTTTCACACAAAGTTGGAATCTTTGTCTGTTTAAATGAATTGCCTAAAGAACTGATCAGAATGGAAATCATACCACTATCCAATATTTGAACAATTGTCTGGGAAAGTTTGTCACATGATCCTAGATGTAACCTTTTGGCGTGCTTTGAATGCACCAGAATTAGTTACTCATGTCACGTTCTCCAGACCAATACTCGATTACTTGAAGACATACTGTTACAACATACCAACCACTCCTTCCTAACAAAGCTAGTCAAGGACATAGTTGAGAGGCTCTTCTGAGTTTGCTGATCATCTTCGGCAAGATTGAGCTCCACAGACTGGGCTAGGCCACATTTTGAGGAGTTCCACTGTCGTAGTCCTCAGTGATGATTCTCGTACACCCCACATGTGATACATTCAAGCACGCTTGAAACCAACAGAGGCTCCATACATAAGAATGGAAACTCTAGAATGATTATTCACTCCATATACCTTCGTCGTAGGGTGGGTAAAAATGGGGGAATATGGGCGACAACACTCGATACTAGTAAAGTGACTATACGGAGCCTGAGTGATAGTGATCTTCCACAGTTGCTACTAACCTCTTTCCTCCTCGTCCAAGGTTCGCACATGTTGCTTTGTCTTCGATCGACTCACCCTTTACAAGGGATTTTTTGTGAAAATGTACCTTCTAGTCCACCCCATTTCCAGAATGATGGATAGAACTCTGCCCTTACATGGGTGAAACATTCTCTCATGGAATCCACGTTGAGGATTCTCATGAACTACTGCAAAGAATGACCTCTGCTCGGCGTAGTCCATGCTCTCTTCAGCACGGGCAGCCGCTGGCAAGATACATATACCCCTGAGTAATTAAAAGTACTATCAATCCTGGAGCATATCACTGAGTCATTTGCTTGAAGACCATCGTCAATCTGCTCCATGGTTCTCATCTTTGCATATCCGCAACTGCCCAACTCCTGTCATGCTTCCTTCATGAGGTCCAGATTTGACCCGTGAGAGTTTCGGAGGTATCACCTACTTCACATGAATGCCCTTGCTGGGAAGAACCCACGCCTTCTTGGAGTCCTTGGAATTGGAGTCGTTATCGTAAGCAACAGTGACCCTCGGTTGCTTTTGATCGACCTTAGGTTGTACGTCCGACCCTCCTGAACCTTCATCCTCCTCTTCTACCTCGTCATCTTCATAATCGTCGTCCTCGTCCATCCCATAATCTTCGTCGGAGTCTGTAAACTGCCATTCGTCCAAGTTGACGGCTGGACCCTTGCCGTGCACACGCAGTTGAGCATAAGCCTCTGCCACAGAATCGTCGTTCTCCTTGTCATCCTCTTCTTTTCTTACCCTCAAACCCTCGCTACTGCTACCAGGAACGTAGACTCTCTCATCGTCTCCTCTCCTTAGTTCTTCGCTACTACCGCCAAGAACATAGACTCTCTCATGATCCGCTTCCCATTCGTCTCTGTTCTCAGAAATATACACTCTCTTATCTTCTTCATTATCCTCACTTTCTGACTCTCCGTTACCCTCAATATCTCCATTGTACTCTTCGTCTTCCGTTTTCACCCTGTCTTCACAAACGGCAGTATCGGCATCGGTGAGCTTTTCAGACTCTTCTATTCTCTCGTCCCTAAAGTTGAGAGAAATCATATCACCTTCCACTTCAACAAAGCTTTCCCCCGCTGTCACATCAGTAACAACCGTTTCTGCACGAGTTTCACACTGCGCTTGTTCCTCTACCACCGCGGCTTTCTCAGCTATTTCCTCAGGAATGTCAATCTTCAGCACTGTCTCCTCCATTTCAGGTTGGATGACAATGGTATCCTGGGCAGGGACCTCCTCCATCGTTTCACTAGAACTTCGTTTAATTTCCAGATCAACTAGATGCGGGACCGCTGGCTCGTTGAAGGCTCCATGCTTCTCTGCATCCGTAACTGGCTTCTCAGCAATATCATTAGTCGATCCTTCATCAGACTCGGAATCTGACTGATGATCTTCCTCGCTAGATTTATCTTCCTTGAGTGCGGCTTTCTCGACGAACTCTTTGTACAAGGCTGCTACCCTGTCTGGCACAGACTGGGTATCTCCTCGCAAAGGATCATACTGAATCATAAGCTCTGGTATGCCCAAGAGGGTTGCATCCTGATGAACAGGATCTTGCACCTCGCCCGCCCAGGCGTAAACTTCACAATGAGGGAACCGTTTTTCCAACAGATCACTCATGTCCCTAAGGAGGGACGAGACGGGAAACAGAGGCTTGCATTTTGATGCTTCGTACCCATGGCTTAGAAGAGTAGCAGCAAGAGACATTCCTGCAAAGTCCGCGAACCATCCTTCAAGGAGATTAGCCCAAACACCACCCGGGTTCTTGAGCAAAGCCCAGAACAGAACCTGTCTCAATCCCGCTCTCGTTGCAGAGAGGATTCGCATGTTCTTCGGTGTTTTGGAAAGCCGCGCGTATCTCTCTGTCAATGACTCCTTACACACGATATCTGGCATATCGCGTAAGAGCTTTTTTACTTTTGTTCTTGAACCTAGCTCCTGTCCAGCTCGATCCTTGTAGATCTTGTTCAGCTCACTCCAAGCCACTCCTTTCTCGATGTATTCCGGAGAGGCGAGTATGAGTCGAATTTCATGCTTGAATCTTAGGTTATCAGGAGTGGGTGTATGTGCGTCCCGAAGACCTCCATTCTCGAAGCACTCTACGCGTGCTCGTACAAGACCCACCGTGATCGGTACTTGGTCCACGATCAAGGATTCCGCATCCCCCTGCTTTGAGCCGTTATCTGAACCGTCATCTGCACCACCATCCTCTTCATCTACAGCTAGCATCATCAGGTTCACGAAGAGCTCATCAAAACTGCCGAGGTCCGTCTCCTCCATCTTACAATCTACTAAGTCAAGCAAAGGGTACTTCTCACTTATGAGTTTAATGACCAAAGAGCCATCCTCGTTTGATCCCAGACGAACGAAATCCATCATATCATCCAGAAGAAGCCGAATCTCCTCAAAGTCAGCCAACTGAAACTTCGAGATCAGAAATCTCTCCAACTTTCCCGGTTCAGAGCAGCTGTACCCGTTGTTCTGGAGTACCTCCCAAAGCTTTCCATCTTGGGACTCCTGAAGGCGATGGACAAAATCACTTGGCTCCAGCCCATCTGGGTATACCTTTGACAACACGTGATAGACAGCAGACCGAAGACCCGTTCGAACAGTGTTCAAAATCCTCTTGTTTGCTTCAAGGGGGACGAGGAACACCCAGTCAGGCCTCGGCTCTTGGAACAAGAATATGTCGTGCCACGAACGGGCAAGCTCCAGAACCGAACTGAATCCTAGCAACTGCAAATCTATACTGGCCTTGAATGTAGCTTCATAAAGCTCACAGAGATGGCTCACTTCTACGCCGTGTCCGGAATTGTGAAAAGCCAGCAGAATTCGTATGCGAAGTCTAGCTTGCAAAATTTCATCCTCCAGCGAATGAGCTGGCCCAGGGGTCACATCGTATCTTCTGATTTCATTCTTCAGACCACGCATGGTAAGATTACTTCCCACCTTTTGTTTCTTTGACAACTTCAGCTTGTCTGGTGTCAATTCCAACTGAGGTTCGATAACAATTGGTGCGTTTGTTAATTCTGCAAGAGGAACGCATGAAACAAGTCAGCGACCAGCAAAGTGTACATCACACTGGAAGCTCCCTCACAGTAGCATGCATTTATGCCACTAGCTTTATACTCGTTTATAACTTTACGGCTAAAACTGCAAACTGCAAAACTGGAAGGCTGAAGACGACATCATAAACTAGTGCGCTTAGTAAATATCTCTGACTTCTTGATCATTAGATATAAACAGAACTAAGGATGACTGGAAATGCTTCCAGGATTTAAGACTCCTTACTCAAATCAAAAGCATGCTTGACATAAACCGTTGGGTACATCATTGCGTGCATATGTGCACTGCTCGAACATGCAACTATTAACACAGACCACTAACCACAGGAGTCTATTCATCAAATTCGGCATCGAGCGTAATTTACTTCTAGTAAAACCGGGAAAAAAAGTGTATATTTTCATGAGGTTTTGATTAACAGTAAACAAGCAAAATACCAGCTTTTGCTGCGATAAACAATATAAAACAGACCTGGAAGGTTGGAAAGAAAGCTATTATAACGGAAAAGGCAGAAATTCGAATGCTTGAAAGGAGTCCAAGGACCTCTTCCAAGTGCTAAAAGAAGGATTCTCTATCGCGACACCGATGGGCAGCAATAAATGAAAATGGCAGTCCAAAATTGTCTGACAAATATACAGTGATAGCGTTTAGTAGCAAGGAAAAGGTAAATAACATAGATGGTAATTGCGATTTAATCATGAAGGTATAGCTGTGAAAGTAGTAAAAGTAGTCTCGAGAGATCATCCCAAGACATTGAAGGACAACAATTCGTTACAGGAACCCAGCACATATCAACAGATGGAGGACTTTTGTTACCTGACGTGGCTTGCGGCAAATTTTCCAGATCAGTTGACTGTTTTTTATCCGGCGTGTAAATTATATTCCTCATTGAAGGAGAACTCTTAATGAGCAGCCCGTCGCTTAGAGCAGGATCTTCTGCGCCAGCACAAAGACTCGCTCCTCTTTTGGGCCCATCCTTTTCACAGGCCACGATATCAGGCATGTCTTTCACTAGACACTCTACGGTGGGAGTATCATACCCATGCTCAGTTAGTATGTCAACCAACGGCGCCCCAAGCAGCTCTGAACATCTTTCTTCAAGCTGTTCAAATGACATCTTCTCGGACGATTCCTTCAGCACATCATGCACGATTCGCCGTAGGCCTGACCTGATCCCAGCAACTGCTCGTCGATTCTTAGCAGAATCAACTAGAATCAGCTCTCCCTCCTTTTCCAATCGCGACCTCTGTACAACGTGAGGCATGGCGCGGCAAAGTCTGGCAGCAGAGCTGAAGCCGGTCTCTTCCAAATCTCTTCCAAACTTCTTCTTGTATACACCGGAGAACGCTGAAAGCTTCCTGTCTTTGCCTTCGAAGAGGGGCGAAACGAGGACAACTCTCACTTGATATTGCAGCTTGGCCCTGGTTTCGGCACTTAGCTCCAAAAATGCATCGTAGTCCTCATCCTCGTCATGATCGTCTTCATCCTGTACCACCAAGCCACTGACCGACAGTTCCTTCTCATTGTCAGAGTAGAGTTCATTCTC
This sequence comes from Marchantia polymorpha subsp. ruderalis, assembly GCA_037833965.1. Classification (NCBI taxonomy): domain Eukaryota; kingdom Viridiplantae; phylum Streptophyta; class Marchantiopsida; order Marchantiales; family Marchantiaceae; genus Marchantia; species Marchantia polymorpha. Next base: position 17,618,089 of record AP031355.1, read on the forward strand.
ATACTTCTTGATCTTCAATCCCGATCCACTGGGGCTTGGCATATCCATGTAGGCCTCTCCGACCGAGACTCTGGCGTATGTAGTGAACTCATTTTCCCTCTCCTCTGCGTGATCCCTCTCGCTTCTGGCTGCAGATTTTAGGGAATATTTTGTTGATTTTCGTTCCGACTCCTTTCGGTACCCCGCTTCACTGCCTGCCACAGAAATTCTTGCGTAGGAAGAGAAGGCTTTCTCCGCATCCCTGCCTTGCTCGTATTCGCTCCCGGCAACAGACACTCTTGCATATCTTTCGGTCTCCCTACCGTGGTCACTACCTGCGACGGAAACTTTGGCATATGCTGGGAGCTCCCTGTCGGTGTCTCGCCCATGATCACTGCCTGCAATGGAGACTCGGGCCAACCTGTCCGCATAGTTTTGATCCGGTTCGCTACCAGCCACCGATATTCTTGCGAATCCGGAAAAACTCTCTCGATCCATCTCCTTGCCCTCGCTTCCGTGAACGGAGACTCGGGCGTTCGTATCTCCATAGTTGAAATCAGCTTCACTGCCATGGACAGAAACTCTAGCATATCCGGCATCCCTGTCAATCTCACTGCCCGCTACAGAAACTCTTGCGTACGAGCCATCATCTTTGTCGTTGTCGTTGCCTGCCACGGAGATTCTCGCGTAGGGTGAAAAGTCCCGGTCAATATACTTTCGGTGTTCGGCTTCAGTGGTGTCCGGAGCAGAAATCCTTGCATAGGGTGAAAACTTCCTCTCTATAGTTTTACCATGATCAAACTCCACGCCGTCTACAGCAATTTTGGCGTATCCTGAAAATCCTCCATCTACGTCCTCAAAACCTCCATCGGATTCATAATCGAGCTCGTCCTCGTCCTCGTCCTCGTCTCCCTGCTCGAACCCCGAGTCATCCGAGTATTCCTCGAGGCCCTCGTCTCCACTGCCAAACGCACCGTCCTCGTCGACTTCCTCCTCTTCGTCGTCATCGTCGGGGTCAGCAATCTTCACTCGAGGGCCGCTCGCAATCCTCAGGGAAGCATACGAGTCCACGATGGAGCCTTTCTCATCATCATCAACCTTGGCAGTGGGGGCAATGCTGACACTCCTCTCACTCTTGGGTGCAGAACGCACGCTCCGATCATCCCTGTCTGTGTCGGCCGCTGAAACCACTGATTTCTTGGTCATTTCCTTGCTCCTTGGATTCAGACCAGTACCCCCTTTCCCTGTTTCTATCATCTTATGCTCACCTGCCAGGTAGTTTGACGACACATCAGTCATGCTTAGACTTGCGCACTGCACGCCCTATCTCAGATGCGAACACGGGCGAATGGTCTGATCGGGGCACAGCGAGATCGACTGCTGCAGAGCAAACACAAAGACCGAGTAAAGAATCCTGATGCCCCAGAAGGAGGCAGTACACTCTCCAAATGTAAGAACTTTGTGGTCCCCTGTCTAAACCATCCATAGTAGTTGCAAAGAATCACGAAGGAAGGTCCTGAGCATCCCAATCCGTCTTCTTTCCACCGCTTCTCTCATTCCTGGGCGTCCCCTATCGTGTCCTCGACCCAAATCAATGCCTGATCAGCGTGTCCCTTGACGCCTTCACGGAGTTGAGCTCCGGCCAATGCTGTCTGATCGATTAAATTACTCAGCCACCCTCCACGTTAGAAGTCGGGCGAAGATCAGAACACGAACTCCAGTGCACTCCGACACATTTCCTGGCATCACTACGCTTTCCTGCTTCGCTGTCGAAGAACACCCATTCAGCTCTCGCTAGTCGAAGTCGGTCATGCCTTTTGCTTTTGACCTGAATCCCAACGTACGCTGAGTGAGAAACACTGCCGAAAAAGGAACACGACAACTGACCATAACACAAGACGCAGGATGCAAATCCTGCACTCTGGAATAACACGAGTTCCAATCACCCGCTAGGCTCGAAGAGTCAAATTCGAGACGAACAAGAATCTTGTCGCTGCGCCATGTATAAGACCAATTTCCCATTCAGAATCTCCCCACCACGAACTCTTACTTCGTTGCCTGCCTACCTGGCGAGTTGTTCGCGCCTTTTTACTTGCGAGGATAGGAGGACAACATCGGAGCCCGACACAAAGCCCAAAGTCTCGGCCTCTCAACTGCCTAGATTCAGAAAGTGCTATAAAAAGAGGGAGTGAGAAGGTCTCGGCGACTGCGATCGTCCGACGCACTCACCTGTCAGCGAACGATCACTCGGAAGACCACATCGTTCCTCGCTTTCTGCCCTTCCTTTCTCTACCCGGTAAGCTTCAGTCACCGACCCGATCCACGAATCCCATCTGCGCAGACCAGAACCTTGATCTTTACTTGCCGTCAACTCACGATTGCACACATCACTCTCCCCCCTCCGGCGCTTTCCTTCTTGCCTCTCGAGGCGCGCCAAAAACTCAATGAAAAAACATCACCACTACCTCCTCCTCCTTCAATTCTACTCTACCCCTGAAAAGCGCGCGCCGCGTACGGGGGAGAATGAGAGAGAAGAAGACACTGAAGAAGCGCGCATCGCTGCAGGAGGAGGAGGAGGAGGAGCACGAGCATGAGCACGAGCACCGCAAGACACAAACAAAAGTCCACTTTTGATCGACCGAGCTTCGTCCGCTTCACAAGGTGCTCTCACCTGCTCATCAGCCATAACTCGGACGCAGTGACGCGATGGAGCGCGGTTGATCTCGCCTGAGACCGACGCGAGGGCTGATCGATGGTGCCAAAATCCGTCTACAGGAGGAATTCCGGAACGCAATGGTGGGAGAAAGAAAGAAGGAAAAGAATACGTCGAGAAAGACGGTCTCACACGCACGCACTCACGCACGCAAGCAACCAGCAAGCAGCAAGCGAGCAAGCAAGCAAGCACACATCCGCCCAAAGATCTGGACTCGCAAACCAAAGCGTCCCTCTACCTCGAGCTGACCCCGGCAACACGCACGAGAGAGTAAAGAATTATGGCATCCGCGCAGCTGCGCATCCGCTCCCCTCCCCCTTCGGTCGCAGTCAGTCAGTCCGTGCTCTTCCTCGAAGCCCGAACAAACTCCGGGCCCATCGTCGTCAGCCTCATCAAGACCATCGACACCTGCAGCACCAGCAGCAGCGGCGGCGGCATCCGAAGCGAAGACCCGCGGCTCCGCCTGACGGACGTACGGACGGACAGACGCGGGCTCGGCGATAGATCGCTCGCTCGATCGAAGCTCAGCAACCTGCGCACTGGTGGATGGATGGATGGATGGATGGATGGATGGAGCCTCTTCCGTCATCTGACGCGGCTACTGCGTTACTGCGCTACTGCGACTGTAGGGCGAGCCGGTTGTGGGTGGCAGCTGGAATGATGGCAGCAGCAGTGCCGTGGGCTGAAGAGGATTTGTCGAAGGGGGAGTCCACGACCGAATTCAGTCCTCGGATTCTGCCTCCTCGCTTTCATCATTTCTCTCGTCCCTGGGCGGCCACTTGTCGAGACGCAAAGGCGCGATCGCATTTTTGCTCTCGAGAAAGGCCTTCTTTTGCCTCTTGCGGTCTGCTATTTTCGCTTGGCTCTGCTTTTGGTCGCGTCCTGCGTTCTTGCGTCACAACATCATTCGTTTCGATCTTGTGGAATGTGAGCCGACTCTCACCATCACCTTTAATGTTTCTGATATGCACTTCTTATACCTTCTCTCGTTTAAACATTCTCCTTTGCTTTCTTTCCGGTGATATCAGTGATCGGGTTTTGCTTCAAACCACCCTTCATTTTCAGTAAAATTTACATGAATTGTTCGACAATGGAATTAGAAAGATCCCCTAATATTTCCAGTTTATGTCTTCGAATGGTTATGACTTTCACGTGCACTCCTCACGATATAAGATCATATTTCCCGATACCAAACACTCCAGTTCAATGGTTAATATACGTGTATATGCATGGGTTCAAAATGGAGTCACCCGATCCTTGTTATGACCAAACAGGAACCTAAAAACATATTCAGACGAGAGAATGGAACATTATAGACATTAAAGGCGAAGGTGATAGTGGCTCATTTTCCACATACCATACAAACCACAATTCCCACACACAATTCTACTTATTCCGTGGGGACTAGACATTCAGTTCAGTTCATCATCCTTCACAGGAACAGCAACGGATCTCAAGCTTCCAGTCAATAGGACATCGATCTGACCGGAACCTGACCGGCAGTCCGGAATCTGACTGGACGGCAAGTGCTCGATGGATGTCTGTCAAGACTGCAAGAAAACGCAAGTCAATGACACGAATGAGCCACAATGCACATCCATAAGCGCAGGCAGGGGTCGATTTTCTCGCTCCGAAGGATCGAGGGCCGAATTCCTGGGGCACCAGAAGACAAGCCCTGCACATGTATTATAAGGGCCACCGCGCTGGCACTCGAGCCAGGGTCCGTAGATCGAGCGCATTCTAACCCTGGTCGAGGCTCCTGGCAGCTGGCATCGAGTCAAGGCCTCGTAACAGAAGGAAAGTCAGTCACTCCACTTTGTGTGTGTCTGACATTCCTTGTGGGTCCCACCCGACTCTCCCCACCACTCACCACTCACTTCCCTTTACTGACTGCCGTGGTCGGCCTATGCCCGAAAGGTACATCCGCGAGGCTCCCTACCACAGTCAGCCCACTTTGCAGCCCGTAGCACAGCTCCTTTCTTCCTGTCATGATTGTTTGGTGCGTTCTCGGTTCTCATGTTCCTCGGTCCAGGTGGAAATACTGTATATTCGTATGTATATTATGTACATTAGTATTTGTATGAGTACAGTGTTCTGAGATGGAAAATACTGCAATAGAATTGCAATGCTTTAGTCGCACGTCCGTCAGAGGTACGGATCGGGTCAATTGATGAAAGCAAAGGGAAGAAGAAAAGGAAGTCCTCGTTGAAGGAATTCGGTTGGTTTCCAGCTCAGGCCACCTCTGACTGAGACCTTCCTCTCCGCGCCGATTCAACAATACAGTATTATGATATCCCTCCAATCGGGAAGAGATGCTTTGACACTATCCGTGCAGAGCACACCAGACTGTCACGTAAATACGAGAAGAAGATTTATGCAGAAATGCAGGACGAGGTAGAAGAACATTGCTTGTGATTCACTTATCGTGTGACACAACAAACACCTGGGATCAATTTTTATTCGAGGATTCGGTCTTGCCCAGAATTTTGATAGCGATAACGGAGATCGAGTATTGTCAAAATGGGATCATTTGCTGAACGGCGTGATGTCACAAGGGTCGTCGAGTGAAACGGCGATCGTGGGGTCAAGGGGAAGAAATTCAGAACCGGAGCAGGCGAAGTGTCCGTAGCAGAAGTCGTCAGATGAAGTCATGACCTGCCCCGGCCGTACGGTCCTGGCATACACCAGACGCAAGAAGGAAAGAAACTCAATTGCCGCCTACACGAGATGTCGATCCCTTTACCCTATCCGCCAGCCCTGCACTAAATTCTGACACCCCCTGGGCCGATTTCACGACGACTCGAGAGCAACGTGCCATGTGGATTTTCAGGCTGAGTCCTGGACCGATCCTCGAACTATATATGCCCAAATATATGCCACCATCTCAATCGGCACTGCAGTACTCTTCACCTCGTTACGTGGTTATCTGTGGAATCCCGATTACAAGTACGATCAATCGCTGAGTTGGGAGCGACCGAGGGAGTCAGTCACCCAAATCAGGATTCTCGAAGCACGAGACTCGCCAATTTAATTTCGCCAACCATTATCGCCAATAGATTAATGTTTTATTACATTCTCAGTATATGCGAACCCTTTTCACTGACCCATGTACAACGATAACAATTTGTCAACAAATCGCGTTATAATTCCAACTGGAATTTCTGCTACATGGGACATGGAGATGCGAGTACAGTAAAAGTAGCAGGTGGCAGGGTACTCCGTGGCCTCCCTTTTCAGGAAGAGTGGAACCGTGCCCAATTGAGACACACCTTTCTGGAGGTATGATAGTACAAACCAATGTTAGTTTGTGGTGAACATTTTAAACTCTTCACTTGAACTCTACATCCCTATACAGAATAACGTGCGAGTGTTTTATGTGATACTTCCTGTGAACTGGAGAGAAACTGAGGGTCATAGGCTTCCCACTATAATTTTACATGAATTCACTTGTGTGTAAAATTCCGTATTTTTAAGCTTAAAAAAATGGCTAACACAAGTTCAAAGTCACAAAACCGACACCTCCGTAGTCACCTCCCAGATATGTGAAAATAAAATGAATAATTTAAATCTCATGACGGTGCAATATAAGGTGTATAGTGTATATATGCCCACCAAAAGCTGAAATAAATTCAAACGTAATTTGAAAATAATATATATTATAATATAATATATATGCATTCGGATAAAACGAGATTGATCTTGTGATCGTGCCTAATTTTAGTGAATAAGAATACAAAATTTAGTGTGGAAAGCCTGTTACGTCAAAACCAACCCTAGATACTAGGTCGAAAGTCCCAAAAAAATCCTTCAATGTGATATTATGTGACGTCGACATTATTTACAGTAATCAAGATTAGGGTGGTATTTAGATGAGATGGAGACAAGTAAGAAACAGGTGCTAGTCCGGTCAACACCAAAAGGTCCGGGAAGGTGAAGATTTAGGAACGGGTGCCCTGAGGGAACCGGCACCTTCTATTTCAAGAGAGACTGCATGTGTTCGAGACGCTGACCAAAAGGGCCGCACACACAAACCGGCCTGGCCGGTGACCCTCCAAGCCGCCCGTGACACGTGGTGAGGACAGCGTACCTACGACTGGAGTGGAGTCAAGGCATTGCCTTGACTCCACGACTCTCCCTCCACGTCGGCACCTTCTCGGAATCATCATACACCCTTGTTCTTGTTAACCTTATTAAAAATGTCGGGGTCGTTTGTGTGTTCTTCACAAGGTAACACACACCAAGGAGCATGGAAAATCTAAAAATGTTCGTAGCAAAATACTCCCTAGCATTAGTTAATACTTATGATTGGTATGATTGGTGATATTACTCGTATCTTATAATGCAACACATTCGTAACCTCACTAGATAATACTCTTTTGAATTTTGCTGAAAAACTTGTCTAAAGATGTCAATTAACATTTTCACGGCTGTTTCTCACCTCTATTTCAATCGCACTCGAAGTTGTTAATTTGCTATAAATTTGTCTAAGATTGCCAATGAATATAAACATTCATCTACAAATGTATTCTTGTCACCCTTGAGACAATTTGAGGCATTGCTACAAATCTGTTTAAGATAGTCAACAAACATAATGCATATTTTTCAGGTCTACTTTGCACCTTTAACTTTAATCACACTCGAATGATGTTGATGTGCGGATTATGGATGTCTTTGGTGGAAAATAGAATCCATATATATCATATATTTTAACATGAGAAAATTTCATCTTTGTCAAGTATGGAAGATGGTTTTACTGTTAATGTAGCTTATTTCAGACCAAATTTTTTTTGCTTCTACTCGTTATTGATATGTATGTGAGGGACTCGAACGCAGGAATATAAAATACTATTCAAATACAAAGTCAAGACATGAGTTTCTACCTTATCGATTTTTCCACTTATTAGAAGTCTACTTTATGATCTATAAACTACTGTTGTATCTTGCATTATAAGAGTTCCCTTTTTATGCTTAATTCAGAAAAGTTAATTCTGTTCTTGCTTTGAAAAATAGCAACATATGTCATTTTCAACAAGATTTATGTGAGTTTGTCAATATTGGCTTGATCCTCCACTAGCGCTTTCTAATTTGTGAAAAAATTACCTTCTTCATCCATGTTAATCTTTGTTGTTTCTGTGTGCCTCTAGTTTAGATGTAACATTTATGCATGTGGCTTGATACTCTTTCACATAGTAGAGCATAACTATCCACAATTTCATTTAAAATATTCAGCTTGCAATGGCCTGTAATGTGGCTATTTCACATGATGTCTCTTGCGATGATATATCTTGCAATTATCTTAAGAATATCAGAGCTATAATTGATTGGAGATGATGGAATGAAAGTAACATATGTGATGGTGATCCATACCCATCACATATAAATAACACAATCCTAGATCGATCACAAATAAATGACCATAATCAATCATTCCAAATATATAATTATGCAGATCCATCAACAGATCATTCCCCATAGCATTGCAGTTATATGGGGTTAAAGAAGCTCACTTGGAAATTTTGATGATTTTGCAACATGTTTGAAAAGAGTGACTAAGGTCTTATCAGACACAAAAAAAATTATTTCAGTTTTTTAGCGAATATTATAGTCTATTTTAGACAACTTGTAATTATTGTTTTCCAAGAAACACTAAGTTGTGATCTACATAAGGAGTTATTTTATGTCATGCAGTGTTGGATGTTTTTTTAAGTGGAAAGTTCTACTTTGAACGTGGATTTTATATGTGTTGTAGTACAGAATTCTTACTGTGATGACATTGTAATCTTGTACAGCATGTTTTCTTCGTTGTAAAGCCATGATGGTGTCTTTTCGCGCTTGCATATTAAAACCTAGCTTACAAAATATCTTGAATCCCTCAAAGTGTAATATTCTTACTTTATTTCTATACCTCTCCAGGAAAAGTTAAATTTCCTTTATTTAAATCAACCATATATGTTCTCCTGAATCAGAATAAAGCTCAAATGGAAATATGAAAAGTAATGTCTAAAGGAGCAGTTATCGTAAGAAAGAAACTAGATTGAAAATGTCACCCTGCAACCGACCCACGAGGATTCACTATCTCCGGCCTTCGGCCCTTCTTTGGCTTAAACAAAAGAAGAGAATATAAATATACATATTTTTCAAGCTTTTTTGCTGCCTGTTTATTATTGGGATAGACATAAGCAAAAGCCAGGGCAGAGTAGCTCGAAGGTGTGAATAGAGCAAGCAAGTCACCCTCATATCTGAAAGTGGAGCTCCACAACGCCCTTCAGAACGAGGTATGAAATGTCTGCATTCTGCATTGACCTTTGCTGAAACACAGATGTCAAAACTCAACGCTTTGCATGAATATACTTTTACAACCCCTCTTGGATACTGAGGCGATGGCCACAACAGGCCATTTAAGGAAAACTTCCTAGCGGCTGAAATTAATCCCAAGTGAGTTAAAATTACGCACAAGAGAGAACTCATAGCTTGGACCCATCGTGAACTGAAGCAAAGGAATCAGAGAGAATGTAATATATACTGGTGCAGTTTTAGCGACTAGGAATGTCGAACATGAACCATGCAGTCCATGCAGTCCATGCAGTTTCTCGACGCAGTTGACTGCTTGGAAGCCAGTGGCCTCCTTCTTCGCTCTGCACCTGTTTCGCCACGTGAATCCGTTTGTGAAAAGCATTTGGTCGTCTGACCTTCAATCCGGACAAGAAGGTGGACCATACCAGTGGGCACGGTCGTACCAATGAGTGAAGTTGAGCGGATATGCCGATGGAGATCTGAGGAATCGACTCCGAGGTGTGCAAATTATGGCGACCTGATCTTCGAACATTACCAGCAGCAGTGGACTGTAAAAAGTTTTTGTTTAGGATTGATACCTTTCAACGCAGCTTATCAACTCTGGCGCTTGGAATTGACATAGCCATGGGGAAGGATGTAACACTTAAAATTCTTTACCAGCCATTCTCCCACTACAGTACCACGAAACGAGAAAGTTTAGGCAATTGTTCACAACGTAGAGTAGAGCACAGCTGTGCGCTTGCACAGTCTCTCCCTTTGAAGTCCTCGGGGACGTGCAGTCTATCTCACTTCTATCTTACATTTGCTCTGGTCATTCTCACTTCAGTTTACGGAAGCTGTAGATGCAAGGAAACTTCTCCTCATCCTGAGGATAAGGTGGTAGGCCTTTATTAAGAAAACGATATGAGTAATGTTTTTGTATATATATAATGGGAGTAAGGCTCTGAAACTTTATCTACAATAACGGCGATTGGATTGTACTAGTGCAAGATTTAGCAGCAATCATGACAGTTGTCATCTTCTTCCCTTGTGTCGTCGCAAATGAAAAGGTTTTTGTCTGTGCACACTACACTGTCTATCCTTCCATACAAGTTTCGAGGAGTCTGAACCTCTTCGTGGTCCACAAAATCGTAGTTCCAAATTTTCCAGGACACAGAAGATTGCAGTATCCTGCAAAGGAGAAGATAACTCATCTTCGACGTACAAGAAAGAAACCAAGGAGTCGACAAAGTTTTATCTACCTTCTTCGATTCGCAGAACTTTGCGATGCCATTGCTCCACGAAGAGATGCCAGCTTTTTTGAAGCACAAGAGAACAATTGACTCACCCGCTGCACTCGAAGGTCTTTGTCCTCGTCGTTGACAGCGACATGCGTCACCTCACAGAAGCTCAGACAGAAACTGTGACGAAGGTATCCTGCTTAAAGAACACTTCATCTTCAATAATTACGAGACACGGTCAGACACGAGAAGAGCTAGAAGCGGAAAGTAAAACAACCAAAAGCACGGGGAGCCCCACAATTTGGAGATGGATGCAGCGATGGTAACATCGGGCTCGAAGAGGTAAGAAGCTCGATTGTACAGGACGCTAGATCGGCCTGTGCAAAGCGTAGGCACGGGGAGAGGCCCATGATCGTGATTAAAAAAGCCCAAAATGACAAATGCCGAGAGCTAGCTAGCGCAGCATACAGAGTCCACAGAATTGTGCTGCAGCCCGAATTGTCGGGTGCATGAATTGGAAAGCCTGTTGCGCGACTCTTCACGTGGCCAGCCTTTCTCGGCCCCTACGAACAATTCTGCCGCAGTCACTGTCTCGACGCAGTCAATTTTCCCGTCGTCATCAAGAGCACGTGGTTTCGATCGGAACCATGACAACGGGTCTACCGCGTCCATGGGCTACTCTGTTGGCCGGCCCTCACGCGGCTACCACGCCGAGAATGGTGGCAGGGCACTGGGAGTACGAAGTTCTTGCAGACGACTTATTCGATGGTGAGTTCTCTCTCTGGACTCGTCTCTTGATTTGTTCTGAAAACTAGGGCTTCTGATGGAGACTCTCTTTTTCAAACCCACTTGGCCCCTGTGAATTTCTCAAAGCCAACGTAGCGTTGGTTTCAGTTTTTTTCTCAGAATGTTTGCTTGCTTTCAGGTTATTCCTTAAAAGATTACTTTTTCTTTAGAGTTGTGTTTTTCTTCTATATGAGAGTTTTGATAGTTTTCATTTCTAAGTTATGTATTGTGCAATTGGGATTGGGATAACATACAGCGTGTACTATCATCGGTAACTTCACTCTCCTTATTGTAAATTTGATTTCACTTAATGTTGTATGTACATTTCTTCACTATGATAAGGCTTGAGTATATTCTATAGAAAAAAAAATTCAACTTTGTGAGAATAGATATATACTTTTTACTTTTCCTCTCATCCATTATTTGAGAATATTGCAAGTGGTAAAAGTCCACTATACAATGATATCATTTTCCAGAGACTTCGATGTTGATTATCTCTTCAATAATAAACTCCATTATACACAAAGCCTTCTTTTTATTGAATCATGGATATTTCTCTTATACATGAGAAGTAAGTTTTTCCACTGATTTCTTTCACATCTTGAGGCAGAACTGGATTGTCCATCCAGGTATTCAGAACTTTCAAGCTATTCAAGTGTTTGATTATGTATAGATACTGCAACCCTTTGTGTATCGAATGGTTTGAATAACATACGGATTATGTCGTTGGAGTTATATAAAAACTACAGATGTTGATTTTGACAACAAATTTTTGAGAGAGCATGAGACTAGACTTCTCTTCTCAAGTGCTATTTTCGTTTTTAGTCTCTTCCCGTACTATTACTATAGTACATAAAAATCTATATCATACTCTATGATATATATTTGACAGTAAGCGTCGTTGCATCGAGAAGGGTTTTGCAATTTAACGATATCTTCCACGTTAGATGATGATTGTTCAATGTTCCAATACAAACAGATCATGTCGTTTCGTAGTGATCACTAAATTGGAGATTAACTTGTCTCCCATTGTGACGTTCTTACGGCTAGTCCCTTTGTTTCGTTGACGGGGCCTTCTCATCCTTTTTTCTATCTTCCTGGATCTTTTTCAGAAACATGGACTAGAAATCATTTCAACAGAAATTGTAATATAGCAATATTTATATTTCTTTATTTTGGAAACACTTTAACATCAGCTGCAGACACGTAAATGAACTGAAGTTTGGGTCCGGAGGCGATAAGATGGCAGAGGCAGCCAGTGATCGGTACAGTAGAAAGTATACACAATTTGTCTGGGTGCAGATAAGACAAGACAACATCTCAGGATCGGGGCGACTCCTCATCGACCAGTGACAACAAAGGAGAAGTCTGGGAACATGTTCTTGCGAACCTTTCGGGCTGGAAAAGGAAACCACAACACTCGAAATGGAAGAACATGACAAAACTCATAAATTTCTGTAGTAAAGGTCTGAACAAGCTTCGTGTGCATTGCCTTACACAGATGAGTTTCTACCAATATCCGATACGGTAATTTTTTTACCATGCTTAGACGTGTAGGAAAAGTGGGATATTTTTGCGAGGGGAGATTCGTATCTATAGCCTGTGTATCCTCTATCCATTCAATTAGAACTGTATGTTTTACGTGTTCGGATCTAACTCGGATGTAGCTAGTTCAAACAAAGTGCCTTGTTACCACAGTTAAACGGCGGCATTATGTTCTGTTATTGCAAAGCTCTTTAAAGGATGCTGGGTGATAGCTCATCAGACTGAACTGCTGTAAATCATACAAAGCAGTAGGTTTTCCCTAAAGGATGCACAAGACAACCTTGAAATCTTCGATTAAGTTAAGTATATGCAGATGACCAATGACCACCTTTCTTTCTTATCAAAAAGACGATCTGACCCTTAGAACATGCAATTTCCGTTCAATGCGCGCGGAGACCATGGTTTAGGATCCTCCCCCATGGAAAGGCATCCCACTTTTACAACATACACATCGGCTCACTTGTTTCTTCAAACTTTGCCAATTGTGTGTACTCCCGTCTAGGCATAATATAACAAATACCATATTGGGTATGTAAAATTCTTCAATATCCTGCTGAGAATAGCAGACCACCTTTTACCATCAGGCGAGAGGGAACAATGCATGCATGAAAGACAAGTTCCCAATATTGAGGAATCTAACAAGAAATTGCTCTTCAAGCAAGCAGTCTTTCAAAAGAAAGTTGAATGATGGACCGAGAAAATCTGTACATCCTCCTACTTTATGCACAAGTCATAGAAACTATCCCTACTTTAAAAAATATGAAGTGTTAACTCGTCCATAACATATACTAGAACACTGGAAGAAATTATCGACTAGTGCCACTCAATACTTCAGAATTCGCAGGGGACCTCCCTTTGTCCTCCACTGCTGTTCAGAAAGAGACTTAAACAAAATGTTAGAAGCTTCCTGCCCATTGACACGAGCGTATACGACACAGAGTATCGTAAACTGCACACATTACAAAACCCTTTACGACTTTTAATCATAATGATCAGCTCCTAATGCAAAAAGCAGTGCTATGAAAAGACTCCGCTTACTTTCACCACAAAACAGTGCTTTGCTTGAGTTTTAAATTGAAAATCGAAGACCCATAATAATAAATGGGCTTATTGTACAAATGTATCAATAGCATGACACTCTGCAGTATTGAACTTACTGTACATAATACATTCCTAAAACTGGCTTACCGTAAAGAACAACTACCATCAAAGAAATCCGCCATCAGTTTCTTTTTTGATGACTTCGTTCTGTTTCTTAAATCATGGCACAACAGAAGGGCTGCACTTTATGAAGCTGATCTCGGAGCAGTGCCAGCCCTTGCACTCAAGGTCCCACCAGAGACCATTGCACGTGATAGGCATAAGACGCGAACAGGAACACCGTATAGTACAAAATCGTCAAATCCTTGTCACTTTACAGAAGTAGCTCAAATCCGGAAAAAAATAGAGATGAGCTCCCTGCTAGGAATGGAGATGTATGGACGGCGAACCTTTGTCTTCGTTAGACCCCAAAAGTGTGCGAATCTTAAGGGTAGAACCCTTTCTGCAACCTTGGATCACGTGTGCCAAACCAGATCCAATGATAAGTGCACAACTGCACCTAGCACTTCACATCACTCCCATTGCTTGTTCCCAGTCACGAACGCATCCCTGTTCCCAGCAGCCCAATTCCACCACAAAACCAGCATCAATGGAAGGGACGGCCATCGTCATAAATGAGTTATCTCCAAACGTCCATCTCGTTTGTCTGTGGGTTCACATGCTCTATCACTGCATCCAGTACCTTCAAATGTCTTGATGTGCTCCCTATGGGCTGTAAGAACTGAAGCCTTTTCTGATCGTTTGAATTGGCCTGATAACTTCTTTTAGAAAGCTCTCACATGTCTGTCCATTGCAGACATCGTTCGCAAACCCAACTGGGTAGTTGGACGAGTGCTTTCTTGAGTAACATGCATTCCAGGTCGGATAGGTTTGCTTGTATAAACCATGCCCCTCGCGTGCTGCAGTGATGGTGGATGGTAGCCAAGGAGATAATGTTTCACATTGTGAACCTTTGTTTGTGAATATGAAGCTTCAATCGTCGACTAGTGCAGCATATCTAACTCCGACATGGGTGCTGCATAACACAAACGAAGCTCGTTAATACCTATGGTGATTGAAGCTAAGTTGTGATGCAACTGGTCCTGCCCGTGCGAAGTAGATGATTCATCATCATGATCCATAATCATTCATGAAATTCGGCATCAAGAACTTGGTCAATAAATAGCAAAATCGAGTTCACCACAACAATAACTAAAAGATAGGTAAACCAATACATGGTACCAGAGACGGAAATAATACCAGGTACTCCTCGACCTTATCCATACCAGACTTTCTACAACTTCTAATGACCTCCACATACGTTTAGAATCAATATCCCTCCCTCTAACTTTGATTCGTATGCCACGTCTCTAACAAGCTTGAACATTCTACTCACCGCGGATCCGCGTAAATGGCCACAACAATTGTTTTCAAATAGTTAGTACAAATCCCCAGCTGACTTCGTACTCATGCTAGCAAGATCACTTCCCAAAGTCCTCCTGATTACAATCCGAGTCATACTACTTTCTCCAAGAATAAGGAATAAACAGGCACAAGCTGAACCCATGAGAGAGAAACATCACTGAACGTCAACAACAAAGATAGGAATAAGAAATAACGTACCCAGCAAATCATCGTAGGTATCGTCAAAAGTCGATAGCTCCATCAGTAGAGGCGGTGAGGCTGGCCGGTCTATCTTCTGCAGTAGGCTGTCCTTGTTCGAGTCCGGCTTGATGCTTCTTTTCAGATCCTCCGTCGCCTTCCATGAAATATCTACGCTAGGCTGAACACTCATGGTCCTTGGAACAGTACTCACAGGTCTTCTTTGCTTGCCAAAAACTACATCGACTTTCTTGTCTTCAAAAATCCTATTGCTGTTATTTTGAGCGATTGGTGTAAAGTAGTGCTCTGTAGAAGGATGTCCATATCTATCGATGGAGATCTCCTGTGACGGGAAAGAATGAGCAAGAGCAGCCTCGCGTACTGCCTGTCTTAAAGACATTATTGATTCATCTCCGGCATCTGAAATTTCCACATTTACGTATCAGGTGATTGAAAGCTCCGACGAGGATGAAGTGCAAGTATTGAAGTTATCACATCCGATGGGAACATGACATCGATTGGACATATTACGAACTGAAAGTACAACACAAGCCACATCGAGTAGGTATTTCAACCTCCCAAGCGCCTTACCTGATCCATCTTCCGTGACAGAACTTCCGGCGATAGAACTTCCCATCATTACATCCTCTTCACGCAAAGCCTCCAGTGGATGAACCATGGCAAACTGATTGAATCGTTTTTGTAGTCGGGCCACTTTGTCCATAGATGTAGGTGAGGTGGATAATAACTGCGGTAATTTTAATGCAGGACTAGGTGGAACCAACTCCAACGGGGGTGCTTCTCTTCGGTTGAGATCATCAGAATCTTGACCATCCTGGTAGAAGAAATATGAACGTACCGTCAGTTAAAATTTCTTAGGTGTGCTGATTTGAAAATAAAGGCAAAAATCTCACAACCTGAAACCTCTTTCGCAAAACGTACCCGGGACACTTATCAATCCTCATACCTTTCGAGAATGTGACATCCCAGGAGGGAATGGAGATGTAGAAAGAGAAGACTGGGCAGCAATGCATGCTGTGACAGCATCGGTACTGTTGACTTGTTCGCGAAGAGCAGCGACTGCTGCTTCCATACCAGGAATGGAGTCCTTAAGCTGCCCAACGAGTGCCTGGTTAAACAAAGAACGTGATGTTGTGAGTGAACAGACCCGTTACTAGTAGACATCAACACCAAGTTTTGTTAGGATCCGGATATGACTAACTGACGCGCAATACGCACAAGAGCTAACCTGCGCTTAGACATTTCAAATTCGCAGGCTCAGTGACCTTTCTAGGCAGACACATTGAAGACACAATAACGGAAACCGATAAGACTAAGTAAAAGCAAGATCCATAGCCTTCTTTTCTAAACTAATACGGAATCTGTCCAACAATCTGTAGACCTGCATATTGGCCAAGTGCTGTTTGTGCTCCGCTAAAGTTGCATGCAGGGACTGTGAGTGTCCATTTTCTGCTACAGCCATCGCGTCTTTAAGAAGTTCTGGACCGGCACCATCGTTGGCCTTGGCCTGTTGACAAATGATTGAACTCAGTTAGATTACTTATCTGACATGCAATAAGAAATGTTGCAAAACGCAAACATCACAGCAGCCTTGATTGATATACACCTATTATTGTAATATGCAGAACTCTTGAACTCTACTGAAGGTCTGAGTTCGATAGCGGAGGTCCAAAAGGACGAAAGACCAGTATGTTACAGTTCACATCCCGTCGAACTATCCCTTTACCGTTACCGTCAGTTTCCAAAAATGTTATCACTATCACTCTCAGTAAATGCATATCAACAAACTGAATGAAGATGTAGAAGCTAACCAGGCGGAGAGCTTGTTTGTGTAGACGATGCAAGGCGTGTGTCCAGCGCCGAAGGATTTCGGCTACATCAAGCTGCGCCATTGCTTTAC
Source organism: Marchantia polymorpha subsp. ruderalis (assembly GCA_037833965.1). Classification (NCBI taxonomy): domain Eukaryota; kingdom Viridiplantae; phylum Streptophyta; class Marchantiopsida; order Marchantiales; family Marchantiaceae; genus Marchantia; species Marchantia polymorpha. The sequence continues at coordinate 17,635,229 of AP031355.1, forward strand.
TAGACCTTTCATCACCTCGGCCTCGACTTTCCTCGGCTGCGTATCCCTCTGAAGAAGTGGGAAACGAATCTAACCTACTGCCGTCCCTACTACTAGGTCTTTGCAAGACATCATCCTCAGGCCTAGTTCTCAGACTTAGGTCCTCTGAATTCGCCTCAGTGGGAAGAACGGTTGAGCCCCGATCAATGGCAGTCCGCAAAGAAGAGCCATCGATACGATATCTGCACAAGAGCAACCCAAGTATTTACTAAAATATCCCAAGACGTCGAGAGGTCGAGCATATGTATGGTCTAGCAATTTGAACGTTTAGAACAATAAGGACCCAAATGTACCTGTGCTCTCGATGAGCAATGAGGTCTTCAACTGGACCAGATCCCAATTTCTCGTGTTGTTCTGAAAAAATCGAAACAAGATTTGAATATTTGCCAGAAATATGAAGAATCTATTGAAATGCACCAAACCTTCGTTACAGAGACCAGTGCTCTGGTGTACGACCACTGCAGTTATGTTATTCATTCAAGTTAATGACTAGCATACGAAGGGTACGTCACGTATGTAGGTACATCCGAACCTGTGTGCTGAAGAAGAGATTCCCAAAGCTCAGTGGCCGTCTCCACACTCAAGGCCTCATCGTCTGCCATAGCTCCTTCGTAAATCCTTGCTTTTGAGTCCTGTAACTCATGCATCTTGTCTAATTCTTGATGCAAGTAGGCCTGGAAAAGTATGAGAGATTGAATAAGAAATAGAAATTTCTTAAGCGCCAGCATTCGATTCTTAAACGAGACAACATCACCAAGATCTAGACGCTCTATTGCATGACTAGCACGGGCAAACTTTTTTTTTTTTAAATCTCGTTGAAAAAACTCTTTTCTCACAAACTTCACCTTAACACTATCAGACATGAACTGTGCCAGGAAGGTCAATCACCATCTTTATATCAAGTGGAGATCTGGTAAGTACCTCTTCGGCGCACAAAGCCCGAAACTCTGCAGTCAAATCATTGGCAAGGTTTGACCATAATGCCTGCCTTCGCACAGCAGATGTGGCTCCCTCCAAGAAACGTCTCCGCTCTAAAGCTATTCGGGCCTAAGATGGACAAGATAAACAGCAATGAACATCAACATCGCTTTTCGCCAAAAGCTTCTTTATGGTCATACTGCAACAGAGACAAGTTGTGATGATGCAAAAACTCCCATGGCTGGCCAAGCACCAAAAACTTCATAGTTATTGAGAACTCTGTCCGGAAGAGTCACCACCTTACCTTCGTTACGGGCAGAAGAGATGCTGCATGCGAATTTTGAGAAACTACTTCAGTAAGAGATGCGGGAAGAGGATTTGCCGCAACATCGGTAGGGAAACTACGCTTATGAACCTCTCGCAGTGCATGTGCAGACAGCTGCCATAACAATTCGACAAACCTGGAAGAATTCCGTCACAGATCGAATTAGATTCAGAGTCATCAAAGTCAGCAGAAACAAATATGGTGCCTTGGCTGACATACAAAAGCGTAAAGATCGTATCTACCTCTAGCTCGTTTCAAAGTTGCGCAACACATCAATAATTCACTCCCTAGTAACAAGACAAAACAGTTATGATACATCTGTTTCGAAATGTGAAACTGTCATACACATACGGATGACATTGCAAAAATTTCAAGTGCAATTCCACTCTCAACATTGGAGCCTATTCACGTCTTCAACCGACGAGGAGACATTTTAAGGATCCTGACTTCAAACAGAATCGGAGAATGTTACTATCAAGGATTTTTCTGACAGTGAGGCTTTCTTCCGTATATGCAATAGTATACAGTGGCAGGCCAGGCAAACAAAGATTGTTTTTCCAGAGGTCAACATGACTTGACTAAATGCGAGCAGATGCCATGCTTTACTCAGAAAAGGGTAAAGGTACTTGCATCCAAGGGCTAATACCTCTCTCTAAACCCTCAGGACGACCGCATTTAAACTTTAAACTTTTTAAACGCCAGGTACTGGCATTTGATCATCTTTACAACAACTAAAACGCAGGAATGGACGCTCCTGAAATAAACAAGAAACCTCCAAATCGACGGAGTTTTCCATAATGTTACGCAGAAAAAGAAAAAAAATTGACATGTACCTTTGTCCGCAGCAGGTGGCAAGCGAGGAAACACGGGAATTGCTACGTGGTAAGGCTCCTTGAGCCTCCAGCTCGTTGATAAGGCTTTGCACTATCTGCAACGAGCATACAGATATATATCAGAATTAAACGACAATCTAGAACTTGCACATTGCAGACGCAGAAACGTAAACCTGCCCACAATGTTCGAAACAAGCACTTAGCCTCCGAAGTGCATAGTCCATTGCCAAATTCCGACTAAGAGACGTGACTGGCACTGTCTCACTTGCAGCTGGAGTGACTTCAATGGAATGCATTTCTTTAGAAGACAACAAGGACTTATTCCACTAGGCGGGGTAACTTGTGGAAGGCTGAAGAGGCGTACTCTTCGAAATTCTCGTGATTGGGCAGCATCAAAAATAGGCCACACACCGGCAAAGTCCTGCTCAGAATCAGACAAGTAGGTGTTAAATATTGCATAACAAGGGCCATCCCGACGAAGATACACTTCACCACCACAAAGCACCTACTTCCGAGTACAAGTGCAATGATTTCGCGCAAACGATCCTTTCTCAGTTTAAAGTAATGCTGGAAGTAGGTTATTTGAGTGAAACATGGCTTCAAGACGTATTTCTTAGTACCCACGCTTATTTCACATAAGGTAAGTACCCCTTACGAGCGGGAAGAATGATACAAGGGACCCTTCAGGATTACTGCTTTGAAAGAGCAGATTACTTCACAAGTCGTCTGATACAGGAGGAGGACACTTGATTGCGAAGTAAACATTTCGATTATGATCCCTTACAACAGATGGTTACTGATGTCTCAAAGACTATCACTTGTCCACTTAAGACAGACCAAGGACAGAGAATTCAGTGTACTGACGTTGTCCCCAATGGCTTAAAAGGGAATGCAAAGTGTTGACTACGCCAATTGTTCGTTCTACGAAGTTTTCACGTAACGTTCATCGTAAACTGCATCCAGTTGCCCCAAACAGAGATGGCAGAATTTGGCTCGATTGCAGTTTCTTCAAAGACGAAGCATGCATTACCAGCTTCGTCTGGTGCACTGACTTGAGAAAGTAGGGTCAAGGGAGATCGAATGCACTGCCGGCCAGACCTAAGGAGTCTGACAGAAGGGGCCACAGCCTTGCATTAGGCAAGTTTTGCAATACGAGCATAATGGGCTTACGGGTAACATGCTGCTCTGGGTTAGAAACCCAAACTGCAAGTCCAGCTTACTCGCAGCTTGATAAAATTGAAAAATTATGAGGTACACTTGGCATTACTCAAAGTTAACGTGGTGTAAGACCTGAGAGGATCTCTTTCCAGGTTGGACGGGATAGCTGATTCAAGGCGGCCCAAAAGGAGGACTTACTCGCGGGTGTCATTCTACTACAAATGCATATCAATTTGCAGCACTCAGGTGCAGTAGTGATAGAAATTGCAGACACTACTTCGGGTAAAAATGCAATCTGCGTAGGTCCACGGCTCTCAATAACTGTCAGTAATTCTACAACATCCTCATTCGCGATCTCAAGTGCTTAGAGCTTGTAACAAGTTAACCAGCAGCAGTACGTATGAGGAACGCATGGCGGACGGCAAAAAATGTTCCTGAGTAACGTTCTGTAAAACAGCCATATATGTCAAATGACATCACGGTCTTAGAGGCTATAAAAAGGCTAAGTTTGTTACTCTGACATTTCCTTCGGAAACCTTCTGAAGGTTCAGCATTATCCGTTCACAGAGGAGCAGGATAGCTAGGAAGAGTTAGGTAGTCGAGGAGCAAAGCCGTTGAAAATGCGCAGGTGTGTCACAGGAAGGAGGACTTCCATTCGCCCATATAAGTTTTAGGATATACTGGCACATGCTTCGATCTCCAATACTACTCAGTGTTCAAAGGAAACAGCTGAGATGGGTGATTCGGTGGACCTTCGAACAGTCTTCTTGTCCAAGAAAAAATTACTGCACAATAGCCGAAGTTTGTTGACAGTTCTCCTGCCGGCCAGGAGTGCGAGGCTACAAGAGGACCGTTATAAATCGACGTCCCCGAGACCTAAAACGTGGGTGTGGAACCGTCCAAAGATACAAGAAACGGATCTTCCACTATCTTGACATGACCGTGAGGCTTAACATCGTACAATGCTGCCTGATCCGCTGATCCAACGCTCTCAGTCGCATTTCACAAAGCTCTTCAATTGTGGAGCGCGCGCTGTCACCCCGAGGGCACAGCGAAAGTCACGATTTTTACAATGCGCACGGCACACGTAAAGAAACGCAAAGAAAGTCCACCAACCTTGGCACTGAGCGAGGGACCACGCAGGGCACAGAGAAGAAAATGCAGAAGCGCTTCACCGACGCGCGGATTGGAATGCTTAAACAACCCGACTCTCGCTCCCACATTGTGCCCTAGAACAGCTGCATCTAACCCCAGAAGCAAGCAATTGGAGTACAACGCAGCCTCCATTTCTCCCTCGCGTTCCCTCTCCTTTTCCTTTTCTTTTTCTTTCTCCTTGAGCAGCTCCTTCATCTCCTTCTCCTTGGCGATGGCAACCGCAGCAGCGTGGCTGGCCTCCATCGCTCCTGCCTGTCGACGCTGCCCCTCGTCTCTTCCTCCACCTCTCCCCACTTCTTTTCCTCCCCTCCCCCCTTCCCTTCCCTCTGCCTACTCCCCTTCAACCTCCTCCTCCTCCTCTCTCCTCTTCGTCGTCGTCGTCGTCTTCGTCGTCCCTCCCTCCCACAGCTCCTCCACCTCCTCCTGCTGCTGCTCCTGCTCCCCACCCCCTTCCCTCTCCTCGACCTTTCCTCGACCCCCGTCGTCGCTTGGTCGTCTCGGTAAACACCAATTTCCCTTCCTACGATCGTCTCCTACGCGTCATGGACGTCTGGGCACCCCATTCCACTCCACTCCACTCTGTTTTTGCGGCATGCGCTGCGTCGGATCGGAGCCGCACCGCCTGAATCCAGTTACCTCGCCCGACCGCCGTAGACTAGTGCAGATCGGCCCACCTCACCAATTTGAACGCCATTCTACACGTGCACTGCTGACCGGCCCATAACTGTTGGCTCGGGCTCTCCGGTAACCCAAACCAAGCCGGCATTTCAAATGTTCGAGGTCCGACGGCACATCTCCAGACGACTTACATGCTTTCTTTGGGCAGTTTTGTCGCGGGAGATTTATGGCGCTCGTCCTCCGCCCTCCCGAACCGGGTACTCCCGTTCGCCCCCTCTCTCCTCGAAAGCCGACCACCGGACGCCTGTCGACGGAAAGTCTCGCCGCGAAAGCGGATCTCTTCCCGCCGGATCCATCGACGGACGAAGAGACGAGAGGCGTCTCTTTTGAAGAAGAGACGAGAGGCGTCCCCCGCTGCCCGCCTTGAAGTCCGCCGCTCAACCACATCCGAACCCGCGGAGTCATCACGGCGGACCTCTCCTCGTACGTACCGTAGTCGGAGTCGCGCGTACGGCATCTGGCACCGAATGGACGAAGGAGAGCTTCTTGCGAGGACATATACGGCGCCGTAGGAGCAGACGCAATTGGGTTTCTCGGGGTCGCATCGTACAGGGGCTTGCTCTGTTCTGAACGAGCGCGACGTCGCGGCCTCGCGGTACAGTAATAGTAGACTTTTCGAATTGAATGATTGATTGACTCGCGGAGGGAATCCTCAGATTCCCAAGCATCCCGCCACTCCGGCGGCGAAATCGTTGGATCGACGGTCGCTCGTTCACTACCTGTTTGCGTCGATTTTCGCATGCAGCTCGATGGGGACAGTTGCTCCGAGGAGATGTCATTCTGACGTGTCAACGGAACTCCGTACGTGTCGTCCGACATTGCCATGTTCTGCCCCCGTGGCCGGACCTAGGCTCTGCCATATTCAACGTCTCCTTTCGGCCTCGCCTTCCTCTTTGGTGGAAATCGCCGTTTAAAATCCACGGGAAATTGATGCTTCCCACTTTTCGGGAAATAAGCGTGGGCCCGCATCATATTATAACTGACTACTTTTTTGTTTGGTTTGTAGGCCGAATAAACATCCTCGTAGCTTTCAAATATGTTCTGGGCCCGCCTTGTGAGTGGGACTGTGGGACCGGAGCAAAAGTTCAAATCACGTTTTTCAAATCATCCTCTATTATAAAATTAACGTATCTTTAGAAATAAATGTAACCTCTTTTCTCCTTTCCTCCACACGAAAAGTAGCATCCACACATTCCTTCGTATTTATACTGTACCATCATCCCCTTCGAGTCCAAAAAAATCGAAAGATAAATCATGGATGGGATGCAGCCGTAACAATTAACATCCGCGTGCACACATGAAGGTGCTTTTTTCATTGCCCCTTATCACCGTCACGATGGTTTTTATATTTATCAGACTCCTCTACGTAGATTGAAATGGCTGGTGGGGAATGGTGTGCAGTGACTACATTCTAACGAGCATGATGGGCAACATTATTGCCTAAGATTGAGCTTTTAATAATTGGAGGCTCTTCTGCAATTGTGATCCTACGTTTTAAATGATGTAGTCAACATATGAGAATGTCCGTCTACTTGATTTCAATTTTTTCCCGGATGAGTTTTATAAGTTTTAGTCAAAATAACTATCAAGAAATGTATTCTACGTGGGTGAACAACGTGTCCATTGTGCCATAGAGACTGTGTAATCACATGCATGTATGTCATTCCATAAACAATTAAAATCCTCGCTGGCAACAAGTAGAAACAAGAACACAAAAATACAGAGGAAATGAGGATTTCTTAACGGAATGACGTTTCCATTATTTAAACGTTTAGTACTGTACATCGGAAGACAAATAGCAATGATAACAATTCGCATAATAAAAAGTCAAGGCAACTGATGAAAAGTAAACCACCCACCGATGAAGTAGACTTTCCTCTAGGTGTTGTATGAGTATATCCAGTATTAAAAAATGAATGAAAGAACTATACACAGTCAAGTTTGAGCACTTCACTCCAAATCATTGTGTACATTACACAATGATTTGGAGTGAAGTGCTCTTGAGCTGAGATATTATATGTCTTAGAAAAACTCAATGAACTTTCAAGATAGATTTTTTCTCATGAATTTTTTTTGTTAGAGAAGAATACAGACTCAATATTAGAAAATTATTGAAAATTTGGAATTATGATCCTATATTTTTTTATATATTTAAATAAAAAATTTATTAATTTGGATAACATCTCTGAATAATCTACAAATATTAATTTGTGATTTCATATTCACTTTTTCACCCCTTTTTCATGTTTCAAATGAATATCATTGGAATATGTCATCAGAGAAATGAAAATCTTGGAGATTCAGTGAATATGTTCAAACCAGTGATATTGGAATAACAATTTATATTATTATTATCCAAAGCATATTTTGTACTAATTTGTTTCTCATGCAATTATCAAGCATTAAGTGTATGGATATGAAATTGGTTTAATCATATATATACACATTCAAAATCGAACTCTTAGATTTCTCATCACGTCTTCAATTCGTTAGGAGAGCAAATTTTGCTTTAAAGAAAATAAATATATTTGTTCATGACAAAGCAAGCTGCAGAAGTAAACGCAATTCCGAATAAGAAATTTTCAATTTTTTTAGATAATAGATTTTGAATAACAATAATAATTCCCATCCTAAATAACGGTATTCGCCGATTCACTGCAAACTTGAAGAAATGGATGGTTGAAATTTACTCACTCTATGCTAACAAAACTCATCTAAAAGTGGATTTGATGTTCATCTAAGGATCTCCTTGTAAGAGAATGTGCGCGGATTAGCATCTGACCATGATATCTGTAAAGCTCTTTGTTTGTTTCAGGGACATCACTAGGTTGAATTTTTTCCATTGCATTGATGCTGATGCATTTGTCTAGCTCAAAATCCATTTACTGCAGCTCTGAAATGCATTCCGAGCTTTGCTTATCCGGTCATTTCACCACAATGTGCTCCCAGTGCTAAGTAGGAGAAATAAATGTGGATGTCGACAACTTAGGACATGTAACTTACAATATCTCATAAAAAATAAAAATACGACACGGTGTAATATCATTGTGGACAGGAATCAGAGCAGTCCACAACATTTCAGGTACGTGTCTAGTAGTAAATGCTAGTGTGATTATGAATGAACAGTTTCATGAGAAAATGTCTTTGTATGCTACATATTATGAAAAGGTGGCATCTACAGGCTCAGGTTGTACTCTTTATTCTAGATGTTAACTTTTATATAACCTCACAGAAGAGATGGATTAGAATGGACGAGCGCGTCAGGGAGTTTAGGCTCAGTACAAAAACATAGAAATATACTTAGAACAGTTTGTTTGGCAAAAGTGAAGGTTTATAGTCTATGATATTTCTCGAAGTTCTTCACCATCCTCAAAATTGTAATGTTTCATAAATGAAAATAAGGCTCAATTTTTTCTTTTCAGAGTAGTTTAGAAAATTGCAGTGAATATGTAAAATGTTCATAAAAAATATATTAGAACTAACAATTTCTACTTTTACAGGTAATAAAAATGTCAAATAAAGGCACAGCACTAGTGAACATTGGTGTTATGACAATTTCTATGATCGGAAGGATAAATGTACACACAGTTAAAGTGGATTGTTCATATAATCGTGTCACTGATGACAGAGCAGATAGAAATTAGCAAGAGCTGATTAGTCTCGACCACGTCTCAAGAAGGGGAAGAGACCATTGCCCATCACGAACGGAATCGAACGAGGCCGTCGTTCTGCACGGGGTCCTAATCTCACGTTCGGAGTTCACTCTCCAGTGGGTCGGACGACGTAATGTGCGTAATGTGGTTAAGTGAACAACCAAGTGAGAGATTTGACCTGCTAAGTGGGTCGAACATGATGGGCGTAGCCGGCTGGGTTCGCGAATTAATCGAATTTCCAATCATGAGTCCCGTGCGACCGCGTGTATGTCGCGCACTCCGCGTTATTGTTTAGGATTGAGCCCGCGCACGAGGCAGTCATTCGCAGGTGGGTGCCCGTCCGAACTAGGCCAGTCACAAGTGGGCTACGAACTCGCACAACCATCCGACCGCGTTCCGTCCGATTGGTGACTTTGTCGGACTGAGGTTGTGGTACGGAGCAGCACGGGCGTTAGCTCGCAGACCGGTCACCGGAGGCAAGCAGTCGATGTGGAGTTGTGAACGGGCTACCGGTCTCAATCTGACCTGGTACATCCTCAGCCGACCCTGACGACATGTACGCTTCTTTTTTGACACGTCAGAATCACATCTCCATCCGCATACTGAACACTGTGGCACCGCAGATGCATGGATCGCACGATCACCGTGAGAGGAGGCTTCCGAATCTCAAGATTCCTGAATAGTCAATCCATTATGCGGTGCGGGAAGACCAAAGTTACTGCGGCGTCTTGCTCATTTGAAATTGCGGAAGACGCCTGCGCTCTGTACAGAGTACTGCACGCTCCAGTACGTACTGTAGTCGTCGAGTACAAATAGGTCCAACTGTTACTACGTCGCGGTTGTAGTCGTAAGATTGGTCCGCGACAGGAGTCGTCCGATGCCAGTACATTTCCAGCCGCATGTGATCGGGAAGTATGTTTCCGGTCGTGGGACGCAAGAGACTGACATGACGGACGTATTTTGATACATTCATCAGCAGGCCCTGCAATGAGGAGCAGAGTCGAGAGACTATGCGCGCAGGAAGCAAGGAAGCAGAACACGGAATTCAGCGATGGTGGTTGGCTTGGGATTATCCTCGGCGGAGAAGAGTTACATTGCTGGGGGCATTGCCGTCGACCTTCGAGGCGATGGCAGAGGCCGCCATCACTTCCGGGATTTCTCCATTGACACGTCGATTATTCCTCAGGTTTTTCTAGAGATTTTAATCCTTGTTAGAGAGTGTTCGTATCTCCTTATGTTTATGCTTAGGTCTCCTAGTTTCCCAGTCATCTCAGTAGCTTTCACTGCACAAGATTCGTGGAGGTAGGGGTCTCCATATGAAATGCCCGTCCATGCGATTACTCTGGACAATGGGAGGGTCGTCAATCGCCTTTTTGTTTAGACCAAGGGTTTTGGGTTTAGGAACAGTTTTCTAATTAAAGGTCGTCGAGCTTGAATGTATTCTACAGCCGAGAAATGAGTGGCGTGTTTGAATTTCTTGTGATCTTTCCAAAACTTTACGGAGGACGAAGCGTGCGATCAGTTGATTGTTTAATTTGCTCATGTGTGTAGGCTAATGGGTCCGCGAGGTTAAGGCTCGGAGGCACGGATGTCATCGCGAGTGTGAAGGTGTCTGTCAATCTACCTTGCAATTTTTTCTTCCGTTACAACTGCAAGCATTCGGGTTAGATACATGCTTTACAACTTTACAACTTCTGACTTTTCTGAGGCTAAATCTTGGCAGGCTGAATTATGTGCACCACCACCTGGTCGGCCTCATCATGGAAAATTGGAGATTAATGTCGAATGCTCACCCACGGCAGCTCCCGAATTTGAGGTTGATTGAAAGTTGGGGCTTTTAAAGAGGCTTTGGATCCTCGATGCTTAGTGTTCTAGTTGCAGAACTTTCGGAGCAACCTTTTGAGCAGAGTTTGGAGTATTTTTGTTTTGCAGTTGTCTTCTGTCTTTAGTGGTAACCTGATTCATTTTGCTCAACTCAGGGTAGGGGAGGAGAAGAGCTTTCCATGGATTTATCCAGAGCATTGCAGAGGAGCTTTTTGGGCGGTGCAAGTGGAGCAGGTTAGTTGGACTGGCTCATGAGAAGCAGTACTTTATTACAGGGATGGATTATAGAATATGATACCTCCTAATGCCACTCTTAACATACGCTTCTAACTTCAGTCTGAAGGCAGACATGCTCTGCTAAATGTGCAAGTCGCTATCCATTTCATGAACATTTTTCCGATTTGGTTGGTGCAATCGGTGCTTCGTTGCAGTTGTTGGCTAGCTCATCATTCATGGCAGAGTGGTACGGTTACTCATCTGGTTTACGTTGTTCTCCTGTGAATGCAGGTGCAGCGATTGATTTGGCGTCATTAGTTGTTCTTGAAGGCAAATTATGCTGGATGCTGTATTTTGACGGACTTGTGTTGAGTTCAGATGGAAATTTACTGGATGCTCTGTCTATTGCAATGAAGGTAGGTTTTGTGAGAGCAAAAATCATCTGCCTAGTTATATAGACGGATGTTGTTGTGGAAATGAGTTCTGAACAACTCTAGAGCCATTTCCGTTGTATGACTCATCTACTGCTACTTCATGTACTTATGATTCACGCGCATGTTCATGGCAGGCTGCTCTGAGCAACTGTGGACTTCCCAAGGTTGAAATCACAAGTGGCACCAATCCTGAGGATGACGCCGACTTTGAACTAAACGAGGAAGAGTTTACTCCAGTGGACACCTCCCGTTTTCCAGTAATTGTGACACTAACCAAGGTTGGTGCATTTTTGTGGCAAATACCTGTCGTTCAGTTGGAAAGTCTTTACATATGTTCAGTTATTTTAGCTATCTGAACTTCTTATATGACTGAAACAGGTGGGTAAACATTACATTGTCGATGCAACGGCCGAAGAAGAATCACAAATGACTGCGGCAGTCTCAGTTGCAGTCAACAAGAAAGGTTCAATATGTGGACTAACAAAGCGTGGTGGGACGGGGCTGGATCCGAGTGTGTTGTTGGACATGATTTCTGTAGCTAAGCGAGTGAGTCAAACGCTCATTACAAGTATCGACGCTGAGATCAGCGCTGCTGAAAGTAGACACGACGATCAATAGTAGTTGGAGTATCAAGGCTGACTGTGGGGTTTTTAGCTAGTTGAAACACAATTTTGCAGATTAGAGAAGGTCTATGCAATATCTTCTTCGTTGCACGGTTCTTGAGAGAGAAAGAAAGAGAAAAGTTTAACATGTAGGTTTCTAGATATGGAAGGTCTAGAATTAGGAAACGCGCTTACTCGCAGTGCCTTTAAAAAAATGTGTGAAGTTGTATATCCAGCGCTTTCAAGGCGCTGCAGACAAAGTAAGAAGCTTGTACATATTCCTGTCTCCGCCACACCTTCAAGTCTGTTGATGTGGCTATGCATAATTTTCTATAATCCAGATTTTGGCCATTTTTTCGAAAGATGTTGGGTCTTCACGCTTTTTCTGGTCAACCGTCTATCTGTGTGACCAAGCCTCTGTTCTGACCGCAAGCATCGATTTCAAATGAATCATCAAGTTTTTCTCCACAATGCAGGTTTGTTCTGCAGATTGGACAGTCCGTACAGGCTGTGATGTCACTCTCCAAGTGGCAGATACTCCCTGGATCTCAGGGCAGTGCGCTATTCACTGAGAGAACGAAGTCCTGGTCCGGCTGTGTGTAGGTTTACACTATCTTATGTAGGAGAAAACGTGAATCTTGGAGTATGTCATAGTGCCTTGAGTTCAATAAATCCAGGCTGGTCGTGGACAGCTTCCTCAGCATGGGCAGCTGTTGCCCTGTAGCAACAATCCTTGTCCGAGAATTATAACTAAACAGTTCGACCTCCCGAAGTCCTGGTTGGCAAGGAAAGCTACATGACACCTACGCCTCCTCGGAGAGGAAGGTCAAAATGTAGTGTATTTTATGCAGATACAAAGGAACCGTAAGGATTCCCTCACTATAGTCCTTACCAGAATCGTGAAGGTGCATAATTATGAAACTGGAAACAGGTCACCTCACAACACAACCAAGTGACAGGAATCATTGCACACCCACCACACATAAACCCAGCTGTGTATCGTCTGAAACTCAGGCAATTAAGCTCGACACCTGCAGGGTCACTCAAAGCGAAGAAGCGTGCCGGAAGCCAAAACCCCGAATATGCCCGAGAATCTGTATGTAGAATGATCGTCTTGCCAGTGTAGCGGCCTCTTTGGGCCTAGCTCAGCTAAACCTGCGATCAGAAGACTAAAGCAAACGCGACGATGATTGGTGGAAACCAATGTCACGAGGCATTCCTCGGCCAAGTCGATTTTGGGACCTTATCCCAGTGTCCAAAAAGCGTGCTAAATTTGGAAACCCCTCTCGTTGTCTTACAGAGCCCAAAACCCCGACCTTCATAATCGCTCTCGAGGACGTCCCCTCGGCTCGAATCGGTCGAGCAGCTCGAAGCGTCCAGCTATGGCAGCTTCGTGCTGCACAGTAGGCGCTGTGCCTTCAGTATCACGTGAGTTTTCCAATGGAAAGGCTTCTCTTAGTAAACCTCGGACTGCCAGAGCTCTGTGCATTGGAGCGCAAGCACGAGCAGCTGTTGTACTGGCCAGTGGATTCCACGTCTGTTCCGGCAAGACGTCGTCGAGAAGTGTGAAAGTCCGCGCCGAGAGGGATCCATTCGCTGAGTTTTCCGCAGCATTCGTCGAGGATGCCGAGGAGGAGGAGGATGAGGAGGAGACTGGAGGCATGACGGATGAAGAACGAGACGCTATAATTGCCTTCGAAACTGGTGGCGTTGCTGTCGAAGATGTTGGGGCGGACGAGTCGACCGAAGACCTCTGGGAAGAGCCCACCGACGCTCCGAAGGTTTATCCGCCGAGAGCGAAAAAGGGAAAGGGCGAGAAGATTGCGGATATGCTGACTGTCTTCATGAGTCTTCTCGAGAGACCGTTCGGCGGTGATGGGAGGATGATTGCTGCCGCCGGTGGTGCTGTCACCGAGAGGGTGGGTGAAGAAGTAGAAGCCTTGCGCGGAGTGGACGGAGTAGACGAGCAATATTTGTTCGAAATTCTTAGAGTAGTCAAGCTCATAGACATGGACCTGCAGCTCGTCGCTGCGGCCAGGAAGGATAAAACTCTGCTGGAAAGATTAATGCAAACAGCAATTCACACCAAACAAGCCCTCGACATAGCCAACTCCCTCTAGGTTAATTGTACAATTCGTTCTTTTCTCAATAACAACGAAAAGATTTTGATCGCTTCTGCCACTTTGAAATGCTATGCAACCTTATCTGCTCCTGCACACTGTACATAAAATATATCTAAATTCACATCGCTCGCTGCTGCTACATAGATTGTTTGGCTGTATCAGTTTGAACGTAATTGCCTTCTCTTGAAGATAATCAGATGGGTTCGCTTCACCGAGACGTCACGACGATCCACTTGTTAGGCTGCATCGGAGCGTCACAGTCTTCATCAGGTTCTTCCACCTCGTGAATTGTAGTAATTGTGATTCAGTTAATTTCCTTTCATTTCTGGCTGTCACTGTCGTTCCACGAGTACGATCCGTCAAGGTTTCGGTAGAACTCTTCCACTCCCGTGGTACGAAACTCACATTCTGATTGCTTTGAGTTGGGACCTCATGTCATCAGTTACCTCTCGAGGCTCTCCATGGCCCGAGTCGGTTGTTCTTTAGATTTGAAAGCGGGCCAAACGAAGATGTTTAGCCCTTGACGCCCAGCTGCAAAGCATAGAGAATTACTTTAGCAGTGGAGTAACTGATAACAGGAGCGAAAAAAAAACGACTGGGTATCAACACCTTTCTCCGTCATGCACCAATGACAACTGCATGTCGAATTGCACAAGATCTGGGTTGGAAGTGATCTTGATCGTCTGCCATGATCTTGACTCTTCATACTACAGGGAGTGGAAACCTTGATAACAAACCCGGACATTTCTCAGCATCTTTCACGAGCGACACATCAGCCCTGTTCATTCCTCTTTACCAAAGGTCTCTCTCTATCTTTGGAGATCGGTTGGTATAAAACAAGGAAGAATGTAGCTGTTTTTCCACCACGCTCAGCTTGGTTGAAGCAGGGCTTGCCGATGATGTTGCATTATCTTCCTGTACTTTCGGATTCAGCACTGTTTGTTATCTGTGTGTCGGAACTGGAGCAGGACTCTTCTCAAACTCTTGTTTGATCACACTTCGTCAACTCCCAGTTTACGTGCTCCTTCATAGAAGCCTTGCAGTTAGCCTCTGGGTTCCTTCCGTCCTCAGACCAAAATGCAGAAGCCAGCCTTGTGGTCTCAGGTCAATCAAACATTTATATGTTCCAAGTCCGTTGAGCCTGACAAGAACCCCCAGGTTTCTCGCTTCCATAGCATAGTGGTAGTGCGTTCCCTTCGTAAGGGAAAGGTCGTGAGTTCGATCCTCACTGGGAGCAACCTTTTTGGATCTGACTGATTTATACACCACAAGCTCAGGCCTGTGGAGATCAATCTTTTAAAAAATGTGAACTATCCAAGTACTGTACCACAACCATGCTTCTGACTGCAAGAAGGAGATAATTACCTCTTGGGAGACCATTCCATCGTATTCAAAGATGCAGTGGATGGTACAGGTTTGATTCAATCGTGTCAGATGTTATCTAACCACCACTACTGTCCAGTATTTTTTGCCGGATAACCATTTGATAAAGCGCAGGAGTCAATGAAATCGGCGGATCCGCTAGTAACTGCGGTCACCGCCACCTACACCGAACCAGAAGGAGAATGATCTCGTCGTAGAAAGTTGGGACCGTGAGTAACGGGGCCCCGTGCAAAAGATTGTTGTGTAGAATGTTGGACTATGAGCCAGGGATAAAGTTTCCACCATCGTATCCATGATAACTCTTGGAGAATTTTCTCTCGTCTAATGATTGAGCTCCCAGTATTCCTCTCCATTCCTTCATGTGAATACATGATGAACCCTGTACTGTGTACTAATACACTGGTCTCGTCACTCTTGTGGGGGAAGCCTGTTCTCGAACACTTTGGGTCATTTGTGTGCCAGACGTCAGATGCGGGTATGATTCCATTCTCATCTTTGCGACTGATTGTAACCTGGTGCTCCCCTCTTCTCACCTCATGTCTGTAGTCAGGCGGATATGACATTCTTTGGGATCAGACAATTCCATTAATGTTGTTGTGCGGATAATTGTTATTCGCTCAGTCGAAGCATGCCTGTGAAGCTCGGAGGCATCTGCTGGAAATAGTCGTCTTCCGCATCAGCATCTGGACGTCGATCACTGGAGCTCCAAGCGGGCCGCAGAAATTCGCAAACACCGACAAAGTCTCCTCCCTTATCGTACTGTACAATGTTGTGGCCAACATCGCCAGATAGAAGGAAAGGAGAGAGAATGAAAACGCTTCTGTTGGTTGATTCTCTTCCCCTAGCAGCCTCGCATGAGCCAGTGTATTCCTCAACGCTACGTCACAGCGCAAGGCGTTCCCAATCTCGTGAACTGAAGAATATTAATCTCACAACATCATCCAAACCCGATACTTCTGTCCATCTGTCATGCGTCGGCACTGCCAATATTTTAAAGGTACCAGTGAAAGCCCCTGCCCTTGAAGGCCTTTGACACCATGCTCGGAAGAGCTTTAATCACCAAGGTGGATGCGAAAAGGTAGCACCAAAAGCAAACGATGTCTGTGCTCGACTGTTGTTTAATCAGATGAAAGGAACCTGTATCAATATTCCTGCCCATGCAAGATTGCTGGTTCACATTCCGATACAGCTCGGCATCAAGACCCGGAGAAGGAGTCACTCGGGCGGATGTTTAGGACTCAGCCCCTCCCAATTATCGCGAGACCAATGGCCGCCCTCCTTCCGGAATTGTTCAGATGAAGCGTGCACATTCTTTATCCTCCTAATGCAACATCGGTGCTTTGACATCGGTCACAGCTCAGCTGGACAAGCTCGATCTCAGGGAGGGAGTATCACTGCATTGCTGCCGGCTTCTTCCACATCAAGCTTAGGACATGGCTGCTTTCGCTGGAGTCGACACAGCCAGGTTTCTGAGCAAACGGGACACACATTTGGAGCTTTTCATGTGGGCGACGGTGGGAGCTTCCGAGCTCGGACTCCGGCCCCAGCAATGGGCAAAATACATTTCAAACACAGGTGGACGATGTGAGCCCATTGGTCACCTTCTAACTCGCCAATGCTCCTACAGAAGAGCTCGAAAAATGGCCCTCGATTCGATCGTGGCACGATAGTTGACTTACTGAGCATCGAGGCTGCTCTCGGCGGTTGCTGCGACCCCTCGTCCCTCATCTGCAAGCCTCCACGCCTCACCGCATTCGCCGCATGCCCCATCGTGGTGTAATCTACCACGACCACCAAGTGTTCTCAGCACTACGTGGTTCTGAGTGCTACTGTGACACAAGTGTGCACGATACTGCGCTATTTTCTCTAATAAGGTCCGGGCTCGGACTGGACTGGGTACGCACGACTTACGGAAGTGTCGTCTGCACTCCGCGTCAGTCGAATGGAGGCCATTTTACGTCACGCGGCGTGACGTAAACTGGCGTGACTCACGCCACTTTACGGCGCCGTCGTCGTCCGGCAGCGTCCTCCGTCACTCGATGTTAGTCTTGGTTGATGATGTTGCTCGGAGCCTCGGACGTCGTCGAGCATTATTACATCGCAGTGCGTGAGCTGTCCTGTCTTTTCGAGGGTACACGTTTCGGAAAGACCTGGCCTTCAGCAATGTCCCAATTTGGCACCGGCACAGTAGGGACGTTGTGATGTGACTGCGAAGACAGACGGCCCTTGGTACCCGGGAGTCATTTCGTTCATTCGTCTTTCGTGCTCATGACGCATCGGGACTGGACTGTGGGTTCTGACTTTACTTTCAGAAGGCTGTACCTTGTTATTCCCTTTGTACAAGGTCCCATTTTTCACAACACTGTCCCGCTTGTTGTCTTGTGCAATTTAAGGTTTGCTTCACATGATGAAGAAACGTGTCGTCTTGATGGATACTCTTTTCCGTCAGGATAGGTTTAAGGTTTAGTACATTATGCATGCTTTTACATCTTTCAAATGTCATCAAACAATAAAATTAAGTATTGAATGTAGGTACATTAGCATGGATGGCATGTTTTCATTTCTTTGCAGACATGTCAATTCATGTATTACAACTTTTCCAAGATGAGATTTCATCTCATGAAAATAAGCAGTTTTATAACCAAGGCATCGAACTTAAATGCCAATCATAGTCTTAAAAGTCCAATATCCACTCAGAATTAGGCTTGGCGACTATCAGATTAATCAATTAATTAACATGTTAACCTATCCATTCAAATTTTTTGGAGATATAAGTCTTATCATTTTTGTGATTTGCTTGGTTCAGCTTTTCAATTTCATCATAATTTTGTTTTTTTTGTCCGATAATTAACATCTATATGGACAAACAAATCCACGATTCTCCAAAAACGCCGATTCAGATGTCACAAAAGAACAATGAGTCATCAACGTGTGCTGGTCACAACAGTATGTCGGACACGTGACGATACTTTCTTGTATCGTCACGTGAATGACTTTTTCATGTTCTCTCTGAACATGAAGAAGTCATTGTGATTGTCAGTGTGTGCAGCGACTTCAATGCCATTCTTCCACTCTCCAGCAAATAGATTCAATACACCGGAAGTTGGAAGTGGCAGTCACTCCAACCACAAGCCGTAATCCATCGTCAAAATGAATCTAATCAATTTTTTGAGTACCATCATTTCAGAGTACGCATTGCTGGATCGAGGATCAAGAAGCAAAGCAATTTTGGTGGCTTGATCATTCAAACTAGCACTATATTTTAGCAACTTGAGCTCCATGGCAGCAAATTTTTTTTTGACGATTGAAGTGATGAATTAATTTTCCAAATTGGTGTTTTTTTTTTTGCACAGAGTAAGAAGATGCTTGTAGATCAGGGACTAGAAAAATAGTCAAACAAGTCCACTTGCGACGACATTGCAATTGCATTGTTGTAGATTGCAAAAAGTCTTTGCATGATTTGATAACACGTCAATTCATATGGGACAATCAATTTTTTGAAATTGCAGAGCATTAAAAATACATCACTATATTGAAAGTACTAGTTGATCATGTTGAGCATGATCATTTTTAGACCTGGAAATTCAACACGGCCGTTAAAAACATCCAGCACAACAATCACTTCTGAAAACTTTACGCGGATAGCAACGCATACACAAACAACTTTGAGGATTTGACTAAACATTTGCACTTACTCTTGAATGATGTCTGTAGCATCACATACAACACGATTGATGACGTGACAAACACATCAGATATGAAAACCATCCTCCAAATAAAGGAAGTATTTCTTATTTAGATTACATCGCACAATGGTCATGGCGGGTGGCATCGCTCGCCGCTATTGGATGTAACAACCTTGATTTGATAGACATATTGAAATACTTCACTAGAGAAAGAATCAAGTCCAACGTAGTGTACAGATTGTACGAAGATGAAAAGTAGCAAAACTCGAGCATAATAGATTGAAGTTTCACTCTTGATCAATCCAGTGAACGGAAGCCACCATATAGCCATGTATCACGCATATGAAAAATCCTATGCAAATTAAGTTTAAAATCATTTCAGATTCGTCACAATATCAACAATCCAAAATGAGAGCAATTGATAATTCAATTGAACCTATAATTGGACAAAATGTCAGCAGTGATCGTTACAAATGATCACATAATGAGCGTGTCTGATTCTGCTGCAATAGCAATTGATAATGGAAATTGAACCTTGTTCTCGACCAGGTTGAACACCTGTTGGTGATCCAACACAAATGCAACTAGGAAATTCAGAATGGTTTCTTAAGACTCGTCATCCAGCTCATATGGATCCTAAAGTTTACCATTTGCTCCAAAAATTGTCAGAAGAATATTGCTTGATTCTTTACCTTTTGAAATATTGTGTTTTACAAGGAGATGACGAGACAATTTGTTTGTCCCAGTCTTGGTCAAGAATGCTGCAATATACTTAATGTTCTGAGAATCCGTGGAATCCAAGCAAATAATCTTGGATTGATTGAAATCTTTGACGAATTTGAAATGATTTCAAACCCAACTTGCATATGATTTTTCCTTTTGCTATCGTCCAATGAATGTCGTCGTTCTACTAGAGACAATGACAAATTTTCCCTATGTATTACGGGATGGATAAGTATGATTTCAAATAGATAGAGATAATGGAATCGGCCATGCTGTTGTTGTCCGACTGTTCAACCGACGTCAAAGATGGATGGGAATTGGGATTTGCGGTGGCTTGACGGGCCTGCGAACAGCTCGTTGCAGAGAAGCAAAATATTAGCGTTGAATATTCATATATCTTGATTCATCCCCTCATCTATAATGTCTTCGTACTCGTGAAGGATAATCAATGGTTATCCTTCACTAGTAGTACCCACTCGAAAAAACACTCTAATCTATTTATGAAATATAAATAAGTCTCGAATGATGGAATAGATAAATTAGTATTGGATGAAGAAATGTATACATTGGTGACAAAATGGATACAAGTTAACCAAACCTCTAACCGATGACAACGAAATTGAGACCGGTTAAACGAGACCGACGATTAACTAATTAACCTTCGGTCCAGACTGTGGCCAAGTTTAGTTAGAATAATCTTATGTTTCTTGTTAATTCTCTTTTTTGATTATCAATGAAATATTATCAATTTTCTATGTATATCAGATATAATTTAAAAGTTATAACTTTTAAATTTACTGGGTACTAAAAAGAAGATCATATTACTCACACCTAATGTCACACTTTTTTTGGCAAAAGAAAAACATGAATAATCTTTTCTGATCTGAATTCAAAACCATCAACTGGATTTTCATGATGACTAACATTTAGAGTATAAATCTCCAAACATGGTACATATATTCCATACATTTTTGTAGATCACTCGACGACGTTATACATCTATACTACTATTTTATAGATTGTAAATATAGATCTGAGCACAATTTTTATACTAAATTATATGAGAAATTAGATTTAAACAAAAGTTGATCATCGACTTGATACAGAAAACAATTTTAAGACACATCACTCAAATACAAATATTCTCTGGAATAACATGCAGCACAAAATAGATGCTTGATATTTTCCAAGATGAAGTTTCATCTCATGAAAATAAACAGTTTTATATAGTACGCATCGAACTTAAATGCCAATCATAATTCTAAAAGTTCAAAATACTATGAAAATCATCTTACATTTTTTTTGAATTCTCTATTCCGATTAAAGTAGACATATTTATATCAGGTTTCATCTTTGTGTAATTTATGTAAAATTAATTTTAGATAATATATCTTATTAACGAATTTTACTCCCAATTGAAGCAAAATAAAGAAATTTTTCTTCCCACCAAACTTGAAGTCGAACCAAAACATACCATGACATCAATTTCTATAAGATTTTAGGTTTTAATAAAATAAATATTATATATCTGAAATGAGATAGATCATACTAAAAACATTCATGGAACTTTAAAACAAATATATACATATGAACCATATATTTTGATATTGATTGAAATCGAAAAGATTTAAGAAAATAAATATATTTATTTAGTTGATAACATTCGTTTAGAAATAAAATACATCTTATTTAGATATTTGATTCGTAAATTGAACGTTTTATTTAATGCTTGAAGTAAAATGTTAATATATTTAACATCTGAGGATATAAATTATAACCTGTAGAAATTAAAAAAACAATCAGTTCAAGTCCAGGTTACATCTTTTCACACTATTGCATAATCATTATGCATACTTCTTTGGAAATGTTGTGTACATGTGACAAGTGTTTGGTTGATTTTGCATATCTACATCGTAATTGCTGAGGAGGGAAATTAGTAGTCGTCGACAGTTTACAATAATCGACTATGCTTACGAATGCTATTCAGATTGGTTACATGATAGAGTAGATTGAGGTATTGCCTCTTGGGTGCATATGTTTTAAAGTTTGGAAGAGTATCACAATTTTCTACCGTGACTTTGGATGAGGTACATGTTGGAGTTACAAACTCGTTCGACCAATCGGATGGATTAGTCCTGCGCTATTTCGGCACATTGCTGCTTCGACTAGTTATCCCCCTTTCAAAATGTTTTCTCGGGTGACGCATTCCCGTTTATGGGATGTGGCTTCTGTAGGTGTGTACAGTTGTGAGGGCTACAGACTGTAGTAGAAACGTTTAGTCAGGAGGAAGAATCGAAAATGGACGAAAACTTCAACTTTGCTTATTTCGTTCGCACTTATTTGTTGAAAATCCTGTATCTGTCAAACATTCGGCACGTACAGACAAATTGATCTTGTTGGGAATTAAGCCACGTCGTACTTTATAGAATAGAAATGAAACGATCATATAATATCCGACCAAATTTCCTTCGCAACATCCACAATTTGAAGGTTAACGAACGCTGGATGGTTATAAAGGCCGTATTACGACCTGTCTTCATCACTCACTCCTAGTGAGCGCTGGCCTCGAACTTCATTTTCAATCGACAGAAAGAGCCGTAGCCGCTCATGTCAGAATTTCCGTGAGCAAATGTCTAAAACTTGTACGAAGACTTTCACCCCTCTTATGCACGCTCTTCACCTCCTCCACAGCCATCGATGAGTGCGTTTCTCTACTGAGATCTGGCGAATTTCGGAGTAGAAAGGGCCAGGATTGCAACTTAGACTGTGTTCAAAGTACATTGGCCTGCTCGATATGTCTTCACGCAGCGCAAGTATGTAACGCCTCCTTGTCAAACAAGACTATTACAGAACTTCCCTCAACCCAGCTGTCATCCTATATAAGCAGTCCGGCATCCCGAATTTTGGGGTCCTCAAGAGTCCTGCATCACTTCTACATGTTCAGATCCTGGCTATTACGCTCAACTGAAAAATGCTCATCTACAGGCCTTACGTACTGATACCAGAAGAAAAGGACCTCTTCAATGATCCACACAAGTACATGCAGACAGAGATGACGATATTGATATGATATCGCACGCAAAATGTTGAAATTATAATTTCCAGCTTTGGTTTCACAAGTATATTACATAAGCCTAATGTCTAACAAGTCGTTCTAGCAGGACCTACAACCAAGTTCATAATTCACAAAGTATCCAGAATATCCCACGAAATACACGCAGTGGGTAAAATTTCGACCTGAAGTCGTACGAATTCCACGGAAGGTGGTTCACACGGCTAACGACCTCAGTGCTCTTGTTAACCCCATAAGCAACTGGGCAACAGCTGATGTTTAGATGGGCTTAATTTTAAAGTGGAGCCCGATAAGAGAAAACACGAAGCACTTCAAGTCC
Source organism: Marchantia polymorpha subsp. ruderalis (assembly GCA_037833965.1). Taxonomy (NCBI): domain Eukaryota; kingdom Viridiplantae; phylum Streptophyta; class Marchantiopsida; order Marchantiales; family Marchantiaceae; genus Marchantia; species Marchantia polymorpha. The sequence continues at coordinate 17,658,371 of AP031355.1, forward strand.
TGCGCACAGATACAGCAATTAGAGGGCATGCCAGAGCGGAAAAAAGGGCCTCTTACGTTTGAACGACTCCGATATGACAACCGAGTCTAAAACCTAAAGAACTCCAATAAAAATCTGACGGGCAGCGAAAGTTCTACCATTCCCATATACTGAACGCAAAAGTCATACATAAGCACGTACCTGTACAAGATAGTAGAAAATTCTCAGGCCCTCCGGATCTTTGCTACTCTGTACATCGAGAAGTGAGCCGATCTTCGAAGTAGTGAAGGAGATGTGCTCGTTGCCCATAACGATTTCCAGCTCCTGACGCCCTACTCTGTCGGGCTCTGGCCAGTTGTTGTCGTCCTCCTTCATGATCTACATAATGTTCCGGAAAGGTGATAAGTCATTAAATTTTCTTCTCGCCGCCCGATTACATCAATGTTCGGGGAAGACAGATCCGCAAAATGTACTTCATTGCATCTAAAGTGTCGACTCTAAACAGCCTAGTTGATAATTCAACTCACCGCGCGTACACATGTCATTGACAGGCGTGCACCAGTTTCAGACTTAAGCCCGGAAATTGCTAACTTGATTTACTGTTGCGGTTGCCTAAGGCATAATGGTTTTGTAGCGCCGTAGTTTCGCACAATCAATGCATATGAGGCAGAGCTGGCTGATTGCGACGCGTCACTTGTCGAACTAAGTCACAAACCATCTCATTGAAACGAGAAAGCTAATGATGACATGTTCGATTGATGCTCGAGCTCTGGGTATAGCTAGGATGAACGCTTCAACAAGGGACAGAGAGAAGGACAGTTAGGTAGATGTCCGGCAATACGAACTAGGTTTTCCGACTGTTTAGGAGTGACCTGTCGGCCAATCCACACATAATGCCATGCTTGGGAGAATGTTGAATGCTAATCGCCACCTGGATCTTGGTATGGATGCATTGCAGGAAGTTTTCTAGCCGTTGAAAGTTGCTGGAGATAGGCTGCCTTTTCAGGCACATTTCACAGTATAGGTCAGGAAGCAGTTCTACAGAAGTTGTGGAAATTAATAATCGGTTTGAATCAAGAGGATCTTTTCCCCTGGATTTCTTTTCGATTGTCCCACATACAGACGGGGATTTCCAGGTCTGAATCTGCAGCTTGACTGGCAAGTGAGTCACCAACGATATACGCATGTACATCGTTTTCGACAGTGCCCAAGGCTGGGATGCAATCAGTGCCCTAATAGACTCAGACTAACCCTAGTACCCAGAACCAGATTTAGATTCGGGCCACGGCATAAGCTATTCCCTTCATGAAATCTTCGAAACAGGGTCAAATAATTCCGCATTAGTCGTTGAATGCAATGAAGTTGGTCGCCAGTGGACACTAACCTCACTATCGGCTATGATCCGCCGGCACTCTCGAAGGGCAGCGTGCGAGAGAAAGAGCTCCTTCCGGATGATCGTATCGTTCTTGTAGTTAGAATTGTTGGCGTACCGGAGCTTGCCATCGGGTCTAAATTCGAACTCCAAGAACTCGTGACCGAACTTGCCCTTGTGTCCGACATAGTATCGGACATAGAACTCTCCCACTTCCTCCGCCATCGATCCACTCCTGTGCTTTGCACCACAATTTCTTAACTCTTCGGGACCTCTCACACACTTAAGTGTTTCCCGCTTCCGATGTGCCGTCTTCACCTTCTTCCTATTGCTTCCAGGAGCAATCTCAACTGTCGTTACGCAACGAGAGAGCCCCGCGAACAAACCCTAATGACTCTTGACAAGATTCACTGCGTACGCCATGGTGATAGCCTGAACCACGTAACCAGTCTACAGGGCGGACGTCAGTACTGCACAGTCCATATTCTGTTTCGCGCCCCATATTGAACCGAAACAGCGTCAAGAGAAATGTTCAATCATCCTTTTATATTGCTCCACAAAACCATAGAATTAGTGATTTTAGTGATAGGCCATAAATGTGTACTAGATGAACATAGCCAATTACTCTCTTCAGATGCATTTTCATATATCAGGGTTTGCCGTAGAATCATTTCAAAGTAATACATTTGCACAAATGACATAACTTCAATTAATTTGCACATGCTAATGGTTTGTGTGCGCATTTGATATATTGCATTTGCAATAAATCCACGGAAAATTCTATATCACTTCAAATGTAACGGATAATAAGTCATGATGTTGTTTTGGATTACGGTGTTTAAAATTTCGATTGAGAATCTATTATTTCAATTATACAATGGATAACTCATTTGGACTAAAAGTTGGTTGATGGTTTAGTGCATTCTGACTTTTCGTTCATTTTTTTAGTCTTAACTAGACCAATCTACGATTGCAGACTTGGTGATTATCAATCTTTATAGTGCCAGAATTTTAGAGACTATATATATGGCCGATGAGAGTGTGGTGTCAATGTATGTAAGTATATGAATTTACCAATAGTTCAACCTTTTTTTACTCTAGTATAAAGATTATATGAAACTACGTATGAAATTTTAAACCTTAGTGAAAAAGTGTTGAGGGTGTGACAACCTAAGAGGAAAGCTCACTTTCTATATTCTATAGTGATGTCAAAGTTAAGCAACTTGTTCAAACGTTCAGAATTAACGTTTGATGTTGATGGTTTGTATATTGTGAGTGATGTAGTATAAATTAATCAATTTGATTTACAAGAGTAGTATATTTTAGTTTCTTGATTCAGGTTATTTTTGGGTAATATAATAGATAATTGAAATACAAATTATCCACTTGGACTCTCTTTGAGAAAGTTACATTGAAAGTTTGTAGTCGTTGAATATTAAGGGCTATCATGCATACATCTTTTGAAAATTGGTCATTTGCGCAATGGTATTTAGACGGTTAGATTATCGTGATACAACAACTGAAATGGAATCTGGATTTGAATAGTAGATGAGAATGATGTTACATGAGTCTCAAAATAGATCCAAAAATCATACATCAAAATCCATTATGCCATATTGTCCTAATGTTTAGCTCATGTGAGAAAATAATTTTTAAAAATGTAAGTAAAAAATTGCATAGTATATCATGAATTGTCATATGGATGAAACCAAATTTTAGTTATAATAATGCCTAGATATCATAACATCTAGGCAAAAAATACATATATCAAACGAGACTCTTAAGTATTACTAGTAACTATGATGAATGAATTCTTTACAAATTACACATGTTTGCAATATTCACATATCAAGGGATGTAATTTAGAAAAGAATTGAAAATAATTTAATGCAATAATGTAATATGCTATTATGAGATCTCACAAGCAATTTTGAAAGTTTTTTTTTCACATTTCATTGTAAATCCAAAATCAACAACGAAGAGATTGCGAGACTTTGACGTTATGTATTCTACCCAACATTGCTTTTCATAAATATTATATGTACCCATGATGATGATATTATTCTTTGCTCATGGCACATGGGCAAAGAATAAACTTAAAATTGATAATAGATGAATCTTTCTTCATCCATTTTCAAATAATTCTTGTGTCTTCACTCTTGGTTTAGTTTGTCTATAGTGGATATCAAGTCTACTCTTCTTTTGAATACATGTGAATGATTTCATATGAGGTTCTAACTCTTTAGTATTCATTCCTTGCTTTCTCTTGTGTTATTTTGCTTTTCTTTTATATATAGAGTTTAATCTCGTATGAGTGACATACTCTCATTAATGAGTCCAATTTCAAAATCATTAGATTTTAACCAGTAAATCTGTCTAATAATAACAATAGTGACATGATATTAATTAATAATGGCAATTTTGAATATAATGTTGAAATTTAAATTTTTATCAAGATCAAAATACAAAGTCATGAAAAAAATAATGTAACATACATTTTCTTAAATGTCTATATAATAATATATCTTTTTAGCTTCAATAGTACATCGTTACTAAGTGTTATATTAACTGAATTTTCTTTAAATGTATCCATATTCAAAAGCGAAAATAACACCCACGTAAATCGCCATGAGCAATATAGAATATTAAATGAATGAGATCGTGATCTACAAACTTTATTAATGTTGTAGGTTTACACATCCTTACAAACTTTATGTATGTTCAGTATTTCAACAAATCATAACAAAAACATAATAAAGGAAGTTTAGTACAAAACTCTCTTGTTTTCTTCAGACATGTTTGAATTTGAGTACAAATTGAAAAAATATGGATGTTTTTTTAATATGTGAAGATACTTTTTTCATTTCAGCATTGAAAAATTATGTTAGTGTTTGGAAATGGACTTGCTAATACTCCAAAGAACCCGGGAGTATACCTAATGCTAAAATCATATAAAATTTGTCATAATCAGAAGATTTAATGCATGGCGAAGACTATGTTCACGGTACCCAAAGATCAAAAGCTGCTTGTGTTCATCCACTATTTGATCAACATAGTTTTGTTTGCCAAAAAACTTCCAAACGATCTTGATAATTCAAAACTACATCATGTTCTTTTCAAATTTCCAAACTCATGACGTAAGAAAGTAGTCAAAACTTTCATGATTGATCTCATCAAGTCCCTTAGACCTTGCTAAGATTGCTTACATAACATACAGAACTTCAAGTTAATACATCCAATCAATTTTTACAAGTTTTTTGGAGTATTGAGGATCAAGATAGGTTTGGCCACGGTCTGATCCGAACTGACAGTTAACCGTCGAGACCGGTTGACCGTCGATTCCAGATTTCTCTAGGACAGGTTAACCGGTGAGAAAAAAAAGTTCGGACTTGGCTCAAGATATTGGCAACGAGTTTTTCCACGATTGTGGAGTACCGTCCGAGAACTATTAATTAGCGTTCTCCTCGAGCGTAATCGTCTCATCTACGCTCGACTAATCTCATTTTTGTTCTACTATGCCTTGGGCTTAACGCTTGATCCCCATCCAATTGTGAAAGATGTTCGACAACAACAACACCATACAATTTCTGCGACTCGAAGCTCTATCATCATTTTTTTTTTCAGATCCTATTTCATCATATTTCAAAAAAGTTCCAGTTCGAATCTTAAATGTTGAATTTATTCAGATCCATTTGATTTGACCCGTTTAATCCGTTCAATCATTCAGATCTGTTTGATTCGAGGGGTTTAGTTGTTCATATCCTTTTGATTCGACCGTTCAGTGTTTCGGATCCGTTTGATCTAATCCGTTTGGTCTTTCAGATCCGTTTGATTCTACCCGTTTAGTCGTTCAGATCCGTTTGATTTGACACAATTAGTACTTCAGATCCGTTTGATTTGACACAATTAGTCTTTCAAATTTGTTTGATTTAACTTGTTTAATCGTTCGAATCTGTTTGATTTGACTTGTTTAATAGTTCGAATCCGTTTGATTTGACTTGTTTAGTTTTTCATATTTGTTTGATTCGCTTCGTTTAATCGTTCATATATGTTTGATTCGCTTCGTTTAGTCGTTCATATATGTTTGATTTGCTTCGTTTAGTCGTTCAGACTCGTTTGATTCGACCCGTTTAGTCTGGATTGATTGACGGTGTGTTATCAAGTCTTCGATAAAGGAGTAGATATTGCCAATACGCCAACAGTGGTGGTATTCTATATCCATTGAGTGTCATTCATGTAAGTTATCTTAACATCGGTTTGAACTTAGTGAATATAATTCATTCAAATGTTCAGAAATTCAAATTTGTTCATCGTTCAGATGCAAAAAATTAACCGATCTAGGCTGCTGGTGTACACTCTTCACTCTATGTCTCGTCCGTGGCCTTGCGATGCGATACAGAATACTTCCAATAGTCGTCTAGAGAGAATCCTCATTGTAATTGACTTTTTTAGATCATTCCCAGGTCTAGATTGTGACATTTCATGAACTATGAACTACTCTGATCATGTCTAGCGGATCCAAATTGAATGACTTTTTCTTCGCACTTTGATACAACGATGCGTTTGATTAATGTGCATTGCACTTCGAATGTAGCTCAGGATTTCAATGAAATCTTAATCCTCGATGTCATGAGTAATCATCGACGAAGGAAGTCATTTGTTTCACGATCTGTTTGATTACATGAGTTGTGAAGTCCCGAGTTTCTGCTACCATCATCCGTGCATTAATTTGCACAAAAGAATCTTTTCAGGTATAGGTGGTATCTCGTCAACGCAAACTGTTCAGTTCACATAAGAGTTTCGGATGCTTCTATCGAAATCTCCAACTTCGAAACCTAATCACGAACTCTATGATTGAGCCAACGAATCGAGATTGTGAAACTCAATGTCAAATGAAAAAGTGCAAAAAAAGACTTGTCGAGAAAAAATTAGATTACTAAAGTCTTTGTTTATGCTTTACTCCATGTATTTTGTCTATTTTTTGAAGGTTAAATATGTTCTAACATGTATTCTCCTATTCATGCAGATACTTTTAGTTGTAGCATGGTTGACTTTACTCTCATTGCAGATTTAATCCCATACTCGTCTCTAGGTACAGATGAAAATCTATCGCTCTCTTTGGTCGGATGATGACGACATCCACTGATTGTAAACGAAAGGCAAAATCCTGTGCAAATTGGATTTGGAATCATTTTAAATTGGTGAAAGATTTCAATAAATTCCTTATCATGTGTCTTCATCGCATACTTTCTCGGAACAGTCAATGCTCCACATTATTTTTGGCCAAAACTGAAACAAGTTCGTTGTTTCGTCATTTCCTTCTAAAACACAATATTTCAAAAAGTCAAAAATCAGACGTTTCTCTGCAGACCTTTTTTAGTGTAAATGATGAACTGCGGGATCCCTATGAATTGAACAACGAGTCAAAGGAAGCCAATTTAAATGCCTTGATTGCATTTGTAATGGATCACCAACAAGCGATCAACCTGGTCGAGAAAGAGACATTTTGGCGACAATACCATCCCATTGCTCACTAACATCGCGACAAACTCTAACACGTTCATTATTTGATCATTTTGAACGAGCATTACTACAATTTTGTTCAACTATAGATTTTATCAAGGAAGAAATTACTTTCACTCTGAATTGTTGGTCGTTGCGTGTGATGCGTGACTATATGATGATTACAATTCATTGGATTGATGAAGAGTGAAAACTTCAATTAATTGTGCTAGAATTTTGCTATTTTCCACCTACACACAATCAACACACTACGTCAGACTTGATTCTTTCACTGGTGAAAGATTTCAACATGTGGTCTAAGATCAAGGCCATTACATCTGGCAGCGGCAGAAAAATGCCACTGGCCATGACTATTGTGAGACAGAATCTGAATGATCAATACTTCGATTGGAGTATAGTTTTTATATCCAAAGCATTTGTCATGTCATCAATCGTGTTGTATGTGATGCTACACATTTCATAAAAAAAAAGTACAAATGCTCCGTCAAATACTGAAAGCTGTTTGTGGATCCGTTGCTATCCGCGTCAAGTTTTCAGAATTGACTGTTGTTTTGGGCTTTTCCAATGACATTGTTGAAGTTCCAGGTTTGGATATAGAGACGCGTTGGAATACCATGTTTACTATGATCTACCAGTCGCTTCAATATCGTGATTAATTTTCTCAGCTCTATAATTTCAAAGAATTCTGTGATTGATTGGCCAATATGGTTTTGTCTGACATGGATTGGCGTGTTCTCAAATTGCACTGTCGCCGCTAGTGAACGTGGTTACGTTTCACTTTCTCTCCAGACTTTGATCTACAAGCATCTACTTACCTTGTGTGAAAAAACCCGTACTGGACAATTAGACACTTGGTTTACCACTCCGAGAGTCAAACAAGCTACTACTGCTATGGAACTCAAGTTGCTTAAATATAGTGCAAATTTGAATTTTCTAGACTTCAAAATGACTTTGCTTTTTGATCATAGATCAAGTAATGCTTACTTTGAAACAATGGAACTCAAAGGTTAGATTTGATTTATTTTGATAATGGATTACGGTTTGTGTTTGAAGGAGCAGACATCTCTAACTTTTGGTGTATTTGATCTATTTGTTGGAGAGAGAGACAGTGCCATTAAATACGTTGCACACATTGACGAGATTGATGACTTTTACATGCTCACGACAAAAGCGTATCGTAGCGTGTCCGACATTCTCCTATGGTGGAAACATCACAACAATTGTTTTCCAACGTTATCCAGGATGTTTAGGTACACATTGATGACTCACATGCTCACGACAAAAGCGTATCGTAGCGTGTCCGACATTCTCATATGGTGGAAACATCACAACAATTGTTTTCCAACGTTATCCAGGATGTTCAGGGACACATTGATGATTCAAGGTTCTTCTGTGACGTCTAAATCGACAATTTTTGAGAGTGTTGGATTTGATAATCCTGATAGATCTAAACTATTCGATGAAAACATTGAGATGATGATGAAATTGAAAAGCTGGAACCGTTTATTTCCAAAGTAAGTTACTCTTGGAACTTGCGTTCCACTTTTATTCACTTTGTAACTTACCGAATGAATAAATAAGTAAAAAAATATTTTTGAAAATGGATAACGTGTTCCATCTTATTGCTATAATACTTTGTTCACCACTTCTCTTGTTCCCATTCGTGTGGAAGTATGCTATTTATACACATGAATTTGCCTTGTGTCAACGGCCAGATCCCAATCTCCATGCTCAACTCTCCCCATGGAAGTATTGATTGTTTGTAGAACATATGTATGTGGCAAACGTGTTTCACTATCTAGTGTTATCCCAAGAAAAGTCCTTGGTACGCACTATCTTTGAACTCTCTTATTTGTATTTCGTGTGCAGACCCTACAATATTTGTCCATATTACATGCTAAATTAATTATTTTTTTAAAAAGGGGAAGATGTAATCTATCTCGCGGAATTTGCTCACACTTGCGCAGTGTTATATCCCAAATTGAGAAGTCAGACCGGTAGTTAACAAGACACAGTACCCTTGCTCATGCTGCGGCTCGTCCTGGTTGTCCTTCGCCCCTAGGGCGTCGGTTATGGCCGCCCGCTTGTACACTCGAGCTCGCTCTCTCGCTGCTGGGTGTCAACGCCTGCGCACTTTCTTCGAACCGTAACTGACCTTGTTCAAACTTGGACCGGTTAAACTACCAATTAACGGGTTAATTGGACCGTGGCCAAGCCTAGATCAAGTTACCATATTGTAACAGGTGTTGAAATGGAGTTTTGCTACTACAACTTTGCATGGTGGCTTCTTAGGGGCTTCGGTGGACTCCATCAACATTGTAGTTAAATTAAATTATGATGCAAGCAAAATAACTATATAAGACCTTTTAACAGCCGGAAGTGGTGTGACGAACTAGAATGTTGAACTTTTATTACTCTCTAGTTACGTCACGTAGATGCACTATTGGGAGGTTAAACCTCCCAATAATGCATTTCGCAACTCCCGGCCTACATCACGTCGGCTCATGAACAAAACGAACAAAAAATTGGCGATGGCGATGTCCGAGGGAATTTGTTCACTGGCAGTATGGAACAATCGTGACCGCGAGCCAGAGCAGTCAATTCTGAATGATCAATGCGTGGGAACTAGATTCTCGATGTTTGCAACCTATCGTCGTAGACGTAGACTTAGACGGTGAGGACAGACAGTGACGAACAGAAAGATGCACGGGGTCTCTTCCCATCCTGGATAATTGGCGGAATCCCCGCAAAATTAGGCAACAAATTGGCGATTTCGATGGTCGAGGAAAGTTGTTCCCCGGCAGGATGGAAGCAATCGTGCCAGCGGATCCACAGCAGTCAATTCCCAACGGTCAATGTGTGGGAACAAGATTCTCGATGTTTGCAACCTCCCTTCGTAGACGTAGACGGTGAAAACAGACAGTGACAGACAGAAAAATGCACGAGGTCTTTTCTCATCCTGGCGAATTCGCGACACTCCCTCAAAATTCGGCAAGATATTAGGAGCCATCATCGGATTTCTCCCGCTTCTGACCGAGTCGGACTTCCCGCCAGTTTCAACTGAACTTGAGGAGAGCTACCACTGAAGTGACGAACGACGGAGAATCACGTCGACTTCACTGAGCTCTAGCGGTGACGTAGAAGTCGAACCCTCGATTCTGCCTCGATTCTGCCGACTTCAAGAGCAGGCGAGGGTTTCCGAGCACGTTCTGGCCTTTCTCGAACGGCGGACCCGGTTGTGCGGCACAGTGGTGCCGAATTGGAGACCAGGACATCGATCTCGTGGCGCGCGCAGTCTGAAAAGTGGTCGAAGTCCGCAAGGATCATTCGAGCTCGAGCAAGTACGAAACGCGCGGGGTCATCGAGCTTGATGGCAATTCCCGTAAGCGCATCTCCTTGAGACTTTGGAACCTCAAGCTTTGTGTTCCCTCCAATGTTGGTATGTCTTATGTACCTGCAAGATTCTTCGAATTCCAGATATATAAAATTGGATGAATAGCTCCCACCCTTCGTCCGCACTTTGCGAAACATGGGACAGGGTTTCCTGATGAGGGTTGTTGTTCCTGCAGTCTGAAGTGGGATACTGGTCCACCTACTACGACACGAACGACGAGCCAGAGGCCACACGGATTCTAAACGCCGCCAGTCGATTGCCGGCTCTTGTAGTTTTCGATCTAGATTACACTCTGTGGCCGTATTTCTGCGATTGTCGCTCCGAGAATGAAAGCCCTGTGCTGTATTCTCAGGCGAAGGGGGTAATCCAGGCCCTGAAATCGAAAGGGGTCTTGATGGCCATAGCATCGCGGTCGCCCACCGCAAACAAAGCACGGACGTTTCTCTCGAAATTGGATCTTCTCTCGAGTTTCTCCGTCATGGAAGTGTACCCGAGCTGGAGCGACAAAACCGATCACTTTCAGAAAATCCATCAAAAAACGGGCATTCCCTATAACTCCATGCTCTTCTTCGACGACGAGGACCGCAACATTCAGGCTGTCGGCCACATGGGTGTCAAAAGCGTGCAGGTTCACAACGGCGTCAACCTCGCTGCCCTCAAGGCAGGGCTTCAGAAATTTGCTGGCACGGAGAATATGGAGCCTCAAGGCCGGAGAGTCCGACCGGAGAGCATGGCCGGTTGTTTGGAAATGGCAGAGAAGACGAACGTCGACACAGATTAAGAAGGCACTCGAGAAAACGTGGCGATGATCGGCCAGCAGTCGGACAATTCTGAGGTTCCTCGGACTTCTGAAGTTCAAACCCTCTCACGAGGACCTCCGGAGAGTAGATTCGCAGTGTCGCATCTGGATGCGAGGTACTCGAATTCAAAGGCTGTTTCCAAATCTCCCAGGAACGTCCGGAGTACTCCGCGCACTTCGAAACGTCACATGCCGACCGATCGATTCGGCTCGACAACGCTCGCATGTATAAACGAAGCAGCGAGAAGCTACGGATCCATCACTAGTACATTGCTCTCGAATTCTTTTTCTTGTACAGTTTCTGCATGAATAGTTCCACGCGGAGTCCATGAGAGTTCGAAATTCGAAAGATGGTGCCAAGCATTCTGAATTCTGAAATCTGTACATGGTCAGAACGAAGTTTTCGCTCATCGGTCCAGGACTGTCTCATGAGTTCTGGTCCTTCACGGTTATTCATCTGAGGCTACTTCGTGTCTTCACTGTCCGGCCAGTCAGAGTTCCTTCTTAAGATGACGCGTTCAGTTCCGTGCGATGCCATTGAAAAGAAAAACTTCTAATTCCCTCAGATGCAGTTACTGATCGTCTCGTGATCGTCTCGCTCTGGATGTCACTGATGCAGAGTGTGCACTTGCATCTTTCGGTTGGCAAGTGGACCATGAAGAAGCGCAGCTGCCTTCTGGAAATGCCGTGACGGGTTTCCAATTTCTCAGCCTGAAATATCGATCTATGGTACCTGGGGCACAGGTGTCCTCCTGCTTCTTTGGCCTTTGCTTGCTCATCTTGTTCGATGGCTCTTGCCATCGAGCCTCCGATTCGAAGCGTCCTCGCTTCTCTGCCACGAGAGGACAAGTTAAGGTGCTCGTTCGGATACCCTCAATCTTTACAGAATAGGACATTTGTGGAATTAACACTTGTTCTCAAGGCGTGCATCTCGGTCGGTTGTTACGAGGTCTCCGAAAACATCTTCTCGGCATTCGAACGAGTCAACAAAAAGTCTTCGCGTAAGAGAAAATCCGTCAACGAAGGTGGCGTCCGCGGAGGAAGATCCTCGATGGGTAATCTGAGATAACGGAAAGTGGTCGTCGGAACGATTAAATATATTTCCGCATGAAAATTCCGAAAAGCCTCGTCGCTCCCTGCTGCTGGTCGGCGAGAGGAGACCAACCACAGGCTCTCAGAAGCCGGATCCCTGCGAGAACCAGTCTCTGGAGTGACCTACGTTTCATGACGGCAGTGTCACGAGGAGGTCGCGCCGATCAGGTATCCATGTCGGACGAAAGGATTCATCGCGTCCGGTTACGTACAGAGCGAGGAACGACCAGCTCTGCCCTCGACTGCCGCAGCAGAGCTGATGTCCGCTCCTTCGATGCTGTCTCTCCCGATCGGGCTCCATCTGTCGAGCTCAGCTGACGTGGGATCGGTGTGCTCGACCCTCAACATCGTCTCATGTCTCTCGAGGTGACATCAGCGCTCCTCGGCCCAGGAATCATCAGGCTCCAACTGCCGAGCTCAGCTCACGGGATCCATTCGCTCGAGGTGACAGCAGCACCCCTCGGCCCACGGATCACCAGGTTCTCTCTCTCTCTCTCTCTCTGTGCCTGAGCCCATTTGCCCATTCCTGCTTCCATCGAGGAGTTCACTGCTTCGCTGAATTCAGGGTTCTGGGGAATTCGGGCGTTTGGACATCGTTTAATAGACGAGTGTTCTCGGATCTTTTGATAGGGCTTCGTTGAGCTCGGTGGTGACCTGAACCTCCATCGGGAGTGTCTGCGTAACTACGAGCGCAAGGCGATAGCGCAGCGACCGTGACCCCGAGCTGCGACTCGCAATCGAATCGATGGCGGAGGAAGGGGAGAGGATGGCGAACATGTGGGGGGACATGCCGGAGGACGAGTACTACGCGTCGAAGGGGGTGAAGAACGCGCGCGAGGAGTACGAGAGCCCGCAGGGCAAGCTCTTCACACAGTCGTGGCTGCCGGCAGGTGATCAGCCTCCGAAGGGGCTCGTCTGCTGCACGCACGGATACGGGGCCGACAGCGGCTGGACCTTCGAGCTGCTGCCTATGGCGCTGGCGCAGCGGGGCTACGCGGCCTTCGCCGCCGACATGCCGGGCTTCGGGCGCTCGTGGGGGATGCCGGGGCTCGTCGAGAATATGGACGCCTCGTCCGCCTCGCTCGCCAGCTTCTACGACTCGGTGCGCCATCGCCCGGCCTTCCGCTCGCTCCCGGCCTTTCTGTTCGGCGAGTCGATGGGCGGCGCCATTGCGCTGCTCATTCACCTGCACAGCAGCTCCGACGAGCAGGGCTGGGCCGGGCTCATCCTCTCGGCGCCGCTCATCGGCATCGGCACCGCCATGGCCGTGCCCGAGGCTCTCCTGGCCAGCTTCAAGAAGCTCAGCCCTCTGGCCGCGCAGGGGCAATTCGTTCCCGACGGGCCCGTCGCCCCGAACGTGTTCCGCGATGTTGCCCGCCGCGATCTCATTTTCCAGAACCCGCGGCGCTACGTTGGGGCCCCGAGGGCGCAAACGAGGCTGGAGATGGAGCGCATTTGCGACTTCCTGCAGCAGAATATGGCCAAGGTGTCCGTGCCTTTCCTCGTCCTCCACGGCACCGACGACAACGTCACCGATCCCAATTTGAGCCAGAAGCTCCATGACACGGCTGCCAGCCACGACAAATCCATCAAATTGTACGAGGGTGCTTTCCATTCTCTCCTCCAGGGTGAGCTCGAGCACGTCCGGGCGCAAGTGCTCGATGATATCACGGCCTGGCTCGATGCCAGAAGCAGCAGCTAGTGCTCCTGCTGCTCCTGCTGCTCCTGCTGCGCGTACCCTCTCCTGCCTGGAGCAGCGCATGAACCGCGAGCGCCGTCCACCTGCTAGTCCTCCCTGCGTTCATCGACGAGGTGCGAATGAGATGCTCCAGAGTATGCTCCAGAGACGGACGAGTCGGGGGGCGATGGGGCAATCGAGGAGTGAATGAACCTGCATTCAGTATCGTGGCACGAGTCTGCAGAGAACCTTTAGTTTTACCGAGATTCTCTCTTCTGTTCACTTTGCGGTCTAGTCTGTGGAGCTATCGTGTCTCAGGACGAATTGGAAACAATCCATTCGTTTCTTGTAGATATGGAGTGCATGCCGAGCTCCGTGATAATACCAGAACTGCCGGAAACGCCCATTTCTAGTCGATCGATCAAACCCAAATCAAGTGAGGAGAGGCAAAGAGTGGAAACATGGCTACGATCTCGCCATCCCATGCGTCGATCACTGATCCATCCGTCTTGTAGCTATTCAAAGTTTTATGCAAGGTCCTAAAAGGTGCAGGAAGGAAGGAAGGACCTTTTGAAAAGAGTGTGATGGAATCTTTTCGACGTGTTGAAGTTTCACAGACTTGCATTCGGTACCGTGTAATCGGGTGTTCATTACAATGTGTACAAACCTAATTTGAGTAAATACTTTGCATATAATGTACAGCCTGTATGGCTCTATAGTCATGGCGTCATGAGAAGCATCTAGCACCGAAGACAAGCCGAAGGTGAAGTTTTGTCAACCAACGCCAAGCGCCGGGTCTGCCACCCATGGAGTCACATCCATCGGTCCTGTACTTTCTACGAGCAACACCCGAAACTAAGGCCCTCTGTGCGAGAATCAAGCAGAGTCCCATGCTCTTAGCAAAATCTCAGGTTCCTAAAACAATCGTCCAATTTCCGACACACAAATCTTCTCGACCTGAGATCGAAATTTCTAACAAAAGTTGACCTTGAGTTCGCTCAGAGTATCGCCCATGCAATCAGCTGTGGAGATCTCGTGGAAACTATCTGCACTGAGCAGACATAGAGGGCGGCTATGGGTTGAAAGAGGCATGAAAGAGACTCGCAGTGGCCACAGGACACCTCCGATCAAACTTAAGCTCCATTAACAACAGTCGCCCAAGCAATAATGGCAGTGCATGCGGGAAGATAAAGGCAATCGAAGGAAGAAACTGGTGAGCCATGAGCACTGAGAGCGAAAAGGAGAAGGGGTCGTTGAGTACGTGGGGGTCGATTCTTCCCAGGGTCCACCAACAGTCACTGTCCAAGTGAAGGAGACAGGACGAGCTCTGCTGACGCTTGAAACCCCAATCTTTCACAAAGCGTATAGCGACCAAAGTCATGGTTCCGACTTGAACTAAACACGGATTCTCAGATATGATAAAGAAAAATTCACACCGACTTACGTCACAAAATGCTCAGCCGGAGATCAGCTTCAGACTCGTCGATTGTAAGGAGTCTGCTCACGAATCTAGAGGGCGGAAAGAGGTTGGCTTCGCACAGAGCCCCACACAGCAGGTGGACATGATCGATCAGATGAACCACCTCTTCATGCTGTACCTTGCCGTCAAGGCCCAGAAAAGTCGGATCGGAAAATCGGCAGAGTCACATTGACTTTCTCTAAAGGTCCAAGTCTTTCCCAGCGTATGGGAATGATGATCCGCAGTCGACAGACCGACACTCTCGATCTGCGTCCTGATGCATTGGAGGCAATGATTGCTTCGGAAATCAGCAACTCGAAACTTAATCTAAAGAAATCACCGACGGCAAATATCTAGGACGCCTTTCGGAAGCTGCCAGCGGAAGGCGCGCCATGTGTGTGGTCGGCCCTGAGGAGAGAATACAGTGTCCTTACGGATTCTGTCGGTTTTTGTGCTGCATTGCTCCGTCTGTAGAATCTATGCACTATTTGGCCCATTTTCTACATAGATGGCAATCTATGTAGGTTTTTCTTTCTAGAAGCTCCCTCTCAGACCTGTCGGTAGAATTTTTAGTTCTGGCCGGTACACAACTCTCGAGAATGTACCCTGTAGTCTTGATGCTCGCTTGTGGTGGTGGTGGTCCCTCAGAACATTTCTGATTGCAGCGTGCATAGACTGCAGATCTGTGTCTTGTCCGCAGGCAATGGCTAGTTTTGCATAGACTAATGCATAACTCAAACCGAGGTGCCAATCCGACGTTCAGGGAGAATCCTATCGAGTTTCCAAGCATTCTGAGAAGCAGAACAGAGATTTTTGTGATGGCATCTTTTCAGTGGATTGACGACCTCGGCACCCGGACTGCAAATCATGGGGTGGTCTAAAAGAGAGTGCGGAGTATTAAATTCAAAGAATTTTTTACCAAAGAAGACAGGATCACTTCAACATTCACCACTTACAGGGCCAAATCTGCATTATAGCTTCGGTAAGTTTCTCCATACGAAGGCAACAGGACGTGGGCCAAGGTATGCCGGTATGGCATGTTTGAAAAAGGCTGCCATAGCTTTGACGGCAACGCGCATGCTCCCTACTCTTGGACATACTGAAATCGGTGTTCTCTTCTATTTTGAAGGATGGACGTGATTTGTGTGGAGACGAGGATCACGAGCATTCGGCCCTCCTGTAGCTTGGATGCCTTCAAGAGCGGCAACACCTACCAACTCGAGTCAACGGGTCCTAGACTACGGAGCACCCTTTTCCCTACTCCATTTGTTGCTTCCCGGAGAAGACGTCGGTCTTCCTTGGGGCGACGATGATGCTTCCGAGGGTGTCATAACCTGCACCGTCTTCTTAATACCGGGGGATGCACTTCTCGTCGATGCCGTAGTGCTGCTGTACCCACCAAACCTGCCAACACCTTCCATAGGTGGCAGCTCACCTCTAGACTTGGGGCGATTCTGCACCAACTCCAGCTCCTGGAGCATGGCCTCTAGGTACGTGATTCTGTCCACTTTCGACGCCAATTCTGTCTCCAGCTGTACAACCCTGTGACGCAAGTTCTCCTGTTCCATCTGCTGGCTCAGGGTTAATTGGTCTTCCAGACCCTTTGCCAGCGCTGTGAGCTTTCTGGCCGTCGTAGCCCTATGCTGAGACGCACTTCCGTCTGCCAAGGCTCCCTTCTGTTGGTTCAGCTTGATAATCTTCAATTCCCTTCTCAGTTCATTAAGCTCTTTAATCAAAGCCACGTTGTCTTGCATGATGTGAAGATGATTCGTATGGTGAGCTTCCATTTCTTTGTGAAGCTTTCGCCGAAGACCAGCAACCTGAACCCAGCAGCCGAGCATTCGCTGTCAGGTGTTCAATAACGGCGCATGCTTAAAGTAGACATCTATTCTATTTTGAACTGATCCCTTGGATTATGCTTCCTTAAAATCTTGAATTTAGTCATTAAGTATACACTGAGGTGCGCAGCAGTACCGATCTCTCCAAAAAGTCTCTTTGTCTATTAGTGTCCTTCTCCAGCTCTTCATCGACTGGAAAGAGAGTGACTTTGTCTTCAACGTACTTTCTGAACACTGATATGACTGCGGACTTCAAAGCCTCAGGATCCTGCAAAAATGTCAGAATTGCCGAAGATCATGGGATGAGCTCAAGAGACGGGTTCGTACAAGCGTCATGAGCTTGACTCTCATAGATGTCGTCTATTAAGGTCTCAAATTTAAGACGGTTCAATCTCTTTGACTACTCTTCAAACCTACTTTGAGCTTGGCTATGCAAACCAAGCCTATTCTTTTTTTATGTAAACACTGTGGGCTCATCCCTGGGCATTCCCTCTCCTAGTACTAAGTCTAGTTAAGGCTTCGAAGTTAGAGAAGCCCAAGGAAATATTAAAATATGACTTCGATGTCAAAGGTTGTGAAGAAAACATACGGTTATAAGTTGAGCAAGCTCGTAGTAGTCATGTTGGAAATGTTTAAGCGTAGTTGTGCAGAGTACATTAGCTCGTCTTAGAGCGTCTTCCTCATTCTGAACGCCCTGGAGTTTCAACTTCAGCTGAGAGATGGCCAAGTCCTTCTTACCGCTCATGGCATGCGACCTGGCACATCAAAGGATTAATAATGACGATGAGGACCTGCAAGCAACATGAACAAAAGCTGCACAATTCGGCATCTCTGTTCTTACGGGGTTTCGAAACGCATTCAGATCTTCATCTGGTGTAGGTGCCAATGACGACGATGGATATGACTTCTACAGCCTGCCGTAATCTGCAAGTTAAATCCTTTCAGACGCTGTAATGACAATGAGCGGAGTTCAAGATTTTGAACAGGTCTAAGACAGAGTTGACTTCCGGGCTGTTCCAACAACCTCTCCAGTTCAACTTCCATCTTCCTTATTTGATCTTTGGCATCTTGTAGTTCCGCTTCCCTGGGCTCAATCTGTTCGCTGAGATCCTTGATCTTGAAATCCAACACGAATTTGAACTTCTCGAGCTCCTGGAATGATTTTCGCAATCGATGTGAGCGGTGTAACTTGATGAAGTGTCTACGAGTAAGATTCTCAACAAGGCTACATTAAACTTGAATAGGTCAACCATCGTCTGAATAGAATAGTTCTTATTCGACGTGGTAAGAGGAAATAATCGATGCGTTTTAAAATGCCAAAAACTGACAGTGTCTTGAAGGCAATAGGGCTGAACATAGTTGTCTACCAGATTCTTTCGTTTCATGTCATAGATCCTCTTCTCCTTCTCTCCAATCGTGTCATCTCTTTCTTGTACATCTTTTTTCAAACCACTGCGGCCGGTCGATGACATTCATGTAGCAAGAGGATATGACATGTATAATCCAGATTTTTCAATTGCTCTTGCGAGCAAACAAACTAGGCAACCAGCTACAGTAACCGCAGTTAGCGATCGCTCTCTGATTCACTCAAATTCCTGCAGTTGAGAAAATATCAATGCCTAGAACTTGGATCGTGACATGGGAAGGTAGAAACAGTACGCAATGTCTCGTTCCAACGACCCAATTATTTCGTAGAGCTCCTTCTTTTGTTGGAACAGCAACATAAGCTCCTCCCTTTGCTCTTCATTTTCCTTTTGAAATTCGTTGAATTTCTTCTTCATAATCCCGTTCTCACCTTTCAACCTTGTTACGGTCTCCTTTTCTGCTGCGATCAGCGAATCGTACCTGTTCAGAAAAGGAGACGGTTCAACACACACGTCTTGTGCACCGATTCAACTAGATAGTGTATCAGACAGCTCTCACTTCAAGTTCGGTTTGTCATAAGCTACAGACCATCAGGAACAGATAGAGAAGAAAGAAGAAGGTTGATGACCAGGTGATTGACCGTTCCTTCACAGCCTCGAAGCTTTTACTGCTTTCTGTTTTATTAAGGCATAAAAGTGCACAAGTAAGCAACGTAAACGTTGTTGAATTCCAATTCATGAGAAATAAGACTTTGCTGAGGTGCGTCCTTTCTTGTAGTAAGACCTGTCTGCTTGTGAAACCTGTTCTCCTCGCGTAGTCAGAGATGGATACTATGACGATCTAAATGGGACCCGAAGAAATCTACAAGCGCTACAGCTTTTAGAAACAGCACGCAGTTATCCTTTCTAAATGTGGACCTTGCCCTTCTTTTGATAGAGACTAACTAGCCTCCTTAAAGCTAGACAAATCCGCATCGGCCGGGACTTGAACCCGGAAAAGCTCCATGGAAGAGTATGTGCCCTTCCACCACCGATGCTTTCATTCAGTTGCTGGAGGATCAGCTTCCGGTATTCGCAGGTGGATCAAAGCCGCCAAGTAAATGGACTCTTTAAGCAGCGACGTTTCTTTGACTCTAAGATAGTGTAAGAAGTGACAAGCAACTTACTTTTCTTTTTGATCTTCAATCTCCTTGTCCGTGTCTTCTTCCATTTGACGCCTGATTTCCTCAAAGTCAAGAAGCGCCTGGGCTGCCTCCTCCTTCAGTTTTGCATAAGCATTTTGCTGTACCTCTAACTTGTCTTCATAGGCATCGGTTATGTCCTGTTACAAGAAGTTCTTCAATAATTTGCAAGCGAGGATCTCTTCGTCACAATAGATGGTGCTGGCAGGTGACACTGTTCTTTGCCCGAAACATTACAAGCACAGATAGGACAAATGTAGCAGATTTGTACCACAAGAGCCTTCTCATGTTTTTCGGCCATGATAGCACGGTCCTCCACAAATTCCAACCTCTGAATTTCCTTGTCATTTTCCAAAGCAGTGTACCTGATCAAACTCAGAAATTCGAATGTTGGTGCGATGCGACGAAGAGACCCTAGACATAAATTGAGGTCGAATGCAGGAAAAATCTTTATTACTTATGTACTAGCCGTCACTGGAGGATAATGTTGATGGAGACGAGCGCAAGGTAAACTCTGCACACCTTGCAACCTCGACAAGCATCTTCTTTTGATACTGCTCTTCCATTTCTGCCAAGCGAACCACCTGCAAGTCTTCCAGTGCTTTGTACTTTTGCTCCAACTCCAACTCCTGCAACATTGCCACTCAAACCTGAAACTCGGAACATCTACCTTATGAGGTAGTCCTTCAATCGAGTTGCAACCCGGTTTTAGAGAAATTGCAATTCTTTCCCCTTGAATGTGGACACGATTGGGGTCTATAACGGGATCAGCAAGCTGAATATCCTCCCCATTACCCCCCGGACAGAGGAAAGACAGTAGAAAAAAAAAAAACTACTAACAGTAAGACTGGATTGTTCAAAGGGCGGAATGTGTAAGTTTCTCAAAGCAGCAATAGGGACTTCAAAACAATTCCAACCGACACATCAAGCTTTGCTCCTTCAGATGGAAAACAATTGGTTTCCTCACATTCTCCTGCGCTGGATGGCATATCCGTAAGGCTTCAAACAACAATTGATGTAGGCAACACAAATGTAAGAACAATCGGAAAGAAAAGCATCGCAGTTATATGACCTTGTCATTCTTTTGTTGTATGATTGCCTCATATTTTACTTTACTCTCCAGAAAGTCCTTGTCAGAAACATCCGTAAGCTCCTTGATGCGAAGAGCTATTCCTTCGTCCTTGATCCTGATTTGGTATTCACAGTGGGCTTGAACCTCGGTCACCTAAAACGCATAGATGCAACCATCGAGCTTTGTACTTAATAAACTTTGTAAAGTTCTCAATTGGGTTGGCTGTTGCCACCAGATTGTGATAAGCAAAACTGATTGACTGACAGAAAACCTTCAGCTTAAGTTCACATGCCACGACATCGCACTCAGGAACATATACTGACGTACCTGAGTCTCCAAGTCTTGCACTCGTGCTTTCAATTCTTCCAAATCAGCTTTTAATACAAGCACCTCACTAGTCCAATGAGAGGCGTCCTTCTCGTGTCGGGCTACGTGACTTGCAATCGCTTTCTCCTTGTCTCTAATATCAAATATCACTACGGCTCCGTCCTCGCCTCCGCATAGGAGCAAGCTTGAATCGGCTGTAATGACTAGTCGACTGATTGGGGAACCGATGGCTTGGACCTCGTAGAATTCTCCTGCTCCCAGTACCGGCCTTTCAAGAAACGTCTGAAGAGTTCATAGAGACAGAAGATGACCAATCTACTGCTGACAGGGAGTAGATTCTTAGTACGCCACCCACAATGACGGTAGAATAACGAGTCCTGACCAAAATGGACACGGATGAGCGTGCAACGAGAGTGACACATGCAACTCATGTAGGAACGGATACTTGAAGCTAACTGTACAAGTAAGCATTAAAAAGTAATGCATTTTTCACATGCCTGTCAAGGGATATCGACAAGCTCGAACAGCTCCAAACTCCGTTCCGGCAAACAGGAGACGGCTTCCAAATGGAAGAGCAATTTGAGTAAGAAGTACAGGGAAGAAAAATTCCTGCATTGGGAGACTCACAAATAAGCTCCGACGGAAAGTAATGTAAATTCGAAGAGCATACATAAGCAGCAACTACTGCGAGTAACTAATTAAGCCACTCATAACATAAACATTAAGGATAAGTAAAATAACGCGATGCAGACTGTCACCTACCTTGACCGTAGAGTTTTCATCTAACTCCTTCAGCTTATGATCTGATCCGACTGCGAAGAAAGACTTCGAATCCTTTAAACCTACAACAGAGGTGTAAACACACCCTTTCATAACATTCTCGCGAGACCGTTTTAGTTCTCGTAGCTGCCATTCATATATAGCTCCATCTATGCCAGCCGTTAACATAGATGTGTCATCCGGAGACCACCAGATACTCCGTACCTGCAAGACGAGACAACGGGGAACACTTGTGAAAGGGGCTTCGTACTGAATCTTCTACGGCTGAAAGATGTGAAGAAGAAAAACTTCCCATTCTCGTGCTTAAACGATTTCGGAGGTCCACCTTAAGTCTCTCTTCTCCACAGTTTGTTTTAACTGTCTTACGCAGCTGGTCTTTCCTATTATCCTCGTAGCAGCAAGAACGAGGCCAAAATCGTAGCTTGCTTGTGGACATCTTTGTGGATTTTTAAACATACAGCTGTGTATTCAACTGATACTCAGCTAGACGTGCCTGGATGTGCTGAATTTAGGTTCACGGGCTTTAATCAGCCCAGAGGCGTCCAAGATAGTAAGACGCGAAAAACACAAGGTTGACGGTTGAATGGCGGACAATGATAAAAAACTAACATTCAAACACACATCAAAGAACATACCTTACCATTGTGGGCTCGTAGGTTTCCCAGATTCTCAAAACTATAGGTGGAAAAAATGTAGATAACATTACTTTGCACTGCAGCAAAGTACTGTCCACCGTTGCTAAAAGCACAGTCCTGGCAAGATTTGATGTTGAATTCTTTTGCTATACGAATGTCATCAATCAGAATGTTCATTAACCGCAATTTGTCGGTGAATCCCACCAATATATGCAGGCCTGAAAAAGAGACAGAAAAGACACATTAACCTTGCGGCCATGACGATTACACTGAATTCTGGATTTAGAAAGCATACACCTCTGCAAAATGTTTTCGTAACACAGTTGAGATGTCTGAAGAGGTTTTGAATACCAAACAAGGTGCTGCACCAAACCCACGAGCAAGAGCAAAAACTCAAAGTGCACGTTACGTTGTTGCCCTTGTGCGCTTTAGCTGTCTATCGATGGCTCTTCGTTCATAAGTCAACACTAACGTTAAGTTTGGTCGAAGTGAACCTATGAAACCCATTATTCTTCTGACAGTGAGCATGAGTCCATAGCCCTTAAGGAATAACTGCAATGATACAGCAGGATAGAATCAACACCTTTCCAACACAATGTTACAACCTTGTAGAGATGAACTGTGGGAGGAGGCACACACCACTGGGGTGTAAAGAGATAGACAAGGCCTCCTGAGGGAAATATTTCGCCAGCTCACACGTCTTTTCCAAGTAGTTCCATACACGAATACATTTGTCCGTGCTGGATGTTACAGCTAGTGGTTTCCGCTGGCAGACATCCAAACCTGTGATGGCTTCCGAATGAAAGCCCTGCATTCCAACTACGGATCTCAGATACAGTTGGCAGTTGCAGACAAACTCCCTCAAAGCACGTGTCCTCTACGTCTTGCCTTCCAATCAACTTATAAGCACCTATTCATGATTACAAGCGATGAGTGTATTCACTCACATGCCCAGTAGCCTCTTTGGGAACTTCATCCGGTTTGTAAAACTCCGAATTTTGGAAGGGAACCAAAATGATCTGTCGGTTTTTTAATACGCAGACGAGTAACTCTTCACCGGGCGAAAGAGCAATACTGACTATCCTCGTTCCATTGACGTCCGCTTTGAACGAGCGCGTTCTTTTGAAACTTTCATCGTCGACTTTCTCGAAGACGCCTATAATCGCTCCACTTTCAGCGCTGATAAACCCCTTGGAAAACTGAAGGATAACCTCAACGAAACCAGCTCCTGGCAGCCCACCTGGAGGAGATATTGATGACACAATCTGCAGTTGTGGTGAGACGACTTCATCAAGCTTCACACAATTAGAGTAATTCGACAAATTGAAGACACTGTGGGTCAGTGCACTGTGACAGTAGGGCTTGCGGCACTGAGAGGGGCAGCTCCAGATGTGGATGAGTTCTACAGACGACACTGGAGAAACCCAGACCTAGCGTATTGAATATGTTGAACACTACGAGTTGACTAAATAAAAATAAACCTGACAATCTCGAGATTACTTTCCACATCTCACCCACAATTACGGTATAGTGCTTTTGTGTTGAGTTCAGAAGGACGGTACTACAACTACAGGAGGCTTACCTCTCCGTTTTCGGTGTACAAAACTTCACCATTTTCCAGGGCATAGAGGCACACACTTTCCTCCTTCTTATCACCTTTCTCTTTTTCTTTCTCGACGGGAGCTGAAGGATCATACAACCATGCATGATTGAAAAATTTGAGTCCTTCTCTCTTTCCTATGCCAGTAGAAATCGGCCTTAGGGCAGAATCCGTTGACCGGAATGATTTCGCAAACCCATCTCCGATCACAGTGATGAGGTTGAGGTCCATAGGGCAGCACTGAACCTGCAAGAGGAAGACGGGGTTGAAAAATCCAGCCACCAACCAGAGAAACCCATGAATACTTGATGACCACAAATGCCAATTGGTCGACAACGATGTATGCTGATCCGGGCATGATCCGTGTTCTCAAGAAAAAAGGTCTTGCAGTGCACGAGCGTCCGCAACTGTCCACAAGAAAGACGCAGTGGCAGGCAGACTCCGAATCAGATGATGTACCTGATAAACCTCAGGTCCTGTAGAGGTTTTGATGGATGCAATTAATTTGGACTTCTCCAGACTCCAAAGGACCAAGTTCCAATCCGGTGCCCCGCCTTGGGCAGCAAGACACTTGCCGTCATGGCTAAACGCAAGGGAGATGTAAGAGCGTGAACCGATGTCCCCACCCATCAGAACCTTTTTCTTCTTCGAGGTCTGCGAATCGAAGATTGAAATCACAGGACCCTTGATATCCAAGCTTACAGACTTAGCCATCTCGATGGCCTTGGCCAAATCGTTGGATTCCTTCTTAGGTTCCACGACGACTGGGCGATCGGGCAAACAGCTCTCGGCCACTGCCACATGTTTCCTGTTGTGGCTCAGAGCAATGGCGGTCATAGTTTCCGTGTCGGCCGTCCCACAAACAACCTTCTGATTCTTATCCTCCGTTTTCCACCATACAACGCAGTGCCCGGCGCAGTACACGATCGTCGAGTCGTCCACGAAATGCACGCCATCGCGCATTTTCCCATGCACACCGAACACATGGTTCGGCAGCAACGACTGAGCAATCGTCGCCATCTCGAAATCCGACGCAGCTCCGAGACGGCCAAGCAAAGCCCGCGCCGAAATCCAACCCTCAGCTCGATTCCAGCTCAATTCTCACCAGCATCATCACCCGGCGGAGCGCCCCCTCTTCCCGCCCTCGCTCCACACAAATCGGCTCCCGATAGACGGAGTTCATATGTTGCCGAAGGGGTGCGACAACCATGCGGTAGTTGCAGGCCTCCTCCTTGCAGTTGGGAAGTCCCCACTGCAGTTCTGCGCACACCAAGCGAAACCGAGACCTCCGGCCCGCGGATCGAGTGTGAAAACACACGAGCCCGAGCAGCTCCGGGAGCACAACCAGCCCATTTCGCCCATTTACCTCATGCCGGGGCGCCCCCTGTTGGCCAGATTTCTGGTTACTCCACCAGCCGCAAGGACGAGCAGCAGCAGGAGGTGCGTTCAGACAAAGATTCCGGCGCAGCGGATCGGCGGATCGCCGGGAGCACGCAACGCTCTGAGTTTCGTTCGAGAGCGCACCCCGGGGGCGCTGGGGAGGGGAACGAGAGGACGCTGCGGGGCAAATTTCCCCACCCCTCCTCCCCTCCTCCCCTCCCCATCGCGGCCACGACGGGGGAATATGGTTGCGCCATACCGGACATGTGGAGGGCGGGGCTTAATCGGGCTTGCAGACAGAGGGGCGGCCGGGGGCGAAATATACGACGAGAGCTGTACCGATCCCTATTCCTGGCAGGGCCTCACCAGCTACGGCACAACTGGCTCCCAAGGCTTGCGACCGGCGCCCGGCAACCGGCGACCGGCCCTTAAAGAGGCGCCGGCGGAAGTCGCTAAACAGCCGCGCAGCTCCAGCTGGCCCGTCACGGAGCCCCGAGGAACGAGACTCTCATTTGCCTCTGTACTGTACTGTACCCCTTCGCGACATACGGTCCCCGGCTAGAGCCCGCTGGGGGATCTCGGAGCCCGTCCCGTCCCGTTCCTCCCTGGGGACAGTTGGCACTCGGAAATCCGGATCGATGGAACTATAGGCCCCGCAGAGCTGCCAGTCGGTCAGTCGGTCGGTCAGTCGGTCAGGCAATCAGTCACGCGATGGTCTGGCGGGCGGGCGGGCAGGCTGGCTGGCGCAGGTGGACGAGTGTTTGTGCCCGCCCCCACCGCGCCCCCCGTCCCTGCACATCGGAGCTTCGGTCGGATCCGGTGCCTTGTTCGCGCGGGGGGGTTTCCGTCTGCGGCTTGTGTGCCAACCACGCGGACGCAGGGGGCCCCCCTCCCCCCCCCCGCCCGTCGACACTTATTCCCTCGGGCCACGTCTTTGGAACCAGAGCCAGCGCGAGAGCAGGGACAGGGACAGGGACTGGGACTTGACCGGCGACTGGACTGGACTCTGAACTGGACTGGAAACGAGGCGATTGGAGCAGAGAGAGAGGAGAGGAAGGGGAAAGGCTGAGGACCAGTCACGGTCGTCGGGTTCGGAGGATCTAAGCCCTCTGCGACCGCCACCACCACTGGCCCTACCACCACCACTGCAGCAGTAGACGTAGACGTAGAAGTATAGGTCGGGCGGGCGGTGGCAGGACCCATACGAGCACAGTGGGGGCTCGCATACGACGGCTGGCAGGGGCCCAGGAGTATACGTTGGGGGGAGTGGTGGCGTAGGAGTAGTTTCGCGCAGATGTACCGTGTATCGTACGAGCGGGCGGGCGGGCGAGCGAGCGAGCGAGAGAGCGAGCATGTCCGAAGTGGCACAGGGACAGTACTCAAGGGGCGTTAACTTGGGTAATAAGTAAGTGCGTCGTGAAGCAAGCTAGAGAGCTCCCGTGTCGAGCAAGGCCCCGCCAGCAGCAACAACAAACAAACCCCCGCACCCGGCCGTTGAAAGCTGCAGCTGCAGGGGGTGGGGGAAGCAGAAAGAAAAAGAAGGAAGGGAAGCGAAGGGAAGGGAAGGGAAGCGGAGGAGGAAGGGAAGGGCGATGGTGGTGGTGGTGGGGGGGAGGGGTCCCGAGGACCCCAGGGCACCCTAAAACAGTGGCAGCAGCAGCAGGGTTTCGAGAGCAGAGCGCCCAGAATAGAGGCACGGGAGGGCAGGGGAGGGGAGGGGACGCGACGAGCGAGGAGAGGAGGCGAGGCGAGGCGAGGCGTGGAGAGTGAGAGAGGAGGGAGGGAAGGGAGGGGAGGTGAGGAGAGGAGAGAGGGGGAGTGTGGTGGTCGAGTGTGGAGTTCTTCTTCTGCAGCTGCTCTAACTGAACTGCCAACGAGTCGCATATGAGAGTTGTAACAACCCCAACATGAGGAGATATCCGCGTGCAGCTTCTTTGCAGCAGTTCCGACTGCATTGAGCGAAGCCTCGACCTCTGCAACGCTGCATTGCATAAACGAGGCGAGCAGGGCAGTGCAGCCGGTTCCGCCACGCAGCCCTGGTCAGCTATGGCTGCTGTGGCGTCCCAGCGGGATGCAGCAGGTGGGGGTGGCGTCGGCGGTGGTGGTGGTGATGCCGTGAAGCTGTTTGTCGGCCAGGTGCCCAAGCAACTCAGCGAGCAGCAAATTGCTGGCATTTTCGGCGAGGCTGGCAACGTTAGAGAAATCAACATCATTAAGGATAAGCTGACGAAACAATCAAGAGGTCCGGTTGCCTTCCTGACTCTTTGAGTTTGTCTTTCGCTGGCCTACGGCCCCTTTGACTCCCGACTCTGCGGCCTCCGCGATTCTCAGAGTTGCTTGTGTGCCGACATTGATGAAATATTGTCAAACCTCGAGAACTTTGACCTGATTGTCATGGTCCTAGATTGTGGCTGCTGACATATCGTGTTGGAGGTTGTTTCTGTTCCTAAAATAAAAAAGGTCGCCACGAGATCGTTATGAAAGCATACAGCTCTCTCACGAAGAGCACGCCGCTGGACGATATAACGACGCTGGTGTATTCATACTTGTCTCCATTTGACGAGTCTATGGGAGTCCAAAATGTCCCGGGACGAGGGTTCTTCGAGAGTGACCAGAATTTACTTCAGATGTGTTCGAGGTGTATGGGTTTAGGGTGACCGTTTCTTGAGCTGCTCTTTCCGCTCGCCGTCTGTGCAGGATGCTGCTTCGTGACGTACAGCACGAGGGAGGAGGCAGACAACGCCATTGCTATGTTCCACGATAAACGGACGCTTCCGCCGGTACTGTTTCCGGCCCTTCGTCATTTAGGGTTTTTATATCTAGCTTAAATGGTTTTTTTGATGTGGGATTAGATTTCTTTCTTTCTAAATTTCATCACGGCTGGTGAAGCTCGGAGCATGTTTTTCTGGTCGCCTCGGTCGATTAGACCGTCTAGCAGTCCAGTGATAACGTAGGTCTTGTGAATGCCACGCTCAGTGTGCTGAGCAGTCTCCACTCTATTTCATGCCGTTTCTGTAGGTTGCGAGTCCATTGCAAGTGAAGTACGCCGATGGAGAGCTAGAGAGACTGGGTAAGTCTTATGAGCATGAGTGTTGTCTATCCTCTCGTGTCCTTACTATGACTTTTTTCGAAATGTACGAAACGGCCCCATTCGCTGTGTAACGGCTGAAATTTTGAAGCTGCT
This sequence comes from Marchantia polymorpha subsp. ruderalis, assembly GCA_037833965.1. Taxonomy (NCBI): domain Eukaryota; kingdom Viridiplantae; phylum Streptophyta; class Marchantiopsida; order Marchantiales; family Marchantiaceae; genus Marchantia; species Marchantia polymorpha. Next base: position 17,687,028 of record AP031355.1, read on the forward strand.
CAGGCTTCCTACTGCGGTCTGGGATTCTCAACCGTGGAGCTTTATTCCCGTAGTGGATCATATCACCATGCCGCTCTGTGTGTGGTAGTTTTACCATCGTGAAGCAGTGTGGTTCTGGAGAGATCAGCGTTCATGACGATAAAGTTTTTCGAAAAATTAATCCTGTTTATGTTTTCTCATGTCTCGTGTGCCTTTTTTCGCGCAGAGCACAAACTCTTCATTGGCATGCTCCCAAACTCCGTGTCCGAGGCCGATGTGACGAACATTTTTTTAAAGTTCGGGAGGATCAAAGAGCTCTCAGTCATAAAAGGATCGCAACCGAGTAGTAAAGGTGCCGAAATTCCCTCACTCTCCCCTTTTCTGTTTTCTGCTAGTGTTTGTATTTTGTTATTATGAAAGCCTCGTCAGCTTTGTATTCATATACTGAACTTTGGGGCACTTGGTTGTATATCGTACTCGTAGGCTGTGCATTTCTCAAGTACGAGTCGAAGGATCAAGCAATTGCTGCCATTGAAGCACTCAATGGAGTGCACAAAATGGAGGTACTATTTTCCTCGAGCAGTGCCCCGCCTAAAGTCGCTTCTTCTTTCACTATCGTATGTCCGAACTTTACGCTAGTCAGGACTCGGCGTGTCTGAAGGTGTTGTCCAATAGTAATTACACAGCCGATACCAGTAAGCGTCTTGACCGCCTAACTGATATTAGTGGTGTACGTTGATGAAAATAAGGTGTAACACATGGTACGCAGAGAGCTAACGAAAGTCATGTGTTGTTGCATTCTGTAATCTTAAATGCCATAAATATTCAGGGTTCTACATCAGCTTTAGTAGTGAAGTGGGCTGACACCGAAAAAGAAAGGCTAGCGCGGAAGCAACAGAAAGCCCAAGCTTCAGTGACGAATAGACTTGCCGGACAGCAACAACCTTCTCTCTTTGGAGCAATGCCAATTGGATATGTTGCTGCTCCTGCCCCTATCAATGGGTACGCATACCAGGTAGCTCTAACGAACTCCGATCCCCAAAGTAAAACCTCGAAATTCTGAGTTTTGTATTTGTTTTATGCAGCATCATCAAGAACAGGGGCGTTGTCAACGAATACCATGCCAGATAGCATTCTTTGAGATTTTCATGTCCTGAGAAGTAGGTGGATACGTGTGTGCAGGCAACAAATGCCTATGGGATGATGCCCTACTCGACCCCTCAGATGCAAAATCAGCAAGGAATATCCGGTGGCCTTATGAGTCCCATGAATCTTTCAATGGCTGTACCTGAGCAGCAATCTCCGGAACTCCTGACTCAGATGGCGAATCCTAATTTCCAACCTATCCAATACACGGGTTACATGGATCCCGTGTATCAGAACTTTTCTGGCATGCAGTATCCGATGGCTTATCCTGGAACTCTTTTATACCAAGGTGTACCTCAGACTGTGGGAACGAATGGGATGCCTATTTTAGGAATGAGTCCAGCTGCCTCAGGACCAACAACTGTTAATGCCGGAATCGCCCCACAGACGGAAGGTAAAGATCCTGGGGTGTGCTAATGCTTTGGTTGAAAATCGTCCGCTTACTTGATCTCTACATCTTTACGTCTTATTATTGCTCGGCATAGAACAGGATCTCATAGTCTTGGGATTGAGGAAGGGCGTTGGTTGAACATTGATAGGAGTGGAACGTATTTGTAGGCTATGTCATTGGAGAAAATTTCAGTATGAAGAATATGTATTTGTTACTTGTATTAGATATATAGGGATTAGAGTGGCTCATAAGGTTGTTGAGAATTTTTATTCTCTACTGCAGCTTGAGCCTAATGATTTAGGTTGTTTTATGAGAGATGTTATTAGTTTTCGTTCTAGTGCTCTTGGCACTAGCTAGGGGGTTCTTTTGGTTCTCTCCTGGTTTGGAGTTTGATTGTTTGTTTTGTGTTTTTTAGCCCTTTGACCCTTTGGACCCCACGGGCTTGATCTATTTACCATTTACCATAAGTCTTCGTTCTTTCTGATCCTTGACATGAAATGGGCTGAAAATTCTGATAATAGAAGTATTTAAAATGTTTTAATTTTTCTTCAGGACCACCAGGTGCCAACCTTTTCATCTATCACATACCTTTGGAGTTTGGTGACCAAGAGCTGTCAACAACGTTCTCGTCCTTTGGCAATGTGATAAGCGCAAAAGTTTTCGTGGACAGAGCCACCGGGGCTAGCAAGTGCTTTGGTACGTACTCATATGTCCTTGCATGCCAGGAGTTGACAGATGTAATGCTTGTATGAAGAGTTTATCTTTATCTACAGTTAAAAAGAGTTTTCGAATCGAGTCTGAGTAAATTTATGATGTCATTCCAGGCTTTGTGAGCTACGATTCTCCTGAAGCAGCTCAGGCAGCCATAAACGTTATGAATGGATTTCAGCTCAGCGGGAAGAGGCTGAAAGTTCAGTTGAAAAGAGATACCAAGCAGGGAAAACCTTACTAAGAGGGTTGATGTCTCACGGGCAGTTTTTCTGCACTTCGGGGACGATACCCATTGAAAGTTTTAGTATTCCAGCTTCTTGTAGAATGCATGCAGTGGAAAGGAAGCCAAGGTACAAGTCAGCGTCATTTCAAAGATCCATCCCACAGCTAGAGATAATGGTCACTTAGAGCTGTACGAAGCAGGACATGGCACCTGCTGAGATGCACACATGCTTCAACAACATGGAGATTTGAAGGTGCGAAGCAGCTGCTCTCAATTTAGAGCATACTAAGCTGGCTTTCATGCTTAGGATTCCCGTGACCACTGTGCTAACACTTGGATCACACATTGTGCATCTCTGAGTGTTAGTTCCATGGTTTTGTGAGCAATCATGTCTTGGATCCCCTATCTGCATCATGCACGTGTAGATAAGATCAGATTTAGGAATAGGAAATACTTCTAGAAGATTCTTTCAATTGTACTATTGGCTCAACAATCACAAGGTCTTCATTATAGATGTTGCCAGCTTTGTTTCCCTAGACAGCTCTTCGCTTCTTAGAGAAATGTTACACTTCGACACTTCCCAGTTAGAGGTATTATCACGAGGCTCGGTCCCGGGTGCTTCATGCCTAGATTCGTTGTATGCTGGCATTTATAAGGAGGCGAGAGCTTAGTTGAAATCTGGAAAGTGTTGTCAACTTTCGTCTTTAGTTCCTGGATCAAGTCTTTGTGTTGGCAGTGCTTGGTACCTAAGTTTCGCCTCCGTTGAAGCTGTTTGTTGCCATGGTTTCTCCCAAAGCTGAACCTTCTGTGTTGCATGTTATGGAGCTTTCTTGACCGTTTCTAGTGCCTCTCATGGAATGTTCATACTTTTTACTTTCATTCACTGACTATCACCGTTTCCTGTGTTGTCTTGTATATCAAGTTGTCTTGAGAGCAAGAGTTTCAAATACATCAGTCCCAATCGTTTGTTTTTTCTTCTATCCACGATTTACGTCTGTTGATTCGTACACAGCTAATGCCATACAAGTAATGTCTTTCTTTTTGGTTGCATCTGAACTTTGCATTGATTGATGTGGTCACTTGTGGCCTGAATTTGTGAGTGTTGGGATATGTGTACGCTTCTACTCTCGTGTTGTTGCTTTCAGAGTATGCCCCCATGTTCGCACCCAGTAGAGTATCGTTCATGGATATTTCATAAATTTATGTACCGAGTCAGAGGATGGGTTATCAAATTCAGAGTGACGTCGTTTAGCAGGTACACGATTTGCATCTAGTTTTTCTTATGTTCCCGTATCGTTTTCCAGCCGTCTTTGTGATATGAATTTCTAAAATGAAGATGGTAGACTTCGGTGAGGTGGATACGATTTGTGCACTTCCCCTTTCTCATAGCTGGACGTATCGTATGCACTGCAGGATCATGATGAGTTGGCGCAAGACGAAGTTGATTGGGTATGTACTCGCTTGTATGCACATTTTCTTATGCGAGGCGTTTCATTGACGGTGGAGTTAACACATCGAAGTTCTGCAAGCTTGTGTGCTGTTTTTATAATTTATGCGACGTTTCGGTTTTGAGAGTAAGATTGCGCTATCTTCTACATTCTTTCAGTCGTAATCTTACTTCCAATTTTCGGATTTTTACTTGTTATCAATGTGTAATCAGGACTCTGCGCGCCAATCAAGGGATTGACTTCATTGTTGATGCATACGTCCTACACGTTCGTATCCTACACGTTCGTATCCTACCTCTCGTTTACCTGCTTCACTACAGTCAACGCGTGATGACCTTCATCCTCACGCTTTCTAAAAGCAGGAATATTGCCGGCTTGTTGACAAAAGTGCCATTACTGGCGATGTAACATGATTCAGCAGTATTCGCAGTCGTGGAGGTTTTGGTGCCGTCACTGATTCCGTGGAGGAGACATCATTGTCGTGTAAGGTCGTTTCTATCTCTTCAACATCACGCAGATGTTCTCTTGGAGAAACTGATACACAGTGTCGGTTGAATATAATAGCAGTGTAATTTTAATATACCTCGAGCAATTTTTACTAACCTCTCTAAAGTTCTAGTTGTAGACGATATGTACATTATCATGATGACTCAAGAAATTGAGATGTAACACGAGGCATATACTTGGAGCGGGGTTCAAAATGTTGTCAACACTTTTTTCGGGAGTGTCATTTGTCCTTCTTTTGTACCAAATGCAGCGTTGACTTGCGCAATGTATGATCGAAGTCGAACCTTCAAAACTGAGCCGCATCACCTTGACCAAATCTTGTTTCTGGATGGACAATGCGTTTTCTCATTCACGAGTCTTTGATACTGTATTCCCACCCACAACTCCGTATTTCCGACCATGCTTGCTGTTGTGAGTTCCCCTGATGTCTGCACCCTAACATCCTCAAGAGCCTCAGACACCGGGTTGTGACATCGTGCATGTTTGTCTGTCTCTCGCAATGATTACCATCTCTTCTGAATCGATATACGAAAAAATCATTTTCTTGGTCAGTCTGTCGACGCCAGAGTGATAATATACAATTTTGGAAAGCGTGAGTTTCACTGGGAACGTAATTGACGTGCATCAGTGAGCTGCAAGTAGCAGCATGAACTTGAAAATACCACATGCTACCTCAAAACATGTAGTTTACTCTAAAATTGAAGACAGTGAATAAGATTCATACATGTCGTTTGGGAGTGTTCACTTACTTCCGGGACGCTTTCGAAACCCACTAGTATGGTCTTTTCATATCTAATTCTTTGGGATGTCAAGGAGTAAAAGTTGTTGCGAGAACTTGAGGAAGTAAGTTTTGAGACATTTGGACGTAGCGCTTGCCAACGGCAATAAATTATTAAACTTCTCGTGATATTTCAGCAGTTTTGTGTACTTTCACATGTCATAAAAATATTGAGCAATTTAGTAATCATCTGTAGGTCACTTTTGCATTTATGGAATGTATAATTGACAATTTTTAAACTACTGATATAAATCAGAGTCAATGTCTTAGTGAGCCCTTTCTGTGCATATATCCAAAACACTTGGCAAGTGCACTTGATTAAGAAACCTTCAATACGGTGAATTTACCAATATACAAGTATGCTAATTCCAATGAAACTTTCAGCATTTTTTTTACTTATATAGATATTATATATATTTATACATATATATTTATATTTACATATAATGTAAATCCGCAGCACAGCGGATCTATCCGTCTTTTACTTCTGTAGTTTGATTAATGGTATCATTGCTTCTCTTCTCGTAAAGTCAGAGGATTTTTTAGGATCAGGATCAAACTTGTTATTTGATTTTTAGGTAAACGGCAAGAGTATTTTTTATAATATAATACATACACATATACGTATATCTTTATATACACATCGATTAACTTAGACAGTCTTAGGAATATTCATATTACAATATAAAAGTCGAAGATTCTATTCTCATCAACCGTTGTGATAATATCATTACTTGGATCAAGTGTCACAGATCCACTCAACATCCAAAACACATTGTACATAGAAGGCATCTTATTATCAAATAACATGCTTGGAAGCAAATAAAAGCTACTTCTCTTTTGTGTGAAGGGACATTTTTTTTTTCTCCGCCTGAACATATACATTTTGCAAGGGGTAGACTTCTAGTATACGAAGATTGGAAAATTGAGAGAACTGAACTTTTGTTTATTTTTGAAAATTGTGCTATGATTGCAAATTTTTTTCGAATACTTGAGCTTTTGACATTTATATACAGATATGCATATTCTTGTTATCGCAACAGATGCATAGTGAAACCAAGTCTGCAAACCACGGGGCATTAAATGCCTATTGGCGAAGACCCGGGTCGCCAAAAACACCCGGGTCTCGCAAAAGCTCAATAACACCGCCAATAATGGTCCGATTAACCTCAAACCTGGCTCAATGCACTGTATTGGTGCCCTTATGATATTGCGACATCAAACTCAATTTTATTATTTGTCGAAGTATGACAGTAGAGTAGTCTGGCTAATACGGATGGCGGGAGTCTTGGGCGGGTGCCCAAGACGGATCTTTGGCTTCTCCACCCCGAACGCCTTCATTTTCGCCTTCTTTGATCGCGTTACAGGCGCAGCTGGTAGATCACCGCTTTCGCCACCCGCAGTATCCGTTGCGGCGGCCACCTCAGCAGGGATAGCAGGATAGTACGAGAGAAACTCAGGCGGAATTGAGAAGTACTTTTGAGACAAGGATACCAGTTTCTTCTCCGTCAGCGTCTTGATCTCAAGTCGAAGCAGCTAGAGATAATCAATGGATTCAATATCATCAATGGATTTGACGCCGGGCCCGAGCAGGTCATACAAAATCGCACGACGAACAACATCGATATTGGTGGGCAGAATCATTGGAAAGTGCATCGACTCATCATCAAGTGTCGTTGCGAGGTCGTCGTGGAAATGCGTTGATGACGACGACGACGTTGATGCGTTCCACGACGCTCTTCTCGATTTCAAAGTAGTAATGGCTCGTGTAGTTTGTCGGCATCGGCTTCAAGTACTTGATGAGTAAAGGGCTCCATTCGCTGAAGACAGGTCGGGTCGCAAAACGATGATCTAGAAATTTGGCAGAGACAGATTTGATGTCATTCAACAAAGATACAATCGCACCGGGGCTGTATAGATTGACGCCGCACATCTTGTTTCGACATCAAGCAATGACACGATCAGCCACGTTGTGCGAGTGGCCTGGAATGAGATAGTGAATGACGATCTTATCATAGAAAAGCAATTAAAGGAGGGCATAGAACATGAACACAAGCTTAGATTTGTTTTGACCCACACAGTTATCGAGAATCATTAACAATATCTTCGGCGGAATGCTGCCACGTTGCCGATGATACAAAGGACAAAGTCTACATAGCGCGTCTGCGCCTTTGCCTTGGTCGCGCTCATCATAGACCAGAACGTTGTTGGCGCCATTCGTGATGTCGGCAATGATGAAGTTCTGCATCATGAAATTGGAATTAAATAATCAGCAAAGGGACGTTGGTGCTCATAGTGAAGTAACACAAAGCTGCCATCAAAATCCTCAATTTGAATCTGTATCACCGGCACGCCTTCATGTTCGATAGCTCTATTATCAGCTTGAGGTTCTTCGAAAGTATAACTGATGATCGTCATCGGAATGGCCTGCTTTGGCGTCGACATCGCTCGTCGCTGATCAATCGCTGCCGACAGATGCATCATCTTTTTCAAAAGCAAATGCTCGCGTTCTTCACTCGGGAGATCATCTCTGTCAAGCTGAACATCAATGCGAACACACGCATCACAAACGTCTTCTGCCGTCCTTGTTAATCGAACACATGAATACTCCAGCTTAACGTATTGAGTCTATCGGCTGTAACTCATCACACGACGATTCATTTTCATCATCTTATCAGAATATTCCTTCCACGACTTTGTCCAAGTTAAGCCCTCTTCAACAAAATAATGGCGCGGTCGTCGATGTGCACATGGAAATCCGTCCTCGAGGTTCCAGTTGTTGCACACGCTAACGAATGCAGCTAGATCATACGCAGTGAGAGCGTGCGTTGGGATCCGCGGCGGCCGACGAGTGTGCAGCGTGTCGATCCCCTCCCTCACGACCTTCCTCAAACGAGTTATTCGGCTGCCACCAACATGGATAATTGTCCGAATGACGTTATCAGATAGATCATGATGCATAAGATCCAATACAATTCCTTCTTCTTGCTGCCATTCCTCGCCTCCGTATTTGGTATTCATTGTGTCCCATTTTGATCTCAGCTTGGCGAAAGCCTCTTGTCCCATAATCAAAATCGCCCTCTTCATTGCGTTGTCTTGAGTATTGGAGTTTTTCTTGGTATTGCGTTGCGATACACATTGATAAGATCCACTGATTCCTCCATACTTTCACTTCTTCATCAGTACTTCGACGACAGAGCTCAGCTCCGACACTCGTGTAGAAGCTGTCAATGACATTAATGCACCAGATCCTGACGATGAACCGGACACATTATGCGGGCTCATGCCACTGCTCATGAGCTGATCGCGCCATCGGGAGATAATCAGACACTCATGCCACACAGACAGATAATCCAGTATGGCGTTCATCGCTGCATGGATGTTCTTCTTCGACCTCTCAATAGATGCGATCAAATCATTATTGTCAAACCCCCATGCCTGAATTTGCTTCTTCAGCTCAATAATACAATCCTCCTTATCCTTCTTACTCATTGGCGCTACTCACCCTGCCTGCCAACTGCCTGACTCCTCACTCGTTTGATTGACGAGTTTTCATTTACTAAGACAAGGAAAGCTGAAGGGATATTTATAGAAGGAGTACAAATAAAATATGATGTATATACTCGAGATATATTGTTTAGCTAAATTTCTTCGAAAGAAGGCGATTTGAGGGGTCGGTGCTCGACGATGACTATCTGCTTTGCAAATCTTAAAAAATGCAATACTCTCAAGTCCGTGCGCAGTTCAAAGAAGCTGCATGATGTGGAACCTTCCTGACACATTCTGAGCCCATTCCCCGCCGATTTGCGTGACTTTTTGGAACAGCTCAAAAATAATTAAATAAGTCGATTTCACTTCGACTTTTTTGCGAGAATCCGAGTCGTCGCCAATAGGTTCATTTGCTCAGAAAAATGGTCAAGCGACGAGGAGACTTGTTGCGACACCTCAGCGTTTCCTCGAACTTCAAAAACCCTAACCCTAGATTAGAAACCTTAACCCCAGATGGTGGATTAACACTAACACATATCACAAGCTCAAAATCTTCTCTAGGTAAATTATATATCTTGATACTTCATTCAATTTTTTTCATGTTTAAATACAAAAATTCAGTATTAAATCTTTAGCATAATTTATTGTTACAACATGTGAAAACATAATTATTAATAACTAAATTAATCTTGTATTAATAAATGGAATATTGTAACTTTGTGCATGTGCACATATTTTAGGGAATGGCCTATTATACCACACCCGAGGCTAATGTGCACTACTTATACCCTTTCACTGTGTACTCAAAAACTATATCACACATCTCTACTAAACACAAAGATGACTCTGACCAATCACAAAGCTCTGTTTTTTATAGTATAGTAAGGAGAATTATAACTAGTCCCCCGTATGTACATTCATTTGAATAAATTGAAATTCAACATCTTCAAATACAAGATTTTGCTGTTATTGAAGTTTGTAGTAGATAATTTTTTTATTTTTTTTAATCATCACAAGAAAGTGCCAATTCACTCGTTTAATTTATTTTTCATCTCACAAAATAATACTTTTTTTTAGTTTTTTCACAATCACTAAAATTTCAATTTTTTCAATCAAAGTTTTTAAAACAATTTCAAACTCAATAATATTTATATAAATGCATTAATTAATCTAAAATTAAAAATAAATGTCTATGAAAATATTATTTTACCTGCAATGAAAACATATGAAGTTTGTATTATCATTCTACGACAATATGTATTTAATATTTATTGCCAAATTTATTAATTAAATATCAAGATTCAAAACATGTTAAGTTTAAATGTAGTTTAAAGCATAAAGTTTATTAGAGATACTTTACTATATTTATCCTTGCCATAATTCAGAAATATATTTATTTCTTGCCTCATTAATTTTTAAATGAGTTGAAATCTATGGTGAAATCAAATCAAATTAACATAGCAAAACCATCCACAGATATTACACTCTTTTAATGCCACAGTTATCATGTTAAAAAACGACTGTGATAACATCTAGTATTGAAAAATAAACATCAAAATAATAACGTTGATATTGACTCTCTTCACTTTTCTATATGATGAGAGCATTTTATATCTCGAACATTTCAAGATGTTTTCTCTTAAAATTTTCATTATTTAACCAGTAGAAATAGTATCAAGCAGATATCTAAAAATTACGATGAGCTATAAGTTATCTAAAACATAATAATGTCACTATATCAATAACTCTAGATTGAGTCATCTTTAGTCATCTTTCGTGTATGCGCACATACATATATATATATATATATATATATATTCAAAAGTTGTCGGAATATATATGGATAACATGAATTATAAAATCGTTTGGCTTAGAAAGTTTTTAGCGTGATTTATTAACCTAATCTCCTATTGATTCGTGGTGGATATATTATATCAAGGAAAATTGTTTACAAATCTATTCTATGGATTTTTATGAATCAATTTACATATATGTTATTGTTATGAGAGCCCAATTAGTAAAGATGATGGCACGAGTTGACTACAAGTGGATTGTTGGCATTCATTAGTCAATGCGTGAGTAGAGTGCATTGAATTTCCTTGTAGGGAAAGATCCTCATTCTAAGACATCAGAGCTTAGTGTTGGCCATTGAAGAAATTTACTTATTTTCTTGTTGATAATTTATTTCTTACAGATATCACTGACTCATAAAGTAATAGTTGAAATGATATGAAAAAATTTCTTCATAGAAGAAGTTGAATCCAGTATAACTCGCACTCACATACGAAAAAAACATGTGAACAAAGATCTACACGCGGCATTCCATAGTGTCTAAGAGCAACCAATGACTGCAATTCAAACATTTTAATTTGGATTAAAGAAGAAGAAAAATTTAGATATATTCGTGATGTTTTTCATAGACACATCGGGGAGATCTTAAGAACCTCAAATCAGATCCGCATTTCTATGATTCTACTGTTTTCGCTCTCGGCCGTAGACAGCTCGTGGATGGATGGATGGAGTTACAGCCCAGGTGGATGCGGACAGAAGACCGCGTCGTGAGCCGGGGCGCCAGGTGTACAGCATGGTAGCAAGACGACCAGGTAGCCGACATGATGGCCGACGTGGTAGCTCGTATGGCCCGCCAAACCTCGTAACCGCTGGTTTCACGCGAAGGAGGACTACGATTCCCCCCTCCGTTTCTCGGGCCCTCCTTCCGAGAATGTGCTCGATGCTCATGCGGCCCCGCATAGCCTCGGCTCCCGTCGGGGAATTCGTGCGGCTCGCTCCGATGGTTCTTTTGTTGCTGTAGTTGGGCATCTTGGTTGCGATCGGTCGTTTGCCCTGCTTATTTTTTGACAGCAGGCAAATTTGGAATCGATTTGTTTCTTGAGCTTTTGTGGATGCCACCACGTTTTCTTTGTCAGCAATTGCGGCACATCGTCACTCTCTTCGTTTGAAAGCAGAGGTTGAAGAAATCAATGAAGTTTAAGTTTTTTCATGTTCTCGGGGTAAATTTGTCGCTCGAGGTGTTGAGTGCTATTTGAGTGGTCAGGTTCCGTTGCTTCGCTCGATTGCGAATGGGTGTCCTCCTCAATTCACTTTCTTGAGCAGCCTATTTTTTTCCGCGTCCATATATCTGTCTCATGGCTTCTTGTCTGTGTAAGTGTGGGAATAACATTTAGTTCAGCAGCTGCAAAGCTGCTGAAGACCTGGGGTGGTCGAGTGTTTGTTCGGTTGGATATGCAGGACCACGCAGACTTTTGCTCCGCACCGATCTTGGGGTACTAGTGCTTTCCTTTTCAGCTTATTGAAAAGGATGATGGGGCAATTCATGCGTATGCTCCTTCGACCGGGAAAATAGTCCCTTTCCCTCTGGAGGAGTTTAGACCTAATTTCTGTGACTGCATGGTGTCAGGTCAGCGCAAGGTTGCATCTGAGAAGAATTTCTTTTCGGAGAGCCCAGACCTCTTTACGTTCTGATGCCCAACCCCAGTTTTCAAGCTTTCAATGTCACCTCAAAATTTCGGACAGACACCCGCATTTTCCCGTGCCAGCTAGGATGGTTCAGTGCAGACTCTGAAAGCTCTCCTGTCAGTGATCTATGATTGAGTATCCTATGGAAAGCCCCGATCAAACTATTTGCCCAGCCTCGGGCCTGTAATGTGGAAGATCTAGCTGGAGGCATGGTCATGGATTTAAGTGTGGATCTCCGTGAACAGTCAATCCTGTTTTCGAACTGTGGAACTGTGGAACAACCTAATTTACGTTCTAAATGGAGGTCGATATGAAGCAGGAACAGTCAGTCCAGTTAACTCATACTGTGAGCTTAAGTTCGTTGTTGGCGGCTAGGTTGTAGGTTGTAGGTTGTAGACATCATAGGCCTGGATCCAGAAGTTGTAACGAGCACATGTCCTCAACAACGAGTGGCAACATTTACAACAAGAGTAAATATCAATGATACGAGAAGCTCTTGACATCGAAATGCTTCAGCTATCAGATTTTCTCAGACCCACAACACAACCAGGAATATCAGATTTAGCTTTTGGCTTCTCTGAACTGGCGAAAAACCAGCGAGTTCCCGAAATTCCCTTCATCGTCAGATGCTGGTCTACATCCACCAGCAGCACTCCGCCGGCGTAAAGCTGGTTTGGCATCTAAACATCGATCGTCTTATAGTGCCCAGCCACACAAAGTTGTGACAAAAAAAAACTGTAAACAATGGCGACACCAGTGCGGCCTACTCAGCCCAAGCCTCGGGGTAAGTATCACGTATAGACCAGATGGACAAACTTTTGGCGCTGGAGAGCAAGTCGGATTTCTTTTGAAACATGGCAAGAATAATAACACTTGGTGGTAGCTGATGCTTGAGATAGTTCAGAGTTCGTTGTTTCAAAATTACAAAATCGAATTTTATATATAAAAAAAAGCTAAATTTTGTCGACGGTCAAGAAATGTTCAAAGCATCGTCGCTTTGAAACAGCTGCAGCCCTCGTCCATCAGCCTCCTTTCTGGACATACTCAAAAACATACACTTGTGTTTGATGTGCCAGCTAAATCGCGAATGAGTATGGATAGAGCTATGGATGTTGACAATTCTGCTTCCACATCGGATGGCCAAAAAGTGACGGGTGTTAAGAGGACTTCGCTCGAGGTATTTGTAATTTTCTCTATCTTGTTTTCTGCTTGAATGCAAGAACTAAAAATATTCAATCTTATTCATCTTCTAAAGCCGTAAAGAAAAAATCTGATTCAAGACTAAGAGTTCTGGTCAGGAGTCACATGCTACCGACCGACCAACGGGAAGAAAGCATAAACAAATTCGCTGAACAACTGGTCTCTGGTCATCGTAGCCTCATCAAAACATTGCCAGTGTTATTATTATCTTAAGAACGTCTACGTTTTTGTGTAATGTATTTTTTCTTTCACAGCGTTCTGTCAAGGATAGCAGTATCCTCATCGAGAGTTCTAGCAGTGGAGATCCCAATCTCATCCCATCACGTGTGACATCCTGCATATTGTGCAGGCGATGTTGGATGATACAGTTTCCGTTTTGAACCCAAAGGTTATGGTGCCTTATATTACGAAAGTTGGGGAGGTTCCACGGAAAGTCCAGATTGAAAGGTTTGTGGACTCTTTTGTGATTTGGTTTCTTTCGCATACTCGCAGAAATGCAACAACTGTGATCTTCTCTGGCCTCCCTAGAACCTTTGACACTACTCATCGTGCACCAGGCCAGAGATACGTACAAGATCCAATTTTCCTCAGAAAAGACATGATAATCAGCGATATCTAGAAGGACTTTGAAATCGACCTTGTTTTAATAACATGGCAAGTAACTCAGCTGTTAGTGCTTGGCTTCAGAAAGAAGAGGCTTTTTGCAACTGTGAATATTGAGGATCTTTTGGCCAAGGAAGGATTGAAGCCTGATGAATTGGATTTTGACAATAAAAAGCTGCCTCTTCACGTCTTCGACAATACGACTTTTGAAACTCGTTTCCCTCAACAGTGGTAGGAAATCATTTGTTGGTGTAAATACAGTCTTCGCATGCATCACTATAATGGGTGTGAGAAAATTGTAGTCATAAATGACGAATTAATCAGACCTTCTATTTTTGTCAATTTTCTGCAAGTTTTAGCCTACTTGGAACCAATTACGCAGTTCAGAGACGTAGATCAAACCGTGCTGGGTTGACATGTACACCACTCTATATGTGCAAGAGCTGATTACTTCTTTGTCTCAGTAATTGCTACTAAAGAATCTTCAAGTCGGTACTCGGTAAATCATTGACTTCGACTTTGGTACTTATGTTTGATGCACACTGTTAAATGTCAGGGTTGATAAGGTGACGAAAGTTCCCGCTGTAGCAGGGCTTACAAATTTTGAGGGAAAATCAGTTTGGAAGAGCTGTATCGTAACAGATTTTCTAGAAGAAAGTAACACTTACCTGGTGCAGTGGGATGAGACCGGACACACATCTTGGCTTCCAAGGTTGACTGTTTATAAAGCTCAGACTGTAATTTGTAATTAGTGACGGAAAGGTCGTAACTGCGAAGATGTGCCTATTTTTTGTGGATTGAAGAACGCACGCGGTAATAACTACTTCATAATTTTTGTGATAGCTTCAGACAGAGAGAACTCTGAGGAAGTTCCAAAAGCTGAGCATGTCCATGGCCTCGAAAGGAAAGACATGCCTTGACTTGGACTTGTACATGCCTTTCCGAAAAATTTATCTCTCTGTATCCGGACGTTGATGTACACAGGATCCAGGTTCACTTTCAAGCGGAGGATCCATTTTTGTTTGTGAAGAGGGTGAAAGCCGCACACGACGCCAGAGCGAAGGCGGAAGTCGAGCTGGTTGTCTTCTATACCGCCCAATGCGTTCTTTCTTAACTGACAGATTTTCTACCATCTACTACGTATCAGAAATTTTGACAGATATTTAAGAAATCCAATTGTCGTTTGAACTCAAACTCTTGGTTTTATTCTGGACTAATTAAAATATCTTAGCCAAACACATTAAACTTTAGCTGAGCGGCTGAATCGAGAAGGAAGTTCCATTTCGACTCTAGATGAAGTTGGGTCAACGTTCACTCCGCACCCTATGATTTTCAAGTCCCTACTCTTCTGTGTGAAACCTTCACAAATCAGAAAAACAAATTGTAGTCTCTGAAACCAGCCCCGAATGAAGTTACGCCATGCTTGCTAACATAAAGATGTCCGGAGTTTTTTTGGTTGGTTTGAATACTTGATCACTGAATCGTTGTAATCAACTGTGGAGACTGAAATGGTAGATGAGCATAAAAACCAAATGAGTGGTCGGGGCAAGCAAGTCTGCATTCGTTTATCGATGTGTAATCTCAATCCACAGTAATCCAACGTTAAAGTTAGATATGTCAAAGCTCTTCTGTTTTATTTTCGATCAGAAACGTAAAACAGATTGTCAAGCTCATTCCCAAAGTGTTCATGTCTCTCAATTGCAGAAGTATAATTGCTACATCAAAGCCATGCCCATAGAAGACAGAACTTATATGACACCAGAACAGCTGGAACGGGTGAAGGCCCATACATACAATACGAAGTTCATGAAAGAGAAGTTAATGGACGTGTCAGGGCTTCTCACAGAAGCGAATACGGACTATGGAAACGTGATGAACAAACTCACTTTTGATGACAGTTTGAAGTATAAGCCCACTCCCTCAAATGAATTTATCGTGGAGATGGATGTTGAGTTTCCACCTGATGAACCAAAAAAACCTGTACCACGGTATCTCCAAGCCTCAAGCCCTTTCCATCACTTAAACGGCCATTGATCCTCACGGTGACAGAAAAAAGGAAGTTCATCATTCTATGAAGCTGATTTCATTGCCTTCAGGACCTCGGTAAACGACTGACCGCTGGTATCTTCTCATCCTCAGGTCTGGAACCGTCGAAGTTCCCGAGTATGACTACGAGGAGCAGGCCAGTGAATTCTACTTTATGTCTTGTTTGACAAGGCCTGAGGTGATAATTGCAACTGCTAAGCTGCGCTTTGAATGCAACAAAATTCCCAAGATGACATTGTTGAGTACCCACTACATCAAAAGTATGCGCTTGGATGAGTTTGAGTCCATGGAGACACAGACAGCTGAGCAGGCTTTACTACATCTTAAAGAGAGGTATCTCATCTGACACAATGAAGTGTTATTTTAGGTCCGGGAAGATAGTTTTGCATGGCAAATGCGTACGAGCACCTATTACATCTTTTCAATGTTAGGATTATTTTGCGTGCAGCGAAGCGTCTACTCTCTTCAGAATGGTCCCTTGAGATTCTAAACAAACGTAACTCCCGATCAGGCCAACCTGATGCTGAAGCCTAATAGCGTTTCTATAGTGAACTGACAGCTGGTTAACACTGTTGAGAAACATTATTCGAAGCTCTTTCAAAGATGCTGGAAAGGGATGGTTTAACATCAAGGAGGCAAGTTTGGAAGCTTACCGGGCAAGCAAGATGAAGAGGTACCTCACAATGGTCCGTTACATCATGGAAGATGCTCTGCGGTATCTGGTGGAAGAAACTCTTGAAAGGTATACAGTTTTTATCGAGAAACAATGTGGAGGTCCTATGGTGGAAATAGTCGATACTGATGAAGCCAACTGCACTTGGCCTCAACAGGACTTTGCAGCTGTAGGTTCTTGATTTCATTCCCTCCTTGTTCTCCACTCTCTGATGTATCGCGACTTCTCTAAAAGCCATCAATACCTTTCACGGTCTAAATCTTTCTTCCAAAGAAGCCCGGAAACGCAATGCCTTCTTTCTGAATCTGCCATAAGATCTCTCCGTGTATCTAGTGTCTTCCTGTGGAGCCCCACTGACAGCTAGTGAGGGAAGGAGCTGAATCTTTTGCATTGAAATTTGATTCCAGATGGTCAAAAAGCCTCCACTTTTTGCTTTGGAAATTGTTACTGCTGAGGGTGGTATATTCGAGTATAACACGCAGCTTAAAAATTTCGAAGAAGTTACCGTACGTTCTCTTGAGTTTGCCGTCAAGTGTCTTCAGACGATCCCACAAATCGAAGCATCGATCATGGAGAACCAGTTTTGGAGCAAAGTTCCCAATCTGTCGACTCCGATGCTAGAAGAGCCTTTGATTATTGCTCTCAAGAGTCGGGTTCAGGTACGGCGGCCATATGTCCTTGGATCTTCTGCTTCAAAGATTCGAGGAGTCTTAAATCTTTCATGCCCTGCTTGACAAAGTTATGGGTGAGCGATGACTACTCTCATGCAGTAAAACGTACTATCGCTTTAAGGCGGGATAGTAGACTTTGTCAGGTTATACTAATATGGTTCATTCGCATACGGATGACAGACTCGATTGGACCATTGTGGTGTAGACGGGCACAGGTTAGTGACTTGATGATGGTGGTCGTCTTATCCAGTATTTGTGTATTTTTGGACACTGAACCGTCTGCAAACAAGATGATGTAGGTAGCGATCAGGAAAGCAATGACTGTTGCTCGACTGTATTTGGACAAGTATGTTGAGTTTGAGCCGCTTCTTAAGATGGACGTCCCGAAATACAAAGCAGAGTTGATAGCAAAGAAGCTCTCACTTAAAGACTTGCTTGAAGAGGTTCGCGCCCACAAAGCAGAGCAAGATAACTTGGACAGAAGGTTTGCTCCATGTTCTCAATTGCCATGTTAAATAAAGCAACAACTGAATCGTGAACTCAATCGCTTCACATTTTCGATTCTCAGGCAGTGCGTGTTTCTGTTGTCTTCCTCCATTCTTGAATTAGATCCTAACAAGATCCAAGAGGTAACGCTTGAACTTTTTCTGAAGAAAATGCACACGATCGGTTTCACATGTATGTGAAGGATTCCGAACTCGATATCTTTTGGAACATTTCAAATAACGTGCAAAAAAATTCGACAATCTTTACTTCAAAAGAAACAGCAACTTTGTGATATCGGTACGACGTTGCCTTCAGAGCTCTCCTTTGAAGTACACAAACGCTTGAATTTTGATAAGAACATCATCGTATCAGATCCTCTCTGACTAGAATAAATAATGTTTTCAACCAGGAAACTTACTGCAATTTGAGGTTGACAGCGGTGTCAATCTGATTCCGCAGTAATGCAGCTGATAGCGAGTACACCGAAGCAGTTGGGTGAGGACAAACACAAGAGGTTCGAAGAGATAGAAAAACAGCTCAAAATCAAGACACATAATCCAGAGGAGGTGGCTGCACAGAAAGATTTCATCCTTACTGTGCCTGGAAAAGTTATCGAGCTTAAGCAAGAGATCGATCAACTCGAAGTGAGTAACATTACACACAGATATCTGATGTGAGTTTTAAGCTTTGGTTCTCCGGGTGATACGGTAAGGACGAGTGTAAGAAAGCTGTGGTGAGGTAACTTGCTAGTTACCTGAAGGCGGGAGTGCATCAGGCGCAACTGGAGAGTGATTCCGAATGTCACGAAGTCAGTCTCTTTCTTTCTTTGCTTTGTTCGGCGCAATCGTATCCTAAGTTTCGATGTAAGAATCACGACAAAGTTCCTCTGCATTAAGTCTCAACTTCAACGCAAAGAGATGGAAAGGTCTGTAATTTGAGATGGCAATCCGCAACACTCCTTACTCGTGAGGACAAGCTTTCATTTTATTTAAGTTTCAGAGCTTTGTTAAAAAAAGAAGAAGAAACATTTATCGGATCCAGTTTTCTATCTCAATAAGGTAGCTTGATACATGGACTGTGAAATCTAGCAGAATGCTGTTATCAACTTTTCCTGTTCTATCATTTTTCTCTTCCAATCTCTGCCCTGGGTTCTTCAGCCACACCATAGATGATTCACTCTGCTCTGTTTACGCAAGGAACCTTGGACAAGTCTTTAAAAAGTTCTCTGTATCATCTGACTTGAGGTGATTGTTGGGCATACCCTAAATCTCCTTGTGTGAGTTGACACAATCACCTAATTCTGATTCCTTCGTGGCTGCTAAGGTCATTGAAGTCGACATTCCCTCCTCGGATCCACCGTTTCCCGCAATATTAACTCTGTGCATTCTGCGACCACGCCACGTACCTGTGGAGCGCCCCACTACGATCACCTGGAAGAGAGTTGTAACCCTCCTCGAGGTCTTGGATCGGAAGAGACCAGGACTCTTGACCAGGAAGTACTTGCACGAAGAGATCGTGCAAACCACACCAGTTGCGAAGTTGGAGTCACTGTGTATCGTCGAGTGTGTCCTTAGGCTATTTTCTCTGGGTACACTCGATAGATCTATCAGTACAGATCATGCCTTAACTCCAACCCAGAAGCACTCCAAACATGAAGGATGCCGCACCGAGGGATTGGTTCAGTGTCTCTTGATGAAATCTTCTCTTGTTCTTTTTTGGTCGAACTTGTGTTGGTGATGATCAGATCCCCGTTTATGTATAGAAAGCCGCCAAGACATGTGACCCAAATCCCTGCCGTAGCACGATTGTCTAATGTTGGCAGGAGAGGCATCGAGGGTGATTTTGCTGAAAGAGGATTGTAGTTTCCGCTATCATGGAGGTAACAATGTATGGATCCATGTTCGAGGCTGGACGACGATCTTCAAAGTAGCCTTTTCCTTCCGCCTCGGTGTCCCTTCCGACTCGGATGGAAGCACCGCGGTTCGCCACTCCCCAGGAGAAGGTGTTCATGCTTGCCGTCTCGTGTTTGCCGGTCAATCGTCTCTCATTGCCCTCGCCATAGGCAGCGATATGCGCCTTGTGTCGCTTTTCCAGCTTCTCAATCGCGTCCTTGATCACCCTGAAGCCTCCTTCCCTCCTCATGCTCTTGGTGCTGAAGTTGGTGTGACACCCTGCACCATTCCAATCGCCTTCAACAGGCTTTGGGTCCAGAGAGAGTACTACTCCAGCAATCTCTGTAATCCTCTCAAGAATATAACGAGCCGCCCAGAGTTGATCTCCGGCAGTAATTCCCAAAGCTGGCCCTACTTGAAACTCCCATTGCCCGGGCATGACCTCCCCGTTGATGCCACCGATCTGAATTCCTGCATACAGGCAGGCCTTGTAATGAGCATCGACAATGTCACGGCCCCAAGCCTTGTCTACTCCTATACCGCAATAGTATGGTCCCTGAGGCCCAGGGTAGCCGCCAATGGGCCAACCCAGAGGCCACTTGACTTCCTTCTGCAGGAGTGTGTACTCCTGCTCGAGGCCATACCATGGCTCTTCATTGCTCACTTCGACTTGCGAAAAGATTTTAGCCGCAGCAGCACGTTTGTTGGTTGGAATAGGCTGCCCTTGTGGAGTGTAGCAGTCGCAGATCACCAAAATGTTGTCACCCCTTCTAAATGGATCTTTGAAGATTGCCTGAGGGTAGAGAATGACTTCGCTGTCCTTGCCTGGAGCTTGGCCTGTGCTGGATCCATCATAGTTCCATCTGGGTAGCTCCTCGGGACTCTTGACAGGGCCTGGAAGAGTCCGCGCCTTGCTCCGCATGTCGGTACCGGACCCCCCGATCCAGATGTACTCAGCGATAATGCTGTCAGTAACATCTCCGAGCTTCAGATTAACGAGCTCACTGAGAGTCGACATTTTTTTTCAGTTCGCTATCCTGAAGATCGATCGGGCTACGAGGAAGAGCAGGTGAGTCTACAGCATTGACAAGTGGAGGTACCAATGCAACCCCTATCCTTTGCAATCTCTGCAGCTCTTCTTCGAGGACCGCATAACTCTTCGCCGTCTCGAGCATTTAAACGATCGAGTGTCCAGCTTCTCTGGAAGCGTGCAGCCATTCCAGTGGGTCCGCACGACTCCCCG
The DNA here is from genome assembly GCA_037833965.1 of Marchantia polymorpha subsp. ruderalis. Classification (NCBI taxonomy): domain Eukaryota; kingdom Viridiplantae; phylum Streptophyta; class Marchantiopsida; order Marchantiales; family Marchantiaceae; genus Marchantia; species Marchantia polymorpha. The sequence continues at coordinate 17,707,991 of AP031355.1, forward strand.
CATGCTTGGGGAGTGTCTTGAATCTTGTACTTCGTGGCATGCTACTTCGCTTCCAGAGGTCCAATCTCAGAAGCCGGATCAGCCCTCTAAGATTGGCGTTTACAAGCAATCCAGAGTCAAGCCAAAGAGAATCTTTCTGTCTGTTCAGATTCAGTTGTAGCTGCAGTCGAAAGAACGTCTACAATGTGTATAGTCCGGACTAGTTGTCTGCCCTGTGCACCGCTGCACTGTGCGATTTCGAGCTGATAATTCCAATGGGGTGGTTAGTGAGGGAAGTTAGACTGTTACATGCGGTCAGAGTTGTGTCTTTCATCAGAACTGCAGCAGTGAACGTCGGAATAGACCATTTTGGGTGAAAAGCTTTGAGATTTAGTTGTCAGCTTGTGAGCCACTTGTCACATCATTTCTTCATGTCACTACACAACGAGCATTACTGGATCTTCGCGAGGAACTTGCACAGACCATGTACCCGGCAAGTGAAGTTGAAAGCTGCGCCTTTTCTTTGATTCAAGAGGTATTTTAGGACTTGTTCTATGACAGCTTGCAGAAGCAGAGGGTGAACAGGAACTTTCCAAACCCCAGTCAGATTGCAGCGTACATGTGTCATTCTCGAGGGCACACAGTGCTCGTGAAACTCACGAAGTGCCCTCAAGAAGGGCGCACGGAGCTCGCTGAGTAGCCATCCTAGATGAGACCCGTGATCCGACTCACTGACACAATCTTACTTGTTGCAATCATGGGCAACAACCACTTCTGCGTCTGTTCACCGTCATCCTAGAGGAATATCCGTCTCTTGACAACCATGAATTTCCAGTCAAAGCAAAACCTTAACCCCTAACTACCACGTTTTTCCTGCTAATTTGTAGAGTGATGTCAAAGTTGAGTTTGTAAGCCATACGATGCAAATACCTCGAACCCGTCAAATTGCTGCCCTTTGTTGTTTAGTCTAAGTTCACTCTACTTGATCCATTAACACATGATGGCCGATTTACAGGTGTATTATACTGCAATGGATGATCTGCAATATGCCCTCACTGACGGAGATTTCGGTCAAAAGTGGACGTTGCTGACATGGCCAACGAAAATTGAGAAACTTTGTGAGAAGATAGAGAAATCTCTGGCAGTTGATAATGAACGTTACCAGAAGGAGATGGAAGCGGAGCAGGCTTTATTTGTGAACACTTTGGAAAGCGTGGACGCAACTGTAACTACGTTCAACAATTACACCGACATGGGCCAGGTTCTGACCCCAAGATCTTCTAGAAACCAATATTTCTCATTCATACATTTCTTGTCTGCCTTCTAGAACCAGAAAGTCTACTCAGTCTTTGACAAGCGAGACCGTTCTAAATCGCAGGTGGAGCTGGTATCTTACGAAGCACGGGAATGTGCTGACAAATTGCGCAAAGCAGAGGCTGCGACTCGCTTATTCAACTCAAGAGAGGCTCTGTTCGGTGTCCCTCCTACAGATTACAGTCGGTTGAAGAGAATTCAGGAAGCATTTGAACCATTCAACTACCTTTGGGTCGCCGCTGATGAGTGGAAAAAACGCTACAAAGGCTGGATGGAGGATTCCTGGAATAATTTGGTGCCAGATGACGTGGAGAAATTAGTCATGGGCTGGTGGAAAGGTCTGTTTAAGTATGGTAGAGAATTCAGTAAGAGGGACCTCATGACTCAAGCGACATACTGCGAGGACATCAGAGCACAGGTATCTGTCGTACTTATTCTTGAAGCAATTTTGAATTCATAACAGACTTCCGCACAGCCTTACTGACTCTCCGCACTAGAACTTCACTACACATTCTTATCTTTCACTTCGTCTTACCAGGTCTCATGAAGTTTTATTGGGAATGCTTCTACTGAATGGAGAAGAATAAAGAGCATTGGTTTCACGGTGTAATTTGGATTGATTTGTGTCAGATTTGTGGTTGCTGCTCAGAAAATACTCTGCCATTCAGCCCGATTGTTCTGATAGTTGACTCTACAATCGTCGCAGGTCGGTGAGTTCAAACCTTATGTTCCTCTGATAGCTGCGCTGAGGCAGCCGGGAATGCGCGACCGGCACTGGGATGAAATCTCCAAGCAGATCAATCTGGACGTCCACCCAACTGATGCATTCACTCTTCAGCAAGGGATCCAAATGGGTTTACTCAACCATCTTCCAATCTTGGAGGAGGTTGCAGATCTTGCGAGCAAGGAATTTGGAATAGAAAATCAGCTTTCGAAGATGGAGTCTGATTGGAAGAGTCTTGATCTGCAGGTATCTCACTCGAGTCCCCTGTTGTCCCAGTTGAAGAGAATTTGTCATAACGTCGACACGGTTATGAGATCGCTGTAGATGCAAGATGTTGTGCTGTTAATCTGAGTTTCAATTTTGAATGATGAAGTCCTGATATTGACCGTTCGTCAATGGGTAACCCCTTTTACTGCATCCATAGGAGAATTATCTCTATTCAAAGACTCTTTCTGGAGTAACAATGAGACTGCAGATTATCGAACCTAGTCCTACATCAGCATTCTTTACAAAGAGTGGAAGCGTGGATGCAACAGTAGAGAACAGACGCTTGAGCTGAACATTCTGACCAGAGTTAACTTACATGCTGATGCTTATGAATTGCGATCCTTTAAAACTTACGAATCTTGTGTAACCTGAAATCAGATTTTGGAATACAAAGAGACTGGCACATACATTATGAAGATTGAAGAAGCTACTTTGCAGCAGCTTGATGATCATATCGTGCTTACTCAAGCAATGAGTTTCTCACCCTTCAAGAAGCCGTTCGAGGACAAGATTGCCAAATGGGAGCAATTACTTCAGCTTGTATCGGAAGTTGTTGAAGAGTGGTTGATGGTGCAACGACAGTGGATGTACCTTGAACCAATCTTCAGCAGCCCTGATATTCAGACGCAACTTCCGATTGAAAGCAAAAGATTTCAGACTGTGAACAACATATGGCGAAAAGCTTTAGCGCAGGCCCATACGACACCTCAGATCTTAACCATGTGCTCCAGCAAAAAACTATTAGAACAGTTTCGGGAGTCGAATAGGGTATCACTTCAAACTCTGTCTAGAGCGAATAAACTAAGAAATTATGCTCGTCTTGGCCTTACTTGGCCTCTTCTCTGGTGTACCTGTATCTTCGCAGCTTTGTCAAGTGCAACTATCTCATTGGATTTATCTCATGAAGCTACAATTATCATTTTCTACTGGTTTTTTGCTAGTCTTCATCGTATTCAGTATGCCTATGAAGCATATCTAACCCACACTTAAAACACTACCCTTGCAATGCTACTTATGTTCACATCAGCTGATCATCAGACTTGTCGTGCATGACAGCTTCTAGATCTTGTACAAAAAGGACTCGCAGACTATTTGGAGACAAAGAGATTGGCATTCAGCCGTTTCTTCTTCCTTTCAAATGATGAGCTGCTCCAGATTCTATCACAAGCAAAGAATCCACTTGCTGTGCAACCTCATCTGCATAAATGTTTTGAAGCTATTGATTCGTTGGATTTCAAGAAAGATCTAGAGATAACTGCAATGAATTCGGCTGAAGGAGAGAAGGTAACAGACAAATTGTTGCCTTGGTTCTTACATACTAGAAACGTACAATAGTCATCCTTTGAAGTAAAGTGAAAATCCAAGGGGCAGAAAGGCCTGGGATCATCGACAAAGAAGATTCCATATCAAACTTAAAATCGAGGGGTTAATAATCGTCTTACCAAAGTAGGATGCAGTATTTCTGTTGCCTAGTTTAAAGTTGACGATCATCCAGGAAGCTGATCGACCTTCACGTTTGAATCCTCGACATAAAAAAAATAACAGCAGATGATTAACAAACTTGTTGACCATCGTCGGTCATTAAAAATGGAACACTGGCGGTGGAAGTACTTAACCTAGATTGATGGTAATTATGTGATGCCCTGGTTACTTCTGATATAAACAGAATCCTTGGACAACGGCTTCTGGGTCTTAACCATATACTTCGACACCTTGATGGCCCTCCATGTTCCCGTATCACATTTTATCCTGGCTTCGATCAAGCTGTTCTTGTATTCTCGGAGGATTGCATGGTAGCTCATGCACTTAGAATAAGCACTTTTCATGTCCAAACGTGCTCGAATTGTGACCTTTCACAGGCTACTAAGGGAGTTCATTTCTCAAGTTGTGGTTTGAGATCTGAACGCATGTTTTGCTTTGGTCTCTCTCTATCTCTAAAATCTATGAGGTCGTTAGGTTTGGCAGACAAATCTATGATGTCGTTAGAGATTTTAAAATCACTTCACTTCACATTGCCTATCCTACAACATGTATTTGTGTTTTGCAGCGTTAAAGGACTCTTCGTTCACACAGTCCCTTGAACACCATTCGTTACATCCAATTTGCTTTTCAGCAACAGTTTAAATTTGATGTGTAGATTCCATTTTCAGCAAGCATGAGCCCCATTGGAAATGTGGAAAATTGGCTCAGTCAGGTGGAACAGAGGATGAAGGAAAGTGTTCACCAACAGGTACTTCTCGCTAGTTCGTCTGTCTAACGCGGTTTGTTCGTCTTGAGTAGATGCAGTCTAGAAGAAACCTTAATCTTAAAGATATTGGTGTTTAAATGCAGACCAGCGTAAAAGCCAATCTGTTTTCCATCCCATTATCTCACATAATTTTGATTATGTTCCAACGCTGTTCATTATTCTTGGATCTTGCTTTATGCTTTGCTTAAAACTTTATTTTCTTCATTCTTAAGTTTTTCTTGCGAAATATCTTCCTTTTGGAGGTGCCGGAGATCCTGTGCTGTCACTATACTGTCTGTAAATGAGATATATGTGTGATATTTCTTCCTTTTGTTGTGGTGTAATCCCAATATTGCATCTCTTCTACTGATCCAGTGAAGATATTTTGAAGATTTCAACTGGTCCTTTTTTGCAGATCAAACTAGCTGTTACAGCTTATAGGAATACCGTAAGAACCCAGTGGGTACAGGAATGGCCTGGCCAAGTTGTATTAGCCGGCAGTTCCGTGTATTGGACTATGGGTGTGGAAGGTGCTATTAGACAAGCCAACCTGCAGGAGTTTTTTGACACTGTCCAGGTAATGCTGGACTGTTGCAGTATATATATACATGAGGTTGAATTCTACATCTAATTGGCTTGAAGAGTACGGATATCGGTACGTTTAAGTTCACCTCGGTTGATTTCACCACGAAGCAAAACTTTAGTGAGGATCCTTCCAGCACTCCAGCACATATTTGCTTTAGCAAACCGAGAGTCATACATTTCAAATCGTGGTAAAGTTCTTTGATGAAGAGCAAAGAAGATCATACTTTCAGAGCTACAAGCCATTTAGTGCATTTTCACTAAATGGCCTTAATAACCAAATAAATAGAGAGAACGAAAAGAAGGCAACCCCGACAGATGAAAACTTGAGCTAAGAATTTGATGGTGGAAACAATAGTCTAAAGCTTATTAATTACCTGCATGAAGGAAGTCTCTCTCCTCCAGTGAGCTCGGTAACCCCCTTTTCAGATCCAATGAAATTGAAAGCTGATACTAGGAGCCCTGGATCAATGAAGTCAGAAAGCTTGTGTTTCATTCCACGTCATCTATGTATTTCATCTTCTAATCTACAATAATGTAGAACCTAGACTTGTGCTGAGGGTACGTGCAACATACATTCATTTTCCCTTCCAGAACCAGTTCCAAGGTGTCCCAGAAGGAGAGTGTCACCTTGCCGAAACGAGTTTTCTAATGTAGAGAGATTTTTGTGATGAATGGGATGTTTAGATTCTAGCCTTTGAACTTTTCTCTTGCGATTGAGCCCGATTGCTCAGTTTTTTAACAATGCACAGGTTGATTGTGCGGAAAGAATGCTAATTTCATGAAATACCAATTTGATTTCTCACATCACCAGGTTGTGCAACTCGAAGGATTAACAGATCTTGTCCGTGCACCACTAAGTAAACTTGCGAGGTTGACACTAGGAGCCCTCATTGTCATTGATGTGCACGCTCGCGATGTTGTTCAAGCGCTGATCAATGAGAAGGTATGTTGAGTAGATGAAATTAATTTATTTCTATAAGTTTGAAATTCTACAAACTCAGTGCTGTACAGCAATCTCAGTGCTATAATAACATTAGCAAAATCAACCAGCTCTGATTTTTACAGATGAAGCATTTTCCTCCGTTCGTATCTATATCGCGTGAGTTTTCTGGCACCCAGAAGCTCACACGAATGTCTTGTACATTTTTGCAGGTGAAAGCTCCCACGGATTTTGAATGGGTCAGCCAGCTGCGATACTACTGGGAGAATGAGGGCATCTGGGTTAAAATGGTGCAAGCTTCAATCGTATATGGATATGAATACCTAGGGAACACTCCCCGATTGGTTATAACTCCATTGACAGATCGTTGCTATATGACTCTCATGGGGGCTCTTCATTTGAATTTAGGTGGGGCACCAGCAGGCCCTGCTGGAACTGGGAAGACAGAAACAACGAAAGATTTAGCTAAGGTGTGGTGCCCTAATTCGTTTCACTAAGTTAATCTATGCCCGCTACATAAAAGTGCATGCTGCAAAAATCTTTAACCTCTCCCAGAACTTTTTCAAGACAAACTGAAAGGTTTGAGGTCGGAATGTTTGCAGGCTCTGGCCAAGCAGTGTGTTGTATTCAACTGTTCAGACGGGTTGGACTACTTAGCAATGGGCAAATTCTTCAAAGGCCTTGCCAGCAGTGGAGCATGGGCATGCTTCGATGAGTTCAATCGTATTGACCTGGAAGTGCTGTCTGTGATTGCACAACAGATCCTTACCATTCAACTCGCTATTCAGCAGAAAGTAAAGCGTTTTATTTTTGAAGATACTGAAATATCACTTGATCCTTCATGCTCAGTTTACATTACTATGAATCCTGGGTGCGTATAGTCCACTCGTGTTCTCTCCAAAATATTGGTTCAATCGTATTGACCCTAAACCCAGTTTACTTATTGCTGAAAAACCATTGTTATGTATTGAAGGTTTCCAGAGACTGAGCAGTGGATACCTCTCAACGGCTCTACAGAATCGTGCGTTCAAACTTGTTGCAACACTTATCATCAAATTTCCGTCATTGGCGCAGGTATGCAGGTCGGTCGGAACTTCCGGATAACCTGAAGGCTTTATTCAGACCTTGCGCTATGATGGTTCCTGACTACGCCTTGATCGGTGAAATTAGTCTCTTCTCATTTGGCTTCCGCAAGGCTAAAGGTCTTGCCCAGAAAATGGTAGCCACTTTTAAACTGTGTTCAGAGCAACTTTCATCTCAGGTACATAGATATTCTCCGGTAACTTGATTCTGTAGGCATTGTTTCAAATTTATCACTTGCTTCCAGATCGTTTGACTTCACATGCCGTGAGGACCTCATTAGCAGAGGTCCATCTTTGATTGTCTGGAGGTATCATAATACTGGAGCTAATGGAATAAATGATTTTTAGAGGTTCCGAAAAAGGTCGGTACATTTTTTCGTAAATGCCGATCTAATTTCAGTAGAAGGTGTTTACAATTAAGCAAATGGAGTACTATAAGAGGGTATTAAAATCATTGAAACTTATTAACTTCTTAAGACATATCATTTCATTAAGGAACAGAAGTAACCTGCAGGATCATTATGATTATGGTATGAGGGCAGTGAAGAGTGTTATCGTCGCAGCTGGTAATCTGAAGCGTTCATATCCTGATGAAGATGAGGACGTACTACTGTTGCGTGGTCTACGAGACATCAACGTTCCAAAGTTTCTAAGTCAAGATCTTCCGTTGTTTGCTGGTATTATCACCGATCTCTTTCCAGGGGTGGAACCGCCGGCTATTTCCTATGATGATCTAATTGGTGCTCTAGTAACAGTCGGCAAGGATCTGAACATTCAAGCTGTTGAAGCTTTCACAACAAAGGTACCAACGTTACGTGTCTTGATTCATCATGATCCATGCTTGAGCTGTGAAGGAAACAAACTTTTTTCGTATATCTCAATGCACTAATGACAGCTGCACTTTCCTAATACTTGTGCCAAGGAGGAGACGAAAGCTGCAACTTAGGTTGAAGGAACATCAAAACTGCTCTGCTGCAGATGATATGCAGTAAACCTTTGACCAGTGAACCTTTGGCTTACAGGTCATTCAGCTCTACGAAACGACAATCGTGAGACATGGATTGATGCTTGTGGGACCTACTGGAGGAGGAAAGACAGCCAATTACCGATCCCTTGCTGGAGCAATGTCGCTTCTGAATACTCAGGGTTCTACAGTATATGAAAAGGTTATGTCGTCTATTTATTTCCCCTCCAAGATCTCATTATGTGGAAACAAAACCTGCAGAGAGTGTACAGAAGCAGTCATTTTGTGGGTTCAATTTTCTACGTGTGGCCATAGGTGAGCCAGAGAACTATTCGTTTTTTTGGTCAAAAGATAAGTGCTTTGTAGCATGTTACGTGCAATACAGCAGTGGAGCTTCTCACTGAAGGTCAAAGCCATCATAAACTTTCACCAGGTGCGAATAGCTTGTCTGAATCCTAAATCAATCACGATGGGTCAACTATATGGGGACTTCGATGAAAATACTCATGAGTGGACGGATGGAGTTTTGGCCTGCTATATGCGAGAGCTTGCAGAGGACCCGTCACCAGCAAAGAAGTGGTTGATGTTTGACGGGCCTGTTGATGCCATTTGGATAGAAAACATGGTACGTGTGCCTAAGTAGTTACCCTCTGACTTCATATAGACAACTTCGAACCAGCCTAAGAAATCTTAGATATGCCAGGCATATGATTCTACGCAGACCTGCTGTAAACACTGGATAGACTACAAAACAGTTGGATATAACCTGTGATTGAAGCTTTTTTCTATGCTTACATGTTGAACACATTTTTTCATCGGCAACAATTATTCAACTTCCGTTGGTATGTCTAAGTTAGTTCTAGGATCAACAATGCGTAATTTAGAGAATTCGGTACCATCTCTTGTTCGCAGGGATTTTTGATACTTTAACTTGAAACTGGTCCCTGAATATGCACAGAACACGGTACTTGATGACAACAAGAAGCTGTGCCTGGTTAGTGGTGAAATCATACAAATGTCGCAGACAATGACCATGATGTTTGAAGTAGAGGACTTAGCAGTTGCATCACCTGCAACAGTGAGCAGATGTGGAATGGTATTCATGGAACCATTTGCTCGAGGATTTGATCCCTTGCTTACCTCGTGGCTACAGAGAATTCCAAAACATGTATCAGCGTTTGCAGATAAATTTACCTTTTGGTTCAGGAATATATCGGTTGTAGCTACTAGGCTTGTAAGAAAATCACTCAAGCAGACAGTTGCAACGTCGGATGATAACTTGATTCTCAGCATGTTCAATATCATGGACGCTCTCATGGCTCCTTACTGTAAAGACGGAGGACTGGAAGTGATGACAGACGAGGAAAAGCAACGCTTACCCAAGGTGAGAAATATTCATGAAATTGAAGTGTCTGCTATTAGTTCTTGAGGCAAGTTCAGTTTTCTCGAGGCTCAAAGTAAATATGTTTCATTAAAGTTTCAAGCTTAGCTTGACTCAAGTTAGGTTTTCATTTCATATATCGATATATACCTGGTTGGGTCACAGGATTCTGACCCTCTACATTCTTTTGCAGATCATTGAGCCACTGTTTATGTTTGCAACCTGCTGGTCAGCCGGGGCCAGCTGCGATAACGAGTCGCGTTCAAAATTTGACTTGCATATAAGAGAGTCAATGAAAGAGCACAAGATTGAGATTCCATATCCCGAAGGAATGGATGTCTTTCAGTATTCTTATGACCATGTTAATCTGCAGTGGGTAGAGTGGATGACTACCATTCCCAAATATACCTGCGATCCCAAAACCCCCTTTTCTGAGCTCATAGTTCCCACTGCAGGTGTTGTAGGATACAAGTCTGTGATACATGCTTTGCTTGTGATTGGGAAGCACGTCTTGTGTGTTGGAGAAACTGGAACAGGCAAGACCCTTGTTGTCAGGGATAAACTGCTGAACTACATGGACCCTGTGTATGTTCCTATGTTCATAAATTTCTCTGCAAGGACCGGAGCTAACCAAACACAAGATCTTATCGATTCAAAGACAGAGAAGAGAAGGAAAGGTGTATATGGTCCACCAGCAATGAAGAAGTATGTCATATTTGTTGATGATGTAAATATGCCCCAGAGAGAAAAATATTTTGCTCAACCTCCTATTGAGATCCTCCGCCAATGGATGGATCACAAAGGATGGTATGACAGACATCCACCGTGCGCCTTCCGTACGATTGTGGACATTCAGTTTGTTGGTTGCATGGGACCACCTGGAGGTGGCAGGAACCCTGTAACCATGCGTTTCTTGAGACATTTCAATTTTCTGTCTTTCACTGAGATGCCAGATGATAGTTTGAAACTGATCTTCTCAACAATTTTGAATGCAACTTTTGTTTTGGGGTTCCCTGATGACGTGAAAGCAGCAGCAGATTCTATAGTGATAGGAACAATTGACGTCTACAACACCATCAGAAGGGAGTTATTACCAACACCAGCAAAATCTCATTATACCTTCAATTTGAGAGACTTGAGTAAGGTTATACAGGGAGTGCTCCGGGCTGATCCAAAAACTACCAAAGAGCTTAAACCAGTTATAAAACTTTGGGTTCATGAAGCGATGAGGGTTTTTCAGGTGCGTTTGGAATAAGCTGATTTGTATCCATGTGACGTCTGATTTCCTGCCGTGACATGTACTAGCAGTCAATCTCAGAAAAAGTATTTTTATAACATAGAATTGGAACCTTCCTGAATTGAGAAAAAGACAAGCACGGGAACTACGATGTTGGCTTCTTCTAGACACATAGCATTCATGAAAGTTGTTGGTGGCTTTGTTCCTAGATAAGTCTCAAGCTAACATGTCTCCCGTATACGAAAATATACCTTGTTTTAGTCTATCATATATACTGATGGGCATACAAGATAATCGTGTGCACTCGGGAGGAAATTCAAAGACTTTTGTATGTGGCAGGATCGGCTCATCAACAACGAGGACAGGAGCTGGTTCAGAAACCTTCTTGCAACCCAGTTGCAGAAATATTTTGACATGAAATGGGATACTCTTTTTTCGATAGATCGAGTTATATTTGGAGACTTTTTCATCCCTGGCGCTGAGCCCAGACTTTATGAAGAGGTAATTGTTTTTCTTTCACCCATGTAGTTTCGAAGTAAGCTGAGTTTCAGGGTCATTCTGGATTGATTTCGAGCACATGTAGATGGCAAATATGGTCGAAGGCAGGAGTTCAACTATAATATTATGCGGAAAGTACTCTGACTGTGATAAAAACACAATGTATCAAGCTAAAAGATTTGTATTAAGAGATAGTTGTGTAAAGCTCAAAGAAATATGATAGGAATTTTTTCTCAGCTTTTGACGGAAGAGATTGAGTTCAATTTCATTCTCACACACCTATTTCTCTCGACTGCAGATCACAGAACTAGAACAACTTCAGAAAGTCATGTATGAGTATCTTGAACAATACAACAGCAACAGCAATGCCCCTATGAATCTTGTACTCTTTCTGGATGCCATCGAACATGTGTCACGAGTTTGTAGGGTTATTAGGCTTCCACTTGGAAATGCTCTCCTGCTTGGAGTCGGAGGCAGTGGAAGACAAAGTCTGTCTAAGTTGGCGACATTTATCGAAGAGTATGAAATTATTCAGGTATTTGTACCACCCATCGCAGTTTGTTTTATGTATAGCCTACAAAGGCTGCAAACTAAGCACGTTTTACAAGATTTGGACACCGCTTATATGCACAACCTTTCAAACTCTTCCATGCGCCTACAATTTTGCGAGTCACAGTTTCCTGAAACTGTCATTGTCACAGGTGGAAATTGCCAAAGGATATGGCAATAACGAGTGGAAAGAAGATTTGAAGAAAGTACTCTACAAGGCTGGCCTAGATGATAAAGAAACAGTGTTCCTGTTTTCTGACACTCAGATTCTCATGGAATCTTTTCTGGAGGACATCAACAACATTCTGAACTCTGGAGAGGCAAACACTTTTAATACCCTGAAATGAGCGGAAATGTAGTAATTTGAGATGCTTGGGTCGTCGCTAGTCTTTCACCCTTAGTCAAATGTGGACATCCATCTCAGTTTTGTATACAGAATCGAGTAACCAATTTTGAAACCATCAAGACATAGTTCTCTTTCTCCTCTATTCTAACCGATAGAAACCATCAATACGTAGTTCTCTTTCTCCTCTATTCTAACCGATACAAACTACAGCCACCATAAACTCATGGACTCTTGCAGGTACCCAATTTGTGGAAAAACGAAGACTTGGACATAATTGCAACTGCAATGCGCCCTATTCTTCTTGCTGCTGGAACTCCTGTAACAAAGCTGAACCTCCAGACTGCCTTCCTGAAGCGCGTCCGACAAAATCTTCACGTGGTCTTGGCAATGAGTCCAATTGGTGATGCTTTCCGTACGAGGCTGAGGATGTTTCCGTCTCTTGTCAATTGTTGTACAATTGACTGGTTTAGTGAGTGGCCAGAGGAAGCTTTAAAATCTGTTGCAAACAACTTTCTCACCGCAACTGGACTGTTTACTCCTGAGGAGGTGAGTTGCTTCGTCCGACGCTTAATCAAGCAAGAATATGTCTGAATTACGTTGTTCTCGTACTCTTAACTCGTCGAAAGATTACCTAGCACTCCATGGTCTTGGAGTGCTAGCTTCTAATCTGAAAATTATTTTCATGAAACAGGTGCAAAAGGTTGTAAAGGTGTGTGTATATATACATCAATCTGTGGAGAGACGTTCTGCAGATTTCTTGCAAGAACTAAATCGTCATAATTACGTGACTCCTACAAGTTACCTTGAGCTTCTCCAGCTATTCATCAAGCTAATGGGTGAGAAGAAATCTGACTTGCAAGGATTGAAAGGAAGGCTTGAAGCAGGTCTAGACAAACTATTGACGACGGCACAGGAAGTAGAGGTCATGCAGGAAGAGCTGAAGCGTTTACAACCCATTCTTCAAGCTACTGCAAAAGAAGCAGACGAGATGATGGCTGTCATTTCTAACGACAAAAAGGCTGCTGATATTACGAAGGCGGAGGTATTTTATCTGACCTTTTTTCCCAAGCATGATTGAACGATATTGATGTATACGTAATGGAACTCTGAGGTTGTAACCCGTCTGGCGAGAGTTGGAATCGATACATTTTTGCTTTTTTCTCACTTTAAATGCAGGTAGGTAAGCAAGAAGCAGAGGCAAACAAGATGGCCGCAAAGGCAAAAGCCATTGCAGACAGTGCACAAGCAGAACTTGATAAAGCTTTACCAGCTCTCGAGGCGGCGCTCTCATCTCTCAAATTACTGACAAGGAACGACATTGTCGAAGTCAAGTCCTTAAGAAACCCCCCTGAGGGTGTGAAAATGGTCATGGAGGCTTGCTGTATCATGTTTCAGCAAGCTCCAAAAATGGTTGCTGATCCGAATAAGGTAAGATAATCTTTTACAGGTCTGAAGACTAATGTATGTCATTTTTGGCTGAGATTTTCATGTAGATATGAGAGAGAGTTACTTAATTGCTGTTTAACTGACCAAATATTGTTCCTGTTGCAGTTGGGTAAAAAACTTGCAGATTACTGGGATGCCAGCACGAAGATGCTGACAGATCCGACCAAGTTTTTAGATTCCTTGTTGGGATTTGACAAGGACAACATTCCTGAATCTGTGATAGTAAAGATTGAGCCTTTTATTACAATGGAAGCATTTACGCCTGAGCAGGTAAACGGCGTCTTTTACACGGGAAGATCGTGAAGTCTCAGTCAAAAGACCAAAATGTCCTAATGAGACAATACAATTGAAGGCCCCTTCAGTACATCATACAATGTTCGGATGAAACACTGAGTGTCGTAAAATAATAATCTTCAGTCTCGCATACCATGATACGTTCGGATCCTCGTGGAATTCGACGAGGATCCGAACTCAGTGTTATTCATCTCTTCAGCGATATTTTAACCTTCTCTCCCCAAGTACTGATGCTTCACTGTAAGAGCATTACACTTACTTTTCAAAACATTCAAAACAAAATTGGCAATCCGAAGGCTCTTCCTGCTGAAGTCTATACTTTTGCATTGAATGCTTGTTCAATCTGCCTTTAATTTGCGTATAGTATTCTACTACGAACGAGGATTATTGTCAGAGTACGTCTTTGTCGGTCCGGAGGCTTCCAGAATGTCTACACCAACTTTCGATTAATACCAGCGTGCTGTCATAACTCCCAATCGGTTGAAGTTGATCAATGTTCCAATTTTTGTTGATCATAACAGGTGGCAAGAGTGTCAAAAGCATGCACCTCTATCTGCATGTGGGTGAGGGCCATGCATTCTTACTACCTAGTGTGCAAAGTTGTCGCTCCAAAGCGTGCTCAGCTGGCTGAAGCTCAGGGCGTTCTCGATGCTGTTCTGGCACAACTTCATGACGCTCAGGCCAAGCTCAAAGAGGTGAGATGGATTGAAACTGTAGTTGCTGGAGTTGAGCATTCAGGTCTGATTTGAAGTTTGTCTGAAGAATTCTTAAACAACAGTTAGATGTTGATGCCTCCGATGGCTGTACCCCTTTAGGTCAGACTTTCAGCTTACTTGGACTACGATCTTGGGAAAAAATTGCAGCGTCCTACAGTATCTGCAATTTCGTTTAATGAACTTCACATTTGATTATGCGGATGCTTACAGGTGGAGAGCAAAATAGCCCTCTTAGAGGCTGATCTAAGTGCTGCTGTTGCCAAAAAAGATGCTTTGGCCAAACAAGCTTCAGATTGTGAAAAGAAGCTCTCTAATGCAGATAAACTGATTGGTGGCCTTGGTGGTGAGAGAACAAGATGGATTGCCAACATAGCTAGCCTTGAAATCGATATCAAGAACGTCATTGGAGACGTGGCTGTGGCTGCTGGTGCTATTGCCTATACAGGACCATTTACCCCTCCTTATAGGGAGAAATTCAACCTAGACTGGGTCAGATTGGTGAAAGAACTAGAGGTACTACCTCTGGCCTTTCAAGCTGGAGTCCAGGATTCAATTGACTTTGATTCTTTTCCATCTCTTGCTCTCCTCCTGAGAGCAAGTGAAGGACAGTAGCACCACCTAACATACGAGAAACATGTAGCCTTTTTTCAAACAAGGTGTGTTAGCTTTCTTTCTCCTTTATGTATGAATCCCAGCTGCAATTTTGCTTTCTACAATCTCGAGATTTATGCTAACTGTTCCTAGATCGAGATCCTGTTCCATAAATGGAGATAACTTCTTAGCCTTCAGAGATCTTTACTTCTTCGGTTCTTGTTCTCTCATCTGAAGGAGGAAATCTTCTTGACACCGATTCCTCTCGCAAATTCAAAACAATTCCTTATAAAGGGCTCATTTGACCTTGAATGAATGGAATATTCTACTTATTTCGTTATTTCTAATGGTTCATTTCAGTTGGACTTCATTGAATGGATTATATGCATCTTATATCTAAAAAACCAGCTCTTTTCTTCTTTCAGATGAACTGAACCATATCCGATTATTAGTTGAAATATCTTCTTGTTTCTTTTGTAGCTACCGCATACTCCTGCTATAACGCTACAAGGATGCTTGAAGGACCCTGTGAAGATGAGGGCTTGGAACATAGCCGGTTTGCCTAGCGACACACTTAGTGAGGATAACGGAATTATCGTATCCAAAGCTCGTCGCTGGCCGCTGATGATTGATCCTCAGGTAATGCTTGGCCCTATCTTACTGCTGGAGGTTAAAACTTCTCATCTTCTTTAGGCTGATTTCATTGGAATATTTTACTCTTACGCAGGGACAAGCGAATAAGTGGATCAAGAACATGTACAGAGATATAGGTTTGGATGTTATCAAATTGTCTGAGAAAGACTACCTCCGAACTTTGGAAAACGGAGTCAGGTTCGGTCGAGTTGTGCTTCTAGAAAACGTTTTGGAGGCTCTGGATCCAGCATTGGAACCACTTCTTCTTCAGCAAACATACAAACAAGGTGGTCAGGAAGTGATCAAGATTGGAGAAAATATCATTCCGTACCACAAAGATTTCAAGTTTTACATCACCACAAAGCTTCGAAACCCTCATTACGCTCCTGAGGTAATATTCTATGTGAGAATTATTTTGGCCAAGCCATTTCTCTATCTGGAACACACAGGTTGAAGTGAATCTGCTCTTATTTTGTGTCGGTAAATCTGCACAGTTCTTCCCTTTTAGTTCTAGGATTAGGTAGTGCATTCATATCTTCCTGGAGTGCTATGAAAGTAGAATTCGTAGAAATTTCAGGCGTAGGGTCTGTCTATCAATTATCCAGAGTTGAAACTCCTATAACGCTGGACGACCTTCTACGTGTATATTTCTCATTTCCGTATAATTTTGGCTCTCTGCACAGGTCAGTGTGAAGGTTACGCTACTTAATTTCTTCGTCACACCTGAAGGGCTGGAAGATCAATTGCTGGGAAATGTCGTCACTAAAGAAAGACCTGACTTGGCAGAGATGAAAACACAACTAACGCTGTCCAATGCAAGTATGAAACGTGAGCTGAAAGAATTGGAAACTAAGATACTATTCCTCCTGTCAAACGCACAGGTTCGGGCTCCTTATACATGACCTTTGTTTGGATTCGGTCAGATGGAGACCTTGTTTTTTGATTATTGCCAATCTAGGTCCCTTAAGCCCGTCGCGAGTTGAGAACCACTCATATCTTGCCGCAGGATGCGAGTGCAGAGTGAAAGGAACATGGCGAATCATATGGTAAAGAGGTTTCAAAGAGGAGTTTCTAATGAGGATTCTATGTTTGTCTACAGGGCAACATTCTAGAAGATGAAACCCTCATAAATACTCTAGCACAGTCAAAGATAACATCAGATGAGATCAAACTGAAGGTTGTGGAAGCCGAGAAAACAGAGGTTGCTATTGATGAAACACGTGAGGTATTGCTCTTACAAGAGATGAGGATACTTGTTATTTTTTAGTTGTAAAAAATCAAGATACGTGTAGATTTTGAACTTAGAGCTGAATTGCGTAACCGGTGAAAATTCTGAGTATCTTCTTCTACACTCACATTTGTCGAAGCCATCAAAGCGAGGAAGATGTACTAATAATGAATTTGTATTGTAAGTCTTGAACGAAGAAATGTAAGCATCAAAACTTCTTTCAGCGCTTCGGAGGCTGCATGTCGTTGGAGGAACTAAATTTTAGAACTCTTGACCTTGTGCAGGTCTATCGAAAAGTTGCAACAAGAGCGTCGCTTCTTTTCTTCTGTATCTCAGACTTGGCACTAGTGGATCCTATGTATCAGTACAGTTTACCATGGTTTATTGGTCTTTTTGTAAGAGCCATGGAGAGTGCTGCTCAATCGACTGTTATCGACAAACGAATTGAAAATTTGAACGAGTATTTTACATACTCGCTTTATGTGAATGTCTGCCGATCGTTGTTTGAAAAACACAAACTCATGTTTTCCATGATGCTGTGCATCAAGATCCTTCAGGTCAAACATCCTACACTTCCAAAATGCTGGTGTGAGTTATAATATACTTTGTGACGACTGGTACTTCTCGCTTTCAAACATATTTGCATTTTGCAGATTTAACAAATTCTGGCTACTTGATAGCTACTTCGAGGCCTATCGTCAAACAAAATCCATGCCAACATGAATTCCAATGTAACTGCTGCATGTGTGGATGCAGGGAAAAGGCGAAGTTGATTCCTTGGAATGGCGGTTTCTACTCTCCGGTGGTATTTCATCAGTCCTGACCTTGAAAAATCCAGCCCCTGACTGGTTAACAGATAAGGTAGGATTCGACTTTCTTTGAATGTTCATTTTTATTTACTGGATTAGAATTGTGCTCTGATACTCACAGGTCGAATGCAAGCATCAGTAACCTTCAAACAGTGGCATATGAAAGCTGAACTCTTTTTCTAATGCTCATCATTATCTTAAGTTTCCTGAGAATATTGTTTGTAGATTGGATATGATTACTTCATACCCAGTGCGCGTTATTTGGTAGTTCACGGTAGCTTCTGTGCTGAACTTTGGATGTGGTTTTTTATTCGGCTATGGCACCTCAAAGATAAATCCTTGTTGGATCTCATTTTCTAGCACGATATATGTGGAATACATATCTTGCAAGAAAGTGTACATAAATTAGTCAAACTATGGATAACACGTTAAATGATAAATGTATGCAGTCATGGAGTGATATTTTGAACCTTGCGAAGCTTGAAAGATTCAAAAATTTTGAAAAGCATGTGGTGGACAATATAGCCCACTACAGAAAGTACTTTGATAGCTCTGATGCTCATAAGGAGCCCCTAGCTGGAGAGTGGAATACTAAACTAGACAATCTTCAAAAGCTGCTTGTGCTTCGATGCCTTCGAATCGACAAGTCTCTTCTTGGCATTCAGGTAGAAAAAATCTGTATCCCGTGTATTATCTCGAGCGTCCTTTGTCTTTCACGTTAACATCTGTGGTCACACAGTCAGTCACTTAAAAATTTATCGATACTCTTGCGCAGGATTTTGTCACCCACCACCTTGGACAGCGATTTATTGAACCTCCAGCGTTTGATCTTGCAACCTGTTTCAAAGATGGTACTCCAAATTCACCACTCATATTCGTTCTCTCACCGGGAGCGGATCCTATGGCAGATTTGCTGAAACTGGCAGAAGACCATCGATTCACCAAAAAGTTCGAGAAGGTTGGTACTAATGTTCGATCATACAATAATAGACTGTTCTGAAAGTTCTGTTTTTTAGAGCTGAAAGACTGAAATACTTTTAACACTTTTGCAGGTTTCTTTGGGACAAGGACAAGGTCCAAAAGCCGAGAAATTATTAGCACAAGGTATGGAGCGCGGTATGTGGGTGTGTCTTCAAAATTGTCATTTGTCGCAGTCATGGATGCCGGCACTGGATCGTATCGTGGATAACATCGACCCTGAAAAAGTACGTAGCCTTATCACGAAAACCCCTCAGCCAAGCTCCAGAGGAAAGGAAGGTTTGCTCTATGAGAATTAATGAAGCTTAGTGGTGCTCTCATGATCACCTTCGCGGTGAAGTCACTAGTTTTTGGAGTTATTCCCTCCCCCTGCAACCAACTCACATTTTAGACGCAGGCGCGCTCGTTTGTCCTTGCTGAGACTTGATAGCTGTTAACAGTTTTAGCGAGATCTCCATATACATGGAAGATGATCAGTTTTTCTGACTTGAAAATTTTACACGCTGACAATTACAAGGTAGAAATAGATCAAAAAGTTGAAATCAAGCATATGCATCTCTTAAACATACAATCAAGTTTTACCGTTCCACGATTTTAGTTAACATGGACGTCGAAATGGCGAGCTAGCTTTGAACTTTTTATTTGCCTGCTTGAAATCCACCAGGTCACTGAAGAGTATGAGCGAGTAGCATGTAGAGCAATGATACGCACTCCATCTGCTTCTCTAGTTCAACGTTCTCTAGTCTAACGTTCGATATTCTCTGTCTATCTCTATCAGGTCCATAAAGATTTTCGACTGTGGTTGACGAGCATGCCCAGCCCGGACTTTCCTGTAGCAATTCTTCAGAATGGTGTAAAAATGACTTTGGAACCACCTAAAGGGTTGCGATCTAACATGATAAGGTCTTACCTGCGGTACACGGATAAGCAGCTTAATGACTGCGCTAAGCCTGATGAATGGAAGAGACTTGTCTTCGCGACGTGTCTTTTTCATGCTGTCATACAAGAGCGACGTAAGTTTGGGCCACTCGGGTGGAACATTCGATACGACTTCACTGATGGTGATTTGAGTGTTTGTCAAGTGCAGATTCGAATGTTTCTGAATGATTACGAAGATATTCCCTTCAAGGTAGTGTATGTTCTCCACCCTTTGAAGGACGTTTCTGGTCGATGCACAAATAATTGAGTAGATGTTTCTCTCATCAACGTTTCTCTATATTTATCGTATCTCTACCATGATATGACAGGTCATTCGGTTCCTCTGTGGAGAGATTAATTACGGAGGACGTGTAACCGATGACAAGGACAGAAGATTAATGAACACGCTTCTCCAAACGTTCGTAACAGCTGAGGTAGGCCGTTTCGTTCTTTCGGGAAACTTTCTCCAATTTCACTTTTTCATCCAAAAACTGAGCGACAAATTTAGAGATCCACTTACATTAGTACATGAATCTTGACAAGTAAAGCTTCGATTGGATGGGATCGAGTCAGGACAACTCAATCAGTAGTAGTGACTCAATCACGTCCAATCGAGGGATTACATATTTCTGTACAAAAGTTGATCTGTCTTTTGTTTTTCCAGTAAATTTAAACGCACTTTGGCATCTCATGACCGTGTAATGATATAATTTCCGTGAATACTTTTTTCTTCAATCTTAAGCATTTAGCTAAGAGTCTCAGCTTCTCGCTGGCACTAGCTCGTTGTCAAGCAGAGTGTTGTCTCATACTGGTCAGTTCACTCCAGATGAAAAATCGAACTTTCAGAGGTTCAGAGGATCAGAGAGTCCAGTTCTGACTTGGCTAGTAGTTCAGATCATTTTCAAACTGAACCCTGTAACCGTAACTGAGTAACCGGAGGCCGTCAACCTTCTTGTATGTACACAAAAATGCATTCTAATGCAAAGTTACGCATTGTAGTTTTTCAGATTGATGCTATGTAAGTGGCAAATTTTTTAAGGTCTATTCTCACGCTGTTTACGTCCATCCTTAGCTTTTACTGACCATTTTCTCGTCTACATATCAGGTCTGCACTGAAAAGGGTTACAAATTCAGTGAATCCGGTGTATTTTGTATACCAGATGCCAGCAATTGTAATGCCTTCTTGACTTATTGTAGAGAAATTCCTCTTGCACCGAAGCCCGAGATATTTGGTCTTCACGAGAATGCAGATATCACTTGTGACCAGAATGAATCAAACGATCTGTATGGTACGGTTTTGACTCTCCAGCCACGAGAAAGCGCATCTGGTACTGGAATGTCTCGTGAAGATATTATTGAGAAGAAGTGCAAAGACATGCTGGCCGTGGTTCCGCCAGTGTATGATGTCGAAGTGGTCCTCCAGAAGTACCCTACTATGTACAATGAAAGTATGAACACAGTTTTGACACAGGAGTGCATTAGGTACAACGGCCTGTTGAGCGTCATGAAGCGATCACTGCAAGATGCCCTCAAAGCACTCAAGGGGCTCGTCGTCATGTCTCCTGACCTTGAAATGCTTTGCAACAGCATTTTCTTGAATCTAGTACGACCTTACCCTGAACCACTAGCCTAGCAGTTTGTAATGAGGAGCGAACGAGTCAGTTTTATATCCCAGAGTAAATGTCTGATTACAAACTAGTTGGGCTCTGCGACTTGTAAGCCATGTCAGCTCCTGTATTCATTACGATTCCCATTCTACCCATTATTTTGACAAAGATGGGTCTGATTTCCGCCATAAAGAACTGAAGCGCCTTCAACTGAAGACCTCCTTCTAGCATGATGTGTATATATTATTATCTTCTCAGGATTCTTAAAAAATCTGTCTCTGAAATCTCCAAAGGTTTTTAGTTTTACCAGATGTCCTCATGAGTTCATTGGTGAAATTTATGGCCATTGTAGGTGCCAGAGATGTGGCAAGGCAAGGCTTATCCTTCTTTGAAACCCCTCTCAGCATGGATAGATGACTTGCTAGAGAGGTGCAAGTTTATATCTAAATGGATTGCGGAAGGTGTTCCAGCTGTGATATGGATCTCCGGTTTCTTTTTCCCACAGGTACAAAACTGCTGAACACAAACTTGTACGTGGAAATTACATTATGTCCTGGAGAAGACATGGCTCTCAAATAGACATAGATTTGTACTCATGAATGTGATGAATAAGTGTGATAAGAATTGTACTCATTCTTTCAGGGCTGCTCAATTCCTAAAGCCAGAGGGGCGGTCGACTTTGAGAACTCTTGTATATCAAAGACAATATGCCCTCCTTTCAAACGTAGGGTTCATGAATTATTGTTCATATCATGTTTTATTGAAGTTGTTTTGTCTGAAAGCATGTCATATTCTGCAGGCCTTTTTGACTGGAACGCTCCAAAATTTTGCTCGAAAACATAGAATGGCTATTGATACGGTCAGTTTTGACTATCAAGAGATGGACACAGACTCAGTCAAAACACTAACCAGACAGCCGGAAAGCGGTTGCTATATTAGAGGACTGTATCTCGAAGGAGCTCGCTGGGACAGTCAGGCTCATCTTTTAACAGAGTCCAGACCTAAGGAGCTGTTTACCGATTGTCCAATCATATGGCTGAAGCCTACTCAGCATAGAGTGCCACCAACTGGTGGCATTTATTTGTGCCCTGTCTACAAAACTCTTGTCCGGGCGGGTAAGAACACCCTCTCTTTTGTGTGCCAAGTGCTATAGTATCTTCAGAATAAACATTTGAAATGGCTTGTAGAAAACTTTCAATGTGCTCGTACCAGTAACAAATGAAACCATCCACAGAGTCACGGTAATGCACGAAAAGTTGATTTGCAAAGGTTGCTTCATCCTGAGTCAAAGACGTACCGTTTAGAGTACTCAGTCTGTAATCTCTCGAACAAGGGAACAGAGACTGAAAATTCTTTGAAGATCCTTCCATAGGTCGACTGTATGTGGAGTATCTTACTTCCTACAATGGCACATCATGGTCGCTGGTGGAGCTTTCAGGAATGGCTTTATCTGTAGATGGACTCAGCATCTAAGTTGGTGAGCCACGAATAAATTTATATAGAAATCGTACATACGTATCTAATAAAAACACTTTCGTGCAGGAACTCTCTCAACCACTGGCCACTCCACCAATTTTGTGATGTACTTGGAGTTGAAGTCTGAGAAGAAACAAGCTTGGTGGATCAATCGAGGAGTTGGCCTTTTCACTGCCTTGGCCTACTAGAGTTGTTAATGTCATGATGTCTACAGGTCCTGTGTGATTCTCCAAAAAGTGTAATCAACAATCATAAAAAATTGTTTGTTGCGGCTATAATGTACCGAGAATTTAATTGTACAGATTTGCTCGTTACTACATTTTCACTCAGCATGGGCTCCGGCCATTCTGAATGCGCTGTTAGTACGGACAAGAGAAGACATGCAATCAAGAACTTTGCTTAATACATTTCAACGTGTCAATTTCTGGATTGCTTTTGATACAATTGAAAATTTTGTGATTGAATGTTTATAGAGAAGCAGAGATATACAAAGCAGACGAATAACAGAAAATATACACACCAGTTTAGATGTAGGTTTTAGAACCACTAGATGACTTGGGAAACGCCGCATCATCGACCTCGAGGTTTGAACTGCATACGTTCAAAGCCGATGGAGTTGTAGAATCAGCTCAGGACCTATTACTATTACCAAAGTAGGTGATTCTCTTAATATAATGAAGAATAAAGAAATGGAAGCACATGAACAAAACCTCATTGTAATCCTCCAAAGAGAAACAGAGGGCAAAGTCAGGAGCATTAAACTTGAACCGTATGTTCTTCTTTAAGTACATTGAATCAGAATATATTGCCAAAAAACAAGCTTTCCTCACTAGAAGTAAATGCTGCAAACAAATTCTTTTATTTCACAAGATAAGTCAAGACTTCATATGGATAAAATTTAGATTGTTACTACGAATCATGAAATGACTGCAGTTAAAAAGAAATAACTAGAACATGATGGATTGAGTTTCAAATTGCTTTACAATTTTGTCTAAAAATGAAGAAACTTGAAACAACATAATTCGTTTCAGTTGAAAGAAACATTAATATCTGAATGGACTAATAATGGACTATAGTAAGAATTAGAGTACTCTAAATTAAAGTTAATATAGATCTATATTATATTTGTGATGAATAATTCTCTTCATATATTTTTCACAGAATTTGTATGAAATCCAATTTTTGTCGACTGATTCAAAAGCTTTGCAAGAGTGTTCATTCCTAAAACCTATGTAAACCTTTGATTACAGTTAACTTTTTATCTGTTACATTATTGGATATAAAATAAATAAAATAAAGAATTGAAGAATTATTTTATATCTGATAGTACAATATATTGAAGTATTGACGTGAATAATGTATATTGCTGTGTTTGATTAAATTTAATTCCATTACTTACATTGTAAGTCCATTACTTACATTGTACTGCTACCTCCTAGAGAGTGTAACCTCTCAGACACTGGTTCACTCGAGCGACTAACTCCTCTCGCCGACGATCTGTCGCGCACCGGTTGCCGCCTTCAAACTCCACTAACTGCAGCTCCGCATCCGCATGCTGCACTCTCAATTCGTCGCACTGCGATTGCAAGCGACGCAGTAACTCCTCATCTGCCTTGCGTGCGATCTGACACTGCTCCAACAACCGTGTCTGCCGCACGAGCTCCTCTGCCAAGGTGCTATTTTGAATTCGCTCTGAATGAAGCTCCGCCTCGATCTTTGCGCGTTGCTTCACAAATTTGCGCTGGGCTTCGGCTGCTACGTCATCGCGCAGCTGCAGTACTGCCTTGTGCAGTTTCCGCTAGAGGGTAGTATGTCCCTGCAAGGCATCGTTCTTCTCCTCCAACTCTCTGTACTTACGGTCCAAGATAATCAGTTCGGGATTCGTCGCTACTTTGATTTGCGTCCGATTCCTCACGAATTCGACGTAGGATCCCCGATGGCGGGGATCAGCATACTTCGCCGCCTTGCGATCAAGGTACCGCTGTGAGCCTAAACTCCCCACCCTTCAGCGTTTGTATTCCAGGTGAGGGTTCGAGCTCCCATAATCTAACTTCTCTGATCTCAACCATGTGGTCAAAGTGTATTCAAGACAATGAGATCATAAACACTTGCTCTTTCACAGACAAATTATCCAAAACTGAAAATAATAACTTGCTGTCTGCTATCTCCACAAGAGCAGCAGACAAGCTCTTTGTTACATAAAGATCTAATCCAACTCTGGGTGACTTTCTCAATACCACAGCTGCTGTGGTCTATCCTAGCTTTGAGTTCCACTCCCAATTCCTACTCAGATTCCACTCTCCCTTTTCTGTTTCAAATTCAGATCCCTACTGTCAGATTTCAGTCTCAGATTTCACTTCACTCTCAGCTCCCACTCACAGATCTTCCACTCGGATTTCAGCTTTGTGGTAACACACTTTTTGTTTTTTTTGCAGAATTTAAACCATTTTAGAAAACTAGTACCGAAGCAGTGTTTGTAGTTAGAAAAGGGTACGTTAAATAGAGTGGATTGATGAGATCGACACGAGGACACAAAGAATCACGTAGTCGGATGTACCAACGCCAATGTCTTCGGCGCCTTCGGCAAAAGCTCCTTTTCTGAGGTGTCTCTACTCACGCGCCTCCAGCGTATAAGGAAGCTACGCTTCCGGCGCAGACACCTCAGGAGGAGGTTTTGCTAAAGACGTCAGGAGAAGGGCCCGGACCTCTGAAGGCGTCCGACCATGAGTGCGCCTTCGGCGATGCGCCGCTAGCGCGGAAAGGGAAAACCTTCATAACGATCGGGATACACGGTAGATCCATTTGGTTGAAGTCGCATTAGAAAGAGCTCGGGACGCTCGTTCTAACGAGCCCAAGAGCGTCGGAGATGGATCAGGGACGGAGAAGTTATGAGCGTCGGAAAACTCGTAGCCGGACATGCGCCGTTCGCGCTAGGTTTCACAGCCGGAAAGGATTCCCGTACGCCCTCGGCGATGCGCCTTCGACGGAATCACGCGCTCATAGGAGGAAACCAACTCAGAGTCGGAAGCGCCTTTGGCGGCTGTTCATGGAAGGAAAGCGCCGGTCGGATGTACGCCTCCGACGTGGCGCTGACGGCCGGATGCGCTGGCATGAGTTGCGCTGGCGGATATGCGCCGGCAGCAATGGACGAGGCATAAAGGACAAAATAAGCGGTACGACTGCGCGCCGGCGTAATTCGCTCCGACTAGATGTGCGCCTCCAGCAAGGCGCCGACGGATAAGGAACGCACCAGTGGCGACACGCCTCCGGTGAGGGACGGATTAGGAAAAGACAACATGGCCGACGTATACCCTGCAGCGGACTCGAGTCCGGAAGGTGGCGGCGGCGGGAGAATTCAACATTTACGCATGCGAATGCGCGCAGTGCGGAGACGTGAATTCGCGCATGCAAAGGGCGAACCGTTAGGCCGTATAGCCGGCTGCGTACGTTGTAACCAGTAAGAACGTTGGACGTTCTTGAAATCGGAGAAGAAAAGACTGCGCTCCAGTCTCATTCTCTCATTCTTGATTTTGCGATTTCCAGTTTCCAAGATTACGCGCAAGAGCGGAGCGACCTGCAGTGAGAGGAGAGAGTGCGGAGACGAGTTGCGCAAGGATCTTGGCAGACCTTGGAGAGAATTGCGAGTAGCGATCTTGAGCTTGAGCGCAGAGAGAGTGAGCAGTCAGTGCTTGAGCGGCCGACGCGCAGTGGCGATAATGAGAGAGCGAGCGAAAGGGAGAACGTTTGTGTGTGCAGGCAACGCAATGTCGAAGGTTCCCCAGCTGCGAGTGTCTCCACTCAGGGTGCCACAGATCGGTCTACGCGCATTTCAAGATGTGCTGCTGAGGCTGAAGCTCGATTTTCTCCTGTGGGGGTGGAACTGGACATGTCCGGAGATGGTGCGCGAGTATCTGCAGGAGAGACACAAGCCCTCTCGCGGATTCCGTCCACATCCAAAAAGATGGGACATTTGCAACTGGGCGCAGGTGTTGGGCAGGTGTGCCGGCGAGGAAGGGGATCTCCTCTTCGAGGCCGATAGCGTGAAGGTGTCCCAAGAGGAAGAAGTCTCCTACAATGAGCTCTTCAAAGTTGCCAGGCATCCCAAGAACGGTTTCCGGACACGGGATTACAAAGATCGATTGCGGAGAAATGTCGCGACTGCATTGCTGCAGATATTGCAGCCGACCAAGACCGCTTACATGCATGGTTGTGGTAACCCACTTTTTGTTTTTTGTCGGAACTAAAACATTTTTGAATAGTAAGTACCGCGGCAGCAGCTGTAAATAGTAATCGGTACGCGAAACCAGAGTAAAAAGAGGATCGAGGACAGTCAAGGGGTTTTGGGCTTAGGCCACAGTGGGACGCTTGGGGCGGAACGGGCGGTTCATGCTGCAAGATCCGCTTCGAGCACCTTCGGCGGTATATCACTCATAACTTTCTCAATTCGTAACGCTTTGAGTTGCTTAGGGTCTCGTTGGAAAGAACTCGACGCGCTGGTTCTAACGAGCCCAAGAACTTGTGAAACGGATGAGAGATCACTGAGTTATGAGTGTCGGAAGTTACTGATGGGGGGGCCTTCGGCGGTAGAGCGACTTTGGCGGTACGCCTTCGGCGGAAGAACCGCCGGAAGATGCGCCTTGGGCGGTAGACGCCTTCGGTCAACGCCTTCGGGTCAACGCCTTTGGCGATGCGGGAGAGTGCATTCGGCGGAAGAGTGAATCCCTCGTAACTTTCTCAATTTGCAACGCCTCGACTTGGTTAGGGTCTCGTTGGAAAGAGCTCGACGCGCTCATTCTAACGCGCCCAAGAACGCCACGAACGGAGGAGAACTCCGGGAGTTATGAAGGTCGCAAGATACTCAGCTTTCCGACTCCGCACAGGCGAAGAAAATTTTGTCCTATGCGCGGACGAAGGAAGTTCGCTTGCGCACAGGCGTTCGCCTGTGCACAGGCGCTTCGGCGTCGGCGGGAAATCCGCCTTGGGCCCTAGAAATGCGCCTTGTGAGGTAGAAAGTGTACGGCGCCTTCTGCGCCAGCTCAGCGCCGCGGACGGCCAGGACAACGCCGCGGACGGACAGGTCAGCGCAGCGGACGGACAGCTCAGCGCCGCGGACGGCCAGGTCATTGCCGCGGACGGACAGTTCAGCGCCGCGGACAGCCAGGTCATCGCCGCGGACGGACTGTGGATAGGCGAACGCCTTTGGCGGAAGAGGAAAACCAACATAACTTTCTCAATTCTTAGTGGTTTGACTTGATTCGGGTCTCGTTGGAAAGAACTCGACGAGCTGATTCCAACGAGACCAAGATCTCTTGAAACGGATAAGGCGTCAATGAGTTATGAGCGTCGAAAGCGGCTGTCATGGTTAGGCGTGAGGCCTTCGGCGTTAACAGTTAGAGGGGCCTTCGGCCCAAGGCGGCCTGCGAGTAGGCGGCTTGCGTGTAGGACGCGTGGGACCCACAGTCCTCGGATTTTGGAGAAGGAATTTTGGCCTAGGTTCAGAGATCTTGCGGGGCCCATATCTTTGCGATGGACGGTCGGATGGATCTGAAATTTTGTGGGGCCGTTGATCTCGGCCGGCCACGCATGCCTGCAAATTTTCATCCTCAGATCTTGGATGGTAAGGCGCTGGCGGCTCTGTACAGTAGGCTTAGGATTCAGATTTAGGGTTAGGGTTAGATTTAGGTTGTAAGTTAGAGGGGAAGGCAGCCGCCGACTCCTCAGGTGTAGGATCTGTTGCGGCTCGCACCATGGCATTGTAGTGTAGTGTTAGGTAGGACTTAGAAGGTATAAAATAGTTCCAGGCGTTTTGCTTGGGGTTCTTTCCCAAACTCAGAAGTATAGATCAGGAACCCATTTCCTTTGCGTGTTTGTGTCCTTGAGTTCTGTCACCACGCATGAGGAGTTACAACTTAGCGTTCCGCATTTTGTAGCTGAAGGCCTTCGGCCGAATGTTCAGAGCTAGTACATTGGTTAGAGACTTGAGTAGTTCGGAACTGCACCTGCGGGTGACTGCCGATGCTCAGAGCCAGTGACTAGTTAGATACTTGAACAGTTTCGCCCCTACACCTTCGAGTGTTTCTTTCTGATTGTACTCCTTTGGGATTTTTCCCCTGAATGCCAAAGTGAAGTTTTGCTACTTCGTGTAAGCCTTGGTTGTAAATTCAGGTTACGCTGCAGTAGGTGCTTTGAGGGTAACCCCTGTAGTATTTCTGGGAATGACAAGTGCCTGAGAATTCAAACTCTTCAATAGACTGTTGTTGTGTTACTGGAATGTTTCTCAGTGAGTCCTTCAGTGCGGACCTGTGTTCTCTGCGCGTTTTGTGAGTTGAGAGTGTTGTTCACCGCGTATGAGTGACTTCGATCCGAAGTAGGCAGTCCAAACCGGGTTTCCTACACTAGCAGCAAGCTAGTGGAAGTGTTGTAAAAGCCGGAGTTGGAAGTCACTACCCGCAGCTTCGCCGAGTGTGCTCGCGAGAGACTTTCCCCCTGAAATCTTGAAGTAGAGGTCCTAACGGATCTCTGGGTTGTATTTCTGTAGTTTCAGGTGTGTGTGTGTGTGTGTGTTACGCTGCACTGTGCGACCTCCGAGTGCGCTCCGAGTGAACACTTGCAGTATTTCTGGGAGTGACAGTCGCCTGAGAATTCAAACTCATCAATAGTCTGTTAAACGTGACACTTTGTACCCTGTGTGTTCCTCTGTCCCTGTGGGTTCGACCTTTCTACCACTATATTGCAGTTTTAGCCTTTAGTGGGTTATTACAATGGTTGGCAGGTAGAATTTGTGGAGCTAGTGTTGTCAGGAGCTCCAGTGCATTGGGCACGGCTCCTGTGGAAGGTGACGCGCCAACATGCGCAAGAAGAGAAAAAAGGAACCCTCAATCATCTCTCGCCTTACTTGATCGTGTTTTATCGGGCGATGGGATGTTTGACAAATGCTGAGAAAACACGGTTTCCGCAGCTGAACCGGAACTATCCAGGTAGATATTCGAGGGAGGCCGAAGTAGACACGGATCCGGACGAGGAACCTACCAGTACGCCTCCGGCTCCGGCTCCAGCAAGAGCAGCAGAAGAACGTCGAAGTGAGCGCATTCCGCGAAAGCGGAAGTGGGATGAGAGACCTGAGGACAGGCAGCCGGAAGTGCCAGCTGCGCCGACTCGTGGTCGGCTCACCCCCGAGCCTCACAGTCGACCAAAACAGAGGGCACGCAAAATGCCAACTGGTACTGAGGAGACTGGGCGAACTCCGACCCGGCGGAATCTCACACAGGAGGAGATAATCGCGCAGATTCTAGGGAAGACGACAGATACCTCTGCACAGAAGGCACCACGGCCTTCGGGAGGAGATGGACGGACTGACAGTCGGCCGACTGCGAGTCGGATGACTGAAGGCCGACAAGCGGAAGGAAGGCCAACTGAACGGCGCGTTGAACCGGACAGCAGGCCGGAAGCAGAAGAGAGTTTGGCTGACGAGCCAACAACCCTCAGAGGGTCGTCTTTGGCGGAAGGCACTTCTGGGAAAACGCCACCAGCAAGCAGGCCAAGTGGAGTCAAGACGCGCAGGGTGTATCCGACTCCCAGTCGGACAACTGCTGGTCGGCCGACTGCGAGTCGGACAACAGAGAGTCGGCCGGATTCGCCGACTGCGAGACGGATGGAGCCGACGACCAGTGTGCGGACGCCTTCGGCGGACGCACCTTCAGCGAAGACACCTTCCGCGCAGATTGCGCCGGAAGGACAGGCAGCAGAAGCGGGCGGTGCAAAAGTGACAAGAGTCACTGCGGCGTCGACCCCTTCGGAAACCGAAGATCGAGCCGGAACAGGGGCTCAAGCAGTGGGATCTCCCACTGCCCTGGATATTTTAGCAGGCAGTGGAGCAGCAGTCGCAGCGGAAGCTGCTGCGCGCCACAGTTCCAGGGAGTTGCCAAGGGATTCGGTGGCGACTGAAATCCTCGAGACTGAGGATGAGACGAGCTCGGAAGAGAAGGAAGCGGATTCGGTGCAGAAAACGCCAACAGGGGTGCTGTGCGAACAGATAGTTCCACTCCTGCGATATCTGGATCGCAAGACATCCAAATACGCGAGTGCTTTAAAACCGCAGTCTTTTGTGGAGACTATCAGGAGAAGGACGAGGAGCAAGGTGGCAAGGTGGGCCTCTAGGTGCGGATTATATGTGGATAGGAACACCGCCCTCCGACAACACCTGGCGGTCACACAGAAGCTATACCAAGCCTTGCAGCAGCAGAGGGAGGATGCGGCGACGAAAAGTCAGGCGGATGCCGAGCTAATACGGGCAAAGATCGAGTCGGAATTGCAGGAAGAGCGGAGACAAAACCAAGTCCTAGCAGCCGAGCTTGCGCGCCAGACGCGCGCCTTAGAAGAAAGTCAAAGAGCCCGCAAGGAGGATGAGGAGTTGTTGCGCAACTTGCAATCCGAGTGCTCAGATTTGAGGGCACAACGTGCGGAAGCAGAAATGCAGCTGGCAGAGGTGGAGAGCAGCTGCAGGGCGCGAGGAGAGTTGGCGACACAGGTGACTCGTTGTCTAAAAGGATACGCCCATTGGGAGGTGGCAGCTCAAGAGAGGATCACACTTAGGGAGTTCGAGCTTCGGGCGGCGGCATTGACGGAGGGTGACAGTCGGAGTCGGCGGCGAGTGGCGAGGAAATTAGAAACCTTCTTGTCGGGTGCGCGCGACACTATGGCGCACTTACAGTCGGAAGTCACCACAGCGCTCCGACGCCTGGGGTTGCGCAGTCGGTCGGAAGACTGGCAAGGTAGAGACAGCGAGCGGAGCAGTCCGGCGCGCAGGAGGCGCAGCACCGGATCAGCCGAGTGCAGTAGAATAGTTTGGTTTCGCGCAGATGCTGCGAGTAGTAGATAGGATAGCGTAGTGCTAGTTAGGATCTTTGAGGGTATAAAGTAGATCAAGGCGTTTTGCCTTGGGACTCTTCCAGTTTCGGAAGTGCAGATCAGGAACTCACTTTCTTGGCGTGTTTGTGCATTTTGGTCCTGGCACCACGTAGGGAAGCTGCAGCATAGCGAAGTTACCGTATGTTGTAGTTGAAGGCCTTCGGCCGAATGTTCAGAGCTAGTACCCGGTTAGAGACTTGAGTAGTGCGGATCTGCACCTGCGGGTGATTTCTGATGCTCTGAGCCGGCTGCGAGTTAGATACTTGAACAGTTTTCCCTTACTCCTTCGAGTGACATATCCTGATTGTACTCCTACGGGAAGTTTCCCCTAAATGCCAATGTGAAGTTTCATTACTTCGTGTAAACCTTGGTTTGTAATTCAGGTTGTGTGTGTGTTACTGGATCGTGTCTCAGTTAAGTTCTCAGTCGGGTCTGCACTCCCTGCGTTTGGTGTGAGAGTCGAGGGTGTCGTCCACGGCGTATGTAGAGGCTTCGTTCCGAAGTGGGAAGTCCAGTCCGGGTACCCTACGCTAGTTCCTGGCGGAAGGGCAGTAAAAGCCGGAGTGGGAGGCACTACCTGCAGAACCTCTGAGTGAACTTTTGAGACACTTTCCTCCTGAAATCCGAAGCGGAGGTCCTAACCGACCTCCGAGTTGTGCTTTTTGCCAGTTTCAGGTGTGTGTGTGTGTGTGTTGAGTGACCACGCTGTACCGTGCATCCTCCGAGCATCCTCCGAGTCGAGATCCTCCTCCGAGTCGAGCCTCCGAGTCGAGCACTGCAGTATTTCTGGGAGTGACAGTCGCCTAGAATTCAAACTCTACAAAAGTCTGTTAAACGTGACACTTTTACTCTGTGTGTTGCCTCTGTCCCTGTGGGTTCGATCTTTTTACCACCATACTGCAGTTTTAGCCTTTGGTGGGTTATTACATAAGGAGCCGACAACTTCTTTTTGGCGCCGTTGCCGGGGACAGTGCGTCAACACCAGAATACTTGAGCAGCAATGCTTGGTGAATGTCGACGAGCGATAGTGTGGGAAACCTGAGTGCGAGAGCCACACGGAAACTCCGTCGAGATTCAGAAAAAGCCGTGGAAACAAAACGGCAAACTAAAAAGAAGACTCCCGGTGAGGACTCTGCAGAAAGATCGCCATCACCGACTACTGGAAGACAAAGGCGTTCCAGTTCACCTACTGAGGGCATTGAGCTAGCAGTTCTATTGGAAATTCCTCCGACAGAAATTCTTCCTGAGTTTGGCCAACCTAGGATCAATCCGTCGACAGGATCACCAATGGCAGACCATCAAGCCAATCTCCGCCAGGTGTTTTCCCAACCTACCACCAAACATTCGTATCCAAGATACACGGGAACGGGCGACGACGATGATGCAGATTCATACATAAAGCTCTTCGTGTCTGTCTCCATCGCCAATCGTGAGACCAGTGATGAAGACAAACTGCGAATCTTTCCTAGCCTGCTACGCAAACGAGCTCGTAGCTGGTACAACCATGAGAGCACCGACCCCACTGGCATCCGGACCTGGGCTCAGCTCAAGGAAAAGTTTCTGAGGCGGTTTCGCGAACTCGGATATGACAGTCGAGTACTGACCCGGCTTCGAAATCTTCGACGCGAGCGGAAGGAGAATCTTCGAGACTATACTGAGAGATTCCAAGACCTCCTAGATCGAATTCCGAAGACAGGCCCAGGAGAACCATTTTCGGTACAACAAGCAGTGGATTGGTATGTGACAGGGCTCTCAAGAGAAATGGAGACCTTCTGTAGGAGAGGCAAGACTGACACAATCCAAGATGTGATAGCTTCCGCGGAGACCTTTGAGACGTCAACCCTTGACACTCGAAGACGCGACCGACGGTCGACGAAGAAGAAATCGCAAGGCGGACGTCGGAAGAAAAGGAACTCGCCTTCCTCGACAGAAGAATCAAGCTCCTCCGAATCAAGTTCTTCCTCGGAAGAGGAAGAGGACTCGTCATCTTCAGAAGAAGAAAGACGGAAGAAGAAACGCAGTACGATCAAGAAGAAGGATCGAGGTAAGGGGATCCCAGTGAAGAGTCAAGGGGACATCGCAGCCAAGGTAGACAACCTGGTGAAGAATTTTGCGGACCTGAAAGTTCATGTAGTGGGAGGCCAAGACCGACGTAAATCACCTGCGAGACAACGAGCGAATCTCTGGTGTACTACGTGCGGACAGGTGGGACATGCCAACACGGAGTGCATGTCCGCGCGCCCATCTTACCCAGTGAATGCGGTCGAATGGGCACCACCGTGGGAGAATCCCATGTATTATGCTGAACCGCCCATGTATTATGCTGAGCCGGTTGAGGACACCGCCTACTCGGTACAAACAGCTCCAGCTACAACTCCGAACCCACCGGTGCATATACCGCGCTTTGTTCCGAGGGAAATGGCGGGTACGCTCCCACCAAGACGCATGGCACCTCCAGGCAATCACAACCGACCTCGACCACAATTCGATGGTTGCTACAACTGCGGAGACATGGGACATTACGCGCCAAGCTGTCCCCACCCGAGAAAGCCAATGGGGTATGCACCGTTGTGCAGCAATTGCAAGAAGTCTGGACATACAGCAGTCGAGTGTGATCAGCCACAACTCCCTAGGCCAGCCGTGCGTTTCGTATCGACACCTGGCAAGGAAGAGGTGCAGGTCAACCAGGTAGAACTGAGTCTGGACCCAGCTGAAGGAGACGAAGTATGGCCAAAGGAAGAAGTAATGTGCGGTCGGGTAGAAACCCGAAGTTCGAAGAGGAGGGGAGAAGGCCACGAGGACACTCGCCGCCTCGAGCGTAGGGAAGAGAGGAGGAAGTCTAAAGAAGTTAGAGAAGGCCAAAGGAGAAGGCCGGGTACACCTCCGGCGATGAGAAACACCCAGCCGGAGCAGAACTCAGAGAAGGCGGACAAGTATTCGGAAGAGTTCCGGACTCGAGACTACCTTCCGGACATCAAAGATGAGGTGAGTCACCTCATCAAGGAAGCACTGGGCGCCGGAATGACATCCGACGACCGGAAGGCGGTTAGCTTGACAGCCGCTTTCGATGCTCATAACTTATTGATGACTGATCCGTTTCAAGAGATCTTGGTCTCGTTGGAACCAGCTCGTCGAGTTCTTTCCAACGAGAACCGAATCAAGTCAAACCGCTAAGAATTGAAAAAGACATGCCGGTTTTACTGCTTCGCCGAAGGCCTGCAACCGCCGAAGGCGTCCGTCCACGCATAGGACAAAAGTTGAACTTCCTTCCGCGTAGGCGGAATTCCCGCCTACGCGGAAGGCAAACGTCTACGTATCTTCCGATAGTCATAACTCACTAAGTCATCATCCGTTCCAAGCCTTCTTGGGCTCGTTAGAACAAGCGTGTTGAGCTCTTTCCAACGAGACCCTGACCAACGCAAACCGTTAAGAATAGAAAACGTTATCACGATTTTACCCTTCCGCCGAGGGCGTTTGCCTGTGCACAGGCCGCCTACGCGTAGGCCGGTGAAGGCCTTCCATATCAGAAACTTCCGCCGCTCCTAACTCGGTGCTGCCTTATCCGTTTCAAGAGTTCTTGGTTTCGTTGGAACGAGCGTCGCGAGGTCTTTTCAACAAGACCCTAACGGAGTCAAGGCGTCACACATTGAAAACGTTATGAGAGTTTCACTCCTTCGCCGAAGGCCTTTCCCCGAAGGGACTTCACCAAAGGCACTTCGCCGAAGACCTTGCCCCGAAGGCCTCCTTCCGCAACTCTTGCCCCCTAACCATCACACCAACTCCTAATCTTGCAGAAACTTTCAGAAAAATCCAAGCATAATTTTGCAAGAGCTTAAATCCAAACTTTTAACTCTCATAAGGGTAAAAAGACATGTGAGCAAAGTTTTGTGCTCACAACCGCAGTAGCGGTACCACCTGCTCGCACAGTACTCCCGTCGGCGTACCCTGCACCGACTCCACTTCCTTACCCTCACAACTCGACTCGTCCTCTGAGTCGAGGATCTCTGTCGCCACAGAAATCCTCGGCGATTCCCTGGAACTGGGTCACGTGGCTTCTTCTGCCGCGACCGCCGCTCCACTCCCTGCAAAGATCTCCAACGCGGTGGGAGATCTTGCTTCCGGCGGGCCTGCTTCTCCTGCCCGATCTGCTATCACCAAAGGCGCTTGTGCTGAAAGCGGCTGTGCCGAAGGCACACGTGTCTCCTCCTTCCGGCCTTCGTCCTTGGCCTATTCTTCAAGTTGGGTCTGTGCCGAAGGTGCTCCGCCTCTCCATCCCATTTTCGCTTCCGCGGCACTCATACTGCTCGCGGTTCTTCTTTTGCTCTCGGTCGAGCTGGTGATGTGCATGCAAGCGTCTCATCTGTGTCGGTGTCGACCTTGACATCCTTCACGTACCTGCCCGGATTGCTGCATGACAGCAAGGGAAACTAGATTCGCTCCGTTGCCGTAAAGCACCCCATCGACCGATAGAAATTAATCAAGAAGAGGGAGAGATGATTGATCGATACCCCTTCTCCTCCTCCGCGAGCTGTCGCGTTGCTTTCCATACAATCAGAGCCCAATGGATCGGAGCTCGAGACAATGCCAGCTCCTGTGGTAACCCACTTTTTGCTTTTGTGCGGAATTTAAAACAATTTTGGAAAACAGTACCGCAGCAGCCGTGTAAATGGTGATCGGTACATTTAAATAGAGTGAAAATGGATAATCGCGGATCTCGTAGAATCCAGAAGTTGGGCGCAATGTCCGGAACAGGCGCCCGACCTAAACGATCGATTCTGAAGGAGTTCTCCTTCGGCGCAAGGCGCATAATCCGCCTTCGGCGGTACGCCTTCGTCGCTAGAGGGATCCCTCAGAGTTTATGCAATTCACAACGCCTCGACTTGCTCAGGAACTTGTTGATAAGAACTCGACGCGCTCGTTCTAACGAGCCCAAGAACGCCTAGAACGGATGAGGACTTAGGGAGTTGTGACTGTCGGAAGATGCGAAGAGAGCGCCTACGCATAGGCGGAAGGAGTTCGTCGTCGGCGGAAAGTCCGCCGGGAATGCCGCCTACGCATAGGCGGAAGGAATTCGCCTGCGCGTAGGCACTTTGCCATCGGCGGAATATCCGCCTTTGGCCCTAGAAGTTCGCCTTCGGGGGTGAAGCTCGTTCGGCGCCTACGGCGCCAGCGCATCAAGATTAGGTAAGTACCTACGAAGTAGCGAATCCATACGATCCACCTTCGGCTCAACGCCTACGGCGGAACGGACGGCGCCCTCGGCTAGACGAGACTCCGGAGGTGAGAGCGCCTGCGGAGAGACGAGAGAGATTGACAGACGGGACGAAATCCGTTGACCGCGGTCAACGCCTTCGGCACAGTCGCCTTCGGCGCTGCGCCTACGCCGACAGACATCTTCGGCGCTGACGGTTAGCGCCTACGCACAGGCGGATGGAGTTCGGAGCCGGCGGAAAGTCCGCCGGGAAATCCGTCTTCGGCGGAAGAAGTTTGCCTTCGGCGGAACGTGCGGAGGAACGCCTTCGGCGGTGCGGGATCGATGCGAGTCGGAGTACGAATGCGAGTAGCGCGTCGGGGAGAAAGACGCCTTCAGCGCTGCGCGACCATGGCCGCGGCGAAGTACGCTGGCGGAGTTCAAATTGACATTTCGAGCGTGCGAGTGCGCATGACGGCGGAGCGTGAAGCCGTGCGTGCGAGAGGAGGGCCGTTACACCTCCGAGCCGGCGCAGCCATGAAGTGAGTCGACATTGACGACTGAGTGCCGACCATGACATCCTGCGAGCGGAGAACGGACACTTCATTCTTGAATTTGCGATCTCAATTTCTTGTGCAAGCTGCGCGCGTCTAGCTTCTAGCCGAGAGACATTCCAGACACCACCGCGTAGAGACTCACACGGTGACGGAGAGAGAATTAAGTGCGGGATAGTCGGAATTGGGAGAGATTAGAGTTTGCAGGAGAATCGAAGTAGTGAGCAAGAAGCTTGAGGGTAGCGGAGGAAGGTTCACGAAATTGAATTTCAAGAACGCGATGTCGAAGTCCACTCAGCTGCGGATGGTTCCACTTAAGCTTCCGCAGGTTGGGTTGCGTGCTTTTCAGGACCGGCTTATTGCAGTAAAACTCGATTTCCTACTGTGGGAATGGAATTACGTGTGCCCGAACATGGTGCGCGAATGGCAAAGGGAGGGACACCAACCTGCGCGCGGATTCCGACCGCACGTAGATCGTTGGACTGTCCAAGATTGGGGACAAGTACTGGGGAGATGTGCAGGCGAGGACGGATTCCTCCTATTTGATAGTGAGAGCGTCAAGGTGTCGAAGGCGGAAGAAGCCTCCTTCGTGGAATTGTTCAAGAGAGAGAAGTCCACCAAGAATGGGTACAGGACCCGTGACTACAGGGATCGCTTCCGCAGAAACGTAGCGATGGCACTTCTGCAACTCTTGCAGCCG
The DNA here is from genome assembly GCA_037833965.1 of Marchantia polymorpha subsp. ruderalis. Classification (NCBI taxonomy): domain Eukaryota; kingdom Viridiplantae; phylum Streptophyta; class Marchantiopsida; order Marchantiales; family Marchantiaceae; genus Marchantia; species Marchantia polymorpha. The sequence continues at coordinate 17,746,132 of AP031355.1, forward strand.
CACCGAACAACGTACATCACTTCTTGGCAAGTGTCTTTCGTGGAGCTCACATTGGCCGGAGCTCCGGTTCACTGGTCGCGTATCTTGCATAGGGTAACGCGGCAGCATGCGTTTGAGGAGAGGGGAGGAACGATCAATCATCTCTCCCCCTTCTTGATAAACTTTTGTCGGTCGATGGGTTGCTTAACCGCGACCGAGTGTATTAAGTATCCGCTATTGTCACTCGACAATCCCGAGAGATATGTGCGGGATAACGAGGTCAACTCCGACGCGGAGGACACTCCGACTTCCACTCCACCGGCTCAACAGGATGCGGGGAGAGACGCATCCGCAGCGCGAGTGCCGCGGAAGCGGAGATGGAGAGAAGAACCGGAGAAAGAGCCACATCAAGACTCGACGACTCTCAAACGGAAGCGGCCACTGGAAGAAATTTGCAGTCGGCCGAAGCAGAAAGCGCGCCGGCTTGTATTTCCTGCAAGTAGTGCGGAGATGGCGCGGGCCGCCGGAGAGGAGGAGACCCCATCCTCGAAGAAGGACGGGAATGCACGGACAGCAGAGAGGTTAGCGGATCTCCCTACCCGAAGGCACGGACGCCCTCGGCGGAAGTAAGACGACCTTCGGGTCAAGAGCGACAACACGCGGCACGGATGAGTGTGCCGCCTACGGATAGGCGAATCCCTGCGGACGGGAGAACGCCTGCGGATAGGCGAGCGCCTACGCATAGGCGGGACTCGCCTCCGGTGCAGCGCAAGAAAGAAAAGGAGCCGGCGGAAGATCCGCCTTCGGTTCAAGGGCCTTCGGGGCAAGGTCCTTCGGCGGTGAGACCGCCGGGAAATGCGCCTTCGGCGCAAGGGCCTTCGGACCACCGAGTTACAAGTAGGGAGCCGGCGGGGAACGCGCCCTCGGCGGGAAGTCCGCCGGAAGGTGCGCCTTTGGCGGAAGGGCCTTCGGGCCAAGGGACATCAGGCGAGCCGCCTTCGGCTCAACCGCCGACAATAGCGCCTACGCATAGGCAGGACGCATACCTGGTGTAGGACCTAATGGAGGAGCGGGACCTATCGAAGGAGCGGGACCTAACGGAGGAGGGGATTGACTGTCGGCAGGAGGAAATACGTGTGTGCGATGCACAATTGCACTCCGCGAAGACACCTTCCGCACGATCGCCTTCGGCGGTAGACACCTTTGGCGATGAGAAGTTAGCAGAAGCCGGACGGGCGGGCGATGTGAATTTGGCACAACCACATTCTCCCACCGCCTTGGACATTCTGGCAGGGAGCAGCGAGGCTGTTGCGGCGACAGTGGTGGCAGACGACGCAAACATTTCGAAGCCACGCTCAAGACAGTCGCCGGCGAATTCAGTGGCGACCGAAATCCTCAATTCGGAGGATGACGAAGAAGGAGGATCGACGGAATCAGCGTCGGGATCGGAATCAAGTGAGGAGGAGGAGCAGTTAGTGGCAGGCACGCCGACGGCGGCGCTCTGCGAGCAAGTGGTACCTCTGTTGAGGTACCTTGATCGCAAAGTGGAGAAGTACGCGGACCCCCGCCAGCCTAGGTCCTACGTCGAATTAGTGAAAAGGCGAACCCGCAGTAAAGTCCACACCAGCAAGTTGTTGGCCCGTGTAGATCAGGAACTTAAGGATCTGCGGGAGAAGCATGATTGCCTGTGGGGTCACCTCAATCTCACTAAGAAGGTGTACAAAGCTCTCGACAAGACGAAGGACGAGAAGCTAGAAGATTTTGCCAAGGAGAAGGCGAAGCTCGCAGAGGAGCTGGATTCTGAGCAGGCTCAGAATCGAAAATGTCAGAATAGCTTGTGCGACAGACACGGTTGTTAGATCAATGTTAGCTCGCACGGCAGGCGGATGAAGAATTAATCCGCAAATTGCAATCCGAGTGCGGAGAATTGAGAGCGCAGCGTGCGGAGGCCGAATTACAGTTGGTTGTAGTTGAAGACGATCGCCGGCGGGAGGCAGATCGCACGAAGGAAGAGTTGGCGAGGCGAGTCAACCACTGTCTCAGAGGTTACGCCCACTGGGAAGTGGCGGCGCAGGAGAAACTCACACTGCGCGAGTTAGAGCTTCGTGCGGCGGGTTTGTTGTCAAGTGACAGTCGGAGCCGGCGGCGAGAGGCGAAGAAGCTGGATTCATTTCTGTCAAAGTCGCGGGACACCATGGCCACCCTCGAGACGGAGGTTTCTGCGGTGTTGCGGCGGTTCGGACTGCGCAGTCGAGTGGAAGACTGGCAGGGTATGGAGTTAGTGCGCGGCAGTCCGTCGCGCAGAAGGCGAAGCACAGGTTCTGCGGAGTGTAGTGTAGCGTGGTTCCGTGCAGGCGCGTAGCGTAGTGCAGTGTAATGTTAGTTAGGACTTAGAAGGTATAAAGTAGTTCAAGGCGTCTTGCCTTGGGATTCTTCCAGTTTCGGAAGTGCAGATCAGGAACTCATTTTCTCTACGTGTTTGTGTCCTTAGTTCTGTTACCACGCAAGAGGAGCTACAACTTGGCGATCCGCATTTTGTAGCTGAAGGCCTTCGGCCGAATGTTCAGAGCTAGTACACTAGTTAGAGACTTGAGTAGTTCGGATCTACATCTGCGGGTGATTGCCGATGCTAAGAGCCAGTTACGAGTTAGATACTTGAACAGTACCCCCTTACTCTTTCGAGTGATTGTTCTTGTTTGTACTCCTTCGGGATTTTTCCCCTGAATGCCAAAGTGAAGTTTTGTTACTTCGAGTAAGCCTTGGTTGTAATTCAGGTTACGCTGCAGCAGGTGCCTTCAGGGTAACCCCTGTAGTATTTCTGGGAATGACAAGTGCCTAAGAATTCAAACTCTTCAATAGACTGTTATGGTGTGCTACTGGAACGTTTCTCAGTTGAGTCCCTCAGTGCGGACCTGTGTTCTCTGCGCGTTTTGTGAGTTGAGTGTTTTGTTCACCGCGTGTGAGTGACTTTGATCCGAAGTAGGAAGTCCAATCCGGGTTCCCTGTGCTAGCAGAAACTAGTGGAAGGGTTGTAAAGGCCGGAGTTGGGAGTCACTACCCGCAGATTCGCTGAGTGTATTCGTGAGAGACTTTCCCCCTGAAATCTTAAGTAGAGGTCCTAACCGACCTCTGAGTTGTGTTTCTATAGTTTCAGGTGTGTGTTGAGTGAACTACGCTGCACTGTGCGACCTCCGAGTGAGCTCCGAGTGAACACTTTGTATTTTTGGGATTGACAGTCGCCTGAGAATTCAAACTCTTCAATAGTCTGTTAAATGTGACACTTTGTACCCCGTGTGTTGCCTCTGTCCCTATGGGTTTGACCTTTCTACCACTATATTGCAGTTTTAGCCTTTGGTGGGTTATTACAGCTCCACAAACCCCACCTGCCAAGAAGTCATGTAGGTGGTCCAGTGCGGCTGCAAATTTTGGAGGAGAGCTACTGCGACATTCCTCCGCAAGCGATCCTTGTAGTCACGGATCTTGTACCTGTTCTTGCTGGACTTGCTGTTCTTGAAAAGGGCACCGAAGGAAATCTCTTCTTCCTTCGTGACCTCCACACTCTCACATTCGAAAAGAAGGTGGCCTTCTTCTCCCGCGCACCTTCCCAACACTTGCTTCCATTCGTTGTCTTGCCATCTCTCCGGATGCGGTCGGAATCCGCGCGGAGGTTGGTTCCTCTCCCGCAGCCACTCGCGTACCATCTCCGGACACACCCAACTCCATCCCCATAGGAGAAAATCGAGCTTCACCGCTGTCAGCTCGTTCTTAAATGCGCGTAGACCAATCTGTGGCATTTTCAGCGGAACCATCCGCAGCTGGGTGGACCAGACCCTCTTCTTGCAAGTTCTTGCGTGCTCAATTCAATGTTGTCGCGAACTTCTTGCAACTCCTTTGCACTCGTTACTGCGCGTCGAGAGCTCGGGTGAACTCGCTGCAATTTCTCTCTATACTTCTTGCGTACTCACTCAATCGTTCCGCAAATTCTCCACCAGACTCCCGCAAGATTCTACCGCTGTGCACTCCTTCTCTCGACAATCTGCACACTCCTCACACTCAGAATTCTCTCCGCAAGATTGCTGCGATTTACACTGCTGCGCGTCGCGAGCTCAGGTGAACGCGAAATAAAAAATGGAAGAGTGAGAGTGCGGCGAGGTCTTCCTGTGGTAACACACTTTTTGTTTTTTTGCAGAATTTAAGCAATTTTAGAAAACTAGTACCGAAGCAGAGTTTGTAGTTAGCAAAGGGTACGTTAAATAGAGTGGATTGATGAGATCGTCACGAGGTCACGAAGAATCGCGTAGTCGGATGTACCAACGCCAATGTCTTCGGCGCCTTCGGCAAAAGCTCCTTTTCTGAGGTGTCTCTACTCACGCGCTTCCAGCGTATAAGGAAGCTACGCTTCCGGCGCAGACACCCCAGGAGGAGGTTTTGCTAAATACGTCAGAAGAACGGCCCGGACCTCTGAAGGCTTCCGACCATGAGTGCGCCTTCGGCGATGCGCCGCTAGCGCGGGAAGGGAAAACCTTCATAACGATCGGAATACACGGTAGATCCAGTTGGTTGAAGTTGCATTAGAAAGAGCTCGGGACACTCGTTCTAACGAGCCCAAGAGCGTTGGAGATGGATCAGGAACGGAGAAGTTATGAGCGTCGGAAAACTCGTAGCCGGACATGCGCCGTTCGCGCTAGGGTTCACAGCCGGAAAGGACTCCCGTACGCCCTCGGCGATGCGCCTTCGGCGGAATCGCGCGCTCATGGGAGGAAACCAACTCAGAGTCGGAAGCGCCTTTGGCGGCTGCTCATGGAAGGAAAGCGCCGGTCGGATGTACGCCTCCGACGTGGCGCTGATGGCCGGATGCGTTGGCATGATTGGCGCCGGCGGGATATGCGCCGTCAGCAATGGACGAGGCATAAAGGACAAAATAAGCGGTACGAATGCGCGCCGGCGTAATTCGCTCCGACTGGATGTGCTCCTCTAGCAAGGCGCCGAGGGATAAGGAACACGCCAGCGGCGACACGCCTCCGGTGATGGACGGGTTAGGGAAAGACAACATAGCCGACGTATACCCTGCGGCGGACTCGAGTCCGGAAGGCGGCGGCGGAGGGAGAATTCAACATTCACGCATGCGAATGCGCGCAGTGCGGAGACGTGAATTCGCGCATGCAAAGGTCGAACCGTTAGGCCGTATAGCCGGCTGCGTACGTTGTAACCAGTAAGAACGTTGGACGTTCTTGAATTCGGAGAAGAAAAGACTGCGCTCCAGTCTCATTCTCTCATTCTTGATTTTGCGAGTTCCAGCTTCCAAGATTACGCGCAAGGGCGGAGAGACTTGCAGTGAGAGGAGAGAGTGCGGAGACGAGTGGCGCGAGGATCTTGACAGACCTTGGAGAGAATTGCGAGTAGCAAACTTGAGCGTGAGCGAAGAGAGAGTGAGCAGTCAGTGCTTGAGCGGCCGACGCGCAGTGGCGATTGTGAGTGCGAGCGAAAGGAAGAACGTTTGTGTGTGCAGGTAACGCAATGTCGAGTGTCTCCACTCAGGGTGCCGCAGATCGGTCTACGCGCATTTCAAGATGTGCTGCTGGTGCTGAAGCTCGATTTCCTCCTGTGGGGGTGGAACTGGACATGTCCGGAGATGGTGCGCGAGTATCTTGTAATAACCCACCAAAGGCTAAAACTGCAGTATGGTGGTAAAAAGATCGAACCCACAGGGACAGAGGCAACACACAGAGTAAAAGTGTCACATTTAACAGACTTTTGGTAGAGTTTGAATTCTAGGCGACTGTCACTCCCAGAAATACTGCAGTGCTCGACTCGGAGGCTCGACTCGGAGGAGGATCTCAACTCGGAGGATGCTCGGAGGATGCACGGTACAGCTTGGTCACTCAACACACACACACACACCTGAAACTGGCAAAAAGCACAACCCGGAGGTCGGTCAGGACCTCCGCTTCGGATTTCAGGAGGAAAGTGTCTCGCAAGTTCACTCAGAGGTTCTGCAGGAAGTGCCTCCCACTCCGGCTTTTACTGCCCTTCCGCCAGGAACTAGCGGGGGTACCCGGACTGGACTTCTCACTTCGGAACGAAGCCTCTACGTACGCCGTGGACGTCACCCTCGACTATCACACAAAACGCAGGGAGTGCAGACCCGACTAAGAACTTACTGAAAACACGATCCAGTAACACACACACAACCTGAATTACAAACCAAGGTTTACACGAAGTAATGAAACTTCACATTGGCATTCAGGGGAAACTTCCCGTAGGAGTACAATCAGGATATGTCACTCGAAGGAGTAAGGGGGAACTGTTCAAGTCTCTAACTCGCAGCCGGCTCTGAGCATCAGAAATCACCCGCAGGTGCAGATCCGCACTACTCAAGTCTCTAACCGGGTACTAGCTCTGAACATTCAGCCGAAGGCCTTCAACTACAACATACGGTAACTTCGCTATGCTGCAGCTTCTCTACGTGGTGCCAGGACCAAAATGCACAAACACGCCAAGAAAGTGAGTTCCTGATCTGCACTTCCGAAACTGGAAGAGTCCCAAGGCAAAACGCCTTGATCTACTTTATACTCTCAAAAGATCCTAACTAGCACTACGCTATCCTATCTACCACTCGCAGCATCTGCGCGAAACCAAACTACTCTACTGCACTCAGCAGATCCGGTGCTGCGCCTCCTGCGCGCCGGACTGCTCCGCTTACCATCTCTACCTTGCCAGTCTTCCGACCGGCTGCGTAACCCCAGGCGTCGGAGCGCTGCAGTGACTTCCGACTGCAAGTGCGCCATAGTGTCGCGCGCACCCGACAAGAAGGTTTCTAATTTTCTTGCCACTCGCCGCCGACTCCGACTGTCACCTTCCGTCAAGGCCGCCGCCCGAAGCTCGAACTCCCGGAGTGTAACCCTCTCTTGAGCTGCCACCTCCCAATGGGTGTATCCGTTTAGACAACGAGTCACCCGTGCCGCCAACTCTCCTCGTGCCCTGCAGCTGCTCTCCACCTCTGCCAGCTGCATTTCTAAATCCGCACGTTGAGCCCTCAAATCCGAGCACTCGGTTTGCAAGTTGCACAACAACTCCTCATCCTCCTTGCGGGCTCTTTGACTTTCCTCTAAGGCGCGCGTCTGGCGCGCAAGCTCGGCTGCTAGGACTTTGTTCTGTCTCCGCTCCTCCTGCAGTTCCGACTCGATCTTTGCCCGTATTAGTTCGGCCTCCGCCTGACTCTTCGTCGCCGCATCCTCCTTCTGCTGCTGCAAGGCTTGGTACAGCTTCTGGGTGACCGCCAGGTGTTGTCGGAGGGCGGTGTTCCTTTCCACATATACTTGGCAACTAGAGGCCCACTTTGCCACCTTGATCCTCGTCCTTCGCCTGATAGTCTCCACATAAGACTGCGGTTTTAAGGCACTTCCGTATTTGGATGTCTTGCGATCCAGATATCGCAGGAGTGGAACTATCTGTTCGCACAGCACCCCTGTTGGCGTTTTCTGCACCGAATCCTCTTCTTGCTCTTCCGAGCTCGTCTCATCCTCAGTCTCGAGGATTTCAGTCGCCACCGAATCCCTTGGCGACTCCCTGGAACTGTGGCGCGCAGCAGCTTCTGCTGCGACTGCTGCTCCACTGCCTGCTAAAATATCCAGGGCAGTGGGAGATCCCACTGCTTGAGCCCCTGTTCCGGCTCGATCTTCGGTTTGTGAAGGGGTCGACGCCGCAGTGACTTTTGTCACTCTTGCACCGCCCGCTTCTGCTGCCTGTCCTTCCGGCGCAATCTGCGCGGAAGGTGTCCTTGCTGAAGGTGCGTCCGCCGAAGGCGTCCGCATACTGGTCGTTGGCCCCATCCGTCTCGCAGTCGGCGAATCCGGCTGACTCTCTGTTGTCCGACTCGCAGTCGGCCGACCAGCAGTTGTCCGACTGGGAGTCGGATACACCCTGCGCGTCTTGACTCCACTTGGCCTGTTTGCTGGTGGCGTTCTTCCAGAAGTGCCTTCCGCCGAAGACGACCCTCTGAGGATTGTTGGCTCGTCAGCCAAACTCTCTTCCGCTTCCGGCCTGCTGTCCGGTTCAACGCGCCGTTCAGTTGGCCTTCCTTCCGCTTGTCGACCTTCAGTCATCCGACTCGCAGTCGGCCGGTCGTCAGTCCGTCCATCTCCTCCCGAAGGCCGTGGTGCCTTCTGTGCAGAGGTTTCTGCCGTCTTCCCTAGGACCTGAGCAATTATCTCTTCCTGTGTGAGATTCCGCCGGGTCGGAGTTCGCCTGGTCTCCTCAGTACCAGTTGGCATTCTGCGTGCCCTCTGTTTTGGTCGACTATGAGGCTCGGGGGTGGGCCGACCACGAGTTTTCCGACCTCGAGTTCTCCGACCTCGAGTTCGCCGACCTCAAGTTTGCCGACTCCGAGTTTGCCGACTTGAAGTTGACACGAAGACGTCCGTCGCCGAAGGCGAACATCTAGGGCCGAAGGTGGATATTCTGCTAACGACGAACTCCTTCCGCCTATCCGTAGGCGTTCTCCTTCGCATCTTCCGACAGTCACAACTCCCCGAGTCCTCATCCGTTCCAGGCGTTCTTGGTCTCGTTAGAACGAGCGCGTTGAGCTCTTTCCAACGAGACCCTAAGTAACTCAAGGCGTTAAGAATTTAGGAAGTTATGAGTGATCTACCGCCGAAGGTGCTCGAAGCGAGTCCTGCAGCGTGAACCGCCCGTTCCATTCCAAGCGTTCCACTGTGGCCTAAGCCCAAAACCCCTCGACTGTCCTCGATCCTCTTTTTACTCTGGCTTTGCGTACCGATTACTATTTACAGCTGCTACCACGGTACTTACTAATCAAAAATGTTCTAATTCCGACGAAAAACAAAAAGTGGGTTACCACATATCTGCAGGAGAGACACAAGCCCTCACGCGGATTCCGTCCACATCCAGAAAGATGGGACATTTGTGACTGGGCGTAGGTGTTGGGCAGGTGTGCCGGCGAGGAAGGGGATCTCCTCTTCGAAGCCGATAGCGTGAAGGTGTCCCAGGAGGAAGAAATCTCCTACAATGAGCTCTTCAAAGTTGCCAGGCATCCCAAGAACAGTTTCCGGACACGGGATTACAAAGATCGATTGCGGAGAAATGTCGCGACTGCATTGCTGCAGATTTTGCAGCCGACCAAGACCGCTTACATGCATGGTTGGCAGGTAGAATTTGTGGAGCTAGTGTTGTCAGGAGCTCCAATGCATTGGGCACGGCTCCTGTGGAAGGTGACGCGCCAACATGCGCAAGAAGAGAGAGGAGGAACCCTCAATCATCTTTCGCCTTACTTGATTGTGTTTTATCGGGCGATGGGATGTTTGACAAATTCAGAGCGGACACGGTTTCCGCTGCTGACACAGAGCTATCCAGGTAGATACTCACGGGAGGCCGAAGTAGACACGGATCCGGACGAGGAACCTGCCAGTCCGCCTCCGGCTCCGGCCCCAGCAAGAGCAGCAGAAGAACGTCGAAGTGAGCGCATTCCGCGAAAGCGGAAGTGGGATGAGAGACCTGAGGACAGGCAGCCGGAAGTGCCAGCTGCGCCGACTCGTGATCGGCCCACCCACGAGCCTCACAGTCGACCAAAACAGAGGGCACGCAAAATGCCAACTAGTACTGAGGAGACCGGGCGTACTCCGCTCCGGCGGAATCCCACGCAGGAGGAGATAATCGCGCAGATTCTAGGGAAGTCGACAAATACCTCTGCGCAGAAGGCACCAATGCCTTCGGAAGGAGATGGACGGACTGACAGTCGGCCGACTACGAGTCGGGTGACTGAAGGGCGACAAGCGGAGGAAGGCCAACTGAACGGTGCGTTGAACCGGACAGCAGACCGGAAGCAGAAGAGAGTTTGGCTGACGAGCCAACAACCCTCAGAAGGTCGTCTTCGGCGGAAGGCACTTCTGGGAAAACGCCACCAGCAAGCAGGCCAAATGGAGTGAAGACGCGCAGGGTGTATCCAACTCCCAGTCGGACAACTGCTGGTCGGCCGACTGCGAGTCGTCGACCGGATTCGCCGACTGCGAGACGGACAGGGCCGGCGACCAGTGTGCGGACGCCTTCGGCGGACGCACCTTCAGCGAAGACACCTTCCGCGCAGATTGCGCCGGAAGGGCAGGCAGCAGAAGCGGGCGGTGCAAAGGTGACAAGAGTTACTGCGGCGTCGACCCCTTCGGAGACCGAAGATCGAGCCGGAACAGGGGCTCAAGCAGTGGGATCCCCCACTGCCCTGGATATTTTAGCAGGCAGTGGAGTGGCAGTCGCAGCGGAAGCTGCTGCGCGCCACAGTTCTAGGGAGTCGCCAAGGGATTCGGTGGCAACTGAAATCCTCGAGACTGAGGATGAGACGAGCTCGGAAGAGCAGGTTGCGGATTCTGTGCAGAAAACGCCAACAGGGGTGTTGTGCGAGCAGATAGTCCCACTCCTGCGATATCTGGATCGCAAGACATCCAAGTACTCGGGTACTGGAAAACCGCAGTCTTATGTGGAGACTGTCAAGCGCAGGACAAGGAGCAAGGTGGCCACTTGGGCCTCTAGGTGCCACGTATATCACGAGAGGAATACCGCCCTCCGACAACACCTGGCGGTCACACCGAAGCTATACCAAGCCTTGCAGCAGCAGAGGGAGGATGCGGCGACGAAAAGCCAGGCGGAGGCCGAGCTAATGCGGGCAAAGATCGAGTCGGAATTGCAGGAAGAGCGGAGACAAAACCGCATCCTAGCAGCCGAGCTTGCGCGCCAGACGCGCGCCTTAGAAGAAAGTCAAAGAGGCCGCAAGGAGGATGAGGAGTTGTTGCGCAACTTGCAATCCGAGTGCTCGGATTTGAGGGCGCAGCGTGCGGAAGCAGAAATGCAGCTGGCAGAGGTAGAAGGCAGCTGCCGGGCGCGAGAAGAGTTGGCGACGCGGGTGACTAACTGCCTAAAAAGATACGCCCATTGAGAGGTGGCAGCTCAAGAGAGGATCACACTCAGGGAGTTCGAGCTTCGGGCGGCGGCATTGACGGAGGGTGACAGTCGGAGTTGGCGGCGAGTAGCGAGGAAATTAGAAACCTTCTTGTCGGGTGTGCGCGACACTATGGCGCACTTAGAGTCGGAAGTCACTGCAGCGCTCCGACGCCTGGGGTTGCGCAGCCGGTCGGAAGACTGGCAAGGTAGAGACAGCGAGCGGAGCAGTCCGGCGCGCAGGAGGCGCAGCACCGGATCCGCTGAGTGCAGTAGTATAGTTTGGTTTCGCGCAGATGTTGCGAATAGTAGATAGGATAGCGTAGTGTTAGTTAGGACCTTTGAGGGTATAAAATAGATCAAGGCGTTTTGCCTTGGGACTCTTCCAGTTTCGGAAATGCAGATCAGGAACTCACTTTCTTGGCGTGTTTGTGCATTTTGGTCCTGGCACCACGTAGAGAAACTGCAACATAGCGAAGTTACCGTATGTTGTAGTTGAAGGCCTTCGGCTGAATGTTCAGAGCTAGCACCCGGTTAGAGACTTGAGTAGTGCGGATTTGCACCTGCGGGTGATATCTGATGCTCAGAGCCGGCTGCGAGTTAGAGATTTGAACAGTTCCCCCTTACTCCTTCGAGTGACATATCCTGATTGTACTCCTACGGGAAGTTTCCCCTGAATGCCAATGTGAAGTTTTATTACTTCGTGTAAGCCTTGGTTTGCAATTCAGGTTGTGTGTGTGTTACTGGATAGTGTCTTAGTTAAGTTCTCAGTCGGGCCTGCACTCCCTGCGTTTGGTGTGAGAGTCGAGGGTGACGTCCACGGCGTATGAAGAGGCTTCGTTCCGAAGTGGGAAGTCCAGTCCGGGTACCCTACGCTAGTTCCTGGCGGGAGGGCAATAAAAGCCGGAGTGAGAGTCACTACCTGCAGAACCTCTGAGTGAACTTTTGAGACACTTTCCTCCTGAAATCCGAAGCGGAGGTCCTGACCGACCTCCGAGTTGTGCTTTTGCCAGTTTCAGGTGTGTGTGTGTGTGTGTGTGTTGAGTGACCACGCTGTACCGTGCATCCTCCAAGCATCCTCCGAGTCGAGATCCTCCTCCGAGTCGAGCACTGCAGTATTTCTGGGAGTGACAGTCGCCTAGAATTCAAACTCTACAAAAGTCTGTTAAACGTGACACTTTTACTCTGTGTGTTGCCTCTGTCCCTGTGGGTTCGATCTTTTTACCACCATACTGCAGTTTTAGCCTTTGGTGGATTATTACACTTCCCTTCCTTCGGCAATCAAGATCGCCCAACGTTCGACACTTGGACTGGCCGCGGCTCGCTTGAATGCGATGCTGGCGCGGAAGCGTAACGGCCCAATTCGCACGCTTGAGTTCACGCTCCGCCGTTTCGCGGACTCCCACGCGTGTACGTTCAATCTTCATTCCGCCAATTTCTGCCAACGCTATTCTCCGCTCGCGTACCGCAGAAAACACTAGCAACGAAGATGCTTGCGATGAAGATACAACTTCCGCCGACTTCTGTGTCCTTTCAGCTTCCGCCGAAGGCGCTCCGTGTGAGCCTAAACTCCCCACCCTTCAACGTTTGTAGTCCAGGTGGGGGTTCGAGCTCCCATAATCTAACTTCTCTGATCTCAACCATGTGGTCAAAGTGTATTCAAGACAATGAGATCATAACACTTGCTCTTTCACAGACAATTTATCCAGAATTGAAAATAATAACTTGCTGTCTGCTATCTCCACAAGAGCAGCAGACAAGCTCTTTGTTACATAAAGATCTAACCCAACTCTGGGTAACTTTCTCAATACCACAGCCGCTGTGGTCTATCCTAGCTCCGAGTTCCACTACCAATTCCTACTCAGATTCCACTCTCCCTTTTCAGTTTCAAATTCAGATCCCGACTGTCAGATTTCAGTCTCAGATTTTGCTTCACTCTCAGCTCCCACTCACAGATTACACTTCAATCTCAGATCCCACTCACAGATTACACTTCAATCTCATCTCCCACTCATAGATTACACTTCAATCTCAGATCCCATTCTCAGGTCTTCCACTCACAGATGTCACTTCAATTTCAGATCCCACTCATAGATTACACTTCAATCTCGGATCCCACTCACAGATTACACTTCAATCTCAGCTCCCACTCATAGATTACACTTCAATCTCAGATCCCGATCTAATTTCACACTCAGATACAACTCTCCACCCACGAGAGTTTGCTTCCTCTTTCTTCGAACTCTCCACACTCTATCCTCCTACCGATCCCACCAGCGTCTCCACACAATGGCACACCACACAATCCCAGCACGCGCACACTGGTACACTGGTACACTACAAGCTCTCCGCTCCAAGGCCGAACTCCCCACCAGGTCTCAGCTTCCAAGCCGAACACACCACAGCCCGCCCGAATGCCCCACCCGCAATGATGGGTCACACCTACTTCCCATGCGCGACTTTATGCCCCGCCGTCTCTGCCACACCAACTTGACTTCACGCCGCCGCCACTGCCACACCTGAACATTCTACATTCATGACCACCCGATCCTCGCCGGAGGAAATCTCCTTCCGCGCACCGCCGAATGCGTCCAACCGCCAAAGACGCACTTCCACACCTTGTCAATCTCTAACAGTCACCCCGACGCCCAAAACTCACGGATCCCTGCTTCGTTTGCAACGTTCTTGGGCTCGTTGGAACGAGCGTGTTGTGCTCTTTCCAACGAGCCCCTAACCAAGTCAAACGGATAAGAATTGAGAAGGTTATCACTGTTTTACTCTTCCGCCGAAGGCCTGCAACCGCCGAAGGCGTCCGTCCGCGCATCGGACAAAAGTTGAACTCTCTACCTCCGAAGGCGGAATTCCCGGAAGCGTAACCCCGAAGGCGAACATCCCAGGCCAGAAGTATCCCGCTCTAAGTATTTTCTGACCTGTAAGTTGGCCAGAAAAATGTCCTCCACAAGCACTGTCGTGGCAAGCCTCTAAAATTGCGGGAACCTCCACTTCTGACACACACCTTCTCAGAACGCCATCAGCTCCCCTTCTAAACAATCTGTGACCAATCACTGCAAAATGTCTACTGTTGACTCTCACCTTCCTCCTTTCCTCCTTAGTCCAATCACCTGACAACTGCTGAGTTGTCAAAAACTCTACTATTCCAGCGTACCACTCTGGCTGAGCTGTTACTACAAAAAGACTATCATCTATCAGTCTATCATCTAATGGACTGGTCCCTACATCCTCCGACAACCTAGATAGATGATCGGCCTGCAAGTGCATGCGACCAGGTTTATACTCCACAGTGTAGTCAAATTCCTCCAGCAATAAAACCCACCTGGCCAATCTTCCACTAAGCTCCGCCTTGTTCACCAGATATTTGATTGCCATATGATCAACGAAAAAAACGACTGGATTACAGATCAAATAATGTCTAAACTTCTTGACTGAAAAAACCATGGCCAAGCACTCCCTCTCGGTCGTAGAATAGTTCCTCTCCGCTGGATTCAACTGCCTACTGGCATAAGCGATTGGCAGGTCCTTCCCTTTCTCCCCTGTAGACTGACACAAGGCACTACCCACTGCTACACTACTTGCATCACAGAAAACGTGAAAAGGCATGCTCCAGTCAGGAGGCCTCAACACCGGATAAGTACTCAACCTGGACTTCAACTCTTCAAAAGCTTCTTCACAAGCATCTGTCCACTCAAACCTGTTCTCCTTCCTTAACAATTGAGTAATAGGCACTACAATCTTGGCAAAATCAGGAATCAACTCTCTATACCACCCTACATGTCCCAATAACTTGGCTACACCCTTGGCATTCGTGGGAGTTGCCAATCCTTCAATGACTGCAATCTTATCAGGATCCGGTTCTCTTCCCTTCTCACTCACAACATAACCCAAAAGAACTCCTCTCTGAACACCTAGGAAGGTCTTCTCAGGATTCAGAGCTAGCTGCATTCTTCTACATCTAATGAGAGCTTCTCTAACACACTGCAGATGCTCACTAGCACTTGACTGAGTGCTAAAATCGTCCACAAAAACTGTCATAGACTTGTATAACAGATCCGTGAAAATATACATCACCAACCTTTGGAATGTGGCGGGTGCATTGCACAATCCGAAAGGCATAACAACCCATACAAAAGTTCCCCACGGAGTTGTGAAGGCTGTCTTATGAACATCCTGCACAGCTATGGAAATCTGATTGTAGCCAGCATATCCATCCATGAACGTGTACCTCGCATGACCTCCAACTTCCTCCAAAAGCAGCGTGATAAAAGGTAAAGGAAAGTGATCCTTCTCAGTACAGGCATTCAGCTTCCTATAATCCACACACACTCTAAGTTTCCCGTTCTTCTTCTTGACCAAAACCATAGGAGAAACCCAATCCGTGATCTCTACAGGCTTAATGAATCCAGCTTTGAGTAATCTCTCCAATTCTGCTCGAATTAACAACTGTAACTGTGGGTTCATCCTTCTCTCCTTCTGTCTAATAGGCTTAGCTCCAGGGACCAGCGAAATCCGATGCTCCACCATTTCACGAGGCACTCCCTTCAACTCATCATACGATCAAGCAAAGGTATCACTGAATTCGTCCACCAACTCACCGTACTTCCGTATCTCATCCTCTCCTAGCTTAGAACCCATCTTCATTTGCTTCAGCTCTCCTCCTCTGATGGACACCTCCACGTATTTCCAGTCTTCCTCTGCCACATGAGTTTGTTCCTCTGAGCTCCGATACCAATCTGGAGGGACCTGAGGATAGTCCCTGACGTCTTGGCCCACTAATATTCCGGTTGATGTAGTCTTGAAATGCAAGGGTTCCTCCAACTTCGCAGGTTGAAGAGTATTCTCCTCCTCTTGAGTTCCATCAACCTGCACCAACCCTACCTCAGTAACATCCAACTCGTCCAACCATGGAGTGAGACCTCCATGTATCCACTCTTCCTCCATAAGAACCTCACATGGTTCTAGCAACTGATATTCTTCTCTTTGTGAACTGATCACCTCCTTCTCAAAAATTTTGTGATGAGAAATCATCATGGCGTCACAACCTGACTCAGGATAATCTCTCAACCACTGAGAAAACTCTCCATCATCGCTTCTGCTGTAAAAACTAGGTCCTAAGCTGCCTGACCCTACATCTAATCTATTTTTTCTGCCATTCGACTGAACCACTCCCACTAAAGTGTCTTCACCCTCGGCCTCGTTTTTCTCTTCTTCCTTCCCTGACGATAACTCAGGATCCTCTCTCACCCTTCCACCTAAGGACCCTATTGACACCTTGACTCTGTTATCCTGAGGACCATATGTGATTGATGGCTTCAGTCCTCCCCAATCCACAATGGCATTAGCCATTCTCAACCAAGGTCTGCCCAATAGAATAGGGAAAGTGTCCCTGTTCGAATGCATCTTAATGACATGAAATGTGACAATGTACTCCTCACCACCAGTGGACAAACGGCAATCTTTAATCATCCCCACTGGTACAGCCGAAGTCTGATTGGCCATATTGATAATGAAAGGTGAGGGGCCTGTCAGATTCAAACCTAACCTTCTCATGGTGTGTTCAGGTAGGATGTTCAAACCACTACCCCCATCAACTAATACATTGGGAATCACCTTGTCTACCACTACCACCTCTATCTCCACAGGTTTGACATCTTGACTTCCTTTTTGCAAATGAACTCTAGCAGCGACTCGAGTCTTCGTCTTTCTACTCCTTCTATGCACTGGAATGCCCTCCTTCAAGGTCTTACGAGCAATGGGAGATATTTCCAGCAGCTGACCAAAAGTAATGTCCGCCTTCAGCGAACTCAGATCTGACCACAAATTGTACTTCTCCGACTCTCTCCTTCTCTGACATCTCATGTCCTCCCACTCTTTCATGGGTATCTTCGGTCCTTCCCACTCTCTTGGTTCATTGCTTTCTGAATCTTGCGTGACAGGTGGCACTTCTGCATCATGCAGAACCTCACCTCTTTTCTCCTCTGCCCTTGTAATCCTCCTTGCTCTCCTCGCCACTCTCTCAAGATCAGAGAGATGAGGAGGCTCCTCCGATGAAGTCTCTCCTTGCTCATCCTCATTTTTCTCAGTCTGCATCTTGCGATGCATAGCTCTGGTGGTGACAGTAAGGGCCGGAGCTTCATGCATAATCACATCATCCGAATTTTTCAACTTATAAGTAATCAGGCTAGCATGTGGAGGCCACTGATTCTGCTCCTGTTCGACTATCCCCTTACCAAGATCAGAACTACTACGCTGGACATCTCCATCATCGCCATTTGCAAATCTAGCATCTTGAGAGTTTGAAGAACATGGATCTGCAAATGAAACCTGTTTTCTGCTGTCACTACGAGGTTCATCTCGTGGTTCACTCTGGATAGGAATATATCTGTTCACAGTCTGCAGTCCAATAGGTGGATTGAATGTCTGCTTGCTGTTCTCATGATCATAATACAAGTTAGGGGGTCTAAGATTGTTAGAATGCTCATTCTGTGGTCTTGCACCCCTCATATTTTCTCTCGCCTGGTGAGGACTAACAGCAGGCTGAGGCATCCTAATGACTTTGTCTGGCTGCCGACATTGGTCAGAAGGATGACTACCTCCACAGTTACTACACCCATTAACCCCAACTTCAGACCAACACTGACCTGGATAGTGCCACCTACCACAAAAAGCATGCAATTCTTTTCTCTCCCCATTCAGACCAACCTGACCCCTAGGAGGCCCTCTGTACCCGCCTTGACCTGGGTAATTTGGTCCTTGGCCCCTTTGATGTTGCACAGGTGAGCCACCGCTCATTCTATTATCACGGTTCTGCACCACCCTACAAAACTGTTTGGAGTGCCCGGATTGACCACACTGGACACACCACAGGCTTGATGAATGTCTACCTGACTCGACTGGAGG
The DNA here is from genome assembly GCA_037833965.1 of Marchantia polymorpha subsp. ruderalis. NCBI lineage: Eukaryota > Viridiplantae > Streptophyta > Marchantiopsida > Marchantiales > Marchantiaceae > Marchantia > Marchantia polymorpha. The sequence goes on from AP031355.1 coordinate 17,763,970, forward strand.
AGGAGGCCCTGGCTGTTGACTCCTGATCATCAAGGCCATCTGATCTGTGATGCTCTGCATCTGTTTCATCATGGTCTCCTGAAAACCTGCCTGACTGGCATTCAATCTTTTCTCTACATCTGCCAGGTTAGGATCCACTGTAGGGGCTGGCAATGCTAGAACAGGTGTTGGTTCTCTGGTCTGCGAAATTGACTCAATGAGAGAATGGGGAGCTTGACCCCTATGCCTGCCTGAGTCTCCTTCAATTGCTCTTGGACGAATTGGGATGAACTGAGGAATGGATTCATCCTCCTTCCTCCACAATCTATCATAGTCCTTGTCAATGTTCTCTATCTCTCTTGCAGCCATCTTGGCCTCAGCAAGAGTTTGAGGGCTTCTCTCCAGCACCCCACGGATGGTTCCAGATTTGAAAAAACCTTGGATAAAAAATTGTCTCAGCGTATCGTCATTGAGCATTGTACCCACAAAACGTGCACAGACAAGATCAAATCTTCTAATGTAAGCTGAGATTTCCTCTTCCCTTCCCTGTTTTAATGATGCCAAAGCTCTCAATGCAGTACCCTGCCCCACCTCAGGCCTAAACTCATTCAAGAACTCCCTTTGCATCTGGTCCCATCCCCCAAAATGACCTTCAGAATGATCCCTATACCACTCATACGCCTCACCTTCCAGGGTAGTAGGAAACCAGACCAAACAATACCCTGGATCTGTAATCAGAGAGCTGGCTAGCCTCTCAACATATCTTTCCATGTGCCTTGAAGGATCCTCATCCTTCGTCCCATAGAACTTAGGCAGATTGGGTGGCATGACCACAGCTGCCAAATTCTGTGGAACCTGAATAGGAAGGCCTCTTGGCCTCACGAGTGGGTCTATGGGAGGACAAGGAGGAGGTCCTGCTCTCCCTTCATCGTCAGCCATGCTGGCAGGTTCCTCAACCGACTTCACACTACTAGGTTCTACAATCTCTACACCTTCTAACAAAGACTCATCAACAAGGTCTACGTTCAGAAATATCTCAAGTTTAATTTCTTCCTCGACTTTCTTATTCTCAGGTTTCTTCCTACTGCGAACGGGTTTCTCTAGTCCTGGCTCCAGGTTTGGTTTGTGCGATCTAGTCCTATGCTGCATTTACAAGATCAGGCTCCCGGCAGACGCACCATTTTATGTGAGCCTAAACTCCCCACCCTTCAACGTTTGTAGTCCAGGTGGGGGTTCGAGCTCCCATAATCTAACTTCTCTGATCTCAACCATGTGGTCAAAGTGTATTCAAGACAATGAGATCATAACACTTGCTCTTTCACAGACAATTTATCCAGAATTGAAAATAATAACTTGCTGTCTGCTATCTCCACAAGAGCAGCAGACAAGCTCTTTGTTACATAAAGATCTAACCCAACTCTGGGTAACTTTCTCAATACCACAGCCGCTGTGGTCTATCCTAGCTCCGAGTTCCACTACCAATTCCTACTCAGATTCCACTCTCCCTTTTCAGTTTCAAATTCAGATCCCGACTGTCAGATTTCAGTCTCAGATTTCGCTTCACTCTCAACTCCCACTCACAGATTACACTTCAATCTCAGATCCCACTCACAGATTACACTTCAATCTCATCTCCCACTCATAGATTACACTTCAATCTCAGATCCCATTCTCAGGTCTTCCACTCACAGATGTCACTTCAATTTCAGATCCCACTCATAGATTACACTTCAATCTCGGATCCCACTCACAGATTACACTTCAATCTCAGCTCCCACTCATAGATTACACTTCAATCTCAGATCCTGATCTAATTTCACACTCAGATACAACTCTCCACCCACGAGAGTTTGCTTCCTCTTTCTTCGAACTCTCCACACTCTATCCTCCTACCGATCCCACCAGCGTCTCCACACAATGGCACACCACACAATCCCAGCACGCGCACACTGGTACACTGGTACACTACAAGCTCTCCGCCCCAAGGCCGAACTCCCCACCAGGTCTCAGCTTCCAGGCCGAACACACCACAGCCCGCCTGAATGCCCCACCCGCAATGATGGGTCACACCTACTTCCCATGCGCGACTTTATGCCCCGCCGTCTCTGCCACACCAACTTGACTTCACGCCGCCGCCACTGCCACACCTGAACATTCTACATTCATGACCACCCGATCCTCGCCGGAGGAAATCTCCTTCCGCGCACCGCCGAATGCGTCCAACCGCCAAAGACGCACTTCCACACCTTGTCAATCTCTAACAGTCACCCCGACGCCCAAAACTCACGGATCCCTGCTTCGTTTGCAACGTTCCAACGAGCCCCTAACCAAGTCAAACGGATAAGAATTGAGAAGGTTATCACTATTTTACTCTTCCGCCGAAGGCCTGCAACCGCCGAAGGCGTCCGTCCGCGCATCGGACAAAAGTTGAACTCTCTACCTCCGAAGGCGGAATTCCCGGAAGCGTAACCCCGAAGGCGAACATCTAGGGCCGAAGGCGGATTTTCCAAAAGTCATAACTCCCTAAATTCCCATCCGTTCCAGGCGTTCTTGGGCTCGTTGGAACGAGCGTCGCGAGCTCTTTCCAACGAGACCCTAATCACCGCAAACCATTAAGAATTGAAAACACTATGTCGATTTTACCCTTCCGCCGAAGGCCTGCCTGTGCACAGGCCGCCTGTGCACAGGCTGCCTACTTGCAACCCGCCTGTGCACAGGCCGTCCGCCTGTGCACAGGTGTCCGTCCGTCGAGGCTCGCCCGTCCGTCGAGGCTCGTCCGCCTCTTCCGCCGAAGGCCTGCCTGTGCACAGGCCGCCTACTTGCAACCCGCCTGTGCACAGGCGTCCGCGTCGTCAGTCGTCCGCGTCGTCAGCCGCCCCTCCTATTGTTAACGCCGAAGGCCCCTCTAAATGTTAGCGCCGAAGGCCCTCCATATCAGAAACTTCCGCCGCTCCTAACTCGGTGATGCCTCATCCGTTTCAAGAGATCTTGGTCTCGTTGGAACCAGCTCGTCAAGTTCTTTCCAACGAGACCCGAATCAAGTCAAACCGCTAAGAATTGAGAAAGTTATGAGCGTCCGCGTCCGTGCGCAGGTGTCCGTCCGTCGAGGCTCGTCCGCCCTGCGAGGCTCGCCTGTCCGTCGAGGCTCGCCCGTGCACAGGCCGAAGGCCCCTCTATATCAGAAACTTCCGCCACTCATAACTCAGTGACCTCTCATCCGTTTCACAAGTTCTTGGGCTCGTTGGAACGAGCGTCGCGAGCTCTTTCCAACGAGATCCTAACTGAGTTGAGGCGTCACACATTGAAAACGTTATGAGAGTTTCACTCCTTCGCCGAAGGCCTTTCCCCGAAGGGATTTCACCGAAGGCACTTCGCCGAAGACCTTGCCCCGAAGCCCTCCTTCCGCATCTCTTGCCCCCTAACCATCACACCAACTCCTAATCTTGCAGAAACTTTCAGAAAACCCCAAGCATAATTTTGCAAGAGCTTAAATCCCAACTTTTAACTCTCATAAGGGTAAAAAGACATGTGAGCACAGTTTTGTGCTCACACTCCGCCGAAGGCTAGTCCTTCTGCTGAAGGCGCATCTTTCCACCGAAGGAGAATACTAGAGGCGAAGGCCTTCCGTACGCCAAAGGCCAAACCTATCGATGAAGGCGGCGCTAGCAACAAAGGCGGTAGTGCCGAAGGTGTTGGGGCAAAAGAAGTTACTGCCAAAGGCGTACGGCCGAAGACGAACAAAATGACAAGGTCGTTTTTCCTGTGACAAAGACGTGTGTCGCACATGCTTCGTACATCTTCAGCGACATCTCCTCTGGAGGCGTATGCGCCGAAGGCGCATCGCCAAAGACACATCAGCAAAGGAGATGTTGCCAAAGGCGCCGAAGGCGCTCTTTCCAGTAGGAACCGTCTGCGCCGTCCAAGGCGCTGGACCTCGGTTTTAGCCCCTCCCAACTCCTGGATTCTCCGTGACCCGCGATCCTCCCTTTTCACTCTATTTTATGTACCGATTACTATTTACAGTTGCTGCCGCAGTACTTGTTTTCCAAAAATGTTTAAATTCCGCACACAAAAAAAAGTGGGTTACGACATGCATGAATTTTTGCAAAAGCATTCTCTTCAAACTATATTGCTCTCTTGTTTAAAGACGGATACTACTTGATAATGATAACACATCTTAATCTTTAGTTCCGGTCCATCATACATTTGTCAGACCTTCATCATGGGACATAAGAATATGTGTGGAAGTTCAACATGACCACCCTCACGTGTCAACGGAAGGGTTTTCATCATAGTGAAACTTGCAACGAGACAATATGAATACCCTCAAAAAGTCATCTTCATAGTTTAGCCAAACACTGATCTTCTTCAGAAACATAACTGTGCGATTGACATGATGGCAAAAATTTTAGAAGACTTCTTCCTTGTGAAAACTACAAGGAAGAATTTGCAGAGTTTAATATTGCATGAGGGTCTAAACATATGCTTGTCAATTGGTGAAGGTGTAGGGACGAACTGCTCAAGTCTCTAACCAGTTACTAGCTCTTAGCATTCAGCAATCAACCGTAGGTGTAGATCTAAACTGCTCAAGTATCTAACCAGTACACTAGCTCTGAACATTCGGCCGCGGGCCTTTAGCTACAAAATGCGGTATCTTCGTCAAGCTGTAGCTCCTCTTGCGCGGTGACAGAACTAAGGACACAAACACAGAGAGAAAATGAGTTCCTGATCTGCACTTCCAAAACTGGAAGAATCCCAAGGCAAGACGCCTTGAACTGCTTTAAACATCCTAAGATCCTAACTAACACTCTACACTACACTACGCTGCACTACACTACATGTCATCTACTATGTCTCCTGGGCGACGGACTACCGCACACCCACTGCCTACCCGACCAGTCCTCGGCTCTGCTGCGCGGGTGAACAAAACTTCACTTTGGCATTCAGGGTAAACATCCCGAAAGAGTACAAACAGGAAACATTGTTGAAAACTTACCAATGACCCCTATAACAACTTACACAAGGTTGAGGAGTTAAAGTGATAATCTTTTTAAATGTGATATTTCTAACGTCACCTTTTTACGTAAACATGGAATAAGAGTTTGTGCATAAATCTCTTAATCTTTATGATCAGATAGTTTCTCATTTTCTTCGGTTCAATCCCTTGCTTCAGATATCTGAAATCTGATTTCAAATCAATTTTCTTCATCTCCATCTATAATTTGTAATTCTTCATGAAATCACTTGATAATGTATCAAATTGTTCGAGGAAAGCATATCTGATTGTGTCAAGTGCAGATATATTGCCTCAATAAAACTTACATTCAAGAATATAAAACGCTATAATATATATTGATACTAGATATGATTTTTTAGTCCAGTGTTTTCATGTCCTAGGACCCAGTAAATATTTATAAATCTGAGATTATGAACGTGACTTTTTTGGTGAAATGTATGCAATAATTGAGGCAAATTTTAAGCATTAAACTACAAACCAAAGTTTAAAAATCTAACAGTCACAGAAAACAAGATTTATAATATATATTCTAATGTTAAAAGGATCTTTGACACAAGACATTATTGAATAAAAGTGAAAATATTACATTGTTCTTAAGATATTTTAAGGAATTCTGAACGAGAATTATGGAATCAGTAAATAAATGCTGTGGCTCATAGTCTATTATCTCATAAACGTCACACATTTTCCAATCGTTTTGGTTTTTTACATTTGCTACATTGAGAGCAGTTCAATCTTACAGTAATCCCAAACCTTAGAGCAATTACATGCGTTTCCGCATTCTCTCTGTTCCATAAGTTTTTCATCACATAAAAACCATGACATCGAATCCGGAAAACTCTGTCTTTGGACTTGGAGTTTCGATTCCCTCTTGCTCAAGGGCGTGACGACCTTTAAAAGTATTGCACTCCAAACGCTCAAATTGAAGTGCTGTACAAATTAGTTTGAGAAATGTATAGTGATCAAAAGCGCTGGCGCTTTTGTTTAGACAAGTCGCGTCCGGTGCGTGGAAGAGAACTTTGGAAAAATGCCATAAACACGGGACTGCCATTTAGATCACGGGACTCCGTCTCTGCGACCGAGCAGAGCCACAGACATTGTCGGACCTTGGCTACGTACTGTGAAGAGCATCCATCATCCTCGAGCACTGATGAGATATCCGAATGGCCCCTGGTGTTGATCTGAGGGGGTCAAACATAATAGCAAGGTTTGTCCATATCTGATGTGAGAAACTCACGTCGACCGAGGGAGTCTTCAAGAGCAGGCATGATGACAGTATCTTCCAAATTCTTCCACAAGCTCTCCATCCTCCTCTGAACTCCAATTGAAATTTCACTGAGTATCATGTAAATTTGAAATGGATTTTAAATCGCTGCTTGAACTAGATACTCTCAAAACTAGCTCCCACTACATCGCTTTCAAAGTCCATATAGCTTGTAGTTGCACAATTTTAAATTTTAACGTGTATCACTTTCAAAATTTGAAATGGATTTCAGAACGGTGACTGAGTTAGATCCTCTCAAATATTAACTCCCATTTGCTTACTTTCAACCTCAATATATCTTGCAGTTGCCCGACTTTAAGTTTCAACGTGTATCGCGTTCAAAATTTGAAATGGATTTCAAAACGGTATCTGAGCCAGATCTTCTAATAAATCAACTCCCACTCGCTTACCTTCATCCTGGATATATCTTGGAGTTGCCCGATTTTAAATTTCAACGTGTTATGCTCAATATTTGAAATGGATTTGAGAACGATGACTGAGCTAGATACTCTCAAAACTACCTTCCACTCGCTTACCTCCAACCTCGATATATATTGCAGTTGCCCGATTTTAACTTTCAACGTGTATCGCGTTCAAAATTTGAAATGTAATTCAAAACGGTACCTGAGCCAGATCTTCTAAAAAATCAACTCCCACTCGTCTACCTTCAGCCTGGATATATCTTGGAGTTGTACGAATTTAAATTTCAACGTGTATTGCGTTAAAAAATTGAAATGGACTTCGCCACCGTGTGATTGTCAAGAGATCGTTGCAGGCTCCGGAAAGAGAGCCAGAATTTCGGCTCTCTTTGGAAGTTTGATTCAGCCATCCACATCCCTTCTTCCCACAAACTTATCGTAGGAGTAATGACACCCGAATGACTCCTTGGGATGAATGCCGTCTAATGTGTGCGCGAAGTAAGTGTGATTCATGAAGAGTGGACAGTAAACCGCAACTCCATGAGAAGTTTGAGCTCTGCAGCAAATTCGACAAGAAAATGAATAGCAATGGGGAAAAAGCGAGGACAAAAAGACTGTAAGTTTCACGTGGGTGAGCTACTTTGCAGAGAATAGCAGATTTTGATTTTCACTAGAATCAGTTGCAGACAACTCGGAGTCGATGTGTCCGACCTTCTAAATAAATTCTTGATCTTTCCTTCGACTTATATTTCCGTAGAACTATGAAGCCTGTGCACACAACTTCTCCGTGGAATGAAGGAACAGCAATTGCAAATAAAATTTCTATGTTTTCATAAATCCTCATATATATGACCATGTTAGGATGAAGGGAAATACTTTAGAAGCGTAGTTTAGCCTTCTTCTTGTGAGACAGAATTCAGTTGTTGTCCTATGACGACTCGGACGTCGCAGGGGGAGATATGAAGCCCTAAACTTGGCTTGTGTTGCTTGGCTTGTAGACAGCATAGACCACCACCAAAGTATACAATGCTTTTAACGTCGAGTTGTAGAAGTAAATGGGATCACTCAACTCTCTCAATCACAGCTCTGCCTCCTTCACTTTTGGAGAAGATTGGCTTATGGACGCAAAGTCTAATGGCCACGGCTTGGGGAAGCCAAAGAGATACCTAAGACCAAGAGGGATAATTGTAGTATGTTCAAACAATCATGAGAAATCCTGCTCGTGGTGCTGGAAATTACTCTTGCGCAGGATTTTGTCACCCACCACCTTGGACAGCAATTTATTCAACCTCCAGCGTTTAATCTTGCAACATCTTTCAAAGATGGCACTCCAAATTCACCACTCATATTCGTTCTCTCACCGGGAGCGGATCCTATGGCAGATTTGCTGAAACTGGTAGAAGACGATCGATTCTCCCAAAAGTTCGAGAAGGTTGGTACTTATGTTCGATCATGCAATTATAGACTGTTCTGAAAGTTCTGTATTTTAGAGCTGAAAGACTGAAGTACTTTTAACACTTTTGCAGGTTTCTTTGGGACAAGGACAAGGTCCAAAAGCGGAGAAATTATTAGCACAAGGTATGGAGCGCTGTATGTGAGTGTGTCTTCAAAATTGTCATTTGTCGCAGTCATGGATGCCGGCACTGGATCGTATTGTGGATAACATCGACCCTGACAAAGTACGTAGCCTTATAACGAAAACCCATTAGTCAAACTCCAGAGGAGAGAAAATTTTGCTCTAAGAGAATTCACGAAGCTTAGTGGTGCTCTCAGGATTTTTGAAAATCTGTCTCTGAAATCTCCAAAGGTTATTATTTTTACCAGACGTCCCCATGAGATCATTGGTGAAATTTATGGCCATTGTAGGTGCCAGAGATGTGGCAAGGCATAAGCCTTGCCTTGCCACAAGGCTTATCCTTCTTTGAAACCCCTCTCAGCATGGATAGATGACTTGCTAGAGAGGTGCAAGTTTATATCATAATGGATTGCGGAAGGTGTTCCAGCTGTGATATGGATCTCGGGTTTTGTTTTCCCACAGGTACAAAACTGCTGAACACAACCTTGTACGTGGAAATTACACCGTGTCCTGGAGAACACATGGCCCTCAAATAGACATAGATTTGTACTCATGAATGTGATGAAATAGTGTGATTACAATTCTAATCATTCTTTCAGGGCTGCTCAATTCCTAAAGCCAGAGGGGCGATCGACTTTGAGAACTCTTGTATATCAAACACAACATGGCCTCCTTTCAAACGTAGGGTTCATGAATTATTATTCATATCATATATTATTCAAGATGTTTTGTCTGAAAGCATGTGATATTCTGCAGCCTTTTTGACTGGAACGCTCCAAAATTTTGCTCGAAAAAAGAGAATGGCTATTGATAGTGTAAGTTTTGACTATCAAGAGATGGACAGACTCAGTCAAAACACTAACCTGACAGCCGGACAGCTGTTGCTATAATAAAAGACTATCTCGAAGGAGCTCGCTGGGACAGTCAGGCTCATCTTTTGACAGAGTCCAGACCTAAGGAGCTGTTTACCGATTTTCTAATCATATGGCTGAAGCCCACTCATTTGTGCCCTGTCTACAAAACTCTTGTCCGGGCTGGTGAGAATATCCTCTCTTATGTGTGCCAAGTGCTATAGAATCTTCAGAATAACCACTTGAAATGGCTTGTAGAAAACTTTCAATGGGCTTGTACCAGTAGCACCTCCACTGCCTTGGCCTACTAGTCCCGTCAATCTCATGATGTCTACAGGTCCTGTGTAATTCTCCAAAAATTGTAATCAACAATCATAAAAAATTGTTTGTTGCGGCTATAATGTACCGAGAAGTTAATTGTACAGATTTGCTCGTTACTACATTATCACTCAGAATGGGCTCCGGCCATTCTGAATGCGCTGTTAGTACGGACAAGAGAAGGCTTGCAATCAAGAACTTTGCTTAATACATTTCAACGTGTCAATTTCTGGATTGCTTTTGATACAATTGAAAATTTGGTGATTGAATGTTTATAGAGAAGCAGAGATCTACCAAGCAAACGGATAACACAAAATAAACACACCAGTTTAGACTTAGATTTTAGAACCACTAGATGACTCGGGAAACGCCGCATCATCGACCTCGAGGTTTGAACTGCATACGTTAAAAGCCGATGGAGTTGTGGAATCAGCTCAGGACCTATTACTATTACCAAAGTAGGTGACTCTTATAATAGAGTAAAGAATAAAGAAACGGAAGTACATGAACAAAACCTTATTGTAATCCTCCAAAGAGGAACAGAGGGCAAAGTCAGGAACATTAAACTTGACACGTGTGTTCTTGTTTAACTACATGGAATAAGAATATATTATTGCTTCAAAGAAATGTTTCCTCAGTAGAAGTAAATGCTGCAAACAGATGTCTTCATTTCATAAGATAAATCAAGACTTTATATGGATAAACTTGACATTGTTACTACGAATCATGAAATGACTGCAGTTAGAAAGAAATAACCAGAACATGATGGATTGAGTTTCAAATTGCTGTACAGTTTTGGCTAAAAATTAAGAAACTTGAAACAACCAAGCTCATTTCGTTTGAAAGAAAAATTGATGTCTCAATGGATCAGTAATTCTGTAAGAATAAGCGTACTCTAAAGTAACATTCACATAGATCTAAATGATATTTACGTTGAATATTTCATTTCATATATATTTCACAGAGTTGGTATGAAATCCAATTTTTGTCGACTCATTCAAAAGCTGTACAAGAGTTTCACAAAGTTGCTATTTTCCTCATCGTTGTTTTCGTCAAAATTGGCAAGCTACTGAATACTTCATCGGGATCATTGGCGTCGTTCATCTTGATTTTTGATCATTCAGACCGTAGACAGATCAGTATGCTTACTCTACTGAGGAGGCGTAGAAAGCCAAGTTAACAAAAGTCGCCAATTTATCAAGCAGTAATCATGGGCGTAATTAACCAAGCCGCCAAGTTAAATGATAATTACCTCGGTAAGAGTGTAGGTTACCTTCACACATTTACCCGTGACTATTAACTTTTATAATAAAAAAAACTTTTACCTTGTAGAAGGTATTTTACTTTACCTTACCGAGGCCTTGACTCATTTAGTAGTTTAGTTTTGGTTTCTTAAACATTACAATCAAATCAAAATACTAAAACGTGATTCGCCAAATTGAAAATTGTGTCAAAATAAATCTGAAGATCTGCCTAGGTAATTGTTATATAATTGTTGTTATGGTTTTAGATTCACAAAGAGATCTAAAAGTTTTATAAGAATCTCTCAAAGATTTACTAATTATTGTCGGTAGATTATTAGCTATGGAGAATTTCCATGACTATTGATTCACCGGAAGGATTATGAACTTATATATATATATATATACTCTATATAAAATGTTAGAGAAGTTAATTGAGATCCAGGTTCTCCTGTAGATTGTCCAGCAATTTTGACAGCTTCTCATATTTCTACTAAGAAATGATTTGTCTAAGTAAGCACAATCCTCCCATTATCAAAGTGCATAATTAGTCTGTACTATACAACTTCAAGTAAGTAGAGAAGGTAATGCAGCTGCCGCTTTACTCTTGCCATCGTCGAGATGTCGCTGCAGGCTCTGGAAAGAGAGCAAGAATTTCGGCTCTCTTTGGAAGTTTAATTCAGCCATCCCCTTCTTCCCACAAACTTCCCGTATGAGTAGTGCGACCGGAATGCCTCGTTGGGATGAATGCCAAATAATGCCATACAATGGCCAACCGCTCAGTCAGGGAAACGTATCGTTCCAATACTCCAATTCGGCCATGTATCCCATGAGCATTGCCACCGCCACCAACGAATGCTCACGATGAAGACGGCTCGCTGTGCTTGCCGCCAGCTGAGGTCACCTTTGTGCATATTTTAGGCGGAGATGTACAGACTCCTACGGTTTTGATTTCGAGTCTCATGTGAGATCGTGTCGCCGAGGAGATCGATTCAAAATTCCGAGCTTCTTCGTGCAATGCGACGGGAGGGGAGGAAGGATTATGATGATGATGGAGGCGGACGATCCGAAAGCGATATGCAACTTTTGTAACGGTATTAGAGATTACAGTGTCCCATAGAACTTACAGGATCTGAAAATGATCAAAATTTTGACGTTAGTTCGTAAGCAAGCGCAAAAGCTAGCATCCTCAAAAGATGCATATCGAATGATTTTCTAAAGGTAGAATTCGGCGGACCTAGAGACTGGAAATCCGGTTTTTCGCATGGAGGCGTTCAAGCCAGCATGTGGTCAGAAGATGAGATAAGTAAAATGAGCAAATATTGCCAAACACAGCTTCGCCTTCGTGTAGGCCAGTCCAGTCCATTCCATTTCAGTCATCTTATCCTCGTCCCTGCTCTCGGTGTGAGTCTATTGGCAGTGTCAATTCTCGCACCACCAACACCACGCTGCAAACGGCCGTCGTCTGTATGTAACGCCCGAATGGGCCTCCCTCTCTACTGTTAACTTAAGTGCGTCAGTGGCCTGTGTCGAAAGCGGCGAGCGGAGGAGACCATGATTCGTTTTTAAAGAAGACATGATGCTTATCGTAGCTTCTGCTGCTGCCGCCGTCGTGCGCCTGGATAGGTGTCTCGAAGAAAGATGCGTCCCAATGTATGAGATGTCCCCACGGGATGTCTCCTGTCTTGTCGTATGCCATATAATGTGTGCGCGAAGCAAGAGTGATTCATGAGGAGTGTGCGGCAAATCTCAGCTCGATGAGAAGTTTGAACTTTGTAACAAAAGAAAAAAATCTAAAGGAAATGAGCAGCGATAGGGAACAAGAGGGACAATTGGATTGAGGAAGAGTGTTTCACGAAGGTGATTTACTTCGCAGAGAATAGCAGATTTTGAGCTCCTCAGATTTTGAAATTTCCTCAAATTTATGACCATCTTACTGTGACGGTGGATACTTTAGAAGCCTAGTTTAGTCTTGTGATACAGAATTCAGTTATTGTCTTGTGACGACTCGGACGTCGCAGGGGGATATGAAGCACTAAACTGACTGCCCTCATCTCTTTCGCAGCGAATTGCTCAAGATTCATTCTCTCCGCTCCGTGGTGCTGGGAATTTCGGGGTTCAAGCGGTAGCGAGTAGTCGTTGTTCGCCAATTTGGATTTGGGCCGCTAGTCTTGGGTGTTGCGGAATTTGTGAATATTTAGTGAGCACCTAAGTATGTAAAAAATCTTGTAATATTTTTATTTAGATTTTTAATTATATAGATACAGAACTCAATTCATAGTGTAGCACTTTAGTATGAAAGTAAGATCATATTAGCGCATTGAAGTTATTTTAGATAAAATTTGTTAGTGCGAAAAAGTAGATTTTCATGCAAAAAAGATACACATGAATATTTTTCTTTGAAAGACAAAAAAGAATCCTCAACTGAGTTTGTTTTATAATAAAGTAATGTTTTTTTCTCCATTATTTTTTGCAACCCTTGCATCAACCTTCCGATTGACATGTACTTGCTGCGTATCTATAGCATACTGGTTCAATCAAGTGTCGTAAAAAACGCTGAGGAACGACGAGGTGTTTTCCATTATGATATCAGCCGCACTTGAATCGTGTTCGCGAGATTATATCCTATAGGATGTCCGCAGTGAAAGCGACTGTGCTGCTAAATGAATAGCAGTAGATTCGACGTGACCGGGATTAAGTACACAAATGTGAAAAACAAGTAATTGTAAGGGCTGCCAAATTCCTTCTTGTGTGGACCGGTTATCCAGTGCGCCTCGAAAACACAGGTGCGCTCTTCTTCGAAAGTGTGAGGGTTTCGAGCAACATTCACGATTCGCGCGTCGAAGTACTTCACCTCTTCTTCCTTCTTCACACAAGTGACCATCCCTTTTTTGAAGCTGGGAGGACGAGAGTCTGATCACATCCTGGACATTGCCTGAGTCTTTCCTCAAGTAGGCTATGTCCCAAACCTCGTCATCCTCGTTGAAGCCGTCGTACCGCACGAGGATGCCGTCGTCTAAAATCTCGACATTGCCTATCCTTTTGGCCTTTTCTGGCCGTAAGTTGAAGTTACCAGTAGATTGCCGTAAATTGGATTAAACGGTTGTCTGCGGTTGCTGTTTCCACGGGCCGTCATCTGGATATATCGGACGGTAGTTCCGCCGTAGCAGGAAGTGACTCCGGCGGCCACCCACCACTTTCTCGGGTCCGCACTTGCGGCCGAAAAACGGACGGGGTTAGAGACTGCGGCAGCCAGATGGACCGCCGACGGAGGTAGGTCTCCTACGAGCCGGACGATCCGGACGACTGAGCCAGCGTCTCCGGCGGCCACCACCTCAAACCCACCGGACGGTCCGGACGGTCCGGATGGAGTATTCCGGTAAATCTCGACATCGTCATCATACCACGCCTCGTCCGCGACACATTTCACTTCCAGCTGCTCCAGACTCATCAGTGACCGGACTACGATTCAAAATCGAGGTAGAGCGACCGCAGGCTTGTCCCGAGAGCTACCAGAGTTCGACGCTTTCTTGGCCACGAATTTTGTAAGGCTCCCGAGAGGGAAATCTACTGACGAAATCTCCCAATCGCCAGAGGCGGGAAGAGAGCATTTCTTTCTTGCAATGCCTGATTACCAGTCCCGGCCAAGACGAACTCCAGACTATACCGCCTCTTGTAGTCCCAATTACATGTCAAGATTCCAAGTTTGGCAAAGACCTAAAGCACGTAGCAACTTTGATTCTAGCGGATTTGCACTTCTTATGTTACAATCAAAATGTCCTAGACTTTGCTTTTAGTCTTGTTTTTCATGTCAAATTGAAACACATCAAGGTCACGCATCACTTTGCAAGGAAACAAGTTTTAGATGAGTAAATTGCACTTGATTACATACACATAGATGACAATCTACCTGATCTTCTGATGAAGCCTTTGCCACGACACAAGTTTAACAAACATTGACGTTTTATTGGTATGTGATCACTGGCGAAATTACAAAAGTTATGCTAGCCGATATTCTAGCTTGATCGTTGCCACCGTCTTGCCTACTTCCAAATTTTCACTGGCTAATATATAAGTGAAAGGCTCGGAGGTGCGTAGCACTCGACCCGAACCCGAAGGCCCGACGGCATGGAGTGCGCGAGGAGCTTGTTCGGGTATCGAGTGCGGACCAGCCATTTTCGGCCTTCGGTATTGCTGCCAACCCATTTCTATAATTGGGCTTGATCTTCCAACGCTCCTAGCTTACCATCTCAACTATTGCTAACAATCTCACATAAAAAGGCCAAGATATCCGCAAGCACAGAAATACAAGCCACTAATATCTTCAGCGCCATGTGAGAATACATTTTGATTATCGTGTTGACTCTAACCTTGATGCTTGCAGCACCAGCATCTAGTTCAGATACAAATGTCTCGAGAAAATTCATGAAAACATCACACAACTCCAAAACGCACATCACTGCACAAAGACTCTACATCGACTTATAACATGGATAAAAGATCGGCTCGCTGGCTGCAAGCACAGTGAGCATTCGTGGGTGGCGATGTCAATGCTCATGAAATAAATGGCCGAACTGGAGTACTAGAACGATACGCTTCCCTGACTACTGAGCGGTTGGCCATTGTTGACGAGGCAGTCGTTGTAAACGGATCGACAGGAGTCGCTCCTCTTTCAATCATAAAGTACCATAATTGATATTTTAAATGTAAATTAATTGCACGTAAATATATTATCTTTTCTTCATCGAGCTTTTAGTATATACAACCTCCATCTAGTCTTCAAGTAAGCGTGACAAGATACAAATCCAAATTTGTCTTAACTATGTGATCTTGTCCTAAATGCATATGATTGCTCACGAGAGACACATGCAAACTCCAATGCTTGAAAAATATGTGATACGTAATTGAGACTTGGTATTAATTCCAATAGGTCATAACTCCATACGTATTTTCGTCGCAACATCTTCTAAAATATAATGTTTTGTTAAAAATATAGTCTACTAATGTGGAGGAAAAAATGGCTCCATTTAGATGTCTCTATTAACTATTATATACAACAGAGATCTAACCCACATACAAGCTCTTTGATAAAATAAGGTAGAAGGAGACTTTGTAACCAAGCCTCCAAATTCTCCAGAGTCGTATATATCCACAATTCATGTGTACAATAGAGTTTTCGAGAAACACATCCTCGAGAAGGATCGTGTGACAGCAACCAGCGAGTGTGACGATCCCAGACTCCTATCCGCAATAACAATCTTCGGCAGTTCATATACTGGGATAAGTTTTCCAAGTACCTACCAACCTTGAGGCCCGAATTGCCTGAGCTATGAATGAAGCGAGTGAGCTGTTGTGATTCAGTTTCTCTCCAGCTTGAATCTGCCATTGTGACCTGCATCGTGCTAGTCGCAAGCACTTACAGTCAAAACTTAGTTTCGACTAGAGCGCAAAAGTTAGACGATTACGTTTGTTTAGGGCGATTCTGCACATAGTCCTTCTGTCTCTTCTCAAATGGTGGAGGTCGCCTTAGCGGGTATTATGGTTAATTCAAGCTGTGTTGTTACAATGGCAGATTCAAGCAAATCATTACCAATTGCCTCTGAAATGACATTACCTCAAGATACCTTTTAACTCTGTGTCTACTCTTGGAAATGTGATGAGAGTGATGTGCAGATCCCACAGATATGAATATATACTTATGGCTAGCTTTATGCCTCACTCACAACAGCCAAAATCCACTTTAGAACAACTAAGTCACGCTATCTGATCAGAAAGAACAGGTCCTTCACCGTTGAGTTCTCTTCCGCTACAGGAAATTCTGGGATGATGTCCCAATTCCAACCTCGCGGTACCAAACCTTGTATTTTGTCGGTCGGACGCGGTAGTATACAGGCCCTCCGGGAAAGTCCAAGAGTGATTCCAGTAAATGCCCGTACTCCAGAACGGCATCGCGCGAACACAAAATCTCAGCCATAAATATTCCCTCGGCAGCAATATCGCTCTTTCAAGATGGATTATTCTTGATAACCCACAAAATATGCCCGAGATCTTCATCATCTCCAGGAGGGAAAAGAAAGCCATTATGACCGTCAGAGATCTGTAAAACACACACGATAGAAATGAATGACCTCAAAGAGCTATGCTCCAGCCTCGGTGGTTTCCAGTATTGGCCAACTAGCAAACAATCTCAATGGGCGGATTACTTACATGTTTGTTCATCGGCGCGATGTCAGGTACAATCACAGTACGTTCAAATGTCAAGGACCGTACGAGGATAGTACGAGGATAGGTGGAAATCCATGCTCCTCCGTTACAGAAGTATAAACGACCGCGTAGGATGCCCAGAGCCGGCCATCTGGGCATCCTACGCCCAGATGGCCTGCTCTGGGCATCCGACGCGGTAGTTTATACTTTGGTAACGCCCAGAGCAGGCCGTCGATGTCCTCGTCGACACCCACATGCTGGACGACTCCACTCGGCAACCCAACGTGTTGGGCCATGACCTGCAAATATCCAATATATTTAGTCACGCGTATGTGAAATAAAAAATCACTCGTCAGAAGTATGCTGCTGCTAAAAGTTGTCATTTCAATTATTTGGCTAGAAAAACAGACCTGTAAATAGTCCCTGTAGGGACGATTTGAATTGCCAGAGCCTAGTACAAACACCCTCACTGGTCCAAATGTGGCGTCATCTGGACTGTAGCCCGCTGACATTAGACTGGCAGCTGTTTTCATGACGAGAGCATGCTCCTTCCAGACGCCATCATAGTAGCACGCGTTCCCAATCACAAACAATCTAAACTAAACTAAAGTCTAAACTCAAGTCTAGCTTTCGTCCGGAAGATGTGAGGTTTAAGCTAGACTTGAATTTAGACGATTTTGCATTTATCATGCAGTGATCTCACTTCCAATGAGAAAAGACACCTGGTGACACCCTTGCACTTTTAGTGCGTCTGAGGTGGTTGGACCCCATTAGCTTTGTCGCCAGGGAGCATGCCATGTGTCTTTCCTCATTGGGAATTAGATCACTACATGACTAAAGCAAAATCGTCTGAACTCAAGTCTAGCTTTCGTCCGGAATATGTGAGGTCCAACCTAGACTTGAGTTCAAACGATCTTGCATTGGTAGTGATCGCGAACGCCTGCGACTATGATGGCGTCTGGACTCTGATCTGGTCCAAATAAATACTGGGCACGCCGTCCCAAATAATACATAACTTGCCACAGGAGAAAGTCCTTCCAGTGGTTGCTTCTTAGGCAAATAGCGAAGCAAACCTTCCTACGGATCATAACCAGCGAACTTAGGTACTCATCTCAGATTATCTTACGGATACAACAAACACAACGTCGCTCCAAGTTTCTGGAAATAAGAGGATTTCGGTCTTGTGAAAATTCACAACACAAAGATCCTCTTGAATTCCAATTTCGCAAGCAGACTGCGGTCGCATGAAAGAAACTGAACAAACGAACTGGAATCGGCAGCATATAAATTGCAATTGACAGAGCTCCTCACCGGAATCTATGCTCGTGCTCAAGCATCATCAACGCATTACCAGCATAAACCCCTCCTCTACTGCCAGTTAAAAGTTATTCGGTTCCCGTAGAAGTGGCGTTAAAGAGTCGATCGAGAAATGTCAGACTTCGAGACGCCCCAGGAGGTTGTGGGGCGCGAGGAGCCTGTGACGACGGTCGACTTGAGGGCCGGAGGTGGCACCGCTGGTGGCTCGTAATCAATACAAATGTACAGAATTGAGTCCACTGACTACCTCCTGATACGTCGCCGGGTACTTCCCGAAGCGGCTGCCACACACAATTACGACAGAAGTAACCATCAGTTGCCTCGTAACCAAGAAATTCCAAGGCTACAATCACTCACAACTGCACCGACTGACAGCGCGAACCCAGACCATCCGACATTTCGCGAACAATGCCGAGGAGATAGACAACTCAACTCGACTGTTTTGCTATATCGTACCTTCTGTCCTGAGTTGGGTCCCCGGAGTTGCAACCTCATTCCATACACCAATGGAATGAGGTTGCAATTCACTGACTTAACGAACTGATTGACGAGCAAACCACGACGCGACCCGAAGAAGACGAGCTCATGATGATACATACCGCCGAGTGCCATCACGCAGAACTACTACTACTACACGAAGCGGAAAAAAATTCCAAAAGCCAGGCGGACATTCTCGAGCAAAGAAATACTATCGGCTCCGCTGCCGCCTCTGCTTGCTTTTCATCATTGAAAGCTGAAGAAAGGGCCGAGGGAGCATGCGCAATGTCTGGCATTGCGCATGCTCCCCTCGAGCATGGGAAGCATAATACTCCACTCCCATCAGAGCATGCAAACTAGAATTCTTCTCTTGAACATGGACTCTGATTAGAGCACGGAAGAGATGACGAAAATCGAAGAAAGATTCACGCGCTCAAGACTCGAGTATCATAATCAATGGGAAAAGACTGGATCATTCAACATCGATGCATTCACAAAGGTGAGATCAAGGTTTAGAGAAGTACATGAGCGAGCTGGAAAGAAACTGTGCTATTTCTTAACCCGAGTTCGATAACTCCTTCCGAAGGCTGTCGTACAGGAGTCGAAGGCGCTTCATCTCTTGGACAGAGGATTCCAGCAAAAAGTCAAGCTTTTATTGCTATCCGTTTCGATAGAACAAAAATCCGTTGACGGATTTTTGTTTTATCAAAACGGATGTTTTCAAAAACATCCGTAAATTGATGTTTTGAAAAACATCAGTTGGAAATGCTTAAAATGTTTTTAAGCATCAATTTTTCGAAACGGACATTTTAAAACGTCCGTCTCGAGAACGTCCAGCAACGTCCACGTTGCTGGATGGCCGGAGAATGTTCTGACAGAAACAGTCGGTCGTGTCCATTCGGGAGTTACGAGAAAAACCTCCATCTACCTGTCTCAGCGGGGACGTTTTCTCATGTTCCGCCAATGTCGATGAAGCCAAGGGGTCGATATGTGAGGGTTTGGTCCCAATATCATCACAGTAGGATACATGTACTAATGAACCTAAGAATATCATAACTTTACTGATGTCGAAACTATATACTCAATGTAGAGAAAATCATGAAGTAATCTCATACTATTGTAGGGATTGCACCAGCAGTTATAGAAAGAATCATCAAGTAGCTTCATAACTATCTGTAGAATTGCACCAGCAATTGTACTTTCCACAACAATGATTGACCACTTATACTATCTTACACAAAAGATGCCATTGCCATGCAGTATGGTAGTCTTCAGTGACCTCTTTCACAATGTCGAATTCCATCATTCCGGACAAAGCATAGTTCCCTCACAAATGTGTTGAAGGTGATCTACGTAGCAAAATAATGTGATGTGTTGAAGGTGCTCTACCTAGCAGAATAATGTGAAGTCTAGAGATACAACGAGATGCCATGTATACACAACTATGATACTTGAGGACATAAGCTGATGTAGCTCTACTCCCGAGTGAGAGTGTGACTACTCCTGAACTGTGTCAAGTGGACCCCATATGAGCATACACACAACGTGGCCAACATAACCAAAAGTGGAAGAGTGGATGGGCAAAGAGCATGACGGGTAAAAAAAGCGAGGGTTCGTTGCAGTACGGAGGTATGATTTGATGGTTCATTTTTATGACGATGCAAGTTCAAAATGAATCCATGGTGGTCGTAACGGCTGTCATGATGTGATTCCAGCTGAAAAACAAGGTTTGACTCCTCAAAGCTCCAAAGCCAGAAGGCAAAGATGAAAATGATATATCGTGTTCTGATCTGCAGCAGATAAACAAGCTGCCATTGGGAGCATCTTTTACATGATGCTCACGCCCGCTGCCCTTCGTTTCGAGTAATGAATCGATGATCGGGGAGGAAAGATTGTGCTTCATCGTGGTGCCATGTTTCCAGATGTTTGCGTGAGACGGGTTCAAAAATGGAGAGATCAGCATGTGCAGAAGGAGCTGTAGCTGATGTAGGAAGTTGAGGTGGGGGCCGTGAGCTAGGCTGTCACCAGGTGTCTTTCCTTATTGTGAAAGAGCCGTGTGGATGGTAGCTTTGACTTTTAGAGCTCATCTCCCGGACAAGCCCTCTCTTGAGGAGGTTGCCAACTTGGACCGATTTTCCCGACGTCTCGCTCGGCTTGCCATAGTAATGTCAAAACTCGGTTCTTGACTTTCCTTTTGGCGTTTTGGTAAAACCTCTATTGTATAGATATGTATTGATATCTTGAGTTTGGCTCGTGGTTGATGACCTTGAATTTGGCTTGCAGAGATATCCTTATCTTTGGTCAGTTCCAGACTCCCTGTACATGGTAACGATAGCCAAGTTTCTGCATTTGTTGGGTTAGGACTTGGAGGTATTGAATCTTTTCTTCACAAGATAAAGTTTATTCCATAAATATACTTTATTTTAAATAAAGTATTAAAATAAACTTTCTGAAATGATGATATGTCTACCTATAACAATTTACGAATAGCAAAGTTTTTAAACGATGCGTGTTTACGTTGACAGAGCGAATTATACAAAAATCTATCGGAATCGACAGTGAGTTGTAACTAGGCAGTCTGGTGCTTAGTCCCTCACTAGATATACATCTGAAGATAGAAATCACATCAACTATACGGATGAGCAAGGATCATCGTGTTTAGTATCTCCTGACTTCTAGAGCCACCATCGTAATTCCCATCCCGCCAGCGAAGCAAATTTTAAACAAACTTTTCCTGTAAATTTTCCAGGATTCGCCGTACAAAGGAGTAACTGTGAACGAGAATAATGGCATCTGTAACTGAAAGCTTATCGTCTATTTATCGCAAAAGCAGCCACCAAATGGTTGAATAATTCTGGTTTGGACAACTCATGGACTACATTGAGCGATTGACTCGTTAAGTACTCCCAAACCTCAGAGTAGTTACATGCATCTTTGCCTTCTCTACTACATAAGCTTTTGATAACAGAGGAACTACGATTTCAATTCTGCATCGCCCTTGAGCAGGAGCCCTTTGATTACTATACAGTTTGAACGTTTCGTACGCGATGTGCAAGACTTTGAAATGTCTTTACGCCCTTCTAAACCAATCTAAACTCCGATTCCAAAGACATAGCTTTGCGGAATTGAAGTCGGAGTTTTTTTTTATCAAAAGCTTATGTAACAGAGAAGTTCAGGACGCATGTAACTGCTCTGAGGTTTTATAGTGAAAATGCCATAAAGCGCGTACCAAGGTTGGGCAGTACTTTACAATTCAAGCGCTCTCAATCCAAATCATGAGTTGCCCAAACAATAATGATTTGACAATTTGGTAACTGCTTCTGAGATAATTAGATGATTGAGCCTCAGCTTTTAGCTACTGATGCTATAATTCTCGTTCACAAAGACCTCTTTTGAACTGAAAATCCACATACTTGAAAGGTTTGCTGAAAATTTGCTTCGCTGGCACGATGGAATTACGATGGTGGATCTGGACGTCAATAGTCTCAATGTAATCCATGAGTTGGCCAAACCAAATCAAAAGCGCTGGCGCATTAGACAAGTTGCGTCCAGTGCGCGGAAAGAAATTTTGGAAGAATACCACAGACATGGATCTTAGATCACGGCATTCCGTTTCTGAGACCCAGCAGAGCCACAGGTAATGTCGGACCTTGCCTTCGTACTGTGAAGAGCGTCCATCATCCTCGAGCACTGATAAGATATCCGAATGGCCGCTTGTGTTGATCTGAGGGGGACTCATACAAAATAGCAGCGTGTGATCACATCTGACGAGAATGTTCGATTTGTCTCCCGTGTCTCTCGTGAAGTCTTCCTCGTTCGACCGAGGGAGAAACTATCTTGGTAAGTAGAGAAGGTAGTGCAGCTGCCGCTTTACAAATGTGATCGTCGAGATGTCGCTGCAGGCTCTGGAAAGAGAGCAAGAATTTCGGCTCTCTTTGGAAGTTTAATTCAGCCATCCCCTTCTACCCACAAACTTCCCGTATGAGTAGTGCGACCGGAATGCCTCGTTGGGATGAATGCCAAATAATGCCATACAATGGCCAACCGCTCAGTCAGGGAAACGTATCGTTCCAGTACTCCAATTCGGCCATGTATCCCATGAGCATTGCCACCGCCACCAACGAATGCTCACGATGAAGACGGCTCGCTGTGCTTGCCGCCAGCTGAGGTCACCTTTGTGCATATTTTAGGCGGAGATGTACAGACTCCTACGGTTTTGATTTCGAGTCTCATGTAGGATCGTGTCGCCGAGGAGATCGATTCAAAATTCCGAGTTTCTTCGTGCAATGCGAGGGGAGGGGAGGAAGGATTATGATGATGATGGAGGCGGACGATCCGAAAGCGATATGCAACTTTTGTAACGGTATCAGAGATTACAGTGTCCCATAGAACTTACAGGATCTGAAAATGATCAAAATTTTGACGTTAGTTCGTAAGCAAGCGCAAAAGCTAGCATCCTCAAAAGATGCATATCGAATGATTTTCTAAAGGTAGAATTCGGCGGACCTAGAGACTGGAAATCCGGTTTTTCGCATGGAGGCGTTCAAGCCAGCATGTGGTCAGAAGATGAGATAAGTAAAATGAGCAAATATTGCCAAACACAGCTTCGCCTTCGTGTAGGCCAGTCCAGTCCATTCCATTTCAGTCATCTTATCCTCGTCCCTGCTCTCGGTGTGAGTCTGTGGGCTGTGTCAACTCTCGCACACCACCATTCTGCAAAAGGCCGTCGTCTGTATGTAACACCCGAATGGGCCTCCCTCTCTACTGTTAACTTAAGTGCGTCAGTGGCCTGTGTCGAAAGCGGAGAGCGGAGGAGACCATGATTCGTTTTTCAAGAAGACATGATGCTTATCGTAGCTTCTGCTGCTGCTGCCGCCGTCGTGCGCCTGGATAGGTGTCTCGAAGAAAGCTGCGTCCTAATGTATGAGATGTCCCCACGGGATTGTCTCCTGTCTTGTCGTATGCCATATAATGTGTGCGCGAAGCAAGAGTGATCCATGAGGAGTGTACGGCAAATCTCAGCTCGATGAGAAGTTTGAACTTTGTAGCAAAAGGAAAAAAGCTGAAGGAAATGAGCAGCGATAGGGAACAAGAGGGACAATTGGATTGAGGAAGAGTGTAGGTGAGCTCCTTCGCAAAGAATAGCAGATTTTGAGCTCCTCAGATTTTGAAATTTCCTCAAATATATGATCATCTTACTGTGACGGTGAATACTTCAGAAGCCTAGTTTAGTCTTGTGAAACAGAATTCAGTTATTGTCTTGTGAGGACTCGGACGTCGCAAGGGGATAAGAAGCAATAGGGTCTTTTCCCTTCTTTGTGGTTTTCGTTTGTGTTTTTCAGCCTTTTGACCCTCTGGTCCCCCGGGCTTCCTCTATTACATTTTACTGAACTGACTGCCCTCGATCCCTTTCGCAGCGAATTGCTCAAGATTCATTCTCTCCGCTCCGTGGTGCTTGGAATTTCCGGGTTAAAGCGGTAGCGAGTAGTCCTTGTTCGTGAATTTTGATTTGGGCCGCTAGTCTTGGGTGTTGCGGAATTTGTGAATATTTAGTGAGCGTCTCAGTTTACCTAAGTATGCAATTAATAATAGATAAAATAAAAAGTTATGAAGTATTGTAAAATTTATTAGATATTAACATTGAATAATAAAATATGTAATGTAGAATTTTTATCTAGATTTTTATTTATATAGACGCAGAACTCAATTCATAATGGATCACTTTAGCACGAAAGTAAGGTCATATTAGCGTATTGAAGTTATTTTAGATTAAATTTGTTAGTGCAAAAAATTAAGTTTTCATGCAAAAAAATATACATAAATACTTGTCTTTGAAAAACAAAAAATAATCCTCATTATTTTTTTTACCCTTGCATCAACCTTCCGATGAACATGTACTTGCTGCGTATCTATAGCATACTGGTTCGATCAAGTGTCGTAATAAAACGCTGAGGAACGACGAGGTGCTTTCCATTATGATATGAGCCGCACTTGAATCGTGTTCGCGAGATTATATCCTATAGGATGTCCCCAGTGAAAGCAACTCTGCTGCTCAATGAAGAGCAGTAGATTCCACGTGACCGGGATTAAGTACACAAATGTGAAAAACACGGAATTGTAAGGGCTGCCCAAACCCTCTTTGTGTGGACCGGTTATCCAGTTATTCGTCTTCAATGGTGTGAGGGTTTCGAGCAACATTCACGATTCGAGCGTCTAAGTACTTCATCTCTTCTTCCTTCTTCGTCGTTGTTTTCAAAAACGCCCGAGCACAAGCGACCATCCCTTTTTTGAAGATTGGAGGACGAGAGTCTGATCACATCCTGGACATTGCCTGCGTCTTTCCTCAAGTAGGCTATGTCCCAAACCTCGTCATCCTCGTTGAAGCCGTCGTACCGCACGAGGATGCCGTCGTCTAAAATCTCGACATTGCCTCCTCATTTTGGCCTTTTCTGGCCGTAAGTTGAAATTTCCGGTAAATTTCGGTAAATCAGATTGAACGGTTGTCTGCAGTTGCTGTTTCCACGGGCCGTCATCTGGATATATCGGATGGTATTTCCGCCGTATCAGGAAGTGACTCCGGCGGCAACCCCCAACTTTATCGGGTCCGCACTTGCGGCCGACAGACGGACGGGGTTAGAGACTGCGGCAGACACCACCCCTCACCCCCCGGTACCTCCCGGCCAGATGGACCGCCGACGGAGGTAGGTCTCCTACGAGCCGGACGATCCGGACGACTGCGCCAGCTTCTCCGGCGGCCACCACCTCAAACCCACCGGATGGTCCGGACGGAGTATTCCGGTAAATCGCGACATCGTCATTGTACCAAGCCTCGTCCGCGACACATTTCACTTCCAGCTGCTCCAGACTCATCAGTGACCGGACTGTGATCCAAAATCGAGGTAAAGCGACCGCAGGCTCGTCCCGAGTGCTACCAGAGTTCGACGCTTTCTTGGCCACGAATTCTTGAGGGAAATCTACTGACGACATCTCCCAATTGCCAGAGGCGGGAAGAGGAGCATTTCCTTCTTGAAGTGCCTGATCACCCGTCCCGGCCACGACGAACTCCAGATTTTACCGCCTCTTGTATTCCCAATTACATGTCAAGACTCCAACATTGGCGAAGATCTCAAGCACGTAGCAACTTTGATTCATGCGGATTTGCACCTCTTATGTTACAATCAAGATGTTGTAAACCTTGCTTTTAATCTTGTTTTTCATGCTAAAATGAAACACATCAAGGTCACGCATCACTTTGCAAGGAGACAAGATTTAGATGAGGAAATTGCACTTGATTACATACACATAGAAGACAATCTACCTGATCTTCTGACGAAGCATTTGCTAGACACCAGTTTAACAAACATTGACACTTTATTGGTATGTGATCACTGGCGGAATTACAAAAGTTTTGCTAGCCGATATTCTAGCTTGATCGTTGCCTATTGCTGCAAACCAATCTTTATTATTGGGCTTGATCTTCCAACATTCCTAGCTTACCATCGTCAACAATTGCTTACAATCTTACATAAAAAGACCAAGATATCCGGAAGCACAGAAATACAAGCCACTAATATCTTTAGCGCCATGTGAGAATACATTTCGATTAGCGTGTTGACTCCAACCTTGATGCTTGCAACACCAGCATCTAGTTCAGATACAAATGTCTAGAGAAAATTCATGAAAACATCACCCAACTCCAAAACGCACATCACTGCACAAAGGCTCGACATCGACTTGTAACATGGATCAAAGATCGGCTCGCTGGCGGCAAGCACAACGAGCCGTCTTCATCGTGAGCATTAGTGGGTGGCGATGGCAATGCTCATTAAATACATGGCCGAACTGGAGTACTGGAACGATACGCCTCCCTGACTACTGAGCGGTTGGCCATTGTTGACGAGGCAGTCGTTGTAGACCAGGCGAGTAAAGACGAACGGATCGACAGGAGTCGCCCAGGCCCAGGTTCCACAAGCCACATGAATGTCGGCCATGGCGCATGCTCCGCACAGGTTCACAATCTGCACGTAGAAAGTTAGAATGCCGCTCGTGGAGCTCACGGGGCCTTGTGTCAGACTGAGATCCTGCAGTGCGCAGCTCAGAGTTTCGAACAGAAGCTTTCTCACTCCACGAAGGGCACTGCCATTCGGATGAGACGCAGGTACAGCAGATCGGTTTCGAGCCAATGGTGCCGGGGCCAGCTCGCGATGGCTGCGGCTCTCATCAGCTGGAACGACCAGCTCTGCCACTGCGGAGTTGGGAAACTCCTGATCGTCGAGCTTGAGGCTTTCCAGACCGAGGTTTTGTCGCAATAGCCGAGAACCTTTGGAACCGGAAGAACCCACCCGGAACAGCTGATGAGAGATGCGGCATTTGGAAGAGAGCGAGGAACGAGAGCGCAAGAAGAATCGACATGATCAGAGCGGACGATGCAGCGGGCAACTCTGCTGCTCAGTGAAGAGCAGTGGAAAGATCGTACATGATACCGTGCATGCTCCAGATAATCTCCATGCATGCACGAGAAACCGAGCAGGGATGGAGGAATTTTGTGATTACTTCATGTAAGGTTTGGAATCATTAAAAGCATATGTTCAAATCCACACGCATAGGGGGAACATGGACAGAAGACATCGCAGAGTGAAGTAACTTTACTCTGCGAGGTTTTCTGAACCACCGCCATCGGATATTCAAGAGCCTGAATTGGATGAGTTTCAGAACACGAAAGGCAAAATTAACAAAACTCAATGATGGAGTATTTCAGGTATCGATCCAATTTATTGCTTCTTTTGAACAGGTTCAGTCTCGGGAGAAACTTACATTTGACAATTCCTGGCCAAAGTCTGGAACCTCTCTGATCTAACCTCTTCGCTCCAGTTTGCAGCAGTTGTAGAGAATGACGTACATTCTATCCCTACTTTTGGTGGTATGAGTTGTAATGGAGGAGGCTCAAACACCAGAGAAAGGCAAAATCGTCGTGACTCTACAAATGGAGCTTATTCTGATGTTCTGGAAATGAATAAATGAATTAATCTATTCTATCAATCTGTCACGAATGCTGTGAGACTTAAAGTCTCCAACCTCTTTCTACTTGGACTGATCTAAAACGTCTCGAGTCTCTGGAAGGACCTATTAATTTACGAACTGACATGTCTTGCGGATTTCACCCTCAGTGCCAGTGAGTACGCCAAGGTTTCCCATCTTCACCATGCCAGCAGCAAATTCTGTGAAGAAGCTGGAGCCAGGTTTCGAGAATTTGGTGACGACTTTCTTGCCTACAGGGTTGGTTATGAGGGTGGAGTCGGTAATGAAAATTCCCTTGCCCTGCAGCACATTTTTGTAGTAGGCTCTGTCGAACGTGTTGGCTGTGGAGTCGATGAAGATTGTGTTGGTCCTGTTACCCTGAGGGCAAAGCTTCTTGAGGAAGACAGCAAAGTTCTTATCCATTGCTGGGTCGGTGTCATTGGCATCATCCCTTCCCGTGAAGTTGTAGAGATGAGGGAGGATCCCATTGCAGTGAGACTGACCGATAGTGTGTGCACCTGCACAACATGAACACGGCAGCCAGAACAAATTTCTGCCATTGACAATCTTGACTTGAAGGTAACCACGTTTATGTTCTGGAGCACAAGAGGATAATGAACTTCACGCAAATTTAGTGCATGCAGCTAAAATGACTGAATGCAAAGATTTCAGACCTGAGAGTGTGATCATTTCTCTGGCACCGAACCCCTTGGCGGCAAAGTTAGCAACGAGCCCACTGAAGTTGAGCACAGGGAATGGTAGATTTGTGTCAGCCATCAAGGCTGAGGAATTCACTCCATCTCTGCGACCCAAAGCGACGGACCAAGTTGGGCCTCCAACCTGTCAATGCCACGGAGGCAGAAAGGTTTGTAAGACTTGAATTAGAGTGATCAACAGATGAGACACGAAAATGTATGAACAAACTCCGATATTGAAATTATCAGTCGGGAGCTAGCAGGATAGAAATTCAAAGTTTGGAGGCTAACCTTGGCAGTGGCATCACGAGCAGCCAGGATGAGTATATCTGCGCAGGACACAACGCCTGGGCAGAAGTGTTCTAGACCAGCCTTGATTTCATCGATCTCTGCAACTCCTCTGAGGCCGAAGTTGACATGAGCTTCCCTCTCCGCTTGGTTGGTTTCGGTCGAGTTCAAGAGAACAGAGCCATCGCAGCCCTGGAATCATTCCAGAAACAAAATAACGGCTTCTAAGAGAAAAATATCTTCAGAAGCACTCTATGTTTGCAACACTTTCTCTGTACTTATAAAGTGTCGGATAATCTTGTCAAACGAGAACTCTGTTAAACTCCCCGCAGAATATTAACTTTAACGACCTGATCAGAAACTAGTTGAGATCAATATATACACGAAGGTCTGTGCATGAAGATTTCTTACCCCAACCCAGCAATCATGGAACTGTAACCTGTTGAAGGCACCAGCAAAGTTTCTGTCCTTCTCGAGGAACTTGGTGACGTAGGCGTCGACGATGGAAGCTGCTTGAGGGCAGCTTTTGTCGTAAAAGTCCTCAGACAGACCAGCTGCGTGGGGACTCACCGCAGTGCATGCGCATACTGTTGCCAAAAGCACGACGCTCGCCAAAATGGTCTTGCTCAGTAGGACGCTTGTCGAGGCCATCTTTTCCGGCTTGAACAGCTGCTTACAAGATAGCACATTAGACAGACAGAGTTGGTAGAGCTATTAAATCACAATTTCCCAACTATTGAAGGCAATTACGGTGGATCAGATGCATCGGTACGAAATCTTGAACAGAACTATAGCTGCCAAAACTAAACTCACCAGTACGAATACTGAAATCTTAAACACTGTTGCATACGCTACGGTACCTGGTGATGGCTGTCGTTGCAATAGAATTCAATTAGGCTCGATGAATGAGCCGGTGATGATATCGTTTTACGGAGTGCTTGCATTTATACTCCTCCTCCTCCAACAAAGCTGCAGGATCGGGCTAGCCATGATCTGCCTGATGCATGGCTTCGGCGGAATCTGGAGTAACAACTGGCCTCAATAGTGGCTATGGCGTGAAAGTCCAAATCTCCAGTCAAGTGGGGTAGGAACTTTCAAAAGAATAAGATGTACAAATGTAACCTTCGACATATTGTGACTAGAATTTGAGTTTAAGTTTGTGCAGTCTGTATGTTACAGGGTCATTAAGTGCTGCCCAGTTATGCAGAAAGTTTCCATGTTTGATTGGCTTACGCGAAGATATCTTCGCGTAAGCCAATCTTCAAGTCCCTATGACTACAAAGAAGGGCCGATCTTTTCTAAATTAGAATGGCAAACACAATCATTTCTTGAATGGCTGCCGGTGACAGTAATAATTTCTTTCGTGATGATGATTGTCGAGATGACAATAAGGGCCTGAATGTAAATTATCGATAACACCAAGAAAATGAGAATGATAGGTTCCTAAGTAAAGATAAGAGTCAACCTTTCCAGGTTTGCAGAGGCTAAAACATTCTCCAATGCAATAGAAATCTCAGAAAGTTAGTTGGCTCTTGGCAGTTGGAATCAAGGTTGTACTATAATATGTGTTCGGGTGATAAAGTCTCAGTTTCCGGAACAAAAGCTAAGAGCTTTAAAGCGTGTGTTATACTGAGTTTAGTGTTGTTTACACCCATTCCACAAGAAGCAAAACTTTACTTAAAACACTGAAAAACACTTCAGAACCTTCAACCTGCCCCATTGAGTTCATGAAGTTTGCTGATAACTACCCGAATATTGTATACAATGAGTAAAATGATCAAATCTTTTGCATTGGGTTGCCAATGAGGATTCTGCAAGTTTCTCCTTGCGATTATATCATTTTGATCACTTCAAACTCTGTCCGTTATGTATATTTATGCAGTATAGGATCACTGTTCTTCATGGAGTGTTCTTTGCTACTTTCTCGCCTGCAAATATGGCACGAGGTGGGTCAAGTGAAGATGTCTACCATCAAGTACAGAGCAAAATGGCTCGTAAGCCAATCTACTCATGATCTTGCTGCCCCATCTTGACAATTTACAATTATTTTTGTATTCCATGCAAGAATAAAGAATTTTACCATCCGTACGAAGAACAAACAGGTTACAGAAGAATCAGAACTTGCTTCAGCACACTGAAGCAAGGTCCAAGTCGAACTTGTTGTGACGCTAAACCCCCAATTTCATCTTCTCACTGTTCCAACGTTGAGAGAATATTTGACTTCTACAGATTCATGTCCAGCTGACTTTCCTCCGACATCTTCGTTTCCTGATATGATGATATTATAAAAGGTAGTACAATTGCTCCTGAATGGTGATACCAGTCGCATGATGCCGCACCTAAAGCTCAAACATCGTGCCTTGGTCCGAAGTACCAGTCCCGGTGCACAGCATCTCTTACAACTTATATTCTTGCGATAATGGACTGTTGGGAATGTGGGTTCGCGAGTAGTATGCGTCTTGACCGGTTATGAGTAAGATTCTGACAGGTAAGAATTCATACAGATCGTGATGTTTCTTGTGCGACACGAGCGTGCACATGAGAACCTGCAGTAAGCATGGGATCAAGCGGCTGCTGGTAACAAGAAGATTAATGCAGCGAGGGTCCACTGATTTGCATCTGGCTGGGACGGCCATGCACGCAGAGTACTCTAGCTGGATACAGCTACAGCTGTGCCGCGTGGTGGACATCAATGACATTCGATGGATGGTGTGCTGGTACCATTGAATGGCTGAGTAGCGTGAAAGTCTATCGGAATCGAAAGTGAGTTGGGACTGTGCAGACTAGTGATTACTCTAGCACTAGGTGTTGGTTCGGGACAGAAACCGACAGGCGTCAGCGACACGAAGAAAAGTGCATTAGTTACTGTGTGGTACCCCACTTTTGGCAATTTTGAGGAAATTAAAACATTTTTGGAAAACTGTACCCTGGCAGCATTGTAAATAGCCTCCGGTACATCAAAACAGAGTGAATCCGGAAGATCGCGGGGATTCTCCAGGGATCTTGTAGAATCTGGGATTTGGGGTGCCGCAGTAAGGACAGGCACCACCCTCCCTGCGAGCTCTGCAGTTAGGATCTCTACGGCGCAAGGCGCAAAACCCGCCTTCGGAGGTTGCGTCCGCGGCTGTAGGGAAACCCCCGTAATTAGGTCAACCCTCGGGCGCCTTGACCAAGTTAGGATCCCGTTGGAAAGAGCTCGACGCACTGATTCCAACGAGCCCAAGAACGCTTGGAACGGACGAGGACTTAGGGAGTTATCGCTACTGGAAGAAACGGAGGCGGTCGCCTACGGCGGAAGGAGTTCGCCACCGGCGCGAATTCCGCCTACGCGGAAGGGGGAATCAAGTTTTGTCCTATGCGCGGACGAAGGCGTTCGCCTGTGCACAGGCGAAGTAGGGTTAGGGAAGGCGCGAAGTCCGCCTACGCACAGGCGCTCGCCTGTGCACAGGCGCTTCGGCGTCGGCGGAAAATCCGCCTTGGGCCCTAGAAATGCGCCTTGTGAGGTAGAAAGTGTACGGCGCCTTCCGCGCCAGCGCGGCGCCGCGTACGTCGGAAGAGCCGCCAGAGTAATCCAATCGGTACGGACCATGCGGACGGCACGGGTGGATGCGCTCTTGGACGGACGGAGTTGCGGCGGCGGAAGCGCCGACGGAGAGACAAGGAACGGACAGACTGGACGGAGACGGCTGACCACGGTCAACGCCTTCCGCGCCAGCGCAGCGCCGCGGACGGAATTCGCCTGCGCACAGGCGAACGCCTGTGCACAGGAGGATGTTCAAGTTCCGCGCCGGCGGAGAATCCGCCGAGGCTCCTGCCTGCGCACAGGCAGGAGTTGAATTTTGTCCGACATGCGGACACACGCGTCAAGGCAGAGGGAGATTGGCCGAGGGGCGGTACGAACAAGTGTACCGCGCAAGGCGGAAACTCGCCTTCGGCGCTACGCCCCCATGTCCGCAGGGTGACACGCTCGCGGAGTTCAAATCCGCCAATTCGAGCGTGAGAGTTTAATCGACGACGGCGGAGCGTGAAGCCGCGCGTGAGAGCGAAGACCGTTCCAGCGTACAGCCGGCGCGGCCTTCAAGTGAGACGTTCTTCACGACCAAGAGCCGACCATGACCTTCGATCGGGCGGCGGAGAACGTCCCATTCTTGAATTCGCGATTCCAATCTCTTGTGCGCGCTGCGCGCATCCATCTGCTGGCTGCGGAACACTCTTGACGTCGTCGCACAGGAGATTTCTTGTTGATTGAGGGAGAAGTGAGTGCGCGTGATTTGGAATTGAGGGCGATTAGAGTTTGCCGAGAGAGAAAGAAGCGCAGGCAGTGCGGAAGTAGAATGAGCGGGCGAGCGAACCCCAGGAACGCAATGACGAGACCGAGCAGATTGCGGATGGTGCCACTTCGCCTGCCGCAGAACGGGCTGCGCGCTTTCGAGGAGCGCTTAATAGCAAGAAAGCTCGATTTCTTGCTATGGGGATGGAATTACATCTGTGCGAATATGGTGCGCGAGTGGCTAGAGCCACAGGGACCACCCTCGCGCGGATTGCGTCCGCATGTTGATCGGTGGACAGTCCAAGATTGGGCGCAGGCGTTGGGAAGATGTGCTGGCATGCCAGGGCATCTCCTTTTCGACAGTGAGAGTATCAAGGTGACCAAGCAAGAAGAGGCGCAATTTGTGGAGCTGTTCAAGACCGGGAGGTCTACCAAGAATGGGTACAGGACCCGTGATTACAAGGATCGATTTCGCCGGACTTTGTCCGCGGCGCTGATGCAATTACTGCAGCCGCACCGCGCCTGCTACATCACATTGTGGCAGGTCTCTTTTGTGGAGTGCGTCATCGAGGGAACTCCAATTCACTGGGCGAGCATCCTGCACAGGGTGATGCGACAGCACGCGTTTGAGGAGAAGGGGGGAACTCTAAACCATCTTTCTCCTTTCCTCATCAATTTTTATCGACAGCGGAATTGTTTGACAGCGGCGGAGCTTGAACATTTTCCGCCATTGTCCATCGACCATCCCGGGAAGTATGTGCGGGAGAACGAGGTCGATACTGATGCAGAGGAGTCACCGACTTCGACCCCATCAAGACGGAGGGACGAAGGGAGACACACTCCTGCAGCGCGAGTGCCGCGGAAGCGGCGATGGAGGGAAGAGTCTGAAGAGGAGCAGCATCAAGAACCCTCTGCTCCCATTCGACCGCGGCCGCTGTGCGAGCCATACAGCCGGCCGAAGCAGAAGGCACGCAGACTGGTGTTGCCAGCTGACAGTGCAGACACGGCGACGATTGCGACGGAGATAGGAAGTGCGTCGCCAGAGAGGCGAGAGGAAGCGCGGACGACCGCAGGAGCAACGGGCCACGCTGCAACCTCGTCGGGAGAGAGGCCGCCTACGGGCCAAGGGCCTCCGGAGTTACCACGTGCGATGCGGACAGATGTTCCGTTTGCGCACAGGCGAACCTCCGCGGACGGACGAGCCTCCGCGGACCGGCGAACACAAGTGGACGTGGATCTACGCTTACGCGTGGGAAGGAGCAGTCCGCCTGTGCACAGGCGCTCGCCTGTGCACAGGACACCTCCACACGTGCCGCCTGTGCACAGGCAAGAATCACCCCCGTTCCAACGTAGGAAGGGGAAGGAGCCGGCGGAAGAACCGCCTACGAGACACCGGCTTGCAACCTCCGGGCTGACTCTCACTCAGGTTTACCTCTGATGGCTTTGTGGTAGCGCATCATGATTCTAGAAGACTAGGATTCATACTCTCACTCTTGTCCCAAACACCTTCTCTCATACACTCTCATGTATCACTCCAACTCACACTCAAACTCTCCTCACATCGCCCTCTTCACATAATCTCAAACACACGTCGATACTCCAAGATACTCAAAAACTTCACTCCTTCATTACTGAAACAAGTCCTCACACATGACTCTCCAAACTTGCTTGAGAGGTGCTACTCTACCTCTCTATTTATACTATTTGAGAAGTTACCATAGTAACATGTGGTAATTTCTCCTAACTTACTTTTACCTAGGTAAGTTTGACTAACCTTCTCTACGTGGCAACATGCCATTGGCCTACCTAAACCTTCTAGAAGCTTCCGGAATCCAAGGTTGAGGTGGCGACATGCCATTGGAAGCTTTTAAACTTCTACAAGCTTCCTAGCCACTAAGTCAACATTAGACTTAGTCTAGCCAATCATCTTTCATACATTTAGCCAAACCAATCAAATCCAAGCTTCTAGTCAAATATCTAATCCCTTGGAATCTAGAACTTTTGTATAAGACAAAATAGAAGGGCTCACTCCTTGTAAAAGACAAAATAGAAGTGCTCACTCCATTCTTCTAGAACTCCGCTAATTATTCCGCCAACTATAAACATTGTAGCTAAACTTAGTCATGACTAGATAAACTTAGTTATAACTAACTAGTTTAGTCATAACTAGCTAGTCTTAGCTATGCCTTGGCTAATCATCCTTATTCCCTTGACCACTTCTAAGACTTAGTACATATGTGCAACACCCGGTCTTACATTTACCCCCGGACCAAGATTTCACTACGCCCTCGGAGTGAAAGAATCTGATCTTCGATGGAATAACTTCAACTTGTCGTGGTTGACTCGATCGAAGTGACGTCCTCCTAACTCCTTGATGTCATAAGTGAAATTTCCCCACACCTTCTCAACTATGAAAGGTCCAAAATACTTAGGAAGAAACTTTTTCCTAGCTCTCTTGTATCTAATTGCATCAAAGAGCATCACCCAATCACCTTCCTTGAACGGTTTCAAGTTCTGGTTTCCACTTCGTTTGTCGTGATACTTCTTCTGCAACTGTTGAGCCCGCTCCACTCGTACCATGGCTAGTGCTCGAGCTTCCTCCAACTCCATCAATTGTTGTTGGCGAGACTTGATGGCTTCTGCTCCATTTGATTTCTTCAACCTTTAATGGATTGTTGTGAATGTTGTCAAGTCAAACTGTATGGGAAGTTTTGACTCAACTCCATACACCATCCGAAAAGGTGAGTATCCAGTAGATGTCTTCCATGTTGTGCGATACTCCCATAAGATAGCATGGAGCCTCTTGTCCCAATTGTGTTTACTCCCGTCCATGTCTGCATCCTTGGCCAACATCATACACAAAGTGTAGTTGGTCCGCTCCGCCAACCCATTAGCGTTAGGTTTGTAGGAAGTGGTCACTCGAGCCTTGATGGAAAAGTGCTCCAACATGGCTTGAATCATACTTCCCACAAATTCTCCTCCTCTATCTGATACTAACTCCAATGGACAACCAAATCGAGTAATGATTCTCTCATATAAAAATCTACCAACCTCCTTCTCATTAGTAGATTTAAGTGGTCTTGCCTCTACCCACTTCGTAAGATAATCTGTAGCTATCACAATGAACTTATTCCCTCGAGGAGTAAGATTCAAAGGACCTACAAAATCTATTCCCCACTTTTCAAAAGGACCTAACACTGGTACAGAAATCATAGGAGGGGTTTTCATGGACTTTTTAGCAAAAGCTTGACACACATCACAACTTTTGCAATATTCCACACAATCCTTAAAAATACCCTTCCAATGATAACCAACATCAAGAATTTTGAAGGCAGTTACCTTCCCCGCAAAATGTCCTCCACATACTGCACCATCATGAAACTCCTTCATGAGTTGTATTGCCTCTCCTCTCCCAACCGCCCTTCGTAGAAGTCCGTCAGCTCC
Source organism: Marchantia polymorpha subsp. ruderalis (assembly GCA_037833965.1). NCBI lineage: Eukaryota > Viridiplantae > Streptophyta > Marchantiopsida > Marchantiales > Marchantiaceae > Marchantia > Marchantia polymorpha. The sequence continues at coordinate 17,800,348 of AP031355.1, forward strand.
TTGATGAAAAAGTACCTTCTCCATGATCATATAAGGTTGACATCTCTTCACTAATGCATTTTTCTCCCTTTGATGCATTCCTTGAGGAAACTCTCCTCTAGAGATGAAATCCCAAATTTCCTTGTACTCCTCCGGTACTGTTGTCACCGTGTCCATGACTAGCAAGTCCTCATCCGGAAAGGTGTCATCTACTGACTGATCTCCTCCATCATCATATGCTCTCGACATCAAATCCGCATTAGCATGCTTCTTTCCAGGTCTATCCTCAATGGTATAATCAAACTCTGCTAGTAGTAGCTTCCATCTAGCTATTCTCCCTTCAGCATTAGGCTTGTTGAAAATGTATTTCAAAGCCTTATGATCAGTCACTATAGTGAATCTCCCACCCAACAAATAATGTCGAAACTTCTTAAGTGACAAGATTACAGCTAAGGCCTCTCTCTCTGTCACTGAGTAATTCTTCTCCGCTTGAACCATTTGTCTACTAGCATAGGCAATTGGATGATCATGCTTTTCATCATCTAATTGACTCAAGGTGCATCCTACAGCAATATTTGATGCATCTGTGTAGAGAATGAAAGGTTTACCCCAATCCGGTTTCGCCAAAATTGGAGCCGTCACCAACGCCTTCTTGAGAACTTCGAACGCCGTCTTTGCAGCTTCATCCTTGAAAATGAGTTCGTACTCCACTCCCTTCTTCATGTAATTCGTCAAGGCATGAGCTTTGTTGGAGAAGGACAAGATGAACCGTCGATAGTACCCCACCATACCAAGGAATTGCCTCAACTTGGTTAAAGTCGCCGGAAAAGGTAACTCCATGATCCGTGTCACCTTCTCTGGATCCACCGCTATACCATTCTTGGAGATGATATGCCCCAACAATAGGCCTTCCTCACATCCAAAAATGCATTTTTCTGGATTGAGTGAAGCCTTAGCTTCCTCCAGCCGTTGAAGTATTTTGATCAAATGATCAAAATGATCCGCTTTCCTCCCGTAAACACAAAAATCATCTATGAAATCCCTTACAAACTTTCCAATGAAAGGTTCAAACACTCTATTCATGAACCTTTGAAAAGTGGCAGGAGCATTACATAGACCAAACGGCATCACTCTAAAAGCGAAGGTTCCCCATGGAGTAGTAAAAGTTGTTTTGAGTTGGTCTTCTAAGGCAATTTGGATTTGGTTATAGCCACTATAACCATCTCCAAAACTATACCACTCATGGCCAGCAACCTCCTCTAGAATCTCATCTATGAAAGGCAAGGGATAGTAGTCTTTCTTTGTGACAGCATTCAACTTTTTGTAATCTACGCACACTCGTAGCTTACCATTCTTCTTCTTCACTATCACAATTGGAGACACCCATTCAGAATTTTCTACCTCGTAGATGAAGCTAGCCTCCTTGAGCTTGTCGATCTCCTCCTTCACCACAAGAGCCGTAGGTGGATTTATTCGGCGTTGCTTTTGCCGAATAGGACGAGCTTTCTCCTCCAACTCGATGCGATGAGTCTCCAACGTCACATGCTTAAGATCCTTGTAACTAAAGGCAAAAACATGAATATATTTGCGAAATATATCCAGAAACTTTGCCTTTTCCTCCTTGGTAACCTTGGGACCAAACCTGAGAGTGGACAGTCGTCGACACACCTCCTCTTCGCTCATCTCCACTTTGTCAGGATCTTTCTTCACTCCAGGCCTAGGCAACAACTCCATGGCAGCAATGACTTGTACTTGAACATTATCATCAGAAGAGTACTCCGATGATGTTTCTTGATCAGAAGTTGAGATGTCTGTGTCAACTTCTGAAAAGCTACCACTCTCTTCACTCTCAGATTCCCAATACTCGTCAGTTGGTCTATCTGAGTCAGTGGTGGATTCCCCTCCTCTCGTCAAAGGAACCTTAACTCGATGGTTCTTTGGGCCTATCCTCAAATAGCCCTTGTGCCATCGGTCCGTAGTCCTTACCGCCCTCAACCAAGGACGTCCCAACAGCAAGTCGTAGCTAGCTTCCTTGAGAATTTGGAAGGAAAGCAAAGTTTGCACTCCCCTCACACTAACCACAACTTTGTCTACCACCCCCAGTGGTCTTACCTTTTGTTTGTTGGCCATACCAACAATTATGCTAGAAGGTCTAGAAGGTTGCATACCCAACTTCTGCATCAACCTCTCAGACATGGCATTCACAGCCGATCCACCATCAACCAACACATCTGATACATCATGTCCATTGATCCTCACTTCGATCTTTGAAGCATGTGTACATACCTCCGAAGCAGCCGCATCCACCACCCCAACTCCCACATTGGTCATGTGAGCCTTCCCCTTAGATTTCCGCTTCTTGGTCCTTGTGGAGATAAGACTTCCTCTTAACTCCTTCCGAATGGCTGGATTCAAGGCAATCAGCTGACCAACTGTTATATTGGCCTTCTGATTTCCTACATCCTCCACCACGTCATACTTAGCTTGAGAAGATGAAATGGAAAAGTCATCCATGCCCAACTTCTTCCTTGGTACTCTTGGTTGACTCACTCCACTTGACCGTGTACTTCGACTTGGCGTGTCCTCCATGAAAATCGACTCGTCCGCAAATCGGGCCCGCTTCTTCTCATGAGCAAGGATATCCACTTTCGATTTTGAGCTCTCCCCTTTCTCAAAAGTGCATTGATGAGGGAATACATCAATGGATGCTACTCCCTTATCCTTGGCTTGTTGCGTGGCCGGTGCATTGTTGTTGTGCCGAACTCCATCATGTTGTCGAGGGTTAGGACAATTCCTCTGAAAATGAGGACCTCCACAAGAAAAGCAAGAAACCGCAAAGTTTCCTGAAGGTGGATTTCCTCTTGGAGGATAATTTCCATACCCCCTAGAGCCTCCTCCTACGTTCTGATTCCTCTTCTCCCACAACTGTACTACATTGATCTTGAGATCTGCTAGAGTCTCCGTGATAGATTTCAACTCATTTTGAAAATCCACACTAGGATTCGCTATCGTGGATGAAGTAGAAGTGTTTGAAACAATAGACCTTCCTACAACCGGTGGAGCTACTTCTCTAGCCACCAAGCTAGAATCATCATCTTCTAAGCTCTCCTCCATTCTAATAGCAATTCGAATGGCTTCAGCCTTAGAAGAGGGCTTCTCGTATCTCACCTTACTTCGAATCTCAGGTCTCAAACCTCCAACGAAGTTCTTCATGAGTATCGCCCTTATCCCCACCATTGTAGCATCCACTTCGTCTCCGCCCTTCCTCAACACCACGTGGAATCTAGATTCCAACTTCTCGGTTCTCTCCACATAGGTCCTCACCTTCTCGTTCTCTCCTTGTTTCAAGAAGGTGACCTCACACATCAACTTTTCATAACTTTCACTGGGAAGAAAGTTTTCGATCAGGTTCTCCGTTAATGTCTCCCACGTGTCGTCCTCCGAATGCTCCCTCTTGTACTCCTTGTACCACTTGAGAGCAGAATCCTCCAAGAAATCCGGCAAAAGCATAGCCCACTCGTCTTTCTTCCTCTCATTGTTTCCTATGCAAGCCCTCTTGAAGTCCCTAACAAAAGCTTCTACATCCTCATTCTCCCTCCCATAAAATACCGGAAGCTTCCCCATTTCCAACTAATTTTTTTTTTTTTTTTTTTTTTCTTCTTTTCTATTGGAAATTTATATGGGGCTTCCTAATACAATATAAACAACACTAACTCCATCCTTGAGTAATTCATCAAAGGAAACACAAAAGGAATTGGTTGTTCCAAGATAGCCAAAGCTCTCTCCTCTCCTAGGCATACGATGAGTCTTACCCTCATCATCATCTTCTCCATCATTCGAATGATGATCTCCATCTTCAGTTGGAGCTTGAACCCGCTGAGGTCACTTTCTCTGTTTCAGCACTTAGCTTGCCGTCAAACCCTTCCACAAGTGATTCCAGAAGTGCCTTCACTCCGCTGCATTCGTGTCCCGCTGGTAGCCCAATCACTCCGCAATTGTCACAGAAGGTCGCGCTTTGGGATTCATGTGGCGATGATGGTCCCAAGTGAAGTTTCAAATCTCCCAAGTTCCTCTTGCTCCTCAATCTTCTATCTTTGTTCCGCAGGGAACAATTGACAACCTTATGGCCCTCCTCTCCACAATAAAAACAAGTTTCACGTTTGACTCTTGGAGATTGACTCACTACTCTTTCTTCAAACTCCACCTTGAATTCTCTTGTATTGGAGTCTAAAGACACTATAACATCCAAGCCTTGAGGTACTTTGGATAACCTAACCTTCCAACCTTCTTGTTCACTCATTTTCCCATAAGGTAGAAACCACTCAAAAGACCTCTCCCAGAAACGCTATCTACTTGACGAAAACTGTGAATAAAGAAATCAAAAACTTTTGCTTTGTTATCTTGCTTTTGTACCCCCTCAACTTCAAATCAACATAACTTCGTCTCTAGACGTGATCTCTTAGTGAAATTTTGACTCAAACGTAGCTTATCTTCCAATACACACTCGTACAAAGTTTCAAAGCCTAACTTGAAATACAGAAAAAGTAATCAACTCTGTACAAACTTTCCAGAGAGCAGACTTTTGATACCCGTGAAAATCCACTCAACTTCTAACTCTCATATCTTTCTGTTAACACATGATCTAGACCTGAAACAAAAACGTGAACTTTTTCTATCTTCCAATCTACAATCAATAAAAACTTTGAAGAATACCTTCAAAAATACTTTTTCGGTGTCTAAGATCAATTTTCTCTCAAAAAGACATGTTTACGTGAACAAAACATACAAAATCACTTCTAGGCTATCATATGAGACTATGGGATAAACAAAGGGAATTTCGCTCTCAAGCACACTCTCCGCTCTTTCATTCCCCAATGTTAACACCAAGTGATCCCTCATGGATACTTTCTCTCGAGCTAGAAATCGAATCCTAAACATTCCGCCTTCTAGATTGAGGTCCCGGCAACGGAACCAAAAATGCAACCTCCGGGCTGACTCTCACTCAGGTTTACCTCTGATGGCTTTGTGGTAGCGCATCATGATTCTAGAAGACTAGGATTCATACTCTCACTCTTGTCCCAAACACCTTCTCTTATACACTCTCATGTATCACTCCAACTCACACTCAAACTCTCCTCACATCGCCCTCTTCACATAATCTCAAACACACGTCGATACTCCAAGATACTCAAAAACTTCACTCCTTCATTACTGAAACAAGTCCTCACACATGACTCTCCAAACTTGCTTGAGAGTTGCTACTCTACCTCTCTATTTATACTATTTGAGAAGTTACCATAGTAACATGTGGTAATTTCTCCTAACTTACTTTTACCTAGGTAAGTTTGACTAACCTTCTCTACGTGGCAACATGCCATTGGCCTACCTAAACCTTCTAGAAGCTTCCGGAATCCAAGGTTGAGGTGGCGACATGCCATTGGAAGCTTTTAAACTTCTACAAGCTTCCTAGCCACTAAGTCAACATTAGACTTAGTCTAGCCAATCATCTTTCATACATTTAGCCAAACCAATCAAATCCAAGCTTCTAGTCAAATATCTAATCCCTTGGAATCTAGAACTTTTGTATAAGACAAAATAGAAGGGCTCACTCCTTGTAAAAGACAAAATAGAAGTGCTCACTCCATTCTTCTAGAACTCCGCTAATTATTCCGCCAACTATAAACATTGTAGCTAAACTTAGTCATGACTAGATAAACTTAGTTATAACTAACTAGTTTAGTCATAACTAGCTAGTCTTAGCTATGCCTTGGCTAATCATCCTTATTCCCTTGACCACTTCTAAGACTTAGTACATATGTGCAACACCCGGTCTTACAGGCCCTCGGGGCCAGACCCTCCGGCGCACCACGCGCCGCAATTCGCGCCTTCGGCGCCAGGGCCTTCGAGCCGAGGAGATACGAGCAGAGAGCGTGCGGAGGCCGCACCATCGGCGGGAAGTCCGCCGATAGATGCGCCTTCGGCGGTAGGGCCTATAGGCCAAGGAACATCGGGCGTGCGGCCCCCGGCCATGTCGCCTTCGGCGATAGATGTCCACGGCGCTACGCCTGCGGCGGACAAGGCGCCGGCAAATGCGCCTGCGCACGGGCCGGGCACAGCCCCCACGGACCGATCAAGGGAGCAGCAGACGATGGAGCGGAGTGACTGTCCGCGGGATGAAATCTCGATGCGCGATGCGCAATCCAACCCCGCGCAGTCACCCTCTGCTCGATCGCCTTCTGCGGCGGACGACGGCGACAGAGAGAACGCGGTAGGCAATCAACAAGCGAGCGACGGGGATGCCGCTCGGGTACATTCGCCTTCCGCCTTAGACATTTTGGCGACGAGCAGCGAGGCTGCAGCCGTGCCTTCGCAGGCAGCACACGTCGAGGACGTGCAGCCCCACTCGGGGCAGTCGCCGACGCAATCAATGGCGACTGAAATCCTCCACTCGGATGATGACGACGGAGGCTCCACGGAAGAAATGTCAGGAGCAGAAGACACCGAGGAGGAGGAGGAGGAAATTGTTGGAGCGCCGGCGGCGGCGCTCTCTGAGCAGGTGATTCCGTTGCTGCGGTACTTGGATCGCAAGGTCGATAAATACGCCGACCCACTCCAGCCGGGATCTTACATCGAGTTAGTGCGCAGGCGGACTCGCACTAAAGTCCACACCAGCAAGCTATTAGCTAGAGTGGACCAGGAGTTGAAGGACTTGAAGGAGAAGCATGCGTGCTTGTGGGGTCAGTACAAGCTTAATCAGAAGTTCTACAAGCACACCGAGAAGATGAAGGATGAGAAACTGGGCGAGCTCACCAAGGAGCAGGTGAAGGTCAAGGAAGCACTCGATTCTGAGCAGGCCCAGAATCGGATTTTGTCAGAGGAGCTCGTGCGACAGACGCGGTTGTTGGAACAATGTCAGCTCGCACGGCAGGCGGATGAAGAGTTAATTCGCAGGTTACAGTCAGAGTGTGGCGAATTGAGAGCGCAACGTGCTGAGGCCGAATCGCAATTAGTGATAATTGAAGAGGATCGCAGGAAGGAGGCGGATCGCACGAAGGTGGAGACGGCGAGGCGAGTCGCCCACTGTCTCAAGGGCTACGCCCACTGGGAAGTGAAGGCGCAGGAGAAACTCACACTGCGTGAGTTTGAATTGCGCGCAGCCGGGTTGTTGTCAGGCGACAGTAGGAGTCGGCGGAAGGTAGCGAAGAAGCTCGAGGCCTTTCTGTCGAAGGCACAGGATACCATGTCCGCCCTCGAAGGGGAGGTGTCCGCGGCGTTGCAGCGGTTGGGACTGCGCAGTCGAGCGGAAGATTGGCAGGGTAGAGAGTTAGTGCGCGGCAGTCGGCCGCGCAGGAGACGTAGTACAGGTTCCGCGGAGTGTAGTGTAGCGTGGTTCCGTGCAGGCGTGTAGCGTAGTGCAGTGTAGTGTTAGGTAGGACTTAGAAGGTATAAAATAGTTCCAGGCGTTTTGCCTGGGGTTCTTTCCCATCAGAAGTGCAGATCAGGAACCCATTTCCTTTGCGTGTTTGTGTCCTTGAGTTCTGTCACCACGCACGAGGAGTTACAACTTAGCGTTCCGCATTTTGTAGCTGAAGGCCTGCGGCCGAATGTTCAGAGCTAGTACATTGGTTAGAGACTTGAGTAGTTCGGATCTGCACCTGCGGGTGACTGCCGATGCTCAGAGCCAGTGACTAGTTAGATACTTGAACAGTTTCGCCCCTACACCTTCGAGTGTTTCTTTCTGATTGTACTCCTTTGGGATTTTTCCCCTGAATGCCAAAGTGAAGTTTTGCTACTTCGTGTAAGCCTTGGTTGTAAATTCAGGTTACGCTGCAGCAGGTGCCTTGAGGGTAACCCCTGTAGTATTTCTGGGAATGACAAGTGCCTGAGAATTCAAACTCTTCAATAGACTGTTGTTGTGTTACTGGAATGTTTCTCAGTGAGTCCTTCAGTGCGGACCTGTGTTCTCTGCGCGTTTTGTGAGTTGAGAGTGTTGTTCACCGCGTCTGAGTGACTTCGATCCGAAGTAGGTAGTCCAAACCGGGTTTCCTACACTAGCAGCAAGCTAGTGGAAGCGTTGTAAAAGCCGGAGTTGGAAGTCACTGCCCGCAGCTTTGCCGAGTGTGCTCGTGAGAGACTTTCCCCCTGAAATCTTGAAGTAGAGGTCCTAACAGATCTCTGGGTTGTGTTTCTGTAGTTTCAGGTGTGTGTGTGTGTGTGTTACGCTGCACTGTGCGACCTCCGAGTGCGCTCCGAGTGGACACTTGCAGTATTTCTGGGAGTGACAGTCGCCTGAGAATTCAAACTCCTCAATAGTCTGTTAAAACGTGACACTTTGTACCCTGTGTGTTCCTCTGTCCCTGTGGGTTCGACCTTTCTACCACTATATTGCAGTTTTAGCCTTTAGTGGGTTATTACATACTGAGTGGTGTGGCTGATTACTGCTTCATCACACAAGTGGTCATCAAACGAACCGTTAGTTCTAGCCAGCTCATGGACTACATTCAGGGCCCATGAAATCGTGAAATACCGTAATTGGAGAAAATATATATAAGTTTTTTTCAAAGATTGCGTCAGCAAGCACGACATGTATTCCACAACACTGTCTTCGGACGCAAAGTTTACATTCTCTCCATGACAGACCGTCTGTTCACAGTCTTGCACATGGCGTAATCCGATGTTTGTTACGGACTTGTCTGAAAAGTATACTCTGATCACAAGCGCTGGCGTAGTTGACAATGGAAGGCGCTTACAGACATCGATCTTACATTCATTGTTTGACCATGTCTACTTCAACTGTAGACACGTTATTTCCCACAGGACTTTCTCTTCTGCTACTTTTCCTACACATTCAACGCTATCTTAAGGATCTGCTTCATGATACTTGTATGTTTTTGGGCCTCTCAAATTTTCGCTTTCCTTGAAAGGCCTGAAAAACTGCAAAGCTATGTCCGCAAGATTTAGTTTTGCCACATAATAACTCTAAATTGGAGGTAAGTTGTTAAGCATTTTCAGGAGTTTACGGTCCTTCAGACATTGTTTACGTCAACTAGCAAAAATCTCAAAACTTAGTCAATACGTCTTCTATCATTCATCGGAAAATAAATTCTATCACTCTGATATTCGATATATCATGACGATTGGCTGAGAATTCGAACCATATGATAGGACTTCAAGATTATCAATATTATACGTAGATAATTGTTTCTATAGTAATAGCCATGTATAGTAATGCCTGTCCCTGGGCTGCAGAGCCCGGAATGTCATCTATTAGGCAAGCAGATGCGTCCTCTCAAGCCCTTAGCAGTCGGTGTCTGAAACCAAAGCCAGAGCTCTCAAATCAGGTATAAGTGTTATGTATGTTTAATTTTCGTTATTATCGTGATGCCCTCACACTGTTTTGTGGTCTAAATTAGTGGAATATGCCAGAAGATCGTACTCGTGATTATGGAAGCTTATTCTGTGAGCGTGTGTCGATATCGCCTCCACGATTTGCCTTTGTATTTAATAACGAAGGAGAAAGGTACCTTTCCAACTTCAAGTTCCGGTGTCAGACCCTGACGAGAAGGGCTAATTGTTGAGTGCATCAGTTCCCATACACGAATTTTTAATTCGGAAGCCACAGCTGAAGGCTGAATCTACCCTTCCAGATTCCTGGGATGTTAGTCAAGAGCAATTGTGCTCTTCACGAAAACATTTCCCGAAGCTATATTCAAGTGCAGCTGTTAGAATAGCTTTTCACATGAAGAAAGCTATTATGAAAGGCCTCGCCCGCGCATACAAACATCAGTCCATCCAAATCCATGAAAATCAGTAAGTTTCTGCCACTGGTTATGTTAGAAGTCGTATCGGGATATTTTGAATTCACAAACTGGCCATAAACTTGTTGATCGAGTCTTTCAAGCTCGCGTAAATCAATTTATTCTTCTCAACAGAATCAGTCTCTGGAGAAACTTACATTCGACAATCCCTGACGAATCTCTGGAACCTCTCTAATCCAACCTCCTCGTTCCAGTTTGCAGCAGTTGTAGACTATGACGTACATCCCTTTCCTACGCTTGGTGGTATGATTCCGAACGGAGGAAGCTCAAACAACCAGAGCAGGGCAAGATCCTCGCGAGTCTACAAATGGAACTTATTCTGATGTTCTGGAAATGAATTAATGAATCTATCTATTCTATCAATCTGTCAAAAAATGCTGTGAGACTAAAAATCCCCGACCTGTTTCTAATTGAATTGATCTAAAACATGTCGAGTCTCTAGAAGGACCTACTAATTTACGAACTGACATGTCTTGCGGATTTCACCCTCGGTACCAGTGAGCACACCAAGGTTTCCCATTTTCACCATGCCAGCGGCGAATTCTGTAAAGAAGCTTGAGCGAGGTTTGGAGAAAGTAGTGACGACTTTCTTGCCTACAGGGTTGGTAATGAGGGTGGAGTCGGTCATGAAAATTCCCTTGCCCTGCAGCACATTTTTGTAGTAGGCTCGGTCGAAGTTGTTCGCTGTGGAGTCGATGAAGATTGTGTTGGTCCTGTTACCCTGAGGGCAAAGCTTCTTGAGGAAGACAGCGAAGTTCTTATTCATGGCAGGGTCGGTGTCATTGGCATCATCCCTTCCAGTGAAGTTGTAGAGATGGGGGAGGATTCCATTGCAGTGAGACCGACCGATAGTGTGTGCACCTGCACAGAATGCAGCCAGAACAAATATCAGTTCTGCCCTTGAGGTACCCACCTTTCTGTTCTTAAGCAAAAGAGGATACTTGACTTCGTTGCGTTTTTTATCTATACGCAAATTTAGTGCAAGCAGCTGAAATGACAGAATGCAAGGATTCCAGACCTGAGAGTGTGATCATTTCTCTGGCACCGAACCCCTTGGCAGCAAAGTTAGCAACGAGCCCACTGAAGTTGAGCACAGGGAATGGTAGATTTGTGTCAGCCATCAAGGCTGTGGAGTTCCCTCCATCTCTGCGACCCAAAGCGACGGACCAAGTTGGGCCTCCAACCTGTCAATGCGACGGAGGCAGAAAGATTTGCAAGACTTAGAATTCGAGAGATGGGTAGATCCGATGCGAAATGTGTAAACAAAAACCCTTCTGTAAATGTCAAGTATGCAGCTGGCGGGATGATGTTAAAAGAATGGAGACCGACCTTGGCTGTGGCGTCACGGGCAGCAAGGATGAGAATATCTGCGCAGGACACAACTCCTGGGCAGGATTGTTCTAGAGCTGCCTTAATTTCATCGATCTCTGCAACTCCTCTGAGGCCGAAGTTCACATGAGCTTCCCTCTCCGCTTGGTTGGTTTCGGTCGAGTTCAAGAGAACAGAGCCATCGCAGCCCTGGAATCATCAGATAAACAAAATATCGGCTGCTAGTGAGCAACACTGCTCTTAATTACCACTTTCTAGCAACACTTCCTCTGCACTTCTAAAGTCCGGGAAGACATTCTCAGCAAATATAATTCTCTTGGAATGTTCACGTCATCAGAAGTTGATACAAATCAGTGTGGATGTGGATCATGAATTCGTACCCCGACCCAGCAATCATGGAACTGTAACCTGTTGAAGGCACCAGCAAAGTTTCTGTCCTTCTTGAGGAACTTGGTGACGTATGCATCGACGATGGAAGCTGCTTGAGGGCAGCTTTCATAGTAAAAGTCCTCAGACAGACCAGCTGCGTAGGGACTCATCGCAGTGCATGCGCATACTGTTGCCAAAAGTACAACGCTCACCAAAAGCGCATTGGGGCCATTGGCGCTTGCTGATGCCATCTTCGCTCGCTGCAAAGTAAGCTGTTCGCATAGCATCGTACGAGACAGTTAGAACAGCAGACAATGAATGGGAGGACTTTGTAAATCTGACTATGTCCACTCCTTAGTGAATTCATCAGAACAGTCTGTCTTAACAATGTCACTGGACAATTCACCGGAGACTGTGAATCATATTTAAAATACTCGAACTCAATTCGAAAACAGTGTTGCGTAATAATGGTACCTGCTGATGGCACTTCGTTGCAAGGAGATACAGCTGGGCTCGAAGAATGAGCCAATGATGATTACCTTCATCAAAGAACAGGCATTTATAGTTCTGTTGAAATCAACAGTTGCTTGAGCAGGCGGGCATGATTTCCATCGTGCATGGGATCCTTTCATTTAGGATTGATAACTGGCCTCGCAAATGCCAGCAGACAAAAGTCGGCATATGATGTGGATTCGGAGAAGGATCTCTCTCGTGCATGAGATGTGCATTGGGAAACGCTTGACTTTTTCTGAAACTTGAGATGAATTCAACGCTTGTACAGTCCGCATGCTACAGAGAAGGTTTCGTGTGTGCGTCTGCAGAGAGTATATACTGGAGCGATTTGTTTCGAAGCCCTCAGGTGACACAAGATGTTTCCCTTGAGTTTTAAATTGCAACGTAGTCTCTCAGGGAACATGCAGCACAGTCGTTACACAGAATCAATACCTTAACAGAGGTTTAAGGATGTCCTCGTATTGTGAAAGTGGTAAATCGTCAATGGAAGCCTTCTGTTGTTTCTGGATGCATGAAAGCCAGCAACATTCAATATATGTTGCCAGAGATGCAACTAAAAGTTGATGGTTACAATCTTCTTTCACAATGTGTCTGAACTGATAATCTACTTACGGTTGTCTGACCACTGCCTCTCTATCTTGGTTTGTTCTAAGTCATCCCGTCCTCAATTACAAACCACTAGTCGACCTCATATTAGAAACAGGAATTGAAGGAATTTTGTGTATGACTCTTTATTACATAATGTGGTCTTTCTGTCATCAGCAATGTCTGGATTCCATGTCCGAGCAGGACCCTGGATTGCAGTTGTCACCTGTAAATAATAAATTCTGTAAGGAAGATCAGATGGCTTCAACCGGAGAATTACTCAGCTATTAGCCTGAGGGAATATTCCATATTTTGCACAGGCCAAGCCCTAATTTATCGGTACATAATCTCACCATGTTTTTGCTTCTGCAACTGTCTGTATTTTTTACAGTAGAATAAGAACTAGATATGTATACAAAGCGCGTATTTTTGAGGACAGTGTCTTTTGGTTTCAGGAAAGGAACACGAATACATTACTGAAAGCACTCACATAAGTCATTGTCACTGCCTTTAAGTGATTAGTAAGACTAAGTCGTAACCTCCTACAGTTATATTGTAAAGAGATTATTCGATGTCGCATTGCGTGGGCGATATTGTGTGTGCTTCGAGCATAATTCTCGGAGCCAACATCAGATTAAAGCCATGAATTGCAAATGACAAATATATATATATATGGATTAACCAAGGAAATACGTGTATACATCTTCAAAGAGATGAATCTATGCATGCTTTATCGTTTCCATCCAGGATCTAGATTTCAATCTATGTAATATACGTGATTCCAGGGGTTTGTTCCTCTTTGATTGCCTGCAGTTACGGCACGAGCTACATGAAGTAGTATCTATACAGCATCAGATTCAAACCAAGCTGGCTCACGCGTATACATGTTCTTTTGACATACTGGTTCGCCACGTCCCTTTAGTCTCCAAGATTTCAGACACCTCTTGAGAATCTTGGGAATTAAGTTGAACATTGTACGAAGAGCGAGCAGATTGGTATGCATTGCGAGGCTGGATGAAAACGAAATGCTTCCCTTAATGAGAAACTCCTGGAAAGATGACATCTGGGGCTACATCTAAATCGGTCCGGGAAAAAAGAAATTGTACACCAACTCGACAACATTTTCACAAATCAAGTGACGCTCACGGAATAAGCTTATGGAAGTGACACAGCACCCCATGAACATTTAAAACATCTCCTGCACTTCCAAAGCTCCTATCTCCTATTGCAAGGTTTGGATTGTAACCAGGGGATATAATCTCGAGGTATAGTATTAACAGTATTAGTATTAACTTTGAGGCAGATTAACCAGTCCTCTCTCATTTTGAGGGTAGAACGGACCCAGAGTGACTCCTGAGACTCAAGAGCTTAGGCGCATTCTGCCATGGCGATTGAAGTATATGGGTCGAGTAGAGAGTCACATGCGATAGGAAGTCGAGTTTGATTGAAGAAGTGGGACGCGAACCCATGAGTTAAAGGATGAAAAAGACTTAGACCAATAGACGATACGAAATGCACACCAGTTTTGGTTTCGATGAGAAGAGATGGTTTTAATCTTCAAGATTGTCAAACAGATATAGGAATTTGAAACTTAACGCATTCCGGAAAAGAGTTGCCAAACTAAACTTCAAACTAAATCTCCTCGCGTTAACTGCACCATTTAGGAGTGCATGCATAAGGCGGAGATGATCTTGAAATTCTTCAAGTGCGTAAACGCTTAGCACTAGATGGTAATGGTAAATAGATCAAGCCAGTGGGACCCAAAGGGTCAAAAGGCTGAAAAACACGATACAACAAGAGTAAAGTTGCTTGAATACTCCACAAGAGAGAGAACTGGGAGAGGTGAAGACTTCTGACTGACTGTCAAGGTCGTGACATACATTAGTGGTCACTCTTAGCATGAGAGTAAAGTTCCTTGACTATTCCACACGAGAGAAAACCGGAAGAAGTGAAGGCTTCTTGTCTTAAGGTAATACTAACCAACTGTCAAGGTTCGTGACATACATTAGCGGTCACTTTGTACAGGCGGGTCCAACTTTACAACTTCTAGTAGTATATATATATATAGAGAGAGTCTTAGGATATTGTCCCAGGACAAATACTCTCGTCAACATAATTTGTACATATTTTTTAGCTATCAATACTACTTCTAGTTTTTTCACTTGGAATTTTAACATTTTTAAATCTCACTTCAATCTAATCTTTTGTTCAATAGTAAATTTGTCGTCCACATCAGTTTGTCGAGAGTGCACTACTAGTCTTGTACTCAAAATTTTGAATTTTTCACTTCACATGATCACTCGGAGCAAGGGATGCAAACATATGCTATTTCATTTACTTGTGAACCTCCAAGCTTCTCGAAGTCAATATAGATGACGAATCCAACATCTTGATGCATGACTTAGTTTTCATACTACAACAGCCACAAAGAGAGAATGCCTACGAAGAAAATGACGTGAAACAACCCCACGTTGCTTGCGCGTCAATCCAGTTTAATTAGCAAGTCCGGTTTCACAACCGCCAAAAGAACCTCGAATCAACTTGCCAAAGAAGTTTGACTGAGATTGTACAAAAATTTGAGATTTCATCAATCAAGTTTGACTTAACTTCCGTCTTTAACCACACAGATTGTTAATAGAAGACTTAAAAATCACACTTATTGGATCACTTCTTAGGAGAACCGCTTATCTTGGTTATTGTCACTATTGGAGATATATTTCTCACTTCTGGAAGAATATTTTCAATTTCAGATCAAAGGCAGAATTTTGAAATTACTCTAAAGTAATTTGAAAATATATTAACAGAAGTGAAGAATTTTTTCAATGACGGTTGCGACCAGCTTCAAAATACTTTGCAAAATGTCAATAACTGACATGTGACATTGAATGGAATGATAAGGTTCTCATCATCATGTTTCAACGAGGTCTACTCAACAATATCAAAATTTTGTTGTTGAACTTAGCCAAACAAATTACTTTCTCATATGTTATTCTCATAAAGAAATAATTTTAACAACTGGCTTTTGGAGCAGCGAGAGAGCCGACAATTGCTTTTTGAAATATATTAAACAAATTACACAACTTTTGCATGCCAAATATCTTCAAGCATTTTGAGCTCAAACCACATGAAAATTGATATTTTGAGAGATAATAAAATAAAGCAAAAAAAGACAAATAACTATTTTCAGAAGCACTTGTGTTTTATTTGGAGAGTAAAGTTTTGAACTAAAATAAGAGCATTCTGAAACCTCAAGGGCCAAAGGCGCGCAAATTTTGAAGCAGTTGAAGCATTTTCAAGCCAAGACACAAGAACACTAGATTTCAAAATAAATTAGGCGGTTGTTTTATTTTATTTTATGAACATATGGGTTTTTCTTCAAAAATGAAGAAGATTACATCTACCATGACCAAATAGTAGTTAAAAGTTTACTTACTACTAGACTATATACAAGCTAAAGAGTTTCATTTTCCATCGATCCCAAGTAAAATTTTTGGGCTACATGATTTTAAGAGAGTATATTTCCATGATGCAAAGAAGATTAGAACAATCACTGATGGAAAAAATCCAACTACAATTTCAAACGTACAATGATTATTCAATATTGCAAATTTCTATCAAATCTTCATAAAAACATTTCCAAGATTGCTACTCCTTTAACATGATTGTCTTATAAAGACAAGCTTGAGTAGAATGTGAAAATAAATCAAGATTTTGAAATTCTGAAGAAGTTATTTACAAATATGACTATACTTACTCATCTTTGTGCTTGGCGCACTGTTGTTGTTTTTGTGAGGTGAAACCCAGACGCGTCAATGGCTGGTTGAAAATTATTTTAATTTCCATCCTAACCTCTAAAAGCTGTTCTTTCAAGAAACGAATGCATTTGATTTTGTCCTTGAAGCAATCCTTTCATAACATGACAAAGACGGATGACTCCAACCTATTGCGTTTCTTTCGCAACAAATTCCTACTTCTGAAATCAATTTTAAGATTCAAAACAAAGAGCTCTTAACCATTCTTGATCGGTTCCAAGAGTGGCATTACTTTCTATAAATCGTTCAAGATAAGATCAAGGTCTATCTTCATAGCAATCACAAGAACCTTGATACTTCATGTCTTTGTAGTTATTGAATCAAAAACAAACTCATTCAATGATATGGCTTTAGCGTTTTGTTATGTGTATATGTGTTGTATATAATTAGCATTGGATTTAAGTTAATTCTAGTTGAGTTAATCTTAGACAGAGGCCAGGTTTTGGATCATTACCGCAGTAGAGCATAGTTGTGCATATTCCAAAAACTGTCAGTTTTTCCAGTTGAGTTTTTTTGCAAGGGGAAAAACTTTAAGTAGGTTTGCTATGATGTCTTGCTAGCTTCAACTTGTAGTCTCCGAGATGTAAAGTGAGTTTGGATTGATTGGTTGTGAATCTTTGGGTTTGAAATCAGTAGAATTTACACGAATACTTTCAGTAGTAAGAGTTACTTTCTAATTGTGATACATTTGTGTGTACGCTCTTAATCTTTATTTATGTATGTTTGATTATGGCATGTTAGCAATGAAGGTTGCACGACATAAATATTCTCACGACAGCTTCAACTTTTTCATCATCTTTTTCATCACGTAAAGATTTCTAACAAATTAAGTCCAATGCTTTGATCTTAAATTTAAATAACATTGCTTGTCTCTAACTTCTTTTTTGGGGTTGTGTACAAATATCATGGATTTTCTAACAACGTCATATCTACTCGTAATACGCAATTCACATCCAAGTTTTGACAGTACATGTTCAAAATCCTAGAAATAAAGATCAATTTATCCTTGATGTATCTTCTTGATACAAATGGACTAACTAAACAAAAAGATCAAATATTGAAGCTACATTATAGATGCTTTATCAATTAACTTTAAGACAATTGGGAAAATCAACTTATAGTTGTAGGGTTTGATTATAACAAAACATTTCAAGAATCTATTTACCAAACTCTTTTCTTTGCAAACTATGAATATCATCCATGACTTGACTCTTTGAATTTGAATTTGGAAAAAATTCCTCGCTGAACAAGATTTTGTTTCTGAACTTTTGAATATTTGTATAAACATGAAGCCAAGGTTTGCAGAAACTCAAAAGCAGCAGAAGAAAAATGCATATAAATCTGGAAAGCAAATCCAAACATCTCTGTTGGAAATTAAGTCTGGATTTTGTATCAAAATTAGAAGATTTTCCTACCAAGAGACAAATTTGATTATAGTTATCTTGGATCTTTTCTCATGAATAAGCAGATCAACTAGGTAGCATATATACTAGACATGCCATGAAAATTGATAAAGCGTTTTATGTTCTTGTGCTTGAGCCGTATAGAAAATCGGCTATTCTAGCAAGGTTGTTCGCACCTCCACCACCAATCTAGATAAACAAAAAAGAAATTTATAAGATAATCCAATCTCGCATCAATAGGAAAAGATTGGAATATCTTGTATATGGGCATGGCTACGAATTAAGCAAACAAACTTGGAAACCTGAATCTAATCTAGTTAGTGTTAAAAGATGATAAAAAAATTTCATCCTATTTAATTGACAAAATTGAACGTCAAAATATTTGTAAACAACAGGTTTGGAACAACACAAAGAAAATCAGGTTCTAACCATTAATTTTAACATGAAATTATTGTTATAGAACTTTATGTCACTTAGCAATATGATTTGACGTTGCACCACGTGGTCTATCGTCCATGATGAAACATATAATATTGAGATTGGGGTGTGAAATACATTTGCTATGATCTATCCTGCCAGTGTGAAACGTGCACTGGCCCAAGTGACCGATTTGTTTTACATGACATCATCATGGAGTTTTCCATCCTGTCTGCTATGCGTTAGATAGCTGATGGGCTCCCTCTCTATCTCTAACACACTCGAATCTACTCGTTAAGCATACAACCACAGACTCAAGTTTGTGACCTGTTATTCCGACTAAGAGTAAAGCTTCCCCCAATCCATTAATGTCGAATCATAGGACGTCCAGAAAGCTCGTGTAGCTTTGTCTGCAGATGTAGGATCTAATTACTGTACCTTCATGAATAATACGAGATATCGCAGGACAGAACAAAAGTCTGGAGGCTTTTTTGGCACCTAGTCAGCAGCCATATGTTCTGCTTCCTGACGAACGAAGATATATCGCTGGAATGTGGGACAACTGCACAACTCTAGAGCAAGTGTGCCTTGATTTTAGGATCGCACCGTTTCGTTCGTATTCTCGGACATAAGATATTGTCCGTACGCTTCCATTCACGTTCTGATTTTTCTTTGACTTCAGCGTGAACTTGAGATCCTTGTCTGGGTGCTCCTATTCACGTCATGTTTATTCCTTGGGCGTGAACATGAGAACCTGCTCTGGCCATGAGTAGATGTCGCTGCCTCTCACCGGAAGAATATTGAAGTGGTCGCCGTTGGGCTAACACTGCAAGAATCAACAGTATCTTGTGAGCTGTGAGTGCCATGCACGCAGTTTCAGAGTTTGACTCGAAAAGAGATCATACAGCTGCAGTTGTCTGTTCCTCCGGACAGGTAAATCATGGTAATATTGAATAAAATTCAGCTAATATTACGTCAAAGCCAGCGGGCTTGCACAGTGATAGTGAAAAATGTGGCGCTAGTTACAGATATGAATTGAATTAGATCAATCTTGATTTGATTGTTAAGAGAAGCTAGCCTGCACGATTTTGGTAAGAATTTCTGGACGTAATGATCTACTTACAGGTGGATGGTTAGAAAGTCATCTTTTCGCTGCCAATTTACAAATGAAGGGGCATTTATTCTAGTCTTTTAGGATCTGCAGCTGAATAATGTCGAGAAGTTCAGCAGTAGTGATTTAGTGCTGCGACTGGATCTTGTTCTTTGAGTGTTACCTACATCAAATCAGGAATCACCGTTATCTTCAGGGCAAGATATGTCCAACACTTCGTCTTCGAGTTTCCTCAGCATTACTTTCTCATAGTGTACTGGGTCAGATCAAGAGCAATTTCAGTAACCTGTTCAATTGAGTTCTTTCACTTATGCTATGGACCTCTCTAGCGTATTCTGTGGGTTTTCTGCACATTTCTTACTCTACTCATGTCACGTCATGTGATCTTCAACTTCGGTTCCTATTGGCACCCCAAGTCTTCCCATCTTCAAGCATGTAGCGGAGAACGTGGTGACAACTTTCTCGCCCACAGGGCTGATAACGAGGGAAGACTTGGTGACGAAAATTCCTTTGCCCTGCAGCCCATTTTTCTGTTCCTCAGGGTCGACGGTCCTTGCTGTGGGGTACATGAAGATTGTGTTAGATCTGAGAGTGTAATCATTTCTCTTGCATAGAATCCCTCGGCAGCAAAGTTAGCAACCAGCCCGCTGAAGTTCAGCACAGGAAGTGGTAGATTGCTATCAGCTATCAAGGTCGTGTAGTGCACTCAGTCAGTGACAAAGAGCGACGGGCGTGATGGTTCCCCGCAGCTGTAAGATAAGAGTCGAACATTCATAGAAAATAGTGAGTCAGCCAGAGTTAAACATGATTGCTTCCAAAACTTACAGAGTCGTCTTGCTTTCATAAATGCAGGAGAAAGTAATCAATGTAGTATAAAGGTAACTTGGCTGTGGCGTCACGAGCAGACATGATGAGAATATCCGAGTAAGATACATCGCCTGGACAGAAATGTTCTAGACCAGCCTTCACTATATCGATCTATGCGGTTTCTGCATGATTAACGATATGAATCATGCATGCAATCCCTGTGATTTAGCGCTGCGAACTGGTCTCAAGAGTGCCTGGAAAAAGAGTTGGTATCTGAGGTCAAGTTAGAGAACGAACTTTTTCATGGAGTGCATTGACATGGTTTAAGATTTGATATCATTTAATGCTTGGATCCCATATCTGCAGAAATTTTCCATTTGTCCTCGGCTTGCAACAAGTTTAAGGAGGCATCATGAGGTCACACGGCATCGGTTCTTATTCTTGCTTGAGATACTTTTGATTACAAAGAAGGACTCGATCCATCCTAAATCATAGAAGGAAGCATACATATTTCCAGTAAGGTTGCCGTTTAAACTAATATTGTCCTCGTCATGAAGGATGTCTGGATGACAAGTCGAGCCATAATGTAAACTATTGATCGTAACAAGAGTGTGAAAATGATAGATTCTCAATCTTTAGCTTGTGAAACTGTCCGGGTTTTGCAGAAGCTTAAACAGTCTCCATTGTAATATCATCCTTGCAGACATTTGGCCTTGGTAATTGGACTGAGCCTTCAGCAACAATGTGTGTTCGGTTCATCAAATCTCTCAGCTGACGGGAAGAAGCGACTAGCGGCAATGCTTCTCTTGTTCTCAGTGCAATGTCATTTATCTCGATTCAATTCAAAGCACCAATTTTCTGACAATTCTGAAGAGTCACCCTTCAACTTTCATCCTTCAACTTTCATCCTGACTTCTTGAAGTTTCGTGTTGACCGCCCGAAAGTGATAAACCATTAGCAAACTGATGACACATTGCAGAGTGCGGCTAGAATCGTCCATGTTAGTTCCTCCTTGCCAGATGATAAAAAGCATGGCTTCAAAAATTGTTGATTAACTATATCTGCGCATAATTTATGGCCGTGCAAGCACTGACGAGGATTTCATAAAATCAGAATTATTTCATAAAATCGAGTCATGAGCTAGACTACTATAGCTTCAATTTTTGATGCTCTAAATCTATTCAAAGCCCCGCTGAGATTATGTTTATATTAAATTATATCATTGCATGTAGTATATATACTACGTTTTTAGCCTCGAGGAAAAACCAGATTCAAGAGGAACATGGCATGTTTCAAACTCAGATGCAAAGTAAGAAAGTATAATCCAAGTGGATTCAACTGCTTTTTGCATTCCGGAGTAAGAAGATGCTACCAAAGGACGAACAGGCGTACCTGCACTCAATCATTTGAGTCTACTTTTCGACATCAAATATCATGCAACCTGTCTATCTGATTCCAGAGTATAACATCTGCTCATATGCAAAACATACTGAAACTTGTTTTTGTTTGTTTATGTTGCAGTTTGTCGCGTAATTGTGTGCGTCACTTTACCCTAAGCCTTAAATCGCCGTCTGCCCGAAACGGTAAACCCTAAAACTATCTCCTACTAGGTTACTTTCAACCTCGATATATCTCGCAGTTGCCAAGTTTTAAATTTCAAATTTTCACGTTCAAAATTCGAAATGGACTTCGCCACCGTGTGAAAGTCGAGAGATCGATGTAGGCTCCGGAAAGTGATCCAGAATTTCGGCTCTTTTCGGAAGTTTAAGTCAGCCATCCCCATCCCTTCTTCCCACAAACTTTCCGTAGGAGTAATGCCACCCGAATGACTCCTTGGGATGAATGCCGTCTAATGTGCGCGAAGCAAGTGTGATTCATGAAGAGTGGACGGCAACCGCAACTCGATGAGGCGTTTGAGCTCTGCAGCGAAGTCGACACGGAAATGAATAGCGATGGTGGAAAAGCAGGACAATAAGATTGTAAGTTTCACGTGGGTGAGCTACTTTGCGGAGAATAGCAGATTTTGATTTTCACTAGAATCACTTGACAGACAGCTCGGAGTCGATGTGTCCAACCTTCCAAATAACTTCTTGATCTTTCCTTCGACTTATATTTTCCGTAGAACTATGAAGCCTGTGCACACTTCTCCGTGAAATGAAGGAACAGCAATTGCAAATATATGTCTATGTTTTCATATTTCCTCATATATATGACCAAGTTAGGATGAAGGGGAATACTCTAGAAGCGTAGTTTAGCCTTATTCCTGTGGCAGAATTCAGTTGTTGTCCTGTGACGACTCGGACGTCGCAGGGGGAGATATGAAGCCCTAAACTTGGCTTGTGTTGCTTGTCTTGTAGACCGCATGGACCACCACCAAACTATAGAATGCTTTTAACGTCGAGTTGTAGAAGTAAATGGGACCACTCAACTGTGTCAATCACAGCTCTGCCTCCTTCACTTTTGGAGAAGATTGGCTTATCGACGCAAAGTCTAATGGCCACGGCTTGGGGAAGCCAAAGAGATACCCTAAGACCAAGAGGGATTATGAGAAACCCTGCTCGTGATTCTGGAAATTTAGGGGTTAAAACGGTAGCGAGGAGGGGTTGCCTGCCTTCTTCAAGAATTTCGACTTGGCCCTTTGTCTTGGGTGTCGCGAAATTTTTGAACTGGATTCTTGGCTAGGGTGGACTGTACAGATATTTTGATTCGTTTGGTGGAGAGCTCCAAAGAGTAAGACACCAGTTCCCTGATTTCAGCATCAGCAATAGCAGAGACCAACCAGTCAACTTTCTCTGTCAACTTCATTGAGCGAAATTCATTTTGGCAACTGTATTTGACCAGACCCGTCTCCAGAGCCTGAAGGAGATTCTTTTTGTCAAGCATGTCACGTTCAAGGACGGACGTACGTCTCATCAAAGACTCTACATTTGCTTCTTGGTCTTCAACCCTCCGGTTCATCAATTCGTCCTTGATCCTCGACACCATAGACTCTTTAATGGCCAGTTCCTCTTTACACCTCGCTAGTTATCTCCTGCTCGGAATATGATTGTTTCAAGGATTCGCATTGTGCAACAGCGACTCATTGAAACAATCATATTCCGAGCAAGAGGAGGACGTTGTGCAACAGCCTTGACTTTTTTCACATCAAGACTCAGCTTCTCCCTGGCATTGGCTGTTCTTTGCTCAGCAAGTACAAGCTCGTCCTTCAAAGCATCTCTTTCCGCGTTTGCTTTCGCAAGCTCCCCTCTCAGCTTGTTTACCAGCTGCATTAAACCTTGAACAACGTCTTCTTGCTAAGCCATATGTGAAGCAGCCTCATCCATTCTCTTACTCAATTCGCTCAACTCTAAATCTTTCGACTTGAGCATTTGTTGCATTTGAGACAGAGATTCCTGTTCTGAGAATGTTTTGGATTCCACTTCTTGAACGAATGCCTTGTACTTTGCTTTTAGCAGGTTGCTCATTTCCTCAAGAAGACTGGTTGCTTCGGAACTAGCAGAGTTGCTTTCAAATAGGCTATCAGTCTTATCACCCCATCCCTCCTGCCTAACCTCGATGCAAGCCACAACTGCGTCGGAATCAGCCTCCAACTTTTGCCTGGCAGCTGCTTTTATTTCCATGTTGAGCTCAAGTTCAGCAATGTGCTTGTGTAGAGAATTGATCTCATCTTGCAATTTAGTTGCCTCTGTGGCATCCTTCAGTTGCATCTCAGCAAGTACTCTCTCCATTTCACTCACTTCTCCACAAAAGATGGCCTTTTTTTCACTGAGACGGAGGTCTTCAATACGGCAAGCTGTTTCTCCAAGTTGTCTACTTGCTCCATGGCGGCGGCTAGTTTCTGGCTCGTCTCATGCAACACTGCATCCTTGAATCTCAACTCCTTTTGATGGGAGATCATCGCTGATGCAGTCATCTCTGCCAGAGCTTGCTTCAAGGCATCAAAGTTGCGTTTTTTCCGTTGGCCATTTGTACAATTGAAAAATGGGCTTCAATGGTACCAAACAGAAGAAAAATTAAAACTACTACAAGAAGTTGCGTGATTTACTTGTTACACTCAAAAGAAAATGATGTTGTTGGTATTTCCATTATATTTCAAGTTAAATAAAATCAGCAGAAATCTATTTCATCTCATGTTAAATATTCGCTGACATAGTCCCATCTGTAGCTAAATATAGTTTAGAATAAAATATATTTATCATATTTTAGCCACAAATGGAATTACGTCAGCAAGTACTTAATAATAAATGAAACAAAATATAAACTAAACTAAACTAAACTAAACTAAAATATAATCAATTAGATTGAATAATACGTTATATAAGAATTTTTTCTACATTATTTATATTTTAGATGCAAAACATTCAAAATGTATCATTCCACTGTGAAAAAAAAATCATGTAATGTATTGGAACTATTTGATGATAAATTCACTTGAGAGACATTTGTGAGCAGAAAATACACATATGCACAACATTCATGATGTATCACTGTATGAAAAAAGTCACCAACTGGTTTTTATAAATAATAAACAACTATTTTCTTCCTCAATACAACCGCATCGTTTCTTATCTTTTCTTCTCTATCTCAGACTTGGCACTAGTGGATACTATGTATCATTACAGTTTACGATGGTTTATCAACAAATTTTAAACCCTTGCTGGGTTTCATTTTCTAGTAGGATATATTTGGAATACATATTTTGCAATAAAATGTACATAAATTTGTCAAACTATGGATAACACGTTAAATGCTAAATGATGCTGTAATGAAGTGATACTTTGAACCTTGCGAAGTTTGAAAGACTCAAAAGTTTTGATAAGCATGTGGTGGACAATATAGCCCACTACAGGAAGTACTTTGATAGCTCTGATGCTCATAAGGAGCCCCTAGCTGAAGAGTGAAATACTAAACTAGAAAATCTTCAAAAGCTGTTTGTGCTTGGATGCCTACGAATCGACAAGTCTCTTCTTGGCATTCAGGTACTACAAATCTGTATCCCGTGTGTTATCTCGAGCGTCCTGTTGCTTTTCACTCTAACATCTGTGATCACACAGTCAGTCATTTAACAACTCTTTCGCAGGATTTTGTCACCCACCTTCGAAAGCAATTTATTGAACCTCCAGCGTTTGATCTTGCAACATGCCTCAGAGATGGTACTCCAAAATCACCACTCATATTCGTTGTCTCACCGGGAGCGGATCCTATGGCAGATTTGCTGAAACTGGTAGAAGACCATCGATTCAACCAAAAGTTCGAGAAGGTTGGTACTAATGCTCGATCATGCAATTATAGACTGTTCTGAACGTTCTGTTTTTTAGAGCTGAAAGACTGAAGTACTCTTAACACTTTTGCAGGTTTCTTTGGGACAAGGACAAGGTCCAAAAGCCGAGAAATTATTAGCGTAAGGTATGGAGCGCGGTATGTGAGTGTGTCTTCAAAATTGTCATTTGTCGCAGTCATGGATGCCGGCACTGGATCGTATTGTGGATAACATCGACCCTGACAAAGTACGTAGCCTTATAACGAAAACCCCTTAGCCAAACTCCAGAGGAGAGAAATTTTTGCTCTATGAGAATTCATGTAGCTTAGTGGTGCTCTCAGGATTCTTGAAAATCTGTCTCTGAAATCTCCAAAGGTTTTTAGTTTCACCAGACGTCCTCATGAGATCAACGGTGAAATGTATGGCCATTGTAGGTGCCAGAGATTTGGCAAGGCAAGGCTTATCCTTCTTTGAAACCCCTCTCAGCATGGATAGATGACTTGCTAGAGAGGTGCAAGCTTATATCTAAATGGATTGCGGAGGGTGTTCCAGCTGTGATATGGATCTCGGGTTTCAATTTCCCACAGGTACAAAACTGCTGAACATAAACTTGTACGTGGAAATTACACCATGTCCTGGAGAACACATGGCCCTCAAATAGACATAGATTTGTACTCATGAATGTGATGAATTAGTGTGCTAAGAATTGTACTCATTCTTGCAGGGCTGCTCAATTCCTAAAGCCAGAGGGGCGGTCGACTTTGAGAACTCTTGTATATCAAAGACAATATGCCCTCCTTTCAAACCTAGCCTTCATGAATTACTGTTTATATCATGTTTTATTGAAGTTATTTTGTTTGAAAGCATGTCATATTCTGCAGGCCTTTTGGACTGGAACGCTCCAAAATTTTGCTCGAAAACATAGAATGGCTATCAAGGGATGGACACAGACTCAGTCAAAACGCCTAACAAGACAGCCGGAAAGCGGTTGCTATATTAGAGGACTGTATCTCAAAGGAGCTCGCTGGGACAGTCAGGCTCATCTTTTGACAGAGTCCAGAACTAAGGAGCTGTTAACCGATTGTCTAATCATATGGCTGAAACCTACTCATTTGTGCCCTGTCTACAAAACTCTTGTCCGGGCTTGTAAGAACATCCTCTCTTATGTGTGCCAAGTGCTATAGAATCTTCAGAATAACCATTTGAAATGGCTTGTAGAAAACTTTCAATGTGCTCGTACCAGTAGCACCTTCACTGCCTTCGCCTACTAGTCCCGTCAATTTCATGATGTCTACAGGTCCTGTGTGATTCTCCAAAAAGTGTAATCAACAATCTCTAAAAAATGTTTGTTGCGGCTGTAATGTACCGAGAATTTAATTGTACAGATTTGCTCGTTACTACATTATCACTCAGAATGGGCTCCGGCCATCCTGAATGCGCTGTTAGTACGGACAAGAGAAGACATGCAGTCAAAAAACATTGCTTAACACATTTCAACGTGTCAATTTCTGGATTGCTTCTGATACATTCGAAAATTTGGTGATTGAATGTTTATAGAGAAGCAAAGATATACCAAGCAGACGGATAACAGAAAATTATCACACCAGTTTTGATGTAGGTTTTAGAATCACTAGATGACTCGGGAAACGCCGCTTCATCGACCTCGAGGTTTGAACTGCATATGTTAAAAGCCGATGGAGTTGTGGAATCAGCTCAGGACCTATTACTATTACCAAAGTAGGTGATTCTAATAATATAATAAAAGATAAAGAAACGGAAGCACATGAAAAAAACCTCATTGTAATCCTCCAAAGAGAAAGAGAGGGCAAAGTCAGGAACATTAAACTTGAACCGTGTGTTCTTCTTCTAGTACATGGTATCAGAATATATGGCTTTAAAACAAGCTTCCCTCACTAGAAGTAAATGCTGCAAACAAATTTCTTTATTTCATCTGATAAGTCAAGACTTTATATGGATAAACTTTTTATTATTTCTACGAATCATGAAATGACTGCAGTAAAAAAGAAATAACTAGAACATGATGGATTGAGTTTCAAATTGCTTTACAACTTTGGCTAAAAATTAAGAAACTTGAAAAAACCTAATTCATTTCAGTTGAAAGAAAAATAAATATCTCAATGGACTAGTAATTCTGTAAGAATTAGTTGACTCTAAATTAAATTTCATATAGGTCTAAACTATATTTATGTCGAATAATTCATTTCATATATTTTTCACAGAATTTGTATGAAATCAAATTTTTGTTGACTGATTCAAAAGTTGTGCAAGATTTTTGATTCCTAAAACACATTTAAACCTTTGATATTAGACAACCTTTTACTGTTACATTATTGAAAATAAAATAAATAAAAATAACTTTAGAAGTATTAATTTATATCTGATGATAAAATATATTGAAGTATTAATTATAATTATATATATTGCTGTGTTTGATTAAATTTGATACCATTTTTGTAAATTGTAAAAGTTATTGCATTTAAAACGCAATTTTGGAATCAACACATTTGATTGTATATACCAAATAAGTAACGTACTAGCTAAGTATGCACCCAAATAACTACACATTCCAGATAAGTTGCATAATTTTTTCCAAAAATTAGGGGTCAAGATTTATTTAGTTCAAAATGTCATACGTTGTTAATTTGGGCAAATCTTGAAGATTGTTGTGTTTGAAAATCAATTTTTGGTTGATGTGTATTCATTTGGAGTTTGAAAACCAATTTCGGTTGATGTTCCTTGGTTTTAAGACGGTGTGTTTTATAGTTGTAGTTGTAAAAAAACTAGACATTAAAAAAAACGCAGAGGCCATCTGAAACTTTCAATAATCCATTGTTGGCTATTTACTTTTACCCGTCAATAAAAGTTATTTTACTTTACCTTGCCGAAGCTTAGACTCATTCGGTAGTTTAGTTTTGGTTTCTTTCACGTTACAATTAAATTAAAAGTATTAAGAAGTGATTTGCCACATTAAAAATTGTGTCATAATAAATCTGAAGATCTGACAAGGTAATTTCTATATAATTGTTGTTCTGGTTTTGAACTCACAAAGAGCTCTAAAAGTGATATATGAGTATTCTTAAAAATTTACTACTTATCGCTGGTAGATTGATAGTCATGAAGGATTTCCATGACTTTTGATTCACCGAAAGGAATATTAAATTATATATATACTCAGTATGAAATGTTAGTGAAGTTAATTCAGATCTAGGTTCTCCTGGAGATTTTATGGCAACTTTGACAGCTTCTCACATTTCTAAGAAGTGTACTAAGAAGTGATTTGTCTAAGTAAGCACAATCCTCTCGGTATTGTGGAAACACGCTTTTTGTTTTTTTGCAGAATTTAAACAATTTTAGAAAACTAGTACCGAAGCAGTGTTTGTAGTTAGAAAAGGGTACGTTAAATAGAGTGGATTGATGAGATCGTCACGAGGTCACGAAGAATCGCGTAGTCGGATGTACCAACGCCAATGTCTTCGGCACCTTCGGCAAAAGCTCCTTTTCTGAGGTGTCTCTACTCACGCGCTTCCAGCGTATAAGGAAGCTACGCTTCCGGCGCAGACACCCCAGGAGGAGGTTTTGCTAAAGACGTCAGAAGAAGGGCCCGGACCTCTGAAGGCGTCCGACCATGAGTGCGCCTTCGGCGATGCGCCGCTAGCGCGGAAAGGGAAAACCTTCATAACGATCGGAATACACGGTAGATCCAGTTGGTTGAAGTCGCATTAGAAAGAGCTCGGGACGCTCGTTCTAACGAGCTCAAGAGCGTCGGAGATGGATCAGGGACGGAGAAGTTATGAGCGTCGGAAAACTCGTAGCCGGACATGCGCCGTTCGCGCTAGGGTTCACAGCCGGAAAGGACTCCCGTACGCCCTCGGCGATGCGCCTTCGGCGGAATCGCGCGCTCATGGGAGGAATCCAACTCAGAGTCGGAAGCGCCTTTGGCGGCTGCTCATGGAAGGAAAGCGCCGGTCGGATGTACGCCTCCGACGTGGCGCTGATGGCCGGCTGCGCTGGCATGATTTGCGCTGGCATGATTTGCGCCGGCGGGATATGCGCCGTCAGCAATGGACGAGGCATTAAGGACAAAATAAGCGGTACGAATACGCGCCGGCGTAATTCGCGCCGACTGGATGTGCGCCTCCAGCAAGGCGCCGACGGATAAGGAACACGCCAGCGGCGACGCGCCTCCGGTGATGGACGGGTTAGGGAAAGACAACATAGCCGACGTATACCCTGCGGCGGACTCGAGTCCGGAAGACGGCGGCGGCGGGAGAATTCAACATTCACGCATGCGAATGCGCGCAGTGCGGAGACGTGAATTCGCGCATGCAAAGGGCGAACCGTTAGGCCGTATAGCCGGCTGCGTACGTTGTAACCAGTAAGAACGTTAGACGTTCTTGAAATCGGAGAAGAAAAGACTGCGCCCCAGTCTCATTCTCTCATTCTTGATTTTGCGATTTCCAGCTTCCAAGACTACGCGCAAGGGCGGAGAGACCTGCAGTGAGAGGAGAGAGTGCGGAGACGAGTTGCGCAAGGATCTTGACAGACCTTGGAGAGAATTGCGAGTAGCGAACTTGAGCGTGAGCGAAGAGAGAGTGAGCAGTCAGTGCTTGAGCGGCCGACGCGCAGTGGCGATTGTGAGAGAGCGAGCGAAAGGGAGAACGTTTGTGTGCGCAGGTAACGCAATGTCGAAGGTTCCCCAGCTGCGAGTGTCTCCCCTCAGAGTGCCGCAGATCGGTCTACGCGCATTTCAAGATGTGCTGCTGGGGCTGAAGCTCGATTTCCTCCTGTGGGGGTGGAACTGGACATGTCCGGAGATGGTGCGCGAGTATCTGCAGGAGAGACACAAGCCCTCACGCGGATTCCGTCCACATCCAAAAAGATGGGACATTTGTAACTGGGCGCAGGTGTTGGGCAGGTGTGCCGGCGAGGAAGGGGATCTCCTCTTCGAGGCCGATAGCGTGAAGGTGTCCCAGGAGGAAGAAATCTCCTACAATGAGCTCTTCAAAGTTGCCAGGCATCCCAAGAACGGTTTCCGGACACGGGATTACAAAGATCGATTGCGGAGAAATGTCGCGACTGCATTGCTGCAGATATTGCAGCCGACCAAGACCGCTTACATGCATGGTTGGCAGGTAGAATTTGTGGAGCTAGTGTTGTCAGGAGCTCCAGTGCATTGGGCACGGCTCCTGTGGAAGGTGACGCGCCAACATGCGCAAGAAGAGAAAGGAGGAACCCTCAATCATCTTTCGCCTTACTTGATTGTGTTTTATCGGGCGATGGGATATTTGACAAATTCAGAGCGGACACGGTTTCCGCTGCTGACACGGAGCTATCCAGGTAGATACTCACGGGAGGCCGAAGTAGACACGGATCCGGACGAGGAACCTGCCAGTCCGCCTCCGGCTTCGGCCCCAGCAAGAGCAGCAGAAGAACGTCGAAGTGAGCGCATTCCGCGAAAGCGGAAGTGGGATGAGAGACCTGAGGACAGGCAGCCGGAAGTGCCAGCTGCGCCGACTCGTGGTCGGCCCACCCACGAGCCTCACAGTCGACCAAAACAGAGGGCACGCAAAATGCCAACTAGTACTGAGGAGACCGGGCGTACTCCGGTCCGGCGGAATCCCACGCAGGAGGAGATAATCGCGCAGATTCTAGGGAAGTCGACAAATACCTCTGCGCAGAAGGCACCAATGCCTTCAGAAGGAGATGGACGGACTGACAGTCGGCCGACTACGAGTCGGGCGACTGAAGGACGACAAGCGGAAGGAAGGCCAACTGAGCGGCGCGTTGAACCGGACAGCAGGCCGGAAGCAGAAGAGAGTTTGGTTGACGAGCCAACAACCCTTAGAAGGTCGTCTTCGGCGGAAGACACTTCTGGGAAAACGCCACCAGCAAGCAGGCCAAGTGGAGTGAAGACGCGCAGGGTGTATCCGACTCCCAGTCGGACAACTGCTAGTCGGCCGACTGCGAGTCGGTCAACAGAGAGTCGGCCGGATTCGCCGACTGCGAGACGGACAGGGCCGGCGACCAGTGTGCGGACGCCTTCGGGGGACGCACCTTCAGCGAAGACACCTTCCGCGCAGATTGCGCCGGAAGGGCAGGCAGCAGAAGCGGGCGGTGCAAAGGTGACAAGAGTCACTGCGGCGTCGACCCCTTCGGAGACCGAAGATCGAGCCGGAACAGGGGCTCAAGCAGTGGGATCCCCCACTGCCCTGGATATTTTAGCAGGTAGTGGTGTGGCAGTCGCAGCGGAAGCTGCTGCGCGCCACAGTTCCAGGGAGTCGCCAAGGGATTCGGTGGCGACTGAAATCCTCGAGACTGAGGATGAGACGAGCTCGGAAGAGCAGGAAGCGGATTCTGTGCAGAAAACGCCAACAGGGGTGTTGTGCGAGCAGATAGTCCCTCTCCTGCGATATCTGGATCGCAAGACATCCAAGTACTCGGGTACTGGAAAACCGCAGTCTTATGTGGAGACTACCAAGCGAAGGACGAGGAGCAAGGTGGCCACTTGGGCCTCTAGGTGCCAAGTATATGTGGAAAGGAACACCGCCCTCCGACAACACCTGGCGGTCACACAGAAGCTATACCAAGCCTTGCAGCAGCAGAGGGAGGATGCGGCGACGAAAAGCCAGGCGGAGGCCGAGCTAATACGGGCAAAGATCGAGTCAGAATTGCAGGAAGAGCGGAGACAAAACCGCATCCTAGCAGCAGAGCTTGCGCGCCAGACGCGCACCTTAGAAGAAAGTCAAAGAGCCCGCAAGGAGGATGAGGAGTTGTTGCGCAACTTGCAATCCGAGTGCTCGGATTTGAGGGCGCAGCGTGCGGAAGCAGAAATGCAGCTGGCGGAGGTAGAAAGCAGCTGCAGGGCGCGAGAAGAGTTGGCGACGCGGGTGACTCACTGCCTAAAAGGATACGCCCATTGGGAGGTGGCAGCTCAAGAGAGGATCACACTCAGGGAGTTCGAGCTTCGGGCGGCGGCATTGACGGAGGGTGACAGTCGGAGTCGGCGGCGAGTAGCGAGGAAATTAGAAACCTTCTTGTCGGGTGCGCGCGACACTATGGCGCACTTAGAGTCGGAAGTCACTGCAGCCCTCCGACGCCTGGGGTTGCGCAGCCGGTCGGAAGACTGGCAAGGTAGAGACAGCGAGCGGAGCAATCCGGCGCGCAGGAGGCGCAGCACCGGATCCGCCGAGTGCAGTAGTATAGTTTGGTTTCGCGCAGATGTTGCGAGGAGTAGATAGCATAGCGTAGTGTTAGTTAGGACCTTTGAGGGTATAAAGTAGATCAAGGCGTTTTGCCTTGGGACTCTTCCAGTTTCGGTAGTGCAGATCAGGAACTCACTTTCTTGGCGTGTTTGTGCATTTGGTCCTGGCACCACGTAGAGAAGCTGCAGCATAGCGAAGTTACCGTATGTTGTAGTTGAAGGCCTTCGGCTGAATGTTCAGAGCTAGTACCCGGTTAGAGACTTGAGTAGTGCGGATCTGCACCTGCGGGTGATTTCTGATGCTCAGAGCCGGTTGCGAGTTAGAGACTTGAACAGTTCCCCCTTACTCCTTCGAGTGACATATCTTGATTGTACTCCTACGGGAAGTTTCCCCTGAATGCCAAAGTGAAGTTTTATTACTTCGTGTAAGCCTTGGTTTGCAATTCAGGTTGTGTGTGTGTTACTGGATCGTGTCTCAGTTAAGTTCTCAGTCGGGTCTGCACTCCCTGCGTTTGGTGTGAGAGTCGAGGGTGACGTCCACGGCGTATGAAGAGGCTTCGTTCCGAAGTGGGAAGTCCAGTCCGGGTACCCTACGCTAGTTCCTGGCGGAAGGGCAGTAAAAGCCGGAGTGGGAGTCACTACCTGCAGAACCTCTGAGTGAACTTTTGAGACACTTTCCTCCTGAAATCCGAAGCGAAGGTCCTGACAGACCTCCGAGTTGTGCTTTTGCCAGTTTCAGGTGTGTGTGTGTGTGTGTGTGTGTGTTGAGTGACCACGCTGTACTGTGCATCCTCCGAGCATCCTCCGAGTCGAGATCCTCCTCCGAGTCGAGCCTCCGAGTCGAGCACTGCAGTATTTCTGGGAGTGACAGTCGCCTAGAATTCAAACTCTACAAAAGTCTGTTAAACGTGACACTTTTACTCTGCGTGTTGCCTCTGTCCCTGTGGGTTCGATCTTTTTACCACCATACTGCAGTTTTAGCCTTTGGTGGGTTATTACAGGTATCAAAGTGTATATTTAGTCTGGAGATTACTGTGCTATACAACTTCAAACAACTATGAAGTTAGATAATTGTACTATCAATAACAAAGAGATTTATTTCATTGTACATCTTACCTATGAACTCTTTTTGGATCGGAATCTGGTTCAAAACAATTTTATTGAAGGGAAAGTTCTGTTATATAATTCTCATGGAACTCCAAATGCAATTTTAAAATTGCTTGAAAATATTAGAACAAAAATGGAATGGAATACTCATATATCATCTAATAATAAAAAAATTTATTTGAATAATTCACATGTTCAAAAATCATTGTTCAAATTTTGAAGAGTTGAAAACTATAATATTTTGATATCCAAAATTAAATTCCCATTTTTATTTTAAAAATGAAATATATAATTATAATAATATTATTAAAACAAACATGTGTCTGAACACAGCGAAAGAACAATCAAATTTCTTCTCTAACTAAAGTAAATTTCATTATTATAAACTATGAGTGAACGGACATGAAATCTCAAGTGCAAGGAGCTTTTTCAAAGATAAAAGCCACGAATCAATAACTTTCAACACTTTGGAAGCCCAATTAATTTAATGAAATTTGGAAAGACAAACATCAACTTCCAACAAGCTCTTTCCGTCCTCTTTGACTCCGTCCCGTCGCTCTAAATCGTCCATGTACGTGCTCCATCTTCAACTATCCAGCAAGATTTGAAGTTGATCTGTAGTACTTGAAATATGAAAAGTCCAATTGTCTACACTATACTTCTCTACAGCGTCTGTCAAAAGAGCACTTACAACCTTGTTGTAAGTGAGTGTAGTGTTCTGACAATGAGAAAGAATCTTTGATAGCGTTTCATAGATAGATTTTAATGAGTTGAGAAGATACATTGCCTTCTTCGTTTCATGAATCTCCTCCCCTATATTATGGAGATCTACCAATAAATTTCCAAAGACATGAATATGATCTTGGATTCTTGTGCAAGACTTTATCTTGAATCGTACCATCTCATGTAAGTGTTCATGACATTCGATGTGCTATTCTGATAAAACCATTGCTGGAGAGCTTTGAAAAACTATGAACTTTCAGATTACTCCTCAACGTGCTTAAGTACATAAATATCCAGATGTGCCTACACCGTGCAAACCGCCTAGTCATGGAAAGCCCTCCATTCAATCTCACTTATGTTATGAAGTTTTTCTCCCAAATATATAGTGAGATCCATAAATCGTAACTTCACTTTTACTTGGTTATTCTGAAGGAAATAATCATCTTGGTCATCAAAAGTTATTATCTTACATCCAAAACCGCCATCGATTTGTTGTCTTGCCAACTCTTCACGTCGAAAAGGGGGGACAATATTAGCTTCCGAAAGCAATGTTTAGATCCACTATTTGCGTCGAAAGCTTTCTAGCAATATCCAATTTGACTATATTACAATAAAAACATATTTCTAAAACTTATTTTTAATAGAATATTTTGTCAGCGTCGTTTCCGACCATCACCATCACCGTCATCCGCAACCATCACCGTTGGTTTGCCTTTGGCCGTCACCGTCACCGTTAATCGGCCGTCGTCGTCACCATCAAACAATCATTTGACTATGTTTTCATGCCGATCAAGGTTGTCACGGCCAACTGCGTTTGTACTTTGACCACGTTTGACCTCCGACTACGTTTGATCTCCAACCACGTTTGATCTCCGACCATGACCACGTTCAACATGATCACAACTATGATCACATTTAGTCCGACCACGAATGCATCATGCGATCTCTAGCCTTACTGTCACTCACGTTTAGCTCAAATAGCTTTGCGATAGCTCATCATGGTTCTAGAAGCATAGAATTATGCCTCATTCCCATGTTCCAAACATCCTCTCACACAATACTTCAATTTATCATTCTAATTCACATGCACAACTACATTCCAAGATACTAAAAATTGTCACTCTTGTATATATGAAACAAGTTTCTACACATGAGTTATCTAAACTTGCTTTAAAAACTCTTCACTAACTCTCTATATAAACTATCTTAGAAGTTACCATAGTAACAAATGGTAATTTTTATTTAACTTATTGTTACAAAGATACACTTTAGTAAATTTGATTAGTTATCAATATGTGACAACATGTCATTGGTCTCCTAAATCTTCTAGATATTTATTAATGTCTAGATTGAGGTGACGACATGTTATTGTGCATTTCCAATATCTAGAATCTTCACTTGCCACTAAGTCAACATTAGATTTAGTTTAGCCAATGAAGTATTCATTATTTAGTCAGACCAATTAAAACTAAACATGAAATTAGAAGTATTTTTTTCTTGAAATCAAGACTTTTGTATAAGATCAAATAGAAATGCTAACTCAAATTTTCTAGAACTTTTCTAGTTATTGTGCCAAGTATAAATATTATAGCATAACATAGTTATAACTTGATAAACTTAGTTATAAATAGCTAGACTCAGTCATAACTAAACTAACCAAGATTATTTCTTTGGCTAGTTCTAATCCTATTTCACACATAAAACATTCGGTATTACAGTCCACGCCTACCACGTTTGCCTCAACCACGTTCGTCCCTACCGACTACGTCCGTGTCGATCACGTTTGGGAATTAAGGATTTGTTTTTCTGGCCGTGATCTACGTGGGGGGTTAGGAAATCGCGTGCCGCTCGCACGCTCAACCTGCGCGGATCACACGTCAACGGCGGATGTCAACCTGCAAAAGAGTTAAACTTGCACGTCTTTCGCAACGACCTGAGCTCGTCTCGACTTCAGCTCTTACGCACGTCCCATGCACTCTCCATCAAAAAACCTTCTGCCAATTTTTCTCGCTCGTCGAGTTACAGCCAAACCTACAGATCCACAACAAAAAGGAAAAACAACACTTTCGCACAAGTTTCTCTCTGAATTTTGCCTATGCTCCCAACTGATTTCAATTTGCTGATTTCTTGTCGACTTTGAAGAAAAAATTCTAGTCAAATTTTGTTATCTAACTCAAATATCCTCGACATTTCTAAATGTCTAGCATGCATTTCGGTCCGAATTGCATTCTCCCCTCCTCTGGAAATCAAGAAATTGCAGGTCGTGTTGATTTCATATTCACCGGTTGGTCGCGTCAAAACTTGGACCAATCAAGACTATGCTTAACCTTTTGCGTGCCAGTGTAATCACTTTGTTTCGAACAAAAAAACTGACAATATGTCTCAAAAAACCGTCATTTTGTCTCTTAAAAATCTGCACAAGATCTTTGAGGTAGCTCAAAGTTGGAAACTCCAAATCATTATGAGTTCGGAAATCTCTCGAACAATTTTACTGCAAGAAACAAAAAACGTCAACAGATGCTTTCATTCAAAAAACCGTGACTTTTGTTAGCAACTTCAAAAACGGAAAACCATCAAGAATAAAAAAAACATCATTGTCGAAAAGCTTGCTCTGTTACCAATTGATAACCAAAATTCATTGATGCGCTCATTGTTCACCCTCAAAGGCTACGTTCACGAAGGAATAGAAGCGAAAGATTTTGCTGCTCAGGTGAAAGCACAACAATACGTGCAATTTGAAGCATCATGATATATATATATATATATATATATACCCAACACAAGCGACCAATCTCAGTTATAAATAGCTACACATGAGGTTACTCCTTAACTGAAGTTAATTTTAACATGCACTCATACCACGATTTATACTCCGCAACAAAATGTTATTTCTCAGAAGCTCAATCAAAGAGAATATGCGTAATGTGCTGAGCCAATCAACTTTACCATATCAATCTAGACTAAAGTTCTCACAACGCAGTATATTTGATAAATCTTTTTTCTTCTTATGCAATCAATTAATCAAAAACTTCATAGATATTTATATCTATGGATTTCATTTGAATCTCACAAAGTTTACATTTTTTGATTAAATTTTTGTTCTAATGTACTGCTTGAGAAAGATGACACATTTTGTGACTTAAAACAAGATTATCATAAATGGAAAAACAACATAAATATACTTGAAAATTGAGCTTGAATATCATGAAATTTTCAACGACATTATCTTTGATGTGATATAAAATTCATAAGCAAATTATGGAATTTTTTGTTCAAAATCTTACACGTGAAGATCAATACATCCTTAGTTGGTTGTGCAAATTGAAGGAGTGAATGAAGTATTGAAAAAGTATTTAAGATGTTTCATTAACAATTATGAAGAAAATCAAATGAAAATTATTCAAGTCACAAAGTTTGACTACAATAATATATTTCAAGAGCTCATTCACCAATCTTTTTTCTTTGCAAATTATGAATATCATCCACAATTTGACTCTTGAGTTGAACTTGAGTTCAATAAAGAACTTAGTACTACAAGATCTTATTGCTAGACTTTTGGAAATCTATAAAAACATGAAGTCAAAGTGTGTAGAAGCTCAAGAGTGGAAAACACTTATTGCAGACCAATCTTGAAAAAAATAAATTAAATATGTCAATTGGATTAAAAGTTCAAATTCTACGTCGCAATTTAAAGATTTGTCAACCTAACTTCTATTATCTTCTTGGAACTTTTTTTGTACGTAAGCAGGTCGACTAGAGGAAGCATATAGATTGGTTTTTCCATCATCTATGAAAATTTATTTAGTGTTTCATGTTTGTTTGTTTGAGAATCAACAATTTGAGTATAGTTGTCAGCATCTCCGTCAACAATCGATATTAACGAGGAAGAAGAATTTGAAGTTCATGAAATACTCAACTCCCACATCAATACAAAAAAATTAGATTACCTTTACATTGGCAGGGCTATGAACTAAACAAGTAAACTTGAAAACACGTTCCCATTCTTGATAACAATCTCAAAATGAAAAATAATAATTTATTGTCCAAACCTGAGAAATTTGAATTCAAAAGATGTTTGAATCAAACACGTATTAACCAACATTAGCACACAATCAAACTTTAGCCATATGATCAGCACATGAATTTCTTGTAATAGAGTTTTAGTTTTTATTTTTTACAAATACAAATTGAACAACTTGTGGAACTCGTTTCTTGAAAAGAGGTGATGTCAGTATCGGATCGGATGTCTCCGAAGGGACAATTATTTTTTTGTAGTATACTAGTAGTGGTGCCGGCGCCTTGACAACCATCTCTTATAAAATATTTAAAGTTCTACTAGCAATGGCGATGACTTGGGCTTTCTTGGAATAAATATATAAATAAATAAATATAAATATATATATATATATATATTCATTCACTTTCGTAACACCAATTGTATACTTCTATTGTTTTCATGAAATCAAACTTACTTTAACCTTGATCATGTTTTGGTTGAAGGTATTACTTCAATTCTCATTTTTGTTTGATCCAAAAGTTGATTCCACAATATGTTTGAATGAATGTTTTTTATTTCATGATTATTTTTTATATTTGATGAAATATAGAATATCAAAACACAAAAATTTAAACAAATTTATCATGAATACTATATGAAACATAGATTCTTTTTAATGGTAAAAAAAATATGATATTATAATACTACTTTATCAATAATTGTAATGCCAACACATCAATAATTCATAATATATATAATTGTGGATTAAATCAAAATCTATGGATAATGTGATGATTTGAAAAAGTGTATTTTCATTTTTATATTATAGAGGTATTAAACTTTAAAAAAATTTAAATTTTTTTTCAAAATTAATTATATATTTTTGAATATTGAAGTAATAAATTAAAATGTATGTTAAAATTAAATATCAAATTGATAATTAAACCAACAACTGCACTTCAGAATGTTAACACAAACAAGTTTTAGATTGACAATATTTATTTGTAATTCACTTCAATGATATCACAGTAAAAATCATTCATCACATAAATGATGTAAATTTCATTTTTACATCTGATTAACTTTTTCTATCTATAATAATCGCTTTATCATTGGTGTATTGGAATTTATTGATAACATTGAATTTAAATTTATCACACATTTTACAAGTAAATGATTATTTGATTAGAACATTAGTAAATAATTAGTAATAATAATAATCTAAACGATAATTATTTAATTACAATCGTAATTTGGAAATTTCTATGAATATGTGTGATATATATAGATCTTAATACATAACAATATGTATTGCGATAAAAGAATGTGAATATTTATTGCATATAATATGATATTATACTTGAATAAATATCCTACATATATAGATTTATTCAAATCAAAGTATAATTAACATGTTGACGAGCATTGATGAGCAAGTCCCAGTGTTGACTGAAACATTAAAGCCCGTGTAGTAAGAGACTACAATGTATTATTTTTCATAAGTTCTCTTTGAAGTAAGTATGAATCATGTCACAACGAAGAGCGCGACTATTACACCTCTTTGACCTTTTCGGCTCAACTGATCATGAGCATTCTCAAAGATAAAATTTGAAGCATTGGAGACGGGACAATTCTGTAGCAGCGAGTCTTGCGAGTTTGATCAGAAAAGAACCTTCGGCATGACGCCCGTCAAACATTCCCTCGAGCACGTCTTATGCCAGTATTTCAGTTTCAGCGTCTGATACCCGAATTAAAAAATCTTATCTCGTACACAGTACAGAGGTTCATAATTTACATTGACTTGCATGGGAACAAAATGGTTCTTTGAACAGTCATTGACTTCAATGATTAGAATTGATCGTAACAGCTGCAGAAGAGCATGCACATCAGGTAGAGATAATTGAATTAGAGTGATTGGAAGTGTGGCTTTTGGCCAATGTAGATATCTCCTGGAATGCAAGTAACTTTAGAATCTCATGGAAGAAGAGCACAAACGTTTTGTGGGTTCTCCATCCGTCTAATGTCCTCTGAATGACTGGCCGAGCCATTTGGAAAAGTGCTAAGAATGTAGTACTCCGAGTGCCGAAGCCTGCAGAGACCAGGAATCTCAAGGCGCAATTCTTCATCGTTCATAATAAAAGCTTAAGCAAACTGGAGTGGTTCTGGCAGTGAGCCTACTCATAAGCCAAGCTTACTGGAGAGCTTCTGAGAGGGAGCTGATTCAGCTCGGTGACACTCTGTTCCTTGCTTGTGCATCTAAAGGTCTAAATCTAAATGTAATCCAACTCCTTCGGAAGATTGGATGTCGTTGTCCAGGCTAGAAGAGCCCGGGCTTATACCACCATGATATTGGTGAAAGAATGGTTTGAATGTAGGCTAATCTTTAAAGTCTAAACTATCTGCACCCAAACGGCACGGCTGGGAACTCCATTGTTGTTGGCGAAGAGCATGTAGTAGCTGCGAGGAGCGATGGTTGCAGTGGGAGGGGCTGTCACCGCCAGAGTGTACTGATTACCCACACCATTGCTATTGACTG
Source organism: Marchantia polymorpha subsp. ruderalis (assembly GCA_037833965.1). NCBI lineage: Eukaryota > Viridiplantae > Streptophyta > Marchantiopsida > Marchantiales > Marchantiaceae > Marchantia > Marchantia polymorpha. The sequence goes on from AP031355.1 coordinate 17,841,336, forward strand.
GCGCGGTCACAGCGAGTTTCAAGAGTCTCTGACCTTGCGCATAGCTGTGTGAAACAAAAGGTGTTGAAACCAGATTCATGTCAACCTGGGGAACACTGTCAGAGTCTACTTTCAAAAAGAGGGTGACATTGAACATCTGGCCGTAAGTAACTCGATGCGGGTAGGAAATAAATCTCGGCTGCTGAGAGGTGTATTCCTTATGCAGATATGGAGGATAAAACGCTTCTACTCTAAGCTCTGTGGGGAACTCGTTCTCGCTGTACACATAGTACCCGTGCGGATTGCTTCCGGCCAGAAGGATTCTTCCGTCTGGCAATAAATTAGCAGTAGCATGGTACACTCTGGGGATTGTAGTCGGAGCATATGAAGTGAATCGGGTGCCCGGGGCATTGTCTGGGAAGTAGGCAACCGGGCTGAAAGCCGGATTGGAAGAGCCGTCCCATCCTTGGGATCCATTCTGGGCACCATTGATGATGAGCACGTCTGCAGTGGGCAGCAGAATCATGTCCCCCATGCACCTCCTGAACGGCATCGTTTCCATAGCCCATGAAGGAGTTGCACTCGTGACTGTCATCCTGCCGCATGTTTTCGAGCAGCCCCACTGCTTGGCGGTATTCCTGTAGGAGCCCAACCTGGCGCCCCCGCAGACGAGCACCTCAACGCTGCTGTAGTTGTTGGCTGCATCCAAGGGCAGCATCACCGACGATCCGCCCGAGGGGTAGTTTCTCGGCTCGCCTGGAATTGTGGGATAGGTCCTGATTACAGAGTTGTTGGTGTAGTCGAGCAGAATCGAGTCTCGGTTCGCGAAGATGAACAGATTCCCGTCGGGCAGTAAGTGAACGTACGGGTAGAGATTGTCCTCCTCCCAGTTGCTGGTCTGGTTCAGAAAGGGCATGTAGTAGGTTCCTTCAGATGGCTTGCGAGGGAGAAATTCGTAGGTGAATGATCCTCTTCCCCCGATCACGATGACTCTGTTGTCTGGAAGCAGCTGGCTCGTTCCATACCAGCGATTGTTCAGCAGGCTCATGTCTGTGGACTCGGTCCAGTCGCACGTCTCACTGGCCAGGCATGGCTTGAAAGTGCGAACTTTCTTGAGTCCATCGCTATCACCTCCGGCGTGGAGCAAGGTTCCGTTGGCCAGGAACTGGGCTGTGGAGCACTGCGTATCGCTGAAGATCGACACGGGGCGCACGGCATTGGTGCTGGGATCGAAGACGACGGAGTGAGCTGTGCAGTCATGCGTGAGGTTCTGATCTCGGGGATTGTCACGGCAGTTCCCGCCGGGCAGAGCTATCTGAGATGGGCCGATGTTCGTCCTGTCGATGAGGATGACGGTGTTGAAGCGGGTCACGGCGCTGTGCATCGATGGAACTCCAGCATTATTGCTGAGGATTCTCCAACTTCCATTGCCGCTCAGCGGCTGAGCTTGAACCATGCAGGAAATGGAGCACTGCGAGAGAACGAGCAATCCGGTCAGGCATGCGATGATTCTGGGATCAGCCATTCTATCTCCAATTCGTTATGCTGTTGCCACCAGCTGCTTCCTGCTCGAATCTGGTTCAAAGCGAGGCTAAGGCTACTCCTCTATGCGAGATGGAAAACAGAACCTCTTTCAGCGTCACAGAGGCGAGCGCATGCTCTTGTATCTGCTCAACATCTTGGTGTTCAGATTTACAGTCCTTTCTTCCGTCTGACAGCAGACTCTGACCTGGTAATTTGGATCGAAAGTTCTCAGTTTATATCCAGATACTCCACAAGAAGATGACGATGATGATGATGGTGTCCCACAGAATCCAGCTATCCTCCCAGAACTCTAATTAATTAGATGCTGTTAGTGGAGCTTGACTAGGAAAATCAAACCAGCTGCTGCAGTAATGGAACAGCCGATCGACGCAGCACCAGTGAGGGACGAGAATGAGAATAGAGAAAACACTTTGACACAAAGACTCGCTGCGCATGGCTCGACCTCAAACCGAAGCCCAGCTGCAGTCTCTTGCAGACCACACGCAGCAGCAGTCAAGTTTGAAGTGCAGCACAATTGGTACTTCTTGTACACTTACAATTCTGCTTCCTGTACAGCGTCTGGGGGTGGGGTCTCCTACAAGAATCAGAATCTGTGCCGATAATTGCTACATCCTAGCAGGGATCACAAGCTCTGGAACCAAATGATCAGCATATTATGCCTGATTTGCGGAACAGGTGTTTTGGATTGGAGCTGCGTCATCAGTCCCTGTATGACCAGATTGCATCAAGAATTTTGACAGTGATACTATGATGCGAAAGATAGAGGACCAGCAAAGGAAACAGCTGTGTATTAACCAAACATTGCAGACTCTGAGAAGGCAGCTTTGGGATTTTGGAGAGTGTTGTGCTGGTGCTCCCAGTCGGTTCTGACGCACGGATCTTTTTGGAGAAGCAGTCAAAAGACCCAACTCGTTGTACCAAAGCCAGCTGCGAATGTATATTTCTAGTCATTTGCTTCATATTATGCCCTAATTTAGTCCATCACATCGGGTAGACCACAAAAACCCTCTCGGTTTCTTCCTTTCAAATATGGAATGAAGCTTTACAGTTCCATTTAAAGGCAAAATAAATTCCACACTTGCAGCATAAGGCTGGCTATAGTGTCGCTTTCGAACGTCGCCCGGTGGAAATCACCTTCAAAGGCTTCAACAACACGTGAATCAGTTCCTTTGACTCTCAGTTTCCTGCTTAATTCCGCAAATAATCATAAGCTGGAAGAAAGCTCAACTTTAAGGCAATAAGCTCCATGTTCACGGCGCAGTTCTCTGCATAACTGCTGTAAAATTGCTGGCATCAGTAAATATGGATGATCTAAATTTTGAACAAGTAGACCCAGTGAGAGCTTCCAATGAGAATTTATAATCTTTATCATGATAGAAACACGTCAAGGACATTTTATCACGCCATTCTGATATCGGTTAGGCCAATTCGAGATTGCAGGCTTCTCTCCAAAACTGGAGAAAATAAGCTGGAAAAGCTTTCCACTAGATGATGGTGAGCTACTGTAGAGTATTGGGAATTGCTGTCGTAAATGGAGACCATCCACTTGCTCGACCTGACACTTGGAGCGACTTTTTCTTGTCCATTCTTCTGCGCATTTAGATCCGGGCTTCTGCTCTCTTTCCATATCCATTGCTAGTGGTTTTACATAATGCAAGACTGCCAGGGTTACAGCCTCTTAAATCAACTGGGTTAGTGGAGCAGCTGCAGGAAAGAAAGCGTATAACTGGGCAAGTAGATGACGCTTGGATTGAATCTTGTCATTTCCAACATCGGAAAGCTACACTCTAATCAGTTTCTTCGATCTCTCGTCTCCAGTTAATGGGCGTGATCTGAAGGAGGCAGCCAGCAATGACGTGGGCCAATGACAGCAAGGGCATTTTCGCATTCCGATTTTTGCAGTTGTCTGAACTGCAGTCATCCATCCCCTCAGAGAATTTTCGAACCCATTCGAGACACAATTCCGAAGGCCGCTCTGCCGCCACAGACCAAGGACACGGTATCAATCGCCCGTTTACGAATCAGCTGTCTGCTGGGCGTCGTCAATAGCAACAGGTCTGCTCTTGGAGGGAGTGGTAGGACCGGGAAGTTCTCCTGTTGATAATCATGGACTGTCACCTCGCTGTAGTTGTGGGGCCTGTTCTTAAATAATTCACATAAGCCATCTAACGATCAACAGAAGCCAAGATGACAAATTTGAGGAGGGTGCCCCTCGAGGAGGATAGGGCTCCGATAGGGTCGGGTTTGACCTTCAACCCGAACCCGACCCGAAAAACCGGGTCGGCATTCGGGTAGAACCCGAATGTACCGGGGGATCCATGATCGTGAGGGGACGGCGAGGGAAAATCGGAAAATGGGGACTCCGTTGAATCTCACTGATTCGTATTGATAGATTCATGATGTATTCTCTTCAAATGAAGCCTGTGCTGCTCTGCTCAAATTGAACTCTGTCACGTTCGAATCATAATTCATCCAGGAATTGATGGATCCGTTGAATCTCACTGAAGATTCAAGTAATCTAAAAGAATTGTACCGACTTTCTTCCTTCGTGATTCCATACAGAATTTCAGTCCGCACCTGAGCTTTCGGAAATGCTTCTTTCTTTGACAGTTGCATTTCTTCGACCCTTGCATTCCTTCAAACACGGATTGAGCATTTTTAGCGGAAAGCCCTCTGGCTTTGGGCTGCGACGCAACGCTACGCACGCCCGCTTACGGAGACATCCCAGCAAGAAGAGGGTGCCCTGCTTCTTGGGGAGACACTGGGGCATAAATCTCTGTCACACTGAGAGACGAGTACTCGGGGAAAGAAAATCTAGACGCGTCGGGGAGATACCCCTTGCGCCCATGGGGAAGGTCTGCAGTCAGTCAAGGTGGAGACAACGTGAGAAGCGCGTTCCCTCAAATCCCAACAGGAATCTAGAGGCGTACGAGAATCCGGAAATTGGAGGAGGAGGCGATGATCAGAATTTTTCGAGGAGGCAGGACGAGCAGCATAGGTAGCGCAGCGCTGCCCAGATAGACACAGAAGCGAGCAAGGGAACGGGTGCCTGCATCGTATCGAGCGAGGTGCGCAGCAGGAGGTATGAAGAGGAGGACCTGTGCAAGACTCGAAAGGAGTAGCAGAGTTTTGCAAGACGGAACGGAAGCCGATGCACACGAGGACAGACCAGCTGAGGTTTATTATTTTTCGGGTTTCGGGTCGGGTACAGTCCTCTACCCAGATCCGACCCGAAATTGGGTTTTACGCGAACCTTATCGGAGCGGTAGAGGAGGAGAAAGGCTTATGTTAACATGGAGCTACGGAGTTAAACCTCCCAATAGTGTCACCTCGTGTGAGTGACATCCTCCCATTAGTGACATGAAACTGAATAACCATTAGTTTCTAATGTAAAATTTTATGCAATAATAACAGTACGTCACTATTGTTAATAGTGTCATTAGAATTTTCAATAGTGACTGTGTTGAGCTTTAATTGCTATCATAATTGTCACAGAAACACTTCACTGTTCACTTTGCAAAGTGTTGCAACGTGACGTGAACATGCAACGTGTCCAACGTTGGAACATAGGATGGGAACTCATGTATGAACCGTGGGCAACATCTGATTCCGAATCGAGTCTTTGCAGTCCTTTGGATCCAGAGTCTTGGTCAAGCACCACCCACAGTTGTGACATGTTCGTTTCTGCTCTTTTAAACATAAGACTGCCAACTGTGATTGCAATGGCAAGCCTAGAGCCCCTGCTGATGATGAGATAACAGATGTTCTTGGATTTGCTGGCTCGGGGTAGTCTCGTCGGTATCGGGTGTAGTCTCGTTGGTATCAGTGACGTGCAGCAGACATGAAATTTGTGGTGAAAGCATACGTCAAGCAGTCACTGTAGGAACAGGTATGTGAAAGAGAATGTGGTCAGTTCGAGTCATTTCGAGTTTATGAAATCACCAGCTCTATCTCGGTGCATGCAGGACACACGGCTTTCACGTGGAATGAAGTACAGTTTCTGTAGGTGAATTAATGATGATTCCAGTAAAAGGCTAACGTATTATTTTGCCAATCTCTAACATCAGAATCTGTACAAAGGACATATTCTCCATGCAATGTGCATCGCTCCTGCTTTTTAAATTTCCCAATCAGTCTAGGCTCTTCAGGTATTAACGTCACTAAGCTAGTAAAGCTCGTGAAGCCCAAGCTTTATCAAGTAATATACACTTTTAGACACAGCACTTGCAACGTGTCCAAAGTGAACATTCATCCACAAAATCTCACGTACATAATTGTACTGATCTCTGTACTAAACATCCATACTCATCATCACTGTGGTGTTAACATCTCGATATTCACGAATATGCAATATAGAAATTTTCATGGAGTTTCAAAAGACTAATTAGTTAGCAAGCAAGGTACACACATGGACACTGCTGAAAATTAAGTATATTGAATAATAGAAATACAATTTACAGTGTGATTGTCGACTGTCTCAACCTTCTAAATTTTTCAATGTTCTGTTGATGTATCAAAGGACGACGAGCTCTTTGGAGATTGGAAAGCAGCGTACTCTGTAATTCTGTAGATAAAAACGATTCGATGGAAAAAAAATTAATCAAGTCAGTGATTGCTTGATTCGCTTGTTCTACTGTCACCAAAGTCGAAATCTCACCAAAATCATCCTCATTCGAAGCACTATCACTGTGCAAGAGATTATGTTGCTCTAAAACCGATTTGACGATGCTAATATCGTCAATATAATCATCATCAGTATTATCAACAGCATCAAGGTCAATAAGCTCTTCAGCAACTACTTCTATACTTGAGTCATCAAGACCCAAGGACGCTGAAAAAGAATCGTTGAGTCGAATTTCTTGAAGAGTTTTCATCAAATCATCTAGAGCCTTATTTGAGCTGCTACTGTATCTATCTATATCCTGATTCGAAATTACGTTAGATACAAGAGGTAGACAGTTGGCTTTAACAAAACACCTTCGAATAGTATTTTCCTCTATACTATCCGATGCAGATTTTACCCAACCAAGTACATTCCGTAGATGGGTATGATCGTTGATCGGAAACTGAGAATAAGAAGCACGTTCACTCGCCTGCCACATCTCATACTCAGACATTAAATGATTAAGCTGAGCACGACGAAAATGAGCTTTAAAAGATCGTATGACACCTTGATCCAGAGGTTGACATTCACTAGTAGCATTTGGAGGAAAAAAAATGATACACAGCTTTTCAAACCTGAAAAATGAATCTGTTGATCCCGATGGGTCTAAAATCTTAGACGCACAAACGTGAGACGAACAGTTGTCTTGAAGTACGTAGAAGATGCAGTGTCTGTCCTTGGCAATTTTGTTGTACTTGTGAAGCAAACGCATGTAGGAAGATGTATCCTGCCAAGCTTTAGCTTGATGATCATAAATAATTCCAAACGCCTTACTTATGTCAGGAATACCTTTCAAAGCACGTGGACGAGCACTCTTCGTGATCACCTGCGTCATGAACTTTTCACCTGAAGCACTAACTCCAAGCGTCACTGTAATTCGTTCTTTACTTCGCTTCACTCCACGACCATCTGAATTGATTGTGCAGTACGATCTTGATGGCGTCGTGCGATGCTGTAAAGCTGACTCGTCAATGTTAATGATGCATTCGAGTGGTACGTCGCATAACATTTCACGAATTTGTTGCAGACGTTTCTCCACTTCCATGACACTAACGCTGTTCTGTTCTCCGCACCTCCTCTTACTCGATGTTGAAATGCGCTTCAAATACTTCTCCAGCCATCCATTGGATGCAACAAATGATTGTAGAGAAATTGTATCTGAAGATGTCAAACATTCTGCAAAGTCGAGCAAAATTTTGTCTCGAAAAAACAGAGCCTTCTTCTTCAGCATCTCACCCGTCACATTCAGCGTGGGCGCATCGATCTCAACACGAACATGCCACTGTTGCATCATTTCTGTAAGAAGTTGAACTCGTGTCGATGTAGATATCTTTTTAAACCGATCTCGATTTTGATTCTAACGACTCCTGTTTGATAATTTCTCTCTCTTTCCAGATTTTCGATACAGTTGTACGTGCCACCGAAAATGCCGATGCCGCTTTCTCATGGGTGGCTCCGGGCTGATTCAGAAAATCCAAAACTTCGAGCTTTGTCTTCACGTCCAAACGCTTGTGTTTAGACATGAGTGAGTAATAACAGATGCAGATTAAGAGAAAAAAAAACTCCCACCGAACAGGAACAGATTGCGTCGTGAGAGAAAAAATTGGCCACCTAATGCATAATAACAGTGACAGATCGCAGCGAGAGAGAAAGAAGCCCTCACCGAACGCACTGTGACAGATCTCAGCGAGAGAGAAAGAGGAGCCCAGCAAACGCAAATAACGCGGGAAAAAATATGACATCCTCTTGTGAGTGACACCTCCGAATAGTGACATAAAACCCTAGAACGGTTATGCGTCACTATCGGGAGGTTTAACTCTGTAGTTCAGACCTCTTTAAATTCGGCAACGGCCCCTTAAATGCCGAATTTAACGGTGCCGAGTACGCCGAAAATAAAACCACGAAAATGAGTGAGTGTAGAGTTTATGTTTTAAAGTGTATACGCATACACATGTCACTTCGCCTGGATGGTGATGTCAGTCAACAAGGTACTCGCGAACACGAAAGCTCGCGGCACACCGTTCCAAGCAAAGTATGAAGTCGAGTATGGCCTGCAAGTGGTGTCTAGGGATGCAAACGGTGTCGTTAACAGTGCCAATTCTGCCATTTCCATAACCGGGAGTAAGTTCCGGGTGCCAAACGCAAGTGTAACTAGAACATCAAACTCTTTGCATCACCTTACCGACCAGACAACTATCAAATCCATCGCAGAAAAGCTCACGTGAGCAAGTGGACGTAGTACAAGGCAATCTTGTTGGAGGACAAGAGAGTGTTCTTCAACAAGCGGCCGAAGTTCAAGGACACGTTGTTCTCCTTCGACGACGCGAGCTCCACACTAATATATACCATAAGTGCGCAGATTGTCAAAATTCTGATTGGCGAGTTGTACTTCAACTCCGAGGACAAAACAATCTTGGCCGAAACAGCATTGAAGCTGTTTCCGCATCAGGAGTACGGCAGCTTCAACGTCACGATCAAGACGCCACTTGGATATCAGCTTGTGATTCAGCACACATCAGCCAGGCTGTAGTTTAGGCAGACCGCCACCATCATTCAACAACATCAAAAGCTCATCAAGAACGCAAAATTGACTGAAGTGACCGATGCTTTGGTCAGCGGCTACGTCCGTATTCTCATTGCGGTTGCCATGCAGCATTTCAGCGATCTGATGAAAAATCCGTCGATGTTGGTCTTCTCGTGCGACACGAGCACTCACACGGGTATTTCATTCATGGATCAACGTCTGCGTCTGGAAGTGGATGGCCTCCTCGTCAAGCTGCATTTGCTAGCCATTTCCATGTTCGACCGGCACATCGCTGTTAACCAGGTCAATCAGATCATAAAGGTCATGGACGTTATCAATTCCAGCTGGCGCAATAAGTTGATCGGCCTCTCTTCAAATGGCGAGAACATCATGACAGGCTGTTGCGGTGGAGTCATCATTCTCCTCGAGCAACAGGCAACTAATGATGTCCTACGGGTCTGGTGTACTGCGCACCATATAGATCTCGTCATGAAGACTGGGTTCGTCAGGATTGACGATGGGCAATTCGTCAAGGAATTCCTCTAGATTTAAGGATAATTTTTACATACATCCTAATGAAATCCTCATAGAAATAATTGTTTGAATGCTTAGAAATTATCTTTTTTAAAGTTACTCAAAAAAATTTCCATTTCATAGTCGGGAGCTTCCATAAAATATTTTTCAATGAACATTATCAAATATACGTATTCACCGGTATGAACATTTGTATTAAAAATTGGATAAATTTTGATTGATTCAATTGTCACAACAATAATATGATCTATTGATCAGTGTCGTTTTAATCATATTTGAAGCATTGTGGTATCTAACGAATCATTAGTTTTATTGTTCATTGATATTGAATTGATATTTCAATATAAGTTGAGAAGATAAATGTTTGTATTCAATGCAAAACAGGATTGTATTGATGATAGAAGTATTTCTTTTCATAATTCTTATTCAGTGTAATATCTGTAAAATAAAGAAAAATAACAACAAATATTCGAAACGAATTTTTTTTATTGGTTTGATTTTTTATGATAAAACTTAGATAGTTAGAATTTTTTTGCAAAAAAGTAATGGAATAATCAACACTACTTTTCAAGAATTTCTCGAATTATTGATACATAGCAAAGCAGTAGAGATAAGTGGTTATTTCAAAATTCATTTGGTATTCCATTTTGTTATCGCTTTGATCCGATGTTGATTCGCATAATTGTCTAGTTATTTCGGCTTAAAATAATTTCCAACCTATGATGCATCTAAGAGATCTAAATCTAATATGAATTTAAATCTAAAAGATTTAAATTCATATTCAAACCAATGTCGACAAAGTTTTACAAATAGATGTAGAAGAAATTACTCGGGTAAATGGTGTGTGTTTCCATTGAGGGGTTCCCACCGCATTCTACCTAGCAGCAAATATGCTCTCGCTTGAAGGTTCAGATTCCCACCTTTCCTATTCAGATCCTTGCTTTAAGTTAAGTTGGACGAGTCCTTACTGTAAGAAGACATCCATAAAAATGATCTATAATGTCGATTGCAAAGTGATATATTGTGCCGTACAAGCTTAGGTGCATTGTTCTCAGTTCAACCGATGGCTCTGTGTTTATGCAGACTTGCTTCCTGTTAAATTTGATGGAGGTTTGGACGAGGATTCAAGCGATGATGGAGGTGATTCTAATTCGTGGTTGAAGTGGCCTCACTACCCTCTGTACCTACGTCAAATCCTTCCAAGAGTGAATATTTCACGAGAAGCCTTACAGCAGAGCGCTGATACTCGGGCTTATTCGGAAACCTTGCAGGTGTTTATGACTTTACACACGCCCTGGCTTTAGTCTTGCGTGATAAGGTGCGTAGGCAGGACTGAGAATGTTTTTCTGAAACGAGTTTGAAAGGAAGCCAATACTGATACATTTTTCACGACGGACTTGGAATTATAAGCACTAGAACAGAGTATGTGCGCTGTCATTATCTTGGACCAAATGGAAAATTGATTATCACGTAGATCAACGAAACAAATTTCTTAGTGTTTCCCGGATAGAAGATTCGATCCCGAACCAGCTACGAATCTGATTTACAGACTCATTGTAACGCCAAAGCCTGTCACTTAGAGTGAAGTAAAGTGGAGGATTTGAAGGAAGAGGCAGCGGCTCGAAATTAAAAGTATGGTGCCTCTTAGGCCTATGAACTCTTTTCATGGATCCTGATCTACAGACTTCAGTTCATGCACTCAGAGTAGATCAATCAAATGATAAATTGATCTACTCTATGGTACCGAGTGGTGCGCTATGGCGTCTATGATCTCTCGATGTCCGTGACACGACTGGAAACGCGGTGAAAGTCTCGCAGATTTCAGCGTACCACTGACAGTTGCAAATCATCACTGCAAGCAAGGATCATTTACAGCAGCAACTAAGTTTCCTCAACGATGACACTCTGTCGATCGAAAGCTACAGTGCTTGGTATGTGGGCCGCAGCTGATAGGTGAATTGGGCATCCAGTTCACTACAGTCAATTGAATGGATCGTGGTTCTTGTTGGCTCCTGACGCTGATAAGAAACTACGACATCGTCGTCGTCGTAAACTCAATCAAGATCTGATGTCGCATGGAATGGACAATCAACAAACACAGAGTACGCGGAATTCAACCGGAGGAGGCCGAGGGCCTCCAAGCTTGAAGGAGCTAAGTGTATACCTTCAACGTAGATCTAGCACGTCTCGTCCTATCATGTACGTTTGGCCTGCTCCATGATTCCATGAAGACTGCCTCTTCCTTTTCCACAATTTTGGTAAAATAAAATTGAGAGTGTATGCAATCTGATTCCCAGTCACAGTATGCACTAAAGTAGTAAAGTGGGTGGTAAAGTCAATGCTCAACGAATCTCCGGCTTCCGCGCACACGCAATGATCCGCATCGCGCGAATGAAGGAATCGAGCATCATATTCATCATTCGTCAAACCCTCAGAGTCAACAGCAGCCATGGAATCCTGTCCCCTCAACTGTGTATGGCTTTGTCGTACTGTCGTGCAGGGTAGGAATTCGGCAGTAAGTCGTGCACTGGAATTTTCATCTCCATTTACCTGCATGCCATTCGTCGATCAAGGTGACGATCAAAGTGCTCTGCTGAGGTAAGGTCGATGGCTGAGGAGGACATGCGAAGGGTTGATTTTTCATCAAGGCCAAGTACTCGAAAAATCGCCCTCCTCAAGCACAGCTCCATTGTTCTGTCGTGGAGTCAGAATGTAGGGAATGGAATGTTAGCAGCAATGTAAGGGGAGCCAGGAGGTGGCGACGTAGGACTTGTTGGAATTATTCTTTTTGAAAGAAAACTTGAGCAGAGCTTCCTCAACCAGCTGGAGGAGCTGATCTAGCTGGCCAACATCCCCATACTACATCCTGGCACCATGGCAACTGTTTGCCTTCGAATGGCCCGGAGCAGTGTGGCGATGAAACCCCTGTGCTCCATCGATGCTTGCTTGAATCACAGCTGACGCGCCAAAAACAGACTTCAGGAGCCACGCATGCGAGCAAAACTCGGGCCAAGATGAAAGATTTTGATTCCTCAGAAGATACGTCTGAATGGAAAACTGCCTGAATTCTGAGCATCGATCCAGAAAGACTGTGCATTCCTCCACTGATATATCAGCAGCAGTCGACCTTCTCTCGGTACAGGAAAGTTATTCTTATATCAGAATGTAGACATGTCGACGACAAGTGCGCTGTTCCAACTCACTCGACAACACATAATTATTAGACGGTCAGATCCGATCTGCACAGCCACCGAGAGCAGCAGGAAGGGAAAGAGATTAAACTAATATTCTGAAGAACACGTCTCGCTGTAGAATCATCATGTGACGTCACGAGAGCGACAGGAGATGTCCGGACATGCAAAGCAGTTCCAAGGAGAACGGGGGACCACACGACCCGAGATGCACCCTCGAGCTCAGGAGCGCAGTGCATGCATCTGCTCCTGAGCTCCATATCTACATGGAAGGAGTTCTACAAGGAGTTGCCAATGGGGGCTAAAGCGCCAGAGGTGCGGTGCACCTGTGGCGCTTTATTCCGCAGTCCAACATTACTTTTGGCACAGGAGAATTGTTGGCGCATGAGCCTCCAGGCGAATAAACCTGGCGTTTCAAGCAAGGGTGCTAACAGAGGTCCACAGCTGAGCTCGGTGACTCACTCCAATGGGGAAATGGACCGACTCCCAAAGCTCCTGCGGCTACCTCTCGATTGCGGCCACATGGCACTACAAATGCCCGCATCGTGCCAAATCTCAGAGGAGGAGGAGAAGAGCAGTAGCAGAACTCGGAAGAGTTGGTCTTCACTCCTGCCTCTGGCTAGAAAGCGGCCCACAGATTTGTTGCTCGACGCTGAGATCGTTCGTTGGAGGTGGGGCTAGCTGCGATTTGGCAAACAGGGGTTGAGGATCATCGAACAGAAGGAGATTCAAGTCGAGCAGAGGAGCTTTGCAATGGCGGGCAAGACCGTGGTCGTGACGGGAGCAAATGGCTTCATTGCATCCTGGCTGGTCAAATTACTCTTGGAGCGTGGCTACACAGTGAGAGGAACTGTTCGCAGCCCAGGTTGGTTGGCATCCCTCGATTTTGCTGCTCGTGATCTACGCATTTGGATTCGTCTTTCTGCAGTCTTCGAGAGCATTTTGCAGCTGCAGATTGCAATATCGACACATGGACGTGAATGGCGAAGGGTTTCTGACGTAGGTTGCAGACGAATGAGCCGGACGGTCAGGAGGACGTAAGCCCAGTAACATAGAAGTGATCACGAGGGTTCTCCTTCGTGTCCTGAATCTAACTTTGAATCTAATTGCAAGTTGCAGGCTGTAACACTCTGCTTCCCGCTTGCAGAAAATGTTGAAAAAGTAGGTCATCTGCTGGAACTGCCTGGTGCCAAGGAAAGGCTTTCCCTTCACAAAGCGGAACTTCTGCAGGAAGGTGCCTTTGATGAAGTAGTTGAGGGCGCTGACGGGGTCTTCCACACTGCATCTCCATTCTTTCTAACAGGGATCACCGATCCAGAGGTGCATATCAAAGCTAAACGCTGAACTCATGTGAAGGATTTGAATGGCCAATTTCGCAAGTGCTGCGTGTCGTGAGTTTCGGTTTCGTCCTTTCGCAGTTGTTGAAATTGGTGCATATATGGAAATTCTGTCGCCTTCAAGATCGTCGCAGTGTTCTGGACGTTGTGATCGTGCTCACACGATTGACTCGAGGCGAAAGTATGGCTACGAAGAACGGAACGTGGAGGTAAACTTTAATCTCCACTGATGGGCTTTTTCAGGTGCAACTAGTAGGCCCGGCCTTGCAAGGAACGCTGAATGTTCTAAGAAGTGTCTCACGATGTAAGAGCGCAAAACGTGTAGTCCTTACTTCATCAACAGCGTCGGTGATGCACAACGGGAGAGAACTTAAATCTTCAACTGTTCTGGACGAGAGTTGGTTCAGTGATCCACAGTTCTGCCGGGACAACAAGGTAATTTAGGAACCTCTAAGGCTGGTGAGCAATACATCTTGAATCACATTCTTTCACAGCTTGCGATATTATCAAAAGGATTTAGAGAGTGGTATGCCCCTGAGACAAGCCTTACACATGTTTGGAATAAGAGTTATTGTTGACACTACGAGCCACGGTGACGATTGTGACAGGCTTACTGTAAAGAATGTTCTCCTCCAGATGCACGGAGTCTGAAGCGAATTATTGACGAAATTCATGATTTGCACAGATTTGGTACCCTCTATCAAAAATTTTGGCCGAGCTAGCTGCTTGGGATTATGTGAAGGAGCATGCCGAAGACTTTGACTTGGTGGTAGTAAACCCATGCATGGTGTTAGGTCCCATGCTGCAGAAAACCCTCAACACCAGCAGTGAGATAGTACTTGACATGCTCAACGGTAAACCGAAAGCTTGCCATGCCCATTTGTTGCGCTTCCTGCTCAACCTGAACTTAGCTTTTGACGCTGCGTGAGTTTATCTAAGTTTTCGCTTGTAGAAGCTCAATGAGCAACTTGAATCTCTGTGTATCAGTAATCATCGATTGGTAGATGGAGAATCACAAGGCTGATCATGGAAGACGTTACTCCACTGCAGGAAAGATGAAGGGATATCCAGATCTGGCACAATCATGGGTGGATGTGAGGGATGTTGCCTTAGCTCATGTACTTGCCTTTGAGACGCCCTCTGCAGAAGGACGGTACATTCTAGTCGGGAAGGTGGTGCATTACAGCGAGGTCTCAACTATTTTGCAAAAACTTCAACCGGGGCATCCAGTTCCAAATGAGTAAGCTCACTTGAATTGTTTCTACCACGACTTGCTATCTTTTGTGGTTTGACGGTGATTCATTTGCTCCACATAAATCCCGGGCTACGAATCTCGTGAAACAGTTGCAGTAGAGAAGTATCTGTGAACTATACTCTTTTGTAGAGAACTGCATGAGAGTGAGCTGTTGAAACGTTGACGAACACAGCAGAAAATTCAAATTAAAAATTTTACTCATGTTGGTGTTGTACTGATTCTGTCCACCTCTATACTTTGTGTTTAGGTGTGTCACTGGAGAAGCTCCCAAAGCCGTAGTGTACAGCGTCAATACAAGGAAAGCGCAGGAGTTGGGAGTAACGTTTACGGATTTTCAGGATTCACTGAAGGAGTCTATTGCAAGTTTAGTAGAGTTGAAGCTGGTGGAACCTGGTAAGCAAGAATAGTAACACTACATGAAACTTACAACTATTTCTTGTCTTTTTAGCGTTTACCCATGATACCCAGTGGAGAGAGCAGAGCCCGCAGGCTTTCTAACAGATTCATAGGTTGGACGTGCTCCAAATCCACACGTTTTACTTGTATATAAATTTTTGGAACCAAGTCTTCCTTCTATGCTTCTCTATGTGCTTGTCAAAACCATAAAGTCTAGCGAACACTGAATGAAATTTGTTTCTTGTAACGCTGCTCAAGACGTTTTGAATATCAATTCCGATATCTAAAAATTGGTGAATGCTGCAACTCAAACCGAAAAAGTAATGAACGACAGTTTTCAAACTGGCACAACTCGAATTTGTAGTCAGTGGCGTATATGTGTCTTGAGCAGAAGCCCTATAGATTCTGTTATCTCTCATCCATCTAGCAAGCGTTTCGTAGGAGATTATCTGACTCAGTTATCAACCTAAATAGGATAATGGATGAACATCACACTGAATATATGTAGACAAATGTCTAGAAGAATATGGTCAAAGATGATGTTATGACCAATTTGGCAAATTTATTCAGGTAAGATTAT
The DNA here is from genome assembly GCA_037833965.1 of Marchantia polymorpha subsp. ruderalis. Classification (NCBI taxonomy): domain Eukaryota; kingdom Viridiplantae; phylum Streptophyta; class Marchantiopsida; order Marchantiales; family Marchantiaceae; genus Marchantia; species Marchantia polymorpha. The sequence goes on from AP031355.1 coordinate 17,857,340, forward strand.
GGATGAGATTACCCAAATTGCTCGTTCATGTTCCAGTTACAATATTGTTTGGACAAGTATTGTTGTTATTAAATGCACACAAGTGAGTTTTGGATGATAGCAGTGCTAAAATAAGATATCAGCACTTTGGTTTGGCTCCTTTTTCTTACATATTTGACAAAAGGAATGCGGGCTAGAAAAGTATGAAGTAGTGAACACGATAGCAATGATGAAAGTGTTCAGACACATACAACACGGCGCATGCCATTCATATCGTGCGGAGGTTTTGTTACGTCTTATGTAGGCAGCCGTATGTAAGGGATGTGTGCGTTTTATTTAGAGCTTTCAGTGCAGTGCGTTCATGAGGAGAAACAGTTTTTGGATATTTCACTAGAATATGCGCTAGAGCCAAATTTAGTGATTGGCCTCAGGTGTAAAATTGGATTATGAATTATATATATTTGACGTTTAGACTAGAGAGTGGATATTACCTTATGCATGAACATGGAGTCTTTCGAGAATAGAGTGTATTTGACTCTTTTCATTTCTAAATGGCATTGTACGATGTAATATGTAGAAGAGAAGTGTCGTTGTTCCCACATGACAAGTGAGTTGTTGTAATAATTGTGATCTGAATGTGGTCAATAGAATGATTCGATGCAGTGACTCCAGCTCAATCACTGACTTATACACAGAATATGTACCAGATAACACTCTAATAAATGAGTTCATCAGTGATACTTTTTCCGTGGCTACATACAAGTAGGTTGCATGGTTGCAATCGGTGAACTGAATACATACACATATTCTTTGATGAGATATATTATACTTATTCTCTACATCATTCAAGTCTGGAACAACTATGGTGATTATCCTCGGTTATGCTGTAACATCCCATAGTCCCTGATTATGCTGTAACAGTGCACTATGGGGCAAACTCTAATCGTCTTTAATGATCCTACTTTACTTCCCGATTGTCTTTATAGCATCGGTCAGCTTCACATCGACCCTGAAACTACAGAAAATATCGCTGTAAATTATTTAGTGCAAGGTTAACCATATAAAATCCAGTTTTGATGATCGTACAATGATTCCTGGGAACTTGCTGGCCACATGTAGAATTCGTTATACTGTCAATTCCTTATCTCTTTGCAGTTGTGTTCTTTACTTCTCATGATTGACACATGTAGCATAAAAAAGAGAGCATTCAAGCTCTGGGGAGGAATTAAGTTGTGAGATCTCACTGCTCACTACAAGGAACTTTGATGGACCCACAGTTTGGTACTTGTTTCGTATTCAAGAACGGTCCATATAACTTGTTGCCTTTTCGAAATGCAGTGGAAAGCTACCTTTGATACGTTAGAGATTGGAGGTTTCACAAAGTAAGATGTGTTTGCCTTGCATACAGTAAATGCCCCAGGAATAGACTTTGACAAGGCCAATAATCCATTTGTGAATACCAAGTTTTATTTCGGAATTATACTACCCAATCTCTAGACTTTATTGTATGAGTAGTGTGAGCACAAAAATGTGCTCGCATGTCTTTTTAACCTTATGAGAGTTAAAATTTTGGATTTAAACTCTTGCAAAATTATGCTTAGAGTCTTTCAAAGTTTTGGCAAGATTAGGAGTTGATGTGATGGCTAGTAGGCAAAGATGCGGATAAGGATCTTCGGCGGTAGCAGGCCTTCGGCGGAAGAGTAAAACCCTCATTACGTTTTCAATTTGTAACTTCTTGACTCAATTAGGGTTTTGTTGGAAAGAGCTCGACACGCTCGTTCCAACGAGCCCAAAAACTCTTGAAACGGATAAGGAATCACTGAGTTATGAGTAGCTAATGTTTCTGATATGGTTAGGTGAAGGGCCTTCGGCGAAGTGCTTTCGGGGCAAGGCCTTCGGCGGTAGCAGGCCTTGGCGGAAGGGCCTTCGGCGGAAGGGGGCTTTCGGGGCAAGGACTTCGGCGGAAAGGTAAAACCGTCATAACTTTTTCAATTCGTAACGCTTTAGATTCAGTTGGAATCTTGTTGAAAAGAGCTCAAGACGCTCGTTCAAACGAGCCCAATAACTCTTGAAACGGATGAGGGATCACTGAGGTATGAGCGTCTAAAGTGGCTGATATGGTTAGGTGAAGGGCCTTCCGCGGAAAGGCCTTCAGGGCAAGGCCTTCGGCGGTAGCAGGCCTTCAGGGCAAGGCATTCGGCGGAAGGGTAAAACCGTCATAACTTGTTCAATTCTTAACGGTTTGACTTAGTTAGGGTCTTGTTGGAAAGAACTCAACACGCTCGTTCCAACGAGCCCAAGAACGTTTCAAACGGATCAAGAATAAGTGAGGTATGAGTGTAGAAAGTGACTGTTATAGATAGGCAAAGGTGCGAAAGAGTGTCTTCGGCGGTGGAGTGCCTTCGGCGGTAGGATGACTTCGGCGGTGCGCGGAATAGGATTTTCTCCGGCGGAAGTCGGAGTGGCCATGAATGTAGAATGTACAAGTGTGGCAGCGGCGGCGGCGTGAAGTCAAGCGTGGGAAGCAGGACGGCGAGGCATGAAGTCGCGCATGGGAAACAGGCCGTTACCCATCATTACGGGAACGACATTCAAGCGGCCTGTGGACACCTCGGCCCTTGGACGTTGGAGAAGGATTATTCGGCCTGGGAACAGAGATCTGGTGTGCCTGTGTGTGTGGACGCAAGTGGGATCGGTCGCAGGGATAGAGTGTGGATGTGAGTGATTTTCGCAAGGAAGTAGTGAGAATTAGGAGGGGAGTGTTGAGAATTTGAAGGAGGAGTGAGCACACTCTCGAGGGTGGAGAGTCATATGTGAGAGTGAAATTTAATCGGGATCTAATATCAAAGTGTCAAATCTCTGAGTGGGAGCTGAAATCAAAGTGGAGGTTCTGAGAGTGGGAGTTGAAGTGAAATCTGAGACTGAAATCTGATAGTCGGGATCTGAATTTGAAACTGAAAAGTGATAGTTAAATTTGAGGGAGAAACCTGGTGGGGTCTGAAGGTGGAAGCCGAGAAATTGACACTGAAATCTGAATAGAAATTGGGAGTGGAACTGAAATCGAAGGTGGGAACTGAGGGTTTGAGACTGAGATCTGATACTCGAAATTGTGGGTGGAATCTGATAGGAGGGGGAAATCCTTGAAAGCGAGAGTGTTGAAAGTGTGGAGTCGCTGAGAGTGCCGTCGGAGGGCTGAGCGAGAGAGTGTGTGTGAAGGCCAAGAGGGTCGTTGGGCTGAGAGTGAGTTGATCACTAAGAGGAAGAATCGAGCAAAGTGTTGAGAGTAGAATCGTGTTCCCTGGGTGTGAAGATTGATGTTAGAAAGGGTGTCACCTTGTGCTGCGGGTGTGTCACCTGACTTAGTCCGAGGCAGTGTGCCCGAGATGTGGCACTCATTCTAGGATATGCCCACAGCGGCTGTAGTATTGAGAAAGTCATCCAAAGTTGGGATAGATCTTTATGTTACAAAGAGCTTTTCTGCTGCTCTTGTGAACTTAGCAAACAGCAATTTGTTAATTTCAGTTTTGGACAATTTGTCTGTGGAAGAGCGAGTGTTTATGATCTCGTTGTCTTGAATACACTCACAATACTTTGAAGTTAGATTATGGGAGCTCGAACCTCCACCTGGATTACAAACGCTGAAGGGTGGAAAGTTTCGGGTCACAAGTAGCAACCAAGGTAAGTACAGACATATGAAGCTATGGACCTGGACCTCAATCATTGAAGAGATATCGGTGAGAAGTCTACTATACTAGTCAAAATTCATATTAGTGGACTGGATATATATTATTCTTCAGCGATGTGCACTTTACCTTTTTTTGTCGGACAATCTCAGACCCTTCAAATTGTAGTCAAAATCAAAAATCTAGGCAGTCTAGTTTACAAATCTTTTTATCTTTCCAAGTGTCTATTAGATAATAAAAAAAAAGTTGTTATCCAGTTCTATTGTTCGATCAATGCAATCAGCGCCACCCTTAACTATATATCACTTCTTTACCATGTTGGTTAGAAAATTTCAGCAAATACCGATTGTCATATGCATAACAAAGGGGAAGGAGAGCATTCAAGTTACTTGTGGCTTATGTAACATGTAGACATCTTCACGCAAATAATTATGACATTCTCAGCGAGGTATTTCACTTTGTGTTGCTTTTCGAGCCTAGCCTGTACTATCCCTTCGGCTTCATCAATTCAAGACTTGATGCTTCCTTCCGCCCTTTTTTGCTTTATTACTTGGAACTCGAAAGGGTTGTTTGCAAAGTGGAGAAATTTCAAGTTCGAGGTCTCGTGTGTTTCTTCACATGGATCTTTAAATATAAAGCAGGCGAGACTATTCAGAAAATTTTGGATAAGATTTTTTGAGTAACCAGCTTGGGTGACCAAACAATAAGCAACTTACCGTCACATCTGCCTGACGTGTACACCTTTTGATTGCAACATAAAACTGTAACGAATAGAATACAAAAATAAGTAGAAATATTTTTCTAAATTCTCAAGAACTATGAAGACACTCCGTGATGAATTCAATAGCCTTAATAGTCAACTGTCAGTAAGAGAACCAGTGATTTCTCCAAACTGTATTCATATTCACCAGCAAGGCCTATTGTACCAGTTTCATTGGAGGTGTACACGTGCCTTCTGCTCTGACTGTCGTGGGTCTAGGTCTTAACCTGATGTGAAACAGCGAAATTCGTGCGCCTTAGTGGACTCGAAGTCAAAAACTCGAAGGTTACGACGTCGATATTCTGAATGGTGTCTGTGAGGTTCTGATCCTTAGCAATTCGTAAGCACACAAAAGTCTGAGACTTCATTCATTTCGTCTGAAACTATGATGTCATCCAGGCTTGTATGCGGGTAGAAGGCATACTCTCCGCTGAGTCACCATCTAGGAATGGAGAGAAGTTATACGCTAAAATTTCACAAGTTATACGTTTCTCTGCGTGAATCGAGAGCTGGAATGTGCTAAATATGTGAACTATAGTGATCTCGATGCCATCTGGCATACAAAGACCAAATATTCAAATTCCTTCGGCGCACATTGTTACGTGTGACTGCATATCATGGCCAGAAAGTATTTAAAGAGCAGCACAGCACGATTCCAGACCCTTCCACCATCTAGCCTTCGTATTTTTCGCAAGAAAAACTCCTCCTTTGGTCACTCAAGAGGTCCACATCCAAACTAAAGATTGTTCTCTGGCATGATCAGTCGGGACTTCTGCTATTTGGGGCATGGAAACCTTGGGCAGTCATCGGTAGCAGCACAGTTGATGATGGCCTCATCTCAATTCCGCCTTACTCCTGCCCCTCCACGTACCTAACACATTTCTCATGCATTCATGACAGATTCGTCCCCATGGCGATAACAATATATTTTCCTTGCAGTTTCTTCCAGTGACATCAGTCTTCTTGCCCGCCCAACCGGTCGACAGCACTCTTTATATAGCCTGTTGTCACGCTCGTACCACACGCAATGCTTTGGACATGGACACTAACATCGGCGATACTGGGAGGCAATGATTCATTACAGTCTCCACTTCTATTTCTGGTAGTGGTGACTGCATTGACCTGTGTTCCTGCAGGTATGCTATTCCTCTGTTTTATGGCTCTCGGATGCCAACATTACGGCAGAAAAGATGCCGACCCAAACCTATCACTTCAAGGATTTGGATTCATTGATCAGGCTGAGGCAGCCATTAAAAACAGCCTATATCTGTTCTGGTGTCTCTACTGGTTTGGGATCCCCTCTCTGGCTGGCAGGGATGCTGTCAGCGAGGTAAGCTTTCTTACCTCCTTTCATTATCATGATCAAATTGGATGTTACCGCATATGATTTGAACTCCTGTAATCCCCCGATTTCTGTCAAATCGGGTTCGAGTCCGATCATTTAAACAAAATCTAACCTCAACTTCTCTTCTTCTCAGTCCCAAACTATGAAGGCATCCATCGGACTGCAAAATTCTGGGTACGTAAGTTTCTTGGAAACATTGAACCCATCGTAAAATTCTCTCTTCGAGAACTGAACTAAAGACTGAAACTCAAGTCTCTTCTTTTGATCATGAAAGTTAACGTGGTCTGTCATGATCACGTTTTGAACGTCATTTACTCAATGACTCGTACCGATCCGACACATGGCAACGAAAATTTCTTGGAGATGGTACATAAGAAGTGGAACTGATTCATTCTGTGGTGCCATGGAGGGCCACACAAATGGATCGACCCACTGCAGCAAAGTCATACCCCACATCAACTACTCCCACAGCAGCAAGACCTGAACAACGCTTCCGTCCAGCAGAAGAAGAGTGGACTGTGCCCCAAGTCCAAGAGTGCAGCCAGCAAATTGATTACTTCCATTCCTACCCAGGGTGGCCAGATTACGACAAAATACTTCCAAATCAACTACCTGCAGCACAATTTGACAGTGATTGTGATTTGCGTGTGATTTTTACCTGGACGGTATCTCAAGGGCAGACTCGCAGCAAATGCTTCAGGAAGAATCACGCTCAAACCAGAGTCACTTTCAAATTACGCTCATTCACATTTTCGTGTCATCTGCAAGGAACCATCACTTGCTGGTTAACAGTGGAAAGAAGGTGTATGTCATCAAAATCTTCCGCTCTTCTTACTGCAGATCTAAGCACCTTGGAACCGAAGTAGGTGAGAATAAGTCGAAAGTGTTAAAACAGACGATGTAATTGCAGCCGTCATCATGCGGCGTCCATGCTACGAGTCAACTTCAGCATTTTCTTCGATGTGTAGAGGCATCAATTTGAGGGATGGATCCATACGTTCTGCATCCAGTTGAAATTGTCCTCGAGTTTAGACTCGAGGTAGAAGTTAAATCAAGAGTTCTTAAACCAAACGTCTGTGTTGCTTGAGGTATTCATACCGTAACATGTTAATGTCTTAAATTTCCACATCATTGTTACTCCGAGGCGACTCCTCTGTTTGAACCTCGTATGTATACACGCCTTGGAGATTTTTGTTTGTAACATAATTATTGGTCTCTGCTTTGTTACTCCGTTCAATCCGAATCAATCCGGACAGGATTCGATCTCATAATCAATCAACTTCAGCGTTAGGTCACCAACGTCAGGTCACGTCACGATCTATGAAATGCTTGAGCGAGTTCTCTGACACTAACTAGGATTGCAGTGGTGAGAAGTACGTCGTAACCTGAGCTGAAGGAGCTCACTTCGCAGCACCTCGAGTTTTCCTCGTCAGGATTACTAATCTGTATTTCAGGTTTAGCCAGTCCGTGGCATTACGAGATAGTAAGAAATTTTTGCCAAAAAATGCAGTTGGTGCCAGTTTGAAGTCCAAGGGTGGGAATAAAATTCATCGCAGTTGCCGAATGTAGTGATTCAGAATTAAAACGCATCTGTTTCTCACAAAGCTTATATCCCAGGATAAGATTTGTAGATTGCTCTATTCAGCAAGTTGCCATTTTTCAGACAGTGCGACGCAGTGACGATAAATTTGTGTAGAGATACCGTCGTCAGGCAAATCAAGAGTACCAGCGAATCATCAACTCATTCAGAATGTTTTAAGATCGATTAATGATATCGTATTTACAGTGCTTTCCATCGTAAGAGGAAAGCTGGGGCCACGAAAGCAGTCTGATCCTTGGATATGTTTTCGAGCCACATCTGTCCGTTGTCTTCAATGACACAGAACAGACACTAACCTACAGAATATCTCCGTGCGAAATTTCCACCTCCTCATGCTACACCTTCTTCTCTGAGACTGTCAGCTGCTTGAAGAAGTGACCGTCTTCGGCAGGACCCCGTGTCCCATTTCATGACCCCGTTTTTGCTACTGACCCGGCTGTTAACATTGTAGCCGGTCGTTCTAAGCCCGCCCTCGAATTTCGTGCAGTTCGCCGTGACGATGAACTGTGAAGCTCCCACGAGAAAGTATCCGAAGCCCTGACAGGATTTCGTGTAGCCCGTCCCAGGAACCAAGTTTCCATTCACGTTGCTCAAATAGTTGTCCAGGTTCACCTCAGCCGCCACAAAGTTACCCGCGTTGGTCCGGCATCTGGCTCTCAACTTGCCTCCTGAGTGGCTGAAGGGTGCTTTGCAATATTTCAGAAAGCCGCCGCACTGCATCACGACGCACAACGCTGTCACTTACTCCAAATGGTCTGTCCACAAGCATTCTGATGACGAGAACTAGACAGCAGGCACAAATTCACTCTCGAAACTGCTCAAGCTTTAGCGACAAGGCGGTGATCAACTTATTCTAATAAGGATTTGAATGATTGTCTGAACATGAGCTCATCAGATCTCGCCCAAGAGCCCGAAAGGCAGTTGATCAAAACAGCATGCTACGTTTGTAGATCTCTCACCGCTTCTGCTGACTTCGATTCCGACGCACAGACATACAGAATTAGAACTGCATAAAACAGGGAATTGCTGGAAGCCATGTCAGCGCTGGCTGATAAGAAACTTGTGCTACGAGACGAGCCCGAGAGATCTGATTATATCGTTTTTGGAGGCGAGAACATCTCAAGAATGGATTGTTTTGAGGTGTGTCTGTCATTGACTCTGAGTACAACCCGTTCTTGGAGACGTTGTATGCACAAGCTTCGTAGTTCGATGTGCTAGCAACGACAGAGCGTGAGGTCGTCGTGTCATCATCACCATGTTTTGTCATGCTTGGAATCACGATGATCTTGCCCTGTACCGTAGGTCTCTGACACTGTCAACCTGATCGACCATCGGTCCCCACATCCGACAGATGTTATCAGTTCTACCTACCGTTGTAGGCAAGAACAGAAGAGACACAATCGTCATGAATATAACGATATGACGGTTGTGTACACTTGCAAACCTGGACAACAGGAAGGTCAACGAACGCCAACGCCATGTCACCCAGTTTTTGTTTACTATCCAAGTTTTTGACGGCATTCCATTGGACCTTGTAATGAGTGAATACTTCAGATTCTGACTGGCCGTATCGATGGGGACCCGATCTTTAGTTTTGCTTTGATATATGTCGTCCATGCTTTTGTATCAGCTCTGGACTCAGTTTTAGTGCAAACAAATATTCGTCATTGATTGTTTGTTTATTTATTTATTACTTTATATTTATATATCTATAGACAGAATCGTAAGATTTGAATAAGTTATAAAAGTGATGTAAAATCTTTATCTCAATCCAGTTTCTTTTAGCCAAAGTGCTTTTGGTTCCTGAAGGGCGTGCATTACTGTACTTTGTAACAGGCGAATACTTCAGCTTTAGACTGGCGGTATCGAATGGGACCCAAATCTCTAGTTTCGCTTTGATATATCTTCCATACTTTCGTATCAGGTCTGGACTCATTCTCAGTGGATGAATAAGTTCGCGGTTATTTCGGAGTGTGATTGTTCATATCTATAAAATAGTTTATGTGAAATTTAATTGATAACTATGAACCTTATACTCAAAACTGTGACTCCATCAAATTTTTTCCCCTATTTATATGTCATTTATGGAAAGAGATGCTTTCAACACAACGCTTCAAAATTGACTTTCCAATAAATGCATTCTTACGCCGTACTAAAGCAGACTGCATCCCCATAAGCTGATTCAGTGTCCTACAAAAAGCTACCTTTAGGGCACAGCAGACACTGCAAGAGCCAAATTCAAATCTCTGTCAACGCAGGAGTTATGAGACTTAAAGGGATGAGACATGAATATCGAAGCCGCCTTTTAGTTGACTGGCCACAACGGCTTATGACCATGTCTACGATTTGAGGTGGCCAGGTTGACTATTCCCATCACAGTACTCGGTTACTACTGGAGAAGCGTACATAGCAGACTTTCGCATCCCCAGAGCAGGTCCCGGTCAACGAAGATAAGAGGAAAGTAGACTGGCCGTGGCGATCGAAGTCCAGAAGTCTACATTACCTCGCTCGAAGCGGTTTAGACCAGCAATTAATAAAGAAAAATCTGGAAATCTTACAACTGATGAATGAAAACCCAAGGTAATATGGGACTAGTGCACCAGATATTTTGGCAACACTTTGATAAATTAGTTTATATGATATAGAGAAATATGAATGAAAGATCAACATTGCCATTTTTTCGCATACAATTTCTACCTAGAGAGTGCATATATGCAGCCTAAAATTGTTAACATAATTGTCTAGTAAAGTAGTTTTCTTACACTCTCTCACTACTGTACTAAGCCACGTTGGCATGTCTAATTCCATCTTTTCAAGAATAAATTTCTAAATTTTAGAGTTTAGGATTCTTACCACTGTACTTTATAGCTTATTACTGTACAGTATACGTTTAAGAACTCATCCGTATATGTATTTTCCTCAGTTAAGTAAGCATTATTATCCCAAAAAAATAGGCAGCAAATGTGTGAGGCAAACGGATATTGCTTCAGGATTTGCTCCGTGTTACTCACACATTTTTTCATAGTTGCTTCACTAACATATAACATATGAGTTGTGCGCTAGAGCCCTTTTGCTAGGAACATACGTGTTTCTCAGCTTCACTATTATATTGCAGCATTGGAAGTCATTTAGGCGTTTTCCGGTCTGTTTTTCCAACATTGCAACCAAATCAAATGATTAAAAAGTGATTTCTCCAAAGTACGCACAAAACTTTCAGGTTTAAAGGCGGAGACTATTGAAAGCTCCAATTTCAGTATAAAAAAAATATTTATTATCATCCCAAAAGATGTTATCACGTGTATGATGTTTACAAGATAAAATTGATCTGCTTCAAACAAATACTTTGTAATTTTTTATACAAAAGAGTTCAATTTTTATGTCATGTTAGTTATCTACACTCGTGTGACATAGCAAACATTTTAAAGTTCTAGCCATAATTGGTAGCTATAGTATTTACTCTAAATTGAGTTGAAACATTATGAAAAATATTTTATCTGAAATTTATTAAACTTTGATACAAATAATAAAAATGCCCACTCATATATAAAATCAAAATATATCTTCATTCATATCAAAAGTTATTTACTTGTGTAAAACACTTATGAGATGATAGAGTTCCATGCATACCTGAGACTAAATTTTTGGTATAGCCAAAAAGTAAATAAATTTCATAAAAGTCAGATCTATTAATAAAAACCATAGAAAAGATTAGTTTTATCAAGGTTCATGGTACAATGTATGTCTCTAGTGATTTGTGATTACAACAATAAATTGTCTTAATGGATAAATCATCCCAAGTTGACCATAATTACATCTTTTAAGAAGATGATTACACAATATGTTCCTTCCACATATGTCAGAAATGAAAAAATCATTAATTATAATTTCAGAAGCAATGTTTGGCAAAATCACAACAATAGTTGAAAAATTAAAAGCACATACACACTCAAATAATGAACATATTTGGTTTGTCACTTCATGCTATATTCACAAAAACACAATAATTTCTACTAAAAAAATCCTAGATTAGTATCTAAAGCTTTTTTGGTAATGAAAATTTAACCTAAGCCCTAATTAGGATTGAACTAAAAAAATGAACTTGAACAATATTTCCGTTAACTCATGTTGTGAACAAAATAAACTCTTCAATCTATATAATTAATCTATTAAATAAATTAAAATATAATATACTTTATGTAAATCTAAATATAATCAAACTATATCCAAAATTTGTATATATAAATTTATTTATTTATTTATTGAAAGGTAAGAATTTGCTAGTGAATTTTACTTGTGCTCCTCATGCAAAATTTGCAAAGTAATACAATTTATTTATTTTTAATTTCCAAAAAATTAATTTTTGATCAACCCATTAGATAGATTAAATTTACTCTCAATCCTGATTAATTTCATTATTAAAAAATTTATATTTAATAAAATGATACATAATGACAATGTGTTTCACTCAGCTTTGTATCATTTGAATTGCAATAGGTAGTAACACAATTTGAGTTTCACAATGACGATTGAAAATAGTAGATTTCAATCTTAGTATTGATGTATTCAATTAATTTTTATTTTTGTTGTTGTTACATATTCAATTTTCATCGTGCAAAAAACTATACAGTCTTGCAAAATAGTTATTCAACTAATGCTTCCTATCATCACATGTAATCACAGTTATAGTTTTCTTCTTGTTTAGATTTTATTGATAGTCAACAAGGATTTGACAATGTCATTAAGCCAATAAAAATAAAGATTAATTATTTGTACTTGTAAAATACATGAAAATTCATTACAATAATTTTCAATGTAACTTTTATTTATTTGACATGTATATGTTCATCTTTTATATAGCTAAAATAAAATAAAGTTTATTGCATATCAATAGAGACATAAGACTGTGTAAAGTTTGTCAAAGCAAATTGATTATATATTTTTTTCTCAATAACATAGATTTATTATTGAGTTGCAAATAGTTGAAATTGCAATATCAAAGTATTCATACTTATTAAAAGTCTATTCTCAAAAACACATTAAATGTACTTGACTTGAGACAATAATGTTTTATTTTTTTGAAATAGTTATGAACGCTCATCATTAATATAATTTTTTACTTACTCAAATCTTTCATATTAAATGTAAACTCCAATTGATTGTTACATCTGTTTACATTGCAATAATTTTTTGTTAAAATGACAATGTTATTCACCTAAAATAAGGAGATTGAAGATTTTATTTTACAAAATCTACACATATACATATGTATCATACAAAATAGTTAAATATCCTTGTGCTTTATTGAACTCATCAAAGTTTGCATACTACTATCTACAAGCTTGTTTTAATCTATATATTGATTTTAAATCATCCATAAACTAGATTTTTTTGAGATTTTTTTAAAAATCTATTGATTTTTTCATGTAGATTTATAGTGAAATACTACAATTTCACTCATCTAATCCATTATCAAACTAATTTCTGCAGCAAGTGCTCAAACGAGTTAGATTCTAGCATTTTTTGCTGCTATAGTCATTTTTTATTAGCTAAAATTAAAAAAAAAGATTATTTAAGATGGAGATAGAATTGCATCAGAATGTACTATCTATAGTCATCATATCAAAAATACGTCTGCTTGATGGTAAAGTATAAATGTGCTAGTTGACAACAACATGTAATCAATCCATGTGCTTGTTAGATTTACATTATATGTTCATGTGTTTGTTAGCCATTTCATCAATCTAGTAGAAATAAATTTGATGATATGAACAAGATTTTGTTTTCTTGTAAATATCAAAAAGATCTATCAAAAAGTAGTCAAACAAATCAAAATTTCTCTCATTTTAGAGTTTGTGTTTCATCTTTGAGTAAACTATTGATTAAATTCTAGTGCTATGATGGTAACAAACTTATTTTCATAACTTTGAATTAAGTGTTCTGATAAAACTTGATTCTTGAGAATCTAATATCATCAAATTCATGTTTGAGTAATGATATCTGATAGTATTAAAAATTTGACAGAAATCTTTTATCTACATGTAGAAAGAGCAATAAAATATAATTTTTGATTTTGACGATACAAAAACGTTGGATAGGAATCTTATATTGCAATGACAATAAAATTTTATGAATCTTATTGAATAACATCATTTTTGAATGTATTTTGTGGCAGATGTGGGATGTAAAATTTGTGCTTTAAATGATGAATTTGAGTGTGTGATTGAAATTTTAGAACGTTAATTATTAAAATATTTGAAATTTTATCATTTTAGTTTTGTACTACAATTTCAATGAATTTGAATTGTAAATCATTCAAGATGGTTTGATTTAACACACACGTAAATATATTAAAAAACAAAATGTAAACATATTTTTTGTGAGAAATTATAATATCAATTCATATAAAACTTTGAAAGTATCATTTTTATCTTTTATGATTCATTTGTTGAGAGATTGTATGATCTTCATACAAATCCTGTATGAAAGTGAGTAAAAACAACATGAAAACATCTGATATATATGAGATTTTAAATTCAATCATGTTTGAAGAAAAAAATTTAACACCAACTTAGTAAAATTACATACAAAGCAACATGAAAAATAATACATCTGTTGTAAATAGTGAAAAAGTAGACAAAAATCAAAATGTATGATCAATTAAAATTAATTTCTATCAATTTTATAGCAGAACTATTTATCATTTTTCAAACATATCTAAAACAACTAAATTTGACACACAGTTAAAAGCTAAATTTGATGTTTAATACAATGATGTAGCTTACCTATAGAAATTGCATACAAAGTTTATCTTTTAGTGAATTATCCTTTTAAGCCGTAGTTATATAATTACAAATGAAAAAAAATCCAATCATATGAATGGATTTGAATATTTTTTCTTGTCATCAATTAGATTTTGTTTCAACTTGTATATTCATTTACTATTAATCAAAGTTTTATTTGTTCAATGTTTCGTTAACTTCTACATTTTGTAATTCATCAACGGAATCAAATTACTCTTTAGAATAATATCGCAATCAAGCTTATTGATAAAATATTGAAGTCATGCTTCTTCTAAGAATAATGCAATGTTATCACTTTACTCTCTCGATCTTATTTTTTTCAAAAGTGAATCAATCAACCTATTAAATATATTTTTAGAAGTTTTGGTATAGCAGTATAAGTTTTTTTGTAGATGAGTTTATTTATTCTTCATTGTCCGATGCAATTACTTGAATTTCATTGATGATTATTTGCTAGTTCAATTTTTTATTTTCTTAATATTGAAGCGTTTCCTTATGTCACATCATTCAATTCATGATGAAAAATTTCTCCCTCAACGACATAAAATAGTGAAAATATTTTGTTGTTGGAAAATTTTATAAAATATCTTACTAACTCAATGATATGAGCTTATTGAAAAAAAACACAAGAATTTCACAAACTATTTAATCTCATAATTTGTAGTACTTCACATCACTAGCATATTTAAATCAATGACATTTCTTATATGTCTGATCCAAATTATTAATTAAGGAATGAGAGTAAAATAAGTATATCAAAATACCAAAATCAACCATCCATTAGTATCTCAATTCAAACGGTGTGAAAAACTAGATTGTAGTGAAAAAAAACTTGACATGATTTGAAACATTCATCCAATTACAATTTAACCCAAACGATGTCAAAACATTGAATAAAGTCAAAAGAAAATTTTTAAAAAATTTGAATACCATATATTTGTGATTCAATTCAAAAACTATTAATTTATGAAAAACTAAAGATTTATTAAATATTTAAAAACTCAATTCATCTGGTAAATAAATGGAATAATTATTCTAACATTGCTTGATTACTTTATAAAAAACTCATAATTCTATTCTATAACTTGGATGAAATGTAGAGTTTTATCATGTTACTTTTAATAAATCAAAACTCCAAAAATTTATAGTATCGGTATCGAATCCGTAGAACCCGAATCGATAACCCGGAGCCCTACTCAGCACCCATGGCATTCTTGGAATCCCGACCCATCTGACAATGGTAAATGTCCAAGCAAAGCGTGTTCATAACATGAATGGAAGCGATACGGAACACTAGTTGGCATTGCACAGGGCTACAAACCTGGGAGCTGAAGAACTTGCATGGCGAATGGAACCAGCGGCCACTCCCTACGACTTCACCAATCTCCATCAGGCTCCACTCTGGAGCATTAAGTCCATATGACATATAGACAGTGAGATGTATGAATACATATCAAGACCCCGGATGGCGAAAAGATGGAGAATCCTGCTCCTGCACCTTTTCTCCTCCGTATGGAAAAGAACCATGATGGCACACATCCACTGGCTACTAGACAACAATATAATTGAATAATGAGTGAAGAGACTCCGCGAAGTTGTCCTAAGAATGCCATATGGTGGGTGAATGCCCGATTATTGAAAATTGGAATTCGGATGACGCCAAACGTGGAGCGAAGGGAAAATAGAATATTTAGAGTTCTTGCGGCCGAGGACTTGTTCCGGACAGCAAAGAGGTTTACAAGTCTGATCATAGCATTTCTTGCTAATGAAGCCGGCACTGTGCCACGAAAGAAGATACGTAGTATGTCTTCTTTCGTGATAACCCGAATTGAGTACATTGCCCATGCTCAGGAACCATGAAATCATTTCAAGGTCTTTGCACATGCATGATTATCTGCAGGTGCTGTGTCGTTTCTACACTCCAATGTTTAGTCGGATTCGCAAGGAAGATTCCCCACAAGCTGCAGGACCGGGGTAGTGCCTGACAGTAAGCGATTAACTGACAATGGAATATAATTTCATGCTTCTTCAGCAGCTTGGCAAGACATGTGCACCATGTCAAGAATCCCTTGCCTGTATAACTTTCAATTCTGCTGTCGAATGTACGAACACTCACCCAAATACTTGTGTGAAGATGTACCCTTCCAGCATTTACAGATGTCACCTTCTCCTTCATCTTTATCTACGAATTCAGTGACGACTTTCTTGCGGCTGGTTGCGTCTAGTGATCGGTCCCGTCACATCTGCTCACTCAAAGAAGAACATGTTTGTAAAGAGGTCAGCTGCCATCAAGTTTTCAACAGTACTCTGGGGGATTCCATCTTTTCAGGTTCAATTGCTCCAATAAGTCGATCGGCTTCACGTCGATGGCAACTATATGCTGCAGCAACTTCTTAAAAGTAACAACAATGTATTAATTGGCAGCATAAGCCACGGAGCTTACCGAGAGTTCCTCCAAAGCAAACCGGAATGATATTTCCAGTCAGGAAGGCGATGTCCCATACAATGGCTATGGATTCTTTGACTCGGGTTCTAGTGTTGCCTCACGATGTTGCAGATCGCTGGAAATTCTTTTGCAGACAGCACCGATTGTTTCTGTGACGCAGCTCAACTGAATGGTTTTACATGTGATATGGCTCATTCAAGCGGCATGGACTTATACGAGCAGTGTAGTTCCAGAGGGTTGATAACTTATAACCAGAAACTCACACTCGTCTCAGGGTTTTGTCGTGCCTTGAGTAAGGAAACTGTGAGAAGAATTTAATAGATCAAGAGAACATAGACCTCGCAGTTTGTTGTAAGTTCAACTTGAATCGTCTGAGGGTGATACGTTCACTGGTCAGCCTCAACCTCATGACGTCTTGCACCTCATGGCTCTGCTCATAATCTTCTGTAGCGTACATATGTCCACCGCCTTTGATTTGCTCCTCCCACGTTCTTGCACTTTATGAAATTTTGTCTCTCAGCCCGAGCAACTGTGCCTTACATGAATTGATCCAAAGGAGTGACCAACATCAAAAGGACATTATCAAATCATCCCGGAGATTTATATATCAAAATATATATTCATAACCTTATATAAAAAAACTAATAAACAAGATTATTACAGTACATATATAAGATGATATGATTTTTTCAATTTTCTCTTGAAAATTACTCTAATTGAGATTTCAATCCACAAAATACTTAACGACATCTATGAAATTACAGATACCAAATGATAAATGACGTTTTTAGCGATAATCTAGCAATTTAATTTGATGTATATCTTAATCTTTGAAATGAATCTTGACAAATTTTTGAACAAACACAAAAATTGAAAAACATAAAAGCATAATCTATAATGAATTAAATGTGTATAAAACAGATAGAAACCTTGTGTTCGAGTCAAATGTGCAAATTGTCAATAACCAATTACATGTACCCTGCTCCTTATAAGAAGATTGTTATTTTACACACACTCTCGTGGAATTGTAAAGAAATGAACAATTAAAACAAAACTGTAGAGCATCAGTTTTCTAAAAGTCGTTAAAATTTTTTTATCGAATTTTATATTTAAACACTAATTCTATCAAATCCATCTCAATGAACCATACCACTAGTTTGTTTACCGGTTCATGAATTGTACAAATAAAAGTTACACAGAAGTTAGCTACCGATAACAACGCATACATCCAGATATGTTAGTTATGTGAGGTAAATTTACGTGCTCGGAGATCACGTGAGCATTCTCGTGATTTGCAAAGAACGGAGCCAGGTATCGTAGTGATTGCTGTTTTTGATAGATGTACTTTGCTTGGTTCTCCGTCCTAAGCGATAAATAGCATACTCGAATCTGATCCTGATATAGAGAGTTGATCAGAGTCACCGTCGCCCCTACATTTTTCTCATGCCTGATCGATGAGATGACTTGACTGAGTAAAGTTAAAGACGCACCACCTCGATTTCCGTCACGATATCAAAATGCCCCTCGCCATTAGATGCAACTGCATCGCGGTAATTGCGATAAAAGCAAGTAGTGCACTGATCATATAATGGGTTGAAATGTGAGCCAGACAGAATACAATATTTTGCCGCTGAGAAATCCACTGACGATCAGAGTTTAAAGCTTATTACTGACGGCAGTTTGTTCAACTTTCGAATGCAGGCTGAATTCACACAGTCGAAAACAACTGCTGTAAACTCCGCAAGTTCTTTGAAACCCGTGATTCGATGTAGTCGGGCTTACTCATCATCTAGAATGATCAGAGTGGATCTTCGTCTAATTCAGTCCATTACATCTATCCAATAATTGAAATCGTGAGGTTGTATAATGGCAATCTCTTCGTGATAGATGAAATTGACCTTGCTTGCCAGACAGTGTGAAGAAAAACCAAAATTAACAAGCCCCTACATGAGCAGGCTGATAGCTTTAGTGGAAATGGAGGAATTTTAAATCCAGGAGAATTTCATATGACATTATCTTCAGTTCATGTTGGCTTATGTACAAATCCAGGAGGGACGTGAATCGCCTAGAATCCACATTTCATATCTGAGGCCACTTTATAAAGTAAAGAATTCAGAGTCTGGTTCCTGTCCAACGTGATTCACAGCTATGTTTACTTACTGAGTAGTGTAGTTTGCAGCTTCCTAGCTCCTCTCAGATCAGAAGGATGTCCTCGACGCAATTGCTTCATTTCTTTGAAAACATGTGATGTATTTGTCTCATGTTCCTGTAAGCGAAGCATAGCCTTCTAATGAGATGGTAGCTCGTGTACACATATTTGAGATCTGAAGTACTTCGTGATTGCTTTGGCGCCTTATATTTCAAGGTGTTCAAAAGACGTAGTGCTTTGTGCAGGAAATATGGGGCAGTTAGATAAATAACTGAGTTCAGATATCCCAACGATGAGATACGTTCCCCAGTACTAGATATCAGCTGGAGAATAGCAGACACGGGCATTGAATAATCGAAAACACAACTTGACACATGATGTTTGTCACTGCAGACGGAAAGGAGGCCGGTGGAATCTATGCCTGCATGTCTTATTTCGAAGGTCGTGATCCCTCACTTGCACTATCCCTTGAAATGTATGGCCCTTTCTTATTGAGTTATAGAGCGCGTGAAGTGAGTCCGTGAGTGCAGCTCAGTCGTTGAAGGCTCCAACTGGACCTGCGTCTACTGTTCGAGATGAAGCCTGTGAAAGATGCATAGATACAGAGTTTTTCCGACTGCCTCCAATTTGAATAGTTGAGCCAGCCAATCATCTGTACTCAAGCAGCCTGTGATCCTAGAGGCAACCATGGAGCTTTTCGGCTGGACTCCGAATCCAGGTGCTATCTGCAGTCAGGCTGGATTGAAGTTCAAGATCCCCCAACGGGGGAGGAAAAGACTCTGACTCCTTGCTTTGCAGGAATTATGCCGGGTCAGTGGCGACTGGAGTCGGACCCTGGATTCAACACCTATAAGAAGATCACACACATCGGATAATTCACAGTTGACCTCTCCCAGCTTTCAAAACAAGCAGCACTCAGCCCCAGCTTCTTTCAAGCTCGGCTGAGCTCGCTGCTTCACAGCACGGTGAGCAAAGGATGAGCCGATTCTGTTACTTGCCGTTTTCGACTGGTACTTTCATCTTCTGTGAATTCGGATACTTCAGGACTTGCAAATACTTCTAAAAGCAGCATTTACATTTGCAGATATGTTTCTGACAGTATTTCGTCCTTGTTCAGATAAATTTTAGATTAGATTCAATTTTTGACGACGAAGATGGCGTCCTCAATCTACCTTTTCATGGGACTGGCAATTTTGTACGCTGCCACGGCAGACGCGCAGCTATCTCAGAGCTTCTACGCAAAGAGCTGTCCCGGTGGTGTGCAAGCTGTTGCCAACGTGGTCAGCGCAGCTGTTCGCAGTGATAGAAGAAATGCCGCCGGCCTTCTCCGATTGCATTTCCATGATTGTTTTGTCAATGTAAGCATTTTTGGAATCAAATGTACGAGAATTTTTTCAGGTGGTCATGATTCACTCAGATGGTCAAGATTTTAGACTTCCCGAGATGCAAACCTTCTGCTGTCCACTTGTCAGCTCGTAATTTTATGCTGCCACTTGTAAAACCGCTATGAACTTAAGATTCTCTGCTGCAGGGATGCGACGGATCGGTGCTACTGTCTTCGACGCCTGGTAATCAGGCAGAAAAGGATGCACCACCAAACCTCTCACTCCAAGGATTTGGAATCATCGATCAAGCGAAGGCGGCAATAGAGAGAACTTGTCCCGGTGTTTTCTCGTGTTCCGATATCCTGGCTCTAGCAGCAAGAGATGCCATCGCCACTGTACGTTCTGCCCTGATCTTCTTCATTGCATATCTAGTTTCAAGGAAGACCATGACTGACAGTGTTCGTGCAGAAACATGGCTTATATGGCCTCCATGCTACAAACAAATTATCTGACTACTGAGGTCTCCATGTGGAATAACTGGAAGATTTGGAAGCTCTTCTTCTTCTTCTCAATTCCTATCACCTTCGATACCCACTTCGGTTCGGTGGAGTCAGGTCTTTCAACTGTTCAACTGATTTGATTGCAGATTGGAGGACCAAGCTGGTCGGTTCCCCTCGGTCGAAGGGATGGAACGATTTCGCGCGCAAGTGCCGCGTCCAGCAATCTTCCGGGTGACGGGTTCAGCTTCAGGCAGCTTCTTCAGAACTTCAACAGCAAGGGCCTCAGCCAATCGGACTTGATCGTCCTTTCAGGTGGACTTAGGAATGAAACTAAATGTCAAAGTTTATAGTTAACCATCACAATTATATAATATTTCCCGATGCCAAAAGCCCCAGCAGAATATGCAATTCATCCACAAACCTTGATCTTGCACTAAACTGTGGGAATGGGTTCGATTCAGGTGCCCACACTATCGGACTTACCCACTGCAGCAAGGTCACTCCCCGCATCTATAATTTTCGGGGAAGCGCGAGTGGTGCCGACCCTTATCTCAACACCACTTACGTCAGGGAGAAGAGAGGAGTGTGTCCCAACTCCGCCAGCAGCGCCAACAAATTCGTCGCACTGGATTCAAGCAAGGGAGGCCAGACCTTTGACATCAACTACTTCACTAACGTTCTGGATCACAAAGCCATCTTCAAGTCGGACGATGCTCTCATCTCCACAAGCAGCGGTTTGAAGCAAGTGCTGGATCTTGTTCGATCCCCGAGCTCGAAGTTTTTCAGCCAATTCGGGCTGGCTATGCAGAAGATGGGAAGGATACAGGTTCTGACCGGATCTCAGGGAGAGATTCGCAAAGTCTGCTCCAAGAAGAACTAGAGCATAAGCTGATAATTGTTTCTTTGAGTTGTAAAATTGTTTTAGTGGACTCAGACTAGACTCTTCGTTGTCAAATCACTTACGATTGTAGATGCTGAAACGTATAACATCCCAATTTTCTTGGTGCACCTGGTCATTCAGGACCTCGTGCTTCAAGACTTCATGAATGGGAGCGAGCTCTAAGCTAGCCATTTGGTGAAGTCTTACTAGCCAACATGGTGAGCTTTACTACTGAGCCGCAATCGAAACTATTGATGTGGAGGAAGTTTGGTCCCAATTCGAGAGAGCTCGAAGCTAGCTAGCAAGTTTTACTAGTTCTCTAGAGTTGTTAGGAAGAGTAAAAATGAACACTGTATTGGTCTTACACAACATTCTTCAAGACCTTGGGAAGAAGATTTGCTGAGCTAATGATGTAGCACGTCGACATTCCTGAAGGCACCATTCTTTGCTTCGATTGCTTTTTGAGATCGAAGCCCACAATTGATACCTTCATTGGGTGCTTTCATGCACATAATAAAACGAGTTCCGGCTTTCGCTATGAATTCTTACATGTGCAGGATGCACATGACTAACTGAACTACAGCTCCTCGCAATCGAATGGCTGGAGTGCAGGATTATCCAAGGCATTCGAGATTATATTCTTTTCTTGCTTATTTGTATGGCAGTAATACATGCATTGGAGCACATTCTCCTAAACACTGATACAAGTAGTGTTCATTGCAAATATAAACACCAATTGGATGTCTTCTTGCTTCTTTGTAAATTAATACTATTTCTTGTAACGTGTACTGTTTTGAATAATCATTGATTGATAAAAATATATATTTTATAATTTCACAAATTTATTAATTTAATCATTATTTATTAATTCATAATTATTAAATTTGATATTATCACTTTATAAACAAACATGTTAAATATGTATATTTATGAATCGTCTATAATATAAAACTTCTACATTTATCAGATCAATGTAAAACTTTCCAATTTTTTCAATATTCAAATAAAATTTAATATGTGTAGCCTGATTTTGTGATAAAAAACTTGAATCACCATAATCATCGTTGTATATATATTTTTTATTATATTTATTTTTAATAGTAAAATAAAATTCATCTAACATGATGAATTTTATTTTACTACTAAAAATAAATAGCATATAAACCAAACTGGAAAATGTTTGACAAATCTTAGTGATCTGCACAAAATTTAAATTTTGAAAAGAATTTGTAAGAGTTTTGACTGGTGGAACAAGATTATCTTAAATCCTTTTCTAGAATAGATAAATCATAACAAGAATCTTACTTCCTTATTATGTCACAATTGTTTACAGAAATCAAATTTTATAACCCAACAAAATAAGAAATTGCAAATCACACTAATTCTTTCCAATGTTTAAATATTCTCCTGTGTATATTGCTCCCTACGCTGTCGAAAAACGTGAGGTCCGTCATACTCCATTTTGTCCACTCAAGGAGTACCTTCCGCTACCGTACTCATGAGTTTCTGTCGATCTCAAGAGCACCATGCCTCAACTTTCTGCATGCAGCTATGTCGATTGTGAATATGCCAAATCATTTCAACGAAAAACTTGTTCGAGCTAGGCTTATAAAATGTTAGTTCGCGGACAAGATATCGTCAAATACAGCGATTATCTTCTGATGCCTTCAACCCGGAATCCAGTCTAGCGTTTATTGACACAATTCTCTGCATGCCTAAGAACTTCCACCTTCATGTACATTTGTCCTCCGGATCACTCAACGGGTAGGATGAAGAATTAGACCACGCATGTGTGTGTGTGAGAGAGAGAGAGAGTAGTAGATGGAGCCGAACAAAGATGACGACGCAAACTGGAATGCAGCAAATATTGTGCACGAAATTAATGCACGTCACGTAGGAATGTCACCAACATCAATCACAAATCATATACTCACAACGTTAAAGCATACTTTGATATGAAAATCCTAGCCCAGGCAGAATTCTTCTAGAGAGACAAATCTTTTGCGCTCAAATCGACGACCGAATCGTGCCTTTTGCACTTTATTGCAGAATCAGGACTGAGAGTTCTAACGAAATCAACTTATCGGAGATGCTACGACTTCGTATCTCTCTCCGGTCTTACGAAATAGTATTTACTCGCATATCTAAAACGAAGTCGAAAACCAGACGGTCCAGGAGATGGTGTTTCCATATTGAACATGGCGACCGATACCGTGATATGTGGATTATTTGGTCGCAGACGAAGCAGCTTTGTAGCCATAGGTTCATCTCATGAGTAAACGAACCCTCCTCCTTGCTTCAAAGAACACATAATCTGTTCTACTTCAACAAAAAACTGAACGTAAATGAAAAGTCCACAATTAAAAAAAACGACTCTGAAAACAGCAACAGCATAAACAAAATGCGGAAAGAGGTGGTGGCACATTTTCTGTACAAGCTAACGAGCTGACCTGCAAGTAGGCTCTGTGCTACTGTCTCAGAAAAACGCCGGTGCTCATTGAAGATACCACTGAAAAGTATGGTTACCTGTAAGGGAGAACATTTAAAGTTGGACGAGATCAATCGTCGTTTTCGTCGTCTTTAGGTGGAGGAGGAGGCGGGGACTTCTCCTTTGGAGGAGGTGGTGGAGGGGACTTCTCTTTTGGAGGAGGTGGAGGGGATTTCTCTTTTGGAGGAGGAGGTGGAGGGGATTTATCCTTTGGAGGAGGAGGTGGAGGGGACTTATCCTTTGGTGGAGGAGGTGGAGGAGACTTCTCTTTTGGAGGAGGTGGTGGAGGGGACTTCTCTTTTGGAGGAGGTGGAGGGGACTTCTCTTTTGGAGGAGGAGGTGGAGGGGACTTATCCTTTGGAGGAGGAGGTGGAGGAGACTTAACCTTTGGTGGAGGAGGTGGAGGGGACTTCTCTTTTGGAGGGGGAGGTGGAGGGGACTTCTCTTTTGGAGGAGGTGGTGGAGGGGACTTCTCTTTTGGAGGAGGTGGAGGGGACTTCTCTTTTGGAGGAGGAGGTGGAGGGGACTTATCCTTTGGAGGAGGAGGTGGAGGAGACTTATCCTTTGGTGGAGGAGGTGGAGGGGACTTCTCTTTTGGAGGGGGAGGTGGAGGGGACTTCACTTGAGGAGGAGGCGGAGGGGACTTATCTTTTGGAGGAGGAGGAGGAGATCTCTCTTTTGGTGGGGGAGGTGGAGGGGACTTCCCTTTTGGAGGTGGGGGTGAGAAGAGAGTCGGAAGAATAATCGGCGGCAGACTTGGCAACTCCACCAATTGTAGGAGCTTTCTGTTCTGGTTGGTCTGTAGAGGACTACCTGAAACAACCATGAACTCGACACTGCCCAGAGTCAAAACAAGTAGCAAGAGTGACAGCTTACTGACTGAAAGAGAAGTTCCTCTACCAATCTTCCACTCATGATCGGTCCCCATTATGCAGCCACTTCGTTGCTTCAGTCGATCTTGCTACACAATCCACAAACTAACTTGCGAGGCCGTGCCAATGTCTCTTGGGAGCCAATGCCACTGAGATGAACTTCAATTGCTTGGAGATATCAGGACTCCGATCATTGATTTTATACTCAGCGAGTAAGGTGAAATGCCCCAAAAAACAATATAATATCATTACCAAGAAACAAGAAACATTTGCAGGTAATCTCGACTTTTCAGCACGTCTGAACGTAAAGTCCACCAACTCTGTATAGTCAAAACTTCCCATGTTATAAAGGGTTCAACTCCACACTTTTCCTGCTCCTCAAATGCCGTGACTATTTTTCTTTAAAACTGCTTTCTTCAGATGGCGTAAAATCAGTATATAGTGTTTAAAGTAGTTCTGATCTTCACGATCTTCTTTATAGAATATATTGACACGTTGTCATTATTATTTAATATATAAACATATTTATATTAATATATATTATATAGGGCATTTCCACAAGAGCACTTTTTCATTCTGGCTCAAGGCAATAAAACTCGAGGAGTTCATCATAACGACTAACGCTATTTCTAATAGACTGATATTCTTCCGTAATCCTC
Source organism: Marchantia polymorpha subsp. ruderalis (assembly GCA_037833965.1). Taxonomy (NCBI): domain Eukaryota; kingdom Viridiplantae; phylum Streptophyta; class Marchantiopsida; order Marchantiales; family Marchantiaceae; genus Marchantia; species Marchantia polymorpha. The sequence goes on from AP031355.1 coordinate 17,882,826, forward strand.
TAATTATTAAACAATCTACCTCATTTAAAGTCATCTTCGAATTTGACAACCAATGTCAAAAACTTTACTTGGCATCAGACATTGGTGTCATGCGCCAGAAGATTAGATTACTACTGTCTGTGAAGGGGATAATAACGGATTCTTAATACTTTCATATATCCATATAATGAAAGAGAGAGTGGCCGTAGGTGATTAAAGTATTCCAAGCGAAATTTTTTTGAGATACACAATAACTGATGATATGTAAAACTCATCCACTATAATAAAATGGATGATCTAACCTGGTCCCAAATGAAAGTACTTCCTTATAGTTTTACAACGACAATTATTTTGGTTAAAATATTAGGTATGATTTTAACAATCAACAATTGATTCAAACCATAAAAATATACATGCATGTATCATCCTAAATCTCATATTTCATGTTTTGGGCGTAATTTTTTTTCCATACATTCCGCATCCATATCCTTAAAATTTCAACGTGCCATTTTTTCGTATGAGAGTTGTACATTTATCGATAGAGGAGCACTTCCAGGATAATACAACATCCTCAAAGATCCGTATAAGTTTTCTGAATGTAGTTCACAAACTTACGGTTAGACAAGCGTTTACTTTTCAATAAAAATTGTGAGAGGTACAAATATAACACAGATTCACGTGATATATGAGGTGGGACGTGCTACCAAGTCTCAATTATATTCTAGAAATTTCGCTCCAGTGTTCTAAGAAATGATTTAAATTTCTACAGATAAGATTTGACTCCAGAAATCTGAACTGACCATTCATAAGACGTTGTTTTCTTATTTTCAGAACGTGAAAGCAACAAAAGATGAAGATAATATCTTTTTCAAAATTTGCTCACTTTTTAAAACATGTATTTTTTCCGGGTTGACTCGCCTATAACCCTCAACAGAGATCGATGCTCATACAAAACCTTCGTGTCATAGGTTCCTTATGAACTCATACTCCTAAGGTCAAACTCCCATTTTCCAAATCTCGTTGCTTTATCGTACGTGAGACAAATACATTTTTCTGTTGAACATGGGACAGAGCGCATTCAATCACATGGTAGACACGTATAACCATCCACCCAAGTTTAATCTCCACAATCTATTACTAGACTTTGAGGCCTACATTGTAATGACCTCACGATCTAATGTGAAAGGCAAAGGTACTGACCGAGAGAAAAGAGACCTCTTCGTGAAGTAACAGTAACTGCAGCAATGTTCACAATGCTGTAGTTAAAGTTACACAACATATTAACTCTTGACACTGTCAATTTGGAATGCCAAAGTCTCAAGCTATCACGAGAGTTTATGAGAGTATATATAGCGATCGCTTTCACAATGCCAACACATTAACTCTTGACACTGTCAATTTGGAATGCCAAAGTCTCAAGCTATCACGAGAGTTTATGAGAGTATATATAGCGATCGCTTTCACAATGCCAACACGTAGAAAACAGTACATTTAACAACTCGAAACCTCCGAGCTGGGAGATTTTCCACCGTAACATCCTACTTTGTCGTCTAAACCACAATAGTGCTCCCAGTTTGATATAATATACTAGGAGAAGATGATAGTTTTGAACCTGACAATGGGAATATCTCCATCACTTTTTCAACCAAGAAATTGCAACATGAGGCAGGTCATATCATGATCAGTCGTCCAAGTTGAGTTTGCAGTGAATCAAAGCAGAGATCGGACCTCTGCAGGTTGGGCACTCTTTGCATGTTTTCTGGTGAGTGTGCAAGCAATCAGTGCAGTATAGGAAATGCATGCACGGCAGCACCAGAGCATTTCGAGAATTGGACATACATATTCGACAAATTCGCTTCTCTCTCTCTGCTTCTAAGTCCTGAGCGGCCGAGCGTTCGCTGCTCTCCAGTTTTGCCTCCAGCTCGAGAATTCGTGCGAAATGCGCATCACTGGTACGCTCCAACTCCTTGACCCTGACGTCTTGCTGACATCGGCGCTCCGAACGTATTTCGGCCAGATCTTTCTCCATGGCTTCCCTTTTCAATCTCAACGTTGTGAGCCTCTCCTCATGTCTTGTGAGGCGTAAATTGCTGTCAGCCTTTGCTCTCTCGAGTGCCGTCAGAGCTCCAAAAAGTTCTGCCTCTCTGGTTTGGATTTCGCGGTCGACTTTTATAATATTTGTCAAACACAAGGCCCAATCCACCTCTCTCGTTTTGAGCTCAGAGAGAGCGGCCATGAAGGCTTTCTCCTTCTCTGAATGATCTCCGTGCATAATGTCAGGATGCATGGAAACTGAACCTCCACGCTTCTGCTCGTGAGGCGGTGCTTTCGCGTTCACGTCCTCCTTACCTGCTCCCTGCGCCAGTGATGCTTCGTCTTCGAGTGTCCTGGTCCTCCGATTCTAAAAATATGTGAAAGTATTTAAATGCCATATCTTCCGATGAATCTCAATCACAATTCCATCTTCCGACTTGGAGCATCTAAACACCGTAGCCTAATGCTCTAATACACCAGGTGCCGTTGTATGAAGCAGTATAAAGCCTCTACCTTCTGCTCTAATACATCTCAAGCACAAAACCTTGTGGGCAAGGTATTATGCTGGGGATAACCCAAAACTAAATTTGAGCTGTCTACACCTCAAGCATGCGACCATGGACTACGTATTGCAAGGTTGAGTTGATGGATAACTTACTGCATTTGATGCAATATCTTCAATGTCCGGTAATCTACGCTTTGCACTTCCGCAAGCGTCCCTGGCTTGAGAACTCATACTTCAAGGTAAGATGCAACTGTGCTGCGATGTTGTGTACCCAAAGCAAACGCGGCGCATTTATAAATTACGGAGGCGATGTTAAGCATGCCTGATTAGCGCACAGAAGCGCATGACTGTAAATCAGAGAGATAGACTTGCCGTGAAGATTGTCGGACATCGAGCAAGGGGTTGAGCACTTGAATCGAACCGAAGGTGGGCAAGACCCGATTCTCGTCTGCCTAGCCTCAAGTTTTGTTGGTACTCTGAATCCCCACGTATTCTTTCCCATATCAAGTGTTGTCAAAAGAGACGGAGAACGACCGCCGACGGTAGACAGAAATCCTTGGCGATGACGGTAAGAGGAACGGATGGGTCACAACTTTGTCAACCAAGAAAATGACGCAATCGTTTGATGTTGTAAACTACCCTCACCACTACGAGATGTGCATTTAGGGCACTAAGGTGACGGTTTCTCGAATCTTCTAGTCTGTACTGTGGTCATCATAAGCTCCCAAGAAATTTGGCGGCTAACAGTAACTATCCGTAATCATGGAATATCGTTCCGTTGCCAAAATAAATTTGCCAGGATGGTTGAAGGTTAAGGGATGGTGACTAATAGCAATGTATAACTGATTTGCTTGAAATTAGCTGAAATCATTGCTGCATTTGCGGTGACCGCAGCCAACCAATTTACTGTTCTTGTATATTGCAAGAGGGAAGACGTACAGTCTGGTCATGTTTGAAGGTCTGGGTACACGTGTACTCTTTAGAAAGTACGATGCTAGTACAAGAGAACAGGGACCTGAGACGGCTTATGGCCATCTCCGGTGTAACTTCTCGCTTCTTTGCATGAAATATATGAAATATAGGCTCATGGCTGGTCTAATTTGCTTGTCACGTCAGTCACTACTAGCACCATCAAAGACCATTATATTTCATCGGCTGGGACCTGTGTAGACTTTACATAGTATAAGGTTATTGGACATATCAACCGGTGAAAGTATGTATGTCCATCCTGGCACGTTCTTTCATTCAGCTTTTTTTCTAATGGTAATCGGTTCGGTGAATTGAAGTATCCAAATATTTAGCCACTTGCTTGTGAATGAGGAAAATACATGGCGCAAGAGTAACTAATACACATCGTTTTTTCTCTTCGGTCTATGTCCGTGTCAAACAAGTAAGCAAGCACATATATATATATATATATATATATATATATATACACACACACTCTTAAGGGGGTAGAGATTCATGTGTAGGGGTAGATACGTGAGTTAGAGTTTATTGAGTCTGTTCTTACTAGGATTGCAAATGAACCCGGCAAAGTTTTTAGTAGAGTTAGGGTTTGGAGGATAAAATTGAATTAGCAAATCTGAAGGTTAAGTCTTTGAAGTTAATCAGAAAGTGAACTTTCAATTATTTGAATCTGGATGAAGTTACTTTTGTAACCTAGAATTTTTAAACTCAGATTGATTTTTGCTGCAATGAAATAAAATAAATTATTATGTGATAATTTTAATGTAGAGAATATTTAGAGTACATAAAATACCACCTCGAAAATAGAGATTGGAATCTGAGATGAGATTTTGAGTACTTTGGATGTCGAAGTTCTTTCAGTCAAATATTAATTCACAATAGATATAAATTGATTGATGTCAATTGTTTTTAATTTGTTTTAAGCATAAAGTAAATGAAGATTGTGCTGTAGATGATGATTTTGGTTCATAAAGTAATGCTCAAACACAATCATACTCGTTATGGATCTAAAATATAAAGTACAATTATTCGAGATAACATTAAGCATGTAACATTTTCTGTTGAAATATGACCTTTTGTAAGATGCAATACCATGGAGAAGATGTTATTATGTCTTGCTCTTCATTAAAGCTAGATATGATTCATACTTAATGTCATGTAGAATTAAAAAATTATATCTTTGTGTGATTCTTATAACATTATCATTAAAAGTAAACAAGGGTCCTTCTCACACACTTCCAAAAGATAATTAGCCTTCACTAATCATCCCAAAAGTGAAAGATAACTAGCCTTCATTTTTCACTGCTTATCCTTCACCCTACTTTAGTTGAAGACCGCGTCGTAGGGGAAGATCCCAAGAGAGTCAAGTTAGAGGCCCCGCTATCTTGGAACGGAAGTGCGACACCGACCGGTAGGGGCAGGCACAAGCTTTCGAGGGTTCTTCGCATCGATTGCCCCCCGAGGACTTATTTGTGTCAGCCTGCGATCGAGTCGGACGAGAATGGAGCCTTCGAAAGTCGTCGATTTGGCGTGAGAATTTGCAATTTGCGCCCCGGGAGCGAGCCCGAGTGCGAGAGAGAGAGCGACATGGGACTGAGGGAGCCTTCCGATTCCGAGGCCTTGACGCCGTCCGGCATGGGTCGGACGAGGCGAGTGAGGTGAGGTCGAGTGCTAGTTCCCCGCTGATGTTCACTCCATGGCAAAGTGCAGTGGAAGAGGGCTTCTGGCACGGAGTTAGCTTTCCAAATCAGGCTTGCAACATGCGTCAGTGATCTCGTTCTGATTTATGTCTCGCTGCTGACAGCACAGGCATTGCATACCACGATTCCGATATAGCCAGCGGGCAGATTTATCCTTATCCTTCTTCTATGGACAAATATGAACAACCGGGTTGGTAGATGCTGCAGTAGATTTCTCACAACTGGATTCCGTTTCGTCCAGACGAACTCTAGCGAGTACCTTTCAACAAAGTGCTCCATCGAGGTAAACGGGCATTATTCAGTCGCTTTTTCTTGAGACATTCGAAGGCTCCTCAGCTTCTGAAGCGCTTGTTTTCCAGCTTTCAAATTCTGCATACGCAAACTTGTTAACCCCTGACTGATTTAGGCAGCTAAAGTGCACTCTTTTACCTTGGATCTACAAACAGAATTTTCTTGCACGAAAGTAGTATCAAGTATTGCCGTGGGTTTCAGAAGGTCACGACAACGTACTGAGATCAGCGAAATAGGTCGACCAGAAGTTATTGCCGACCATGCCTTCACAGAAGTCATGCCCGAAGATACTTTGCTACGGCGTTGTAATAGTTGAGAGCTTGCTCAACTCATTGAGGACCCTGAGGTTAGCTGCAAATCGCTTGCTGTCGCAAGCGATTTACAGCTGACCTGAGGGTCCTCAATGATGAACACCGGCACAGAACTGAGCTGGTCCCCAGATATCTAAGACCATACCCTACCTTGGCAGCTTCGATTCCAGACAGGGCTGGTGAGTTCTGACTGCCTCCGGATCCTCCTCCGGCATCAACCAATTCTGATGCGATCACCGCTTCACGAAACATGGCCCCCGCTTCATTGTAGTGTAAGTGCGCGAGCCCGTCCTCAAGCATGGGTCGTAGACCTGCCAGAGGTAGACTTATACGAGCACTTCTTAAAATGATTCCTTGAGTTTGCTGACGACTTCGGCAAAGGTAGACTTTTCCAGCGCTGCGTATAAAAGAGATCTACGCTAGCAAACGTCGACAATCGAATCCCCTTCAGTGGGTAAACCTTCAGTTTGAGCGGTTCCTCGCATGACAGTCTACGTTCTCTACCTTCAGCGGCCAAGAATCGTCAAGCAAGAGCCGGTCGTCAGCTGTGAATATCCTTTGAAGATGAGTGAGTCGGAATGCGCGGGCGAAGAGCTAGCGCATCCACACGACTCGCGCATCCTCACTGAGATGACACTCGTATCGTCTTCTTCTGGTCTTGTTTTGCTCCCTCGCCTGACCCGTTCACGTAAGTTGCTCACATCCTGACTTCAGATCCGAAAAGCAAATCAGGGAGGGTTATATTTTAGTTGAATCTATATGAATCTTCATGAATCACGATCAGAGAAAGTGGGCTACTTTTCTGAAGACCGATAGATTCAGGGAGCAATTATTAACTTCTCCGCATGCAACACCTTCCCTAATGTTCCTTGTCTTCGCTGTCTGGCCTTCACACAAAGCTCTCACCGAAAAATCCTGAATCTAACCGTGGCATAGTGCAAGGGAAGTCTTTCCTGTGTGAGCTCATTTTCACATGCGCGGTGGATTGGAACTTCATGAGGTTTACAGAAGAAGGGACAGCTACTAATGTTCCTCAGCTTCCCGCGACCGATTTGCGGAGGAGCTAAGCTGAGGAGCTACTAATGTTCCTCAGCTTAGTTCCTCCGCGAATCGGTCGCGGGAAGCTGAGGAGCACTACGGCCCAATCTGCATGCTGTACTTGAGAGGATTAGTCGACAAAGTCGAATTAAAAAACAAATTCATATCACTACATATTTTATCCTATCTCCATATATATATTCAGCAGTACTGCCTATTTCATATCTTTGCTTGACATGCTAGAGAACTGAATATATCTAAGAATTTGTTCGAAATTTGCCAAGGTTGTGAACCTGCAGTCAAACACACTGGGAAGACGATGCGCAAAATAAATTTATGATTCTAATTTTGAAAGGTGCTAACATAGTCCTTTACGAGATTACAGATGATTTTCAGTGCTCGTGGGGTGGATACTAAACACTATGTATCCATACGTTTTGATCACAACGAAGGCGAAAGATGAGAAACATCCAGGCAACGGAGGAGGGCCGCAGGTAAAGGAAAATAATGTTTGTAAATGGAAAATCATATTTATTTCGGTTATTCGAACCGTTGATTTCAAAGGCACAGCCACAACGTGAACTCTTCTCTCCACAAATAGCAAAAGAACGAATGTGAAATCTGAAGCGGGTAAGATTACGATCCGAGTACCTACATGTCAGGAATCGTACATATGTAATACACAACCTAAGTAAACACCAGAAAGATCGTAGCGAGAAATCCGCCAATTCCGATGTACAACAAGCCGGATAATGCAGTGATGCTCACACAAACCGACACGACTAATACAGATACCACTGCTCGCAGTCGTAACGCCGATACCGTTCAACAGCAAGCTGCGACAACGAAAGATTCGAATCAAGATTTGCTAATCTTGTCGTCCCGTCAACCTCAACTAGTTGCTGAAAACCTAAACAATGCAAAAAGGAAAACTGTTTCTTCCGTTGCCGGGACTTGAACCCGGGTCGCTCGGGTGAGAGCCGAGTATCCTAACCAACTAGACTACAACGGATCTTGCTTCAGTAGACTTAATACATTCAATTATTACCATTTTAAGTTTTTTAAATATTTTCTACCTGAAGCCTCTGATTTATCAGGATGTTATATAAGGGAAGGGTCCACATCAATCAACCAGAATCCATAGCTGACTCATTGCGAACATTAAAGCCAACTAGACTTCAATTCTAGTGGATGACTCCAGTTACATACAAGCTATATGTATAGCGCTTCTTTGGTCCGTGGAGGATTGGGATCCAGCGCTTGTAGGAGTTACTGAGAAGGACTACTGGCAGTATTAACTATGAAGCACACGGCAGTTTCTACGAGACAGCCATCCGTTAGCAGAAGTGCACTTGGAAGTTTGAAGACACTAAGAATTATGCTGTGTCCCTTACAAACATAGGCAATTAGCAGAAAGACTGTAGGTACAAAGACAGGGCTAAAATTGGCATGAGGAAGTCTTTCGAGAAGAGAGAGATCTTGACCTCTCAGAACAACCTCAGCAAATCCTTCCCAAAGTATTACTGTAAACTGCTACGAAAACCGCCAAGAGAGATCCGTGCGGAAAGCAATTATCAGTCCTAGTCATGTAACTTCCAGGGCAATCGTCAATTTGCGTCAACAACCAGAATGTTTACGCAAATTTACTCTGGCATCTGTGCATAGTTTCCAATGCTGTTTGTGCAGCATGGCGTGAGAAGTAGATGAATTTAGTAGTTGTTACTGAAGCTCACCCTCAATCTAACTTAAGTGGCGTTCACTCATTTCCTCATGAGGAGCAATATAATCATTTGGATAAATACACTTCTAAACTGACCTTCAAGCTACTCACCAAAAGCAAAACAGTCAATTTGGCCGAGTGGTTAAGGCGACAGACTTGAAATCTGTTGGGCATTGCCCGCGCAGGTTCGAACCCTGCAGTTGACGGCAATTCCTTTTTCCTCTCGTTGGGTCGAAAATGAGATCTTCGAACCGGAAAATACTTGAACTATAGAAGTCTACGTGAGAATCGATCTGAGAGCCATAATGTTACGATGCGACCGTACAATCGTCTTCCTCAAAACGGAGCTGGCCCATACAGGTCTCGAACCTGTGACCTTCCTCAAAACAGAGCTGGCCCATACAGGTCTCGAACCTGTGACCTTCGCGTTATTAGCACGACGCTCTAACCAGCTGAGCTAATAGGCCAGTTGCTACCAATCATGAAATATATATATATATATATAACCAAAAATTTATCAGGATAAGATTCGCATTTTCGAATGGGATGAATTTCAAGAAATGAGTTTAGCTCCACATACCAACCAGACTACGACGCTTGGTGGAAAACGTACGGGAAGAATTCCACCTGTTACCAAACTACAACACCTGGCAGACAACAAACGGAGGAGGTGCGACTAGAGCTCCGTTGCAAGGAAATCACGAACGCTTCTGACTCAGAGAAAAGAAAATTTTGGCCCATACAGGTCTCGAACCTGTGACCTTCGCGTTATTAGCACGACGCTCTAACCAGCTGAGCTAATAGGCCGGTTGCTACACGTGGAGATTCCACAATACATAATCCAATCGTATTATACATATCATATAATAAAATGAGAAGCACCGTCGGCTACGTGACAGATTAAAAAGATAAAGATTCCTGGCCCATACAGGTCTCGAACCTGTGACCTTCGCGTTATTAGCACGACGCTCTAACCAACTGAGCTAATAGGCCAGATGCATTCGGCCTCATTCATACTACCCATGAACTGATACATAATTTTCGCATTACCCAACAATCTTACCCAAACGTAGCGTCTGTTACAGGAAGTTTTCAAATTGAATTTTGGCAAATACATATTCCGCAACAGAGACCTTCGCTTGTTTCACTGACCAATCTTATCAAACCAATGCAATTCGAAACTAATTAAGAATCGACGTAGCTCGTGTAAAGTACTCCGAGTAACAATCAACAACGAACTTTGTCCCCAATAAGTCTTGAATTCGTGGCCTTCAAAGTTATCGAAGACCAAGCCAAACCCTAATCGATTGCGTGAAAAATCGAATCAGCTGGAACAGAACGTTCATTGTTTCATAAATCAAATATTTTCATGGAACATTGTGAACAAAACGTTCACATTTTCGTGAAAATTAACCCAAGACGAGCTGTGGCCCATACAGGTCTCGAACCTGTGACCTTCGCGTTATTAGCACGACGCTCTAACCAACTGAGCTAATAGGCCATCTGATGACCGAAACAATCCCAAATTCATTGAGAAAACAATCGGATCAGTTGGAACAAGAATTCATTGTTTCATGAAAATTGACCCGAAACGAGCTATGGCCCATACAGGTCTCGAACCTGTGACCTTCGCGTTATTAGCACGACGCTCTAACCAACTGAGCTAATAGGCCAACTGAAACCGTGGTTGTCGATTCAAAACATAGAATCGGACTGCACGTGTCGATTTGACGATTACAAAGAAACTGAAACAGAATTTGAGACAAAATGAGGCACCACCACGCTCTGAGCACGGCTTAGAGTTGAAAACAGGCCAATTGCTTGGAAACAACAACACCAACCCACACATGTCAAGTTGTGGGTCTTCGTAAGAACTAAATCACATTGTACATTGTTCAATAGCAAAGACTGGTAAAAGATGGCCCATAGAGCAACGCTTTACCAACTGATTGGAGTTGTCAAAACACACAAGCTTGTTAACAAGACCCAACCACCATCCAGAACCAGAAAACTCAGTGTCAAATGTTCAGTAGGAGACACTGATAAAAATGGCCCATACAGGTCTCGAACCTGTGACCTTCGCGTTATTAGCACGACGCTCTAACCAGCTGAGCTAATAGGCCGGATGTCAGGTGTCCGACATAGACAACTAGGACATGAACAACTCACGATGTACTGTAATGTACTGGTTCTCAACGACAGCATTCCACCGCTTTTCGTTACCATTAAACCTCAGACATAATTTCTCATCTTTTCTACCAAGAAATTAACAGTGAACTCGAGTCGACGGCAAGAACACTGTAGACAGGAAGGCTACATAACTACGAGGACCAGGCAGTGAGTCTATTCGAACCACTCGCAGCCTACAAACTCAACTCCTAAATCGCACTGCTGAGACTTGCACATTCGCTTTCGTGGCGCTGGACTGGTAAACACAATCACGCAAACAAACCAAACCAAAGATGGTTGTGCTAGAATCGATGGAGGCGAAGACAGCATGACGTTGCTTTCCTTTCGAACGAGGTATGTGAGAAAGTAAGGAGCGTTGTACGGACCTAGTTAGGTTGCCGAACCAGAAGCGGGCGTAAAGTCGACTTCTGGAAGCCATAAGGACGCCCGGCAAAGACAGAGCTCATGCGGGTAAAGCGAACGCCGATTTCATGCAAGACGCCATGGAGACTCTCCCGAACATTGCACCGCCTGAAGCTCAATCGCTGCCGAGACCTGTAGAAGGAGTGTGCACTTCAGTGTACACAAGACGAAGACGGCGCATCTTCTCTCCGAAAATTTGCTCTGCGCCTATTCAAAAACCCTGAGTTTCATTCTTCAAGCTCGCGACGATGTCAACAGGGCACTTTTCAATGAAGGTGCTTCGGGCTTCCAATGGCTCTCGGGCGTCTAACAAAACTCAAATAATTCCCTCCGCCAGCGGACTGCTCGACCTTCACTCGCACCGTGTGCAGGGGAGAAACCCCTGCACGACTCCGACTGACGAGGCCTGAGCGTCCAGTAAGGGCTGGAAATGCGTTCCCGCCATGTGACACGTGTTTGAAAAGGCATGCACGATATCGGCAGAGCAGCAACGCCATAACAGCGCCGTCGCTCAATCAAGACACCGGTCCAGCCTTGGCGCATTCCCCGTTCCTGCTACAGACTGCCGAGTTTTGCAGTCAGTCTGGAATCACAGTAAGAACAAACTTGTGACGAAATTGACAATCTCTGCAGGAAGTTTAACGGATCGCTTCTTACCGCACCTGTTGGAGAAGTCTTTCCGCTTGAACTTCGGTAAGGCAAATTGAAGCTAAAAATGTATGTTTATCATACTCTCTCTCATTCTAATTACTGTTTACTGCACTAGTCACAGCTGGATTTCTTAAATTTACAAGGGTAGACACCTTCATTACTGTGTGTAGTGAGTCACTTACTGCTGATAAGACAAGCTTTGAATAATGCAGCTAATTTACTAAAAATGTACCTGCTGGTGATTTCTTCAATATAGTATCGATGTATTTAATTTCATAATAAACATATGAGAGATGAGCTGTATGAATGCGTGCGTACTATCTAGAACTCTTCAAGCAAATTGTTGTTTAGTGATTCAAGGAGTTTCTTCAACCAATTCAGACTCTATGGAAAATATTTAAACACTTGTAATCCTCGGTGGTTTCATAAGATATAAAATGAGAAAAATTCTTTTTTTAACCAGAAATTCAAAGCAATTGATGGAGTACACGACTTATGTCATGGAGAATGCAAACATCACCAAAACGAATGTTTGGTGATTCGGTCCAATTTGATATTGATATATTTAAAATTGAACTCAACACTTTTTTATGTTATCTATTTATTTAATAAATAAATAGATAACATAAAAAAATAACACGAATTAAAAAACCAATGAGAAGCAATTGATTTTACATATTAGGATTGTGATTATGTTATGTATTATTACATCTCAATGCTTAATTTCAAACGTAATCTTTGTTTTGGTTAACTAAACATACTCAAGGAAGTGTAGATAAATCAAATAAATATATTTTTTCTATGTTCACCATCGTCATGTTATGTTTCCCCATATATATTTTATAAAAGTTAAAATCTTCAGGGAAGAAGTAACTGAAGAAATATATATACATAAAAAAAAATTTTAGTAAATTCAGTTACTTGTTTGAAATTTATGGAATAAATTTTTTTTGCAATAAAACATCAAGAAATGATTTTTAATCATTTAATTGGATTATATAAAATGAAGAAATCAAAAAAATTTACAATATAAACATCCAACACTGATTTTTATTGATATAATTTAGAAAATTAAAATTTTTATACAATGTGAAAATCAAAACATTAGTTTTATTTATTTATTTCAAATGAAAAAAACAAACATTTTATCTAGAATATGAACATAAAAAATGAGTATTCACGAATCAAGTTAATTATTTAGAATTTGAAGAAATTAAAAAATTATCTACAATATTAACATCAACAAATGAGATTTACTAATTTAAGTTTTAAGAAATAAACATATTTTTCTACAATACAAACATACAAACTAATTTTAGTGATATAATATAATCATTTACTTTTGAAGTATTAAATTATTTACCAAAAAGAGAAAATCAAAAGATGATGTGTATTTGAATTTTTATATGAATAATTTAAATTTTCATTTAAAATTTTAAATTAGAAAAAATATTTTGAGTAGAATCAATCTACTAAAACTTATATATTACAGCATGTTATCACTTCCAATAATGTTAATAGAATTTCAATGAAATTATTTGTCAATAATTTTACAAATCTCTTAGATTGATCTTTTATATGATCAATCTTACTAATTACATATTTGAGCATTGTTCTTTATTGAGGCATATCTTGATTTCAAAGACAAGGTTTGAAACTTGGGAAAATGATTAGTTTACAGAAGTATTGTTTAGATATCTCTCCTTGATATTTCACAATTATATCAAATATTTCCTTGATGAAATGAAATATTTTATATGTATATATATATATATATATATATATTCCAGTATTTCTAGAATTTACATCATGGAAATTTTGATGTGAAAGGATACAATTATTATTTACTGATGACACCCATCATAATTTTTCATTTTATATGCATATCTAAGTTTTAAAATTATATTTTATAATGATCTAATATGATTATTTATCAATATATGTGCGCATTTGATATAATTTCATTATTTATTATGATTATTATCAATATATATATGTGCATTTAAGTTGTAAAATTAGATCTTATAATTATTCATTATGATTATTTATATATATATATATATATGCGCTATTATTTATCATCATCACATTATAAAAGTGCTAGTCTAAAGTTGAACCTACGTACCAATTATACCACCGGAACCTTCATATCAACATGATCTCTTTACCGAATATTGAAGCTGCGTAGTTTATTGCACCGTAGTCGTTCACATAATTGCTGTATGTTTGCACATCAGGACACACGTAAATAACAAAGCGAAGCACCACCATGCATGATACATATTCTTTCTTCTTCCTCGCAAGAGAAAATAGCAAGGATGAAAAAAACCAATCTTAAGAAAAGTTCTTTCACCTTTATATGAATCGGGATACAATCTGAATATATGGCAAAATAACTAAGGGCACTATTTTTTAAACCTCCCACTTGCAATACTCCATAACCATCCTATTTTGACGTACATAGGTATTAATTCATTTATGAGCTCATCCGAGAAAGATATGCTTAGAAGCTGATTCAGACTTAGCTAGCAAAGAATCACTTCCTTGACTAGTCAAAGAACTAAAATCTACATTATCATACGCTGTTTTCAAGATGCATGCTCCTGACACAACTTCTTAATTCTCATGGGCATCACAAAGTTTAGAAAGCCTTATTTGTAATACTCTTCGGTTGTTCTAAATGATAATAGAGGTGATTCAGAATGAAAAGATATGATTTCTAGATAACTTTTAATGGACAAATCATAGAGGATGTGAATATATTAGTTGGATTTGAAGGTCATGAAAGAACAGAGAATTCTATGGATGGGGTTGTGAGATAATAATTATCTTCTATACTAAATACTTATTCATTTATATATTGATATCCCTTTGTAAATGTAAATTACTTTAGATCTATCGCATTTTAAACTACTTCATTTGCATATACAATACAAAAGTAAGAGATAGTAAGTACAGTACTTAGAATGTGGTATTGTTATAAAGGAAAAAAGTTAAATACATCTCATTCAAAGAAAATTAACATGCATCGCCATTGACTAGGATTACATTAGACCTACACTCGGGTCAGTATAACCATGTAACTGTCACAATGTGATGCTTATAGATCTTATGTATAACATGGAGGGAGTCCTATCCATCCTACCCAAATCGGCATCAGCTCAACTTGTACCCCATACTTGGGTACAAAATGTACTCAAGTAAAGGGTATATACTTGTATAGGGGTATATTGATGTACATGAATCTGAATTGTATTATATATATATATATATATATATATATATATACATAGTTAGTTAGTTACAATAGTTTTAGACTGGAAATTTCATATGAGTATAAGATAATGAGAGGGATCTTATCTTATTAGGCGGTTGAGGTACTACTGTTTTTAGGTGTAAATGTAAATCTAAAACTCCAAACTCTCACGAAGTTTTCAATGCCACATAGAGCATTAATTGTTGGTCATAAAATAAAACTATCTACATATGTTTATTCGTATTCTCATTTTATTTGTAACTTGTTTGACTTAGATAGTTTGCATATGTTCGATGTTAACACATTAAAGCTACTAGATAAAGCCCAATGTTAAAATCTTCGTTCCATCCATATGAGACTTGATGGGTATTTGCATATACTTCTTCTCTCGAAATCTTTTATTCCTCATACAGGATGCACACATCCTCAACAATCCTTTATTTTGTCAGCCAAAGACAAAGAGATATTGTAACTTGTAATAGTATAATGGTATGATAGACAGTAAAGAGTCTACCGCAGACTGTATCGTGGGAAAACTTTTTCTTGTTTACGGCTGTGGAGCGCAGTTAGCAGCAAACCAAATCGTGTTCACCGTAGTCCAACGTAACTGTCGGTTCAGTAATCTTGGTTTCCCTGCGCGGCTCTCTTTTCTGCCGAGCATGTTGCCACCAGCGTCACCAACAAGAAAGACAATTTCCAATTTCATTCTGGATTCCGGAACTCTGAACGCGAGCTTGTCGGTCGACAGTTGGCCACAGATTCTTCACTTTCGTAGTCCAATTCATGTTTCGAACTGGAAAAAACAATCGACGATCCGATCTTAAACCCATTAGCACCCGGTTCCGTCAAATGCTGCCGCTGCAGCTGCATGGGCGATTGCTAAGCAGATCAACAAGAGATGCTGTACTCACACACTGGAGTCGCTCAATTGCGCGAATGAAGCCCGGCCAGCGGAATTGGGTGATCGCTCCATCGGCTGAGTGATGCTGCGCGTAGTAATTGCTTTCCAAGAAGACCACCCCACAGTTCCGGGTGGAATTTGATCCAACACAGGCTGCCCCGAAAGACCGACCCAGCGATTTTATGAATTCACCAGGCACGATGTAAGTTGCATTCTCCCGGGGGATCATCTTGCATCTCTTTACACGTGAAGAAACCCGATGGGTGCGAGGACGCAACGCCGATGCAGATTTCGAAGTCTCTGCGCGATAGCTAGATTATTGCCGTCTTGAAGCTGAAACTGATTCCTTTGCTTAAAGAAAAGTCGATCTCTTGGTACTCGAGTTCGGCCAAGAAAGCGTCCGGTCCTGGGGTGGAAACCGTTACTCGCGAGCAGGAGCAGGTCCAGAGAGCTTGGCTATGCATGAAGATGCCGCCAGAGCCAAATGTTTCGAAGGGCAGCATAGAATTCGAGCGCGAGATGCGAGGCGAGTGAGGGAATTGGTCCATGGAGCGGAAAGGAAAGAGGCCGAAGGGATGGACGGACGGGCGTTGTTTCTGCTGTGGCTGCGCAAAATTTGCAAAGATAATATTTCTCCTGCTGGCTGCTCTCATGGTCGTAAATATCGCAACGGGGTTCCGGTTCAGTAGCCCGGTACTCATAGAAGGAATCCGCAGCCTCTGCTTCCAGCTGTGCCCGTCCGAGGTGCAGCCTCTGTTCGAGCCGAGGGATCGTCTCGAAGTTCTGTATGCAGAGCAGTGTCAGCGCACAGCCGCCACCTTCGCCGATTCCTATAACAGGACGCTGCACTCTTATGCCAATGCAGACACGGATGAAGCTCGGCTGAAATACGCTCTGAGCGAGATGCTGGGCGAGAGGTTCACGATGGCGCTCGAGAGGATGCTGAACAAACCCGGGTATGCTTTCATGCGGCCTCGGTTCATGCTCAGGATGAAAACGCTGGCCAAGAACATGCGCATGGGGTACGACCCTCGAGTGATGCAGGGCTTGGTTGATAATGTGAAAACGCACATCGACATGCACTACCAGGCCATAAACTCGTCCGCCCCCGTAAATCTCCATCAGCGTTATAAATCATGCGTGGTCGTGGGCAACAGCGGCGAGCTGCTCAACAGGACGGGCGGAAGTTTCATCGATGAGCACGACCTGGTGGTTCGAATCAACAACGCGAAGGGGAGGGAGCCAGTGGAGAAGAAGCGGCCCCTGTCGGATTTCATCGGCTCGAAGACGACGCTGATGTTTATGAACAGCCATATTTTGCACCAGTGCACAAAGAACCGCAAGTGCTATTGCCATCCTTATGGCAAACATGTGCCCATCGTCTTGTACCTCTGCGACGTGGAGCATATACTGGACGTAGCCATCTGTGGAGGTGAGCACAACTCCCCATTGTTCGTCACAGATCGGCGATTCGATTTGCTCGTGACGAAGATTGCTCGCTGGTACTCAATCAGGAATTATTTCCAGCAAGCGGGAGGCGCTAACGCCTCGAAATGGAGACAGTGGGAACTGCTCCATGATTGGGAAGCCAAGCACAAGCACGAACATCATTACTCTTCTGGTATGCAAGCGGTTGTGTTAGCTCTTGGACTCTGTGAACATGTGGATCTCGTGGGTTTTGGCAAGACGTTGCAGTTCAGGCATCACTTTCACAGCAGTCAACTCCGAGAGCACTACGCTCATGATTACGAAGCAGAGTACCAGTTCTACGCTGATCTTGAGAATCACCGTGTTGATAACAATCCGTTTCTGTGTGAGGCCGGCACTTATATACCACCCCTTCGAGTCTTGCACTAGATCCTCACCAGCTCTAAGAAAGCTCATGCCATTTGACAATCGGTGCTCGTCATGCTTTGACTCGCTCTATTGAGCTGACTCGGTCCCTTTATTTGGTATCTCTTCATTTGTTCCGTCCGATTGAGCTCTCTTCTCTTCTTATCAGCCACTTACATGGCCAGTGAAATACTTGTTGAACGAGACGACCGAGAAGATTTTTTCCTGCTTGTGCCGGTTGGAGGTCTTTTTAAAACTAGCTCCATGTTGGAGCTGTCGAATACTGCATGCAGATCGATGAGCACCTTGAGCAGTTAAAAGAATGTTCGGACTCTTGATTCAGAGGTGCATGAGAAGTCCCACATCTTGAGGATCAAGATGATTTCATGGAGATCGAAGCCTGTCGTAAGAACCACGGCTGACATGTATCAACTAAAAAATTTGGATGCGGGATGCTCTGGTCACTGACGATCTTCTTTCGAAGAGATCAGGTACTATGATGGTGTCGTTGCAGAATTCCAAGTTCTACTTTTGAGTGATGAGTACTACTCGGTCGGCCAGAGCAGTCTACTAAGAATTGGTGGAAGCGGTCTTTTTTGGACAAGATACAGATTAGAAGTTGAATCTTGTGCACAACGGCCTGCTCAAACAAGGGTATCCCATATTTGCATCAACGGGCCATGTGCTCTTAGTAATCTGAAACTGAGAGGGCTATGGAATGCAGTTAAAAACTCATAAGGGAATATACTTCATGTTGTCATCTTTTAAGAGGTGCGAAGAAAATTATCAATGCAAAAGCGTGTACAGGATACGAGATTAGGTTGATAAAATTCGGAAGATTCTTTCCTTCTTGTCGCAGAAAATCCTTCATTGAAGATGGAACTCGTAGATCTCCGGAAAACTTTCACAAGACCTTTACCGATTCTCCATAAAGAGCTGCAAAACTTAAGAGTAGGTCGAAGCTTATGCGAGATGACTCGCTCGAATAAACAGAACTTACTCATTATGTGACAGGAATTGTACTAATAAAGTCGGTTCAGTAAACGGTCAGAGGAACCAGATTGAGATCCTACGTTAGACCTCAAGAGGCGTTCAGAGTGAGTCAAATCAAAGTTCAGAGCTAGAAATAACTTAATAACTGGTCCCATTGGCACTAGACCTACTTTGGTATCACATAAAGTTTTCACATGAGATGATACCTTATTTGACGCCATGAGTTCCTTGGGCTATTTGTATTTGAGGGTCTTAATCGAGTGTCTTGGTTGTAAGCGTTTGGTCGTCCAATTCTAAGCATATTTTTACATTCCCACCCACGGCAGTGTATCAGATTAGGAGGGGCATCAAGATTAAGTGTGAAATGAGTTATGTGTGGGCTCGGCACAAATTCAATGATATAGGTTTTGGATACATTGTCTAAGAATATTTGTTTCTTATAAAAACTTGTTCATTGTTCACAACTCATAGTAGTGCATTAGTAGAAACGAACCGATAATGTGTGTAGCACCCTTTATCTCTACGGGAATGAAAGTGATAGTAGTATAAACCTGTTGGTAAAGATGTGATATCTTTGTCCATGTTGCACTATTTGTAATCCATACATAGTACGTCTAATTAGTTTCTCGAAAACAGTTTCTATCACTTTTAGTATTCATCATCACCTTGTTTGCAACGGTTATTTGTTCATCCTGAAACAAACATACGTACAACTTATTACTCGTCAACTGCAAATCATCTTGATGTTCATTCTCATGCATAATCGTTAACACCTCATCCACAATGACACAGAGAATAATTATTCTCAAATTTTCGGATTCACATAGAGTTATTACATGCTGATTAATATCAATCAAACACTAGACATTTTGATGCATAATATGATTTGCAATTTGATCTCTGAGGGAAAAATGTTGAACAAAATTTTCTAGCTTGTTGCAATTGATAACCAAGGCTTTGAAAGTGTATTGAGCATACATATGAAAAGATAATTTTGGATTGACTTTTCATTAAAAATATGTTTGATAATAACAAATGATAAATATCATGTATGGATTTAAAACTCTACACTCTCAATTTCTCTTAAGTACTGATATAATGTATATATAAATGTTCATTTATATTGAATATTTTAATTGATTTTCCTAGTAAATATTTGATAGTTAGACTAACATTCATAATAATCTATAAGTATTCAGATTTATTCATAACCAAAAGCACCATAGTCCCTTTTATTAAATTTTACAACAGAGTTAATTGTAAAATCATAGCTTTGGTAATATCAAATAGGTTTTGACTGTGCTATCTCCACGTACTATCCCACGTGGAGATAGTACGTAATCGGACACGGACCAAGGTAGTGGTGGCTGTTGAGGTCGCCGCGAAGGAACGCAAGAGTCAGCCAGCAGAAGCAAGGTATCATGCACTTCAGAAGAAGCTGGCTGAGGAGGTTGAGAAGCAAAGGCATTTCAAGCAGGTCTGCAAGGGTCTTCGAGAGGATGTGGAGAGGGCCAAGTGCGCAAGGGTGGACCCCTTGAAGAGGTTGGAGGCGTGTCGGATTGCTTATGATGCTGAATCAATGAAGGTCCATGAGCTGTTGGTCACCGCGGAGAAGAAGGAGCAAGAGTACCAAATCGAGTTGGCGGTAAGGACGAAGAAGTTGGCTGAGTACAAAGCTGCGCGGATCTCGGATTTGGAGTGAATAGAGAAGCTAGAGATGCAGTGCAGCGAGCTGAGGACGCAACAGTCCCAAGCGGAGGAGCAGTTATGCGAGGTGGAATAGATATTGACGGAGGCCGAGGGGAAGAATCGGCAATTATCCGAGGATACGCGTGACGCCTCAACTGCGAGAGTGGAGCGGTGTTTGCTCGGGTATGTTTTATAGCAGATCGAGTCGCACAACGGACTTCGGTTACGCGAAATCGAGCATCGTGTGGCCGAATTGATAGCGCAAAGCGGACGAAGGCATCGCAGGTTAGCCAAGAAGTTCGAAGCGTATCTCTTGAGATCGCGGGATGCGGTAGCAAATCTGGAGTTAGAGCTAGTAGGCGTTTTGAGAAGATTAGGGTTAGGTCGTAAGCTAGAGGGGAAGTCTGTTGCCGACTCCGTAGGTGTAGGACCTGTTCGGTGCTTGCATCGCAGCTGGTGACAATTTTGGTAGTTATGAATAAAGTAGTCCAATGCATTGGCCTTGGAGGTCTTTTCTCAATTTAGTTTTTCAGTTTTGAACTCTGTATTCTCTACGAGTTTGTGAGTTGAGTGCTTTGGTCACCGCGTGAGAGGTACCTCGGTTTGTCGAAGATACCGCATTCGAAGTAGGAGCCCCAATTCGAATGTTCTTAGTAACGATTGGCTAGTGTCAAGATTTAAGCAAATTCACAATTGGCAGTTGCGTGCAAACCCTCTGAGTTTATCTATTGTGAATTCTTACCTTGAATCTTAAGTTGAGGTCGCGATTGACCTCTTAGTTGTTGCAATTGCTTGTTTCATGTGTGTGTGTGTCTTACGCTGCTTTGTGTGTCCTCTGAGAGACCTCAGAGTTGAACAACTGCAGTACTTCTGGGAGTAACTGTAGCCTGAGAGTTCAAACTCCTCAATAGACTATTAAGAACGTGACAATTGGTATTTCTTGTGTTGTTTCTGTTCTCGTGTGATTAGATTTTTATCATTATGCTCCATTTTGGTATTTATCTGTCATTACATAGATAATTTTCTTTTGGCGCCGCTGCCAAAGACAAAGCGTCAACACGAGAGTACGTGTGCAGAGATGCACGATTAATGTCAACAGGAGATGATACTAACGACATAAGTGACCGAACTACGCGGTATCTCCGTCGAGGGGGAAAGAAGGCGAATTAACTTGAAGCTACGCTTGAACTAGACCAAAGGAAAGGGAGAGGAAAAATGAAGAAGCAAGAACCCCTTCTCCCTGTGAACGATCATCGCAGGCGATGCGACCTGCAACATCACCATCTACGCACGAAGCCTTTGTTTGAGAGAAGTTGGCGTCAACTCCGATTAATTCATATCTCCAACCTCTCGAGGAAGCTCTTGCGCCAGACGTTGAAACCTCTTCACAAATTTACACCACCCCGTACTTTTTGCTACCGGGAGGTGGACACATTTTCCATGGGGTGGTTGAATCTGAGAACTGATAATCTCAGAAGAACGAGTGCAAACAGTGGTGCAAGTCATCAAAGGTCGACTTGCAAACGCTCTTATATCGCCACTTCGAACGGCGATGCTGTTTCGGGATCCAAATCCCATTGGATCTTCAGGAGGGTATGAAGGGTCAGAAAGTGGAGGATCCCCGTCTCCGCCAGACTTACCAAGAGGAGGACCACCTTTCCCGCCTAATCCGCCAGGAGGAGGAGGAGGAGGAGGCCCGCCGGATCGACTAATGGCAAACCCCCAAGGGCATTCCCATCCGCCTTCTTTCACAAAGCATTCCTACGCGAAATTCAAAAGTAGAGGAGATGATGACAATGCAAACTCCTACATCATATTGTTCAAGTCAGTTTCTATCACGAACAAAGAGAATGAAGATACGGATCGAATGCACATATTCCCTAGTCTCTTGCGCAAGAAGTCTCGTAGTTGATAAAACCACGAAAGCACCGTACCTGCTGGAATTGACACCTGGGCTAAATTGCGGGAGAAGATCTTGCGGAGATTTCACGAGTTGGGATACGACAGGCGTGTCTTGACAAAGCTGCGCAACCTCCAGCGCAAAAGGAAGGAGAAACTCAGAGACTACTGAACGGTTCCAAGATCTCTTGGACCGAATTCCGAAGAGAGGGGAAGGCGTCCCCTACTCCACTTAGCAGGCCATTAACTGGTATGTGAATGGCTTGCCGCGTGAGATGGAGACGTATTGTCGTCGGAGTAAATGCGATACGATCGACGACGTAATTATCTCGGTCGAAGCTTTCGAGACATCAACGTTGAATGGACGTCAGAAGGATCTATCATTTAATGAACGAACACCCAAGAATAGTAGAAGGAAGCGGCGACTGGCCACACCTTCATCTAAGGAATCTTTATCCTCAGAGTAGAGTAATGAGTCAGAAGATTCGCCCTCTTTGAATGATGAGCGGCATAGGAAGAAGGCCGCTGGAAAGAAGAAAGGGAAGAGAATGGCAATGCCCTCAAAAAAGTTTGAACGTCATTGTGTCGAAGGTTGATGCGTTAGTAAAGGATTTTGCAGACCTGAAGGTCCACGTGGTAGGGGGCCAAGACCGGAGGAAATCGCCGTCGCGGTTGCGGGCGAACCTTTGGTGTACCACGTGTGGGAAAGTGGCCCATGCGAACACGGAGTGCACGAACACCCGACCCAATTATCCGGTTAATGCGGTGGAATGGGTATCAATGTGGGAGACCGTCAGATATTATACCGATGCGGTTGAAGAAACCGCTTATGGGGTGCAGGAGGCACCAGCTTCTTACCCCATTCCTCCCGCACATATACCAAGATACGCAACTAAGGACATGGCGACGACGGTACCACAACGTCGCATGTATCCTCTAGAGATTAGCTCCAAATACGTGTTACAATTGTGGAGGCACGAGGCATTACTCCCCTCAATGTCCTCACCCCCGTCGACAGATGGGGTATGTCCCTTTGTGCAACAATTGTCGGAAGTCAGGTCACACGGCGGCCGAAGGCGACCAGCAGCTAGCACATTGGCTAACTGTTCGGTTTGTGAACCCGCCCAGTAAGGATGATGTACAAGTAAATCAGGTGACATTGAGTCCAGAAAAAGTACGCCATGACGAAGCCTTGCCGTACGACGAGGTGATGGTGGGGAAGGTGGAAACCTGAAGTTCGGCGCGTCGCAAGGAAGCAGCCTGTGAGTCCTCTAAGAAGGACAAACAGTCTGACTCACGAGCGGCTAAGTAAGCCAAGAGTAACCTGAAGGAACGGAGGAACCGGAAACCGGATCCCCCGGTTCAGAAGACACATGTATCAGAGGAAGAGCGGAAATCGTCCAACCGGCCTGCAACCTCCGGGCTGACTCTCAATCAGGTTTACCTCTGATGGCTTTGTGGTAGCGCATCATGGTTCTAAAAGACTAGGATTCATTCTCACACTCATGTCCCAAACACCTTCTCTCACAAACTCTTCATGTATCACTCCAACTCACACACGAACTCTCCTCACATCACTCTCTTCACATTAACGCAAATACACGTCGATACTCCAAGATACTCAAAAATATCACTCCTTCATTCCTGAAACAAGTCCTCACACATGTCTCTCTAAATTTGCTTGAGAGGTGCTACTCTACCTCTCTATTTATACTATTTGAGAAGTTACCATAGTAACATGTGATAATTTCTCCTAACTTACTTTTACCTAGGTAAGTTTGACTAACCCTCTCTATGTGGCAACATGCCATTGGCCTAGCTAAATCTTCTAGAAGTTTCCGGAATCCAAGGTTGAGGTGGCAACATGCCATTGAAAACTTTTAAACTTCTACAAGCTTCTTAGTCACTAAGTCAACACTAGACTTAGTCTAGCCAATCATCTTTCATAAATTTTAGTCTAACCAATCAAATCCAAGCTTTTAGTCAAATATCTAATCACTTGGAATCTAGAACTTTTGTATAGGACAAATTAGAAGTGCTCACCCTTTGTAAAAGACAAAATAGAAGTGCTCACTCCATTCTTCTAGAACTCCGCTAATCATTCCACCAACTATAGACATTGTAGCTAAACTTAGTTATGACTATATAAACTTAGTTATAAGTAACTAATTTAGTCATAACTAGCTAGACTTAGCTATCCCTTGGCTAATCATCCTTAATCACTTGACCACTTCTTAGACTTAGTACATATGTGCAACACCCGGTCTTACATGTCGGGGTCGAACTCGAATGAGGTCCTGGTGAAGCTCCTTCGAAGGAAGTACGACCCTGATATTAAAGATGAAGTCTCCGAATTACTGAAGGAAGCTCTCCGAAATGAGTCGTCGAAGGAACCAAGGCTGTCTGAAGCTGGCTCTAGATCCAGTGCATCTCCCAAAGGGTGTAAGCAACGGAAGGCAGTGGTAACTGCAACCAGCCCTCACTATGATATCATGAGGGACATCGGCGCGCAAAGGCCGAACGTTACCTTTCAGCAGCTATGGGAGAACAACAAGGCATACCGTAAACTCCTGACGGTGGCTATGAGGAAACCTTGTCGCCTGCGACCGACTAAACTTCTGGAGATCTACCATGTAGAGAATGAGGACTTGGGGCCTTCGGAAATTGAAGTAGAAATTTGTGGCTGCATCATTATCAAAGTGCCGATTGACTCCGGGTCGGGGGTCAATATCATGACGGAAGAAACCGCTCGTAACCTGGGGTTCCACCAATTTGAACCTACACCCAAAGTGTTGCGGTTAGCCGATCAGACACGAGGAAACCTTTGGGGATGTTACGCAACATTCCGACAACCATTGGTGGGATGACCTTCCCACTGACCTATACCATCTTAAACCCCCTGATGAGTACAGGGTATGATGTCTTGATAGGGCAACCCTGGTTATATACTGCACGAATTTGTTCGGATTGGAGAAGGAAGCGTCTCCAAACCGCCCGGACAGGGCACTCATCACGGTGCCATGGAAGAAAGTTCCGCATGAAGGTGAAACGCCATCGACAAGCTCAGGGTATACATCGGCCGAGGACACGTCATCGACCGATGAGGAGGATTGGGAGGTCAGTTACATGGAGTGTTATGAGATCGAGGAGGAAGGTTTAGTAGATACGGCGGAGGACGATTAGCAATTAGCAATGGGGTTGGGGCGCAGTGAGATCAGCCACACTAAAGGCGTAGTTCACCCGAGCGACTGCCAAGATGTGGAGCTCCAACCCCAGAAGACGCTAAAGGTCTCCAGCCAGGTAGTAGGAGTAGAATTAGAGACAGTGCGAAGGTTCCTCCAACGTTATGAAGACGTGTTTGTCTGGAAAATTGAAGACATGAAAGGCATACCTGCTCATTACGGTGAGCACTGCATTGACTTGATGGAGAACGCGATTCTGGTTCACCATCGCCAATACCGTTTGAACCCGAAGTACTCGCTACTAGTGAAAGATGAGATTGATAAGTACCTAAGTGCATGTATCATATATCCGGTGCTAAATATTTATGCGTAAGATAAAATCTCATGAAGATTTCTGCAACAAAATAAATTTATAGTAATCTTTATGATAAAAGATTCTAAAACATTTATTACTTTACTTTTTTAATATAATTTCAATTTACTTGATTTTTCTATTCAACACAAAAAATTGACTTAGTTTTTAATTTTCTAAAATTCTTTTGATTTGACTCTATATTAAAGATAAAATATGATTTCAATTAAATTTGAGTATAAGTTTAAATTTTCATCATTCAAGTTTGTTAACTTTCTATTTTCCAATTTTGAAAATAAGTTTTTTATCTTTTATAATTTGTTGATTCTTATCTTTTTCTATTTTTTTGGTCTTTTTTGCCATCTCAACCATTGTTGTAGTTAAAATCTCACACAAATTAAATGAATTTTTGCTGCTTTTTTCACTTATTTTAATACAAAATTAATATGATGACTATCTAAGTTTTCAATAAATGAATCATAACAAATCAATAAATGATTTTTTATCATAATTCTTCATAAAAGATAAGATTGATATATTATTGTGGCGAGATATTGTCTAAATTTTTATATATGTATTACACTAAATCAAGAGAAATAATTACAGATTCAAAATCATTGAAATTTCGATAAAAAATATCTAAATAATACATTTGAAATTTCAATACCAATCTGGGATCTATCATTAGAGTTATGTCTTTTACATTTCAATCAATTATAATGCATTTTTGAATACGGTATTTATTCATAAAACAAAGATGAATGTAAAAGATAGCAATCATCTCTTTGACATTTATCTCATATGTTTTCATTTCTATAATATCACAATTTCTCCTTGATTTCTCATGACATAAAAATTAATGAGTTCTTATAATCTTTGCATAATCTCAAAAACCAAATTGTATTATAATTTTTTACTATTCCATGTAAGATAGCACAGAAGGAAAAAAAAAAGAATTCAATTATAATATAACGATTAAACACAAAATATAAATATGAAATTTTTCTAAAATTTTTCTAGTCTTACTTATAGAAATTTTTTCAACAGTGATAATAATATATTATACAAAAAATTTACTTAAAAATATATTTTGTTTTACTTTTGCGTGAAGGAAAATTATTATCTTGCAACAATTAAAAGTAAAGTCCAGTTGGTTCAATTTTGAATTGAAAACCACTACAGAGTATGTAGTTGGTATGTGTGCAACAATTCTACAAGATTTGAGAAGATACCTTCTTCTATCGAGCAGAGATCGATACATCTCGTATACGTCTATTTATCTCGAAGACAGTTACCGCTGGCTAGAACAACACCGACCGTATGGCATCCGACGGCTTCTAGAGTGTACGCGATCGGCGGGTGAGTTCTTCACGGTCAGATTGGCATACGGTCGGGGTTGATCTAGCCAAAAGTTACTTCCAAGACCTAAGGTCGCAAAGGTTTGGTAAGTAGCGTATCGTTCATCTGCTTCTTCATTACGAGTTCGTCTACAGAGAATATTATGAACCTTCTTGAATTTTCATTTATGACTGATGTTCATTAAACCGATTTTCTTGAAGTCCAAGGTTCTGTCTTGTGAAACCTTGATTAGCTAGCGCATAACAGTCCAAAATCGCAAACCTAACCAGAGGACACAGGAGCAGACTAATTATTGATAGTGAACAAAATGCATGAAAGAAGCTACTTGATCTTTACAAAGATCTGTATTCCATCGTGCAGGCATGTATCTGTTGACATCAAATTTGCTGCCCGAAAGTGGCAAGAATGGCTCCTGTAGTATCTATTTCATTTACGAGAGGAGGTCAATTGGAACTCATATAACAACTGTATAACATGGGTCGATTCCTTCACAGTCTACAATGGGAACTATTACTGTATGTCTAGTGCCTTGTGTGGCCTATTGCACTTTAAGGCCTTATGTGAATATATGTAAATTTTATTGCCAAATA
Organism: Marchantia polymorpha subsp. ruderalis; assembly: GCA_037833965.1. Classification (NCBI taxonomy): domain Eukaryota; kingdom Viridiplantae; phylum Streptophyta; class Marchantiopsida; order Marchantiales; family Marchantiaceae; genus Marchantia; species Marchantia polymorpha. Next base: position 17,910,670 of record AP031355.1, read on the forward strand.
AACTTTACGTCCGACTATCCTCTCATACAACTAATCAAGGTTCTAAGCTTTGACCTCGCCAGGTTGATCGTAACTTTCGCCCGCCAGTTTGAAAACGGCTCCACCACCTGATCAGATCGCCAGAATGAACGAAAAGTGCACTTATTTCAAGCATTTGGATATCCTTGCCTTCGAATTTCCTGCTCATGTTTGTTAAAATTTCCCGAGGGATTGGACAGAAAACTATGTAAAATTTTTCAGGATGCATGCTCATTTATGTCATTTCTGTCCACTGAAATGCTCTTGGCTACTGCCAGGCTGATACGTGGTCGAGCAAGGTCATTGTAACTACTGCTTCGAGCTTTGTAAAACTTCTAAAGTAACTGATTTGAAGGAGCCCACATTATTGCCTTATTTGAAGCGAACTCTTCGACAGAAGAGTTTCGGCTTGACGGCATTAGCTCATGAGATGGCATTTTCCACTCTCACAGTTAGACAGGTGCCCTGACCACGAAGAAATCTTCGATCCAGACATTATTGTCGTGATTAATGGTTTGGCTGTAAACTAATTACGCCTAGAAGAACTGCCAGGACTGACAACTCACTTTGTCGAATACTTGTATAAAATTTCATGTTGTACTACACCGATCAACATTCAGACGTGCTTTCTAACTTACCATTCAATCGGTGACATAAATCTGGCTGGGTGCACTTGCAAACCTTCGATTCCAAGCAGGTCTGAATGACCTACGAATACATACCTCCACATGACAAGCAATTCCTTCTCATGGAGCACACTGCAGCCCAGGGAAATATGTAATTGTAGGAATTCGCTTGTCCTAATTGGGACTTCCGAAGCGACCAAAGAGACTCCCTTACACCTTACAGTGTTGGAGACTTTCACAAACGTAGAAAGAGGTTCAAACTCTGCAATCTAAGGAAACATACGTCTACTTCCTTCCGTATCTGATTTTGAAAACTAATCTTTTTCAAATTCAAGTTCTTCAACAGGCTGAAATTGGACACGTTCAAACTCTGCAATCTAAGGAAACATACGTCTACTTCCTTCGGTATCTAATTTGAAAACTAATCTGTTTCAAATTCAAGTTCTTCAACACGCTGAAATTGGACACGAAATAACGTTTTGAAATCTTTGACATTTTACTCTTCCACAGTCAAACGTTGTCCAGGTCAGATACTGAACAAGTAGCGGTGCGCAGAGGTGCTTCAAGCTATCAAAATCTGCTTTCGTACTTATACTTACGAAATATGAAAGAAACAATTGGTGTCTGTAAGCCCAATTTGCAACAATTAGTACCAGCAGTAGATCAGAAATTATCGATTTCCGCAAGATCTGCCTTCCTGTCAAAGAAGAGTTGAACAGAATCAGTGGAACTTGTCTGCAGGACAGAATAGAATCATATCAGGAACAAGTACTTCGAATATTGTACATATTCAGGGATTCGGTCTGATGTCTTATTTGCGTCCTTGTCTAAGATGCCTCTATAATCCTCCTGTTGCAAACGTCAAGCACGAGCAAGAAGTGCGTCCGTCCGTCAGGGATGTTCCGCTGATCAGTAAGTTTTCTGCCTGAGTATAGGTCATCCTGTTGCAAGTGTGTTGATGCGAAGGAATTTTTGAAGCTGACTGTAAATGATAGAAATGAAATGCGTAATGTTAATTATCATTCCAGAACCATGTTCCTCCTATCCAATTGAAGTGGACATTTCTAAAATGTTAATTTGGTGGTGAAAGATATGTGAAGATCGAAAAGCAGCTATAATAGCTCCACAACAATAACTGTCACATCGCTAGATCCCGTTTTCTGGATCAACTGGCCTTTACTTCTTCAGCTCCTGCCAGCGTGCAAGTCCAACAGTCTGCTCTTACAACAGTCCTACGCTTTGAATGTCAGGCTAGAGTATAGCCGCTATACTCATCCTCATGACAAGTACAAGACAAGGAGGAACCCACCCCAAACTGCATAAGTCCCGGAATGAGATTCCAGCAAAGAATGTGTGCGCATACTGTTTCCACCCTTGTATTATTTTGTTGACAACTTTGTTGCCTGTTAGAGATTGTAGTCAATTTAATCTGGTCGCTGTGAGGCAGGGCAAAGCAAAGGGGACTGCATGTCTGAATGCCCAAACATTCAAGGTCTTGCGCTTGCTAAAACTAATGAAAGTACGTGATCGTCTAAAGATTTTCATTAAGGTCAATTTACCCAACAATGTATACAGCAAAGATTATAGGAAGACGCATCATATCACACTCCGAACAATTTTTACAAAATGTAATTTTACAATATAATGCAATACATACAAAAATAATAGCTATCTAATCAAACGGTTTATGTGTTACATGAGTACAAAACCATCATCTACGATGATTGGAGACTAATGGTAGTAGTCTATGTGATATAATGGATGCTGTCAATTACACAATCCACAGTAATACATGTAAACACAAACCCGTAAATCTGTCCCGTTATCATTGCGTCCATAGCAAATACTTTGTACACCATGATTGTTATGACTTTTTGGCACGTTTTAAGATCGCAGTAGAGGATGGGTAGACATGCACTGTTGCTAGTTCTCTTCATTGAAAGATCCAGGTGGTCAATGAAGAATAATTGCACGACTTTGTCTTGACCTCCTTGTGATTTTTGACACCTGAATCTACACCCTCGACACAAACTGTATAGATCAGCATCTCCAACAAATCACTACATTGGGCATTGGGTGCATTGCTATGAAGTTCCCTTTTTCCGCTCTTCGCAAGAAAAGTCAAGAAGAAAAGGTTAAAAAAAAATTTAAAAAAAATGGACTCCTCACATCAAGTCACACACTTGTTTTCCTCTCCTGGAGTATGTAATAATTCCAGGTGTAACTTCCTCAAGTTGAGGTTGAGTAAAACACATGCTGCTGCTGTATATTAGTACAGCACCAGTAGCATGAGGATGTAATGACCTTCACTTTCGGAACCAGGTGAGATTTTGCCAAGATCTAATGACAAGAGCGACTGAGATTATATCAACAGAAGTTAATCATATTCGTGTATGCTTATAAATTCTTCATTAAAGCGCACATCTTTTTCCCATTCTTTATATTTTATTTTATTTTGCCTCTTCCTGTGTGTACAGAAGTAAATCAACACACTGAGCCATATAACAATAATAATAGCATGCCCTTTGTAAAATCCTAAGGTCTGATTTTCTGTTGAAAATCCTTGCCCTGCATTCCTTTTAAGCTATATGACTCCTCGCGCCAGATCTGAAGCAAACGGTTGCAGTCAAATTAGTTCTTGTGACACATAACCAATAAGACCTATGGGACTGGTACATTTTGACCCTAAGTGATCACAGGAGGCGGATCTCCAATTAAAGATAACTATATGCGACTCAGCTAAGAAAGTGTGGCCATATTATGCACTCTATGGTACGCAAAACTCAACACAATGAGGCATAATCATAGAGCAAACACGAGTAATAATAAAAGGTCAACATGAAAGATACACATACACAAGCTACCGTCGTCTATATAGAGCACTAGCAGTTGCATCCCCGAGAGAGAAAGCTATCATGTTCATTGGAATGTTACTGTAGTATGTAGACGGTTTGAACATATTTAGCCGGATGTCCTAGTCACATTTGTACAAACTTTGCAGGGTGATGCTCTTGTGTGCAGAACGTCTAGATTCCTTGGTTTCATTCATGTCGTGATTGATTGGGAGCCGTTATTTTTTTTGCTATTTGATTTGGTGCTTGATTCTTTTTAATACTATTGAATTTGCATTCTAGGTCCCCCTAAAGGTCGTGCTCCTGACAGTAAATGAGAGAATAAGGCGTGATGGTTTTCTGTGTGAGGATGATTGATTTGTAGTCACCAATGTCTCATACGCATGTTCCAAATTAAGTGAATATGTTATTCTGAACAATCTGTTCCAGATTTTCTTTTACTTTTCCGATTTTCACTGAAAAAGTTTCAGATACGAGAAATGCGGATATTATACGGAAATAATTATTCCATAATATTAAAGCTAAATCTATCTACCTTTGTATATCTTTTTATAGACGATTCCTCTCCAGGAAGGTAGGAGAGTTTGAGAAGGAAGGATGTTTCACACTCTTTCCAAACAAGCCACGACTCGTCATGCTTCTATCTTCTCGGCGACTGCAGTTAGACTATGAGCCATACTCTGTCATCATATTCTCGTATCACTGGCTACAGGTTGGCCATTTCCTCCATGATGAGGACAACGGAAAACATACGGTACGACAGCAGAAGCTTACGTGTGTAGAAGTGAGAGCTCATGAGTTTCTACAAGGTACAAATAAATAATTTACCGGCGTCAAGCGTCTTTTCTGGAAAACCTTCTCTAAGAAAGATACTATCAAAGAGATAGTATAGGAAAGACCATTATTTTGTCGCTCCCCAGATGTACCTTTTAATAACAAAGACAAACTCCGTAGAGAACATCATCGCATGAGTGTTTCGAAACCTCCCATATAATCTGGTTTCTGAACGCAGCCACACCACAAAGGGTGAATTACCTTCCGTGTTACTTCAATTGTCTCTACTTCATCTGGTAAACGAAGTGACGACGAGAGAATGGACTGCGTTCATAGGCAAATAGAGATATTTTCAGACATTTGGAGGCTGATTCTTCCAGAAAGTTGACATTCGTCATCCAATTCTTTTAGTTATCTAGAGTTTGTTTGCATAATCTACTTTATCTAAAAGATATTAAAGATGTTGGGTCTTCACTTGACTATGATGAGAAAGATGAGTAAGGTTACATACTTTCAAACATTCCTTTTTCCCTGCGTTAGTTCTATTGAAACCCTAAAAAGGAATCCTGAAGATAATACTATAGGAAAAAACTATAAATGTCGTTTGATCTAAAGGCTCTGTAGTATTTATCTTCTTATGTAAAAGGGGATGACATGAGGTTGTTATTAGGAATTGAAAAGAGATACATGTATTTCTTTCAATGTTTCTTTTCTAGTTATAACCTTAACTTCACTCTGCAGTTCAATTTGAAACAATACAACATGTGAGTTGTATAAAAAAATGTTACTTAAAGACATCGAAAGTTCCATTTCAGAGAAAAAGACACAAAAAAATATCATGGAAAAACCTGGCATAAGCATGTGAAGGGAAACATTTTATCCAAATCTTTCATTTTTTATATTAATTGAATTATTTTAATTAATATTTTGAGATTTCTGTTTGGAACTTTATAGAACTAATTCAATTTAATTTAAGGCTTGTATTTTCTAGTTTTTTAACTTATGCATGATCAAGTCTATGTCATAAGCTCACTTTGTGCATAATCCCATAAATGCACAAGATCATGATAAGTGATAGGATTTTTTTAACCTCATGCGGAAATTTTTTTTCTTTTTTTCTTGTAAAAAAATATATATTTGAATGTATTTCCATGATAGTATAATTGATGACATAATGTATTTCATTTAATTTTAATTATTTTATTTTATTTCATTAGTAAATATATATAAGAGTATATTGGAAGAATTTTTCAATCAAATATGTACATTTTATGCAAATTTAGTATACTCAATTTTATTATGTCATAATCATAACTTTGATCACCTTCAAATTTTACAAGAGTTCGTCACAAAAATTTATAAATTAGAGCTTTAGTGATCTTTTTTATTTTTTATTTTTTTCGTTATAATATATATTTCATCAATTATCGATATTTGAATTTTTGAAAATAAATTATCATTTTCTTCCTTATCAAGATATAATCAGAAATTGAGCTTCTAATTACCTTGCAATGATACCTCACGTATTTTATTTCAAATCTCAATCATAATATCATAAATTTGAAGATGGTTAATCTTTTTTCATATCATGTCACTTTTATCACACAACAACAGTGCTTCATGGAAAAACCAGATGAAATTTTTATTACAAAAAGACATGTGATCTAGATATATGATAGGAAATTTAATCTTTATGTTTTATATCATTTCATATACAGATATAAGATTTTTTTCTTTTTCTTTTACAATGGTAAAAATGTTACATCTTAATATTTATGGTATAAAATTGGGAATGTAGAAGTTACGAACATGGAATTGGACTATATCGCATGATGAGTGCATATGGATCACACAAATCAAGAGTCGGCTTCGTACTTATGATATCTAATCCACATTTGAATTCTTGATAATTCTTCAAAATGTAAATTATATTGCAAGACATTTTTGTTTTCTGAGATGCTTATCTTTTATAAATTTATTTTTTATTCATTTATGAAAAATATTGTAAGTTATTCGAATATAAACTAGAGAAAATATGTATTCGTACCGTACATTTTTTAAAAAAGTTCTCAGGTTTCGTATATGTCCGACTGTTGTAGCACATAGAAATTTCTTTCCTAACTTTCTAGAATTCGTAGATGTCTGAGGTACCTTAGCGTCTGGTTGCAAAGTTTTGGGATAGATTAATGATTCTAGTGTTGCACAACCCCTGTTTCCTGTTTCATTCCATGCATGTACTTGATGGGAACTTATGCTAATTATTGGGCCCTTCCTTTTCTCCATTAACTAACGAGGTGTGGAAACCTCACTTTCAGGTCACAACAGCTTTTTCTAGCATGATATTTTAGAAAAGTACGAAACGCTTATCATTCTTGCCATTGACAAACTGCCGTTCATCTTTTCGGGATGTTTTTTTATATTTGACGCTTACGCCAGGTGTAGGTACGAGCAAGGATTGCTGAACAGATTAAAAAGGTAGATAGACAATCGAATGATTAAAGATGTAAATGCGGGCAATGTCAGTGCCAATGCCATCCACCATGAATGTTGAAGCAATAAGAGGCTTCATGTTCATCCAGTAGACCTCTTTCATCTGTCAAAAGCGGTACTGGCAAAAGTGATCTTACAACTTGAAACTCAGAGACTTCTCAGAATCTCCGTAAAAGGAAATTATCATGCACTTATACCACTTGACATTTTAGGATTTCTACATGTCCAAAGTCTTTGACAAATTCCTTCATCATATACATTAGTTGTAATACAGTTAATATATTCCGACTAAAATGTATTTTTAAAAGTCACGCTGTCTTTTCCATGCGACAACGTAAATGCTAAGAAAGATGTTTCTGATATGTGGCAAAAAATGAAAAAGAAAACACTTCCGGATGTTGCAGATGTTTGTCACGCTAGATTGAAACAATGCATGGGGCGAGAGCTATTCACTTCCCAACATGTAGTTTATTACGTGAATGTGCCATCTATGAGGGCTGTTGAAGGAGTTCATACAAAACATAAAGAAAGAATTCATAAGCTATTTGTAAGGGAGGCCTTACCAGAACCAAAGTGAATGCTGATGAGTTATCGTAGAAATTTTGTAGTCATTTCGCACATAAACAGGAAAAAAACATGGAAATGACCATGAGTTTGAATATGTCGGTACAATATTGGATGCAAGAATAACGTTCCGAACAAGGTATTTGCACATGGTAATTTGATCATCTTGATTTAGAGTGAAAGCATATGGAGAGGATAGAATAATCATACCTCTTAGTAGTTGCTTTTTCCTCGTTATTGTACGGAATTTTCACAATATTACTATTATATGATATAAAGTTTAATATATAAATAATAATTATATCTGCTAATTAACCAAAAGGTACTGGTGTTAATTAGATAGACAAATCTATGTCTCTTTTTTTATTTAAAAATTTATCTACATAACATTTGTAATTTCAACAAAGCAACTGCTTCCATGTAGAGTAGGATGTATAAGGTTGAAATCATTTGTAGGGAGGAACAGGCATAATCTATGGGTTGTATGTGCGTTGTCACATTTGTGATATTATTTCTATATTGTTCTGATCACAAATTCAGTTTCTTTTATAATGAATGAGATAAAGTACAACCCCGTTTTCATACCTTGGTCGGTGATTGTACAGATTCAAAAGATTTAGCAGGTGAGCAATCTCTTCAGGATCATTAGAAAAGTATAGCCAAAGATTTAGCTTATTTCAAATGGTATATTGTCTACTTCCAATGGATAACGAGCATTTCAGTAATCTTCCGCTCCAGTGGCATATCGTCTTCTGATCTGAGATTTTCAGGCACTATTTAATTGGACGTACAATTTTCTTTTTCCTTGCGAATATAATCCAAATTTCACGACCCTCATCCGGAGGAAAGTGAGTAATGTTTAGCTGAATGTCAAATTAAGGCCATAATACAGTCTGGAACAAAGGCAATCTTGCTTACCAAAAGTGTACCAAGATGGGAATACTAAAGGTCAAACAACACTTGAAGAAAGTGGAAAAGTAATCTGGCACACTTTGGTGTGCTCTTTGGTGTGCTCCTGAGTCCTAAACTTAGACCGGCTGTAACGAGAAAAAAAAACTTGACGTCCGGCCAGTGATAAGATATGGTTAAAAAGCGTCTGCACTGGCCCCAGGTTACGCGTTTAGTTTATCCCTATACGGCTTGATGGGTTTTCCCATCCCTTTTCCTATTTACTTTCCTATCCCCCCTCATCAGTCTGCACTTATGCATGTACAGAGATTTCGATCATCTAAACAAATATCTGCATTGCTACACAATGACTTAAACGTTGGCGATTGAGATCGATGCTGTAGCTATGAGTCCACGGGTGATGATATTCAACATTCTCATCAATCTCCTGCAAGCCGGTGGCCGGATTTGGATTACTTCCGTCCAGCAGATTTGCACGTTGACCGTGCTCCAAACCTCCAGAAGCTTTGATCAGCTTCTTTGGAGGTGGTTTTCCATTCGTCTGCACTAGACCCTCAATACTCGATAGGGAGGGAGAGAGGGAGAGACAGAGCTTTGACCTTCTTTATATTCCCATGCAAAGTTGAGCTTTCCCTTGAAAGGATTCCGAAAAGACAAGACCCAGGACCATCCTCGAACGGAACAGAACGTCCAGTCGCTCCGGCGCTGCAAACAGCTGCCACAGTAATGAATGACTCTCGCGGAGGTATACGGCCTTCTTCAATCAGTTCATCCGTTTGTCTCTGAAACCGACCATCGACGTTTTGACACTTCGTGTTGGGAACAGCCTTTCCAGTCTTAACATTCCGAGACTTTTGTTCGGTGCGGTAAACCTGCGCCTCCGCAGCCGGACACCGCCCAGCGTTTTCTCTTTCCACATCATTGGACTATTTTCTCACTTTTCCAGGCCCCTACTCCAGCTACCACGTCCACCGAGTGTCTCCGGCGGTAACAAGAAGATAAGGTGAAATAAGAATCCCCAACCCAAGGCCGATTTCACGCCCGAGCAAGCCATCGGATGGCCCCAAGAGCCTCCACACCTCGTAGATTCCCCTGTTTGTCCTCACCCCGTGGCAGCCGCTTACCGCGGTAACGATGCAGGATAGGTAGGCTAACCCTAGTGACGGTGAAGTGAAGTCGCCGTGGACCCCTGCGGAGAGCAGGAAAGATTCAGCGGTTCATCGGGACGGAACGAAGGACGAGCAGGCGAAGGGTTGAGCTCGGCGTGTAAGGAGAGCAAGAAGACAGGGGCCCGAGGGAGGCAAGGCATAAGAGGCATCGGGAGGAGAAGTTGAATAGAAAGGGTAGGGATCGGAACGAGAGGAAGGGAAGGGGAGGAGGAGGAGAAGCAGGGACAGAGGATCGAGGAAGAGTGACGATGGGGCGGCACACGAATGAGGGTCTGGTGCTGGCAAGGCTGGTCGTGGTGGTGCTTGTGAGTTTGGGGGTCGTCGCAGAGGCAGGAAGGGCGGAATTGCTGTCCGCGGAGGAGCAGCTGCTGCTGGAGGAGACGAGGCCGATTTTGCAGAGGTCAATGGTGGATCGCGTGAACGCAGACAAGCGTGCGACATGGAAGGCGGCGTTGAATTCTCGATTGGAGAAGCACACTGTGAAGGATTTCAAGCGCCTGTGTGGAACGATCATGACCCCCGTCCCGGACCTGGATTCCTCCTCATTCCCCGTTCTGGAGCCGGGTCGCAACGATGCTCGCGGCCGAACCATCTCCCCGGCAGACCTCCCTGAGAGCTTCGATGCCCGAGAAGCTTGGCCCCATTGCAGGACTATCAGCGAGATACTCGATCAAGGCCACTGCGGGTCGTGCTGGGCTTTCGGAGCTGTGGAGTCGCTGTCAGACCGCTTCTGCATCCACGGCTTCGAGAACGTAACCCTGTCGGAGAACGATCTGCTCTCGTGCTGCGGATTCGAGTGCGGTTATGGATGCGAGGGAGGATACCCTTTTCGAGCATGGCAGTACTTCAAGCGCACGGGCGTGGTCTCGGCAACCTGCGATCCCTATTTCGACAACGTGGGCTGTGGCCACCCGGGCTGCTCGCCCGTGTACGACACCCCGGTGTGCAACAAGGCCTGTGTGAACGACGATCTGTGGGCGGAGAACAAGCACTTCGCCACCAGCGCCTACTACCTGCCGTCGGATCCCGAGGCTCTGAAGCTGGAGCTCTACACGAACGGGCCGATCGAGCTTTCGTTCAATGTCTACGAGGACTTCGCGCACTACACGTCGGGCGTTTACCAGCACTTGTACGGGGACTACATGGGGGGCCATGCCGTCAAGCTCGTGGGCTGGGGTGTGGAGAACGGGGTCGATTTCTGGACGGTGGCCAACTCTTGGAACACGGAATGGGGCGAGAAGGGTTACTTTCGGATTGTTCGGGGCACTAACGAGTGCGGGATTGAGACCTCTGCTGTTGCTGGTATCCCCTTCGTCCAAGGAGGCAAAAGATCCCGTGTGGCGGAGATGTAAAGAAAGAAAATGAACGGAATTGATAGTGTGCCCGGAACTAGTCGCGCCAAAGGTGTACTTTCCTCTCGATGACATCTCACACCCTTTGTATAGCTTTGGTACTCATCGAGCTATGTGTTTCATACATGTTGGAGGCTCTAAACGGATCTTCTTTGCTTCTTGTAATTATGTTCTTCCTCTAGGTACAGAATTGTGGTATCTGTGAAGCCCCTCGAGCTTCTTGCAAACCTGAAGCCAGCGTCAGGGAGGCAGTGCTTGGAAATGTCCATGTATCATATTTTTATCGGTTAAAAAAAGAGAGATTGGAACTGTTACTCATGTGGGGTCGCTTTGAGTTGCGCTTGTGTTACCTGTCGGTGCGATTGGGACATTGGTCAGTGTGGACTTGAAAGTCTGGTTTTCTTCATTGTGTCTGTGCCTTCCTATGAATCTTGAGGAGTTTTGACTTTACTGATTGACAATCGCCCACAGAGATTTCTCATGTGCGGAAAATGTTAGCAGCATGAACTGCTGAAAAAATCGCGTGTTGCTGGAAGTTGGAGCTCGTGAATATTTATGGTAGACTCTGACAGGCTTGATTACAAATCTTTTCGAGATGTATTGACGATAATGCCATCTGAACACATCTAGCGGGAGAGTTAGCTATAGTAGGGAGAGCAAGTCCGCTAACAGACGATTCTTTGACAAGAGCCAGCTCAAAATATCGAAGATTCGAGTATCAATAATTCTTGATCACAATCATTGAAGAAGCATCAAGGGAGCGGAGTGAGCCCTCGCGCTCGCCGCCGCTTGGCGAAGCAGATTGTCAAATCATGGGAGGTGTGGCAGATTTTTGTCATTACACACGTGTAGCAGGCTTGCTGTTCTGAAGTCTACTGGCAACATGATTTTGCCGATGAATTTCTTTTAGATGACCTTGAATAAGAGACCTGTACTGTAATCTGTCAAACCATGGAGTATGCATGGTGGTCTGAAGACTGCTGGCAACTTCAGTTTTCCTCAGCACATCTGCTGGGTGAACTTTGAGATGTGCACAGGGTTCAATTACGGTAAAGTAGATACAAAAGGGACGTGCTTGTAACTATTTCATTCACTGACCAGAGATACTCCAAATAGAAGCAAGGAACTTGTGCGGTTTCTCTGGATCCCCAGAGTAAGTCGAATCCCACAACCAGCTAAGGATTGTGCACCGGCAAGAGCCCTGTCTGATACCTTTTAATTCTTTGATTTACAGCAGGGTGGTATTCTAGCAAGGGCAGGAGATGAAGTGCAGTAGGCTCTGATGATCCATCGGAGTTTCTTTCTACACATCGTTTACAGTTTTTATAATATAGCGAGCGGCAGACGAATTACACGTATACGGCATTGCCAGTGTGCATTGTCAGTAACGGTTTGTTTCCTGCGCACTTTAGTGAATATCTGTGTAGAATAAGGTAATCTAAGAGCTCTTTATCTCTTATTCACTAACAAAACATCTATACTGTACCGTACTTCGAGGAAATAACTTCTGGAAGATCTAGGAACTAGAGCATAGTTGATTTGTCTCTGTGGTGGGCCAACATTCATGCACCTCGCAATTCGGGGCTCCACCAACTGAGCTATATTCCTTATTATACACGGACCCTCTAGTCAGGGAAGCTATGGGAGCTATGCCTCCCCTTGGAGGCATAGCTCCCATAAAAAACTAAAATAAAAAGCAATAAGAGCACGAGTATACTGCCAAAAGAACGCTGCTTCTTTATTTTGGTAAATCTCGTCTGAGGGCAATAACATGTGCTTATTGCGAATTGCAAAGTAGGGGTACAGTCACTGCAGGTGGAGAGATTACTCCAACCTCAAAGAAGAAAACTAATCAAGCCGGTGTACTATTAACTTGCAAATAATATTGAGCGCTTGGTAAGATAAAAAGATAAACTGTAATCTGAATGGCAAACTTTTGCTTTTGCAGTTCACTGTACTTGGCAGAAATTGTAATCACAACTTCTGAAGAACGAATGTCCAGATTGAACACTGAGATTTTGGCTCCAATTTTGTAAGAAATCAAAGCAGAAGTGAAAGTTGTATAAAGTGGAATGAAGTGGGGGAAGAATAAGGCAGTTCACGATGATTCGATTACCTGTTTTACTTCATATTGAGTATAAGAAGTAAGGGCAAGCAAATGATCAGGGGAAAGTGGAGGACAAAAACAAATCATGATTGTCGGGCCAATTCACTGTCTGATAAAGCTGGCAACTACGGACAGTAACGGAACCTGAATAACCACTGTTGGTATGGAGATACATAAACCAGACTTGGTCGATCTGTCAAACAATCCGTCAGTGACTATATCCAGTAAAGCCGTCCTCAACCCTTCACCGTTCTAGTGACACTAGCCTACTGGACACCTTTGACACAATGGAAGCATTTTCTGATACCTTCACGGAATGAAAGCACCTTGTATAATTGAGTAAGTAATCTAATAACTGGTATGCTTTCGAAACCCTATAAGGCAAAATATTACACAACGAAACCTTCTCCATATAAATGAAAGAAGAAATTAGTAACACTACAATGACTTCAAGTGGAATGCTAACAATAGGATAAAATCCCATCAACTCAGCTTCAAAGAAGCCGAACATAAAAAGAAATTATCAAACCTGGGACTTAAAGGAGTGAGCTGACAATACTCATAATAAATTAGTTTGTCTCCAACTTAGCATGAGATCTCTTTCTTGCATATTGTCACTAGGTTTAATGACACCAGATCTAGGACTATCATCACTAATTAGAACTATCTTAAGTGCAAAGTTTGAAGCGCTTTATAATACAATGAATATAAGAAAACATACTCCGTAATCTAAATCACAATCTAGTGTTAAGCATAAAGTCTAACGCACCTTATACAAAGTCAACACAAAACTTTAACAAACGCACATACCTAGTTTATCATCTCGAACTGTTCCCTCAAAAACACTTCAAATTTTGTTTGAAAGAAAAAGTAAAATCTCTAGGAGCTTCAGTCTAGCTAAATGGGATTAATCTACTTGAATTGAATAAAGAATTGAGTTATCTCATAATAATTTCTCCCTTAACTCATGTCGTGATGACTATAAAGTCCATAACATATATAATCACTATGCATTTTTGACAAAAATCTAACAAAAGCTATATTCTAGATTTAAGCCAAAACATGCTGAAATTTTATTTGTATATATATATATATATATATATACCCTATATATGTATATACAAAAAATTACTAGTAAAATCTACTTGTGATACTTATAATAAATTTACAAAGTAACACAATATTTTCTAAAACTTTACAAATGAATAAATTTGATCAATGCATTAGCTATATTGAATTTATCTTGAAATCATTTCTTATCAAAAATTGCAATTTCAATAAAGTGATGAATGATGGCAATATTTTTTATTCTTAAGTATATCATTTAATTTCATGGAATAATGAATCAATTTATTTAGAAAAAATCAGTATTCATTACAATGAAAATTGATGATAGTTTAAATTCAATTGCAATGAGAAGTCAATTCAATTAAATAGATTATTTTGATACTTTTACTTTCGTTCCAAATTCAACTTTTGTTGTTGAATGAGTTACGCATTTTAACAAAGTACATTTTCAAATAATGCATTCATCATCATGTGCAAACACATAATCAATTATCATCCTCATTTGCAATCTCAATATCATAATAATTTAAAATGTATAAATCAATGCATAATATTATATTCCGTATATAATAATGCAATATAATGGAAAAGATCTAATTGATCTTCATCATTTGATGCACTAATTTGAGCATTGAAAATAACTTCCAAACTTCTTTCAAGATCAATCACAATTATCATATTACTCAACTTGCTTCAAAATTCAATAAATCGTAATATTACAATATTCACATTGTGCTTTTGATTAATCATGAGATGATTAAATTTTCATGATTATTAGTTTTTGAGTCTACTTTGTATCAATTTTTTGACAAAATGAACATGTCATCATGGAGACAAAAATCTTGAAATCTTTAATCTAATAATTCATCTTCTTTGTATATACATAGTATAACTTGCCAATAGTGTAAGCTCCTATAAATAACATACTGACAGTATGTTATTTACAGGAGCTTACACTTATGTTATTACATCAGTAATATGGAATTTCAAGATCATGTAAATCTTAAAAATAAACAATATATCATTAATCACAATAATGATATGATATTATACAATAATGACGATTCCAATCGTACTTTTGAAGGTAGAGTTTTATTAATGGAAATAGTAATCAATTTCTATCATGATTATAATATAGAGTATATATGAGAAAGAAGCATGTGTCCTAAGTTTATTTAATCGTCTATTTGAAACTCTCATTCATTCAAGTCTTCTAGTAAAATACTTTGCAACTGATCATATCATAGATTGTTTTCTCGATTTCATTTTTCAAATTTTTGTGCAAGTATGCATAATCAAAACGTAATAAAAACATCAACATTCATCTTTGTGAACTATATGAAATAACAAATGAAAACGATATTATAGCCAAAGATTGCTCTTATATAATATTTTGCATGGGGTGAAATTATTGCTCAATTTACTTTAGTGTGTCAACTTCCAATAGTGAATTCCAATTCTAACACCAATGTGTGTCACTATTGGAAGTTTATATTTTGTAGACATATATGACGTAAAAGTTGAGTTATTTACTTCATGAAATCACATCAAAATCAAAATTGTTTACTAGAATATTTTAAGTTTTGTTTTACTCGATTGGACTCCACCGATGATACACATCACATATGTTCTAGTATCAACAGACGGTGCAGGCAGTAAGTTTGCTTAATCTGACAGGAAAGAGCTTAAAATCGCGTTTTGAGCAAAATAGTATTTGCATGATATTCTTTGGTGGTTTGGAAAAAAATCATATACATGTCAAAAATTGAGTAGTGAAATCGGTTGGTCATGACTGCGCGATGTAACAGATTTAATGATGTCGGATCTAACACCAACATCTTCAAAATTTTGTGAAATGCTTCAACAAATTTGACTTCGTTTGAAGAGTGATATGATCTACAACGGCAGAAAATAAAGTACAAATCAAGCTCAAGGTTGTACGACAACAAAGTTTGTCGATTTTCAAATTTCAACACAAATTTCATTCTATCATCTAGATTTTTTAATCAATAGAACAAACAATATGACAGGCAGCGAGCGATCACAAGAAACCCGCAATCGCGAGAACAGATGGACGCAAAGCCAACAACACAAAATTGACATCTAGTGATAAATTTCTGTTGAAAAATTGTACAGACAAATGACTAATTTGTGATAGTGGCGAATTGCTATCACATAGTTTCACTAAAACTCACATAATATGTGTACATGAACACTTTTTAGGACTTCGCAACAATGATTTATCCCATCATGTAATTAAGTTTTTGATGGAATACCATCAAGTAAATAAGTCCGTAAAAGTTATTAAGATTCAGTGAGTTCATCAAAAATTGCATTTCACTATCTAGAAATTTACTTCAATTGCCATAATGATTTTAGCAATTTATAAATCAAATTATCCATGTATGTTTTCTCAAATCCAATGCATTTTTTGATGTAGATTTCTATTACAAAGATTAACACAAATTTGTCATAAGAATATTCATAATATACATAATCAAAATAAACATTGCAGTAAATGCACGCATTTTTTGAGTTGTATCATACTTTGCTATAAATGATAAAATTTTGCTATATGAAACTAGTCGTTTGTTTTGGTTAAAATATTTATTCTTTACATTGTCTCTAAACTTTTATATCCACTTGCTACCAATCACATTTTTATTATTAAGATATTACATTAGGTTACACGCACGGTTAAAAAATAACCAATTGCATAACACGTCACATATTATTTTTATTCCAACACATGTGAGTTGTGATTTTTAATATCACAATACATGTAACATTATTAATCATTCTATGATGAAAGTAGGAAGAATAAAATTTTTGCATAAATAAATTATTGCTAATCTTTTACTAAAATTTTTAAATATTTTCAAATAGCTATAATTGTATCTTAATCTTTTCCAAAATCAACTTTCTTGAGGTAAATATAAATTTTGATTTAAAAAAAATCTAAATAAATTCATTAATGGTTAAAATTAGAATATATTTTTTACTGATTATTTTAGTATTAATTTATGATTATTTTAATTTTAATCTGGAAATATACCATGAAAACATATCACAAAATTCTACTTCAATCTTACATAAATCTTATTAGACGGCACAATTTTTCAAAGATAAAGATTTCTCAAATTACTTTTAAATATATCAGAAATAAACAGGAAAATGATCGTGTAAATCTTAT
The DNA here is from genome assembly GCA_037833965.1 of Marchantia polymorpha subsp. ruderalis. Classification (NCBI taxonomy): domain Eukaryota; kingdom Viridiplantae; phylum Streptophyta; class Marchantiopsida; order Marchantiales; family Marchantiaceae; genus Marchantia; species Marchantia polymorpha. Next base: position 17,927,792 of record AP031355.1, read on the forward strand.
AATAATATGTAAATTTCGAATGAGAATTACAAATGAAATATACATATTACACTGAGTGAGCACATCACCACAGTGATATTCCTAGATTTCGGCTCAATATACAAAAGCTCTAGACCGTCACTCCATAAATTGGAGAACAAACTTTGCAAGAGTTGGAATGCTACTGGATGTTGAATCAATCTACGATGAAATACTGAATATGAAAGAACAATGTGGGTGACCTATAGAGCTCCTGAATCTGTATCCATCTACAATGAGCTACAGAGTAGTAATGTACATTGTGCGGTACTCAATCAATCATGGGACGGTACTCAATCAAGGATGGACATGCTTCTTCATGGCTGCCAGAAGGCAATCTGGACTGTCTATGACTTCGTTGTTATCATGACCACTGAGGCCATCGTTCTCTTCAGTATCTTCGTGCGGGTCCGCAAAATCAGCAACATTAAGATCATAAAAGTACTCATGGTTGAGTGCTTCCTGAGCTGTTATGCGAAAGTTCGGATCCATGTTTAGCATCCTGTACAGAAGATCAATGGCATCAGGGTCTAGACGTGGTAATTCTACCTCCAATCGTAGGCCCTTCCACTTGGGAAAACGTGGATGAAAATCAGTCAGTGAGTTGACTCCAGGCCATGATGTTTCATTTGGTGTTCCCATGATGTGGAAGATCTTCATAATCATCCCGATCTCCGACATTGCTAGGAACAAAGGCCGTCCGAGTGCCAATTCGGCAAATATACATCCAACTGACCACATATCAATACTTGTCGAGTAAACCGTGGTACCAAGAAGAAGCTCGGGAGCTCTATACCACAGAGTCACCACTTCTTGGCTGAAGGCATACAGTGTGTTCTGATTACCAGGAAGATGAAAGCGTCGAGAAAGACCAAAATCTGCAATTTTCAATCTCAAGGAAGACCTATCAATCAACAGATTCTGCGGTTTCAGATCACGGTGCATCACATTACTTTGATGACAGTAATGAACTCCCAGGAGGATCTGATACATGAAGGTTTTGATCACAAAGGGCGTGAGACGGTTGAAGCACGTCCTCATGTAACCGGCGAGGTCACAATCCATGTATTCGAAAACCAGATAGAGCTGATTTTTGTTGTGGAATACTTCATACAAGCGCACAATGTTAGCATGCTTCAATCCTCGTAGAATGGACAGCTCTCTCATGATAAAGACCGGCATTCCGGCATTGGCTGGGAGCATCTCCATTCTGATACTCTTCATGGCCACCAGTTCTCTCGTCCTCAGATTCAAAGCTTTATAGACGACTCCGAAACGACCCTCTCCGACCTTCTCCAGTTTCTCGTACTTCTCTTTGAGGACCCCGTTTGTGATAGCCTTCTCCAGATTCTCGTTCTTCTCTTTGAGGCCTCTGCCTGGGATAACGTGGTCCATGATTCAAGCAAAGGGTAAAACTCTGCAGCAACAACATACGATCACAGTCAAGAATCCAACACATACGTACTCGCATTCAGAATCTTCCCTTCACTTGTACAACGCAAGCAGTAATCACTACGTGCTGGAATAACTCACCTTGGACGAGGTACGGAATGAACAAGGTAGACAGTATACCAACTCGGTTGCGCGTATGAAACCAACTTCTTCGCCACTCAACTGCGCCTCTCGGTTGCAGCCTATGCTACCTCACCGTGCCTAGCTAAGGATGTTTGCTTGCTATATACTAGGTTCTATGAGTCCTCAGAATGGTCTACCGAAGGTTCCATAAACGTTATCGCCCGTTGAGATGCAATTTATAAACGTTAGCGCGCCGCGCCAATATGATCTCTAAACGTTAGCGCGCCAATCTCTCTTTCACTAGCGTTATACCCCAAAAAAATGGCGGCGCAATTTACATAAGTTATTGTTACGAATGTTAGTGTGTCACTTTTGGTGGTCCGTAATTGTTACCTCTATAAATGTTACAACGTTGACATGCAATTTATAAACGTTACCGCGCCGCGCGATATGATCTCTAAACGTTAACGTGCCAATCTATCTTCCACTAACGTTACACATACAAAAAATGGCGGAGCAATCTATAAATGTTGTTGTTATGAATGTTAGTGTGTCATTTTTGTTAGTCCATAATTGATACTTCTATAAATGTTAAAAGCGTTGACATGAAATTTATAAACGCTACCGCGTGCGGGATACGATCTCTAAACGTTAACAAGCCAATCTATATTCCACCAACGTTAGACATACAAAAATGGCCGCGCAATCTATAAATGTTGTTGTTATGAATGTTAGTGTGTCATTTTTGTTAGTCCATAATCGCTGCTTTTATAAATGGTAGAACCGTTGATATGCAATTTATAAACGTTAACACTCCAATCTATCTTCCACCAACGTTACACTCTAAACAATGGCGGCGCAACCTATATATGTTATTGTTATGAAAGTTAGTGTGTAATTTTTTGTAGTACATAATTGATGACTATTTAGATGTTAAAACGTAGACGTGCGATTTATAAACGTTAGCGCGCCAAGTGATACAATCTCTAAACATTAGCATGCCAATCTATTTTCCACTAACGGTACACATGAAAAAAATATGCGGCGCAGTCTATAAATGTTGTTGTTATGAACGTTAGTGTGTCATTTTTGTTAGTTCATAATCATTACTCTATAAATGTAACCTATCGCTCTTGTTTCAAATAAAGCCACTGTCATAAAAGTTAGAATAGCATACATTTATATTCGGGACTTTCGATAAACGCTACAGCTTCATCCATACACTTTTCAAATCTTCTACCATATTTTACATTAGGTAGATATCATTGTCATAAGGATTGATGAGATATATTTGTGAAATTGAGCAAAAGAAAATGGAGAACAATTTTAAAGTGAAAAAGAATATTTATACTGAGTTTTTTGTATACGTGTATCGACATCCAAAGTCAAATTGCAAGGAAAATCAAGAAACTTAGTTTGTTTCCAATATAACATAGACTTCAGCATTTAGTTCTCAATGATTTCTACAAACCAACTATTCTTAAATCACTCCGGATGTTCGCGGTAATGAATACATTACCGCGAACATCCGGAGTGATTCCAGCACGTAGTGTTATTCATTACGTGCTGGAATAACTCACCTTGCACGAGATACAGAATCAACAAGATAGACAGTATACCAACTCGGTTGCGCGTAAGAAACCAACTTCTCCGCCACTCAACTGCGCCTCTCGGTTGCAACCAATAATACCTCACCGCGCGTAGCTAAGGATGTTTGCTTGCTATATTCTAGGTTCTATGAGTCCTCAGAATGGTCTACCGCCATAAACGTTAGCGCGCACGTTGAGATGCGATTTATAAACGGTAACGTGCCAAGGTATGCAGTCTACAAACGTTAGCGCGTAACACATAATAAATGTTGGCACAATGAGTTTATCTATAGATGTTGTTGTTATGAACGTTAGTTGGTGTGTCATTTTTGTTAGTCCATAATAATTAACTCTATAAATGTTACATATGACTCTTATGTTAGTTATAGCCACTGTTATAAATGTCAAAATAGCATACATTTATATTTGGGACTTTGGATAAACACTACAGCTTCATCCATATACTTTTCAAATCTTTTACAATATTTTACATTAGATAAATATCATTATCATAAGGATTTATGTGGTATCTTTGTTAAATTGAGTAGAAGAAAATGGAGAACAATTTTAAAGTTGACAAAATATTTATATTGAGTTTTTTATATGTGAATCGACATCCAAGTCAGATTGCAAACAGAGTCAAGAAATTTAGTTTGTTTCCAAGATAACATAGACTTTAGCACTTAATTCTCAATGATTTCCCTGACTTAGCTATTGTTAAATCACTCCGTATGTTTGCGGTTTGTAAGATCATAATTAAGTGTATTAGTGTAAATATTAATTAGAAAACTAATTGACATTATTTAATTTATGATTAAATTTAACTAGTTATAACTAAATTGAACTTTACATTATATTATTTTTTGAGTCATTCGTGTGTAGGTAAAAATTGATCATCATTATTTGTCTTTGTCAAGGTTTAGATTTCAACGCAATAATATAATGAATATATGCTTACTTTTATTGATTTGACAAACTAATATAATTTTTATCGGATTTACTAGATCTAGAGTTTGATTTGATGACAAGATGAAATTCTAGAATATTCATATGTCTAAATGTCATGTTTCAGGATCAATTCATAGATAAATATTTTTGTATATATTATCTCAATAGACAAATTATATGTTTCTATATCATTTTTTCATGAAATTATTCAAACCTAGCAAGATTGAAACTAAAATTATATAAACTAGATAGTAGTAATAATATATTATCATGGTATATTTTGAAGTGATATATATAAAGAATTAGAGAAGATAATTTTAAGCAAATTTGAATAGATGTTTGTGTGAAGATTTGATTCATCAATGAAATTTTTACATTTGTGAATTATCTTGAAATATCAATTAAATCAACTGAGTTGAAAAATTCGAGTATAGAAATATAAAAACCAAAAAATCATCAAGTATCATTTTGTATTAGAGAATGAAAATTTTCAACTAAATTTGCTTGAAGAAATTAAAATTGAAATTTCAATAAGTTTGACTTGTATCAATACATAGGTAAACAATTATTTCAAAGAATTATTGAATGTGAGTTAGTTTACTGAAGATTGGAGAGGATATTATGTATCAATGTATATTATGCTTCATTTTATACTCTGGACAATCAGAATCTAAAAGAAATATAAAACCCGTACTCTATAAGTATATTAGTTATAGATTTAATCAAAGAATTGATTATAAATTTAGTTATAACAAGATTTATTTATGAAATCTATACATGACATATAATTGAATTACTTTTAGAAACTTTGGATGAGCATGTAACACTAGGGATCAATAAAGTATTTCACTCATACTGAATATAAGACAAACCTAGAATGATTTTACTCTTTCTTAACAAGTACATAGGGTTAGATTTTAACCTTACAATCTATTTCACTATAACTTGATTGATGACATTACAGATAATTCTAACAAACACACAGATTATTCACTTATCTCTCTCAATTCACACATTCCCCTTAGATTCGCTTATGGTACTGCCAGACATGTGCTGGACTATAATCTAATGTCTTGAAGCTTTTTTGGAGAACGAGTTAAAAAATGGTTTTTTGACTCCAAGACTGTATAACAATTACACGAGTTCTTAGCAAAAGGTATTACGTGCAAATGCCACTACGTGATAAATTATTAATTTATGTGATCTGTTTGGATTATCAGAAGCCACCAAAGCTACAATAGATATTTGTAATTGATTAGCTTTAAGCAAGATTTATCTAACAAACAAACGGATTGCTAACATATCAATTTCAACTAACAAATGTATTCTTTACATATCAATCACACTTACTGTAGACTTGCTAACTCTAGATAATCCACTATAATGTAAGTTTGTCTCCATTTTGAAAAACCTCTGATTAAGTTTCAACTAACTAAAATATATTACAAAACATTACTATTTTGTGTTTTATCAAAGTTTCAATTTCAATGGATGAAGTTTTTTACTACATATTAAATTTGATTGGTTTAATTCAATGATAAAATTTTCATTAATTAGACTAAGTTTAACATTTGACTTAGTGGAAACATTGAGATTCTAGAATTTTCAAGTACACAATGATATGTCATTACTTTAATTCAAGATGAAAGAAGATGAAATAGTCCAAGATATCTTGCCATGTAATATATTTTATAGAAATTAATTGCAATCATAAAGATTGATTTCGACCCAAAAATTCAGGTCTAATGAGTATATCTTATCATAATGATTATTAAAGGAAGTGGTTGGTTATCACTCAGTTTATGCTAATTATATTTCAAGGTTTTGAGTACAAGAGCAGAGTTGGAGGGTTGAAAGAGAGCTCAAAGTCCAAGACAATGGTTGGTTTGAAGATTGAGACGACAATCGGACGTGGCAACTAGGCAGTCAAGACTCATGTTGAGATTAATTTGGGTTAAGGAGTAATCTCAGGTCTTAGCTAAAATAGCTAGGAGGTTAGCTTTAAAATAAAGCAGCTAACTTTTCCTAGCTTTGTTGTATTACAACACACTTAATATACTATCATGCATGAGCTTCCCCATGGTCGTAGGCACTTTGGAGTGTGAACCACGTTACATCTTGGTTTGTTTATTATCACTTGATCTTGTATGTTTTGCACTAACAATTGAGATCAGAGCAAATTTCGGTTCAAAGCATATGTTTCTCAATTTGTGTCTAAGTCAAATTTTACTGTTGTTGAACTTTGCTGACGGTTTTTCAAGATCTAATTCTTGACATCCACAGGTTACGTTGACATTTTTCTGAGACGAATGACAAGTAGTTTGTTGCAACGGTGACAAAAATCGTTTTGTTTTCAATGTTGATTGTCTTCTGGTAGTGAAAGAAATAATGGACGAAGCTCAAGGAATTTTTTTATATAAATTTAGATTTGCAAAATCAATCCTCTAACATGATGAAAAATAGTACTCAAAACTTGATTAAGAAAGAAAATCAAACTACACTAATTTACCAAAAAATAAATATGATGATATTCTACCATGCATATTCATATACTCTCTTTCATGATAATATGTTCTTAAATATTTAGTCTCATGTTTAGATTGATTCAATTAAATAAATGCAAGCATTGGACAAATATGTGCTAAATTAAATATGCATTTTTCATAATTGCTTCAATAAATCTCTATATTTATATTTACATGGAATAAAATAAATTCAAGTCCATAATTTTGTATAAAAATTGTTATCTTTTTAATGAAATGTTTGTCAATGAATTTTAAATGAATAAATTTTATTTGATGAAATCATTTTAAAGTTGAAATAATGATCAAAATTTATCAAATTTTTTTGATAAATATCAATCTAAATATACAACTGGTATATTAAAACTTATTTCTTCATAAGCTAAAAGCTTGAAAATTAATTTTTGTGAAAGATTCAAAATAAAATGATTTAGAAATTTAAATAAGATTTTACATTTCAACAAGAATTAATAGTATCAGTTTAATAATGTATGATCAGTTGAACGCACAATGAAATATACGCCACATAGGTCTCAAACACTATATTAAATTGACACTCACCATCAAGTGCAAAAGCGTAGTGGTGACCTTGATAGAAGTAAGTAGTGCATTGTTCGTAGCATGCAATAGGATGGTCGTTGTACAACCATCTATGAACAAAGCTATTAGAAACGTACAAAAAGAAATCCACATACAACTAGATCTTTGAGCTAATTGTAATCAAATTAAATTTTACCAAAGACCGGCGGAATTTGCAATTTGTACAACCTAAGATTGCAAGATGAAATTGGCAATTCACATACAAAGCAAGAGTTGTAGTGAACTCTGCACATTCTTTGAACCATGATTTGATTTACTTGGACTCACTCGTCATCTAAAAATGAGTCCGTACAATGGCAAGAGTTGTGTGTTAGATGACATTGACATGTCCACTGCTCAAACAACGAGAGGAATAGCCAATATTTAAAAGCCGATATATGAGTAGGCTAATTTATTCAAACGAATTGAATGCAATTTAAAGAATTTTTAATCCGTGATATTTTTAATAGGACAGTACTTCATGCCTCATAAAAGTATGCATTCTATATTTAGATGCCAAAATTGCCAAAATTAATTTTGCGTCAGTGCCAAAATTATGTCGCAATAATTTGCAGCTGCAGCCGCCGGAGCAGCTGCGGCGAGCGAGAAGAACCAACAAAGCAGACATACGACAACAAGCTGCGGCGCAGCTTGTTGTCATCAGCAGTACTCGCCGTCATCGTCAAGGATTCATGAGTCGACACATGCCCTTCTAGGGCAAGCATGCCGTCGAGTTTGGCCTCGCACCCGTGAAAAAGTTCCTTGATGGATCAATTACAACCGTGGAATGTCTATTCTGCGTTCAATTTGGGTGAGAGCAACAAGACGGTCCGGGTGTGAAACGTAAGCGTACACAGAACGTGCAACTCTTTCAGTTTCCGTTTCGACCGGAATATTACAAAAGTCATATGAAAAAGCAACACCCAAATGATTGGAGCCAATACCAAGAATTGTACCAACCCAAAAAAGAAGCATTTTTCAAGAAGAAGGAGAGGTCGGGCACTCATCTTTTTCTTGACAAGGAATTGAATTGTCTGCAATTTGCGATATCGCGACCTAAAATTGTTAACAATGTCATTGGAAGCCTGTTTTTCCATATGGAGGAAGAAGAGAAATCCGACAATGCCATTCCCATTACGAAGGCGAACGCAATGAAATTATTTCATTTGCAGCAAGACGGTTCATTTCTTGCAACCATGAAGAATAGTATGTGTTTCAATCTGTACATTCAACATGTATCGGCGGAGTTGTCATTTTGTCAAACTACCATAGTGATGAGGCAGCATCGAAACGAGTCCAAGAACCTCAAGTTGGCTGGCCTGAGCGATCACATGGTCGGTCAATTTGTTCGCGTCCTCGTCGCCGTTGCCTTTCAAACGATTTCAAATATCATAACGATCCGTGGGTTTGGTCCATTTCGCTAGCGGTTGATGCCAGTACTCACTTTGGTATTCCTCTTCTAGACCAGCGGGTTCGTGTTTTTGTTCGTGGAGTTCTTTACAACTTGCATCCTGTATCGGATCCGTTTTTTGAACGACACACGGCGGTGAACTACGTCAAACTGATCAAAGTTGCACTGAATAGCCTCTCTCCCATTTGGCGCAATAAGGTCATATCCATCGTGTCGGACCGGACGACACGGAGGCGTCATGACACTACTAGAGCGCGAGTGCTCAAATCTAGTTCTTTGTGTGTGGTGCGTCCCTCACCAACTAGACATTGTCGTCAAGAACGCTACTAATGACATCCTCAACGAGAGATTTTACAAGACTGCTCACGCCTTTTCAATGCATCTGCACGCTCAGCAGAACTTAATTACAGATATGGGCTCAAAATGCCGAAGGATACGATGCACTAGATTGCATTCGGCCGCATGTTGAGTTGGCTCCTTTAGCACCATTGCCAATTGATGGAACATGTCGCCGACAAGCGACCCGTGAAGGCACCGTCCGATCAATCGTGGATCATCGTAGCAGCAGGGTCGCCCCTGTTTGATCGCATTCAAATTACGTTTAAAGCTATCATGTCTCCCAACCTGTTCATTTCTCAGCAACGCCCAAGAGATCTTGAATCTGATGGCGGAATAGATAGCCAGGCTTGAAATTTGCCACGCTCGCAACAATGAAATCGATCCAACCACCATTCATTACATTTCATTTACGGCTCGCTATTTATCGAGAACGATGCCCTTGTTAAGCACGTGTTTGATTAAGGCTCGTGGGTGCGAGACCTGTATAGCTCGCGTCTCCAATCGGAGCAAAAGCACACCTTGCATCAAATCGCTACATTTGCTATGTTTTTCATCGAGGAGGGCTTGCGGATCTAGGCAGAGCGTGATTTCGATAATAACGCGAGGGAGTTGGAGGCTACTCCGGTCATGACTGCCGATCTCGTGAAGCGTCGACCTGCATCATTCATTGCAGAAGTTGAGATACTTATCATGTTCATCTCAGCAAGCATTGGGATTAGGATGACATCGATCAGGTAAAACGCGATCATCACCACCTTCTCGTTGTGTATGGGTGAGAGCCCGATCTGAAGGCTGCATTGGATTTGCATAATGAGAAAACAATGTTCAATATAGCTTGGGATGTTTTCAAAGTACGTTTCCAACATTTATGTCAATTCTGTAGTGGATTGGCAACCGCGTTCCCAATCGATAGGGACAGGGATTTCTCCATCGTGAAATGACAAATGGACAGCACCCGCCAATAGCTCACCCGTCTCTTGTTGGCGGGTACAATGCATGCAAAACAATTAGAATTGCTTAAGCAGATTGAGAAGAAGATGAACGAATAATTGAGAACGGTATCGGGTAGGGCAAATTTTTAGTGATGAAATCAATTAAAAAAAGACCAAATGCGGAAAGTGCCGAAATTAATGTTCTGAAATTGCCAAAATTAGTTTATTTTAGGCAAAATAGGTATCTGCCTGAGGCCCGCAGTACCCTTCAGTTCATTGGAGTTGTGTATAATACCGGGAACGACGTAAATCGTATGGAATCCGCATCTCGAATCTAAGGCTGATATCCAGTTCTTAGAGAAGAATTTTCGTTTACTCACTCACAAATTCGGAAGAAATCCTCGCAATCAGTTCATTAACCAACCTGATTCACAGCTAAGAACTGATCCAAGTTGTAAAGATTTGCGACTACCGGATTCCACTCACATCGCACGGATGTCCACGACGCAGTTGCTTATTTACTTTCAAAAAGAGGTTTTGTTCCGAAAATGTGAATTTCTCAACTCATTTTCCTGTGAGCGAAGCAAACACTTATCAGGAGATGGTATATCGTGTACATATATTTGAGACAAGTGTATTTCGTGAATTATTCGAAGCTGTAAATTTCGAGGTGTTGAAAAAATGGTGTGCCTTTTGGAGGAAGTACATGTGACAAGAGCAGAGGCGGAAGTCAGATACATGGATGAGTACATAGATCTCATTCCCCTAGACTAGTTATCACCTGGAGAATACCAGATGTGGGTGGTATCAGACATGTGCGAATGCAATCTAGCCCTGAAGAGCAGGCCATGCTAGACTAGCAAGCTACCGGGCTGCACTGTAGATTTCTAACTTATACATCCGAGCTTTCCGTTACTCGTGAAGAGAACAAATTAAGTCGAGGAGTGATTCTAAGTCATTCGTCTGACGGTCAGCGCCTTCAAACCTTGATAAAACTGGGTATTTTTTCCTACAGATTTGAGAGAGCAGATTCGGGGTGAAGTATGCATTCCTCGGAGTAAGCCATAATGCCTTTTGCACAACAAAGAAGAGGGCAGTTGGATCCTGCTGTCTTGTTGGATAATCGAAAACACCAGCCAATGTATACTGAACTTGACGCATTATGTATGCCACTGCAGACAGAGTTGAGGTCGGTGGAATCTAAGCCTGCATCTCGTTTTTAGAAGAACCTGATCCCTCACTTGCAGCATCCCTTCCAATGTATGCTCCTTTCTTATTGAATTATAGAGTGCTTGAAGTGAGTCCTTGAGTGCAGCTCAGTCGTGGAAAGTTCCAACTGGGCCAGAGTTTACCATACAAGATGAAGCCTGTCAATGGTGCATAGATGCAGAGTGCTGTTCGGCTGGGTTATATATGAAAACTTATGCCAGCCAGTCACCCTAGCCAATATACACAAGCAGCCTGTGTTCGTCGAGGCAACCATTGAGCTTTTCAACAAGATTCCGAAACCAGGTGCTAACTGCAGTCAGGCTCGATAGAAGTTTGAGATCCCCACATGGAGGAGGAAAGGTCTCCAATTCCTTGGTTTTCCAGGAGTTATGCCGGGTCAGTGGCGACTGGAGTCGGACCATGAAATCAACACCTATAAGAAGATTGCAATCATCGGATCATTCACAGTTGACCTCTCCCAGGCTTTCAGCACCAGCTTCTTTCAAGCTCGGCTGAGCTAGCTGCTTAACATAACGGTGAGCAAAGGAGTAACCAATTCTCATACTTTGATATTTCGACTGGTCCGTGTAATCTAAGGTGGATTCAAACTTCTCATGACTTGCACGTACCTCCATAATCAGCATCTACTTTTGCGTCTGAAGTTTCTGACTGTACTTCGTTCTGTCCAGAGATACTTCAGACTAGATTTAATTTTGAGGATCGAGATGGCGTCCTCAATCTACCTTTTCATGGGACTGGCAATTTTGTACGCTGCCACGGCAGACGCGCAGCTATTTCAGAGCTTCTACGCAAAGAGCTGTCCCGGTGGTGTGCAAGCTGTTGCCAACTTGGTCAGCGCGGCTGTTCACAGTGAGAAGAAATGCCGCCGGCCTTCTCCGATTGCATTTCCACGATTGTTTTGTCAATGTGAGATTTTGTTGCTTCGAATCTACCAGAATTCTCTATTCAAGTGATCATGACTCAGTCACATGGTCAACATTTTAGACTTCCAGAGTCTTCAATATGCAAAACTTCCGATGTCGAATTGTCAGCTCGTCAAGTCATGCAGCCATTGGTGACAACGCTAAAAACTAATTTTTTTTCTGCTGCAGGGATGCGATGGATCAGTGCTTCTGGCTTCAACTCCTGGAAATAAGGCAGAAAAGGATGCACCATCAAATCTTTCACTTCAAGGATTTGGAATCATTGATCAAGCGAAGGCAGCATTAGAGAGAACTTGTCCCGGTGTTTTCTCGTGCTCCGATATCCTGGCTCTAGCAGCTAGAGATGCCATCTCCACTGTACGTTCTGCTCTGACCTTCTTCCTTACATGTTTCGAGGAAGACAACGACTCACTGTGTTTTAACAGAGACATCGCTTACGTGTTTCAAACAAGTGGTGTGACTCCTCATAGCTCCATGGGGAAGCTGTTCTTCTTCTTCTTTCTTGGTTGCTATCATCCTCGACAGCCATTTGCATACACTGGCTTCAGGCGTTTCAACTGTGCAATTGATGGGATTGCAGATTGGAGGTCCAAGCTGGACGGTTCCTCTCGGTCGAAGGGATGGAACGATTTCGCGCGCAAGTGCCGCGTCCAGCAATCTTCCGGGTGATGGGTTCAGCTTCAGGCAGCTTCTTCAGAACTTTAACAGCAAGGGCCTCAGCCAATCGGACTTGATCGTACTTTCAGGTGGACTTAGGAATTACCCTAAATGTCAAAGTTCATAGTTAACCATCACAATTATATAATATTTCCCAATGCCATAACCCCCAGCAGAATATGCAATTCATCCACAAATCTTGATCTTGCACTAAAATGTGGGTTTTGGTGCAATTCAGGTGCCCACACAATCGGACTTACCCACTGCAGCGAAGTCACTCCCCGCATCTATAATTTTCCCAGAAGCGCGAGTGGTGCCGACCCTTATGTCAACATCACTTACGTCACGGAGAAGAGAGGAGTGTGTCCCAACTCCGCCAGCAGTGCCAACAAATTCGTCACTCTGGATTCAAGCAAGGGAGGCCAGACCTTTGACATCAACTACTTCACTAACGTTCTGGACCACAAGGCCATCTTCAAGTCGGACGATGCTCTCATCTCCACAAGCAGCGGTTTGAAGCAAGTGCTGGATCTTGTTCGATCCCCGAGCTCGAAGTTTTCAGCCAATTCGGGCTGGTTATGCAGAAGATGGGAAGGATCCAGGTCCTGACCGGATCTCAGGGAGAGATCCGCAAAGTCTGCTCCAAGAAGAACTAGAGCATAAGCACTATATGGTTTCTTAGAGTTGTTAAATTGTTTTCGTGGACCCAGACTAGACTGTTCTTAATCAAAGCACTTAGAATTGTAAATGCTGAAACGTATAACGTCCCAATTCTCTTGGTGCACCTGGTCATTGAGGACCTCATGCTTCAAGACTTCATGAAATGGAACGAGAAAAACGCAATTCGAGAGAGTTCTGAGCTAGCTAGGAAGTTTTAGTAGATCTCTAGAATTGTTAGGAAGAGTAAAAATGAACACTGCATTTCCCTCAAAAAAATTTCTTAAAGACCTTCGAAAGAAGGTCTGATGCGCTAATGATGTAGCACGCGGACATTCCTGAAGGCACCATTCTTTGCTTCGATTGCTTTTGAGATCGAAGCCCACATTTTATTGATTTCGTTGCCGTTTCAGCACATAATAAACTGAACTACAGCCGTTTACTATTGGAAAGTTGGAGCGCAGAATGATCGAATGCATTATCGAGATTTATCTCCTGTTCTTGTTTATTTTATGGCGTTATCACATGCATTGAAGCACATTCTCCAACAGGTAACCTGATTCACGTAGTATTTATGTTTGCAATGGTCGCCAATGATTTTTGGACAGGCTGACGTCTTTGTCTCTCATTGTAACTTAATGCTACTCCTTGTTAGGTGCGCTGATTGGGTGGACTTGAACCTGCGGAGCAAGGTTCCTGGTTTCGTAAAGTAGTGTACTTAAACACCATCGAGACTAGCCACCACGCTATTTGATTATTTTCCCTCTGTAGTTAGGCTGATAAACGTGATTAGGACTGTCCTGAATGGACTTTCAGTCACCTCTGTTGATTCCTAGAGCTGCTTTGAGGATAGAGGTCAGCCTCGTCCTTCATGAGTTCACATACATTTCTGATGAGGATGAGATTGAAAAATGGAACACTTTCTGATGCTCTCTCGTGTTTTTTTGAAAGCCTGATCTTCAAGGGTCCTGATGAGATGCTGAGGTTCGGGTCGGACCAAGTCGAACCAAGGTTACTTTTGATATTACTTGTTGCTTTAGTAGTGCATCCAGCTCGCTAGAAGTTTTTAAGCAGGACGTCAAAAGGATTATAAAGTGCTGAGATTGAAAAAATTAATATGACTAAATCTGTTCAAACGTGCACACGATTCTGTAGGCTTAGCTAATCAGTTTCCAGATTCAACATCAAGAGCAGCGTATTCGAAGTTTCTTGATCATAACGTCTGACTGACTCATTGACGTCTGGAGTCACGTGGAGGTTGGAGTATATTTCTATTTATATCATACATAATTCAATCATTCTGAACAGCATGCAAACTGCATATGCCGTTTAGATTTTCTTAAGACTATTTTCCTTTGAGAGGATTTTATTTAGGCGTAAACATCACCGAGACATAGGCTAGTTGTCGTAGTATTTTAGTGAGTCCCTTTCTTCTTTGGCTGTCGTGACAACGTACGCGAAACCATTTTCCGTTCTCGCTACACCATTGCCCATGTAGTTAACAAACCCATGAAACATGACATTCTATGCTATTGGATGTTGACAGCAAGAAAGAGGGCAGCAAACGTACCGAAAATGAAAAGGAAGACACATCAAGTCCTTTAGGGATGAATCGAAACTATTTACGCGCCTTTGTCTCAAGAATTTCACAATGGAACATATATACTTCTGAATCTAAGATATCCAATTTATAGAGGTGAAAATGTTTACAAACAGCAGATTCCTTTGTGCTAGCTTGGATGTCCGTGAAGATCACAAAGGCTAACCAAGCTCATCACAAACCTCAGGAGCACAAGAGAGAGAACCAAACTGGTTATAAAAATTTATTCATACGATGAAGAGAATGAATACAGCAATGTGGTTGTTGAGACTCAGTCATTAATTACAGTAAGCATCTCCTGTCCTCTGCTTACTGTCCAACTCCTAACGAATCAATTTTACTATTTTAAAAGGCTACATATTCTGATTGTTAGAGTTTCAATTGACAATTGATTCTTGATGGCCGGCAAAAATGACGATATGAGGAGAATCGTTCCGAGGATGACCGTACATCGTCCAAGAAAGATCATGAAGCTACTGGTTCTGCTGTCTACTGTCGCTAAATGTTAGAGATTTTAAACTGAGCATTTGCCCTCGTTCGGAGCAGAGAGTTCTTCAATTACATGCCAAGCCTTGATGTTAGCTTTCTCGTTTGAGCTGAGCAAGCACTTAGTCCTCAATGAATTTTCTAAAATCGAGCAGGGTATAGCTGGGGTTCTTCATTCACCGTATCTCCTGGAGCAGAATTTGCGAACTTGTCCATAGGGTGCGAAGGTGACCTTGAGCCTTCCGAGTTTCTCCATGGCCAGTGCAAACTCCGAAAAGAACTTGGACTGGGATTTTGAGAGATCCAACACCTTGTTTCTGCCATTCCATGTGGAAATGAGAGCATCATCGGCTTTAAACACGGCCTTGTGCTGCAGAACATTGGCGTAATAGTTTGTGTCGAAGGTCTGGCCTCCCCGGCTGACATCCAGAGCAACGAGATTCTTCGCTGTGCTCAAACTGTTGGGGCACATCCATCTCCTCTCCCACACATAACTGCTGTTGAGGTAAGGGTCTGCACCACTGGCGCTACCAGGGTAGTTGTAGATGCGGGGAGTGACGCCGCTGCAAGGGGTGACTCCGATCGTATGCGCACCTACATCGCACCAGAAGATCTGTCACACTTGTTTCCAGCATCTTCAAGAATCTCTGATGGAACCACCTTTAGAACTTCCAAGCATGGGTGATGTGCAGGCAGTCATGAGTAGCATTGTAGTGAAAGAATTATCACACGATCGTTTGGTAACATGCTGCCTACCTGAAAGGGCAATCATTTCGGCTTCGCTGAAGCCATACTTTCTGAAGTTGTCCCAGAGCTGAGTGTAGGTCATATTGTGTCTGGGAAGGTTGATAACTGCATTTCTCTCTCGAGAAGTTGATCCATCCCTACGACCGAGAGGTACTTTCCATCTCGGTCCTCCAATCTGCACAACCAATTTTTTCAACAAGTCGATTTAGGAGGATGAAAAACCGACCCAACTACTGCAGCAAGACACCTCAGGAATCAGCTAGCGTGATTTTGGAGTATCGTCTTTGAACACAGGTTGAGACCCCTCCCGACTTGAGACTGCTAAGTTCATCCATATGCAACGACGAAAATGAATATATCGATCGACGTACCGCAGTGATGGCATCCCTCGCTGCCAGGGCCACGATATCGGCACAGGAGACAACCTCCGGGCAGATTCTCTCGAGTGCCGCCTTAGCTTGATCGATGATCCAGAACCCGCGGAGGTTGCGATTTGGAAGTGCATCCCTCTCTGCCACATTATATTTAGTGGAGGCCAGCAGAATCGAGGCGTCGCATCCCTACAATGTAGTACGACGTTGAGTCAACCCAAGATCAAGAGACACAGGCCGCTCGGTGAAAAAGCCTTGGAAAAGCAGAGAGAAGAACTCATTCGGGTCACACGATACTTGTCAGGAAGAGAATTTTGATCTGGCATATTCTTCGGATGTATCGAAGGCCTGAAGTGCATCCAGTGACGAGTGTTGGACTTACAAGGACAAAGCAATCGACGAATTGCAGCTTGAGCAGAGCAGCTGCATTTCTCCTGTCACTGCGAACGGCGTCGTTCACAACTTGTGCAACAGCTTGCGCACCACCTGGACAGGTTTTTGCGTAGTAAGTCTCGGACAACTGAGCGTGCCCCATGGTCGCGAACGCCACTGCCAGTCCAATTACCAGAAGCATAGAGGACTGTATTTGGGCCACCATGATTGTTCGCTCAATGAATCTGTCAAGGTATCAAGCAAATGTGAAGGATGAGAGCTTGGAGGTTGAACGAGAATTAGAAACAACACGTCGTCATTGAGGTCTGTGAATTCAGCACAGCAGAAGGCACTGCTGCTTCACTGATTCGCTAGACAACAAGAGCAATCGATGTAATGTCAAGAAGAAGTAGCTTCGGGAGGCGCTCTCGGTGAATTCTAAGCGGCTGCGACTCCTCGGGTGCCGAGCAGCACAAGAGAGATGAAGGTTAAACTGTGAATGAGCTGAAGCTGAAGATTCGTGAGTGTGTCCTGCCGGGGCCGGCTTTTGAAGTGGTTGACTGCAGAGTACGGTCCCGGACTCGACATTCAGCTGCAAGTACAAATCCGAAGCAGCAATCCAGGATTCACGCCTCATCCGTGAACACCGTGAACAACTCTTTAGTCGAGACTGTGCAATTTCTGTTCCCATCCGTGGTTCGATCCGTGCATTTTCAGCACTATTAAGCTCATGCTTCAATAAGGAATTGCGCTCATACCTTGGCACGTGGAATGTACCACCATGAGCGGTGACCTCACTGAACTATTCAGATCTGGCAGTGACAGTAAAAGACGACAAGACGGAGGATTTACAACTTCCACTCTGAAAGCGACAAGGTTTGGACATACTGTACTGCAGTTTGACCGAGTTTTAAAGGGCGGTCAAGCGCACGGCCTTCCAGTTGACTGTAGCCTTAGATCTGACCTTGAGCATGACGGCAGCCACTTCATGTTGAACGAGACGCCTCGATTCCGACCTTGAAGGAGCACGTTCGTCCAACAGTCTGCATGAAAGCAGAACAGTTTTAATTAGAGATATGAATCAGTCAAAGTCAAAGGACTCATGATTTAGAGATCTTGCGGTTTGCTCGCTGATCACAGTACGCTGAACCATTTCCACATATAATTAGCACTGTGTGTTCAGTTTATTAGCACTGTGCACGATTGAAACAATGCTTGTCTTCTCTGTTCTCAAAGAAAACTCTTCCCAAGCCTTACGCCAGAGGTTTCTCATTCGAACCTGCTTCTCTGCTCAGGTACCCATCGATCGAGGGCTCGAAAGTCATTAAGACAATCTCAAACGTCATGTGATTCTGATCCATAAGTCCCAGGAGGGCATGGGTGATGAGCCGCACCTTGTATTATTTCTGAGGCTGCTACCTCACGAGCTTTGTCCGGATCTAAAACTCTTCTCAGGGCGAATGTAATTGTGGACGATCTTGGCTGCTCCCCAACGCTGTTGGGAAAGAGGTGGAGGATACATATGTCAAACGTACAACTCAGTAGAAGGGGCGTAAAGGATACAAGGAAAAAGTAAAAGCCCTGTGGCAGGACAGGCCATCCCCCAGTCTCCTTTCACGCCTTGAAACCATCGTTTGGGTCCGCAACAATTTTGTCTTCAGCGCGATGGATTAGAGCAAACGCAGCGAAGCCATGAATGCCCCTTCGAGCGTTCAAAAGTTCCATGCAGGACCATCTTCCGAAGATCAGGACACGATCCATCGTGCTCGACCATGATCGGACACAACGGAAGCGAAATTGACATAAGTTCAAGCCTAGGATTGCTCTCCTTTTTTCACATCCAGTTGCAGTCGTGTTCTTCATACAAATCAGGCTCGATGGAAACAATCACTCACAAAGTGAACCATGATCATTGATGTCCGTACTTGGACCGTGTTGCTTATCGAGGCTCGCACCTGGTACCTTGTACCTTATGCCTTCTTCAGTCAACGTTACGGCCCCATCGAGCGGAGAGAAGTGTGCTGACGCCATAAATCCACTTTTCCACCATCAACAGGAAAATTCGTCGGGATCCCAGCCTCCCAGATAGAGGACGATGGTCTTATTGTTCGAGCTGGTTTTTGACTCTACAGCAAGCTGCGGTCTGAAGTGAAATTCCTTGAACATGTAGTAGGTGTGGGTGAATATCAAAAGGACATTGTATTCCTCCGTCTAGCGTCGGTACAGGAAATTGGTATTCATTTCTACAATTACCTTAGATATATAACGTATACTCCGGCAGGATTAGTCTATGACCTGACTAAATTAGCTTAATTTAGTGGTAAATGTGAACCATATAAAGCATTTAGAGTTACATATCACTCTTGGAATTGGTCAATGAGTAACGGCTCACACCAATAAGCATGGAATATGAGCTTATGCCCTTTGGCGATAGCATCAATATATTCTGTTGAAAATAGTCGCTCTAGTCTGTAGTTGTATTTGTAGTATAACTCGGAAGCCAATATTTTGACGAGGTTATGAGGTAACACAAGTGGGAAAAAATTTTTTACCTGCGCGTTGTTGTCTGCATAGCAAAGAGCGGACACTTCGTTATTTTGATCAAGTGGTGACATAAACAGAAGCAATATCGTTAGACAATATGCTCCGCTGTCCTTGATAGACTTCATCAACAATAGAGTCAACACAAGAAGCCACGCCGTGGATTAAACAATGCACTCTTGAATAAAATACAATGGAAGGGTTTAGGGTTTAGGGTTTTTTAGGGTTTAGGGTGACACTCATGACATGATCCGTCAAGATTCGCAATAGCGTAAGGAGTAAGAGATCCGATGACGCAAACATCATCAATGAAAGAGTTAGCTTGTTGTTGATCCAATAACGTTATGAGTTCCTAAACTGAACGGAAAGAAATTGCTATTTTTGAGTAGCAATGATGTATAACAAACAAATACATCTAGGGGGAGCCGAAGTTGATTGTTTAGACTCTATATGCACAAGCAACTAAGTTTGATAAATCTTGAACCACTTAATATTCTCTCTAGATTGCAAGCAAGTGACGGTTTGAGAGTAGATTGTCTACATTTATGCAATTAAATTCTGTTATCGCACCAAATGATTTTAAATGAGGTCATGACTGTGGTAACCCACTTTTTGTTTTTCGTCGGAACTAAAACATTTTTGAATAGTAAGTACCGCGGTAGCAGCTGTAAATAGTAATCGGTATGCGAAACCAGAGTAAAAAGAGTATCGAGTACAGTCAAGGGGTTTTGGACTTAGGCCACCGTGGGACGCTTGGGACGGAACGGGCGGTTCATGCTGCAGGATCCGCTTCGAGCATCTTCGGCGGTAGATCACTCATAACTTTTTCAATTCGTAACGCCTTGAGTTGCTTCGGGTCTTGTTAGAAAGAGCTCGACGCGTTGGTTCTAACAAGCCCAAAAACTTGTGAAACGGATGAGAGATCACTGAGTTATGAGTGTCGGAAGTTACTGATGGGGGGCCTTCGGCGGTAGAGCTACTTCGGCGGAAGAACCGCCGGAAGATGCGCCTTCGGCGGTAGACGCTTTCGGGGCAAGGGCCTTCGGCGGAAAAGTGCCTTCGGCGGAAGAGTGAATCCCTCATAACTTTCTCAATTCAGAACTCCTTGACTAGGTTAGGGTCTTGTTGGAAAGAGCTTGACACGCTCGTTCTAACGAGCCCAAGAACGCCTGAAACGGATGAGGACTCATGAAGTTGTGACTGTCGGAAGATGCGAAGACGAGCGCTTACGCATAGGCAGAAGGAGTTCGTCGTTGGCGGGAAGTCCGCCGGGAATTCCGCCTACGCATAGGCGGAAGGAATTCACCTACGCGTAGGCACTTCGCCATCGGCGGAATATCCGCCTTCGGCACTAGATGTTCGCCCTCGGCGACAGACGTCTTCGGGTCAACGCCTTCGGCGATGTAGGAGAGTGTATTCGACGGAAAAATGAATCCCTTATAACTTTTTCAATTCGTAACGTCTTGACTCAGTTAGGGTCTTGTTGGAAAGAACTTGCGACGCTCGTTCCAATGAGACCAAGAACTCTTGAAACGGATAAGGCGTCACTGAGTTATGAGCGTCGAAAGCGGCTGTCATGGTTAGTAGAGACGACTTCGGTGTTAACATATAGAGAGGCCTTCGGCCCAAGGAGTTGCGCATAGGCGGCCTACGCATAGGCAAGTTGCGAGTGGAAGCCTGTGCATAGGCAAACGCCTTCGGCGGAAGAGTAAAACCGTCATAACTTTCTCAATTCTAAACGGTTTGACTTAGTTAGGGGCTCGTTGGAAAGAACACAACACGGTTGTTCCAACGAGCCCAAGAACGTTTCAAACGAAGCAGGGATCTGTGAGTTATAGGTAGGCAAAGGTGCGGAAGGGTGTCTTCGGCGGGAGGATGCCTTCGGCGCCACGTGGCAGAAGATTCCCGATAGCGGAAGTTGGCGGGATTATGTCAAGTGTGGGACGCAGAACGGCGGGGCGTGAAGTTGCACGTGAGGAGCAGGCCGTTACCCATAATCGCGGGAACGGCATTCAAGCGGCATGTGGGTACCCCGGACCTCGGATTTTGGAGAAGGAATTTTGGCTTAGGTTCAGAGATCTTGCGGGGCCCATATATTTGCGATGGACGGTTGGATAGATCTGAAATTTGGTGGGGCCGTTGATCTCAGACGGCCACGCATGCCTGCAAATTTTCAGCCTCAGATCTTGGATGGAAAGGCGCTGGCGGTTCTGTACAGTAGGCTTAGGATTAAGATTTAGGGTTAGGGTTAGATTTAGGTTGTAAGTTAGAGGGGAAGTCAGCCGCCGACTCCTCAAGTGT
This sequence comes from Marchantia polymorpha subsp. ruderalis, assembly GCA_037833965.1. Taxonomy (NCBI): domain Eukaryota; kingdom Viridiplantae; phylum Streptophyta; class Marchantiopsida; order Marchantiales; family Marchantiaceae; genus Marchantia; species Marchantia polymorpha. Next base: position 17,949,530 of record AP031355.1, read on the forward strand.
AGGATCTGTTGCGGCTCGCACCATGGCATAGTGCAGTGTAGTGCTAGTTAGGACTTAGAAGGTATAAAGTAGTTCAAGGCGTCTTGCCTTGGGATTTTGTGAGCACAAAACTGTGCTCACATGTCTTTTTAACCTTATGAGAGTTAAAAGTTTAGATTTAAGCTCTTGCAAAGTTGTGCTTGTAGTTTTCTGGAAGTTTTGGCAAGATTAGGAGTTGGTGTAATAGTTAGTAGACAAAGGTGCGGAAGGGGGCCTTCAGGGCAGGGTCTCCGGCGAAGTGCCATCGGTGAAGTTCCTTCGGGGAAAGGCCTTTGGCGAAACAGTGAAACCCTCATAACGTTTTCAATGTGTGACACCTTGACTCAGTTAGTGTCTTGTTGGAAAGAGCTCGCGACGCTTGTTCCAACGAAACCAAGAATTCTTGAAACGGATAAGGCATCACTGAGTTGTGAGTGTCGGAAGTTACTGATGGGAAGGGTTAAGGCGAGTTCGGCTTCGGACGTCTTCGGCTCCGGACGCCTTCGGCTGCGGACGTCTTCGGCACCGGACGTCTCCGGCTTCGGACGCCTTCGGCTCCGGACGGCTCCGGACGTCTCCGGCTTCGGACGCCTTCGCGACAACTGCGAGCAAGCCTTCGGCAATACGAGGTCGGCGAACTCAGAGTCGGCTAACTCCGAATCGGCGAACTCGGGGTCGGCGAGCTCGGGGTCGGCGAACTCCGAGCCGGTGAACATCGTGCAGGGGCCTTCGGCGATACCAGATAAGGGGCCCTTGGGGGAAGGGCCATCGGCGAAACAGTAAAATCGGCATATCTTTTTTATTTGTTAACGGTTTGACTTGATTAGGGTCTCGTTGGAAAAATCTCGCGACGCTCGTTCCAACGAGACCAAGAACTCTTCAAACGGATAAGGCGTCACTGAGTTATGAGCGTCGAAAGCGGCGGATAGGGTAGTACAACATCGAACCGGAGGATATCAAACCGGAAGACATCCAACCGGCGAACATCGTGTGGGCGCCTTCGGCGATAACAGATAACAGGCCTTCGGCGGTGTGCCTTCGGCGAAGGGGTAAAACCGGCATAACTTTCGCAATTCGTAACGGGTTGACTCAGTTAGGGTCTCGTTGGAAAGAGCTCGACCTGCTCGTTCCAACGAGCTCAAGAACTGTTGAAACGGAGCAAGGATCCGTGAGTTATGGGTGTCGGGAGTAACTGTTATAGATAGGCAAAGGTGCGGTCGTGCGTCTTCGGCGGGTGGATGCCTTCGGCGGTGCGCAGAAGAAGATTCCCTCCGGCGGAGATCGGGTGAAATGTAAGCGAATGTAGAATGTACAGGTGTGGTGGCGGCGGCGGCGTGAAGTCGCGCAGGGGGAGCAGGCAGCTACCCATCATTGCGGGTGGGGCATGTAGGCGGGCTGTGGGTGTCTCGGCTTTGGATTTTTGAGGTGGTGTGTTCGGCCTTGGAGCTGAGACCTGGTAATGTGTTCGGCCTGGGAGCGGAGAGTTGGGAGTGTACCAGTGTGCGAGAGCTTGAGGTGTGCGTGTGTGGAGACGGAAGTGGTATCGGTCGTAGGATAGAGTGTGGTGTGAGCGATTTTTCGCAGGCAAGTGGTGAGAGTTAGGAGGGGAGTGTGGAGAGTTCGAAGTAGGAGGAAGCAAACTCTCGTGGGTGGAGAGTTGTATCTGAGAGTGAAATTTAAGTGGGATCTGAGATTGAAGTGTAAAATCTGTGAGTGGGATCTGAGATCAGAGTGGAAGATCTGAGAAGGAGAGCTGAGAGTGAAGTGAAATCTGAGACTGAAATCTGACAGTCGGAATCTGAATTTGAAACTGGAAAGGGAGAGTTGAATCTGAGAGAGGAATCTGGTGGGGTCTGAAGGTGGAAGCTGAGAAATCGATGCTGAAATCTGAGTAGGAATTGGGAGTGGGATTGGGATCTAGGAAAGCCCACAGCGGCTGTAGTATTGAGGAAGTCACCTAGAGTTGGGTTAGATCTTTATGTAACAAAGAGCTTGTCTGATGCTCTTGTGGAAATAGTAGGCAGCAGGTGTTAGTTTCAGTTTTGGACAATTTGTCTATGGAAGAGCAACTGTTTATCATCTCATTGTCTTGAATACACTGTGAGAACATGGCTTGTGATCAGAGAAGTTAGATTATGGGAGTTCGAACCCCCACCTGGACTACAAACGCTGAAGGGTGGGAAGGTTGGGCTCACAGATTTTTCCAGTTTCGGAAGTACAGATCAGGAACTCATTTTCTCTGCGTGTTTGTGTCCTTAGTTCTGTCATCACGCAAGAGGAGCTACAACTTGGCGTTCCGCATTTTGTAGCTGAAGGCTTCGACCGAATGTTCAGAGCTAGTACATTGGTTAGAGACTTGAGTAGTTCATATCTACACCTGCGGGTGATTGCCGATGCTCAGAGCCAGTGACGAGTTAGATACTTGAACAGTTTCCCCCTTACACCTTTGAGTGATTGTTTCTAATTGTACTCCTTCGGGATTTTTCCCCTGAATGCCAAAGTGAAGTTTTGCTACTTCGTGTAAGCCTTGGTTGTAAATTCAGGTTACGCTGCAACAGGTGCCTTCAGGGTAACCCCTGTAGTATTTCTGGGAATGACAAGTGCCTAAGAATTCAAACTCTTCAATAGACTGTTATGGTGTGTTATTGGATCGTTTCTCAGTTGAGTCCTTCCATGCGGACCTGTGATCTCTGCGCGTTTTGTGAGTTGAGAGTGTTGTTCACCGCTGTGGTAACACACTTTTTGTTTTTTTTTGCAAGATTTAAACAATTTTAGAAAACAAGTACCGAAGCAGTGTCTGTAGTTAGAAAAGGGTACGTTAAATAGAGTGGATTGAGGAGATCGTCACGAGGTCACGAAGAATCGCGAAGTTGGATGTACCAGCGCCAAATGTCTTCGGCGCCTTCGGCAAAAGCTCATTTTCTGAGGTGTCTCTACTCACGCGCTTCCAGCGTTTAAGGAGGCTACGCTTCCGGCGCAGACACCTCCGAAGGAGATTTTGCTAAAGACGTCAGAAGAACGGCAAGGACCTCTGAAGGCTTCCGACCATGAGTGCGCCTTCGGCGATGCGCCGCTAGCGCGGAAAGGGAAACCTTCATAACGATCTCAATACACGGTAGTTCCATTTGATTGAAGTTGCATTGGAAAGAGCTCGGGACGCTCGTCCTAACGAGCCCAAGAGCGTCGGAGATGGATCAGGGACGAAGAAGTTATGAGCATCGGAAAACTCGTAGCCGGACATGCGCCATTCGCGCTAGGGTTCACAGTCAGAAAGGACTCCCGTACGCCTTCGGCGATGCGCCTTCGGCGGAATCACGCACTCATGGGAGGAAATCAACTCAGAGGCGGAAGCGCCTTTGGCGGCTGCGCAACGGAAGAAAAGCGCCGGCCGGATGTACGCCTCCGACGTGGCGCGGATAGCGGATGCGCTGGCATGATTTGCGCCGGCGGGATATGCGCCGACTTGATGTGCGCCTCCAGCGAGGCGCCGACGGAGAAGGAATACGCCAGCGGCGACACGCCTCCGGCGATGGTCAGGTTAGGAAAAGACAACATAGCCGACGCATACACTGCGGCGAACTCGAGTCCGGAAGACGGTGGCGGCGGGAGAATTCAACATTCACGCATGCGAATGCACGCAGTGCGGAGACGTGAATTCGACCATGCGAGGGCGAACCGTTAGGCCGTATAGCCGGCTGCGTAATTGTAACCAGTAAGAACGTTGGACGATCTTGAATTCGGAGAAGAAAAGACTGCTCTCCAGTCTCATTCTCTCATTCTTGATTTTGCGATTTCCAGCTTCCAAGATTACGCGCAAGGGCGGAGAGACCTGCAGTGAGAGGAGAGAGTGCGGAGACGAGTTGCGCAAGGATCTTGACAGACCTTGCAGAGAATTTGCGAGTAGCGAACTTGAGCGCGCAAGAGAAGAGAGAGTGATTGCAGTCAGTGCTTGAGCGGCCGACGTGCAGCGGCGATTGTGAGAGAGCGAGCGGAAGGGAGAACGTCTGTGTGTGCAGGAAACGCAATGTCGAAGGTCCCCCAGCTGCGAGTGTCTCCACTCAGAGTGCCGCAGATTGGTCTGCGCGCATTCCAAGATGTGCTAACAGGGCTGAAGCTCGATTTCCTCATGTGGGGATGGAACTGGACATGTCCGGAGATGGTGCGCGAATATCTGCAGGAGAGACACAAGCCCTCGCGCGGATTCCGCCCACATCCAGAGAGGTGGGACATTTGTGACTGGGCGCAGGTGTTGGGCAGGTGTGCCGGTGAGGAAGGGTTTCTCCTCTTCGAGCCCGATAGCGTGAAGGTGTCCAAGGAGGAAGAAATCTCCTACAATGAGCTTTTCAAAGTTGCCAGGCATCCCAAGAACAGTTTCCGGACACGGGATTACAAAGATCGATTGCGGAGAAATGTCGCGACTGCATTGCTGCAGATATTGCAGCCGACCAAGACCGCTTACATGCATGGTTAGCAAGTAGGATTTGTGGAGCTAGTGTTGTCAGGAGCTCCCGTTCATTGGGCACGGCTCCTGTGGAAGGTGACGCGCCAACATGCGCAAGAAGAGAGAGAAGGAACCCTCAATCATCTTTCGCCTTACCTGATTGTGTTTTATCGGGCGATGGGATGTTTGACAAATTCAGAGCGGACACGGTTTCCGCTGCTGACCCGGAGCTATCCAGGTAGATACTCGCGGGAGGCCGAAGTAGACACGGATCCGGACGAGGCACCTGCCAGTCCAACTCCGGCTCCGCCTCCAGCAAGAGCAGCAGAAGAACGCCGAAGTGAGCGCGCTCCGCGAAAGCGGAAATGGGATGAGAGACCTGAGCACAGGCAGCCGGAAGTGCCAGCTGCGCCGACTCGGAGTCGGCCAACCAACGAGCCTCACAGCCGACCGAAACAGAGGGCACGCAAAGTGCCAACTAGTACTGAGGAGACCGGGCGTACTCCGGTCCGGCGGAGTATCCTGCCCACGTAGGAGGAGATAATCGCGCAGATTCTGGGGAAGTCGGCGAATACCTCTGCGCAGAAGGCACCGATGCCTTCGGAAGAAGACAGACGGACTGACAGTCGGCCGACTACGAGTCGGGCGACTGAAGGTCAACAAACGGAAGGAAGGCCGACTGAGCAGCGCGTTGAACCGGACAGCAGGCCGGAAGCAGAAGGGAGTTTGGCTGACGAGCCAACAACCCTCAGAGGGTCGTCTTCGGCGGAAGGCACTTCTGGGAAAAAGCCGCCAGCAAGCAGGCCAAGTGGAGTGAAGACGCGCAGGGTAGATCCGACTGCCAGTCGGACAACTGCTAGTCGGCCGACTGCGAGTCGGTCAACAGAGAGTCGGCCAGATTCGCCGACCGCGAGACGGACAGGGCCGGCGACCATTGTGCGGGCGCCTTCGGCGGACGCACCTCCAGCGAAGACACCTTCCGCGCAGATCGCGCCGGAAGGGCAGGCAGCAGAAGCGGACGGTGCAAAGGTGACAAAAGTCACTGCGGCGTCGTCCCCTTCGGAAACCGAAGATCGAGCCGGACTAGGGGCTCAAGCAGTGGGATCCCCCACTGCCTTGGATATTTTAGCAGGGAGTGGAGCGGTAGTCGCGGCGGAAGCTGCCGCGCGCCACAGTTCCAGGGAGTTGCCAAGGGATTCGGTGGCGACTGAAATCCTCGAAACGGAGGATGAGACGAGTTCGGAAGAGCAGGAAGCGGACTCTATGCAGAAAACGCCAACAGGGGTGTTGTGCGAGCAGATAGTTCCACTCCTGCGATATCTGGATCGCAAGACATCCAAGTACTCGGGTTCCGAAAAACCGCAGTCTTAAGTGAAGACTGTCAAGCGCAGGACGAGGAGCAAGGTGGCCACTTGGGCCTCTAGGTGCCAAACATTGCAGGATAGGAACACTACCCTCCGACAGCACCTGGCGGTCACGCAGAAGCTATACCAAACCCTGCAACAACAGAGGGAGGATGCGGCGACGAAAAACCAGGCGGATGCCGAGCTAATGCGGGCAAAGATCGAGTCGGAATTGCAGGAAGAGCGGAGACAAAACCGCATCTTAGCAGAAGAGCTTGCGCGCCAGAAGCGCGCCTTAGAAGAAAGTCAAAGTACACGCAAGGAGGATGAGGAATTGTTGCGCAACTTGCAATCCGAGTGCGTGGATTTGAGGGCGCAGCGCGCAGATGCGGAAATGCAGCTAGCAGAGGTGGAAGGCAGCTGCCGGACGCGAGAAGAGTTGGCGACGCGGGTGACTCACTGTCTAAAAGGATACGCCCATTGGGAGGTGGCAACTCAAGAGAAGATCACACTCAGGGAGTTCGAGCTTCGGGCGGCGGCATTGACGGAGGGTGACAGTCGGAGTCGGCGGCGAGTAGCAAGGAAATTAGAAGCCTTCTTGTCGGGTGCGCGCGACACTATGGCGCACTTGGAGTCGGAAGTGACTGCAGCCCTCCGGCGTCTGGGGTTGCGCAGCCGGTCGGAAGATTGGCAAGGTAGAGATAGAGAGCGAGGCAGTCCGGCGCGCAGGAGGCGCAGCACCGGATCTGCAGAGTGCAGTAGCGTAGTTTGGTTTCGTGCAGGTGTTGCGAGTAGCAGATACGATAGCGTAGTGTTAGTTAGAACCTTAGAGGGTATAAAGTAGATCAAGGCGTTTTGCCTTGGGACTCTTCCAGTTTCGGAAGTGCAGATCAGGAACTCACTTTCTTGGCGTGTTTGTGCATTTTGGTCCTGGCACCACGTAGAGAAGCTGCAGCATAGCGAAGTTACCGTATGTTGTAGTTGAAGGCCTTCGGCTAAATGTTCAGAGCTAGTACCCGGTTAGAGACTTGAGTAGTGCGGATCTGCACCTGCGGGTGATTTCTGATGCTCAGAGCCGGTTGCGAGTTAGAGACTTGAACAGTTCACCCTTACTCCTTCGAGTGACGTATCATGATTGTACTCCTACGGGAAGTTTCCCCTGAATGCCAAAGTGAAGTTTTATTACTTTGTGTAAGCCTTGGTTTGCAATTCAGGTTGTGTGTGTGTGTTACTGGATTGTGTCTCAGTTAAGTTCTCAGTCGGGCCTGTACTCTCTACGTTTGGTGTGAGTCGAGGGTGACGTCCACGGCGTATGAAGGGGCTTCGTTCCGAAGTGGGAAGTCCAGTCCGGGTTCCCTACGCTAGTTCCTGGCGGAAAGGCAGTAAAAGCCGGAGTGGGAGTCACTACCTGCAGAACCTCTGAGTGAACTTTTGAGACACTTTCCCCCTGAAATCCGAAGCGGAGGTCCTGACCGACCTCCGAGTTGTGCTTTTCCAGTTTCAGGTGTGCGTGTGTGTGTGTTGAGTGACTACGCTGTACTGTGCATCCTCCGAGCATCCTCCGAGTCGAGTATCCTCCTCCGAGTCGAGCCTCCGAGTCGAGCACTGCAGTATTTCTGGGAGTGACAGTCGCCTGAGAATTCAAACTCTACAAAAGTCTGTTAAACGTGACACTTTTACTCTATGTGTTGCCTCTGTCCCTGTGGGTTCGATCTTTTTACCACCATACTGCAGTTTTAGCCTTTGGTGGGTTATTACAACCGCGTATGAGTGACTTCGATCCGAAGTAGGAAGTCCAACCCGGGTTCCCTACGCTAGCAGAAAGCTAGTGGAAGGGTTGTAAAAGCCGGAGTTGGGAGTCACTACCCGCAGCTTCGCTGAGTGTACTCGCGAGAGATTTTCCCTTTGAAATCTTGAGTAGAGGTCTTTACCGATCTCTGGGTTATGTTTCTGTAGTTTCAAGTGTGTGTGTGTGTGTGTGTGTTAGTTACGCTGCACTGTGCGACCTCCGAGTGAGCTCCGAATGAACACTTGCAGTATTTCTGGGAGTGACAGTCGCCTGAGAATTCAAACTCCTCAATAGTCTGTTAAATGTGACACTTTGTACCCTATGTGTTCCTCTGTCCCTGTGGGTTCGAACTTTCTACCACTATATTGCAGTTTTAGCCTTTAGTGGGTTATTACAATGACATCAAAGAAACGCTCCTTCACAATATTGTCCATGATGTGATCCATATATTAGATATAATTAATGCACTTCACACCAGACTCAAATCAAATGCCACTCATTGTGCATCGCATAGTTGAGGCAAGTGACAACACAAGCAAGGCGGCCAGTCATGTTGCGAGCTCCATTAAAAATTAGGTTGAGTAAAAAAACTTTTCAATCGCGGCAAAGAATTTCTAAGAACTTTACAACCATCAAGAAAATGACATTGTCGATGTGTGAGTCGAACATTAAGAGCGCCGTTGCATGCAAATTATTAATGTTATGAAAGGCTGGCAAAAAAATTCAAAAGCGCAAATTGAAATACGAGATGTTATGATGCAATGCCAAATATATAGCAATAGTAAAACTTTAATGCATGACGCAGATGGCGAGCCATGAGCTTTAAATTAATAGCATACACAATTCTGATGAAGTTGGACATGTCATTGCAAGAACAAACATGCATGAGAGTATTGTTCATAACATTGTATGTGCATTTCAATATGTTGGTTGTCAACCAGAATGAAGTACCGCATGTCACGCATTGTAGCGTAAACTTGAACACAATGATTTTTGATTTCACAATAGGGACTCTGCAAGCATAAGTGGAGTCGCTTTTATCATACGTGTTGAAATAATAATAACACTCGCTGTTTTATCAATGCTGCCTTTTAAACAAGTGGGCAAATTACAAGATTTGCGGACAATCTCATTAGCGAATGCATACTATCTGAATCCTTGTCGACGACATCAGTTGGGTAATATCATGCAGCCAACAAGCACGCCCACGATATATTTTTCATATTTCTAAACACAATTTGACGATTAACATCAAGAGATGAAAACGGTTAATATTTGACATTCAATAACCGAGAGACATTATCAAGCCAAGCCTCACCTCATTGGCCTTGACGTAATCATTTGCACCCTTAGATATCATAGAACATCAACCACGCAACTCCAATCTCAATAACAAATCATGCAACTTCTATGCATAAATCAAAATTAGCATAAATAGACGAGTGATATCAAGATCATACATTGGTGTAGATGATATATGTCTGACTAATTATCGTCTGCTCATTAGGTGCCATCTCTTTTGAAATCATTGCTCTCACGACAAGATTTATCTTATATTCACACGAGCTTCTAACTAAGAATTACATCGATGATTTTTTGTTGTTCTCACATGTGCCACAATTGGTACAAGTCGTATTGAGGCTCTTTAGCTTTTTGTATGGATTGCACAAGCGGAGTAAGATGCAGCAAACCGTGTTCTTTGCGGAGTAGATTCACAAGATATATAGCAAAATTGCAGCAAAGAATGTTGATCTTGGAGATCAAATACGCAAAGAACATAACAATAATCACATGTGAGACTTCTCTATGGCAAAGCCAACCCTAGCACAAAGTATGTCAAGTGCCAAATATAATGCACATCGCTCCTAACACAATGAGAACAATTTCTAGAGTCTTATCCCTCTTCTTAAAGAGTTCAGCTGGAACCAAAGCAAACAATATGAAGAGAAGTAGTCTCGCAATCTGCCCACGATGCCTCACACAAAGCCGCAACCCGTTGAAAGTGTTTACTCGTCCGACTTGCAAATTGTCCGGATTCACACAAAATAATTTCACACACTCAAGCAATCAATAGTTTGCTTGCTAACTCACTTGCTTGCCTACAGTTAGAGTTTCACTTCGGATCTCGTACCCCAAAGCAAACAAGATCACACTCTCAAAAACAAACCTCCTTGTTTTTGTTACGTCATAACACATTCACACCAAATTAGCACCAAAATAAGACTTCTTGAATTACATCAACTTGTTGAGTGAATCAATATCTCACAAGTATTGCTCCATAACGTAGTTTTTCTCTTTTCTAAATAATGTAGACCATTGTATTTTTCACACTCTAAATTCTTTAAAAATGATTGTTCTGCTAAATCTTTCTATTTATAATAGTCACTAAAATGGTGATTTCAAAATTATGTCTAATATTTGAAATTTTTAAAAGTGCAAAAAAACTTGCAAAATCTTTTTATTGTGCTTTTCAATTTCAAAGTAAAGCATAAAGTTTTCTTAAAATAATATATGATATGGATGTATTATAAATTACAAGCTTTTGAAAATATTCTTGAAAGAAAGAAATGTGAAGGAATGCAAAAACATAAAGATTCATCATTCAAAAAATAACTCATCTACAATAACATACTTCTATTTTAAGTTTTGAAATATCTATTCTACTACAAATAGCTTTCATTGATAAACTTTTCAAAAAAAAATGGGAATTTTTTTACTTTAAAAATTAATCACAATATATCCTGAAATGAAATCTGATCAAAACTAAATAGTGCTCAAGTTTGAATGATTAAAAGCATGCTAAAAAATCTTGAAAATTATATATTCATTAAAACATTGGTTTTTGTTTTTTGAACTTACATGTGACGTGAAAACAAGCAAGTGACAGGAAACACTCAATACAAAATATAACATGGTTTACCCCTTTGAAGTGGCTACGTACACCAAGAACATGCGACACTTTACTTCAGGCTTTTCACACAAGAAGCTTTTCATGTCCAGCTGAAAGCCGGGTATTTAACCCTAGTGTACAAAATCGTCTTAGCTAAATATAGCTAGGACCTGAGTTTACTCTTTAAGAGTATTAACTTCAACGTTACAAAGCATTTTCCAAAAATTAATGGAAAAATGTAAAAAATACAGGGTTCAATGCATTTCTTAGATTAATAACAAATTAGTTTATGTTAGTTTAAATTAATTCATGGAAAGCTATAGATGGATTGATATGTCATTATATTAGATGAATTTAAAAAAATAATTATACTCCTGAAATATCGCAATAAATTTTTTACAACATCATATTTCAATGTCATCACGATTATATGTTTATTTAATAAACTCATTTACTTCTTGAAAATTGTTTTTGAGTATTGAAATTTTATCTCATTCAGCTATGCAATTCTGTTGATAAATAAATCATTTTCAAATTTGAAGACATGTTCAATCAGTCATATCATTTTGTCAATATATGATATACACCAATGTAACATAACATGGATTTGATATTGTACAGTAAAAAATCGTAGACCTTTAATATTTTTGAGCTTTCAAGAATACACGTCATAGTTTTTCAAAATCACTTTTTTCAACTTAATTTAAGATTGATAATTTTCATTAAATAAGAATAATAATATCTAATAAAATCCAAATAAACATGGTTTTAGTCTTCGTTTATTCAAAGAAAATTGATGAAACCTACATTTTCAATAAAATATCATAAAAAATAATAAAATATTTTATTGTTGAAAATTCAAAAGAATAAATTAAAATATTTTTCAATCTAAAAATTCGTTTCTTTAATTACACGTTTGATGTATTTGAATTTAATTAAATTATATAGAAATTACTTAAAAGAAATTTAATTAAAATTTTTCATATTTTTAAATCTGGTACAAAAATTGTGAGATGAATATGGATTAAATTTTTCATCCATCAACAATGGTTTGATTTTTTTTAAATCAAAAAATGATTTCTAATAATTATTTAATTAAATATTTGTAAAAAAAAATGTACAAATTTCATTATGTTGTGATGAAGTATCGCAACTATGAGTTGAAACATGTTTTACTAAAATACCATCCAAATAAAGATTTCAATACAAATGTTTATCTAAGGTATCAAAGCCAAAACTAAAATTTTTAAGTATGGATTTACAATGTAGCATAGTAAAATATGTGGAACAAATTAATTTATAAAAAAAATAAAAGAAGAAATTTCCGTGACATGATAATTTTAAATGAAAATAATAATTACAATGAGAAAGTACAAAATATGGTATTTAATAGTAGTATATATTTGCAAGAACAAGACAATAATTGATAAACAAATATATTTTTCCAACAAAAATAATATGAAGAAAAATATTTGAATCTGTGAATAGCAATCAATATATTCTGATTGTAAAAAAAAATTTCAAGACTTAAAGAGAAATTCTTTTGCGCTGAAGTTTAAACATTTGTTATTGACAAATATTCAGAGAGGGGAATTTTTTTAACACAAAGAAGAGAACTCAATTTTTTTGAAATGAAACTAAGGCTTTACGGTATGTTTTTAAATTTTCAGAATATTGTGTGGTGTTAAAAAATTGAATACTTTTAATTAAGGTTGAATGAAAATAGGTAACGTGAACTCACATGAAGCCAAAAATGAATATTTAAATTATTGTCACAAGTTATCGATACCTACGAGCACATTTTGAGCAATTACAGCTTATGAAATGTTGAAACATCAAATTGTAATATTATAAAACTCATAAAAAAAGTTATATGAAAGTTTTATTCATTTGGATTGATTTGGGTTCAGGATTTATTACATATTGGCAGAAAATAAAAAATAACACAATTGAAACTTTGCGTGGAGATCTATAAGCAAATCAGCTCGAGAAATCAACGACGAGGAATGAAAGTGCATTCACAGAGCTATTCACGTTACTCAGACTAACTGAAGAAGATATAATTTCAAATAGCGAGGTGGCTCGTCGATGTTAGAAGGGAATATACCTTACGAAACAACGAAGCTTGCTCCGCATGTTCATGTCCACCAAATCAGCTCACCTTATAAGGTATTATTAAGTTACATGAAAGACAAAGACGTAATCCTGTCAAAACCTCATTGGTGACAATTGCAAGCATAAACACTAGAATCAGATAAACGATTGGAGACTATGCAGCGGAGCTGTGCTCCGCTGCATGTAGTTCAATAATAAAACTCAACAAGTAGATACATTTCAATAACGACCACGAGCATCCTGCATAGCGAGCATGCAATTCATAGCGAAAGCCGGAATTCGGTTTATTATGTGCACGAAAGCACCCAATGAAAGTGACAATTGTGGGCTTCGATCTCAAAAGCAAACGAAGCAAAGAATGGTGCCTGCAGGAATGCCCGCGTGCTACATAATTAGCACAGCAGATCTTCTTCCCAAGGTCTTGAAGAATGTTGTGCGAGACCAATGCAGTGTTCATTTGTACTCTTCCTAACAACTTTAGAGAACTAGTAAAACTTGCTAACTAGCTTAGAACTCTCTCGAATTGCCACCAAACTTCCTCCATGTCACTAGTTTCGATTAACGCTCAGTAATAAAGCTCACCATGTTGGCTAGAAAAACTTCACCTAATGGCTAGCTTAGAGCACCCTCCCGTTTCAGCAACTACAATTCTAAGTGCTTTGATAAAGAAGAGTCTAGTCTGGGTCCACTGAAACAATTTTACAACTCAATTTAACAAAGAAACAATTTTCAGCTTATGTTCTAGTTCTTCTTCGAGCAGACTTTGCGGATCTCTCCCTGAGATCCGGTCAGGACCTGAATCCTTCCCATCTTCTGCATAGCCAGCCCGAATTGGCTAAAGAACTTCGAGCTCGGGGATCGAACAAGATCCAGCACTTGCTTCAGACCGCTGCTTGTGGAGATGAGAGCATCGTCCGACTTGAAGATGGCCTTGTGATCCAGAACGTTAGTGAAGTAGTTGATGTCGAAGGTCTGGCCTCCCTTGCTTGAATCCAGAGCGACGAATTTGTTTGCGCTGCTGGCGGAGTTGGGACACACTCCTCTCTTCTCCCTGACGTAAGTGGTGTTGAGATAAGGATCGGCACCACTTGCGCTTCTGGGAAAGTTATAGATGCGGGGAGTGACCTTGCTGCAGTGGGTAAGTCCGATTGTGTGGGCACCTGAATCGCACCAAAACACATTTTAGTGCAAGATCAAGGTTTGTGGATGAGTTGCATATTCTGCTGGGGGTTATGGCATCGGGAAATATTATATAATTGTGATGGTTAACTATGAACTTTGACATTTAGAGTAATTCCTAAGTCCACCTGAAAGGACGATCAAGTCCGATTGGCTGAGGCCCTTGCTGTTGAAGTTCTGAAGAAGCTGCCTGAAGCTGAACCCATCACCCGGAAGATTGCTGGACGCGGCACTTGCGCGCGAAATCGTTCCATCTCTTCGACCAAGGGGAACCGACCAGCTTGGTCCCCCAATCTGCAATCACATGAGTTGCACAGTTGAAATACCTGACTCCAACGAACGGAGGTGGCTACCGAAGTTGATAGGAATTGAGAAGAAGAAGAGCTTCCAAATCTTCCAGTTATTCCACATGGAGACCTCAGGAAAATTTGTTTGTGGTTACATGACTGTGTTTCTGCAGAAACACAGTCAGTCGTGCTCTTCCTCGAAACTAGATATGCAATGAAGAAGGTAAGGGCAGAACGTACAGTGGCGATGGCATCTCTAGCTGCAAGAGCCAGGATATCGGAGCACGAAAAAACACCGGGACAAGTCCTTTCTATTGCAGCCTTCGCTTGATCGATGATTCCAAATCCTTGAAGTGAGAGATTTGGTGGTGCATCCTTTTCTGCCTTATTTCCAGGAGTTGAAGACAAAAGCACTGATCCATCACATCCCTGCATCAGAAGAAGCTTTAGTTGAAAGCGGTGTCACAAATGATTGCATATATTGACGACTTGACAAGTCGAAATCAGATGTTTCGCATCTCCAATTCTGGTGAAGTCTAGAATCTTGACCATGTGAGTGAGTGAAGATCACTTGATTCAGAGTTCTAGTACGTTGGATGCAGAAAACCCGTACATTGACAAAACAATCGTGGAAATGCAATCGGAGAAGGCCGGCGGCATTTCTTCTGTCACTGCGAACAGCCGCGCTGACCACGTTGGCAACAGCTTGCACACCACCGGGACAGCTCTTTGCGTAGAAGCTCTGAGATAGCTGCGCGTCTGCCGTGGCAGCGTACAATATTGCCAGTCCAATGGAAAGGTAGATTGAGGGCGCCATCTTCATCCTGAAAACTAAATCTAGTCTAAAGTTTATCTGAACAGAACGAAGTACAGTTAGAACCTTCAGACGCAAAAGTAGATGCTGATTATAGAGGTATGAGCAAGTCATGAGAAGTTTGAATCCACATTAGATGACAGGGAATAGTCGAAAAATCACAGTACGAGAATTGGTTACTCCTTTTCTCACCGTGATGTTAAACAGCTAGCTCAGCCGAGCTTGAATGAAGCTGGGGCTGAGTGCTGCTGGTATTGAACGTCTGGGAGAGGTCAACTGTGAATGATCCGATGATTGCAATCGTCTTATAGGTGTTGAATGCATGGTCTGACTCTAGTCGCCACTGACCCGGCATAACTCCTGCAAACCAAGGAGTTGGAGACTTTTCTTCCTCCATGTGGGGATCTCAAACCTCTATCGAACCTGATTGCAGATAGCACCTGGTTTTGGAATCTTGTCGAGAAGCTCAGTGGTTGCCTCGACGAGCACAGGCTGCTTGTGTATATTGGCTAGGGTGACTGGCTGGCATAAGTTTTCATATATAACCCAGCCGGAACAGCACTCTGCATCTATGCACCATTGACAGGCTTCATCTTGTATGGTAAACTCTGGCCCAGTTGGAACCTTCCACGACTGAGCTGCACTCAATGACTCACTTCAAGCACTCTATAATTCAATAAGAAAGGAGCATACATTGGAAGGGATGCTGCAAGTGAGGGATCAGGTTCTTCTAAAAACGAGATGCAGGCTTAGATTCCACCGACCTCAACTCTGTCTGCAGTGGCATACATAATGCGTCAAGTTCAGTATACCCTGGCTGGTGGTTTCGATTATCCAACAAGACAGCAAGATCCAACTGCCCTCATCTTTGTTGTGCAAAAGGCATTATGGCTTAATCTGAGGAATGCATACTTCACTCCGAATCTTCTTTTTCAAATTTGTCCGAAAAACACGCAGTTTTATCAAGGTTTGAAGGCGCTGACCGTCAGACGAATGACACGACTTAGGCATGCAATCACTCCTCGGCTTAATCTGTTCTCTTCAAACGGAAAGCTCGGATTATAATTAGAACTCTACAGTGCAGCCCGGT
This sequence comes from Marchantia polymorpha subsp. ruderalis, assembly GCA_037833965.1. NCBI lineage: Eukaryota > Viridiplantae > Streptophyta > Marchantiopsida > Marchantiales > Marchantiaceae > Marchantia > Marchantia polymorpha. The sequence goes on from AP031355.1 coordinate 17,965,496, forward strand.
AGCTTGCTAGTCTAGCATGACCTGCTCTTCAGGGCTAGGGTGGATTCGCACATGTCTGATATCACCCACATCGGGTAGTCTCCAGGTGATACCTAGTCTAGGGGAACGTCTCTCATCTCTGAGATCTATGTACTCATCTATGTATCTAACTTCCGCCTCTGCTCCTGTCTCATGTACTTCCTCCACCCAAAGGCACAACATTTTTTGAACAACTCGAAATTAACCGCTCCGAATATATCACGAAATACATTAGATCTCAAATATATGTACAGTAAGTACCGTCTCCTGAGAAGGGTTTGCTTCTCTCACAGGAGGATGAGTCGAGAATTCCCCATTCAAAACAAAACAAATTTTGAAATTATATAAGCAACTGCGTGGTGGACATCCGTGCGATGTGAGTGGAGTCAGGCAGTCGCAAATCTATACAACTTGGATCAGTTCTTAGCTATGAATCAGTTTGGTCAGTGAACTGATTGCGAGGATTTCTTCCGAATTTGTGAGTGAGTAAACGAAAATTCTTCTCTAAGAACTGGATATCGGCCTCAAATTCGAGATAAAGATTCCAGACGATTTACGTCGTTCCCGGTTTTAAACACAACTACAATGAACTGAAGGGTACTGTCCTGTTTAAAATCTCACGACTGCATACAATTCAATTGATTAAATCAGTCTGCTCGAAATGTTGGCTATTCCTCTCGTTGTCTGACTAGTGGACAGGTCAATGTCACCTATCACACAGATATTACCATTGTAGACCCTCATTTCAGATGATGAGTGAGCCCGAGTGAATCAATTCGTGGTTTCGAAGAATGTGCAGAGTTCACTGCAACTGTTTTTTCATAAGTGAATTGCCAATTTCAACTTGCATTCTTAGGTCGTACAAGTTGCAAATTCCGCCTGTTTAAAGAAATTTAATTTGATTACAATTAGCTCTAAGATCCAGGCGTATGTGGATTTCTTAGCGGCCTACAAATTTCTGTCCGTTTCTTACAGCTCTGTTCATGCATGGTTGTACATCCACAGTCTTATCGTATTCTTTGAACAGTGCACTACTTGGTTCTTTTAGGGTCCATCTAATGACGAGCAGCATTTTTATAGAGTCGCGGAAACGTAGATGGCGTAAATTTACTTGCGCGTTCAATTGATCATACCTGATTAACATTTTGTTATTAATTCTTGTATCAACAACAATTGAAATGTTCAATTTCATTTTAATTATTTCTACCTAAATTGGAAAAAGTATGTTATTTTCAAATTTTCAGTTTTTGAAGAAATAAATTTCAAATGAAAGATTGTATTTAATAGTTGTGTATTCATCATAAAATATTTTTTATTATTTAAACTTCAAAAAAATTCACAAAATTGAAATTATTCATCTTAAATTTACATGAAAAATTCCAGAAATAATCTAATCTTGTGTACAAAATTCTGCAATTTAATTTGAATAGATTGAAAATTATCTAATCACTATCTTTCATAATAAAATATAATATTGTGAAAACTACTTAAGTATGGATGGGATGTTATTTTCTCTTGGATGCTATTATCATACTTGTAATTATTTATATTTTCTCAACATTCAAAATAATAAAACATCTTCTAATAATTGTGAAGAATCGCAATGATACTAAACCCTAAACTTGATGATTACCAGAGTGAAGACTTCATCTATCAGAATTCACAATGACGCAATTAGCTGCTAAAAGGTCTCGAGCTTCCGCAAATTTCAACAAGTCATGAGGTCTTCCTAGAGTACTGTTTGAGTAATCAATTTCAACAGACTTTGAGGTATTTCGACAAGACAAGTTTTCTAGATCCGGCTCGAGAATCGAACACAGATACATTTCCACATTCCTTCCCGTAGATCACTAATATCATCCTGAATCGCGATCGGTACTGCTTCGGCCTTTCACACCAACGCATCCACGGTCGCTTCTAAGTCATGGAATTTATTCAGCTCTTGTGTCCATAAATTCCTTAGTGCGTCCATAAACTTACGCCCCATGGCCATGTATATCTCCCGTGGCTTCTAAACACACTCTACCGGGAGTCTCCATGACGTCTTTGATTTGCTTCAATTGCTGCAATTTGAAGTCGCTACACGGCTAGAGTAGATAACCAAAATATTGACGGAAAATTGTGTTGAACCTTTGAGGCTCTTCAATCTCTACTTCGTAGAGCAGCTTCGTGGAATTTGGCAACTTGACCTAGACCTTCTCCTTCTCTGCTGCCTCAGAACTTGCTTCGGCTTCTCTAACTCTACTGAGCTATTTCTATGTTGCATAAGTTTTGACCTCAGCCTGTTCTGGTGCTAGTTTCTGTTGCTCCTAACTTGCATTAGCGTATGTAACTCCAACCTACATGTGCCATTTGTTAAACTTTGTGGGTAGCACTTCGCTTTTTAGTATCCTAACGTAAGCTTAATTCCTCATACTTTGTCCTAAATTCCTAATTACAACGTCGAACTAAGAGTAAGTCAGCTACAGAACTCTTCACTTTTATCATCACAACTGCAGAGAACATCAGATGAAAGAGCGTGGTTGCTGGTCTCGATGTTTTTCAAGGTATTTTACCTTACGAAAGAGCGATACTTGCTCGGCAGGCTTAAGTCCACCCAATCAGTGCACCTTAGAAGATTAGAAATAATTTTCAAAGAAGGAAGAAGACATCAACCTGTCAAATTCCATTGGCGAACATTGCCATTATGAACACTACTTGTATCAGCTTAACTGTTGGAGAATGTAGTTCAACTATACAACTCAACAAGAAGTAGATACATTTCAATAAAGACCAGGAGCATCCTGCATCTGTAAGACTTCATAGCGAAAGCCGGAATTCGGGTTATTATGTGCATGAAAACACCCCATGAAAGTGACAATTGTGGGCTTCGATCTCAAAAAGCAATCGAAGCAAAGAATGGTGCCTGCCGCGTGCTACATAATTAGCATAGCAGATCTGCTTCCCAAGGTCTTGAAGAATGTTGTGTGAGACCAATGCAGTGTTCATTTTTACTCTTCCTAACAACTCTGGAGAACTAGATACTAACAACTTGCTAGCTAGCTTAGTCCTAGCGACCAAATCTCCTCCATATCAATAGATTTGATTCCCGCTCAGTATTGAATCCCACCATGTTGGCTAGAAAAACTTCGCCAAATGGCTAGTTCATGAAGTCTTGAAGCACGAGGTCCTCAGTGACCAGGTGCACCAAGAGAATTGGGACGTTATACGTTTCAGCAACTACAATTCTAAGCGCTTTGATAAAGAACAGTCTAGTCTGGGTCCACGAAAACAATTTTATTACTCTAAGAAACCATTTATGCTCTAGTTCTTCTTGGAGCAGACTTTGCGGATCTCTCCCTGGGATCCGGTCAGAACCTGAATCCTTCCCATCTTCTGCATAGCCAGTCCGAATTGGCTGAAAAACTTCGAGCTCGGGGATCGAACAAGATCCAGCACTTGCTTCAAACCGCTGCTTGTGGAGATGAGAGCATCGTCCGACTTGAAGATGGCCTTGTGATCCAGAACGTTAGTGAAGTAGTTGATGTCAAAGGTCTGGCCTCCCTTGCTTGAATCCAGAGCGACGAATTTGTTGGCGCTGCTGGCGGAGTTGGGACACACTCCTCTCTTCTCCGTGACGTAAGTGATGTTGAGATAAGGGTCGGCACCCCTCGCGCTTCTGGGAAAGTTATAGATGCGGGGAGTGACCTTGCTGCAGTGGGTAAGTCCGATTGTGTGGGCACCTGAATCGCACCAAATACCACATTTTAGTGCCTGATCATGATTTGTGGATGAATTGCATATTCTGCCGGCGGTCTAGACCTGGTTGAATCTTATGAAAACCGACTCATTAGGAACTTTGATATTTGACAAATACTCCAAGTCCACCTGAAAGGACGATCAAGTCCGATTGGCTGAGGCCCTTGCTGTTGAAGTTCTGAAGAAGCTGCCTGAAGCTGAACCCGTCACCCGGAAGATTGCTGGACGCGGCACTTGCGCGCGAAATCGTTCCATCTCTTCGACCAAGCGGAACCGACCAGCTTGGTCCTCCAATCTGCAATCACATCAGTTGCACAATTGAAATACCTGACTCCAGCGAACGGAAGTGGCTATCGAAGTTGATAGGAGTTGAGAACATGAAGAGCTTCCAAACCTTCCAGTTATTCCACATGGAGACCTCAGGAAAAGTTGTTTGTAGCATGGAAGCCATGTTTCTGGAGGAACACTGTCAGTCATGGTCTTCCTTGAAACTAGATATGCAATGAAGAAGGTAAGGGCAAAACATACAGTGGCGATGGCATCTCTAGCTGCTAGAGCCAGGATATCGGAGCACGAGAAAACTCCGGGACAAGTTCTCTCTAATGCTGCCTTCGCTTGATCGATGATTCCAAATCCTTGGAGTGAAAGATTTGGTGGTGCATCCTTCTCCGCCTTGTTACCAGGAGTCGAAGATAGAAGCACTGATCCATCGCATCCCTGCGACAGCGACTCGTGAGTTCTTAGCGGTTGTACAAGTGGCAGCATACAATTACGAGCTGCAAAGTGGACACCAGAAGTTTGGCATCTCGGGAAATCTAAAATCTAGACCATGTGAGTGAGTCATGACCACTTGAATAATTCTGGTACATTTGATTCCAAAAATCCTTACATTGACAAAACAATCGTGGAAATGCAATCGGAGAAGGCCGGCTGCATTCCTTCTATCACTGCGAACAGCCGCGCTGACCACGTTGGCAACAGCTTGCACACCACCGGGACAGCTCTTTGCGTAGAAGCTCTGAGATAGCTGCGCGTCTGCCGTGGCAGCGTATAAAATCGCCAGTCCAATGAAAAGGTAGATTGAAGACGTCATCTTATTAATTCTAGTCTAAATTATATCTGAACAGGAACGAAGGCATGTCAGAAACCTCATTCTCAAAAGTAGATGCTGATTTCAGAAGTATCTGCAAGTCGTGACAAGAGTACCATTCGAAACCGTGAAGTAACAGAAGCGGTTCATCCTTTGCTCACCGTGATTTTGAGCATCTAGCTCAGCCGAGCTTGAAAGAAGCTGGTGCTGAGTGCTGCTGGTGCTGAAAGCCTGGGAGAGGTCAACTGTGAATGATCCGATGATTTCATTCTTCTTATAGGTGTTGAATTCATGGTCTGACTCCAGTCGCCACTGACCCGGCATAACTCCTGCAAACCAAGGAATTGGAGACCTTTCCTCCTCCATGTGGGGATCTCAAACTTCTATCGAACCTGATTGCAGATAGCACCTGGTTTTGGAATCTTGCCGAAAAGCTCAATGGTTGCCTCGACGAGCACAGGCTGCTTGTGTATATTGGCTTGGGTGACTGGCTGGCATAAGTTTTCAAATATAACCCAGCCGGAACAGCACTCTGCATCTATGCACCATTGACAAGCTTCATCTCGTAGAGTAAACTCTGGCCCAGTTGGAACCTTCCACGACTGAGCTGCAATCAAGGACTCACTTGATGTCCTTTATAATTCAATAAGAAAGGAGCGTACATTCGGAGGGATACTGCAAGTGAGAAATCAGGTCCTTCGAAAAAAGACATTCAGAATTAGATTCCACCGACTTCAATTCAACCTCAATTCTGTCTGCAGTGACATACATAATGCGGCACGTTCAGTATTAAAGTCATTATGGCTTACTCCGAGCAAAGCATATTGCTCACAGAATCTGCTCACTAAAGTTTGTACCAAACATACGCTTTTTGTTTATCAAGGTTAGAAGGCGCTGACAGTCACAACAAATGAATCGACTGAGGTATGGATCACTCCTCGGCTTTTCGGTTACTTCTTCACGTACAAAAGAAGTAACCGAAAAGCCGGAATATATATTAATTTATTTAATTATGTATTTATTTCATCCACATCTGGTATTGTTTGGAACACCTTCTGATTTGAAGCTCCCAAAAAATCACGAAATACTTTAGATCTTAAATATATGAACACGAGCTAAGTGTCAAAATGCTTCTAGTGCGAATATGCCCAAAGTGGCCAAAAAAAAGTGTTGCAAATAAATGGATACATCTGCTCCAAATAAGTCTAAGAAGTGAAAAACTACGGATATATTTGACTAAAATTGATGATTAAATGTCCCTACGAAAAAATTAAAGACGTGAAAATTTGCTGGTACTATACGTGCAGATTGAGAATGATTACAAGATCCAATATGGCACAAACAGAATTCACAAAAACTAATCTTCAGTGCCACATTGAAAAGTTAGGAAGGCAAAATTACGTACACAGAGAGTCAAATTAGCAAGAGAAATTTGTCGTCAAATTGTCAAAAATGTCGAAACAGCTGTTAACAGTGAGCTGTGAGCAACGGTGGTAAGACAAGTGGCAACTAACACAAGCTTGAGGTGGCGAGACAAATTTCAGTAGAGGAATGATAGCAAAGACAAGTGGCAAAATACAAAAATGAATGGTCGTAGAATTAAAAAACAGTTTTGATTTAAAATTATATTTTTGTACTCATGAGGTATCTTATTTCTTACATTTGGAAAAAAATATTGAAGAAAAATGAAAATATGAAAAATGAAAATTCTTCAATATTATTATGTTCAGATCATATATGCTTATTTCTTTCTTTATATATATTTATATTTCATGTGTTTATTTCTTTCTCCATATATATTTATATTTCATGTATGTATTTCTTTCTTCGTATATATTTATATTTTATGCATGTCTGTCCTCACATTTTAATTATTTTTTTCTTTACATTACAATAAATATTTTTTATGTATTCAATTTTGAACATTGTAATAAACAGCAAAAATTTTTTTATTTTATTTTATATATTGATATTTAGTTCTTTTGATATATATTTTTTTCTTTCAATCCATTTTATTGCATGATCGATGGATTGATTGGTTGGTTTTAATTAAATATTGAATAATTGATTTATGATTTTGTTATCTTAATTATCATGAGATAATTAAGATAACAGAACCCCCCGGGACCCTTTCCTTGACGTGATATCAATCACGTCAGGACTGGTGTATCCCAGATCTCAGAAAGCTGCGGTTAAGCACCCTTGGCACGGAATAGGTCTGGGATGGGTGACCTTTACTCTGTGGAACTTCCGCAAATCAAACATGAAAAAGTTCCTAAAGTAGTCCGAGTCAGAGTCCTTTTTATTTTTAGGGGGTTAATTCTATGAATGCGTTCGAAATGTGTTCCCCCCCTTTGATTTCAGAATATCTCAACGGTTCAGATCATACTTCTCGGCAGAGGATATTTTCCGATTCATTGCGCAAAGTTCCAGCCGCCTCTCTCACAGTTTTGGTTAGTGAGACTGAATGCAATACGAGGTACGATGTCAGCAGTACGAGGTAAATTAAAGGTAAGTGGTCTTTATCTTCTAGCCTAAGAAACAGCGAACCCAGATTCAAGTCACCTCAATCAGTGCACCTCACAAGGACTAGTAATGTTACCACGAAAGACAGAGACCTCAACACGTCAAAACTCATTGGCGAATATTTCAAACATAAACACTACTTCATTCAGTTTCACTGTTCGAGAATGATACAACCATGAAACCACAGAAGTAGATAAATCTTAATGAAAACGTCGATCATGCTGCAGCTACTAGTTCCATTCCGAAATGCTGTAGTTCAGTTTATAATTTTCATAAAAGCTTGAATGAACGAGCTTCATGGTGGGCTTCGATCTCAAAACGCAATGAAGCAAAGAATGCTGCCTGTGAAAATGTCCAACTGATACATTATTAGTACAGCAGACTATCTTCCCAAGGTCTTCAAAAAAATTGGATAGGACTAATCCATTTGTTCACTTTTTCCTCTATCTAACAACTCTAGAGAACTCATACGATATCCTAGCTAATTTTGAACTCTCTCAGACTGCGAACATACTTCTTCCTTATCACTACTTTGAATTCAGGTTCACTATTAAAGCTCACCCTGTTGGTTAAAAAAACTTCGCCGAAATGGCGAGCTTGGAGCTCGCTCCCGTCCATGAAGTCCTGAAGCACGAGGTCCTCAATGCCCAGGTGCCTCAAGAGAACTGGGACGTGATACACTTAAGCACTTACATTGGGAAGTGCTTTGCTTAAGAAGAGTGTAGTCTGGGTCCACTAAAACACTTTAACAACTTAAAGAAACAATTTTCAGCTTATGCTCTAGTTCTTCTTGGAGCAGACTTTGCGGATCTCTCCCTGGGATCCGGTCAGAACCTGAATCCTTCCCATCTTCTGCATAGCCAGACCGAATTGGCTGAAAAACTTCGAGCTCGGGGATCGAACAAGATCCAGCACTTGCTTCAAACCGCTGCTTGTGGAGATGAGAGCATCGTCCGACTTGAAGATGGCCTTGTGGTCCAGAACGTTAGTGAAGTAGTTGATGTCAAAGGTCTGGCCTCCCTTGCTTGAATCCAGAGCGACGAATTTGTTGGCGCTGCTGGCGGAGTTGGGACACACTCCTCTCTTCTCTGTGACGTAAGTGGTGTTGAGATAAGGGTCGGCACCACTCGCGCTTCTGGGAAAGTTATAGATGCGGGGAGTGACCTTGCTGCAGTGGGTAAGTCCGATTGTGTGGGCACCTGAATCGCACAAATACCCACATTTTAGTGCAAGATCAAGATTTGTGGATGAATTGCATATTCTCCTGGCGGTTATGGCATCGGGAAATATTATATCATTGTGATGCTTGAGTACGAACTTTGAGATTTGGAGTAATTCCTAAGTCCACCTGAAAGGACGATCAAGTCCGATTGGCTGAGGCCCTTGCTATTGAAGTTCTGAAGAAGCTGCCTGAAGCTGAACCCGTCACCCGGAAGATTGCTGGACGCGGCACTTGCGCGCGAAATCGTTCCATCCCTTCGACCGAGGGGAACCGTCCAGCTTGGACCTCCAATCTGCAATCATATCAATTGCACAGTTGAAAAGCTTGAAGCCAGTGTACGCAAATGGCTGTCGAGGATGATAGCAACCAAGAAAGAAGAAGAAGAACAGCTTCCGCATAGAGCCATGAGGAGTCACACGACTTGTTTGAAACACGTAAGTGATGTCTCTGTTAAAACACAGTGAGTCGTTGTCTTCCTCGAAACATGTAAGGAAAAAGGTCAGAGCAGAACGTACAGTGGCGATGGCATCTCTTGCTGCTAGGGCCAGGATATCGGAGCACGAGAAAACACCGGGACAAGTTCTCTCTAATGCTGCCTTCGCTTGATCAATGATTCCAAATCCTTGAAGTGAAAGATTTGGTGGTGCATCCTTTTCTGCCTTATTTCCAGGAGTTGAAGCCAGAAGCACTGATCCATCGCATCCCTGCAGCAGAAAAAAAATTAGTTTTTGCGGTGTCACCAATGGCTGCATGACTTGACGAGCTGACAATTTGACATCAGAAGTTTTGCGTATTGAAGACTCTGGAAGTCTAGAATGTTGACCATGTGACTGAGCCATGATCACTTGAATAGAGAATTCTGATAGATCCAAAGCAACAAAGCCTTACATTGACAAAACAATCGTGGAAATGCAATCGGAGAAGGCCGGCGGCATTTCTTCTGTCACTGCGAACAGCCGCGCTGACCACGTTGGCAACAGCTTGCACACCACCGGGACAGCTCTTTGCGTAGAAGCTCTGAGATAGCTGCGCGTCTGCCGTGGCAGCGTACAAAATTGCCAGTCCAATGGAAAGGTAGATTGAGGGCGCCATCTTCATCCTGAAAACTAAATCTAGTCTAAAGTTTATCTGAACAGAACGAAGTACAGTCAGAACCTTCAGACGCAAAAGTAGATGCTGATTATAGAGGTATGAGCAAGTCATGAGAAGTTTGAATCCACCTTAGAGTACAGGGACCAGTAGAGAAATACCAGTATGAGAATTGGTTACCCTTCTGCTCACCGTGTTGTTAAGCAGCTAGCTCAGCCGAGCTTGAAAGAAGCTGGGGCTGAGTGCTGCTGGTGCTGAAAGCCTGGGAGAGGTCAACTGTGAATTATCCGATGATTGCAATCTTCTTATAGGTGTTGAATCCATGGTCCGACTCCGGTCGCCACTGACCCGGCATAATTCCTGCAAAGCAAGGAGTGAGAGTCTTTTCCTCCTCCATCTGGGGATCTGGAACTTCTATCCAGCCTGACTGCAGATAGCACCTGGTCTTGGAATCTTACCGAAAAGCTCAATGGTTGTGTCCACGAACACAGGCTGCTTGCGGACAGGTTGTTGGCCAGCTTAAATTTATGAACATCAGCCAGCCGGAACAACTCTGCATGTTTGCACCTTCGACAGGCTTCAACTTGTACAGTAGAAGCAGGCCGAGGACTGAGCCGCGCTAAAAGAATCATTTCATGTGCTTTATAATCCAGAAGGGAAACACCATACATTCCAAGTGCAAGTCAGCGATGGCGAACTTCCAAAAAAGACATGCAGGCATAGATTCCACCGACCTCAATTCTCCCTGCAGTGACATATATTATGCGTCAAGATCAGTATGTATACCTTGGCTGGTGTTTAAGAGAATCTAACTGCCCTCATCTCTGTGGTGCAAGAGGCATTATGCCTTACTGTACTCGGAGGAATGCATACTGCTCTCCGAATCTGCTCTCTCGAGTATGTACTAAAAACACGCAGTTTTTATCAATGTCAGAACGAATGATTAGACTCAGGTTATGAAATCACTCCTCGGCTTGATTTATCTCTTGACTTGTAGAATAAATAAAGAAAGAAATATATATATATATATATATATATATATATATTGCAAATACACATTACAGCCGGTAATGTGTATTTGTCTAGCGTGAACTGTTCTTCAGATCTGGGGTTGGAACGCATTTCTCTGATATCGCCCATATCGAGTATTCTCCACCTGAGATCTAGTCTAGGGGATGTCTCCTTGCTGGGATCTATGTACTCAGTAATTCATCCAAATTCCACTTCTGCTCCTGTCTCACATGTTTCCTCCACAAAGCACAACATGTTTTGAACACCTTGAAATTTGAACCTCCGAACAAATCATGAGATACTTTTGATATCAGATATATGTATATCATACAACTTTCTCTCTACCACATTTAGCCACTACCTTTGGGCGTAAGATAAACTAGAAAGGATAAAGAATATTCTGCCCCATTTTCATCATGTCTCAGCGATTGGGCCCAAAGACTCTTCTGAGAATATCTCACCTCCATCAATAAAATACACCCACCTACATATCTTTCTAATATGTCTACCTTGTGCACACTTCAACACTTGATGAGCGAGAAAATGTAGTCCTAAGTAACCTCTAACTTCCTTCCAACTTGTATCTACTGTGTGATCATAACTAACATAGTAGGAAGATTTTTTATTTTCCTCCGTATACAACTCGGTATTTTCAAAAGAGAAATGTGCAAGTCAAATCACAAAGTTGGATTCAGGTCAAAATTTGTGTTGTTACATGGTCATCGTTTGGTTTTGAAAAGATCCAGGTTAATCGTTTGAGACATTTTGCATCGATTATGTTGGATTAACCTTTCAAAGGTTCATTGCGTGAAATCAAAAATTTAGAATTTTTTAATAGAAATTCAACTAAAATCTACATTCAAGATGAAAAATTTGAAGAAATCCAAGATAATATTTCAAATAGATATTCATAAAGATTAAACTCAAATTGGAAGATTTTAAACTCAATGCAAATATATTCAACGTGATGTAACATTTTAAAACTTTAAAAAGATTGGATATTTTTTACAATACATGTTTAGTTTTCCAAAACACAATGGGAAAATTTGAAAGAAAAATGATGTCGTGAATAAACTAATAAAAATCATTACATAGCCTCAGTCCTCTTCAAATGATCACTAGAACCAATTATCTTTAGCTATTATTATATTCGCAAGTTAGGTTAATCTTAAATTTTGGATATGTGCAATGAAAAATGATAAGATGTATTCTTATGTAACTTAAAAATAAAATTTTTTTAATTGATGATGTTATCAAGTATGCCAAATTTGCACAAAGTTATACTGATTTTCATACTAGAATTTATAAACGAATTCAATTAATGCTTACACGTATATGGTTGAATCAATTTATTTGAAAAAATGATTGAAATCGAAATATAATAAACAAACTACATTATATCTTGAGGTCAATTTAATAATCTAAAGAAAAATTAACATAAATTATCACTTAATTTAATTAATGTTCAAAAATAATGTCAAACGAGTAAAATTTGATACTTTACTGAATCTAGCTGTTACATTGACCGAGAATATTTCATAAAAAATCAATCGAGCAATTTTTGCGTAAAAATGTGAAAAGGCTAGCAGTTACGCAGTCTTAATATTCTTTTACTTATATATATTTGATGACAATATATTTCGAATTGAGAACAACTCACAAAAAAATATGTGTAAGATTTTTTAAGATGGTATTTTTTCAAAATAACCATTTTGCAAACAGAAATTGAAAAAATTCAAGGATTATCTTTGATAGATATCATGATATATTTTTTACTTGATTTTTAGTGAGATTCAAACGGGGTTGTTAGATAACTACACAAACTTATGAAGAAATTCTGAAAAAATTGAGACTGGAAAAATGCTCAAAAACACATGTAAGATTACGAATACCAGAAGATAGAATATCTTATTAAAATATTATACAATTAAACGTGGAGATCTGGCTTAAGATTTGGCTGGCTCATTTTAACTAGCATGTGGAAAGAGACGTTCCATTCAAGAATGGCATGTTTTCAAAAGATTGTCGTCAAGTACAACTAAAGTGGAAGCGTATCAAGAAAAGAAAAGATAAATTCGAGGTCGTATTCTGGTCATCAATTTGTAGATGTCAATTCTTTTATAATATTTTTTGCTAAGCTACATTTGAGTGAATTATTTGAAATTTGAGAAATACTTGTTTCGACAAGGATATTGGGCACCTTATCTACCCAAAAATAACTTTTTCATGGTACCAAATTGCATTCACCATTGACTCTATTCATGAGCCTAACTGCAGAAGGCAATGAATCAAATAGTGTGTTCGCTAGTCTCGCTGTTTTTATGGTACTCTAATTTACTAAACAGCGACCCTTGCCCGGCAAGATAAAGTCCACCGAGTCAGTGCACCTTGCAAGGGGCAGTTCGAAGTTACAATGAAAGACAAAGACGTGAACATGGCAACAAGTCGTTGGCGACCATTGCAAAATCAACACATCGAGAATCAGACTGACTGTTGGAGAATACAACCCGCACAATGTAGTTCCACCATAGAATGAAACAACGAGACTAGATAAGTCTCGATGAAGACTTCAATCATTTTGCTCTACAAGTTTGCAGTGCGAAAAGATTTATGTCAGTTTATTATGTGCTTCAAAGCTCTATGAAAGTGATCAATGGTGGGCTTCGATCTCAAAAACTAATCGAAGCAAAGAATGGTGCCTGCAGGAATTTCCGCCTGGTACATTATAAGCACAACAGACTATCTTCCCAAGGTCTTGAAGAATTTCATGTGAGACAAATGCAATGTTCATTTCTACCCTTTCTAACAATTCCAGATAACTCGTAATATTGCCTAGCTAATTTAGAACTCTCTCAGATCGCGATTAAAGTCCTACTTATCACTGCTTTAGATTGAGGTTCAGTACTAAACCTCACTCTGCTGGCTACAAAACCCTTACCAACGTCACTAGCGTATATCTCGCCAGTTCATGAAGTCTTGAATCACAAAGTTCTCAGTGACTAGCTGCACCAAGAGAATTGGGAAGTTCTACGTTTAATCATATACAATCGTAAGTGATTTGATAAAGAAGAGTCTAGTCTGAGTCCCCTAAACAAGTTTTACAACTCAAAGAAACAATTTTCAGCTTATGCTCTAGTTCTTCTTGGAGCAGACTTTGCGGATCTCTCCCTGAGATCCCGTCAGAACCTGAATCCTTCCCATCTTCTGCATAGCCAGCCCGAATTGGCTGAAAAACTTCGAGCTCGGGGATCGAACAAGATCCAGCACTTGCTTCAAACCGCTGCTTGTGGAGATGAGAGCATCGTCCGACTTGAAGATGGCCTTGTGGTCCAGAACGTTAGTGAAGTAGTTGATGTCAAAGGTCTGGCCTCCCTTGCTTGAATCCAGAGCGACGAATTTGTTGGCGCTGCTGGCGGAGTTGGGACACACTCCTCTCTTCTCCCTGACGTAAGTGGTGTTGAGATAAGGGTCGGCACCACTCGCGCTTCTGGGAAAGTTATAGATGCGGGGAGTGACCTTGCTGCAGTGGGTAAGTCCGATTGTGTGGGCACCTGGATCGCACAAATACCCACATTTTAGTGCAAGATCAAGATTTGTGGAAGAATTGCATATTCTGCTGGCGGTCTAGACCTGGTTGAATCTTATCAAAACCGACTCATTAGGAATTTTGACATTTCAGAAATACTCCTAAGTCCACCTGAAAGGACTATCAAGTCCGATTGGCTGAGGCCCTTGCTGTTGAAGTTCTGAAGAAGCTGCCTGAAGCTGAACCCGTCACCCGGAAGATTGCTAGACGCGGCACTTGCGCGCGAAATGGTTCCATCCCTTCGACCGAGGGGAACCGTCCAGCTTGGACCTCCAATCTGCAATCACATCAGTTGAACAGTTGAGACACCTGACTCCACGGAACCGAAGTGGCTATCGTAGGTGATAGCAACCCAGAAAGAAGAAGAAGAACAACTTCCCCATGGAGCCATGAGGAGTCACACCACTTGTTTGAAACACATGTCTCTGTTAAAACACAGTCAGTCGTGGTCTACCTCGAAACTCGACATGTAAGGAAGAAGGTTAGAGCAGAACGTACAGTGGCGATGGCATCTCTTGCTGCTAGGGCCAGGATATCGGAGCACGAGAAAACACCGGGACAGGTTCTCTCTATTGCCGCCTTCGCTTGATCGATGATTCCAAATCCTTGGAGTGAAAGATTTGGTGGTGCATCCTTTTCTGCCTTATTTCCAGGAGTTGAAGCCAGAAGCACTGATCCATCGCATCCCTGCAGCAGAAAAAAAATTAGTTTTTAGCGGTGTCACCAATGGCTGCATGACTTGACGAGCTGACAATTCGACATAGGAAGTTTTGCATATTGAAGACTCTGGAAGTCTAGAATGTTCACCATGTGGCTGAGTCATGATCACTTGAATAGAGAATTCTGGTAGATTCGAAGCAACAAAACCTTACATTGACAAAACAATCGTGGAAATGCAATCGGAGAAGGCCGGCGGCATTTCTTCTATCACTGCGAACAGCCGCGCTGACCACGTTGGCAACAGCTTGCACACCACCGGGACAGCTCTTTGCGTAGAAGCTCTGAGATAGCTGCGCGTCTGCCGTGGCAGCGTACAAAATTGCCAGTCCAATGGAAAGGTAGATTGGAGACGTCATCTTCGTCGCAAAATTGAATCTAGTCTAAAATGTATCTGAACAAGGACGAAGTACTGTCAGAAACTTCATAAGCAAAAGTAGATGTTGATTTTAGAAGTATTTGCAAGTCGTAAAAGTATCCGAATTCACAGAAGGTGAGAAGTACCAGTCGATAACGTCAACTAACAGAATCGGTTCATCCTTTACTCACCGTGATGTGAAGCAGCTAGCTCAGCCGTGCTTGAAAGAAGCTGGGACTGAGAGCTGCTTGTGCTAAAAGCCTCGGAGAGGTCAACTGTGAATGATCCGATGATTGTGATCTTCTCGGCCTACTTCTTATATGTGTCGAAACCATTGTCCGGTCCAATCGCCACTGACCCGAGATAAATCCTGCACAATGAGGAGGTAGAGTCTTTTCTTCCTACATCCGGGGATCTCAGACTCCTATCCAGCCTGACTGCACATAACACGTGCCTGGTTTTTGAATTGAGCCGAAAAGGTCCATGGTTGCATCTACGAACACATGCTGCTTTCGTACACCTGATTGGCTAGCTTCACTAATCAAATATTAGCCAGTCGGCTCAACTCTGCATCTTTGCACCTTTGAGAGGCTTCATCTTGTACAGTAGAGGCAGGCCCAGTTGGAATTTTCAACGACTGAGCTGCACTCAAGGACTCACTTCATGTCGTCTTTAATTTAATAAGGAAGGACCATACATTCCACGGGCTACTTCTACTGAAGGATCACGTCCTTCGAAAAAATACATGCAAAAAAAAGCGTACTGCTCACCAAATCTGCCCTCTTAAACTTGTAAGAAAAACACGCTGTCTCGATCAATGTTTGAAGGCGCTGACCCTCAAAACAAATGACTACAGTACATTGTTGTATCGAATCACACCTCGGCTAGATTTGATCTCTTCATGTGCAAAAGAAGTAAATAGAAAAAAAATAAAAATAAAAATAAATAAATAAATATATATATATATATATATATATATATATACAGTTCAGCCGGTAGCCGTCATCAGGTCTTGGGTTGCAATGTCTGACATCGCATATGTCTGATAGCAGATGGAAAATAGATCAAGACCGTGGGTTCACTTAAATTGCATCTAAGTTAAATATGCTTGATCACCCTGCTCATATACGTCCTTGTCAAAATTGGTTACTTTCTCTTATTTTCTGACTCTTAGACAGGCCAACCTCACCTATCAAATATAGATTGCCATTATGCGCGACCTCAATATTTCCAATTCTTTGGCAGATAGAACAGAGGTAACCAGACGAAGGTGTACTCTTATCATTCTAAGATGATGACAAAGCCCGAGTAATTTGAATCATGGTTTCAAGGAATGTGCAGACGATATGTATATGTGAACTTCCGTGAGCTATGTATTTGTGAACTAGAGCCGATTTCAACTTGCGTTCGTAAGTGGTACAAATTGCAAAACTTATCAGTGGTTTCGCGAAATTTGGTACTGATAGAAATTAGCTCTAAAATCCGATGATGGGTGGATTTCTAAGTGGCTTACAATTTTCTTCTGTCCCGTTCTTACAGCAAGTTTCACCCATGTACAGTTTGCATGGTTCTGCAATGACAATCTCATCGCATGCTACAGTGCACTACTTGCTTCTGTTGCAGTTACCACGAAGCAGCTGCACCGAATGGCGAGGGGCATCTAAATCTCGTCGCGGAAACCGAGGTGGTGCATCTTTAACTGCGTGTCATGACTCAGTCAAGTCATCTCATCGATCAGGCGTCATAATTACGTAGGAACTGACGGTGACTCTCATGAACTCTCCAGATCAGAATCAGATTCGAGTATGATGTTTTTGGCAGAAGACGGTTGACAAAAGCTAAGTACATACATCAAGAACAACAACCATTACATTAGCTGGTGCCCCTTCGCCGATTCTCTTCTCTTTCAAAAGCATGAGAATGCTTTCGTGATCTCCGAGCACGAAGATTTTCTCTGTAAGGTCATGTCGACAGCAAGAAGGATCAGCTTGCATAATGCCTTAGAATAATCATCAAAAGAAGAGGGACGAACAGGAAGCTGTCAAAAAGTGCACATCTGAAATAAATATTCATTCCGTAGCACTACTCGAGGTGCCATTAGTTGCTCAGACAATGACCATGATATAATGTAAATCTGTTATGGAGATTTTTCTCCATAACACATCACGTTCAGAGGGTATCATTCGGAAATCCAGGAACAACCTCTGCCGCTGTTCAAAGCACTTGCAATGTCGGCGCGAACGACATAGAGGTGTTGGACATCCTCTTCAGCACTACTGTGATGTGCCCAAGGCGAAGTCGAATGATATTGACTGCATGTCTCAGGAACTCTTCCAACAGTTGAAGGGCGAGGTTCACTGCCCTTCACGTACACGTGTGAGTCTGGCAGGCAATAGTTTTACGTCACAGATGTCCGCACATGGGTCGACGATGACTACAGTTGCAAGCAGCTGCAAAATACGAACCGCAATGAGCGTTACCACATGGTTTGACAATTTCTTCAATATTTTCCGTACCCAGCTCAGAGATTGCCGGACAAACCGCTGTGCACAGCAAATTTCCAGTCGTGGGTTCAATTGCAAGCCCGGATGTTGGTCAAGTAACGCTCCCGAAATAGATAGATTCGAAGACTTCGGGACGAAAGTCCAGCTAACGTCAAACCTTTTCTACACAACTTCTTCCATATAGTGTTTCTATATTTCTGGATCTGGATGTAATCAATCAGTTGAACCCAGATATTCATGATGCTCTCGTGTACGTTCATTCGCTGAGTTAGATGGTGCTGTGATGTATGAACTGTCTCATAAAGGTTTTGGCTCGTAGAGATTTCAACGTCTACCGACAAGTTGACAGTTCTAAGGGGAAGTAGCCTCGACCACTGATATGTAGTTTCAATAAACTGAGAAAAACTAACCTCCTGCATATTCTACGCACTCGATACAATATTCTTATTGATAGGTTCGGCCTTTATTACGTAGATTTTAGGCTGAGCTGATTCTTTAGCACTTACTTCAAAATAATAGTACTGTGTTCTTATGACCTGTGAGTCAACTGAAGAGAACTAAAGAGAACTAATCCAACTGCCAGTTCCGAGAAATAGCCTTGTTTCAGCCATGCACTCCTCGTTTGGTGGAAATATAGGTAGATATGAGATTCTATACTGCAATGAATTCAGGTGGTCAGTAATTCATATCCCTTCTTCGAGTTCGAGAACCTAGTCAAACAGAATCTATCAGAATCAATCAATCTCCACCTTAGCCTTCGACTTTTCGCTGTAAGTCTACATTTAGTGCAACCTTCAATATTGACATGATCTACTCAAGGGACAGTGCAAGGAGTTCAAGCATCTAGAATGGTAAAGTACTCTGATTTCCATCTGAATTAAATTATGAGCCTTACGCCGCCATCTACGATACTGCAGTCCAACTTGGAATGCACCTAATTCACAATAGTCATCATGACAAAAGGAGAAACGGTTTCAAATTCGAAGTCCTATATAATCTTCCAAGTCACTTGAGATTATCGTCCATCCTGAGAGACTTATATTCGTGCATAGCTTCTGAAGTATAGACTCTGTATGAACTCCATGTTTCTCACATGTTTTGAAAATCCTTGTCAATCGAGATGAGATTGCGGATTTGTGACAGGACAAAGTTGCCTTATTTTCACCTGGACAATCACTAGTGAGCCGAAAGTCAACTTGTCGAGAGAACCATTGTGTTTGATCTTCTCGCAAAGAATTGGTGTTGTGGAGAGAAGAAGCTGTAAAGGTACACCTTCCAGGACGAAGGGATGGGCACTAAAACTCGATTGAAAACTGTGGATACTTTCTGCGAATTATAAATTGAAAGCCGGTGTTCATGGACTGTTGCAATTCGCTCAAACTTGTCGGCTCTACAGAACCTATGACTTAGATTCGTAAACGCGTGGACTCCACCCCCGTACTGTTACACACACATCACGCGGACAGTATCGAAGGTGGATACGCTAAGTCGGATCCCGAGGATCCAGATCGTTTGCAGCTCCCAACGATGGCTTGTGATCTTCAATTTCCTTCGAATCATGGAGAAGTCTCAGGGGAAAGGGATCGAAAACCAAATGTCAACGGACTCTGGACTCATCACTTGCGGCGGCTGGGGAGACGCTGGGACAGCTAGCCATGTGTGAACTCAACAGTGTCAATCGTCTGAATGAGTTCAGGATAAGCGCGACAATGGTACCGCTTTAGGGAAAGTATAATTTACTTGAAACCTTCCAAAAAATGTTGTGTCAATCACGACATGAATGGCAGGATGTTTAGATCTGCTCATATGCTAATAGCATAGAATAGCACAGTAAACTCCTAAGTATGCTCAATGATTGAAATGAATGGTGTTTTCTGCTAGCCTAAGTATCAAATCTAGTCCTACCTTGGGCCTGGTTCTAATGCTGTGAACACTGTATATCTGTTACTCCTCATTCATGGAGCCAAAATTCTGTTGTTGTGGTTTTTATATACGAAGGGAGATTTCTTCTCCCACACTCCGAGCACAAAATGCAATCGTCGAGGACACCCACACGCACTCCTTCTCTATCGCTGCCTGCCTGCCTGCCTCATTTGTCTCGCGTAGATCCATCGACAGGAGTGTAGAAGTTCGCACCGGTGTCCTCTCGGGCTCAAGCTTTCACTAGTTCTCAATAGGAAATCTGCACGCCTCGGCCTTGGACTAAGAGGAATATACACACAATTTACTTTTTCAGATAAGTGAGAAACCTCATCGTTCGATGAAGTAGTTGGTGAATGGTTGAAATCAAAGCTAGAAAAAAGATGAACACTGGAAGGAAGATCTAGTTCGTCCTCGAGCAGGTTCGGCGAATCTGTCCTCGTGAGCCGGTCAAGACGCTGATTCTGCCCATCTTCTCCATGGCAGCTCCGAACTGAGAGAAGAAGGTGGACTGAGGATTCCTGACGATGCTGCGCACTTGGTTCAGACCCCGAGCCACCGCGATCAGAGCATCGTCGGAGTTGAAGACGGCCTTGTGGTTCAGAACGTTCTCGTAGTAGTTCTTGTCGAAGCGCTGGCCTCCGAGGCTGGAGTCGAGGTTCACGAAGTTGCCTGCTGCAGCTCTGGTGTTGGGGCACGCTCTCCTCTTCTCAGTCACGTAGGTCCTGTTCAGATAAGGGTCAGCACCGTCGCGGCTGCCGGCGAAGTTGTAGATGCGCGGAGTCACGTCCCGGCAGTGGGTGAGACCGATGGTGTGCGCGCCTGCATGTCACACACCAAATCAGCTTCGCGTTCACAAGCTTTGGAGCTCTGTCTTCAAGTCCCATAGCGAGCACTGGACTGCAAAACTATCAAGACATGCTCGTGATAATCTCATGCAATTCTCCTTACCTGACAAGATGACCATGTCGCTTTCGCTGAGACCCTTGCGAGCAAAGTTCTGAGCAAGCGCCCTGAAGCCCATCCTAGTAGTCGGGAGCTGGGAGTTTGCTTCGGCAGCACGAGAAATGGATCCATCCCTGCGCCCGAGGGGAACTCTCCACCTGGGTCCTCCAATCTACATCCAGGACGAATTGCGTCGTCAGTTACTAAGTCTTCGAAAAATAAAAGTCGCAAATTCTTACTGTTGCTTCTCGTGAAAGGGCTTCGAAGTGAAGGATCGTGAGTTCAGGGGCTCACGAAGCTGACGGCATCTCTCGCAGCCAGCGCCAGGATGTCAGAGCATGAGAAAACTCCGGGGCATGTTCTCTCAAGAGCTGCCTTGGCCTGATCGATGATAGCGAATCCTTGGAGAGTAAGATTGGGTGGAGCATCCTTCTCTGCATTTCTGGATGCGGAGTTCAAGAGTACAGAGGCATCGCATCCCTGCGAAGAAAACATGGCCCACAGAATCTCCTTATTGATTGCCAAGCTTTGGACACATGATTTGCATCAGGTCGAAAGATGGAAAGAAACTTGCGGAAGATTCAACTCTGGTGCTCAAACCGGATTCCTCTTTGGCACTCAATTGTAAATCCAACACAAAGGTATTCACGTCAGCTACTCACGCGAACGAAGCAATCGTGGAAATGGAGACGGAGAAGTCCTGCTGCGAATCTTCTATCGTTACGAACAGCGTTGTTGACGACATTGGCTACAGCTTGCACGCCGCCAGGACAAGTCCTGGCATAAAAGCTTTCGGAAAGCTGAGCATCGGCAACAGCCGCCAGCAGGACCGCAAGTCCAACAAAAACTAGAACCGAGGACGAGGATCTTGTCGCCATGTTTGTGAACTAAGACCTGGGATTCGAAACAATTCCACGTCAATATATAGCATCAGAAAACCTGCATCCCCTGACAGTACAATTTCTCGTACTTCCGTGGGCACATGCACTGGTGTACTACAATTGACTGTTACATGAAATCACAAGCTCCAAAAGTAGATCTTGATGTTGCAGCGATGCTAAGACGGCTTGAGGAAATTGCAGCTGGCATCGTCTGGGAACCAGGATCTGCGCTCACCGTGAAGTTAAGCAGCTGCCTCAGGTCAGAGGGAAGCCTGAGTGCTGCTGCTGAAGCGAAATGGAGACAACTACTAGCTGAACTTGTGAATGTTTGGATGAATTGAACCAGGCCATGCGCGCCTTATATATCATGGAATCATGTCAAATATTCCGGACACGATCGCCAAAGCTGTCGAGGTCCCACTTCAGCCTCGCATGGATACAATTGTGCAGCCCCAATTGGTGCAAACGATTTGTTTAACAATTTTCTCCTGCAGCTTAGGATCTGGGGAGGGCTACATGGTGCAAGTGGGACACCATTTCTCATCTCCCAACTAAGAAATGCCAGGTCTTTGGCTGTGCAAGCGTAGCTACTCGTGGCCGAGACTTCTGTTCCGTGGCTCCACTACAAAAACAGTAAAATATTGTCCAGCCAGCTGCATGGAGACTCGGCACTATGTCTACTGCACAAAGCACATGTATTTAGAATATCACAATTCCAGGATTCAGATGCTCTGGCGAGTCTCGAAGACCCGGTCAAAGACAGGAATCTCAGCTGGCCCTGCCTCCTAAGTCACATAACCTCAACAACAGCAAGGTGAGCCGTGATACCAGGTGACAAGCGACCTGCTTGATTGCAGGTGTAGTCTGCACGACTGACTGGCAAAAGACCTGGGGCTTTCAAACATCATGCTAAATCATTAGGCTTACCTGACCGAAAGTCAACAAGCCAACAAAAACCTCAACTGTTCCAGCCGCAACCTCTTCAGAACTTTCTGGACTCTCCAGGCCAGGGCACCAGTATATATTGCCTGTCCTCTGGACGCATCGCTCAGATAGATGCTTTGAAGTATGTCCCATCGGTGCATGATTCGCTCAGGTCATTACCGCTTTGGTGTTGAAGATCCGGCAGCATGCCTAGATCGCGATACAAATCTAGTTTGTGTACTCGAGGTCCATCACGATTGGAATCTCACGGAGGCAGAATTGAATGCGAAATTGAGAGATGCTCCTGGGTGCTCTGTCGATGAACCGATCAGCATCATGCGCAGTTACAGCCTTTTGTACTGCTCATCAATTGGCCAAGGTCTGTATGGGTACAACGCGCAGACGTCCTCTCCTGGACCTCTATCCGAGGCATGTGACAAATCTCGAACCGTGAATGTTTTGCATCCTGATTGCTTCGGATGAACGAAGGCTAATCACATTCCATGACAACAAAAAGGAATAGGTGTCTGTAGGTGTCTGTAAATTGCAGCGCATGTCAAATACAGCCGCTCCTGGTGAACTATGTTCGAGAAGCTGAAGCAGATGCAAATAAAGACTTCCTGATAGGCACTGGCACAGTGACTGTGATAACACATCAGACATCTCCCACTGGATGGAGAGCAGCAGAGTCAGACCATTAACTGCGGCGCACTTCATAACACCGATTTACTCCCTGCGGGTGCACTTGCCACTATGGATAATCTTCACTAGGTTCGTCGAAATCAGATAGAATGCAGGCAGAGTTTCTTCGATGAACCTAATTTACTGCACACATGATTTGTGAAAGGATAGCATGAACAAAGCAGAGGAACCCTGAAACGAGGGTGTAAGATAAGAAAAGAACAAGACTTAAGAACAAAAGAGGAGGTAAGACAGAAGGAACTTGTAAAATTGTCAAACAATGTCACGCTACATAATGCAACGAAATTTTAGATCTTGCGACTTCTAATTGCCTCCACAGTCTAGTCTGTCCCTCACATAGCTTGGACTTTCTCCGTGACTGCTTGAAAAGAAACAGCCAGAGCAAATCAAATTATGAGCAGGTAGCTACGGATCATGTGCAACAGCTACAATCAACCACACTGAAGCTATGCTTGTAAGGCTTGATCGCGTTGATAGAGCGGTGAGAATGTTGAACAAAGTGTCTACAATCAAAATGTTGAACAAAGTGTCAGCAAGTGCTGCAATAAACAGCAAAAGCGAGTGCTACGCTGCTGTAATACTGTTATATACAGTTGTGCTACAAACTGCAACAAAGTCCCAGAGTTCGATTCCTATTATCCGGGGGCAACCCAGAGTCGCCACAATATTTTCTGTTAACACCCTTCCTTCCTTCCTCCCTCTCTCACTCTCTCTGCCTGCCTTCCTGCGATGAAAAACAGCTCGTACTCTGAGTTCACATACCAACGGGGGCTTGTACGCAATTGATGACACTCGCAATTCTAGACAGTATACACCGTGTAGAATTGAGAATTGCGATTGTCATCGTTTACGACGGAGAGTCGTCAGCCTCAAGAGAATTGAAGTCATCACCTCGACGTGCACAAGATTAAAGTGATGTCAAGCTGGAAGAGATGGAAGACCCCAAACCTCACTCCTGCCCTCTGGATTGATGTAGCCCAGCGTGCTGCCAGGCCAAATAAGCACGCATATTCTGCCAGACTAGATTGTGACTTTGTCTTACAACTTGAGGAGTCGTGTCCGCATAGATTCTCAGAAAGGCATCCCATACAGATCACGAACATAAAACAATGTTTGTCTACCACGAATTTATGAAGATTTGTGCATGTATTCTAATCAGTCGGCCTGATCCATTTCTAATGTGGACTTCGTCTATGGTGATGGAAACCCGACCAGCTCGGGAATCCCATGGTATACAGCTTCCGGCATATCGACTCCAATTTCGCAGGTGCTAAGAGACGACTAATCAGGACTTGTGTAGATACTTCTACTGTAAGATCTAATTATCCTCGCGCTGTGCGAGTGCATGTCTCTCTCAATGAGTAGACTGAATCTGCTCTATTGCTTGCAATATTAACCTCTTATCGTATTACAAGGTCAGTGCAGAAAAACTTTAGATTACCAAGGTCCCCGATAAGTGTTGTATGTTCTCTTCGTTATATGTGTTAGAACTGAATATGAATGCAGCAAAAAAATTGCTATAATTTTCAGTCACACTAAGAATAATAAATTTACCTACTATAAAATAACGAAATAATTTGTATAATATGAATCTTGATTTGTATGATCAATTTTTATTTCTCTTATATACGCTGTTTTGAAATCCAGAAATTATGTTTGGTGTTTATATCTTATGACACATCCCAATCTTAGTACAGAATCTAAATTTTTTTCCTCATAATTCAGTGTCCTTAGATGATAAGTGTTTTTTTTAAATTACACTTCCAAAGTGATATGCCGGCGGTGTCCGATCATAAGGCCCCAACGAGGATATACAGTGGTCACACTAATTCGCGCGGGTGCGAAAGTACTGTTCACACTATTTATGCGAAAAAATCATCGCCGCTAACATCGGTAAAAAGTAGCATATCGTTTGCAGTATTAGCATCCATTCTTGACAACCCAGAGTCTAAAAAGGCTCTAGATCTTTCATCGCACCATGCTAACAACATATAACGGTCAAATCTTATATGCATAATAGAAAAATGTTGATCTATATATAACATAGATACTGCAAGACAGTTACACTTTCTAGAAGTATCCAACATAGTCAATTATCTTCGTCACATCTATCAATTCCTACACATTAATGGTCATGAGTTCATTCTAAGATAGTTTCATATCTTTGGTAATTCAATTAGATCCTTCAGCTAATAAGTTTACTCTCTTGGATCAATAGAGTTATATGACTTTACTGTTCTAAATGCACAACCTTGCAAATTCAGTACTCAAATGATTCAGTTTATTAAATTGAAAATTTAGTAATGAGAAATTTCAAAAATCGTCCTAGCTTTCAAATGTGTTGGTATTGACTCTTATCAAAAAGTTGTGGGATGTGATGACTTTGTGTGTGCAGTGTTGACCATCTAAAAGTGGCGAAACCTAGCCCGCCACCTTGACAACGGTTTTTCCATGGTGTTCTCACAATAATATTATTTTGATTTTTTTGTATTTTTGGATTTTGTGATTTTGACCGTAAGAATTGATTACAGAGCGACATGTCTAACGAATTGTAGTTTTCATAGAGAATGTCAAAAAATAATCGTTGTTACCGTGAGTTTGCTAGTATGCCGAATTGAAGGTTTGAGTATAGGAAGAACGAACAACGCATGCTAGTTGTTAGAGACGGAGACACTATTGTTGAGGTTGTGCATGCTATAACAATCATCTCTATGACTGTTGCTGGTTGTTGATAAGTATGAATGTATAGTGTTCAAACAAGAGTTCTTGTCTTCTGGTTACATGCTTACCATAACGGAAGTGATGATTATCTGGTCTAAAAGAGGCAAGTGAAAGTCAAGCCGGAAGCAATGGACTTTGGCAAGACGTTGAGGTCAAAATCGTTTATCTATAACAATCAACACTAGATACATCTCCAAAAACAGGATGTGAGTATTGTCATATATTATATACTTTCTTTGATTCCTAAGCAAGTAAATGAATATATTGATTTTATTCTACTATTAGTGTATCTTAAGTGAAGATTTAATCCCAAAGAGTTTTGTTTTTCATCTTGAAACTGATAAGTTTCAAGATGAAAAACAAACTAGCATAGAGATTTAAGATCACATAAATGCATTTGATGATCTTGTCATTCATATTCAAAAATCTTAAAGAAAAAACTATTTATTAGAATAATGTTTTTAATTTTTTGAGCTCATTGACTTCATCTTATCAGTTATTGTCATGAGTCTTGTCTCATCGTGATGGACAAACAATCACATACAACAAGATTGTAAGTGCTTCTTTCACTAATGACATACAATAAAAAATAATGTTCTCATTTTTTCTATCATTTCAGTTGATACGTCATTCAACGTCACTAGAAGTTGTTCATATTCACGAAATGACAAGAATAGCAAACATTTTGGATCTAAAGTAAATTCAAGTATAGGGATAAATTTCTAGAAAATATAATATGGTGTGCTCAACATGTGTCAAAATTGACCACCTTAAGAATTACTGTTGGATGAAGATCAAAGATGTTATTCCTTTGATAGTCAATGTGACTCAAGAGTTTGAAGGAGAGAAAGATGACTTGATGAACAATAGACTATGTTGTGAGAGATATGCCTTTTGCAATTCTTCAAAGTATAATGATGATGTATAGATACTAAATTGTAATCATATCTATTACATTGAAAAGTTTTTTTTAAGTTCTTGTAAGATCAAACAATTCACAGTTTTATGAAGAATAATAAATCCTTTAGGACTGAGAATATTTGATTTGATAAGATTTGAATTTTTAAAGAACTACATAGTTGATTCACGTTGAATCTAAATCTCATATGAGAAACAAAGATTTGATATTTCTTGGATGAATAGACTCAAAAGGCTTTGAGTGGAGCTCACAAAGAGAAATGTTTAGTATAAAAGTATGTGATAAAATTATATTTAGAGATAATAAGCACCAAAATTTACATTTGCTAGGATGCATTACCATCTATGATGAAGTTAATTTTATTAAGCCTCGAGAAGATTTATTTATGTATGGAATTCTAACCTATTATACATGACTAAATGCTACTTGTTTTTTCTAGACGATAGGAAATTGTTATGTTGTATAGATAAATCAATTTTTAATTTTAGAAATAGTATATCATAGTCAACCATCATAAAAAATTCTTTAATGTTGCAATTATCTATTCCATGAAGTTACTTGAATATGTATATAGTGACGTGAGGGATACTTTTCAAAAGTAACATGTTCTAGAAAATTATCTAATGTATCAGTTATTGATTATTAGTCAAGGTGTGTGTGGTTTTATATGCTCACACACAAGTATAAGATATTTAAAACTTTCAAAAGTTGGAAAATCAAATTGAAACTCAAACTAGACACAATGTGAAATATTTATGTACGGATAATGGCAAAAATTATAATTCTAAGGAGTTTTAAAGTTATTGCAAAGAAAATTAATTATTCATCACCTCACTATGGTTTATTTTTCACAACAAAAATTTATTTCAGAAAGTCTCAATCAAAAAATGTTGAAAAAGTTGTGGATTTTGTTGTATCAATTTGATTAACTATACCAGTTTTTGATTAAAACACTCATTTTTGCAGTGTATTTGGTAAACATTTTTTCCTATAACACAATCAATTTCATCACACTAATTGAACTAAGTCACAAATGTATGACTCATTATAGTCATTGAAGCATTTTTTATTGTTTGGTTTATCTTTTCATATCCAAGGAGAATAATACTACTTTAGTATCTACATCCAAGAAATGTAGTTTTCTTGATTAGCAAGTTAGTATCTACATCCAAGAAATGTAATTTTCTTGGATATGCTAGTAATGTGAAGGATTATAGATTATAAGAGCAATAGATTTATTGTCAATAAGAATTTTTTTTTCAATAAGTCCGGATCATTGAAATAGGAATAAACATTTTAGTTTTATCCTAATGGCAAAGAAGATTCTCCATTCAAGATCTTGTAGAGATTGAGATTGATTATTATGTGATTAATGATGTGACACAAGGAGTAGTTTCATTATAAATTAAACAAAGTCTTGAAAAGCAAGAATAATAGTAGCAAATTATTGTTGATGAGCTTCAAGTATCTGCATTAAAAGATAGAAATCAACTAGAATTGTCTACAAGGAAATCATTAAGGGAATAATGAGACTTCTGTAAAGTATAAATTATGTACTAATTTATGCATTTTTGAACATTGTGATATTCATATAAAGTATGATGATATCATTTCGTTGATTTTGATAGAAAGAAAAAAATATTTTTGATAGATCGCTCAAGCCTCTATGAATAAGTTTGAATGAAATGTTGTTATGAAATGTGACATGTAGTTGCTGGTTGATAACAAGGTTTTAGATCCTGTGCTATACTCCGGTGATCCTTTGCCGATCGGGGCACGCACCGATTCATCGTGTCCCAAATCACACCCGGCCCTACTCAATGAAAACTAGGAGCTAATGGAGCTTTCAAGAAATCAAGCTTGATTTATTGCAAGTGGATGTACTGAACTGAAAACTAGTCCAAAAAATGAATCAAAGAGAATCTTTGAAACTAGGTTGGTGACTAGAGGTTTCACCCCAAAAAATGAACTATAACAATGTTTTTCTCATTAATAGCAATATATGGTACAATATGTCCCGTATATGCATTTGCTACAATATTTAGTCTTGTTATGGATTTTATGAATGTAGTTACAATATATTTCTATGGATCTAGAGTAAAAAATCTACACGAGACAACCATATGATTTTGAAAAATAAAGTCAAGAGAATTTGATTTCTAAATTCACTGCACTCAATGTATAACAATGTCATTGAGAAAAAAAAGAATATCATCAATTTATTATGACGTGCGAGTAATCTAATGTATTTGATGATGAGCACAAGAACTATGCCATAGACAAGATGAGCAATTATATGTTTAATGTTCAACAAATATTCATTAGAAGCCATGAAATAAATTCTTATGTACTTGATGAATACCAAGAATTATGATTTCATCTTTGATGGTTAATCAAATGATGTCAAAGTCTTATGAGGCTATGTTGAAGCACACTTTGAACAACAAAAAAATCTAGAACTAGATATGTGTTTGCACTTGGTTATAGATGCATTTGTTGAAAATTTTTCTTGGAGATATATGTAGCTAAATTTTTTTTAAAAGCTAATTAATTGAATAAATTTATCACTGAGATGTCACTAAGAAACATGAAATTTTCAATCTTCACTATGATAGCTAAAGAGCACTTTATCTTGCTACTAATCTAATGATGAGCAAGACAATGAAACAAACATAAATTTTTACTTTATCAAACATGCATGTACTAAAAAAAATATTTAAGTAGTCCAAATCGACGAGATACTCAACTATGTCAATGTGTTGATCAAAATTATTCTTTTGGAAAATTTTAACACATTAGTGCTATTATGGAGGTTTTGCACAAGTAACGTTTACTAGAAATTTTAAGTATCCTGGTATATTTTTACTCTATCTTATTTTTACTCCAATTTAATTCTAATTAGCTCTAATTTAAAGATAAATTTGTGTTAGATTTTCTTGTAGTAATTTTTGTAAAATAATAATAATGATTATGAAGTCTATTGTTTCCTCAACATGAATTAAGAAAAATATTGTTAGGGTTTAGGGTAACAATGATCATCACATGCTTTCATTGTCTCTAGGAGACACCTCATCCATTCAGGTCAAGATTTTCATCTTGTTCATCTCTACCGTGCTTGACAGCACTTCTTCTTCGCTAATTCACATTTACATTCCAGCCAGATGCAATGAGAAAGCCATCTGTATTGACAAGATAGCTCTGGTTCATTGAACATGAACTACATTGCTCTTAATAGTATCTTCTATGATGATGTCTTACACACAACAAACCTAGAGAGTAAATGGAGAAGAGGTATTCAAGGTACAATTTTCATAGGTATTTATCACTTTTGAAGGACAAGTTGTTCAAAGACAATGCTTTTAAGATGTCTCATCACTTAATCATGAATCATAATCAAGTGGTGCTTGGAGTACAGAAGATGATCCAAAAACTAGAGTGAATAACAATAATATAAACAAGAACTCTGCCTTTATGGCATCACCAGATCGGTTGAGTTTCAAGATACCTTGACCATGCATTCCAAGGTTGAAATAAAACTTGATCACAGAGTCTTATCTAAGGACAGCGACATTGCCGACCTACAATTCTGATGTATTAGTCAGGGAGTCTGAAACTCCTTCAATTTGAAGTAAGGATTAACCATAAACAACATTTTCACCTACATCTTACTCCAAAGGAGTAGGAACCAAAACCCTAGCTTGACCTTGAACTTGGACATTAGACCAAAATGGATAATTTGAAAACTCTAGCAAAAATGTCTCTGTAACAGTTAAGTTGATTGTTGTTGCTCACTGTCAAGCTCCAAAGTACAATATCAAAGATAGTGCCTACACCTCCAAAATTATTTGAGCATGCCAAGCTGTGTACTCCTCTTCCATATAAATTCACTACTTCATTGTGATAGGTTTCAATCATCAAACGACTTCCCACCTCCTCAGTCGCCTCCGCCGAATTCTTCTCCCGACCCGCCCTATCTGCCGTAACCACTCTGGTGGGAGTATCATCACCATAAACTCCAAGACCTCCACCTCCGGCGTTGCTACCACCGCCTTGAAGGTCTCACGCTCATGAAGAGGAACTCATATTTTGCTAAGATGATCTCTTGCTTTGTTGTAGTCTTAGACAAGACAATGAGAAATACATTCCTCCAAGAGACTCGGTTTGTGTTTATCCCCTACCCAAAGGATAACGGTGCGCTACTTCCAACATGGAGTATGGAAATGCGTTACTACAACCTGACCTAGATTCTGTTCTATGAAGACACTCTGTATAGATTACTCCCTTGGCATGTGATAATTTGTATCAAAGCTTCTCGCGCAACACGGATATGACAACCGATCTGGATGTTTTCATTGGTTTCCAAAATGCATCTCGGTAGCTAGTCTTTGACAAGTGTACACATGAAACCGGTGGAGGTAACCTGGGTTGTGGAATTTTTTTAAGCGCCTAAGTGAATTAATTAATTTATTTTCAGTGGAGGTACTTTTTTGCTTAAAGTACTGCACGGCTGACCCAACATCCGTTTGTTCCTGCCATGTCCAAGCGATCGCAGGAGGATTGCAAGCACGAGCTCAAAAATTGCATGCAATCTTCAATTGGACATCGAGCTAAGGGCGACCTCGCTCGGAAGTCCGACCGCCTGCTGAACTATGTGTTGGACAAGATCTTTCTGTTCTTGGAAACGTTCCTCTATTCTTTCATTGCATCAAACTGGCGAGATAGCCTGTTAGAGTAGATTCAGCGTTGCTCCTCAGCGATTGCTCCGAAATTAAAGAGGCGGATAGATTTTATTAAACGGTAGTGATGTAAACATTTTTTTTCCGAAACAGACCATTTTTGGAAGAGCTACGGCAAAAGTGAGTTAGAAGGCACAAGCTTGTTAGAAAGCAAGATGCAACCGGTAGTTGTTCTTTAGGTAGTATCTTAATCTGAGCACTGGTTTCATGGCGCATTTGTTTCATAATCTTGCCATGCTTACCTAGCAAGCAGTCAATCTGATTATTTGGAACTAACAAACGAGTTGTGACGAAACTTGGTCCCCCGTCCTCGTCTTCCTCGTTGGATCTATTGCTACCATTATCGTCCACAATTCTGCCGTGAACTTTGAATAGAGCCCTTAGGACCTGTAACTGGTTCTACTATCTTTGGGTTCATCGCCCTCTCTTTTCTTGGCATAACTTTAACTTTTCTTGGAATCGCTCCCTGCCTTGATTTTCCCTACCACCACTTCCTCCATCTCGTTCTCTTGAGACATCTTCCCTCTCATGACCTTCATCCCTTGCCCTATCCCTTTCGCGTTCTCCATCTCTATCCGAGTCCAAGATAATGATCACTCTCTCGCCCATACTTGAAATTGCGTCCACAGTTTTTATCCTGGCACCGGTCTACTACCTTAGAGCTTTGATTATACTTCCTTGTTTGTCAATGACGCTTCCTTTCTTATACAGGGCTGAGGATCCTAAACACGGAATTATCATAAAGTTTTTAAGCTTTCTTTACAACAATGGAATCAAGATGTAACACATACGAAGAGCTATAATTCACACATGTTTCTTTTTCTGTTTTTTCAGTTTTTTATTGATAAGTTTATAAAATATGTTTATTGGGGCTTCATAAACACAATGCTGCTACAAAGTTGATCCAAATATGGACCTTTAAACTCATTACAATGAGCTTTCTAAGATCCCAATTTGAAGTATAGTTGTTGGCGGCTCTATCATTATGAGTCAGTTATCCATTGTGGTAATCCACTTTTTGTTTTTTGTCGGAACTAAAACATTTTTGAATAGTAAGTACCGCGGCAGCAGCTGTAAATAGTAATCGGTACGCGAAACCAGAGTAAAAAGAGGATGGAGGACAGTCAAGGGGTTTTGGGCTTAGGCCACAGTGGGAAGCTTGGGACGGAACGGGCGGTTCATGCTGAAGGATCAGCTTCGAGCACCTTCGGCGGTAGATCACTCATAACTTTCTCAATTCGTAACGCTTTGAGTTGTTTCGGGTCTTGTTGAAAAGAACTTGACGCGCTGGTTCTAACGAGCCCAAGAACTTGTGAAACGGATGAGAGGTCACCGAGTTATGAGTGTCGGAAGTTACTGATGGGGGGACCTTAGGCGGTAGAGCGACTTTGGCGGTACGCCTTCGGCGGAAGAACCGCCGGAAGATGCGCCTTCGGCGGTAGACGCCTTCGGGTCAACGCCTTCGACGATGCGGGAGAGTGCATTCGGCGGAAGAGTGAATCCCTCATAACTTTCTCAATTCGCAACGCCTAGACTTGGTTAGGGTCTCGTTGGAAAGAGCTCGACGCGCTGATTCTAACGAGCTCAAGAATGCCACGAACGGATGAGGACTCCGGGAGTTATGAAGGTCGCAAGATACTCAGCTTCTCGCCTACGAGTAGGCGAGTCCTATGCGCGGACGAGAGAAGTCTGCCTACGTGTAGGCGCTTCGGCGTCGGCGGGAAATCTGCCTTCGGCCCTAGAAATGCGCCTTCGGGGTTGGAACTTGTACGGCGCCTTCGGCGCCAGCGCAACAGCGAAGACGGACGCGGAGGCATGCGAGTAGGCGGCTAACGACGCGGACGCCTGCAAGTAGGCAGACGCCTGCGTGTAGGACGCGGACGCCTGCGAGTAGGCGGACGCCCACAAGTAGGCGGCTTGCGACGCGGACACGGACGCCTGCGAGTACATAGGCAAACGCCTTTGGCGGAAGAGTAAAACCTTCATAACTTTCTCAATTCTTAACGGTTTGACTTGGTTAGGGGCTCGTTGGAAAGAACTCAACGCGCCTGTTCCAACGAGCCCAAGAACGTTTCAAACAAAGCAGGGATCTGTGAGTTATGAGCGACAGGTGTGACTGTTATAGATAGGCGACTCCATGCGGACGGGAGACTGCCGCGCATAGGCGAGCGCCTACGCATAGGCGAGACTCACCTCCGGTGCAGCGCAGGAAAGGAAAGGAGCCGGCGGAAGATCCGCCTTCGGCTCAAGGGACTTCGGTGCCACGTGGCAGAAGATTCCCGATGGCGGAAGTTGGCAGGATTATGTCAAGTGTGGAACGCAGAACGGCGGGGCCCATATCTTTGCGATGGACGGTCGGATAAATCTGAAATTTGATGGGGCCGTTGATCTCAGCCGGCCACGCATGGCTGCAAATTTTCAGCCTCAGATCTTGGATGGAAAGGCGCTGGCGGCTCTGTACAGTAGGCTTAGGATTAAGATTTAGGGTTAGGGTTAGATTTAGGTTGTAAGTTAGAGGGGAAGGCAGCCGCCGACTCCTCAGGTGTAGGATCTGTTGCGGCTCGCACCATGGCATAGTGTTGTGTAGTGCTAGTTAGGACTTAGAAGGTATAAAGTAGTTAAAGGCGTCTTGCCTTGGGTTCTTTCCCAATTTTGGAAGTGCAGATCAGGAACTCATTTTCTCTGCGTGTTTGTGTCCTTAGTTCTGTCACCACGCACGAGGAGCTACATCTTAGCGATCCGCATTGTGTAGCTGAAGGCCTCCGGCCGAATGTTCAGAGCTAGTACATTGGTTAGAGACTTGAGTAGTTCGGATCTACACCTGCGGGTGATTGCCGATGCTAAGAGCCAGTGACTAGTTAGATACTTGAATAGTTTCGCCCCTACACCTTCGAGTGTTTGTTCCTGATTGTACTCCTTCGGGATTTTTCCCCTAAATGCCAAAGTGAAGTTTTGCTACTTCGTGTAAGCCTTGGTTGTAAATTCAGGTTACGCTGCAGTAGGTGCCTTTAGGGTAACCCCTGTAGTATTTCTGGGAATGACAAGTGCCTAAGAATTCGAACTCTTCAATAGACTGTTATGGTGTGTTACTGGAATGTTTCTCAGTGAGTCCTTCAGTGCGGACCTGTGTTCTCTGCGTGTTTTGTGAGTTGAGAGTGTTGTTCACCGCGTATGAGTGACTTCGATCCGAAGTAGGCAGTCCAAACCGGGTTTCCTACGCTAGCAGCAAGCTAGTGGAAGTGTTGTAAAAGCCGGAGTTGGGAGTCACTACCCGCAGCTTCGCTGAGTGTACTCTTGAGAGACCTTCCCCCTGAAATCTTGAGTAGAGGTCCTAACGGATCTCTGGGTTGTGTTTCTGTAGTTTCAGGTGTGTGTGTGTGTTACGCTGCACTGTGCGACCTCCGAGTGCGCTCCGAGTGGACACTTGCAGTATTTCTGGGAGTGACAGTCGCCTGAGAATTCAAACTCCTCAATAGTTTGTTAAACGTGACACGTTGTACCCTATGTGTTCCTCTGTCCCTGTGGGTTCGACCTTTCTACCACTATATTGCAATTTTAGCCTTTAGTGGGTTATTACATCCATCAGAATATGAAAAGATGGTTACCTGCCACACATTGTCATCAAGACATTCGAAGAAAAAATTGATTTATTCTATGTGATTTTTATGAAAAAAGTGAGGATGACAATCCCATCCTCACATGCGCATCCGATATGGCTGGTCCGATGCAGCTTCTCCACATGGATCTTTAACCCTTGAGAGATAAACAGACACTAAAAGTTACACATGGTCTACATGCACTTTTAGGGCAAGCTCATGAGAAGAAATGAAGTTAATGGTAAGTATCAATGTATGATATCAGATGCTGCATCAAAATGAGGTAGATACAATTTCCAGGTTTTAACATACTTTAAAGCAATTCGTATCAACCGACAAGGTTTTTGCCTAGTTTGGAGATGAAAACGGAATTCTAAAATTCGTGGCAGGACTTCAGTAAACCCGATTTCAATAAATAATGTTTAAAAGAAAATTCATACTTAACGACCGATAACTGAACTTTCTGAACACAACAAATTTTTATGCTTAAGTATTTACATTATCGCTTAAGCGGAAAAATCCGTATTCTAACCAACTGAAAGCTACAATGTGAATTTTCATGGATGACTAGGATGTCTCTAGAAGCTTTCGCTAAGAAATCTATGAATCTAAAGATATACTAACCGTGAAAGTTTAATAGTACAGGAAGATTTCTTGTCTCTGTCGTGGGACAATTTCAGGAGCTTAACGAGCTTATTTTTTACGAGTCGATCATAAATTATCAACTAGTCATCCTTACATTAAATTCCAATAGCATCATTGAATACCCAAGCCTCGTAGATCATGCTTGACAGAGTTCACTATGTTATCTATGAAGAGAGTTTTGTAAAACTGAACATTAAGCTTCAATGAAGTTCTTGGAAGAATAAAAATGTGTAGACGTCATGAACTGATTACTCATTGCCATGACAAATGAACGGGGAATGTCTAATGTTTTTAGCTTAATGTACGGACATGATAATACAAATGTAATTCTTATGAAATTTACATGTAAGTTCTCGAGCTTCCAGAATATAGCTAGCAGAGTAAGTCAATTTCTTCCCTTAAGGTTATAAAGCATTGAGCGTGGGCTAAATGTACGGACATGATCATACAAGTCTAATTCTTATGAAATCTATATGTACGTTCTCGAGCTTCCGGAATATGGCTAGCAGAGTAAGTCAATTTCTTTCCTTAAGCTTACAATGCATTGAGCGTGGGATAATATGAGATTCATACAAGTTATCTTGTGATTGTTGAATCTCAAGATTAATAAAAAAAATGAAACGAAAAGTAAATCCATGGACGTTGTGTTCCTAGTTCATTACGAAGGAAAGAAGTAGGAATAATAGTTGATTTCTTGTTATTCCTATTCTCTCATATATTGTTGGAATCTGACCACCTTGATGTTGATATGATAGTTACAAGTCAGTTCAAATCCTCCTAAAGATATATTGTTCTTGGGAAATTCTAAACGTAGACCTTGCATGCTCCTAGGTTTAGATATGCTATAGGTAGAGCTTCTCCAGTGGTACTGTACATGCTTTAGAGCACGTAGGTGCATGCGTCCCATGACTTACCCGATGTCGAAAATTATGTGTACAAATATTATATGACACTGACCCCTTTAACGTAGCAGAGATGTTTGGCAGAATTGGCAGTCAGCTATTAGTCCTCTAGTCTTACCTTTCAATAGAATATGCTTCATAATACTGAAACAATGGGGATCACAGTAGGACAGTGTGCGTGAGAGGACCTCGAAACTTCAAATTCACATGAAATTGTACCACTTTGCACACCGATCTTTGAACAGCAGTTAAATGTTAATAAAGGAATACGGATTTAATGGATATTTAAGATCTCCAACCATGTGCTTGGTTTTCTGGGTCTAATGTCGGTTAAATTATACAGATGGTCTTAGATTATAATTTTTGGGATATTCTTAAGTCATTGTTAATTTGGATTCATCTACTATTATAGGTGTATCTTATAGTCATGGTAACTTAACACAACACAGATTCTATGATGAAAACTATTCTATGATACATTGGAGTATATTTAAAGAGATTATAAGAGTTATTTGCATTTAATCCAAAACAAATCTATATAAGTACTGATGCATGTATGACTCATTGTGTTTGATGTTCCAATCACCAACAATTGGTGTTAGAGACTGAACGTGGTGTCAAGAGATTTCCTCAGGTAGCGCTAGACTTTCTTTGCATTGTGTAGGCTTGGCAGTTGTGGTTTTGCACCAACGTAGGTACAGTACACGAAAGCTAGGACTGATGTGCAGAGGTGAGAGCAGAGAGCATGATGCGGAAGAAAGGGCCTCGAGCAGAAAGCTGTACAGCCATGAAGAGATGAACTGCTGATGATCGGTGAATGCTACCATTGTTTTTAATCCAACGTACTCTTTGAGAAAGGAGCGCAAGCAGCATCTGTTTAATCGTAGGACTCGATCCAATAGCCTTTTTGCTAGTAAGCGAGCGAGGCTTTCATCAAGTTCAGACGCGCTTTTTGGCAAGGATCGGTTTGCTGTGGGGATGGATATACTATGCGCAGATTCGGCATGATTGAGAATATGGACTCTACTAGTGGCTCGTTGCAGACCGATCGGCAAGGATGAGATCCAATGCGACGAGCAATTTGAAGTTTGCAAGACAACAGATGCAACAGTGATGATCTACAAGCCTAGGATTGCATAGGAAAGCAAAGCAAAGAAGACAAGAGCAAGGCTGAAAATTTTGCCCATCTTACCTTTATCCCAAAGCAAATCATTCGTATTCAATCTAAATTCAAGATAGACTACCGAGTCTTCACAGTTTATGCCATATCTTTTGTAGAATGTTCTATGACACTCCATGTCATGAATAAGTGTGTTTTTTAATCACTAGGATTGCACAGATGTTTTCTAACCTTGTCACAAATTTAGGGAAAATATAAAACCAGTTGAAAAAAGTCCCAAGCAATTTTTGGAGCAACAATAAGATCTTAGACGCAACATTAAATTTAGGATATAAGTAACAGTACTTTTTTCTCCATTTTTATGTGAAAATATTTCTAAGAAAAATATTTTTCAGAATTAAATGTCTTTTCATAGAATTTTTTCTCAAAGAACAAAGAAATTTATTATTACCATCTGTAATTTTTTATGCCATATTTTAAAATACATGGATTATTCAGATTGCTTATGCTTTAAACTAAGACCCGTATCTTTCAAACATACATAAAAAAATACACCTTTACTCATCAATATTATCTACAATTTTGACTTATTATTATGTTTACAGTTGCATCTAATGCTTTGACGGAATATCTTGAAAATCATATAATAATTGAAAATCCATATTTAGCTTCTTTTTTTAATAACAATATCTTCATAATGAATTATTCATATCTCTTTTACATGTAACATTTTTCATTTATGATGCACAAGGAGTAAAGTATCATACTTTACTCCTTGTAATTAAGTAACTAACTCAATTTGTATGAATTTGAATTATGATTGAGTATTGTCAAATATGTCTTTTGCCTGCATTAAGTGATAAGATAAGTGATTCAAGATAATATTTTATTTATCACTTTAATTAGAAATAATTGAACAAATTATTTTTTAAATGATACTTGTGTGTATATAAAAACTTGAAATTAGATGAGATAGTAAGTTCAAGCTTTCAAAACCAGGTAGAAAATTGGCAATATTTTGATTTTCGTAATGAAATTATTGTATAGTAATTTAGATTTTGGTATTTTTTATATTAAAATGACAGCATTATATTTTTTGGCGTTCAATTCTTTAAAAAAAAAATTATATACTCTTGAAATCTTATAAAATTAATTCAAAAAGTTTTGTATTAGAAAGTTTCAAGTAATTTTTCTTGCAAAATTCAATTATCAATTTTATAAAGGATTGAATTTTATATTTATCATCACATTATAAGTCAAATTCATATTTTCAAAAACATATTTTTATATATAATTTTAAATCAGATCAAGCATGATTATTTTCAAAATGAAATGCAAGGATTCAAAATATTATTATTCAATTAATATTCAAAATAAAATTCAAATTAGTCAAAATAAAATAAACTTGAAAGAAAACTTGAAAAAAATAAAAGAAAATAATCAGATTTTGTAATCATACATGCAAGAAAATAAATTTGAACCATCAACAAATAAAAAATATTTATATTTTTAATTTTATATCTTAATAATTTCATTAATGAATTTCTTCAAGTTTAATAAATATAACAACCTATATGCTGACATTTGTATTGGTTTGAAGAAGAAGAAATATCTTGGAAGAAGAGAAATTTTTTACTGCGCAATGACATCCAATTTTTGTTGAACTTATGAGATGCAATAATGTAAAAAATAATATATTATTGACTAAGAATAAAATTTAGAAAAAAATTAATTAATGATTAAACTATTATTTAATAAAAAATTAACAATCTATAAAGTGAACAAAAATTTGAAATTTATTTATATGCTATGAATTAACTCAGGTATTCTAGTAACTTAGGTTAGCTAGATTAGGCTTTAGCCTTTAGATAAATCTTAAACATCAAAACTCTATAATAATGTGACTATATAAGACAATTGGCAAAAGCTTTTAGTGATACTTTAGATTTTTTTCCGTCAGGAAAGTTAAATTCAAGTTGTTTTCAATAACATAATCTGTAAAATTTTACCAGAAATCTCTAGTGTCATTGTGTCTATAGGATGTGAGCGCTTCTCAGCTGCATGTGAAAATCGTGCAACAATCGATTTCAAAGCATTTATTGACGATGATTTCATCTATTCAAGACTTGGAATTCTTTACTCAATTATTCAAAGATGTAGCAAGAGGCTATCAAAATGCACACGAAGGCATGACAACATGACAAAAATTGGAAGACAAGAATGGAAAAACGAAGAAACTACTATAGCATAAAAAGAAATTGGAGTTCAACCATAGTTAGTTGGATGAATTGGAAAGATGTGGATTCAAGTACAGTATATCAAAGTGACTAGATGCTTCTTTGTACCTACTATCACCACTAAGAAATTATTTTCGTGTGTGTTGGTAGCGTTGCAACGATTGCCAGTTTTCGGAGTTGGAATTTCATGGCATATTTTGGATGAGTATCCATATTCATGATCATATGCAAAGAATCTGCATTGCGAGGTTTTCAACTTCCTAGCGTTTGTGCTGTTAAGACTTGAATGACATGCTCTTTGATGTTGCTTATCAGCCAAAGGGTGGCCATGGCAATGTTACGGCCAGATCATCAAGACATCCTTTAAAGAATTTACGACTTGTCAAGGATAGCAATTTTGATGATCGGAACGGAGGAAGTGGAAAATTGAATTTGACGATGATTATCTCAGTGCTGTTGGCTGAGTGAGTAATCTTGGGAAATTTCCCCCCCTGAATATAGAGTGCAAGGTCGGGTGTGATTCCTGCGGGCTGTGGTTGAACAATTTTTAGGTTGTGTGTGTGATTATACTCTGCTCTTTGGACCTTCGGTCGTAATCGAGCAGTATCTTTTGGGAGTGACATCTGCTTGAGAAGTAAAACTTTTCAATAGAATGTCAATTCGTGACACTACTTGGTTCTCTGGTGTTGTTTCTGTCCTCTTGGAATCGGATCTTTACCATTATGCTCCATTTCGATAATTATTTGCTATTACACTTGCACAAAGTTGCCTTTGTCTAATGGTAAAGTTGTCAAGATTAATTTCTAAAAAAATTGTGAAATGTGTCCAAGTAATGGCGTTATCTTCATGCTAACTATCTCTTTATTCATCACTCAAGTCTAACATTCATTGACATTCCAAAATGATTTGTAAACAGAATCTTTTATTTATGAATTAATCCAGCACACAAAAAACTTTCCTAACGTGCTTGAGAGTACTTTCTATATCTCTTTATTTATACTAATTGAAATTTTATTATAATATAATATGATGATCATCATTTAACTTACTTTTGTAAATATAATTATTTTTAGATTTGATTAATTTTCATTTTGTGACAACATGTCATTGATTTACTAAACCTCTTAAA
Organism: Marchantia polymorpha subsp. ruderalis; assembly: GCA_037833965.1. NCBI lineage: Eukaryota > Viridiplantae > Streptophyta > Marchantiopsida > Marchantiales > Marchantiaceae > Marchantia > Marchantia polymorpha. The sequence continues at coordinate 18,006,732 of AP031355.1, forward strand.
AGCTTTTTTGTACTCAATTTAAAGTCACAACTTGCTCTTTGTGAACTGAAAAATCTAGTGTTTTCACTTGCTTAGTCTAACTAATTAAAATTTCATATCATATAGTCAAATCAATTAAAATTCAACATATGATCAAAGTCGTCTTACCTTGGACTTTGAACTTTGATGTGAAAAAAATTTGTAATGTTTACTTATAACTTTTTGAAGGAGTCTAATCAATTCATCAAGTATAGATTTGATAGTTAAACTTAGTTATAACTAGCTGAACTTAGTCATAATTCAACTAACACGGGTAAAATTTTTGGTTAATTCTACTATTAGCTTACACATACAAATATTGTTTCTAGTCATCATTATTGTACATTGATGATTTAGGCCTTATACTTTTGCCAAAAATCATAAATTCAAGTTACTTTTGACTTATTTTTCTCTAAACAGATGATGGTGATATGATGGTCATGATCGCTAATAGCGATCATGATCATCATATTGCACCCTATCATATATTGCTACTCAAAACTTTATGGTCATTATTTTGAGAAACTCTTGACAATAGTTCCCTGCGTGATATATGCAAAAGATTTTTGCTCCTGACTCATATGTCAAATGCCGTGAAGTTGCTAGATAACAAATCTTGCAACAATCAATATGTTAGCTTATTCCAACATGAATAGAAAAAAATCAATCAAATTTTGGTTGATTCCTTTCTATTGGCTGATTGAAAATTTTATTTTGGCATAAAAATCTAGTCAAGATATTGAGCAACTAGCATGTATCAACCTTGTTAATTTGATACTTTGAGATTTTCAAATACATTGTGTTGATACCAACCCAAACATGAGTCTTTCAAACCTAGATTTGAATACTATCACATCATGCATGCATATCTATAATTTTACCTAGGAGCAATTGATTCTTCAGACGTGTGAGCTATAGCGTCAACAAACGCAATAGAGAATATTGCAATATAATATTGCAATTCTCATCAATATCAACTCATTGAAACCATATTAGAAAAGTTTGTGTTAAAGTATGAGATGTTGTTTGTCCAAAAATTTTTATCCAAAAAAATGTTCTCAACGTTAAGCTGATTCTCTTTTAGTATTACCTCAAATCGCTTTTTGTTAGCTCCTCATGATTTTAAAAGATGAATTATAATCTACATGCGCGTGTTCAAAGATCCTCACACAATCTTTTCACTCATCAATCAACACAAACTTTCATTGAATCTTTTTGATAATTTGAAAATCCAAACTTTTCATTGATGAAACAATACCTTACACATGTACTTTTTCAAACTTGCTTGATATGTTCTTGTCTAACTCTATATTTATAGAATTTAAGAAAGAATTATAACAATTTATGATAATTACTATCTACCTTACTTTCACTAAGATTAATCTTGATAGGCACAACTATGTACGATTATGAGTAATTCTAATTAACAATAGTACGAAGCAACACATCATTGGCCTATCTAACTTTTTTAAAAGCTATTTTGTCCTAAAGTTGAGATGATAAAATGCAATTATAAAATATTGAAAACTCTAAAATCTCAAACTGCCACTAAGTCAAGCTTAAGACTAGTCAAATCAACCAGATTTAACATATAATTAAATAGTTGAATTATTAGAATCTAGACTTTGATATGCGATAAACTATTAGTGTTCATCTATAACGTCCCGAAGTGTCTTAATTATTTTTTCATGTATAAATTTGAAAGTTAAAGTTAGTCCTAATAAAACTAATCATGATCAATTTCTTAGAAAATTCTTATAGAGTTGTTTAAATTATGTGCTTCATGTGCGAGCCAAGGATATACCAGTTTATAGTTTGAATTAACTCGCAGCTTGATGTGAGCTTCATAGACTTTTCTTGAATTATTTTGGACCCGTCGTTTTGAAGCTATTGCTCTCTGGCTCTTTTCTAGACTATTTCGCTATATTCGCAATCATATGCGTCATAAAAAAAATTTATTTGCTCTCCACAATATCTTTGATTGATGATCGCTTGTGTAATTTGTAAACTCTACATGCCTTGCATTGTATACGTTGTACAGCTGGAAAGTCGTTTTTGTTCTGCCTTTGATTTCTTGACCTGATATGACGTGCTCCATGGTTTATGAGGTGGACCGGATTTATGGACTAATTTGGTCTCATCTTCAAAACGATGAGAAAGAAGGGCCTGCCAAAGCGTGGCTTCTTCCTTCTGTCAAGATTGTCTCCTTATACTACTTTCCTTCACGACTTCCCCTAGAAGCTGAACCAGTGGTCGGAATTGTCACACAATTGTTATCCCACCTCATAGAATTTCGCAGTTTCTCCACAGTCGAGTTGTTCCACCAGCTGGTCCGAGTCGTTTCAAGTTTAATACAGTCCAAGTTGTTGTCTTCACCTTCCACGTCCTCAACCTAAACAACTGATGTGTGGAAATTGCGTAACGAGGCAGCCGGTGAAGTAGGAAGAATGAAGATCAAGGACAACTAGAAAACCTAACCCATATCCTGCGAAGCAAGGGAAAAAGAGACCAGGATCTGTTTTCAGCATACTGAGGCAATTTGTCCCGCCCCTCCAACCACCGGCTTACATTTGGTGGAAACAATCCAACCAGACCGTCCAAATCTTCATTGAGGAGCCAGCAACCTGATGAAACTTCAAAGCTTATTTTATTTTGCATGAAAGGAGTCTACTAAATCCGACGACCTCACTTGACACAATCGCGCAATTGCCATCATCCACTGAGTTCTTGAGGGATTTTGACGACAAAACCTTGCCTTGCACAATCCTAAAATCGTCCCGTCTTCAGCCTCGATCTCCTACAAGATTCTATGTTGAAATAAACGAACTTTTTGTCAACACACGACGCCATAGCACAAAATGAAAATGAAGTTCATCTCCGCAGCAAAGCTAGGTCTAACTGCTGGAAGCTCTGATACCAGTTGTAAAATTATTTTTTTACAATCTACGAAAACACTCTTGGCTATTATAAAGATTACCAAAACATCAAAACACACATACAATGCAACTTTTAGAAAAAAATTACTGAAATTACAATCACACACATAAACAGATACACCAATACATCGTGCTTCGCCACTGAGACTACGTCCACAGAACACATAAAACTGTACTGATAAAAACCCTAAATTGTTTGTCGTGAGCTTTGGCTAGATTTAGTTTATACTGACAGCAAAACTTAAATTCAAACCAGGGTTAAACTATCTAAGTGAAACAAACCTAAATTGATCACTAAAATCTAGACTTTTTCATTCATCAAAAAAACTGTCAAGACTATAAATATTCAGAATGCAAAAAAGTGAATGTTTTTTGAAAGTGTAGATTCAAGTGAAATGTATTGTAAAGAGTAGTAAAGTGTCCCACATTGAAACAAACCACTACCCTCTCAACCTCTTTGCCCTCCTAAAGCTGACACTTATGAGTACTACGTCTTGAATCATTGCAACCATGACCAAAACCATGAATTGAGTTCTAAAGCTACAACGAGGTGGATTTTAGGGTGGACATGGGACAGGAATGGGAAGCATTATAGACTTCAGAATTGTTATCGTCGAGTTTCCACTTCAATATAGAATGGACTCCCAGAACATCATTCTCTGGGTTGCCTTCACTTTTTGTATGTGAAGTTTCGGCCCTTTCTTTCATATTGCAGCGCGCTGAGCAGACTCCAACTAATTAGGTCGTAAGATGCTGCTCTCAACTTCCATCGAGTTCTCCAACAATGAGCGCTTAGAAAAGATCCCTTCCCAACAAAGTTCGCACAATAGGCTTACAATCATCTTCTCGTAAAGCTTGCAGCAAACAGAAAAACAACGTCTTTGAATACCAAAAATAATTATTTTCATAATTATTTTCAGCACATTTCGACTTATCAATGATATATAAGAAGCAAATAAATAAGAAACACCAATTAAGATCAAAGAAAGGAGCAAACTGATTACTAAGTAGACAAATATAGATCGTTTCTAGAAATACATGACTGATATGTATTCATGAAGCACTTATACGAAGAAACAGAAACGGGAGAATTCGAAGGACCTCGTATGATTAATTGATTCCGTTGGTTCGTTAACACTCAACTACTTTCGGGGGAGAGTACAAAAGAGGCAAGTACAAAGTAAATAACAAAAAGGAGATTAAGCACGAGGGGAAATATGTGCTAGTGCACCTCAAATATCCAAACTATCCTAGAGTCGAAGCGACCACAAGAGCTGGAGTGTCAGTTGTGTGTATGTACGCGTGTGCCATGCGTCTCTAGACTCGGAATCTAGGATACGGAATATATGGATGAGAAGATGCTGTACTCGGCAGGACAGTCAGGCAGCGCTGCAAAAGCATCGACACCATCAATGTTTGACCCTGCCAGTTATTAATGTGTAGCGCGTGTAAGGATGCCGCCATCCTAAATCTACCACTTAGACGAACTTTTTGAGAAAGGCAAATGATGGAAACTTGGCTCTTCGAGCAAAACTTTTCGAGTCAAATGTATTGGTCGCAAAACAGTGAAAGAACGAATTCGTTGTGACACTATTCGCTACGAATTGTGCTCGAAAGAAGCACGGCAGAGAGAGAGAGAGAGAGAGAGAGAGATGGATGGAGGGAGTGTGTGTGCGCGCGCTCTTGTGTGTGTGCTGTTTTTAGACAAACTGGGGACCACATGCCATGCTCAAAGACAGTGGATAACTATCTGATTTGAAACCTCCCTGTCTCATCTACGACGTCCTATGTTCTAGGAAGCCCATCTGGTCGTTCTCATTGGTCTCCTGTCAAATGACAAGTAACATACCGAACGACAGATATTCCTACCGTGCCCTCCATTTGCTGGATGTAGGAACCAGTGAAATACCAGACATGGTCTCCCACAGAAAATCCAGCTCCTAGCTCGTTGAGGAATTGAATATCGTCCATTTGTCTTAAGTCCAATGCTATCTATTTTCGTGAGAGATGAGATCTCGCTTTACATACCTCTATCAATCACATGTTGATTGTTCATTTTATCTCCTAATTTTTTTGGTGTTGTAATATGGTCTATGAATGTTACTCGATTCTCCCAGACAATAAACGAAAGGACAGCGTTCGGGCGTTTTTCACTTGCTTGATTATACGGCATCGCAGCTGTAGTTTAGTTTTTACTCCAAGGGATGGAAGTTAATTTCCATACTGGGCATACTTGCCGCTGACATTGCGAGGAGCAATAACTTTGCATGTGCTAGCTCGCAGCCGTGATACAAAAGTTGCATTGACGCGTAAACCAGAAAGGCTAGCGTCGTGTAGGTTCGGAAAAAAAGACTCGGCGTGATGGATGCATTGCCCTTCATCTCTTGTCATCATTCTATGGATGGGAGGAGATAACCTTCAGCAGACATCTACTTTAGGCTCCCTTTCGGATAGAATTGCATAGCTTTTTCCTGTCATCATCAGTTTGGTTCATAACGGTTTCATTCAATATACTCAGATATTCAATCGCCTTGATACAAACGCCATAACAAGCACTTGAATAACTAGTCATATATACCAAGCCGAAGCTAACAATCGAAGGAATCCAGGCAACCGTCGCCAACATGCATAATACTTCTGTGTAAGAACGCGGCAAGGATTCTCTCGTAATCAAAGACCTACTAATTGGAGCTTCACCTGATGCTGCTACAATCTGCATGCTCTAGTTGTACATGATAGCAGTCTTTCGACACCAACTACCGCACACAAATTGGCCTCAATCGTGAGTCACGAGTTTGACACAAAGACGAAGGAGTCGGCATCAATAAAATGATTCAGGAGATCACCGACATAATCAGCGATGATCAGGACTGCAACTCTTACGTCGCCTTCGGAGGTTCATGGAGTGAAGCGCAAATTGTGACGAAATGAAGATCCGGGCCAGGGAAGATTCACGAAGCCCCGAACTCAAGGGTGGAACCATTCTGCCGCGGATGGGGTCGATTGTGCCCGTGAATCACAGAAAGAGAGGATAGCAAGTCCACTGCACAAGGGCACAGCCGTCGACGTACGATCCATCCACATTCAAGCAGCGGTAGCCGCTTCGATCGTAGACAAGCTACAATCGTACTCGGGCCTAGTTGACAAATCATGGGACGTGAACTGTTGCACTGACAAGAACACTAGTCGTAGTACATCGCATGGTTCTCGTGCATGGACTGCTGCCCACAGGATACGCGAGGATATGGTGCATCTATCCTCAAAACCTCTTCTCCTCGGGTATGTGCGATGAGCGTGCAAACTCAAAAGTCTGACAGCTCAGTTGTCATCCCGTCCAGTGAAGAAACTCACCGCTCCCCGTCTCCCCGACCCTTAGGCGCAATAAGTACATCTAAAAATCGGGATGAGAAGAATGACGAGCCCCACGATGGACATCGACCTCCATCGCCTTTTCCTCGCTCGGTACGTGCCGTCGCGCGACGGGTTCATCGGCCCGTGCGACCGTCGCGAGCGAACTCATGTTCGCGCCGCGACCGTGAGCCGAATCAAGCAGCGAGAAGATGGACGTCTGCATGGCACAAGCAAGGAGCGCCAGATCGGAAACGGTTGAAGAGAAGCCAGCGTGGATAAAACAAGACACGAGGCGGTCCCATGTTTCCACGTCTAGTTTGACTTGCTTACTGTATCTGGCTAGTCCGATGGCCCCATTGTCCTACGAAACGAACAAGCGTTGTGAGTTCTGGATCTAGCGTTGCGCGCAGGCGGACGGGCGCTTTCGCAGTTGACGTCATCATCTGCGCACGGCCACGTCAAGCCTGCGGTCAGCCCTTTGAAGCTTGCCGTCTTGTCTGGGGAGGAGGTGGAGGAGGGTGATGTCTGGACACGATGCGTCCAGTTATCCAGCGGGGCTGTCCCGATCGGGCACGTCCGTCGTCGCCTTGCCGGAGTGGGACGAGAGCATAAAAGGCGGAACGCGCGGGGGAGTCAGGACATTGGCTCGCTGGTCGTCGCTCGTCGCTTCAACGGGTCGAGATTTGGAACATCTGCTGCAGCCATTATGGCATTCTCTCGAGCTTTGGCCTTCATGGGCCTGGTTCATCTGATGATCCAGAGCTCCATCGCATACGACCCGACGATCACCACCGACTTCGGGCTGATGGGTGCCGCGAGCGGTGCGGACTTCACGTCGACGGCTTTCGAGGCCGACAAGCTTCCAGCTGACCCCGCTGCCGGTGGGCTGGTGCTGGTGCCCCAGTTTGTTGGCCAGTTTCCTGGCCTCACAGGTCTGGGCATCTCGTCGCTGTACTTCAAGCTCGGAGCTGGGGGTCTGGTTCCCCCCCACATCCACGCCCGTGCCACAGAGCTCTTCATCGTGCTGAAGGGAACGTTCTACGTGGGATTCGTCGACGGAGCTAACAAGCTCTACACTGCCACGCTTTATCCCGGAGACCAGTTCGTTTTCCCTCAGGCCTTGGTGCACTACCAGCTAGCGGGTGACTCGGCAGCCGAAGGCTACTCTTCTTTCAACAGCCAGAATCCAGGAGTGACCTTGATCGCCTCCAACGTTTTCGCTTCCACTCCGGGCATTCCAGTGGGCGTGCTCTCTGCTGCTTTCGGGACCGATGCCCAGACTGTCATGAAAATCAGAACTGCCCTCGGCGGCTGATAGGACCAGAAACGTAGCTTACGGCAGTTGAGCTCCGCGAGTGTAAGTGGACACTCGTGTTTTGAAAATTGCTGCCAGAATTTCAAAAGTATGTCATCGGCGTACATCTGATCCATACACAATTCTCAGTGTCTGCTGTGGTTTCGCTTTCTACAAGTAATAAACTCTCCAATCTCCTCAGTAATGAGAATTTTACACCTTACACTTTTTTCGCTGCTTTGAAAACCGTCTGCTATGTGCAATGTTCTTTTACTGTTGGCGGTGGGATCTGTCGATAGCAAGCGAATGACAACTCGGAAGGAGACATCATTTGTCGTGTTTTGCGCTCAACACTGATTCTGATTCTTCTGAGATAAACCCACGATCGTCCACTCTATAAGATGTATGTGTCTGATAGAAAATTAGTCTGATGATTATATATTGCACTCTCGGTCCACAGCAAATTTATATGACATTTACTGCTGCCGAACATTCAGATATAACAATATACTGCAGAACGGGCGAAAGTGTATTTGTAAAAAACTGCATGCCTCAGTGCTCATTTTCTGAAGATTTTCTATCGTTGAAAATGCCATGCTGTTTGTATAATATTTTTTCGGTTACTCATATATGAGAGGAATCGCACAGACGAGAACAACGTCTTCAGCAGCAATTTTGCTTAGATTATGATTGCAACCTTTTATTCGCGTTCTACCTTTCTTACCGGGTCATACTTCCAAGTGAAAACTTTTCCAGTAGAAAATTCAGATTGAAGTAAACTAGTCTTGCTCTCAAAGCGGGTACTAGTCTTGGCTTAAAAATTGTATAAATGTGCTATAGTTATGATTTTTAATTACTTCATTATAATGGTATATGTATTATCGTGCAAAATTCATAACATATTGTTTACTCTTGTAAGTTTATTATTAGTCATCAGCTAGTTTTGCAATCTAGAACCAAAAGCAGCAGTATAATGTATCAAACTCCACATGTTTGCGTCAAATTAGCTGATGAGTAAACATTATGTTATTTGTAAGACTGGTCTTGCAAATGTGAATGTTCTTCAACTTCTGAAAAGGGTAGAGGGATTTCGATGCAGACATGTGGATTTTGGTACATTGCGCTGCTGCTTTTGGTCCACAGTAAATGTGAAGCTTGTTCCATCCTCAAGTAATGACATGATCCGGAAGGGAGAATGCAAATATTTTTGTCAGTGAGAAATTATAGTAGAGTTAGGGCGCAAGCTTGAAAGATAGAAGTGTAATTCATTTACAGATGCTAATAAATACAGTCAGACCGATTACTAGTCAGGAAGGAAATTATCTGCACGTCAATGTACTAATATCTCGGCAAGTGATGCAATGAACGACACAGCAGTGAGCCGAATCATCTTCGGTGGTGAACACAATCGCCTCCTGTTCAAAATGCAGCGAGGTTTAACAGATAATATCAATTATCAATTATCATGACATGCATCCGGCAAATTTTACCTGAACTCTGGTACGTGTTCAGTGCATGAATGGAGAGTGATAGCGGCTGGAGGCAGTGACAGCATTGGCAGTGAGAACCGTCAGGGAGCAGAAGAAGTCTAACAGTATCTATGATTCCTAACGAAGTTTCCAATTAAAAAATACACTGATCACAGAAAAGCCTGAGAGCACAAGCGTACTCAAACAGCTTGAAATCTTGTCAAACGTCGTTCTTCAAGGTAAAATACATTTAATTTGGGAGAAATGATAACATAGAGTCGACTGAGCACCGAGAGAGTGCCAAACTAGTTAACTATCCGGTTGAATCTAGCAAACAAGTCGACCGAAAAAATTGTCCCTTCTGGTAACTGAATCCTGGCCCTATCATAACCAGTCTTTGGAGAGCTTAGCCCATCAGAGCCTTTCTGATGTTCATCACGGTCATGGCGTCGACCTTGAAGGCAGCTTCCAACACACCGCTGGGGATCTCGGGCATAGAGGCGAAGACGTTCGAGGCGATCAGAGTCACTCCGGGGTTCTGGCTGTTGAATGCAGAGTATCCAGTTGCGGACGAGCTTCCGGCCATCTGGTAGTGGATCAATCCCTGGGGGAAGACGAATTGGTCACCAGCCTTCAGCTTGGCAGAGTAGAGCTTGTTGGCGCTGTCGACGAAACCAACATCCCAGGTTCCGGAAAGGACGAAGAAGATTTCAGTAGCACGAGCGTGGAAGTGAGGAGGCACCAATCCTCCGGTTCCGAGCTTGAAGAAGAGGGAGGAGATTCCAAGGCCAGTCACTCCGGGGAATTGAGCTGCGAATTGGGGCACCAAAACGAGTCCTCCTGCAGAGGGGTTTGGTGGGAGCATGTTGGAGCTGAACGCCCTGCTGGTGAAGTCCTCGCCGGTGCTGGCGTTCATGAAGCCGAAGTCCATGGTGATGGTCGGATCGTAGGCAATAACTCCCTGAATCACCAGGAGAGCCAGTCCGAGAAGAGCGAGCTGCTTTTGGTTAGCCATGATCGAATGCAGGAGCAGAGAGAGAAACAAAGCAGAAAACTTCGGTAGGCTTCGAATGTGAGTGAGCGAAGTGCAGTGTGATGTTGATGGCAACTGAACCTCTGCTTTATATGCGAAGTTTTCCGGATCAGGAGGCGGATGCAGGCACTTAGCTGACAAGAATCATCTGGTACTGTAACTACAACACGTCAACGAGGTTGCAGTTCCACCACCAATCGAACTATTTGCGATTTTAATCCACTGAAGTGACTTCGGAAATCACCGTGTTTCGAAATTATTACAATCATGGGAAAAGTAAGCCCTCTATGACCAGAGGAATGTTTGATTCATATAAGTGACCGCTGAGAGGCCTTGGAACCCCGAGAATGGCTTCCAGAAAGGAAGGGAATGTTGGTAAAATTTTCAAGCTTATCGCGAGAATGCCTTCAAGGGCACAAGTCCAAGGGACATCATTCAGAAGTCAAATCCCAGGCTGTAATTTCCCGGTGTGACTGGACAGAACCATTCGAGCCTGACTGGAAGCGGGTTCTGGTTTGAGACTGAACTTTTTATAGAGTGCCATTATCGATTCGAGCTGGAACTGCCACAAATTTTGGACTGTCTCGGGAAGCAAACAAAATTCATCTTTTTGCACCACTGCCTTCTGGACAGGCTTGCGCTATCCGGGGTCGCAATTAAGACGCGAGAAGAATGCATGCGGGAAATATGATGGTCCAAGTCCACATTGGATCGGGGATATTTCCGGTCTCCGAACTCTGAGACAGTGCGCTTCTTTTGTCGGCGAGCACTTGAACTAGGTGCTCGAAGCCAACATTTAAGAAGCGAGATGCACGCATGCGCGTTATTAGATTGGCCTCTTCTTCATCCCCAACTGCCGACTGAATTACTTCCCCATCACCACGTTACGGTGATAAGTGGTCGAGAGTTGTTTTCGATTTACAACACAATTATATAACCTCCTGTCCTTCTGCCTAATTTAAAAACTACCCACCATGAATATCCGAAGCATCGGCCCACACAGCTAGTAACTCTGATTATTGTCTAATTCGTGTATTCTAAATGAGAAATCTCACAAATTTTTTCAGCTATGATTCAGTGTTCACAATTATAATTCAAAACAAGTTAGCATCTTCCACATTGATTCTAGTCATATAATAACTCCAGTGATTTAAGTACTTGTTTTAGGTGGATACCTGATTTGTGAGAAGATAAATCCATTTTTAGTTACTCAGAAAATTGTTTGAATTCTTCCAATATTGAAAAAAATTTATTTGCCCATTTTTTAATTCTATCATGGTCAAGCGACAAATTTCCTATAATTTTTCCACACTACTTTGGAATTTGGAGTATATAACGTTGTGCATCACATGTTTTTTATTATACATTAGAACTGGATTATCTTGCAAATATGTTTTTTAACCTTCTTCTAATAAAGTATCACCTAGATCTATTTTTTCAGGGCTCAGAAAGTTTGACGTGTCTTGATTATTGTCATTTTTTTGGTACAGTTCACACTCTTCTATCGTCATGACTATTTGCATAACGGAGTTATTATTTTCATATTGTATGCTTTGACTCTTCGAGAAGATACTTCGGTGATCTCTTATTCATCAAGAATCATTATAAAATTCTCGAGTCTCAAAAGTGAACATATGAAATGTAAAGATTGATCTCCTCAAACTGATTATTCATATGTTGTGACCTATTTAAAAAATTTTGATCTCGATAATTTGGTTATAAGGCTTTATCTTAGAGTCTCAAAAGTGAAGATGTCAATATGTAAAGATTGATATTCTCGACGCTACCACTTCTCATTTGAAATTTCCTCATGCGGGTATGACAGAGTCTACATTTTCTGTTGGTTGGAGTTTACAATTTTGTCTCACGCCACGTAGATATTGCATTAATCTATGATGTATTGTTCGTAGATAATTCACTTTTGTTGTAAACCTGTAGATCTTGTTTGATGACCTCTCTTCTTATATTGCTGCTCCATCCACTGATATTCTATCATGAAGTATTTTAACATGTACATCTACATGTGACAAGAATCTGAATTAAGTCATGTGTATTTCCTATGTTATATGGAGGGATAATTTATTATGAAAGATGGAGGAAGTAAGCTACAATTTTTTTCTATTTCAAATTCTTGGCATCTTGGAAATCCACGATCCGTGATAGTGTATACGATTGTGAAAAGAACACGATTGTATCGTCTCTGTGTATCTTCACAACGTACAAGAGCTTTAACTCGGGAGACACAAGCCTCTAGCTATTTTATTGGGTCCATAGATCGGACTAAAGAACCACTAGCTACCTCAATGGAATCACAATTTCAACACTTTTTACACTCATTTCTCAGTGGATTTAATAATTAGTTGTATGTGTATATACTTCTAGGTATGTTTACACTCTTGATTTTTGGCTCGATCGTGTATTATGATTCTAAAGAGATTTTGCGACGTTTTGATCTATATATCTACATCTTTACTACGCAGTTATAAATCTGATATATACTAGATGCAGAAAATGCTCAATGTTTCTTATTAGAAGCAAAGAGAAAACTTATTAGTATGGGTTAATCAACTCACATACCCTCATGTGATTATAACGTTATGCTTTCACCACTTTTCAACGTGTGTGCTACTACCAACTCCTTGTAGCCTTCTTTGGATTCATTCCCCTGTATTCGATATCATCTGCTATTTCCCTCTTAGTTTCAGTACTCTGAATGATTCACCAATTTTATAGCCGGTCTCAGTTGAAGTTCTCATTTTTCATGTCTATCTCCATAACTCTCTAGCTATGCTGATCTTGGTATACATTCACTTCACTAGCCCCCGTCTTTTGTTTTGCAATCGCCACTTCCAATATATCAATATATGCTAATGGCAATGGGTTACTCCCGACTTTATCTCCCGTTTTTTATTCTATCGACAAAAATTGCTTATCCAAACCCACTGGGCAAGTAATTAGCAAAAGAATAGTCAAATCTCGAGGCTGGGCTAGTATTAAGCTACTTCTTCTGTTTACTGTACTTGCTCTCTTCTTCTGTCCAGTATCTCCAGTTACTAGCTGATACTTCTTCACTGAGCAACACATCGAATATATTTTCTCTCCATTGTTCGCTTATGCTTTTGTTCCCGTTTGCATTAATTGTCCCTAATGATCCTCTTCTCATCGTCGTACTAGCCTTCTCTCGTCTTGCTACACTTGGCTAGGACTGGACCTCCTCTTCTCCTGTTTACTGTCTCAGGTTCTTCAATATCTCTGTTCTTTGCCACCAACTCCTGCTCTTCTTCGTCCTATAGCAGCTTTCAGTCTCAGATGTTAATGGGGCATCACCTTTGGCCTTCTCAACTTCCATTGATGTCTCTTTGTGTGGTTCAACTCGCAATTTTGCAGCAGATGCCCTCTCTAATGTCATGCATCTGGGTACTGTATACTCTGCACTCAATTGCTCCTTTCCACCCGGGAGTCGATGCTTCGATTAGAGACGAACAGTCCTTCTTCCTGAATCTCTTGGATTCTATTGAACCCAGAAGCTCCCGTTCATTCTCCTCCGTCTAGCTTCCTCCAATTGTTCGTCAGCCTGATTAGCTTCAAGAACGCTGAAATCTGAAATCTGAAATCTCTCCTGTGTACATTGTTAATCTGGAATGCTCACTAACCAGAAATTCTTTTCTCTACGCGGACTTCCCTCATTTATGCCTATATTTCCAACTTTATCTATTTCAGCTGAAGGAGTTCGATGGCTTGAATCTCGGCAAATGAATAATTGGGAAGTTTTCCCAAAACTTAAATATTGATCTTGTGTCTGACCCTAGCTGCGCTCCGCCATAGCCAAGACTTTGTCGAACTTTTTACTTTACACTAATCGCGTTTCAAGTACGCTAGGAGACAAAGCATCTCATGTCTCTTGCATTAATATGGCACCAGATGCTGTGGTCAAAAGTGGCTGTGTCGTGCGCGGGCTCAGAAGATTGATGAACAGCCCGACACCACAACCAGTTCCTGCCGTCGAAGGCAGGATAAACTATGGCGGGCACAGCTCTCCTCGCGCTCACGCGCTCGACGACGCGTTGTGGGCAAGTCGGAACAGGGTTGACACTTTACAGCTGTGACTTGCAGTGAACATTTGAAATTGTGATGTACCGAATCAGTGCTACCGTATCCTGATGTTGACCTAGGTTCATATGGAGCAGGGCATCCAACTTCCTGCGCTTCCTGGTCTCTGTGAACCAAATTGTTGCCCCCTCCGACAGCTCAGATGACAGACACCATGGGCTTTCGAGTTGTGATCGTCGGATGACTGCCAAGTTCAAAAACCTCCGGTCGGATAATAAGGCGACTTCATGGTTCACGTGTTTCCCCGAGAGCAGCTTATCTCGCGACTCTCAAGAGGTCTCGTGTGACCTGATGAGTCGTAATGTTGGGAAACACAATTATCCATCACCACATGCTCCAGAAGCTTATCCAGTGCTGCGAAATTTCAAAGTCGACGGGCACATGAAACATTTCGTAAACGTGTCCGCGCTTGTAGCCACGCCCGTAAACATAAACAGAAGATTGGCGAGAGGCCACGAAGTAATCATGATTCGGCTGAGTGCAAATCAGGAAAGCTGCTCACTTCTCTGTGCTCGAGTCCTTTGACAAAGAAGAATTAGTTGATAGAGAAAATTTACGTCGTCAATGGGGCGACAGCGCGACCGCGCAATCCACTGAAGTACGTACGTGGCTCTCGCAGTGTTAGACCGCTGAGGAATTCAGGAAGATGAACCGATCGAGCGTTGAGAATCTCTCACTGCTGCACATGGAGCATGGCTTGCTCGACGTCGAGAAGAAAGAGAAAACGACAGACAAGGTTGAACCCGTCGATGAGAGGCGGTCGAAGTTGGCCGATTCCATTGTTAGATCATGCCTCCTAATGTTGACTCACATGTCAACTCATCTATGCCAAATCGGTACATTCACAGAGCGCACGCAGCATCGCACAATCAGATTACTGTATTCGGTGTTTCGGCCCGCGGTTCTACGACCAGAAAAGGCAAGACCAGCTGACATCCATCGCATCCTCGAGATCTTGGGATTCATATGTGGCCACATTCGCACGATGATAATACAGTAGTCCCAGGAGAAGAGATGTGCTTGACACCTGTCAGAGTGCGAAGTGGCTGGACACCGACATCTCCTGCTCGAACTGGCCACGCAGCGAATGAGGAACTCTGTTTCTTCTTTTGCATCTGCGTGTACTTTCCAGTCTCGCTTTTCACTTCCTTTTGACCCCCCTTCTTCTCTTTTGTCCCCTAATAACTGCTTCGCACACATGTGCACTTTTGGTGCCTCGACTCGAGCACGCCGCTTTTCTGATTTTTGTTCACACTTGCAAAAATGGCATCTGCATAAATATCTACAGACCTGGCTCTTTCCACACATTTCAACGTACTTGAAATCCGTTCATCGATAATCTGGAACATAAGCTTCTCCTCTTCGCCATTTCTGCATTCACATACCACCAGCAGACCTTGAAGTAACACGCAGATTTAGAGCACTATGCCCAAGTTCCTTGTGTAGGGCACCTAGCGTGCATCCATTGCACGCTGAGTAGTGTTGGTTGGGGTTCTGTCGTGCTCGGTGGACTTTTTTGAAATAGATGTTCGAGAAATCTCAGACGCATGAAAATGTATATTCAACTCGGAGCCCACTCCCATCTACGCATTTGGTTCATCCCTGTACCACTGTGTTTCATATTATGAGAATTTTCACTACATTTTTTGATACATAACTTGAGCATGAGAAGTGGGATTGCAGAAAAAAATATTGTAAATTTTATTTTTATTTAAAATAAATTTATACTGTTACCCAAACTTACAGGCAAGCCGACCTAGCTCAGTGGTAGAGCGCGTGGCTTTTAACCACGTGGTCGTGGGTTCGATCCCCGCGGTCGGCGAATGGCGCTTGCAAAGCGTGAGCCACGTCATTTTATTTCACCCGATCGTGATGATAGGCATGAAGGCTTTCTGGACCTCTTCCATATACCGAAAATAACTTCGTTCTATTAGACCATGGTCGATAAATATTGGAGTAGGATGCTTCAAAGCATATTAGGCGGTCTGAAAATGATCATAGCAATACGTACAGTAGTGACATGTTTCCTCGCTCTGAAAGCCTGTGAGGGAGTCGGAGATCTGAGGCCGCTATTCACATCCCGATTTCGAGTTTTGTGAATACCCGAGCGAACCTATTAAGCACAAAAGTTATATATTTAAATATATATTCAAACAATCAAGGTAATTTACCATTTTAATTTCGAGGTCTTATAAACTGTACTTTATCATTATATATATAAAGACTGTCACGATCAATCAATATACATATTCATATTGCATTATTCTCTTGATTTAAAGTGATTATGATAATAGGGTTTCCTGTTTTTCGGAAAATGAAATTGTCTTTCAATACACAATCTATGCATTTGTATAGCGTTTTGATAACAAGTCTATCGAACTACTTAATCTTCGAACTACAATCCCCAGTGTTACATACATGCAAATTCATCACCATTTGGTCAATTCAGGTGAGTTCGTTTCAATAATTCAAACCCTTTTAATAAAGTAAGAAATAAAACTCGCCTAGGCCTCCGTTCAGAAAACTCACTCCTTGAACCCGGAAATCGGGAACCCTGGAGACCCCCGAAGTAAATGAAAATGTATCCAATTTGATTATTCTAGAGTATTGTCTTTTATTGTTTCAAACTTAGAGTTGTACTTTTGTTTGACTATACTATATACACTAGATCTTTCCAAATGTTTTAACCCCGAATATAACTTCCTTCCTTCGAATATTAATGTTGTTCGCGGTTTCATTGCCGACTATAAGTCTGGTGACTGGATTTGTTCCCTGTCGTCGTCAGTCTTCTCCAGTTTCTCTCTCCCCAGTTTATTGCTGTCTCTTAGGTTGGTGTTCAAATCGACTGAGATTTACCTTCCGCCGTGTAATAGCATCTATTTCGGATACCCGTGCCATGTCCCAAGTTGCCCCTTGCACGCAGCATAAAAAATCGGAAACATTTCGAATTCTCTACGAATGCTAAACGCGAAGAAGAAGCGCGAGTGAAGTCGTGCTTCACAATTGAATCTTGTCAGACTGCATTGAGGAAGATTGCAGGAAGATGAGTGCAAGATGGTGCATCTCCACTGCAACTTAACACTGAACGTCCTGAGAAGAAATTTAGGCCGAGGACGAAAGAAAGAGCATTGAGTTCATTTATTTAAAAGTCTTCACGGATGTCTGCACTGCTCGACAACATCTGGATCGGTCTGTTTATGAACTCAAACGATGTACACACACTATGCACGTATCGAAACTGGACAGTATTTAGACAAAGCGAGGCCACTTCCAGTGTAAACCACCCCCTCGATAATCCGGTGTGCAAATTTCCAGCACTTGAAGAAGAATCTAGACGGGAAGGAACAAGTTAAAGTTGCTAACACCGTTTCCATTCGACGTTGACCTCGCATCGAAGGCATCACAGCGAAGTGAGATTGACGTCAGGTGTGGCATAAACTCTGAGATGCCTCAAGTCGGCATCTAAATGAGTCGCTTCATCGCCTTTGCGGCCGAACTGATAGTACGTGGAGTTACTAGTTTTGAGAGAGAGATCCAGGACAGAACAGCGAACGGTGGCACTTCCCACACTCTGCTGATTGAAGTACAAGGTCAAAGTGCGCGCAGGTCGATCGAAGGCCCAGGCGACGTCGAACCACTCGCCCAGAGGCACGGGTATGGACGAAGTCACGGCGACCAGATCCTGCTCGGGATTGGCGCCGTTCGTTTCAATATTCCTCCGCAGCTGGACCGATATGGTGTGGGCAGCGTCGATCTGAGACAGAAACTGCCACTGCCCTGGGCTCCAGTCGGCGTAGAGATAACTCTTGCCCGCGGTCATGGAGGTCGGGACCCGCATATTGAAGGCCACGGTGAAGCTCGTGTTCTGAATGTCCACGCTAGGCAAGTTCAAGTAGCCGGGCAATCGGATGCTGACATAGTCGCCCAGCAGAGCGACGTTGCTTCCCATAGGAACTGCAGCTGCAAGCTTGGCCGGAGACGCATCGTCGAAATCTCCATTGAATGTCCAGTGCGCTAGTTGCAGAGGGGCGGCGTACAGGCGGAATGACATGTCGTTCAGAGGGAAAGGATCTGTCATCGAGACGAACAGGCTGCCGTCCGAGTACACGTCGTTGCAGTACGAGAAGCCACCGGAATATTGTGACAGGCGCACGAGCTTCAGCCAGTATGCGTGCTCCGGCTTCAGGACGACAGGGCCTGCTGGGAAGAAGAAGGCGTACCATGTAGAGGCAGTGCCCGCAGTGGATGAGGCGAGGCTCAGAGTGTCGGATGATCCCAGCGAAAGCAGTGTGGCGTTGGTCCAAATCTCCACGTTGTATGAGGTGGTGTACTCGAGCTCCGGCTGAATCCAAATCTCCACCTTTTGCAGTTCGTAGAGGGACGAGACCTTGAAGGTCTGAGCCACGCCTTGCGTGATGGGCATCCCCGTCTGGCAGCCCGTGATGTCCACATCGATCACTAGATCTGCTTGGACACTCACTGCCAGGAGGATCACCAGAAAATTACCTACATTCTGAGCAATCTGCTTACGCACCGAACGCTTATTCATGATCGATCGACTGTTGTGCAAGAGTCAGTTTCTCGGATGACAGAAGAGTGAACTCAGAAGAGGACGACTCAAAGACAAAGGGTGATAACAATTTAAGGTGATTTCTATGAGTAACGCCTGTGATGTTTACATGCACGATGTTGCTCAAAATCCCGTGACTTCCATCGGTGTCGTTTCAGATGTCATCATAACGCCATCTCGCGTTCCTTACATGCTTCTTTCTCATCGTAACGCCGAAAATTTAACTACTTCAACAATTTCTCGGCAGCTGTCATGACTGTAAGCCCAGTAGTTCCACAATCGATGTTCGAACTTCTTATAATGTACACAGCAGCCTCATAAGAAATCTCAGATGTCCGCATTTTAAGCCGGAGAAGATGAGACGCGTCTGCTACTCCCATGATGCCCTCAATCTGTGTCGATTTGACTTCTCTGGAACTCGTAGAACCAAGTTTTTATAAGATCGTCTGAAGTCTCCTTAGCCCGAAATCCCACCACCTCTCCAGTGGTATGACTTGTCTTTGAGAGTGACAAAAAATAAATAGAATCTGCTACAAAATACAACTAATGGGGAGAAAATAGTAAGGGGCTAGTTATCCCTCACCCTGAAAAGACAGATATTTGACCATGCAAGTACATACCAAACTGGGGATATAGTGTTGGGGAATAGAGAAACGGGGAGAAGTAGTGCTAAAAATGGAAAGATTAGACTAGGGTGAATGATAATTAGCTTGAAATGAGTGATAAAAGACGTATCACATTTATATTTGGCTATGTACTAAATTTTTTCAGAAATATGCTTATAATACACTTAATTCTTTTCAAATAAAACTTTAGAAAAAATCTTACTTTAATTTTCTTATAAGAAATAATGTACATATTTATTTAAATTTCAGTATTAAAATCTCATTAAATAGAAATACAATTTTTTTGAATTATAAACTCTGGAACATATGAAAATGAAAATGGAAACAAAATCTTTTGTATAATAAGATATTAACATTAGTGTAACTAATCAAAAAGAAATTGATATGACTAGTGTAACAATCAATTTGCTCCTATTTTTAAAAAATCATTCTACCAAATATTTTTGACCAATTATAATAAATCAATGATCTAAGTATCAAGAAATTGATCTAATATTATCAAATTTATGGAATAAAAATTGCTCAACATTGCATCTTTTCTAGCATTGTTTTCTTCAAATTTTTCAAAATAAAAAAATATTTCATATTTTATATGGCATGAGATGATGGCTGAGCAATAGCTTCACAATTACTCAGTAGTTTAAGAGTATACTAACATTAATAATCCAACATAAATTAAAAAAAATTAAAATTCAAATAATCACATATAATTTGTCAAAGAGTGAAGGTTTTGGAAAAAAATGATCATAGGGCACTATGTACATACTCAGTTCTTTGAAATTATAAGTTTTACAACCAAAATTTTTTTATAATGTTAATCTCAATACTCACAAAATTTCAAGTCAAGTCACAACTATCTATTCTTAGGAATTGTCAATTATGTATAGCTCATGTATCACATACTTAAATATCAAGCATCAAAAAATCTAAATTGAGCTCTAGAAAATTTGATATCATCTTTTAGTATGAAAAAATTTGTATGCTTGTAAATCTTATTTATAATTTCTAAATCTATTTTCAAATCACATGATTATTTTTCATAACTTCATTCAAGATTTTTGAAACCTATAATCTCAAAAATGATTATTTTGTTTATGCCATTAACACTACCATGATGTAAGTCAATATATGTTTCACTTAATCAAATATTAAATTTTAACAGATAAAATATAATCAATTCTACAATGATTATTATTTTTAATAAAAAATGAAAGATATTATCTAAAAAATGTAAAAGATTTTATTGTATAGAATTAATGATGAAAACAAACTTGGAACTGATATTCATACAAGAATAAAATGTGTTATGTTAACTCAATCTTGTATTAAATTCATTTAGCAAAACCATGGTTAGGGAAATTTACAGTGGTTAGGTTAGCTATGATGTGCATCTTATCTTTTTCTTTATAGAAGAAAAAAGGAATCATTCACTACGTGCATGTCAGAGTTGCACTTTGAGAGTGAGCATGGAGCAGAAGAGCTTGGCTATGAATTCCGTGTAAACACTTATGCTTTAGTGAAGTTTCTATTCTTGTCAGTGGACGTAACCTGTGAAATGTGAACCACGTTATCTCGGTGTTGTGACTAATCTGCCTGTTGATCAATCTTGATTGTTGGGCTTTACAATTGGTATCAGAGCTTGAGGTTAAGTGTTGAAAACTATTAATACTGTGAGCGCTTTCTTGGCATGAATAGCTTGGAGCGAGGAGAGGAGCTTGTTCTAATTGTTCCGGAAGATGTTGAATTCCTGCATTTGAACAACAAAAGTGAAGATGCAAGCTTTCTTTCCGAGTATACTGTTGAAGTCATTTTGAAACATCTTCAAATTGCGATAGGCCAATCAAAGGTTGGTGGATCAAGGTTTAAAATTTAACGTTTTGATGGTCGTAATGATTATCTACTATGGAAACAACAAGTCAAGAATGTGATAAAGGCAATTGGCTTGGAAAAATTCAAACCGAATCACTTGAATGTCAATGACGAGGATTTGAATGAGTTTCAAGATCAAGTTGTGAATATTATTACTCTATCTTTGAAGCCAAATGTGTTGAAACAAATTGAGAAATTGGAGATTCTGACAGCTATGTTTCAAACGCTTCAAACAAAGTATCACATGGAGTTATCAAATTGACTTTTCACATCATTAAAATTGATGAGCTTCAAAATGGTCAAAGATTTAAAAATCCATAATCACACTGATGCTTTTAATGATTTATTGATGGATCTTTTGAACTTGGATGAGGATTTGAAGTATGAAAAAAAGACATTCTAGCTTTTGAGATCCTTGCAAACCTTATACTACATTCTATCTTGTGTGTTGTTTCATCGAGATAAAGAGAGCATAACTTACAAAGAGGTAGTGACAACTTTGTTAACGGACAACATTCAAAAAAAGCTTGTTTCTTCTTTAACACCTTCTTCTTCTTCTATTGCCCTCCATGTCACTCGTGGAAGATTGAAAAGCGAGCAAGTGGCAAAATTGATCCAAGTCAAGAGAAGGCAACAAGAAGTAGATGAAATGTTGGAAGTGTGGCAAGCTAGATCACATGAAAAAGAATTGTCATAGTAAGCTGCAAGAAAAGAGAGAGAAGTATGTTGGTTCCTCCAAAAATGTTGTGATCAATAATGATGAAAGTTATGTTTTGTGAATATACTCCCTCACCGAGAGAGATAAATGAATTTTGGATTCCGCTTGTTCTTATCACATGTGTTTTCTGAAGAATTTTTTACTTTTAATGCATCATCTCAAGGTTCAGTTTTAATGAATAATGATCAACCTAGTAAAATTGATGATATTTGATATATTCAGATTCAATTTTTTGATGGATAAGTACTAACATTGATGAATGTTTAGCATATTTTTAGTATGCGTAAGAAATTAAATTCACTCAGAAAGATTGACATGAAAGTTTTTCATTGGAAAGTCATTGATGAAAAGCCATTGAGTACCTTTTTCATTGTTGAGGAAGTTCAAATATGATAATGAAAACTTGCAAGCAAAAAAATCTATACATCTTGGAGGGATTTATAATTTTTGGTGATGCCAATGCTACAACATCATTGGATTATGTGACCAAATTGTGGCATGCTTGTCTTGGCAACATGAGTGGAAAAGTTATGAACATTTTACACAAACAAAAGTTATTACTAAGCTTGAGCTTTTGCAAGCTTGAATTCTGTGAATAATGTGTATTTAGAAAGCATACACAACGTGTTTTTGGAACTAGTGTTCATAGTTCAAAGACAGTTTTTGAGTGTGTTATCTTTGATGTGTGAGGTCATTCACCTATTGCCTCACATTCTGGAAAAGAGCACTATGTTACAATCATTGATGACTACTCAAATTATGTGTGGATTTTCTTTCTTCCATGCAAGTATGAAGTCTTTGTCACTTTTAAGAAGTGAAAAACTCAAATTGAGACTCAAACAGGAAAAAAAGTGAAGTTTTTGCGATCAGATAACAGCAAGGAATACGTGTTCTAGGATTTTGACGCGTTATGTGAAAACAAAGAGATTAACCTTCACCAATATTTATACTCCACAGCAAAACGTTGTGTTAGAGAGGTTCAGTCAGACGTTTTTAGATAAATTATTGAATATGTTTAGTCATGCTAATTTACCACGTATTTTTTTGGCTGAAGTCATCATAACTTTAGCTTAGTAGATAAACTTGTCTCCTTGTAATGCAACAAGTTACAATAGTGTGTTTTAAATGTGGCATAAACGGAATGTTGATTACTCTTATCTCAGAGTGTTTAGATAGATGTGATGCTTATGAACATGTTTGCCTGACTATCAAGTACTTACCTTGATTCCAAGGCTACGATGTGTATTTTTCTTGATTATCAGCATGATGTCAAAGTATATCGACTTTGGGATCTTGTAGATTGTAAACTTGTCGCTAGTAGAGATTTTTTTTCAATAAGTGCATACCATTGAAAGAGAGGGAGATTGTTCAAGGGCAATTATTATCATTGATAGGAGGATTTTTTATGAAATTTCTCATGATGGGTCGCAAGGATTTGCTCCACAAGTAATGGTTGAGGTAGAAGAGCAAGATTTTGCTCTTGAAGAGTTTCATGAGAAGCAACACATTGCTGGTGAGTCACTGCCTGAATCATCACACAGTTGCAAGACCAACACGTGTTCATCGTGCGTCCAAATGATATGTAACTTGGTATTCTATTGAGGAGGCCGTTAGAGACAAGTACTTACTTGTTCATGATTCACAAGAAGCATTGATCACGTAGCATGGGAGTACCTCCTCTTATAGTAAATCTCAATCTGTCTTAGAGAAGCTTGATTGGGATGTAACGATGCGAAAAGAAATGAAATCACTGCATGACAATGTAACACTAGGGTTTAGAGAGAAGCTCACTCGAAGATAGAAACGTAAACTCTGAAGATGAGAGATACCAACAATGGTTCTCCTCTCCCTTATATAGCTCTCACCAACAAGTACAAGGTGATAAGATCTAATCCCCACCATCCATCCCACTCCTAGTGGATAGATGACGTGGCGGATAACCCTAACAAGCACACGGATCGTCATGTTTGGTTGCCAACACGATGGCTAACTCCTCCCGTTCTGTCGTGTGATAATTTTGTTCCGCCGCCACCAACTTTCGAGAAAAGAAAGCAACTGGATGTCATCCATCCTCCCATTCTTGTTGAAGTATACCACCTACTGTTGTACCTGATGCGTCAGTGGCCAACTTGATAGAACGGTTAGGATCATACCACTTGAGAATAGGTGCGTGTAACAAAGAATCTTTCAATGCTTGAAAAGCTAACTCTTGAGTTGTTCCCCATCTCCACTTTTGACCTTTTTCTAACATGGAAGTCAAGGCCTGAGCTAGTCGAGCAAAACCTTTCACAAATCTACGATAGAATCCAGTGAGCCCTAGAAAACTCTTCAATTGAGTTTGATCCTCAGGTGCTATCCATTTCTGAATGGCATCTATCTTCTCACTCATCACTTGGATTCCTGTAGCTGTAACTCTATGACCCAAGTAATCTAATTTTGACTTGCCAAATTCACATTTTGAAGCTTTAGCATACAATTGATTTTCTCTTAAAACTGGAAGTACCTCTCGTAAATAACTTCTATGATCACTCAAAGTTTTGCTATACACCAATATATCATCTGCAAAAACAATGACTAATTTATCTAGATAAGGGAGAAAGATATCGTTCATCAATCTCATGAATGTAGCTGGTGCATTAGTGAGACCAAAAGACATCACGAGATACTCAAAGTGTCCATACCTAGTACGAAAAGCTGTCTTGTGAACATCTTCATCTGCAATTCGAATTTGATTGTAGCCGCTTCTCAAATCTAGCTTAGTAAAGTACTTCGCTCCTTGAAGTTGATCAAACAAATCATCTATACGAGGTAATGGATATTTGTTTTTCACCGTTTGCTGATTCAACCCGCGATAATCGATACATAGTCTCATGGATCCATCCTTCTTCTTCACAAAAAGTACTGGAGCTACATAAGGTGAAACACTTGGTTGAATGAATCCCTTGCTCAACATCTCCTCCACTTGAGCTTTGCATTCTTCCAATTCGTTTGGAGCCAAACGATATGGAGCTTTGCAAGTTGGTGTACTTCCAAGTATCACTTCAATCTTGTGATCTACTCGCCTCTTTGGTGGTAATCCTGCAGGTAGATAATCTGGAAAAACATCTTTATACTCCATAAAAATGTCGTTCAAGGACTCCGGGATGTAAGGTTTGTCCGTGGATCCAATATCTCTTATAAGTCCAAGGAAACATACATCATCTCTAGAAATGGATGCTGTACCCATCACAAAGAGGGGTAAATTCCTATTCTGAGATCTAATTCTATCTCCATAGATCTTCCATGCACTACTTGTAATCACTTTTCTTCTCCAATCTACCTTCGGATTATATTGTTCCATCCATGGCATTCCAAGGATGACATCATATCGAGCTAAACGAATTACTCTCCATTCAATGCTCTCCTTGTATCTACATATGGATAATTCTACACTCCGTGGTAGTCTTTCTATCATTTCAGTTTGCCCGTTTGGCAATTCAACTTCTTCACTCACGTCCTTCATCAACATCAAACCTAACTTCATAGCAACACTACTTGATAGAAAATTCTCAGTTGCTCCAGGATCAATTAAAACTCTCACCTTGTGTCCTTCCATGAAACCATCAGTGACAATGAGTTGAACTTGCTTCTTACCCCTTCCATGAGCTCCTAATCATTGCCTTCTTCCAAACTCGCCTTTTCTTCGCTTTGTAGAATCACTAAGGCCGCGAGGCAAGATTACTGGTGATCTTCGTTTCCCGAAACTGCTTCCTCCACCTCTTCATACTCTATCCCCTCCATATTGTTGAACGGGCGTCGCTGCATGGGCCGTCCTCCTTGTTGTGTCGGCCGAACTCGACAAAACTTGGCTATGTGACCCATTCGTCCACATGCACATCATTGGCGATTGTCACGAACTCCAGCTCCTCCTCGAACCATTCCATTATTTGCATAACCTTCTTGCAAATTTGGAACTCCTGGTCGCCTAATCTCACCTCCAAATCTTGGTGGTGGTCCTCTTGTTGGTGCAAAACCTTCTCTACGTCAAAGGTTTCCCAACTCCATCGGTGTTGGACCAGATGGATCTCGAAAATTGCTCACTGGTTCACCGTTTGTGACACCAAAAGCACCCGAAATTCGTTGAGCAATTGCGATTGCTTCATTCACAGTAGATGGATTGCTTACCATCACCTCCTTTCGAATTCGATCCTTCAAGCCTCGTTTGAACACGTCCAATGCTTCAGCTCCACTCATATCCATGATAGATACTTGAAGATCACGAAATTCTTCAATGTACTCATGAATACCTCCTTTTTGCTTCAGATCCCACAACTTCATTCTTGCAGTTTGAAGAGAATCCACCGCTTGAAAATTTTGCAGAAGTCCTTCCTGCATTCCACTCCACGAAATGGTAGCACCTCGTTCTGAAAGCATTCTCTCCCGTGTTGTGTATCATGTGAGAGCCTTATCCGTAAGATAAGATCTCATGAACATTCCTGCAATATAATCAGAAACATGAAAATGGGATAAATGAATATTCATCCTCATAATCCATCCCTCTAACACTTTCATTGCTCTACTCCCTTTGTAAGCTTCCATCTTACAAGATTTTTCCATTCGAAGCAAAAGATTTGCTTGATCTTCAATCTCTTGAAGAGATCTCCTATTTGCCTCTGCTGCATCAATAGGAGTTGGTTCTGGCTGAACTTGGGAAGCTTGAACTTGGGGTTCAACTTCCATCTCTCCAACTCTCTCTCTCTACTTTCTCACTCTCCAATGCGAAGATTTTATCTTCCATGGCTTGCTGCTTGGTATGCCCATCTACTATCGCTTTTCTCAACTCCTTCGCTTGATCAACTCCTTCATCTTCGCCATGATTGCATTGAGAACCTCACCCATATCAATTGATGTCCCCATGTTTTCTCACACTCACTCTAATACAAAGTGAGTATAATCACTATGTGACCTCTCAACAAAGGAGTCACAAAAGGTGCAGGTGACTCTATCACAGCTCTATAGTACTTCTCTCCATAATTCCTCACAAGAAAATCTCTCCATATCCTCTTCTGTCTATATACTGTTCTAATCTCTACATAAGTGCTGAATCGAACCGGGACAGGTGGTTCGCGATTCAAATCCATGAAACAATCAGTATAGAATGTATATAAAACAATCCCAAGTCTCTTTATAAGTAACTATTGGAAGAATCGGTGGCACTCTTGACTCCATCACTCTAGTCATAAAATCTGCACCCCAACAAGCCACAAGGTACATCCGAAAATGATGTTTCTCCATGCAACGAAGGTGAATATCGAATAGGTTAGGAATTGGCCAGTGCGGTACTGGATTCCTGTCAATCCCGTCCATATCTGCAAAAACACAATTTCCCCCTTCCACCTCTCTCTACATGCAGATGAATGACCTCTGCCAGCCTCTATACACTCTCAAGACTACACTCCATCATCACTCACTTGCTATTCCATGAGGGGTAATACACACTCAAGGAAAGAGCAAGGTCGCTTTGATACCATTGTAACACTAGGGTTTAGAGAGAAGCTCACTCGAAGATAGAAACGTAAACTCTGAAGATGAGAGATACCAACAATGGTTCTCCTCTCCCTTATATAGCTCTCACCAACAAGTACAAGGTGATAAGATCTAATCTCCACCATCCATCCCACTCCTAGTGAATAGATGACGTGGCGGATAACCCTAACAAGCACACGGATCGCTGACGTGGCGCATCCAACTAACACACTCAATCCTTACCTACAAGCACACGGATTGCTGACGTGGCACTGTCAACTAACACATCCACTCTGTACCTACCAAGTGCGCGGATCGCTGACGTGGCAGCTATGACTAGTGCACACTAAAGTATCTACATCAATATTTAGAGTAACCTCTACTTTAGTTCTAACTAACTAAAGATGGTTACAGACAACCACACTTGGGACTCGTGGAGTTGTCCAATGGAACACGAGCTATAGATTGTCAATGAATCTACATGATGAAGGTTGATACTACTGATGCAGCTTAGAAAATCTTCAAGGCTGAATTGTTAGCCAATGGTATTGAACAACAAAAGGGCATCAACTACATTGAGTTTTTCTCAATAGTTGCTAAGTTTTC
Organism: Marchantia polymorpha subsp. ruderalis; assembly: GCA_037833965.1. Lineage (NCBI taxonomy): Eukaryota > Viridiplantae > Streptophyta > Marchantiopsida > Marchantiales > Marchantiaceae > Marchantia > Marchantia polymorpha. Next base: position 18,034,837 of record AP031355.1, read on the forward strand.
AAATATATGCTTGTTGTGTGCACTTGTCACATTATTTGATCTATTCCTCAATCAAATGGATGTTGTTAGAGACTTTTTGCATGGAGCATTGGACAAAGTGATTAACATGAGACAACCGAAGGATTTTTTGAAGAGAGGAAATAAACGTTTGATTTGTCAGTTGCTTCAATCCTTGTATGGACTTAAGCAAGATCCCCGATAATGGATAAATGTTTTAATGAGTTCATGCATACGCATGACTTCATACAAAGTGCATATGACCCTTTTGTATACATGAAGCATGTTAGCAACACAAGTTTTGGCTTCATATTACTTGTGTTGTATGTAGATGACATGCTTATCACCGCAAAGGATAGGTCTGAGGTTATTAAACTCAAAATGCAGCTCTAATCCGAGTTTAATATGAAAAATCTAGATCTTGCAAAGTGTATTCAAGGCATGTAAATACATAGAGACGAAACATCTATGTCAAGCAAACTTTGATTGACACAGACACGGTATGGAGAAAAAATACTTGCTAGTTTTAACACGTCAAATGCTAAAACTATAAGTAGTACATTAGTTGCACACATCAGGCTCTTGGCAATTCTATGTCCAACAGATGCAACTGCAAAAGTATTGATATTTTCTATTCCTTATGAAAGTGCAGTGGACAACATTATGTATCTAATGATATGCACTAGATCTGATACAACATATGCAATTGGAAATTTGAGTATGTACTTGTCAAAATCTCGGACGAGAGCATTGGGAAGCTGTGAAGTGGATAATGAGGTATATCAAGGGTTCTTTTGATACTAGATTATTATTTGATGCACGATCAAACAATGCAAGTTTGCTTTTGGTGTATGTTGATGTTGATTATGGAGTATACCTAGATAAGCGGAGATCATCAACGGAGAATGTTTTCACTCTTGTTGATGGATGCAAAAGTTGGAGATCTACATTTCAAAAATGCATTTTTTAGTTGTCCACTGAAGCTAAATATGTTGGGGCAGCGAAAGCAGCGAAGTACGTTATCTGGTTGAACAAGTTGTCTCTGATATGGGGCTATCACGCAATGATGTGAATCTTTGTTGTGAAAATCAGAGTTTACTTCATCTAGCATCAAACAATGTGATGGATGGTAGGGTAAAGCACATTGACATCCGATATCATTATATCAAAAAAACGGTGTTTGACAGTGTGCTTAAGCTCATCGATTTTGATGTTACGCTCACACTGTTGACAATTGACCAAAGCAATTTTATTGTAAAGTTTTTACAACCATTGTGCAAAGTTGAAAATTTTGCATAGGTTTGGTTAATCTAGTAACTTTTGTACACGTATTTTCCATTCGGTTTTTGCCGGCTACCGCTTTGTTCTAGTCAATTCTTGACTATAGAGGAAAAACGTGATTTAACTTTATCTTCTAGGACTTACCGCATGGATTCATGTGTATTGCATCAGTTATTTCTTTAAGACTTGAGTCAGGGGGGAGTTTGTTAGGTTATTTTTTTCTTGAATTAACTCCATTTAGCAAAATCATGATTAGGAAAGTTAATTTTGGTTAGGTTAGCCAAGATGTGCAACTTATCTCTTTTTGTATAGAAGAAAAAAGTAGTCATTCACTACGTACAGATCAGATTTGCATTTTGAGAGTGAACATGAAATAGGAGAGCTTGGTTATGGAGTCCGTGTAAACACTTGTGCTTTAGTGAAGTTTCTACTCTTGCTCGTGAATGTAACCGGTGAAAGGTGAACCACGTTATTTTAGTGTAGCGACTGTCATGATGTTGATCTTGATGGTTGGACCGTACAAATTTGTATTTACAAATCGTATAGACCATACTTGTAACTTCATAATTCATCATTCAACAAATCATATTACTCAATAGCAAAATTGAATAATAATGTTAGAGTAGTATCAATAGTTTTAGTCATCACACAATAATCTTTGTTGAACCTTTGTTTTGTTGTATTTTTTACGAATTAACGTTTTTTAATTTGGAATATAAGATGTATCAAAAATTGAAATGTAATTTTATAGACATTGTTTAATACTTAAAATTTTACAAATATGATCATGTTCTAGTCACAGTCAATGTGATACAAGATGAAAAAAATTTAAAAAACTACATTATCATCTTATATTATACATTATCAATCACTTAAACATTGAAAATATCATTTTTAGTGATAATTTTTATTAAAAAAAAATGAATGATAATTCTTATTTTAGTAAAATATAAAGCTTGAAAATTTTTGAATTTTCTCTCGCCATATAATCTTAAAAAATAGAAATAAATCATCACATTAACTAAATAAGTAATGTGATTTTGAATGTGTGTATCAAAATCTTTCATCAATAAAATTCATTAATTTTAAATAATCATATCATCTATTTAGAGATTCATTACAATGAATCTTTTTCAAAAAATTCAAATAATAAAGTTTAATCATTATACTCATACATTTGTTTCAAATCACAAAAATTTAAAATTGTATGTAATGATACTATAATCTGAATACATATTTCAAGTTTTTTTAAGTACAAAGTTTCAAAATTTTGGCCAAAATTGTAAAGTTTGACTTTATTTTTTTTATTTTTTTTCACATCAAATAATCTTCATTAAATTTAAATATTTTAGATTTTTTATTAATTTTAGAGATTTATTTTATCTTAAATTTTTTATTGTAATTTCAATTTTTATATCTGGTTTTTTTTGTAGTTTCGTTTAAAAATATTTTTAATTATGATTATTATATATTTAACTGAAATATTTTATTTATATTGTGTAGATTTTTTTTAAATCCAATTATCAAATATAATGTTATCATGATCAATGAGCTAAAATCAAATCCAGAAATTAATCACAATGAAATAAAATTGCATTAGAGTATAACATCTATAATTGCCCTGTAAGCAATTCTTGTAATAATTAGGTATATTTGTCAATCATCAATTTACAAGGAGTGGAATGAATATATTATGTTAAATCTTATCTTCTTTTACTTATGTGAAAAATATTTATGAAGATGTGTAAAATCATCTTGAATATCTTTCATCTTCATAATTATGTTTTATTTTTTAGTATTATAATCTCATCTAATTCTAAGTGTTACATATATTATTTATATAAAGTTTCAAATTTTTTAGAATTGAAATTTATTTTAAATTGTAAAATTTCAATTTTGAAGTGAATTTCCACTATTAAAACTTATGATGTTAAACTCAAAAACAACAATTTTTATGTTGATGATGTTTTCCAACAATTTTGCTAATCATCATAGTAATGCATATGATTTGTACCATTGAAATCTTATGACTATTTCATCATTATAAATTCAACATAAATAACAACATGATGAATATAATGTTGTAGTTGGGCAAATTTGTATTCATATTGCTAAAATAATTATTTTTTTCTAAACGTTGAAACTTGTGGCACACAAGTTCAAAATCTATGTGAATAATATATCAAAATAATGTACTAGGTTCAAAATCTTAAAATCAGAATTTGAATGAAAAAACTTCAATAAAAGCTATTAAATTTCAAAATCTGCTATTTTTAGAATTATTGGAAATCTAGAAGAGTTTGCAGTAGTAACATACACAACATTTTTAGATTTCATATCATTTATTGTTCATGTTGTAGATTTACATCAGCTTTGATTATAATGATAAATTAAAAGTTGATGATGATCAAGATATTGTACAAGAGTTTGTGAATATTGCTACCAAAGAGAAAGAAAAAAAAATTTCTTTTTGAGAAAAAGAAGAGGTTCACAACAAGAATCATGTTGATATCTTGGTCACTTAGAATGGATATGAAAATGACAAATGAGATGAAACAAAATGCTTTTGAATGAGTGGAGTAGGTAGTGGATGTGAATTGAAATATCATGCGAGAGATTGTGGAGATTTTTGTTCCAAAAAGAGAAAGTAGTTACTTCTCAAGAAGAAAAAAAGATTGAAGACAAGAATTATGTCCATCGCGTAGTCATTGAAGACGTATCTCGCCATGACAAAAAAAATGAAATGAGATGGCTATGATTGAACAAACTAGAGAGTTCATGGTACTTAGAACGTTATGCAAGAAGTTGTGGAGGTTGCTGCCAAAGAAGAAGTAAAGTAGTTAATTCTCAAGAAGAAGAAAAAAACTTATTAAAATCATGTTGATACTCTAGTCAATTATAATGGATCTGGCCATGACAATGAGATGATACAAGATGCATTTGGTAGAGCAAATTGAGAAGTTCATGATGATTAGGTTAATATGCAAGAGATTGTGGAGGTTGTTGCCAAAGAAGAGGGGAAAGTATTCACTTTTAGCGAAAAGAGTGACCGATTTTTGAACCCCATTTTTGAACCTTCAAAGCTGCAAATGTAATCTGCATCAAATGCAAAGTTTTGTGAAATTGCTCAAGTTTCATTTCCTCCGGCCACACCATATAATGCTACTTTGGATAAGTGCAAATTCTGGAACATGCTTTTCTACCATTGATTGATAGTTGATCTTGTGAGATACACTCATACCCTCATTTCATGGAAGTCCTTTCTTTCTTTTGTATTGGTTTCTTATGGAATCAGTTTTACTTCTTTTAGGATTCACTAAATTGGTTTATGAAAATTAGAAATACCAAGAAAAAATTCAAAAACGAACAAAAGTCGTTTAAAAACGTTTTTATATACCAATAAATACAACAAATTCCTATACATAGTATCAGATTAACTCTAATTCTAGTAACTAAAATAACACTCATCTAAATTGACAAAGTTTGAGTTGATTCTTCATAATGGTCTTTACGTAAGATTGGGCCTATTCACAAGTCAGGAAGTAAGGACTTGGTGACAAACTATCGCACTATCATGGTGGGTAGTGTTTTTGTCAAGTTGTTTGGTAAATTGGTGGAGTCAAAGTTGAGCACATGGACTGAATCTCATCAAAAGAGAGTGTGGTTTCAAGTGGGTTTTCGCCCTACATACAACACCATTGACCATATCTTGACCTTGCGTGTTTTATGGGAGAAGTCAAAGGGCAACGGAAAAGCTTTGTTTTGCATCTTTGTTGATTTTAAGAAAGCTTTTGACACCGTACCTCGTGAGCTATTATGGTAAAGGCTCCAAGTCATTGGAGTACCATCAGATATTCTAGCAACTGTGGCCACGTTATACAATTTTGTTCGAGCCAAGATCAACACTTCTCAAACTAAAGAGGTTTTGAGTACCATTGGAGTGATTCAAGGTTGTACTCTCTCCTACTCTATTTGAAGTTTTTATAGATGATATTGAAGAGTGGTTGGAGGCATGTGATAGTGAAGGTGTCAAGGAATCTTTGTTATCAAAGCTCTCTTGTATGCAGATGATATCATATTACTAGCACATGATGCAATTAGTTTACAGAAACACCTATATACTTTGGCTAGCTTTTGTACTCAGAATCAGATTGAGGTAAATATAGAGAAGTCTAAAGTCATGATAGTGGGCACTAGATTCAAGTTTTCCTTCTATTATCACGATCTACAATTAGAAGATGTGAAGAGTTATAAATATCTAGGCATTGATTTTTCTAATGATTATAGTTGGGCACTTTGCGTGCAAAAGAGAGTAGAAGGTGGTTACAAAGCTCTATATTCATTGCTAAATCGGTGTAGAAGGGCTCATCTTGTGTCTTGGAGTCTTAGAAAATTTTTATTCAGAAGCTTAGTGTTGTCGGTAGTACTGTATGGAACCCAAGTGTGGGGTTCTGGTTGTAAGAAGACATGTTGGGAGCGTGTGGAGAGGATGTAGAAGATATTTCTACAAGAAGAATTGGGTGTGAGAAACCAAACTTCATACGCTATCTTCTTGCTGAAACATGTTGTTTACCTGTAGAGGCTGAAGCTCTATACTTGACCATCACTTACATCAGAAGGGTGAGATCTCTTGATGCTTCTCGTCTTCCTCCTCAAGCTTTGAGTGCCACACGTGCCAAACGATGGTTAGCGGATGTGATAACTTGGTCTTTGTGATAACTTGGTCTTTGAGGTGGAATGTGACGGAACGCGATTGGGACTTGCAACCTATAGCACTACGTGAACGTCTGAAGGAGGAATTTTTGAACATTATTTGGAGCAAGCGCGGCACCAAGATGCAGTTTTATCAACTTCATGTGAATCCTATGCTTGTTTATTGTGAACAGGATTACCTACTTGCAGGAATCTCTACGTCCTTACGTCATATTATTGCTAGGCATAGAACTGGATCTCATAGGCTTGGAATTGAGGAAGTACATTGGCTTAATATTGATAGGAGTGAACCTATTTGTAGATTATGTGACGGTGGGTACATTGAGGATGAAGAGCATGTATTTGTTACTTGTTCTAGGTACGAAGAAATTAGGCTTGCTCATAATATAGATGTAGAGAATTTCTATTCTTTGTTACAGTTAGTTCATTTTGATTGAGGTTGTTATATTAGGGAAATTATTAGTTATCGTTCTAGTGCTCTTGGCACTAGCTAGGGATTGGCCTTTGGGGTCTTTTCCCTTGTTTGTGGTTGTTACTTGTGTTGCGTTTTTCAGCCTTTTGATCCTTTGGGACCCACAGGCTTGATCTATTACCATAATTAATAAAGTATTTAAACTTATACTCAATATCTATAGTTTCCATGTTAGTTAGAACAAAATTGATTGAGTTAAAGAACTGTTTTCACAAGGAAAAAGGGTATTAAAAGATTTGAAAATTTACTACAAATGAATTCAACACTATATAACGAGCATGATAGAAGCTACTTACGTGTATAGTTAATTGTGTGTTGTAACGATCGTAGCCTCCGAAAGTTATTCCACTTATTTTCTCTTGGAAGTGTATGTTCAAGACCTGCTATTCTTCTCATAGCTAGAGGGGCTGACAATTTCTGTGGGCACTCAAAGGTATCCAGCCAAATTCAGCGTCGTTTGCTAAAGAAATTGCTCCTAATATCCGTCGAGTGCGACATAAGATTACGATATAATAATGATTCATTCCTAATGGGGGGGTGCTTTAGAAGAAAGGATATATGATTCCTTCGGCGTGCACGGCACAAGAGCACGAAAGTCACGAGCAGTTCAAAGCGCTAGCAATATAGAACAGTTTGTTTTTGCTGCAAGGGATGGCTCGGGAGTTGCTGGACCGTCGAGAGACTTGCGTGACCCTTAGTCCTGGGCAACGAGTGAGATACAACTTTTGAAGACGGCTGGAAAACGCTGCTCGAAGAGTGTTGGAAAAGAGGAACTGTACATCCAGGTTTTTTATGCAACTCGACGGATGGTTTGGACTGTCCTAAAAGACTCATCTTGCTTACGAACACGAGACAAAAAATATACCATCTGATGGAAGAGATATCACAGGTTCTACCGAGAATTGAACTCGGGCTACTGGATTCAGAGTCCAGTGTCATAACCGCTAGACCATAGAACCCCGTTGCACTGAAACCTCACATTATTATATTTAACTCTGTTAAATAACTTCGAGATACGGATCTCACGGAGAAACATGCGGTGAGTGGCAATCGCCCGGTCTGAGGGGGTAGAGAGCACGATTCTGTTGTACTTGGGCAGATTCCTGATGGCTCTGCAGCTAGAGCGACTGCCTTCGATCCAAGCGAGTCGTTGTCGTGTAAAAGGAAGGATCTGGGCTCTGCCGCGGAAGTCAGTGGCCTGAGGGCACATCAAGCGCAGATGCCAGATCCAAAAACGATCCTTCTCTTCGCAATGTCCGTCGTCCAGGGCCGGAGTGTGTGAACCATTCTCTGCAAAAGCCGCTCGGATCAATAGTCCAGCACCAGCTCTCAGCCCGTCTCCCCGATAAAGAATTGTAGTAGAGCTATCGGCACAATGCTCAGGCAGCTTCTTCCGGTTTCTGTCTACTCCATCTCTTCATTAGCGTGACGCGGGTCGGTGAGCAATGATCAGCTTCTTGGGGAGCCTGTGAAGGAGAGAAGTGATTCAAAGAAATTTTTTGACGGTTTAGGTCCCGACCTTCTGTGGTGGGAAGGTGAATAACACGATATGTCAAGGGATAACCATTAGTCAATCAGTAGTTAACACAGGCTGACATCAGACACCAGCTACAGCATCAGGATCAGGATTAACATTTGTAACCACATTGGAAGCCACGTTGAAAACGCTTCCTGGACGAGACTACTACCTGAATTCAGAATGTATCAAAATACAGCCATGAAGGAGAAGCAGACATAGTCTAGAGTTCGTGTTTAGGACCGTAAACTAAATTGCGACCTGGAGAGATAAACATTGGAAAACAATGCAAGCGTTAGTCGATCTAACTTTGAATGTTCAAACATCGAATCTCGAGGCTAGCTCTGCATAATATCTAATACGAATCCGATTTAGTTATTTAGACGTCTTCCCATTCTTACAATTTCGCCTTGGGATGAAACTCAGATGAAATACCACTTTTGAGTCCGTATTCTTCTTTGTGAATATAAAGACGGTGGTATCTGATGAAGAGCATGTAATGATATGATAGGCTTAGTTTGCGACAAAACGTATTTGTGATGATTTAGAGAATGAAGCACTGCAATTCTTAAAACTTCTTCAGTATAATGTCCATGAGTCTCGACAATTGTTAGTATAACGACTGAAATCCATCAGTATAAAATACACATGCTTGCAACCAAGCAAAATTATGCCACAATCCATTTTGAACGTCGTTAAACATGTCAGACATACGAGATAACCTTCTCTGTCCGTCCTGAGTAACTCAACGTTCTATGTGTATTGCCATAACAAATACCTGAGATATATTTTGGTGGCTTGCAACTGTCTCGTATAAACAGTGAGGGGAGGGATTAACGATATGCCCAAACTTCATGTGAAATGTGTGAAACCAGATTCCAATGTTCAAACACAATCTCACTTTGATGACATAAGCGTTGACGGTGCTACTTGTGTCGCCAAATTACATATTGAACGCGAAAGAAAAGACAAGATATGGAGAACTGAGAAACATACTTCTCCACACATTTTTGAAATTCAAGAAAAATAACGAATGCCTTATTCTAGGCATTTTTTTGTACGATGAATCCATTACAAGTATCCCTTGTTGTAGGTTCAATTCTCTCGACAGCCTACCGAACTCAAAATTTCGACTTTGTTTCATCGAAGTCTCCTGGCCCGAATTCTTGATGAATAGCACGTACATACACCAATGGAGAAAGAGTTGTCGAGCCAAGCTGGTAAACCTTTAGAACAGCTAGTTTTATTACATGCACCCCCAAAATGGTAACAATATGAGTGATAAGACACAGCGGCCGATGGCCATTTGACCGGCCAGAAAAAATCCACCTCAACAAAATAAGCTACAAACTTGCGACTTTGTCGCAGAGTGCCAATTGAATAATCCTCCTAATGTTCGTATTATTTGTAGAACGGGGTCTGACCTACGCTGTATGCCAAAATTGGCCGACCGTATTTTGAGTGGTCCGATGTTAATCTGTTATAATTTCTGTACGCAAACGACTAACGAGCATGTTTCAGGGCAAACGTAAATCTAGATCTGACTCGGTTGAAAGACAACAGTAATCCATCTGTGTTTCATGAAATAAAGACCACCATATGCACAACCCCTGGTCGAAGGTATAAGATATCCTAAGCTGATTGATTTTCAATGTTTTTTTCTTTTGTTTATAATTTTTGACTCCTTTCGGTAAGAACCAAATCAGACGACTTAGAAGAAACGAAAGCAGCAGGTTCATCCCCTGCAGAGAATCATGCCCACATGAATGCAAACCGATTTGAAGTGCTGAAAGAAATTGTTCAGCTACTTCAACTCTTGTCAAGATTCACCTTCCTCCCAGGCGAACCATTTGCCCTCTGAACATGATGCACAGAGGATGACGTTTGGGCACTGTCTGGAGTTGATGCTCCAGATGATGGCAGTGAAGAGTCCGCATCAAAACCTCGTTCCGAGTGCGCTAGGAAAGGGGTTCGTGGTGATTCGACACTCCTAGGTGAATCAATACTTGCTGATGTCTTACTCTGTACATACATTACAGCAGTGCACGATACACGAACAACTGTCATGACAGTGCAAGTTCCAATATTTCATGCATTTCTACAAAACGCAGCAAAAATCAGCTTTCCAGCCGCAAGAAGATCCATACAAAGTATATTCGCCTCCCAGCTTGAGGGCTCAGAACCTATGCCTGGATGGGTCGTGCTAGTAACAGCAAACGAGGAACATGAAAAGAAATGCTTTTAACCGGAAATTAAAAATATTCCTAAAACTCGGTACTTTGCAAGCGGAACGCAGTGTGCTTAGTACAACGGAAGGGACAAACCTTCGGTTTATCTCGCCAGCTTAGAGAAAAGGGCCGACTGAAGATCCTTGGCTTACTCGCTTTATCATCGAGATGATCGTCTCTGACGGATCCATTAGTCGCATTGTGGAAATATTTTGACATTCCTGAATCTTCCTTCAGTGAGGGGGACCCAACTGGCGATTCTGGTGGTCTGCAATCCAACCGCAGTTGCTTATAAGCAAAAATCTCAGCTTTGTCGACAAGTTGCTGACTGATATACTACTTCTTTGGAATTCTGCTTTCTGGGACACGCAAACAGGCTCCATGTGAGGTGAAAGTTTTCAGGATTATTTCGTCTCAGACGTACAAGAGGAGAAAAGGGAAATGCTAAATTCAGTTTATGAGTCAGAACCAACGGTAAACAAACGACTTCAACTTTCACAAGTTAAGAAAAAGATTCTAAGGTAATCACACCTTCTATCACACTAGATACATCCCGAGGCTTGTCACAAGTTCAAATCAGTCATCCTTGGAACTTACCCTCCGTTAATACAAACAAAATGTTCCAAAGTGTGAGCAGAATGGCCGGGTTTTACACGATGAAATAAATTTATTTCTTTTCACACAGAAACAGGTTGCATATGTTTGTATCAAGAGTTAGGTTACTTGAAAACACTCTTTACCGCACAAGAAGGGGATCCATCGAAGACCGGCGAAATGAACCATGCGGACTATTATTACCAAGTGCTTGATATGATAGAGTGGCTTCCAGCATGGTTTCAGCCATCACTGCTCGTTTCTCCATTTCTTTGATAGCCTCAAGAGATGCCTCGTACTTTGCCTACAAAGAACCGACGTTTTAATGTTAAGGTACAACAACGATACGATCTTGTACGTAATTTAAAATTGTGCAAGAAATACTCAATTGAGTAAGCGTAAAGCTATCAAAACTTTGAGTTTGAAAATATTAACAGGTTTCGATTCAGGAGCACCTACAACATCAACTGATACTCATCATGCACATATTTGAATAAGATTTTTTTTTAATTCTAATCGGGTGTGGCGACCATATGTAACTGCTATTTATTGTCCACTTATAATCCCAACTCTTTATTTTACTGGTCGGCTCTCATCTTAGAATCGTCCTTCAAATTTTTTCACAGTTATAATTTCCCCTCAAACAACATGCATCCACAAATTTTATAAAAGTCTATTATAGTACGAATCCCACTGATATTCGGTTTACATGACCTTCTCATACAGTCAGAAAGACATTACTTGTTTATGATAAGTCATAATTCCCATTTCAAACGGGGAAGATCGGTTCCTTATATAAAATGATTTATACAAACATAGAAATATACCTCAATCATCTCTGCAGCTAGCTTTTGAGTAGCAGAATCCCGCTCGGCAAAACGTCTGGCATCATCTGCAATCCTCTGCTCTTGCTCCATACGAACAAGGACCTGTATGCGGACGGATAAACAAAAGCAGTCGGATTAAGCTTTCAAAAAGACGACATATCCATCCATACATAAATAACCGTATAGATCCACATATAATCCTCCCTTCAATAGATTTTATAAGTATTTGGAAAACTAGAACAACTCATTAGGCAACAAATATTGAACTCAAGGGCACTACTACACGACGCTAGCCTAACTCGAACGGATTTTTGTATGATGACAGCATGCTGCTGTTCAGCAATGTTCAGCAATTCAACGCGAACAAGAACAGAAAAAAGACTGATCCGAACTATGGAAAAACGAGCCTGTTGTCAATAATGTATTAGTTAACAGTCATAGTAGGGTGTAGATTGGACACGCGAATATTCACATATCAATATATGTATATCTAACAAGAATAGCTTCAGACATCAATAGTAGTGATTATGTAGAATCAAAAACCACGAAAACTTAACCTGCATCCTTAACTTCTGAAATTTTCCTGGAGAGTAATACTAGTACCCTTCATGAAATAACACATAGATCCTCAAGATTTACATAGAAATAATTATTCCAAAGATGTGGAAATTCGTACTATACAAGATGATTAAACCTTGCAGTAAACGTTATAACATATGCGTTCCACACCTGAACAAGGGAAGCCTCATGCTCCTCCTTTTGTGCGAGCGTAGACTTTAATTCGGCCACTTCTGTTCTCAAATCAGCCACCTCGGCCTCCAACTTTTCCACCTAGTACATGCAATGAGATCAATGTTAATATTGATGCCTTAATCGGCGGTGTAAAGGAAAATAAGTCACAAATATCACGATCAAATTGAATAAAAATCATTACTATGTCTTTGGAACCTCACCAGATTTGTTCCAATCATGACAAATATCCACATTAAGTTTACTTCTCTCTAGAGCTGAATTGCTTCGCAATCACAGAAGACTATATTTGAATCTTACCATGACCAGGGGGAATTAAGTACCTTTGCAGCGAGATAGAGGCGATTGTCGTGCTGAACCATCTCTACTAGGGCAGTTTCTAGCTGCTCTGCTCTGCAAGTTAGCACACAAAACACAAAAAAACATCATTTATTTATTCTGTGTTTTGTTTTATTCAAATACGCGTATCTCAGATGCACATATGCACTCATAAACAGAAATTTCCTCTAGAGTTGGAGACTCCAATACCTGACAGTAGCAGCTTTCCGATCTTCTAAAGCGCGAGAAATCTCATTCTTCAGCCATTTAACCTTTCAGATTCAAAAAAATGTCTTGCATCAATAGGAGCATTCGATCATGTATTTGAATCATGTAAGTTGGAATGACGTTGAAGGGCCATCAAACAAGTGCAAGGAGTTCGTCTAAGAACCTAGATGCAAAATGATCAACTATTCTAAAATGTGCCAATTTCTACGATTTGTAGCTATGAGTAGCATAAAAAGATTGGGTTACCTGCTCCTGGAGATCAGAACCGTTAATTTCATCTTCTTCATCGGAGCCGGGGTTGCTGGCATTTGTAAAAGACCTCTTGACAGATGGTTCTTCGAAAAAAACTGGAAGTTTCATGGTCAACCCGAGCCGTTTAGCATCAATAGCGGCAGGTGTCTGGGGTGATTTCAGTGGGGCGCCATTTGCTTTCTCATCTGAAACTATGATAGTGTTTTTCAATAACAGGCTATCACCACCAGATACTGGTTTAGTGTACAGGTAGGGCAGTTTGGAGGTTATGGCCGCGTTTGAATTTCTCCAGAGATGCAACTCTATCGATCTCTCTTGCAAGGCAGCCAATACATCTGGTCGATGCTTAACTCTTAGCTTTTGCAATCTCGGTTCTGTCACTGTCTGATATCCCATACATGCTATCAAAACCAACTGGCTACTATCAAATGTAGCACTAGCCATGGATTGCAACAGTGCTACAGCATCTCCGGCGTCCCGGGTGGCACTGAGAGCTGGTGCTGTACAAGACCAACAACACATAACCTTCAATAACATTGCTGGAAGAAAAGATACAAATTTCACACTTCTACTAATGCAAACAATTCTCAAAGATCTTTGAAGCTCACAAATAACGATATCAAGGTGCAATATAGAAAAACTTCACTGTTAGCGTAAAATACATACCGTGCATTTCCATAAGAGCAAGCGCGGTACGAAAAAGCATGCATCGATTGCCTTCGAATAGTAGCACATCCCAAACCCTCAAGACTGGAAACAGAAATTAGAAACATGAGAACGTGAGAAACCTTCAAAGTGAACACGGGAAAAACGTAAAGACACATTTAAGTAACATGAAAACATATACATAAGAAACTCTATTACTTACCACTTTCCCAGGGTAGCACGTTGACGAATATTGACAGGAACCAGGGACCACTGACCCACGCCACCTGAACTTGAAGCGTATCTAAATGACTTACTGTTACAGCAGACAGGGGATTATATCAGTGGTGGACATTGGCAATTACTAAGATTCATCACCCTTTCCTCACTTTCATCTATACAGTGAAGAATTACGGTATTACCTAATTTGGGGAAGTGTTCCCGCACCAGGTCTTCAAATACAAGCTGGTCCACCTGATGATCACACGTATTCCGACGTTTATATCGATATTGGAGAGTATATTCCATCAAACGCTCTTAAACTGGAATCGATAGAGAAGTAAGTCAAGCATTCAGATACTGGACCAAGCAAAAGATTACATGAGCTGAAAAATAACATAAAAGGTCCATTTATCTTCTCTGATATCCAGTTCTGACTTGTTGATTTTCATCCCTTCTAGATACCCTGATCATAATTTCCATTTCCTAAACTAACCATGTAAGAATGATAGTCTCCTAACCTGGGCTTCCAGCATCTTTTCCGAGTAATAACCTTCGAAATAATCGTCAATTATGCCCGTTAAAGTCCTGCATAAAACCATTATTCAGCATTTGCCAGTGAAAGAAAAACGAACATCAACTGGAAATACAAAAAATCCACCCTACAATATGGAGTAGAAAAATGAAAATGCATTGGGCTCGTTCATTACATAGGTGTTAGTTTTATCATTTTCCATCCTTTTTCTTTATTAAGAAATAGATGGTTGCGTTTGCTTTGAAAAAAGGTAATGTAATTTCGAGGTTTTTCGTAGAATATCAGATGTAGATTTACAACATTCAGAAACTTGTGTATCTGTACGACATATCTTGAGTACAAATGCCTGTCTTAAAGCAACTTCTGCTTGAAAATCTTGAAGAAAGCAATAAATAATATTCAGCATAAATTCAAGACCAGAAGGTACGAGATGATTAGAAAATTACCAAAATGCGTTCTCCTCGGGCATCAAAAGCAATAAAAGGGCAGCAAGAAAATTCATGGCCTGCGATGCACACGTTAAAACCCAGCTCAATATATGCTGTTACCAAGGCTATTACATCCATATAATGCGTGTTCATGAGTCTTAAATATCTCACGACAACAAGCCATCCTTCTTCACCGAACTCATTTTCATATTACAAGAAATAAGAACAGTAATAACCTGACAATAGCCGACGGATGGATTATGTCGCGCATACGCTGTGAGCAGTCGCCTTAAGGCATTGCGTCCGTCTTCATCAAGAGCAGGATGTCCAGGAAATGTGCGAGGAAGGTCCTGGGCAGAAAAGCATTTGAGGAGTCTCAGCGTCCTTTACAAACTAAAACACAAATCCGCACAGTATATTGTTGTGAAGAGAAAATAAATTTCCTCAACAACAATATCAATCACAAACTTTTGACAGTAGATTACCTTCTCAATCTGATTGGTCCATTTCTCCAAAACACCACTTTTAGAGACCAGGTAATTAGAGGCTGCGCTACTACTGCCATCCAGTAAACCACCAACGCCGTCACTGTCGCCCCCACCATCAGCCAATAGTGTGAGAAGGGCATTGTAATGTCCGTAAGCCCTACGCTTCTTTGTGCCCACAAAAACCTGCCACAACTGCATCCCACAACCCATCCAATCAACAAGCTCAAGGTCAGAATCGGCAGAAACAGCTCATATGCATCGCAAATTTCAATCAGAAGCTGTCTTCATTCTGTAAGGATGGCATTTGAGTCAACAATTATTGATCTCAACACGGTGGAAACATTGTTTTGTTCCAAACTCTCTGAACTTGTGTGAGCGACCATCAATTGACGAAAAAATCTAAGACATGGAAAGGAAAATCATTTGATGCAAAAAAGAATGTCGTCCTAAGCCCCGTACCTCCCCCCTGAGGGCCATTGGAACTCCTCCTCGGACTAGAGATCTGAGTTCCTCATCCCATGGGCAGTCGTTGTCACTGGTTTCAGGCGGACTTGCGACTGAACTGGCTGGTGAAGTAGAAACCCGGGCCACATTGTCCACGTCAGGTAGTTCGTCTGTACTTTCAGCATCACTGAAATGATCATCCTCCGAGTCAGTTCCAGTTCCGTCCAGACTGACTCTACCTGAGTCACCGTTGCTCGTATCATGTGACGTGTTTGTGGTTAAAATATCCTGTTTTGCATGGCCATTCGTATGAATTGCTTCCTTCACAGAATCAACAGGTCCATCCGATGTTCGGTTTTCACCCGTTGTTCCCGTTAGTTCGGGACCTGCTGACGTAACATTACCATTTCGCGCAATACACTCTTTGGCAAAAGAAGACTGGCTGTTAATTCCTCTGTGCCTGATGCTTCCGGCTCTCTCAATCGCCCACAGCGGTTTGCGCAGCTGACCCCACAATTTTGTGGCCCCGGGCTCTGCCTCTATCATAATTCTATCCGGCCTCAGAGTGCTTTGTTTCTCGTCATTGTCCAAATCTTGACCATTCACTTGTCCGTTGGAACCATTTGAACTCACAGACGAAACAGTATCCAGGCCCTCCACTGAGGAGGGCACGGTCTCATTGATGGTACTCAAAAAACGGTCCCATCGCTCCGACCTCTCAGCCTCCTCCTCCTATTCAATTCGCAAACCATATCATAGGTTGATAGTGTCACTTCGAAAACTACCATTCAAGCTTTGGCGGCGAGTTCCGTCACGAAATTGACGCAATTCAAAAGTGGAAGGTCAACGTATGATCAGCAAAGATCGGAAACGAGACTCTGAACTGGGAACATTGTTGATAGTGGGAACGAAAGACGTAAGACGAAGGACTAGACGCAATTTGAAGCACTGAAATCGACACTTACGAAGTCGTAGCAAAACAATTACAAGTCACATACACCGACCTTATAGATGGGGCAATACTCGCGGTATTTTTCCAAATGCTGAGGGCGCACCATGAAACCATACATGTCCCTGCCAGTCCATCATCACAGAACGAACCAGACTCAATCACGGCACAAAAGCCGCCACACAACCGATGGCGAAGCAATCATCAAAGCATTTGGCAAACAAGGTGCAATTCCACGCTGCTGAAATCTTCGACGCAACTCACCGACTGTGTTCGACATAAGCGGGCACCCTGGGCTTTCCACCCTTGGGCGCCCTCTCTTTCGCCATCGCTCCTTTTTGACCACCGCCACTAGTTCCTCATCAAAAGTCCGTCACAATAATCACTCGATCCAAACACTGAACTGATCCGCAATCCGTGTCAACCCTCTCACCCCATCATCTCCCTCCCTTCCATCCGCTCGTACAGGCTACCCAACCATTCATCCACCCACCCACCTTCCGACAGCAAAGTCCGAAACCAAGCTAATCGCTACGGGCGTTCGTCTCCGACTTGCACTCCGCTGCGCAGGCGATGGTACTCCTTCCTCAATCCCTCCCACACTCATTCATTCATTTACAAAACCACCACCTTTCTCCACCCCCGACAATCAATCAACACCAACACAGTGCACAGTTCTTAATTCATTTTCCTTTTCATTCTTCCGCTTTATTCCTCGTGCTGCTCCTGCTGCTGCCCTGCCCTGCCCTGCCGTTCATTCGACCGTCCCCATTGTTCTCCTGAGACCGGCGGGCGGGCCGGCTGGCTGGCTGCCTTGCTCACGGGCTGGACTCACTTCTGCTCAGTCATGCTTCCTCGACGTCCTCGTCCTCTGCTTCCCGAACACAACAACACCAGCGACGATACTGCCCCGCGGCCTCTTCTTTCTCCCTCCCTCGTCTCCTCCCTCTCCCTCTCCGCTCCGCTCCGCTGCTCTTGTGCGCGCAACGTTCTCCTTCAGCACACCCGCTGCCAGTTTTCCTCACTCTCCCTCGTCTTCGGCGACATCCTCGTCCACGTCGGCCGCCAACCCGTCATTCCCGTGGCCCGGGGTTCCTGTCAGATCTGTCCGCCGCTGTCAGCTCTCGCTACTAGAACATCGCCCGACCCTCTTTCCAAGATCGACACACCGGCCACCTCGGACGATCCGTACGCGCGCCGGAGAAGATTCCTGGAATCATGCGTCCCCGTCATGACGTCCGAGTGACCGGTCAACCTCCTCCGCTCCGCTCTGGCACGCGACCATTCCCTAGGCCTCGGGCCGGAAAGGCTTTTCATTCGTCTCGTGGAAAGGCAGGAAATGCTGACCGACGCTTTCGCCTGCTTCTTTTCCACCCGCGCGTAATCGATCAAATAATGTCGGAGCACGAAAACATCTGGAAAGGACGGATGCTTGCACATGATTATCACGCAGCTCGGAGCCGCATCGCAATCCGACGTGGTGTCCCGATACCGTGACTTCACTTGCACCAAAAGCAGATTGCAAGGCTTGTGTAAATGCAATCCCTTGGCAACCTTTGCGCGCTTTTCATTTTCGACCGGCATATTACTCTCGGTACTATACATTTCGAAAGCCATCGACCATCTGAGTAATCAGACTGGAGTCACTTTTCTCGGTCTCTCTCTCTCTCTCTCTCTCTCTCTCTCTCTCTCTCAAAATCAATCAATCAATGCATTCCCTTGAGACCTCGAAGGTCAGGACTACTTTCGTGACTTTCTTATCTCATCGTGGGATCTCTCATTGAAATCTCGTCGATGAATATTTCGTGGCTTTTGATGTTCCATGTCTCTCCGGGATGGATAGACTGAAACTATAGAACCAGATGTACTAAAAACTGGTCCTCTCGTTCTCGCATGGAATTCAACCGCATGGCAGGGATCATGGCGAGACACAGAGGAGAAAGTCCGACACGAGCCCCAGCACAAGCGCGAGAGGAGGGTGTCGAGGAGGTCGATGCAACGATGTTTTTCTTCAAAGGTGGACCATCTGCACTCATGCGGACGAAGGCAGCCCAGCCCTTCTTCGGCCCGAAAATTCGCCATGACCGAAAAAACACATGAGCGAAAGCACCTCACCTCTTATTTGTACCGACCGAACAGCAAATAAATCAAAAAACGAGGCTGGAATCACTTCAAAAATTGAATTTTGAAAAAGACGAATAATCGTACGCACAGTCTGAAGATATACGGTCTTGTCTTAGCCGAAGGACCATTGTCGGAATGCGGATGGTTTAAGAAGGTACAGTAATAATGAGAAATAACTGGAAAGGGAAAGCCTGAGCAAGATATCGACTGCTAAAGCTGGCGGTGAAGTCCACCGTCTGGCGGAAAGAGCTCCACTTTGCAAAGCACCTTTGCATCATATGGCCAACCACATCCTTCTTTGACCACGATCGACGGTGAGGTAAGAACTTGGTCCACTCGCTAACCACGGCCGGCCCGCGCCAACTGGATATGGGCATCCGGCGCTCGAGAGCTCGCTCCCGACGCTCCGAAGAGGAAAGGCTTCGCGTACGAGAACATCGCGCTGCTTAAAAGAACCGGTAGTGCGTGTCCAGTTGGCGCGGCAGAACCGGTGCTTCCTGTCCGCGGCCCCGCTGACCGACGCAGACCTGTGACTTGCACTGATGATGATGATGTCTGTCGCATCGCCGGCGGCCTGGACCGCCGGACACGAGGGTCGATCATCAATGCCGATGGTGCGCAAGTCCTCGCGCATCTTCGAAGCTTCATTTATGATTCGAGGCCCGGCGAATTCCTTCATCGAATTCCATCATCGCAAATGCTGTCTCGAGATGAAATTCTGGCCTTGCCATTCAGTCGATGCGTGTCGGGGATCGCGGAGGTCGGGGCTGTCGAAATGGCAAATGCTGCGAAACAACAGCTGCTTGACTTCCGGCGACGGACGGGCCTCACCGGCCCGAGTTTCATTCCACGTCTCGTGTTTGCTCGCTCGCTTTGGAAGATTGACGATCATGTTGCTAGATTTTGGTCAATAAACTGTTCTTGCGGACGAGCTCCGCGTCCACTTTGCAGTATTTTTAGACATTGATTCTCACCTGAATGCGGGCGGGCGGGCGAGCTTAAACGGAGACGTGCGTGCTCCTCGTCTTGCTGAAGTTGTGAGAAACGCGTCCGACCCTCGACCACGGTCTCATACAATTGTCTAATTTCGATCGGTTTCGAACCTAGACGACAAAAGGCACGAACGGGTATTTCGACGAGTGCTCCTGTTTCGCAACACTAACCGCTTTCGAGGTGTAGTCGGCTCATAGGAGTTCTTGCCGGGAAAAATGGGCCTCCTTCCCTCCCTATAATCTCCAATTGGAATGTGAGCGGAAGTGCGGGAAGGTTGAGAATAATAACCCAAAGAACGACAAGGCGATGTGTGATTATGGTGAAGGGCTTCGACTGCCAGGACATCTGCCGAGCAGGCAAGCCCAGGCCCACCATGGGAAGGCGGGCGGGCGGGCGGGCGGGCAGGCAGGCAGGCAGGCTAGATAGTCTGACTGATGGCCGTCCCGGCCCGTCGTAGCGCGAACATTCTCCTCACCCACTGCGATAAAATCAACCGAGATCGCGAACTAGCAGAATTCTTGCCTGCGTGCGTAGTTCAACGATCGAGTGATAGTTAGATAAATAGATAGATGGATAGATCCACCGGCTACGACCAGTAGCAACTGACGAGCTGGAAAGGAGGGCGGGGACTCGGCGGAAGCGACGAGCAATGAGTGAAGGAATTGTCCCCGCCATCGCAGTACGGCCGATCTGCTGCTCCTTTACAGTGAGTCCCCAGTCGCAGCACGGTATCTGCCGACTCTACCAAACGTCTCGCTACCATTTCACCCCTCGGTGATCTATGATTTTAGTGCCTACTTGGATTGGGTGCACGGATATATACCGGGCCTGGCACTCCTCGTATACCAGGGCATCAGAGTTCAGTACAGCGGTACTGAACTCGACTGTAGTTCCTCGGACGAGTCAATGATTAATGTGCGAGTAGGGGAATCTCTCGTTCTGTATTCGGCTGTAGTGCAGTCAGTGCTGATACCGTAACAGCGAGCATCATGTGTTTCGAATGTAAGCCAAGGGGAAAGGACTCTACTGGCCTTTCTAACCTAACAAGCCAAAAGGGCTCTTGTCTTGTCTTGACCGAAGGAGTTTGGCACCGCCAACGAGTCCACGATGGGTAACACGTCAACGAGTGTACAATCGGAGTCCGCATTCGATAGTCTGCGCTAGTTTGAGAATGTTCATTATGCTTGTTCTGCAAAAATGCCTTTGCTTCCGTGACATGCATGCTCTTGCGACCATGAGCACAAAACGACGTCCCTACTTTGGGTTTAAGAAAGAGTGATCATATGTACTCCCACAACACATGCACACACCAAAGTTTGATTCTGCCCAATAGCTTCTCTTTGCATGCTTCCAGATGACCGTTATAAAACACTCTCGGGACAAAGGTTGTTGTCAATCAGAAGTGCGAGAATCTCTCAAAATACCAGGAGCTTGAGAATTCTAAATAATGTGAGGAGTAGAGCAACGCAGTAGGTAAGTTTTTCCTGCTTTTCTTTAGAGGAATACTCGCAGTTTTTTCTAGCCAAAGCGCTGTGTTTCATCAGAAGAAAATCAACTCACGTCCCTCGCCTTTACTATAGAGGCCTACGACTTCGATATTATAAGTTGCCACGTTTCTAGAGTAGACGTACAATCAGAGCTTCCGTGGGAGCGTGTGTTGTGCTTCACATTGAGTTCCTACAAAGTCTTCACCTTTATTAAAAGATACAGTATGGGCAAGTGATGCGATATCACTAGTTTCGATACAAGAATCTGGCCTGTTGTAAAAACAAGTGAATTCGTTTTGCCCTCCTGCCGAAGACGCTTCTTTCTACTTTCGAAAGAATATAAAGACACTACCGACTCGACACTTCACTTGGCTGTAATGAAACCACAAGACCACTTTCGCCGTCCTCGACATTTGAGTCACGATACTTTTTGGATTCATCTTTCCTGTTCCATCGATCGGTTGTTGAGGTAAGGCATCCAACTACTTTACGTAGTGGACATTTTCTTGAGGTCGTCGCCGAGAACAGTTCGTTCGATGCTTCTCAAGCTTTTACGCAGTTAAAACTGCCAATAATTCTCGAGCAAGTGACGCCATTAACTGTCACAACATCTGCTGCCTTGCAGAAAGGTTATCCTCTCAAGCCAAATTCCCTGCACACTTTGGCTCGAGATCATACAACGGACAGTGGTTGTGTTCGAAATTCCTGTGTGAAACGAGCTCAAGAAAATTCTCGAAGTTGCACAAAAAATTATAGATTACTTGTGATGAGTTCAGAAACTGATGTCGTGTGCACAATACACAATTCAACCTTATTACAACTAATCAAGCACATTCACTCGTGTCACAGATGACACTCGGTAAAACGATGCAACGTGGACACAAAACTGAATCTAGCACCGATCAAACCAAAGTTTTTTCTCAAATGTTGCTCATAACCATACATCTCCGCTTATGCCTTCAGAATGCGTTTCCACGTTTCACAACTTACAAGCTCATTCAGGCTTGGCTTTTTTCACGTCCATGGAGACGAATGTCCGTTTTAGTGTGCACTACCGTAGACTCCAGTGGGAAGATTCAAAGTAGCAGGAATTATCCTACTTTGTCTCTTACGGATACGATAAGAATTGCTGCCTACGATTCGACGTTGTAGGGAACGGCGTTCACATGTGTAAACTAACCTGAGGCTGGACACCGATTAGATGGCAAAAAGTAATCTTTCTTTCACTGGACGTCAAATGAGTGTGGAAGACGTGTGCTACCAACTCAAGGTCAGATATAAATTCCTCGGAGCTAAAATGCTGAGCTTCGGAGCTCACTGCGCAGCGTAAAGCAGGGCGGGAGAAACCTCACAAAGGGTAGCGAGGTCAAAACTCAATCACTGGCGTGCGAACGGACCAAATTCCGCAGCCTTACTTCAACAAATAAGTTGGGAGTAGCACTGGCTTTGACAGATAGTAGTTGGCTTTTCACCCTTTTATCTGAACCCGGTACGCTTCAAACGCAATCTGGCCCTCAAGTGTCCCAGACTTCAGGACTTTGAGACACAAAACGAGTATAAAATATTCTTCTGAAAACAAAATCGCCTTACCCACCACCTGCAGTATCCATATCCACGTCTGTCGTCTTGAAAATCACTTGGACTCTCAAGATTCCCTTCAGCCTCTTGTCATTTATGTTTAAAATGCCACCTTCACCACCCATAAGGGTACGGAGGGGTCTTAACAGATTCGGCCGAGTTTCCTCTTCCAAAATAGGAGGAGCCTGCATATAAAGGTTTTCACCTTGAAGCGACACACTTGGTTTGGATATTTTATTTTTGAATCTTGAATCTTTCAAAAGAACGTCGATAAACTGCAAATACACAAAAGGTCTCAGTCAAATAGCACATAAATTTGAGTACCTCGAAGATATAGTCAATTTTAATTAGCTAGAACCAAATCAGCAAAGTCACCTTATCATGAGACATCCACTTCGAAAAAAATTTAAAAATATGGATTCAAGATGCAGACCTTTTGCAGGGTGGTGGTAGCCTCCACTTCAACTGGTACTCCAGCGCTGCACACAATGCAATTTGGATCCTTTTCGTTTTGGAAGGTTCTCATGTAGACACCATCCGTCCCAGTATATCTGACAAACAAAATCATCAGTAACATCAGCTCAAATTCGCTCAGAGTTCGACAGCTGCGAAGCATGATGAATAAAGTTCACCTTCAAAACAGGGATACTAAAAACTGTACGGGAGGATACGACATCAAATCTCAACGAGTGGAAGAGTTACAGTAGCGATTGTGACATGGTCACTCCATGCAAACGAGATACCACATACGTGACGATTACTTACAGCATCCAACGCATGATCCTTGATGCATCGTGGTGGCATGCTCTCTTACACTAGTACTCAACATCCACAAAAATCAAGTGTGTAAAATACGTACTGCATAAAAACTTCCATGCCTTTGCTGCACATAGTCGCGATTTTCAACGTCTCCAAGGCACATGTCGCTGCAACAATGGCATTCGTTGAAGCGATTGCAGGTATGATGTTTTTCACCACACCCTGTATGGCCAGTACAGTCCATCTTAGGAGAAGAGAAAGATTTGGGAACAAGATCAAAGTGACTCAATGTGAAGTACAACAACACAACTCACTTCAGACTTTGTCAGTGCACTAAGAAACCAAAGACATAGTAGCGATGACAGCAGATCATACCTGAGTTAGACTGTAGGTGACACCACTTATGCTATACTGCTCGGCTCTCTTAGCGGCCTGCAAGAAAGTTCAAGATCGTGCTTCAGCAAGATGAGGCCTCATCGTATCTAACATGTGAACAGCAACAGCATCTTTAACAAGGAAACCAGAGAGGTAAATTTACCGGCTAGATACCTGCTCGTAAATCCACTTCATGTGTTCTGGATTGTCTGGATCAAACGTCTCGCCGGTGCGGTCCTACATTGCATAAGGATTAATGATCCAAAAGGATTGCTCTCTGCTGGAACCAACAGTAATTGAGTAGCATTAAAGAACCTAACCATTGAGCTGGAAATGGGTGCTCTTTTCATATGATTTGACGATGTCTTCAGACAGTTACCTGACCCCACTGTATAAGATGGACAAATTCAATGCAGTGTGCAGGAGATCGCGGTGTCTCCGCCAGTGTACACAACGGGAATGTAACTTGTGGAGGAAACAGCCACATGGAACACTGGAAACAAGGTGTCATCCCAGGAATAATCACTCGTGCATGACCCTTGAATCCTTCCGTTCCTCCGTCCACCATAGGCTTGATAGTTGTAAGAATAGGGCTCCCATCCGGTTCATATTCTGCAAACGATCATATTATCCGGCGATGTCGACATTGAGTAGCAACGTTACTTCCGAAGTCGAGCGAGTCCAATGATCCATTGTAGATCCCAAGCTAACTACAAGGTTTTGGAAATAATAAATCTGTAACACATCAAGTGCATCCCTATTCTAGAAACAAATTTGAATAAATACACAACATTACCTAAAAAGCCACAGACTACTGCGTTAATATAGCTTCTTGCTTCCAAAGAATCCAGACCGAGGACAATGATCTGGAACTGGTCAAAAAAGGAGGAGTCCTTGTCCTCTATCCGACAATAATGAGGAACCACATTCACTCCTTTAACCCGCTCCATGACCCTCTCAGCAGCAATCTTTGCTTTCGGCTGTCCAACATCACGCATCCTGCGAAAGAGTATCGTCAGCAGTTGCTCATGATAATACTAGAAACACCAGGATTGTAGAAAGTGATTTCGAAAGGAGATCCAGACCTCTTAAATTACTCTCTTGAAGCCTGATAAAACAAATATTGACAACTCAAGAAGAATATCACAGACGCTCTTTTGTCTGATACAAGCCTACATGAGTGAAAAAAAAACCTCTCCTTCTGTAAGAACACCTACTACTCGGCCATTCTAACACTGATAAATTAGCTGTAGAGTCTGGAACATAATGGTGATCGTTCATCAACCTGGATGCACTATAAAACGGTCCGCAAGCTGTAAAAATTCAGCTTCAAAGATAGACATAAGATTGACTTACCTGAAGAGAAACTGTCGATTAAGGTTAGAAACATCAATTGTGTCCATATCTATGACTTCCAAATTACCAAATCCCGTTAAAGCCAGGTCCTTAAGTAGCTCGCATCCCAGACCACCAGCACCTATCACCAATACTCGGCAGTCATTTCTTATCATATCTCGGGTCTGCAAGGTGGCAATCAATTGAAGCTATCATTAGAAATGGTCTGCACCTTTACAAAACCAACTATTTGAAGTCCCTAAAAAGCTAGCCTAACAATCTAAGAACTTCTTCGTACGAAGGTCTGATGCTTCAGAATTATGCTAATTTAGCTCATGGCATTTCCAGTAGAAAATGTCCAATTCCATAGTCTCGTAATACTGACTGCAGACATCAAAGTGACTAGAACAGAGTGACCGATCAGGAAAATGACTCTCACTGTAAAGAGTTGACTTTTAAATAAATGCAAATTCTTGTTCATGGGAAACATACCCTAGCGACACTGCATGTGATTTCGACCAGCACACCGACAGCTAAACCCTCAACTTCCAAAAAGAATGAACGGAACTTCTCCCATGCATACGTCGCTTTGACTTCCGGTATCCGATTACTCGATGAACCTCGAAGTACGAAACTAAATTACACGAATTTAATCTAGTCCTCACTTCCTGGGAAAAAGGCCCCGGCAAAGCCCTAAGAGAGATACGAAATCAGTCCGCCCACAGGACAGATACGCTTTCGAACGACAGGCGACGATGCTGTGAGTGCAAAAGGGCCGTCCAACAACCATCACGGAAGAATACAGGAAATCTGACAACTCCAAAACTGATCTTCAATTTTGCAACGAAGCAGCAACAGAAAATAAACCTCACATCAATTCCAGGCTCAAAACCAGGACCAACGAGAATCCCCGGCCTCAGAAGCAAGCGATCCAGGTCGCGCCATCGGCCCTCGATATCGGTCGTCTCCGCCATCACTTCTGGCTCAGGCGCCCACGGCTCGTCCTCGCCCTTTCTCTTCTTCATAGAGGACTGTGACGCGCCCCCATCGCCCACACCTCCTCAAGAACGATGTTCAGTGCCAATATTGACATGACCTTCAAATCTTGGATCTGGCACCCGATGCAGCCGGTTCCGAACCGGAGCGTGCAGGGGGTACACCGCCTGCAGCAGGTCACCTGCGCGGGCGGGCCCACACTCCACTGGTTGCAGCAGGTCCCCGACCTCTGGCTCCCAGCTTATTCTGCGATTCGAGTGCCTCTCTGCTCCTCTTCCTCTCGAAGGAGCGCTGCAGCTGATCTTCAGCTATGGAGGCAATTCCCGCGGTCCTCTGCTGCTTCAAGACGTTCAATTCTCCGCAGGACGTGGCGCCGAGCGTTCGGCTCTCGCGGAATTCGAATTCGAGGAACTTGAATTCACTGCGGCGCTCGGAGCCAGCGGGCAGGCAGTTGAAAGCTGCACGCGCGCGGAGGCCCGGCTCTGTCGACAGAAGAGCTTTGACCGAGCTCGCCGTCGAGGGCGCGGTTGCGGAGGAAGTTGAAGTGGAAAGGCTCTCGACTTCTGGAGCAGGAGTGGGCGAGAGTGATGTTTCGGTCGGTGAATTCAGCTCAGGAATGCGGATTTCTAGTGAAGCAGGGAAGGACGAATTGGGTGACAGGGTGCTGGAAAGTCCAGCGGAAGTGGGCGGTGAGAAAGAATCTTTGAATTTTGCGGAAATTTTAGAAGATGAAGAAGTGAAGACTGTGTCACCTGAGCTTCTGGCCAGAGAGGTCGCGAAGCGAAGGAATTTTGCTATCATATCCCATCCTGACGCAGGAAAGACGACACTGGTAATTGTCCTTGCTGAATCGTTGTTGTGAATGTGATTATAAGCCTGCTCCTTGCTCTCGCCACGTGCCACTTGTCGTTGTGAGCCTGCGTGCCTTTCTGTGTGGCACCTTGGCTTTATGGCACGCGAGGGCAGCTCTTGAAAAACGTCGGATCTTATTCAGCTACTTTGCTAATTGCGAAATTTTTTTCTCAACGAAAGTTTCTACTGCACCTGTGTTCTGTTCTAGACAGAGAAATTGTTGCTCTATGGAGGAGCTATTCACGAAGCAGGTGCTGTGAAAGCTCGGAAAACTGCACGCCATGCTACTTCGGACTGGATGGAGCTCGAAAAACAGAGAGGTGGACATTCTGCTTTGTGTTGCCACAAGGAAAGTTAGTTAACCTGTATCAATGTTCGTCACTTATCAATTTTCGTCATCTTCTGTTTTTGCAGGTATTTCGATCACTTCAACTGCGCTTGTATTTGAGACTCAAGGCCGCCAGATTACCTTGCTTGACACACCCGGACATCAGGTACTTCTGCTGTTTTCGGAATCTTTGGAAACATGTTGAAATGCTTGGAAAGTCTGAACCGTGTACCATACATGTGGTCGCTGCTCTTGTACGAACAATACTCAAACTTGGTCAGTAACTTTTGTATCCAGCCGTCCATTTCTGCACTCCTTGACGAAGATAAAAGCACATGTAACAATCTGTTAACATAGAGCGACATATGTTAGTATGTTCATCCGTCACCTGGATGCGAACTGTGTTGTACAAAGTTCTTACTGTATCAGGCGTACGCGTTGCTATGTGGCAGGACTTTGGAGAAGATACATATCGGTACGCACTTAAAGCCTCAGGCACAATTCTATCTCAAAAAACTGAATTTGGAGTCGTGCAATTTCTTCTGATGTTGTGAGGCTGTTCATTAAAGTTTTGAACTTACCGTATATGGACATTGGGATGACTCTTTCAGGACACTAGCTGCTGCAGACAACGCGGTAATGCTTGTAGATGCCGGAAAAGGTCTGGAACCACAGACAAGGAAATTATTCGAGGTCAGACTGTGCTTGACAACACATCAAGGGTGTTCGTTTATGCTTCTGTTTTCTTGCTTCTCTCTTCACGTCATCTGTATTGGATTCTAGTTTATTTTTCAAGGAACTCCTGATCTTTTCTTGCCTTCCTCTTAAAGGCTTGAAAAAGGGGATGACTTTTTACAGGCTTTTATACGACTTGTAATTTGGATCGCTGAAACCAATAGTGTATCGTCACCATACATCATTGAGAACTGAAAGTGGTCGGTATTGTAGGTGTGCCGTATGCGTATGCTTCCTTGTTTTACGTTCATCAATAAAATGGATCGGCCAGCATTGGAACCTTTGGAGCTTGTTGACCAGATTGAGAAGGAGTTCGGACTAGCGACTTATCCCGTGAATTGGCCAATAGGCTCCGGAGATAGGTGATCATCAATCATTGATGCAGATCAAATTTCTCGATCGTGTGGGATGCCTCTCAGTTTTTTTGTTGTCGTGATCAGCGATGCATTGTTTTTTATGCTCATGAAGTTCATTCAAAGTGCCGTCGTTTGCTTTTCTTCGAAAGGTTCATGGGTGTGTATCATCGACCTCGGAAGGAAGTTCACATATTTTCTAAAGAAAAACACGGAACCAAAGCTGCCACTACTCAAATTATTCCCTGGGGTGATGCTTCTCTTGAGAAGATGATTCCTCGAGACCTTTTCGCCCAATTGGAGGTAAATCGTGTTATTTCTTCGTCTTCAAATATATGAAGCTAAATAATTATATTCATCAACTTCAGTCTCGGTACTTAATTTTAGTATGTGAGATCATTCCCAACCTCTTAGATTCCTTCCTCGTCAATCCTCACTTCAGCTTCTAGCAACTTCCTGGCTGAGCATGTTATCACTGGTCATCAGGTCATATCATAGAAGGCACATGGAAATGAATGAGACGCGTGTATTTCGCCGAAGAGCTTGACAAGCGCATTATTACATCAAAACATATAAGTGGACGTAGCTTGCAAGTTTGGGATGACATTGTTCTCTCAAATGAAGTACCTTATTGACTAATTAATTTCTCACGATTGTTTGACCGTATTCCATGATGCACTCTCAAACAGGAGGAGATAGAGTTGTTGGAAGAGTTGTCACCACCTCTGGATATGGAAAAAATTCACAATGGGGATCTGTCTCCTGTCTTCTTTGGCAGTGCCATGAACAACTTTGGGGTGTGAATCTGTTCCCTCGTTTAGGACTTGAGTTTACCGAACATCTTCTGTTCTAAAGATGTTCTAAAGATGACCTTTGTAGCTCATAGTTTCGGCAGACTATAAAGACTGTTATCTTTTCCGTGATGTGACACTTTGTCTACCTTTCATGATTATACTGTAACGGACAATCAAAACACGTCAAAAAGTTCCAATGTCAAAGCACGACTAATATATGGGAGAATCCGTGGGAAGTGTAGGTGGAGTTGTTCCTAGAGACTTTTCTTCAGTATGCAGTACCTCCTAGCACTCATGAAAGTGACATCGGTGAGGTTGATCCAGAGTACCCGAACTTCACGGGTTTTGTTTTCAAAGTAAGCTGTCAATGACATATATTGTCCATTTAGAAACCAAAAGTATTGAATGCCAAATGTTGCTTGAAAATATGGAAGTGTATGTTCTTCTAAGTCTTAGTTCTCTGAGTTTGGCTGCTGAAAGAAGAATACTCAGGCCTTAGTATATTATTAACACAAATCAGTGTCCAAGGACTGGGATACACAGCTTCCTATTGTAGCATCTTGCTGAGTCTGTGCCGAGCTCCAGGTGTCACATCTGTTATCTTCATTCTTTCAGCTCTCAGCCACGATACGGCGTGTATGGTCCTCAAAATATGAGAAGCACGCACTATTGTCTACAATTATCTTTGAATATTCATGAGTATATAAACCAGGATGTGACTTGCAATCTGCTCATGACATCGATGAAAAATTGCAGTTGCAAGCAAACATGGACCCAAAGCACAGGGATAAGGTCGCATTTGTTCGCGTCTGTTCAGGTATTGCTACTTTTTTGCCAGTCCTCAGTCATTTGAACTAATAACTGTGGACTCACTAATATACAAAAAAGCACTAATGGCCAGAAGAGTAGTCAAATCTAGGGGTATTCTTCAAATAGGTGCTGCTTTTGAAAATGTTTCAGAGGACGCGTTTCTTATCTTACTAGAGAAGGAATCGTGCCAATCATCCATCACTATGTTATTCAGATAAACGTCTGTTATCGCCCTACTCAGGTCAATTTACTAAGGGGATGAAAGTTCGGCTTGCAAGAAACGGCAAAACCATCGCTCTTACAAGACCACAGAAGATGTTTGCGCAGGATAGGACCACAATGGAGACGGGTTATGCCGGAGATGGTACGTTTTATTTTCGCAAAGAATTATGGAATCAATATTGTTCCTTCTTATGAGTTATTTTTGTTACATTCTTTAATCCCACTGCTCAGCTCTAGGATCTTCACGATCAAACAGTCAGAACCTGGAGAGCAAGATATTTGGTGACAAAGCTTATATATACTGATATATACGTAAGAGCGTCGGATTCATCCGTCGCTGAAATCTAAATTAGTTCTGTAACTTCACCGGAAGGGATTCCAATGTTTTTTAAGACCATAAATTATATTTCCCGGTCTGTTCTTGAAGATGACCTTCTGCATGTATCTTTTCCGCGTACCAAGTTTGAGGAAACCAAGGCTACGTAGCAAAGGACGTAGTTTGCAGTAGTTATCTGGGAGTTGTTTGTAATATTTTTCAATATGAGGACTCACCGCAATATCGGATATGTTTATCTTCGCAGTTATTGGGCTGAACAATCCAAATGCCTTCTGCATTGGAGATACACTTTACTGTGGCCCGAGACGATCTTTTCCTGGAATACCTTCCTTCTCTCCAGAACTGTTTTGTTATATGCGCAATCCGAATCCATCTAAGTACAAACAATTTTTAAAGGGCGTAACGGAATTACTTGGTGAAGGGGCTGTCCAGGTACGCAGTTTTTCAGCTCTCTGCCGGTTGTGAGCCAGACATCTTCATTTTTTAACGTTCAATTAGAACAGACAGTGGGTGTTCTAAGCGCATAACTTCTTCGATTTATCTCTAACCAGCGCTGGCATTCCCGTAAAGATCTGCGCTTCTATTAGTGTTAACGTCTTTGCAAAATCGAATCGAGATGTATGATGTCAATACTTCCCTTTTACCTTGTAGAGGCAACATTGCTTTGTTGGCGTGTCCAGGTATTGTATTCGTCTGATCCAGGGAGAACAGATCCAATTCTTGCAGCTGTTGGACAACTACAGTTTGAGGTGAGTTCTTACAATTTTCGTCTCAAGATTTAGTCTTGTCTTTTCACAAGCGGACGAATGAAATCTTCTTAGGCCCACATGATCAAGGAATTGTGTGTGGGTAATGTTGCGTTTTGTATTCCACGGCTTTGTTTTTTGCGCTAGCACGCTGTCAAACCTTCAGCGATTAATTCTGGGTGAAAGGATAGGATGCTTCCTACTTTGGGTCTGTCACTCTGATCTTGGTTCGTGGTCCTCTAAGTAAGTCTGGTTATCATTCTTGTAGGTGGTTCAGTATCGAATGCAAGCTGAATATGGCGTGGAGACGAACCTTGAGCCCATAGGTTATAGCGTAGCAAGGTGGGTCACTGGTGGATGGCCTGCTCTTGAAGGGGTCGGTAAATTGTACAACTGTGCAACCGTCAAAGATCAGGTCTGGCCATGTTCTATTTGTTCGGTTATTGCCTAAAATCAAGATCCGCATGTGCTCACCTTTCACATCTCCAAATCTTTATTGTCGACCTTCTGTTTACATGCTGATGTGATACGCCTATGAATTCCGTATGTTGATGTTGATATTTCTGTAGTAAGGACAGATCTGAAAGAGCTTGAAATACTTTTTTTTTGTAACTGTATGATCCGTACTATGAAGTCATCAAAAAGTTCGTAAGTATGTCACCACTTTGAAACAGATGAAAGAAAATTGGATCAGGAAGTTAGATCTGACTAATGAATAGCTGGCGCTTTCTCTGACTGCAACTCGGTCTGACTTGATTGCAGTGGGGCCGGCCTGTGCTACTTTTTAGGAACGAATGGAACGTGTCTCAATTGCTGGTAAGATTATGCTCCTGAATAGCCCCTTTTAGTAATTGTCACGATTAGAAGAAGTTCGTTTCGATGTGCACGCTTGTAGTTTACACGGTGTAATCCGGGAAGGCTTGTTGTAGCATGTTCAACGTTAATTACCATGTGTGGCGACGAAATAGCTGGAGATTAAGTCTTACCAAATTTTAAATCGGTAATTTTCCTGTGGTAATGATTGTGTCGTATATTTGCAGGGTGAAAAACCGGAAATTGGTGAGCTCGCCCCATATGCTCTACCTCCCGCAGAGGTCATCAAGAAGTAGGAATGTGCCCGCAATAGTAGTCGTCGTAGTCTCTAGTGACCTGTATCTGTAAGAACCGCAACTTCATTATTTTATAATTGTACACTAGCAAGCACATCTGTAACAATAAGTAATTTAGTTATGGTCTTGAAGCTCAAAAGGTTAGTCACCTATGTAAGTGATCGAGATTCCCAAGATAGAGTTGACTTCATCCTATTTGGGATCAGCGAGCAACGCACTCTCACCTACAACTATCATTTGAAATAAAGCTGTTCAAAATAGACCTTATCATGAAGAAGCAGTTGACGTATTAAATGCATATTGAGGAAAAGTGTATTCGACGCCTTCCATTTGTTGAATTCCTGTTCTTCAACCACCAGAATGCAATATCCTTTCCGCGCCAAAGTTCATATTATATTTTGGTCTTAACGATATTTCACTTGATAGAATCTCACTAGTCAGAACATGTCTGGTGCACTGGTGGGAAGGCACGGGAGTGCATAGTACACGCTCTACCACAACGGTACATGCTGCACCGCTGTAATTGCATGATGTCTTTTCAGTCACAACATACAACGACAGGTGGCATATGTGAATCTATTACCTGGATTGGCTCTTCAAGGTAGTTGCAGATTTTTCTGAAATCATTTTGGCCTTTCTGCAGCTTTTGCCATCCCTCTTACCCTCGTTAACAGAGAGAAGTTTAGTTGGAATATCTCAGTACTCATTGGCAGGACTTTTCGAAAGCCATGTTCAGACTCCACCTCCGAGTAGAAACAAAACTGTGTGAGAAAAGGTATGATTAAAGGTAAACAGATTACCGCACAGGGTTGTGTTCTCGGTGCTTCAGACACGGACCTGCTTGCGCTTAGATTGTTATCCTACTCGGGGGAGCCTGTTCTGGGCGTAGCTACTCGTGACTTATCAGTGCGTATACAACAAAGTTTATGAGGGCCTTTTCGAAGTATGAGTGGGGATCAGTAGATTTGTTTGTTGTGTAGGCCTGATTTATTGTTAGAATGTACTGGCTAGTCCGAAGGCATATTCGTCCCAGAATAGATCTTTAGACCGCGATGGTTTCTCTCTTCCCCGCATACCGCTCGAGACCTACATGGAACATAGGCCTCGCCGCCAGCATGCACTGTTGGCAACTTTGGTGCGATTGTACTGTCTTTACTGAAGTTCACTCATGTCATTGACCTTCCAGATCAAGAAGATGGTTGTACAGTCGACCCACTTTAACCGCATCTTAGACAGGCACGAAAATAAAAATGCTTAAGGTTTTCCAAGTACCCGTCACTAAGTTCAATGCTTTTCATAAACAATGATATTCTTGCTGTATACTGACTCCGCTGTAAGTTACGTTTAAAATAATCCACACGCACATGGTTATTGATTCAACACGAGTTCTGTAAGTCCAGAAGCACCCAATAGACGCTTGCAGTACGATGCTGTCCGTGAGGACGGACACTGGCAACAACTTTCATCTCCTTCTCTTATTGGTGTAACTTCACTTTACTCGTCCACAAGCGGGGTTCACACTGTATCACATCCATGGGACCAGCCGTGTTGGACTCTGGCCCGCAAACGATGGCTGTGAGTAAAACGGAAAACTTAGTTCGATTGTGAATACTATCATCAATTATATGAGACTTGAAACACTTTTGTAACTCGTGTGCCTAGCGTAAGAATTAGGAACCGTTTTATTTTATTTCGTTGGCATATATTGTATATATAGTTAATACACTCACACAAATGTTTCTCGATAATCATCGTCAACCAACATGCCTGGACCTTCCATGATATGTCATAGAAGAGATCAAAATTTTACTCAACCTCAATTCTATTTACATTAAAATTACTATAAATTTGTGCATAAAACTCTATCATCATCTCCAAATCCGGGCGTTGAAGAACTGATGTACTTGAGCCATACTTTTCCAAATCATGTGCATTATAACTCGAATTCATATTTTGAATACAGATTTTTATTTTTATTAAGAAAATTTGGATAAATCTATTTCTCGTGCGTGTTTATTTATACATAAGAGTGAATAGGGCATTTCACTTAGAAATATATTTCCTGAAATGGCATGAAATATTTATAAGAATACGATGGGAAAAAAATTTGATTTGAAATGTATCAATGACGAGCAAAATATCAGTAGCTTTTGCTTTTGCAATGTGAAGAACATTTTATAAATGCTACCATTTATAACGACTACATCTAATAGAGATTAACATGTATTCTTCGATGGAAAATATAAATGACCAAAACATGGGAAGGTACTTAGAAATGTGACTAAGATAGGTTTTATTTAAAAAGGTAAAAGAAGGAAGTATAAAGATTACTTTTATTTCACCATATAGGAACGTATGAGGTCATGATCACTGTCCATGTATGTCAATTATCGTGATGAATTGAGATTTGACTTCCATCAAGATAAGTCGGATCAGAAGAGCCAAATGAAAAAGGTATGAAAAAGGAAAATCATTTCTTTTAAATGATAATTTAATAGTCGCTAAAGAACGATGTGAAACTAAGTCCATCGAATTTAGAAATAGAATAAGTGCACTTAGCTTGTAAATTCACAGTATGTTGAGTAATATGTACATTACTCAACAATCATGGAGGTGAAAATCTTGTGCAAGACCGGAGGAGATGATGAACCAAATAGAAGTTATGCCATTGTAGCATAATCACTACAATGCTTCTAATAGGAATAAAGAGACGGCCATAGCGAAAGGAAGAAAAATGTACAAAAATCCCAACACACAAAAGCAAAAATTATCCTTGAAGCTGATATAATTTAGAATTCAACAAAGCAAAGACTCGGGAACTAAGAAAAGAAAACATTCCACAGAAGAGGCATAAACGGAAGTGAGTAGACAACATAGCGCCAGCTCGTGCAAGGCTTTGTAGGAAAAGAGTTCAGCTCGCTGGTGTGTGACTTTCTACACACGAGCAACGACATGTGCGACACGGACCTGAAATATAAGCAGACACGCGTACCAAAAGAAGAAGCTCGAAGGTAGACCATGTCCAGGATAAAATAGGCCGTGTCCATGTGAGGGTTCGACCCTCTCGGATCGGTGGCATGACATGAGGAGAATGGTGGTTGGAACTGCACTACTCTCTTCAGAAGTAGCTCGAAATTTAGTTCAGTTAGTTTCTGGAAATGCCACGCCCCTGAGTGACTCCGGGCATGCCATGCCAGTGCCGTCGAAAGGGAAGAATCTCCAGGTCAGCAATATTAAATAATCAATGAGCCCGAATGAGCCTCTGCGAGAGGAAACTGAATAGAGAGGTAACGAAACCGTCCCACCCCACGCAGCAGCGTACTCGGTGATTAGGCCAGGAGGTCATGGTTTCTTATTATTTTTATTTTTATTATCTGCGACGGGCCGAGATGGCAATTCCAGGGCTGAGGTCCAAGCGTGGGAATCGGTGTCGAACCGGCCGGGGCGAGCGGGGCACAGTTGGGTGGGGGGCTGGACGCGGTAGATCAGAGGAAGGCAGCGGGGAGAGAGCAGTGGCGACGGAGTTGGCCGGAGGGCTCTGATCCCACAGTTGCACAGTCGCACAGTCCTACTGGACGGCGTGCACATGAAGCACCTGCCCAGCTCAGCGGTGCCAGCGCAGCGGCTGCCCGATTTGCGTCTGGGGTTCGGTGCACATGAACGGCTCCGGTCAGGCCTAATATCTGGTGCCCGCGATCCGAGAATCGGTGAGCTACAATCTGAACCCTCGTCTGACTTGGCACTTGGCACTTGGCACTTGGCACCTGCGAGAGCTCCTCTCCTCTGATTCAGCACCCGGCCACGCAATCACCTCGCGCATCGCCAGCGTCAGCGCCTCAGAGCGTCAGAGCTCGGGTCGCACGACGGTTCACGATCGTACGCTCGTCCTCTCTCCTGCTCTCGCCGAACTCGAAGACCGGGATCTCGACACGTCGGCCTTCGACGCGACGATCGCCACTCGGCACGACGTCTTCCTGCTGACGTGGACCCTTTGGACCAGCCGGCCGGCTCTTCTCTTCTCCTCTTCGATCAGAATCTGAAGCCGACAGTCGAAACATGGAGCCCTCGGAAGAAGGCCAGCGATGGATTCGTGGTCGAGTGCGACGGGAGGTTCAGAACAAATTCATGGCGCTGCCGGCAGGCAGGTAGGCAGTGGGGGAGGCAGAGGAATACCACATGATTCAAACGAGCTAAATATTCCTCAGAGGGCGTGCAAATGTCCTTCGCTTAAGGAAAAGGGCGAGCAGTGGCTCGATCTTCCGCTCGTTGCGGGAGCGATCTCGACTGCTAGTTGGGGGTGGGGATATTTTCATGTCTCCATCGCTGTGCACTACTTTATTGTGCGTCATGGTGATCTTGGCTCGGATCAAGCTCAACAGTCTACGAATGTTGGTAACCTCGATCTGTCTTGCTGCTGCCCCGAATCACGTCGCGGAAAAAACCAAAAACGAACGAGCGTTGGTTGGTTCTGGCGCTCATGATCCCGCGACCTCCTCCATGGTCCACCAGAACATCTGGGCCATCATCAATTCGGTGTTCAACTCTCGACATGTGGATTCCAGCTTTACGCCGGTGCAACATCTGTCCGGTGGGTCGAGGGCGAATCACTCCACATCTTTCGTGGTCCATGTGAGCCAAGCCGAGGAGAAAGAAGCCAAGAAAGCACGGGCCGCAGAATCTCCAGGCTCCACAGCGCGCTGCGTGCGTCAAGACCCTTGCCGACTACTCACTACTGCTGCTGCGAGCGCCAGCAGCTGCAGCTGCACTGCACTGCACTACTGCACTAGTGCCGCGACGACTGTGCTGATAGGGAGTGTCAGCTGCTCCGTGTCTGGGCTTCCTTCCTTCCTTCCTTCCTTGCTTGTTTGCTTGCTTGCTTGCTTCCTCGCTCACTGTTGAGATATGATTCTCTGGCGAGAATTGCTAGAAAACCTCGTCCATCAGTGCCCTCTTCCCGAGGAGCTGATCCGTGCCGGTTCTCGCTGTCTGCCTTTCACCTGACGGTCTGTGGTGGGTGTTCTCACTTTAGTCGCCCCTGCCCGGCGGTCCCCTCCACCAAGACCGGTTCTAGTCCCTCCCTCTCTACTACTCTCTCCTACTCTCTCCTACAGACACTCATTGATATTCCCACCTTGACCCTTTCTTGTGCGATTCGGAACAGCCCCAGGGCAGTGCAGTGCAGTGATTGTTTTCTTCTGCTAGACTAGGACAATGCATCTATTTGCACTGGCTGGCCGGCTGGCTGGGGAAGGGGTAAAAGTCAGAGCAGGTTCTTGTAGGAGAAGCGTGTCGAGCGTCTGCAGCGAACTTGGCTCATCAACGTTCGGCTGACCCCACACCTCAGAACATCCCGTCCATGGGAAGGGAAGGGAAGGGAAAGGAAAGGAAAGGAAAGGAAAGGAAGGGAGGGCAGAAAGTAGTGTAGGGGTATCTGCGAGCGTTGGGGTGGGGACGCAGTAAACTCTCTCTCGATGCCTTTTCGTTGGCCGCTTGGACTTCCACTTGCTTGTCGTCGTCGTCGTCATCTTGCCCGTGGAAAACACTAAATACTAAATGGAGAGCACATTGTCCGATCCATGGGGGGGAAGGGGAAGGCTGGTCCTGAAATCAATGTCACTTTGTTCGGGGGCTAGTGGTGCTTTTGTTTGCGTCTCGGAGTAGGCGTTGGCGTTCGCGATGCATATTCTGATCCACACTTTGTCGATTCCCATGGCCTCTAGACCTTCTGCGATCGAAGTCGCTGTTGACATATTATTCCCTCGCGAGCAAAAGCTGAGCTCACCCAAGCTCCTCTTATCTCCTATCATGGAGAGCTGAGCCGGGTGTTGATTCTTTATGCGCTATAGTTCTTTGCCCACACCGTTTGCTTCTTCTTTTTGGTGCCAGGCTTTTGCCCATAGAATCTCGCTTTTCCACACTTTCTCGATGCATATCATGATTGGATAAAAGCGTCCTGTACTTCCCATCTCCACATGGATAAATGGTCCACTTTGACGTCCCCCACATTTATTTCCTCGATCGCCTTTCTCTTTCAAAAGGTGAAAATACTCTCTGCCATTTTCGCTGCTGCACTGATTAGGCCCATGAGACAGTATCTCGGTATGATGTGTATAAAAAGTGTCGGTGAACCTTGAAATTCCCAAAGGCAGGGAGATTAAAAATTAAAGATTTTATTTTAGTGCCTTGTGTACTGTCAGCTGGAGTGCAGGCCTAGCGGATGCTCTTCTGCTTGTAGCTGCAGAAGCGTATTAATGCTAATGGGCGACAGGACTGATCCCATTATCACGCAAGGCTCATCCATTGTCCTCACGTATTCCAGTGGCGGGTGGGGCTACTCTTCTCCCCCACAGGGTGCTATAAATCTTCTAATCAAAATGTACACCTAGATCCCATCATCACGTCTCAAAACCAAAAGATATCTCATGGACATTGTTTATGTTTGTGTAAGTAACTTTTTGGCATTAGTGTGATACGACTTTGTCTCCTCTTATCATCTTATGGACAGTCGAGTTGATTGTTTGTAAAGTGGTAGATTTTAAGATTGTTAACCTTTCTCCACTCTTCACAATCAATTGATATTTCGTTTTCTTCCAAATTATTTATTCATTTTTATAATTTATAACAGTTTCTTAGTCATGCACTCTATCTCAAAAACTATGCAGATTTTATTATAATCATCATTACTCAGAAGATAATAATTCTGATTCCAGACAAATGTCTTTCATAATTCAGAAATCAATTGGTCTTGCAATTTTCTCCATCGAGAAGAGACTGGCCATTCCGCACTCAAAGATCACCTACTTAAATCAAAATCTAAATTTGATTTAAAAATTTAGATGATTTTGTCTTCTATCAAAATTCTAAAAACTTATCATATTCAAACACATGTTTCAAAAATATGTCAAGGTTTCAATCTCATTTTTCAACTTTGAATAACCACATTAAGCTCATTAACCACATTCACTTCAAAATCTTCTCTTTACATCAATTTTATAGTTTGAAAATCTTAATTTATTTTTTGATCAATTGTAATCAATTTGATCATGGTAATCTAGATTAAACTAGTTACTCTTATATAAAACAGCTTCCAAAAACTCTCTGAGATAAACTTAGAACTTTAATTTTAAAAACCTTGTAATACCATGGATGACTCTCAATGTGCTCTAAATCTAAATCCTACACCCTTATAAATCTATTTTTCTTTGAGAAGATTTTGATATGTTGAAACATGGCTTTTTCTATACTTTTTATATTATAAAATTTAAGTAAGAAAAATTTACATCCCAGATATTCATTTAACTTAACTATAATTATTTCATTGTCTGAATTTTTTGTGAGCTATTATTGATTTAGAACATTCAAACCTGTCATTCAAAGAATTCAGCGTGTGACAAGATGTCAGCGAAGGTAAATAGTATAAGTTTGTTACGTAAGATATACGACGTATGTTCATATGTTCATGATCCGAGCCTACATGTCAAGAATTTATCAGTATGTAATCACAAGCAAATGAGATTGATAATTGCAAATAGTGCTAAACTTGTTAAAAATGGCGTATAATGGCGTTTCTTCTACTGCATTCATAAGAAAACCCCCTTCCCGAACAATCGCAGAGTATATATCCCCATGTGTCTATGCAAGTCAAAAACAAAGATACTTGTAGTAGTGAAGTCATCAAATACACCCATGATACTCAGATATATACAATGCCATGTATCGTAAAGCATGATATGTATGCGTATGAAAGAGAAATGTTGAGAACAAGTTAGGCTTATCGACGTGTGCTACTAGATCAACGAAATCAAAGAGTTTGTAGCCATGGTGAGAAATCACAACAGATCCACAAGACTTGGAAGCTCTGGTGGAACACTTGTGCGATCTCTCTCTCTCTCTCTCATCTGCCGTCATAAGGCAAAAGCTACACATGATTGGCATCCACACTTCAAGGCTTTACACGTAAGAAACTAAAGTCATGATACAGTTTTGAAAACACTGGACATTGCATTCACATCTGAAAAATCTCCTTGGTTTGAGTGTTATGGCAGGCTTTATATTTTCTGATATAATTTATATTCGAGGGATTGGGGATATTTATCAGCGTGTGAGAAGCTATGGTTGGGAACAATTTTCATCGTCCAAGGCCTTGCATCAACTTCAAACAACCTTTTCTTCTCGTACATACACAAGTTTGCTAAAAATGTGTAACCTCGCTGCTTGTTCCAGGTGTAAGGCTGATTCGACATACTCCGACCAGATGCATGGAGTTTTAAACCCAAATAATCGGCAATCCTTGTCCCGAGTGAAAATTGCTCCATGTGAAAACATGTATTGTAGGGACAATATTAGATGAACAACAAATTAAAT
The DNA here is from genome assembly GCA_037833965.1 of Marchantia polymorpha subsp. ruderalis. Taxonomy (NCBI): domain Eukaryota; kingdom Viridiplantae; phylum Streptophyta; class Marchantiopsida; order Marchantiales; family Marchantiaceae; genus Marchantia; species Marchantia polymorpha. The sequence goes on from AP031355.1 coordinate 18,076,018, forward strand.
ATATTTTACCGAGATTATATGTGTCAAAAATGTTCAGTACATGTCATAGTGACAAATATTTTTCACCGACATCCAAAGCCAAATGAGGACAAAAAACATAATGAAGAATCTGCATGAGGACCCAAAAAAAGTCTCGACAGGCGACCTGACACTTCAGTTGGCGAATCTGCAGGCCGTGAGCTTACAGCACCTAGTTGAGAAGTGCATGAGGAGTAAAATTGTGTCGTTCCACATTGCTACCTGTCCATAATCAGGAGCTTGTCGAACAAAACTCCTTCCGTGCAAAAAATAAACGATTATCGGTTGGTGAACCCTCATTGCCAGCTGATAGGTACACAACGCTGAGAGCATGTTCTCTCGGATATTTTAGTAGGACAACCGAATGAGAACTGTGATGAAATTACGACATTGGATTTGAGCAGGATATCCAAATAGAATCGCAGTTGCGTATTCCGGGGTACTCGACTGACGCCCACCGTCCTGGACTAGCCCAACGATGAACCTCGTAGACGACGAGGACCTATGTAACGCCCGTATCTCGGTAAGAAACACAATGATAATATATAAGCACAACATTCAACGTGAAGAAAATGCAACACGTCAACACGTCCCGTCAAAGTTTAAAATACTTGACAATGCAAAAGGTGTACAAGTGAAAGCTGCACCGCATGCAATTTTTTGGATTTTTGTGTTCAGCTGGAAGGGAAAAAAGCAGTCATGATCGTATGAGCTTCCTCAAAAAGATATACATCTACATGCTGGAGAATATGATTCTGAATCCGATTGGTAAATATATGTGATCTAGTAAAAAATCATCAGTAGCTGGTCTTCATAGCCTGCCTTGGAGAAGGCCTTTTAAGAACATACTACAGTATCTTGAAAACTCAGTCAACTTTTCAATCTGTGCTCATGAGAGTAAAGTTCTAAGAAGACAAAAAATGTCTCTTTCTTGTTGCCGTGTCCTTGTTCTATGTGATGTCTACCACGTCGATTCATCCATCACACGATGGAGCTCATTGAGTCGCCAAAAGCGAAAAGTTGTGAAAGAGGTATACTAAGTTCTGCTACGATCATATGATCTAGTAAATGATTCCTTGCTTTAGTTATCACAACAACTTTATTGGACAAACGATCTCTGGGATACTATAGAGCTTGTTCGGCCTTGATTTCGCCCGGTGGATTTGACCCAGTTAGGCTTTGGTGCTGATTCGAAACTTCAGCTTCGTGTATTCTACAAGATAATACCAGTCCTATATGCTATGCGTTATGCCGCCAATAATACCGTAAACAATGTTATACTAAAATAAATTAAATATCAAACAACACAAATTAGAATTTCCTCCAGAAAACATTTAGATACAAATCTCCTTACGTATGATCGTGTGTTGAACCAAATCAAAATTAAGAGAACACACACCAAAGTCCCAAGTGCTAAACCATCGTAGAAATCAAGACAATTTTATCTTTAAACTCACATCAGCACCACATGGTCTCCAACAATGTCTTAGGTTCTAGGTTTTATTTTACTATTCCTTTTCTTTCATATGTACAAGAAAGAACTCACTGGATTATCTTTGAATATAATTCTTCTATGATTTGTGGTATCAAAATGTCATCTCACAAATAAATCTCTCGTAATTGTGATCATAATTGATCACAATTATGAATTTCATAATTGTGATCAATTAGAACTTAAATAATTTAACCGTCATAAATAACACTGTAATTTAATTTCATATAAAAGGTTTGAAAACATACATCCAATAATCATATTCAACAATTTGACAGTTTATCAAAATTTGAATTTTTACACTAATGATCAATATGTATTTATCCATCTTCATCTCAAAAATTCAATCATGAATAATAAATTCATCTTCTTTTATATATACGTGAAAGAATGATTTTCAATTTCATTTTTTTACATTACAAACATGTTTAATTTCGTAAAAAAATTTTAATTCAAATTCAATATCAGTACATAATCACATTATCAAAAAATGATGAGATTTTTTTGAAGATTGGTAGTATTATACTTACAGTATTTTTTCTAGAAAATTAAATTTTTTAATTTTAAGAAGAACCTTTTCTTTTCTTTGTCTGATAGACAGGGTTTTCAGTTTTTTTCCTTGCATGTCTGACAGCCTAAACATTAAAAAATATATTTTGTTCATGTTATTTATGAATATTTTTTAAAAATCAAGGTTCACTACAACCAAATATTTTCACAGTCGTAATATAAATAAATAAAATTTTATTTCTATTATTAAATATTTTATTTTTATTATTTATTTGTTTATTTATTATTTTGATATATAAATCACTTTGGAGATTCATAAATAATATTCCCAAAAAAAAATTTAAAAAAATGTGTTTAATTTTATTTTATTTAGCAAAAATTTTTTAAATTTTTAATGAACATCATTCTAATATTGTATAAAATCTCATACATCATGTTTAAATTGTGATATCTTTTTCATTAACAAATATGACATAGAGGCGAAAGTCATTCAAGATTTACAGATTTCATCTATTTTCAATTAATGTAATTCTAAGCAGTCTAGTAAATTAATTAGTGTATTAGCCTCATGTTTAATGATAATTGGAGTTATGAGTTATCATAAAACCTTTATCTTTTTTTCATACAACGATGATAGTCAAGAAGTATTCAAAACCAATAGGAATTCACAAGCAAACAATAGGTATTCAAAACCATCACTATAATCATATATCAAAATCACTTTTTGAGCGTGAAAAATATCGGTCAAAATTTAGATTATATATATATATATATATATATATATATATATATAAGTAAAATCAATTTTTGAATATTAGATTGATTTTTGAAAAGTGTGAGAATCATTTTTTCCATGTTTTGCAGTACAGCAATAATAAAATTAATCCATATGATTATTCAAATAAGAAAGAATAATAATATCATAAAATCATTTCGAAAATGGAGAATATATATATTTAAAGGATTGAGAAGCAACGTAGTTTAAAACTCAAAAGATTGAAATACATGAACAATTTTTTAAGTTGAGTATGTCGATCATGTAAAATATTGAGTCGTAAAAAGTTGTTTTGCAAGTCTAAAACAAACATATTATTGATTGAAGATGCAAAAACATATACAAAAATACAAATATATTTTGTGAATATATATTTATACACACTCTCTCTCTTAAAATTATTGAAAATTGTTAACATAGATTATTTAAAACTGGCTGCTCTTGTAAAAAAATTTCAATTATGAATAATATTTAATTATTTTGATATGGATAAAAATGATTAATTTTGATTAATTTATAATTTATTTTTAAAAAATCGTATGGATGGATCAAAGAACACATTATATTTTAATTTCATTTATAAACATTGAAGTTATAAGAACTTGATCATTTTCATTTCAATAAAATTTTCAAATCAAACATAAAATTATTATCAGTGGAAAAAAAAATTTGTTTAAATGATTTGGAATTAATTTTTTATCTCAAATAATAATAGTTATTTATTTATAAGGTACCGCTTTGAATTGATGATTTACACTAGCGAGAGAAATAATAGCTTTATGGCACACATATTAATGTTACTGCAATAAAAAAAGATGAATGAATATTTCTCATATATATATATATATATATATGGGGTTTTAAATGCATGATGTTTAAAACTGAGTTCATTGAGTTTATAAATTACAAACAGAGAGATGTCATCATACAGTAGAGTACATCTTCTATTGTTAAATATACAAAAGTAACATGATGATAATCACTGTCGTGAGTTCTTTTATGATAGGTTTGTTTCATGATAATTTGTTTAAGTTTGTTGAGTTTGACACCTATAGAATTCTTAAAATGTAACAATAGAGTCAAAATAACGGTGGAACTAGCTTCCAATGAGAAAGAAGCAAATATGCAATCCATAGCAAGATTTGGCGCCGCTCACTAAATAATATTTGTAGATAGGTGGTTACTGTTTGAAAAAAATAATATTAAAATGGCTTAGAGCATGGTAAGAGATGGCCACCAACCTCAACTACCCAAAAAAACTAATGCCAGCGCAAGAAGCATCACCGCATCATTTGCCTACACAGTCAACCTGAACCAAATAAAGGTGAATCAATACAGATCCACTGAACTGAAGCAGAATCGGTGCACTAATTGGAGCTGTTACACATGTAGTGGCGAGTACTGCGTGAGAAATGGTAACAACCATGATCTCCTTCGTAACTTCAATGTCTCTCGTAGTATAAAACAAAGTTGGAAACAAAGAAGAAGGATGTGGACATCACACAATTGTTATCTGTTTGATAAAAATAGCACCACTGTGCAACTGTTGGAACTAACTTTTGGTCAGGGGCAAACAAATTTGATATATCAGTTCCTGAAAATCAGATTTTGGTCGGGGGTCCAAGATTGGCTCTATTACATCTACTCTCGTCGCTCACCCAGCGGTGCAGAATTCTGAACGTCGTGGTGCAACGCTCACCCGAAGGCCCGATCGATCACAAAATCTGGGATGACAAGAGCACTAGAGTCCGACGGCCGTCTTTGGAGTGATGTCCAGGATACACGAGGAAGTCATCAGCGGTGACAAGCCGCGAGTCTGGAGGTCAAATGCGGTCGAATTAAGTCAACATATGCAAAACTGGTTCAACTCCTGCGGAATTCTAGCACGACTGGATATCAGGAGTGGAGATCTTCCTCCGAAAAGCCGTGTATTCGCCGTATGCGTCTGTCCAAGTCAACTGCATTATGGAGCTGATAATAAGGCCGAAAAGACTGGAGTTACAGCTCTTTCGCTGCAATCAGAAGGACGGACAGGCAGTCGTGTAGGGCCTACAACTGCAGAGTCCGAGCGAATCTCTGAGTTCCTTCATCCATGCCATGCGCGTCCTGTACTCCCCCTCTCTTGCTCTCTTCTCATGCATGCGCCACTGCCAGAACGTACGAGAGCCAGGTCCACCGTCTCGACCACGCCGCCACTGCAGTTCGGATGCAGGCGACTGCGCAGTTGGCGTGAGCCGTAGTCGAGCAGGTCCCCAGTGCCCCAGTCAGCGTCGAGGAAGGACGGGAAGACGGGTGGGGGTCGCTCCGGGACGGGCCGAGCAGGAAAGCAGAGCCGAGCGTGCCTCTACGGACGGCCGGCGCGAATTCCGCCACGTCAGCTCTACCGCTGCGGCATGAGGTTCTCGCCGCGCTGACGTGACTCGCGCCTGCCGAGCCGAGATGGAGTCCGGCTGCAGCCTCCTCATGCCCGGTTCGGATCCCGAGCCCGCCATGGGACTGGCGCCGTGATGCGGTCTCCGGCTCGTGGTAAAATGCCGCTCACCTCTTCCTCCTTCTCGTCGTCCTCGTCGTCCTCGACACTTTGCGAGAGGTCGTTATGAAAGCGAGCGATGGTGCGGACGCTCGCGTGACAGGGTCACGCTACGGTCATGGGCCACAAGGAGGGCGTCGATGGCAGCTACTTTTGCATCGGAACGATTGAAAACTGCTGACAATGTCTGGCTTTACTATGTTCAACGTGAGACGTACTTGACCCAGAGCCTACAGGAATCGGTGGTTGCCTCCTTTCGGCCCTCTGAGCGCCAGATTCGGTCTAGTCAAGACGCTTTGCAGGTTGGTCTGGCTCCTCGTTCTGGCCCTGTTTCCACATGCATGATAGAGCGAGCATGCATCACGGTAGGGTCAGCATATCCTTGGCCCGAGCCCGCTTTTTATCCAAGCTTCTGGGTATCCATGCCATGCACGGCTTTCACACCTGGGCGCAAAGCCTGCGTTCATGAGAAAAGAAAATCTGCCCAGCCTAATACGCGACTGCAAGTGGGTCGTCCACTAGAAAAGATCAAGAAACGACCCGTAATGTTCGATTCCAGCCAACAACGGAGTCAGGCATCGACATGCGTGAACTTTTCGTTTGCACAGTCGATCTTGGGGTATCTTTATCAATGCATCGCCCTTCCAGCTTTTCAGGAGAAGATCGGTTTGCTGGCCGGCCTCAGAAACTCGTGTTTTTTCCCCGGAGGCAGATTCAATAGCCTTGTCTTCGACAGCATGAAAGTCTTTCTGCCTTTCCAACTTTGCTCATGGCCTTCTTTTCGGACGCGGAGGGTTGTTAAAATGAGTGTCGTGAACGATGTTCTCATTCATACCTACGTCATTATTTCAGCTCGAGTTGTCTTCATGCACTCAGTTTCAGTTTCTCTGACTACTTTTTCAAAAGACTGGCTCCAACGTAGTCTATCATGAAGCACTGATGCGTAACCCATCACCTTGATTTACATCACGCAACAAAATCAGCTCCCACGATGCTCGTGTGCTGGTAGTCGTGTTCAACTTCGACTCGTTCTCTTCATCTTTCCTCCTATTAGAGAGGGCAGCGAAACATTTCGTAGTGCATTTTATGTGTGCGAATTTTTGTGCAGGGTTTGGTAAGGTACTAGAGGAGAGTCTACCCTACGCCATGGGCGGAACTCTTGATACACAAAGGTTTCGTATTTGCCACACACCACACATGTGAGACAAAATGAGAAGATTCTTTATTCACTTCATGCTTATAAAATGTCATACATCCCTCTCTAGAGTTCAAGACATGAGAATTGTTTAGAATACGAAACCGAGACTTACACTCGACTTTTAATTCTCTATGATCTACTTTCATAACCTGACTCTTATCACTTTGAGAGCAAGCTATGTAGTCACGTAATCATATAATGACCACGATGTCTGTATCATATAATCAGAAAGAATAAGCAAACAAAAGAGTCTTTTAGTGATTCGTGAGAAATAATTAAACTCCCACATGATCCCCAAGTCGAGATCACAAAACAAATTTTTTTTTGTGTAAAACTATTTCAATTCTGCGTGGTTGCTTTTATGACAATATGAGAATGAAACAGACACAACCAGCTCAACATTGAAAATATTGTATGTTATGATCAAAGCATATAAAAAGACTGGAAACATGTATTTTTAACATACCAACATACATGACATTTGCTCAAAGCTTTTTAGAATATCTTTACAAAAAGAAAACAAAATAGAAAATGTGAATCCTTACATGAGTACATCATGTGTCAAATTAAATGATTAGCATCATCTTCTCTTCCGTGCATCATACAAAAAATGATATTGATATCACATTTATTCTTCTAAAAGTCATACGCAATTTCTGAGTGACGCTGGATTTTACAAGATTGGCAAGGAAGGAAAGAATAGATGAAGAGTTAGTATGGTAGTTTCTTGAATGATATCATCATACACATTGATTAATTTAGACTGAATAATAAAAGCGATCCAATCTTGATTCCTTTGGTATAAGAAGTATACATATGAATAAATGTTTTAAAATTCAAATTTCTTGTAATAGAATAATACTAAATTATTATTCTAGGTTATTATTCTAATGTTATTGTTTATTTTAAGAAATTAAAATATTATATCATAAACTTATGGCAAATTAAAGTGTTTTGTTGCACGTTAACGTTATCTTTCAAATATGAAATCATATTTGAAAGATATATCACATGACATTAAATCTGTTCTTACTTAACAGTTTCTTAATCAACTTCTTGCATTTTGGTAATTGTACAGTGTTCATGTAATCACTCTTGTTATTTACCATGACCCTTTTCCACACCACTCCAAATTTGTCATATCATGAGGCTATGTGGCAAGTATAATGGTAGTTGAATAATTCTTTAGGTCCATATAAATTAAATTCTTGCAGATACATATTGAGAAACAGATATAATAATAGAAATTTTCGTAAATGCATGTTGATAAATTTTTAAGAAAGTATAGTCTCATAAGCATCATTATATTTATAAGATGGTCTATGATTATTATTTTTCAATTTTGTTTCATATCATCATGTATTTTCTCAAAGGAACCACTGATATGTTGTTAGCACTTGCTAATCAAGGAGAAAAGTCTGGATCACTAATCTCAAATCCTTTGGCTTTTTATTTACAGAGCCAAAGTAGATTATATTTCATAAATATAAAAAATGTATGAAATTCAAGCTTTCGTTCCACTGAAAAAACTCAAAACTTGTTACCAAGTCGGATAAATACATTATTCGACATAATTACATTGATAACTTGAAATCTATTGCTATACACATGTTTTAGTCTATATCCTGATTCCATCTACATTTATGAAGATGATAAACACATTGCGTTATTCTTGACCACATCAGGTAAGGTCTTAAATAGTTCACTATCCAGCTTCGCTTGTTTTCTTTCGGTTTTTTGGAATAGAACTATTTATCATGATATTTATTTATGTATGCATTTACGTTTAGATTTTATTCCTGTTTCACTTTCAGACAATTTTTTTTAAAAATAAATTCATAAAAGGAATAATTTGGATATAGTAATTAAAATAGAGAATATATAAACTGTCGATGGGGATACAACGTGATCCATCAACATCAAACAAAGAAACAACATCTGTGATTTATGTTGATGGATCTTGTTTCACCTATCTGTATCTTTAATATAATATATTTATTTTGTGTTATCACCTTATATTCAACATAAATATATTTTTACAATGAAAAAGAATCCATAATCTTCATACAAATCTGAGTATTTCTATAGAAGGAGACTATTTCTTGTCAATGCATATGGCATTATCTCACATACTAAAAATAAATGTTATCTGGAGATAATGATTAAACATCTTACTAGTCGGATGGCTTGTGAAACCACATCCAACAAGATTTTCAAGTCTTTGAGTTGTAACATTATTAGACAGCTACTCTTTAGCTTTGGATTAGAATGGAGCCATGGATGTCGACTTGGATATGTTTGTGAGAAAGGGCCAAGTAGCCGACCATACTATGTGAAATGCACTATAACTTTTTGTTTTTACTTAGTAGACAAACTTTGTTAGAAAAGACATATTCATCTCTCTGTATACAGCGCTTTAATTGGTGTTAAAGAAGATGCTCATGTGATATGTAGAGCCACACAATTCATGAATGTAATGTTTATCACGACATATATCATACTGCGCTACTAGTAGACCGCGGCCACATGTTTACACTTTGGTTTCAACCATGTATGACTTAATGATGGGGCCTTCCCATCCATTTGTTATATTACTTCCTTTTTCAAAATATTCACCTTTGCAAAGTTGAGATAATTTGCACGCTGGCTCTTGAGATAAACATGGTCCAAACCTTGTAATAATGAGGAATATCTACCAAAGCCAAAGAAGAGGTAAAGCAAGATGCCACAGCAGCGTACATAATCGACAATCCTTGCACTCATTGAGGCTGATTGCACTTACTTTACTCGAGTTCGTCAAGGGTATACACTAGTGTGGGAAATCGGCTATGACTTCACTCCATGCAGAACCCGTTCAAGGTTCCTTGTTTTCCATGACAATCGGTGGACCGATATTGCATCGGACAATCAAGACTTCGTCGGTCGATTATAGAATCGTAAAATGAATAAATGTAATGATAAGTGTCCTGGTAACGGGCGAATACGAAAAAAGGATACTGGATATAGGCGGGCTCTGGCTCTGGCTCTCATGGAGGGTTACATCAGCAATTGGAGACTCGAAATGACGTAACGTAAGGAGGCGAGAGTGGTTGGATGGAATCGAGAAAGAGCTCTCCACCGATCGATCAGTCGAAGGCGGAGGAAGAGAGAGAAACACGAGTCAAAAGCACGAACGAGGAGGAAGAAGTCGAAGATCCACAAGCACACTGTTCGAACCAAATGCAGATGATCCGAGAATGAAATCTGGGCTGCGGTTGGCATGCACCTGCAGGAGTCCACCTCGCTGCACTGCCTGCGAGGAGGAGGACAGTGAACCTCATTCATTCGATCGCGTCCACCAAATCGACAGTGATGACTCTTGACTTTCGTATGAGGCTGAAGTCAGGCTGATGAGCGTACAGTCCAGGACCGACTTCGCGGCGGCCCGCAGGACAAAAGCTCGCAGCTGCGGACTGTCCGTCGCCCACACGCCACTCCGTGTTCCGTTGACGCGGCTGGAGTTCCGTTAAAAGACGCCGTCCGAGTCAACTTCCATCCGCTCCTACCTGGCGGTGGACGGAGGAAGGCTCCGTCTTGCGACCGAGCGTTTGCCAGTCGGAGGCAGATCGACCCGCATGACTTCCCGTTCGACGCACACGGAAGGACGAGGGCGGAACCCGTCCACCGATAACGAGGAGTCGATCCGACCCGCGTTACGTGGTAGGGCTTACAACAGAGTGCATTGACTCGCCCACCATGGCAGGCTAACTTCGACCTGAAGACGAACCCAACCTCGGAACCATCTAAACTCTGGTCTATGCTACTCCGGTCTACTCTACTCTACTCTATGTCGTCTAGCCCTTTTCAAGTTTGGAAGGTATGCAAGGGCACCGACAACCGGAGAGGAGGGGGATGGGGATGGGGGTGGCTTGGCTGGGGGGAGGGGCTGTGCGGTGGATGTGCATCATCCATCCATGGGGTTGGGGTTGGGGTTGGGGCAGGGGCAGGGGCAGTGCCGGCTTCTTCGTTGGGATGCAGAGGATGGGCCTGGGGCTGGGGCTGGGCCAGCTGGGTCGGGACAAAAGAAGCGCTTTCCAGCTTTAAGCCAGCAGCAGCAGCGGCGGATGAGGGGGAAGACGTCGCTGCGGCCTTTGCATGCTCTCGCAGCATGCAAACGGAAAGAATCACGATTCGTTGTGGCGGTCTGTGAGCCTTTGGCCCGTACTACGGTCCACTCGAGCGAGCCCCCACGCAACTCTATCCTCGTCTCGTCTCATGTGATCAGGACCAACTCTTCGATGGATGAATGAATGAATGAATGATGCAGCGAGAGAGAGAGAGAAGCATTTGTGGCTCTCTCTCTCTCTCTTCCTAAACCCTTCCTTGCTCGCTTCGGCTTTCATGTGCATGCCTTTGCATGTGCCGGTGATGTGAGCTGCAAGGAATCTGCCCTGCGGACTATATTTGTCTCGGAACACCACATCGAACGGAAACTGCAGAGCCCATCAAGCCGAGCATCGATCGATGGGTGGGTGTTGAATGGGACGAGATCTTTTCCGACGGGTCCCTAAATGCCTACTGGCCTGCGGTAGGTGGCATCAACCGAGTCCGTATGTCCCATGGACTCTCTGCACACGGATAAAGAAAGCATGGGATGAGATGAGATGAGATGAGATGAGATGAAATGAAATTAGATGCGCCGAGATGCTGGGCTGAAGTAGTACTCAACTCCATCTGGAGGTTGTGGAGGAGGTGGTGGTTCATGCACTGCACTCGCTGCTGCATGTTTGTATCACAAGTTACATCTTGCACTGCAGAGAGTTGTACTGTACTGTACTGATCTGTTCTGTTCTCGTTTCTAACTAATCCCGAGGAGCCAATCAATCAAGCTCGAGGCTCTGACAAAAACAATCCCATTTCTGGTCTATTCCAAGGTCGATCTATGACAAGGGCTGCCGAATAAACTTTGACCTTTTCTGTTGTAATGCTCCTGCTGAACATTGATGCAAAATCCTTTTGAACAGATTGCTGTTGTTGCTGCTGCTGTTGTTGCAGGACAATACAGAGGCCCGCTGAACAACTCTCCACCTCATTGGTGCAAAGCGCTCCTGCATCGTCGCCATATCCACCTTTGTCTTGTTCAGAGACGGCACCAAATTGGTGAAAGATCATTCGTCTGCGGAACGTGGACACCTTCGATTCACTCTCATCTTGTGGCCTCCGAGCTGCTCTCGCTACTTTCCAGAACTCCCAGTTACTGCAGCCATGTGAGCCCCGCCTCCAGCTCATTTCTATAAACCTCTCCTCTCCTCTCCTCTCCGCCATGCCACTACAAGTTAAACCAAAAAAAGAACTCCGAGCTTCTTCCCTTTTCTAGCTCCGAAGCCGCTTGCGGATACCGTACTGACTGGAGTTTGACAGCTTACAGCCTCCACTGATCTGCCTCGAAGATCCTGGCCAGGATTTTACCAGTAATCTCTAGATTTTGTCTCACTGATTGGCAAAGATGCGAGCACACTGCCGACATCCTGCCCATCCCATCGCCTCGCCTCGCCGCGAGTGGGTACGAAAGAAGCCCCGTCAAGTATTCGCTTGGACACATGGACCGGTCCAACTCATCAGCGACTCACTGCGAGAGTTGCAACATGGCCTCGAATGAGTCGACAGACAGACAAGAACGGCGAAAGCTCCAATAATAATCAATCCGCAGATAATTCAATGTACGGAAATCCAAATCAATCCGCAGATTTTTCCCAAGCTTTTTCCAAAGCAAGCGAAGAACCATTTGGCACCGTTGACTCAGCGCTCGTAGGATCGATGGATCGATCGATCGGTAGCCCGGCCTCCGGATTGCATCCACTCCGATCCTTGCTTGATTCCGTGAAGTCAAAGGGAAATGCTTCAATTTCGTTATCCGAGTCTCCACCTCGCAGGAATCGAAGGGAAATAGCCCCCCCACCACCCGAGCTTTACTTCCCGAAGAATACTTGTACACATTGCGAAGCAAGAAACAAAAGAATGGGAAGAACGTGCTGCGGTCGCTCACTGATTTAGTTGTGCCTTATCACTTGGTGGACTTTATCTATCGGCTGCTCTTGCATTGCACCAAAGCCCGACGCTCGAATCATAAGCCAGCAAGTTTGCTGTGACGTTCTTGTTGTGACATGCGAGCCGAGCTTTAGGGTTATCAACAAAATTGGCTTTAGTGCTTTGGAAACTTCAGAAATCACCGAGCTCGCTCGCTCGCTCGCTCGCTCGCTCACCAGCCCATGAACAATGAACAGCCCGCAGACACTTGGACTTTGGACATAATTAAACGCGGCAAGATGAATGGTGCCGGTACCTTGTTCACCCTCCATCCTTCTTCTTTTTGGTTTTTCTTCAATTTTCTCTCTGTATTTTTAATCTCCTACCGCGTAGAAAACCGAAAATTCCTCCTCCACTTTCAGCAGCAACAGCGGAGGTGTATGCATTGAATTGAGTTGAATTGAATTGAAATGAATTGAATCAGGTTCAACTTTGCTTGACTAGTGCTCCAAAAAATTGATTGATTGATCGAGATTATTCGCCTCGCCATGCAGAGAGCTTCAGACGATCGTACTTTGAACTCATGATTCGAATACTGTACCGCAAAGGATTCACACCCTCGATCATGCTACTCGACGTACAGTACAGTACATGAGAAGGCCTGTGCCGCCGACCCATCCGCCCATCCAGCCAGCAATGCGCTAATGACACGCACCTCGTAAGCCATCTCTGCCCTCGACCATAGCCATAGCCATAGCCAAAGACGTGCTTTATCTGCTTCTCTCTCTCATTTTGCCCGTCGCTCGAGCGAACCTTTATTGTCAGCCCGTGAAAGCCCAGATCTGCGACCATCTAAACTGGGACCAGATATAATTTCCTCGGTGCGATTTCCCACCGAATCCTTATCTTAGTTAGCCTGCCTCGATTCAGATCGTCGAGATCCAAGTGGCACTCCTTTTGCTTTTCCTCTACGCAGTTACTATTTGATTTTTGCTCGAGGGAGGATCTTCTGGTGGTGTGAATCCTGGAGTCGATGAAGTTGCAATTTTTTCCCATCGATTCAAGCTCTTGCAAGGAATCAATGACTCTAGAAGACGAACATGTTGGCCTTGCATGGGAGAAGAGATCGCCAGAACGTGTTACTTTTCTTACCACCCATAAACAAATCAGATCACCATCTTAACATTGACCTGTGCTCATGCTCGCACGTTCCGTTTCCCATGGAAACAATTCGGCAGACGAGTGACCGAACAATGGAGAAAAGGTACTCGGTTTCCTGTTCCATTCAATTATCTAATATTCGATTTGGGAAGATGTTCCATTCATTCTCTTCTCGAGAAATAAATAAGAAAATATGTTGGTTTGGGAGTTAATAGGGTGAAAGATATTCGCAAGGATCAAGGGGAAAACTAAATTCACAATGCCTTATTTGTGGAGAGAAGCTCGAATTTCTTTTTTTTGTCTACGATATCAGTGAAGCATCAAGAGACCATGTGTCTAAACGTCCTGAACTACTGCACTACTACGATTGGCCTATTTCTTTTGATTGGCTTAATATTAAAACCTCACATTTTCGATCAGGTTCCAGATATAGTGAGGACTTGCGCCATATGGCAGACAGAGATGTTGGAACCCTGCTCCGGAATTTGGACGTCAAGACAACGATGGTGTAAATTTAGTCAGATATAAATAAATAAATAAAGAAATTTATGTATATAATATGAATGGAAAATCGTGTGACTCGATGTGGATCATATTCTCTCAAGCTCGCTCTTCAAGTGCAAGTTCATAAAGTTTTGACTCGGCATAGCGAATTGCATCGACATCAAGTGCAACGTGAGAGGAGACATGGAGATCCGATAATTCAATAATTCACATTATTACGCCATTGGGTCACAAGGGAATCCACTTTATTGATGGAGTGGTAAACTCGGAACTAATCGTACATTTCACTTGGACGGATTTCTAGTGACTTGAGCCATAGCTAGAATCAAGTCTGAGCATGTGGACTTTACTACAACTCGAATCTGACCGGATGGCCATGGATGTTTTTCAGTCCACACTCGAACGAAGGTCCTTACTTGATCATGAGTGATTGAGTTTGACCACTTTGTACTTTCTTTCTGTCCTTGGACTGGACTCGACTGCTGAAAACTGCAGAATGCCAAAAGCTGACCCCAGACTACAACTTCACTTCACTTCACTTCACTTCATTCACAAGTGCAACACAAGGAAGAGATATTTTTCCGTTTCTTTTGTTTCCTTCTTTTCGGGTCTCGCAGAAATCATTACTCGTACACGACGTAGATTTATTTGTCTTCTGCATTCGGAGTTGATGCAATCAAACATTAAAAAACTTCCCAAAAGGCACTCGGAGGGAGGTCGCAGGGCCTGCCTTTGAATCAGAGTAACTACTCGTCGTCATAAAGCTTTTTCCAAAGCTCCACCAATACTTGACTCGTTAAAGTGGAAGCAGAGAGTCCTTCGAGAAGTAGATTTGAGCCGAAGTCTGTCGTAGACAAACATCAAAAGTATATCATACATCAACGGGACCAGAAGGGAAAGAGAAAGAGAAAAAAGAAAAGGGCCGCGGATTTGTTGCCGAAATGAAATCTCGATATGAAAGGTATAGAATAGCCACTCGAAGGAGCGAGAAAGGCGCTTGCCTCTTGCAACCAGTGAGATCGTGGGGTAGTGAAACATGAAAGAAATAAGGTTAGAAAATAGACGAAGACCGAGAGGTGTATGTGACTTACAGCATCATGACAGGAAAGCAAAGCAAAGCACAATAGAGGCTAAATGGCGTTCGATTATGCGGGGCCTTGAAAAGCAGGCACGAATCATTCTGCTTCTTTCAGTCAGTCAGTCAAGTCAAGTCAGTCTACGCTGCGCAAAGACGAAGACGAAGACCGACGAGTGTCATCAAAGGAGGCGAGGCATGGGAAAGGATGGGAAAAATCCAGGTCTAAAAAAGAGGCCCGAGAAGTGGCACATCCTCCAAATGAAGTTACTCACGAAAGGATGGGCGAAGATATTTTGGAAAAAAAGGGGAAATACTGAACAGAAACGGAAATTGTTTGGGAGTTTGTCCAGCTTTTCTGAGGGGCGAGGAGGAGGACCCACGGGGACTAAAAACAGAGTCAAAAGCAGAGAAAAGCCAAAAGACGAGATCAAGTACATCGTTCTTATCCTACACATGGAGTCCGAAGATAAACAAGCCTGGGAAGATCTGTGAGCGAGTGATTGATTCCGGGGCTAGACGAAGAAGCATAGCTGGAATGGAATCAGAAGGAGAGTTAAGAGAGAGAGAGAGAGAGAGAGGGGGGAGAGATTGATTGACTATAGACAGCATGTGACTAGTAGAGAACCTGCCCAGGGACTTTGGAGGCATCATGTCATGCATGTTGGTGTTGGTTCGGAGACATTCCCTTTTGTCATGATTGCACCACTTTGGGAAAGCAGAACAATTGATTTCGGTTCCATGCACTGTGAGTGGATTGTTTGTAGCTGCTGCAGTTCAGTTGCAGCAAAAGGAGGAGAAAGATCTTATCATGAATGAGGAGGAGGAGGAGGAGGAGGAGTATGTTGAGGAGGCGGTGAGGTTTAGGTGGCTTGCCACTTTCTCGAAAGACAGAACAAATCAAAGGGATAGATGCTTGTCTCGTTGCTTCATCTCAAACGTGTCGGGCTTCCGTCTCGGATCGGTGGTGGTGGACGAGGGGGCCATCGACTCGCATCGAGCCCTCCATTTCTCTCCATTCCTCCCTCCCATCGATCGCTCCATGCTGACTGAGACCAGACGACGATCTCGCCGAATGCTCCCGCAGGACGAAAGCCTATAATAATAATAATGCGGGCCGGCGTCGACTGCTCTCGGAAAGTTCTCGGCGAGACGTGTTGGAATATATGGGGCTCCGGGTGCGGTGAGGTCAGGTCAGGTGCGTCGCATTATCCTCCTCCGAGCTCTGTCCTAAGACACGGCCGAGACGAAGTCTGTCTGTCTGTCTGGCTGTCTGTCCTGCTGCTGCAGGGCCCCTAGAGGTCCGCGTGAAGCTTGCATATTCCCTTCCCCTTCGATCCTCGAGTTCGTTCGTTCCTTCGTTCGTGCCATTTGACCTTTTCCTTTCCCCCTTCCCCGTCTCGCAGTCCCAGTCCCAGTCCCAGCCCCAGCCCCAGCCCGCGGAGCGGTTGACATCTTCCGGGCGGCACCGCAACGCCCATGCTACGAAGACGAGACGAGGCGAGGCGGGGGGCTACGGAGGCCGCGGCCCCGTTATCGTTGGGGCGCTTGCTTGCTTCAAATTTAGGCACCTGTTGTCCAACAGTCGCTTCTGGAGGCCCACTCGCAGGGCTTGCTTTCTCGCCCTTCTTTCGGAGGATTGCCGCTCCTGCTGCTGCCCCAGCCCCAGCCCCAGCCCCTGCTCACTTTTGTCCCATGGGCTCGCAACAAACGAACTCCGTTCATGCTCATCCACTTTTTCATTTATGAGTTCTCGCTGTATTATCGCATTGGACGGACCAATGAAGTCATGACTACCCATTCATTGGATCCCGACTTTCCTACCATCCCTCCGTTGAGGATTACATGCTTTTCCGAATGCCTCCATGTCCCACACGAACTAAATGCGAAGTACGAATGAATCAAACCAGTTTTTTCCTTACCTTAGTTATAAAGTTATGGGAAAACTCCCCTTCACATTTGTTTCAAAAATAATAATTCTTTGGCTATAAAGCATCAAAGAGGTTTGATGATTATAGTAAAATTTAAGAGACATTAGATGTGTATTGTCAATCTCAAGATATTATATTTATTAGTTAACCATAACGGGTTAAATGATATATCATTAATCTTTGTTCAATGATCAGAATGAAATTAGAAGTATAATATTGTATAAAAATTTCAGTTTTTACCGGTTTTTTATGCCTTTTAAAAAAATATATATATATGAATTTAAAGAAGCAACTTACATGTGATGATACCAATTGCATCATCTAAATTATATGGATGCTAGAATTTTTTAAATGTCTTAGATAAAATGGCAATGAATGTATGGAGTTTTCAATCACGTTCAGTGAACTTCACATCTATGTACAGTGATAAAAAGATTTAATGAAGGATTTTTTTTTTTCATAATATTTGGAATAAATCCTCAGTATGATATGATTCTAAAATAGGTTGATGTAATATTCACAATTATATATTTCATATTTGAAAAAAAGATATCAGAGCGATAAGACATATTTCTGAGACATAACTACATCCCACGGATTTAATCATCCATTCATTTCAGATGTGGTATCTCCGGGAAAACATTAATGAAAATTACACAATTAAAACTCTGTCTTAAATGACTTACACTGCGATAGACGTAAAAATCACTTTAGTGGCAAAAGCGAAACAAAACCACGCCAGCCCGTTGTCTGTCGACATTGAATCAAAAGCAGTGGGTCAGAATCAAAAGACAAGCTGGAACTGTTAATCACACGATCGATCGATCGTCAAATCCGTGCCAAATTTCCAAGCATGTCCTATAATGGGAAACCTACAACGCTTGGCCTCAGAGATAGATTGCAGCAAAATTAAGATAATGTGGCTCATTTTAATTAAGTAGGCTGGGTAATCATTCAATTACAAGTCTACCAGCTTAAGATATCGCCTGACGGAAGGAGGAGGAGGGAGGGAGGGAGACACGTCATCGGCCTTGCCAGCGTGGCAAAGGAGGGGGGATTGAAGGACCGTTGAGCGACAATCTGCAAGGGAAATCTCGTCCCGTGACCGATTCCGCGTCGAAGCGAAGTTGTAGATTTGGCTCCTCATTCTCTCTCTCTCTCTCTCTCGTGGTCTAAGAGGGCTTCGGGCTCATTCATGAGCCCGAGCGACATCGGATCGGGCGAATCCGGGACGGGGCGGAGTAGACATGCGAGTCGATCTGCATGAATTTATCTTCACACCCATCTTTTCGAAGGAAGGAAAGACTTGAGCGCCTTCATGAGGTTCATTCGTCCATGTTCCGGACAGGCGGTAGCTGTGGGAAGAATCTGAGGCGAATGATGACGATGTAAAGGACAGCTCCATGTTAAGATTTGAAAACTGATGGACTTGTGATCATGACGGAAACAAGGAGGAGGAGGAGGAGGAGGAGCAGGTAATATAGCAAAAAGGATGGGAAGAAGAAGGAACCCCATCCATGGAGCCATCGAGCCGTACGAGGATGAAACTGAGGGCGTAGGACAGGCACAGCATCCGTAGAGCTGAGGCGATGTTTTGAAGACGTCTTTAATTTCTTGTCATTTTCCATCGTGTAGCCGCGTGGTGGGCCTGGCCCATCTTATCTTGCCTTTCGAAGCCCGTCTAATCAATCCCTAGAAAAGAAAAGACGCGAGAATGAAATCCGTCTAAAAAAGATGTGCGGCTTAAACTCCTCCCCTTCCCTTCCCTCCCCTCCCCTTCCCTTCTTTCACATGTCCTCCGTTCTCGTGCGAAGCGCAACTGTTTGCTCCGAGTCAGCGGTAAAGATCGCGGGCAATCGAAGCCTCCGATTGGCCCCAGATGGCTGCTAGAGGCTAGAGGCTAGAGGCTAGAGGCTTGATTGATGCTCGTCGCAACGAGATGGGGTCGTCCACCAGCACCAGCACCAGCACCATTACAGCATCGGTGAATCAACAACGGTCTATGAATCAGAACAGAGCACATTGTCAAAGAGCCCAAAAGAATGCATTGCCGGATATTCTCGACACCTTTCTGCTGCAGCATTAAAAGAGTGCGAGAATCTCAAAATTTTCTGTTTACTTTCCTGTGCACATCGCACTCGAATGATGATGAGGTCGCAGTAGATATGTCTGGAACTTCCATGGCGTGCGTCGGTCAAAAGGTGAAATCCAAGCAAGACAAAGGTGAAGAAGGACTCACTCGCTCCCTCGCTCCCTCCCAAAGTAGTGCAAGGGCTCAATCATCTCTCATCTCATCTCGGATCAAATCAGTGAAATATCTTATTCCGCTTTTTGTTTTGTTTGTGTCCAGTAAGCAAGTGCCAAGGAGATGTAAAAGCTCGTAGACCCTGCTAGAGCATTCCGAGCTTGACCACATCCATTCAACTGCAACTGCAATGGAATATGAATATGAGGAGTGAAGTCCAAGTCGAACATATCCGCACCTTTTTCTGCGTCCAAGTACTAGTCAGGAGAATGTGGGTGGGAAGGTGGTAGCGTGTTGCGAGAATTCAATCGTCTTGTAGGACGGGGGGAAATGACCGCCAGCAGACGTTATCTAGTCTTTTAGTTATACAGAAAAAATGGAGGCACAGTGTACCACGCCCCACGATAGCCGTGCGGGGTCTGGTGATAGGTCGGAACAGTTTGCGAGCTGATAAGTAGGCAACATTGTTTCCTTTTGAATCTGCTTTTATAAGAGGATAAACACACCTGGGTGTTCATCATCGGCTTTGACTGATGTCTATTATTGGCTGCAGATTGTTGCCATACTCAAGCTCCGGAAAGAATCATATCTTCAATTCTGTTTCTTTACATTGTTGTTGTCCTGGAAATGAATTCCCTCATAGATTGACAAATCGTACCGATGGCTCACTCTTCGCTCCCATCTGTTTATGTGGCTGGTCAAGTTTACTTCTCTCCACTTGTCATCAACCTCTGGTATGATTTCAACGACGACAGCATCATGAATCAAAAGTCTTCATGACGCCCCAATGTTCTCTCTCACTTCACTTCCTCTCGGTCTCTCTTGGATTCTGTTGTGAAGCAAGGTTTCTTCTCCAAAATAGTCGAGAAACAAGTTGGTGTCACTTCCACACAAAAAGGAAACCGAGAAGAGTCTCGAGTCTCGACGAATCCTAGACGGCTATGGACTTCGGAGTCCGTGCCTGCCTAGGAAACATGGTGAAGTAAGGCAAGTACCGAACTACAGAAAAGTCATAATTATTACTCTATAGAAACAAACTGTAGTACCGACAAGGCACTCAGGCTCAGGCTCAGGCTGCAACTGTACCAAGAATCACTCGAGTTGCAAATAGTCAAGAACTGATTACAATTAAGATTGCGCAGTGGGGTAGAGAAGTTAATTTTCAAAATAGTGGACCTGAAAATCTCTGGATTTTCTTCCTTCTCGATGAGTACTTCCAAGTTTTATTCAATTGGAGAAGAACGCATGTGAACAGATATGTTTTGTTTCTGTGGTGACAGTTGGTGGCAGTACGAGAGGAAGTAATGCATGGGGACGACATGCCATATGTCACCGTCTAAACCTACATTCGAATACCTTACCCCTCAAGTTAAGCGTGAATCTCTAAAAAATAAACATTCCAAAATTGCTGAAACTGTTGGACGGTGGCTAAGCGATCGGAACCTATGGTCGGATTCTCTGTTATGCGTAGACATTAAGAGAAGAAATAGCTTGTTCCATAGTCGAAAATGGTATTTTAAACTTTCAACAACGACCTTTGTACCGACAACGTCAATCTAGACTGTGTATTCCGATTTGTACTGCTAACAAGTTTGACAGTGTCTAGACAGATGCCAGTGATAAGCCAAGGCAACACTCCCTCCGCTCCGGCAGAATAATCGCATGGGTCAAGGGCTTTCGAGATAAGATACTCCCTCACTTCATGAATATTTTACTGTTTACAAACTATTGCCTTTTCGAGATGTACTTGATTAATCGGCAAGTAACTTAGTCAATGGTATATTCACTTTTATTCATATGATCAAAGACTGGGGTCTTCGAAACCGTCCCCCAATAGCTTCTAAGGAACATCTCACACGAGAAATGTACTCTTTCAATAATTAGAACAGTCTACGTTTTGGTGTGAGATCTTGCATGTGCCTGCAGGAAAAAGAATGCCGTGTATGGATACATTCTTCTAGGGTTTGATCTTCATCACGGGACGGAGAAAGATTCATAGCAACTACCCAGAGGACAGGTACATGTATACAGATGCAGTTTTATATTGACAATCAAGAAGAAATGAAAATAATAAAGGAGAGCTACAGCAAGCAATGAAATGGGTTGACTCACGCTTGAATATTGTTAGGCGGCATCCTATAATGCTGGAATTGTTTACGGCACTTTCACTCAAGAGGATGCGGAGAAAAGCAAGAGGTTGAGTGCATGGGCTCATTTCTACGGCCTCAAAGGTGCTGCGGAGATGTATGGAATGCAGCAGCAGCAGCAGCCGTTTTCGAGGTGTCACGTTACACTTGCAAATACTAAACAATTGACGGAAGAAATGATGTGACTGAGCAATCAAGCTTCTACCACTGCTTCATCTACAACTACAGGCCACGTACATGAGTGCAATGATCTCGAAGGAAAACGAACCAAGCAAATCGGAGTGGGTGTGGAAACGGCATACGCGACCCCACACGACGGAATAAACAAAGACCGAATGAGAACTGCGACCCCACCCACCACCAGCTGACAAGAACGGCCATTCGCTCGCGCACTCATTCACGAGAAACTGCGAGGAAAGTCGCGGGCCCGGTCTCGATCTTGGGCCTGCGCTCGACGGCCGCGACGACCACCGGTCAAGCGCATCACGGACTCCGGCCCCCGGCGTCAGGAGTCAGACCACGGGGAAGGCGGAAGGAAGGAAGCCAAGGCAGGCGGCAGCAGGAGGGGCTGGGGCTGGGGCTGGGGCAAGGAAGGGACTCCGAGGGGGGTGGGGGCTCTCGACTGAGCGTCTGACATTCACTCGGCACTGTCGATCCATCGGTCGCTTGCAAAGCGCGTCGTGGCGGGGACGTCCCACCCGTACGATTCCTCGCTTCGAGAATCTTCTCGCTCGTTCGAAAGTCTCACTCATCGGTCGCGATCCCCGAGTCCAGCCTGGACTACGCTGTCAGCAGTCGGGCACCGGTGCCGGTAGTTAAAGCCACGCAACACTCGACATTCCGTCCGTCCGTCCGTCTCGCCGGCGGACGGACCACGCACCGAAGAACCGCCGACGACGACAACGGAAAGGTAAGCAGGTACGACCGGATCCGAAGGCCGTCACTCATTGGTCGGGACCCGCGACCCCGTGCAGGATGTGGCCGTCCGTCCGTCCCACCGAACGCGACCATCAGCGGCCCGTCTCGTTCGATAAGGACGTCGCGAATGGCGGTGCGGTCACTCGCCATCTCGGGAACCGGCGTCGCGAAAAGACCAGTCCTAGCCACCTCATTGGCGTACGTCCGATCGGCATCTCGCAGACGGACTGACTCATCGATGCGCCTGTTGACTTGGCCTTGTCAGATCGTCGCCCCCGCTACATCGGACGGCGGCAGGCGATCGGATAACGAGTTGTCCACCTCGGCCGAGGGGCAGGTGGGCACATGAACTCTCCGCCCATCTGAACGGTCAATAAGTGATCGGACAGCGGCCGAGCCTTGTCAAGGGAATGATTCGTCGAACATAATTGCCGTCCTGTAGCCGGTCGCTGGGACAGGGAACCGGCGCGAGGCGTCAGATGCCGACGAGATCGTGTCCATGGCCCTCAGAAGTAAGAGTACGATCGCGTCGGTCTCCGGTCACATCGTAGCTCATGGCGGGAACCGTCAGACCGGCGTGACCCAACACCGTGTCCAGAAGACGGCTGGCAATGAATTCGGTGCCGGTAATCGCCTCTAGGACATTCCGGTTTTCGGGCTCGATACTGCGTCGAATACGAAAGCGATCGCGAGGCAAAGAAATCGCGAGGGCGGATGACAGCTGTTCGATCTGACATCGGGAACGGACAAAGATATCTCCGGTGTTCGTACCGCAGGGGCAGTCTCACTACGGTGATGTACTATACCGTATCGGATCGAGATTGGGCGGCTGGGGGCCGTTGGATGGGTCGTTCGGACGGACGATTTGGGTTCTGTTATAGTACCTGAATGGGCAACACTCGCCACTACGGGAGCGTACAGTACTGGGCCATTAATACCGGTCTCGTTATGGATGGGACCGCGAAGTTCTTGGTTCATTGATGGCATGGGCGGGGTGGGGCTTGGCATGGCATGGCATGGCCTGGTGAGTGACTGACAGACAGCGTGAGCAGCTGCGGCGTGCGAGCCGGACAGGCACGGCAGGGGCTGGGGCAGGGGCAAGGGCAGGTGCGATGTGGTTGAGGGTGCGAGGTGACCGTCGAGGTTTCACGGTTCGAGAAGCCTGCGGATTGGCGGAAACTGTCACAAAAGCGGGAGAGGTTCGCGTTTCTTTGATTTCTTTCCTTCTTTCTTTCTTTCTTCTTTACTCGCATGCATTAAATGAATGAGGAACTCGGTGCTGACTCCTTCGGGGCACGGGACGGCGATGGGAGGGGCTAGTGACGGACCGGTGTCGAGACGAGGTGGTGTTCGGTAGGCTTCGGCGTTATTAGAAGTGGGAGGGTGACGGGTGGATGGACGGATGGAGGACGACAGAGGATGCCGGGGCCTGAGAGAGCTGGTCGCCTGTACGCACTGCTAACCACGGTGGCGGTCTGGCCGGGGCCTCCGGTGGCGAGGGGGGTTGGGACTGGAAGACAGTGTCGGATAAGATGGGATCTATGCGGCTCGAGGGGAGCGGAGGGGGATGCGACGGGGGCAAATCAGGGGCAAATCGGGGGATGAATCCCGCCAAGCGCAGCTGGGGGATGTCGCTGCCCGCTGTACTGCGTACAACATGATCCCTGTCGACGTCGTAGCGGGAGCCCCCCTACCGTATAATGACGGGATTCTGACAAGCACGACGCACAAGAGTTGCGATTCTCCGCGGACCGCTCGAGCCGTTACGCCTTCGAGATACCACCAGGGGGAAGCAAGCAAGGGGGCAGTAACTCTCTCTCCCTCTCGGCCCCCTGGGCATTGCATTCGTCTCATGTGACACAAATGGTCGAGGAGCCTATCGCGGTCGCCAAGCTGGAGGAGTCCTGCGAAGCGAGAAAGAGTAAAGAATGGCGGTCACGTTGTCAATGCTTCGCAGCGAGGGCAGAGGGCGAGCCCCAGTCGTATCCCCGGCGCAAGCCGACAAGCAGAAAACTCGGATGGCACGCCAGTGGCCGCTGTGAGTCGTGCTCTAGTGTAGTGTAGCGAGGAAGGGAACATACTCCTGAGTCAAATTAGTCTCTATTGCATTGTCAGGCACTGGATCGCTGCATGCCCTGCCCTTTGCTTGCTCTCGAGTCAAAAGCCTGCCCCTGGTCTCGTCTCTGGTCTGTGGGCTGGTTTCATCATCTTCTCCTCCTTCTTCTATGCATCCCCTTATCATCAGCCAAACCCCAGACCTGCTCCATATCTGGTTGCCAGATCCAGCTCCATCGAAGCTGGACGCAGTTCTCTCTAGTCCAGTATAGCACTGGTGGTAGCTACACCGTAATAATCAAACCCACCCCATCATCCCCAGCTCTGGATGGTAAGCGTGACACCGGTGAAAAATCTCTCTCAGCCTCCCCCTACCCCCTACTACCGCGGCACTTGCACGGGATCGAATCAGATCCTATCACGTTGGCGTGGATCAATTTTACTCCCAGGACAAAGATGACTTTCCTCGAGCCAGCAGGTAATCTGCCGCCTCAAGCTTATCAGACGATCCAGCACAGCGCTCGCATTACCAGAGTATCCACGCACTGCTGATCCGAGCCGAAATAGGATCCACGCTCTCGGACATACCAACCGGGGACAGTCAACCCCACCACCATCCCTCCCCCCTCCGCCGTACCAACAGCGGCAGCAGCAGCAGCAGCGCCAGCCAGCCAGCCCTCCTCCAGAATAATCCTCACGAAGTCCACACGAATCTCAACACCACCCCATCCATCCTCTCTCTCTCTCTCTGTGAATCCTTCCGCTCTAGCTTTGCATTATTCCTTCCTCTCGAACCGAGCAAGGGAATGCTCCGATTCCACACCGTGCCTAGACATTTGCATATTTCCGAAGGCTCCACGATGCGTTGCTGCCATTAGTGAGCCTCGGATCGAGCTTGCGACCCAGCTTTTATTTTAAGCTTTTTCCTCCCGACCCGAGAGCAATAATTCCAAAACCCGTCGGATGTCGACGCGATCTCCACTCCTCTTCTTCACTCTCGGCAAAAGATGCCGCATCTCAGATGCAAGCTCCAGATCCCAGTTGGTCAACTTCCTTAGCTCGCGCTCAATAGGCCGAGACTCGGGTTTTTGCATATTTCCCCTCCCTCCCCTTGGCCAAAAACAATTCCCAGCCTGCCTGCCTGCACAGTGTCCGTGAAGCAGCGAAGAATGTACATGCGACCTCGGGTCCAAATTTGTGCCTTTTACTATGCCCCCTGTTCTCACTCACTCTGCTTTTCGATCACTGTTACAACTTTTGGATCGAGGACCCCCCACGCTGCTCGTCAGTGACGACGAATCTGGTCGTAGCATATCATAGCCCAGGCAGGCAGGCAGGCAGTCACGGTCGACGTAAACATACCTTTCGTTTCGCCCTACTGTGGAAATTATTTGGAGGACACTAACACACATCCACGATCAGAACTATCCGGTTCGCTTAGGAAAAATCAACCGTCTCGCAGATTTCTCCTGCACTCATGCCCCGATCGCCCCAACTATGCTGCGATGTGACGTGATCACCAAACACATGAGCGAGCCAAGTAGCTGAGTGTCGTCAGTTCGAGAATCCATACCCACCCCATACACCTGTAACAACTACGAAATTTCGCAGAAGAAAGAAACAGTTCAAACGAACAGCCAAATCAGTGGTGACATTTGAGTATGAGAAACATGCTCAGAATCTGCTGAAAACGCTGTGCTGCTATCTGAGCGCACGTCTGCCAGTCTCTAATTTGTTCCACAGCAAACATTTTGGGCGAAAAACTCGTCGAGGCTTAAAGTGGCTTTCGATGAAGAGTGTGGATATTTCCTCCATCACATTCAACGAGAATTTGAAATTGACGTTTATAAACATGCAGAGCACGACATTGTCAAAATACGATAACCGGAGGAAGACCAACACCCATTTCACACAGGGTTCATAATTGCGCTCGAGAAATTGCCATTCAAAGTAAGCAGAGAAGGAGTGCTCTGAGATAAGCAGCGATTGCTATTCCTCATTGAAATTCTATGACCAATGTCGTGTACACTTTGTTGATATCAAAAGGGGGTTCAATGTGACCCCTGTGACTTTTGAGGACCTTTACAGAATTCACAGCTATCTAACTATTCAAAATTTGGATCCACCCTATACTGAAATTTACAAGCCCACCAGGCCTACGCCGTGAATTCCATTTTCCTACAGAGCTATGCCGGCCTCCACGAGAGGCAAAACCGTCGAGTATGCAGATTGGCCGTCCATGATCATGAAGTCCAAGCTTCCCATCATCCAGTCGTCAATGCCAGTGTCGTAGCCCATGTTATCACCTCCGCCTTCGAGCGCCCAGCTGACGGCGTCCTGGAGATTTCCACTGGTATCGACGTCCGTGCCTTTGACAGAAATTTCGGCCGAGCTCTCGGACGCGAGAGTTTCTTGCTCGAGCTCGGACGATTGGTCCTTCTCAGAGGTTGGGCTGGGAGGAATGCCGAGCTCGTCGTCAGAGGCCTCGAGCAGGAACCCAATGTCGACCGGATTGTATTTCTCGTTCTTCTGCTGTGAGGTGGAGGAGGTCCTAGCACTAGTGTCGCAATTGTCACCTTCGATCAAGACCGACGAATTTTCACTGGACAGACAGTCCGACAGTCCTGGATTGCTTTCGCTCGAACATCCAACCTCGCCGGAGCGAATCACATCATTCACGTCATCATTCACACCGGCGAGTCCGTCGTCTGTGCTCCATATGACGTCGCCCCAGCCTGCGACCAAGCCAGTGCCCGAGAGCTCGTCGATGGAGGCGGCGGGCATCAAGAAATCAGTCTGATCCCCGGACACTCCAAGCTCTTCCTCCAGGCTTCTCAGAGTTTCTGCCATGTACGCTAGTTTACTGTCTGTAACATCCTCATCCGCGGCCATCATGGCCTTCGAGGAGAGGTCGCCAGTGGATGAGAGGCAGGGATGTTCATGATCCTCCGAGTCCGAGGCCGGTGCGAGAGGGCAGTTCTCGCCCACCGAGTCCAATTTCTCGCAAGGTTTCTTTCCCTGGGGAGCATAATCCTCTACGAGCGCTTCCAATGCCTCGTCTCTGGATCGCTTCTGGCCAACAACAGACTCCATTTCCTCAAGTCCCTCAACTCTGCTGCCTGCACTACTACGTCCCTGAACCCGCAGAAAATCCCGAGGCCACTTGTCACCGAGCTTGGAACAATTCAAAATTTCGAGCCAAGACCGATCGCATTCACGGGTTTTCAGTCCAAGCACTCAATTGTTCTTTACGGGAAATTTGAACCGGCGCGCGAGGGCTGCGCACGATTTGACACCCAGCGAGCACGATACGAGTCCGAGTGCACACTTGGCCGAGGACCGGAGGTGCAGCAGCGGGGACAGTATGCAGATGCTCAGACAGGGAGGGCGAGAGAGCTGTGGCGATGGAGGGAGGGTGCGAGCGGGCGAGCGAGGCTCTGGGAGATGGAAGGAAGGATGCCCGAGTTGCTGTTGGGACTTGGAACTCCGAATCAGAAGTGGCAGTGGTAGATGTAGTGCAGTGAGAGACCGAATTCGGCTTGTGCAGATTTGAATATTGGAAAAGGAATTGCTGGATGTATAGATAGAGAGAGAGAGTGCGTGAGAGAGATATGGGAGACGAGGGTGCGCAAGAGACAGAAGACAAGTAGTTTGAGATGAGGGGAAAAGAGCGCATATATATAGACGAGCGGGGGCAGGGGGGAGGGGGAGTGGGGGGGGGCAGAAGAAGGGAAGCAATGCGCGACGGGTGCAACTCACCGGACGGCGGCTCGCTGCAGCGGTTACGGCACTTGGCGGGGCGCGCCTTACCGTCCAACCGTTGGAGGGGTTGGGGCGGGGGGGGGAGAGAGAGACGGTGAGCAGTGTGCGGGGGCAGGGAAGGGAAGGGGCTGGCATGGGCCTGTTGCTGCTTGCTGCTGCTTGCCGATTGCCGGTTCCTGGTAGGGAGCGCCCTATCGGCGGGGGCGGGGGCAGGACCGGGGCGGTCAGGATGGGGTTCGGAGTCAGAGGTGGGCTAATTCCTGTCAGTTACGCAAGGTTCATCTTTCTGTTATCTTTCCGCTTCGTTTCGCGACAGCCCTCCGATAGCCTGGACTGTCGTGGACTCTTTCATCTTTCCCGGTAACGCGGCCGGTGGCGTAAAGCAGTTACACCACGGCTGTTGGGCTGCCCCCTGCCCGGGCCTGCCCTTCCCTTGCCTTGCCTGCCCGCCCATCACGACTTCGCTCCCCCCACCCCTCACGCGCTTCCTGTTCCCGACCGCTGTCCCTCACCGGCGCCTGGTGAAATCTTCCGTCACGCGCCTCTTCTCTTCCCTTCGCCCTTCGCTTCGCTTCTTCCCCTTCCCCCCCCCCCCCCCCCCCCGCGCGCAGTAAACAGGAACAGCATGGGCCCTGTCGGGGCCAGTTCTTTAGGCGCCGGAAAGAGCAGCAACATATTCAAACACTAGCCCCGGTGCCAGTCTCGAGCTGCTGCTGCTGCTGCTCCGCCTTGTACGCCTACAAAGAGCAATTATTTTAATCAGAGCGGAGTGAAAATGGCAAGCACCTGCCAATCAACGACCGGGCCATAAAGAGAATAAGGAAAACCCTTTCAAATGGGGCAAAAAAGCCTGCCCCCCTGGCCCGTAACCCCTGCCCCCCTGCCCGACAACAATGAATGGCGAAAGCAAGCCGAGAAATCTGATACCCTAGTCTAGTGGCGTAGGTAGGCAGACGATTTCTTAATGAGTCCAATCAAGGCGCGCCTTGCGCTTGGGCTTGGGCTTGGGCTTGCGATTCCGGCAGCGCATGTTGGTTTCCCGGTGCTTGCCTCGCATGATAGAACCGATGTGACATGCATGCATGTTCTATGATGAGGTGGTCCGATCGGCCTCATCAGAGCCGGGAAGGGGCGATAATGAACAAGATGCGCCCCAGACCGGCCGACGTGGACCGGAGGGCCACCAGGCCCCGAGCATCCGGGCCTCGGACGGGACGGGGCCGGGCACGGACCGAACCGCGCGACACGGAAGCGAAGCGAAACAGTGACGGGCCCGTCCATAATGCGAACTCGAGAAGCGAGCGACCCGACCCGGGCCAGAGACGGCCGCGACAAGTGTAATAATAAAAGGTGGCGTATCCATAGACCACGTGGTCGAGTGTGGCCAGCGGGCATGGGCTTATTGCGACCAGCAGCTTTTCTTCCCCCCTCCCCTTTAACGAGGAAATCCCGCCCAATCTGCCCACTGCCCCACTTCCTTATTTTAGGTCCACTACTATCCCCACAGAAACGTTCCCTACAGCTGGGGACTCCATCCTGGCCGATTTCGGTTGCATGACGTTTCCTTAACTCTGACCCCACTATCTGTCCACGTATACGTGAGAAACTACGGGAAGGTCCGTAGGATCTGGGATTCGAAATAATGCAGCAATATGCTTGTGCTCTGTGTATTCTGTATATCACAGGATTCGAAATTCCACATGTCCAGACGGTGAATATACTCCACCACTTGCTCGTGTATGTGATGTCGAAACTTGCAACGAGGTGTCAAGTATCCGATTTCTGTCATCATGTTCTTCTAGCTTGTGCTGACCTTCTCGCCCAATACGGTAGACTTCGATTGGAGACGAATCTGGATCTTCCTGGCCCAGGTCTTCCATCGAAGCGAGCGGTTTCTGTTCTGGTCTTTAATCTACCCGATTTGGAATTTAATAAGCCGACTCCTGTGATACAACCGTTTATGGGATTCATGGAACTCGCATATTTTATAATGAAGGGGGTTGAATTACTATCAAGATGGGTGTGATCTATCAAGGCTTGCTGAGTTTTATATATCTGTCTATATATATATATTATAAAGGAGAAGGATCTCCTTGCTTGAGGACGGCTGAGTATTGAGTAGTTTCCACAAGCACTGAAGTTTTCTGGTTGTTACATGGGTCCAGACTCATATACACAGCAATACTTGTGGAGTTTTATTCTCATGGTCATACATGTTTGAGGACTATCTTGGGAGTCATAAAACTCACCATCGTCTCGGTAAAATCCCAACCCGCCTCATTTTAAAATATTATGATTAGTGTGTGATACTGAAAAGGAGGCTAGATGTTACAGTTCAGGACTATGCTCTTACTCGGATGCTTTATGTCAACGGAATGTAAATTGGGAGTAATCGGTGTTCGGTGTTCGGTGCTCTCTTAGTTAAGAGATCGCTCACAACCCACAGACTTTATATTGAAGCGAATGAATATTTGACGATCTCGAACATATTGTAAAAGATGAAAAAATATCGAAGATGTTCTCTCATGAGGAAGCTTCGATAGGGTGTTATTTTTTGCCACGACATTCTGACGGTCTTCGTTGCGCCACACCAATCGCACCCATCTCTCAGTCCGTAGGGTACTTTTGTCCAACCGCTGATATATGTGGCGTCCTAGAGCTCGAGCAGCACCCCCCCTCCACCCCGCCTTAAGACACACACGAAGCACACATGTGAAACCAAATGCTGGCCCCGTATTCGTGACAAGGAAAAGCTTATTTTGTTGAGCTTGGATCCGGTAATAGCCACCAAGTACGCACACCAGGCACTGGGTTCTGATTGCATCGACCCCCGTGGTCAATCGACTTTAGGGCCCCACCGAAACCGCAAAATCATTCTCCACCACCGCCAGTACAGTCATGGCTAGCGTGCCCGCCTCTATTCTCCCCGCACCACTTTGTTACCCCCGTTCCTTCCCCCCACTCGTCTCGAGCATAAAGGCGGGCGGGCCGCAAGGACCGTTGGCCGAGGCAGGCAGGGGCTGGGGCTGGGGCTGCCAGTCGCACACAAAAGAAGGTACAACGTTCCAACCTCCACTTTTAAGAGCGAACCGCTCCGTTCCATCGAGACGCGCCACTCTCTTACCGCCGGGTATCGGCTAGTCGCCCCGTCGCTTTTTCTCCTACCGGCGGTGCGTCGTCTATACCGCTGGATCCTCCGCTCCAACGTTGGGCTTCTTCTTTCTCCGCATGTAGTGGCAAGGGATTCTTCTCGGACCCGAAGAAAACGAAGACGAGTGCTTTCGCGCCGTTAACTCGGGTTAGAAGTAATCGATCTCCGGGTTAGGTAACCGTCGTTGCAGGTTAGTTAGTTATTTCACATGCGTCTTTCTTTATCTTTTTGTTCGTGAACCCGGCCCAAACTACACCAACGATATTATTCCTTTAAAAAAATACTATTCCATGTGTCCCACAACACACGCCAAATATTAAATTAAATCATGGGACAGTTAAAAGTTAATATCGGATGAGATGAGAGAAAAGGCTTCGATTCGCATGGCCAACTAGTCCAGTAAACGACTGGGGCCGATAGGGATTAGGGGATGGGGTAGGGATACCGCGAGATTTAGCCCGGGCCGATCATGGCGAGGATCGGATGACTGGGTACAGACCAGTTAGAGAAGAAGAATCCGACGTGGGTAACAGGGATTGGCCGTGATCCGGCGGCACCTGAGCGAAGCGCGTGCGAGCCAATCACGGGGAAGAGGGGCTGTACACCTAACCTGACCCGGTCCAGAGTAGCTGGCCGCTGGCTTGGACGTAAAGGTCGACGGCCATGGTTCACACGATGCGGCCCAGACCGGATGACAGACCGGGGCCGAGGTCGATGGAGGTCGTGGCGTGGATTGGTCCGGCCCACGAGGAATAAGGCGCATTATTGTTAATAAGTTGGTGTTCTGCTTCATAATCACGAGTCGTTGACCACTGGTGCGTACTTTGGCAGGCGCATATTCGCCGGTGCGAGAGTTATCTTTAGTCCGTTTGCTCTAACGGTGTCAAATCTGGACGAGTTCCGCACTCGATCGATGCCTCCATTGATGGATGGCTCCATTGATCGGTGGGTCGCCCGTGTTGGGCTGGATTGGAGCCCATCAGCCATGTCGACAGCCCTCTCTATCTCTCTGCCGAACCGAACCGAAGGCAGCTCCAGCTTTTACCCACCCCACTGGCCTCGACAGATTGACACGAGCTGCTGCTGCGGTGCTTCTCAGATATTTTCATCTGCTCTTCCCGTGCCGAATATACTTCCGCACCTTCCCAATTCCGCTATCCGAAGGTTCCTCGGGTGGGGTCGATGATGCAAGGCTTGACTGACTCGAGATGGAAGTCTGGCGACCGATTGCTCGCTCGATCCGGACCCGTGTCTGAGCTTTTGACGTGAATTGGGATTCCAGCTATTGAGGGATTGAGGAAGGGCGTAGAGTATGGAACCATTGAAAACAAGTCAGTCGATCGTTTCGATTTCTACACACTCATAGGTTCGTTCGGGCTTTGCTATTGCTATCAATAGCGGATTTCGCTCGAAGCAAAAGGCGAAAGGTCGCCCTTTGTTTGTTTGTCCGGGAAGGAAGGGAAGTCAAGCGGAAAGCATCTGGTCACAATGTGCTTGCGCTTTTTCGAAGAAAAGGCAATTTTATCTCTCTCCATGATTCCTCCCTCTGCAAGACTTCTCTCTTTCACACCCCCCGGGTCTGCTTACTTCGCCCTCGTCCTTCGGACTCGTTGCCCAGAATAGCGCATCCGGTCAGACTCAACTCGCAGCTCAGCTCCGGACTTTCTAGAACCCGCTTGCTCTCCTCTCTCTCTCTCTCTCTCTCTCTCTCTCTCTTGCTTTTTTTACCAAATGTTCTATTTCCATCCAGTGCATGCTGATTTGCACAACGCATTCTGGAGCACACCATCCTTTACTACAAGCCTCGACAGTGGATCCAGTACTAGAGCAGAAAAGGCTGCCACTACGTACCAGTATGGATCCATAGCGGTATGATGGCCTAATCCACATCTTGCATCCTCGTCGGTACAACACGCTAGTACAAGCTTCTTGTTAGTGCCAGCCAAATTACGCACTGCATAATTTGGCTTCTCTTCATTATTACGTATCCAGTTACTCCATAAATTCGGTTCTTTCACTCACAAATCCACGATTCCCTTGTTACTATTATCCCAGGTTAGATGAATGTACAATTACATCTAACCTAGAATCATTGTGTATTCGGGGCGTGCATTGTGCATATTGTGCCTATCCACGACTTGATGTAAGGACTTTCACCGAAGGTTTGACTACCCTACATAGAGAAGGCGTTATATTACTCTTAGGTAACTGAGTTAAAACAAACTTAAACTTTCTACAAAAACCCCGGTTATGAATTAATTACTATTACATACCTTATGGTGTAATTGATATTAACGAGGAAGATAATCCATACTCATGGATAGATTGAAAATAAATCTAGGACAACCAACCGTATAAGGCGGAGAAATATATAAAATGGAACTATATGTTACCAGAGAGAGTGCGAGATGAAATCATCACAATAGACCACAGTGCATAGCATAGCTTGAATGTTGGTGAGCAGACTATTTTAAGTAACATGAGTCCATTGTCCACCTAGATGGCCTAAACTTTACACCCTCCTTAGAAAACTATGTTGACCTTTCATTCAACTTTGGATGCTACGATGGATGTACGCAGTTAGAAAGTTGCGAGTTGCAACATTGCATGTTTTCCAAATGCTATGAGGTTGAGACTGCTGGGTGTGCATTGTAATTCAATGCACGCATTGCTCGAAAGCGTATGGCATGCTTTTGGGAATCGTACTTGGAACCAGAGTTGGCGATTTTTTCAGTCCAGGGCCCTCTTTTCATCATCCTCTCGTGCTTTCTATAGAACGGTGACAGGCCAGACAATTACCCGAAACAGCTGGCCGTGGCAAACGCCATGTTTAAATAAGGCCTGTATACATTCACGACAGACATAATATCTCATCTTCGCTTGGGGCAGCAGGCACCCAAGGCCCGCAATACACACACACAGCTCCGTGTGTCCACCATCGAAAAGGGCCCCCGGATAGCCCACCCTACGGAAAGCGGGGATGGTCTGGCCGACTGACACATGCTGCCGAGGCGACCAACGGGGGCGACCGGCTGCGGGAGGTCGGACCTGAGGGCCGAGCCCCAGCCCCAGCCCCAGCCACCTGCAAGTACAACATACCTACGGTAGGGTACTGGTACCTCCGGAGTGCGGGCGGAGGCGAGCCCGGGCCAGGGCCAGGGCCTTGTCTTGCTACCGTTAAACTGCCAATGCCTTTGACCTCGCACCTGAAATCGCTACCCCCGCCTTCGGTGTCGTTTCTGGCGACCCCGGCTGTACCCTGACCACCATCTCATTATTTTTGTCATAACCGTTATCTTCCGCTTTGTGGAAGCCCTGTATCGTACACTCTGGCATCGTGAGTTATCGCAGGATAATTCGAGTAGCCCGCCTGTAGGCCCACCCCCAGCCCCAGCCCCGAGCGCTGAGCAGAATCCGGTGGGATAGGAAATGAGTCAGAAGGAATGCAGAGCGCGACCGCTAAGATCGGGGCAGAGGCTTCGATCTCGCGCAGGACACCACTTGCGACGGATGCGAGGCCCGGATGGGGCAACGGACGGCCTGCAGCGCGGCAGAGAAAGGCCCGGTGCGTGAATCCCAGGAACCACTTACCGCCATCCGGATCCGTACCGGACCCGATCGGGTCAGGGTCCGCCCAAAAGGCCGCGGGATGGCGACCGTCGATGCCGTCGACTTCTCACCGGCGGGGCCGGTGGCGAATGTCCGACAAGGGTGTCAGCTTTCGACACCGAGCCGGTCGCTTTCGCCATTTCCCCCACTTCGCCGATCCCTATTACGACATACTTTCCCGGGAGGCACTGCCAGCCTGGCACGATCGGGACGTCTGCAGACATGGCAGCGTAGCTGCCATGCCCGGGTCGTGACACAGCCCAGTCCGACGTGGCACCTCCGCGCAGGAGAAGGTGAAAGTAACCCCCTCGGCAGATAAATCGTGGTCACAGCCCGGGGTAAAGCGCAGGCACCAGACCGTCCGGGATATCGAGGGTGGTTGTGATACGGACCATAGGCGGTGGAAACGACTGGGTCGGACGGGTGTCCACCCGCGCTCGGTCGTCCGTCCGTTCCCAGGCCATCGTCGCAAGCCAACGACCGTCGTAGGGGATCGTCTATTCCTGCGCAATAAGTGATCTTGTTCGGCCCGGTCGCGCGCCGTCCGATCGTGCATCGACGGTCCGGATCTCTCCGCCACCGTATCCCCATTGATGGCAAGTACCGACGCTGGGTTTCGGTCCATGAGTCTGCGTCGCCTGCAGTGACCGGTCAGGGCCAGCAGGGCTGGCACCGCAAGAGTCCAGCGAAGGAGTCAAGTCAAGCCCAGGCCTGCCTCCACTGACTTCCTTGCGAGCCGAGGCGAGGCGGGGAGGAGGGTGGGGCCGGCCGGCTGCCCGGCCCGGAAGAACTTGACTCGAGTCAAAAGGATGGGACTGGGAGTCCAGGCCAGGCCGACGCCGCCTCCATGAACGGGATCCATGTGCGCAGATGACCGGGACCATGCTGTACGAGGGGGCAGAACTGATTAGCCCCGCGCATCATAACTTAACTCGTATGAGCTCGGGCCACGTGACTTTAGCGCCCGCGGGACTGCAAAAATCAAAGAATTTGGCGGAGCATAATCGATGGGGTTCTCCGCACGATCGGCCACGGTTGGTAGCCGAGGAGCCCCAATCTGGCCAGGGCACGACGATGTTTATATACAGTACTATAAGTGCCTAATTATAAGCCCATCATAAAATAAATTTTCCGCGACAACGAGGAGAGTATGCAGCCCGGAATGATGAGGTCTAGTGGCCCGCTGGCGATGGCGGGGACGGGACGGGACGGGTTTGTTCGGGTTGTCTGTGTGGGCGACTGTTGTGGTGTGGTGTGGTAGGGTGTCATACTATATTCCAGTTGAGTTGGTTGTTGCACGATCGAAATCAATGGCGCGAGCGAGCGTGTCGCTAAATTTCTTTGCTCGCAGCGAATCGCTCGGCAACACACGCGCTCCAAACAGAACGGAACAGAACGCCAAGTCCGTTCATTCGCCCTGTCCTCTTTCGAGCCTTTACAACTGCTGCTCTGCTCGTCTTTTGGCCGCTTTTACGACTCTGCTCTGATTACCAAGGTCCAATGAGCAGCAGGCTTTTCATCGACGAATGGTGCCTCCGATTAACCCTCTGACGCACACTGTCTAGGTCGCGCGATCCCGACGGACTCCCGGCTGCTCGTTGGAGGTCGCTCCAGAGACATGGCGTTACCACGTCGCGAATCCAATCATCTGCCGTTCGGTCCGTCGAGCAGGGCCCCTCAGAGAGATCCGAATCTTTTCGGTCCGGACTCGCTTGTGAAGAATCGACATGTGACGCCGATGCCGCCTCGCCTTTGCGCTGCGTCTCTAAATCATGCTTTTTCCTTCGCTCTTACGCTTGTGGAACATGAAGAATCTTCGCCTCTACTCGCTCTGTGCACAAAATCCGTTGTATGAGTGCGTCTGATCCTCCTTTTCGACCAAATAATATAAAAGTCGCTCGCGGTCCCGGTGGATCGATCTGTTGTACATGGATACGTGTAGCCCTTTTCTCGAGCTTTCTGGGTCCTGGAACATGATCTTCATCCCACGCAACTACTACCTTCCTTGTCTGTAGCACCCGCGCTCGTCCCATTCATTCATTCACTCATGCAGAATTCGTCCCGCGACGAGTTCGTACAATGATGTAGCTTCCCGTCCACACAAATTCAACGACTTTAATGCTCGATTTATTGGTCTGTGTATACTCACCGCCGGCTCTTATTACGCCTTGTTCGGATCACGCATCACGATGTGGACAGGTGACCATTATCTGCTGCTGCTGGTGGAGCTCGTCTGTCGTCCGCATTCAAGCCTCTTCGGTAGATAGAATGAGACTTGTTCCCGTCTTGAGTTAACGCCCCCCCGCTGCTTGAGCCGGTCATCGTCCAGATCAGCTTTCCGTCTCGGAGAGATTCTTCGATTGCGGTTCTGTTCCTTGAGTAATTTCATGCAGCGGAATCATTCGGAGTTTTGTGATGATCCGACTGAGCCCAATGATCCTCCCTTGATTTACACGATCGAAGCATGTAGCTAGCCTTGCAGGGCGAAATAATTCCAGCTCCAGTGAAGCAGACCTGCTTCGCTGGGCTGTCCCTCAAACATTTCGTCCCGTATCTTGTCTCGTTGGAGCGAATGCAGGAGGGTCAGTGGATTTTTACCTCACATGTTATCTCCCCAGTCATCACCTGGACGACTAGAAAACACATGAAACCTCCAAGAGTACTGTGGAAATTTTGTAGCGCCATTTGATTGGTAAAGAAAGCAAGACAAACTTGCCAAGGTTCAGATCGTGCTCGACACAGTGGAGCAAGGCGCGAATTACGTCATGTCTGACTATGGCGCACCCTCTGCACATACATTTCTGAAAATAGAAGTCACACGGGCACCAATGAGCACCATGGCGGAATGGCACTTTCAGAGAGAAATATTCAACCCCCAACTATATGGAAGCTATGCGGAATTTTTTTTCTCGCTTTTTGTTCCATGTACCCGACGTTCTCTTTCCTATCCGACACTGTGGTCTCCTCGATCTCCAGAAGATAAGTGCATTGACCGCCTTACGTTCATGGTTCCGAGACATCAAGGTAAGTTTCGCACATTCAACGCAAATCCAACGTCGACATTTGTGGTACCTCAGGAACACTACTTCTATGATTTTCTAAAATTTCCACTTTTCCACTTTCTGAGCTTTAGAGCTGTATGGGACACGCTATCTGAACGTGGGACAGGATGGAAGATATTCCAGACGATAGTGCTGAAAAACAAGTTTCCTTCGAACCACATGTTTTTGATATGTGCATCCAATGAATCAAAACGTTGTCTTTTTCCTCGGTGGTGTAGTAAGTGACCGAATTTTAATAGAGTTGACAAGATTGGATAGATTATGATATTTTGGAGAACAAATCTCTTCTGAATCCATCAACACATCCCTTTGATCAAAAGCCTACACGTAATTCAAGGAAATAAGTAATTTTCCTCCTAAATCTGTCAGAGTTTTTTGTTTTTTCATTTTCGGGCTAAAACTTAAGTTTTCCATGTCTTCTAATAATATCATGTGAACTGCGAATGTTCAGACAAAGTCGTTTAACTCCGTAATAATCGATATGTATGGAGTATTCAGAAGTTTCACGGGATTCAACTCCTCTAACTTCAGATTCCAGATTTATGTGATTAATATTTGTAAATCAGACTACATCAATAAAGTAACATCTTCTAGATACTCAGTTAACTTCATCTAAAATGAGTGGAATCAAAAGTAGATCTACTTCAATGAACTGAAAATGTAAATATAATTACAATGAGGATCTATGCATGATAGTATCACACTCGTAAACGAAACAAAAATTTTTATTTAAACCAATTATAAAAAATAACTCATTTCAACGTCATTCTTTAATGTCTATGACATGCAGATCATTCTCAAACATGTACATATCATAGTGTTATCTAGATGTATAATATTTCAATTGTATGTGAGTTAAGTTTCAGTCGCTGTATTCATGGAAATTAAACTTCGTATTGGACGTTAATTCAGTATTGATCTAACTTGGATGAACTTAACCTCAATTCGTTAAAGTAGTTAGTCTGTCACTAAATACGAGAGATCACCCACGCTCTCAATTATACAATTAGGATATAGAGTGAGTAAAGCGTGATTTGTTTTATGTGTACGTAGCCACCTATATTTCCATGTCGACTGAGTATTTTGAATCCATTCTCGGAATAAATGTCTCTTTGCTTTTGCACATGACCGAACAATTAGCACATCCTTCACGTTTTAACCTCATCGTTATGAAATGTCCATGAAAACCAGGGTTTATGTAATATCAGTTAGAATTATGATCGAGTGTTAGCGTATAAAGAAGTTTTGTTGAGATTTTTTTAAATGTAGATTTGTAAGTATTCTCAAAATTTTATGTTAGTGTCGTAAATTTTGTTTAAGAGATTCCAGTTAATTTCACTATGACCACCATGGCACTAGTAACCATTAGTAATTTATTGATACATATGGATCTACAGTACATACATATATAATTTAAGAAATTATTGCAAGTTTACTTTAAAGCGATGAAGAATAATAATATATTTATCTGTGAATACGTAAATACTTAAAGGTTATAACAACTTTAGTTATTAATTTGAAGTAAAAATTACTTAATCATCTTTTTCAAAATAGTAATAGAATGTGTCAATCCATAATCCTGAAATTTTTCATTGTATTCAGTTTAAAATTTTATATTTTAATTGATTAATTTACAAAATAATGAAAATAATTAAGTAAGAAATCTTTAACTATGTTTGAGTACAAGAAAAAGATACTGAAAAAATAATCAATCTTCAATGAGTCACTATTGCTCATCTTTGACATAAATTTGAAAAATAATGATAGATTATAATTTAATTATTATTATTTCAATAAAATATTACAGATGATGCATATTATTTGGTTCTTAAAAAATTTATAATTCATCAATACTTTTGGGTTTCAGAAATATGTCAAATTTCAGTAAGATTTTATAAGTACCACATATGATATATTTATTGTTCTAATGATAATATTTTCAAAGTAGATTTTCAAAGAAAAACATTTTTATTTTATCAAATATAATGATATTCGATAACTTATACAAAAATGATATTTCTTTTCAAACTAAACGAAATTAAATGACGATACTGATATAAAGGATTTTTATATAAAAGTTGATATATGACCTTAGTACTCGACGAGATTTTGCAGGTTCAATTATTATTTGAATTAAAGAATTTTGTTGCATGATTGTGAGAATAAAAAAAATTGTGTCACTCTCACATCTTAGATGTCTAATTTTCAATTCAAAATCTTTTCATATCAATCATTTTAAACACAAAATTGATCAATAGATGTCTGTATCTGAATTAAAAGAAATCAAGATACATGTGAAAGTGTTACACTTGAAAGAATGGGTAGACTTGATAATATAGGTTTAGAATTTCATTGCACATATATTACCTCTTCTAGACAAGATTGACATTTTGTTGGTAGGAATGAGTAGATTTTGTCACATCCATTTATATGCTAGCTCTTTATTAGATGGAGGTTCGGTGATTGTTGTGGCATTTAGAGCTTCTTACTTAGATTTGAGATAAGTTGGATCAGATGTTTCAGCAAGCCAACATGTAATGAATATTTAATGTCTAAATGTACTAGTGATATAGTTCTTTTCACAATCAGATGAATAATTTTCAAAATATTATATATACATTGGATGCCTCCATAAAAAAATGGATTTTAATAAGATTATTTTCGAAAAATAATGAAATGATATTATCATGTGTCCGTGATGTGTATGTATATTATTACTTGCATATTTATGGATGAAACTAAAAAAAATGAGATTCTTTGAAAATGACATATATATATATATTTATTTATTTAATTTCGGATTTGCTAATAATCGGTTTGAGGTTTATTATACATTAACTTCTGGTTGTGTGAGTATATATAAAAATAAAACTATCAGACTACACTAGCCTATTCTTAGCACTAAGTTATGCGAAGAAGATTCTCGTGAAAATTATGTCACTTAGCCACTAGCCACGGAGGAACCAAAAGCATGAACGACAAATGAGGTTGCAATCATATTGAGACTTGCGTCATCAGTTCAAACGCTGAAATTTTCATGGTTTGACTTCATGAGACGAATGCATAGGTAATTATAGGACCGGGTGAAGATCATGAAGTCAAAGAAGATTGATTCAGGGCCTCGGGACCATTTCTTTGCATCAATTCCACATGTATTACTTTCTTCATGGCAGCAGCAAACATTTTCTTCGCAGACGTTGAATTTCGACCAAGTTTGAAAGTTCTGGGAAATCCACGAGCGAGGTGGAAATACGATGCAAATCCCAAGCGCTTGAAAATGCCGTTCCCCCACCAACGACAATCCAGCAATTTGCAACTTCTATTAACTTCATCCACGTCGCTGATAGATATCTGATAGATATCTTACGGGGTTTAATTTACTCCGTGATAATGGATGGCTATGGATTCGTTCAACTGGACCTAGAACTCAACTACTTGGGACAAAAGTAGTGCGCAGTGTCGATTCTTACATGCGTTAACGCCGGTCACATCCAATTGCAGTAGAACATTCCATTGCGACCAACGAAGCATGTCCTTATCGTTCCGATAACGGTCATTCTCTCACTACAAGAAAGTACCGGTCAAGATGAACGGACCGGTGACCGCACTCTTGCCAGCAGTCGAAGCCTGCGCGAGATTATGAGAGCGCAGATATTCAAGAGCAGCAGGTCCTTGGCCGTTGAAAAGCGGCCCGCTCGGACGGTCGCGCTTCACCGGGATGCGATGCGAGGGCCCGGAATCGTAATCGTAGTCTAGATTATGTTCAAACCCCCTGCAGCTGCCGAGGTGTAGGTGGTGGAAGGGCCGGATCAAAAGCGCTTTCAGCTGCTCGCTCGCAGTCGATCGTTCGCCTTCCTTTTTACGGATATTTTATGTCCATCGACGTGAAGATAATCATGAGAAAAAGAACAATCTCCACTCAAGTGTGTGTCATAGACCGTGCACAGCACGTACACACCGAACTAGCCCTCGCATTATCGTCGCCCAGATGCGCAGGCTCGCTT
This sequence comes from Marchantia polymorpha subsp. ruderalis, assembly GCA_037833965.1. Lineage (NCBI taxonomy): Eukaryota > Viridiplantae > Streptophyta > Marchantiopsida > Marchantiales > Marchantiaceae > Marchantia > Marchantia polymorpha. The sequence continues at coordinate 18,118,171 of AP031355.1, forward strand.
TTCTCCCGATGCGCGACGGAGCCCCAGTCCCAGTCGGGACCCTTGACGCACAAGTTTCCCAGGACTCCAGGCGCGCCGGACCGGGTTCTGTACTTACACGCAGGATCATTCGCGCGGGCGGGCCTACCTCCCGGTCCGCTCCTCCCCTCGCCACCAACTGTGCTTGCATATCCGGCGGTCCCTTGGCAGCCTTTGGCAGCTCGGCTTCCGGGACCTAAGCAACTCCTCCTGTAGTGCCGCCTTCTCGATCCGAAGGCGATCTCGAACCCGACCCCCGACCCCCGACCCCCGATCCTCAATGCATGCAGATGACGGCACTCGAGGCCTCCCTTCCGTCGGTCAGCCCGTACCGGGTCTCGAAGCTGCCCGCCCGCTCGCACACCTTCGGTCCGCGGACGTTTTGAGGATGTTCGGCCTTGTTACCGTATCCTGAGGCTTCGAGTTCACGTCGGGTAAAGGCTTTATCCCATCCCGGGGCGATGGTTCCAGTGCAGTGATGTCCACTCGCTAAAAAGCGGATGCGCGCACCCAAAGCCTCCAGGTTCGTCGTATAAGAACCGTGGATAACCTGGCCAATGAGGACAGGACCGCTCTTTCTGGGCTCGACACGCGTTGCGAGAGCGCCCGTCTTTTCATTAAAAACTGCCCGGCTTTTCTAAAGTAAAAGAGAGGAACCCGACCGGCGAGGATCTGCTCCCGCGCCAGCCAGCCAGCCAGCCAGCCGGTCATATGCCTCCGAGAGCAAGATGTCGGGACTTTATTTTCTAAAATATCCGGCGCTTCCTATTTTCGACCGGCTTTACGTGGATCGAACTCCATTAGTCGATGTCGACGGAGGGAGGGATTCGTCGAAGATCGCCGAGCGTGGTCATCTCCTTGTTTGCATCATTATTAGGCAGACATATTCTCGAGACAGCTTTACACCGGGGCGATAGAATCGCGGATCATAAGTGCTCGCCTGACAATCTTGCATGCTCCCCAGTGCAGCTCCATTCTCGCGAAAAGATAATGACTCCGGGACATCGACTCTTGAATGGTTTCGAGATTTGAGACGGAAATCCTACCGGGCCTGGATACGGCCTGTCTGTCTTTCCTGCCTTGAGGAGTTCCGCGTTGGTTTGCAAAGCGTCGGGCATCAGGCGCAGGACTTGAAAAAGTTCGTCGGCACGTCTCCTCGGCCAGTCCGGTATGCTGCCTGTGAACAGTCCGCGTTTGGGACCGAGTTTTATTTCTTCATATGCGGGAGCTATTCTTGCGCACTTGCTTGAGGTTTCATTCTCTCCCTGGTCGAGTTTGAAGTGTTGTGATCACCAACAGCTCCACTGCTAAGATTCTCTTGAAGCGAAACAGCTCCGGGCGACGTCACGATTGTGTCCATCCCATATCTCATCGACACAAACTAGTGTACTATGCCTGTATTATTGAAACTTCGAGAACTAGACTGCGGTCTAAACTTGACTTCATGGTCTTTGCTTTCCTTTGAAAATTAGCGACTGTTTTCCGGGGGAAGACAAAATCCCTCTCCATGCAAATAGAAAGATGCATGATGGATGCGCAGACAAAAAGTACTCAACCACCGATGAGAAGAAAATAGTGGTTACCGATTGTCCACACTTTCCGTAGCTTGTTACGAAACGATTTCTTGGGACTACATAACGTGCAACAACAACCTGCCAAAGCCATGGGTTGACAAAACGAGCACGGAGTGAACGAAAGATAACCCTGGGCTCCATAGAATTCTTTCTCACCATTTGTGGTCGGACGTGTTGTACAGAGGAAACTGGGTGGACAAAGAACCTATAAAGCTTGCGGAAACTTTTTTTGACCTGATCTCCAGAGTGTGGTTGTTGTACCTCAAATATTCTAGTGAACTGTGTACACCTTCGTTCATAGAAGGAACAATTCCAGCGTCAAAAGCTTCGCCCGGAAACCGATAAGATCATCATGTAAGTGTAGGAGCTACATGATGTTCGATCTTTGATATTGAGTTCTAGAACAGCGATGCCTGTGAAGAAATAATCATATATAGTGCATGCATATGACCGGAGAGTTTTGCATGATGTGACTTTTCGAGCAGGATGATTGACTCTCGGCTTCTTACGCGTCTGGGAGTCGCATGCTGCTTGACACGAATCCGTTTCCAGAACTATGCAACATGTGACCTCGTTTGTGCGAGTGGTCTGTTTTCTAAGGGTATAATCCGGGGATGCCGAATCAAGATCAACCGCAACACCCAAATTTACCTCGAGTGACAGTGCCCATTGCTATTCATCATCGGTGATGTCAAGACTCGTCTTCGACATCCTATCAGAACTCATTGACTTCTGACTCAAGTCATTGTGATATCTAATTTTCTCTGTTTCCTTTATTTAGGGTTCAATAGATCTATCCGGCAATTGACAACTTGGAAGAGAGCGAAGACAGCAAGTAAAGTAGCCAAAGGGATGGGATGACACCCATCAAGATGTGCATGAATGAATTCTAAGGGCTAGGCCTCACAATACGAAATAGGCCACGATGCAATTAAGATCAAACAGATGTTCCGTTCTAGCATTCTACAACTACATGAGTATCTAAAGTAACGTCATCTAGTTTCATTGTATTTGTGTTCTTTGTATAGCTATGGATAGATGTTTTAAATATGGGGGACACTATTGCTATTAGTCTCAAAGTCTACCACAAGCAGTCACTCACACATGTGTCATACTAAATCTACAACTATGTATAACTCCAATGTAACAAGTTGCATAAAACAGACTTTAAAAAAGGCCAAAAAATGATATGTTTATGTGTTGGTATGAATGTCCGTCACAAGTTTGCTTTCACTCATGTGTGATAAGATATTCAAATTCTAATAAAATCCAAACTAGAGAAAGAAAGTTGAATAATATGTTTGTATTAGGAATTCAAATGTTTACACTCAAATATCCAATTTTGTTCTACAACCATCCATTTGAAAGAATATATATACATACTTCTATTAACAACATCCTCTAAAGAAAGTCTAATCCCATTGCATACAATAGTCTCACATTGTACTATATAAAATATATGATTGTCTTCATTAACTCTAATTCTGTGTTTATTCTTTCGTTCTATGTAAGATATCCGTACTTGAACAAAATAATGTTCATCAAATTTTTGTAGTTAAACTACTTGTTTTTATAAAAGAATAAGTTTGATGATACTATCTAACACATAATTTGAAATCATAAGCGAATGTGGATTTTTTTAACATATATGCATGTGAATGAATCAATCAGTATAAATTATATGATTGATATAAAGAAAATAGATAATGCGAGTCATGATGCATTAGCAAATATATATCTTTGAGATAACAATGCTAGATTTCAATTTTTGTATTAGATAGATTTTTGTATATATCCCATATTCATGGAATATAAACAAAAATATTGCTGAAATTATCTATTCATTAGATCATATTAAATATCACTTCTGTGGGAAATTATGAAATATAAATTAGAAAACAAAAAATCTTGTTTTATTCATAGAATGTAAACTTTCTTGATTTAATTACTTATATTAAACAAAACCTATATTCACTTTATGTCAATAGTGATTCTATATGTAATAAAAATTTACAAAATAGTAAAAATGCATAAATTTTACTGCAGTATTTTTTTCATATATGTGTATATTCATGTTAAAGTTATTTTTATCATCGATAATTCAATTATGTAGTATATAATACATCAGATTGATTAATAAACTTAAAATAAATAATTATAAAATTTAAATAAGTGATATATCAATTTAGAATCATGACTACTTAAAAAAAAGCTACTCTATACATTAGTTGAAAATTTAAAATTAGTAAAAAATCATCTGTCATTGAATTATCAATTATCATTCATCTCTAACTAAATAACATAAATCAAAATAATCTTGATTTTAAAAAGTGTCTCATATCTTGTGTAGAGATTATGTGCTTATTTAAACAATCGTAGCGGAGATTAGCTAAACATAAACATTCCCAGTTAAAATCGTGCCTCGCAACTAAACCATCAACCTGGGGCATTCCGAGAATCGAACTCGGGACCTCTTGCACCCAAAGCAAGAATCATACCACTAGACCAAATGCCCGACATGATCTCTGTTATGTCAATGACATAGATCATTTTTCACTAATTCTAAATTTCAACCAATGCGTATATGACATGAATCAAATAGTTGAAATTTGAAACCAATACAAATCATTTATTAAATTCATAAATAATTTTTAAATCTAAAAATACTAAATAATAATACAAAATTTAGATAATTAATTTTCAAGAGATTAATTTTTAATCTAAAAAATGAAAATTTTAGATTAAATTTTCAATAACGTTTATTATATAACATAAAATTTTTTTATCAAAAGGAAAATATCATATTTTTTAAAAAGAAAAAAATTTAATTTTCATAATAATCCTTAATATATTCAATATTTAAATCCAATAATATATCGTTTTGGATGGATTTATTTCAAAAAAATACCTACATTGATTGCAAGCATTCATTGTGTTATTGATAATCTATAGTCCTGAAATGATATATCAATAATAGTGAAAATGCTATAGAACTTATTTTCATTACAATTTTTTCAATAAAGTTTTTGATTCAAAAAATATAATCCTTTGAAATCTAGTAGTATCTAAAGTAATAAACAAATCATGCATGGAATGAAGAATGTTGCATGACCATGATATAAATTATAAGATGTTTCTAGCATACATTGAGAATCATAAAAACACAATAATCAAATGACTATAAACAGTTGATAGCAAGATTTACCGTGATTCCTCATAGAGTGCTACGTGTAGGGGAAAGTGCATGATTGAGAGTCTAATGAGTGTATTTTATGTTATACACAAACCTTAGACTATGTATACCGGAGCACGGTCAACACTACTAGCTATTTCTAGCTAGAATTTGAGGTTACTCCTTAACAGGAATTAACCTCAACAGACGCAATATGGATTTGTTAATTATTATTTGTCTAAGCTATGTGAATTTTGTTCATCCTGTTACATCTTTTATTATCTAACACCTAGTTAATGAACAACATAGTTCTCTATATAAACAATACATTGATCTCAAACAATGTAATAGAATGACAAGGAGTATATTGAAAAAAAAACAATATGCTCATATTTAATCTTTGGAAAAACTTTTAAAATACATCAATGCATGAAATGAAGATTTGTTAGCAAAAATTCACAATGATTATATTTATTTATAAATTCTGTATTTTAAAAACACCGTGACTCAAAATCAAAGTAAGTGAAGCTCATGCAATTATTGTATGTTATTCCATTTCCATGTATTATAATTTTTTTAGTTGAAACTATCATAGATTAGATATGAAATATCTTGAAATTGATAGTAAGCTTAATCCATGTGACATGTAAGATATTTTTTGCCATGAAAATCAATCACGAGCACAAGAAAAAACAAAATTATGCCAACTTAAACAGACATATATATGAGATGACGTGACAACTAATTGTTTAGTGAGTTAAACAAAGTTAGTCCAATCTTATCATGAAGTGCATGAAGATACTAATAAAATGTACATGGAATAATATTTCAACAAGCACTAGAATTCTATATTGTTTATGGGAGCCACTAGTTATCTCTCACTTAGGGTTAATTAGCTCTCACTTTACTATATGTAATAATTTGATTGGTCCATGGAATGTTATAGGGTTAGTGGATGAGTTACAATTACTTCCAAAATAGTATGTTGGATCAATTAGAGACATAGCTTATAGTAGGGTGAGTGATAACTAGCTCATACCTTGTTCAAATGCTAGTCAATATAGTTGACTCCTCTTTGTACTTTATATTATCAATGTATTTATGTGATTCTCAAAATGATCGATGAAATATTCATCTAACTTACACATAGCAAGTGATCAAATCTAAAATTTTGTGCATTATGACTTACACTTCTCATGTGTTTACCCAAGTCTACACATCATCAAAGCGATGATTTCCCATCTCACATGAAGAAAAGAGTAATCAATAACATCTTTGAATACAAATATACTTCAATTTCCATGATTTTTCACTAAGTTTCAAATTTAACAAGAAATAATAATTTTTTTTCTGTTTATTTATTTTTCTTAAACAAAGAAATTTAACAAGAAAAACCAACATGGGAGGAGAGAAATCACCTAAAATCTTTAACATGATATTTCACTGATATCTTTAATTCTCATAATCTTTCATGATGTCCAAATCAATTGACAATACAAATGAACTTCGAAAGAAACAAATTCGGTTGTCTTTTCATTCATTCAACTTGAGTAAGATATGAATAAGTGTATGAAGTACAGTACTACTCCCGGGTTTCTAACCTACACTACACTTTCCAATCGCTCCCCGTATTCCAGTTTTAGAAACTTCCTGGAAAAATGAAGTCTTTGGACGCGTCCACTTACACGAGTTCACTCAGATGACAATTTCTCCCGAGGACTATCGAATCGCATTACCAAACCCGAGAAATTGTCTCACTCGCCACGAGGCTGCCTTGTGTGCATATTCTCGGTAACCAAATAAGCAGGCCCAGTGGTGCCACTCGTCGTTTGTGAGTCTTGTTGTTGACTGAATTTGCGTGGTTGTTGTTACAACGTTGGCTCTGTCGGAGTTCCCCACGAGCTGGTCTAATTTCTTTGGAAATATGTACAGTGCAGTAGGAAGTTTTCCAACAAACTTGGTCCATGCTATTCCCTTCCACGAATTATAATACTGCAAGATTTTGCCGGTCCCCGAGAAAGATTGCAAGCTCGTTCGTTACTATCCGTACAGTCTAGACTCGATTCATAGCATAAGGTTCTTGCTTTGGGCTTGGTGCAAGTCCCTGCCTGTCATTTATTCATGTGCCTTACCGTACTCGTCCGTCCGGCAGTCACATGTTTATCTTCGAGCCCGGCTCTGCTCTAGTCTGCTCCTACTCTGAGGGCCTTTTCTTCGTCCCCTTCGGATGACGACGACGTTTGCGTCAAAAGCCTCCATTGGAGTTCCCAAAATTCATTTCAGTAGTTTTCCATCTACCGCAATGCAGCATCCAGCCACCAAATTCCATTTATTGTCATCGGGAACCTGTAGTATATTGAAAGGACTAGGCTGTGAGAAAAATCTGGACAAGTAATTTGCTGAATTCAATTTACTTAATGTACTAAGTGCAAATAATTTAAGCTGTCTTGATTATAGACAAGGATAAGTATGTACAGCAATTGAGTGACTTTTCTATAACAATTTCTTCCCTTGCAAGTTTCGGGGCTAATGTACAAAATAAATTATCCTATCTTTGAAGTCAAATCATGTCATCTTAAAATGTGGATAGTTGTTACGAAAGGACGAAGGGAAGTGTATATAACATAAAATTTATATTAGAAGAAAGCCGTGAATTTCTTGATTCCATAGTAGAATTTTTGGGATTGCTCCAATCGGTATCAGACATACAGTATGTAAACATTTCACCTTGGTCAATCATCGGAAAGCAAAATTTCCATGATCATCTTTTTTTTCCATATAATAATGAGTTACAGAATGAACTCTAGTATTCTTAGATTTATAAATTCAACATTGCAAATTCTATTACACTCTACTATATCGTGATTGCACAACACGGTAAGATCTACTTTACCATACAATTATCTCAAATCAAACTCTTCTGACATATCTTCATAATATGTCAAGAATACATAATCAGAAACTCTCATTAATTTTCGAATTAAAGTTTCTTTTAAAACTGATTAAGAGCGATTGATGATATGAAGATGAAACATTCTCAATATACAAAATAATATTTTTTTTCAGAAAATATTTTTCCATGAAAAAATGTCAATATTTTATTATTTTTCATATATATATATATATCTCTCTGAAATTCTATGTACTTATAAATATATTGAAATATTTATTATTATGAGAAATAAAGATATATGGCATAAAAAATGCAATGCAAATACTACGAGTAAGCCTAAAGCAGAAGCTAGAGTAAAGTGAAAAAGCTCTAAACAATAATCGATTTCGTAGTCACAAATTCAATTATTGATATATAATAATGAAAAAAAAATGAAAAAAAATATTCTAAATCTTAAATAATATTAAATATCATTAATTTAAATTATAAATAAGTAGTGACATCGGAATTTTGAATCATATACTTTGATGTTGAAAAAATTTCATATGACTCACTTTCAAACCTTGTAGTAATCTTTTTACATGGCATAGAAGCAACAATATTATACAAATTTTTTTTCTTAATGTAGCATAAATAAAATTCAATGCTTCTATGTTTTAAGAACAAAGCATGAAAGTAAGTTTAAACTTTATGAAGTATAATTATCATATGATTATCAATTTTAATTTCACTGTATGATAGTATTTCATTGAATGACGGATGGCTTCTAATAAATTTTAATATATAATATTAGTAATATTTATTTTTTAAGAATATTTATAATTTGCGCTTACATATATACATTTATATATTTAATCCATTTACATACTAACAAAAATAAACATAGCTTGTTTTATACATCAATGATGCATTATTTATATATCAAAGATGCCTTGAATTAATAATTGTTTTAACAATTAAAATTTTTGTAAGTATGTTTTACCGAATGAATGTCAGGAACTCATGAATCTAATTATAAATTTTTTAAAATAAATTTTGAAAGTAAATATAAAATTTCGAAAAATAACTACAATTTCAGTGAATACATATGTTTCTTGAATTAGCATAGATAGAAATTTTACATTCTCTCTACAAATTATTCTATTTTATAAATAGAATAAATCAGATCTAAGAACACATATGAATCTTTTCAAAATTTTGTTACACACATACCATATTCCAAATACAATGTTGATAAAAATGATTTTAAAACTATGATTTCAAACATAAAAATATCTTATCTGAAAGAGATGCACATCTAAACTATTTTAGCCGTCAGTAATTTAAAAATATAATACAATGTATACAGACTTTCTACAAGGCAATATATTACTAAATCATACAATAATTTATTTAAAACTAGATAAATGGATGAATGAAGATAATGTACGCTATGTTAGAAAAACGATACAGCTTCTGTAAAGACCGTGTAATGAAAAAGTATGTAGGTACTTACGCTACAAAATAGAAACACGTTACAGCTTCTGTAAAGACCGTGTAATGAAAAAGTATGCAGGTACTTACGCTACAAAATAGAAACGACTCTGAACAAATGAAACTCCAGTCTTCCAGTTCCATAACCTTCCAAAATACCTAGGTAGAATCTGAATACATACCTGGAGTTTGCTTCAATGTTATGTTTCATTGTTAGTTAAATCAACTTCTTCCAGATTAGACAAAGCAATACAACGATAGATAGTTTTTCACTTGTCAAGCCGATGTCATCGGCTTGATACTGTACGCTAGACAGTATAATATTGACTGCAGTATCTAGCTTTGACTGTGTGACTCGCAAAGGAAAGAATGCAAAGGATAAAATGACTGAGTAGAGAGAAAACAGAATGGGCGAAGGAGAACAACATTTCGCAGGGTAGCTAGAAATGGGGAGGCTGAGGCAATGAGGGAATGACAATACGACTAAAAGTTCATGTGAATGGAGGATGGGATCTGTCATGTCGTGAATCTTCAACGCAGATCAGAGAGCGTCGAAGTGGCAGACAGCAGACCTGTCCACTCGGAAGGTGTCGACTTCGCAGTCCTTTGTTCCGACAGGAAGGCTGCCGGAACAAAAGACCTGCATCTCAAAGCATCATCGTTCCATGATTACGATGGGCTCGAGACGGAACGAGGTAAGCAAGCTTGTTGCTCTGGGAAGTCTCTGCCCGTGGCAGTAGAGCCTGTCCGTCTTCCTAATCATCCCAATTCCCGCCTCGGATGTGGTCGTGCCAAATCGCACTCGGATCTCTCTGCAGCAAGCTAGCCAAACTCTTCTGCTCCACGAGACCTCTGCCGGGCAAAGATTTAACGCGTCAATGCCGGAATCGCGAGAGTAAAGGTCGCACTAAACACCGAACGCTATTGATTGACGTGTGCTAGATTAGATGCAGACTTCGTCACTGCAAACTCAAAGATCTGAGATGTGCTTTTCTTCGAGCATGGCGCACTCTGTTGTAGTGATAATGAGGTTAGCGACACTAAAGGCATAAGCTGACCTGCGGCGAATTTCCGCTTACCGCATCAGATTGCGACAGTTGCAGGAGAGTGGCGCGATTTGAGCGTGATCGGTCAGGGCACTTGTCGGGCTGATGAAACAAGATTGCGTCTCTTGGATTTGGAGTTAATACACGCAATTGATTGTGGTTGGGACAGTTCTTTAGAAGTTGAAGGATTGAAGACGCTCCTCGTTTCGGGCAGATTATCTTTTCGTACGAATCGGGCTGTTCAGTCGTCCAGTGCTGCTGCCGCAATGTTAGTCGAATAATTGCAGCACGGCCACGATTGTGCCCATGTGTCGGAAACCTACCCGTGCAGTTGCACATCCGCGATCATTTGTAGAAGTCCAGTTCCTGCGGGAAGCAGGTGCGATGAGACCTCGACTCTAAATCACTCTTTCATCGAGCCCCATTCAAGGCGTCGATGAACGGTGTTAATCCTCACGGAAAAATCATCTACGACACAAACCTCCGCATTGCATGCTCTTCACAGCGAGAATGCGGTCAACCGGTTCCGACTGCGCACACTGAGGCTCTTGATGATGGCACTCAGCAAAAGCAGTGCTCATGCAATGCCGTCTTCCTTCACAAACGGTCGATCCCTCGTGCAACTACAGTTCTCGAGATGAAAGGCTGTGGGCACCATGGATCCGGGAAGTCACAGGCAGAGGGCGAATGAACTCGTCCGCGGAAGCCGGTGGAGACGTTGTGGCGAGACAAGCGGGAACAGTCAATCCGATGTTTTCACGGGATTAGCACCGTACCGCGATCTGCCATCGACCGGATGAGCTCTCACATTCGACACTGGAGCCCGGACGGATCGTACGGCGGTGTCGCTGAGTGGAGTCAGAACGGTGCCTGCGAGCTCATGAGATGGAGGTCAATCAAGTGGCGCGATATTCCCCTTCTTCATCATCATCGTCATCATCATCATCTCGCCATCTCCACGGTGATGACTCTGAGAGGATTGGGTTCAGAGCTGGAGCCTGGAGATGGTCAAAGGTTTCAGCCCACGGGGTAGGTGCCGTACCGAGCCGGTCAATGTCAGATGTTAGCTTCGGTGTCGGAATCACGTCCCACTTGTGCGACGACGACGCGTGAACCCTATCCGCCATCGACCGCCCGCAGCGCTGCGTGCCCGATTCATCAACCGCACCGGCACGAACAACAACAACCGAGGGCGGAAGATCGCGCTCTGTTGTGACAGATATCGCGGCGATCGACGAACGTGTGTTGGAATCGTGCCTGGAAGCGCCGGGAATGATCTACCAGATCTCTCCGGACACCTTCGGTCAGCTTTCCACGGCCAGCGACGCCGCGAACACGCCACAATTGTTTCCATCACGCACTCGGTCACGAAATTACGAGCGCGGAATGAGTGTGAGTGCAGCCATTACGCGATACGTGCTGCTGCGGACACCCTCACGACACTGTTGGCGGGGCGAGATGCTTGTGAACAGGAGCGCGATCATATCGACCGGGCCTCTGCCTGTGTGCACATTACGTCCGAGCCCTGACGATTTCCCGCTCCATCACCCCCCGAACCCCATGCTCTCTTCATGTCGACAAATCCGTGACTTCCCTCCTGAACATGAACATCTCCAGCTCTCCGCGCCGTACTCTCCTCCAGGACGGCCCATCCATCACTCTCGCGCACCGCCTCCGTGTTCCGAGGATTCGCACTGTGCGCCATACTCTCTGTGCGCAACTCCATGCTCAGCCCCTCAGAGTTGACCCGCAGCGAGTGTCGCCATGAGAGCGAGCCCCGTCCTCTACGCAAGCGCCACGAGCGTCCGTTGCGGTGGCCGGCCCGGACACGACTGGCGCAAGAGAGACCCGTGTCGTCTTGCTCGACGCAACTCCCCTCGCTAGAGATCCGGCCGGCCGGCAGGCAGGCAGGCCAAGTTTCGAGTCCAGAGGCTAGGCCCGTATCTGACCGCGCGAATATCGTCCAGCTCGGCGTGGCATGAGTGTCCTGCACTGCACGGCCATTGACGACGTCGAGCGAGCTCGAACCACATCCATCGCAGTCAATGTTGTACTGTACAGTAAGCGGACAGCGCAGCGCGGATTCCAAAGTCTTCGACGGAGTGGTGGCACGGGATCAGGCACCTGCTCCGGACTCCCGCGAACCACCGAACGTCGCAGACGTGGTGGGCCCGCGGTCGAATCGGGTCGGGTCGGGTCGGTAAGAGCTTGGGCTCAGTGGAAGTTCGTGATAAAGGCTGGGCTCCGGATAAAGTTCAAGGACGTTTCGCAAAGTCTGAAGCAGAAAGCCTCATGGTCTTACTGCTTTCGTTCTTTTCGTTACGGCACGAGGTGCGGGAGCGCATCGTCGGTCGAAGGAAGATTATGGCATACCCTAAATCAGCCCCGCACTGCGGATGCAGTGCGGGGCTGATTATTGGGCGGCTCAGAGATCTGCCTGTCGGTCAGCGTATCACAATGCGCTCGCATAAATTCGCGCCCATCATCGCCTTCAGCGGCACTTTCGTTCATCCATGTCCCCCGGGTGCGGCCTGGCCCTCTGCCGCCGCGGATGGCTCTGAGATTTTGTCGTGATTGCACTGCTCTTCTACTCGCCCGTCCTAGATCGGTCGATAGATGCTTGCGGCAAGAAGCTGCAGTTGATCCAAGCAGCACGTCACGCATGACTCGACCTCGGAAGGGGGCGGCGGATTTGCAAATGTGTGAGAACGTCGACTCAGACGTCTGTCTCTTTGGCAATTATGTTACCGTACGTGTTCGATATCCATGCCAATCATAATCCCATCCGAGGCCCTTAAAAGCGAGGCAATGCATGACCCACTCGGCAATCTCCCCAGGAAATGCCTGAAAGCAGCCCAAATGTTTCACCTTCACCTCTCCCGAACATCGTGACTCTCGAATCGAAGTCACAAACCACTGAAATCGTCATCGCTCTTCTAAGTACATCCAATCAAATCGATTTCAATCGAGACGAATGAATTGAGCCGAGCGATTTGCTTTCATCACTCCTGTTCATGCTGTATGTTACAATCCTCGGTCTACGTTGATCCCTAGAAAGAAACTAGCGAAGTAGGCATGAAATTACTGCACAAGACACTGCCAGCAATCGACTTCGTCCACTAGACCTTCTCCCGACCCACCGGATTCACTGCCTCCGAGACGTCAAGGCAAGCACGTGACAATCGCGGTGCCCGGCTCCTCGACGCTTCGAAGCCAATTCTCTATGCCGCATACTGCAGCTGCGGTCGGCAAAGCCGTCGTATCGACAATCAGCTTCCTCGTGAGCCCTGTATCGTACTCGTAGCACTTGGCATACCCCTCCAGCAACTTCTGAACGTCGTCCCAGCGCGAAGGCTTGTGCCAATTCTTGAGAGCTCTCGTACCATCATCATCGTTCCCGGGACGATTCCCTTCCGCCGAGCTAGCGCAATCCGCATCACATTTCGGCACGGCGAGAGCGAGCTGAGCTCGGGCCTCGAGCCGGCGCCTCCACTCGTGCACGTCCAGCGCCACGCACTCGACGACGACGGGCGCGGCGCCGTGCTTGAGCGCGAGGGCGCAGGCGGTCCGGAAGAGCGAGGCTCGCGCCAGCGGGCAGTCGACCACGACGCTGAGGCCGATCTGCAACTGCGTCTCGACCACTCGCCACATGACCTCGTACGACAGCGCGTTGAGGGCGGTGGGCGCCGGGGGCGCGGGCCTATCGGGCGCCTCGAGCGCCAAGGTGGCGTCGCGAATGTCGTCCTTGTCCACCACGGGCCATCGCAGCGCCGCAGCCAGAGCCCTGGCCACAGTCGATTTCGCGCATCCCGGATGCCCCTTCATCAGCACCATCAGCTTCTGCTTCTGATTCTCCTTCTCCATCGCTCGCGCGCCCTGTGCCGTGCTTGCTTCCGGTAATCCGCATCCTCTGAAATGGTCGCGCGCACAAGCTCGCTCGCTCAAGGCCGTGTCTCGTGATTCCGGTAATTCTCGCCGCTCCTGCTAATTTTGCTTATCTCGGGCATGGGAATCTGAGGGTATCTCGCCGGATGTTATCGAAGGCGAGACCGTAGTTTGACTGCTTTCCTCGTCTTGCGACTTAGGGTTCTTCGAGCGAGTCCGGAGGTGATTGATTGAGCTCGTGTAGTCGGGAGACATTCGACCGCCGCGTTTTTGTGTCGCGGAGGACTGATTCGACATCTCGTAGTCGTCGGAGAGGACGGCGATCTTCGAGACCATGAGAGGTGTGGCGATTGTGGCCACTTTGGCAGCCCTGCTCGCGCTCGCTGGAGCTGAGAAGGTGTGCATCGTTGGTAGTGGGATCGGAGGCTCGGCGGTGTCGTATTTCCTCCAGAATCACTCGGTGAAACCGATCGACGTCGAGATTTATGAGAAGAGGAACAGAGTCGGTGGGCGCTTGGATCGGATTCAGATCGGAGACGACTACTTCGAAGCTGGAGGAAGTATAATCGCGGAGAAAAATATGCACATGCAAAACTTTGTTGAGCTGCTTGGACTCAAGAAGGTCGATACTTCAGATGATGATAGTAGTCTGGGAATCTGGAATGGTCGCGGCTTCATTTTCCAAACGGTTCGTTCCGGGGATTCGTATGTTACGAAGATGGTGACAAGCCTCTGGAATACGCTACTGCTGCTCTGGCGGTATGGCACGAGCCTCATGACGATGCAATCGCACGTTTCTGTAAGTTCCTCTCTCTGTATCTTGTCGGTTTGAGTGTCGAGGTTATCTCGAATGCTCTGGTTACACTAAAATAACGAGAACGTGGAAATTTCCAGCTTGATGATTTATCAAAACAAATGTCACAACAGCGGTAGCCTTGTATAGGTGGATCCTCAATCAGTGTGTCACATTACATCTTAAGAACGTGAGGTATCAACTTTAAATCAAAGTCATCACTCACAATCAACTCCATTATAGGTTGCAGAAGATAATATTCGTTTCCAGTGCGAGCCAAGCTTAAATTAGAATGCTCTGTCGCTTGACAAACCTGACACGTTCTGCTTAACCAGAACCAAGCTGCACAAAGTGTGTTGTACGAAATACGTTTTCTTGGCCATTAGGGAGCTGAATTGGTAGAGTTGAACATCTTGTGAATAGGAGGAGAAGGGCTTTGCAGTCCCGTACCCTTACACGAATGTATGCTAGATTACGTACTTATCTGCATGGGGTAGAGGATGAAGCTGCAGGGAAAGAACACATATTTATTACATTTTTGTTGTAAATGTTCAAAATAATAGTCCAATTGGGGAGATCTGTAAGTGTCTTTGCGTAGCATTCGAACTCGTGCTAGTTCGCTGTTTGGTAGTTCGAAGGTGAGAGACTTCTGCGCTGTGAAATGGGATTCAAAAGGGACTTGGACATTACTTCAGCTCGAAATCAACATCCTTTTGAGAGGACAACACAGCCCTGTGGCTGTGTTCTCCGCTCAGGAGGATTTTGATTTCAGTATCATACTGAAGCACACATATATTCGTTGCACTTGCACATGTGTGAAGTGTGAGCAGAAATATGCGCGCGCTTGTAACCCTGGCATCGGTAGTGATGCGAAGTTCGAGCCTTGTCTTGTTGCAGGGAATGATGGAAAATTGGATGAAGCTGTATGACGAAGATATCCCGGTTTTTGAAACCGCTGAGTCTATGTTGAAGTTCATTGGACTATATGAACCCACTCAACATACGCTGGAGGAAGACCTAGTTGCCAAGGGGTTGTCACGACTATTGATTGATGAGCTCATCACGGTAAGAGAAACTCAGTCGACGAAAAGCGCATTACTTTACTGGACTTTTCTGTTTGTTGTTTGACTCTGTGATGAACAACTTTAGCACCTTCTTAGTATGTTGCGTATCGCAGCCCATCTGTAAACGCCTACTGGCAGGATTGTAGATTAGAGGTTAAGTCTTCCTCTGTACCTCATTTCAGGTCATCATGCGGATCAACTATGGGCAGAATGTGAGTATCAGTGGCCTTGCAGGTTCCGTCTCTCTCGCAGGCTCTGGGGATGACCTATGGGCAGTGGAGGGGGGCAATTTTCAGGTTCCTGCAGGTTTAATCAAGATATCGAACGCCTCGCTTTATCTCAATCAGGAAGTTGTGTCCGTAGAATATGTTGAGGGGACGTACAAGCTCGGGCTTGCATCCAACGAGCGTAAGGACTGTGATGCAGTGGTCATAGCCACACCCCTTGATGAGGTTTCTATCAGCTTTACTCCCAAGCTCAAATTGCCGGCTCGAAGCATGCAACACACAATTACTACTTTCGTGCGAGGCCTCATCAACCCGGTAGGCTGAGTTCATCCCCCCTCCATCCTTCCCTGTTTCATTAACTGCTTATGAAGTAAGGAGCCCATTTTCTGAAGATTATGATCTTTTTGTGACAGACCATTTCTTGAACATCTCTTAGTGGCAGCTTTCACAAATGTAACCATCAGATGCCTCTAAGCTGCAATCACCTAGCGACGAGTTCTGAAATTCCTCATTCCCATTCTTCATAAACCTCTTTTGTTCCACATCCACAGAAAAGCTTTTTGGTAAATAAAATAGTAGTCGTATTTGCCTTAGGATATCAGTTTCAATCTCAAAAGGTACATGTGGTCTTTGTTTTTTTAAGACCTAGCTTTTTCTGCTCATCGTAGTCGTCTTTTGCTTTCCACCCTCCTCACCATTCAGACCAAAAATCTAAGGTCCTGTTGATTTGCATTTTATCAGTGTTTGAACTGCACGGAAATTGCCTAAGCAAATGACAATCTTAACACTTGCATTGGATGCTCTTGTATCAGATATACTTTGGTGCAAAGACAGCTCTCGATTTACCAGTTCTGATCGGCACCATTGAAGACCCAGCTTTGCCATTTTCGTCCGTCTCCATTCTAAAGTCATACTCTGCAGAGGATAATGTGTACAAGATGTTTTCTCGACTTACTCCATCAACTGTACTACTGGACCAAATTTTCAGGTAAGAGATTTACTTGTATTCAGTCTATTCAGAGGATTATACTGATATCTGGTGGAAATGAAATTTACTCAAGTTGAGTTGAAGGATTTTTTTCTGCACGTCGAGAACTAGCACCAAGTGTTATCGTAGAGCGTGACGGATGACAAATTTGAGGGTGCGCTCTTTGAAGTGAAGGTGAAGTGAAGGTGGAGAAAGCTAAACACGTTAGCCTTTTGAGGGTTTCCTGGATGCCATTGTTAGAGAAAAGACATATGCATCTCAGCACACTTCAGTCCAAAGAATATACCAATTTATTAAATACTCGTAGCGCACCAATTCTGACTCAATTGGTTCGTATGACGTTGTAACAGCAAAAGAACCTTCACAAGGATCATAGACTGGGCAGCATATCCTCACTATGAAGCACCGGAACAATTTGCTCCCATACTACTTGATGGTCATCATCTATATTATGTGAACACTTTCGAAAGTGCTGCCAGCGCGATGGAAGCCAGCGCAGTTGCTGCGAAAAATGTGGCCCGTCTTTTACTTTCACGTACATCAGGAGGAATTCTATCCCAAGTAGTCAGAAAGTCTGATCTAGACGAAGCTGCGGAGTTGTAGATAGCCCGTCGGAAATGAGGGTGCTCCTAGATTGTGACAGTGTTCGTAAATCTACCATGAAGTGTACATATTCGACACCTAGGATGCTGTAACCGGAGGCGAACTGGTTCGTCAACGTGCAGATGACCGATTTTCACATTTGTGAGTTTATAATTTTGATGTACATGCGTTATTCCCAACTGGACGAAAAAGGTGATTTAATCAGTAATTTTGATTCCACAATATAGCACAAACAGCCACGTACAATGTTGTGAGTGATGATGGGCGTAGTCAGTTGGATATTGTCTTCCTCAGTCTTGGATCAGCAGGAAGAGTTTGCACTTTGAGATAGTAATTGTAAGTAGTTACGATACAATTATCGTAATTTGCAGTAAAGTGTACTGTCAACAGCCAGTTTTGTGGTAGGTTTCACTTTACATACATATTTGACAGTTCCTTCCACATAGTCAAATTTTTCATTGAACAGCAACAGATTTGTGTTGCTTTGTTTCACAAGCTGATTTTCTGCACTGCATATATTTTGTATTTGGTTGTTGTGGCAAACGTTATTCTTTATTACATCTTATCTGTCCTTCCGAAAATGATTCTGATATATCCAAATATGGATTCCAAATATATCCGCCAAAATGAACAACACCATCAACATCCACAGAGAAGATAAGCACATTGGGACAAGAAACGCTCAAGACCAGGTGAGAATCACTTGAATAGGATTTCTTTAATCACACAGAGCAAATGAATGTACAATTTCGACTACTATTGGAGCAGATAGCCTGCAAGGAAAAGTGTAAAGAAGAAAGCAAAGGTACCGTAAATTAGAAGACTTTTCTGCCCTTCGGTCAAGGAGTTTCCACCCAGGCCGAACTGTTGATTTTGAGCAAATCCCGCAATCTCTACACTCTTACTCTGAAAGTAAGTTTTGGCAGCACCACAAGTCGGACACCTCCAGTCCTCTGGCAAGCCTCCGAATTCTATGCCTGCAGCTATGGGATAGTTCGTATCTCCCTTCGCTGCGTCATACACATATCCACACGATCGGCACTCGAATTTCCCGGTGTTGATCACGGCAAACCTCTCTTCCAAACCTGCGAGCAGATTGTGTTACATCATTAGGCAAGGAGACGAGGAAACTCCAGACTGCAGTAGCAATCTGGAGCTCCTTGACAATGCCAGCATTGTGAACAAATGCCAAACAAAAACATAAACGCATATGATAGCCTGTGCACTTTCCCAGTTGAGCAAAACTATTCAGCGCGACCCCTGCAGGCAAAAAGAGAAGAAGCTGATGATCGAGCCAATGCGCTCATAGCTCCAAAGCTGAAGGAAATTCACTCAACGGTCATGCAGAAGTCCTTGGACATGGCCATAATTCGTAAACATCACAATTGGCGACAAAATTCAGTAAGAAAAACAAGCTCGTGACCGCCTCTGGATGAGGCAGAGCTCGAAAGTGGAGCGTCAGAGAAGTTCTGGAACCTTGATCATCGACGATCAATGACAAGAAAAACTGCGGTCCGCAAGCAGCTGCATACCTCGTCGGGGATTGGGGAGTTGATCGACGGAATCGGCCTCAGCCTCAGCAGATTTTACCGATGGCTCCTCGGCCTCAGTTGCGCTGTCATCGACATCCACCGACTTACAGATAAGCCGCTGAATCCGACTCTTCGGCACCAAGCCTCCATTGCTGGAACGCAACCTCTGCTGCTGCTGCGGAGTTGCGGCCCTCACAATTACGCCCGCCTTCTCAGACTGAACCCGCGAGGACGCTTCGGCAACTCTCAAGGCCCCCGTCGCGCACACGCCCCACCCCAAGCCCACAACCGCAGCCATGGCCTGTCGCGGAAATCGATCCTCTCGCTGCAGCCCTCGACGAATTCACCTCGTCGCCCTTGCCTCGCCTCGCCTCGCCAAGTGCACCCGAGCACCCGAGACCGCTTTGTGCGCACGAGCCCGCAGCGGCAACCAAATCCAATCCGAATGTGCAGCGGATCCGGCACGGACATTCGCTTGCGGATAAAGTAGCCAAGGGTGAAACCCCCCGTCGTCGCTCTATTTTGCTTCTCTTTCTCCCGCGCAGTAAAACTCCCCCTCCCTCCCTCCCTCCCTGGATCGTATGGCCTCGCGTCGTCCTCCTGCTTCCTTCTTCCGCCGCGGCTCGTGGCTCGTGGCTCGCTGGCCCACTCGCAATTCCTTCGACCTCCATCCGACAGCACCCAACTTTACCTGCGAGAGTTAAACGTCGTCTTCGTCCCCCCGTCGCGGACCGTGGAATCATTGTGTCATGTCATCCGCTCGGCCTGCAACCGCGGCGTGCCATGTGGCCCCCGCCTGCCTGCCTTCCTTCGGGAGTGGCTCGCGTGGCTGGGCATTAGAAACGTTCCTATCCGCAGTTCGGAAGCATTGGGACCCCGCAGTCTGTTCTAGGGTCGTCCAAGGCGACGCTGTCCGTTGAAGGACGTTCGTCGTTCGACGATGCACGGATGGGGGGTTGTGGTGACGTTCGTTCTGGGCTGGAAGAATGAATCTTTTCGCGGGGTCGATCGACCCGTTACGCGCGCCCGGGTTGCTCTTGTTCGAAATCGAAGGATCATACGCGTGGATGATGTTGCTCTTGGACTCGTGGGACTGATGATGATGACCGACTCTCGACGAGGATGAACAAAGCGAAGAGACGTATGTCATGCACAATTGACGCTGGACAGTGAGTGATCTTGAGAATTTTTGGATTTGCCGCCCTTGGATTGGCGGCCACATTTTCTTGTATGCTGTTCGGGGAAAGTAGATTTACATGTGTGACTGACTAGCTTTACAGTAAAGACTTCTAAACGCTGCCGTCAAAAATGCGAACTTCTAGAACGATTCGAACTCCGACCGAAACACGGCTGCACGGTTCGTCACCTCCCATCGATCCGATTATTTACACCGTCGTCAATTCCTGCGAAACGGCCGAGAACTTCTTAGAGTGCTGGCGCATTCGTGTCTAACCAAAGGCTTACAAAAGTGATTAGATTTGTAGTGATGGTGGCCATTCTTGGAGAGGGTTTCCGTGATTCATCGGAAATGAAGACGGACTCACCTTCTCCTTCTCCTTCAACAAGACGTCGATTTTCTTGACATAGTCATCGGTCATTTTCTGCACGGCACACGCATGTGAATGATGGAGTGGGTAGTCAGCATCGCGAGGAACTTGCCAAGCAGTTGGGTGGCGGCAAAATGTGGAAGAGGTAAGTGTGACTACCTGAATGTCGTCGCTCAAATCCTTCACATTGTCGGAAGAAAGTTTCTTCTCCTGCAACAGAACGGGAAGAGATTTTCAGGTGGCCAGTGGGCTCAGCGAGGAGACACAACATCCAGCCCTCTAGCTTCTTCCTGTTGCCAGGATCAGGAAGTTCCAACATAACATCTCATATCCGAAAAGATGGCAGTCACACATGACGCAGCGGTAAAGTACCTTCTCAAGTTTCTCATATGCCTTGATAGAGTCTCTTCGTACGTTCCGCAGAGCAACCTGCGCACGTACTTAGACAATTAGTTCGAGGTTTTGTGATATGAGTGTTTGAATCCCGCCTTGAGGCAACCGAAACCTTGAAGTCACATGTAAGGGCAACATTGACAAACCTTTCCATCTTCGCTAAGCTTGGATACCAACTTCAAAAGATCCTGCACCAAATCGACGTCCCTTACAATCAGTAACCTGGGTAGCGTTACCAGCTCTCGAGTGTGAGGCGATGAACTCGAAAAAGGAGTGGCGTGTACAATTGCAATCACAAGAGGGAGACGCAACAACATTTATGATGTCCAAGTTAGCTAAAAAGGTTAACGAGAGGCGAAATTTGTCAAAAGCAAACCCGCTGACTGAACCTTGCAGTACCTTCCTCCTGTCGGATGTCAGCTGGGGAACGTTCAACCGGATAACATTTCCATCATTATTCGGGTTCAAACCCACATCGGATTTGATGATAGCTTTTTCAATGGCACCCAGACTGCACATTATACGACATCTTTTAAGCCAGTGGGAACTTCCAGCAATAACTTTCCAGATGATTTTGAAATCCGGTGAACAAATTGTACCCAAGCTGAGTTACAGAAGGAGCTACTGTACCAAGATGTCATCGCAGTGGAAATCACAATCAATCTCGCCAGTAAATTCTCCACACCGTTTCTGAGATCGTTAGAGAGCAAGAAACACAGGTCAAGAACATGAAGGGACTATGATGAGAAGCGGTACCTGGATTTGTCAAAAGGCTGAATGAGAATCGTGCTTCCATCTGGTGTGGACACTTGAGCAATGCTTTTGAGAATCACGTTGGTGCCGTAGTACTCAACCTACGAGCGGGAAGTCCACGTAGTTCTGAAATCAGGAGATCCAGCAAAGGGCAACGAGTACAGCTGACAGGAAGGCATTCATCTAGGATACGAGGAAACTGCAACCAACACTTGCGTACAGCATAGCCCGTTCTGAGCACAGAACTCTCGGCCCTTTTGGAACCAGGAGTTACTGAAAACTATCAAACGACAAATGGTTCGTTCTTAAAAACTTCAGGAGACGGTGATGAATGATCCAGCAACAATCATATATTCTGTGGGGCATACATAGACATAGACAACTGTGGTGGCAACAATTGCAACCTAGGTGCTTAAGGAAGAGAATATATTTGGAAGCCTCGGCTTCAGGCAAGATAGAATATAATGAAGTAAGAAGAAAGTTAAGACTATTGAGACATTGAAAGTGAATAGTGGCATATGTAGTGGCAGAGACCCTAATTTCCATACCTCCACACGGTCCAGTAGATTCGGACTCGCTCTTCCTGTCCTCACAGAGTTGAAATTTCCTCTGACCGTTTCTAAGGTTTTCTCCATTCTCTCCATCTGCACGTGTTTGTTACAGAGTAGAGTGATACCAAACCCTCAAATGCTTCACACAGAATTCCGTAGAATAAAGCAGCGACGGCACTGGTTCTAAAAGTTGCTCCTTGAGTACTGCACAAAAAACTGGAAGATGACAGGAAAAAGTAATGTCTCCAACAATCAGAAATATCAAATTCTCAGCCAATTTTCCCCGACACCCACTTACAGCATCCTCTTCAATGAGCTCTTTCTCGGCATCAATTTCCTCTGTGGTAGCACATCTGATAGACCTGCGAGAGATAATGCCACCAATTGTAAGGCTTGACTTCTCTCAGTCATTCACTGCTCGTGATCCATCGACAGCTTTGCTTCAGGCAATGTTGGTGGTACCTGTTTGTGACGACCTCCACGGAGGTGGCACAAACGAGACCCAATGACTTGGCCGCATTCTTCTTCCAGCTCAGCTGCTGCTGCTGCTGAGCCTGCGTCGGCCTTCTCCGGACGCCTGCTGCCCCTGAGATTTTGCCGGCGCGAACAGCACAAACTCGTGCCCTCCCTGCACAAACCGTCGTTCCGTTACTAACCCTCTTCAAGAATTCAGCCTTCCAAGACAGCTTCCACAACTACTCAGTTGCATCTACTTCTCTGGCGGCCTGCACCCCTCGAGACCACCTCGAATTGGAAAACATCCATCCTCGAAATTCCATCCACAATGCTTCACGCCACATTCCGGCCTGCCATTGACCCTCCCCGGTGACAAAAGGCCCCAGAGGACATCGTCCTTGTCATCGTCATGAGCCACCCTCAACCCCGGAGCTCATAGCCGCAGTTCATCATCCGGTGCCCCAAAAACTAGAGCATCACGCATTACAGTCCTCCTCCTCCTCCTCCTCGTCACCATCATCATCATATACCTCATTCTCCAATGCCCTCCTAGACTTGTACACTCATTCAGTTCCATAATTTGTAAGCGATTCCCGGAAAGAGAACGCACCGTTACTGCTCCGAAGAGCCGGATTCTTGAGCTCCGCAGAGAAAGATGACACGACGGCTCCGGACAATCCAGCGACGACGGCAGCTGAAATTGTCGCCATGACTGGCATCGACGAGCCGAGCTACCAAAGGAACACCTTCTCGGAGACCAACCGCGCGTGCGTGCGTGCCTTCGAGGTCGAAACAATGGACGCCTCGACGATTCGATCACCGACTGCTCGAGCGAGAAGTGAAGTGCAGGCCGAACGAGGAGCTGATCGGAGCAACGAGCGAGCGAGCGAGCGAGAGATGAGCTGGAATTGGATTCGGCAAGGGGAGCCACAACGCTCGCGCCACGTCATCCGATCTACTGGCAATATCCGAAACCGGATGGATCCGCTCGTCCGTCTCGTCGGCTCTCCTTTTTCGCATCTCTTCGAATATTCGACCATTTGAAACATTCGCTTCTGTCCCCTTCTCGTCATAAGCTCATCTGCAAATCCCTTCTTCCCTCTGCTTGATAGAATTTGACTAATATTTTCTTTCGGATGATATATGCTTCACAGAAAATAAATAGTTGATCCTAACTTTCTTTTTATTTTCCCCGTAATAAGCGAATTTCTAACATTAGTCTTCTATCCAGATAAATGTACATAACATTCAAATACTATGTTACATCTGCAAAATTATCCATAGATTTGGGGATTTTTTAAATTTTACCATAATTGCATTATATCTTTCATGCATCTTTTTGGATTCAACGAAAAGCAAGTCATCTATTCAAAGTTTTTTACAGATTGATATTTCTATATATATATATATTACCTCTTTGTTGTACAATATCCTTTCATGAATCATCATGTTTAAATTTTGATCGTTTTTGTTGTGAATGTTTTTATTGTATAAAAATTTTATACCAATAAATTATTTTTTTAATCAATTCCACATAATCTAAAAACTAACACGTGATAGAAATATGAAATCTAAAATAAATTACATATACTATAAATCAATATGTGCAATTAAATTAGATTTAAAATTTTGCTCTATTAAAATAAATTTCAATGATTGATGAAATTTGATGTGCACAATCAGTATTTTAAAATTAAAATGATTGTTACATATTTTATTATAACATATTCTAATTTTTGCTAGAAAATTTGTAGCAACATTGGATGTCCATGCTCAAATCCACCCATGTCCATGGATTTTGGATGACATTATTTATCCATGGATGGTCAAAGTTAATGTTATTGGCAAGGTTTCTCAGATTCAATCAAGTCTTGGTGTCAACAAGTAATTCATTTTACAAGATTTGTGAATATACGGGCGCAATTTGGTTAGCATGGAGTGGCTCAGTTAATGCTATTGATAGTCATGTTCTAGTCTGGTAACAGATCTGAAGTAAAATGTTGTACTTTGCTACAAGTATTTGATGTGTGTGTGTATATATATATATATACTCTCATACATTTGAAAACTAAATTTGCATAATCACAAATATTAGTGTAACATATGATGATTCAAAACTTGTATTGACATTGATATATGTAATATTATATACCAGTTGTTGGCAAATTGTTTGAAATATATGAAAGCTTAAACTATATTTAAATTAAAATTTAATATAGTTCAATAAAATTTATAATTAGTTGTGAAATTAAGATTCTTGAAAAAATTAACCTTTAGAATTAAACTATCTTCACACAAACTGGTCTATCATTTTTATAGCCTTTGAAATCTACTCAGTACACTTTCTTTATGAAAAAGAATTTTTTTATGAATTTAAACTATTTAAAAGTCAAACCAATGACAATAGAGATTTGATTTGAATTGCTCAATAGATTTTGAGTTATTCACACTCAAAGATTGCTAGAATGAATCAATATGAATGCAACATTGGTTTAATAGAGGTTTTTATTCAATGCATAAATTATGGCCAAAATATAATCTATATTGATGTACAAGACTTTTTAGATGACAATGCAGTTATTCATAGATGTCGTGTAAATATATATCGCCATACATTTTACATTGATGACATGCTACTCACATACACACATAGGCCACGAGAGCGCACCCACTCAAATAAAAACTCAAAAAATAAAAAATCTTAAGTACACCACTGGCAGTAAAACTGTCACAAACATAAGTCGAACCCAACCCACTCCAAAGAGACTCTTAGTCGATGCTTACGGACAATCGCACAACTTCCACCGCTAACAAGCTCGACTCGAAGAACTGTCGTTTTTTGAGTCGTCATCGACCTTAAATGTTACGGGAATAGAAACCCTAGGCCAACTGCTATTTTTAGTATATATTGAAGTAAATGACAAGGAAGCTCTTCAAGAGTTGGACGCTGTCCTGAAGGCGGTGCATAATCTTTTTAGCAAATCAAGATCTCGTCAAACGCAATGAACACATTTTGCCAGGAGTCAGGGTGTGACCAAACAACAATTTGCCTTATTTAATGCCACTTGGTGATTTTCCAGAGATCAGTGCGTGGATGCATTACAAGAGAATTTAGCAACGCTGATTTTGTTCATGAAGAGTAAGTCACGCAAGAAGTGTTGAGAGAAAGTTGCAGACTTACATAAGTACTTCACTGATGTCACTTTCATTTGCCTATTGCATAGTGTTGCTGATGTATTGAAACTTTAGAGTAATTTGGAAAGTATTTTGAGCAAGACAACAACTTGACTCACAAAATTCCTGACCAGCTTGAGGTGTGTTTGTATGCTATCAAGGATATTTGTGGCTCTGAAGATCGGGTTGGTGGTGACAAATTGAAACAATTCTTAAAATCTGTTCAAGAGAACGGGGCCACCAAGGATCTAATTTGGCAAAGAGCTGTAGGATTCTTTTGATAGGTCATTCTGGTTTCAGTGTGGAACATGTTCATGTGTTCATCAAGATGCTAGTGGGGGAAATTGAGTCAAACATTTTGGAACGCTTTTCAAAGGCAATTGTGCTTAGTGTCTTCAAAATCTTTGATCCAACATTTTATAGAGCTCTAAAGTAGTCGGAGCTTTATAAATTTAATGTGTCAAATTATAAAATTTTGTTGAGTTGTTTTTCCAACAGGAAAAAGAGAGAGCAATTGTTCCCAATTGATCCGTCCGTATTGTCTCTAGTCAACAAAGAGTTTCGAGGATGAAGCACCTGCTATGGTTAGCGGCCAAAGACTTGCATGCAGAGTTACTTCTTGTCTGGAGGTACATTCATGATGAGCATGAACTGAGGCTAGGCTACATGCTTAAATTTGTGTATCTCTGTTTTGTCATACCACTCAACAATGCCATTGCTAAACGAGGTTTTTCTTTGCACAATAGTGTCAAGACCAAGCTTAAGAATAGGCCGCGTATCAAAACAATTGATGACCTCATTCGGAGCAATACTTTGGCCAAGTTTTGAGAGAATTTTAATTATTTACAGCTACAGAAATTGTATCATCATAAGACTCAAAACTTCAAGTTGCCATCATTATTCCAAGATGTGAATGACCTTGAGTGTGATGGAAACAGAGATGATGGTGACAGCGTAGATTTTGATCAATATGTTGAGTACAATAAACCAGATGAGCATGCTTTCTATGATGTTGACTCATCAGAAGATAATGAGAACTAGTGCAGGCAATTTTCGTCGAGTAACCACTGTTGTTGAGTTGGGGGAGGAATTTCTAGAGTTGTTGGGGATGGTCACAAGTTGATGGTAAATTCTAAAAGTACCAAATCCATGTTTCATTTGTCCACAAATCTGCATGCAATCCATAGCAAAGTTGATACTCAACACGTTCTGTGAAGGAGTTGACTGTCAAACTTTGAAAAGCAATTTTGAGAACCCTGAGAATTCTTGCTGGACACATTTGGATGACCACTTGAAATCAAGAATGCTCAAGTCAAAATGTGGCGGGTGATCAGGTGGTTTTCAGCCATGCCTGTCAAACCCTGCATGTCCAGGAAATGATGTGAACTTATAACTCACTCACGACCAAGAGTTGAACTGGGCAAACATGGCTCAGAGGTAGAGAGCAACAAGACATCAATCTCTTCCACGATCTGCTGTGAGCTTTTCTTAATCGGAAGACTTTTTTCTTGAAAGTATAAGAAACTCGATCAAACTCTATCCTGACGAATCTATACCACCTAATGTCATACGAGATAAATCCATTGTAGATATCGACCTTGTTGTACTTGGTCTTTATCCAAGAGAGTCGGAGGCATCAAAATCTCCACCGCTTCAGAAGATTCAACGAATGTTATTTCTCCAGATCCACACCTTCTCTTCTTTTCGCTTCTTTTCGCGAGGCTGTTTTCAAGGGAAACTCGTAAACGTAACTGTATTGTTCTCCATCGTCATTCGCTTGGAAATGGTAACATCAAACATTCGACCTGATTCTCGTAACCACCGCCATGCATAGCTCAAGCGAAACATTGTCGTCTTCTCGGAATTCGCCGTAGGCTCTACGCTTCGACAGGACGTGCTTTTCGACAGCTCCTGCGGGCTTCAGCCCGCAGCCCAAATGCGGTCCCTGAATTGTGACCGAACATTTTCCGCGCTCGCAGTTCCGAGTCGTCACGGGTCCCGATTGCGACTTCCAACTTGCACGGAGAGGATGCGGATATGCGGCCAAAATTCGTGCTCGACTGTGAGTCGATCGCGGGAGGAACCTGTCCGATCGCCATCGACGTCCTCTTCCCTTCGCAGAGCAGAAATGACCAGTGATCTTTGCTCGATCGCCATCTCGGAGCCTTGACATCCAACACTTTTCGTCGAGGTGCCCAGATCCAGACAGAGGTGCGTCGACATCCTCGCAATGTAGTAGGTCATTCGCGCAGGAATTCGATGATTCATCTTCCCAAGCGGGAGACGATGCGGAATCGATGCCACGTTCTGTTTCAAGGGCGGTGGCTGCGGAGAAAGTCGCTGTTCCCGCGCGCGACATAAGAGCTGGGCCTTTTCCCAGCTTGAGTTTCACTTCCAGGAATTCTCGCCGAAGAAGCTAATGACGGAGAAGAATGTGGATTGCAAGACTTTCGATGAATCTTTTCGACCGGAGCAGGTTCATATTTCACAAGCGAGCAATGAATAACGGCATCAGGTGGCACAGATTTCTCTGAAATTGTTTCACAGAGTTTCCAATCCATTTATGGGGAAGGGCGTCCGTGGTAAGACAGCTCGATGTTACAAAGAACTGATGCCTTTTTATCAGTCGTGACCTGTAAGTCAGATCGTTCCAAAACTAGATCCACTCTTTGTACTATGCCTTCACTTCGATCATGCCTGATACCTTTACTCACCCTCACTCACCAGCATGACATCAATAGGAGACACAACTCTCTATACGAGGTGCATTTCGGGGTCTGTCTCGACGAGCCAGAATGCAAAATTGCTAACTCCTCTCGGCTCTTCATCGTCACCCGACCCCGACTCTGGCACGGAGCCGACGCTTCACAACATGCTAATAGGTCTATCGGGATGTTGGGGAATCGCCGCCTTCCCTGCTCGCACGATGTCGTACGTATTCCAATCCGATACGAAAGGCTTGGACAGAAAATTCTACTTCTCGGAAAAAATTGACACAGAGCACTACTTTGGAATGCCAGCACCTTTGACCTCTGACCCCGGTGGAAGCCGACCGAGGCCTGGCAAAATGACCTTGAAGCTCCTGGGCATGGGAGTGGGATCATAATTGAAGCCCGTCAACAGCATTCCTGCAGTCGTCCAGTTACATCAAGTCAATGTACGCCTGAAACTGCACAGCTGCCACTGCTAGCGCAAGAATAAAGCGGCTGCATCTTATTTCAAGCCATGAATCTTATTTCGACCACCGTATGACTCTCAAAGTCCGCTCTCATAATCATGGTAGGGAAAATAACATACCATGACTGGTAATGCCTAAAACTTCGCAAGGGGGCACATTGGCGACGAAGAGCACTTTTTTGCCCACAGCGTCTTCGACATCCATCACATACTTGCACTCCGACACGACTATTCTCTCCTCACATCCGATGTCCACCTGCAGAATTCGAGCATCACACTTAGATCTTCTTGTTCATTACAAATGATCGAGTTGCTTCACCTAGTCTTACGCCCTTTTAAGTAAATAAGCATCCCCTGTGACAGGAAAGGCATGCCCCGATTAGTTCATGTAAGGAAGAGATCCGACGAGAGCAGCTCAGCTTTCACGTCTTCTGGTCCAAGTTCATGATGGAGCATCACTTCCCTAGTCCTGCTCCTTCAGACTCACAAATCAACCGACAGTAGAGACGCAAGGGGGTGCGGTGGTTTTGAGCACTGCCCTCCGTCTAACCATTGAACGACAAGGTGAGTGAAATTCCCACAATTCTCGACCGTGCGTGCATTTCGCCAGATTCAGCTCAGCTCAGCTCAGCCATGAAGGCAGGACGCAATGCCACAAACCTCTTTGATCGGTAGACCAGCATGCCGAGATCTCAAAGCAGGAAACATATCGAACGAAGCTCCGGTCAGACTTCCAAAAAATTTCTAACGTTCTCGACAGACAAATGTCGCAATGATCAAAAGTGTGGCTGCTGGGATTCGAGCCCAGGTCTCCACGGCCACAACGTGGAATTCTTACCACTAAACTACAGCCACTTCGTGCACGTCAATGAGGGATTACAAATAATGAACGAGGAAGCTGAGAGTCCGAGTTGCGGGTAAGGAGTCTTACCGTGAGTTGGAGGTGCTTGCGGCTCATGGTGGGCACCCCGCGCTTCGCTGACATCTCCGGGTCCGCAACGGCCTTGGCATCGGTCTGCGCGCACGCACCAGTTCAAAATCACGCACCATTCCATTTCAAACGAGCGCTCGATTCGCAACCCTAATGCGCTCGAGCGCTCGGCCATGAATTCCCTCATGCCGTCGCGGAGTGAGCGAATTTCTGAGCGAGGAATGGCTCTCGGATTGGCATTGGAGGTAATCGCACAAGTGCCGAATTCTGGCGGACTGATACGGACGGGAATTTTGAGCATGAATTTTGAAGTCACTTACGATCAATCCGACTCGAATGTCCAGACTCTCGAAGGTGGAGACGTCGACTTCTGGCTTCACGGCTGGGCACGCAGTGCGACTCACGGCTACCTCGGCTGTCTCTTGGTGGCTTCGGATCGGAGCTGCTCTCGCTGATGCTTTTCTGTCTGTCCTCATTTCTGTGTGGGCGGAACATATGCAGTGAGGAGAAATTAATGGTCAGAGAATCGAATTAGGGATGTCCTCTCGGGGGAGGAAATCAAAAGCTCGGCGCCTGAACCATTCCGAGCGAAAGGGATCATCGTTCACTCTTCCGATTTCTACCCAACGCGTGTTCGATTGTGTGGAGCGTTCCGCGTGAGAAAATGCGTAATTCGAAGAATGAAACAGTCCTCGTGTGATGAATGAACAAAACGTCCAGATTCTCAAAACAGATGCTACGATTTTGTCCTTTAAACCTAGTCCCAGAGTTCAGTGCTCGCTAAATTGCACTTGTTCCTGGAGATTACTTCAACGACGGAGCCACAATATTCTGCCGTGCAAGCCCATAACTAAAAGCCGAACAAATTCTTCGGAAGCTTGAGAAGGATTGCAGACGGACAAACCTGGAAGTACATTGTTCGAAGACCCGCGGAAGGAAGAAGCCCAACACCATTTGGCACCAGCGCTGGTCCCACTGCGGACACCGGCGCAACCAACAGGAGACATCAGCGAGCAATTGACGACGACGACGACGCCACCACACATCGTAGCCATCGCCTCTAGTTCTGTGAAACCAAACGTGAAACTCGAGAATGGCGATTGTCGCGGAGAGACTTGAAGCTGCAGAGGCCGAGTGTATTCCTGAAGTCACTCAAAGGCTGACTGACATATCAAATTGTCCACTTGGTGCGTCTTTGACCTCCAGCGCCAGCAACAAATCATCGAAAGTGCGTCTCATTGGCTTGCTTTGGATCATGTTGCAGTTTGTTACAAGAACAAATTCCGCTTTACTAACTCCCTTCCCACGAACCATTGTCACTCTACCTCGGGGCATGGGGCATGACGCCCTCCACCTCCCCCCCCCCCCCCCCCCCTGTTTCGGAACATGTAACTTTCTCATAATTTCCTGTCTGAACGTACGGCTCTGTCATCAGCTGACTGGATAGCGCTTAAAACCGAATCGGCTTGCTCTTGTTCGATCGAGTTTTTAGATCAACTCCTGGGGATCCGCCAGCGTAATTCGAACTGTTCTGCTGTCCACTTTGCTCTTGCATCGTTACACGTTTGTATGATCAGGGGTTTAAGGGTTTAGGAGTTATGGGCATTGCATCGTTACACGTTTGTATGATCAGGGGTTTAAGGGTTTAGGAGTTATGGGCATCGAAGCCATCGTTGGGAGATTTCGCAGTTACGGACAGAAAGTTTAGGCCTTGATCAGTCCGGCCGCTATGGAAGGTTTGTTCTCTCGTTAACAATTAAGAATCGCATTGGGTTTGTCAATTGCGTCCTCCGTGTGAAGCGTAGCATGTCATCTGCGGTCGGAAGTACTGACTTGAACGTAAGGGACATGGTGCCGGCTGAGTCACGGTAATGATGTGCTGTGTTATGAGACTCCTCTTTTAATATGTTCAATTTCGTGATCACGCTGTGCGTACTAAGTATGATCTCGCAGGAACGCAAACGCACAATTCCAGGCAAAGAATTTGATTGAGCTCCGGAGGACGATGTTATTCTCGACAGAGTTGTCCGAGCGGTCCAAATTGTGTCACGCAGAATAGCCTGTTGTGTGCGCTGAAATGGATGCCCCAATTCCCGCTCGAGAGAAACCATAAAAAAGGAGAGTGACTGGACCATGGAGCTCTTCGCTTCTCGGCTGATGATACTTTCAGCTACAGAGGACTGTGCACCGCAAGATCCTCAAATTTGAACTCCTCCATTCACAGTAGTCCAATGCTCGACAGACACTCTAGAGAAGAGAGAATGCCTGTCTATCGATCGATGGGAAAGCTGCATCGGAGAGAAGGCAGCTCCGAGATTGATTGATGCAATCGACAGGTCGGTCTCGGCAGAGCACGAGCAATTCTCCAGATAGTTTATGCAACCGCAACACATCGTTACGATCGCGAGAACTCTGAGCTGATACTTATCCGGGTGCGCGGGCACCGCGCTCTTTCAGAAACTCCAACATGACCCAAGACCATCTGAGCATGAGCATCCGTGAACGCCTGACGTCGAGACGGGAGGCCAGCTACACCTCTTACAGAACCGGATAATGGCCTCCGTGAAGCTGCTATAATGTGACGAGTACTCGGACACGGAAATTATGGAACCATTTACATCTTCCCCGTTCCGCCACTTCCTCCAACATTTCGACAAAGCACGCACTCACTCACTCACTCACTCACTCGTCTGCAGAAACCCATCGAGACGTCCGCCCGCCCTCGTTTCTCCAGCGAACCCAGGATGACAGACGACTTTTTCCAAACCCAGGTACGAGCAAATCTCCACCAAGCTTTTGGGCATCGTCCTAACAATCGCTGGGACATTCACGAAATTCCTCCGGAGTGAAAGCAGGGTCCATGGTGCACACGAGAGCTACCGCAGCATGGGAACAGCAACGGGGAAGATCATGGTTTTTGCTTAAGGGCTTCTTATAAGCCCTAATGGCAGAGTCCGGAAATGATGGCTGATCACGGAATATTCGTCCGGTTGGTCCCCGTCACTCGCGGCATTTCGCTTTAAACCCTAATACTGTCAAAGGGGAGGAAAGCTGGTTGTGGGGAGAGTGGAGACATCGAGAGGGGAGAGGAGCATTTTTCCAACCTCCTGCAGATCCTGCCGGTTTGTCTGTGCCCAATTCTGATCGAGTTCGCGTGAAGCCCTGTGGGCCGATTGCCCCACTCGGCTCGGGGAGCAATGTCTTACAGGTGGGCAGTTCGGAGGCTTGTGGTGCAATCGCAGCAGCAGCAAGCTCGGAGGAATTATTTTCTGGACCGGACTCTGGGTAATTCTCCATCCTCGGGTTTGTGGAGACCCGCTTTGCCGCAGATTTCTCGGGCAAATCAGGACGAAGGACAGACAGAAGGGGGAGGATCGTCCGAGTGGAGTAAGTGGGATGAGAACTTGAGGGATCATTTGACCAGATTGAAGTTCATGAGCTTTGCGGATGTTGGAAAATGCAGCTCCCTCATCGATAGGTCGGAAGAATCTGCAGTGGGAATCGGTTCAAATGTGGCGGAACAGACTGGGCAGGTGGTCAGGGCTGGCGGAGTCACCGGTTGCGACTTTGAAGGGCGAGTCATGGAGCCAGCTAGAATTTCCAATGAAATCAGCTCCGCGCAGATCGCCATGCTAGGGTGTTCCGGGAAAGCCTCCAGTCAAAGTTTTGGACGTTCGGGGGGTTTCCATGGCGTTGGAAGGGGACCGATGACCAGAGTTGGATCCGAGAAAGTTAGATTTTACAGCTCTACTGCTCCTGCTGTAGGGGAGAATCTGCAGATTAACAGCGGTGAGCAACTGGATGCGTTGGCTGGAGTTGCCGATACCGCATCTACGGTTGCTTCCGTGGCTACAACCTCTGGCACTCGTGTGATCAGTGAAGTTGCTGCGGCTGCTGCTGATTGCTCATATCCCACAGCTGCAATTCAATATGTGATTGAAGGGGTCCACCTAACAACCGGGCTCCCTTGGTAAGTTTGCGAACGGGCTAAGTAACGCGTCGAATTGTCAGCCGTTCTGCAATTGGTCCCGTTCACACGATAAGGGTTATCAATCTTACATTTTTCAACAATCTTGGAATAAATATGCTCTTTTCCATGAGTCAGAGTGATGGGAGGCGAAGAGCATTTTTGTGAGGTTTTCCTTGAGTAGCACCAGAAAAAGACGAGAGGATCCCGAATCAAGAAGACTATATAAGGGACTGAACTGGAGACTCGCGTTGAGATGCAGGTGGGCTTCTATCGCAGCCACAACCGTTGCCATTCGTATTTTGGTTCTTCCCATTTTGGTCTATCAAATGAAAGCCACGGCACGTTTGACGGTAAACGTTTTTCTAGGAACTTCAAAATCCCCATTACCCTAAGCTATTGCTTTTTGCCTTGCGTCGGTTAGAGACGTCATAATCTGAATACACTGCGAAGTGATGGTTAGCCTCTTGATGTTTGTTAATTGAAGATGTTGTGTTTTTGTGCAGCTCATGAGACCAGAACTTGAGAAGCTGACGAACCATATCAAAGAAAATGTAAGTGACCGACATCTGAGATTTGTGATAATAGGTTTGGCTATACTTGCCACTCGTTGTTGCCAGATGAGATTCGATTCTGAGTTCTTGGATATTTTGTTTTTTCCGAACATCGTCGCGGAATTTTGCGGTGTGGCCAACATACTGTGAGTACGTCGTTATGAGATTTTCAA
Organism: Marchantia polymorpha subsp. ruderalis; assembly: GCA_037833965.1. Lineage (NCBI taxonomy): Eukaryota > Viridiplantae > Streptophyta > Marchantiopsida > Marchantiales > Marchantiaceae > Marchantia > Marchantia polymorpha. The sequence goes on from AP031355.1 coordinate 18,153,115, forward strand.
ATTGGATCAGAGTCAGGAGGCTGTGAGGTGGTGTCGATCTTCGTGTTTGACAAGAGTTGGCCGAGAAGAAGATATTCATAATGAAGTTTCTAGCGAAGTTTATTATTGAGACTGCATCTCATTACATGGTTTTCATTTGCAGAATTACGACCCTAAAGTCGTCGAGGAAAATCAGATGCGCATGAAGCTTCTTTTCCAACAGTATGTATATCATGGAATGAATCTGTTCAATTATTTCATATAACTCATGATTACAGTTTGAAACAATCGTATGTAATCGGATAAGCAAGAATTTGCGGAAGTCTTAAGTTCGAGGCTGTATTATGAGAATTACCCTGAGAAAGAGTTGACCTTTGACTTGTTCCAGGCACAAGACAAGTCCTCTGTCCCCCATTCTGGGAGCATTTGTTCAGGCTCCAATTTTCATGTGTTTTTTCTTTGCAGTAAGTATCTCCCACGATAAACTTTTCTTTCCATTTTATACTATGATATAATCATGGAAGGTTTAAGAGCATATGTATTTCGACTCTCGTATAAGCTTAACAGAACCGTGGTTTCTTTGTCTTACTTATGGTTGGAACTTCTGCTGTAACAGATCCGAAACATGGCGGAAAGGGTGGAGTCCTTCAAGGAAGGAGGAGCCCTCTGGTTTACAGATCTTTCAACGCCGGATAGTTTCTTCATTATGCCTGTTCTTAGTGGAGCAATGTTTCTGTTGACAGTGGAGGTGAGGGGCGTTTCTTTCTTACTCTAGTTCGCGTCCTGTGCTAACAGTAGATTGCTATCTTTATGCAGTTTGATGCTTTGGCCATCCTCACTTTTTTTGAGGATTCGAACTTACAAACAAATTACCCGATACCTCGGTGATGCAGCTAGGGGCAACGGATGGTATGCAAGGGCAGCCTATGCTGGGGAAGATGAAGATGGCTCTGCGCGGTTTAGCAGTTCTACTCGTACCTCTTACAGCAAGCTTTCCAAAGGTTTGTTGCAAGAATTTGTCCTCGTATCTTTCAAGCATGCCCTTATGACTTCTCTTTCAAGGACAGCCACTTCACTACTGGTCATTTCCGTTTAAAACCACAGTTGTTTGGCAAGTTTTGTCTCGTCACTCATTTCACGGTGGGTCTCTAACGAATATATACTTCGATATTTCAAACAGGCCCTCTTCTGCTACTGGTTGACTGCTAACGTTTGCTCCATCGTTCAAGCTGCAAGTAAGTTGTGTTGAATATGCAGGACATGCATAGGCGTTTCTTAGATTCACTTTCGTGGAATTCCTGGTTTTGCAAGTAGCTTTAGAATTGAGGACCTTGTTCCGTCTTTACTAGGATATACTATACACCTATCTATCCTAGTTGAAGATAGGTGTCTCTGACAGCTCTGTTGGACTTGCGCAGTTTTTAAACAACCCGGAGTGAAAGGTTCCTTGGGCATCCCTGACGTATCACACATGGCGAAGCCGGAAGGCCCTATTGCACCCGTGATGACCTTCAGTCAACCTCCCAGACCTCAATCGACAATCAGTAAATCTCAAGGCGGTGAAGGTAGAGTAGGCACATACGTCAACAAGAAAAGGCGAACGTGAGTTCTAGTTGGGCTGGAAAATTCTCATAACAGAAGATTCGTGGGTCTCATTTCGGCTCTTGTCCACTCATCAGCAGTAGTGTAAAGAACAAAGCCATGGTCAACTTGCCATATAACTTATAATGCAGTTGACATTTAGGAAGCTCACACCGAAAGACAATTATGGGACAAAGGGTTAAGGTATAGAGTAGGAATTGGGTTAGAGTACATACAGCTTCATTCTTTAGGGGACGTGATCTCCCCAACAGTTTTGCCTACGATGAGGAAAACTTCCTTAGATCCTGCATAAAAGGACGGACCATCAATGTATTGAGTTCGTTACAGTTGACAGTAGTCAAGCGGTCACGATGCATGACAGTTTCTCAGCCATTTTAAAGAACAGAATCTATATTTCATCTGTGAGTGGCCGAGTAAATTTTGGAGGTCATGTCAAACTCTGGTTGTATGATTTTGAGTGTCTAATAAGACGCACATCACAGTGAGGCGTTTTCCTCCTGAACCAAGTAGGCAGGTGCACTTGACGCACACCTAAAGAAGAACAGCATTGTGCCTGTCGACTTAAAGTTGGGCTCCTAATTATTACTTCAGCCATGCGATGTTGAATCTGTGTGTTCAGTGGAAGACATGGAAGTAAGCCACTGTCTCTACGTTGAGGTTATATTATCGAGATAGCTTCCAATATTGCAACGCGCGACACATAATATTGCGTCCTTCGTCATGTCTTCACTCGATTGTGTGGGAAGGCCAGTAAGCGTGCTTTTGCCCTGACTGTTGTACCATGGCTGCACTTGGTATAGTCCGAGTTGAGTTCTTACAGTAATTTTGACATTCGTTGCTTTTGTGTTATATTCAGTGCATCAACGGGATTAAACTCATGACTTGCTAACTTAATATTTCAAGTCGAGAGGACTGCGCTTCTTGTGATCGGATTAGTCTTCACTTGCGTGTGGCATCACAAGATCCATAAGGGAAGAACCCTTCGTATGAACGATGGCTGTTTGTATTCCGCGACGAACCACACCTTAGGACTGGTCAGAATGCCAACTTACAGTAACGGCAGTTGTAAGGGCCGTAAGGAAGAGCTGAGCGAAATCGACTTTAATTGATAACATAATCGTCTATAGCTAAAACATGAAAAGATCGCAGAAGCTACAACGAGCCATCAGCATTAGACATACCTTGACGATCGGGTTTACTTGGAATAGATTGATTTGACACCCGAGGACGATAAAAGAGTGCAGCAGAAAGTACATTTTTTCTTGTCAATCCTTGTTCCGGCGTCTACTCACTGCAATCTTTACATGTCTCTACATAGACATTTATTTGTTCATGCGCTGCTCGCAGGCCAACATATTCAGAAGAAGACTTCTCTACTATTGATTTTTTACAGATCCCACAATTTGCTTAGTACAAACCCTTCAAACACGGGAAAGCTATCGCAACACTTCCGAAAACTAATAATTCGTTGTTTATGGGGACCAACATCAGCAAGTAAAGACTCCAACGGATCACTGGTATACCAGCGATCCGCAAATCACAAAGAATGGCTGCTCCGGGAAATAGCAACCTCGTGATTTCTGCATCGGGCACACCCACTGTGATTTAGCCAAGTATCTCACTACGAAATATATGACGCTCACGAGAGAAGCCAAAAAGGCATTACAGAGAAGACTAATACTTATCGAAAGAAAGAATTAGCAGGTACGAGAATGACCTGCTCACCGTTGTTCAAGGAGGTGATTCGACTAGGCCGTCAGAAAGCTTTACAAATATGAGGACCGAATTGTCAAGGCTGTCGAAGAAAAAACACTTGACAGCATCGACGAATGACGTCATCGTGTGTCGTAGACATAATGATTCAACTGGGGGTGCCCCTGTTGGTTTCAAGATCTGCATCGCCCTTCATGTATTTTTCTTGCACTGCAGCTGTTGTGAGCAGATGTTAAGGAAATCCCAGTACTTAACTCCACAACTCAACAAGGTTAAAAGGTGCCACCATATTACACATGGTGGCACCTTGTGGTATGGCATCACATAAATCTTACAGTCAAAGAGAAGGAACCGACTGCGGACAACATATGATGATTTCTTGGCTGCTTCCAAAAGTGAGCTTTGCGGTGCAGTAAAAGTAATCGAAGGTATTTTAGGATATCTGTAGTAATCCCAATTCGTCGGCCCCGCAGCAATCTTCATGTAAGCGCTGATGTTGCCTTCAATGCCAGAAAAGACATACCCGTTGCTTTTGTCAACCAGTTTCACAAGATCCATAACACTTTCTTTATCCTGTCGACATAGAACGGTTTAAGCATCAATAGTCCATCAACAAACTTCAGTCCAGGTCATACAAAGGTGCTTTCCAACATAATAATCTACTACACTCGGTAGAGGAGAGTGGTATGTTCAGAAGATTCAACAGCAATTTCTCCACAATAAGGTTAGAGCTGAAACCTGTATATTGAGGGTTGTGAAATTAACCAGACCAAAGTCTTCAACGACTTCACACAGGTTCTTCGTTAGCTTTCTGTCCACCACTCATCACCCGAAGAATGGAAGAACTGTCAAGGGAGGAAGAAAATCTACCGCGCTGCAAGATCTGCTCAATAACTTCCACACTGACCTCCTTTTGGAGGCATTCTTTCAAAAAGTAGGGCTGCAAATTTTCTTCCAAGTATACTACCGGAACAATAAATTTCTGGAAGCAGGCAAATCCAAGTACCTGTACTTTGCAGACCGAGCATCTTCACTAAGATGGTACTGAAGGTATTGAAGGTCTTGAACGTCCGTATAGAAGTCCAAGTTGAAGGCTGCAATGTCAAATCGAGTAGATAAATTAGCATATGTACATGATACACACGGTAAATGAAGGGGCTATCAACATACAATGTCACTTCTCAACAGCTACACTCCTTTTCCTGTATATTATGAATGAGCCATGCTAAAATACAACCGTGCAGGCAGACCAAGCCAAGTGCGAACTGATCTTTACCAAGTTGGCCATAGCTTTCTATAAGATCGATTTTAGAGAGAACATTGATGTGCGGAAGCTCCAAGTGCAACATTGTTGATAATGATAGAAGCAGTGCTCCGACGTACTTTCCAGGGTCACTGCAAAGATGGGCATCCACTAAATGCACGGCTGTAAGCTGCAAAAAAAATCTGGATCAGTACATCCAAATTGTAAGAACATGCCTACCGGCCAACAAGTAGACCAACATTTTCATTGTAAAGCAGAAGATAACCTGAATTTGGATCTTGTCTATCATGACATAACATCCTAGATAAATTATACTGCTCATCAGAACTAAAACAAACGATTCCACAATTCCTGACATGCAAACACCTGCTAATCAAACAGAAAACCTACCCGATAGTCCCATTTCCTAACCATCTCCGTGATCACATTCTTTGCATTATTGTGTAATGTAAAGAGCTCCACTTGGCCAGGAAAATCAAACAGCAAGTAGTGATCTGCATAAAGAAGACAAGTCCACGACAGGGACCTCTTTTGGTCAGATAAGTTTCATCCTGCACAACTGTCCAGTCCAGATGTCTTGGTATGCATGAGTATTCTTCGTGGACAAAAAGAACCCTTAATTCAAAGCTCCACTTCGAGAACAGAGCGATATACCTTTAAAAGGTTCCAGCTTCGCTTTCAACCAGTCAATGTTCTTCTCCAAATAATCCATACAGTAGACCAAACCTGTAGGAATCAATAGAGAAAGCAATCGTGTCAACCTTAAAGAGAACTTTGCACATTGCTAATTGTACGAACATTTCCCACGCTGAAGACTCTTCGGAAATATTGCACGTTTCCATCGATGGACTGTAACTAGCAGGAAAATTATTCACTGGTCCAACTTCTATGCCTGCCAAAATCGCTCATTTTACTTGAGGAGTGGGAGGGAGTTCGCAGCAGGTTATGGAAGAAAACAAGGGACAACCTCCATTGGGCCCCAGGTTATGCTCCGACATCACATCTTCCAGCTTAACTAATTCCTCGATGTTGACAGCGCACTCGTATCTGGGCGAAGTTCAAGGTTGACCCAACTTGCAAGATAATCTTCCACTCTAGCATCCACGCTCTACATTGGAAAAGAAGCTGCCGTCTAGGAAGTTCTACGAGTGACAAATTTGAAACTCAACGCGTGTTTCAGGATACGGTAAGGTATCATTTGCAGGATCGAGGTTGACAACCGCAGTCTTCCTGCAATTCAGGACAGCGCTCGCGGATATCAGTAGCCCGCCACGATAATTAATAGAAGTTCAAAGAACACTTTCATTCACCGCAATTGTCCAGAAAATGCAAACGGTTCTGAGGCGTCCGACATGATCGAGAGAACTTCGGATAGAGAATATATTGAAGCAAAAATACGATCACTTTGTACGTCCCGTCAGAAGCAGACCTGCCGATGAGCTCAAAGAAATGGGACAGTCCATGGCAGTAGGTGGTCTTCCCAGACCCGGGCGGACCGATAACAATCTGTCCAAATGGCATGACTCCCTCGGCGTCTTTTTTCCAATCGAAAGTTCACAGATCACTCCACGCAGATGACACCAATCAGCCAAACCAACCAACCGATTCGATGGCTTGTACGAGCCAAGAAAACGGCCCGACAATTTATTGGCTCTGCCGAGCTCGACAACGAAATTCCAATCGAGAGGCACAAGACGCGAGGCTCACAGAATCAGCTCCAGCTTTCTCCCGAATTCCACGACGGTCGAGCAAAATTCATGAAATCTCCGCAGACTTGGAACCCCCGGGGAACAAATTTGCTCTGAATCCTCTCGACACAAACTCTGGCACCGCCTGCGGATCAGCAGACTGACATCAGACACACTCCCGTTCGCAGATCAGCGTCGTCGAACGATTTACGTCCGGCAGTACACAACGCAACGCAAAACGCAAAATGCCGGCCGATAGCGGGGGAAGTGCGTCGCTCCGCTCGGCTCTTAGGTTTACACACGAGTTCGGAGCAACTCATCGCGACGTTCTCTACAAAGCCCACCTCGTAATGAGTGACTAGTAACATTTGTCACTAAAGCCATTCGGCCCGTATGACCGTTGATATCCGGGAATTTTTATGTTATTGTTATGTATAGAGTTAAATTCCCAAGAGTGTGAGTGAAATACTCCCATTGGTGACATGAAAATGAAGAATCATTAGTTTCTACAAGATAATTCTATCTAATAATAACATTTCGTCACTATTATTAATAGTGTCATTAGATTTTTCAATAGTGACTGTGTTAAGTTTTAATAACTATCATAATTGCCAAAATTGTTTGTTCAGAGTTAAAAGTTTCCGTTCAGAGGTTGTTAATTGATCTATCCATACAGTGAAGAGTTCAACTCTCGGATGAAATGAACACTTCTTCTCAGTGCTTACAGTCTTCTCAGTCCTTGAATCCGTGTCACGGATCAAATGATGTCGGCGAAGAGGAAAGTACCATAGACGAAGTTTTCTACATGGTATTCAAAGAGCTGAAGGAAGAAGAAGTGTATTACAACACCCTTACGAGGTGTAGAAGACGATATACGAGGTGTTACTCTGTACGAGTTTTTGGCCACCTTTATGAGAAACATCTTTCAATCCTGTGGAGTGTTGTGGCTTTGGACAAGCTCTCTCAACCTCAACTATACCTGCGCAAGGTACCAGAGCTAGTTGCCACTTTCCTGGCGTCACATCGGTCGACTTAAACACATTCATGCTTTTTGCAAACCTCACTTGATTTGAATTTCATCCGACATATGCTTCATTCCATCCGAGCTATAGTGGAAAGACTCAATTAACAAAATTGTCTATCTTGCCAGTGCGTGAATCAAGACATCTCAATAGAAGCTCATTTCTATCAAGTGGCTACATTTCACTTATTAGTGGATGGAGTGATATGAGTATTTATGGACTGATCTTTGCATAATCGATGAGGCATGTCAATATACACACACTCTCTGACATTTTCAAGTGAGAAAGTAACTTTTCATGAAATGGTGATCAATTTTGTGAATCATGAATAAAAATCCATTCCCATTGTTTTAGTCAAAACGAAGAACTTCATAGCATCTCTGTAATACTCCACTCTCAGATATCTCAGCGTGCACGTCTGCATTTATTGTTACATCGAGGCCAAGACCCAACTTTCACTGAAATAAGTTTCATGATTTTGTTGCACCTTATCGAACTATCTTCTTGAGATGAAACTCTGTTCATGTTCCTTTAAGAAGAGTTTATTTAGTGAATGCATCATTAATGACCATATACAAGAACTTGCAACTTCATACAACTTCTAATTGCCCTGATCATGACAATAAGTATCAATTGGAGGCTCGTGGCTCCCGAGATTTTCATGAAATCGAGCTGTTTTCTATGTTTTATGTCAATCAGACGCATTTATTTAGGGGAGCTGCAGTGTTAAGATTTTTGAAGGTTGTCGATCTTGCGCTCGACGTAGACTTGGTGCTTTATGTACTTATTGTAGAGGCCTTGTCATCCCGTAATTCAGACATCAAATTACACAAATCAAGTATTTCATTATTAATCAGGCAAGTGAAAACACAAAAAGGAAATATCCATCGACAAAATCCTAGGTACATAACTAAACTTCCATAATCACAAGCACTGTCTTTTGGTACATTCTTCTCAATAGGATTTCGAGTCAAAATGTTAACATCTCGATATTTTGGACTATGATGTACAAAAAGATTAATGGAGTTTCAAACGACTTAATAGTTAGCAAACAAGATACAAATATGGAAGCCAACACTACTGACGGACTTGCAAACAATATACATAAATCGATCATTGATAATTGAGTATCATCAATAAATCGATGATACTCAATTTGGATGTGATATATAGATGATCTATCCACAATAAATTGCGTATTGGGGATACGATTAACCGTAGGAAAGGTGGGTGAAAAACTCGACAGAGAATTGTTAGCATAGTGGCCAATTCCAGCAAATTTTGGCCATTCGCGAAAGCATGCGGTGATTCCGACAGTTGAGTATAAATACTCTCGATGAATTATGTGGTTTTTTATCCTAGAAATCTTACTCACAGGCATCCAGCAATCAACGCACACGACTAATACCATGTGTTAAATTGAAGAGAGAAAAATTTAGATCTACGCAAGACTTTTTGAACCTGACTCCACATAAACCGTGTGCTAAACTCAAAAAGAGAGAAAATTAGATATATCGAATCATATAAATACAATTTACAATATGATTTTCGATTGTTTCAACCGTCTAAAGTTCTCAATGTTCTGTTGATGTATCAAAGGACGACGAGTTCTTTGGAGATTGCAAAGCAATTTACTATGTAATTCTGTCGATATAAACGATTCGATAAAAAAAAAATTTGATTAAGTCAGTGATCGTTCAATTCGCCTGCTCGAAAGTGATCAAAAGCAGAATTTCATCAAAATCATCATCATTCGAAGTACTATCATTGTGCAAGAGATTATGTTGCTCTAAAACCGATTTGTCAATGCTAACATCGTCAACATAATCATCGCCAGTAGCATTAACAGCATCGAGGTTAGTAAGCTCTTCGGCAACTACTTATATACTTAAGTCATCAAGAACCAAGGAAGCTAAAAAATAATCATTGAGTCGAATTTTTTGAAGAGTTTTCATTAAATCATCCACGGCTTGATTTAAGCTGTGCTGAATCTATTTATGTCTTGATTCAAATTTACGTTCGATACAAAAGATAGACAATTGGCTTTAACAAAACACTCTCAAATAGTATTTTACTCTATGGCATCCGACGCAGATTTCACCCAACCAAGTTCATTCCGTAGATGGATTTGATTGTTGATGGAAAACTGAGAAGAAAATGAGCTTTGAAAGATCAAATGATACCTTGATCAAGAGGTTGACATTCGCTAGTATCATTCGGAGGAAAAAAAACGTTCAAATGCACTAATCATGTATTAATCAAACTATCATTGGTCCATCCTCATTGAATTTCTTGATATTTTATTACGATATCAAAAACTCACCAAAAGAATCAATCAAAGAGGTCACAAAAGCTTTGTAAATTGAATCAACAAGATGGATGAATTAGTAGATTATTCATATTCAAAAAACACCAAATTGAGGGAGAACTTGCAAAAGATATCTTACATAATTCCAGAATACACACGAAGATATTAAACTTTGTCAAGTTTATTATGTTTAAATGTGCCACATTCTGTCGCTTTTATTCTTATCAAATATAGAGTTTTAGGTCACGTACAATATTCTACCCGAATTCGATGCGACATGAATTAGAGTTTTTGGATTTTAATCGAACCCGATCGGAAACTTTATATTATGACTCGTCTTTAGCAAAGTTCAACCACATTAGATTAAGTTTTTGCCGACTCATTAAACTGTACACAATTGTGAAAGACATCAATGGTCTCGAGAACTACAGCAATTTCAAAGTTCACGTCATCAAGATTATTTTGAATTTGATCATCCGATCTATTTTTTAGCTCTCTTACTAAATTCTCAAAATCAATTGGTTGCCATCTCCGAAAAGATGACATACGAAAACATTCGGAAAGATATTGCAAATCGTGCTGAAGGATGAAGTTTCATCAAGACGGATACAAATTCATGGTTAGCGGATTTGAACCATTAGGGATGGAGCTTTCACAAACAATACAAACAAAAATTTTGCAATGAATTTTTGAAAATTTATTGTTGGTGCAAATGCTTTGCTTGTCTCTGCATTAAAAATATTTTCTATTGCTTTTCATAACGTCGCAATGTAGAGATTATTTTCACATCTTTCTCATGAAACACAAAAATTTGCAATCGTATGTCGGTGCAATGTATGAAGATGTTTGCCATCGTTAGATCAAGTCTTAACATAAATTCAAAATCATATTCACTGTACTGTTCATTGTTCACAGTTTAGCAAGAGACTTCATTAATATAGCATTTGAAGAAAATAAAGAATTCAATATGATACCGATCAATGAATTGACTTTGGAGTGTCTAGAATTTACTTGGGAGGATGATGATGATTTTCATCAAGATTTTGACATGTCTTTTGATTTTGTTATATATAAACAAGAATCATCTCCAAAACTCTATGAGTCAACCTTTGAGATCCATAGAGAATTGGTAGATGAGAAAGATTGGAATGTAGACAATTTGTTATCTTGACAATGTAACCAAATAATTTTATATACTTAAAAATTTTATTTATATAGATTCACTAGAAGTATACTTCCTATATGCAGGGCTTAGAAGTTTAGATCCATACCTTTTAGCCTTCAAAGACATGACTTGAGAAAATTCTTCGTGCCTCCAATTCTACATTCAAGAATCTAGGTGGTTTTTTTACACAAAAGCGCCTAAATTAAGCTGATTCAATCTATTAATATAAGTATGATATATAATATATCCAATTGAATATTTAATGTGGTAAATTATAACTAGTCCAAGATGCATCTTTTTGTGAAGATATGGCAACACTCACCACTAAAAGGTGCACTTATGCCCGCCTTTAGCCACCCTTCCCCCAATTGATCCCAATGCGACACCCTCCTAAGCCCGCAGATCAATCTCCTGCTCCCCGTCGTCGCCCCGCTCCAGCTCGCCTGATCCCGATGCTCCATCCACCCTGGACCGCAGCCCGATCCAGATGCCTTCCTCGCTCTAGCTCGCCCTTGCAACCTCCTTGTTGTTTCCGTCCGTTCCCGCTATTCTTTTCAGCTCCATCCCGTTTCCGCTCGTTCCCTCACCTATATGTGCCCCCAAGATCCTTTGGGGTGATGTACTCTGTACTTTTTGGCTACTCCCCTCACAAAACTGTAAGCAATTTTGGCATACTCCCCTCTACTCCTCTTCTACTCTTCCCCGCTTATCTTCTTACTCTATTCTCCCACACTTGCATCATCAATGTTACTCCAACAAGTCAAGGTATATACAACTCTCTATGTTCTTTTAATCTTCATTCAATTGTACAATGCAAGTGCCATTTCTTTTAACTCTACATACGTGTTTATCCAATATTTTGCAATTGTAATAATTTAGAGTTTAGCATATTTTCATTTGAGTATTTTGTTCTAAATGGAAATTTGAATTGGTGTACTTGTAGAGTTTGTGTTAAGCATTGGTGTGAGAGATGGAAGAAGATGAAGACTAAACGGAGTATGATAATTTCTATCCTTCCGACTTTGAAGACGATTTAAGTGAGATGATTGGTGGAAAAATTTCTTCAAGGTGTGCATATTGGAAATTTAGGGTTTCAAGAAACTCATTTCTTGTCATCAAATGGAGAGTCGGATGAGAATGAGTATGATGTTGGTGAGGAGATTTTGGCGTATTGGGAGGAAATGTTAGAGTAAAATGTGGAGCATGTCAACATTGGAGCTTCAACATCTTCATCAATTTTTGAAGACATTCCTATTGAAACATTCCCCAAGTATATGCACTTCAATCTCGAATCTCTTGCACTCATGATTGATTGTATAAGAATATGAGATTTTCACTCATATCAATAAATTCATGATACAATTTTTTTCTTTTGTTCCCTCTCTAATCTTCACCCACAAAAATGTGGAATCTCTTACAATTGAGAGGTGACAAAAGCTTTAAGAAAGATTAAAGGTTGTAGAAATTTTAAATGGATTTGTTTTATTCTCTTTGAATGACACAAAGAGTAGACAAATTCAGCCAATAGAATCTTTGCGTTGCATTTCACATGGAAGACACATTGACAAAAATGGAAAATATTTGTTATTCTTGACAACAAATGTCAACATGACAACAAATGTCATTCTTATTCAATAGAATACGGATAGCTATGTGGGAGAAATTCAAACCTCATTCATACAAAATTATATGAACTCTTGTGATGTATGCCAAGAGAATAAAATGTGAAATGAGATAGTGAAGGTTCCATTGGAGGATTTGAGTGCAACTATAGATGCACTTTGCACACAGTACATTGTGTTAAGAAGGCGTTTAAAATGCAAAGTAGGGAAAACCATACCCGTGATTTATTACCGTTATCATCGTGGACAAAACAAAACCCGTACTCATAGGAGAACGGTTGATGTGCTATAGAAAGATTTTGTACTATCAACCGTATGCACCCAAGAATGAGTACCCCAAGAAGAGACCATTTGTGATAGTTATACAAGATGATTTCATGCAAAAATCGACCTTACGGTTTTCAAATAATAATTCTTAGGCCTTGGAATCTACATTCAAAACAAACCAATACGGTTTATCTCTTTATGCGGCAATTGTATCAAACCAAGATGGAATTGGATTTCTGGTTTTTTACATGCTTTATTGCAATGACGTTAAAGAGGTACATGAGTATCTTGCTATAGAGATAGCATTTTCCCATGTGTTTGAATCTTTAGTATATGTTACACCCTCCACAATCATCATTGACAAACACAAACTATCTTCGAATGTCATTCAAAGGATTGTGAGCAATGATGTTCATTGGCTGGATTTATAAATAGGGTACCAAGACACAAGTTGGTGGACAAATTCTATTGTGTCACTTCCATGTTATGAAGTCATGAAGTGAAAACTTGTCAATCAAGGTATCTAATGAGTACAAGTATCAGATGTGGAGGGCTTTACATGTTCTAATGTTTTGCTTCAATGATGACCATTTTGATAAGAATTTAAGAAGATTTTGTGTTGAGTTTCAACACATCCCGACCTTTGTCAAATATGTGATTTTTGGATATGCCAAAATTACTTGTACTTGAAGAAGGTTGTGACCCCGATTTAGGAGATTATTTGCTTATGGAGATATAGATACAACTAACCATATTGAAAGACATTGGGAGTTGATTAAATACACTCTCTTACAAGAAAAAGTGAACCGGTACCTCCGAGACCTTATTGTGACAATTGTTGGTAGTGCCAAAGATGGCACTTGTGTGGGCCAACTCACATTATTGAGTCAATACAAAATGACTCAACGTTTGAGTAAGTTACTCATTTTTGTATATTATTCTATGTTTATTTTATTGTGTTCAATTTTATTTTATTTTAAAATATATTTTGAACAGGAGGCTAAGTTTAAACTTATTTTTTGAATTTGTAGGTGAGTTGGAACGATACAACGGGAAAGGGAATGAAAAGGTTCATAGACGTCGATTGTAAGGAGAAGAACGAATTTTGAAGTCTTATCAATCTTGTCTTATAGATGTCTTAAAGATGGTTAACGAGGAACATCTATTCTTTCATGTCAAGAGTGAGACTTCTACTAAGTTATGGTATAGCGTTTAATTGAAATCACATTATTCTGATTATCTTGATATTATATCCACTTGCAAACACATACTTGGTGTGCAATCTATTGTGAATGTATTTTTTGAAGTACTCAAAGAAAGTGAAGTGGTTGAGTAACCATTGACTCCACAAATCAATATGGAAGACATGGAGGTTATGACTCCAACTCAACCGGATGTATCAAGGGAGTAGGCTATTTCGATTGGTGTAATGCATGAGAAGACGTTCAACATGGTACGTGAAATCAAATTACTATGTCAAATAGCTCTTTATGATGACAATGAAGACGATATAAAAGCAAAAATTTCAAACCATTTAAGCTTGTTTTGGCACATTATTGGAGACTTCAAATTTTGAAACGCCCAATACAATTACTCTTCTCCTCCGAGGTTCTATTGCTTCCATCCAATAGAACGTGAAGCGAACGAGAATGGGACATGAGAAAAAGCATAAGATTTTGGAAGTTGGTCAAACAAGTGCTCCACGCCCCCCTTTGAAGCGCTATTCACATGTACTTCTTTCACGATCCAAGCAAAAAAAGATATTTTTTCATAAGCTTCCCAAAGTCACTTGTGATATTTGTACTACAAAAACGTTGCTACAGACGGAGTAGCAAATTATACTTTTTGTAAAAATTATGACCATAAGATTTGTGTGAAGTAAAGTTTATGGTTTGAATTTTTTCATTGATTTTGTTATCATTTTGTAAGTTTACGTTTGTGTAATCCTTCATTATGAGTTAACTCATGATTCTCCATCATGATAATACATTAATAGATTTACTTAAATGTAAAAGTTGAAGAGAAATAAGAAGAAAAGAGGGCTTTGGAAAAAAATGAGTTCTTTGTTTTATTGTTTTATTTTGGAATAAAAAGAGAGGAGTCCCCAAATATACTTGTGAATAGAGTAGAAAAAAATGGAGAATACATCACCCCAATGTTGACAGTAGGGGCATTGCGGCGAGAACTCGCAGGAACGAGATGGGCATTGAATGCTCCCGAAGGAGGCCTCGGGGGCGTGGCCCTGTGGGGAAGGGAGGCCGCGAGGGAGTAGCCTATGGTTGAGCTGGAGCGGGGCGGCCCTCCCTGCTCCAAGCGGGAGGTCGGGCTGCGAAACTTTCGCGCCCCGCGTTTGCAGGTTGGCATTGTAGTGGGGAAGATATGAATTTGCCTTCCTGTTATCAACTCTTCCTTTCTGTGGCTCTTTGGTTTGTTGCAGGCATTTTGTCTTCTATGCCACAAGCAAGCGGGCGGGCAGATATTTCGAGGAACACCTGCTCGCCCCAAATGTAAAATGAAATGGTGTGTGGAGTATACAAAGCATGTGGTATTCAATTCGAGCGACTGACCGCCTCCATAAAATCTGAGCAGGCATGGGGTTTGAGATGAACCACCCAAACAAAGCAAAACAGACGTAACACATTGTGAAACACTCAACGAGCGTGAGCGACAATGCGTTCGAGCCATGGGAAGAACGTGTATAAGATCCAGGCTAACGCCAGACGTGATATTATTAAGTGGACAACATGCGAGACTCTGATCCTTGTGCTGGTGGTGCCGTATCGATCTATCTATATCACCTCTAAGACAGGTGGGGGTATCGAACAGAACAAGTGATATTTACAGTTGTTACTGGTCCTATACTCTCTCTCTCTCTCGCTGTGCTCTCGGTCGGTCGGGAGGTATCACCGGATTAAATTCCAATTAGATTACAATGAGCCATCAGCAATAATGGCTCTGTCGAGATCTCCAATCCATGAACATTATGTTTCTATCGATCTACACAATTTACACTAAGCAGCTGCATTTGTACATAGTAAGTCTATCCTGGTTTCATCGTGAAAGACGTCTTCGCTCCCTGACGTGTAAAGAGTGACGTGGATGTTCTAAGCGCTGATGGTGTCTCGTCCCATCCACTTATCAACGCACAGCATAAGAAGCTCTTTCTGTCGCATGATCCTCCTGTTCTCGGTGAATCAGCCAAAGGTTCTGCCATTTCCTTGACCAGCTTCCGTTTTCTCTTCTCTGCTCTGTAAGCTTGTGAGTGTGTGACTCCCCTTGTAGAGAATGAAATAAGCCGAAGAATAAGCACCTTCTCCACTCTTTAGTTGACTAGCGACGAATGACAGTTAGGTTCGGTAAGGAAGATGACTGAAGCATGTTTACTGCATCTTGGCTGACTTTGCACGAATGTAGTGCCAGGGAGGTCAAATTGCTCAAGTGTCGTAGGTGCTGCAGCCCTGCGTTGGTGATACGCGAGTTGTTTACGTTCAATGACACTAATGAGGTCATGCCTGCGTGCCCACAGCTCTCAAATGTCAACGACGTTAACCAATCCACATCGTGATAAGCAGCCACGATGGTACCTTCATCCACAGAGAGCAAACATCCAATATTTGACTGCTCTTCTGAAGAGCTCTGTCCCTTCAGATTACGGACTTAAGGTCGGAACTTTCAGCCGGCTAAATGTAATAACAAATGATTTCTGAGAACGTGTCAATAGCTAAGAAGCGTCAATAGCTAAGAAGCGTCAATAGCTAAGAAGCGTCAATAGCTAAGAAGCGGCACAGAAACACGCCTACATGTTTTCCGGACAGATAAAGGCACTCCATCACTTAGAATACTTCAAGTCAAGCATAGCATAGCAGCACAGATCTTCACAATGGAACAACTCACCGTTTACCATGAGCCCGAGGTCTTACATCTTCAGGCTATATGGGAGGCACTAATGAGGACAATATATTTTAAAGTAATTGACAACTACAACACTTGGGGCCATCTACTGGAGAAACATAGTAGAAACACAAAAATCATCAACCTACGGCTCTTCTCAACGAACACAGACAGTTCACAGAAGAAAGTCACGTTGACGTATTTAAGTTAGAAGCGTTAACTGAATCATGGCCACAACAAGGAGTTCCATTATAGTAGCAGGGGAGGACTTTAGTGAATCAGTTTAAAGCTTTACGGTATGTAATACAAAATGGAATGAATGAATGGAAAAGAGACGCACCGGAAAGAAACTGCAGTGCGTGGTCTGTCAAATGAGTATTCTGGGAAAGATTCAGTGAGGTAAGGGACGTTAAGTCCTTGATGTTCCTCACACCTGCATCTGTAATACTTCCATTGCATAGCTCCAGAGACTGTAGCCTCTTGAAATCTGACAGAGGACTCCCAACAGATCGATCAGAATGTAAATTGAGATTTCCGTCGATTAAGTTTCAAAATTTCTAAAGCCTGATTAAGGGGCTTGATACTTCAGGGTAGCCAGCTATGTATTACGTATACACCGACGGTGAGATATCTTGTTAGATTGGAAAAAACATACGCGCTGTGGATCATGCAGTCAGTGCAAATTTACTCACGCTTCAGATATGGTGTGCCTTGGTCTGTAATTCGGGCCCCAAACATATCCAAGCTCGTCAGATTCGTCAAACCTGGAAGAAATTCCATGGCAAATAAGTCAACACAAGCTGAGTTGGACTAAGATCCAGCTAAAAATGACTGAATAGAGAAACTCTTACAATTGATGTTGGCAGCATGTTCCTGGGTGATAAGCCCGTAAAAACCTCAACCACCTTGGTATCTCAGAGGACTGAGCACATTCCATTATACATAGTCAGCCGTCAATCAAAACAAAAGAAATTGTCTAACTCACTTGTTAGGCCCATTAGGCCGTTGTCTGTAATCTGCCTTGAGTCGAGGTTCAGTGATGTGAGTGATGTGATTCCTGATATCCTTCTTAGTCCACTATCCGTCACTGAGGTGAAAGACAGATTAAGACTTTCCAGCTTGTTCAAACCT
The DNA here is from genome assembly GCA_037833965.1 of Marchantia polymorpha subsp. ruderalis. Classification (NCBI taxonomy): domain Eukaryota; kingdom Viridiplantae; phylum Streptophyta; class Marchantiopsida; order Marchantiales; family Marchantiaceae; genus Marchantia; species Marchantia polymorpha. Next base: position 18,170,767 of record AP031355.1, read on the forward strand.
ATGTCGATACATTACAAGTTAGCTGTTAAGAAAGTCTTCTGACATTGAACCATGTCCGTGTGTCAACATCCTCTGTAATTTGACAGAGGATGTTGACACACCCTCTGTCAAATTTCACGAAAGTGTAGTGATAGATTCAGAAAACTCACTCAATAACCGAAAAGAGCAGAAGTTGAGCTATGCCTTCTTGATTGAAGAAACATACTGTCAAACACTTGTACAGTTACACTCTGGAGCTATTGCCTTCCCTTACTAATATACAAAAAGGTCTTGCTAAAAACAACCTTTCAACGGACAATATTGCCATATTAACCCATCTATGATGAAAAGAAACGAAACTGGACATGCTGAGAAGATTTTTTTCAGAAACTATTCATGCCACAAACACGGCTCCGTCGAGCACCTGAAAGATGTTGAAGTCCCGAGTTGCCGACCTGAGTGTCTGAAAGGTCCAACTGACGAAGATTACGAAGACCTGTTTGGACCAAACGAAGAGTCAGGCCATTACGGGCTGCGTCAAGCATGATCTGAATGACATGTCACCTTACATGTCATTCACATGTCAACGAGGAAATGCTACTATCTAGAGCAGTCAAGCATACCACGAACACAGCTGAAGAATGTGAGTTTATTCAGACCTTTGAAGTGCTGAACTCCGAAATCTCCAACTTTGCATGAATCCAAGTTTAAAGACTCCAGATTGCTCAAACCTGCGCGTGGAGTTTTGACTATGACATTTAGACTAACTGTGGTCAACATCGGCAACACATATCTTATACAAAACTTCAAACAAGACGACCACGTTTGATCTACACGTGAACTAAGTCTCCAAAAGTTCTGAAATGCACTGGAAAAGTAAAAGACTTTCCTCGGAGACTCAGCCATACCTCTTAGGAAAGTAGCACCAATATCTGTTATTTCGGTGTATCCCATATCCAGGTGTTTTAAATTCACAAGTCCTGCTTTGAGTGAACAACAAAGCATAAGAATTTGCGTAAATTAGCTCGGGAAAACTTCTATGTATTGCGAAGATAGAGCACAAAGAAGGGGCTGTCCAATTTAGCGACTCATCTACATTTACATCAATCTTCACATCAACAGAAGTTGAGAGTAAGATCAAAAGGCCATAACGAAGTTGAAATGAATTCGCTTTTCACCTTACCTTCCATTTTCCTCACACCTGTATCTGTAACGCGGCAATGTTTGACGTTGAGAGTGGACAAAGACTTCAGGCCTGAGAAACACAATAAATATCCATGGTAAGGATTTCCAATTTCAGGCCATGGAATCGTATGATAAAATATGATTCACGGTTTAAAATAATATCAGCCATCCTGGTTTCGACACATATCGGTAACTTATTGCCCTATCAACTCTCAAAAAACTGGAACTACTCACTTATTTTGAGATACGCTAGTAAACTCCGATAACATTTCTTACCAGCCAGAGTATCCATGCATGCCGCAGTAACAGGACACCCTTCCATACAGAGCGTCCGAAGTTTCGTCAATCCTGGATAAAAGATATGATTAGCCATCAGTCTTGTATGTAATGCGAATAGTTTAGAGCCAGGAAAATCTTGAGGCTTGTGTTTTTGTCTTCTTTCAATGATCGACTTCACAATAAATGTGTGATTCAGAATTCTGACTGGTATTGTTACTTCAGATTCCCAGTCGGTTACTTCTACCACCGCTCACCAATGAGCGCTGGTAGAAGTCTGTCTGATATTTGTTGATGCTTCTAGCATGCTCTGTCGTAAAACTGACATCAATCAGGTCAAAGAAATTACACACTGAACACCAACAATGGCGAGTCTATGCTCGACGAAGCCTGCTGAGTTTCAAGGTGTGGTAAGGACCTCTCAGAGCTAAAATGCCGTTGTCATTCACTCTGCTCCGAGAAATCTGCAGTTCTTCCAGGTCGGTGAAACCTGTCATGGAAAACGGGTGGAACATATTCATAACACACTAATTCAGAAACTCTCATGTTCATTCGTTGATTTTGATAAATAACATTGATTCATATGTTCCATGGCCAAATGAAGTGGGAAACAGCTTGTGTAAAAGGGTCAGGTAGTCTACAAGCGGGGATAAACCCTGAAACAAACTCCCTACGAAAAGGCAGTTCTGGTCGCACCAAAGACAGAAGAGTTGATCACAATGAACAAATGTAATAGACTCAGCTAATGGTATCTTGACGAATTGCTAATATGTAGCAGGTTCTCCCTTCATCTTTACTGAATTTCAGAAAAATTGTTGAAAATCAAAATGTTCCACTTTTATTACAACACCAAGAGTCTGAGAGCAACAGACAGGTTAGTATAAATACCTGCCACTGCCCTTATGTCCGCATTGTTGATATTTATACACCATCCAACATTTAGACTCTTCAGCTTTGTCAACCCTTCAAATTGTAGGAGAAGGAAACTTAGTAATTGGTCCACAATGTGGGCAAGCATATAGAGCAAATAAGCTGAGGTCTGCCTCAGCTTATTTGCATGGAACCTCAAGAGATATTAAGCCTCACTGAAGAAGGTAAGTAGGTAGAACCAAATAATGGTGAAGGTTCACATACCCTTCAGATGAGCAAGACCTCCATGTATTTTCGGACACTTCTCCAGATCCAGACTTGTTAGATTGACAAGCTCAGACAGATGGGTCATTGCAGCAGCCGTTATGAGATTACTGTTTCGGAAACTTAGGGTTGTCAAGTTGGTTAGACCTGTGACAAAAGGAAATGCAGTATTAAAAACTCCGTTCAGATGGCTCGGGTGTCTAGCATAACCTACTACGTATTGTATATCAACTAAGAATCTAATAAAGGAGGAAGCAATGTCTACAATCAAGTCTAGAATCGCAAGACTCATGTAAGAATCATTTTTCAGGTCAAACCAATGATGAGATTCAGCTACATCCAAAGACTGCTTTAGAATTTTTCATATTTAGACAAAATAAACAAAAATAGAGATAGTGAAATAACTTGACCAAATGTGATGTATCTACTAAGTTGTTCCATATCATGCAGAACGAGACTAGGTGCTATCTACAAGGTCACGATGTAAGCTTCCTAAGGAGTTGAAACATTGAATTCTACAGCCCTCCCAAGCGAGGGCTGCGATGGACTTTTAAGATAACAGAAGTATCTGAAAGAGTAAAAAACCTCAAACATCTTGAAAGAAGAAAGAATGAAAGTGTGTACATAATCTGTGCTCATAGGCAATTTAGTGTCATCGCATGGATTCCATAGATCCCGTGCCCTGGCCCAGCGCTACATAATATAAAGGGGTAAATAAACACATGTATGAATTGGGATTATTTAAATATAGAGTGGAGATCATCATAATAGTTATAAATCATGGTACCCTTCTAAAGAAAAGGAGCTGGAAAGCGCATAGTGATCATCAACACATGCAGTTGATGGCAAGTACGGATAAACGAGACGGATTCAAAGTTGCAAAAGCCAACTCACAAATTGCAACAGATAATCAAATAGAGATAAATTCCAAAATGTCGAGGATCTATCCTAGTGGAAAATCATTCAACTCGATTCCGTAAGGACTGAGCGAGAGTAAATCCGGATACATCACATGTCTCACGCATCTATTGAATACCTCGTGTATAATGCCTGATAGCCTTCACAATGAGGATAGAGGTGGAGATGATCTGAGAGATTTCACACACGTACCAGACCTTTGATTCGCAGGGAGCTGGTCTATAAGAGGATTTAAATATTTAATATGCTCTTCATATAGTCCATCGAAAAATGTCGATAGAAACTTCATGACCCTTACGATTTTGAGAGTCAACTGGACTTCAGGACGAAGGATGAACATGATCACCAAAACGCAATTGCAAGTCACATTGTTGGCCAAGCGAGTAAATGGTGACAACAGAGAAAACAAACCGTCGGGATTCACACCAGAGCAGAGCATGCAAATTCTGGACAATATGATGTAATGAACAGAAGATGTTACAATTACATTATGACCTTACCTATAAGCATTCGTACTTGATTAGAAGAAATTCACACACCATTCATCCTCCACATTGAAATGGAATATCGTTTTTAATTAACTTAGCATTACAGATGAGACGACTCAGACATCACATGACCACATAGTGGACCTCCAGAGGAATTAATGGGAAGCTCAAAGACAACTGTTAGTCAATAGCAGTAAAAATCTAACTATGACTAGTAGGCAGCAATCAATTTGTGGGAAAAAGACGTCACAACCGGAAATGCAAAAATGCACAGCGATAGCACTGAGGGTTATAGCACAAGTTTAGCCAAGATCCTACCGTACTACAAACTATGACTCCAAACGACTGATATATGTGATGAAATGTTGTTGATTATCAGCTCGATCTCATCAGGATTGTGGTAGTGTCCAACTGTGTTTACCACATGGATGATGGGACTTGTTTTTAGAAGACGCTGCGTGGGCATTCCGTCTGCACTTCAAGCATCTGACTAGGTCTGACTACCTCGATTAATAGCAATTCAGATAGTGGCCATTCACTACGGGGCGAACAATGTTGCCATCCACAGAGCGACCTCACGACGACAACGAATACAAGTGATGCCAACATTTGTCACACGTTATCGCGATGGTACAACTACGTGACATCCATCACACAAATACTTCAGAAGATATTATGTGAAAATGTGCATCACCTGTAAATGTTGTGCATGCGATATCAGATATCTGCAAACAGTAATTCATACACAAGGCCTCCAAGTTCCAACACCCTTTTATGAAGGAAAATCCTTCATCTGAAATGGGTGCACTTGAAATATCCAACGCTAGCAAAGACTCCCCTTGTTTTCCGATAACCTCCATCCAGCTGTCGTCCACTCCGGCATAATCTCCAAGATGTATATCCTGCGTTATAACAAAAAACATACGCATGTCTCAGAACACCCATGAACATACTTACAGCTGGAGTAACTGTGGTGTTGAACAGCCAAACTAAAGTAGCACTATGAACATAACCGTGAAATGTGAGAGAAGAAAGACATGGGCGTTGCACATGGATTTAGTGCAACCACATCATATTCTGCAAACAATGATTGATGGATTCTGATTGCATCAGGATTCTAGAAAGTGGCGGATTGTATCCTTTTCCTGGTGAGAAACAGTTTGCATGCTAGCCTCAATGTGTAGCTTCCTGCAGGTGTCGCTTGCATCCATATATACATTTCCAGTAAAATCCTACACGGTTGAAAATCGTACACGAGGAAGCAGCGTAGTTGACCACTTTATTATGTCCTTTAGTTCGCTGCCAAACATAAATAGTAAGTACATTTTACTTTCAAATCAGTACGTATAACACAAGATTACGTTTTGGAGAAGAGCACCTGAAGAGCACACTCTGAAAACAATACGAAGTTTTGACCAGTGAGTTGTTGGCGGCGAACAAGCTCATTGAATACTTGTTGGCTGAGATCTCTCGGCAAAGTGGCCAAGGATCTATACCTTCCAATGTTCTGCAACAACAGGATCGTATTATGGGGATTAGGCAATGCATGATGAGTAAGTCATCCGGTCTATCCGCAGACTGAATGAAAAGATTCAACTGCACAGACATCGAAAGGTCCGGCAACTTGAAAAAATTCCATAAGCCATTGCAAATGTTCACCTCAAACCGATCAAGTACCTGGCATGTATGCCGTACAGCTATGTCCAACAGGGTCGGGTGTTCTCCGGCCTTCAGTACCAATTCCTGTTCATTTCCAAAGCTGGGCTGCTTCACGGGCCACCTCAAGCTTATGTTTCTGCTCAAGCCTCCTGATACCTCAGACTGCGAATCGAGTCCCTCAATTTCTAGTTGATCTCTCCTCCTAGAGCATGCGCTCCCCATTTTGACGTTCAGCTCACAACCGGCGTAAGTGCGTAAATTATGTGGATGTTCGACTCCTTCTGCAATACGAGTCTGCTCATCAATCCCATGCTCGGAAGTCCAGGCTCCGCAATTCGATCCCGAGTCAATTCAAACAGGATGCTGATGTTTGCCCACTCGTCCTTCCATGATCGAGCGCTACCAGCAGAGGAGGTCCATCTGGGCGATCTAACTTCGGAATAGACATCACACAAAAAAGGAGAAGCAGGAAATTGAGGTGGTCCTACTTACCCCAAGTTTACATGCACCAACAGAAGAGGTAGAAACCTCTTGGTCACAATTGTAACCGCTATGCCACGGAATGTTCCTTGCTTTCACCACCGGAGTTACGATAGAGCGAAGTAGTTATCTTGTGCTTTACGGCGTCGTACAATCAAACCACAAGTCGCTCCTGGCAACATAGAGCTGCTCCGTTAGTTGGATATCCTCGTCAATGCTCGCGAAAGTGCGTTCAGTCATACATCTCCTCGTTGCATTTCCAAGTTTGAAGCCCCGGTCACGAGATGAACAACCTGTTAATTGGAGTAGCTAGCATCTCAATCTTGAAACTCGAGAAGGGGCCGCGGTGACGGATGAGCCCCTTCGAATCACTGAGCACCTCTGCCATGGCGGGATATGCCCTGCAGCCACACAACACAAGACACGAACCCTTCAGACATATTTAATTATTGAAACAAAGTCCGATCACGGACGTAAACCCTCCCAGCGTACAGCCGAAGAATTGCCGCCAACGACGTCATGCCGAGATTTGCTCACAGTACCAGGAGAATTCAGCTGAATTGACCGGTAATTGCAGCTGAAAGTGCAAACACATCCGAGATCAATCAATCAATCGTGCTACACATGCGGATGGACCTCGGCCGAGACCAAGCACGTGACGGTCACGGGAGACCACCGCATCGCCTCGCTTCTTTCCTCGGGTCTCGGTACGGCAGAGTCGGGTAATTCTCTGCCACGTCTGAGAGGAGAGGCCTGCGCTAGAGCGACGAATCTGACCATCCCCCGACGGTTCTGTGCAGGAGCGGAGGGCAGCAAGGAGCCCAATTCCACGAGCTAGATGTCCTCATACGCTCAAGATGATCCGCCTTCGAGGATTCACGAGAGCGCAGCCATGCCATCATCCGGCACCATCGGCACGAATGGAATCAGAGCCCTGTGAACTCGTATCGTGCCTGGGAGTCGAAAACCTCGGCAGGCATCGACGCCAACTGGCCTGCAAAGCGAAATTGATGTTTCTTCTCGGAGAATCAGAGCAAGTCATGAATCTCGGAAGGCAAGACGGATCGACGGAGGAGCTCAAGACGAGGGCGACCTCTTGCCGTCGAGGCAAAGCGTCAGCAGGGGACAGGCTTCAAAATCCACGGAGCACAACAACCTGCACCAGAATTTGCTTCGATCACGTCCCACAGACAATCCGCACGCCTCAATTCGACACCGCAGACCAGAGCACTCACTTGCAGGCCATCAAACACGAGGCCAATTCCACGCGAGCCCGAGCAAATCCGAGCCCCTCCACACGACGAACGCGATTCCGGCACCTGCACCCTCATGCGGCAATCGCTGCCGCGGCTGCTGCATGCATGCAGGCCTCTAGAGCTTCCTCTCCCTCCACTCCACTCCACCATCCCATCTCACACACACGAGACGACTACACACGCACAAAGCCCGAGAACTCAATTCGGATCAAATTCGCAGTCAATTACCGTCGCTCGCGAAATCTGCACACGCATAGAAGAATTGGCGCCGCGCCTCCACTCGCCCGATCCCAGCTGCGCACCTTCCCACAGGCCCTCCCTCAGGCCGGAATCAGATGAGAGCAATGATCCGCCGCCAGCGAGCGATCTCCCCGCTCTGCAACCAGCTGCTGCGGGGCAATGGAACCGCGCCTCTCCTGCGCTGCTGCATGTGCCGCCACGTTGCCGCTCCTCTCGTCTCCTCCGAACGAACTCGATGCTCGCCCCCTCCCCTTCCTCCTCTGATCCAATTCTCTAGGGCCGTTGGCCGCCCGCGCCCGTCTTTCCTTTTCCTTTGCTCTCCTTCGCTTGCCTTTGCTTCCAGGCCGAGCTTCCACCGCCGCGCTGTCGTGCTCCTCTCGCTCTCGCTCTCAACGCTCGCGCTCCTGCTGCTGCTGCTGCTGAAGGGTGTCAGATCAGATCTTGCACGGCCTCGTTCTCCCACTTCATCTTCTGTTGCTGTGCCAGAGAGAAGCAGAGAATATTTGTAGCAGGAGATTTGGCTCACCCGCCAGCCCGTCCGCCCGCCCGCTGCTCCGGACATATTCAATGCCGCGAGCAAGCCAGCACCGGCACCGGCCGCAGCCGCAGCCGCGGAGAGCCGGATATCGGGTCACTGTTTTGCAATCGCGGGCGTCGTCGTCGTCGTCGTAGTCCCTCTCCTCTTCGGCAGGCCACGACTCTTCTTCCTCGCCGCCTCGGCGTCCGCGTCCGTGTCCGTACCCTCCCTCGGTCCCGCTTTCTATTTCCCGTCCGAATTTCCCGGCCGTGCCGTCCATCCGTCCGTCCAGCAGGGTCGGTCCGTCGACTTGCTGCCGCGGGTTCTACGACGAGTCGGACTTCCTCCGGTACATTGGACCGCAGATTCCACTTCGTCCCGTCTTGCCTTCGCCAGGTCAGCAGAGTACACTACAGTGCGTCTCGCAGGCGGCAGATGTTCGAATTCCGAGTTTCGAATTCCTTATCCAATCTTGTCCTATTCGCGGCCTCAGATCATCGATCTCGCACCGTACGTATTCGCAACGCTCCGCCATTGCTGGCGTCATCGGTCCGTCTGTTACTCGAGCAGTACCGAACCCTTCGCCATTTCCAGGCCTCTCTATATAGAGAACTTCCCGTACTCTTCGTATTTCAATAACCATCAAAACAAAATACGGAGTATACTACAAATTTCTCGTATTTTCTTCAATCATGTTTGAATTTGTTCTAATCTTTCAAGAGACATGGGTGTTATTTTTTATATGTGAATATCCTTTTCATTTTTTAACATTGTAAAATCGTTTTACAAGGTGGCAGTGACGGGAAATGTACATGCTACTATTCCACGAATAAACCTATCGTTAATGCTTGAATAGTCCAAGCTTCACTAAAATCACATCAAATTTGATTAAGTCATTACGAAGTAGATGTTTACGGTGCACAAAGACCACACGCTATGTGTGTTCACTCACTATTTTAATAATGTACATTTGTTGCCAAAAAAACTTACAAACGATCTTGATTTTTCAGAACTACGTCCCATCGGTTTCAAAACTGCAAGTTGATGAGATTAGAAAGGAGTCAAAATGTTGTAACTCGCCGTCAAGTGTAGGTTCGAACTTGCTTAGATTAGATTGCAAAGTGCTTCCGAAACATGCAGAACTTCACGATAATCCAACCAATCAATTTTAAGTGTTCTTCACGTCCAAAACAAACATGACCGACAGCAACCACTTCAGACGATCGAGTATCACGACTTGTAATGCAGAGACCATACTGTAACAAGTGTTTCGGTTGAAACGGAGTTTTGCGAACTCCAACTTTGCAACGGGTTACAAAGCGACCAGTGGAATCCAGCTGACTTCAGGAAGTAAATTACCAAGCGAGCTCCTTTTAAACCAAAACAACTATTTAAAAGCTTTTAACAACCAGAAACCGTGTGACTGAACTAGAATGTTAAACTTTTATCACTCTCTAGTTACGTCACGAAGATCTGGAAATTCGTAACTTCTTGAAAACCAAATACAGAATATGCGGAAATCCATTGACGGATTTACGTATTTAGATTTAGAGAGGACTGGCCATTTCTCACCTTGATGTGTGTCCTTGATCGTCCTTCTCGAGCTTGCGACGAGCAGCGACTCACAACATCGATATGGAAGAAGGAGACGAAGAAAATTAGCGCCCCGAACTTTTTTGATACAGATTTTTTGTGGCCCATCGAACACCACGGATTGTATCAATGCATGGAAGCTTGTACGAAATGTGGACCTTTGGCAAAACGGAAACTGCGTTCGTTTCCGCGTCGTACACATGGCGGTGAGACCATCATAATCGTGCGGTTCTCGACTTGATGCTAATACGACTTTTCATTCGTCATGTTTTTGGGGTTCTCTTTCTTCGGACCCGGGCGGTTGCTAACCCTCCTTCGGTTCACTTTACGACCACGACAAAAGCTTCCATTGTTTCTCTCCGGAAGAGATAATCGAACGTCGATGTGTGGACAAATGATGGATTTCTCGCTCACTGCCCTCTCTTTGATCATAGTCACTCTATTGCACCGATATGAGAAATCTTTTAAGAACATAGCGTGCAAGTCATATAAGTGGCTTACAACGTTGCGCAAAAATTTTGAGCATTATGTGAGTTCACATTATCCACTATCCTATCTCTCTCTCTTTCTCCTCGCTAATTCTTTTGTTATGGAGGATAAGCTGTTTTCTTTTATTTGCTCGATCACATACTTTCCAGGGATTCATGTTGACGATTCGACTTTCCCTACACACTCGATGTTGGATTTTTGATGTCGCAAATATTTTTTTGTCAAGGAGGTATCTGACAATCTTATAATCTTATTACTGACATTCCTGTGTTAATTATTTTTTCACAACTCATGCAACACGAGTCAACTTTTCTGCTGGTTTGACGTGATTTCCCTGTTATGTCGTCCAACTCGGTCAAGCAAAGACCTCAGTGAACACGATGACCACATGATCTCTAACCTTTCCACGGTGTACTCTTATGGAGTCTCCTCTCTGACGAGGAAAGGCGTAAGCAACCAACAAGCATATCAAATCATTTTGTCCTCAGAACCATCTTGTGTCTGATCATCCTCAGAACTTACTTCTACGAGTCATCTGCTAAAACAATTGTTTTCTTAAGTTACTTCTTGTCGTTTTCTGATACTGTACTAATGTTGGGAAAAGGCTACGGCCGGAATATAAGGAATCCTTGTGTGCAAAGGACTCAAACGCAGAGCGATCAGAGAAGTGTTTCTCAAGTTTGAAGTACCATGTTTCTTACTCTAACGCAACCATGGAGTAAAATTGACAGCAATCTCGGTTTCAAGTAGTTCTGTAACCGATTTTTTTCCGAATCCAGCACACCATGCTTGCTAGTCCAGACCCCTTTTATATTATCCTTGAATTCACAATAAATCGATCGCTAGAATGCAATAGTACCAGGTTCCAAACGTGTCAAGTCGTTCGATCCTCTCTACTCGTACAGGGTAAAGGAAAGGGACCACATACCGTTTGACAGCAGTCGGTACCTGGATGTGAGACATACACCGAGCCACCGACTGGAGTCACCGCTTCAAAGCCGAGCTTCGTGAATGGCTGATGCAGATGAAACAGGAGGAGCAGGTTCGGAAAAGAATTATCCATTCTATGAGTTATTGTGAGTGCTTCCACCCGGTGACTGGATGCACACGTACCACAACAGTCAGATATATGATTGTCCTTGACCTAAATCAGGACTTCTGCACCACCAGACTGCAACCTCATCACCAGACAACTGGAGACAAGTGCTATCATTGTCCTTCTCCTTATCTTCTAGACACTCCTACCCTTACTACGTCCCCGTCCTACAATAATCTTAGGAAAGGCTCTCCTCGACCCTTCGGATTTTTCCTCTACGGTATTGTCCCAAAGACTATATACTAGAGTATGCGAAGTAATACAGGTATACAGATTCATACTTTGTCTGTTCAGACCAGAAATACTGAAACTATTGATGTTATCGCTTCGTGAATGTCAGTAAATCTGCAGTAACCAGGAACTATTTTGCAGTAGCGCTTTCCCTTACTTTGTAACACAAGATTGTCAATAATAGAAGGCGGGGCCAAGAGGATTGTAATAGCAAGTATCATCGTCGAGTTTGGAGCCCTCTCCAGAACTTGCGTTCGCATCAGAAAACACAGCTATGCCACTACTCATTGGACAAAGTATGGGCCACATGGATTAAAAAAAGTTCACAACATTAGAAGACCGCAATGGAAAAAGAGAAATACTGTCAATAGTTTGCCGTGGAACTAGTTTTGGAGGCACAACCTGAAAGGCATGCTTAATTCGCATTCTTCCATACGAGGCATGCCCATATGTAGGAACAAATTTAAACGTATTTTTCTGAGCTTTTCAGCATTATTACTTCTAAGAATGCTTTATTTTCACATAAGTATATTTTTTATACATCAAATATACATATTCTGATACGGGCATGAGTCATGCCTTTTGACCTTGGAAGGGGGCACGGGCATGCCTTGAAAATTTTGGTTGTGCCTCCAACCCTACGTGGAACCGTCAGGAGAGTGACCATATGTGTGAAATGAGAGGTAAAGTTACAATGGTTGTCCATTAAAAAGTCAAACGTGCCATCATAAAATTCTATCCGCTTACTCTGGAAGGCCTTGCTCCTACAAACTTCGTCGTACTTTTCAGTCTGACTGACGAAAATCGGTCTCCAAACACAGCTTTAAGAAAGTCTTATTTGTTCCTCAACTGGGTGCTAATAAATGCATAGAGAACAGTTTCTGCAGGAAAGGTCGCCTCAGGGCACAGGAATGAGCACTACCCTCAACACAGACGATTCTCTTCGGATACGTCTCGAAAGACATCAAATACGAACACATGATCATGCGACGCTGGATTCTCGAGGAGGTGCGGAACTCGATCGTAATCCCCACGCGGCAATCGAGACATCGAGCTTCACTGGACCGAAATCCGAAGCAGAACTCCGCCAGCCGGGACTCGGCTCGAGGGTGGACGGAAGGCCGGGCTACGGGCCCGGCTGAAATAGTTTGACCTGGAGGGGCGGGCGGGCGGGCGGGCGGGCGGCCCCGAGGACTTATCCGCAAGCGTTTTGGCCACCGCACGCTTTCAGGACCACCAGCAGCAGAATCTTCGCTTCCGAGCGAATACGCCAAGAACCCGCACCCCCTTCTTTTTGACCGACTGCCCGGGAAGGGGACGGCGATGGGGCCCCGGGGTGCGTCATCGTCGTCGGCCTCGTCCTCGCTCCTCGATCCTTGCGATCTTTCGGGGCTCAGATATTTTGTCACCTTCGCCAAACCTTTAGGGTTGCGCTCGATTACGTGGCTCCCGGCGAAGTCCCTTCGGTCGGGTCAAGGGGGGTGTTGGAGGGATCTCCCCACCTGTCGAAATTGGTCGCTTCGCCTTTTATCCACTCTGTAATGCTCTCCGAGTTAGCCATGTCCGACACCGAAAGATTCTGCTCGCACCAAGGATCTTGGAACCGGTTCCTCAGTTTGCTTGCACCGGTTCCATACTCTCCCACCGCCACGACCGATGTGCGCCTTCTAAAATTACTGCTGATCTCGGTGCAACAGCGTTGCGCTTGTCGTTTCGCTTGTCAAATCTCAGATTGGGTTTCGATCCATCACCCTGAGATTGCGATTTCTGCCGCTGAGGTTTACTGATTTACCCCTACCTCCCTCCCGCGGTGAACTTCCTCTCGTTGGAGGTCTGGAGGTCTGGCGCCTGTGCAGTTTCTCTATATCTCTGATGTATTCAGCGCAGTCGGTCAGCCTTCACATCATGTAAAAAATGTGCCGGCTGTGTCTGCATCGTGGTCCTCAGTGTGAAGTAATTCTCTTTTCTTGTCTGGCTTGCTGCCCCTTCTGTGGGCTTTTGGATGTATTTCTCGAAAAGAACAAGATTCCTAGCATTCTTTATATGTCAGATAAGGGCCAGCTTTCTCCTAATCTGCTGTGGATGGATGCCCTCAGCCCTAAGCCTCCTCCGCACACGACACCGAGTGCAGACACTTCGGTGTGCGAAGAGCGGTGGATATGGATTCTCATTTGTCCAGCTCCTCACCCACAGCGCTCCCCGTCGCTTTTCTTCCTCTTCTTATTCTTCTTCCTCGTCTTCGTCTTTAATCATACGACCCTCAATCCAGGCACAGCCTTGTGGATCCGAACACGGCCAGAGCAATTCCTCCGTAGCTCGAGGTCCACATCTGGCACTGTACCCGTCGCCAGGTTTGTTTTCCTGAAGGTAAGGAATACCGCATACGCAAGCGACAGGCGAGCTGACAGTAAAACTGGAACACCTTCTTTCACCCGGCAGTGCGACCAGCGTGACTGCTGGCGCTGAAAGGTTTGAAACCATAGTTCCATGCACGTAATTGAACCGGCTCCGGCCTTCTACTTGAATTACGGTGGATATTTCAGCAGAATGCGATCGAGTGGCTGAACTGTCCACATCGCCTGCTATTGACGATCGAGGCCTGCAGCAGCCTCATACTGTTGATCATCACATTCGCCTTCCTCGTGCACTGCCTGAACGCTCAACGAGGCTCCAAGGAGCTCGCTGAGTGGGAAATCTGATTACTCGGCGACGATGACAGTAGAACGTGAGCCATGCCCCGGCTTGAGCAGGGATACAGTACCGACCAGAGACTGCCACATTCCAAAGACATCAGGCAGATGTCGGATGCAAGGAATTTGCGAGGAGGGCATGAGCTAGGCAGGGGAGCTTGGCAGAACGACGGTGCAGTGAATCCAAGTGTAAGGCCTTGTCGGTCCTATTGCGATGAACGACGGCATGCATGGTCTGATCGAGCGTAGGTAACCGCAGGAGAGGCAATAATCGAGAAAATAGTCATGCTCTTGGGTCCATCATGGGTCGCCGACGCTATCGGAGGCTGTGGCGCGCGCGGCCTCCTCGTTGTCGAGGGTTTTCGGGTTCCGAGCTTCAGGAACTGTGGAGCCGAAGCCCCATAATCAGCGTCTGACAGCCGGACTCTTGGATCGAGAGTATTTCTCCGTCCTTTCAGTCGCTCGTCATCCTCTCTCTTTCTCTCTCGATCGAAACGGAAGCAACACAAATCAGGAAATCAAACACTTTCCGAATGTTTTGCGGCCCAGGAATAAATCCGAGTCCGCTGCACCGCCTGCTTTAATCACATCGCTGCATAGCCTGTTTCATTCACAACTTGTGCCAACCATTTTCCCATCTTGAATTGCCGATGTGGCTCGCTACACTCCTTCGTCTTACAGCTTTGGACGAGGAGAAGCGATGATGGCGTCATAATTAATGATGACGGCACTTGCATTTCAGACTTGCCATTCGAACCACGTAAGCGACATCGAAAGACAGCGTATTTGGGTTGATGGATCTGATCCGGTGTGTTGATCGATCACTGGAAGATGAGAAATCACTTGATGCTCCTCCGGAGAATCGTGTTTGAGTCTACGCATAACACCTACGATTCATTTTACGTTACGGGACACTCCAGCCCACCGTCCTAGTGTGAACAGAGTGATGGATTTAGGGTATGATAATTTTCTCGTCCGGCATGTTAGCAAAAGGACATGACGACTTGGAGCATTGATATGTGGCGAGTTGAGTTGATAATTCTAGTTTACCGTAGTAACTCCCTAGTACCCCAGTTTATGTAATGATACAAGAATCCAGAGCATGAAATTTGCGAAAATATTTGTATCTCAAGTTGGCACCGTGATACAAACACAAGAGTATCATACACAAGGGGCTGCAGTCGATTTTACTTTTCCTGATCCATCGTTGAGTGCGGGAATCAACTTAAAAAACATGCTGGACCGTAAACAAAGCAGTTACAAGAACTCGTAACGACGGTCGTGGTCCCATCGGGTAATGAATCGTGCCTCATGCCTCAATAAGTGTTTTGCCCAGGGTCCATCAAGTCATTTCCATCTTGAAGGTGCTATCCGCCACTGCTCTTCGATGTCCAACGAGAGTCGGAGACATCGGACTTGATCGTCTTTGGTTAATTGCTCACACAAAGTTCCTGTGTACCGGAACTCTCCCATCTTGATCAAGAGAGCAAGTCAGGGAAACAGTGTCCTTGCAGTGTCTCCTTGATCTTGACATGGATTCTTCTACAACATATGGCACAGTTTTGATATTTGACCTACTTCTAGACCACTCTCGTCGCAATGATAAGTGGGTCCAACCGTCCAACTGACTCAACATGGAATTGTCGTTGCCTTGTTCGATTTTGTTACTTGACACGTAAGAAAGCACGACCTCCTCCAGCTTCACAAACTCCGTTCTCGAGATCACCATTCGCCGTCGATCTTAGGGCAGTCATCGAGTTTCCTTCTTCCGATCCACCACTGCGAGGATACATGCAGTGCCAAGGCTCGGTTGAGTGTCGATTTGATTCGCTGCTGGTGAGAATTCCTGCGCACACCAAGCTTTGAGAGCAAAGGTTAGCTTGTTGACAAATAGAATGGATGCTGTTCGAGCTACTGTGCTCTTGTAAGCCCAGTAGATACCATCTTTTGCAGATGGATATGTGACCTTTCGACCTGGGGAAGCCGCCGGGGTCCCACAATCACCCAAAGAATCATCGCAACCGAAAGAATGTTGAGCGATGAACTCCGCTACTGGCCCTTGTTGCCAGACGGTGGCTATCTAAGTATCTAAGTATGGCATGACAAGCGCTTCGTGTTTGCACTTTTGTCCATCATTGTGGTAAGTTTGTTCCTCGGGATCATTTGCATGCACCGAATGGATGGAGAGTCTTACACCTCAGCTCAGTGACAGCACAACACATTCGGTTTCTTTTTTTGATAGTGTCAGCTTCTTACTTCTCTGCCTATAGAATCCAAACGTGATCCACCATTAGGATGGGTTCACATTCATGCTACGAATGATGACTTTGAGCAAGACATCTTTCTTGGTTGACATGGCTTCGACTCAATAGTGAATGCCACCTTAAGAATATTTTACAAATTCAACTCGTAAGTTGTGGCAAGGAATGATCGAGTATCAGAAACGGCAAATGCGAGTCCTCTTCACACCGGTACGTGGGACTCGTCGAACCTCTCGATCAATTCTCTAAGTCCAATCATTTGTAGGACGGTAGTTGAAATTTGACACATGTTGATTGCGAGGTCGTCATTCTAAACATGTTGCGAGTACGAAGATGAATACTTCATAGTATTGTGTATTTTTCTATGAAAAGCAACTCGTGTTTTGTTCCAGAATTATGTTACAAACGATGTACTATCAGCATTGTAAAATTTATTTGTTCAAACGCACACGCGGTCACTACAGCAATCATTTTCTAAATCTGCATTCTGTTCTGGAAATCGGATTGCGGATTCAGCACAAATTTTCATTTCCATTGATCAGCATCGTAACGTTCGGAAGAAGAGGAGAGACAAAAGGGTAGCGTGTCAGCCAAGTTCAACGTATCCAAATCATTGAGATTATGGAGAATGTTGCCGGTAATGACTTATATATGAGGAATCTTGCGAGAGAATACGGGGTCCATCCCAAGATGTTGGGTATGATAAGACCATCCCAAACATCTTCTCTGTAATGGGTGAAATTAAAGATTTTAAGATCAATACGGAAATTATTTCAAGTGAAAAACTTTGTTGTGTTGGAAAATTGCAAAATATCAATACTTCGAATTTATTAAATGATGTCAAAGACTCTGTGTTAAACTTCCACCTTCTTTGATAACCAGTCAAGGCAAATCAAATTGCTGAAACGAGGCTGAAATGTCAAAATTTTAAAACTGTTTGGGGTACCAAAGTTTTTATAGAAGACGGACATGTAGTCCAAACTTTTTCATGGAGAAAGTGATATTGTAGATCGAAATAATTCTCAGAAATTGGAAGCCTTGCAGAAACTTGAGGAAATTATCACAAGCTCACAATCCCAATTATGTCTATAGCATGAACGATACATGATTTACTGCCTTCTATGTTGTTATACTGCCTGAAGATTTGTCTACTGTTCGTGGCAAAAAAAGTTGAACGAGAGTCACCCTTGTTGTTTTTTACAATGCGACCAAGAGCCAACGGATTCTTGTTACAATGATCGGTAAAGCATGTAATTGTTAAAGATGTTATTCATGATCTTACTCAAGAATATAAGTGATTTTATACTAGTCCTCCATGATGCAAATTCAACACTACAATTTATTCGGAGATGATGCTAATTGTAGCAAAATTTTGAAATGTCGTGAACATTTTAAAGTTGAAACTTAAGATGACCAAGATGAAAACTAAATCAAGTTCAGCATATGGTTTCAAACAAGGCTTGAAATATATCTATATCAGCACATACAATCAACACACAAGTATGACTTATTTTTAATAGAATATTTATAAAAATATTTATTTGCACTAGAAAATTAGAAATATGATGTCTAGAGTATCTTGAGAGTATTTCGGATTATCCTAGTTAGCACTCTATTTAGCACTCTATTCTTATTTCAGTCTCGTTTAGTCGTGGGGGTATATAAACCCCTTCACTTGCGTCAAAGACCACCGCATATTATACAACCTCGCGTGTTTCGCTTTTCCGTGGACGTAACCCTGACACCATATGAACCACATAATTTCTGCGTGCTATTCTCACTCTTGAGTTTCTACTGTCCCTGTTTGATTCTCCGTAAATATAGTTTACAAGTGATATCAGAGCAAACCGAGAGATAAGACGGTGGCGTATCTGGTGAGAGTTGAAAACTGCAAGCAGAGACGTCAAAGATCAAAGAATGTGGATTCACTAACAGTTTTGTCGAGAGTTTTTATTCAGAGTTGCAGGAGTTGTTTCGACTAATAACAGTTCGTGTTAGCTTGTTCTTGTCTTCAAGTGATGGTTGTGTCAAGTGTAGCATCGAACTTGATAGAAGAAGTAAAATTTTCTCCAAGTCATATAGTTTGTCTCTTTCGTGTCATGCAGCGGTATCGAGACGTGCACGTCTCGATCTTGCATAATCTAAAATTGCGAGTTTGCAAATTGAATGAAGATTTTACGAGTTATGCAACAAACTTGTAGCATGTGCTAAACCCTCGACGAAACCTCAATTCTAGTAGACATGAATTTTGTCATATACTGACACAATCTTCTCTACCGCTTGCTAAAGAGTGTCAAGATCCTCCACTCTCTTGTACTGCAACAACAAAAGCAAACTGAACTCTACGACAACAAATTTTCCAGATTCATATGCTCTTGAAAGAGACGTCAGCCTCAGCTCCTTGCACCTGAATACACTCTTTGGATTGGCCGATTATTTGACTAATCACTCCCTCGACTAAGAAAATCAAATTTTGTCAAGAAAACAAAAGAGATTTTGAGTTGAACTGAGTCAGGCAGGAACGATCAAGTTTGCGCAAGCGACTGACAAGGCGAGTGCACACGACTTTAAGATGTTTTCATTTTTTCTAAAAACTGTAGTGTTGATCTTGTAATATTTTGTCAAAAAATTTCATTTGTTTTTTCAAGTGTCATGTGATAGATTCTAGTGGCAACGGAGTTGTTTCTCACCATATGACAAAAACTGATCTAACGTTTGATCAAGAACCGACCCATGTAGTAATCGAGCAGAGACTGAAGTGATGCAAAATTGACAAAATTTGATCGATGGATTTCATCAAGCATATCAAAGTGCAAACACATTGGAATGTACGCAAACGAGACACAACGCGCGCGGATGCGCAAAGCGAGACAGGAAATGAGCAACGCACATTTCCTGCCCGATGACACGTGTCAATTACTGCCCCAAGTCTCATCAACTACACAATTTTTTGTTGATACCATGAAGATACATGGATGATGTCGTGGAATTTACTTGAGACTTGAACTACAATGTAATTAGTGTTTTGTGTGAGTTTAAATGAGGAAGAAGAACCATAAATAATGTGGATGTTGTGTGTTAATTGTAACTAAAGTTGAGTGTACTACGTATTTCCAAATTCTACCTACAAACTCATATTACATGTTGTACCACAATTGAGTGTACTACGTACTTCTAAATTGTACTACAAACTCATATTACATGTTGTACTACAGTCAAATGTACTACGTACTTCCAAATTTTACTACAGACTCGTATTACATGTATTACGTTTTATTTGGAAAGTTTTCTTGAAAAGCAATATAGTACAAAAATGTGCGGCTCATTTTGCTTAGTCTCAACTTTGTGTTTTCACATGTTGACGATTTGAAGGATTTTGCTTTTTTTGAAAAATTTGTGCGTTTGGAGAGTTTTTCTTCCCAAGATGATTTGACATTGAGGGTTGTGGAATTTGACGGAGCCAACAAGAATAGATAGTAGGAAAATGTGCTTTTTTGTCCAAACAACGTACGTTTGACACAAAAATGATCTTAGGTACTTAAAAATATTCTTTCAAAACATTTTCAAAAAAAATTATCAATTGTAGAGTGGAAAGTGAGATATGTTTCAATTTTTGTTCCAAGTCCAAATATAAAGTTATGCAGTTAGAAAGATATGAGTGTTGAAAGTTAAGAGTTATTTTACAATTACCAAAAGTTTTTACATAATGCATTACTTTTTGTATTTTTGGAGTCAGACTTTGAAAATTTATATGAATGAATATTGGAAGATAACTTATGTGTTCACAAAGTACAAAACCAAGAAAAAAATCAAAACTTTTGAATTTCTTTATTCGCAATTTTCATCATGTAGAGAAAAATTTTTTTTGGATAGATATCTTGTGAGTGTTTTCACCATATGAAATTGCCGTATTAGTGTGATGAATTTTTGTTAGTAGCCATAGATACTGCGTCTTCTTGAGCAGATCTTTTTCCTTGCGCAAGGAGCTAATATGTGGCAAACACATGGTGCAGGGAGGACAAATGTCAAAAGGGCACGTGGGAGAGCAACACGCGCAATGTGTTGAGGTTAACTCCGGTTAAGGAGTAACCTCAGACTCTAGCTATTTATAGTTAAGTGTGTCCCTGGCTTTAGGTATAAATATACCTCCAAAGTCAAGGCTTTTGAGGGTAGCCGAAACATTGTGTATTCACTTGTCAATAAACCTGCTTAGTGTTCCAGCCGTGGACGTAGCCCTCGAGGGTGAACCACGTTATATGAGTGTCTTGAGAATGATTTTTGATTTTTCGTTAACAAATGGTATCAGAGCCGGTTTTAGATTCGGATATATAGTGAGTTTGTGTGCTGAAGGTTTTCTTAGTGACAGTTTTCAGCTAACAGTTTTCTCAGTGACAGTTTTCAGCTGACGGTTTTCTCACGAACAGTCAGAACAGAACTTAGGTTACACTTCAGCTGACGGTTGTGAATTTTCTTCAAGTTTGAAATTTTCTCGAAGTTTCAGTTTCAGTTTTAATTTCGTTTCTCGAAGTTATCTCGAAATTTCAGGTTCGTTTTTCTCAAAATTTTCTCGAAGTTTCAGTTAAATACTTACTCAGGGTTCCCTTAAGGAACAAGGGGCGGCCGCCACCCCTGTGACTAGGGTTTCAGTTTTGTTTCTCGAAGTTTCAGTTTTGTTTTTCTCGAAATTTCCTCGAAGATTCAGTTTCTGGAAATTTCCTCGAAGTTTCATTTTCTTGAAGTTTTCCTCGAAGCTTCAGTTTCATTTTCTCGAAGTTTTTGTTTTCAGTATTTATATTAGGGTTCCATTACGGGACAAGGTGCCCGCCACCCCTGTGACTAGGTTTCGCAAGGCCTTCCCCACCCCCTGCGCACATCCCTCGCAGATCACCATGTTAGCGGCGGGGATCAGTACTTCCCGAGCGACACGCGGAGGCATCGCGGGTTCTGGGCGGCGCGGGTGAGAGACACGCGGAGGCATCGCGGGTTCCGGGCAGCGCGGGTTGGCACATTGTGAGCGACACGCGCAGGCACGTCACGGGTGGGCACGTCGCGGATGAGAGCCGGGCGGCGGGGGCACTCCGCGAGTGATAGCCGGGCGGCGCAGGTCATCACCTGCGCGAGTACACGCTCCGGGTGAGATTTGAACCCACACAACCTCCTGCTTGCGAATGCGAAGCTCTAACCACTAAGCTACTGCTGTGAATGTGGTAGGAGGCACTTACATTCCTATAAGACTTGCAAGGCAGAAGTAATAAACTGTGCAAAGTTCACTACGTAGTTGTAATTGGACGTGGTCCGTATCCTATTGAACGTAGTAGACGTCTACACGGTTAGGGTTATGCAACTTCGTAGTTGGACGTGGTCAGGGTCAGTTTGAGGTTGGATGTGGTTGAAATTGAAAGAGTTCACTGTGCACATGGTCAGTTGTGGACGTAGTTAGCAAAAAAACAAAAACAAAAAACAAAAAACACAAAAACACAAAAAAAACAAACAAAAAAACAAAAACAAAACAAAAAAAAACAAAAAACAAAAACAAAAAAAAAAACAAAAAGCAAAAAACGTTTGGAGTTTAGGGTACGCGCTCAGGTGACGGATGCAGTCGTGGGCGACGGTGGTCACGGGCGACAAGAGTCGCGGGTGACGGATATAGTCACGGGCGGCGTTGGTCACAGGTGACGGATTTTTTTTATTTTTTTCAGTCGCGGACGACGTTAGTCGCGGGTGACGGATATAGTCGCAGGTGACAGACGTAAAGTGCATCTTGACTATTTTCACTAGCTGAAAATGCACCCGAAGGACGAAATTGCCGTGACAGCAGACGGTATCTCTAGTTTTCGTCGAACTGAGATGGCCTCGAAACAAGTTGCAAGAACAGGGTACAACATTCTTCCTCTTGATGGCCTATCCGATTACTTGCTTTGGGAAAAGCAGGTGAAAGGCAAGTTGAGATCTATGGGTCTCGCTAATGTGCTTAAAGACAAACCAATGCACATTACCGACATTGATTGGAAGGATTCACAAGAGCAAGCAGTCTACATTGTGATGGGTTATCTTGATCCTTCGGTGATGAAGCAAGTTGAAGAGTATCCTGAGGTTACACAGCTCTTTGATGCCCTACAGAGACGGTTTCATCAGAAGGAAATCTCCCATGTGATGAATACATACATGAGGCTATTGAATTTCATGATGATGCCAGACTCGAGAATTCAAGATCACATTCACGCCTACGGAGATTTGTTGGTAGATCTTCAAAGTATGGGAGAGGAGCTTTCTGACATTAAGAAAGCTATGCATCTACTTCACTCATTGCCTCCCTCCTATCAGACACTATCAAAAATTCTACTTCATCGTGATAACAAGGCTGTAACTTACAACGAGGTTGTAAGTGCCCTTCTGGTAGACGCGGTGGAACAGGAGATGTTGTCATTCTCTTGCCCATTCACTTCAAGTACTGCACTTACTGTGATCCGGGGTCAGTCGCAACCATCGGGTCAGAACAATTTGCAGCGTACAGGGTTCAAGCGGCAGAGATCGAGATTCCCTTAGCTTAGGAGAGTTCATTTTCAGGTTCCATCCCCTAACAAGAGGAACTTGAAGAACTTGGTGTGTTGGAGATGTGGCAAGACTGGCCATATCAAGAAGGACTGTTGGATGCAAATCAAAGATGCGAATCTTCCTCAAGTGGCGAATGTTGCGGAGCATCTTCACTCTGAAGAGGAAGACGTGTTTACCGACGGTCTATAATGCTAGAGAGGAGGGGATTACTCGTCACTTCACGACAATTTACACTCCCCAACAAAATGCTATTTCTGAAAGACTCAACAGTACAGTGTTGGAAAAGGTGCGGAGTATGCTAAGTGAATCTGGTTTACAAGAAGAGTTTTGGGCCGAAGCCGTCAACACCGCAGTTTATCTGGTAAACCTCTCTCCTTCTAGTGCAATTCAATTTTCCACACCGTTTGAACTCAGGCATAAACGGATGGCGGATTACAGCCGCTTGAAGGTTTTTGGTTGTACTGTTTATCCTCTTACGCCAAAGGAGCAGAGAACTAAGTTAGACCCTACATCCAAGAAATGTCGTTTTCTTGGATATGCTAGTGGAGTGAAAGGTTACAGGCTATGGGATCCACTAGCACGTAAGGTGATTGTCAGTCGAGATGTTTCTTTCAATGAGCTTGGCTTATTGAAAGAGGGGGAGAATTCTAAGTCTCCTCGTACTGACAAGGAAAAATCTCCAGTCACGGATATCACCGTGGGAGAGTTTGATCATTATATCACTAATGATCTGTCACAAGAAGAAGCACCGGTTCATCAAGAACATGAGGAACTTGAGCAAATTATCATTGATGAGCCTATTGCAATAGTTTCAGACAACAGAGATCAACCTGTAACGTCTACTATGAGATCGCATCGTGCTAGTAGGGCTCCTGAAAGGTTTGGTGTGTGGGCAAATTCATCCATTCTAGAAGATTGTGACTTTGATATCGAAGATAGGAATGGTATAGTGTTGATTTTGGAAGAAGGTGAACCTTCTTCATACAGGGAAGCTCAAGCTTCAATCAATAAGCTTGAGTGGAATACTGCTATGAAGCGGAAGATGGAATCCCTGATTGACAATAAGACTTGGGAGCTGGTTGAGTCTCCTACCAATCAAATGGTGATTGACTCCAAGTGGGTGTACAAGCTGAAAGATAATTCAGGAGGAGACGAGGCGAAAATCTTCAAAGCTAGGTTGGTGGCTAGAGGTTTCACCCAAGAGAAGGGCGTGGACTACAACGAAGTTTTCTCACCGGTAGCTAAGTATGCTACAATTTGTCTGGTATGTGCACTGGCTGCAATATTTGATCTTGTTATGGATCAGATGGATGTGGTTACAACTTTTCTCTATGGATATTTAGAGTAGGAGATCTACATGAGACAACCTGTTGGTTTTGAGGTCAGAGGCAAAGAGAGGTTGGTTTGTAGATTATTGAAATCATTGTATGGATTGAAGCAAGCTCTTAGGCAGTGGAACACGCGATTTGATCAGTTCATGAAGGCACAAGGATTTATTCGGAGTGTGTATGATCCTTGTGTTTACATAAAGAAGGTAAATGATGAGACGTTCAATCTCATCATTTTAGTACTCTATGTTGATGATATGCTCATATTGGCGAAAAACCAATCCGATGTTGATGAATGCAAGAGTAAGTTGAAGTCTGCATTTAAGATGAAGGATATGGAGGAGTCAAAGAGAAAATTAGGCATGGAGATACATAGAGATCATGAGCAGAAGAAACTATGGTTGAGTCAAGGCAAGTATGTTCGTCGTATACTTGACAGGTTCAACATGATGGATTCCAAAGGAGTATGGACTCCTTTGGCAGCACATTTCAAACTCTCTGCAGCTCAATGTCCTACGGATGCGGTGGAGAAAGGAAATATGTCATGTGTTCCCTATGAACAAGCTGTAGGCAGCTTCATGTATTTGATGGTGTGCACTAGGCCGGACATTGCTTTTGCGATGGGCAAGGTGAGCAGGTACATGTCAAATCCAGGGAAAGTTCATTGGGAAGCAGTGAAATGAATTTTGAGATATTTGAAGAGTACTCTGGATTATGGCTTATTGTTTGATGGTCTATTAGACAATGCCAAATCCTTGTTTGGTTACGTTGATGCTGACTACGGACAAAATCTAGATAAAAGGAGATCTACAACTGGGTATGTATTTACACTTGGCGGTGGAAGCATTAGTTGGAGGTCTACCTTGCAGAAATGCGTAGCTCAGTCAACAACGGAAGCTGAATATGTGGCAGCAGCAGAAGCGACATAGGAAGCTATTTAGTTAGATAGGCTTATCATGGAAATGGGATTGAAGCAGGGCGTGGTTAATCTTCATTGTGATAGTTAGAGCGCTTTACATTTGGCTGCGAACCAGGTCATGGATAGCAGAGTGAAGCACATTGACATCAGGTATCATTTTATCAGACAAGCGGTGTCTGATAAAACGATTGAACTAGTAAAGATCGACGGTAAACTCAATCCAGCTGATGCTTTGACCAAAGTTATTCCATTGGAGTGTTTCAGGCGACATTGTGCTACCATGCAAGTTGTGCATGGGGAGTACATGTAAGCTTTGCTAGCATACTAACTCTATTTACCTCTTTATGTTATTACTCTATCCTGTTATGGCTACGGTCTAGTTCTAGTTAACTCTCGTATAAAGAAGGGTCTTGTGATAGGCATCTGTCTAGAACTTCCCGCTGAGTAATAATATAGGTTTCAGAGGTTACTGAATCCTTAACACGAGTTAAGGGGGAGATTGTTGAGGTTAACTCCGGTTAAGGAGTAACCTCAGGCTCTAGCTATTTATAGTTACGTGTGTCGCTGGCTTTAGGTATAAATATACCTCCAAAGTCAAGGCTTTTGAGGGTAGCCGAAACATTGTGTATTCATTTGTCAGTAAACCTGCTCAGTGTTCCAGCCGTGGACGTAGCCCTCGAGGGTGAACCACGTTATATGAGTGTCTTGTGAATGATTCTTGATTTTTCGTTAACACAGTGCAGACATATAGACATATGTAGAACACTCACAAATGACGAAACAAAACAATGACACGCGACACGGACATATCACACGTGTTGATACGTATACAGATCAAGATTCAAGACTACATGGATGTCTTTGGTGATATTGTGATATATTTGCAAAATCTTTTTGAATAGATATCATATGAAGAAAATTATACTCATCATTTTAGCTTGTTATGTGCTTGTCACGTATCTTATTCCATTGTAATATAGAAGTCATCACTCACAACAAGGTTGTAGGTGTTCTTTTGATAGATTATCTTCAGGAGAAGATTATATTATCATCTCTCTAATGTCCATTTGTGTTTATTATATTTAACCGTCCATCTAGGATTACGAGCCGAAGGAGCTATAGAATCGACAAATCTTGAAGACGTTCAGTTCTTCGAGTCGAGTCTATAGCGTTTGGATGAGTGAGTGTTCGTAAACGTCTACTTGGATTCTCTCTTGAATGGGTTGGGCTCTACTTTTATGTGACGGTCGTGTATTGAGCTAGTGGGGTTAACACTTCTTCATTCAGTTGTGATACATTTGATTATGTACGCTTTCGTATCCTATGTGTGTGTGAGTAGCATGTCAGCAATGTAAAGTGTATGACAATACATATTCGCACGACATCTCATTCATCATTTCTTCCAAGACGACATTATATGTGATTTGAGATTGATCACGTTCAAGAAACAACATAGATAGAAAATGTGTTAGATACAATGAGAGATCCAAGTCCACGGATAAGCTCTCAGAAAGAGATGATAGTGTGTTGGTGATGTGGCAAGAGTGGTCTTCTCAAGAAGTATTGCTAAAGGTAGAAGGTACAAAATGCATATCCACCTCCTTTGGCAAGTATGACAAATATTTTGATCCCAATGAATATGATTTTCTGAAGTATGGCATATGATAACATAGATATATGTTATGCAATTTTTCAAAGATTGTTGATGAAGCTTGGATTTTTTATAATGCTTGTTTCTATCACATATGTTATATCAGAGAGTTTTTTTTGTATAATCTCAAGATCAGACGGATCACTTCTTACAAGAAAGGATTGATCTTGTAGAATTGAGACGTTGGATCTGTAAAAATCATCATCTTTGATAAGATCAACCGTACACTATCCAAATTGATGTATATCTGACACGAGACAACATTTGAAATCTCTTGGTATATTAGACGTTACATCACGTGATAAGATTATTTTTTGAATACACAAACACAATAATTTGTACTTGCTAGAGGTCAATATCATATGTGGAAAATTTCACTTTATCATATTTTGAGTTGAGATGTCTTATGTATGACATTTTAGACCAGAACACATAACACAGAAGGATGACAAGTACATGTGTAACCATCTTTAGTTAGTTAGAACTAAAGTAGAGGTTACTCAAAATGTTTTTATGATACTTTAGCGCACATTAGTCATAATTGTCACGTCAACCATCCATATGTTTGGTAGATATAGAGTAAGTGTGTTAGTTGACAACGTCATGTCAACGATCCGTGTGTTTGTTAGATAAGGATTGAATGTATTAGTTGAAAGCGCCATATCAGCAATCTATGTGCTTGTTAGGGTTATCCACGTCATCCATCAACTAGGAGGGGGATAGATGATGGGGATAAGATCTTATTTCCTTGTACTTATTGACAATAGTTATATGAGTGAGAGTAGAACCATTGTTGATATCTCTCATCTTCAGAGTTTATGTTTTTATCTTTGAATGAGTTTCTCTCTAAACACTAATGTTACAACATGTAACTGCTTGATGAAAGTAAGTTGTTACCTAGTTTGGATAAAGTTGGCTAGACAATTTGCAAGCATTAATCATGAGCAAGCAGCAAATGCAAGTATTTGATGTTGAAATTCATAGTTTCAAGGAATTACTTGCGTATTACCATAGTAACGTGTGATGATCGTCTTCTATTGCTTCACTCTCTAGTAAATTGTATTATGTATCATTTATAAATATATATTTTGAATTGAACTCCAATTTTCAGTTTAACTAGTAAGCATTTTATTTTTAGTTAAGAATTGATCATTATAGGGAGAATTAAATAGCCTTAACTTTTGTTAAAAAATCTTGCATGGCTATTTTTTAACCTTAGTGTTTTTTTATCTCTAATGAATGTTGCTCTAACACAAAATGAAACATGTACTTTGCACTTCAATTCAGAATGCACATTGTTATTGTTATTGTTGAATTTCTAACTTATAATTCTTGGTTGTTATAGAGCTAACAATAAACATGTCTTGGAATTCACCCAAATGTAAAAAGTTTTGCTAAATAATTCATTATGAAATAAAAAATTTATAAATCATTTTTTTTATAATATGTATATATATTCACAACATCAAATATCAATAACAAATATTTATTATAAAATTCATAATTTTTTTATATTGATAATATATATATATTCATTTTTTATAGTTATAAAATGACTTTAATATGAATTTCTTGAGATTCATAGTTGTAAAATTTATCATAAATTTTCATTGATTATAAGATCTATCAATATTTCAAATTTACAATGTGAAAGTAAGATATGACATTTTAATGGATTATTTTATTGGTTTTCATTACAGATATATCATTTTCATATAGAATTTTATTTTTAAACAAAATTTTAATCAGTAATATAATTATTATTTTTTAATTATGAAATTTAAATATACATTTAAAAATATTCTCAAATAAGCGACTACTTATTCTTCACTTTTGGTTAATTATTTCTCATACTATTATATTTTATCTATTTAAGATTTATGATTGTTAAGATGCAAATAATTGATGAGAAAAGATGTAGTTTTTGTGGTGTGGGTAGATATTACTCCTAAAATAGTAATTTTTTTGAGAGTTGGCAGAATTGAATCAAGGAACAAATGCGTGATCACTCTTGAGATTTTGGTGAGCGATTGACTTGATCTTCCTACAACAACAAGTGATTGATAGTTGGAGGTACGCGGTGGAAAAATGATCAACGGATTTGATTTGTTTGTATGTGAGGGATGATTTTGATCAAAGGCGAATGGTTTGTGCAAGTCAAATTGATGTATAACTAGCCACTCCATTCTTAAAATGACTATGAATTAGAAAATAATGAAATCATATTGGATAAATTTCATTCACAAAGTGTCATTGCATCTTTTCCAGTTTAATATTACATGCATGATTTGAAAAGATGATCAAGATCTTCAAGAATCTTTATCTAAATTCATGTTGCTTGGAGTGCACTTATCTATATACAAGTTATGACATCTTGAAAGAAAGAGTCTTGTTCAAAGTTGACTTTCATTACTTCGGTTTGATATTTTGAGTTTTTCATGTAATTTTTCAAAACAAGAGATAATGTATATAAACATCACAAAAATCTTCGATAGATGTTACAATTTTTTTCTATCATGTTCATTTGGACTTCTATCAAGAAATTCACATTGATATGTCAAATTGTTACAAAATGATCTTCTAATAACCATGTGCTTGCTATAAATTAAAGCATGTTGATCATCATTCCATGAGCTAATGCTCATAATCAGAGTTAAGCCTCCCAATGGTGTGATCTATTAGGAGTGACATACTCGCGTTACTCACATAAAATTCCATAACCATTAGTTTTTAACTTCTAAATTTATTCAATAAAAATATTATGTTTTAACAATTCATATGTATGACACAAAAGAATGTGGCACAATTCTATTCAACGGCTTACCTTAACAATTCTCTCTTGTTGGATCTAAATAAAATGCTTATACAATATATATTATCATCAATTGCTTCACTCAAAATTAGGATGAATTCTATTAGTTCGAAATTATACCATCTCTACTTGTAGTCCTGAACAATACAGCTGTGCAAATAAAGTTGATTTTGAAACATATTTATAGAATATCCCAGGACTGATGTAATATAGGATGAGAAATCCGTAAGCTTTCGTTTTATAAATACTTTCTCCCAACAGTGACATCTAACCATAACATCGCCGCAGTATGTTACTATTAGTAGGATAAATTCAAGACTTTGCAACTCCCAATAATGACATCAAATTCTAACATCAATGCATGTTACTATTTGCAGGTTATACTCAAGAGTACTTTACTCTTGTGATTGACATTTCACAATAATGTCGTAAAACACTAACAGCAATGCACGTTACTATCGGAAGGTATAACTCTGTATATCAAATATAAAATTTTCATTCCATTATCATATCATAGTCTAGCATCCCCCAAATAATACATTATTGGAAAAACTCATGTGTAAAATGTAGAAAAAAAACATTTCACCCCGAAATTATCACATTTCGAAAGTATCATCATTTCCATTCTTGACATCGTTGAAATTCGTAATAGCAAGCAACGAAAAATCTGACCTCATCTCCGGTAACAAGATCATCCCGTAGGGATGCAAAATTGATCTCCACTTTCTTGTGGGCTCGTTGTCAAACTCCATATCTCTATCGTTCCCGATTGTGAGTCCCGTGACCGAACACGTGATGTGAGCTGATCTAGACGGTGATGCCCGTCGTGTCTAATGAGGGAGTTTGAAGTTCAGCTCACATTTCCTACAAATGCAAAATTGTCTGACGAGAAAAAAACATGTCGTCATCATCGAAGGTACACCTGGAATCTCTCCCGTCTGCAGTTAACATGCAGAGCTTGAAATGGTGACGTTCTTTAATTGCGGCCTGGAATGTCGATGGGAGTTCTGTACTTCCTGGTCTCTTGCATCTGAGCAAAGAATGGGAACCCATCGGTATTCTGAGCACCTTGCAGCACGCTGTTGTACTCCTTCATGAGCATGTACCACATCCACTGGCACTGCTTGGCGTCTTTTTCGGTCCGGGCTACTCTCGAGAGTCCGAGCGCGGCCTTCTGCCACACGAGGCCCAATTTCTTCTCCTTCAGCGCTCGACAGAATAAAGAGTCGCCTTTGGACCTCAACATTATCAGATACTCGACCTCTGCAGTGCTCCAGGAGGACTCCTCGACGATCTGGCTGTCGAGGACATTGCCCTCGTCGTCCAGACGCTTCTGAGTCTTGATGAACAAAGTCTCGTGAAGAATCTTGGCTCCCGCCGGCCCACGAGACTGCTCCTCGCGGCAGCCTCGTTTGAAGACGAGAGAGAATTCCACCACGACCTTCGTCTTCTGCTTTTGAGCCCTCTCCGGTTCCTCATCGGGCCGTCCGCTTTTTCGAGACCCTGCCGCCATCGCCACGGTCGGCCCGCCGACTGGCGCCACCATGCCCTCTTGCTGTTCAGTGATGCTCGTCCTTCAGCGCCGGCTGCATGGCGACCGTGCATAGCCCTCCGGCCTCGTTCGACGAACTAGCTCTCCATTCCTCAATCCTCATGTAAAGTACTCGAGCTTCATCATCCATCGTCACTGATCAGAAAGTAGACACCAAGAATGCTCCTGCGACTGAGAATGGACAAGGGAGAATTCTCAAATGTCGCAGACAGCTCCGTCTAATGCCACGCTATCGGCCCTGCCCTTAGCGATTCTCATCAGCAGATTGACAAGATTTGCCAGGGGAAAACAGTTGTCAATCCGCAGACCTCCGTCTCAACAACAGCACAGACAGGGCAGGGACTAGTGCAGAGAATGCAGTGAACACATAACACAACAAGACGGGGGAATTTACTGACAACTTACAGATCGTGGGTACGACCCATGACTGCTCACGACATTACCATGAACCTCGTGCCTCTCCGCTTCTCGGTTGGCAAGAAGCCGGCTTGCTTCTTCAGAGCAACATTGGCATGCGGACATCTCCACCTATGGTGTGGCAGAGTCTCCCTCTCGCTACTCTAGATTCTTCTCACGAACAGAGAGTAGGACTTTAGCACACGACTGCGTAAACTCACCACGTGCGATTCAGCTTCGTCCTCAACAGGTCGATCTTATGCTGCAAGCCATTTCATGTTCGCACGAAATCGCCTCGCATTGAAAAGCGAATTCGGCGGCCGGCAGGTATGTCGAGACTCGGTACTCCTGAGTTCTCGTTCAGTGAATGAGTATGCATGTCGTCATCCAGCGTCAT
Organism: Marchantia polymorpha subsp. ruderalis; assembly: GCA_037833965.1. Classification (NCBI taxonomy): domain Eukaryota; kingdom Viridiplantae; phylum Streptophyta; class Marchantiopsida; order Marchantiales; family Marchantiaceae; genus Marchantia; species Marchantia polymorpha. Next base: position 18,202,869 of record AP031355.1, read on the forward strand.
ACGACACAGTCGTCAGGGCTCGTACCTCAGCTTTCATGGAGGAATGGGACTCAGTCGCAAAGCTCGAGCCTTGAAGAACAAGGATCTCGTCCTCCCGCCATGAATCCGCTCTCTGCTACGTGTCCATGCACACGTGCAGGATTTGCGCATGAGTGGTCACTACAGTATTCTGTCTCGATCATCATCCTCAAGCCTCTCTATTCTAGGACAATGTCTAATGGGGATGATTCATCCTCATCGCCATTCTTTGATACAGTACCCGCTCCATTTTCCATGATACTCTCTCCGAATCATCTAATTCAGCACTGAATGATGTGGGGCATTTTCAGTCGTCGCTAATTGAGCTTTCCAAGGATTAGTAAGGATGAAAACCGTGTCACATCAACTAGTTTTCGTACAACATATACTAAAATTTTACATATGATTTATATATATCAAATTCCAAAACATATTGTTGCTTTCTTTCAAGAATATTCTTAGTTATACTTCGATATCCAAGAAAAGAACGAATCTTGTTTGATAAGATCTAGATCTCGAGTTATGAAGATTTTAAATACGATTGTATTTCTTTAAGTTTGGAGAGAAATGTACCAATTTTCTGGTAAAATCTGGCATTCTATTTTTAAATGCCAATTGGACCTCCTACTCCTAGGTTTTGATAAGATCTAGATCTGAAGATGATTGTATTTGTTCAAGTTTGAATAAAAATGTACCAATTTTGTAATAAAATCTGTCATTCTATTTTTAGATGCTAATTCCCGCGGATAGTTACAAAGCATTTGCGTGTCATCATGACTCGAACTAGTCTATTTCATGTGAAGCATGAGGTAGAATGTAGTTGGAGATCAAATTCTAGCCGCGCTCGATAGACTACAAAATGTTCAATGTCTATTTTGCGTACACGTCGTCACTCGTTCAAAAGCACCAGGATGTTTATGAGAAGCGCCACCGAACCAAGAACACATAGCTGTTCCAGTAGATAGCACGAGTTTACAAATATCATAACGAGAGTGTTCTATTGCTATAAATTAATCCCTCCACGATAGATAACAAGATGGTTTCTTTGTCAAAAAAAATTGCTTTGGCATGCACATCCGCGACTAAGATTTATGGATACAGATACAAAGAGTTTTTCAAGAATGAACAACAACAAATATTGGAGGAAATCAGCAACTTCTCATTTTCATTGAGGGGATGTATTGCAGATTAAAGCGGAGCGCGGTATCAACGTCAATGCAATGGAATTAAAAAATACTATTAATGTCATTAGATTTAGTCAAGATGCGTCATGACCAGGCATGGTTGTATTTGGCCCTAAACTATCTTGTGAATAGGCGACTAAATTAAGGTGGATGCGATTTGGCACTTACGTGTTTCAACCAATGGGGAGTTGACATCTATGCAAAACATGATTCATTTCATTGATTCTTCGTTGCTTGAAGTTCAATTATGTATTCTTGTAAGTTCACAAATTACTAAATCATTTGTTTATGCTCTAAAAGAAAATTCTAAAAGATTTTACTTCAATTCTTTAAATTATTATTTGATATTACATTACGATTCTATGTACAAATTCATGCATACTTGAATTATCCCAAAACCTTCTTCACAATTGCCATTGCTTAATTTATCATCCAAGTTTCAACTCTCTTGGAGAAGTTCAAAGCAGATTTGATCAGTTCTTAAGTCTCTATTACTTCATGTGATCCACAAATTTTCATTCAAATTTATGTATACTCATAGCTCATCCAAAGACTTTAATTTTGTTTTAGTCCCTCCATATCTCTTTCTCAAGTTAACCAATTTCTCCACTCTCTAGCTTATCACTCCTGTACTTTTCGTTCTGCATTCATTTTCTCACTTTACTAGTTTCAACCTGCTCCACTTCAACCCTTATTTCAGTTGTATTTTTCTACATGGCAATTCTTGTTACTTCATTCTGATCGTTGATGTACTAACGGCTAATCCTTGATATGTTATGTTAGAGTTTTGAGGAGGGTGGTGATCCATCGTATGCACAAATATCTATATGTCTAGGGAGTATAGAATTATTCTTGCTGTGTAATGGTGACTGTTTTGATGCAAGTCATCGCATATTATTTCAGTTTTCAGCTCTTCATCCTTTAAGTTGAAATTGTTTTAGTATTATGTACACCAATCTAGCGATTTTCAGAAGAATGCATAAAAAATGCGGAGACTAGCAATCCCTCTAGAAATCACAAGTACCAAGGCCTAAAGTACATGCAAATCTTTACTCCACTGCCTCAGGTAGATGCATAATGTGCCCTTACATAATGTGCCCTTACAGACAAGTCTTAATTTGCTATAAATCAGAGTTGTTATTAAAGGCGTGTGCGTGCATATTTTTCCTAATCACATACCATCCAAGACTTTTGAAGACCATATCTTTATCACTTTACATTGTCCTCTGATTATTATTTTTAATTGATGATGCTTGATGGGGCCTTTAATTACTAATTCTATGAGCAATTTGCATGTATGCCACACTAGACACCTCAGTCAAATGCATGATTTACCACAATAGAGAGATCACCACTCTGATTATATCTTGTCCTAGGGTTGGGTTTTAAGCTGGCTTTGTGAGCCTTTTTTCCGCGCATTTTCATACCATGCACCTTCACTGGGCTTTAACATGAATATGTGAGAAATTATCACAACAAAAAATCACTTCAAGTCCTATAAGCAAAACAAATGACAAATATATTGAAATTACTTTTATTTGGCTTCGAACTTTTAAGTATTCACAAAGTTTGCCAAGCCGAGGGATGCCTTGATATACCATACCTTAGATACATTACTTGAATGATTGATATTTTCGAAGATAGGAGTGACGAATGATACTCGGCTATTCCATGCTCGTAAAAACACCCTCATGGTTAATTGTGGAAACAAACAGTTTCGGCGTAGCATTTCTCTTGTACATAAGTCGTGTGGGTCTTCACTTCCACTTAGGTTCAATTTGTCATGTACAGTATAAAAGATTGGCTGATTATCTTACTAAATACTGAAGCTAAACTAGCGAAACCGATCTCATGCTGGTTCCACATCAGATCGCTCGGCATCTCACTTGCCTTCCGGCTTTACGATAGCTGTGCAGTCAATGAGGAACTCTGCTGCTGATGAGAAAGAGCTCAGTGTTCTCAAAACATTCATGGTGACCACAGTGTATTCTGAAAATTTGCACCGGAGGTTTGTGAGCCGTGTCCAATTAGCAGGGTTTACAGCTCTTGCACCTGTGAGTTTGGGATCTCGTTACATTTACAGACATCGCATGTACCAAATGTGAGGTAACTTATGACAGTTTTACCCATGGAAAATAGTAGCAATCATATAGCAGCAAGTAATTTATACAATTTCCATAACACAGATTGTACTCTATAATGACGTCTGACAGATATCTCGAGCCTATGATCATTCAAATTGGTTCCTTTGTGATCATGATCGAGCTCGGTTAAGATCCAAAGAGATTAAAAAAAATGGAGACTGCAACCCATTCTTGTAACATTGACTTTTTCCCCTGGCTATGCACTTTTCTTATCTCCTATCTTCCTCTCGAGTCAAAAATTCTGGTATTGGTGACTAGTTCCCATCAGCTATGAATCTCGATCATGGACCAATAGTGGTGATTTATCCTAGATTACCCTAAAACACAAGTCATCTTTCCACACTATCGCGGATCCACTTTGTAGCGACCCACTTCTCTCCTGCAACCACTGGGCAGCTACCGTGTAACGCCGCCTGCAACCAGATAAATACAACATCTTAATTTCAGAGCATGTGTAACGTAGACATACCGGAGGACAATAGTTCACAGGTTTTACAATTCTTCATATCAAACTGAAGACCATTATATCAATTTGAGAGGCTTTCCAAAAATTTGAGTTTACTTTTGAACCCAGATCAAGAAAGGAAGGTCAAAGATCTTACGGCATCAAAAGTTCCATTTGGGAACATAGAGTAGAAAAGAAGTGCATCTCCCTGCTTAGGCTTCACTCTGAGGCCTATGCATTGCTTGTAGTCGTAACCCATATTCATGTTTTGATAGTTCTGCAATAGACGAGAGATGTGATTATATATTCGATCCTTCAGTGGTTATGAGGAGATATGTTACATGTGCTTCTTTCTTGGCTCTGCGTATGAGGAAATCAGCGATACGAAGAAACAAACAAACGTAACATATTCTCTGGTACGGATCTCTTTACAAGAGAATATGTCTGTCGAACTACGAATTTTTTTCTCTTTTAAGTCGTCACTAATACTATGTTCAACCAGCTGTGACAGCGCGATGTACCTCAAATGGGAACATCGTCTCGCCACCTTCCTCAACATCGGAAAGATACAGGAGAAAAGATGCCATCTGCCACAATTCACGATTGAATGTAAGGTTTGGTTTCAGAAATAAGGGTACATTCTCCGCAGTGATGGTCTTCGGCCGAACTTATTGAACTTCTGCAAGCACTGATTTCAAAATTTCTTTTGAAGACTGAATATGAACAACGTATCTCATTAATAAAAAATAAGTGACATTTGACTGTACCCGTTGACTCTTTTGAGGTCCATATTCCTCTGGGTTGAACACGTCGTAGTGCGAGTTGTACTTCTGTCCGAGCTCATACCTCAGCACGTTGAATGCCTACACAGACCGAAGGTGACGAACATTGAGATGAAACGTAATCCAAACATACATCCAATTTACAACCCAAACTAAATAGGGTAGTTAGGGGCAATGAGAATATATCATTTGCCTCGCTTCAAGAGATCGACTCTTTCGACCTTGTTCTAGATAAGATCTTGTGGTGCCTACCCTCAAAGAAAGGTGTATCGCTTACGAAAACTGAACAACGTAGAAAGAAAAATCTGCTACTTCTTCAGTCACATGTATGCAAGTCAAAAGAATGAACCTCTCCATGAGCTCGCGGGATCATCGTTGCCTTCGCCATTCTCTCCTCCACCCATGCCAGTGTTCCCGTTTTATCATGACTTGCAGACAAAAATGTGCCAGAGCTGCCGAGCCAAGTATGCTCACAATGAGAAAAGTAATCGAACGGATATTTTTCATCACCTTTATACATCACAAACCAGTGGAGTTTAAACACAGAAAAGCAGTTGCTTTCACAGTGGCTTTGAAGAAAATATGATTTCGTTAAAGAGTTTCCTGAGATATCACCACTTTCCTTCATTACACTCACTACTATTACCAAGTAAGACTGAGAACCTATTTAAAATCAGGTTTTAAATCGTCTTCTGATATTCTTCCACAACACCACGAGATTTTCGTGCCTCTCAGTAGAGGCCATACAAAGGGCGTTTAGTAAAAACCTTGTGGCATTGAACAATAGCAAGGACACGTGGATCAACGGAATGCAGAAGGACACGTTCAGTCAAGTATACCTGGTTCTGACATCCTTCGTGGCATCAGCAGTCTCTCCTTTTCTTAGTGCCAGACCTGATGGCGTAAGTTTTGTTTTGGCCAGCTTGATAATAGTTTCGCATTGTTGCTTATTTGCAAATCCTGGAAACAAAAGTGCTCTTGGTTTCCAACTCAACACCTGTTTCAAATTTGCAAACCAGAAGAAGAGGAAGCTGAGAATCATCAACAAAACACACAACCTTTATCCGACAGGTTCCAGGCACAAGATCTAAACATTTCTGACTAATAGGAGGCAATTTCCAATATAAATGAAATCTATCCAGAATTCTAAGCGAAGCTAAACACGAGGATACATATAATGCATCTATATACGTGATTGGACAATCATCACTCAACCTGAAAAGGTATGACGTTGATCAAATCATCACCAGTCACTCCATGCGCTGCTTGGACTGTCTCGCCATTCTCAAGTAATTGTTGACGATGGATTCTATCAACATCATTTTCAACCACAATTTCCTGTAGCCAAAGAGAAACGTCAACACTCTGCACATCCAAGTGAGGTGTAACCAGAAACTTAGAAGAATTTGAAATTACGTTTGCAAATCATGACTTCAAGAAATCACAGATGCACGGGCTATATTGATACAACCAGCGTGTCAACTGCTTCTGGTAAGTTCAATTCGACAACCCACCCGCTTGAGAAACTTATAGCTTTAAGAAGACAACTCCCCATGGTGAAAACCAGCTTAATGGAATTATCAACCACCTCTTTCCACGACCAAGTCTCTTCCTTTCTCTCTTAACAACCTCTTCATGGTGTAAGGGAATAGGTCTGTAACCTGGAGGTTTGAACTCTTTGCATGCTTTCTACGTACCGACTAACCACAAGACAGACTCAGTTCTAAAATAGCAGTAGCAAGCATTCTTCCACACTGAACTCAAGTCATGGAACTCAGTGGTCAAGCATCCAGCGGGAATGACGACCAACCGGGCATAGCCCACGCCGCCACCAATTAATTGCAGATTGAGGATTCTGAACCCCCAATTTCAGGAGTAAGTCTAAGTTTTTGTTCTGGTCCTAACACGCGTCACATATTCAGAAAGAGAGCGAAGGTGCATACATTTTGCAACGACAGCAGAAACCACTGAGTTTTTAAGCGATCGACATCACAGAGTTTGTATTTGATCCAAGCTGACGGCTTTTGTCGACTAGCCTGCACATCACAAATTTGCTCTCTCGCTCCTTCACCTTCCCATTCTCGGGCCCCAAGCCCTCAAATGCCTTGAATCCTAGCTTCTGTGCAGGCCTGCTGAGACATATGCCTCCATGACTTCTCTGAAACACACTGAAAGCTCCGAGAAGAGACTTCCAGCAGTTCGAGCGATGCCATCAATTCGTCTACAATTAGTTTCCTACGACCATGAGCTGCGAGGCGTCGGGAGAGTCCAAATCACCTGGTTATTCGAGAGCGAGATGTAATAGCCGAGGAAAAAGAATGCCGAGCACACGAGCACAGCAATTGGTAGAGGCAGAGCGTAGCCACATCCCCTTGCTGGCCTGCCTTTATTTCCCTTCATCTTCTTGTCCGTCAGCTTGCAGCTTGAAGCAGACCAGAACTCTCTTATGCTTCTCTGGAGCGGAAAGGCGACCTCTTGTTGCTAATCCTAACTGCTATCCTGCGAGGTCTCGCAACGATCTGGTCCACCGGGACCGTTAGCAGCCAAAGATCTCCCTCTCGTGGACAGCAAGATGATTTTAACCCCAATCCGATCGGCACATCCAGAAGATGGTGGGCACAATTTCACAATGCAGAGACGCACTGCTGCTCTCTTTGGCTGCTGGAGGACAGCGACAAACATGCGTGCGACAGGGCATCCACACTCCCCGTTGTTGAAGGAAGGCCTCTATTTCGCTGCAGCAGATGCGGCGAGCGAACACGATCAGGAACTAAAAAGCCCGGAAAGAATTCCTCCCGTCGACAGAACCTCTGCTCCTGATTACCCACCGCCTTCACATGCGCGGAAAGAGACGGGCTCACAGGAATTACTAATCCAGGACGACAGCCAACAATTTCTCTACCTCCCTGATGCCATTATCGGACCACGGGACCAGCGTCTTCGCCTCCGTCCCTTCCTCAACCTCAACCCAAATGGTTCTCAATCTCCTCCCTCAGGCCGCAAGCCGGCACCAAGTCTGTGATATGCTGCAGTCCCTCAAGATATCCTATTTTATCCGGCTGTTCAATGCGCAAAAGTTGCCCCCATCAAGCTTCCGGCACAATGCAGTGCAGTCAGTCCAGTCCGGCCCGGCCCCTTCTCTGCGCTCCCAATCCTGCGGTCACATGTTCGAGAGCCTCCAGAGAATCATCGAGCGATGGATCTCACTCGCCCCACGACCGGACATAGATTGAGAATATACTGACTTTTTGGACACAAGAGCGATGAAGAAGAGAAGACAAGAGCAGAAATCGAGTGTTCACAGCCGAAACGGAGCCGCGACTGCTCTGGTTCAGTGCCGTGCCACTTTCACACTTTCACACTTGGATGGCTCGACTACTTTCTGCTGTCGCGTCGAGAATTCGCTTCGGCTTCGGATTCAGCCTCTTCTGCGACTTTCTGTCCTTCCTACTCTTCTTGCTCGTCCGGTCCGTCCACCTTTACCGAAAAATCCGATGAGCTTCATTCAGTCAGCAGATTGAGGTGGGCCTCGCGGAGCGCCAATCAGTGGCAGCGAGCCGGGCCCACAGTGAAGACGAGCGCATCGACTTTCGGAGCTCCGTCGACACTGGATCCCGAAAATTCGCTCGTAGGTGCAGGAGGAAGGGAAGGTGGTCGCGAGTGTGAAACGGGTGAGAATTCCACCCAAGGCGAGGAGGAATGCGAGCACGATTCGGTCATCGTCGTCGATTGGTCCAGAGGGGCAGGAAAATCGCGCTGCTGGAGGAGGAGGGCTGCGGTGCGAAAGCTAGCACCGGGGGACGGGAGTCCTGCATCACGTGATGGCCTGCGACGGCATGGCATTCTTTCCTCCCCTGCTTATTGGCGAGAGCTGCACCGCAATAAACTGGAAGCGCCGCGTGCATTAATGTGTCCGTAGTGCTGTACTTGCGAGCCCGGAAGCCATCATTAGCGCGGCGGTACTGCAATGTGGCTCGCCTGTACGCCTAACCGTGAAAACTTGATGTACCTTGAAGCCGTAATCTCCAATTAACCAAGAAACTCTAGGGGAGGGGAATGGGAAAGAGAAGTACATTAAATCCTCCAGATCGCTGATCTTTATTCTTGCTCGAGCACTAGCAGTGATCAGCACTTGTCCTTCCTCGTTTTCCCAAACCCTGGTACGTAAATTTTTTGTCAGAACATGAAGAAGATCGAAATAGATCTTTTCTAGACAAGAGGGTGGGTCTAGGCCATTCTTGATCACCTTCCTCGCTCACGACGGTGGTACTACTGTATTACTGCGGGCATCAGGCTGATGCGCGAACCGCCATGGCCAGATATGTACCGCATTGCAGTGCGCTGACTTTAGGTACAACGCGGTTTGCTTCTTCACAAGTGTCGACTCCCAACTTTTCGCTGCCTAAACCTACGATCCTCAGCTGTGAGAACCAGAGCCTAACCCTCACCTTCGTCCAGGAATCGACTATCTCCTTTGCAATTGCAATTGCAATCCCTCCGGTATGATCCAGCATCATGTCCTCCGCTGGCATTTGTTTCACATCGGTGTATTGCTTGAAAATAGGGCAGCCCAGGTTCTGGAGGACAGATGTTCATCTTCTCGTGTGGGTAATGAGGTCGGCGCAATCTTACGCGCCGAGTGACATGTTGCAAAGATCTGTGTTGAGTGGAAAGCATGTATCAATCAACATTCAGCGAGAAATTCTACGATAGTACATTACAGAATGTTAAGCAGTATCTACTGCTGCTTGAGAGGGTCTCGGTACAATTAGATGGGCTCTTCCATCTCCCCTAACTCTACTTTCTCGATGCATTTTTCCTTACTCGCTCTTTCCAGTTTTCAACTTTTCGTGGTGACAACTTTCAGCCGTCCAGCCCAGACACCACTTCTAAGCGGGTGTGAATTTCTTGCAAATCAGGGAGACGATGAGGACGAGCCCGTGTCTTGACAGATGAATATGTTCCATACATTACAAAGCTACACTTCACCAAGCCTGTCCTATCGGATGATTCAACCAATGTCTCAGTCTCTCGCCATGAATCGAACCAGCTTCACTCCAAGTTCATGGCTATAATTCCAGTGAAGCGCTACATGTAGCGCTATTAAAGCTTTTATTATACTCCAGTTCTACTGCCGCTCGTGTAAATTTTGAGATTTCATGGGTCCATTGGCGCAAACCTGAAAGGGTCTTGGCACGAAATTACGCGAATTGCTGAAAACGTGAGCCGACCCACAGAACTCGTCGGTGGAGTGATCCTGCTCATAAACAGGCTTATGTGCGATCCCACTCTTCACGCAACGCAGTCGAGAGACAAAACGTGGTTGGGTCCGGCAACAAAGCTGGTCGGTCGGCCATTATTCGAAGCGTGCAAGCTTTGGAAGAAGAGGAGAGAACGAGATTGACCAGATTTCGACCTAAGCGTGATCCTCGAGAAATGTCTATGGCTGATGGCCAGAACATGACGAGATATTAATCAGGTAGATTCTGGAGAGATTCGACAGCGATATCTCAGGAACATGCACGCGCATAGGGTTTGACTGTCGGATTTTCGTTTCGTGCCGCGCAGTTCCAGATCCGTGTCCGTTGACACATTGCCTTCGGCGTCCTGAAATCCAGGGACTTCAGAAATATAAAGTTCGGAGGTTTGGCAAACTCCTTCAGCTTGGCCTGCGACCTTTTGGTCTGAGAAGATGTGCAGCTCAGTGACGGCAATTTTGACAAAATAAATCCGAGGAATGGAAAGAGAGAAAGGAGCGTATTCTGTATTCACGAGCTATGGATGGATGGAAGCGCTATTCCTAGAGCTCTGATTGTACACTGGAGCTCAATGTGCAAAATCTGACCACAAGTCTTTCGCCTCCCCTCGTGCACTGAGAATGGTTTTGGCCTCGATGTCTCTGCTCCGGCTGCCCTTGTTACGGCATCTCGGCCATTATGGTGGGGAAAAGCATCAAAAGACAATGCTTCCCGAGAATTGAATTGAATCCATCGCCAGAGCATAGGTACCTTGCTTGCTTGAAGGAGCTCCCGCAAGATACCGACTGATTACCCCATCCCCTTCGACTACGTCGTGACTCAGTTCCTGAGGTAGAAAACATGAGCAGAGCAGAGCAGAGCATGAGTGCATGATGCCCTTGAACAGCGATGCGTGACACCTTACGCGGAATGTGGGTGAGAAATTCTCACTGAGCAAGTGACACCAATCTCTGCACTCTCTTCGATCGAGATGACGAAAGGGACAAGAGAAGAGTCACATTCTTGTTGGGGTTTGAATTCATGGTGGTGAAAGAGACGAGAGCTTACAATCTGAAGTCAAATCAATGTGAATGAATATGAGGAGGGCTTCTATGAGAACCCCCAGCAACGAGGGTAACAATACCCCGGCCTTGAAAGTACAGTGCCCTAAGTCTAAAGGTTCGAGCCTTATGCACTAAAACTAGGTTACAATTTACAGCGACACAAAGACAGTGATCGACACCTGCTGCCTCACGTGATTGATCTACTCTGCGACGGAAGCTCGACAAATGCCTCGGGTTTCCAGCTATAGAACAACTTCCGTGTCATTACACAGTTGTGTACTCAATCCCTACAGGTGCTGGTTCAAAGTCCAGCGCAGCGTCTGCAACCTTGGGATCCATTGTCGGCAATCTCTTGTTGAGCTCGGTCAGAGCAGGTCCAACCTCACAGATTCGAGCTGAGCACTGTCTTCCGGACAAGGTAGCTCCCTCCATACTATCAATGTAATCCTGCATAAACCAGACGTATACATGAAAAACTTCTGTACTTGAAGGTCGAAGCCTCGATGGTAAGATGCATATGATGAAACCAAACCAGGTCACTGGACAAACGACTTGACAATTGATGGACGGGCAGGATTTGGTTCCATGGTGGAGGTAATTACCTGTTTTGTGTAAGAACCTGCTAAGAAAAAGTTGGGAATTGGAGTTTTCTGATCAGGACGGAAAGGATCCATTCCTGGAGCTTCTCTGTATAAAGACTGACCGATCTTTACCACGGATGACCATGTCATCTCCAACCCTCGGGCTGAAGGGAAGAGGTTCATAACCTGCATGTAGTTCCACCTTCGAGTTTAAGCATGATACATGGACATGGGAGTGAGTATATGACAAGAAAAAACATTCCAGAACTTTCATCCACTTATAAGCGGACAGCTACTTCAGTCAGATTCATGGTGCAGTTGTGAACCTGTTCGTTGACTTTCTCCACAATCTTGTCATTCGTCAACGGCATATACGGATCTCCAGGCGTGAGTACCAGCCTGTTTGAATTGGCAGGATTTTGTTAGTTTCTGTGTGGAGTACACCCGCATCGCTGTGAAAATGACGACACACATTTTCGATCAACAGCAACAAAATCACCGAATGCGCTGGGATCTATCCCCAATTATGAATCAAGGCTTGTTCGGGTGCGTACTGCATCAGGGAACCTTCACCAGGCTTGTAGTAATCCAGTGGAGATGTCAGGGCAAGATCAGCAAAACAGGAGAAGTCGGCATCGGCTGAATATAGCAGATTGTCCATACCCTCAGCTCGTTTCAACTGCCTGCGCAATGAGACATTTACGCTTTCTAGTTAACTCTGACTCGCAACTTGCTCGACAATAACCTCAGTCACATAGCTCCGCAACTCATGTACAGATCAAGCTCACTTTACTCGAAGGTCTCAAGATTGAGATCTTACCTTGATTTCTCGATATCTTGCATTTCGGTCACCCAACCGTTGTATCTAAGTTGCACTGTCACAACTGGAACTCCAACCAGCTTATAGATGTTGTCAAATGATTCATACTCACGCCATTGAGCTGGTAGCAATCTCTTGATTCCGGGAATATCGAGAGCTGTGATACGTTGAAATATATGGATCAGCTAGGAAAAGATCTCAACCAGATATTGCAACACTCGCTTCGATAATCCACCTGTCAACTTGCTGCAATGGTCTACACAGACTTTCACAATGATCGTATCCCCCGCAACAACACTCAGGAACACACGGGGATTTCGAACAACGCTATCAAAATCTGAAATTTAAGGCAACCCGACGCAAGATTACCAAACTTTTAATGACGGAGTGTTGTTTACCAGCAACGTAAGCGTCGGCGGTCACGATCTTCTTCTCCGTAGCCTGGACAAACAACACTCCATGAGGTCGTCTATATAATTAATCAAGGATAATGATCATCAACCTTGTTTTCTTCATTTGCATCTGGAGTAAAAGGAACTTTCACAACAGAACACACTCGCAATACTAACTGCAGCATATTCAGAAAGGCGTATGGCATTATACGGCAACTCTGGCAGGAATGCTTATGCTCAGAGACACCTCGAAGAAGGAACGACAGAATCTGTGTTTCTCCAAAACCCAGGATATCTTCCCTAACACGACTTCTCAATGACACGTGTTTCCAAAATGTGTTTCATACTGTAAATACGTGTTTTACCTTTGACATCACAAATCCAGACACGAAGGGTGTTCCATCTTCTGTACGATCATACAGCACTTCTCGGCAACCCCATCTTGTGTGGATTCTGCATTTATCCAAGGAATTTCAACGGACGAATATTTGCGAAACAACTAAAGAACCTCAAAAATAAGCCTCAAGAAGATCTATCGCGCTTGATTTTCACACAGTCTAGCACATAATATCACAACAGCTGCCATCTCCTAAACTGATAATTTCGATATATGCGTGATTCAATAGCAGGAAAAGCTTGTAAGGAGATTTCAGCGGATTTCGTAAAGAGAAGCCCCTTGACCAACCTGCCACCCTTATCCTTGATGTACTGACTGATGGGTCCGCTGAGGCGAAGATCAGGAGATCCATTTAGCATGCGCAGAAGTGATGCTTCGGTTTTGGTTGCAAAGAAGGCAAAAATTGTCAACATACAACGAGCACTGATGTTGTCACAGTCGATGAAGCCCAAGGCATATGCAATTGGATCCCACATTCTTTTGATGCTAGAACGGTTCCCACCATGGCCGATGAACCAATCCGAGAAACTTATCTGAAGAAAGCAAAGTTGCACTTTAATTAGTCCCTTAATTGTTGAGCTACTCAGGTTGAGTGACAAGAGGAAATTGCTGTTGATGAATCACCTCATCTAGGTTACGAATGTCCCGCATTGCGCCTTCTGGATCGACAAGGGCCCTCACAACTGGACTGGTTGACAGAGCCAACGCATTTCTGATCTTGTCATACAGCTGCACAGTCAATGCAGGGTATTGCGTTATTACACAATAACCTTAAGCATAAAGAACACTTCATATAACCACCAGAGGCCAGCCCTCGTTCCCATCAAAGAACAAGCTTCAACAGGCCCTGATCATATTCAGCTTCCGTAAATTGATACCACTTACCCCGAGCTGATTTGTTGTGGCAAAAGCTTTCAAACCGTGGAAAGGAGCACCCACCAAAAATCTGAAATCCAGCTCTGTACAATTACAGAAACAAGTAAAAAAAGTGTGGAATACTCACAAGATGTACGGAACTTCGAAACAGTGATCAATTCTATGGTCGAAGAAAGACAGTTGTTCAACTGCGTGAAAAAAGATAAAAATCATGGGCCTAGTATATAAATGAAATTTCCAGTCAAATCTCGGACTGTTACTTACCACCAACGTTTCCACCTTTGTTGATGAAGGTGTGAGTGTGGTCTTTCACCAACAAATTGTCGTCACCACCGACCTACAGGACACCCGATCCAATACAGTCGAGTCAGATAAGTTGACTCTCATGCCAATACACTGTTGAATGAAGTCAAGCATCGTAGTAAGCATACTGGCCCGGAAGACCTTGAAATTAAAACACAGACTGTGTCCGCTACTCTCAAGGAGCAAACCTTGGTCAGCAGTCGGAAGAGATTGTTGTAGCAACCAAAGAAGACGTGGAGACCCATTTCAATGTGGTTTCCTCCCTTGTCCACGTACGAACCTACTTTGCCACCAATAAAAGGTCGAGCCTCATATATATCAACCTGGATAGAACACATATGCCAATGATTTAACTTATCGGGCCAAGGACGAACAGCAGATCAGATGTATTTATCGCTCCATAAGAGCTGAGCCACTGGCCTATCCAGTCGGTAACAAGCATCAACATTGCTATAGCGATCTAAGGCAACAATTTTCACGACAACTGTGATTGCTCCTCCACCAGACTATATCACGGTATTGGTCGAGCGCTTCTGTACACGAAATCCGCTCCCTACAATTCATCTATGAAAACTACTTCTCGACACAAATGTGGATTAGAACATATTCCCGACCTCGTGTCCTTGATCCAGAAGCTCGACAGCAGTCGACATACCGGCCAGACCACAGCCAATAATGGCCACCTTCAGCTTCGGCCCGTTGTACTTCTCGGGCTCTGGAGGAAAAAGGCCCTTGGGAGCTGACAGGTCAAAGGCAACCACAGGCGGATTCAGCATGAAATTCAATGAGAGGTCAGATTCTTGAACAGACTTCACTTCACGTCGTCCTAAAATTCATTGATGAGTGAACAGCCTAAGAAGGTCATTGACCTCACGTTCCGCAACTAATATCTTCATCTCTACGGACCAACCATGTATAAACCCGTTTTCCTACAGCCTTATACATTTTGTAACCTGATATTCTTTGATTTAAGCAACAATTCGGAGACACTTCAGTCTCGAAAAGCTGAATATCACTCCTGAAAACAATTCGAGGTTCAATTGTTTCTCAAAAATAATCTTCTACAACTGATCATGTTTGCATACTTGCAAAGTCATGCCCGATCCGACTGTAAAACCTGTAAATGAACTGACTTTGAAGAGAAGCCATAATGTTCATGATACAAGAATAGTATCACGAGAATTCGTAGCCAATGACCTCAATGGAGAAGCAAAGCTGAGACGTTCGTAGAAAATTTCGTACTGGGCCATATTGTTCACACACTTTTTATTGGAAAGAATTGGGGGCATCATCCTCGTGGTTTCAGACGACGCAGAGGAGACGTACCTGCACGGCTCATGTCCGAGACCATAGATTGCAAAGAGCTGGAGACTCGAAGGTGTACTCTTCTGGTGGACTTGGCTCCATATCTGCTGCAGGATCTAAGTGATACGGGGAACTTGTTCAGAAATTGGGTGGACAGAAGCCCCGGTTTCGTGCACTGCGAGTTGGTGCATGCAGAGGGAGGGCTCGCCATAGCCGCAGCAGTGGTCATGGTCGCGCCAATTGCTGTACCCATTCCACTATTTGATCAAAAGTTGAGAAAAACCTCTCTAGAAGCTTGCAAAATTTAGCTTCTCATAGCTCAACCAGAGCTGCCCTGAAATCCCCCGCCTACTTTTCGTCAGTTCAAGCCTCTAAACCAATTCTACAGCGGCAGCGTTCCACTACAATCCTCAATTCTTCAGAAAACCTCGTCACCTGCGAGCCAGAATCAACACATTGAGTGTCAGTCGTCACTTCTTCATCTTAAGTGACATATTGATAAACAACTCTCACATAAGTCAACAGCAGAGTCCTTCAGAGCCACATGGGGGAGACCCCCAAGGCCACAGGAGCTGCCGGTCTCTCCGCCCTGCGAGACACTTGTGCGTGCACAGTATACAGACGTACATAGTACGAGCTCCCGCATGGGAGTCAGAGAGATTTGCCCCGATTCAAAATATTCCTCCCCCAACAATACAATACTAAAATCTCGCCCTCTCAATTCACACTCTGCACAAGCCCCATCCATATACAACTCTCGAATTGCATGCCTCCCAGCCAGCGTGCGTGCCTGCCATTCGCTCGCCTCTCGGAATATCCAACACGAAATTGACGCCTACTCTACCACGGCTCCCCAGAGCAGTCGTAACATCCGAATCCCGAGAAAATCTTGTGTTTCACCTCCAAACGGCACTAGAGCTAACGAGCACGAGCACGAGCACGAGCATCCCAACCCGACTTACCCAAACGTGCCCTGTCCGGAGAAAGAAAGACTCGTCGTCGAGGCCACCCCCACCCTCGACAGTCTCACTATCTCGGAGAACGTGGCTCTATCAGTCCCTCTCTCCCTCCAGACACTCCCCGAGCTAAAGCTGATCTTGCCAGAGACGAGACAGGAACTCGAGCCCCCGCCCGGCCAACGGAGAGAGCAGAACAGAGGAGAGAGTAGTGGGGAAGGAGGGGACTCAAGCCGCGTTGGCTTGCAAACCAGTACAGTACAGTATATCCAGAAAGTGAGGCCCAAACCACATCCGCCCTCGAGCTTCCCCCGGCCCCGCACCGGCTACAAGGCGCCCCTGCGTCTTTAGAGCGCAGCCGTCTCCAAATTCCCGGACGCTCTACTCTACTGTACAGTACTTCCATGCCATCAAACGCGGACAAGGGAACTTATCCCGCTCCCTAGCCCTCCCCCAACCCCAACCCCAACCCCTTACAACCCCCTTCCCGGTCACCGTCCTCGTTCCCGGTCACTATCCTCTCGTCGTCACCGGGTCGTCCGTCGTGGCTCGAGGGAGAGATCTGGTTCGCATGTGAGAGTATCTGGACGCCACGAGGGCGCTTCGAATAAGAAGAAGAAGAAGAAGAAGATGGTGCCTTTGGACATCGCTCTCGTGCGATCGGCGTTCGGCGTCCAGCGGCCGAAGGGAAGGATTGCGTCCGGCCTCTGATTCGCGAACTATTCTCGCGATTTCACCGAGTTCTGATTATGATGGTCACTGTGCGCCGACACGGGATTGCAGAAGCGAAGGAATCGTCCGACGCCACCCATGTTCCATATCCCCCGTTTGACTCGACATCGCTTTTGCTTTATTGCTCGGGGACTCTCTCTCTCTCGTCGACCGGCTTGTCAAATCTGTCTGTGGTCCGATCCACGAGATCCGATGCCCCTCGCCAATTCTGGTTTCTCAAGCATTTGCTGCACTTTGCGTCTGAGTCTTTGGTCAACGAGTGAATGCACGCTCTGCCCTTTTCTCTTCGAGATTCATGCGTATAGTGACAAATGAGTATGAAATAAATACATCTTTTATTCTATAATTTAATGTGGTCAATTTTTTATATGATTCCATATTATTTTCGAATATTTTTTATACATCTGTGTTGTTGCTTATGGTTTCAAATGAAATTGTGTATTATTTTGTTTCACTTCAGATTCTGGTATATATTGAGATTGTATGCAAATGAATGGCTTAGGATCCATTCCTCCACATGTGATTTGTTTCTCTTCATTCCTGCAAATTCATTGCAAAATATTCATGCTCTTCATTTCCACATGTGACGGATAATTACTAGAAGTCAAATGTCTCGTGATCAACGAATACCTTGTGTATCTGCCACGATTACTCTGACTCTGCAGTGCTGTATACTTAATACATCTTTCACGTCATGCACGTGGGCATATCCATAGGAAAAATACGTTGATAGTCAAATCCAAATAAAAATCTCAAAAGAAAGTCGCTTTTGTGTTTAGGAATATCTAACATGTTGTGTCATTCACCCAAAATTATCCTAGTATCGCTCGATCCAAATCACTGAAATTTCTAAAACCCTTGTGAATTATAAAAGGGTTACATGGATGGATCTAACGGAACAGTTAACATATGTTTTGGAATCAAAACATAAACTCACAGTTATGTGCTTCCTCTGAGGTTATCAAATTATGAAAAAGTATATAAACATATGATTATAAAAAAAAGAGTGTATTCAAATAAACTAATCACATATTGAACTCTATAATGCAGGACTCTTAAAATTTGGCAATTTATTTTTAGATGCCAGAATTGCCAAAATTAATTTGGTCAATTTGCCAAATTTAATCCGGTCAAAATTCCATACATCATATGAAATTTTGTCTATGGCAAATTTGGCAATTTAAAAAATCCAGGAATAATAAATTAGGGTAGGATTGTGTTTTCAAGAAATAACCCGTGAGTGCAAGAAGTAAAAGAAGTAATCAGAAGTAGAGAGCAGATTGCACACAAAAGAAAGAGCAGAAGTGAGAAAATTACAGCTCACCGTACATTTCAATTAATTTATTTTTCTCATTTCAGTTCATTTTTTTAGCATGTTTGTTTTGATCATTGTGACTATTTTTTTAACTGTAATACAAGGCACCAAGTATATTTCATATTTTTCCTTCACTTTTTCATTTTCATAGCATTTCTATAGCATGTTTGTTTTGATCATTGTGAGTCTTTTCTTGGCTAGATTATAAAGTCCAGGTACATTTCATATTTTTTTCATTCATTCAACGTTTCAAAATATCACATCTGATGAAAGCGACTTCTTCATGATCAAATGAGAGAAATTTGACTCCCGCACCAGCCTTACGAGACTTTCCTTGGCAGGTATTATACATGCGCAGCAATTCAAACGATTATCGCCAAAGCATGGAACAAAAAATATGAAATTACAGTGTTGATGCCAGAAATGCCAGAATTAAGTAAAAAAAAAAATTCCAGAATTATTTTGATGTTGGCAACCCTGGCATTTGCCAGAATTTAGTAGGCCTGCTATAATGTCAACATGACTTCCATTTTACCTGATATTATCAAACGATCAAAATTCAATGATTCATACACAACAGAAACACTCAACGAAACAACATCTAATTTGATTTCTTTCCCGTATATAACACTAAGTAATGCTATCTACAGAAAATTAGAAGAGATTTCTTTCTACCATGAAACTAATTTCGTCACAAACTTTGACATTTGGATTTGTTTTTGAAAGTGGAGAAGAAGTATATTCAGAAATGAAAATAAAAGATTACTCAACAGAGTCATTCAAGAAAGTCCACATGACCAAGAGAATATGCTTAACTCGAATCTCTATATATGAATCATGCAAGCCCGAAGAAATATTTAGACAAGTTTTATTTTTTCCACATGACCAAGAGAATATGCTTAACTCGAATCTCTATATATGAATCATGCAAGTCCGAAGAAATATTTAGACAAGTTTTATTTTTTCCTTACATCACACCAAGACCAAGGACACTTGATCAACGTGGTGTTTTGAGATTCAGATTTGCATGTTGGAAACTGATGATTGTTGAGGTGATGAATGATGTAAGTTTGAGTATAAATGTCAGGTTATATCGACTCCTACTCCTCCCTATTTATCAAGTTGGTATTTGCATTTTAAATAAGGACGTTGCATACACACTAGACATGCATGTCTTAGGGGAATTCATACATGTGAGTTGTTGGTTTTACAGAGAGTCATCATGTTCATCACCATGGAATGAAGCGTATGATTGAGCCATCAGAACATTACTGGTCTTGGCTTGCTGTGACAACCAAAACAATGTTATCTAAATGTGAGAGTGTTGTATCCTCAATCTCGGAATCCCGATTTTATTTCAGATTCATTCAATCAATACAAGCATAATTGTTTTGGACAATTTTTTCTTTGCCCAAGTATTGATCAATAATTCTATCTTAATCCACTGAATATATGATTTACGTAGATTCTTTTGTCCTAGAATGTACCTCCGCACAATCTGATTAGTCTTTTCAAGTGGAAATGGCACATGGGGACATTAGTAATTTAGTTGTTAAGGTACTAACAGAGTATTGAAGATAGTCAGGTTCCTCAGGACCATATTTGTTTTAAAGAAGCGAGGAGAATCTATCTCTCCATCCTTACTCATTCTCGAGAGTAAAGGTATAATGGATATATTTTAGATTTAGATGGTTCTTTAGATATGCATCAACATTGGATATTCATGTTGTTAGACTTCCAGCAGTTATTGAATAGCGTTTCATGTTTTATCAACACGTTCATGTTGTTTTATGTAATTTCATGACGCAAACAGCCAATTGCCAATGGAAATTATAAGATTCAAATGGATCATATATTTCCAATGTAGGATGCAACAGATTATATCCTTTTGTGCAGCCTAAAAGCATATTAGTAGATCACTCTATTCACAATGATACAGCGATTCACTATTGGTTTTGTTATGCTTAGTCAAATGCACATTTACAGTCATACTTTAGGAGTACCAGAATTTCATATGTGCCTCGTAGAGATCATCACCAACTATCTGATAGTAGATTTATCACTAGATATGATAAAATAGTGGCAAAGACTGATCAGTTTTAGTGTAGTGTTTTGAGGATCTAGAAGTTACTTGTGCACATTGATCAGTTTAATTAATCCTTGAGTATAAAATTTGCAAGTGCCAAGGGTTTAGTGGAAGTAAGAACTGGACTTATTAGAGGTGGTGCGTGTTCAAGACATAAACTACCTCATCCCGGATCTGGGAACAAATTTCTTCAAAAACGTGCTCAGCACAAGACTGAGCACGTTGTACATACTGTTGCTTATTCACACATCGCTTCCTAGGTACATATTACAAAACCAAAACCACATCGCATTACAAGCATGAGTGGCATGAGCGAAGTGGATCTTTAGAAAGGCTTGGCCTAATATACCTACACCTAACAGTTGAGGCGTAGGTCTAATAAGGGTTTAGGGTCAAGTGTAAGAAGCCGCGGTTTCTTTCTCTCTTACGCTTCCGCTCAAGATGTTACTTCCCTTTCAGCCACTGCCCTTTCGCTCTACCTTTTAGTGGATTATACTTTCATCGTCTTTGGCTTCCACTCCCCGGTTTTACTCTCTCAAAAGTGAGGGTTCACTGAAAATTCATGATCTTGGAGCATCCCGAAAACATTTTTGACAGGGGTTCTCAAAACATCCAATGCCTCGAGTTTTCCAAGAGCATCCCACCTGAGTTACTTCTGCCAGCCACGAACACGGCATATAGAAAGAACAGTGCCATTAAGCTCGTACTTGAATTTATGACACCCAAATCATCACACAATTGATCCTGCGACTCTCGACGAGTTTGCAATCATATAACACATAGTACCGCAGGTTTTCTGCAAGGCTGGAGGGTGTACAGAACCAGCTTCCTCGAACACAAGGAAGAAACAAACAATAGATTGTACACACACGGCGGAGACATGCATGTTTGCTCATAACAGACATTGACATGTGAGGCATTCACATGGCACTGAATGACCTACTTGCTTGTTTCACCAACTTACAGCTCATACCACAGGAGGACTATCCTCAACCACAGCATCAAATATTGCGAAGTTCGTCGGCGCAAAGGCATGACCTCTCTCCCTATACTCCATAATGATAGCAAACGTGGTCACTAAACCTGCCCTGGAGATTGAAAAATCTGCATTTACAGCATGAAAACCGAACCCACTACAGTACTATATAGCCCACAGCTACGCCTCTGGTTTCCCTGATTTCCTTTCATCGGTAATGTACATTTCAATGGTAAAGGAGGCTGATCTGTAATCAACTCAGCCTAAGCTACTTCTGCGTCCAGTAAACTAAAGCCACCATTAACAGAGCTTCCTGACATCCCATTGTGATCTGTATACATTGCCTGCTTGCCTGACAGTTAACTAGCATGCTAATGGTCCCTACCGGTTGATCTACAATATAACGTTGCTCGCTTGCATCCAACGAAAAGGTGCCAATGTTACCATGAAATCTGAACGGCACTTGAAGCCCATCAATCACACAAGTTACAACAATGGTAACTTCCAGGAACATTACAAGCCTGCCAAAACCTGCTCTCTTGGTCAAAGTGTTCTTCACACTGGTGAAAGAATGAATATGAATGCCCATCATCATGTTGACTAAGCAGTTACTCCACACGGCCTGATGCAAACGGAGTGGGGAACATTTCAGACCCACGTCAGAAATCAAATGGTGGTTGTTTCCTTCTTGAGTTTGGTCCAATTAACAGCGGCATGAGTAAAGCAGACTAGTCCCTGCCCTGACGGTGACAGGGTTGGTCTGTCTTTCCCAATCAATGGAGAGAACTGTGTTATCACAGACTTCAAAAAGGTGCTTCAAGTGATTCATCCCATACTTCTGCACTGCCATTAGAAGCATCCTCACCGTCTTCCTCCATTGACAACCGAATGTATTCTTGGTGCGCAAAGCGATCCCACTCTGTCAAACTTGGATCCTCTCTCTCCTAAGGGGCATGAAAGACAATTTGAATAACACGTCAACAACCACAAGGGCATAAAAAAACAGTGTAAAGAAACGTTCCAAATTGAAGCAAGATGATTTGTTCCCACTACCTGGAGCACCCTTTCTGCCACTAGTTAAACGCAACAACCGAGAGCTGATTCTCAAAACAATTCTGTGACGTAGTGGATGTAACCTTGTGGCGACAAGTTTTAAGACATACCTGTCGAATTAGAAACGGATCACGAGTTTCAAACGCCACAAATTTATTTAAGTTGAAGAGGATGTTGAAGAAGTTTCCAGAGAGTTTGCAACGCTTGAGATCGCGTAGTGTCAACTGTCCTTCTTTCTGCAATCAAAAACCACAAGCAAGAATATTTTCAGTGCACAAATCACATTATACTAGTACACATTGGTGTCCAGTGATGTTCAACACATGCTCATATAACTAAGTTCGTCAGGTTCGGAATACGCGCGATTAGGATCTAGCAGTAGGACTAGAAATAATAGTAAATAGAAGCATCTATCGAGAGTTGAAAAATACGGACAGCAAACATTACTATATCCCGCGGCTACACATAGGGGACGTTACACATTTTTGTATGAAGCATCACAAAGCAACAGTAAATTGTACTTCGTGCTGCAACAGCAACACACCTCAGGACAAATCATGTCTGCCATTTGGCAGACAATATCTTCGAAGAGAACACGTTCTTGTGCCATACACTCCATTCGGTGCAATTGCTCTTCGTAAAAATACTGCATCTCGTTAGGTGTAATGATGCCATCACCATCCAGATCTACACACTTGAACCTGAAATGAAGATTTGGAAAATTGGTGACAATAGTCACAGAAAAAAAATTACTCCAAAAGATGCAAACAACAATTTCCAATATTTAAAACCCCTCCGGACAGCTTCAATTAGCACTTCCCTTTCATTAAGTCGACGTGCTTTACTCTTTTTTCTAAGTTTCAGCTTTTGACCAATCTTCCTCTAACTTTTCAGAAGTATTCATTACTAGAGAGTTTAGATGTCAACTGTTATGGAATGAAACTTTGCTTGAAAAACCTAGAGACCGAAAATACTATGGAATACTTGACTTCACGTACATCGAAAAAACGAACCAGAAAGGAAGGACAGGGATCTAAATTATTGAAAACGGTCAACTACACAAGAAGTATAAAAAGATTAGCAATTTCCTTTCATTAAGACTGACCTAACTTCACGGTTGCTTTTCGTCATCGTCCTTCACTTGGGACATGTTGACCAAATTTATACTCTATACGGTCTTTACTTCATTCAATTGCTCGGCAATATTATTAAACACTTCGTACAAGTGGCAGGTAGATTTCATTCAACTCACGGGAACTCACCAGTATTCAAGACTGGGTTCTGAGGACTTGTCCTCCTCGGACAAAATAAACCACACAAAATCCTCGTATCCCATCTTGTTGGCTACTGTGCTCGTAAACTTTCTTGGAACCTGTAAAACTAAAGGCAGATCGCCACAGATTCGATTTAGAGTACGTTCAAAGTTCACGCTTCCAAATCTTGTCATGGTAAATAATGTTTTTGAAACTGCTGCGGCTAAGTGCTACAAAACCGAAAGACTCAATAATCACTAACCAAACCTAACACAAATACCTGGGAGAATATTCTTTCAACTATTCGGTATGTCAAAGCATGATTGCCATAGCGAAGAAGATCATCCTTATCGATAAGAAAATCGTGATCAGTGTCCAGTTCCCAAAACTTGCAGTAGATCACGTAGAAATGTTCATAAGAGAAGTACCTGCATGGTTGCCGCCACATTCAGCAATAACAAAGATGATAATCACACATATTGTATACTTAGTGAGAAAACACCCGTTTCTCAGTATTCGACTCCCAGCCAAGTTTGAATCATTTTAAAAACAGGATCAAGTCATGTCCACGTACTTCAAAACTTTATTTATATCCTCCTCTTCATCAACTTGTTGTAACGCCGTAACGAGATTGCTGCGCTTGAGCTCTCTTAGTTGGAGTCGCCCGTTTCCTGATCTGTTTATGTGGTAAAATATTCTGTATATAACCGTCTCCGCTGTTTAAAAAGAATATAGGTACAATTCCACGTCAGGAAAGGAATGTTTAAAATCGAAAACTGTGCAAAAGCAGTTATACTAGAATGGTGAGCTTGGTGAACTTACCATATCTTTCTTGAAACTCAGGTGTATCATGCAGAAACTCTAGACCATGATGGGTCAAGAGCAGTTCTCTGAGGATTGGCCTAAAGTCATCCTGGGTAACATAAGCGTGAAATAATAAGTAAACAGAACGTTATCCGCTGCTATTATACGAGGGTCAATGGACACCAAACCATTTCTCCTAAAACATATCTCAACACTGATGCAAAACGAAGGAGTTGGAAAGATCACCTGCGTGAGATAGTTTTTATCTGGTTGTTTCAACACTTGGAAAACTCTAGTCACAAGGTCTGTTGTGAGCATATTCTTCTCAGTCCAGTATTTAAGAAACTGCTCCCTACAAAAATACAAAGATTTAAATGATAACAACTCCTGACACTTGATTGATAATTACGTCGGGAACTATGCTCTAATCAAATCACCAGCGGAACTTTGCCATCAATCTTTGCAGAATCGTAGTTGTAGAGCTAATGATATTAAAACAAAAACAAAAACGCAATACATCAAAACTGGATTCTCGTTGCAGAGAATGCCATGAGGTGGGTACACAGTACACACTTACTTCGTAATAAGTCCAGTATTATCTGTATCAATCTTCTTGTAAAGGGAGCTCGAAAAGAAAGACGGAAGCTTGCATACATCCTTGGTCACACATGTGAATGCTGTCACGCAAAGAGTGAATGTTCAGATACGCCCAAGAGGTAAAATAAATTAGTATGCTTACACGACAGACTTGATACGTTTTGAGTTAGTTATTGATCTCGTTCAGATCTCCGGACAACAATAACCTTAAACTTCAAATTACCTGCAATAGGAAGACCATCCGGATGACCAAAAAAAAGTTTGTCGATTTTCGCTAAGCACTCCTCTTCAACTTCTTTTGGAGCTGGAGGACCATGAGGGAAGTAGAACTGAGTGCACAAACAGAGGAGTTAATTGAATACGCGCTTAACCTTTATCAAAAGGCCCTGATCCTCGTTACGAAACACAGATTCATATGCCCTAAGTGATTCTTGCTAATGTCGGCAAGATTTGCTTGCTAGATCCTTATGATAAAGCATTTTGAAAGTTTTGAGGACCGTAATTGGGGTTGCAGATAATCGGACGTCTCAACCCTTTCCAAAATAAACGTTGACGGGAGCTCAAGTGATTTGGTTCAATATTTGTCTCAGACATAAATCCCAGTCTCTTTTGAGGAAACTCTGACTCTGAATTGGTCGATTAGATTCCATTACCTGCGGAATAATTTCTTTCACAGGTTCACTTGTCTTCTTCAAAGGAGACCCTGTAGCCGTTGGTCCAGATCCAGTTCGCTTCATGGGTGATTTTGGGGATAGAGGGGAGCCAGCCGTACTTCTGGGTGACAGTGGTGGGGTATTTCCTGCAGGAAACATTGATGGTAGCAATGATGCGGAGGCTCCCGTGCTCCCATTGCTAGGACCTCCGGGAACCGACAAAACTACTCCCGCTTTGACATCTTCTAGAAGCGATAACACCTGCATGCAATAAAATATAAACCTTAAGCAAAAGGAAAAAGACAGAATATGACGTAAGAAAGGAAATATTTAGACCTCTAGATAGCTTATTCTCTCTCAATACCCCTCCTTTCCCAAACAAAAGAGCTACCACTGCGAACTACATCATTTCACTCATGATCAGTATATAAGAATGCAATCAATTCCACGCTTAATCAATGTGTTTCTCCCAAGATCAGTATATAAGAACGCAAGCAATCTACAGATAATAAATGTGTACGGATACTCAGAACGGGCTTTATTAAACTCAAAACAACTTACATACATAGACAAAGTAATGGGAAAGTAGAGAACGTCTAATCCCACTCTGCCTTCAGAGCAAGGAAACAAATTTACATTGGAATAACCCACTGTTTCTCTGTTCCGATAATTAACCAGCTGATAGGAACGTTCAGAGAACTGCAAAATTGGAGCGAAGTCGTCCTCTGAGTTCGTGAATCAGAGTCTTCATAGCAAGCGATGTGCCCAGTCTGCTTTCTTTAAATACAAATGCAGTCGACAAGTAGATCCCAAAAGAAGCCTCACACCTCGCCAACAATAAAATATATATTTCATCTGTCCATTTAGTCAGTTGTAGTCTCAAACCATGACGGCCCTAATTGGGCACACAATGCTCGAAGCCAAGTGGAATAGACGTCCATATCTACAGAAGAAGATGAAAGAAAATTCAAGGCACAGAGGGTCCATTGGAAGGAAAAAGACCGCTCGTCATCGTGCTCTTCGTGAAATTCAGCTCGTTGCTACAGTCACATCATGCACACATAGTTGTGTGCACACAACGTACATAGCAAACCATCAAAGGAGACGCATGGAGTAAAAAACGTGATGAAGATTCAGAAGAGTACAAACCAATAAAGCGAACATATCGCGCTATTCAAAGAAATCACTGTGGAGGTTCGAGGCGTTCAGATTCGAGGCCCACCCGCTTCATCAAATACAGACATCACACATCTCGATTCACAAAGACTTAGACGCATGAAGTCTGTTGTAATGTTCGTATACGCTGCCAAGTTCATCGCATAGACACTACTGAGCTGAAAGCGGAATATAAATATTAACAGTATATGTGTGGAAATTCCAGGCCTCTAAATTCATAGCCCACAGGCTTCATCGCAGGCAGACAGAACCCAACATGTCAATATCCGTACACATAGTCGCATGGTGCTCATTGATGACACTTGCACAACGCCGGCTTAATTGTGTACGGTTTGGACTCGGTAGAATAGCCCGCCATGGCAAACAAATTGTTGAAAATTAATAAAATAAAGTATATATCTCGCGCAAACGAACTAACATATAACATACTTCATCATCCAAATGTGGCACTAAACATGTAGAACAAAGCATACCTGACGTAGTTGTCTGGGACATAAACTGATAAGTCGTGTCTGGGACATAAACTGACGAGCGAAAGGGTTTATGAAGGCGATGCTCTGAGCTAAAAAGGCTTACTCGTAGTCAAGGAAAAATTACTAGCCTTGCAGCAGTAGGTATTAAAACAGCCTTAAAACAAAGTATACCAAGACTACACTACTGATAAGATTCAATAGAAGTTCTCGCGCCGTGATGGTCTACAAACCCACAATTTGGAAAGTACAAGTAACAGAAAAGAAACCATGTTTAACAGGTTTCTACAATTTACAACATATGTTAGAATTAGTTTGATCTTGAGTACATGAACTGAGCAGAGGTCTTTAGTTTCTTACTCCGGAACTCAAGTTCAACCATTACTTAGCGGCACTTATAGTGAGAATTCTTCGCAAGTTGGCAGACATCAAAGACTCTCACCGCTTAAAGATATTAACGCATGTACGGTACCAGGGAGAGAGTTGAAGCACATTCGCTTCATCACTAAGAGAGGTCTTTAGTTTCTTACTCCGGAACTCAAGTTCAACCATTACTTAGCGGCACTTATAGTAAGAATTCTTCGCAAGTTGGCAGACATCAAAGACTCTCACCGCTTGAAGATATTAACGCATGTACGGTACCAGGGAGAGAGTTGAAGCACATTCGCTTCATCACTAAGAGAGAGTTGAGTACATTCTTAACTGAGAGCTATCGCTTCTGGAACTCACGACAAAGAAAGTGCTGCTGATGCGCGTTAATACGCTGTCCGTTACAAGGCGGAAAAGATGGATAGTGACAGCAAGGTGATAAATTGATCCAACGATGTCCAGGTCTTTCATCAATTCTCAAACAAAAGAAGCCATGTCCTAGAAATAAGAAGAACTCAACCAATGTAAGAGCTACAATCTGAACAAGGGTGGTGGATTGAGGACCGCGTCTTGACCACAACCTAGTGGAGGACAGAATGAGCCGAATCCACCATGACCCACAAGAATATGCAGAACACGAACTGAGTACATGAGAACTTTCCTCGCACCAGACAACTCGGGCTCAGCTGAGACTTGGCGAACACCGAAATGATACAGGTATCTCAACTGTGAAGAACTTGGAAAGGATCCCATCACGTTTCAATGATTTTTGATTCCAGGTAGGCTGGGTGCCAGAAAAACTTTACTGCTCGAAGCCTTAAGGACGTGAAATCACTGTATAAATATTGATTTACAGATTTCAATGCGTAATTCTTCAATGCGCGGGGCTGTTTCTTTCATTGCATGATTCTAATGACTCTTTACGGTACTGCAATTTCAGTGAGTTCGAATACCATTACGAGGGTGAAACTGCCAGACCAAAGCTCGAAGTACCAGCTAAGACGACAATAGGGGTAACGAAGCAGATGCTGACCTAAATGGATACACCTGACATAAACTCAACAAGAAACGAGTTCCGGCACACGATCAGGTGGACTTGGCACTAATATCAAGCACACATGAAAAACTGTTCACAAAGCTCACGAAGGCCGGAGATAGCCGACCAGCAGCGGGTCGATGTGTAATCGGGAGGGTTTTGTCTGATGTTCTTCAACTTAGGCATGTTAAATCAAATCCGTCACCCCACGAACAGGACTCACACAAATCGACACCTTGTGCGCAGGGGAATTGACGTGCTCCGGAAGTTGAGGTCATAGGTCTCAATGCTACACTCAGATTAGGCACTTACGAGCCATAAGGCTACAATCTGCCGAAGCTGGTCGCCACTGGCATCCGTCAGCGGACCTGGAAGGAAAATTTACACGATGAGGAGGACAAGGAGCGGGGTCTCACCAAACGCTGGGAATCGGGAAGAGAAAGCCACTGTGAGAAAAGATCGTCCAGCCTGAGCTTGCACTGAAGAGGCTTAGTTGCCGGCATGGGAAGGTCAGTGAGCTGGAGAAGGTCTGGGTCAAGCACTCCAACTTCCACGGCCATGCTGGCGTCCATTTTCCCCCTACTCCACACAGCGAAAAAAACCCACCAAATTCCTCCCGCTTTCTCGCACTTGGTTCGCTCCTGCTCCACGCAGCAGCCCGCGTCCACCCGACCTCGAAACAACACTTTCCTTTAGACCCTGCTCTTTTATTGGCAATCTGCCTACCTCCTGCGCTAAAGCTCCTCCTCCTCCTGCAACACTGGAATGACTGCACTGCAACTACACTCCTCTACACCACACCATGTCTGTAATCTGTCAAAGGGATGGAGCAAAACGATCATCTGCCGCGGTCAAGTACTCCGATACCAACGATATCTGTTCCGTTCTTGGTCCTACGCTAATCCTGCCTGTCTATTTGTCTTGCCTGCCTGTCTGTCGGTCTTCCTCGTCCTGTCTATTCAGCCCGAGGAGAGTTGTGAGTTGTTGTCCCAGAGGCAAAGCTTTTCTCGAAACATGGTCATGTGCGGGCGAGCTGCTGCTGTCTACCTCCTCCTTCTACCTGTCGAGCTTTCGTCCTCCATCGCCAAAAGCTGCTCCCTCCTTCCATCCTCTTTCTCCTTCCTCCTCCTCCTCCTTCCACCATCTCCTTTCCTCCTTCGCTCTCTCTGCTCTCTTTCTGCTCGCCCTTTCTTCTCCGCAAACAAACCCTAGATACATCTACTCCTTCGTTCCTTGTGTTTCCCTTCTTCCCCTCCCCCCCTTCCCCTTCCCCTTCCGCTTCCCCCGTTCTCCTCCTTCCTGTTGTCCTCTCCCCGGCCTGCCCTCCCCTCCTGCTCCCTCGCCCTTCGTCTTCCTCGCGCACTCCGACGACTTAATCGCCGATTACACGGAAAAGTTGCCATTTGTAAACCCTAATTCCGTCCTCTGTCCGTAATTAACCACTAAACGACTCGTTGCACCTTCGTCGTCGCCGAGTGACGTATTGCTCCCAGCTTGGCACCATCGTAACGTCCAGCGGCACGGCAGCCTCAGAGCGAATCGGGACGAATCTCTTGCGCGGGCTGACACGTAGGCCTGGACCCCGGATCCGGAGAATTCCCTCATCGGTGCATTCTGTCGCCGAACTCCGCCATTCGACGAATCCGGTCCGAACGACGTCGGGCACAGTTTCATCCGCTCCTCCTGCCGCTCGCGAACTCCGTAGCCTTTTAAATGACGCACTTAGTCTACGCAGTTAAGGAATGTCATCAGCCGGTTCCGCCCGTCCGCCCCCCCCCCCCCCCCCCCCCCGCCCGATCTTTTCGCATGATTGGACGTGCTGGAGTACCCGACCGCTCGACAGCCTTCCTCGGCCTCATTCGCCTTACGTCTTCTCAACTGCTATTTTTGTCACGATGAAGTCTACTGGACCTCCTCCTGTCTATTTTTGTCATCTACCGGAATTAGAACCGAGCTGTGGAAGTCTTTCATCCAGTTTTTGCTTCCGTATGACATTCGACTAGAGCACGCAACCGTCGAAAATTAGTATATGTCCTCGTACATCGTAACCCCTTCGATGCTGGGTTACACGCAGTGAGTGTATCATGTGTGCTACATTTCTGTGTTCGGAGAGGCTCGTGATGAACCAACAGAATGGCATATGCTCCGTCCAACGATGTTTTCGCTGTTGCATGACACAATGTCGGTTCGAGAGGTCGGCAAGAGACAGGTTGCTATTGTTCTTCTCTCCGACGATTGTTTCCCCATGCGACGCAAAGCTCCCAATTATGCTGTTAACTCGTAGTAATTATACTGTAATTTGTCAAGAATTTCTAACGCATAGCTCCCCATTGAAACTGCTCGCACAGCAGCTTGATACTTCATCCAGCCTCTCTCTGCAACCATACGCTTCGCGCATGACTCCAGTCCGAAAATATGTGATGTGAACATGTACAGTATCCATGTCCACATTTTACGGTATTATAAGATCGAAGAAACATACTACCACCCTAACTTCTTTGACAAGTAATGTACTGGACAGCCAACAATAAACAGATCTTCCGATTAGTTAACAGAATGTTTTTTTCCCAACTTTTCTTTTGAAATAACAGCAAAGAAACATATGATCCCTGTTTTTTTTATCAAACACAACATGCATGGAACATTTGACAAGGATAAGAATCTCATAAGGTAATACATACGAATCAATAAAGTACATTGTAAACTCTCTTTGAGCATATTAAATGATTGTCTGATCTGTGTGGCCATCATCAAAAGTACGTATCGTCATTAACCTCCAAACACAACACACATTAATCTTATATCATTTGTTTTAGTTTACGCTTCGTGAACACTTCATTTATGTTGATATTACTTTAGAAGTATTTACATGCTTTTGTCTTTTTTTTTACAAGTTAAACAAGATTCAATGAGTTATACCATTCAATTTTGTCATGTATTTTATTATATGTTATTTTTAGCCGTCCGCCTAGAGTTACTACTCATACAGTATAGAGTCATCAACGATTAGAAGAACATTAAGTTCTTCAAGTTAAGACTTTAGTGTTGGTACTAGTGAGTGCACTCAAGCGTCGATCTAGATTCTCAACGATTTGAAGAACGTTTAAGTTCTTCAAGTCGAGACTTTAGCGTTGGTACTAGTGAGTACCCTCAAGCGTCAATCTGGATTCTCAAGACGAGTGGATTGAACTCGACTTATGTATGTGTGACGGTTTTGTTGTCGGTGGGATAATCAAGACTTACGTGCTTGCCCATGGAGAATTCCACTCAAAGAACTTTCGTTTGAGTTTAGTTAGAACTCGAACGAGTTTGCCGTTGTTTGCAATTATTCGTAATCGTGAGATTGTGTGTATGAGTATGTGAATTTTGATGGAAATTGAGAAGTAATCATCAAAGGTCATAACGTGGTTTAAGTGTGAGAGATCTCGTGTGTATGAGCTCAAGTGTCTTTTCCTTGAATGAGTTTGAGAGAAATCATTGCAGGTTTTGTTCCGGAATTTTGACTTTACCTTTAGTCTTGAAATTAAGGATTTTGATTTTTTTTGTGTATTATGTTACTCTCAACAAGAAATTTGAAGTATATTGATCGATTGAGAATTTTGATTTTGACAGCCGATTGATTGAGTATATTGATGTCTGGATGATAGTCTGGGTCCGTAAGTAAGAGAATGAATGAAACAATATTGAGAATTGTCAAATTTTGGTCAGTGTTATAACAAGGGAAGAAAGTTTTGGTGATGGTGTTTATCTTACGGTCAAGAGTTACCTACTAGGTTGATTTTTTGTGCATCTGTATCAAAAATTATGTACATCGAGATAGTTTACAAGCACTGTTTTCTCGTGATCTTATCGAACCTTATGTCACGATAAGATCTTGAGTTACAATTACTCCTTCTCGATGAAGAATTTTGACTCAAATTCATCTTGCTCTTTTTTACTTTTACGAGTACACAGTATGTCTCGTGTGTGATATCAAGATCATATAAAAAACACAGAGTGTCTAAGATTACCAGATCTATGCAAAATTTCCATTTGTGAACAGAGTGGTGTGAGGAGAATCGTGACCTTAGAGTAGCATAAAAGTAATTGATTTGTTTTAATCATGTTGATGAAGTGCATGAGGCTTCTGTTATTCAAAAGATTTCACGCCAAGATTTTACAACAGTTCGAGTTTTATTTCAGTTATAGCAATATTCCCAATGACAAGTTCTTACTGAAGTGTATTGAAGAAGTTGAAGATGGATTGATGAACTTATTTGTGGTATATTTGAGTGTGTATGCTCTCATCTCATATGTGTGTGTGTGCATGTGAATAGCATGTCAGCAATGTACAGTATATGGCGATACATATTTGCACGACAATTTTCAACTATGTTTCATATTGCAAATAAGGTTCCAACCCCAAACATGAAAATGTACTATACCCAGTCGTTCAAAATTTGATGAGTAAAATTAGTTACCACTTATCATCACACCATCTGTTGACTCTAGAAATTGAGTCAAAAGATGATGTTTATTACTGGAGAAAAACATCATGGATTAAATGGTTTGCTAAAAAATCAATGACGTTTGCATTTGAATCACGATGTGACAAATTCAGTGTGATTGAAATACATCATAAATTTGTCATATCATTTGAAACAATTCATCTATAAGTACAATTCAGAGATTACATTTGATTTCTAGTAGTGACTCTCTTCGATAAACTATCTTGGACCCACAACTTTCTAAAAATACACTATAACAGCATCATCCAACATGAAATTCAAATTCAAAAGATACTTTACATTCTAGTTTCATCTAATTCCATCCATTTGATTTATTTGCGCTAATCTTGAAATTCATTTTTTGAAAAATCAAAACTAAAGTATTGTATGAAGATTTTGGAAAAATTTAATACAAAAATGGTAAACAACAACAAACTTTTCAAGAAACTAAAAATTTTACTTTAACAGGCAAGAATGAACTAAAATTTACAAAAGTAGTTCATTTTTTGGGGAAAAAAGAATCAAGTATAAATTTTAAAATCTAAAAAACACATACATATATGAAGTTAACAAACAAATTTATCCTCATTGTAGCCAACAAAGCAAAAATTGTGTAATTATTTCATCAAGTGAAGCTATGTAATTAAAACACCAAACAACAATGAAACCAAGAGTTAGGTTACATTCATATGCGATAAATGTAACCTAACAGATTGAAAATTGATGTTTTAACACTATAATGTAAAATATATGTCCATATAACATCAATATAAACAAAAAGTTGTATTTAAATTATCATTATTTTTGTACATAAATGTACTCATATGAATTTGGAAGCTAAAGAACGTTGATGAGAAACAAAATTCGAGAATTACAATTCTATTTATGTATAAATAAATTAAAAACACATACATATCATTTATCATGTTTTTAAAATAAATAAATTCAAGTTATTTCATAAAATTTGATGTACAAATGATGATACTTTAATGAATATGAATAACCGTTATTCAATATAAACGAACTCAAATAATAAGTATTGACATTCTAGAAGAATGAGTATAAATTGATGAAGCATGAAAATCATATAATTGAAGAAATGAAGAAATGTATATGATATACTTTTTTATAATGAATAAACTTCAAAACACGTTTCTATTGATGCATTTGATTTAGCGAAATGTTTATATATTGTCTGATATATATATATATATATATATATATATATAGTAAACAACAGTATAGGATTTTTGAAATTTTAGATTAAAGAAAATATGTAAGAATTTCCAAAAAATATTCTAATAGTATGTAAGGAATAATCTATTTTATTAATACATCAAAAGTGTGTGCAAACATCATCATAATCAATTGTTACTCTTATGTTAACTCAAAAAATATATCTTCATATATTTGAAAATATTTGCATGTCATACAAACAAATATTTGAACTTGTTTTTGTTTTTTACAAAAAATAAAATCAAATATGAAAATAAATTGTATGAAAAAACTAAAAGAAAGAAGCAAAATTTATTTGTTGACTATTTTGTAACACATGCTTTGTTAGTTATGATTATAATACTTTCAAATTTTTCTTTTCAGATATTTTTACATGTGTGAAGTTGATAACTCTTGAAAATCTATACACAAATTTTATTTTTGAAATATATATTGTGGTTACAATTATACTCCAATTTCTTTCAAGGATTAATTTAGTATGTATTAATTAATAAATGACTAGTTCTTCCTCAGTTTATGCTAATTATTCTCAGCCTAGAAAAGTTTCATGGCCAGGTAGTGGCATGTGAATTACATTGGTATTGAGCTCATGGCCATGAGTAATAGGCTAGCCAGCTGCTGGCCTACTACTCACGGGAAATGCTCACATGAAGACTCAAAGCACGGTGTAACCATCACACATAGATCACATATAGGATGAGGGATAATTAACATAAACTGAAATATAACTAACCACTTCCATAAATTAATATTAATTTCATATTTGTATACTATATCATTCTATATATGATATTTTTTCTTGTAAAATATTTAAACCCACGATCATGTATTTAAAAATATATAAACCTACAATTTTAACAATAATCATTGTACTTTTTAACTATCATATAATATAGTATATAATGTTTTATATTATATACATTTTTATCAATCTTCACATTGACAACCATTACAAACAAAGTTAAATGAAATCTAAATGTAGATATTTTTCTATGTTGATAAATGAGTGACTGCATTACAATTCTTGAATGAATATTGTTTTTTAATACTGTATTGTTTCTTTAGGCCCTCATATCATCCAAAGAACATGTAACCAACATATTTTGCATACAGGTTTATTATTTATATTTATTGACTTAGCATATTTGTTGCTCAATGAGATAATTTCATAATATTAAAGATGATAACAAAAATTAATTATAAATTGGACTGAATAGTTGTGAAGATTTTTGTTGGTTGCATCCATTTTTCAGAAGATCGTTGATTATTAGATTGATACAATATTTGAAGTTATTAGTCAATCTTAAAAAAATGTTGTAAGATCAGCTTGTATGTATTGATTAAATCACACTTGTTTCATATGAGTGTTAAACTAAACGATTGTGCTATTTGATTGAACTTGAGACTTTCAGAGAAATTATAGTCTTATATGACCGGGGAATTCCAAATGAAGAAATCTTAATAAAATTGTTATATACACTCTTGTTTATTTGCAGTGTATTTCAAAGGCATACACATAGCACATTATAATGTCCGTGTTGCATCAAATGAGTCACGAGCATAACTTTCCCTTGTCATGGTTGTTTTCCTCTCGCAGGCATAGTGTCTTATTGAAGTCACTGTTATTGATTAAGAATGGACAAGTCTCAGATCAAGAAGCCCTTGATTATAACCAGTTTTGTTGTCTACGTGAGAATCTGGTTAATGTTCAAGGTTTGTTGTTAATATATCATGGTTCAAGCTAATGAAGGGTTGATGTGTGATGTTTGATACATAGAATCTATAGACTGAACCCTTTGTTTCATGGGGAGTTATGACTGGATGGAGCTCGAAATATAAATGAGTTTGCAAGTGCCTTACAGTTTGAAGCATGTAGTGTCTGTGTGCCTCAAAAACATGTCTATCTGTACAGGAAGGGCAACGATTGTTTCATGAATTGAATGATATTGCCATCCACTAGAACATAAAGTATGTTTGTTGTGCTCGTCTCGTGGGACGGACCCACCGACACCTGTAAACTTTGCTGAAAGTCAAAATATGATAAGCCATCTGTGATTTGCGAAGGTAGTTTTGGTCGGTCAGTCGGTTGGTTTCGCGTGGTCCGGGGAGCTCCCGGAAGAGAATCAAGGAAACTGGATAAAGATGCGAAAGCGTGGAGGGGCTCGGAAAAGGCTAGCACAAACGAAGAGAGGTGATCGGCGGGCCAGAGTAACATCCAATCACCCAATGACGACGAGACGAGATCCGGAGATGAGCCAACTCAGACGAGCAACTACATGTCATGAATGGCATACGCGTGGCACTAGCCTGTCAAGGTGCACACCTGTCCTTTCGTCGTGGACAATGTGGTGCAGGCAATCGTACCTATTTTTCTCTCTGATCTACTGGCCTTCACTGGCAGACAATGCTCCGTCTAGTGAAACGACCACAATCCGTTGACTGCGTCAAGCGCATTCAGCACTGCTCGACGAACTGTTCTGCTCCGATGCCAACCTTGACGACTGCATGACCGATTGTTCACGAATTGCACAAACTCGAAAACTTCTTATCGATTATGCCACAATCCGATATATGTTCCATCTTCGCCAATGTCTTCATACAAAGACAACCAGAATACAAAGGAAGAGATGGGAAGCAGGTTCTACATTTCGAGGACGTGATCTCAGACGACTGCTCATGGCGAATTATCCTCATCTGAATGATTCGTGTATCAAGAGGTGACCAAGTGCGTATTGTTCTAAGAAGTACATCGGTTTCAACATAAGATACAATTATAATTGACGGTGAACACACAATGAATAAATTGATCATACAGCAGAAACGCGTTTCAAATAAGAGAGCAGAATAATGGAAATGCTATAGAGGCACTATAAATCTTCAAATACACAAGAAGTTCATAATTACAATAAGTTTTGATATTGGCCTCAAGATCAAGAGTGTCAGAGCATGATTCGTGCTAAGTCAGGTAAAAAAGGTTTTTTGAAAAGTAAAGTCAATGTTCATCGATCACAAGGGCTACGTCTATTCACAAACATGAATGTCGTGACAATGGATCCAAATGCGTGCAGACTGTTGCCGAAGAGAATGACAATGAAACGGAATGTGTATCAGAGCCTAGGCAGGCTCATGTATCAGACTCCAGCGCATGGACACGAGGGATACGAAAAGCACGCGTGGCCATCAGAGGCGGGCCCCACCGGACTCTTCCCGCTCCGGAAGAGTCCACTGTTCTTTGGGATAACTCTACGACCCCGTTGGGTAGGTGCAGCAAGGGCCCCGAGCGCAGAAGGGCCTGAATGAAGACCGGTGGTCGTAATCATTCCGAATGTTTACAACGGAGGCTTGGGTTAAAGTCCGGGGGCCAACTTGGCCCGCAGCCTGAGTCGGAACTTGGCTTGGCCGGCCTGGCGCCTTGGGCAGAAGTCGTGCCTGCGGACAGGAGGAGGAGGAGGAGGAGGCAGGGCAGAGAGACAGACTTTGGGAGATCCATAGAGGCCGCGGATTTGGCGATTCCAAGAATCATGGAGGGCCTTACAATTTGCGGCAGGGATGATTGCGGCGCCGGATGAGGAGACGGAAAGTGGGGTGGGGAGGCATTTTACCCGCCAAGGCTAAGGAATACCCTAAAGAAAGGTGGGATATGCTGAGCTTGGGCTTTTGTCGAAGAAACTGCACAGAAATGGTGCGCAAATTGACGAGGTTTCTGGCACAAGTGTTCACTCCTGCCCCCACGTGGTCCTCTGCCTGCGCCTCTGCCAAATCTTGCTCTGCGGGTTCATTCCTCTGTCGAGCTCGCTCGACTCCTTCCTTCGCTCGGACCTCCTGCCGCTGCTCGCTTGCAGGCGTCGCTGCTCGCAGGAATGGAGGCATGCATGTTGCGACATTGCCGTGACCTCGTGTTTAACCCGGGCTTCTGGGGATGAGGATGAGCAGCAGCAGCAGCAACAGCAGCGGCAGTGTGAAGCGAAGGGCGGGCCCTGGAGTTTTTTCACTGGGGATGCGAATTCGTAACCTAGGGCTATTTCAACTGTCGGGGAGGATGAGCTTGTCGCATTGCTCGGTCTTGCCCCGGGAGGAGTCGGCGTTCTGTGTGTGTTGCCAGAATGGAATTGTGACCGAGCTCTTGGATCTCAGCTGGGCGAATGACGTTTTTTTGTCGGTGATTTTGAAACCGGTCTGATCAATGTGCGTTTGAATTGCGAGCCAGACGAGTGGGATCTTTTGTCACCATGATGCGCGCTCAGATGACTTCAGCGTCCTCCTGCTGGCCTGTACGAAATTCGAGCATTCCGGGCTTGGTAGCTCACAATCTTTCTCCCCCTCAGGTCCCTGGAGTTCAAAGTGACAATGGTGTGTTTGGAAGCAGGACGGGGCTACTCGTCGAATGCCTCGAAGTCTCGGGTGGGAGCAAACTTTCTGGCCATGTCGGAATAAGTGGAGCCAAGAATTCGGCGTTGGCTGTTTTGGCTGGAGCTCTATGTTCAGAAGAGGAGCTGAATTTGAAAATGATACCCGACTTGCATGACATTCAAAGGATGGTTCAGGTTCTTCAATCTGTAGGGGTGAAAGTGAAGCGTTCTGCCTCTGGTCTCACAGTCGACGCGAGCGAAATTGTCTCAGTAGAGCCTTGTCCGGAAGTAGTTAGGAAATTAAGAGCTAGTTTTTTCGTCATTGGAGCTTTAGTAGGACGGAAGGGCGAAGCCGTCGTTCCCCTCCCCGGAGGATGCGACATAGGAGCTCGGCCCATCGATCTTCACGTGCGTGGACTGCGAGCTCTGGGTGCCCAGGTGGAGATAAGGTAACGAGCGCTGCTAACTCTGCGTAGCTGGCTTTGCATTTGATTTTTCGAGTCTGCACCCCAGCGAAGGTTGTAGGCACTTTGTTGTCTTGACTTAGCACTTGTGCTGCATTGTAGATCAGTTGTTCCTTGTGTCATTTAGACACCGCCTCATGATTCTTGGCATCCGTAATTAGAAAACTTTGAGAATATCGCGATGAACCGTTTCTGTGACGTCTCTGTGTCTCTGAACACTTCACTTGCAGAGAGCTGGACCTTTATGCAACCATTATCCAGAAAAATGCCCCCGCCTTGAGGACTGCAGTATTTCTTCTGTGCAATTGTTAACGGTCAGCTTCGTGATATTAAATTGCATTTGTAACTATGCAGGCAAGACAAGGTTTATGCACGTGCAT
This sequence comes from Marchantia polymorpha subsp. ruderalis, assembly GCA_037833965.1. Classification (NCBI taxonomy): domain Eukaryota; kingdom Viridiplantae; phylum Streptophyta; class Marchantiopsida; order Marchantiales; family Marchantiaceae; genus Marchantia; species Marchantia polymorpha. The sequence goes on from AP031355.1 coordinate 18,242,809, forward strand.
CTCATGGTAAGAGATTAGTAGGGGGCAAATTTCATCTTGATTATCCAAGTGTTGGCGCCACTGAAACCCTCATGATGGCTGCCTCTTTGGCAGACGGAGAAACCGTACTGTCAAATGTGGCTCAGGTGTGGCCACATTGCTCGCTGTTTTGCTGTGACAAATTCGCTGCTTGTTGTAGATAATTGTGACATAGATCAAGAGGTGGTACTCGTTATGATGAAGAGTGGAGTGGATTCTTAGAGTGGAAAGTCCGCTTGAGATCGTAAAGATGTTTAGCTCGGACTAGAATATGTAGAAGTATCGATGTTTCGGTGGTTCGAGAAAAAATAAAACTTAGGGACTGCTGTAACACATGGACTTTCTTTTACAAATCGGTTGAAGACACTGTACGGCTTACCCACGTGTTTGGATATTTGCAGGAGCCCGAAGTAGTCGATCTGGCTCAATTTTTGATATCGTGTGGAGCTAAAATTTGTGGCGTCGGATCAAGTACCTTAGTTATTAAGGGCGTTAAAAAACTGCATAGCACCGATTTTACAATTATTCCTGATAGGATAGAGGCTGGAACTTTTTTAATTGCTGCAGCAATTACTCGGTCCTCCATTTCTATGTCACCAATTATACCGCAGCATATGACAGCTGTGACTAATAAACTCCAAGAGATGGGATGTAAGCTGCGCCAAACAAGTCAAGACAGCCTACTGGTGAGTATCAAGTCACGTACACTTGGGTTTGTGAGAACCTTTTTGTCAAATCTTCTTTGTCGTTGTTCCAATCCTCCTGTTGTGAAGAGGCTTTGAATGGAGGTACTTTTGGTACCTTAACGAGCTTTTGAAATTGCTGCCCTTCCTCTCCAATTCAAGGAGCAGTTATTGCAAGTCAGGATGGAAGGATTCGCAGTTTCAAAATTAGTGCCGTACTAATTATCTCTTGGATCCAATTTCCAGTTCAATGGTATGGTGCAAAGGAAGGAGCTTTGAGACTCTGCCCAGGAGCTTGATGATGTGTTGTTTATGTTGCAGATCAGCCCCTCGCAGTTATTGTCTAGTACCAGTATCACAACTCTTCCTTATCCTGGTTTTCCAACCGACTTGCAACCACAATTCATGACACTCATGACCAGTTGCATCGGACGAAGTGTTGTAAAAGAAACCGTTTTTGAGAGTCGTATGCGGCATGGTAAGCCTTTTGCTTTTTTCAACTCGCCCGTGCTTCATAGGATGGCCATGAGACAGGTTTATAAGCAATTCACTTGTCTGGATGCATGACTCCCTGTGTATAATGAAGCCTAAAGGTCCTTGCTTTGGAATTTGAAAGGAAAGCTTTGGTGATGTGCAGTAGAAGAGCTGCAAAAGTTGGGAGCGAAGGTGGTTGTCAACAAAAACGTTGCTGTAATACGTGGAATAGATTGTGGCAGGTAAGAACAGAGTTTCTTCTGTACTTTGCTCCTGGAATGGACTTCGTGCCTCTTCATGATGTCATTGTTTCTGGTGCGAATATGTAGTAGTTAAAGAACTACAAACTGAAGTATCTGCCTCCATCATTCCTTCGGAACGTAGCCCTTATTCAGCTGTTGCCCTCGCAACCACTGAAATGAGGACGTTCCACGATTCACAGATGAAGTTGAGCATGAAGTCGTGCACCATAGATTGAAAAGGCTTGCCGCCTGGTGAGTCTTCCTGAATGATATTGTAGTTTTTTAACGTTGCCTAATATGTGGTTGCCAGTTCCTTGCGTGGAGTGCCAGTTACTGCCACAGATTTGAGAGCTGGAGCAGCTCTTGTGCTTGCTGGGTTAGCAGCTGATGGCACTACTCACATTGAGGGTATCAACCATATTGACCGAGGTTATGAATCATTTGATCAAAAGCTCCGACTTCTTGGAGCAAGTGTTGAGAGATTGGCGTCCTTGCCTGTAGAGCTGGTGACCCTGTAGTTTAGTTTTCGGAATTCCAGTAAAACAGGGTGCTAGGAGGGCTTTCTCTTTTAATCTGTTGGTGGTGGGGGCAACGAGAAAGGTCGGGCTCATCCACAGCGGATTTGTAACTTTGAGTGCGATAGGTTTGTCAGTTATTTCCTTGTCACTTGTTTATAATACTTCGTACGGTCTCATTCTTTATGATGGTCGATTTTTTCAAGGAAAAAATTAAAGATTTCTTTCCTGTTTCCAGGTTTAGTTCTTGTACGCTGTATGCTTCTGATGTACACGACTTGTCTTCGACTACTATGGAGAGGCTACCAAAGAAAATTCTGCATTACAGTAGGGAATATATCCGAAACCAACCGACATTTCATCCCAAGAACACAAACATTGATATTTACTTTGTTAGTTAGTGTGGGTCATTGATTGCATACTAGACAAAAACGATAGAGCTTGAAGGGAAATCTGTGACTTCCCCGTAGAGATAGCAACCAAATTTCAAGCGACCGAAGGTAACTTCTTTCAATCTACTGCCGATCTCTCAACCTCCCGACTATGAAATGAAATCTGAAGCAAGTTTTAGGAATTTCTTAATGTTGGACAATATAACAACGCAATTGAAAGAATCGTTCCGAGTTTCATCCCACCGCTTATGGAAACTACATAGATAAAATTACAGATGTGAACTATATCTCAAAACTTCGAATAATCTCGAATGCAGAATACAGGAGAATACAGGAGAAAGTAGTCCGCAGGCAGGCATCTACCTTCATTGGATAGCATACAGGTCTAGTAAGATGCCTACATCAACTCAGAACTGAGATTAATTCTGCCGACGCACATATTCGAAACGATCGGCTGCGTCCATGAAAGCTTCAGACTGGGCCCGAGAAGCGCTCCGAGGATGAGAACTACGTCCACGTGTGACCACGTAAGATTGTGCGGACAAACTTGACTGCGGACCGCAGTCCAGATAGGGAGCATAGTTTCCTCAGGAGAGGACAACGTAAAGATTGTGACTGCAAGGTACTGACAGAGGGCAGACACGGCAAAATGGCAGAGAGGCAGCCCGTCAGACCGCGCTCCTCATGGCGTCGAGATGAATCATCGATCGAGAACTTCGTGGGTCGGTCGATAAAATCGAGAAAATGACGTCGGGTAGTGGAAGTGGTGAGACTCGTCGACGGATCGCAGGTACTGAAAATGGGGACTGCAAGGAGGTGTAGGAATAAATCGGATCGTTTGTCACGGGGCAAATGGTAAATCAACTCTAGGAACGGGCACCTTGGCAGGATCTGGCTCTGATAGTCCAGTCGTCCGTGGCACAGACACTGGAATCATTGTCTCGGGAGGTGGAATGTCAGGTCCAGCCGCGGTGAACGGATGGTGCGCCAGAAACGATTGGATGGGTGTGAACACATCAGAGGCTCGTCTCGTACTGAAGAACAGATCCAAATGAGCGTAGAAAGGCAGGAACACCATGGTCGGTCTTCGAACCAGCTGATCCGCAAAGTCCATCACCCCACTGGGCGTGGCGTACAAGTCTTGACCTCCATAGACAATGCACACTGGTACGTGGGATGGTATCCTGGCGGGCTCATACGGCGGCGGAGCCATCCTGCCACCATAAGCCTCCACATTTCGACGAGCAGACCCGTAGTCAAACTGCTGGAAGGTGTTCCTCACAAGTCCTGCCCAGGCACCACACACGTGTACGGCACCAAGCTTGTGAGAATCAGTGAGATGCTGAGTACGGAGGCCCGAGCAGATATGCAGTTCCACAGTTCTAGCACCAGCGTTGGAAGAGTACACCGATGTACAGTACCAGAAAGCAATACCTTCCAAGTGTGGTGGACAACTTTTGGAAACCAACTGTAGTACCACAAAACTCATCAAGAGTTTCCCGACTACACGGAACTCTGTAATGATGGAGTATAGCGTACGTGGATCGATCACCCGAGGCAAGAATTTATCGAAGGCTTCGGTCGGGGGTCTGTAACCTGGGTTCGGATTTACCTTGCACGAAGTGTCGGAGGTTCTTGAACGACGTTCTTCCATCCCAACCATTGTCCACCAGAACGGTTGCCTCGTTCAGGCAGCAATCAGCACCTGCATATGCAGTGGACAATCTGCATGACTACTCGGCCGATGCAATCATCCGATATTCTCTAGCCTCAAGATATCGTGCGCAAGGTAAAACGACTTGGATGGATGAGAGCAGGCAGGCACTCTCATGCCCTCTCAGCTGCCCCAGCAAGCAGAAGTGAACTGAACATGATGAACTCTCTAAGGTCAGAAACACAATAGCATGATGGTGGAACACTGTGCACGGTTGGATTTCCCAGGCCATGGTCATCAACATGGAAAATATTCTCACCAGATATTGAGGTGAGGAACGCAGAAATAGGTCCCGCTTTCAGCGGCAGTGATTGCATTCGAAATTCTCTGCCATCACACATTTGATGCCATGTTTTCTCAGAGATTCTATTCTCTCCACAGACGACCTCATACATTAAAAAGCGTATGGTATCACTCGAAGATGGAGGCCAAGATCGGAACTCACCGAAAGAAGTTAAAGGGTCCTACACGTGAACCATTCGCTGACTGCACACATTCCAGATCGCACATATGTGAAACTCCTTCTCTAAAAGCGCACTACAGTAGTAGCGAGGGCAGCCGTAGTCAGCGAGTGTATCCATTATTCTGTCGTAATGAGATTAATTCATCTCGAAGCAGAGGGAGTTATTGCACTTCCTAGTCACATGTGAATTTCAGATGTTATCGAAAAGTACGAAAATCACGAAAGACACAGAGCGAGTCCAAGAGGGGTAAAAAAATGATTGCAGACAATGAGCACATATTCTCTACCCCATCCATGAGAGTTCCTAAAAATCCGGCCCAAGCGCGCATCCGAAGGGACGGTGTGCCTCCTCGGTAGATCGTAGGTCCAATCAGCGTCAGACTTTGCAGAAAACTGGTCGATTGCGGCATTGTTGCAGCAGCAGCTCCGACTGTTGCACTCTGCAGAAACAAACAGGCGAAATCGGCATCACAGCATTTTCAGAACATTGCTGTCATCGGCGAGGTTTGCTTCCAGCTCGCTTCGCAGAACGAAGTCCAGTATTTACCTGAGACACACCGATGTAATGAACTTTGCTGCGGGTCTTGGAGTTTACGAATTGCAGCATTCGCGGAACATCATACTGTACATGCTGGTCCCACGTCCAGTTCCAATATGCCTGCATATGATTGAAGGTTTGCATCACTCTCATGTAAGCAACATTGGACGATTCACAGTTAACTGAGAACGAGGCAATTCTACGAGTCTGCTCATAACAGGCTGGTGATCTCGATCCTCCAGGATCCCGTTACGGGTGTGTGCAAACCCGTCAGCTGACGAGCTATTTTCTCATTCTACGTCCTCGTCAGTGACACACGCAAAGGCCAAAGCAAAGACCGCAACCGTGTGCGTGAGACCCGAGCGGGACTCGAGACTTCGCGGAACTTACTGGGTCCTTTGACTTCAGATGCGAATGGCCATGGCTCCAGTACGTTGCCCGCTCGTGGGCAATCCATACGTCGAATCCATCATCAGCTAAAACAAACGGAAGCAGAGCTCCATCTTCATGCACCTTGATGAACCAGCTGTCCCCATTGAGCATTCCTGCATGCATGAGGAGAACTGCATTGCCTTCGTGCTTTCTCACAGCACTGGAGTTGCTGACCACCCTCCCGAGAGGCAGAGGACTCGGTTGCAAAGGTACTTCGTGAGGTGGGACTTTCCGACGAAGTGGTACGCTCTGTGGTACTGGTGGCGAAAACACCGGACTTGGGCCCCTGGATTCGTCAGAATCGGCTGGTCCATGACCCGGAGCAGACACTGTATCTTTGTCGATAGATTGTGGTGGAGTAGCTGGCGAGTGGTCACTATCTGAGGACCATGCGGGCACCGACGGAGTAGGAATCACGCTGATCGGAGGTTTAGGATTCGGCGATTCTGCTTGCGCGATAGTTGCACTTCCAGGGAATGTTGTGGACTCATATGCACGTGGAGTCCTCAAGGCTTCAGACGCGGGAACAGCTGGGCTTCGGGGTGCAGCTTGTGGTTCCGAAATTTGCTCTTGTGCAACTGGAGGCGAGAAAGGAAGATCGCCGATGGAAGCATGAGCACTGATATTTCTACTGTTGCTGACGCCCAATTCCGCAGTGCTCGAGGCCGCAGTAGGAGCTTGAGCCGACTGATCGAAATGCTCCACGACAACGCTAGGACCACGAATGTGAGCCAGGCTGGCATTGGAGATCGCTCTGACCCTTTGAAGGAGAAGGCCATACCCGTCGGCTGACTTGATCTGAGGCACGCAGCACAGATGTGTATATTGAAGTTAATCAGTCAACTTTTTCTTCGAAGTTCCAAATTCGAACCGGTCAAGCTCATCAACCAGAACTTACGAAACTCGAACAGACAGAAACATCTTCCACATGTCAAAAGCCTGACCATCACCACTATACGGCAACTGGAACAGCATTTCCATCTTGACAGTAGTTTACCGGACTGAATGGTGAATTTAGAGACGGAACAGCTGCGAGACAGGCTTTGAATGGTGGCAAAAGGACTGGGACTAATGCATGCAGGGGAAACTCTTTCTTACTTCTTCCACAGATTATTATGGGATGGTAAGTTGCATGAAAAAGTCGAATTTCACGAAGGGTATACTGTTCAAACAATACTGCAATAATCGAGAAAGCACAATTGTCAGGTGCTACTCTTGAGTAGTTTCCTCTTGCATTGTGACATGAGATGTGTATTTCGTACCTCATACTCTTTACAGGTGTAGCCTCGGGATCTGACAAACTTTTGACAGAATCGAGTCTCGGCCTCAGAAACCTTCATAAAACCAGGACCAGGATGTAAAAATGAGAACAAAAGCAGCACGATCCCCAAACGCACGTCAATTGTCATATCTCTCTATCTGACTCTCTAAGAATCTCTAATCCAGATGCTGGAGACAGAAAGGCGATGAAAGAATAGCAGGTAGCGAGCGAGCGAGGAGGCAATTGGCAGGAAGCGGTTTGCATGCAAGATGAGGCGAATGAAGACTGAAGAATTCAAACAAGGACAGAGCTGGAATTTATCTACGACACTGCATGCACCTTTCAGAACTGGAGCGAGGTTCGAAATCTCCGTCATACTCATGAGGTCATGAACACGTTGGCCCCGCAGGGCCCGATCCTCGACACACGGCTTACGAAAATTCGGCAGGTTTCAGAACCACCGGCAGGAATTCAACGGCTCGGCAACCGAACGATCAACTTCCAACCTCGAAACAAATACTGCTTTGAAATCAGTCTCTCAGCTCCGCTGCTGCCGCTTCAGCTGGAGCATCCGAGCTCAGTTCATCTCGCACGTAGAAGCGTCCCAAGCATCCCAAGCATCTCAAGCAGAGCAGCAATCGTCCGAGAATATTTCGAACTTCGATTACAGCCTCTTTCAGAACGATCGTTCGTCGTTTCCCCGTTCGAAGCTGCCAATGCGTCTCTCGTTTCCAGAACCGGTGCCACTGTATTGATCGATCGATCGATCGACGGATGGGTACGAGACGGACGTGGTTGCCCAGTGCTCGTCGGTGTCTTGTCGTGTATCGTGGTGGCCATCGGCGAGCAGTTACGTCATCCGCCGCACAGGCGGATATTGAACTCCTCGTCCCGTCCTACAAATACGGCACGCTTCATGCCTCGCGGACGTTCGTTTGTGGACGTGGTTGTGAAGTCCCCATTTACCTTCACTCATCGCAGTAGAGACACCCAACCGGCTCGTTCCGTAGGCAGTCGTGCGAAATTCCTTCTGCATTTACTTCTTCTATCTCGTCCCGTCCTACGAACACGGCACTGTACAGGCCTCTTATGCTGCCAGTGTGGACGTGGTTGTCAAGATCTGCAGTCATGGTATCTGTATGGAAGTTATGGATGAACAAACTTATAAAATTGCGATAAGCTCATAATAACGAGGATCTCTTCCTGGCAAGTACATTTTGGACCTGACTTTGGGACTTCTCCCGTATGGTACAACAGTTTGACATGGTTATGGACACCATCATTTCTTTCATATAACTGTCCACCTCCTAGGGACTACTCAGTCCTTGGTCGGTTTGGGCAAGACTATAATGGGGTTAGGTTGCTATTTTATGGTGCCTTCCCATCCTTTTCTTCTCTATCACTTGGTGTCTAGTCTAGATTAGGCAGATTTCATGTTTCCAAACATCAACTTACACTTACTTTGCATAAACTGACTGCAGTGATATCTGATGGTGAAAATAATATCTCTATATTAGAAGCACGTAAAATACTGCGATACTCAAGCCATAGGAATCCATGGAAAAGAACAATATACAACAAGAAGTTCCAAATAAAGTTTGTGATGGAGCAGGTGAAAGTACACCAATGGCAAATGTACTGAAACAGGAGTGCTAGTGCTATATCTCGGTTGTAAGAAAATCTCCTCTTTGTCAATTTGTGTACTTCATGCTGACAGATAGAAGAAAAAGTGTTCTGAGATCGTCATTGATGACCACAATTACTGCCTTGTAAACAAGAGTCTAATGCATATGATGATCTGAGAACTACTTGTCCTCATAGCTGACCACATTCTAAAACTTTTGTGTGTTCTTTAATCTCTTGCACTAGAAGATATGTGCACAATGTGGAAGGAAATTTCCATACATTTTCTAGCTTTGTTGTCAATCGAGACATTACATCATGGTCATGATAAGTATTAATGTGGTGGTAAATTCACACCTATTAAAAAGAAAAATAACAAAAGCAAGTGGAAGATGAAACCAAAGGAAAAACATGAAACAAGAATCCAATAGGAAATTTCTTGATGCACCCCATTGTACACAAATTGGTTGATGGGATCCATTACGTTTCGTTTTACCCGTTGGTATACCGGCGACATGACACGTCACCAAGTTAAAAAGTTCCTGTAAATAAAGTTTGGGGAAGTGTTTGCTTGGAAGTTCCAACTTTGTTCAATCTATTTTTCTATTTAGTTGACCAACTACAAGTAGTACCTTGAGATCTCATCACTAAAGTTAAATTGGAATTCCATCCGATGTGCTCAAATTCTACTCAAATTTGCAAACTACAAAAAGATGTTCATTTCAAAAATGAGTTCTCTCTAAAAGCTTTTATCGCGCAAATGACCATGATTTCCCACATACGATTGCAATTAGTATGTGTGAAGTGTCTGAATAGACAACAAGCTCATTCATGATTACTTGAATTAAGTGCAAAGAGTAGCTCGCATCTTTCAATTGTCCGTAGCAAGAAATGTGGGGACCGTTACTACTCAAACAGAATAAGACATAGTTTTGACCTCTATGGTCTTGAATTTTCTCCTATTTTTGCAACATCCATTGCAATGTGAAGTTAATGTTGGCACTAATGTGCACTCACGTTGATCTCAAGTTTATTATAATAACTTCGTGACGGTATGTCGTAAGTGGAGTCCCATCGGGTAAAACAAAACATGATGGTTCTCATCAAGCAATGAGATTCCATCAAGAAATTTGCCTTTTGATAAGATCCCATCAAGTAATTTACTCAAGATTCTAGTTGATTTACAATGTGAAATTTTTTATATTCTTTAATCATGTGAAATTATATTTTTATGTTCTTTAACCTAGATATGAGATTGAGTGCTGCAAATTTTGTGAGAGATATGTGTAATCATATTTTTTTGTGTACTTAAAGTTTAAATTTCTTGATCTTGATTCAGATTATTTTGACCAAAACATACATTTGCATGCAAAAATTAAAAACTTCAAATTTCATTATAATTTAACATTTACTCTTCTTCTACAAGAAACTTTTATATATTCTAATGAAAATACTTTATCATTCATGATTTCAAAATACTTCATTCTAATCTTTAGAAGAAAATTTTATTGCTATTTTTGTGTGAAACTAGATACATCAATTTTGAATGTAAATAAAGGATTCATTAAAAAATAAGATTTATACAAGATTCTACAAACAACATTACTCATCACGATATGTAACACAAATTTATCTTTTCATTTAAATATGGATAATTTTGAAAAATATATTTTATTGTATACTATTCAATGATTTTGATTAATAACTATTTATTACAAATATATTTTATATTTTAGGTTACAAAAAATGCAGATTACTCAATCTCAATCTTTTCCAACAAACTTGGTTGGTATACATATAATTTCTACATAGTAACCTCGAATTTCCTGTTTTAACAATTAAACTAAAATATATATTTACAAATAAAATATTTGAAACCTCTTGTATACATCATATTGTATATCATTTTCATATGTTTGCAATGGCATTAAATTATCCATCCATTAATATAATTAACTTCAAACTTTCAATTGTTATGAAAACCATGCATGTAATGCAAAAGTTTTCATAATTCAGACGTATTTTATGAATTAAAATTTAATATTGATTAAAAATCTATTAATTGTAATTAAAAAAAGATTGACTTGCATGAAATATTTTTTGTCATGTTGAGCATAATTTGTCATCTCGGATATATTAAATACAAGAATTTACAAATGTTTTAAACTAAATTAACTTCTAAAACATAGTTTTTCATTTAAGATATTGATTTTCATATACAGTGTTCATAAAAAAACAATCCATATGTAAATGTAAAAGATTTTGAGAGTCACATTTCCATAATGCAAGAAAATTTTGAAGATTTATTTTCAACACACATCTAAATCATTTCAAATGAAGCATATCAAAAATTATATTAATTCTATGAACCCTAAGTACCTACAAAATGATTTAACATCAATTGTCACATTATATAAACTCAAGAATTTAAAATAATGAATCTTATATACAAAGGATACTTGATTTTATTGATAATATTTGTCTGAAGTTATAAAAAAATGAACAATGTTCACATATTCTATTGTTTTCAAAATTTTAAGTTTCAATACAATCATTATATACAACAGCTTAAGAAAAATGTATGTCTGAAGTAAAATATTGATGTTAAATATTCATCACTAAATATATACTGAAAATTTGAATATATGGTATTTGATTAATTACTGTAAAACAATATTTTCTAAAAATCTGTTAGATTTTCGTTAAGTTTAAATATTCATTTCTTAAGCCATAATGTTTATCTATTTTTCAAAAAAGTATTCTTCCATTCTTAAAAGTCAATAATATTGCATGTTTTAGAACAAAATAAAATTTAAAAGTATTTTTTATAATATAAAGTCAAGTAATTGATTGAAAATTAAAGTAAAATAGTAAACATATTGAATCATTTTTGTAAATAAGTTATATTTTTATTTGAGAAAGATGGCTTTGTGCATATCTAACATCAAACATTGATATCGTACACAAAATTTATGATTAATAATTTAAATAACCAACAAAAATTATTATGATTTTTGAATTCATTTAATATGATTTTATTTTATCAAAATTTGCAAGTTGTTATGACTTACATGCATCAAACTAAATGGAAATTTCAAATTTTTTGTTGGAATATATATACTATAAAATCTACATAAATATCACTAACAATTGGTGATAACAATATCAAAATTTTTTCTCATATTTTAAATTTTTATTGATTTTTATAATAAATGTATTATATAATACTATTATGAATCTCATCTTAAATTTTTAAATTGTGTAAAGTTTAGAACAAACTTTTTACTATAGGTGTATTTTATCGTGTTGTACTTTAGATAAAATATCATGTTATAAAATTTCATATTGCGCTGAATCCATACAATTTAATTGATTAATTAATTAATTTATTTATTATCCATAAAATAATTAAAAAACATAACTAAAAATTTCCGGTATTATAAGTAAAAATGTTTGAAAAAAATATTTTGGTTAATTCTATCATTTTATTGCATAGCTCAACAACTTCAAAAAATTACATTCAATCTTATACACCTCTTACTTGACAATTGATTTGAATGAAAATCATCTTGCTTACCATCATTTAAATTTTCATCCTTTGCTACGGTTTATCATAAATTCATAAGATCTCATTCATTTCAACTTTTATTTATATATTTATATATTCATTTCAAAGTTGATGATATGGCTTATTAAAATATATATAGGTCTGTAATATCGCTTAAAAACACAAAAATTGGAATGATAGAAATGTTCAGGATTGTTATGACAAACACTAATATACTTTGTGTACATCATATATATCATAGAATACCTTATAAATATTATATTGATACATATTTTACTCCTGGTGATAATATCAATTGTATATTTTCTTATAGAAATTTTAACTTATTTATTAGATTTTTTATGTTTTTTTGTGAGGTTAAGAAATTACCAGCTTTTTGAAATGTCATTTTCCTGCTATAAATATTATAATTGAAAATTTAAATCTTAATACAATTTCTATATAGTACACAAACATATCAGAAAAACTTAAACTCTACATCTATTTATTTATTCGATTAAATTATCAACATAGAGATTTGAATCTTGAAATTATTTGTAATAAAAAGATGTAGATTAAATATAAAATGTTGATTTTATACTTAATACACGCTTAGCTTTTTCAAACAAATTTTTCAATACGGAGAAAGATAATATGATACACTTATATATTTAAAACATTCATATAAATTAGAATTGAGATTCCATATAAGCAATACACATCTATATATAAAAAATAGGTTTTAAATTATTACTATTTTTAAATATATAACATTTAATACAGCTAAATTGTAAAATGGTGCATCATGAATTCAAAATTGAAGAAAAAAATAAAATAAAATTCTCATCTATTACGAATGTAGAATTTTTCGTTTTAGATTTTATTTTACAGTTTAGATCTATATGCTATGAAAAATTTGATTTAACTTTTTAAATAAGTATTAAAAAATATTTTTAATGTTAAATTGTGGCACATAAAATTAAAGTAGAATTGAAAAAAATGTTTGATGGTGTTGTCATGTCACCCTAGATATTACTTAGCATGCTTCATATTATGACAAGTTTGTGCGTTTTGCAATTTTTATATTTTACACATTTTGGATGCAAGATTTTTAAAACTATATTTCGTGAAAAAATCAGTTATTCAGTTTGGATATAATTGTATGAGGATTTTTTTTAATAATTGGTTGAAAAATTATTGAATAAATTAGTATTTTTGTTATTATTAGTATGATTGCATACTCCACCTTGAATATATTAATAATTTTTAATTATGTTTTCAACTATTCCTTATGAAATCAATGTTTCTTTGTGATTACAAACATTTTTTAAATCAAAATGCAAAAATATATAAGAAATGATAAATTTTGTATTGATTTTATTATAATATGAATTTTTTTTTAAATTGTAATAAATATATGTCTAGATGCAAAGAAGTGACAAAAGATTTCTAAAGATGTCTAGTGGTATGCGAAGTTTAAATCACCTGCATTGTTGAATAAGAGAAAGATTAATTACTTAAAAATTTAATAATTTTACATCCATAATTGTCATATAATTAATAATATCATGTGATATAAATATCAATATAGGTTAAAGATATATCACTCTTCATAGGTTCAACTTGGATGCATGAGAGGCCATTGTTATTTGAGGGTGTGGACAAAGAGATTTGAAATCTCATCGCCAACAGCTATTTTCTGCATTGTTCTTACAATGAGATGAATAATTGCTTGCTTCTTTACTGTCATATTACACACAAAGGTGTTATGACTAAAACATGCGTGTAACATGTATAATAGTAATGAAGGGAAAAAATCAAAAGATCGATTATATTCCGAATGTGTTTCATTTATTTTGATTATATTTTCGTTAAATTATATGTCTATATATATCCACTTTTGTGATTTTAAATTAAAATTAATATAAAAAGCTTATAACAATGAGATTTGTGTCTGAAAAAATAAAAATTGGGAAGTTTTATTTTTTGGGTAATTTCTAGTCATAAATGTCAAGTAAAATTGACGACTACATTTTGTTGATTTGATTATAAAATTGTGTGAATAATATATAAATGAATTTAATGTAATTAGAATAAATCTGAAACAAAATTTTTATTTAATTTAATATTTTACCTTTAGCATTACAAATGAGTTTTTTTTAGAAAGTGAGCACTTGAATTGAATATTATGAAGTAGCATACAGAATATTTCGTGTTTCCTATCCCCATCAAGTTTTATATTACAACGGTGGATTCCCAGTAGAATGATCTTACTGGTCGCTAGATAGATAGTGATGATTTTAAACAAAGAATTAGACACATTAAGTTGACTTAAGCAACCATGAAAATCAATTCGCCAGCTTGTACACATGCGGCCCGAGATGATAGAAATTGCACCCATAGGTAAATCTTAGTAATCGTCGTCATCAGTCTGTATTGGAAATCTGAACATGGAGAATGAATGCACTAAACTCGAGCTCGAAGAGCCTCTTGGCGGTGTTTGGACGAAGAGTCGAGCAATGGTGAAGACATCCCAAATAGTCCCAAATGTTATGAGCATGTTATAAGCACGCAACGAAGTGGCATACCTTCGACTTGAGCAGGAAGAAAATGAAAAGAATCCTGCGGAGCGGGAGTGAAATCGGATATAAAAAGAATCCCGGCTCGCCGAATCGATGGAACCTGCATGAGAGATGCATGATACCATAACTCGCAGATAGGTGAGCGAGAAAGGTCAAAAGCACCATCAGGGCACGACCTCGAACACTCAACAGAAGAACCGAGGTGCCGGCAAAGCTTAAATATATGAAAAGGGGGGGTGGCACATATTCTATGGGAAAGAGATTTTAAATGGAGGACATCTTGCGAAGAACAGTGGTAGCCCATGACCGAGCCGTGGGTGGCAATGCTAGTCGTCCAGCCAGCCGCTCGAGGTCGATCGCGGAAGAATATGATGAGTGAGCTCGTTCGGCAAAGCAGAGGACGCATTGAATAATTTATTCCCGAGGGGGTTCCTGCATTGAATGGACACCGTCGTCGTAGATGAAGCGGATGGCGTCCCTCCTCGAGTACCAAAGCTCTCGATGCGGCCTGCATACTACGGAACGAGGCAACGAGGCGAGGGCGAGCGATTGGATTTGGCACGTTTATAGTAAGGCGAGAGAGAGAATTGGCCCGCGGCCAGGAAGGGAAGGAATTGTGGAGGCCGAGGGGCAGTGCGCTAGGGAGGGAAAAGTGCACTGCACTGCACTGCAAGCGCGACATAAAGGAATGGCGAAGAAAAGAAAATGGAGGCGTTCGCTTTTGGGTTAAGGCAGCGACTGGCAGAGGCCCGTGCCCTCCAGTAGAAACGACGGCCGGCTATTGCCACTGGGCTTCACCCAATCTTCGCCTTCAGCCGGCTGCCCGCTCTGGCCGAGGAGGGGCAACCCGGGCGGTCGCGCTCCGGTCAGGTCGCGTCGGGTCCGGTCAAGCAGGGTCGGAGCGAACGGGAGCCAGGAGGGAGGGAGCGACGGAAAGGACGACGGAAGGACGGAAAGAAAGGGGGATATCCCCCACCCTCTCCCCTCAATCCGAGTCCTACGGTGGGAGGAAGGGAGGAAGGGAGGGGGGGCAGGGTCAAGGCCGGGGAGAAAGAGGAAGAGGGGAGCGTAGTGGGAGTGCGAGTGGGACGGGGGAGGGGCAGGGGCTGGGGCAGGGGCAGGGAGGAATGGGTCGATGCGGAGAAGTGAAGTAAGAAAGAAGACTCGTGTCGGTGTGAGCAACAGGAGGGGGTTGGGGGAGGGGGCAGCGAGGAGAGGGGGGAGGGGGAGGAAGGGGGGGAGGGCTCTATTTTTGCTGTGGGTACTGAGGAGATTGTTCTCCGATCCGCGAGAGGAGAGGGGAGGGAGGACAGGAGGTGGAGGGGGGGGGGGGGGGGGAAGGGGGGGAGGAGGTGGTGGAGATGGTGGTGATGGACCTGGGGATTGTTGTGAGGCTTCGTAGGTGAGGTGGGGGTTCGGAGGGGGTGAGGCGAAGGTGGGGGGTGGGGGCAGAGGGAGGGATCTTCTTGTCTGGCGAGAGTAGTAGAGAGAGACGGAGGAGTGAGCATTTCGCAGGGGGGGCTTTCTCCTTCTCCTTCTCGGTCCGACTGCCAGCCACAAGACGAGAGCGCGAGAGAGAGAGTTGTTCTCCGGTTCCGAGGCTCGACTTCTGTGCTGCTTGCTTGCTCATTCATTTTTTAGAACGGCTCTGCCGCTCGGCTCTCTCTGACTCCCTCTCTCGTGGATGAAGAAGGAAGGAAGGCGAGCGACCGTCGTCTGTCTGTCTGGCTGTCTCGGGTGGTGAGGAGTGGAGAGGAGACCTGTTTTTATTGTCTCGATCTCGTGATAGAGCGAGCGGAAGACCGACGACCTTGAGGTCTTGATGCGTAGATGCCCCGCCTTGCATGCCCGATCGGGTGATGTAGATTACTGCCTCGTCGAGGAGTAAGTCACACTCGCATACGCACGAACACAGCGCACTCTCTCGCACCCACCCACACACAGACACAGACTCAGACGCACAGATACAGACACATACACTTAGACAACACACATACACACACACACACACACTGACACAGACACACATACACACTCACTTCTGCTTACACCAGAACGCATCGATGCTCATATGCACTCGCCTATGGCCGCCCCCCTTCCTCTGCTCCTCATGTCAACATTACTATGG
Source organism: Marchantia polymorpha subsp. ruderalis (assembly GCA_037833965.1). Lineage (NCBI taxonomy): Eukaryota > Viridiplantae > Streptophyta > Marchantiopsida > Marchantiales > Marchantiaceae > Marchantia > Marchantia polymorpha. The sequence goes on from AP031355.1 coordinate 18,259,421, forward strand.
CTTCCGCGCCTCCTGCAGCCCCGCCCTCTGCCGCCCATTCTCGTAAATCCACACCTTCTCTCAGCCTCTTCTCCAATTGGAGTTCTCATGCGGGGTTAGGGTTCCGTGCCAGGGCGGAACGGGGTTTTTCGGTTTTGCGCAATCAGGCGTGTAGAGTGGTAGGTAGAGGAGAATGATCAGTGGGGGGGGAGGAGCTGGAGTTGCGGCTCCGGGGGGCCCAGGACAGCCCCTTGAATGGAAATTTTCGCAAGTTTTCGGCGAGCGTGCAGCAGGCGAAGAAGTGCAAGAGGGTATGGCACTTCCCCCCTTCATCACATTGGTCCCCTTTCTGCTGATTGCTGCCCTATCTCATCGCCGCCCTTTTGGTATCTGCTTCGCATGTCCTTGTTCCTCAATCGGCCTTTCTCCGATGTGCGATGTTTCAATTTTCCGGCTGCTCGCGAAATTACTCTTCTCTCGAGATCGCCCCCTCTGCGCGCAACCTGACCCTGCTTGACTCATTTTTCTCCGGATTAGCTCTTGTGTGTTTCTATCACGGGCGCCGTACTGGTGTTTCTGTCGTAGCTCCTCTCCGCACTTCTCCTGTTTCATGTTCTCTAGATGTTCGTTTAGGTTTACCGTCTGGCTTGGCACCTGACCCCCCTCTCTTCCTTGCTAGGACATTTGGGACATTGTGAGTCAGTGATTGGCCGTAATTCGACCTCGGTGCTTCTCTCTCTCTCTTGCTCCCTCTCCCTCTTCCTCGATGCCGGAGGCACCTTTGTGATTGGAATCGTTCGTACCTGTCTGTGATTTCTCATCAGCTCCCTCCCGTATCTGGATTGCATGCCCTATCGTGCTCTGAAGCAAATCACGATGAGAGGACGCACCTGCATTCCTTGCTCACTGTGTAACACAAGCAGGTGTTGTTGATTTGTCCGTATTCTCGATTTCCCCCCTCATGCAGTTTCCTTTTCGTCCGCATAGTTTGCTTCTCTTTCTGCTCCGATGACCGCATGCTTGGGGCTCATACTTCCGGATTCCTCTTTGATTCGCCACATGCATTCACATCTGGTTCTCCGACTGGATGAGTGTGGACTTTCGTCCTTTCTGAACTCCCATAGTCTCAATGTCAGAGAACATAAGATTTGCAATCTAAACTGAAGGACAGTCATGGTGGTGACGAGCTGAATGTAGTCTCCTCTCTATGAACCTCGATTTCGAGGAACCCAGAGATCCTGCTTGGTAGATGGCCTCACATTCTGCAACTAGTCAGGGTTAATTACTTTGTATTCCAAGGGTCACTTTATATACCTCTAGATTACCGCTGAACATGCTACCCCCATGACTTAAAATTGCACTAGACCGATGTACCGTGCAAACGTGATGGGATCCAGATGGAACAAAGTCCTCAGTGACGTTTCCTGACATTCTTCTCAACACTTGGCTTGTAGACATCACTGTGGAAGAGTCCCATCGCTGACAACTTTGACAATTTCTGACTTTGAGATGCGTACAAGATCTGACGCTGAGATGATTGTATTGCAGTTGATATAATCTCTGCAATTGAATTTGACAAGAGCGGTGAGCATTTGGCCACTGGAGATCGTGGAGGGCGTGTGGTCTTGTTTGAAAGAACTGATGGGAAAGATGTAAGATCTCCAACTATCATTTGCTGCGTTGTTATTTTGGGGAGTAATATCTTCTCCATCGACGAAGTGCAGGAATCGATCGTCTTCGTTCCGACTGAATTTGTAGTCGTTTCGATGGATGAAGGTCAAAGTACAGTAGAATATATGGTGCCTTGTACATGTACATTCAGTATTCCCTTAGGTTTCTTTTGCCAAGAGTACCTTGTGATGGTGGTCGCATGTGGTTCCAATGCAGCTTCAGAATAGGTGAGTTTACTTGCACGAAGAATTGAGGCCGAAATGGGCTATGGTGGAAGGAAAGATCTGGTTTATTTCCATTTTACACTCAATGGTGCCCTCCAGTGTCATGCCCATTGCCAATTTATGGATGAAGAAACTGATTCACTGTTTCATGTTTTGTTTCCCTGCAGCTACGGTCCCGGAGAGAGCTCGAGAGGGCAGATTATCCAATCCCTAGGCATCCAGAATATCGTTATTCAACTGAGTTCCAAAGTCACGAGCCAGAGGTAAAGCTAGAAGGAAAACGCATTTCTCCGTCTTTCTTGAAAGCAACACATTTTGACTGGAATTATGACTGGCCGAGAACATTCTTGCCAGATAGTGAAGATAGTGATCATGTACTGGTGAATCAACACCGGTCACCTACACATGCCAGTTTTTTCGCTCGCGCTCGTGCATATGTCGGTGAATGTGAAGGATTAATTATTCCCATGGCCTCAGTGAAGCGCATGACAACGAGTATCTATAACACGATTTACAAGCTTGAAATTATGTTATGTACATTCTCAAGCGGGACAGTGGTGCTGGTTGCTTTTCACATCGGCACGGGTGTGTTTCAATTGGCTAGCCCTTGGCCGAAGCAATTGTCACTCGTTTGGCTTGGAGACTGAGTGGGAAAGGCCCCAAACACAAACAAGCCGCCCGGCTCCTGTTGCCTTATTATCTTATGTGGGGGCGCGTGTATATTGGTGTTTACCTTGTAGTAGGTCCTTTCCGGTTGAGAACCGATGGCTCAAGTAGCCTCTGTTGCCAGTTTCGGAAGTTCCGGACAGCTCACTCTTGGATATAATAAGTTGAATAGCCTATGGGGTATTCACCTAGTGCGGAGAACGTCTCGGACCCTTCGCAGCTCCTCGTGTAGGAAGGTAAGGATTGGTTGCAGTTTACTGGAGATCGTTCTACATTTGAGCTTCAGCAGCAGATCAATACTGAAGCTCAAATGCCCCGACCATAACCGTGTCTCTTGGTGGTGTCTGACCTCAGTATCGCGTCAATTTAAAGGCTGTGACACCTCGTGACCGCCCATATCTTTGCACTTCAAGGAAATGCCAACTTGAATCAATTTAGAAGACACTAGCATTTTAACATAGTGTCATTGTGTTGCGTCTCGTAGACGCAAATATGAGTAGCTTCAGATGGATGTTCCATCTTCTTCTGTATGTCGCAAAAGGGTGATACCACCCCTTGCGTATCCAGTGCAGTGCTAGTGTACGAAGTCAATGCTTTATCTCTTGCGCTGTCTCCGTCTTAGTTTTTCTTGTCGCAAACTTTGCCCCGTAGATTCGTTTGCAAGGAGCAAAGTCGGCGGATGATCCGACGCATTGATATATCTTTTTGTTCGATCCTTATATGCTGCGAAAGTAATGTTCTCTCAGCCACAGGTACTTCCATGCATCAGGTTAGATTGTTTGTATTATTCCAGCAACTAATTTGAATATCTTTGTCTCTTGCAGTTTGACTATTTGAAGAGTTTGGAGATAGAAGAAAAAATCAATAAAATCAGGTGGTGTCAGACAGCCAATGGTGCCCGGTTTCTGCTTTCCACTAACGACAAAACAATTAAGCTATGGAAGGTGATACATTGTCCTGGTTGTATGGTTGCTCTCTTGTTTTGTTTATTTTCTCGACTTTGCAGGAAAGACCCTGCACTTTGCGAATTAAGAATGTAGTTGGTTGACCTTTCCATGTGGTATTGTAGATGTTATGTTTCTTTCTGCTTCTTATTTTACATCTTTTGCATGTCATTTGTTGTTTAGATTATCGGAGGATTCACCTCACGCGGGTGTTTTTACTTCTGTTTCAGTGTAGACGTCCAATTCTAATAAATGGGTGGTGGCTTTTGTTGGTATCTCTTTTGTTTGGCAGGTTTCTGAGAAGAAGCTAAAGAACGTATCGAACCTGAATGTAGATCCTTCTGTGCGGCATGGAAATGGAAACCTGGTTGGGAGTAGTCCAGTGCAGAGCCCTAAGGGTTATGCGCCACCTCGATCCATTAACGGAGGGGCTGTTCGACGGACGTTGCCACCCATCAGCAGTGATTTTGTTTTTCCTCCAGGCGGCATTCCATCTCTTCATCTGCCCACGGTAGTTGTAACTGGCTTTACACCCTACGTGAGATCAGTTGATACTGCTGAGATCAGAACTCTGAAGTTCTCTTCATTGGATACTTTTCTCGATTAGCTGCCAGATGGACCACTCCAGTTTGGTTCTAAAGTCTCGATTGTATCTTGGATACAGGTTTGGAGCCATGAAACTGCTCTTGTTGCAAGATGTAGGAGAGTTTATGCCAATGCGCACGCATATCACATAAACTCCATTTCGAACAACAGGTGCTTATGCTGTCCGTCGTCTGATCGCATCTCTTATTTTCCCCTTCTCATTACCTTGTAATAGATTTCAGTGGATCTTACCTTCCTATATGTTTCCTTGTTCACCTTTGTTTACGCGTCACAGATTTCTATGATTTTCTCCAAAAGACTTGATCGGTATGCAAGGTTTAAGGTTTTGGTTGTGTTTCTTATGTTGCGAGCTGTTTCCATGTGGCAGTGATTGTGAAACCTACATATCAGCAGATGATTTGAGGATAAACCTATGGAACCTTGAAGTCAGTGATCAAAGTTTTAATATTGTTGACATTAAACCTGTCAATATGGAAGACTTGACAGGTGGGGATGAAGTCATTCTTGTTTCCGAATGGTTTTTTTGTGATTCGGTTCTGTAGACCTGCTATAGCAGTACGAGGTGTGTTGATTACCAAGGCTTCTTGCCATTAGCTTCACTAGTGGTTTGGAAATATGTCAATCTTCTGATTTGGGACTGATATTGGTAGAATTTCTTTACAGTAGTTTGAGTAGAGAATGTACTAGCTACCAGTGTGTTTTGTTCAGACTGAGATGTTATAGAATGGGCCATTATATATACCACTTTTGGTCGAAGTAGAGATGGACAACTAGAGGTACATGATATATTTTGTTCTGCATCATGTAGGCGATGTTATCGTTGTGCTGGTCCGTCCGAAGGTGTACATCTTTTAATTTCGTGTAAATACGAGGAATATCTGTTTTCTGTGATTATGATGCTTTAAATATTCACCTGGGCTTGTCATGCAGCTCTTTGTAGCAATACCGACTATTTCATTAGCTTGAAATGTTTCATGACCGTGCCCTGTTTATGGTGCCGATTTTACAGAGGTCATCACGTCTGCTGAGTTTCACCCTTCACATTGCAACATGTTAGCGTACAGTAGTTCCAAGGGCACGATCCGCCTTATTGACATGCGACAGTCAGCTTTATGTGACCGCCATGCCAAACTGTAAACGTCTCACTTTCTTGCCTTTGTATCGCTGTGTGTTTCGTAGTGAATGTGGAGCTACAGTTTAGCTTTATGTCTAATTGCTTATGAGATTATGTCTTCAAGAAGAATATGTTCAGGTGATGTAGTGCCTCTGTCAGAATCATCCAAACAAGTTCACTTGCGTCAAAGAACATGTGAACCTGATTGAGTCCACTCATGTGTTATGTGTGAATATGTTTTATGGCTGTCGCTAGGATTTCTTTGCGAGGTTACTGGCTTTGGTATTAGATATGGAAGACTACACAGGATGTTTACTGCATTTTTTCACTCACCGATTTCACATTTATTGTCATTAGAGTCAGTATTTGTTGTCAGTTGAATTCAAAACAAGTGAATGAGCTTGAGAAATTCTGCGTCCGAGTAGATTCCTATCTTCCCGGTAAGGCTTCTACCTGCCGATACGACTCAAGAGTTTTGAAATTCGTGTAATTATTGTGTTTGATCTTTAAATGTAAGTATGCGTTCTTTGCTTCCTCTTCTGACAGATTTGAAGAGCAGGAGGCACCAGGCTCAAGATCATTTTTTACAGAAATCATAGCGTCCATTTCTGATATTAAATTTGCAAGAGGTGGACGGTACATTCTCAGTCGAGATTATATGACTCTCAAGGTTTGTTTCAACCTTCTTCCTTGCCTATGGGGCTCTATGATACTTACGTTTTGCTCTGTAGCCATGGCGTCTAACCCAGAACTCTGTGCGTTCATCCTCAAGAAATGACATAAACCAGAATCATTGATCTTATGTGTAACGACGTTAGTTTTGGTGCCTTATCCATATGTGAATAGCCCAAAGACTCTGCCCAGTATAGTTTGTGTGGTTTAGATTCTTTTTTCTTCGATCCTCCTAGTTTACCTATGAGCAGTGATGAAGAAGAAAAACCTTGACCAACGTTCCACAAGTTTTCTCGAATATGTATACTAATCCCTCCGGATAGAAGTGAAGAATTTTTTAGTCATCTTATTCGTGGTCATACAAATGTCTTTTCAAGTATGCTCAACACTTCAGTCCGAAATCTTGAAATATCAAAATGGGCCCTGCACGATCTGACTACGAGGCCTAGCTTTCGAGTTTCATAATCATCCTGTCTGAAATGTGAACCAGTTGTGGGATGTGAATATGGAGGCCGCGCCAGTTGCAACTTTTAAGGTCCACGAATATTTACGTCCGAAGGTGTGTTTTACACGTTCGCTTCCCTGTGCTGTTTCTGCTGTCCTTGCAAGTTCGGATGCAATTCTTAGTTTTGTTAATGCCATGCTTGGTGGCTGTACAGGTCTACCTTTATACTGATATTAGGAATATTTTCTTGGACTTTATTGGCAGTTATGTGATCTTTATGAGAATGATTCCATCTTTGATAAGTTTGAGTGTTGCCTAAGCGGAGATGGACAACGTGTGGCCACCGGATCGTACAGGTTTGGTTCCTCACACTAGTCAACCATGGATGTGTTTATCATTCGATGAAGATACTGTCTTCGCCCGCCCGAGTTCGTTTTCTAGGTTAGGTTGGGATATTTGTAAATATTTATTCGTGCTCATCTTTTTCTCAAATTTGATTGTTTTCTTCCCTTTGCTTATTCAATCCAAATGGGATAAATTGGTAATTAATTTTTTTCGTGTGGAAATGAATCCACATGTTGAGTATTGAAGTCTTGGTTTAAGAAGGGTGTTTGTAAGGGTTCACTATCTTGCCGTGCGCTGTTATACTACAACAAAGTAGAGGCGATCAGGCCATATATTGTAGTGGACGTGCTAGACTTGAATTCCTGATGACCAAAGTAATGAACTTGCTCTGTTCTAGAAGTGAAATGATTTATGAATACTCATGCATGTTTCATGTTGGCGTTTTTGCAGCAATTTATTTCGTGTGTTTGGGGCAGTGCCTGGCAGCGAGGAGGCGTCCACCCTCGAAGCTAGCAAAAGTCCAAATAGGTAGCAAAACGGGTCGAATGCGTTTATGCAGTTTCAATGCCTACTAGTATACAAATATTGTTGCGTTTATTTATTCGCAAATGCGACGACTGTTTCTTCTTGTCTATTGTGAACTGATGTCTGTTTTGGTGTTGTCAACCGGGAACTCCTGCGACCTTGGCTCATTGGACTTCTTAGGCGGCTGGTGCAGACTCCCACAAAGTCTGGAAATCGCCTCTTTAATGTTCGAGGTAGACGTGACACTAGAGGGCGAGGTAGTTGTCTCAAGTTGTCTCATTTATTTCATTGTTGGGTGATGTTCTGCGCGTTGCCAACTGAGTCGGCAAGATTGTTGCTACAATCTGGATGCCCATATTCTTTCGCTGGAAGGACCTGCAGTCGACAAGAGAGCTGGGTTTGTAGTCTCCATGTTCACAGGAGTGAAAAGTTGAAACGTTGTGTTTTGCTTGATTGCAGGTGGTGACAGCCCTGGAAGTGAAATCAATGGAGGGCAGTATGACTTTACGTCGAAGCTTTTGCACCTAGCATGGCACCCGGTTGCAAATGTTATAGCCTGCGCTGCTTCTAACAGCCTGTACATGTACTACGCATAGGAATCATCGTTGTTTTCAGTAAAAATATTTCACTGAGTGATTTTTTACCTCCATGATCTGTGAGGGATATCTTGGGAAGAGAGGGAGAGAGAGTGATGAGGGAGAGTGAGGAAGAGGGGATGGGGAGAGGGAAGTCTGATGGTTGCAATTATCATGCACATTTTTTCGAGATATCATCATTGTGAAGTAGTCCTTCATTGAAGTTTGGTGGACTGCAAGAGAACACGCTTGGTCACAAGCCACGACCACTTTAGGAAGGTATTTCCAAAACTAGGTGACGAGGCTTTAGTCCTATCTGTAATGTCAATGGGTTGCTTTTTATAGCTGGTCAATCTCATAGCAAGAAGTGTTGCAGCTCCTGTTCATCAATCGCAAATCATTGGGTTGTCGCATGTAACTTACTGCACTTGCTCTGTGTGGTGTCACCTTGTCTGAGTGACTTGAATACATTTGTTGTACGAGCTCGTCTTGGTGGGTTTTTTTTTCCTTGACGTGACATATTGTGTTTGCATTTGGGTTTTGCTTCGTCTTAGGGTTGTCTAAGGTCTAAAGTAGAGTTGTTAGTCACAAACAAGGTCATTGAGTCACCCGATCCAACAAGAAGAGTATGGGAATTAGCCGAGGAAATCGTAGGTTAAAACAATATAATCGGGAAATGCGGGAGAGGCTCTGTTGCACAATTGTTAAATTAAGCCAGAACATGAGTGGAGAAATTATGTGGTGTATACCGAATAGAATCGGAGGCCTTATTCTGCTGCAAGTTGCAACTAGACTGTGTTCGCATACTTATATTCCCCGAATCGTCTAGCGGATTTTGGAAAAGATCCATGTGTTATATTACCAGAATGGTTTACACACAGATATGTACAATCGCTCTTCTGAACTTCAGGACTGCCCACCGAGGACTGAATGATGTTAACTATTGTGATATATAATCCTCACATATATCTCTAAAGATATATGTGAGGGTTGTGAATGTTGTTAACTGAACACTTCTGGGCATTCCGAACTTTAAGTGAGGGTATGTAGGCAGGTAGGAACGAGGAAACCCTGGTTAGGCTCCAACGATACGCAGTCTTCGCAGACAGGGGACAGACAACGAATTGTTAAACAAGGGAAATGTCGGTGAAGGTCTGTCCACATCGCAATCGCTGAAGCAATTAATCTCACACTTAGCTTTCAACGTCGATCGTACTTCTACGTAGAGCGAAATCATGATATCTTATCAGAATGCATGTGACGACAGCGTGAGGGAATGTGTAAGGGAGTGAACACGGGCTGGCAGATGGAAAACTTGATTACGTCTTGTACTTTACTATTAACGTCAGGAACACAGCAAATAAGGAAACGAAAAGTCGAAGATACTGCTGAATGAAGGAGTGTCAGCGGTGAAATGATACGATGACGTGCTCACCCTAAGCCGATAATTACGAACTAGATTGTATGCCTCAGTGTGCACAAAGTGTCGAGACTCATATGTAAAACTTTCCGTCCACATGACGCATTGCATTGTGTGAGTGGAAGGTTCTGTTCGTCCGGATGACATATGTTTAACGAAGAACTTCTGCTCAAACCTTCCTTGGGCGATAGACAGCCAATTTGCTCGCCTGTCCTGTCATATGTGGTCGAATCTATCTGCAACATATGTACGTCAAATTCTTGGAAGTTTCGGAGATGAGCTTCTTCTATAAGCATTGAAGCCTTTTACTGTTATCATTCATACTCATGAATCTGCAGTACCTTACAGAATGCTTGCAATCTAACGAAGTCTAGTGCATAGCAGGCGAGGAAATTGAGAGAACAACATCTTTGTTTATTCGTCCATCTAGATCATAGTAGACAACTAAGAAGAAAGAACAATATTTTTCTGATGCAAACCTCTTCTGATAACAAACTTGTTACCAAATCCATTTTCCTTACATCATCATGTGGAAACTGCAGATATGTTATCTCCAAAAGTACGGAAGGTATAATGATGTGACACCAGTGAAGACAGAACGACGTCAAAAGCCCTTGATTTCACAGCTACTGTGAGTGTTTGCTGCAGTGGTCTATAGTGGTGATATGCCTTGAAGACACTCGTGAGATCGGACCAATATACATGTGGTTGTGTAACATATTTGTACAGGAGACCTTGAGGTCAAACACGTGGACCGTGCACAAGGAAAAAGGAGACGCATCAATGAAGAAAAGGTTGCAAAAGAGAACATCATATCCCTTTGAGTTTGAATCCAAATCTCTATTTTGGGGCCACAGTTTAGCCTAGTAATATATCTGCGTTGGTAACTTCCATTGAGATTTTTTTTTCCCATTCAAACGAAATTCTTCGTTAGCAGTTAAAGTGCATGTCTATTACGCTACAATTATTGCAATGCCATTTGCTTTTGATGGATGAGGGATCCCGTCTTTTATGGACCATGTACGCCAATAGTATGTCTTAATAAGTTTTCCAGAATACCATTTTGGAATGATAAATAAAAGTATCTGACCTTGTAGTTCTTTCCATTTTCAGAGTATAACTTTAAGAGAACAAATTAAATGCTATACAGATAAGGACTTTCTTTTCCGACGATTCGAAAAGGTTGAGAAATATATTTACTTTAGTAAGAGTTTTTTTGAAAGAAAAACACCTATTATAAATATCTATATGAGGAAAAAAATTCTGAGAAACAAATCATTCCTAAGTTCGGCCAATGTATTCAAATAGCAAGTAAATGATTGGAAGATGGGAAAGTACACGAGGTACGGAACATAAAAAGATGTGCAAACTGAAAAATTAATATGAGAAAACTGATTAAAAAGGTGCAAAGGATAAACACATAACATTTCTTAATGACATAATCCTCTTATTAATTTTCACCTTTGATTCATGGTCGATTCAGCTGCAGTTTCATGATTACAAAGGGAATTGTGTTACTAATATTATTCGATGTTTGTGGTTTCTTCACCATCGACTCATAAAGTACTGTCACATCTACATACATCCCTTGCAAAAGTAATTCGCATCACTTAATTATCCTTTCCACATCGGCGGATTAGGAGTTAGGGCTAAGCAACTCATAAGGTTCCCTTAAACACAGGAAACCTCAATCATTCAACCTTAGTGACACTTGACAGTTGTAAATGCACTCATTTAGGATTCGTGTTCATCTTTGACTCTTGTATTGCCCATATAGCATGGGATGTAGTTAACCTAAGTTATGCTCCGATCAAGAGAAAGTGTAAAATTTAATTGAACGGAAAAGAATTTCATATTTGACCCAAAAATGGGAGAATCTGATGAGTTCTAAGAATGATTAAGACCTTGTCAAAAAGAAAAAAGTTAAATTGAAACTGAAAATGCAAAGAAAATCCATGGATGCTTACTGAGGTTAAGCCAAACCTAAGGAGGAATCTTCGATCAACTAGTAGGTCTAAGGTCGGGCTCACATTTAGTTCAACTATAATTGCCCCTAAGGTACGGCTGTTGCGCTTAAAATTTATTTTTTTACAAGAGTTTTGAAGAAACACCTAAACTGCCGCAAACATAGTTCTGAGAGAGGTACAATCATTGATGGCGCCTCACAGATCTAAGATAGAACGCCATAGAGATTGTAATTGTTGAGATGGAAAAAAATAGTTGGGTTTGTCATGTTCGCGACCAAGCGGTCTCCCTAAAATAGCCTTGTAGAATAATTAAAGAGAACTCCCTAATATAGCCGTGGAGAATTATTGAAGAGTTACTTTTGAGCCATCAAGATTGGAGCCAAATTCTTTTGGATCTGAAAGCCATGACCACTTTGATAACCCAATCTAACAGATCACAATATGGATTGCCATGTAATTTTTGGGAATCGTTCGGGCGAGTAAGTAACGAAATCGAAAAATTTAAAGGACGATAATCTATGTGTGAGTAAGCCATGAAGTAATTGAGGTCTCATTTACAATACTTTTTCACCAATTTAGAAGCATGAAATGATGGCTATGATGGTCTTTGTGGTCTATTGGATTTAACCTTGAACTCACAAAAATCAGACGTCTCCTGAGTTTCAGACTCTTGGTTGTTTCCAATAATATAAGTATAGACCTAATGATAGGCCTTGGACATAAGACCTTTCTTAAGATCTATGATTCAATTCTGATATCTACAATACTCGATGGAAACTAAAAGTCCAACTCTTACCTACGGGATGAAAATGAAGAGAAGGGGTCCATATGTAGACCACGCATCATGATCATATTGTACCTAATAAACAACCTCGAACCTAGATGAAAACTCTGGAAGTTTGGACCATGTCAAAGATTGAGGTATGTAGAAAAGTCAGCCCCAAGTCACCAAGAAACCATATTCTCTACGTACGGATAGTTCAAACTTAGAATGCTAACTACAATAAAGCATTGACCTTAGCGCTTATATTGAAAAGTGTGACATTGCAAGTTGTTCCTGATATCATGGCCATACAGTACTGAATTGAGGTTTCCAATACAATAGCTAGGAGTTGCATGGTTGTTATCTTGCAAGTTGATGCACCAACTTGGTCATACATTATCCACACTACAGAGATTGAGGTTCCAATGCAATGAAGAATAATGAGTTGCATAAATCGTAACTATAACAAAAGAAATCAACCTGACTATGTGAAAGTACGTGTTTATTGCGAAAAGATAGTAGGTACTACAGCTAGTGTCAGGCTTGGACTCACACCTTGGGCGGTCCGGCCATTAGTGGCAGGACGTGGGAAATTTGGGATAGTAAAGAAAGATGTCTCCGGAGGAGCGTCCGTCCTGCCAGAGTGAGAGTGCGGGGCCGGTCGTTTCGTGCGACGAATTCGCACCAGTCATTGTTTCTCGTTCCACGTTGATTGCGATTAGCGGCATTCATTGCAGGCTCATGTGACATGTCCATAAGAATGATGAAGCATGTCGACCGCAGCAAAACGAACGTGTGCGTAAATGCTTGTCTTCGAGGACGAGCCCCGAATATGGCACAAAGTGGATTATTAGTTATACTTCGTTTAGGGTTAATTGGATTTCATTTTACAATACTTTATTGTTTGATGGAAGACTATATTTTAAAATTAATTGTTAATTAACTTTAAATGAGTGGAAACTAGTTGTTTCATTTTTTTTTTGGAAAAATAAATTTAATCAGATAATTATATGTATGCAACAAAATAAACTTAACTTTATCGACAATATTATACTTTTCTCACCAAACTCTTAGTAACCATAATCAACTTTAGCTAAAGTCAATAAATCCAATTTATTGCACCGTATTCTTTGTTCTGCAAAAACATTATTAAATGACACAGAGACACCATAGCGTGAAGGTTTTTGGAATAATCGATATGAAATATTTTTCTTATTAAAAAATATTTGATTGATAAGGATAACATGATAATTGTGCAACCATAATTTTTTTAACTTTAGAAAAATTATTCTATTAACTATCTGATACAATGTTCCGTCATCAATGTGGACCACTGGTGTTTCAGCCGGTTCACACTCATATTGTATAGAGCATCATAATAAGGGACGTTAGATCAAATGTCCCTTATTATGATGCTCAATACGAAGTACCACTTGCATTTTTTGCAGTGGTTTTGATATTACAGAGCACATGAGTGCAATTCTCTCATACTTATGTGTGACTTGAAAGCGCTTTCACACATTCATGGTTATGTTAGCTTCCATATTTTAATTTGAGCAGGCGGGTGCAGAATAGTTACACAGTCGTAACAGGTGATTGATGTCTGAGCGAAGTACAACATATGTCATCCATTTTGGTGTGAAGATCATCTAGCTACATTTCCTACATTACTTGAAAGACGTATAGAAGACGATCGGAATGGAATATGAATGATCTTGGCACCAAGAAAATTTCTCGATACGCTTGAGGATGAACAATTTCTACAGTTGGATGCTCTATGAATTTCAAAACTACATCAAGTAAGTTCCAGTTAGTTGGAATATTAATGCTCAGAAATTGAGGAAAAAAAGTACATTATGCCGTGATCATCTTCATGTTGGGATCTTATATTTAATAAAAGGAATTGAATCAAATCTAAGAGTTCAATCATTCTTTAAAAAAAATAGTGAAATCCTATAAAACATTTCATTTTCATCTTGTACTCTTTCTATACTCTTATGTTAAAGAGAAGAGTTTATGTTCAAAACTGAGGCTAATCATATTACAAAAATACAAGTATTCACTATATCGAATGTTATATTATCGAAGAATTTTATGGGTGCTAAATTGTGCGTAATTATGTCATTGATTTTTGATAAAACCTTAACTAAGTTTTGAAACATACTTATTTTTAAAAAAGGGTTTATGTTTAAACCCATACAATCTTAGTTCCATAGTCACATATCTCCACTCGTAGAATAGAATGATCACTTCCATAGTCCTCGACTGTGTTCAAAAAACGACGAGCATCGAGGACCTCAAGTAGAACTGTGGAAAAAAGCAAGTGTTGTAACCGATTATAAACATTGCCTTTGTAATCATGTCCCATCTCGGCCGGAGAAATTGCAAAATGCATCCATGTCTTTGCAGTGCACTCTTACAGTACGCCGACAAAGTGCCATAGGAAAAAGAACCGAGAACTTCATCGACAAGATGAAACCAAACGGGTAACATGAGACTAGCCCCAAGAGCATCGCGAAGAGATCATGTGGAAGAGATCATGCTAGCAAAGTTGGCAAGACTGTGGATACACACAGATTCAAAGAACTCCTTATCGACATTTTCGACATTCCATATAAGAACAATCGCCTTCCAAGACACTTGTATGCCATATCTTTGTATACACATACATGTACTTATCACACCTATTACAAAGTCGGAAGCTGGTTGAACAATGCGGTTAGAAGAAGAACATCTTTTAAAACTATGTCGAAAACAGTGATTGTCTCGAGGTTTGCCACTGGCTCAGCCCCGCACTGTCCAAACGCGAGTCTAAAAGCACTATTACTTGCTGGAAGTAAGATGAAAGTGAAAATAGTACTTTCCGAAGAGAAAAATACGAGAACGAAGAAAGATCAGAGTCAAGCGCAGAGGTGGCAGAAGCGCAGAAACGACTGGGATCAGAAGAGTGTTGAACGACCCTTGTAATGCTTTTCCAGAAATAAAATTAAAATACAACAAGTATATTCCAACGTGTTTGGAAATAGAAAGTTACTTCATACTTCTTCTGCATAGGATACACTATTGCCCGCACATAGTACTGGTACATGCAGCTGACAGCTTGTTAGTGGTTTTGGTGTATTGTGATAGACTGAAGTGAGAGACTCAGGCTCATCAGCATCTCCGAGGAGATCCATTGCTCGATCCTAGCTTCAGCTGGGCCTTGCTTCGCCTAGCTTAGCAGCAATTGACTGTGGGAAAGGAGGTATATCTCAGTGAGAGTACTGGGTATGGGAGTGAACAAACAAGAGCAGATCAGGATTGCAGCCTTGTACAGTAGCCTCCTAGTTAAGTACACATCCATTTAGGTACGCATCTCGGTAAAGTACGCAATATTTTCCGGATAAAATAGGGTTCACGTTTATTCACTTCATCATGTCATGAATTGTCATTTGTCTCAAGTTTTAAAGTTTCTTGCGTTTGGCTTTCAAGCTGAGAGCCCAGACCTTACTTTGAAACGGTTCAAACGACTTTCTAAGATCATCAAATGTCTCCTCAGTCTCCGCTTGAACCTCCGAGCAGATCTATGTCAACAACTTGCTTATAAAGTGATTCGAATCCCTTGAACACAAAGTTGTTTCCTAATTCTCCATCTGTCATTTGTGATGTTACATTCTCATCCTCGTTGACATCCTCTTGATTCTCTTCACAAACCTTCATCGTTTGCAAAAGCTTGTCAAGATCTTCCAAAACTGCAGATGCAAATTCTTCACCGTTTTCATCATCGATGTGAACAAATTCTTCAAGCTCGTCTTGCACAAGGGAAAGATTTAGAGCAGAAAGAGCTTGGACAACTTCAGTCACTAACTCCTCGTCTGTGTTCTCTGCTTCCTCATCTGGCATGATATCCGCCTTGATAAATGCATTCTTGATAAACATGTGTGACACAAATTGCCATGCTTCCTTGACATAATTTGCAGCATCAAAAAGATGAGCTGGATTTCCTGGACTTCAACTCCTTCTCCGTGAAGCAACATCTTCTGCAACACTTGTCATTGTCTGAATCTACATAGTCATTGCCATGACGCCTTGAAGTCGGTTTCCGTTAATGATAAACTCATTGCAATGCTTTTCGCCTTGACGATGACGAGAGACGGTGGAACAAGAAGATTGGCACAACACATGATGTCAATCCAGAAATAAAACATGTCTTCAACCTCGATGAAACGATCAAATGACAATCGAAATGTATTTTTTTAACTTCTACCGACATTAAAGCAGATCTTTCTAAAACTTGCTGCCGCTTCTCTCACAACTTTCTAATAACGCTTTTGCTGATATCATATTCGCGCGCGCTATAGTTCTTTTACTAGGAGCATTTTTTTTTGCTCAGCTTTGCTACTATTTAACATCGTTGATATTCATTGAAGCGTTTCCCATTTGTGTTCTTTGACATTTCAATAACGATTTGGGAATGATTTTATGATGAATCAATTATTATAGCAGGGACGACTACGTCGCTTTTAACTTTGTACCCTAAACCCTAAACGTCTTTGTTCAGACTTATGAGCCAATCACTGTTGTGCTCTTATGTTTCATAACAAATTCGTCTAAAGTATGCACAAACCTACCAAGTTCAAGGTGCGTATCTAACCGGGAGACTACTGTAATCTGGACACGGAGACATAATAAAGGTTAACACATTACTCTAGATCTCTTTTGGTTGCTTTAGATGTCTTGTCTGTCAGAATTACGTACTTTTAGAGTTCGTATTGTATATCTATTAGTTTAATATGTCGTCTTATGTTAAATATCACCTAATTTTAAAGGTGATTAAACCAAACCAAGATATCAGAAGTGTAATCTTTGTGATGATTAGGAAGAAGGCGACAAGACAAGGTACAATGGACTATATGTATTCGTTCATTTCACTAATAATTCAGTGAGTCTGATTACGATCGGTGTATTTTTTACATGATATACATTAAGTAAGTTTTCTTTTCTCACAACTTCAACAAGCGAATACCTTGATGTCGGACTCCCGCCTTGTGCATTTCAAATTTTTTTATGTTAGCCGTTATGGATTCTTTGAAGAAAGCAGAGGAGATTGAACTCATGAAGATGGTTGATGGAGTTGACAATTACACCTCTTGGGCTTCACAAATGCGAAACATCTTGAGCAACAGGAAATGCTAGGCAATAGTCAACACTTCTATCTAGACTGTAATCCCCGCGAATGCTATCGCCGCCAAGATTACACACGAGGCAAAAATGAAGAAAGTCAGGAGGTTATCGATAATATCCTACAGCGACAAGACTATGCTATCTTTTACATAATGATGAATGTTAGAGAGCACATTATTCACCACATTTTTGCACTCACATTCTCATCCCATATGTGTAAAACTTGAAACATTGTTCGTCTTTGCCAGTGAGGATCGCCGTAAACTCCTTTGCCCTAAGCTTTCTACTTTTTCCAATAAGGGAGGGTTATTTTATAGAAGCTCATATGCATGCAATAAAGAATCTTACTAATCAACTTTCCAACTGTAATGATATAGTGGCATACAAAGAGCTTATTCCGTTGATACTCATGAGTTTATCACCTAGTTTGAGTTTTTTTGCTTCTTCGATCAAAGCTACCCTTCAACATCTCACCCTTACACTCACTCAAACTTTTACATTGTTGAATGACAAAGAGATGATTCAAAAATTCAGGTCAAACCGAATCGATGTTTCTACCGAATCACTGCTTGTCTCTACTCAATAGCGATCATACCGCTATCATGTATTTTTGTATATACTATATTTAATCATCAGCCTTGGGTTACCGTTCAGAGTATATAGGGTAGACGACGACTCAAAGAACGTTCAGTTCTTCAAGTCGAGCCTTTTAGTGTTGGGACGAGTGAGTGCCGTAAGCGTCGACCTGGAATCTCAAGACGACTGGGTTGGGCTCGACTTATGTATGTGTGACGGTTGTGTTTGCCAGTGAAGTAAGTAGGACTTACATGTTTGCTAGTGGGATAATCACGTTTTATTTCACTCGAAGAATTGATTTTCTCGTTGAAGATCGTGTAAAGCCGACGATAGCGATTGGAGTTTTTGCGATTCAAATCACTCAAAGCAATTCATGATTCAAAGTGATTTTGGACAATAGACCGTATCGAAGAAGGAGAGAAATTGATTTTTGAGTCAAAGAGTTTTCACAGTCAGATGTGAATTGTAGAAGGAATGTGAAGTATTCTACGGCAGTGGCCGTAGATTCAAGTTTGCCAGCCATGGAGTATCAAGTTCCGAGTTTCTGAGCTTTGATCTGGAGAGTTCAGTGACGCGATGCTAGTTAGGGAATGCAACAATACTCTACTGAGAATTGAGCGTAGTTGTAAAGATGATCACATTTACACCAACGGGTGTGATCATGTTAGACGTTGGTGAGGATCGATGATTCTAGCAGCATGTTCATTTTCGTTGGAGTAGTTCGTTTATGTCACTTGATACCCTAGTTTCTCTTTTCGGAACAGTATTTGGAGACCTAGTTGTAGGCCGCTGCGCGAGTTGCCAGTTATGGCTTGAATTTAACAGTCAACCAACCAGGCAAGACGGGGTGGGTCCAGGTGAAAAGAGGAAACAAATAGAAGAGAAAGTTTAAAAGTCCTACCGTTTACATTGAAAAGCAATCAACTTTTGAGTAAAAGGAAGCTGCAGCCACGGATAAGTTGCAAGCATTGGTTAATGTCGCAAGAGTCAAGATAACAATGGCCAAGCGAGAGAACAACCATTGATTAGGAGCGTGGTTTTTGTGAAGATGCATGTTGGTGGAATAGTGGAACAAATGGAGTTCATTTGGTTAAAGTCTTGCAACAAAGTTGGTGACCTTGAAAAGTTTGTTATTTTGCTCTGCAATTTAGTAAATTAAAAGAGTTGAACCCTTTCTACAAGCAAGAGTTTCTGTAACAGCCTAGGTAAGAGAAAGCACCAAATTCTGCAAGAATTCATCTCGGATCTTGAGGAAAATTTTACACACCTTCAAGTAGCTTTTACGAGTTCCGGCTCAAGAGTTCATGCTTTATGTAATTAGATCTGAAATCCGGTTTTTGGCAGCGAGATAATCTTTCTCAACCATACGGATGTGAGCACCGATTTGTCGATACAAGAATTGTACATTGTCAAGTGGAAGCATAAATACTTGAAGGTATCACATTGTTAGTAGTAGACAAATGCTCTCGTTCTTAACAATGGGTGACAGACTATGCGTCACATTCTAAAATTTACATCAAAGAGTTCCTTAATTTTCCTAGTAACTTCAACATGCGTCGCAAATCCAGCGAAATCACAGTACTAGAGCTTCAAAGCTTCGTGTTTTCTTTGTTTGGAGTAGGAGCTTGATCATCGATTTTGAGTTCACTTCAAATACGTGATCTAAAACAAAAGCAAGAGCTGAATCAAAGGTACCTTGCTAGGGAATAGAATTGAAGGAGTTGATGGCATGTAGATTAATTACATTCGATGAATAATCAACAGTAGAGTGCACTTCCCTTACTTCGTTATTTTGTCGCATAACGGAGTGTTAAATTTGAGTCGCCCTTGTGAAAATTTAGAGTAATTGAGTCGCCTTTCTGTAATTACTCTGTAATTCTTCAATATTTTTTCACATCCTCTTATCTTTGAAGAGGGCCGAATTGTAATCTGCATTTGGAAAGTTTTAGGCTGCTAGGCGGCCCATCTTCCAGCGGAGGGGAGAACTTTGTGGAAGTTCATAAGTACGCGACGTAAGGAGGAAAAGCCTACCCACTCAGATTTTAGAGAACTGCTTCGAAGGAGAGTTCCGCCGGTTTGCATTGCAATCAAGGAAGGTTTTTGTTACGGAAGCATGAGATGGTATATTTGAGTGGGTATGCTCTCATGTTCTTTGTGTCAAGGAAGGTTTTGTTACGGAAGCAGTAGATGGTATATTTGAGTGTGTACGATCTCGTGTTCTTTGTGTGTGTATGTGAGTAGCATGTCAGCGATGTAGAGTGTATGGCGATACATATTCGGACAACATTGTGATGATTGACGTAGCGACAACCATAGCCGGGACAGAGTATAACGATGAATGACAAAACAAAGAAGATCGATGGAGCAGAGATTATTTAATCTACTATCGTCGTTATGACAATGATTGAAAATATAGTGATTGAGATCACATGTATAATTCCGTGACAATTATCGAGATCGATCGATCGCTCGACCTGTGCAGCAATACTCTAACAATTCTTGTCAATCGTCACAATGTTCCTATCAAGAGCACACACTTGACAACAATCACCGTAATACGATCTCTCACTCTGCTTCTCCCAGTCTAAAGTCAGATAATTGCAACAACTGTGAGAGCATGCCCATTGGTACTATGAGTGTCGTGAATATCATCTCAAGAAGTAGCTCGAGGCGCTTCAGATTTTTTACAACACGTTAAAGCATTCTAAGCACTTGGAGGCCAGCAACATTGAGTTTTACCTCGATGGTCAAAATGATCATTGTAAAGTTGGCTTTGAAGAGTCTAACAACTTCTCTTTTGACTCTAAACCGATTTCTCTTAGCAATCATAATAATGCTGTTAATTTATTTGCATTTTTCAGTCAGCTAGAAGAAAAACAATCTTGGTTTTTTGACAGTGGAGATTTGTTGTATTTAACTGTCATAGTTTTTTGCTTTTTAATTTTGAGAAACAAACTAAACATCTTTCAATTATGACTACAAGTAATCATGTTCTTTTTGTCTATGAGAAAGGCTCTCTAAACTTAAGCAATAATAAAGTTTGTGATGTTTTTCATATTCCCCATGTTAAGCAAAATCTACTTTCCGTAGGTCGCATCACCGATTTGGTTCATATAGAGTTATTTAACTCTAAAAACTGCTATGTATTCGATAAAAAAAACTCACGTAGGTTTCTTCTTTAGGGTGAACGAGATCCACACAACAATCTCTACAGGCTTTCCAAGCCAAACTATTTGACTATGGCTCTTCTCACAATATCATCTTCTACTCGTCTAATCAGGTTTACTTATGTTAGGAATATTGAAAGCCCTCAACCGGATTTGCAGACGTGTTGTGCAAGCAGAGCTTTAGCACCGACGCATGGGACATGCAAATTTTCAAAAAATTCATGCAAATGCCAAGAAGTTGTCTGTATGCATCGTCATATTTGTCACATCAAGTCTCTTTGTACAACTTGTCTCATGACCAAATAAAGTAGGAACCGAGTGCCCAAACACTCTCACACACAGACTACGCGATCATTGCAGACGCTGCATTTTGACATCTCTAGACCTCTTTCTTGTGATTCACTAACCAAGGAACGCTATATATTGATGTTCAGTGATGATTTTACCAAGTACACATGGATCTACTTTTTGAGAATAAAGAACAAGGCTCAAGATCTTGGTGGAGAATAATTACAAGACAACTATTGTTGCTCTACAAACTAATCGGAGAAAATATCTGTCAAATGCATATCATGTCTTGTGTGTGCAATTCGATGTTAAACACGATCTCACATGTGCTTATTACCCACATCAAAATGGCAAATCTGAGTGTAAAATAGAAGGGTCCTTGAAATGACCCATTATTTGTTATTATATGCTCATTTGCCTAAGCCTCTAAGCAGCATATATATTGAATTGGCTTTCTACTAAAGCCGTCAAGATGTGCACTCCATTTCAAAGGTTAATTGGTCTTATTTCCAATCCTAAACATCAAAGAGTTTTTGAATGTGCAGCCTTGGTCTTATTAACAACTCTCCATGACAAGCTTTCTACTAAAGCCTCTCGGTTATCTTCACTCAATCTTAAGCCTATCGCGTCTATTATCTTATCAATGAGAAGTTTTTACTAGCCGAAATTTTCTGTTTGATGATTTCACATTTGGACTCGCGGCTTGTCATGACCCAATTTTTTTCGCCGATTGGGATATTTTGTTGCATCCCAAAACGTCAGCTGTCCAATCCATTCCTACGTCTACACCACCCGGGTCCGACAATTCGCAATATTTTGGACCTGCCTCTGCAAGCCAGCCCATTTACCTCCATCAAAATTTCCTCCATCTTTTCCTCCATCCATTCTGACACCTTCGCATATGTAGTAAAATGGTTGATTGTTAGGACCATTTCAGCCATAGTTGACTCTTTTGGCTGCATCATCTCACTTTCAGGTTCAACACCATCGATCGCAAATTTTTTGTGACACACTGCTTCCATCCACCGGTAGCAGCCCTCCACAAGTAATTGCTATAACATGTGAAGAAATCTTCATAGCATTAGACCATAGTGACTACTCAAGACCATCTGAAATTGCTTTGACCTTGATTCTAAGATTTGACATTCTTTGAAGGTATTTCTATGAGTTAGATTTTGATCTAAACGATTGCCTTTGGCACTCTAGAGTAAGGGAGTGTATTAGACTTATGTACTCTTAGAGTGCATACAGTATATCTCTGTTAGTTTAGTATGTACTCTTATGTTAGCTATCACTTTATCCTGAAGGTGAGGATAATCATAAGTGTAGCAGTTGTGGTGATCAGGGATAAAGCAACACTAGAAGACATGATATCCTGTACAATATGTATTCTTTCACTTCACTAATATTTCAATGGGCCTGATTACACTGGAAATACACTGATTAAGATCAGGGTATTTCCAACATTGTCTTACACTTTTATCAAGATGGCCTACAATTGGTATTTGCATGATGATCCGCGTAGAGAGAGAATCTACCTCGACGTAGAAGAAGTCGGGAGCCCTCCCTGCTTTAAGGTGCATGCATGATGTAAACAAAACCAGGAGATTTGTGAGGGAATCGTCCGTGGATGATTACCAACGTGCAAACGAAATCGAGACCAAGTTCTGCATGCAAAACAAACAGGACATGCAGAAGCAACGGGAGCATGCAGCAGAGCAGAAAGATGGAACTGAAGAGTGACAACACAGTGGCAGTGAGAAGGGAGCAAGAATCCTTTAGACGATAGCAGGGAAGTGAAAGTTCAAGAAAAAGGGTGAAACATAGGCGATCCCGTTCGTCATTCCGTCTGCAAGGGCATAAGTTAAAGGACAAAGACACGGAAACTGAACCCAACTACTCGCAAAACGTACATTGAGCTTTTGCTCAGGACGTGCTACGACCGGACACCCAGTAAAGGGGGACCCTACAGGATGCTTTCCAGGTTTGACTACTGGCGAGAAGTTCGAGTAGGGCGACTCAGCCTCTGACAAAGCCTAACTGCAGTACAGTACTGGTTCAAATTATAGTAGTAAAGAAGTAGCGAGATATCGTTGCAGATAATGTGAAGGACATTGACTTTGTCCAGATCCTTGTCGCTCTACCTAGATAAAGTCATTCAAACTTTGACCGAGTTATTCGTGAAAGCCATTGTACTGAGATAGAAGAAATTTGTGAAGTGATCTCACATGCCTAGATCTGCTACCAAGACTTATGGATACGCACGCAGGTTTCCGAAACTGTTTAGTCTGTAACTGGACGGTTTTCCATGTTCAGTCACGTGGAAGTGAAAGACGAAGGTTTTGTTGTCTTCATCAAGAGCACTTCCTAACAAATGCTTCACTTATGCCCAATATAGATATAATCACTTTAAGCCCATCTAAAGAATCTACTTTTTCTTTCACCCACCGACAACGTACCGGGAAACACCCTCCAATTCAATATTTTGACTATATTTCCAGGAGTAGTCAGCCATGAAAACCCTCGCAACTTCGTGACTCTCGGAAAAAGCACATCCTTACTACGGAGATACTTTGGGATTCTACTGAAGTCTTGATGTATCTAAAATTCATGTTATGAAATTTTAAGTAGGGGAATTCACTGATAAGTTTACCTTCAAGGGAACTATATACGAACGTAAAACTGTGGTCACGTTCTCAGTCTTCCGACAAAAACTCCTATTGAGCAAAAGCGTGTTACACGTTGTCACATGTCTCGTGACCATCACTCAATGACTCTTGTAAGACTTGAAAAGATGCATGCATCGCATAGCATGAATTGTATTTTATATTTATCTAGACAAATTCATGAATTAGAAAGTAGTTTGCCTAGATTCTGTATTACAAACTTCAGGCTCCTTGTAGAACTATTCTCAATAAGATCACACTGCCCTTCTGGCAGTGTGATCGGGTAGTTGTAAACACTTGCTTCAAACTACTGTGCTTATCATGAGCTGCTAGTTAAAGCCAGATGGAACAGATCAACATGATAGAAGTCAGAATACAGCTCACATCTGGTTTGAAGTAATCACAATAATTTACCAGGTCGCTATGCTACCAATTCGCAGCTCTATCAACACCTAAGTAAACATAATTACTTCTGCATGGTCATGTGGAGATGTGAAACGCGGTAAGATCGTTAAGAAGAATTCTTCGTGAATGTCCAAAATAACCAGTAGAAAATCCATACTCAGTTTACTGGCACCGATGTGTGACTGCGTTCAAGTATACTCGGCAGTCTGACTTTGATTCAACCTTATAACCAAGGCTATCGGGGCCAAACATGCAGGTAATCGTTCAGTCTTCCTCACAGTTGGGAAAATTTCATCTCACGGTCTATACAGACGTAGTGAGTGTTGATATGCACATATTGGACCCCATAACAGTTCATAATTCCTCAAGTCCATATTCATGGGAATAGTATATTCATTCCTACGGGTCCATTCATTGCCTTGGAAAAAAACCTCACAAGCAGGAACAATCCTCCATCACTAAAGAGGATAATTCATATAGTCGAGATTCTTTGCTTGGTACCCGGTTTCAATCCCGTATATGACAAGCCTCTGGTCGGTCGATAGACTACCATTAGTCTTACAAGTAGATGATCCAACTTGGGACGATTCCGAAACAAAAACAAATTTCTACTTATAATGATTCAGTATACCACTCTAGTATCAATTCCGCACCAAGTAGAAGTTGGCCCCAAAAAATAAACAGATCCCCATAACAGCAGATATGAGTTATTCTGGGCACAAATAGTGCACATGATTCAGATGAAGTAATCATCACTCGAAAACAAATGCTTTACAAACTCACAATCTTACTGTAAGAGCCGAGTAGTGCAACCACGATGTTGCCAAGGTTCAACTACAGTGCAAGCATTTTATAATCGGGGCTCCAGATTCACAAAACCTCACACCCACTAACAGTTATTTCTCATTCTACGAGGAGACACGAAAAGCTGTGGCAATCGAACTGATGGCAATGCAGTCCACTAAAATTGCATAAATTGGGATGTTTCACCAACGGATTGTGCGAGTTTCTGCAGATAAACATATGATATATTGGGGGACAGTTCAACTATGCTTCAAACTGTGATATTTACAAAAACCAAAAACCTGGTCATTCTCAGACTGATTCGTTCAGTTTGGCCAAGAAAGTAGACAACCTTTTGCCAGCCTTCAGAATTTTGAGTATGGCATAATGGGATCACCTAAAAAGAATGGGATTTTGCAGGCACGTAACCTTATTGAAATCGAACAACAATGCATGATATATCATCCTTGCTTTTCCGCACAAGGGCTTCATCCGTCAGCATCTTCGCTGCAATCTGGGGATCTCGAACTCTCCGAACATGGTCAGTCGCTTCTTGGTTCTTCATTACCTGGGCACAGTAGAACATTTGAATTTTAGAAACTTCCCTGACGATTTTCTAAACTTCCGCCACAAAACACAAGAGAATGGCACAAAACTGATAGACAGGCTTAGAGATCAAACCTTCCATAGACCATCACTGGCAAGAATGAGAAACTCTGTGTATTGATCAATTTTGATCTCGGCTATATCAGGTTGTGCGCTGAGATGAACTTTTAAACTTTTGTCACCAAATGCACGTGCTACCGCAAGTTGGCCATCGACCCGTGGCACGTCGCCTATCAAAATAGCCACATAATGTCAAATCATATGCAGTCTACGGAGTTCGCCGACAACCCCAATTTCTGCCAATTTTTCCACAAACACAATATCCCTCAATTTAGGCATGAAAAGAACCAAGAGGATGACAAATCTTCTCGCTACATTCCAAATTAGATCAACTTGTAGATGATAGTACGAAATTGCGAGCCTCAACCTTGCTAAAGAGCCATCTGACATGTGGAGAAATCACTCTTATGTAGATGTCGAAAACTGCGTAGATCTTATCGAGACAACACAATCTTTCTTCAATGTAACGAATCCAAAGCAACCATATCCTCAATAAATCGGAGCTTGTCCCGATTGAAGAAGTGGTCGGCTAAAACACGGACATCGTACACATCAAGACGTTTCTATCGACGACGTGTTAGAACTGGGGCCTGCTGCCACAACTTCTATGTAGCCAGTTCAGGACTTCCCGTGTAGAGGGAATGGGCACATACCGGGCATGTTCGATACAAAGCCACCTTTGCCTTCAATGCTTCCCCTCTCCGCGCTCGGCTCGTGATCCACAGAGAGTTGGATGGCAGTTCCCTGTCGACAGAGGACGGCCCTTGAGTCTCCGACATTCGCTACGAGCAAGCGTCTCCCATCGACTAAGATTGCTGTGACAGCTGTTGATCCACCAACTCCCAAGGTGGGAGCTTTATCCAATATAGTAGTATCTGTATTCAGATAGGCTTTCTTCATGGCCTCCGCAGGATTTTGCCAAAATCCGCTCTGCAGACGGGATCATCAAGTGCAGAATATCAGAACGATTCCGATTGATAACACAGGCTATCGACGTTAGTATGCACATATAACTAGCATGACTTTGACTATCCTCTTGCGGCAAGAGACGTCCCCTGGACTCAACATCAGAGGTGAACGCCCGTTTTCCAGATAGAAAGGACTCCTTGTGCGCAGATCATCCAATCCGGTGAGGACTTGAAGTATGGCGTTGACCACTCACGGCCCCAGCTGACTACCTAATTGAAAGAAACGACGGCAGTGGACCTCCACAAGAGAACCTGAGAAACCCAGTACACTTCATCACTGCCTCCTCTTGACAGGTTAAGATCTCTAGTGAAGTTTCCACATTACAGATGGCCATGTTCCCTTGCCCAGTTACGCTCTGCTCTGGCCCGTATCCTAGTTCGGCTCCCATCCTTCCATGGTATCGCACAGAAAACTGAAAGACGATACGATCTGTGCTTGGAACCTTTGGAGATAGTCCACTTCTATACCTCATTAAGAATGTTGTCGAAAAGATACCGCTGCAAGTAGGCTGGTACACTATCACCCAAGTGACCATCGTAAATGGCAAACAGCCCCAGCTCATGTTCCTTGACGCGCTTGAACTCAGCTACATGTTTATCTTCCATAGGATGTCTAGATTTTCCTTTGACTAGTGAGAATCCGTGTACAATTTGGTTGTGAGTGCCTTGACCCTGCCCTTTCCCGGTGTCTGCCGTGTGTACGGGATTCATTTTCGCCGCGGGCTGCATGCCTGATGCCATCTGCAAATCGAACACGAGTCATTCAGTTATGCAAGAAACCAAGTCCAGAGAGGGCAAACCTCAAAGTCAAGCTCAAGCGGGCACGCACAGAGGACATTGCAAGGATGATCACAGTTCCAGCTCAAGCGATCGAAAACTACCGGCAATTTTTCGCGTTTTTCAGAAGATCTCCCTCCATTCTCCCCCTAGAGATGCAAAGATAAGCGCCATTTCAATATTCGAGTTTTCGTCGTGAAAATCAGTATGCCTCAGATGCCAGCAGCCAATCATGCGCAAACGAACACTTCATCCAGTAATTCATGTGCAGTTCAGTTGGTGTTTCCTATGGTGTAAACAAGCTACATGCCTTGCGGAGACAGTTGAGGCGGAGAAAGCACATCTCAGCTCGCTTCTGACGGACTGAACACAGCCTTCGATACCATTTCACCGTGAAGCAGCTCCCCCAGGTTCTCTCACACTCTTCGTCCTCCTAGAATGCTTCCCTTCTTTCTGTCCCGGCTCAATCTCCTCCTCCTCTCCTTCCTTCTCTACCTCTCTCCCTCCCTCCCTTGCTCTCGCTCTCTACTCTCTCCCTCTCTCTCTCTCTCTCTCTCTCTCTCTTTCTCTCTCTCTCTGAGTGGCGCTGCGATGGAGAACAAAGGGAGGGACGAAGGACAAAGGGGGAGATGAAGAAGAAGTGAGACACAAACGAGGCTGCTGGCTTTGCTCACTTGCTTGCAGAATGAGGTCTTTGTTTGACAGCACCAGTCAAAAGCAACAACACGCAGCTAAAAGAAAAGATGACCGAGTGGTAGTGGCAGCAGCAGCAGCCTCCTCTCGGGGAACCTCGAAGATATTACAAGCTGGCAGCGCTGCTGCAATTAGGAGATATGGCGGTGCAAGAGGACCTAAACCAAAGACTAACATGACAGGGTCAAGACTATCTATGTCACCAAGCGTCCCCTCTTCTTTTGCCCAGCACGCATAATGTCAAACCGTAGCTACACCACCACTCCTGCCCTCACTCGTCGAGCTTGCACTGCCGGCGCGTGCACTGGAAGTAGGCACAGGAGAGGACCAGGCGCCAGGCCCTGCCCCAGCCCAAGGCCAGGCAAGTGATCGGACAGACAGGGAAAGCTGAGGATTGGGCGACCGCTTGTCTTACTGTGCACTGTACCGACGAGCACAAGCAAACAGCACAGCAGCAGCAGTAGTTGCTCTTGCTTTATTACCACTACTACTACCACCCCCTGCTCCAACTAACTAGTACCACTTCTACTACTACGACTCCTTCCACTTCCTTGGGCTTTCCTTCCCCTCACACCATCCTCTACTCCTCTACCAGACTGCCACACCACTCGACACGATCGATCTCGTTCGTTGCTACTCGATCCACGCACGCATTCTCAAGACCGACCGCGCACAGTTCACAGTCGGCAGCAGGCAGGCAGGCACGAAGACGAAGACTCTGCTGCTGCTGCTCCAGCTGCAGCAGCATCATCATTATTAACTGCAAGAGCTTCACTCGATCCACTTACTGTACTCTTGCTCAGGTCTCCCGCACCTCGCTCTCCTCTGCTCTCCTCTCCTCTCGGCGACTCTTCCAACTGCTATCTGTTTCTGTCCCCCCTGTCGCTGGTCCCTGTCTGTGTTCCAGGCACTGCTGTTCTGCCTCCCCTCCCCTGGCTTAGCTCTCTAGCCCGGCCCGGCCTGACCTGAAGACGCGGTAACTAAAGCTGATCCATGGCAGCAACTGAAGCAAGGTGGGGTTGGGCGAGGCGAGCCACGCCAAGCCAAAGCCAAAGCCAAAGCCAAAGCACCACTCCTCCTCCACTGCTCTGCTCTGCTCTGCTCTGATGAACTGCACTGCACTGCACTGCACCCCACTCCACTCCACTCCGTCCGTCTTACAGCTCTACGTCGTCGGCTTGCCCTCTCGCTCGCTCGCTCGCTCGCCTCATCTGTCGGTCGGTCGGCAGGTTTACGTCATCTTCGGGCACCCACGTTGGTGCGTGCTTGGTCAACACGCTGCTCTCGTCTCTTCGTCATCATCAAGCCCCGCTCCCTCCATTCCTCCATCATCCGCTTTCCTCCGCCTTCCCGCTTTGCCTATCTTCTTCCTCCTCTCGATCGAAAACGCTCGTCGTCCATCTCTGCACTGCTCGCCTTCGACTACTGCTGCTCACCCGGCCCCCAATCCACAGCTCATCCCAATCTCGTCACTCCCTCATTGCCATCGCCCGATCCACCTCGACGAAATCAACAGCTCACGCCCTCCCCTTCCCCATCGCCTCTTCTCCTAATTAACTATCCTCCCGAAACCCTCGGTGCGCTTGCTAATTATAATCCCCCATCCCCCCAACAATCAGCACCCGGTGCCCGGCCAGCCGGAACCCGATATTGCCACCCGCGATGTTGCCTCCCACCCCGCGCCACGACTCCGGCTGCTGCTGCCGCGAAGGCTTCAACACGAAGCCGAGAAACGTTAAGCAGCCATGACCTCGCTGCATCTTCTGCTTCGTCGACGTCGTCCTGATCCAGGGGCTCGAACGCAGCGAGAAGAGACGAGCGGGGACTCCCCCCGGGCCTGGGCTAGAGGAGCGGCACCGAGGCAAGAACAGTCCGAGGCTGCGAAGGTCTCCCCCCTCCTCCCCCTTTTTTTGGCGGACTATCTGGCGGCGCGATCTCTCGGGCCTCGGGGGTCTTAAAGTCTCCCCGTGGTCTTGATAACCCCCGCCCGTACAGCCCAGGCAGGCCCTACAGGAGGAGGGGGGCCGGGGGAGGGGGCAAGGGAATGGTCTTCGGAATAATTCCTTTGACCCGGAGATAGACCTCTTTAAAAGCAAGTTCGAACCTGGACTTTTAGCGAACTTCCTGGCGGCGCTGCTGCGAGGGAAGTCCTACTGCCCGCTGCCCCTTCTCCTCACCGCCCGATCCTCCGCGCAAATTGCCGCATTCGCTTTGGACGGCTCCGATCTCCTCGGAGCCTCCTGCTCCGGGACATCCACGCAGCGGTACTGGCCTCCCGCAGGAGGAGCAGTCCCGCAGCAGGACTGCAGGTCGCGATCCATAAATTACCCCTTTTTCTTCCCCGCAGGTGATCTGTGCTGCTCTACAAGCTTGCACCCTCCCGTATAAGAGCAGATGCTCTTCAAGCTCTTCAGCCGTCCTCACCGCTGGTTTGTCTCGCTGGTTGAGTACCTGTTCGTGCTGTAAGCTTAATTGACTTTTAAGTCCCGCTGCTTTGACGTGTCGTACACACTCTTGGCTTTATCTGTATGCTTTCCGAGCAAGCATATTCAGACCTCGGGCTTATATATTCAGACCTGAGACTTGCCCAAACTTGGTGCAGGAGATGGGAAAGGAAAAATAATATATTATTTGCTTGGAGAAGAGAAAAAGCGCGTCGCACGGGATACTATTATTCAGGAGGTCCACGGTAAACACCATGAATCAGACGAAGAGGTATGTAGCAACGTACCCGTTACAACTTAAGCATTAGAGTAATCAAGGAACAATATTTCCTCCTCTATTAATATATAGTTTGAAGATGATTTTTAATAAATTGAGTTTTTAAAAAAGAAAATCTTATTAAGATAAAATTCGCATGGTTATATAATTATGCGCTTCACGTTCTTGTAAAGCCCCAATTTCTTTATGCCTCATCAATTCAAATTAGAATCTATCTCAATATTTGACAAATTTATTGGATCTCAAACTTTGAGAGTTATCTATACTTTGCAATTCGTCTCAGAGTAAAAGTCTTTTAAAAAACCTTGTAACTCAGATGGAATCAACATCATCTGAGTTGATTTCATCGGATGTTTGAATCGTAAAGTCTTCAAATATTTGAAATTTAAATTCAAATTGTTGCTCATGCTTCAAAAGAGCAATTGATCACACAAGCCGATTGCAAAATAATTGTGATGCAAATAAAAAAATTCTTCTTGAAAATAGTAAATGCAATTACGTAACTCAAGCATGTAAAACATTTTATGAAAATAATGTGACAATTAATTGTAAATATAAGTAAAAAAATTTATATTCAAATAATAAGATCATTCAAATTGAATTTATATTTGCAATAAAAAATAAAATTGAATGATCAGCAAGTTGTTAATATCATCACAAAAATTTGACGCATCAATTAATATAAAATTTGATTTTTTAATTTAAAATTTTGATTATTATTATTTTAAAAACAACCTAAAATAATTTCAAGTTTTCAAAAATATCCTAATGATATATTTATTTAAATTCAATTAAAATCTCAAATTTATTATTCAAAAAATATTTTTAAATTATGATTCATAATTATTAAAAATAATTAATTTTTTCATAATTTATATCTATTTAAGAATAAAAAATTAAAATAAAAATCTACATAAAAATATTTAAATATATATTTTTTATAATAAAATTTATTTATTATTTTTTTAAAATATTCTTTTAATTTCAATTTTGTCTTTTGAAAAATATCACAATTAAAAAAATAAAAATCCAAAAGTGAAAGTTATATTCATATGCACAACATTTTGTTTGAACATTGTGTGATGTAAGCTTCAATTTCAAAATTAACTATGCTAAAAAAATCATTGTTATTGGTAAGGATAATTACTAATGATACACTGACATGAAAAAAATGATAAAATTGGATAAAATTGATGTGGATTACAAATAGACTTTTCATATAGGTTCATATCGCAACAATTTTATTATTGATAAACTATGTGCATATAGTTCACAACTAATATTGTCTAGCTTGACAAGTGACGGCTAAATTAGCTTAAGAAACAAATTTCTTAGAATTCAGATGGAAATTTCACATCTATATACACATATAGATGGATTTATTCAACCATGTATTACTTCATTATAGGTTCTTTTATTTTGCATGTTGATTTAATTTTCTCAGACTTTGCATTTAGATATTGTGGAATTTCACACACTGCTGGAACTTGTTTCTTGTGTAGGTGATAGAGCCGTAGTCCCAGATAGATGTGAATTGAGCACAAAACTGTTCTTCTTCTTTGTTCAAAGATTTCATCATCATCATCAGGAAGTCGTTCGTTTCTTTTCTGTCCTTTATACATAGATACAGTGTAACACAACAAAATACCTTGGTTATACATTTCAGTAAAATAGGGACTTTCAACTTACTAGATACGTTTTTTCATGGACAGAATATCCGTTGCAGTAAGTAGAACAATCACTTATGTGTAAAATAAAAAAGATACGTGGGAACACAAAACTTACAATTTGTTTAGTACATAAATCCCTGATTAGCATAAAACATAATAATGTTTTTGGTGTTCAAAAATCCTTCTGATATTCTTCATGAAACCACAATACAAGCTTTATATCATGGGGTGAATCACCCTTAAATATCAATGAAACATAAATGTAAAACGACGATTTTTTAAAACAGGAGTCATTATCTCCTGATAATGTACTGCAAGTATCGGCGGAAGAGGCGGTTTTGGAAATTTATGACATGCGAAACAAAAAAACACCAGACCAGATCGTTGCGTTCTAGATGGAGCTGACCTGCACAGTCCGACAAGACAGAATCGAAGCCTTAAGGGGGCTCTTAAACTCGAGTCGAGGCGGGTAGCGACTCGTGACGCCGAGAGGCTAAATGAGAGCCAGTCGCGTAAATGAAACTCGCAAATGAAAGGCCGCGACCGGAAATCCGTGTCTCGGAGATCCGGACAGACGGGGCGAACGAACGACGGACAGACAAGGACGGAAATAGATGGGAAAGAAGCGAGCGAGGGGAAATGCAGCGGTTGTTGTAGATGGTCGATGTCGTTAATTAGGTCCGGGCGGGGCGGAGGTGGGGGGCTTCGGTCCCGCCGGGCAGAGGGTGGCAGGGTGAAGGAAAGACGTCGCGGAGCGGGGGCAGCGTGCGAGAAATTAGTGGGGATGTGATGTGGGGGCAGCTGCAAACGCGGCGGCGCAGGCGCTCCCCTCCCCTCCGCTCGGCTTCCCCAGCCCCCGCCCCAACGCGCCATCCTCGGCTCCTCCCTCTCAACCCCATCGTCTTTGCTTCTGTCAACTTCTCTCCCGCGCCGTTGGATGTCCGTACCACGTAAGCACTCGGCTCGGCTGCCCCTCTGGCTTTTCCAAGTCTTACTGATAAATGACAGGAATAAGCCAGGCCTTATGAGGCCTGGTTTATTCCTGTCATTTATTCCGTGCTTAACGAAATTAACTCGGGTTAATTTTGGGATTTCTCAATAAATAGAATACATAGAGTTAAATCTCCCAATAATATCATCTCCTACTAAAATTCTCTCACGAAAATTCTCTCGAAAATTCGAGAATAATTAATTTCTAACTTGTAAATCTACTCAATAAGTCACAATTCCCAAAAATGATATGATATTTTTCAATAATGACAATTTCAAGTGTAATTTGGGAATAAAAATCCCTATCGTGATTACGATACATAGCTATGAGACTTAAAAAAATGTGTCATAGGTGTATTTTGAAATCATAGCTCAACAATTTACTCTTTTTGGGCTTTAGTACAATAATTCGTTGCATATATTCCTATCAATTTTTTCACTTAGATTTTTGTGTATCAATATAAATTCAAACATAATTGTAATGTCTATGTTAATCTTCGC
Source organism: Marchantia polymorpha subsp. ruderalis (assembly GCA_037833965.1). Classification (NCBI taxonomy): domain Eukaryota; kingdom Viridiplantae; phylum Streptophyta; class Marchantiopsida; order Marchantiales; family Marchantiaceae; genus Marchantia; species Marchantia polymorpha. The sequence goes on from AP031355.1 coordinate 18,293,371, forward strand.
AAACAATAAAGATGTGCAAATGAAAATAATTTTAAACCAAACAACACATTTAAAGACTATACTACGATTGATGTAATATAAGATAAGAAATCTATGAGTTTTTTTTTAAATTAATAGTGACATCTAACCCTAACACCAATGTATGTTACTATTATGAGGTAATATGAAAACTATACACCTCCTAACAATGACATCCAATTCAAACGCCAATGTATGTTACTGTTAGGAGGTAATACGCACTTTACTCTTATGAGTGACAGCTCACAATAGTGATATAAAACCCAAGTACCAATATATATCACTATTGGTTAATTTAACTCTGTATACCCATTATTATTCGACACTAGTTGATATCTCGCGTGTGAGTCTAGTATTTTTATGAAAGAATGATACAAAGACAATATGGCATACAAAGACAATAAAACGTATGATAATCTTACTTGTGGCAAAGGCAACGTGGCATAATCCTACTTGTGACAAAGTTCATGACGTTATTAATTTATGGATGCAGCAAGATTTATTTTAGTTAATTTTGGGATTTTGTTAACAAATCCCAGGATTTAGGAGGCCTAGAATAAGCCCTAAATTCATTCGTCCCGTGACCAAAATGTGGACTTCCTCTTCATGCCATCGGATTGGGATACACATGTCCATCATTGGACCTGAGAGTTGTAACAACATTAAATTTGTATGTCGTATTTTGGGTACTTTGTGAATCCGTCGCTGCTCTCGTGATCATATTTCCTGGTCAAATGTTTCAGTTCTCTTCGAATGCAAATTCCACCATTATTGGAGATGACAGTGTCAATCATCCACCCTATCGCTGACCTACTTCCATACTCTGTTGGCCTCTGATATTTTCCAGTAGGAGTCATACCTTGAAGATACGTAATATAAACGCCCAGAACACATTTTACAATTAAGGGTTGCACACATAGGCAGAACTTTTAAAGAGAAATATCACATGTTAGAGAAGGAAGGAATGTGACGAGGGAAAAGATTTGAAGTAGAAAAAATTCCTTATTTGAAAGTTGTAGCAAATTGACAGTCATGAAGATTTGGTTGATGTCATTTACTGTTGACGGATGAGTGTTGATTATTGAATGATATGGAGTTTAAAACGGTATGATAGACCAACATATGATTCATTAGTTTTTAATGTTGGGTAAGTATGGTGAGCTTATTAGATTTGAACCATGTAACAAACATGGTTCAAATCTAATTTGGAAATACCATGAGATTATTTCATCAATGAGATATATGAACTCGTTGTTTGTTGGCTTACATACCACCCTCTCATATTGTCTAGAGCATGGTCGAGCATAAAATTTCAAACGAGTCTGCTAATAGAAAGTTAGCATTTAAATGATATTTTTGACATGTGCAATTGAAAACTAAAATGCTTAAAACAGGAAAAATAAAAATTGCCACAAAAACTTACAAATGTAGCTAGAAGATGTTCAATCAACTAGTATTTTCATTGTTGCTCATTCCATTTTCTTACGTTTAATATAGGAAAAATATTTGTTTTGGAAGAATTGGAAATGTTTTTGCAAACAAAAAAAAACAGATTTTGAGGCAGGGAAAAATTGTAATTTTCCTTATATAAAATTAAATATTTAATGCTGATAATTGCATTGCAATAAGAAATTTGAAATACAATGCACGATTCTGATAGAATTAATTTGATTAAAGATGTCATGGAAATACTAAGTATCAATTTCCATTGTAAATTTTTTAGAATAAAAAAACCGTTTAATGAAAAATATCAAATTAATGAATTCATTAAGTCAGTTAAAAATAGTAATAATATTTATCATAAAAATTATTTTAAATAAAATGAGAATTTATTAAAATCACAAAATCTAATTTTTTAAATCTCTAGTTTTTTTTTAAAATTTTTTTATATAAAAATATAATGGGAGCAAAAGAATTAATCCATCTTTTTGTATTTTAAGTAAGAAAGATACTGAATGAATAATTGAAGAAGTATAATCAATCTTTTGAAATAATAATGGAACAAAAATCCAAGATGCTAAGAAATATATAAATACATAAATAAAATTGTGCAGTATTATAAACTTCTTTAATCCCAAAATATAAATCAAGAAATTTCACTTTTTTCAAGATTCATATATTTAAAATATACATTATAATCATGATATATTGCAACATAACAAAGCATATACATAATTTTGAAATTTTCTAGATAAAAGTTGCATTTATCTAGAATTTACTTAAGAAAAGAATGACATTTATATAGAGAGGTCAAATCCTATGTTGTTATGTTTGTAACTGATTTTTTGATTGTCATTTGAAAAAACTCACATCAAGATCACAATCAACCATTACCTTGCTTCACTGAAAAAAATTGCATATTCAAATTAGATTATTTAATATTACAATACATATATATGTTGAACAAAATTTATGACAAAATTATGTAATTTTTTGTAATAGAAACAAAAAACTGCATATTAACAAAATTGATTCATGCATTTTTATTTTTGGTTTTTTAATTTATTGTTATGAATGATATTTTATTACATTAGATTATATTATATGCTATCATATACTATTTTGTAGATGTTTAAATATAGCATGCAAAAAGGTATGTAGTATGTTATTTCAAACAACAACATACTTGATATTTGAATTCATCAAATATCAAATTTGTTATATATTCCTTCAATATTTCTTTTATTTCTTTGTTGTAATTGTATGAATTTTTCAATAAGATTTTGCATTTGATATCAAAGTTTGAATAACTTTTATAATATTTAGCAAGATGTAATTTCCAGTGTTTAAAGAAAAAAAAAAGTATGCAAAATTGTGGGTAGGTTATTTATTAGGTAACTCATAATCTTACATATGCGTGAAAATTATGACAAATGTTGTGAACAAGACAAAAAAAATTTTTTTTAGCAAGAAGGTTTGCGAAGATGATAAAATTGATGAAATAAATATTTACACAACAGTCTTTTCAAAATTGCTAAAAAGTTTCAATTTTACCTCATAAATTTTAATATCTTGAAAAGTCTTATAATGAATAAAATCAATAATTATGAAATTTATTTATACTAATATGAACCTTGATACATTTCACTAATCTTCATTAGATTATGTCATATGCAAATCTAGACATTTCAAACATTATTTTGTCCTTATGTTATGGCACGAGGCAATTGGAAACTTGGAAACTTTTAGATGATCAACTTGACATTTAATCAAACCCACGATTTGTAATTTTATTCAAAATTTTCTTCTTAGTCATAAAAACAAAATTGAAATGCATTCAAAGACTTCTTTGTTGTGAAAATTTGATATTTGATCATAGAAAAAATACTAATTTTCTTTCATAAATTCAAAATAATATCAAAATAATAAATGTAATTATTAAATCTACCTGAACTTAGTCATAATAAAAATAATCATTCTCAAATTTTGATCTATTTTATAATAAATTTAATCACACCATTATAGTTTTTATATATTTGTCAGTTTGATTTTATTTTGAGTCAAAAACTACAAACCTCATCAATTTTTGAATCTTGCTTGCTTAAGTTTGACAAAGCATACAATCAAGTATTCTTAGAGAAATCATTTTGAAATGGTATTGAACACCCTGGGGTATTAAATTCTCCGTTGAGGTAACCATTATAACTAAAAATAGCAAGGGCATGAGGTTACTTCTTAACCAAAGTTAACCTCAACAAGCTCCCCCTTAACTCATGTTAAAGAAACACTAAACTATGTATTCTATATTCCACGGAAAAGTTTAGATAAAAATATAGCACAAGATCCCACTTGTTAACTAGAATTAATTAGAATTAGGCCATAGCCATAACATGATAGAGTAATTATATAAACAGGTAACTAATAAACATGCATAGAGAAAACACAAACCTTTATAACTTATATAAGTACTCCGCGAGAAGTTGTAGAAGGATATCTAACACAAGTTTTATTTTTATACCAAGATTTAACTAAAAGTAAATAGTAATTATCAAAGAATAGAGTAATTATATAAAGAGATAACGGAAATTATTATGCTAGCAAATTCTACCTATGCTCCCCATGCACAATTTTCATAGTAACACAATGTAGTCTAAAACTTTCTAAAGAAATAATTTTGATCAACGTATCCGTTAGATTGAATTTACCTTCAATCTTGACTAGCTCAATTGTTTTATCAGATACTGCATGTGATAGCTGATATCAATGTGCTTCACTTTGCTATCCAAAACCTGGTTTACAACCAAATGTAAAGCACTTTTGCTATCAAAATGAAGACTAACCACGTCTTGTGTCAATTTCATTTCCAAGATAAGCTTGTCCAACCATATAGCTTCTTTTGTTGATCTTGCTATCGCCACGTACTCAGCTTCTGTTGTCAACTAATCTAAGCAGTTCTGATATGCAGACCTCAAACTAATGTTTTCATTGCCAAGTGTAAACATATATTCAATTGTAAATCTACTCTTGTCCAAATCTTGTCCATAATCAACATCAACATAACCCAATAAGGATTTGACATTATTTAATAAACCATCAAATAATAAGTCATAATCTACAATACTTTTTAGATATCTCAAAATTCATTTCACTACTTTCCAATTAACCTTTCTTCGATTTGACATGTATTTGCTTATCTATCTCATTTTTAGAGCAATATCAGACCTTATGCACACCATGAAATATATGAGGCTGCCGACTGCTTGTTAATAGGGATCACAAGACATTCTTCCTTTTTCAACAACATTGATAGAATATTGAGCTACGGAAAGTCTGAAATGTGATGTCAAAGGTTCAACACTTCTTTATAATTAGTCATATTACACATGTCAAATATACAACAAATATATTTTTCATGATTCAACCATAGTATTTTTTTTCTTAATCCACATGAATATTTATGTTCAGTATATATTTGTACTCTCACATATCCTTCATCTTAAATGCAGACTTCAACTAACTCTTACATTCATCAACATCGGATTGATTCTTCGCCAAATTAAACATATCATCAACGTAAAATACTAGAATGATGAGATTGAAAGTATCATCATTCATCTTTTTTATGTAGACACAAGAATCATACACACTCCATAAAAAACTTTGTGATTTCAAAAACTCATCAAATTGCATGTTCAACTGTTTAGGAGCTTGCTTCAATACATACGATGATTTCAACAAACTACAAATCAACCCATACTGGCCTTAGACTTCAAAGCCAACCTGTTGTCTCATGAAGATGTTCTCCTCTAAATATACATAGAGATGAGTTATAACCACATCTATCTAGTCCATAACAAGACTAAATATCACGATCAATGCACAAAACAGACAAATTGTAACATAATTTGTTACCAGTGAAAACGGTGTGTTGTAGTCCACACACTTTTCTTGTGTGAAACCTCTAGCCATCAACCAGGCTTTGAGGATTTTTGTCTCATCTTTTGCTAAATTGTTCTTAAGCTTGTACATACATTTGGAGTTAATCGGTGTCTGCTTCTTGATACCGTAATAAAGATAATTAAAATACTAATCAACAACCTTTAATTTAGCCAAATAGCTCACTTATATCATCGCATGTTAGTCCCATGCTAAACTCTTTGCATTAAAGGTTTGGAAGGTTTTTACCTCTTAAAAATAACCTCGCTTGCAATTTAATAAGAATCCCTCGAGCATACATGATGAAGGACATGGATAGTGACGGTGTTCTTTTAGATCGAAGCACGTGATAGATTTGTCTGAATTCGGTGAACAGTGATCAAAGGACATGATAGATTCGTCTAAATTCAGTGAACATTGAAGACAAAACTTCAATTTTGAAAGATAAAAAACATGACACAAGTTCAAGGTTTGTGAGTTAAACAACTTTAGCCATCAATCTAGCTTTGAAGATTCTTGTTTCGTCTCTTGATGAATTGTTCTTAAGCTTGTACATCCATTTGAATTCAATCAGTGCATGCTCCCTAAAATACTTAACTAGCTTTCAAGTCTTGTTGTCAATCAATGCTGCATCTCTTGCTCCATAACAACAATCCACTTATTGAATGAAGCTTGAGCTTTCATATAAAAAAAGTTTCACCTTATTCCAAGATCAACCCAATATCACTCCCATACTCTATATCAAGATCACAATCTTCAAGAATGAATGAGTTGAGCCATACACAAACCTTTAAGAAGCTTACTATCACAATACAATGTTCACATAGTGAACGTTTTTTATTGATCTCTATCGTCTGATGGTGTTGTAAGAGTCTCACTAATGATAACCTACTTCTTTAATTCAAGTTATCAAGTAACTTGCTCCACCTATACCTGTGGTCCTTTTGTAACAGATCATTAGTCACATAATGATCAAACTCTCTCAAAACAACATCGATAAGTGGAGATTTTTCCTTATCAGTACATGGAGTCTAAAAATTCTTCCCCTCTCAATAAGCTTGGCTCATTGAAAAAAACATCCATACTGACAATCATCTTACGAATTAGTGGATTTCATAGCCTTTAACCTTTCACTCCACTAACATATCCAAAAAAATGATACTTTGGATGTAAGATCTAACTTAGTCTTATGTTCATTGGATGTGAGAATGTAAGCAATACAATAAAAGATTCTCAAACAACTATAATCTGCCATTTGCTTATGTCTTTATTCAAATGGTGTTGAAAAATTGATTGCATTAGAAATGTTTACCAAATAAACCGTGGTGTTAATTGCTTCGGCCAAAAATTCTCTTGATAAATCTTATTCGCCCAGCATACTTTATTTCTCACCTTTTTCAACATAGTTTGGTTAAGTCTTTTAGAAACAACGTTTTATTGTGTGCTATGAACCGTCGTTAAATGACAAGTAATTCCTTCTTTTGTACAATATCTTTAAAACTACTTAGAAATATACTTGTTGTCATTATTTGATCGCAGATATCTCACCTTGTATCCAATCTAAGTCTTAGCTTGGACATAACATCTTTTGAAAATGGGAAATATCTCAAACTTGTGGATAAGGAAATAATTTCACAATGATTTGTTGATTTTATGATTTGTGTTTAAATAAAGAAGAGTAATTAATAAATGCGAGTTATTCTCAAGCTCTTGTGATTGACATTCTGTTTGTGAATTTGCACAATTTTATCAAAACATTTATTTGGTAATAACTAGGAGGTGGTGACAAATCATAGCTTACCAAGAAATTTTCTAATTCAATCATATATTGTGATAAGAACATAATCAAGATATGAAGCAAACCTTGCTATAGGATCATAACAAACATGTTTTTCCGACATGTCTATAATTACAACATACCATTCTAAAACTTAGTGTGGATCAAATGATGCGCACAAGCACCACAAACATTTCCAATAAGCGGGACGTTGTTTCCTGAAAGGCGCTGTTAGACTCAAAGTTTGATATCAGACAAGCGGGACGTTGTTTCTTGACAATGCTCTTAGATTCAGAGTTTGATATCAAAGTTTCATATAAATTTTAATATTCAGACTCCACATAAAATCAAAACTTTTTGCCTCTTGCGCGTAGAATAAATAATGATTGAGCGTTTCAAACCAATTTTTCTGTTTAAAAAACCAGCTCTAAATCCAGAAGAGTTTAGTAAACTTGGAACTGATAATGAACAGAAAAAGCTTTTGACAAGTCAAGCAAAAAAAGTTTTCTCAAAAAAAGAAGCAACTAATGAGCAGAATCAAGTGTTCTAATCTGCGCGTCAATGTTTCTTCTCATATTTCTTCAAGATGTTGAAGCTACACAACGATTACATCTCGGAGATAGCCACGAACTAACACTTCTAGAATGAACGACTATAGATAAATCACTAGAAAATGATGAAACGATTACACCTCGGAAATAGCCGCGAACTAACAGTTCTAGAATAAACAACTATAGATAAATCACTAGAAATGATGAAACAATCTTTCGACAACCACCAATTCAATTTTGGCAAGCATTGTATGCCTCAACAACTAATTGAAAACTGAGAAACTTTTAGTCAAAAATGCATAACATCTACTGTGTGAGCAATGCATGCAGTAAAATCAAGAATCAAAAGTGACGTGACAATATCAGCAGTAAACACAATAAATCAGAGAAGTTCAAATCAAAACGTACATAAAGTGTCTCACCCAGGGTCAAGACTACCTCCACGGTTGAAACATGCGAGTCATTTTACTAATGGTATGTCAAAAGCCTTAGAAATACAATGGAAACACCTTGGGATATTTAACCCCTGTTCATGCGACCATCTTAACTATAAGTAGCTAGTACACAAGGCTACTACTTAATCGTATTTAAGCTCAACAGTTATATGGGTAACTATTTTGAGTATTGAATACATTGAGATATTTATCATGAAAACTAGAAAAAATGAGTTTGACATATCCTATTGAGAGTGACTATATTATATAGAAGAATCAAATCAAAAGCAAACAAGAAATTATGAGTTTGAGCAAAATGTTGAAACTAATACTTTTATTGTAAACAAGAATGTTAGTAAGTCCATCAAAAAACAAGCTTTAAGCTTGTTATACATAAATTATTATTTTTATTTCAAAGAAAATAAATTTTAGGATTTTTAAATAAATTTTTATTAAATCATCAAACCATTTTTAGTGTAACTTTATCATAAGAGAAGTTGCACTCTTAAATGCCAAACTCTTGATCAACAATTCAAAGTTCAGAAAATTCTAGGGAAAGTCTCTACATTTGCTAACAATGTGAATATATATATATATATATATATATATATATATATAACATTAATAATAATATTTTTAAATAAAATAAAATAAAATAAAAATATATTGAATCAATTTAATAATTTTTGAGATTAATCATACACTTTAAGTTGCATGATATTTTTAAATTTATATTGCTTTATTAAAGAACAATTTAAAAACCTTATATTGCTTTATAAGAATAATTTTTTTCATTGTGTGAATTATTTATGTATATTCTAATTTGGATAATATTTTTTATATTTTTTATTCATTATTTTGTTGTCATAAAATAATGATACATCCAACTCTTAAATTGAACAATTACCTTAAATTTAAAAACTTCAAATTTTAATATTTAATATTAAAATCGATTTGCTGTTGATTTTGTAAAGTAAAAAATATATCAATTCAATGCATAAAAAAACAAAATTTAAAGCTTTAAATTTAAGATTTATTTCATATATCACTTATTTTTAAATCGCCTATTGAATAAAAGTTTTACTTGCAACAGTTTATATTAATTTTATAATGAATGAATTTTTATGAAATATAAATATAATTTAAGCATAATTTCTATTAAAAATAAAAATAAATTATTATTTTTTTCAAAAAAGATATGATTCTTATCTAAAGCTTTATTTTAAGAAAAAAAATTAGACTAATCCAAATTATTTTTCTAATAAAACATATTTACTAGTAAAATGTAAATTCAAACGTTGAAGCATATAAAATGACAATGTTTTTTATGTTCCAAAGTCATATGATAGCTTTTCATATTATTTTCATTATAAACTAGATTTTATCAAGTTTGTATGTAGAATTTCATAAATAATACAATAAATTGTTTTTTTATTGGTTACAGTTTCACTGAATCAAAATAAAAAATAAATTTAGTAAATTTTTAGTTTAAATGAATGACATTTAATTTTATTTTTTTATTCAATTGAAATTGTACTTTAGAATCATTGGAATTTTGTTAATTTTTTCTGAAGATTTACATTCATTGAATATTTACAGATGAAATTTTTTTGAATTGATTAAAAATAGAGGTTTATCATTTGAAAAATTTAAGATATTTAAAAAAATGGGGTTGAAATTTGTTATTCAAAGTCATCTTATGTAGCAAGTTAAACTCAATAATGACAAATCTGTATCACAACATAGAACTTGGAATTTAAATTTGATAATGCCTAGATTTAGCTAGGAACATAGATAACAACATATCACATTATGCAATAACAAAAATTCGGAAGTATACTTGGCTTTGGAGAAGTTAATAGTTCTTGCAAATATATATTATATATTTTTATCACAAACGAATTTACAATTACACATATGATAAATCATGTAAAAATATATTCATGTTTCACAAATTCTATTAAATCATACTAGCTATGAACTGAATAAGATTTGAACATTTTCAAAACCACATATATTGTTTGACAAGTTCCAAACTTTTATCCTTTATCGATACCTTGACTAGGTATCTTCAAACAATCATTTGACAAATTTAACTACTTTTTTACAACTTAGTCATTTTTTGCAAACAAAAGTAGGTAAATTAGTCATTTTATAATAGATTGCTAAATTTATTAGCATAGTTGGCAAGTTCTCATTAGTAATCGCGGCTTGACACCATATTTGTGCTGGAAAGGGGTGACGATAGAAGCCTAGACTTTCTACTTTTTTGAGGGCTGGGAAGACATCTCTAAGTTCAAAGGTGATCGTTGAAAAACAGGGATCATGGAAACGGAGCTTGATTGAGGTTGAAATGACATGGAAGGGACTACAGGACACACCATAGATCCCAACTCCGTGAGCCGAAATTGTGATTTTTTTTTTTCACAATTTCAATAGAAATTTATGTTCGTAAAGTAGTTTTTTTTGGAACGAAATTAGTGAAATTAGTTACCTATAAATAAAATAACTAATTTTAAAACACTGAGTATGACACTCAAGAATAACACAACTACATACTTTCTTTATCACCACGCAATCATCATGACTCAAAGTATCACCCTCATATCAACTTAAAGATGGCTCATGTGATATTTTGTATAGTAGATGTGAACCACATAACAAAATATATGGAACCACAAATCAGGTGAAAATGAGCTATGTGAGCCTGAAAAAGCTAGATTTAGCTTCATTGGGAGAGGTATATTAGCTTGAATGTTGTTTTTGCCTCGAAGGGGTTGGTCTATTTGTGTTGTGACAGTTCACTAGAGAATAAAGTTGGTTACAAAAGGCTGTCTCCTTCTCTGCCATGGGTTCCCCATCTTGACTCGCCCAGTCGCCACCATGGGTACCAACAAAAGTCCTAACAGGCGACACAAGATGCAAAATGGACCCTTGAAGTGAAAGATGTGATGATTGAAAGATCGATACAGGCTCATACAGTACAGTATGTGGTATGGGCTCCCTCCGTACTGCATCGAGTGGATGTGAAACTACCGTTTCCTGAGCATGTCAAATTGCAACCTGGCGATCCTCTCGAAGTGCAAATCGAAAATTCCAATTTCCACGAGAGAATCTACATAATGGGCTCAACTTTTGCTCCCTATTCTGTCTGTCAGTTGGCCGCTCGAGTATGCCTTTACTTGCTCATAGACTACTTTGTCAAAAGTCGTCAACCTTATCCTGCCCGCAAACAACAATCTCGCTTCAGTTGTTTCGATATTCTCCTCACCTTCATTCATGCTTTCTTCTGGTGTGTAAGAAAAAGGGCAGAGACAAGGAGCTCAGCTGTTCACGTTCTTCCTTTATATGGAATCATGGACACACGATCAGTCAATCGATACTGACAAGTAAAAATCCGCATATGAATACACTTATAGACTTAAGTTACAACGCAAATATGCAAACTCAATATTTCCAAGTCCATGGTGATTTTTACGCAGTCAATACGATATCTGCATTCATACCATATGCATTATCTCTTCAATAAGTTTTGTTATGGTTTATTTTGCATAAAATCTTGGACATGGCATATATATTGTTACTGGTTGAATATCTGATACGGATGCCAAGATCGTTTTTCGCCAAAGTAGTGAACCAGAAGATGTATATTTGATCTGAACTTTTACAGAATTTGAGTCGATCAGTGTTTACTGAAATGCCATCAATTTGATCTAATTGCTCAAAAATAGATGAATAACTAAACATTTTTATCTTTCTTTATGGAGAACAACAGTTTCCCCACCTCTCATAGCTCCAAGAGAGATGACTCCCTTTTCCTGAACCATATTCTATGAAGTTGTACTGCTGGCATGTTGCGTGCGTTTTACTCACGCACTCGATTTGGATGGGCGTACTTCTGACTCGAAGTTGATTATTGACAAATATCGAATGAAACCTGAGCACGGCCCTCTTTGAAGGAATAATTTAGAGGGAAAAATATATTATGGTCCTCGACGGATGCTTGGATCACATGACCATACACGATGAATACACCTTGGATTTTACATCTCATAGTGATTGCAGAAACGCTCCTATGAGGCAAGAGGGTTTTGCAATATTGTGACTATAACATATATACAAATAGCTAATATGAGGAGACAAGTAGATAAGTGTCATCGTATCACCATTCCGAAATTTTATCTTCTAAAATTTGGCTTATTCCCGTGGGCTTCTAATACGTCCTATCAAACTTACCCACCCTTTCATGTGTAGTCCCTTGATCAAGCACATGTTTATCAGCCGAGGCCACCTATCCCACTTTCTGAGTGTGCAGACAAAAAGGTTTGCATCTAAAGACGTACCTTCAAACGGTCAAAGGTTTAGGGATTAGAGTCTAATCATTAGACGGTTCATAAAGTATAGGACATACATTTAAGCATAGTAGGACAATCGATTGTTTATATTTTTTTTCATATAAAAAATGGCCGAGTCTGCACATTTTCTGAGATATGAAGATTAGTTAAAGACATGACTAGATTCAAAGTTATACACATTGCAACATGCTACACACTAAAAAAATCCCTCAGATGTTGAAGGACGCCTCGGTCCTAAATCTAGATATTGGCAATTATTGCGAACGTATCGATGTATATTTCGCCCTCCTTTAAATGCAGTATGACGAGGTTCGTTCTGTGTCTTTCTTTGTAATCTGGAAACACATAACTACTTTGTATTAAAATAGGATAAATAGGTTTTAAAAAGAGCAGGAATACTTCCCCCTTTTACAAATTAGAGGATATCTCCTTGCCTTTCTTATCAGAATATCTCAAATATTATACCTAAAGTAGCTTGAAAACGAACACGTCTATGACAATTGTCTGTTCGCTTCTATCAGTTTAACATCAGCAATGAAAACCAAAACCAAGACCAGTATTATCATAAAAATCTCAAGTACTTAATGTTGTGTTGTGAAAATTCTTAATTTAAGCAAACAAAATCCTAACCGGTGTTGTCGCTAGCTTGGCGGTGACAACTCGAAGAGAGATGGGATTTCCAGTCACACCTACCATTACTGTTCAAGTATTCAATCTCCTATCATATATAGGATAGAGGAACCGTATGATGTTACCGAGGAAGGGCAGCGGAGGCAAAAATTGAAGATGTTGGAATTCTCACCTCAAAGGTGTCTCGAAAACTGAGGAAACACATGATAAATCAAATTATTATTTGATCTTCCATTCATATTTTTTTCCGGAATGCTAGACAGACTTCAAAAGTGTGGTAATAAAAGGTTGTTATATGTACGGAACATGGATTCCACGGTTCTGGTATCACACAATGTGCCCAACTGCCTGCGATTTATGGAATGGACCATCGAGTTGCAAAGTCCATGGACATTGTCAGAAATATACTCACAAAAACAACCGGCTGATTATTTGATTAAAATTTACCAACATACCACCAGAGACATTATTTTGAAAGTAACGAGGCTGCCGTGTCCATTTACTTTCTAATAACAATTCAATCACTTAGCCAACGGCGATGCTTGAATGAAGCTCTCGTTCTTCGAAACTAGTGAGAAAGGTTGATTAACAGGTCCTAAGAGTCCGTGGTTCTTTCTTTCATCTCAAGAGAATAATGTTAAGGGCCCGAGCTAAACGTATTAAGTTGAAAAGCTGCAAGATCTGAATAAGCTCCTTAGAGTCTTAGCGAAGAAAGAAAGAGATAGAGTACAGGTCTTGACCTGTACTCTATCTCTTTGTGTGATATCTGGAAAATCCTTGATGAGAATCCAAATACGGTATTTATGAGTTACATCCAGTCGACATTCAAGTGGCAGCAGCAGGCGAGGTAGACGCTAATCACTACAGTACTCGCTAGGCCATTGACCAAGATGGGGCTGCGGTTCTGCGGACTTTGCTCTGGACTGATGGTTCCCCATCTGGCGCCTGGGGGCTAGGTAGCCCCATATTACCCATTCGGTTTCACCCCTGCCCGGCTAGATTAGATCGGATGGCGGTCCACGGTCTGGTCTTTATTTCCCGGTGCCCGTCCCTCCGGGAGAGCACGGTCCTTAGCAGAGGGCGAGGTCGCAACGAAGGAGGTGCGAAAGTCCGCCCCCACATGCATGCACGGGCCAAAGTCTCCGCCCTTGCAATTGGCCGTCACCCTAGGAAATAGCCCCTTCAGTTCGTGCGGGCCATTGCAGTCCCTAGTCTTTTGTTCCGGCAGCTTGGGGGCTCTCGTAAGCCTTAGCCCATCCCCCTCTCCCCTCTCCCCTCGCCCTGATGCTCCACGAAATGAAGAGAAGACTGATGGACGGAGCAAGAAATGCTTCGCTCTCGGTCATGCCGACGATCTGGCAACAAATCAGAGAGGGGAGGCGCTCAACCCTAACCCTCGTTTGGACCTAATGCCGCCACCCGCTTCTGAAACGATCGCGATGGCGGGCGGGGACATCAGGACTGATATATATCCAATCAAGACCATGATTCAGAAGTTTGGCCCCACGAGGACTTGGATGCCCGTCCAGTTCATGCAGCAAGACTGCCCCTGCCTGCTTACATGAGGCTTTCGTTCTTGTCTTGCGATCTATTTGAAGCACCGAATCATGATGAAGGGGTTAGACGCTCGCTCGTATCACTTCGGACTCATCAAGAAGATTGATAATCATCACTCCATCCATGCATGTTGCGAGACCGACGAGAAAATTCACTCCCCGTAAATTCCATGAGAGCAATTTCAATAACCGAAATTCGATTTGATTTACGAGGAAGGATCCATGTATGGCAAGTATCGGAGTCACTTTGGAAAACTCCATTAGTATGCAACTTTGAGTGGAAAGAAGATCGACCATTTACGGCCGCCCACATTTGTTTTGCATCTGATCCATTTTTCGCTCTGACCACATACATGTGCGTCTAGACCTCCTCCCTCGAGTCAAGTCCGTGTGGCCATTCGGTGGAGCCTCAATGGGCATCCACCCTCCTTCATCTGTAGAGAGAGACTCGTTTCTCGGTCGAGTATTCCACACATGCAAGCGGATGCCCACCTTCTCGGGTCGGTTGCTTCCGAGCTCCATGATTCCCTCCGCGGGCTTGGGTTAACATATGTGCCTTTCTGAGCTCGAATCCAGCTCGAATCATTCGCTTCGAATACGGATGAAATCTCAACCAAACCTTCGGAAGCATGGAGCCCTCTCAAGCTGTTCGTTAAGTCGAGAGAGAGAGGGAGAGAGAGAGGAACGTACCCACTGGCGACGAAAGAAGTTGGACCATTAGTGAAGCATCCTGTAAGGGAAGGGAAGAAGATTACGTACATACAGATGATTGGTTTCTCAAGGCTACGGAGCGCAGCCCATACAGCTTTCGGTACTGGCGAAGAGTTACGAGCGAGCATGAGGACGAGGAGGAATCTTAACTGTTTTCCATGCCATCCAGATGTACAGTTGACTCTTAGCGGACGGACATCGGACTCTTGACTTACTCACTCACTCGCTCGCTCGCATCGGCTTATCGAATTGGATTCTACTGCGAAATCTGCTTTTCGACCGCTCGCTCGCTCGCTCGCTGTCTTTGATGCATCAGAGCGAATGGCGTCGGGGCTTAAAATGGGGACTAGTTTATGACGGACAGACTGACGTGACGGATGCCATTTGCCATCGGCAGTACTCTCTCACGGCAGGCACTGAACCACATTTACTGTCGTGAGTCGTTACGTCCTTGCCCCATCTTTATGCAGCCAGGGACGGACGGACGGGGGCAGCCACTGGGGGTAGTCCGTTCCGTCCAGCCTTCTCGTCTCGCCCCTTCTCGGCATTGCCCCACCCCCCCGGGGGCAGGGGGCAGGGGTGGGGGTAAAGAAAGCAACGCAGTAATGCGGTCTTTCGGCACATGGTTGAGTTTGACCGACTGTGTCTCTACCGAGACCGCTCTTAAAGTCGGAGGAGCTTGGGGCCTACTGCTGTCGCCGTTCGGAGCCCCGGGGTGACGTCAGGGCACCTTTCCTCTTTCTCTAAGCCCCTCGCTTGGACCATGCGATCGACCAAAATCGAGCCCCAGGCGCCACCGGCCTCGAGTCGCACCGCGCCCCAAGTCAAAGTGGATCTACTGTAGCCAGCTAGAACTTACATTCGAGCCCAGCGAAAAGAACGAAAAAGCAAGGGAATCGGCGTTCTGGATACTGTTGTTCGGGAGCTCCAGTTTTGCCACCTCGCGGGGGTAAACATGCGCGAATGAGTGCTCGCGTTGTTCTCGATTCGCAGGTCCACATGACGCCAGGCCGAGGCAGAGGCAGAGGGGGGGCTCCCGGTCTCAAGCCTCGCGTTGCCCAGCTGGACTAATCGCGATTTCTCGTCGTACGATAAGCCCAGTTGTTGTTTTCGCTTTAGTGATTCTCAGCGGCTATCCCAGTAACATCACAGTCGATCCAATCAGTCCGTCAGTCAGTCGGCCAGGTCTTTGTTTCCTCGTCCTCTTGTTCTTCTTCTTCACTCGGTTGCTTCCCGACATGCCAATCCACAGTCCCAGCCCCAGTCCCAGCCCCAGTCCCACCGCGACTGTGCCGTCCAGAGCTGTGTCGGTCACGCTTACGAGGAGAGTGGCAGTCCTGGGCTACCTTTGACTTGCGTACGAGGCAAGGCCCAGTTGGCGGAGCGGGGAAGAAGAGGAAGAGGGAGGGGGTGAGGGGGCTTCGTTAGCGAACCTGGGATGTGCAATGCAGGGGCTGGACTTAGGCATGGTAGGAGAGGGGAGGGGAGTTAGAGAAGATGTTCGGCACGGTACGGGGCTGGGCTTAGGCATGGTAAGGGAGGGGGGAGTTAGAGAAGATGTTCGGCACGGTGCGGGGCTGTAAGCACCACTGGGGGCCATGGGGCTCGAGGACGAGAGGGCCTCGGGGGATTTGAATGACGGATTCGGAAACGTGGAGGAGGAATGTTTTTATATAGCAAGTGCTCAGTCCGAAGAGTCAACTGTGCATCTGGATGTCAATGGGGAGATGCTGCGATGCGCATGGCACATGGCCTGGCCTGTGCTGGCATGGCCAATCGGCACAATGTCAGGCCGTGCCGTGCCATGCCATGCCATGCCATGGCACGGCCCGTGCCCTGCTCCAACATGTGTTCCTGCCAGCCTTTCCCCCCGCCCCGTCCTCCTCCGGACTCCGGCTAGACCTGCATTCGCTTTCGCTTTCTTCTTTCTTCTTTCTTCTTAGCCCCTCTCATTCTCCAACTCTTCTCTCCCCCTTTTTCTTCCTCTCCTCGAACTAGAGATTTCTCTCTCCCTCTCTGACATCGTTCTCATCCTACTTAGCTGGGCTGGGGATCCTTTCTGTGGATTCTCTCACCAAAATAAAAACGTGTATCTCAAATTTCTTCTTTTTTTCCTTTTTTTTTTATCCTCAACGAATTTAGCCATCACTTACATGTAGAATTTATTGGTGACAGATATTTGATCAGTTGATAGCATGTTCATAGATCACGAATAGTAAGTTATCTGAAAGAAAATGTTTTTAGCTCTTTGAATTGCCAGGGAAACATTTGTTTTTATGTTGCTCTTTTAAGTTGGCAATGTGCTGTGAGAAGATGGAGATGGAGGAGGAGGGAGAGTACGAATCTGCTGGTTGAGCTCGGGTCCGTACAGACTGAAAATCTTCGATATTTTTAGGTCGAATCGTAATACTAAGGATCGCTTGACTTCCTTGGGTGACAAGGCACAAAGGAACGTATGAGTCACATTTAGCAATGCTGACAAATGCTGACAACATCTTCAGAGTCTGACTGACACGGAGCGCAAGGTTTCGTCTTGTGTTCTGTTCGTGTTCGACTGCACAGTCCTCCGCTCCTCGTACTCGTCTGCGTTCTGCGACTCCGACCACGATGATGGAGACATCCACATGAAACCACTTAGTCCCCGCAGAGAGAGAGAGGGAGAGAGATCCGAATGACTTGCCGAGGACAGCCGCCCCGCATATCAAAATAGATGCCTGCAAGAGCTTCTGCAAGATATTTGTTCCATTCCATGGCATTCCACTTTAATACGACTTCTCTCTCGCTCTTCCTCGTCCTCCTCACCCTCCCTCGCGTGAACGAGGTCCAATATTCTCACGAAGTTTATTCCTCCGTGCTGGAGCATAAAAAGCTTGTGACAGCAGTGGCAGATCAACACATGGGAGCAGTACATAAATCTGAGACTGTTGCCCATGGATGCTCTCACGGTTGGATCCAAACTGTTTGTCACTCTGTTTTGCATGTCCTGCTAAAGCTCAAGAACTGAAACTGCTGGGCCTCCTACCGTTTGGGTGTGGCTGAAGACGCCATAGTAGCGTGGAGTTCCAAGGGATTGATTCAGTTCAAGCCCAGAATTTGAGATGAGTTCAGATCGGAAGCGTTTAGTTCAAAGTGGAGTTCAGTCTCAGGTCAGTCCTGCCCAGCTCAGTTGAGAATTAGCATGGAGGTTGTACTTGGGATGAGATGACTCGTTGGGGTATTAATACTTGACAGAGGGGAGAGCAGACAATTTTTCAGTCTGCTGTGCTACGTGTGCAGATAAGAACGAAGGCCTGGGAAAGTCGTCAACCCGACAGGTTGACCTCCCTTTCGAAGGTCGTTTGGGACGGGGAAACAGCTTTTCTCTTTCCATGAGGGAGTACGAGCCTTGGGACTTAGTGTGTCTCCTTGTGTCACAGGACAGACATACTCCTGCCTTTGCATGCACTGGCATCATGCGGCAGCGACAGACTTGCCTATTTACGAGATCCTCGTCCCTCGTGATGGAGGAGTCGAAAAATTGACTGAGAGATGGACGGAAGGGAGCTGACTTAATAATTTGAAGACGACCTGATGGTACGAGTTATACGAGTAGGGTTGTTCCTGAATTGAAAACCTCTCGAGGTTCAGCTTTTGCATTCGAAGCACGTGGACAAATATCTCATACTTCCTCCCTTTATGATCCTCATTAGGTTTTTCACCGTCTGATGTTCTCGACCGAGTTCGAGCTTTGAAGAGGTGTTCTTTCAATCCTCTCCATCGAGCACCTGCCGAGAATACTTGCTCACCTAAATCATGCATATCTATTAAGAAATTTCCGTGGGCAGATTTGTAGGACACATGGCCTCTATAACTCTATGCAGTGAGATACCTGGAATTAGTCAAGACCTTGAGCTCCACGACGTTCTCTGAATCCAAAACTCTCCAACAGCTGAGGGATCAATAGATCCAGTCAGATTGTTAGCTCGTTGACCGTGTCCAAGCGAGTCATGCAACCGCACGTCCACAGATAAATGCTACAACTCGCTTGATCCCTTGAGCAACCAGCAGTCTCTTCTCCACCTCCCTCCCCAAGTTGCACACAGCCACCCGGAGAATTGCCGGGTATCCGAGGGATTACCTCCATCGCCAGGGCAGTCACACCGAACTCTTTATTGACTACGCTGATATCATACATCACAGCTAGAGAGAACTACCAGCGATGCTATCAACCGGATGTGGATCCTCTGAGTCAGGACGGAAGTGTCAGTGACGTGAACTGAGGAAACATCCCACCGCAGTTCAGCCAAGAGTTGATTTTCAGCAAAGAGCAACATGTCCATGTCCTGAGCTTGTTAGCCCTCGAAACAGCAGGAACGAATGTTCGGTGGAGTTGAATGGGTAGATCTCGACGGGAAATTTGAATTAAAACGAAGAAGCGACGAGAGATGCTGCGAATTTCGACAGAATAATCGAACTAGATATAAAATTGATGAATGCCTTTAAAGATACAAATGGTCCAATTTCGGAACATGGAATCAGTTTGGAAAGAGTTGCTCTTTCTATACAGTTACAAACGGACTACTAATGTACAGAGCAGCACGAGAGTCTAAGAGCTGCGCGCAGAGCAGAGCTGAGCAGAGTGACAGTACAGAACAGGACAGATCTAGAGCTAGACCAGACCTCAGGGCCAGGACATTCACTGTCAATTGAGCAGAATCGGACTCGTCAGAAGTGGTGGAAGGGTTGTAAAGTGTGTCTGAGAGCGCAGTAGGCGTGTACGAGGTGCTGCGATATGTAGATTAAGACTGCGAAGCTTAGGCTCATGAGCACCACGTCCCGAATGTCGCCTTTCTCGCGTGGGGCCATGAATCCCGCCAAATCGTCCACAAGAGCAGAAATTAGGTTGGAGCTCCGAGCTTTTTCTTTCGGCCCGGCACGCTTCTCGCTCAGCACTGCGGGCCTGTCGACAACGGAGGACATGGACTTGGGTCTCTTCTTGGAAGAAGACATCGTCCGCGGCCTCTCGGTCTCGTCCTCGCCATCTCCGCCCGCAGAAGCCCTAATTGAGACCGAGTCAATACTGCTGCTGCCGCTTTGGCTACCCTTAAACATCTCGAAATCTCGAAATCTTCTCGAATTCCCTCCTCTGCCCACGCAAATATCGCCCGATCTCCTCTCGCTGAGCCGATTTCTACCCCTGCTTGCTTGCAATTGGGAAGCTCTAAGAGCGCCAGCTGCAGCACTACTGCTGATGCTGCAGCATGCAGCCATCGCCATACCCACAACCTGCCGCAATCCTCCAGAAAATCCCAAATCCGGGCGAAGCCGCGCACCTAAAGCAGACCTAAAGCCTCGAGCGAAAGACACACGGTGCGGGACAGCGTGCGAGCCAGAAATTCCACGATTCAATCTCCCACGGACGACGGCGAGCTCGCTTCCATGCTACATCTCCCTTCCCCGCCCTCGTCTTCGTCTTCGTCTTCGTGCTCGCCGTCCTCGTCCTGTGCTGGCCTGGTCTCAGACACGACGCGTCGAGGGGCTTCTTGCTCCCTCTCGTTCTCCGTCTCTGCTTTCCTCGTGTCCGTCATCCTTCTTCGCCCAAGCCCCAGCCCCAAGCCCCAAGCCCCCAGGTGTGCAAGCCCTGCACACCTGGGGGCTGGGGGCTGGGGGATTTGACTTAATTTAGGCCCATCGATTCCCCGACTCATCAATAACCCAAGCCTACGAGTCCATCGCTCGTCTTGCACCGGGTTAAACCGTCAAGCACCCATGAATTTACCACGCGCTCGTCACCAATGCATCGAATCGTCGAGCGTTTTCACCGCGACGATTAAGCGTTTCGATCAAAGGCTGTCCAAGCCCACTCCCAGAATCGGCCTCCCTCCGTCGGATCTCCGTCGACTGGCGCCGTCGTCCCTCGGATACAAAGCGCAGTCAGTCCGTCAGTCTGTGGGGGCCAGTGTTATCGACCCACAGTCCTTTCCCCCTCTCCGCACATCAGGGGCCAAATTTACGTCATGCACATTCCCCAGCCAGCTACTGCCTGCCCCGTCCTGTACCTACCACTGCGTAGCGCTACGAGGCGTAGCGTCTTCCTCCCTTGCCCCAGCGAAGCCCCGCATTCTTTGAATCTACGGTTGTTGGGCCAGCGTAACGCATGCTTCCCACGGTCTCCCGGTAGCACATCCACACGGCCCGGGGGCTGGGCGTGCTGTACGCGACATCCATCCACGATCCAGTGCCTGGGGCTAGAACAACCGACCGACGCATGAGAGGGCGAAGCGAGTGCAGGGGCTTGCGCTTCGCCTGGCGCTTAGCCTTCGGTCTCGCCATTTTCTCGCGTCTTCTTAAACTTGCGGCTCACCATTTTGTGGGTCGGAGCGGGGAGCGAGAGGTTCTTTGTCAATAGTCGGTGTTACGACGTGTGGGCTATGGACTTTTCCTGTTTCTTCTCCGGGCAGGAGATGGGGGAGCCGGAATTCTAAGAGAGCGAGAGGATGTTGTTTTATGGCGATCAGGTGCCAGCTATGGATGCATGAAGGCACTCGAATCTGAGGAGAGGCTGACTTTGCATGAGCTGTACGTGTCGGCCTCATCGGAAGTATCATGTCCATTTCTTTTCTACATTCCGGGAGTTTCTGTTCGAGAAATAAGCGATAATCCCCATTGTGTTTTTGGATGCCGAAAAGAAAGAGTCGCTTTCTCGCGTCTCGAGGATAAATCCTGTAATCTGGCCTTTGCTGCAGAAACTTTGCTCCGTATAATTTGTTTCAAGAAGCGGACGTCCACACTGTTCGCACACAGAACTTGTTGAGAGCAGTTTTAGTCCACCCATTCACTATGTTTATCGTGTATTGCATGATCTGCTCGCTTTTGTAAGCACTTTCGCTCTCCCCAGAGAATACGGTATTGCCCGGTGGCAAGCAAATAGAAAGACCCCTTCAAGCCCTACAAGATGAAAGCACACGAGTATTCAGGGCCTAGGGACTACTATTATCCCGGAGAAAAGGGTAATCCAGAGATAGTCTTCGGCTACTAATTTTGTCCTCGCTTTGACTTTCTTTGCAATGCCAGATCGAGTTTCCGGTTTGCTGGTCTCACACGATGACTTGGTGTTTCAGTGCTTCTCACAAGCGCCAGTCACAGGCTTGGGGGATACTGATTAGACTTGATCCGTTGACATATTCATTCGCTCCATTTAGGACTTCCCGAAATCATGGTGTGACTATTGAGGGACTAGCAGCTGAAACAGCCAAGAGGAGTCAGACACGCATTGTAAAAATTGGCTATTTCTTCGCATGATCGGCTCGTGCGCTTCCAGCGGATTGTTCACCTGTCTTTACCTCTGGTTCGTCAAGAAGCGACGCGTAATCACCTCCTTTGACGTTGCTACGGTCGGTAGTTTGCGCCTGTTCGGGGGTCTCTAGTCAGCAATTACACTCACCTTATTTATCCTCAGTCGTCTGGGTCATAACACGACTCTTGTTAGAGCTAAGGTCGGTACAAGATGACCCTTTTTCGTGTTGTAGTTAAGCCTATCTGCTCTTTGACGTTTCGTACAACCTTAAGGACAACAACAGGGATATGTGGAAGCATTATTTCCCATACATTATACACTCGATGGTAACATGTCTTCGATTGACGAAAACTGAAAGTCACCAACAGATCAAGTCTCACGTCCAATCTAAGATCTCGGTACACAGAGCTCGGTAGGTATTATACTGCAAGTTCAAATGTACCAACAACTTCAAGCGTCCGGTCACAAAAAACTTGGACAAAGCGAAGATTGCCGCGCTAAATCATACATCAAACGAACTGCATCAGCACACGGTCAAAAGGAAGGCACCATGCATTCTGAAATCCAGAATAGGCCAAAAGACATACACAGAAAGGCACGAGTAACCAGATAGATGAAAAATTCTGATATCTGGAGGATAGTTGCACGATTATTCGACTCATCGACAAGCACTACAACCATATACACATGCAGAGTTGCAGAAAACAAGATTCACATTCTGCAACGTGTTTAGGCAACAAAACAGGAGGCCCTGCAATGTACATAAAGAGACGGCCACCATCAAATAATATGGGAACAATCTACTCCAACATCTCACCCATTCCACAACGAGCTACTTTTCTAGAATAAAAGTCTCTCGAGAATAGCAATATGATGGAAAGCTTTACTCCGTCACTGAGAGAGAGAGAGAGGTCGAGACTGTCCATCTTTTAAACTACAAACTTGAGAACTTCCTCGAGTTAACGACTGCCTAGGTGCCAAGAACCACTTTACTTGCATACGGATATGATGACCTCTTTAGAACTTGATGAAATTCAAATATATGTATCGGCGGCTGCAAAAAATTCAAGACTCATCTCACAAGATTAGTCGGCCATCCTACTGGCTACCCGAATGGATTGCCACCAACAGGACGCACTGAATTTTGAGTGGTGAAGTCTGACATTCCTGCTCCCATAAACGATTGGCCAGCACCAAATAGTGGCATGTTGTTGTAATTTCCTGAGTTCGAAAGTCCCAAAGTTGGTCCTACAGAATGAGCCGGCCTGGAATACTCAAATATGTCAGCAAATTCACACACGCATGCTGTAAATGGACAACAAATAAGGCTTGTAAAAGATTGACTGAATCTCGCACTCATGCAAGAGAAGAAACAAAAAATGCAAGTGGAATAAGCATGATCTACTATAGACTGAACGGTCAATCACAACTTCAAAGGAATATAACTGCACCTTCCTACTGTTACAACAAAATAATCTCCTAATGCGTGTCACGAGTGAGACGAACTTACATTCCAGATTGAGCTCCGAAGTTTGATGAGAGTTGAGCAAATGCGTTTCCTCCTGTGAGAAACAACCCTCTGTAGTTAGATACCCACAAAACTAAAGCCCTGAGATAGTTTCTTCGATACTTCGACCCATTCAATGATAAGGGCCTCCTTGAGATTTTTTTCCAAAATCATGAAAAAATACCCTGAATACACAAATGCACGAGTGATATAACGCAATCAACTATGCAATGAAAATGTTGAGTTTGAAAGAACAGACTGGGATATATTCAACGTTTATTATAAACAAAACAACGAACCAGGGGAAAATTCCTAAAACAACTACCTGCAGCACCACCTTGTGGATAAGATGCATGTTGAGGGCCCATGGACCATTGATTAGACATGGTTGGTGGAGCGGAGCCAGGCATCGAAAATGGTCCGGTTGGTAAGGCTGCCTGCAGTGACCCCATACCGGGAAACTGAAAGACGGTACAAAGCACATTTTTAGTTCCCGTGTTATATGAATGCAGTAGGGAAGACATTCAGGCTAAGTCTGAGATTATCTGACCCGAAACTACACGACATGCCTTACGAAGAGCTTTTTATAACTGCTACCATTCCATAGACTTACCGCTCCACCTCCCATAGATGGTGCAGCTTCTGCCGGAAGATCAAAAGGATTTCTGCTTCTCGGTTGTTGCGGATACATTGGCATTGATACCTGCCAAAATAATGCACAATGGGATTAGGGTAAAGTTTACGTTAGAGCTTTACGCTGTAGGAGTGGCAGTACCATAGCGAATACAAGAAACCAAAATAACTAAAGAACATGACAGCACTAAAACTCTTCCGAAATGTAGTACTCATCTAGTTTGCAAACACTGCCTCACCGATCACTTGCAAACAAGCACTGATCTTCAAGTTCTCCATGACGTCATGAATCTTTTCGATGAACTTCAGGGACCTCATAACCGCTAACTTCCTGACCCGAGAAATCATATTCGCGCCACAAGGAACTTACCATAGGGTTATAAGGCATGGCTGGAGGCGGGTATCCAGGCATTGGTGGACCCATTCCATATCCACCTGCTGATGGAAAAGGCGATGCAAATAGCTCCTGCAGAATGGAAGCCTCAAGAAAGTAAATAATGCGACAAAGTTCCACAGAAACGCGAAAGAACTAAAAACCATCTCTATCTACAACCTCCATTCCTGTTCTGTATTGTGCCTAGAAAAATTTTGTAAGTACCTTTGGCAACTCGCGAGGCACGTTAGGTGCAGCAGAAAACCCAGCTGAAGTGTTGGGTTGCTCTTGATTCAAACCAGATTGAGCTTGCGGTTGTACTTGTTGCACTGGGGGAAGGCCTTGCTGCGGCTGTGATTGTGGTTGTTGCTGTGCAACTGGTGCTTTGTTTACTGGTGAAAAAGAATTCCATGGCTGCAGACAGTGTACACCAAGCTCTGTCATGTATACGCATCGGGACAGCTTTGAACTCTACCTTAGTGATAAATTGACTCTATTTTCCTTGACAAATTAACCAGTAAACTAACTAAATTTACCTTCACAAGTCTATGATCGATATGTATGTCTGTTCTCAGCACAAGGAATACTAAGCTGACAAATAGCTATGAGTTAAAAACTATCGATGTTGATTATTAAAAGCACTGCCCGCGGATGTACGAAGCACAAAGGTACATTATTTTCGCAAAATATAAGAGAAAGGTGCAAAAAAGATGGGCAATTTGAAAAAACCTGAGGCGTTGCAGCTGGTGCTTGAGGTTGCACCGCTGGTCCCATTAAAGAAGCCCAGTTATCAACCGGGGGAGCTGCAGCAGCTGGTGCTTGAGGCTGACTTGGGGGCCAACCACTTGCAGCCCATTGGCCTCCATTTGCAGACGCCCCAAAAACATCGGGATACCCAGCTGGTGGTGCCTCAGCTGGAGCTGGTGTTGTTCCTGTAGGAGCCAGGTCGAATACTGCCCATCCTGTGCTGCTTGATGACACAGCTGCTGGTTGGGGTTGAGGAGCAGCAGCAGCAGCGGAAGAGACCCCGAAAGGATCTGCTGCAGCTGGAGGAGCTGCTTGTGCAGGTGCGGCAGGTTCGGGGTCCGCATTGAAATCAATAAGGCTCCCAGAGCTCGCCCGTTTGATGGCGGCCGAGTTCAAAGAATTTGAACTGCCATTAGCACTACCAAACGACCCCAGCCTAGGTATCCGCATCTCTCTCCGGGGATCAGACTGCAACCGCGCACATAACCCTCCAACTTCAGTTAGCTGTCCATTACACGGGACAACAGCAAAACAACCCAGCTGGAAAAAAGACAACCTATGGACCGAAAAGAGATGTAAGTTTTTACAACTGACATGGACGACTTGCAAAGGAATCCTCAGGCTCTTAAAATCCGTGGTAACTCAAGAGTTATCGAAATTGACTACGGGTAGAGTCTGCTTACACTTGCAGGGGACCCAAGTGAAGATCGGTCATCTTCGTCGCGAGCATCGCGGCTATCACGGCCATTTGTATTGCGGTACTCTTCTACACGCAAGGTGGGAATATTGTCCCCAAGAATTTCAGAAACTGGACGCACAGGAGGACTGTCACCATCAAAATCTTTAAAGTTACGATCATCTGCAGATCTTCGCCTGTCATGGCGACTTTCATTTGCAAATCGGTCGTCATAAGAATTTCGTCGATCCCTATCTCGCTCGTCGTACCGACTCCTATCATCATGTTGGCGGTCATCATACTGTCCCCGATTGTATCTGGCCCGGGGATCAGGATCCAACCGACCTGGGCTCTTTTTTTCCTCAAACCTCACGACACGATCGTCATACCTCCGATCATCATATCGACCCCTATCAGTATCAGATCTACGTCTTTCGACGCCACGGCGATCATCGTAGCGGTCTTCATAAGAAGGACTTCGAGTATCATTTCCAGCTCTATAATCTCTAGGGCTTGAGCGGGGATCTGGGCGTGGTTCATTCCGACCATAACTATCTTCTCGGTCTCCCTGGAGAAAGATGAAATTCGAGAGTTTTAGTATTGTTTACTTCATGAGAATTGAGTTCTCTACACCTGTAAGATACATCCACAGACATACGGTGAATTACAGTCAAGCTGCACAAACATTTTCCAGAAACCAGAGTTCCACCACACCAATGATAAACGGAAGTCATGAGAAAACCAACCTGACGGCCTTTAGGAGGCAAAGCGCGGTCTCCGGTGTACCGCCTATCAACGTACACGGCCTTTATAAAGTCACGCAACTTTTCAGGGTTGCTGCAAAAACACAAAAGTTGATCGGGATCAGCAACGATATCCAGGGATGAAATTGCGTGGACTATGTATTTGCTCATAGAAAGCTGCCATCGATCCTCGTGCTAAGTCCTGATCAACATTGTGGCAACCCATAAATTCATCATCCAGGACCATGCTCACAAACCTGCTATCTGGCAGAGAATTTCGTTGAAGATCAAAATCTTTTAAAAATATTTCACGTCCCCGCTGCAAAAGAATAGGGGCGTGGGCACCAAGTCAACACAATGTTTTAAGTCCTATCGAACAGATTCATCTACCAGTACGAGACAAACTTGACGGACTACACCCCTAGTCCAGCTCGTTTCAAACCAGACACCCGAAGCCTGTAAATGCCAAGAAGCAATAACAAACCACAATGTCGATGCATGAAGACATTGTATCCTTCGTTTAGGGCCATACCTCATTCCCACCAGCTTGCAAATTTCTAACTTCCTCCGCAGTAAATTTGGCCATAGACACTGATTTTATCCGATGAGTGAACTCTCGGCTGCAGTCACAAAGCCAATTTGGTTGATTACTTTGTCGCCATCCAAAGTCAATAATCCATTCAGCAGAAGCCCGGAATGCTACTCATCTCGCCTCAACACATGGATCACAGCAGACCGGAAGAGCCAAAGCATTGAGTGCCCTTGGTAAATGGCTGGACCATCATCAAATAGATGTATGCCACTCGCAGGCCAACCACTTGATCCAAGACAGCATCAAGCAGTCCACAAATTGCAGTGCAAAGGTACGAGTAGATGCATCTCTACAAACTGACACGCTTTCAGGAACAAAAGCTCAAAAGATGAAATTCACTTAGTCATAGTATTCCTCAAAGTAGATCCTTTCACATTGTCCTTCACCCTGAGGGGAAATGTCAAACTACTGGATCCTGGATACTTACTGCAAGCCACTGCAATTGGTGCAGACGAATATGGAAAAAGTTGTGCACACATACTGAGGACCCTGAAAATTTCATGACCACGTCGTTAGGAGACCGGGAAGAAGATGGAAATTAAAAATCTACGCAGCAGATAACTTTAACGCCAGCCCTCAAATACTTGATGGTACAGTGGCACATTGGCTACGCACTAGATCTAACCAGATGCATTGTTTGCAGCCATGTCTAGAAATCCCAAGTAACTACAAGCGTGATGGTGAGCGGCATCCCGATGTGAGTCAAGCAATTTCCCCCAGTTCGATAGAGATGGCCAGCATGCAGAAGGGCTCCGGGCCCAGACCGGCCTGGCCAGGTCAGTAGAAACGGGTAAAGCGTTCCGGAGAGGCGATGTTCACCGCCGACCATACCATGAGCCAAAACGTTTTCAGGTCGCATGCATCGAGAAATCGAACCGCGAAATTGCAGTAAGAAGTTTGTTACTGTGGTCGTCTACGCTCAATCGGCTAGGGAGTATCGAAGAGAAGGCTGGACACTAACCAGGCTTCCACAGTTGATGCATCTTCGGTTCTCAGTCTGCTTGAGAAGAGCTCTTATACTCCTCTCATTTTTCTCGTCCTCTTTCATTCTACTCCCCATCTTTCTAATGTCCGAGGGCCAACCCGACTTGCGGAAATGTCAATCAAACCACCTCCTAGTCCTCGTCCGCCTCGCCTTCCACCACCTCCCTCCTGCTCCTGATCTCTGAGGCCTCTCGGCCTAGGCTTGACCAGAAATCCAAATCCGTGCTCGCCAATCGGGCATCAACGCAACCAACCGACTAGTCGACTAATGCTTCGATCGAGCACGTCGAGCACGCGCCAAGTCCCGAAAGAAGGGGTCCCGAATCCCGGCACTCGGTCGTCGTCGTCGTCCTTCGAGGATGTTGGCCCGGCACCCCGCATCAACAGCACCACCGTGAGTCACCCCCCGCCTTCGCACACGGAGGGCATGCATTCATTCCACCCCTAAAAGCCGCCTCGCCCCCGTGCAGCCAACCTTCGCCCGCCGTAGCACTTACATAATTCCTCGTGCTCCTCTCGTCTCCTCTCGTCTCGTCTCGTCCGAGGGCGATCACGCAACTTCTGCGCTGCACGGACGGATCTGCCTCAAAGACCTCTACCACCACCGTGCCTCGTCGTCGTCAGACCTGCCTCCGGGATCCGCACTCTAGCCCACATTTCAAACTCGCCCCCTCGCCTGCCCCTCGCCTGCCCCTGCCCTCCCCTCGCCCTCGCTCGCTCGCTCACTCCCTGGCCGCTGCTGCTGCTGTTGCTGTTCCTCTACACGCACCACCAGCACCAGCACCAGCAAGAAGCATCCACTCCACGGTCCCGACCACGAACGACGACGCCACTACCACACGAAGGCACGAAAATGAGGGCAGAGATATGCTCGACATCGACTGAGCACAGAGGCGCAAGTGAGTTCGAATCTGTAATGTAATAATGAATGCCGGGGGGCAAAAAATATTAACTGCACCACACAAAACGCTGATCTACAAAAAGGCGAGCTGAGGTAGCTGGCGCTGGCCCTGCCCCTGCCCCTGGCTGGCCCATCCCCACCCCCCACTCTCGCGCATACATACGCATGCCATTAAATAACGGAGAGGTTTTTGGCCCAGCCCCCTCCTCCTCCTCCTCCTCCTCCTGCCTCCTGCCTGGATCCCTGCCAGGGGGGCTCGCGTGGCTCGTGAATCCAATGCCGAGGCAGCCCGAATATTCCCTTTTATTCTGCTCTCTGCCTGCCGAGCCTCCGTCCGTCCTCGTAGCCCTGCCCTGCCCTGCCCTTCCCCACCTCGATCGGCAGGCACGCACTGTGACGACGACAGCAGGTCGCCGGCAGGCCTTCTGACCTGCATCTCAGGTGAGGTGTAACCAGAAAGGGGCAGACGCGTTCTCAACACTGCTCGAAAGTACTTGCCCAGGACGAATTCATTTCATTCGGTACCTCCTCTTACCGGTCTCGACCTTCTGCGCGACCTGCTCCAACAGGTCAGTGTGTTACCTTGTGTGCCCTCCATTTGCCTACGAAGCAGCCCCTTTTTCTTGCTGCCCGGGCTACGAAAAATAATTAGCCATAATAAACAATAACTAGGGCCTTCCCCGGCCTCGCGACTCGTCGACGGCTACGGGAAAACCGACGCGAAGGACCCGGCGTCGACTTTCCAGTCGCCGGAGAGAATCGTGGTTACTTTCGGATGGGCAGCAGCCGGTGGAAAGAGAGAGAGCCAGTCCTCCAGGATCCAGCCAGCGTCAGCAAGCGGTAGTTCTGGTGGCCCTGCCCCTGCCCCTGCTGCTGCTCACGCATGTACAAGCACTGGGCGAGAGAGTAGTCTTCAATCAAGGATTTCATGATGGCCTTAGGCCCTTTCTAGAATGATTCAGAAGCTCTGCAAAGTGAGACCCGAGAGCAGCCTCCGAATCTGAGACTGACTCGCAACCTCGGGCCGAGCGAACCTAATGCCGTCGAGGCCACAAGCACCAGCACCGGCAGCAACGAGCCAGCCCCCCCAGCCCCCCACTCGAGTTCCCCTCGACCGCGCGAAAAGGTGGCTCAGGCTCGGGAGAGGAAAGTCGGCTTCGGGGCCAGCATTTGGCATTAGCCCCGATGGCCTAGACGTTACGGGAGCACCTGCATACGACGACGTACAGTACTCGTACGAGCAGAGGACCGAGAGCACATGCGCCGAGGGTCCCCTCCGGGCCTACACTGCGGGGAAAGCAGAGGCACCGAGAGCATATTAAAGTAGCGAAGCGCAACATGGAAGGCACTCCCCCGCTGCGGAGACTAGCTCGCGAGCCCCTTGAGTTGCGGGTGCTGCTGGCGCGGGTGACGAAGCGCCCATCCATCCACAACTCTCGTCCGCCCTCGGGGCCTAGTGGACCTCTTTCAACGGGGGCGGAGACGATCCAGCTCGCTCATGCCATCCATCCATGCGCTCCATCCATCCATCCATCTTTCTCTCCCGCAGTTGGTCACCTGCAATGCATCCACTCCGCTGACCGCCTGACTGCCACCGGAGCCGAGCCCAGCCCAGCCCCTGGCCGAGGTCCGCACCGTCGATCGGATCGATCCGGTGAGTCGGATCCGGACGGCGTTGGCATTCCGTGGCCCTGGCTCCTCCGGACCCGTCGCCGAATCAAAGCCCCTTGATTTGCCGCGACGACGCCGTCGGGTGGCTCGGCTCGGCTCGGGTCCACCTGCCTCGAGGCTCCGGTCTCCGGTACGCGACGCCGTGGAGTGGGCCTGGAGACTACTGGGACTGCCCGGTGGCCTGGCGCTGTGGGACCCGGGCTCGCGAGACTCCGATTGGCCGTCGCCGTCGAAGAAGTCCATGGAACCGTGACGTGATGACGGCGCGAGCCGGGCCTCGCCTCGCCCTCGCCGGGACCCTCCCGGTCCCTCGTGAACGCTGCCGCTCGCTGGCATCAGCAAGCACCGCTGGCACAGCCCACTGTTCCCCACAACAAACAGTCTCCCTGGCGCCAGCACTCTCCCCCCTCGCCTCGCTAATTCTGCTACCCCCACCCCCACCCCCCCGCACTCCGGCCGCACCCGGTGCAGGTCTTACCCCTTGCCCCCTTCCCATGTTATGGTCCGCACACTTTCCCCCTCTAGTCGCTGGGCGACGGAGGGGCTTCTCTCCCCCACCCCCCTCCCCCTCTCCCTCTATCTTCCCCTCCAACTGCCCCCATATGCTCCAGGCACAACTCCCTGAATCACTTTGCGCTCCTTTCTCTCTCTCTCTCTCTCTCTCTCTCTCGACAAAACAAAACACTTTTCCTCGTTCCCCATCTCTGCGATCTCTTCCTCTTCGGGTCCAACGAGCAGCGGTTTACGGGTCACCGAAAGATGAAGATGAAGACGAAGCTGATGAGGACATGTTAAAAGTGCGCACGATCATTTCTTCCGGAGTTCGTCTCGTGAAAAGGTTCCGATGAATGAAACCATGTTCCCTGAGGGGCCAGTCCGAGGACCAGGTCTTAGATGGGGGCGGGCGGGCGGGCGGGCGGGCGGTAGGGGCGACGGAGCGCCACAAAATCGGATGCTGTGAAGTCACCCTGCAGTAGAAAGCGAAGTAAGGACCTGAAAATTATGCAAGGCCATGCTTGTGTGGTCATTCATCTCACAGCATAGCTTTGCATGAAGGTATCTTTTCTACAGTGTTCTTCAGTTATCGTGGTACGAATCGATGAACTTGGCACTTTGGAATACCGTCGGTGTAGAGTGCAAGCAGCTTACTGTACTCACAACGAAATGTATTTGATTAAGTCCTAATCAATTTTCTTAATTCTTATATATCCCTGTGAATAGAGGAGGCTATGTGTTTGAACCACAAGCATTTCAGTAGTTGGGGTTTTGATCATATGTGAACTCTGAACAGTGAGACATATCACACCATATCTTCCTATTGGTGAGTTCTTTCCTCCCACTTGATTGCGGTCATGGATTCTCGAGTTGTTTTACTTCCGTGCTTTGTTTTTCACACTTTGCTGACTGATTATCAGAAAGGTGAATTGGCAAAATTCCAACGAAGTTGATGTGCTGGCTCAGTGTCGGAACTTGTCGGAGTTATCTTATGCATGGAAGCCTCATACTTGACGGGAGAACAAAGGAAAAATCCTTCGATATCAAGGTTTAATATAACTTACGTTTATAATATCAATAAAAATACTAATAATAATAATAATAGAATCAATAAACGAATAATTGACTCTGAAAACGTACACAACAACAGAGAATGAAAATCGTTTCCTTCTATCTAATCACTATAGAACAATTGCGTTAGCTTGCGGAACTCGATGGGAACTTCTTGTTTCACTCTCACATATCAAGCTAGTACAGCCCTTCGAGCATGGAGTGGCTCAGTCCTCATGTTATTTAAATGTTACGAGCCCTGGGCTTGCTCTTCGAGAGTCACTCTTGGCAAACATTCCTCGTAAAACTGAGCCCACGTCGTGGCCGCCACGTGGCATTTCAGGTCTCAGCTAAGCCTCAGCTAACGCTAAACGCTCTACTAATTCAGCAGTCCGGCTTCTCCGAGGCATTCATTCGTTCGGCCGATGAAACAAGCACCGTCCACTGGCTCTCCCTAGCCCCAGCCGGTCACCCGAGGCTAGCGCGGCGCTCTCCGCTATCTCTACCTCTCTGCCAGCGTACTCCCACCACCGCCGCCGACTTTCTCTTGCCGGTCAGGTAATGAGACAAATCTCGTCGTCTCTCTATAAATGCTCTCGATCGGGCGCACAGACATTTGATCTCGCACCTCGGCCTGTACCTCGGCCTCGCCTGCAGCGGAGCATGTGTGTGTGTGTATGTGCTGACTTGGAATGTATGCTCATAACACCTACGATCATTCTTATTTAATTGCTCGTGCTCGTGATATTGTAAGATCGTCCCCTCATGCAGAGTGTTACCTTCGGTACAAGATGTCAGACATTTGGAATCTATCTTCAACAGTTTCTGAAAGGCTGAAAACTCAACGAGGTGCCCCAGGTTATTCTCTCTCGATCGCGTTCACTATCTATCTTTCATCTCCAACGAAATCTGTTTCTTCTCAAACCAAATGTACATCATTACCATGGAATTGAAACTCTGTTTTCATGTCTACGCTGGTCATTTTCCCCGACTACTGTACTTTTTCACCCTCTACTGGGCTTCAAGTGTTCTTTAGGGCATCAGCCATTGATGCACGGTATAATGGAGGGTAGAAAGGTGCTGTAATTGCAGGCAATGTAAGATATCCAATACTGTACTGTAATATTACTAACGATAATAAAAATTTTAATGTAGTTCCTGGGAATGCATGGGAATAAGTGACCCGAATGTGACAAGAAGGGTTTGATCGCAGAAAACAATGAGATAAAATGAAATATTCTCTGTTGCTTTATTGTTAGGAGCGGGATTTCGAGCACCTGCATCGTGCGACACCAGCTGGCATACACTCACCGCATTCTTCGGTAAATGTCTGGCTTTCTGTGTAATGAATAGAAAGCGTTTCCAATGGAGACGAGATCGTCCAACGTGTCCTAAACGATGGAATGTTCCACGCTGTTTGAATTCCCCAACGGATTCTGTCCAGTTTATTTATTATGAGAGTTGTAGACTATCTTAGACTTATTTGTTTCTAGATATCTCTCACTTCGTTTGGTTTGCTGTCATGCCCACAAGACAACCTTCGAACATGAAATGTCTCAATGACGGGTGATAGTTTGTCGTCATAATTTTAAAGTTTATAACCGCATTCTTCGAAGGGAGGGAGAGAACTGAAATGATTTGGGGATTCAATTTAACATCCTATTGACTGTAACATCCATCTGATTTTTTACTCACACATTTTTCTATATCATAACTGCCTGCAAACATGAAGAATCAAATATTTTGTTCTAAAAGAAAGTGTCTTTATTTTTAATCACAGTACTACATTGAAAAGGATAGAAGAATTTTGTCTACATCGATGTTATCTCTTAACACTTGTCTTAATCAGCATTATTCTTTTCCTCGTAATCTTGATATTATTGAGCTCATGCAATATATCAAAAAATTAAAAGTTCCCAATTAGGCTCTATTGATACGATGCATATAACTAGGACTTCAGATTGATTAAAATATTGGAATTTAACAGTTTTTGGGAAAAAAATACGAAGAAACATCCAAGTAGTCTATTATGTATGATACTATTCAAAAAAACTTCATACGAGTATTATTCACATATTTAAAGGCATTCATACCAATAAATCTAAAATTGTGAAAAAATTCGTCAATTAACCATAATATTTTCAACTATTTTATTTGATTTTAACTTTTCTTATTGCAAAAATTTGATAATTTAACAAACATAGAACAAATCAAAACTTGTAAGCAAGAATTTCAAAAATTAGCATCATGAATTTATCGATTTCAAAGGATGATATGTTTTTGGTATATTTCGATTGAAATGCAAGTAACATGATTTGCAATAATATTAAATTTTAAACAGTATTCATTGTTGGAAAATTGCGTTCTGAAATAAATCACGTCCTGCTTAACTTTTTTTAGCTTTACGATAATTAGTTAACATTTCACGATAAGGAAATTGATCGTTATTCTTAGTGATGCAATTAACATTTTCAAGAGAAAAGAAAGTTAATCCACCTTTCTTTTCTCTCATTTGTGGTGCATGCTGTTTGGACGTATGCGTTTGATAACCATCAAATGATGTTAAAACATTGTAAAAACCGATCACACATATCACATATCACGAGATTTTCATCGCTGTATCAAATATCGTCCTTGGTAGTCATGAACTTGCCACATTCAGCAATTTCCACCTTTATATTGAAACGATCGAATGTGAATGAGAACCTGTTGAGATCAAAGCGTTGGTAGAGCTTACGAACTCATTCTCCGTCATCAAGACCGTTTCTTAAAAAGCACAACAACAAGAAATATACTCCTTCAACAACCCAATATATCTTTTAGACTAGCTTCAAGATCAAAATAAGCGATCATAGAAATGCCAGGAAAGTATTGACATTCGTGATTTTAAAATTACTGATTTTAAAATTATTGTTGGTGTGGACAAGGTGCAAAACTTCAAGTCATTGATGTGTATACTTAGCCGGTGAAAATATAAAAATATTATATAAAAAACAGTATGTTTCATTGTGATTGAAAAATGTTCATTTTATATAATTTTAAAAATTTATATCAATATTTTTATTGTGAAATGATTTATTTTAATTGATAAATTCATTAATTATTATATGATTAAATTTTTGATACAATGTTGATATCATATATGTAACATATGATTATATGCGATGTCATATAGTAATGTATGACATGAAATTTTATCAATCTTGAATTTTTTTTACTTATTAGTTTATTGATAATTTATCGATGAAATCAACAGATTTATAACTTCATCTTATTTCATATTTTTTTCCAAAAAATAAATAAATATCTTATTATTTTTAATTATGAGTAAATTTCATAATATTTTTTATTTTTTCAAAAATTAAAATAAATGATGCGATATATATGGTTGATTTTATTAGATATAATGTTAGAGATGAATTTTTAGTAAGATTATAATATATTGAGAAATTGAATTGATTTGCTTTATATTTTTTTTCTTTATATTCACTTACTGAAATTTTTGAGTTAAATATAGACGCAATTAAGATGCGTTGTTATGTTTGTCAACAATTTCTAACGTTTTTTACACACTAAATATTCACAATAATTCACACTGTTTACCATCAAATTTAAGATAGAACTATGAATGTGCCAAACCGTTACATATTCACAAAAAAGTAAATTCGCAACTTACACCTTTATGCAAGATATTGAAAGATTTTAAATTGAGTAATTTGAATCAAACCTAAAAAAATAATTAAAAATGGATATAAGTTGGACCTTAAAACAGTGATTACTTTCTGAAACTTTTGAAATTGCTCTAACCCAACCGCTTGCTTATATTTCTTGCACTCATGTTGGAATTTTATTTTGGGAGTATTTTATCCTTTAATGTTACAAGGCCGAATGATTCCAAAGCAAACAAAAGTTATACATTCCTTATGAGACACACTACCAAGATACTACGTGATTTGTTCCAGCCAGGCAACTCTAAATATCAAGTAAATTAAGACACTTTAACTTGTGCGGATTCTCCCCAACGATCTAGCTACTTATTGAATTCCTGTAATTGACTTGTGACATTGAAGATGGGAAATCATTGCATCAAAACTTGAAGTACGAAATGGATTATACAGGGAAATAAGGATGGAAACATGGAGATAACAATAGAGATGGAAAACAATTACATGGACGAAAGATGATGTGTACCTTGTATTGGTGACGTGTATGAGTGTTGCCTTCCATTTTTTTGAATCGGCCTTGAGTGGTATTTAGACTGAAACGAAGACGAACATATATATTAGAAGAGTTAGGATATTTGGGAGGTCTGAATTATCTGTAATGAAGTTCATTTGCACCGCTGCAGAAAGTGATGTGATATGGGATGATTGGTCAAAATAGAATGTATAGTGCTACTGTTCAGTCTTAGAATATGACTGAACCGTATTCTAAGAGAAAACTGGAAATGTTTTCTTCATCACAACTGACATATCCATGAAACTACTCAGGCTAGATGTACATACCATAATATCCTGACCATCAGATTTATTCAAGGTTTGACATTCTTGCTTTATATTAACCTCGATTTTCCTTCAAGACATGCGTAGAATTCATTTGTTTCTCAAAATAAATCCTCACATAGAAAATAATTGAGGTGATGCAGTAAACGGAATATATCATCATCCCCTGTAATTATTGCGTTGTAAACTTGCTGGCGACAATACACGAAGGAAAGAAGGGACGTGTGATCATAGTGCTACGATATATATCTCTATAATACCACCAAGAGAATCTTCTCCAATAGCCGCAATGACGAGGTCCTATAGTATTCAAAGCGGTGTGTTATTATCATCTACATCTTATTGCGTGACCTGACTTTTCAATCAGTTTCATTGTTGTCCAAAAAGTGATAAAAAAAGAGGTATGATTGGTGAAAAGTTGGGAAAATACAGTTTCCCAACTCTGGGCGAGATGTAGTTTCATAACCATGTGGGATATCATCTTTCCAATGTCCATCGAGCTTTCTAGCCACGGCTGGTTTCGATTATTGGCGAGGACAAGTACAACTAGGAAGTAACTAATGCTTGTGATGATGTAGAATCTTAGAGCTAAGGAGGAGGAGTTGAGGGCATACATGTACTTTTGATGTCTTTTAGGTTGAGCTTTTAGGTCAAGCTACGATTTTAAGAAAAATGATTTGGGTGGAATTGCGATATGCAAATGATAGAAGAGTGAAAAGCCAGAAAAGTTCCTAAAGAAAAAAATCACTTTATATCGTTGAACTGGATGACATTCGTAGATAATCCGGTAGAACTGTTGAGATCTTTGGGTTGTTATGGTCACTAAAGTATGGATATAGTATTTTAATCACATCAATCAACCGAAGAGTCAAATATATTTAAACATGAATTCCAGCTACTACAATACTAGCGTAGTAATTCATACGAGCCAAGATATAAGAAATAAGATAACACTTGTGGTGAAAAACGCTTGACTCCAATTTCGAAGCATTCCTTGCAATTCAGGAACCAACAAATCATGTTCCATGCAATTCTTGATATTCAATTGTATCTTCACAACTCACTTACAACTCAGGCTGTTTCGTTTTACCGCCTGTCACCGGTCGGCAGACTGAAGATCCTGCTTGTGGCCGGTCGGTCCTTGTTCTTTAGGCCTCCTTCACTTCCCGGTCACCTTTCACCGGGTCGACAGGGAAAAGAGCGCCTATGTTTCCAATATCTCATGGACACCTGCCGCTTTTCTACTACGGTTCTCTTCATCGACCGGGCGTCTCTACAATTTTACACGTGATTACCGAGTTTCTCCCGAAAGATTAAACTCTTGCCCGAAGGGTATGTATCGATTCAAGGCAGGCAAGACAATTTACTCGCGCTGGATCCGAGTACTATTTCTCGGGAAGGAGAATCCCCAGACTCTTGGTCACAGGCTTGTACCGGTCCTTCGTTTGTAGTTCCCGCGCTGATCCGGTCGGCCCGCCGTGCTGGGGAAGAGCGGCATTCATCGTTCAGCGGCATTCTCGATCTGTCAGTCCGGGCAGAGAAATCGGTGCTTTTCTTAAATGCGAATTGCAAGATCCCTTCGAATTTGCAGTTCAGAAGTGTTTCTCAAAAGGGGAAACGAACGAGAACAAGAAGTAGAGGTACGAGGAATTTTTCCCCTATCGCGAAGAATATGTGTGTCAGTTTTGAGCTACTTTTAAATCTTTAAACTCCAGAATGTGAGTAGATTCTGGATGTCAGGTCAAAGACTTCTCGTCTTTTGTTGCACAGCTCGTCCGGCTGACACGGCATTGTGCACTAGGTTTCCTTTTTCTCGTCTTCTCTGATGGATGAAGCTAACGCACGTAGTGTGCTACATTGTATTTTGGAAGTCGAATTTGAATGTTGTCGCGGCATTTTCTTCTCTGTGTATCGGAGATTGAGTACTAGTTTGCTGACCTTTGTTGGATTAATCCCCTAGTTTAAGATTAGCTTGCAGAGCATTTTCCTAGTCGGTGTGAGATGCGTCGTGGATGCAGTGCCGAATTGTGGATACAGTGTCGTTGCACCAGCTTTTAATTCCTCCTTCTGGCTCGCAACTGGTTTATTTGTAAGCTGTCTCCGTGAGGGTTAAGATAGTGAAGTCTGAAAGCAATTGTGAAATAGAGCCTTATCTGTCTTCGAGTTTTGCTTGTCTTGTATTTCATCAGGCAGGCCAGCCGCTGTTGTGAACATAAATTTACAGTACAATTTGCTGCCCTGGTTGTAATCAGGAACTCAGGAGTGATATCACAGGACACCCTGCTTTTGAGATTGGAGGACTAAATAGCCATAAAAGCATATTACCCTGTTACTTTCTTGAGGAGAGCAGGGCGATCAGACATGGTACGAGCAATGCTTCTGCCTCCTGCAGGTCAAGCTCATAGTCCAGGGCTGATACATGTCCTCGATCTACTAGAGAGACATTGTCTAGCGCCTGATGGGTCATTACTCGTCAATTCCACCTATCAGGACCTCCTTCTGGTAAGAGTCCTCGCCATTAACTGGGACTTGCTCTCAATGAAGTATATATCAGATGGATAGACTGCGATGTCTAAATTAAACTTTCATTTGGATATTTCTCATTTGTTAATTAGTAAAATTTGCGAAGCAGAATTGCTATTAAAATCACTTTGATTAACTGATATATGAGCTTACTATACGAGTCCACTCTGATCGCACTACTTATGAGTCGTAGTCATCAAAATGGGTGATCTCAGTGGTATTATCTGTGTTTTCCGACTGCTATACCCTTAATTGCTTCTACGACTATTTCCTGTGTCCAAATAAGTCATTGTAGTAGACTGGTCTATAATTTACAGCAATCGCTTTCATTTCACTTGTTTTCGTGCGTATGGAACTTCTTAGGAAAATTCTTTCATTCACGCGCTGTGGTGGTGGCTTGGAGAGAACACGCAGGCACGAGAAGAGATGGCGAAAGAAAGACTTCGGTACTTTGAAGCAATGGTCGGTCTATTGTTTCCTACTCTTCTGCATGGTGATGGGTGTCTGCACCATCAAACCAAGCCCTTGTAGTTAGGCATCGTAGAATGAACCTGAAAACAACTTGAGAGGAAGTTCAGAGTTTAGTACCCTATGATTGTCAGAACATCCTGAACAGGGACATAAATTTGGGCATCACCGACCCATTCATTCGAGAGTGTTCACTCTTTTAGATTAACCTCATAGCTGAGTATAATGACCTTCTTAACGAGCTTGACACAAGCTAATCATCTTCAATGATTCTTATGTTTGGTTTACTCAGGCTCTTTACTGTGAGGCAGTGGCCTTAGTCGAGGAATACCACCAAGCTGTGTCCGTTGCAAACGCAGGAGGTATCCGGGACTTGCAGGCAGTCTTCGGCCAACTTGGTCTACGCTGCGCACCTCAGGTAACGAGCTGCCATCAAGTCCTCGT
This sequence comes from Marchantia polymorpha subsp. ruderalis, assembly GCA_037833965.1. Lineage (NCBI taxonomy): Eukaryota > Viridiplantae > Streptophyta > Marchantiopsida > Marchantiales > Marchantiaceae > Marchantia > Marchantia polymorpha. Next base: position 18,334,364 of record AP031355.1, read on the forward strand.
TATCATACACAACATGGATAAGGAAGTCCTTGTCAACTTAACTTTCTCTTGTCTTCACTAAATTCCAGTCTAAAACATTAGTGCACCGTTAATTTGATACTATGCACATGACACGAATTCAATTTACTTGTAGCTTTATCTTATTATGGAAGTAGCATCATCTCCCCTTTCTGAGACTTATTAGGGCGTTCCCTCATGCCCCCGATCCCCCCCCAGGAGACTAACTAGTCTTCTGGCACATCTTCTTTGAAGGAAGTGCCAGAAGTTAGACTCTTGATGGTTGTTGATCTTCTTTGTGCTCCTAGTTTTATTGTCAGTGACTTCCATTCGCTTCTTTGCGTTCTGCTCCTTGCTTAGATCGAGTTTGTGAAAGTGTTCAGTTCTAAGCCACTCGTCATGAACAAGTATGCAAGCGTTCTGAAAACTTTGGCTTGAACTGACAAAGTTTTCAAATCCGTCGTTGTTACCACAGGTTTATGAAGCTCTTGAACAAAGACTAGTTATCGCGGAGTCAGCCCAACGCCTTAGATTGCCACTTATCGCTAAAGATGGGGAGTTGCCAGATGAGGATATGGAAAAGTGGAGTATCATCTCTCGCAGTTCTTTTGACAGCAGTAGCACTACCAGCATCAGCACAAATACTACCGTTACCAGTATCATGACATCCTCCACTACTCCAAGCACTTTCTTCTTAGGTGGAACTAATCCATCGGAGTTGGCAGATCCAGGCATAGGGGGACCTGTGCATAGGATGTTGGGATTGACTCCAACTTGGTTTCGTCAAAGTCAACTAATGCATGCACCGTTCACAGAGGTACGTCTCCTATCTGCTAACTTGGGGCTTGATACCTGTCCCGAGCATATACTAAACTATTTAAAATAGAATGCAACCATGTACTTCGAAGATGAGGAGATTACTAGATTTGCCGACGCTAAGTACAAATTTGTTGATCCATGTCTGACCTTGCTTTTGAGCTTGTGCAGGATAGTACCGTATATCAGATGGCTCTCATTCCTCAGATCGAATCCCGGCTAAGGTCGAAGTGCGACAAGCTTGCTGCGGTTTCAGAAGCTGATCAAGCAGGTTGAATACATGAGTTCTATGTCGAAGTGTCCCCGATAGCAGTAGTTTCTGCCTTGACTCAAGGACAGATGACAGGCAAAGATGAATAAGTAAACCGCGAACTATACTCATCCATGGAGACAGATCCTTCTATAGAAATAGATTCTCTTCATTCTCGAAGAGTCCTCCCTCTTTTCGTCCTCCTAGTTCCTTCGCTTCATCTTCTTTTTCTTCTTCTTCCTCCATTTCAATAGCACCGTCCAACCAGAGCGCAGGGTTTTTGATCATCAGGCATATGTGGAATACATTGAAGAGTTCAGTTTGTCACGTGACATCATCTCAAGCAAAGTATGAAAGTTGACATGATGACGGAGTCTTTTGAGTCACAATATGTGGGTTTCCCTGTTGTCTGACAAGTTTTTCTGGAATGTTGTAGTGAATCTCCATCCGTCAAAGAGCACGCGACTTACAGACAGGTTAGTCATATGCTATTTACACTGTCGTGCCTGTCTATCATCCACTTTAATGAGTAGAATCTTTCAGACGCTTTGTAACTTGCGTATATTGTGAAGGCTATTTTCTTGATGACTGAGGCAACTCATATCTTTCTTGGTTCGGTTGAGTGTTGTAATAATGTCTGGAATTTCAACAAACTCTTTTACAGAGTAAAAGTATCAGTAGAGACGATTGAAGCCGAAGAGTGGGCCTTGCTGGAGGATCTATTCTCAGCCGACCGCAAGTTTTCCGAATACTATAACGTACGAAATCAAACTTGCTGTAAAATTTTGATGAAAAGTACGCTGGCCAGGAAACTCAGACGGATCAGTCATGGATAGAAGCATAGCATTTGCAGTAAGTCTGGGAAAGTCTTATTAGGGCACAATCTAATCTACTAGCTATACATGTGACGGAAAAGCTTCCGCGAGATTGTCAACTTGCATTGTGTACAATGAAGTTAGAAAGCTGTTTGTACTGTAGTAAAGCATAAATGGCCCTTCGAAGTAAATTGGTTCGAATTCCAGAAGCTTTGTCTGCTGTTTTCTTGCTGTAGCTTCATTGTGCACCAGGGAACATATAACGAAACATAGGATATTCGTGTAGATGGAGAAAAACTCTGAAACGTCTTACTTGTCTTTTATTTACAAAGTATATCACATGTTTGATCTGTAGCTTCAGGTGCTGCTAAACATCAGGAAGAAAGCAGGGCCAAGAAGGGCATTGGTCCTTCATTCTCCGAAGGTTCTCACGTTCGTTTTTGTTGACACAGGTCTTGGAGCAGATTCTTGGGGTTTTATTAAGACTGGTGAAAGATTTCAAATTAACTCATCAATTTCAATATGTATGGTGCTTTCTACCCTCTAAGAGAGTAGAGCTACTAAAATGTATGTGAAATGTAGTGTCATGTGTTTATATGAGTGTTCTCTCTCGGTGTTCTAGTTCTCTATTTTGTTGTGATATAGTTTTAATGCAAAACAGAACGCCATCTACCCCCTCATGTCTTTCATACTACGTGCATGTAAAAACGGTTAGCACTGTCAGAGAGTTTTCAAAGTTAATAAATAGAAGAAGAGCTTTGGTCCATTAATGTTTCTCAGTACCGTGTGTTGAGTACCGTAGTGCTTGAAGATCCCTAGTGTTCGAGTTTCGTGAAGTTTGGCTCAGAAAGTCCGAGGTTTAGCTGAAAAGACGTATCAAGGGAACTGCCATCGGGACGGATGTTAGGAGCTCTTCGAAGAGCTACGAGTAAGATGTAATCGTAGAATGATTCACAGCCTAAAGATCTAAAGACTTTTGGTTCTCGTGTTGCAGGATGGAATGAGGAAAGCATGGCTTTGCAAAAGATGTCAGACCATGAATACGAAGTTGAGGTACGCATTTCTTAACGAGACGTATCACATTTCGTATTGTAATGCTTAGAATTTGGGTATCTAGTATATCTCTTGAAAAGAGCCCTTCTTTCTTTCAATTTGATCAATCTGCGCTGCTCAACTAGTCGGTCATTTACAACCGATTATTTTAGCATATAGGTTTGAAAGTCATGCTGTTCTAGTGGCTAGTGGTTGACAAACATGAGTGGTCGACTGAAAAATTCTATGATGGGTAGACTCACAATATTTTCTTGAAAAAGAAATTTTGGGTGTGGTTTCGCCAGTTTGACTCAGGATCACTCTTGCTGCTTTTTATGATGTAGTGACTTTTGCTCTTTCAGTCCGATAGCTGGAATTTAATTCATATCTAGGCCCTCCTGCAGTAGAAACTCTTCGTTGTTATTCGAGTGCTGACCTACGTAAACTCAGCTTTGATCTACGTGAGATTTGAGCTTTTACTCTCCTTAGTTTTCATGTCATTTATGCTGGAATCAGGCGTTTGTGCTATTGTTGGAAACTTAGATTGCACATGCTTCGGTTGCAGAGTGTTGGAGCATCTTCTTTTAAGAGATACTTACACACAAGATTCCATCCCTGCTCTTCATAAAATCAGGTGAAGATTAGTATGTTTTAATACCTCCTGACTTTCAAAAAATACATTCATTGTTCAGCTGACGAATCTTCTGCTGATCACGTTTCCAATGACTTTATTTTGTATATATAATATATAAAAATAAAGAATTTTATTTTTATTCTATGTGGAAACTATTTTTCCAAAATTAATTGCATTTTGTCATCATTCAATCAGGAGCTACCTGGTGGAAGCGAATGAAGAGGCAACTGCAGCTTACAACAGAGCAGTAAGTGACCAGTCTTTATTTTTATTATTCTTTGCCATGTCTAATGACTCTTTAATGGGTTCTAATAACGTGGAATTTGTGTCTTTATCTTAGGTTACGAGATTGCGTGAGTATCAAGGAGTGGATCAGTATTTTGATGACATAGCTCGTCGTTACCACGATTTAATCACTGTGAGTATACTCAAGTCTACTCTCTTCATCATTCTTCGTTCTCCCGAACAAAATCAAAACCAGATGAAGCTTATTGTAGATGCTTTACTCGAAGTTATCTCCTCATTTTTGGTAGTAGCGCGGAGCACTACCATCAGCATGGGTTTCTCAATTCTTAAACTGCTTTTTACAGAAACTGGAGGGTATTCAGTGGACAATACGACAGGTGGAGATGGACCTAAATAATGCCCATGATCATTCGTAGCATGGTAATGCTTCAAATCTCGATATTGTCAACAGTTTCTTTATGAGTCTATTGGATCAACATACTCGATGTTCAATTCATCTTTTTATCACCTCGCAGACCCTACAATACAAAGTTACATGCATCAACGTCATTGACGATTCATCTAAACGGGCACTCCACCACATCTATAAAGGAGACTATGAAAGAAGATTGGGAAGGGGTATGGAGGCGCCCAATCAGGACACTTCTTTTATCTCTCAACAGACCCTTGCTGATGGTTGGAACCGGTGAGATTATTTGGCAGATGTCATCAAAGATCTAATGGAATTATACAAGGCTCAACCACTTACTCTTAACGCTTCCAAATCATGAGAGCGTTCTGTATGATTGACCTTGATGACCTTCAGTAGGTCATTGTAGCAATAGGTTGTAGTGTCTGCAGATAGTAGACAGATATTTAAGGAGCATGTACGCACGAAAGTCAAATTAGCATAACCTTCTTTTGTATATTATTATGGTTTTGTGGATATCAAATACAGGAGTTACATTTCACACATTTTCGTTCTACGTCAGGATTTCTCAAGGTTGTGTGCTTTTACAAACCTGGAATTTTGCAATAGATCTGGAGCACATGGAAGTCAGCTTATCTGTTTTACCTTGCATTGTCCCCACAGAGGCTGCGTTCCAATTATCTAATTTAGTGAGTGACTTTGTATGAAAAGAATGTACTGAGCTAGAATGATAACCCAGACCTCATAAAAGTGGCATTTTATTAATAAATGCCACCTTTGCCACAATTAAAATTGGATCGATGCCACGATGATTGGAATTTCGGCTTTCCGGCGTAAAACTTGAAAACTTCGCACGCACTGCGTAATGTTTACGAAGTGCAAGAAAAACTAGTGCAAGGTTTCAAGTCCGTTGAAAGTTGAGACGCGTAATTATTACGTGTCTCAAATTTCAACGCCAACAAGTTTCAACTTTCGATGAGAACAACAGTCGCGAATCGAAACATGTAATTTTCGAATTTCGAGGCCACCCAGGAAAAATTGCGACGTATGTGTTCTTATACACGCAAACTGTTTGATGTCGTGTTGATTGTCTCTCCCCCTCTCTCGATCGCTCATCTCGCATCAATAGATATTTCTTCTTGACAGTCTTGTATAGTTTCTTGCTAAGTTTCCTCTTGTCCTGGTTGCTTGTCTATGATTATTTGATCCTTTAGACCCGGAGCTGGCTGATCTTTCGTGTGTGACGTGTCGAATGAACTACTACCAGGTTTGAAGATAAATCTTGGTGTCATTGACGATGATTATGTGAGTTTTGCTTACTCTTTTTGGTCTCAAAGGCCGGTGGAATCTTTGCGACTCCAACTGACTACAATCGTCAAATTAAACCCTAAAAGCTAGAAAGGACTTCTTGACTAAACATATGTTCATGACACTACGTGTGGAGTAGATGCGATTGTAAATATCTCATGACACTACATTCATGAATTCTCTGGGCGTATTGTGCACCTGAGATTAAGGGTACAAGCCTAGAGCAAGTAGGTGGATGTCAACTGGCTATGGAAACATTGCCTTCCTTCATTGCGAGTGAAGGAAACAGCTGGAGAAGATAGACTTCAAAACAGTCTTTCTTTTCCGGCTTTTTCCTTCACTAGCAATGAAGAAATTGTGTATTAATAAGTTCCCATCGTTTCCTGTTTGAGTAGGTGAATATCCACGTTTGTTCGTGCTTCGCGTTGAGTTTGTACACATAAATAGTTTGAATTTTTTAATCCTTGTATCTTTCGAATTCTAATATGTAAACATGTATAATATATCTGCTTAATCTATATTCATCTTGAAGTGTGTTTTATAAAGGTTGAGATCTCAACAGTTCGATGTCATCAGCAATCCCGTATCGGAACACTTTCAAAGATCAAATACAACCGATTTCAGAGATTATATATAGGGTATAGTGATTCTCTACTTGCAATTGAGTCTTTACTAAGGGCGATTGCGATGTGTGTAGAATTGCTACACGTACCAACAAATGGTAAAGTACATAAGGTTTAATACGGATTCAATTTGCAAAATATTTTGACTGCGCCAAGAAAGTGGAAACTGTTCAATGTCAGTTTCGCATTTTCAATGGAAGAGAGAGTCGGTAAGATGCTGGCGTGAAGCAAAAGTGCACTGAAAACATTCAATTATTATATAGCCGTTTTGACCCAAGCTATATAAAAAAAATCATGAGACGCAAGATGGAAACGATTGGACAACATATCCGCAATTGTCTTTCAAGGAAAAAAAGAAATATTTTGATGAAAAACTAAACAGCGGGATACATTCATATACAAATGACAAATCGGAATTTGTCACTTTCAAGATATCCAACTTGAAAATATTTGATGATGTCGTTGGCAATTTGTTCTTCAAGTCAAAATGAAACCGATCTTGAATCAAATGCTATGAAGCTGTTCAAACTGATATCAACGAGGAAGTAGTTAAGTATATCATCCCAATCAAAAACTCGTTACAATTTTAATCACAAGAAATTGATCACAAAAAAGCGGATGTGTTGTTTAGATACATATATACTGTCATTACCCAACATTGCATTTGTACCAAGAATGCGAAACAAGTTGAAATAATTAGTATCATGCTTGCGGTTTCATTACAACTATTTTTGATAGTGCTGTGCAATTTGTCTGTGTAGACGTTTTTGTTGGCCACTGATTGTTCAACGCATCAAGAATATCGATGTTGGATCATCAAATTCAAGTGTATTTTGACAGTGTGTAAATGAATCTTCATGTATTACTAATGCGGTTCTGAAATTGTCGTAGTAGGGTGAACTACATGGAGTTAATCGGCATGCTGTTGAACATGCATCGCCCAATTTAGATGGATAAAGTCATCTATATCGACTCTAATGGCAAAAACACGATGACAGAACAAATTGGAGTAGTTGTCATACGGTTCATGAGGACGTGTTCAAACAAAGTTCTTCCTATTTGATGCCATACTAGCTAGTTGGATCATGTTGTCAAGCAAACAATCAACGACGTTGAAAGTGGCAATTTTTACAAGACAATTCATGCATTTTCAATTTTCATACGTTTGCAAATCAATCTGATCAACAACATGAGAAGATCAAAATGTTCCAAAGAGACAACGCGATGTATCATATTTGGTAATCTATTCAAATGGATTTTACAAAATTGCCGTGAATTTGTCAATACATTGAGTAAAAACTATCCGTGCAAGCGCCATCCAATAAATGATGAATCATTGTTGCGTACCTAAATCCGTATTTTCCAATGATTCAAATCACATTCAAGACATTGCAGACGCGCAACATTATCAACTTGTAGCAACGTATTGAACTCGACAAATTGATGACAAATATATGCAGAATCGGTATCTACTCAAAACAAGACGGCATATTCAATGATGTAAATGTATTAAGATTTGGTTCAATGATGTTCAACAACGACAAGTTTATTTTGTTTGATGTGATCGTGATCATATTGATGATCAAAATTTTTGGACGCGATATTCATTATTAAAAATAAATCACACTACTAAAAATAACATTATCAAGGTCATTTTGCTTTATCAATTGTTACCCAAGCATCCATGATTTAGCTAGAGCGCAATTCAAACAACAATGCTTGTGAACTTGAAGCGTTGCCAATTATGACAGCCGACATCGTTGAATTGCTCACATAAATATTTATCCGTGAAGTTTTGGATCGGTTCAAACGCAAATCAAAAAATAATGATCACTGAAGTATATTGATTTGATGAAAAAATCACAAAGAATTGTTGAACACGTCAAAAAATGAACATATGATGAAGACGACATTTCAAAATCATAACAAAAAGACATTTTTCAACAATGCATGGAATTTGATCAAATTAATCAATAAACGAGATTCCATCCAATTTGTAAAATTGAAAATTTTTAATGTATGTCTTGGAACAAATTTTTTTATTTGATGCAAATATATATTAGATCAAATCCGATTATTTGGTAGTGAATGGTAGAAAAGCAATTGACAAACAAACTTGCATAGTTTGTTTCTGGACGACATCATGCAAACACAACATTATGACGTTTTTAATGTTTTATTTTTGATTATCTCGATACAAAGATGTAATACGTTGATACTACCAAAATGATCAAATTTCAATTTGTGACACAAAGTTTGAAACAAAAATTGATTAGATTCTTATAATTGAATTGAGATGTTATGTTTAATTCTTCTTGATCTTACTATCACACTCAATGAATTGAATTTTAACCAGAAATCAATTTATTTTATGCACTAATACACAAATTGGTATGTGTTAGTAAATTATTATGTTGGATTGAGTGAATTTGCACTTTCTAGAAGTTATAATGACCAATGTTTGTGTGCTTATCTTAACAAAGCAAAGAATTAGACAACATTGCAGTCACTATATTGTAAATGACTGGAAATATAATTCCTATTTTGAGCCAATTATGGATATAATTTGAAGTAAAACATGATCAACTTATGATTCTATTCTAATAGGTTCAACTATGAGTTCGTGGATCGCACGAAGATCAAATTTGTATTAGTATTTGGTAGTAAGTTTCACTACATATAAAAAATAGGTGGAAGAGCGAAGTCAAGGTTACATGAGGAGAAGAAGAAATCAAAGAACATGCATATGTCGCGACAGTGAGACCTCATTCTACAACAAAAAAATTCAACTTATAATTTGGATTCTAACTGCGCACTTTGTTATTTTCTCCAACGGGTGTAGTCCGCTTCTTTGAAAATTCAATGCTGGACAGTAAATCTTCAATCACAAAATTCACACCTTCAAGTGTTTGTACAAGGTATAATCTTTTATAACTACTATAAATCTAGCAATGCCATATCTTGTCTATACATACAACAAAATGTAGTGAAATGAAGAAAGAGCCTCCTTATTCTTAGATGGAAGCTCGGCTGCAAAACTGCACAATGCACTTTTGCAGCAAAAAAAGAATATTCCATATAACGTAAAGGTTTTTGAAAACTCCATTGTCAAAATATTTGGGCAATGAAATCGAATTTCTATTGAGTCATATGATTGAGACATATGATGTCACTTAGCTTCGGCTCAGGTTTTGAAAAGAAATACAATCCACGTCTTGTGGATTTTGGAAGTTGGCGATATTTTGTTGAAGTCTAATATTATCATTGTTAAAATCAGAAATCTCAAACTCATTGTTTTTCACAAACAATCTCTTTGTTCGTTGAGTTTACTCACTATGAATAATCATTCGGCATGTTCATGTACTCTTATAAATTCTTGTTAGATATTGATGGCTATGGGTTCCGGTAAACATAACATGACATGAGACAAAAACTAACTTAGTCACAACGTCAAAAAAATTTTGTCTGACGTTGTTATCGTGAAATAAGCTCAATTGCTTATGGTTTCAAGACTTTTGGAATGGTTTTTCAATACAAATGCCACTTTTAAGAAATGTTGGATGCCACAATTGACAAAAAGTGTAAAATGTCACTTTTAAGCTGTTATGTTCTAACCACACAATTGTACATGAATACTAGAATTGAGTACGATTGTCTCATATGTCCAGCAAGTCCCATGCAGCTTTGTTTATAGAGTTGTTATAAACTGTGTTTTGACATTTCATTGCTAAAACTTTAGATGGATTCAAACGTTCTATTTGTTTTGCAAAAGCATTTTTGTGTTGCAAGTGACCTCGCAGTTCTTGGATTGTATCTAGAAGCATTACTTTAGACATATATTAGATACAAAGTTTGAATGTCACCTAGACTCATAATAATGAAGAGTTCCATCACTATATATCATGCAATACAATACAGTTAATTACATTACAATACACACATACAATATGTAATGTAATGCGTAGGCATTACATCACAAAACCTGGGATAATTGATTATATCAAGGAGTAATTTGGATTTTGGTATGTCACAAATGCTTTCTGTTATTATATTAACATATTTGTCACTTTCATTGCGACATACAACTAAACAAGTTTCATAATTATACATTATATTTGATAATAGTTACAAAAGTTGTTCATCAATAGTAATCAACAATATGTTTTCTATTTGCAATATTGAATTGAAATAAAATGAAATATCATACTATTATAATATGACTATGAATGTTGTATCGATGAAATATCGTATAAAATCATAATATTATTCAAACTATAATATATATAGATCAAAAAATATATTTTGATAATTGATATTCATATGAATATTCTGTGTAAAATTTTCACACAAATATTTATTCATTTTATTTGATGATTTTTTCATAAATAATAAATTCAATTAATTCATCATTATATATAAAAACCAATAGTTATCCCAATCATATACAACAATATTGATGTTATCTTGTTCATAAGCTAAACGAGATATATCATATCTGTGTTGTGATTGTATGGATGTTAATGTTAATAATCATGTAATCTTTATCATAGTGTGGAAAGTAAAATACAATGGCATACCTAAACATGACCTTGCACTATAATTCAATGTACATAACTAGAATGAATTTAGACTGAGCAGATTAATATAGAAAATAGAAACAACAAACAAAAAGTAAAAATAATATTAGTAGTAAGATATCTTGTGTGTCTTGTAGTTGAGTTGAATTGTCAAAACTTTTTGTCAATTTTTCTTTTAGTTATAATTTTTTTATTCATTTATGTAATTATTGTTGATCTGCTGTATGATTATATTTATCATAAAATCATTGAAAATATTGATTATATTGATTATATAAATTTCAATATAAAAATGATATAATTTTTAGAAATTGTGAATGAAATTCATTTTTTATTGAAGAAGAAATTTCAATTTAAATATTTTTGAATAATATTTAAATTTTGATATGTTTGACTAAATAAATAATTTTGATTGATTGGATTCAGTTTAAATTTGACTTAGTGTTTAACTTAAAGTATTTAACTAAAGGATTACAATAACAATTTGTAATCTTAATATAGAATCAATCAAATATCAAGTCTAAGTAATCAATGTCATATAATTTTCTTCACAAAGATTAATGATAGAAAAATAGAAAAATTTAACGAAATCAAATTGAATTATAATTATCATCATTTATAATATTATAATTTGAAAAAGTAAAAATATTATAATTTGAAAAAGTAAAAATATACAAGATTCATTTCATGTAAACTTGAAGAAACTCTCTGAATAGCTTGTATTAATGAAATCTTTATTTTGAAATAGTTTTAAGCTTCAAAAAAGAGTGTATTAAATGATATATTGAAATATTGTATGAATAAATGTTGAACGATGATGGCGTAAAATTACATTCATGACAATGTAGCAAATAATCATCAAATGTAATTCAAATTTAATCAAATAGAAATTTCATCATTGTTTTAATTATAATTAACATAAACCTCTAGTTTTATTGATTTTTGTTGAGCAATCAAAATGTTGTATCGACCACCATCATGATTTATTATTGACAATTTAAAATTTGTAATATTCATAATTCTATTTTTTAACATACATATGAACTTAGAAAGTTAAAATTATTATTAATTCTTCTTTAAGGGTTTCAATTTCACACCAAGTTATTATAGATGTTGGACTTAAATACTTCTTTACTTGTGTATTGTTTTCCTAATCACAAAAAAATTAATGTACTCAAGATTATATATCACAATTTTGGATTTTCTTGTCATTCATTTCATCTTTGGGTTGCTTACGAATCTCATCACACATTTTTATTCAAATAAAATGTAATGTCATAGCCACTGATATTATAAAAAATTTTGTGTAATTGTTGCGATTTCAAGTTGGTATGAATATAATAAGATGGTAAATTTTTAATTTAACTTAAAATAATAATAATTTTAGCTCAGCTAACATCACTTTTTGTCCACAAAGCAAATTTAACCATGGATTTACACATGATAATTTATTTGCAGAATTTGTTGCTTGCAAGAATACTTTTGAATGTGAATTTAATCATAATTTAAAACTTTTTGCACATATTCATTTGATGCACTATTATCCAACATTGGTCAATATATTTTTATTGATCAGGTTAGAATTCTATGAAAGTATTTTTGACCTGTATGGAGCAATTTATTTCATTTATTACACTAAAAATTATTATATTATATGATTAATTGTGATCATAGATAATATTATGCATTTGATGAGTAATAAATTTGATATTGCTCCAGATCTGTGTAAGATGCAAAATATATGTGAATCTAATGTGTATGAATGAAATTTTTTGATGTGAATTATTTGAAACATGAAGAGTAATAAAGATTAAACTCTTTGGTTTGATTGTTTAATACCAATGTCAAGTCTTTGTTAGAATATATCAATGTTAAATATGAACAAATCTGAAAAAGAAAAAATTCATAATTATATATATGTTTCCAGTTAAAGAAAAATTCTTCAATTTAAAAAAATTGTTTAGCTTAAGCAATTTTTGGAATTAAGTAAATAATTGGGAAAAATATATGAAAGTTAACTATTTTGTTGAACAACTCATCACTGAAATGAAATTGAAGCAAGATTGTACAAGATTTAATCAAATTGTGATGGTTGATATGCTTATCATCCTGAATAGTGACTAAGTAAGATAAGCATATCAACATAGAATGTTATTATGGTTATGGTTTTTGATTAGGAGATTGAACTAATCAAAATTGATTTGAAATTCACTCGAGATGATACATTGATCAAAATTATTCATTTTAAAACTCTAAGTAGACATTGTAATATTATGTAAGTATTACATGAAGAACACAACTAGATTTAGTAACAAATATTTTTAGAATTCTGTGTATGATTTCACTTTCTTTTACTTCAAGTTTGACTTCATTACAATGAGCTCTAGTTTACAAAGCTCCACTGTTAGATGTTCTTCTACAAGTTTTTTGCAATATAATCATTTTGATTATATATTTCACAAATTTCTCGATATTATTAAAAGTAAGATGGGTAGAAATTAACTCATATCTTATCAACTCAAATTATTGTTACTATAATTATTTTGGCTATGATCAACTTGATACTATATAAGAGACTCATATCTTAGATTTGTCAATATATCCCTTCTATGTTTTGGTGTAAGTAGACTTAGCATAGGTGAACCACATACAGGTGATAACTGCGTGTATCCGAATGTTTGTATGCTTGCATCTCAACAGTCAACACTGAAAGAGTATTATAAACTATTTTTGCAAAAAATTATGAACATATCACAAGTTATGCCACCAATTTTTCATTGAAATATTATTAACTTTTCAAGTATAGTGATATGTTTTGAAGTTCTAAAAAATATACACTTGAAAAATTTTATTATGTCATTTTGAAAAGCCAACTAGTTTGATGAGGAGGAAAAAATAATAACACACTTTTTGAGTCAAATGATATAAAAAATTCATATTTCAGCATTCAAAATTAGGGACTCATATCTTGAAATTACTTATAATCTACGAATAATATATTTATAAAATTATTATTTTAATATCTATTTACACTTAATCTACCCCTACTAATTCTTAATCAATGAATAGTCACATCATGAAAATAAAATTATAGATCTAGAGAGTATAATTGCTTCAAAGGTTAAAATACAATGGAATACTAGAGTCACACAAGTTAGGGTAGAAGTATAACTTTGATGAATACTTTTCGAGATGTAGTTAGTAGGTTTAAATGTTTAACATTTCCAACTTAAAGCTTCAATTCATGTTTATGGTGGTGGTTTGTTGCTTAGATCGTTAATAATATTATATCTTTTGATATCGAGTTTGGATATGAGAAACATAACAAATATCTACCCTCGAGCTGCAAACATGTAGTATGATCAAATATTTGTGATGCTGACAGGTTTCATAGCCATTTGTAAAATTAATTTTGTTTGTCTTGAAAAGTTTACTGACGCAAGTTGTATATCGCTTGGAGGAAGTCACCATTACGAAACGTAGTATATGCGATTTCATGTTGTGTAAGAGGTTACTCTATCATTACAAACGAACATATTAGTTAATACACGTGAGTAAGTGTATTGTTATCTATAATGTATTTGGGGTTAAACGGTTATTTTATGACATTCTATTCCGTTATTTATGGAAAGCATAATATTAATTGTTTTAAAATGTTGTTTATATAATTTATTATGGTTTGATATTGATTACATCTGTTCATTGTGAATTTGTATTTTGCAAAAGTTTTTTTTTGCGGATTTTTTATTTAACAGTATTGTTTTCTTCGCGTTTTTTACCTTTTTCTTTTCATCATGATTTTTCTAATTTAATAACAATGATTTTATAACAGATAATATTGATTTTAAATTTTATTTTTTCATATTGTCGATACGGTTCACATATGTATATTTTACATCAATTTTCATCTTCTTTCACTTGACTACTGTTCGTTTTTCAGAGGTCGATTTCTTGTTACAAGTGTTGCGCAGCGCATTATATTTTCACTTCTTCTACACACAAACACATTCATAACGACAATACAAATTCTATCCACAGGGCAACAGATCAATATTTTCCAACATAGGCGATTGAGTTTCCACAAAGAAAAACGCAAAGATGTTAGCAAGGATCAAGAAGTGAATCCACTCTCAAGCTGAGACACATCGAAGACCATAGTGTCGAATGAGCGAACAATGAAACCGATTCAATGCAATAAAATTTTTGGGCACTTCGTCATACCAACAGCGAGAGTTTACAAGATGTCACCGAATTAATCACAGATACACAGCACCAGTGTACAACGTGAACTACTGCTACCTACTTTACATTAGAGAAATGGTAAATTGATTCTCATTGAAGGAAAGTTCAAAGATCCCGCAGTGGGATTGATCTTTTCCTCATCTATAGGTCGAGACCGCTGTTGTCGTCACCCTCTGGGAGTCCGGAAGCGTAGACAAAGTACAGAGACCAGACCAAGGCAGTGACTCCGATCAAGATCCATCCGAGCTTAGGGTTGCTCAATCCCAAACCCAAACCAGTTCCCTCAGTGGACAGTCTCTCGTCGACCAAAGCGAACGCAGCTCCGGGGTTAGCGGCAGCGAAGGCAGCGAAAGATGCAGCGGAGGCAGCGATCTTGGCGCTGTGTACCTCCTCCTTCTTCTCAGCAGAGCAGACCAATCGTGACATCCTCAAAGCTGGCAGCCCTGCAGTTGACATGGAAACTCCCCTGTTACTAACATCCTCCACTCAATCCTTTCCAAGGATCATTGGCCTTCTCTCTCCACTCTCACAGCTCGTCAATAATACATGGACACGCCAATTCTTGCCGCTGCTGGGAGAGAAGATTACATTCACACGCTGATGAACTAAGAAACCAGCTGCTAAAGCATAGTCCTCCGCGATTCGAAATCAACAGCATTTCTACTACTCGAAGCACGCTGCAGCTCTCCGTACGCTCCGTTTAATTCTTGGACTACCATTCCCAGCACCAAGAAAGCTGTGGGCACGTCGCGGCCCGGGCATGGCCAAAATTCGTCATTGCGATCTCATTCTACGAATTTTGGATACGTCGGATACGTTCAAGCAAAGCACAGACAGAAATCGAAGACGAACTGAAACGTACCATTGACGGGCGCAGCGACGCGGCTGGACGAGGCGACGAGGCTCTTTTGCACGAGGCAGTTGGCCACGGTGAGGCATGAGGCAGACGCAGCGACGGCGGCCATGGTGAAAGTCGACGAAATTCGGGATCGGACTGCGAAACGGATTGAGTCTGCAGGTGCTGCTGGAGACGGAAGGAATGCTCACAAATCGGAGGTAGAGATCGAGATTGAATTGAAGAAGGGGACAGCAGCGAGAGCGAGACAACGGCAGCGGACAGGGCGCGCGCGAGGCCAGCGGAGGGCCTGGCCCGAGACGATGGGATAGGGTGCAATCTTCCAGGGCCCTATCAGAGGCTGCATTTTTGACACGTGGCGGAACCTCACCGGTCGCCTCGCGGAGGCGAAGCGAAGGCCCGAGGGGCTTGCACTCTATCTGCCAGACCGGAGGCTGGACCAATCTTGGTCCAAAAGCGCATATCTTTCAACCCACACGAGCCCCACCGTCTCATCCACTTCCGCCTCTGCCTGCCTTCCTTCCTTCCTTCCCTTTTCCTTCCATTCGCATTTCTTTCCATTCCATTCCGCATCTGCTCCTTGTTCTACTCCACGTCATCAATTCCACGGTGGACAATTTTATTCCACGTTGGAAAATTTTTCCACGTGGCTTGATGGATGGCATTCTCGGTGGGAGAACTCGGCCGCAACCCGAGTCGATGTTTTCTTCGAACTTACGAAGTGATTTATGCTCGGGTCAGTCTTCCAACATGTCATGCGGTACGGCAGTAATCATCAATTTGAGTGGTGATGTCAATGTTGATAGATATGAATGAGCGCGTGTGCTTATTCGTGAGAAAAACAATGTAGAAAAGTTGGAGAATAAACTTTCATTTGATCTGGAGTTCCATATAATCATTAATCAGGCGACAACAACACAAACCAGGAATTGCAATATGTCAAAATGAATCGAAGAGCACCCATTTACATTGAGGGAGACATTAAGCATTATAAGGAATGCTCCTGCTATCACGTGAACAATTCCTTAAAAAATGTTTCATAGGAGTATTGCTTCGCCAGGAGCATTCTCTGAGATGATTTGCTCGGAGCGTAATTATTCATGAAAGTAAAGAATGTGAAATTCACAAAAGTTGTGGAGAGTTCCACGAATGAAACGAAATGGTGTTCTTGTATCTGTTTATTGGTCAACGAGCTAAAAATTTGACGTGAGGGTGAAGTCGAGGATCGGATCTTCAGTTCTTCCACTTGACGAAGCAATTCAAGCTGCCACCTTTCCGGTGAGGTCGTGTACCACACACAGCCCATGGTACCAAAAATGCCATGGACATGATCGTGACTGAACGGCGTCCTCACATGAAAGATCACAACTCGGACAACAAGATGAACACCGCTTCCGATGGAGATCTTTGTCAAGCCTTATCGTGGCATGCACAACTACGCGTGCCCAAACGGTGGCGTTTGCACAAAGATTATCCCTTTGGAGAAGCCATCGACAGTTTTTCACCAGAAACGATTCTCGCCGCTTCCCGTGAAATTGAAACCCTGGTCATCAAACTGAGCTGGGGATGGAAACGCTTTTTCCCCGCCTACACACTCCCATGGAAAGATCGAATGAAGTTTATCCGCAAAACGATCCGGTGCATTAAAGATCCGCGTAAGAGAATCAGAATGTAATTCGAATACATGGAAGTCCCTACATGATATACAAGAAATAGGAGGTCTCGTTATAGTATATTATTTTTTGCTCATATATATTGTTTTCCACGGCTTAAAAGTATGTATGTTCCTACAATATAATGTGATTGAAAACAGCCTGAAACGGTCTTCGCAAGAAGTGGAGCCAAACTTACTCGAGCGGCAAGAGAGGCCCCGAAAATGCATATTGCGAGTACAAGTGGGTTGCCTAAATTTGGAATCCTTACACTAGAAAGAGAGAGTGGTTTGGGACATATAGGTTCAAGGAGTAGACTCTATCTAATTACAAACACAGGAATTTCGAGTTCTCCATCACTTGGGTTAGAAAACTCTAAAGCCTTCGAGACTCGAATCCGAGACTGAGTAACTTGACTTCGGGTTTGAATTCAAGTTACTACTTTGTTCCATTCGCGTCACTCTTTTTCATCCCTGGTCGTTAAATAATTGAAGTTTTAGTGGATTTTTACTCTGTACTTTTTATATTGAAATTGGTTAATTTTGTTCTCTTACTCTTATTTTTTACTCTTATGAACTCTCCTGAACAACTACAAGTGGAGAACGATGACTGGAATTGTATTCCCACATTAACATCACATGAAGACGATTTATGTGACCCTGACAAACCTTTAGCTCTCCCTGAGCACTGATACTTTTTTGGTTTTGACGCATTTGTTAAAAATTTTGAAAGTTGCATTGATGCTGATCTAACCAGAGCCAAGGTAGGCTGTCATACTCTAAGTCACATTTGTGCCAAATTTGTTCTTGTGTAGAGAAACAATTTCTAGGCTAGAACAAGGATGGGGTCACAAAATCGCATATGCACAAATTACATCTCTCAGAAAAATTTATTTTTGTACTTAATATAATATATTGAGGTAACAGATTGAGATTTTTTATTTTAGGAAAATCTGGAAGTTTCAACAACTGTAAATAAGTTTATCTTTGTGATCACTTTCTGAAAATTTAAATGTTTTTCCAAAAATCAATTGAAAGATAAGATTTTAGAGTTTTTTTATTATTTTAAATAAAATAATATAGTATATTTCATTTTCCAAAATTTAATATTATTTTACTTAGATTAAAATTTAAAGTGAAGCATGTCAATAACACCATCTTTGAGTATCTCTTCGCCCCAGCCGTCCTCCTCTTCCTCAAGCTGTTGGATGATCGAATCCAAACTGTTCTCCTTGCCTTCAACTAGTATTCCGCAGATGCACCACGAACTCCTTGGCAAACTTTTGCAATGGTCAAGGGTTACCTAGTTGGTGTACCAGGTAATTACTGAGTAACCAGGTAATCTATTTTGCTTTACCTTTACTTTGCTCATTACCTAAACTATAGTGTAATTTTTACATATTACCCCTACATTTTACCTTTTTATCGAGTAGCAGCAAAAGGTTACCCTACCCTGCCAAGGCCTATTCACAGTAATCATTGAGTCCACATGTATATTTAATTTTAAAGTTTGAATTAATTTTTTTTAATTTTTAGAGTTATAACTGATTAAAATTTTATTTGATTAACAATCAATTTTTGATCACTTAATTATAAATTAATATTTTATTATTTAAGTTGATGTCAAATAAATTTTAAAATTTTAATCTTATGTATTTGGTTTTGCAGTTAAATGTTTTAGTTGATATTTAAAAATTTATTGCAAATTTATATGCACACCATTCATCTTTACATTTTAAAACGGTTATTATAGTCTAAAAATAAATTAAAAAAATCTTATTATTTTTGTATTAATTTGTTCCTTTATCAATGAAATGATATATATATTTTTTTACAATTACTCTGTATGTTTAATTTGTAAGTTTATAAGTTGTGTTAGATACTTTCAAAATTTTTTATTTTAGACTTTTTTTGCAAAAAAAATGATCCAAAAAATCATATAAAAAATAAAATTTAAATGAATCAAATCAAGTAGATATTTGAAATCAAAATTTTTTGATTGGAATTCTTGTAATTTTGCAATAATCTACAGTTAATAGAATCATATTTGAA
Organism: Marchantia polymorpha subsp. ruderalis; assembly: GCA_037833965.1. Taxonomy (NCBI): domain Eukaryota; kingdom Viridiplantae; phylum Streptophyta; class Marchantiopsida; order Marchantiales; family Marchantiaceae; genus Marchantia; species Marchantia polymorpha. The sequence goes on from AP031355.1 coordinate 18,353,872, forward strand.
TACGTAATTTGATTAGCGTAATATTGGATGATTTAAATAGATTTCTTTAAATATTTTGTCAAAAAACTAGTGAGTCAATTACTGAAATTTAATAGAGTTGAATCATCTTTCTATTTTATGAATTTTTTATTTTTATTTTACCTTAGAATTGTTGAGGTTAACTCTAGTTCAGGAGTAAACTCCGGTCCTAATTATTTATAGCTCGTACTATAGTTCGTACGGTCGTTAAGGATAAAGACCTTGGGCTTCACCTTGTACAAAACTTGGAGTAAAGATTTTTCAAGTTCTGGTGTATGTAGCCCTCTTTCCCGAGGGTGAACCACGTTATTTTGGTGTTCTTGTATTTCTCAAGTTTTAACGTGACAAATGGTATCAGAGGAGAGTCTTTGATTCAAAAATTTTGAAAATTTTATTTTTATTTTTATTTTATTAACGTTTATTTTGTATGCTATGGTTTATAAATAAAATATATTTTTCAAAATTTTTAAATCATCTTACTATTTTGATGCTATGATCTTTGTCACAATAATTTACAAAAGATACTTAATAAGCTTATAGAATAAAAATTTATTTTTTGCCACTTATATTCAATGCCAGATTTTTTAAATTTATACCAAATCATATGTATAATCGTGCAATTTATGTCATAATTTGATTAAAAAAAACATCAGTTTAAAAGAGTTTCAATCATGTTTGAAATTGTTTTATATAAAAATATTGCTTAAGTGCTTATATCAACAAGTAAAAATATTCTACCTTAATTTTTGGCATGTGTATAATTTTTTTTCACATATTTCTTCCATATTTTTTATTTTTAACTAGAAAATTGGCTCTTAATAAAATTTTTAAATTTTTTTAAAAATTAATTTTTTTCATTTTTTAAACTTTATTTTTTTCATGTGAATTACTTTTGAAAAATTTAATGCTAACTTTCTTGATCTTTTTTCCTATTATTTTATTTTGTAAAAATAATTTTTTCATCTAATTTTTTTTGAGTATGTTCAATACACACAAATATATAAAACTTATTATTGCTCAAGCAATGTAAATTTGTTTAAAAACTAAATTAAATTCAATACAAAAAAATATTTGTGTTTGATTCAACACTACAATACAATTTTTCTGCATTGTCATGTTTTTGAAATATAAATGTGCTTAAGAAATCAACATTCAACCTTGTCAATTGAATTAAATCTCAAATATTTATGAAATTTTGTGTAATGTTTTTATAAGTACATATGAAACAAAATTTAATACAATGTAACTTAAAATAATTATCAATTCAAACAAAATCTAATTTTTGTTTATCAAATGATGAATGCTAGTCCAAAATTAAAAAATGAAACAATTCATTTTAAAAATATCTAAAATGCTTGTTTATCAAACAAACATTATAAAAAAAATAAATTTTGATGTTATATATACTTATCTCATTGCTATCCACCCTATAAATTGATGAAAGCTAAAGACAATAAACTATTTTTTCAGTATATGAAAAAATGACATGCAAATAAATATTCAATAGATGTTAAAAATAAATTGATTAAAAATTAAATTAAACATTTAATCATGCTTTTGAATCAGTTTTTGGATAGATTTTGTCTTTAGAAAATCAAAATACAATAAATTTAAATATATTATGCATCATATATAATAAATGTCATAAATTAAATATATTCAAAAAAAATAAAATTGTAATAGAAATAAATTGATATGTTTTCACATTTTTTTTAAAATACATTATTTTTTTATATTTTTTTTCATAATTATTTTTTTTTCAAAAAATAAAAATAAAATATTTTTTATATTTCTAAAATTTTTACTAATAAGATTTTATATTTTTTAAAAATAAAAATCTAAATTTTTAAATTTTTTTTGGAATTTTTTTTTAAAAATAAAAGGTAAAATTTATGTTTTTATAATTCTAATACTGTAAGTATTCACATTTTAATTTTTTTTCAATATAATTTTTTAATTTTTTTCTAAGAAAAAAAAATTTTGTTCAAAAATGTCAGAAATTTTTTTTCAATAGTAATAATAAATATTTTATATTTTAATAAATGAAATATTTTATATTATTGCTTTCCGATTTTTTTAATTAATTAAAATAAATTAAGATTCAATTCATTTTTTTTATATATTTTTGGTATCATTTTTTAATTCAAGTTTTTAACATTCAATATTTAAAAATAATGAAGCCTCATTTATAAAAAAAAATTTCAATATCATATTTTTTTTCTTATTTTTAATATATTTTTTGAATATATATATTAATTTTGGAATATTTAATTTATTTTAAAAAGATCTAAAATTGTATGAATCTAAAATCGTTGTAGGTGGATGTTTACGTTTGAAGTAGGTACGCGATTTTGAACAAGTTTTGAACTACAGTCATGTAATCAATGCTAATCGACGTTGTTGGATCATTCAGTCTTGAAGAGTACAAGAAAAATAAAGAATTGAGAAATACATTAAATATTGATATGTTTTCATAATTTTTCTAAGAAAATTAGTAAATTTTTTTATTTGTTAGTTTTTATAATAAAAATTACGTATTTTTCAAAAATAAAATAAAATTGGTATATTTTAAAAATATTTAGTAATAGATTTTTATAATAAAAATAATTATTAATATATTTATTTATTAATAAAAATATTTTTTTTAAAAAAATATATTTATTTTTTTTAAGTTCTAAAATTTTTAGTAATGATTTTTTTAATTTTTTAAATAAAAAAAGTTTCATGTATTTTTAATTAAAAACATATTTTGTTAAAAATTAACACAATTAAATTTTTCAATGCTAAAAATTATTTATTTTTATATTTTTACATAAGTACACATTATATTATATATTTTTGTAAGCCCGCTATTTTAGATTGAATAAAATCAATCATGATTCAATATTTTTATTGATATATTTTTTTTAAAAAATTTTACATTCAATAATTAAAAAATAATGAAACCCAATTTATTAAAAGAAAATATTCTTTAATTTTAATTTTCTTTTAATTATATTTAATATATTTTTGATGCATCTTTTCATGTATTTTTGCTATTTAGAATCTTCTTACTCTTCATACAATATTATATATTTTTGTGTTTTAATTTTAAAAATTCAATAATTTTGAATGAATTAATTTCTTTAGAAATAATATGCAATTTTTCCATTTAAAATACATTCATTGGTGACAAATATTATTTAAATTAGTTGTTTTTTGCATTCTCTAATTGAATTAAAAATGTCTTTTATTATTGTTTTTGATGTACTTTGCAACTATTAGACAATGCTAGCATTGGAGAACAGTTAAGCGTCAAATTTTGAGTTCTTCAAAAAGTTTTTTAATGCAAAGTTAAAATGATTCATTGTGATAATAATATAGCAAATTAAAAATGACTATAAGGGATTGATTTAAATTGATTCAAAATGATGATAATCTTATCATCATATGTACTAAATGATACAAGTGATGATAGAATACAGTCACAATGTACTTTCAAATAGTGGTAAAGTGTAAATAATAAAAATACAATGTCAATCTTATAATCGAAATTAGAATTTGTTTACAAGAAAATGAAAATAATTAATATAATATTTGTCAAATAGATATGATTTCAGCTTTTTTTTTTTAGTTCTGAACATTTTTCGTCCAAAGAGCATTCAAAATAATTATTCCACCGAGAATTTCAGAATCAACAGATTCTGTCAATAGTTCTTGAATTGCTTCCAATCAAATTTTTAAATTTCTTTTAGATTAAATGATTTGACAATTTTTCAAATCTAAAGCAGTCAAATTGCCATTTGAAGTACTTCCGGTTGATTAGTAACTTTACCAATCAACTCTTGCGCAGTCGCTTCCATGACTTCACATGCTTCAACTTGCAGTTGATATTGACGTAGATTACATAAATAGCTTTTTTCTTATATAACTTGTCATATAATAAAACACTTGTAAAATATAAAAATATGTTATACAGCTAATTATCGTCTTATTTATACTATTTAAGTAACCATAATCCTAAATTCCACAAGAATTGCTCCTGACGTTGCAAATGGTCAATCGAGATAGCTACTAGCGCAAGCTTTTGCCTTGCAGCAAACGCATACATTTTTGCTTCCAGAACATCATCAAATTATGTACGCCATAGATGATAAATTGCATCCATACACTGCCGACAGATGCGTTCGTAGATCCTATGTGATCCGTTAGCTCTTCGGTCCAAAGATCGCATCAGTTCCTCTACATCTGGTTGTTGTATTTCACAACCAGGTAGTTCAAGCTTATCCTGGTTGACCTCTCAAAAGACACGGCAACCAATTTGGTATCGAAATTACTTCTCCAATTTGGTACCGAATAAACTAGCATTCTTCTCCTCTTCACGATCTCACTTAGAGCTCTTTGCTTGCGTCGGATAAACTCAAGATTTTCACACACACACACATTCTTGTTCCAAGATATAAATCACCTCATCTAGCTCCTTTGATGGGACAACTTTCAGAATTCTTGGTATCCATCTCGAGAACCGCCGTGGACGAGAGGACTATTGTTCAACGCTTGCTTTACTGAAGCATTTCACTCATAAGCAATTTAACATAATCTAAACTGCGTCTAAACATACATATGTACTAAGACAGATTAGATGTAAACCACACGTTCATGATGATGAGTCCACAATTGGAGATCCAATTCTTGCACGTACTAATCAAATTTCTCTTTTCAATTGATCGTCGTCTTTCTTGTTACAAGAGCTTCGGCCACGCGCAACTTATGCAATATCACATGGGTTGTTTGCTTGTAATATATATTTGGTCCACAAAGAGGATCGAGAATCATATCAATTTTTATTCAAATTTTGTCTGCTTCCCTCGCGGATAGAATTACTTGATCCGATTATATGCAAACAGCGTGTGGGCATGTAGAAGAGCAAAAAAGAATAGTGGAGCTCGCTATGCAAGTACTAGAAGAATACAAGGCATTTTGTGCCAGTCCTGACACAACAGTTTACAACCTCGCTATACAAGTACGAAACGAGCGAAAAAGACCGGCGGAGCTAAAATAACGAGCTCCGCCGTTCTTTTCCGCCAAGTGAGGCATTTATTCCAATTGTGACACAAATGTTGACAGGCTCGTGACAGAGAAGGGTACCTGATTCTAACTTTGAACGTACTGAGAGAGAGGTGGACGTTAAATAGGCACATTGTTTGACTTCCATGTTTACGAAACCCTTCTACTAACTGGACATTCGTTGTAACATTGAGGAGTTGTAGCAGCTAATCCAAATGTGGAAGTATACAGAGACTTTCAGCGAGACCGAAGAGAAAGTTTAGACCCGTGGGTTACGACTTATGGATGTCATGTACGATTTTCACGCTTATTTCCACGTTCTCCGGGATCGCAAGAGATGTGGGCCTAATTTGATGCATTCGCCACAAGCGAGGATTGCCCATCGGTCACTCATGTAACGTAAACGACGATGTGAGGGTGGACAAAAAGTTTGAACCCAGATAATATCACAGTACTGTCCAGAGCAGTATTGGATATTACGCCGTTTATCGAAGCATACTCACATTGCATTTCTGCCATTTTTTGTCAAGATCACAGGATGGTACAGCAGATGTCTCGACAGCTGTGAACATGTTTACCCATCACCTTCAATTTCGCATTACGCAGTGTGAATATGCGGAAACTATTCGAAAGGTGAGTTGCAGTGAGTATGGGGCGAACTTGTTCTATGCTCTCCGTACAAACTTTTTACATTTTCTTCGAACAAAACATCATGGAGGACTCGTCTTTCTGTTCTGTACACGTAAGCTTCGAACCGGCTTCATGTGTTTGCTGTTCGCGGTTCAGTCGGACATTAAGCATTGTTTCCCTCGGATAAAGCTCTGTCAAGCAGAGTTTCATGATCGAGAGTCCAAACCGGACGTCTGAATATGCTGATAAATATCCGTATCGAGTGCTGATAGATAACTTCTCGTTCAGAGCTGGATTGGTAATTGGACTCTTTATATTAACGAGCTTGGATTATCTCAGATTCACTGGCAGACATGAGTCAGAGAAGCGAATAGTACGTGAGTGACGAAGAATCAAGACCAGCCATTCCTTTCGACAACTTAAACGCGATGTCCTAGAATTCATGACACTGAGACGACACCCGGAAGTCTTAAGATATACAAGCCCATGATGGCGTGATCCCTCATTACGCCATCAAACGCTGGCCCCATGGACCGCAAAGTCAAAATGCAGCAAAATCAAACCACTCACCGCACACCGCACCGACATGTACACAGAACGATCTTCTTCAAATCACAGAATTCTGAGCTCGAGAACGTGGGCCGTCTGAGCAGCGTTAGTACTCCACAGGATCTTTTTCTCAGGTTTGTACATGTTACATCACAAGCGCAATCTATAACTACCTAAAGCCTCGCGGTGGTGAAACCAGTTTCGGTGACACCGATATTCCTTAAGTGTTGCAGGTTCTCTCTTCTCATCTCTTCTCGCACAGCTGCCAATTTTCAACTGCATGGGTGAGACCGAACAAAACTACTCGATATATATTACATGGTGGTATCCTTTCCCGGAGTCGTCCTTCTGTCGATGGAAAGCGATGTAGAAAACGCAGGACTGCGGGCCGGGGCTGACGACACTAGCCCGACACGAGACTGCGCAGGGAGTCAGCGTGAGCGAAGGAGATCTCGGAGAAAGGACGAGGCTGCTCCGAGGAGCGGCGCTGGAACTCGCTGGAGCGGCGCTGAATTTCGGTGGAGCGGCGCAGGATCTCGGAGGAGCGGCGAGTGAGCTCGTTGGAGCGGCGCGAGAGCTCGTGCGAGAGGCGAGCGGGCGAGCTCATGTCGTTGGAGCGGCGGGCGGGCGAGGCGCCGCGGCGCCGCAGCACGTTCTCAACGGTCTCGGGCTGGACAACGGCCTTGGACGGGCCGGCGTCGAGCTCGCGCACCGTGTGGATGGTGGAGAAGGAGAGCGTGTGCTCGAGGCTCTTGACCTTGCGCGGATTGAAAGGCTTGGTCTTGATGAATTCCATGGGGTCGATGTTGAGCTCGTCGCGGTAGTTGCGCCCGGAGAGCGAGATGCTGCGGCGAGCCTCGTCGTCCAGGCCGTCCATCAGCTCGCCCATGTCGATGATGGAGGCGGGCGGCGACGGCGGCGCCTCGAGCACCATCTTCTCCTTGGCCTTGATGGAGGGCGACATGAATCTCGGGGTTTTCGGCGACGCGGCGGATGCTTGCGGCTTGAGCTTCGACAGAATTTGGTCCACTTCGGACCACGGCTTGGGCACCATGACGGCCGGCTGATCCAGGCTCTTCAGCTTCTCGTACATCTCGTGCGCGGGGTCTGCGATTCCTGCGCCCCAGCCGCCGGGCCCCTTGCGCGGTCGCTCCAGGTCCTCGACGATCTCCCGCGGCAGCTCGATCTGCAAGTAGCTCGTCGACGTCAGCGCCACCACGTGCTCGTTCGCCTTGGCCTTGGCCTTGGCGATCGCCGCAGCCTTCCGCTTCTTCTTCCCCATGACGTTCCCCATCTTCTGATCCCTGCTCTCGCCCTCCCCGACAATTCTCAATTTTCCTCGGCCCTCTGCCTGCCTTCTACGTGCCCGATCCTCCCTCCTGCATCTCCCGTCCCCTAATTCGAATCTCGCCGCTCCGATCACTCAGCTCCGAAATCGCCCGCCCGCGCGCTGGTTCGTGCGTGCAGAAAGAACCCAAAGAACCCAAGAACCAACTCCTCCGTCGACACTGCAGCTCGAGCACCCAATCGCCTGACCACCACCACCGCTGCAAGCGAGCAATCAATCCACCGATGACAGCACTAGATTCGCACCAGCATGTCCCTCCAGAAGAGTGAGTCTGATCCGCAACGAGCCCGAGTGCGAATGCCCGAAGACAGCCGGCGACTTCGTGCCGATGCCACAGAATAAGTTGTCTAAGAGAGAGAGAGAGAGAGAGGATCCGCGAGATCAAGATCCGAAAGGGGAAGAGCAGTGGGGGGCGGGATCAGGAGGCCGTTTGTAGGCGAATTGCGCGAAACGAGGGGGAGCGGTCAAAGAGTCAGCGCCAACGTCAACACGGGGAGCCGCCCGAAGGACGTCGTCGGAGCGGCGCGATCGAGAGGAGGGAGGGAGCGAGGGAGGGACGTAGGAGAGGACACTTGTGGCTGTGGAGTCTGTGGCCGCGAAGAGCAGCCAGCAGCAGCAACCATCGCGAGCGAGAGGGGCGAGGGGCGAGGGCCATCCACATCTCCATGATCCATCTCGCGAGCTCGTCATGGCGATGGCGATGGCTGGCGATGAATCGGAATGAATGAACGTTCGCAATCTATCTGCCCGGCTTTCGCTGTGGGTCCTGAGACTTTCCAGCCGCCGCAGGCTCGACTCGACGACGGTGGGTCCCGTCGCATTCTCCGCGCCGCTGCTAGAGGACATTACTCTCGCGTTCTGTATTATTCGCGCAAAAGCAGCACGCGCGCTGTGTCGCCGAATTGCGAACGCTCGAGGCCTTGGCTATTCTTCCCTCCCTCTCCTCTATCGTGGGGTCCACGGTCCGCCCTCAAACCCCGGTCGTACTGGATAAGCCCTTTTCATCATCGTGCCCTCGAGTCCACCGGAATATGCACCGCTGTTATGCAGCCTCTCAGAAAGTCGTCCCGTATAGTATGCGTATTCGTACGTCCTCCACGTGCTATACTATACACTATATTCTCTCCCTGGTAACCCTTAATGCGCAGTAATACAACGTTACAAACTTTGCCATTAAACCTGCCCGCCTGTTCCAGTTCCCAACGTTTCTCTCCTCTCCGAGAATCTCACCGGACATAAAGAGTCAAGACTGAAGCTCCTAGTAGGTCAAATTCCATTCTGAATTTTGGAGAAGGTAGAAAAACAAAAGAAAATTAGTATTCGTTTACAGCTATTTAGAAAAAATCTGCTGACTTCAAAGTGATGAGGTGGTAAATATCATCAACCAAAAAATGTTTGAAAATCTCAGGACTTCTGATAAGGATCTGGTAAGAAAAAGAGCTTTCTACACGGGAAAAATCTGTGGACCATGAAATCAACACATGTTTTCTTACACAGGTTATGGTTGCAATCATAATCGTCCCCTTTGGCATGAATCGAGGACCCTACTATATCACTCGGTTCTCACTATCGTCCAAGGCAATGGTCTAGCTGGGCCTTGCGCTACTGGGGTTGCTCGAGGCTGTAATTATACCGGTAGCTCGTGACGCGTCCAGGAAAGAGAGGAAAGCTGGAAGCCGGCTCCGCAGCGTACCCTTCTGCACTGCATTCAGCGCGGATGGTGTAGATTCGGATGCGCGTTCTCGTATGCATGCAAACAGGAAGACGGGAGTCACAGGATACAGAACAGTAGACAACAATCCTGCGCAGTTCGCAATTTCCCGAGCGCGAAGGACGATGCAATTATTGACCGCGTATGTTGCTGAGCCCTTTCTGCGCAGGCTCTCGAGTGGCGTATCTCTTCGACCACATAGAAGAGTAGATCCGTCGACGGTAAATCGGAGTCAGAGGAGTGGATTCACGTCGACGTTGTCCTTTTGCCTCGAGAAGCTGTCGTCGAATGCTGAGCAAATGATGCCCGGATTCCCGAAGGAAAAACGCCACCAAATCAAATGCTGAGAGCTCGTGTGTACTCGAGCCGATAATAATGGTGTGCCAGAGGTGGAACCAATGGGAGCGCCGGGACGATGGATCTTCGAGGATCATGCGCGAGACATGCTGCTTGACTTCTGCAAACCTGTTAATGCGCTGGATAGGCATCCCTTTCTAATCTATTTTCGTTAATATAACAGATGAGCCAGCTGCACCTTCTCCACAGTGCCCGCTTCTTCTTCGAGCCGTTCATTTCTGTCGGTCAGTCGGGCGGCTTATTCTCAGCATCTGCTTCCGACGATGACCATTACGGATGAGATAAAATCGACATCTGTCATGAACTTTCGCATCTCCTCGGAAGTTCGTTCTTCTCCTGCTCCATAAATCATGTCGAAGGTTCCAACAGAATGTTAGAACGACATCATCCATCTCTTAAATGAAGTATTCTATCCACAGTTTCGCACTATGAGATGCCATACCAATGCTCGATAATTCTGCATTTTCAGACCAAGGTTCTCTCCCACAGACTCCTCTGTGTACAGGAACTCGCATGCTATGACGAAGTCAACCTTCTTGCCTTCCATTGTTGGCATGGACGACAGTCGATCGGTCATGATGTTGTTTTAAAATTACAGCATGCGCCAAATCTCATCCGACTGGGTTCCAACCGGATTGAGGTGAAACATACCTGAGAATTTCCCGGAATGAGATCTGCATATCAAGTACACTTTGGTACTAGCAACTATGAATTATTTTGATCACTTAAGTATTATAATTATACTCATAATATCTAATGTTATGATAATGTGAATGCTTGATTTTTTTATTATAACAATATTTTTCACATATTGTAAGCAAAAAATATTGTGCGCTAATGCCCTGTCGAGACCACATTCCCAAGTTGACGATGAAAATTATACATAGAAAGCAAGTCGCTTTTGCTAGATCTTCTTGATGCATTACTCGGTCACTGTTAAGATTTTCTTGGGCAGCAGAGCTTATGGTTTGTTTATTGTAAGGTGGAGCATAGTAATTTTCAAGCAGTTATAGAATACTTTTATGCTTCAAGTCAGTTGGATCTGGATCTTTGAATCAATCTTCACAAAAAATGGTGTAATTATTTCCAAGTTAGAAGTAAGGCTCATCTCTTGTTAAGATTATCACCGTTTCGCAATGTAGAGGTTTGAATTTTCTTCAGCTTTAGTTTATTACAAAGTGATGAAGAATCTTTAAACGTGTTTTAATGAGGTTACTGCTTAACTAGACCAGACAAAAATGTTTACATATTTGGATTATTCCCAGCTGGTTTAGATCTTAACCTTTAGCGGACTAAAATCCATCCAACCCCATGCACTGAAATATCTCACAAATCTACAACCTTCCACACCAGCAATGACAACAGTTCCAAACCCATATCAATAAAGATTCATATATTTGTAGAGGACTAGCCCAAATAAAATTATACATTATAGTATATATAATTTTAAAATTATGAATATCAAAAGATGTAGAAACAACATGAAATTATCATATCAAAATAAAAAATTCTTTTATAACCCTAATTATAAATAGATATGGAAAAATTAAAATATAATGATTAGAATAAAATTCCTAATAATGTAATATGTTGTACTTATATAGTCTTGCACAATATTTCAATAAATCTTAATGGGAAATTTTTTAAATTTTTTTTAATTTAAAATTTAATTTACCTTTAATCAGTTAAACTTGTTAACTAACATTACAAACTCTAACCTATCATCTCTTTGACATAGTCCATAAATGATTCTATGTGTTAAACAAAAGAAGCATTATTATTACAAACCACAAGATTTCCTTTGACTTTTACAAAAATATGCTGTAAATATTTATATATCTCTATTAACACTCCAATTAAAATATATTTTTTCTAAAATAAATTATTGTTAAATCAAACTATCAAAGTTTAAACATGAATTAGATAAATAAATCAAATTTTCATTCTCATTTAATTTGAAGTCATGTTAGAGATTTTTGTGACTATGATTGTCAAATTTGAGTAGGACAAAAATTGTCATAAAAATTTGGTCAACATAATGATGTGTGCTCACATGGCTAATATGATAAAATGATGATATGTACCGTTTGATGATAGCTAAAGTGTAATTTATATCAAGAAAATATGAATCTTAATAGAACCTTAAACATCTTAAGTTGTAATAAGTAATATAAAGCTTACCCAAGATAAAGATAAGATTGATTTATGATTGGAATATCCATTTTTGTCAGCAATTCGTATGCTTGGTAGACTAAGAATTGATTGTGATAGTAAAGTCAACAATTCATGAGCTTGTTTAGTTTCAATTAAATGCCTTAGTTAGAATAAGTTGATAACAACACGTAAGGTACATGCGTGCTTGTTATATATATTTGTCATATCATCAATTCACAAGGAGAGAAATGAATGATGAGATTATGACATTATCTTCTTGCAATTGATAAAAATATCTACATAAGGGGAAAATGAATCATTCTAGATATTTTTTATTTTTAAAAGTTGTCTTTCATCTAAAAGTGAATTCATCATTTAATCACTTGTATTGAAATGATATAAAAGCTATTTTTTATTTTTCTTGGGTAAAATTAATCTCTAATGGAATAACAAAAAATTGATAGATTTTAAAACTTTATATTATATAAGGATTAGTAAAAATCATTGATTTGCATGTCAAGAGAGAAAATAATTAAAAAATATGTGGTTTTGTAAATATGAAAAATTTTGAAAAGAGTCTAACATCATATTATTCAGTCTTCATTTTATTTAGCATTCATTTCTGTTTCATAAAAATAACATTTTTGGATGTACAATGTGCTTGTCAAAATGAAGATATTATGATTGGAGTAATTAAATTGATGACGCTATTGATATTTCTAAGTGTCAAAAACGTATGAAATGATACAATATCATTTATAGAATACATTAATTATTTTTTTTATTTAAATTAAGAATCATCTGCTCTGATTTAAATCAACATGTACATTGTCAAAAAAAATTGAAAATAACATTTGGTTAGTAAATATTGATGAATGATATTTTAGAGCTATTGTAAGATAAAACTAATCTTTTGTGATTTTTATATTGAAAGTTTGAAAGGTTTTCATTTTCACTCTATATTATAATGAGTGAAATAAGCATGAAACATCATTTAATGTGAATGAGTTCTTGAATGTGATCATAAATGAGATGAAAGAGTTATGAAAAGCAGTAGTGTAGAAACATACAAGAAATCAAAACATGTGTGATAAAATTTTGGCAAGAGAAAAATTATATCGGAAAAATAACGAGTTAGAGAGATGGAAGTTGAAACTTTTGTATTGAAAATATAAGTTAAACCTTAATCAATATTGAGTAGTCACAAATTTATTTATTTAAAAAAATAAAAAACGAAGTAATTCTTTTGCTTTGTATGAAAGTTTTGGTAAATGAATATATATTAGAATAATAAAATAATTGAAGTTTTAGAAGATTAGATTATGAGAATAAATATACATTTGTTTTATTTTGATACTTCAAATTTTATTGCAAGAATGTTCATGACATTTTCTCTCATAAAAATAATTATTTATCATACAATATAATACAACATATGGTGTAAAAAAAAGTTATGACAATCTCATAAAATGGAAAAAATAAGTAAAATTTGTTAAAATGTTAAATTATTGATTGTTTTAAAACTCAAAAAATAAAATTTTAAATTTGAAGCAAAAAATGTATGCATGAATACATGGAAGAAAATTTGTGACCTCTAAGTATTTGTCATGAATATGATTAGGAAAAAAATCTTAGATGTGTTCAAACAAAAACTAAAAGATTAAATACACAAAAAGTTGATTATAGGAAATTTTTTCACCATGAATGAAGCAATTTTAATAGTTAGACAAATGTTAGATGTATCTAGAGCACACATGATGAATCATCAAACATTATCAGATGGATATCAAACATTGAGATTCATTTATTTCAACGTAATAAAAGTTAAAAAATCTTTGAATTAGAAAAATTATGCAACATCAAAGTTTAGAATAAAAATTCATTAAGCATTGATTCTAAATTTTCCAAAATTATATGCAAATAATGAAATGATTTGAGAAAAAACAATAGTTTATAACAATTGGCAATATGCATGTATCCGATTGTCCAATCTTGTCAAACTTGATTGGTACAGTTCAATGTAGGAATGAACTTTCAAAAATATGGAATCAGTAGAATATGGAAATAATTGATGAAGTAATTTTGAAAAGAAAAATCGGAAATAAATTTGACCCGTGATCTTATTAGTTACACAAAACAAAAGATTGCTAAGTTAGAACAATGATTAAATCATCATGAAATAAGCAAGAGATAAACCTACATAATCTTCATAAATGATGTGCTGAAATGAAACAAAGTGATTATTTAAATTAGGTTTTGAGAAAAAAAAATTTCTGATAAAAGACATCGCAAGAAAATTGGTATTGATGTTGATAAAGGAAAAGAATAAGAAAGTAAATTGCTAAATGCGTAAACAAAAACAATAGATTAATATCACGAAGTGTATAATTATCTATAGGTAGATATAAAATTGCAATGAAATGAAAACTATTATATTTAGCTTGATGTTATGTCATTTGTAAAATGTCATGCATGAATTAATATTTTGAATTACATTGAAAAAGAAAATGATAAAAATTAGTGATTGAAAAAATTAGCTAAATAGAATTAGATAAAAAAATATCATTTTCTTGTGATTTATGGAATATTTTAAATTTTAAGTGATCTAATTTTAATTTTTTTTAACAATTTGTAAAAAAAAAAGTACAATTTGAAAATTTTAAACTATATGTTTATGAAATACACCATTTTTTTCACATAAGAATGTAAATAATATTGAAAGCTCCAAGATTTGAAAAAAAACCAGAATTAGTATTGATATTGAAAGATTAGATAAATTGATGTTGATGAGATTAAAAACAATATGTCAAAATAATCTATTTATATGCTAAAATATATTGAAAACTCTAAATTTAGAAAGTTGGTATTGATTTCAAAGCCTTAGCAACGTCATTGCTAATATCACGAACGTGAAATTATCATAGATTGAATCAGCAAACAATGAAAGACAAGTATGCATAACCTTGTATACATGGTTAATTTGATCAATTTTAAATGACAAAATAGTTCATGAAATTGAGTCTAAGAGTCTGCTACAATCAAATTCAGATTCCATTTGAAAATACTTATAAATTAATTTTTTTATAAATATAACCATTTTAAATATCTTGTGATATCATTTGATCTCTCTAATGCACATGTTACATTCATGAAATTCATGAACAATAATTTTTGTACTTATGTATTTATTTATCTTATTTTTAATGGCATTTTAATATATACAAAAAATTAGATAGATCATATGCACAAATTACAAGAATAATGTAGAGTTTTGCGATAAATGAATTATATATTAAGCTTTAAAATGTAAGTATGGAAAATCAGAATTAGACTCCTTGAATCATATAATTATAGTATAAAGAATTCAAATGAAAAATGATCAAACTCAATCAAATAAAATCTAATACTTATTGTTTTTTATTGCACATTTGTGAAAGAGTTTGCTAATCTAACTCAAGCTAATCAGACTACTCTTCGGTGAGTCCATAGGGCCGCTTTCCAACTGGTGCTAGCGACGATTGACTTAAAAAATTGAACATTCTCTTCCTTTTATACCATTTAAGGTCCATGGACATGTTATCCATTGACCTTAATTGTTTTGTCACCTCTGCGAGCTGACATAACTAACTGCAAAAATCAAGCAACATCAGATTCAAGTATTGACAAACCCGGTATTTTTATGTACGTTTCAATGTTAATGTGGCCCAAAAAAAATTCCCGGGGCAACGAATCGCAGTAAAGTGAAGGATATAAGAAAAAGAATCCCGAAGAATGCTTTTCAGGATGTTAGCACAGTAAAGACAACAGTAGTAATAGAAGTAGGAAACATTAAGACTACGTGAAAATAATTACATGAAGAATAGAATGTCGACTCGAAATTCATCAAATGTATTTTCAAGCAATTAAAAGTGATTTGTTACACAGATCTATTTTCAAATGATATGTAACCAATTGATATATCAAGTTGATTATCAAATTGTCAAGTTTCATAATGAATGACATGAGATATATAATAGGAAGTAATTTATAGATGATGTTAGGTTTATTTTTAATCTGAAATTTGATGGTAAATAAATATAATATCTTTAGCTATCATACAACAAAGTATAACCATAGCGTTATAAATATTATTCATAACTATTCATAAACCATAAATTTCATTGTGAAAATTGTTGAGTTTTTTTCAACATTTGGATAAAACACTATTTTTATTCTTAAAAATTCACTAAAATTTCATTTTTATTTCTTTTGATCAAAATATGACAATAAATAACAAAGTTTTCAATAATTCTTTGCAATTTCATTTATAATTGATCTATGTGATGAAGTTGACATGTTTTATCAAGTACAAAACCTGAAATGTGATAAACAATGATAAGTTTCATAAATTCAACAAGTTTAGTAAATCACTTTTTACATATAATTATCATCAAAATTACTATCAAAAATTTATTCACTGAAGTTAATAGATGTGTTGATAGAAACATCAAATTTTTATCACATATTACTAAAATGTTTTTTATAAAACATTGTGTTACTGATAAAAATTTATTACTGACAATTATTTTAAATAAACTCAAATTATGTTATCACATTATTACGTATGTCTCATAAAAATCAATTTTTAAAAGCCTTATCTTGATAACTTGAGATTTTTGAAATTTAAATATATTGTCATCATAATTAACTTGTGATCATACTTGATACTAAAAACTTTATTTTATCAAGAAATTATATTAAATTAACCATGTCATTTTTTTTTCAAATAGTACAATAACATGCCAAAATTTGTATTCATAGTTATAGATAACGAAAAATTCAAATTAAAAAGAAAGTGACATTTTGGTATAATTTTGTGTGTGTTAAACTTGATTGTTATCATTTCATTAATAAATTATGTATTTTATCATGCATTCAAAATCAATAAAAAATATAAAAAAACTCATAATATTATGTATATAAAATTTGTAATAAATTTTAAATTTTATTGAAAAATAATCATGTCAAATGATGTATGTATTTATGTCAAAAATATCTATGAATTTGAAAACATCGTCAATAATTTTCTTGAAATCACTAGATTAAAAAAAATTATTCTCTTAAAAAAATTAACATTACGTGAGTTTTTATGATGTATTATAATCAAAAATAAGTTTTTTTCAACAAATAATATAGTGAAAAAATATTAAATATTTAAAAGATAAATCAAATGTTTAATTATTATAATTTGATTTTACTATGTTATAGTAATCAAATGATTTTTTTAACGGCTTACTATTATAAAATATTTGTTTTTTATAATAATTTAAAAAAAAACTTTGAATATTTCTTTACAAAAGTGTTTGGAGCAAATTTTGTAATAATTGTAAGTTAATGCAATGAATTATGAAAGTTTCAAGGTATTGATTAAAAATATTTTCAAAATATTAAATCAACTGATAAAATATTTATTTGATCAATATAATATGTTATATTAAGTTTTGAATTTACAAAATTTGATTTTTCATAAAAAAACTCAAATTTTGTTTAAAAATTGAGTAAAAAATATGATTAAAATTCATTAATATTAATAGGGATACATATATAATTTATCAAAGGATCAAAATTGAGATCAATAAAAAAATCAAATAAATAATACTAGTAAGTTTAAGATCTGATTTCAAAATATTTGTTAAGATGAAATTTAGATTTATAAGATCTAAAATGATTCTTATTTATTAAATTTATATAAAAATATAAAATAAGATAACATTTTGTGCAAAAATAAAATCTGTTTCGATCTAAGTTAGCTTTGTCATACATTTACAATTTTTATATGTGATATAGTTAATTGTGAAACAAAAATTTGACAAGAAAATTTAAAAGCTTGTATAACGTTCTTATATGAAATTTATTAATTTTTTGTCCAAAAATAACAATCTTGCTATGTGAGGTAATCAAATTTGTAAACATTAAAATTCACAAATGAATTTCATTCTTTTGATTTGTTGAAATCATGCTCATTCATGTTTCAAAATGATAATTTTTTTTAAATATACACTTAATATATAGTTATATAATGTTTTTTTAGTGATTTCTTCCTCTTTTTTGTTTATTTATGACTTAATTTGTTCCCGCTTTGTTTTATATTTATAATTTGATTTTGAAGTGTTAATGCTCTTATGTATGCTCAAATGTGAGCATAAATTACAAATGATCAAACATTTCATGATTTTTTTATTTAAAAAGATTTAAAATTTTTAATTTGCTAATTGCATGGAATAATAACAAATTTTAGTTTGGATTTGTTAACATATCATGAGTTCTTAATTTCATTGTGATGCAATTCTAAATTTCAATATATGTTGAATTGTTGTATTGTTGTAAATGATATATTGATGTCTTAATGGATTTTAATATTTATTGGATCAAATATTTGGGTATAAATGTATTTATCTTGAATGAAATATGATAATGATTTGGGCAATTAGAATTTATTAAAAAATCTTGATCTTGAATCTATAAATCATAGATATAAACTTGATCTTAGTTTGGATTGAGAACTCACGTTTTTTCTTTCCTGTAAAACATGGATAATATGTGTGAATCACACATTTTTTTAATTGATTCTCATTAAAATCTGATTATCAATTTAAATGATTTTGTAAAGTATACATGAATAGATTAAGCAATATAGATGTATCAACAAAATCTTATGTGCATTTAGAGGTTTTGCTTATGTATTATTACCAAGCTTTCTAACCTGAAATAAAATTTTTTTTCATGATAGAATTAGCAATAGATAGAGTTTCAAACAAAAATGGAGTATTTGAAACAATATTAATAATCCAATTACATCGTCAGTACATCAGATTTTGTGTTAAATGGAGTGAGTAAATCTTTACAAAATCGAAGGTCACATGTTTCAATTATATGTTAAACTATTTTTCTCTATTGAGATGGCAAAAGGATGAGGCTTGACGAGTTGCAACAAATGCAACTTTTGCGACATAAAAGTAAGATTAATCTTTGTGAATCATATACTTGAATGTGTACGTTGATGGATTTCACAATGGGATGATTGAGTCACAAGATGTATATTATTGATAGTCTACATTATATAACTTATTAAGACATAAGGCAGAGAACTGTTTGGAACTGTTTGGAACTTGGAACGTTTGGAACTGTTTTTGAGAGTGGCGACACTTCAGATTAGCAAAGATTTTACCAACTACATCAGCTGCTTTGCATCATCTATCTACAACACATACTGGAATGATTTTAATAGACAAGATTGATAAGTTCCACCATCTTGATGAAATTGATGTATGATTGAGACCGATGCCATCATTTCCATATCAACAAACATATGCTCTCAAGATATTTTAGATAAAAAAAAATTCATCTAATTCTATTTAGATGAATTCTATTCTAGGTAATTCTATTTTAAATCTCCGTTTGTTCTAGCATCTTGTTCTAAAATTAGGTCTGAATAAATTGAACTAGTATGCCACGACTTTAAGCCAATCAACCAGACCCATCTACAACGATTATCGATGAGGAAAAAATGCATCTATGCTAACAGCAAATATAAGTTGTTCATGCTTTCGTTCCGTTTATACAAGTAGGCTCAAAAAGCTATCGAGTCACATCCTACAAATTCAGGTTAATGTTCAAAACACACACAGAGGTGAGTGGTACTAAGTATCATTATGTAATCTATTTTCTTAAGCACTCATGCTAACAAAAACCGGTTGGGATGCTATGGGAGTATGGAGACACTTTGATCTCGATAGTTGGGATATAGTCTATACAAAAGAAATTTCCCTTTGCGATGCTATTGGTTGGAGCTCATTCCCCCAATCCTGGTTTTCCCCAATTTTTTCCATCTATTTCGTCGTAGATATAGAAGAAGAAGACTCGCTATAACCGTCAATATTTAGTGTTGTAATAAATTAGTAGAAAAAATATAATATATTTTATGGTTATAGCGAGTGCTCTTCCAGCTAAATGGAGAAGAAAAAAAAGCCTGTTCAAGCCCAGACGACAAGCCCAGAATACAGAGCAACAAATATTCGGTGAGTGGCCGGGAAAGCCTCAATGTGGCCATTCCGGGCTTCGTCCCTCGCACGAAGCCCGGCCGACATTCCGAACGTCGTCCCCGTTCTGAGAGCGCCTTGTGGTCCATGTCTTTCGCTGGTCGGACTGCAGCCTCAAACGAGACTCAGAACGCGCCACGCTGGCCGCTCGGGTGGCCGCCACGTCCACAGACCAGTGCAGTCCACACTTCCTCGGGCTGGATGGACTCGATTCTGTGGGCCTCCCTTCCGGTGAGTTGTGAATCTCTCGTTCCATTGGCGTTGCCTTCCGGTCCTAATGGAGCCGATTAGCAGGCTTCCTGCGCTAATTAAATCTGATTACAGCTGCGTAATGACGGCCTTCGTGTGCTGCGCTTGAGCTTTAGATCATGCTTAGCGGCACTAAATGGACTTTGAATCGCCTCGACGACGAATTAAGCCCTGATCTCGTCACACGGGCCACCACTGGAAAATTGCGTTGCAGTGGCTTGAGATCGGCTGAGAATCGCTGCGCACCGAATTCCGAGTGCTGTGCAATTCGGCTTCGGCAGCCGGAGGCGCAGAGCGGATTCGGAGGGCAAGTGCACGGAGGTGTCGGAGCTGCCAGAGGAAGTGGGAATTTACTCGTTCTCGCACGCGATGGCTGCAATTTCTGCAGCCCCGTGTGGACTATGCGGAGCGAGCGATCGTTTGAGCAGCCGTGCTGCCTCGAGAGGTAGCCAGCCGGTGCACGGGGGCATGGGTGTACAGGTGGGCAAGCAACCGAGTGGCATGCGAGTGCGAGCGCAAGCGAAGAAATCCGGAGATGGGGAAGAAAAGGAGAAGGAGAAGAGCAAAACGTCCTTGTTCACGAGCATAACTGATGCGCTGGATTTCGCCCAGACGAGGTCCGAGAAGGATGCCGAGCTTCTGGAGGACGCTCGCTCTGCCACCAAGTCAGGCGAGAAGATGAGCCGAGAACAGGTACGCGCATGTGACTGACTGGGCGATTTCATAATTCACAAATCTGAGTTCTGTAAACTTCGAATCTTCACTCTGGAACAGGTCTTTGAATGGTTGTAGTCCGCTGACGAGTTTTGGGGGCAATTCTCAAGAGGATGGCTACTTTCGATGTGTCGGATTGTCTCCTAGCAGTACCAATAGTATCTCCTAGTTTCTGGCTACAGATGTTTATGCTTTCAGCGCATCACCATTTGGATCTTACGGAGTCTGAATTCCTCCTGGCTGTTTCACCTCTCCTCAACGGGCTACACTCAAAATTACGAGGGAACCATGGTGATCTTTGTTGAAATTCCGTTCTCCCTGTCATCCCTTCCTTTACATCGTTTTCCCGTTTCACTGTTGTTTCGTACCTCCATGCCATCCCAATTCTGTATGTACAGATCATGGATAAAAAATTGAGGATAGAGCCCATGCTACTGGCACCACCCTTTGTCCTTGCCCGTCGGCCAGACACGTTTCTGTCCAATGGCGCACTGGCAGTAAGTTCCACCGCTGCTCCATCAGCGCCTGACTTATGCCGCAATCTGCTGTAAGTCAGGGTGACGTCTCCGTTCTGTTCTCATCCCCGTGCATCATGATTTCCCGTTCTTCTCACGGGAATTCTAGCGTCAATTGTGTGCTCTGAAGCTTGCGGTCACACTCGAAAGGGAATTCCGTAGCGTAAGCTGAGCGAGAACTTCCCCACGCAAGCTTGGCTGACGATGTTTCGTGCAGGGACGGACCGGATGAAGTGATGCTGGATCTCGTGGTTTTCTCGATACTTCTTCATGTCTGCTGAGGAAGAGGCAGTCAGTGGAGAGATAACACAATGGTCGATGATGATGATGATGATGCTAACTCAACTCTCGTGGGATGGCAGTACGGTGCCTTGAGAAGGAAAATCGGCGGAACCTACAAGGACTTCTTCAAGGACTCGATCGATGGTGCGTTAATTCTCCCTCTCGACTCCTCCGATCCCTGAAAGAAAATGCAGATTCTGGGAACGTGGACCAACCTCTGTCAAGCCCCCAAAGTATTTTTCCGTGCACGAGTTAAACGTGATAGATTGCATGCACTTCTCTGTTGTCTGAATCGTTGGAACTCGGCGATAATGAATTGCGGATTCGCTTACACTCATGGCCGACTGGCAGTTATCGGAGACTACGTCGATGATGGGTGGGTCGACAAGAAGTGCCGCTACTGCAAGAAGGACACCAGCAACGATGCTCGAACTGTCGACAATATGGGACGCTATGCGCACGTAGCGTGCATGGAGAAGGCCAGCAGCGGCAACTTTTTCTCGCGCCTCTTCGGAAAATAGATCATCGCTTCTCTGATGGATTTGGCAAGGTCTTAGCTCTTTGTCACATAGAACTCTCTTGCTTGCTGGCTCGTGCTTGTAATCAGATATTCAAGTCCACATGGCTGTGTGTACCAGGTGGGCACAATCTGCCATCAAAATAGGACAGAGCAGGCCATTTTTTCGAAGCCCATGACCCTTGTGTCAAAGCCTCTTAGTGCAGCAAGATGAGCGCAAGCATTGTTCACACACGTCTCTCCTCAGTCTGAGCAGTACTGCCTACCTACCAAATGTAGAAGCTAATCCTGAACAGTCGGGCTTATAGTCGAGGCATAATGTCGGAACGTAAAGGATCACCATTCAGTTCGAAGGACTTTCATGTTCCGTGGTTCTATGTATCTTTCTACCACCTGAAACTGGCTACTCCATATTGTAATAAATCCTCATCATACTCCACTCCTGAGTGCGTTAAAAGCATGAACTGCGACACGTTTTCTCATTTGCAAACATCGATTGTTGTTGCTTTCGTTCGTGTCCACTGAGTCCAATTAAGTCCAGACGTGGTTGTCGGCAAACACGACTGAACCAACCGAATCAGGTGTGATTTGTGTAAGTATTCACCATCAAGGTCTCAGGTCCGGCTTACTGTGAGAAAATATGGGAGGAGAGGGAGTCTTGCAGTATCACTCGTTACAGAATACTGTGTTATCAGCGACACTATTTCTTTGCTTTCCAGATAATACAAAGGCAACTCAGCAACGAAAGCATGCATACCAGTGAAAAGTATCTAAATTCATCTCCACTGGATTCCAGAATGAAAACACTGTCCAGATGAATCAAGGCGAGACCAACAAGTGTTGACGCACGGAGCGTTAACACGTTCTTTTCCACCAAACCCCCGTACAAACTAAAGGATGCGATGAGAAGGTTGGTTCATATACACATCCACCGGACATATGTCGAATGATAATCCAAACAATCGAACGTGACGGGCATTGTGTATCTCGAGAATCAGCCGTCGGGGCAACGTGGTACATAGGCTTAAACATCAGCAGCAGTCCACAGGTACTGAGAAAATGTGTCGAATAACACATCTGGAGTCAGAAGTGGGAATGTCGCACTTTCAAAACGTGTGATAGAGGAAGATATCTCCAGCGCAGCGGTCCATGGTCGGAGACATGATTACGACCATATAAGCTTCTTCCTTGTAGCTCCCAATGAAGAGCGAGAAAAAAGAACGGAAAAAAAGATAGTGAACTCGCAAATTCATCTAGTGTTCCTGAAAGCATCTTAGTTTTTTCTTGTAGTTCGTAGACTAAATACTCATGTTAGCTCAAGATTCAAGCACAAGAATGTAAATTCTCAAGTACATAGGGAGCAATGTTAGCTTGTTATTTTCTAGTCAGCGATTGTTCTCGTATATCGAGGTAGGTTCGGAATAAGCTGATGAGAGAAGTTGCTAGAATGGAACACAGAGGCGGTTGAGAACGACTCCAAGATTCTATAGTAGACGGTGCAATGATAATCTTACAGGGTTTGTTGCCACAGACTATTCCCTATGTCTGCAAACGGTTTACAGCTCTTTGTCTCTAGAACCAACTGGCGAACAGCTGGTTCTAGACACAGCAGCTGCTATGGCCTCAACTACACACCTGCGCTGGTGTAGACTACAACAAGGATCAAATTTCCGCAGAACTGGAGGGAACGCTTTGTTACCTTGAAGACAATAATACAGAAGAGCGCTGACTTTGCCGGAGAGTGCTGCATCGTCAAAACCAGTAGGACCCGGAGAAAAGTTGGCACTTCAGTGAAATGCATATAGGTTCTATGAATGATCAGGTTTCAAACCTATGATGATGTAGATTCGGTGAAAGATTAAGATTGATCGACTCCGAAGGCATGAATATGCATGAATCTCCACCAAAACACTGAGAAAACACTACCGCTATTTGTCTGATCCTGATCCTGAGTCCAGCCCCTGAGGCTCTACGATTCAGTTCTTTGGACGGCTATTCGTCTCATCGATCGTTTCATGTAATATTCCTCGACTTCATCGAACCTTAAACCCCGAGCATCGAGCCATACGAGCTTTGAAAACATGTATTATGTGATTCCATGCTAATATATTCATTTTGACGCTTCAATACATTTTTGCACATAAGAATAATAACAGAGTCAGTCTCTTGCAGTATTCAAACTACCGAGCACATTCAGCGTTACTGTTGAAGTAGGCAGATTGCAGATTTCATTGCATTGTATTGATTCGTAAAATGACGTAGAGAGGGGACGTTTCGAGTTTATTTCGATATAGCTCAATTGGTCATCACCAGACTGCAACATATTTTTCAATATATATTGGTCTAAGATTTCAAAATATATATGGCTATATTTCTAACATAAATGATTAAAAGTGATAAAAATATTGCTATAATTTGGTTTTTTTCTAACTAATACTATTATATGATAAATATTAATAGTATTCTATTTCGAATATGCAAATTTGTTTTCAAAACTGAAATACGCATCGTTCCCATCCCACAGAACGGGAGGTTATTTAGGGTTCGGAGAATTAAAAATTTAATTTGAATTTCAGAACCTACAACTTGGAACAGATAAGTTACGAAGGTTTGAAAGATATACCACTCTCGGAGCCGGTTCCTCCTGTACTGTGGGATGGGAGGTTACTTAGGCTTTTCGCTAGAACAACCCCGACCGTATGCTCTCCGGGCTGACGGTATACGTACACCGTTCGTTTGGCACCGTCACCGTCACCCAGTGTGTTTCACCGTCACCGTCACCCGGGGTATCGCGATTCGCACCCAATACGACTCTGGCCTGCCTTCTCGTCTAGCATTTCTTGTGACTCACTTTCGGATTGACGATGGCGGATCAGGCGACCTCGGAGGTGGCGATTTGTCGAATGATTTCTTCATTCTTCTGCATTCTGAGTTACGATTGTCGGGAGAGTTGCGTTTGTATGGGCCAGGGTTTTTACTGTCGTCGCGGCTTTGAGAGAACTGGCGGGTTTCGAATTTTGTTTGGTTTCCTTCTTTCTCCTAGTCCTTTCTAAAAGCTCGATGTCAGCCTTGCTCTCCGTTTCTCTACCCGTCCCTTCCCAGCACTGAACCTTGCATGCTGTTTTCTCGTACGTCTGGTCTCCGTTCCTCTCCCGTCCCTTCCCAGCTTTGAACCTTGCACGCTGTTTTTCTCGTCCGTCTGGTCTACCTTTTACCTGCAGTGGCTTTCGGGATCGTCAACCCGGAAGAGTTTCAGGAAAGCGCAATAGTCCCGACCCTGTCATAAAGCGTGTATGTTTCCCATTATCCACCTCCTCAAATCCGTGCCCACGTCTACATCAAATCAGTGTCGATGAATTGCTGCAG
This sequence comes from Marchantia polymorpha subsp. ruderalis, assembly GCA_037833965.1. Classification (NCBI taxonomy): domain Eukaryota; kingdom Viridiplantae; phylum Streptophyta; class Marchantiopsida; order Marchantiales; family Marchantiaceae; genus Marchantia; species Marchantia polymorpha. Next base: position 18,379,406 of record AP031355.1, read on the forward strand.
TAAGTGGTGATGGGTGACTTCCTGCAATTTACTGAAGTGGGCAGTGCCGAAGAAGAAGTTTCCTCGAAGTGCCATGGTGGAAACAGAAAACCTCTCTCGAATCTTCATCACAGTTTTGTGTTTTGATTTTCTGGGAGTCCATGGCAGACTCGATGATTTTGTTAAAATTGCGAAGCTGAAATGAAAGAACCTGAATTATAAAAAAGAGCATGCTGAGTACTCAGATTTCAGACTATTCACCAGTTTAAACCCCACCACATCATCAATCTTGCGACCAGATACAGGACTGCTGCCATTCTGCCAATTCTGCACCACCTTGCCAGGCACGCTGATTCCAAGGAATTGCCTAGGTTCAGCGAGCTAAGTGTCTCAAAATGTCCTAAGATATACTTTCCCCTACCTGATCTCAGCGTGGGCATATGTAAGAACTTAAGGAACTATACTACTGCAGCCTCGAGATCGATCCTTTTTTAATAAACAGTTCTTTTAAGTCTTTCAACTCCCACAGTGAATCGTATTAAGCTATTCTGTCATTGAGAACAAGATCCGGACTTGTGGGCATATGTAAGAACTTAAGGAACTATACTACTGCAGCCTCGAGATCGATCCTTTTTTAATAAACAGTTCTTTTAAGTCTTTCAACTCCCACAGTGAATCGTATTAAGCTATTCTGTCATTGAGAACAAGATCCGGACTTGTACGCGAACTGTGTTGACTCATGAATCTTTCTACTCAGAAGCTCTGATTTCCTTGTTTGGTTTCGTTGGATGGATGCTCTAACGAAGGAGCGTTCCGAAAATTTTAACAAGCCGCTTCTGTGTCCCGCACACGGAATGCTTTAGTAAAAGGCGAAAGATAGTTCGCTCTGGACAGAACTTCGGCTGGTATTCTCATCAGCCGAAGATCCAAGAGTATGAACCCCGCAGAAGGCTCTTGTGGCGCGCACATTGTTCCATGCGCCGACACGTGTCCATGTGTATAATTTGAATTCCAGAGGGTCGCGTCAAGAAGTCACCCGTCTTGACGCGACGGTGTCAAAGGAGAGACCGTCACGACGGTGACCGTATGCCGTCGGCCCACAGTCATACGGTCGGGGTTGTTCTAGCCTGCAGTTTACTTAGGCTTCGGATAATTTAAGATTTAATTTGAATTTCAGAACCTACAACTTGGAACCGATAAGTTCTGAAGGTTTGAAATTTATACCACTCTCGGAGCCAGCTCCTCCTGTACTGTGGGATGGGAGGTTACTTAGTATTCGGAGAATTCAAAATTTAATTTGAATTTCAGAACCTACAACTTCAAACAGATAAGCTACAAAGGTTTGAAAGATATACCACTCTCCCAGCCAGCCTCCTCCTGTACTGTGGGATGGGAGGTTACTTAGGGTTCGGAGAATTTAAAATTTAATTTGAATTTCAGAACCTACAACTTGGAACAGATAAGTTCTGAAGGTTTGAAATATATACCACTCTCGGAGCGCGGCTACTCCTGTGGGATGGGAGGTTACTTAGAGTTCGGAGCATTTAAAATTTTAGTTTGAATTTCAGAACCTACAACTTGAAACAGATAAATGCTCGGTGCTCTTCAGTGCTCGACTCATTCTTTCCAGGTACAGTTACTGATCGTGATTGCTAAAGACGTGACTTCAAGAGTGGAAGAGGAAGGCAAAACCTCAGTTTTGATTTATCAAGAGGAGAGTGCACACACTCACGATCGATGGTTCCTTAGCTGTCACAGTATCTACTATTGCATAGTTTATGACGTTTCTAGTGGTGTCAAGGTGCAGTTTTTTCAGGAAAAAACCACTATCACAATAAGAGGGAAAGATGAAATTCTGCTCAGGTTCTGCTTCGAAAGGTACATATTCGCATTCCCATCTCCAGCTATGAACAGGGCCTTAGATTCTAGGTTGGTTTGATGTTTTTTTGTCATCGACAAGTTCTTGTGAAACACAACAAAAAGAACCAACAATAAATTTCCAAACCATTGATTGTATCGATGGCGGTTCTATAAAATCAAAGGTTTGAAAATTTATTATTGGTATTTTTTCTTGTGCTTCACAAGAAATTTTAGATGAGAAAGAAACATTAAATCTAATGAGAATCTTTGGCACAGTTCATAGCTGAAGATGAGAATACAAAAGCGAGTATATATCTTTTGAAAACATTAAATTCAGTTGAATATTAAATTAATTACAATGTATTATTGGATGGTATAAAATGATTTGTAAAATTTTTGTCTAAAATACTGTCAGTCTAGATGCAAAATATTTAATTGCTTAACTCGTTATTCAATATAAAAGGAAAAGTCATCTGAGTATTTTAAGATAAATCTAGTTCCTATTATTTTTATGTGAGAAATACGTTCCTCACATACTGAACATCTTTGTTTTATATAGCATAGCAAAAAAGTCATATTCTAAATTTATTCTATATATAATAGAAATAACTTTCTTTTTACTCCACTTTTTTTGTTGAAGGTTGCCATGTAGCTCATTGTTTTGAAAATTATATTTATTCAAGGATCTGATATTTTTGTTCAAATCAGTGGTTGGAGAAAGTACTCAGTTTTGGTTCGTTGGCCGATTGAGGTTTCTTCTAAACTTTTTTCTCAATGCTTGATTCAATACTTTCAGTTTTTTGGCTAGTTACTGTGTCTCTAGACCGAGGAGTATGAGTACTACCGAAATACTTTGCTCCATCTTTCAGATTTTCCCATTTCATCAATTTTAAATTTGAACAATAATGAATGATGAGGGTTCATTGTGTGAGCTTCTTAGGTAATCATTTTCTTGGAAGTATTGAGAAATGTCAAGACTCTCGGTTCGAGGTTTATAGATATAATATTCCCTACGTATGTTTGTATAAGATATCCAAACTCTTTTTCTATGGCAGGGAGCTTGTTACAAAATGCTTCTAACCGCAAAAATATCCAAAATTTGTTTGTTGTGTGTGCATAAGCGAATCTACTCTTCCTTTCCTTTGGGGATTTCGCCCGGAGTTTCTCTTGCTCACCCAATCTCTTGATCACCCAAGGACCTTACCCTCTTCTCATCGATGAAATTATCAGCAACTCGAACGAACAGTCAGAGTTCGTTGTGCATGTGAGTTCAATCCACTTCAATGATCAGAGGAGCGGCCAAAGGTCGACATATTTTCGGGATGAACAACAACACTTCGTGGTCTTCCCAAGCGAGGATCTGCTCATCTAAGAGACGTGTGTCAAACATCCGCAAACAGTTTGTAGTAGCTCGTGTCCAGAATCAGCTGGCGTACAGCAGCTACAGCCCCGACCAGGCCCACGAGGCTGTAAACAATGATGATGATCAGATTGCCCCAGAATTTGATGGAGCGTTTGGGCGGCTTGAACACCAGGATGTAAAACGACCATGGGGAACACGAAGTCTAGAGGAGTGAACCCGAACGAGCCCACGATCGCGTTCACGTCACCAAAGAATGGGAACATCGCAGCTATCAGAGTCACCAGAGCCAGAAAAACAACGCGCACTATCACCCGAGGAATCCCGTTCCGAGCTGTGAATCGATCCTTGTCCACATCCGCGACCTTCCGCTCGAAAAGATCAAACGTCGGTTGACTGTATATCTGCAAAACCGAATCGAATCGTGGTCATGTCAGACACTTCACATCAAGTTTCGTGGTGTCTCCTGCTCTCACGAATGCATTCAAGCCAGCTCAGCTCAGACATGTCAAGAGAAGGGAAGAGAAGTTGCAGTGTCTCACAATTGCGGCAGATATTTCCAATCTTTTTCACAATTCCTTTAATGGTTTTTCCATCATTCAATTCTCAACAAATCGAATGAAGAGAGAAGCCTAATACGTTTCCGCTCGCCGCTACTAACGGAGTCTCGGTTGATTTCCTTTCCTTTAGCTACTTAGATGTTTCAGTTCGCTATGTTGTGAAAGTCCAAGGCGTATAAACTGGATGAAGGTGAAATGATTCAGAAATTCATGCTGATGACCGATCACAAACACTCTCTCCGTCGACAGGATCTGCGATCTGTCATACGAGTGCATGACAGATCGCAATACTGCTGCATCGCTCTTTATTGCCAGTAATCTCGTGAAATGACTTCCAAATATGAGAGGCGGACGACGCTCAGTGACGTGAGCTTTCTACTCTGAGCTCCCTGGTCCAGTCCTGAACTGAACTTACGACACATGCAGCACTTCCAGGATCGCTCCGACAAGCCGCAAGAGGTCATTCCAGGCACGCACGTCGCTTCCGATATTCGACATTCGGAGAAACCATTTCAGAATGGAGGTTGAGACTGCCTTATGGCATAAAATTTGCCGACCAGAGTTCCTGGGAATTGATAACGTGGAGTTGGATATGCAGCCAGCGAATGTGCAGTTGCTCCCAATTTCACCGGATTCCTCTCTCCACGATTGAACGCAGCTGTTCCATTTTGCGTAAAAATCATATGATAATATAGTATAGGGGCTGACTAGGGCCACACCCGCCCGCTAAAAGATCAATAGCACCGTCAGCAGGGGTACACGGAAACAGCGGATGACCTCGGGTTAGCAACTGGGTTTGAGGGGAGTCGTGCTTTGACTCGTAATCAATTCTTTGTATGTAGCGGGTGTGCCATAGCAAAAACGAATGTGGCCCTAGTCTGCCCCTCTAATATAATATATAGCATATAAAGGGTAAATAGAATTCGAGATTTCCTTCCAATAAACTAAAGCTGCAGTACGTCCACTTCAAGTAACCACTTTATTCCTCTCTTCAACTAACCACTTTATTCCTCTCTTCAACGGGGAAAATACTTCAACCTGTTCGATTTTGACCATGATGCAGGAATCGTCGGCGGGTTTCATGCATTCCGGTGCATATTAAATTAAAAGAGCTCAAATGTTAGATATCACATTACTTTGTTCCAATCATATAGGGGACTCAGTCATAGAATAATGCTTTGATTATCTCGAAGGTCATATTTATGTGAAGTATATTTCTTTGTCATGAACAGCTTGTTAGATTTCACATTTCTTTTCAGAAGCATTTTTGTACTTTCATATCACCTATAGTATAGAGGTAGAGCTCGGGAGCTATTCATCCTAGGTAAGTGAGGGTTATGATCACGGTAGTCTTCGCATGACTTGTTTGAATGCATCCCAACATCTTCTGTTAACATCCATGAGTCTCATTCGACTGTGGTGATGGAAATTGTTGTAACATTTGTCTTGTAATATGCTTTTCTGCCAGCTGAGAAACCCTTTGCTGTAGCTCAGATGAGTGACGAGAGCACCTCGTGTCATTTGTGCTGAAACCAAGCCGTGATTTTTCCTAACTTGACACTCAGATCTCGCAATCAAACTCGATCGTGTATCCGAATGTCATGGATGTCATATCAATCTCTAGAATAGACGAATACTATATCTCAGCAGGATCTCCCACAACATCTGAGGATAACCCAGCTGGTACTGTACGTGATCCGAATCTAAAATTCCAACGCCCACCTTCGATCCCCATGCTCATGCTCATGCTCAGCAAGAAGAAGCGGTCCCGTGAACATGAACTGTTGTTTGGGTTCAGATGACTCAAACGCATTGCAGCCATACGGCAAATCATTCGAGTCTCTCTACACAATACGGACGGTGGGAAAGTAACTCCCATGTCCTCAGGAAGTGTGGATATCAAATCAGTCCGGAGCATCTTACTGGAAGATCTGGCAAATCTGTATATCAAGTAACACTGCTCAAAGTTGGATGTATGAGTCTTTGGTGTCGTTTCAACAATCATTGACTCAAACTTTCCTGATCCCATATGCCTTTTATAAAACTTTTGCTCGAGTGAATCTTTCATGTGAGTTAAAAACTGCCGAATTCAGTTTGTGCAATGAGTCAGCAGGTCCCCACTTTCACTCTTCCACTCTTCCACTCTTCCACGCGACCATGAAAACTGCTCTTTCTGAAACAAACTTCTCGTGGAACTCATTGAGCTAAGGACATAGAGTACACGATTCATCTCGCGATGGAAATGCATGTGCAGGTCTTCGGCGAGAGAGAAAGAGAGTATCTGAGGTGTACGTTTGTACAGTCGAATCATGGGACTCTTTGGGCCAGCTCAATTTCGTACTGACTTTCATCGATGCTTTCAAGTGGCCTGGTTTGAGCTTCGGGTATTGATTGGCTTTGGGGAATATTTCGAATCAGGCGTCTGTAAGTACCAAGTGGTCGATAATTTTATTTATTTATGGCGTTCTTGAGGGTCATTGTCCAACCATATGACTGATATTGTTCCAAGGTGACCATGCTGAATATACTGCTTTGAACCAAGAGCCTGGCGAAGAGTTGGCGCTAAGAGACCTGGTTGGCTTCTGCTGCTTTACTTATGGGCAACTTCTCTGCATCTCATATGTGCCTCGAGGTCACGTTCAGTCCTCACAAATCTACTCGCATATACTGAGTTCAACTTTTGTCTGTAAGGTTTCCAGTAATTCACTTCGTCTATATATTGATTCGTTGTCGTACTTAGACCAGAATACCAACAAAAGCTTGAATATAAGAGATATTTATGAAGGGTCCTCGTAGTGTCAAGGAACCATTTGACAATCGATTAATTATGAAGAGTGAAGTTGGCTTTGATTCTACTGTCTCGTTCACTTTCATATCGCTTGATATTGGCACGTTTGTAAGGGAAGCAAGCAAGTTAGGCTTTTGGGGTTCCACATATTTGAACCTTCAATTTTCCAATGAGGATTCAATTTCCGCTAATTCCAATCCCCCTACTCGAGTGGGATCATTGGCCATTCTTTGTATGTGTCATATCTTTGAGTATCTATAATTGGATTGTGTGCCAATGTTTCAATGTCATTGCGCAAAAGTAAAGATTTAATCTAAGAAAAATTAATATTTAATAAAATATGTGATAAATAGATATTTACTTATGCTTCTCTTATTCTGTATGTTCCATAAAGCTTTCGAATTTCTTTTTGAAACGTTCACCTGTAAACATAACGTTTACATATGTGGGAAAAAGAGTATTAAGAATTCATTCATGTATTAGAAATCGGAAAACTTACGAGCCTTGTTTAAATCTACTGCTAAAGAAGCTTCTTGATAATTTGTACATTAGACAAACAAATTGAAATCAATAAACAAGAGATAAAATATTTATTTTAATTGAAAAAAATTAAGAAGAGATAAAGGATTTTGTTTCACTGGAAATTATTATCTGCAAACCAGAATATTTAATGAAATCATATAATCTTTTTTTAAAACCTCTGACCAAAAAATAAGAAAGTGCAGGAATAATTTGATCCAGACCACCTGCATGTACAGTATTACTTTATCTATTTATCTCATAGTTTTGTTGATGTTCGCGAATACTTAATTAGAAATTTCATTTCAGAAGGAAGAAGATGTTGAAGAAATATCAAAATGAAGATATAATACAATGACAGGTTTATATCTTGATTACTTGAGAACGATTACGAAATTCATGAATATCTAGAAAATAATCATAAAAATAGGAAAAAATCAAGAAATATTAATATCATAAAGACATCAATTTAAGAAATATTTTTTCCACGAAAAACTTGTTTTAAACTTATTTTGAACAACAACCTAAACATTGACTTTTATTCATCATTCTCAAATAATTTTATATTATTGATGATAATTTTATTTTCATCAATGGGTTGTTGTTTTATACTTACATCACTTCAAATATCGTCATTTTGTAATGATAATATTCGTTTCATGCTTGTATATTTTTTATCACGTCTTTCATGGAAAAAAGAAAAACTTAAATACTATTGACCTGCCCAAATGGCCCCCTGAGGACGGACTTTGCTTTGTCGGACCCCGAAGCTATAAACCTGTCCGACAGGGTGTCAGACAATGAACCAACTATGCTTGCAACGTTCGACATATCCTGGATCAGATCCTGCCTCATCTATCCGTTGGGGACAATGTTAACGTGTGCTGGACAACACGAAGAGGTCTGCGAACTTTAGGGAGGTGCCGATGTGGCATCTCCGTCCCTGCACGTGTATCATGGCTTTCATGGCCACAGTTATGCTTTCTGTCACAAGGTTCTCATGGTACTGAATTCCAGACCTTCATGTCTCTCTCCCTCTGTTTCATCCCAATATTCCGGAAGATGATTAAATTTCTTAACACCACGTTTCTCACGTTCCCTTCACTACAGAAAGGGACTCTGATGAAACAGCTCTTGCTTTTTTCCTGAGAAACAATGTCAGTTCTCCTCCTCGAGCAAGAATTTGTGTGTAGACTAGAATTTTACATTCTTGTCTTTTAAAAACGATTTGCATATCATCAAATTACTTCCAGAAATTATCAAAAACGACGAAAATTTGGACATCGACAAAAATCAAGTCGAGTCTATGTTATAGTTGATTCTATGTTCTGAAACGGAAAAGTGCATCGTCAATCGAGGAGGAAGAAATATTGATGTTCATAAACCGAAGGCCTCAGTTCTATTCGGCGACAAAAGGAGGAGGAAAAGGCCACATTTCTGGAAAAGCAAGTCAACTGAGCTAGAAAACGTGCAGTCAGAAATAAAGGCTCGATGATCATCTAGTCGAGGCTCATCTACCCATCTCATCTCAGGCAGGCCACAGGCAATATCACACCTGTGCACTACTGTACTCAGTGTTGACGACATCTGTTGGACGAGATCATGAGTACCAGAGCGTCGTACCATCGCCTTTCTGCGTCTGACGTGGCTATGGTGGATTTGTAAACGAGGGCCCTCGAGAGTCTCATCGACTCTCTCTCACGTGAGTGACTGCCTACCAACGACGACGACACTGTAAGACTGAATAGTGTGCGAAACTTGTCGTCCTCGCAAGACCATTGGAAATGTGTAGTAGCCTCGAGAGCAGGTCGCAGATCAGAGGTGCTGAAAAGCGAGACGTGAGGTGACAGACACACAGACCCAAGCTCAAGCAAACCGACAAGATGCTCGTCAACGCAAATTTTCCAGTCGTCCACTGTAAAGCCACCGACCCGTACTGCTGGGGTAGGAAAGGAAAGGAAACCTTGACGGCCTCTGCTGACATCTGTTTCCAAGACTCAAGGAGGAGGATCCCTGCTCCGGATACGCCCTGCCAATGATCCCCCAACCCTCACTCTAGCACGGGTGCCTGGGAATTGCATCATGTGACGAGATGGTCTTGAGAAGTCGCAAACATTTGTCATGCACTGGTGGAGGAGCTGCATGCTGGTGACAGGAGAACCTCTAGATCTCTTGAGAACCAGTCAGTCAGTCAGGATTTTACGAGCCTTCGAAGCTCTGGCTTCTTCTCGTGGGTGTCTGTCTGTCTGTCTATCTTCGAAGCTGAGCATTAGAATTCGAGCAGCTCTGCCTGCTTTCAGAGAATTTCTGAGCTCAGTGTCAGCTCATTTTCTTCTGAGGTTTGAATACTGGTGCTGCAGGAGGAGGTGTTCGAGAGCTGGATTTGTGAACTGGATGACTCTGCGTGTAGGTAGGTAGGAAGGTAGGTAGTCAGTGACTGGACATCGATTGCAGTGCAGCTTGTATATAGAAGGTGTCGAAATTCGACGAAATGGTAGCGGATGAGACAGTTCCCAGCGCACTGGAATTGGGAAACGGAACCTTGAAGCAAAGGCATCATCAAGCAGATCCGGACGCTGCCAATAAGGATGCAGGGGCCTTGTTCGTCTTGGAATCCAAAGGTGCTCCTCCTAAACTTCCTTCCTTCACTCGAACGAAGTCAGAAGTAAACGCAACGCACAGAGAGAGAGAGAGAGTTCAGCTTTTGATTTCCTGATTCTGTGACAGATTCTGGTCCATATGATAATTTCTTCATACCACACAGATTCGTAACAGCCGCAACCATTTGTGAGATCTCACAAATGGTCATACTTAATTTCTGCTTCCTGAATGCTCAACTACTAATTTCCTGCCATGACTGCGAGGCTCCAAACGTTGTGATCTTACTCCACTCTGACATAATCTTGTACATCCTTGCCTCCTCACTGTGGGGGCTGGACCTGTTGAGCAAGCTAGTGCCGATCAGTTCTCCCGAATTTGTTCTCGATTGTTTGTCAGCAAAGTGGTCTGAATTCTGAGGGTCGAAATTCCCTCATTGAACACAGAGATGGATGATTAGTCATTTGTTTCGCCATTCCTGGACAGGACATGGGCTGTCTGACATGGGTGGCTTTCATCATACTGCAGGGACGTGGAAGCACGCAGGATTTCATCTGTCGTCGTCGATTGCCGCGCCGCCGCTGCTGACGCTGCCATTCGCCTTTGTGGCCTTGGGCTGGGAGTATGGAGTGCTGATGCTCGTGCTGGGCGCCGCTGTCACATTCTACGCCTACAACTTACTGTCCAAGGTGTTGGAGCATCTGGCCGAGCAAGGTCGCCGTCACCTTCGATTCCGTGACTTGGCCACCGACGTTCTCGGTTCGTTTCAGCCTGCAATCAGTCGAATCTCATTCAGTAATTCGAGAATTGCCCCACAAAAAGCTCGATGAATGTTGTCCAGAGTTTGACGTCAGCTGGTTGGTTGGCGCTCATGTACCTTCATGAAATTCGACGTTTCTTCGTTTCAGAGCTTCGACGTGTTTGATGATGATGATGATGATGACAATTGCAGGACCTACTCTCTCGAAATGGATCGTTTATCCGACGCAGCTCGTAGTCTGTATAGGGGTGGTAATTGCAAGTCCCCTTCTGGGAGGAATCAGTATCAAAGTACGTACCAATTGAAACCCCCAAACCCTCCAATTTGATTTGATGACCTTCGAACGTGAACATCTGGCAATTGATTCGCTCGCTCTGCTTGCAACAACACTGCTGCTTGCTGGCTTGCTTGATAGCCGAAACCCTCAAGTTTCAGAACCGCATGTGCTGGTTTTATTTTCAATCCAGTGTGTCCTCCCACAGCTTCCCAAACGTCTGAAGAAGTTGCAGCAGTTTTTTTTTGTGTTGGGTACGAGGCAGAGAAGTTTGGCACTGAATGAATGAATGGTCGATTGTAATTGTAATGTATCTAATTGAGAGCGTTCGACCTTGTTCTGACAGATTATATACAAACTGTATGCTCCTGATGGAGATCTCAAGCTCTATCATTTCATCATCATATTTGGAATCGGATTGATATTCGTCGGCCAGATGCCATCATTCCATTCCTTACGTTATATCAACTTCGTGTCTCTCGTTATGACTCTCTGCTACAGCTTCACAGTTTCCGGAGCTTGCATTTATCTAGGTCAGCCTTCTCCACCATTCTCACTCATTTGTTCATTGCCACTGCTACAAGAAATATCACAACGAACCTCATCGAAGTTCATGGCGTACCGAACATTACATAATTGGGCTGACACTAGTTTTGATTCTGTTGCTTCAGTTCGTTATTATATAAATATATATTAATATAATATATCATAATAAATAATGTGTGAGAGACATTTCACCTCATTTCAGTGGTGGTGAATTCATTTTGTGGCAGGTAAATCGGACAGAGCTCCTGCTAAGGATTACAATCTACCGGGAAGTGAAACTCAGAAAGTTTTTGGAGCGTTCAACTCCTTGGCCATCATTGCAACGTCGTATGGAAATGGAATCATTCCGGAAATACAGGTGCAATTTGATCACCCTCTGATGGTGCTCTGTGATTGAAACTTCATGCCATCGTGTGGGACATGAGGATGACTCGCACAGGATGATGAAATATAAACTCCATGAGTAACCTGTCTGAACTCAGAATGCTTGTTCTTGAGAATCAAGGTTGTCTGTCATGTTTGATCCAAATGTATCTCAGAGACTCGTACTGGACCTTGAATGGCAGGCAACTCTGGAGCCGCCTGTGACAGGCAAAATGTTCAAGGGTTTGACAGTGGCTTATGCCGTGGTCATCTCCACCTTCTTCACCGTCGCCATTTCCGGGTACTGGGCTTTCGGAAATTCTGCAGCAGGCAGCATCTTCACCAATTTCCTTGAAGCCGATGGAACGCCACTTGTTCCCAAATGGCTCATTGTCATGCCCAACGTCCTATGCATCATCCAGCTTCTGTCTGTCTCCATTGTAAGTGCATCCATTGTCTGCACTGCACTCTTCACGAGCTTTTTTTCTTCATCATCATCCGTGAGCTTCAATGGTCTGACAATTGCACCTCTGTGCAGATATACTGCCAACCGACATTCGATTTGTTGGAGGGCAAGAGTGCAGACGTAGAGAAAGGACGATTTTCTGCTCGGAATTGGATCCCTCGTCTGATTCTGCGCACGACATTTCTGTGCGCGTGTACTCTGATCGGCGCCATGTTTCCCTTCTTCGGCGATGTGAACGCCATAATCGGGGCCTTCGGGTTCACTCCGCTGGACTTCGTGTTCCCAATGCTGTTCTACATCCTGGTCTTCAAGCCGCCCAAGCGCTCCATCAAATTCTGGGGCAACCTCATCCTCCTCGTTGCTTACACTGGGGTCGGTGTGGTGGGCGCCATCGCTGCCATCCGCCAGCTCGTTCTGGACACCAGCTATTATAAGCTTTTTGCCGATATTTAGAAGTCCATATTTCTTGCACATGAGTAAAATTTTGTCCACACGGAGTTCATTCAAATGCATGTGTATGACATTTTCTGTTCCATGCTTGGCATCACGCTCTCGGTGGACATTTGGGTTCACACCAGAGTCCTGCAATGGGTAAATGGTTGGATAATATAATGGATATGGGCTAGGATGCATGGGTGGGTATTGGATACTCATAAGCACAACCTTTTCACAACTTTTTACGCCCCATAAATGGAGTCAATCGTAGACTCCACCAGAAAATCATGAGACATTTTGTGTGGACAATGATCATTTCACGTGTTGGAAGAGCTCACTTGCATGAAGTGACATCAATCAAAAATTGTCACTCTGTCACCTCTTTATGCTCAACACAACACAATTTCGCAGCTTGAAGTGAAATTTTATATGAATACTCATGGGTATTGAAAAGGTGACCCAGTCATGGGTATGGGTAAAGTTCTGAAACTCAAAGCAGCACTTTGCATACTACTTAGAAGCAGTAGCGTACTCTAATAGCTTGAAACCAGTCAATGAGTGAAGTGATGCGCACGATGGTGGTCGGTCATGGTTGAAGTTGGGCGAAAATGAACTTCTTCTAAACGAACAAATTATTATTTTAATATAGCGAATTATATTCCTCTGATTTGTATGGACTTTGTTGCAAGAAAACCAAGAATGACATAAAAAGCAAGTTTCTGACTTGATAATCAAACTGGGGACATCGTTAGATTGTAGGTCTCAAAAATCTCGTCTCATGCCAAAGGTGATAATACTGAACTTAAGTCGTACACATGGAGATCTTCAGCACAGTGCAAGCTAATAATAATGTTGATATGTTTCCAATACGAGGATGCAACCAGTCTACATGTTTAATGCGTACACTTTGAAATTCTCCTATATAAAAGTTAGGTTAAAAGAAAATTAAAATAAAATGTAGCGAGGGAATTTCTATGAATATTAGTTTTCAAATAAAATATGATCTTAAAAAGGGTAATGTAAATACTTTTGCGTAAGTTTTAATAACACTTAGTAAATATGCAAAAAATGGGTGAATACAAGTTATCATCAATTTTCTCTTATTTTCTACTGAATAAAAGGTGATATATAATCCTCCTAAATGGAGAACGGAGAGGAAGAAGAAGTCAAGACATATGAGAATTTATATACATCTCAGTTGCGTGTAAAATGTGTCCAGTGCACATTTATTGCACTGCTTACTTACACTGTGATAAGGTAGTAATCTTTGAGGAAAACTTTGAGGAGTGGTTTTGCATGACAATAAAATGACACTTTATGGCTGGTCTTGAAAAAGAATGTAGCTACGTCTAGTTTATCCTCAAAATATAACTATAGTTTCATCAAATGCCAATTTTCGAAAGGGGGTTTCAGAGCCATTGCTTGAAGGTTTTGATTAAAATTCTCTTGTGCTTATGGGAGGGGATTTTCATTCTTGAAACCTCCCTCCTAAACGTTCATTACCCCATTAATCTCATGGGCAGATGAGCGTTCGCTCACATATGTATTTAAGTGTCGACATTTCGAAGCCTATGGTATGCCGAACCTCAAGTGTCGTTTGGCAATGAAGATTTGAAAACAGAAAATTGAAGAACTTTATACTATGTGTCCTCTCGAAGCTTTTTCAAGTGTCGGTAGCGGAGCGTTCTGGAAATCGTCGAAGGCTGCTGATGACAACAACTGGAGATATCCGAAGTGATTATGCTGACATGAGTAGCGGACATTTTATGTTACACCGATAGCTTCAAGCTGTTCCTCTCTTTCTACTTCAGGACCACATTTTTTTATGGAAATATAAGGAAGAAACATCCTTGTAAGATTGGAGTGGCACAAAAATACATTTTATGCTTAATTCTTTTAGATCATAATGCAAATTATCTAGATTCCGAACTAAGAAATGCGCATATTTATCCAACATAGTACCGTTCACACTTCTTATTGGAATTTTCATTGTCAAATTTAGTTTAATAGAGTTTTTGGACACAATATTGGTTTCTAAAAAGCGATTTGATTATAAAACTATGGTTTCCATATAAAACTCTTGAAACTTCTCTGCCTTTTGATTTCTACGCATTCTTGCCATCTGTAGGTGCTATGATCAATAAATGTTTCAAACGAATGAGTAGTTCCATATCATGGAATTTCATTTGCTTTGTATACAAAATTTTGTTCATATCTTTCAAATTTTTGTATATGATTCGCCTACTTTTACTAGCATTAAGACACAGCGCAACGGTTGAAGGTTAAAATAATCCTGTTCATAGGTGGACATCTGCTATGTGATTGAAGGTCTTCATTCGTAGAGAATCTAAGTTTTGGTAAGATTTATGTATATAACTATTAGTCTATATATTGAATAAAGAAATGAGTGCAAGAGTTCTAGATGACGAACGCAACATGTAAATCACTTCAGATTCATTCATATGGATTTTTGAACCATTTGATGAAGATTCATTCAGAAAATCCTTGCTATGTTCATTCAATACTTTATTGATGCAGAAATTAGAAATTTTTTTTTTTTCTCAAATCACTTTAGATCTAACTTGATATAGGTTAATCATGTAAGAGAACATAGTTAACCTATAGAACATAGAAAAATGTCATCATGTACACATGAGAAATCTTAATGTTCTAGATTACGAGTAATATAAATGTAAATCACATTTTGATTTAGCATCTTAACACATCAGAGCCATTACTAGAATTTTCTCCCAAATACACTAACTCTCCTGACGGTGCCTTCCTGATTTCATCTTCCGACCTAGCTCTCGGTTGTAGAGTTTATCTCCTTCAACTTTGCAATGATTTCACATAGATCAAAGTGAGTTGTCCCATGTTCTGATGTTCATATCAGCACGTCAAGAAAGAAAAACGAGTGAAGTACAAATCTCACCAAAAGCTCAATTCCAAGTGGGTACTTAAATTGGTGGATCAATGTACATTATAAAAATGTACATTATCGTGAGTGGAGTTCTAGCGCATTATAAAAAAGTTCGAAATTTATCTCACAAGAAGAAGAAGAAGATTGACTCGGTCTTCTTTTTTTTTGCATTGTATTGTTCAAGCCATCTTTTTATCTGAGTCTATGGAAAGTGAATCCGGACAAAGATTACCTGAACAGAGTGAAAACTATTCGCTTTTTTTCATTCCACTGGATATTGTTTGACTCACAATCAAAATAATTAGAAAATGTGCATCGGTGGAATTGTATTACGGCCAGGTGTAAAACAAATGAGTCAAGCCCTACGATCTAAAAGATTTCCACCTTTTACCAGAGTTGACTGGTGCTTCATAAACCTCTCCCCATAAAGTTGATCCACTGGTCAAAGACAGAAGCAAGGATGAGATTGTGTCATACATTTTTATAGCCAGTACGGATCTAAGAGCCCATCCCCAACCCGGAACCAACGTCTTTTATTAGCCTCCGACTTTCTTCCTAGTTTGACTCAGGCGCCCTAAATTGCGGGACCGGGTGCTCTAATGGGGCTGGTAACTGTAGACCCCGAGATCTGGGAGAGGGCACGGGAGAAACGGTTCTACCTTGATCCACTCTACCCGAACTTTGTGGAGGCCGGTCCGCTGCCATCATGAAGATTTGTGCACATCCGGTGAGACAGGTCAAAGTCTAACACCCATTTCTGCGCAGAACCACGGTGATCTTTATAATATAAGGATAGCTTTCTATATTTGACATACAGAGCACATTATATTGGCATGAATTCGACCTTTTACAGTACTCTTTAGTGCCCTTATTCCATATACTCTATCATGCAATCTTCAATGATTGACAGGCAAAATTACTGAAAATTTGTAGATATTCTCTAAACACGGAACTATTTTAATAACCAAAGTCCACTCCTAATGATATATCATTGTGAAATAATACTTTAGAATGTATGACTAACTCGGGACAATTAATTTTTGAATAAAATTGAGACTTCAAGACATTTCATAACTCAACCCAATTTTTTTGGAAATAAATGATGCAGCTCTAAATCACATCTAGAGATAATATCTCAAGTTAAAGGAAACAAGTGAAGTCAACAAGTTGGAATCCACAATGCTCGTGCTGACCCTAGTGCCGACCACATGCGTGTATAGTTACATTAACGGTATCGTGTCAAGCTGGACAAATGACTGAGGCTGAGTCGCTGATCAACTTTTGTGCCTTCTCTCTCAGAATGTAAGGCCAGGGGAAGAAAAACATGTTGAGGTCAGCCATAGTCGCTTCTAAGACTGCAGGCTAGAACAACCCCGACCGTATGACTGTGGGCTGACGGCATACGGTCACCGTCGTGACAGAAGCGGCTTGTTCAAATTTTTGGAACGCTCCTTTGTTGGAGCACCCATCCAACCAAACCAAACAAGGATATCAGAGCTTCTGATTCATGAGTCATAAGATTCATGAGTCAACACAGTTCGCGTACAAGTCCGGATCTTGTTCTCAATGACACAATAGGTTAATACGAACTACTCTGGGAGCTGAAAAACGCAAAACACATGTTTATAAAAAAAGGATCGATCTCGAGGGTGCAGTAGTAGAGTTCCATAAGTTCTTACATATGCCCACACTTGGATCAGGTAAGGGAAACTCTTCATTAGTACATTTTGAGACATTTAGCTCGCTGAACCTGGGCAATTCCTTGGAATCGACGTGCATGGCAAGGTGATGCAGAATTGCAAAAACGGCAGCAGACCTGTTTCTGGTGGCAAGATTGATGATGTGATGGGCTTTGAACAGGTGAATAGTCTGTAATCTGAGTAACACGAACTCAGCATGCTCTTTCTTGATTCAGGTTCTTTCATTTCAGGTTTGCAAATTTAAGAGAATCATCCAGTCTGCCATGGAGAGAGGTTTTCTGTTTCCAGAATGGCACTTCGAGGAAACCACTTCTTCGGCACTGCGGACTTCAGTAAATTGCAGGAAGTCACCCATCACCACTTACTGCAGCAATTCATGAAACTCATTTGATTGTAGACATGGGCACGGTTTGAGAAAGTGGGTAATGGGAAACATACACGTATTATGACAGGGTCGAGACTATTGCGCTTTCCTGAAACTCTTCCGGGTTGACAATCCTGAAAGCCACTGCAGGTAAAAAGGTAGACCAGACGGACGAGAAATACAGCGTGCAAGGTTCCGTGTTGGGAAGGGACGGGGAGAGAAACGGAGACCAGACGGACGAGAAAAACTGCATGCAAGGTTCAGTGCCGGGGAGAGAAAAGGAGAGCAAGGCTGACATCGAGCTTTTAGAGAGCACTAGGAGAAAGAAGGAAACCAAGCAAATTCGAAACCCCGTCAGTTCTCTCAAAGCCGCGACGAGAATAAAATCCCTGGCCCCATACAAACGCAACTGCCCTGGCAATCGTAACTCGCTAGAATGCAGAAATCATTTGACAAATGATTTCTGCATTCTAGCGGATGGCCACCTCCGAGCTCGCCTGATCCGCCATCGCCAATCCCAGAGAAAGAAATGCTAGACGAAAGTGTCGGCAGGAGTCGTCTTGAGGGCGAAACGTGAAACCCCTGGTTGACGGTGACAGTGAAACCCGAAGGGTGACGGTGACGGTGAAACCCGAACGGTGTACGTATGCCGTCATCCCGGAGAGCATACAGTCGGGATTGTTCTAGCCAGAAGAGCTGTGTCGGTTTTAGGTATGGTTGCCTTGAACGTGTTCATGGCAAAGTCGGCTTCCAGAAACAAAAGTTATGCCGCTGTCTCAATTTATGGATTGAGAGAAATTCCAAATATCCCCAAAGCAAAAGCGTCGAACTTTTTGTTCTTAATGAAGCTCAGTCGACGCACTTTACAACAAGTCTTGAGCAGCATGGTCTCATGGCTCTACTTACGGCTCCAGAAGATTAGCTCACCACTGCGCACCTGCGCCAAGTGGATTTTCAGAAAGGATTCCGTCAAACGCTAGAGCTAGAGTCATGGGTATCCTGGGTGCACCTAACACTCACTGCTCCACAAATTGAAGAAGAAACGTGTTTAGGGTAAATGGTTGAAGAAACTCGACAGTTCTCAACTGAGGAGGCAAAAGCTGCGACACTGCCTAGGCCGTATTTAGAATGTAAGTGCTGTACATCCACACATCAAATTTGTTGGATCACATACGATTACTTCAGCATGTGGAACAATCGAAGCGACATAAAATTCAAGAACAAGCAAAGACATCTTGGAGTTTAGCTGGCTGCTGACCTCCGTACACCTTGAATCGAATTCAAAGCATTGATATCATTTCAATTTATTATTCTCTTGACCCAAATTATCATCAGGCAGATTAGTTACAGCTGTCGAGGACCAAGTCAATAGGAAAGAACCCCTTCAGCACACAACCCAACCACATCAAACCGTTCTAGGAGGAGCTGTGGTGAAGAAAATCATGTCTAGAGTTCATAGGTTCAGAAGGAGAGTCCCCCACGCCTCGGGCTCTGGGCTCTAGGCCCCGGTGCGTTCTTCTGTGCTCATCAACTGGCTGGGCTCCAGGTGTAGGCAATCATTACCTACTTCCTTGACTGCCACCTTGACTGCGCTGGACAAAAGTCAACCTTTTAGAGGTGAAGGTGGTTCCCCATTCGGCTTTTGACAACACCTGAACAGCGCCCACGTAGACCATCAGTTATTGATCGGCTCGACCAAAAAGCAAACTCCTGAATCGGTCACGTCTGTCCCAGAGAGTCGAGGGCGAGTTGTACTCTTACAGGGATCCGACAATTTCTGCAAGAAAAGAGCAGGACATATCACCGCCTTTCTCTCGCTCTGCTCCCACCGATTTCCACCCGGGGGCGGTGGTCATTCTATGTTCTCCGTTGCGTTGACCGATATTTTATTCAGCTGACAAACATGATTGGCTCTGGCCACTTCTCCAGTCAACAGAGGAAGTACCCAAAACTCGGGAATCGTTGGGCGAGCGATTCTGGCCTTGGAGAATCGAGAAACATGCGTCATGTGCATCGAGAGACGAGTGCCAAAGTGAGTGAGGTCCGAGTGAGGCGAGCACCTGTGCATATTCACAGGGCTCTTGGAACATTCGTCAACCGCGACCGTTGTCGGTGGCAGGAGGAGGAGCAGGAGGGGCACTAGCGGGACGAGCGGCGCATAGCGGCATCGATCGAGGCGAAGATGGTGGCGCTCGAGACGGAGGAATCGGGCAGCGGATCTCTGAAGCATGGGGCGCTGGAGTCGCGGGAGCAGTGGGAGCCGAAGAGAGACGCCGGTGCGCTGGTCGTCCTCGAATCCAAAGGTGGGGACTCACTTCCCCCTACTCTCGATTCGGGCTCCATCGCCCCACCGATGAAAGCCCATCGTTACCCATTCCTCCCTGCTCCCTGTCGGATCTTCCTGCCGACCATCGACGTGTTCTTCGGGCCCGATGTTTCCCGCGAGCTCAGGCTGCTTCTGCCAGTTCTTGTGAATTGAGGATTACTCAGGCGGTCACGGGGTGCAATTCACGATTCTCTTCCGGGAGAATCGCGAGGAAGAAAGTATGAGCACACCCACTCTGACATTCGAGCCTGAATCCTGCAGAGATTTTCCTCTTGCCTGCTCTTCAGAAACCACCAGAATGGTCGAGTCTTTGTCGGAGAACTTCCACATCCGAATGTGCGTGTGCCTGATGAGTAGAAGCTTGTCCTCAAAGCTCGTGCAGAGCCCACCGTAATCGCGGTATGTGCATCACTTTGATGATCGTTTCTGAGTGCTTGGGTTCCAAGCCGGAGGTGAATGAATGCCAGGAAGTTTGATCATCAGTCATGGCGATCGATGGAGGTAGGAGCATGGAATCCCTTGTGCACCGGAGCGTTCAGGACCGGACCTCCATCCCGACTGATCGACTGATAGACCACCGTGCGAAGTGCCATGCGAGACGTACCAGAGAGTTGAGGGCTGGTTCTTTGATGCCTCCCTCGTCTTCGTTTGCTCGCTGACAAATTATGGCTGTGTGCAATTGCAGGGAGCTGGCAACACGTCGGGTTCCATTTGACGGCTTCAATCGCTGGACCTCCGATTCTCACGTTCCCATTCGCATTTGCGGCATTGGGCTGGGCATGGGGAATGATCGCGCTCGTGTCCGCCGGCGTCGTCACCTTCTACTCCTACAACTTGCTTTCGCTGATCTTGGAGCACCGCGCTGCCCAAGGTCGTCGCCACGTCCGATTCCGCGACTTGGCCACAGACATTTTGGGTGAGACCCTGCACTCGCAAAACTCATGGCCAGCCTCAATGGGCCCTCTGATGCTTTGGCGGATCGAGGTCGCGCGCGATTCCTTCCTGATTATCAGTAACGGATTACAGTGATTGACTGCTCAGCTTCCTGCCAGAAATTGCTTACGCCCGCGAGCTGATTCGAGCACAATCTGTGCCTTGTGTTCCTCAGTAGAAGGCTGCCATGGCCCAAGCTAATTCGATGTTGGCTTGTGCGCTGATGCAGGGCCGAAACTCTCATATGGGCTTGTTTATCCGATGCAGTTTGTTGTGTGTCTAGGCGCAGTGATTTCCATTGTCTTGGTTGGAGGAATCAGTGCCAAAGTAAGCAAGTCACAACTGAGTCGACTCTCTCTCTCTCTCTCTCTCTCTCTCTCCTCCCAACGCCTTCTTCAAATTTGACCACTGAACCCTGCTCGCTCACATCCACATTCACCGAGGGTGGGACACATGCAGACATTCCAGCTCAAATGTAGCTCGAATCCGATTCATTTCACAGTCTCCTCCTCCCCATGTGGTTCACAGAACCATTGAATTCGATTGAAGAACGAAGCTCGAGAAGCAGCGAATGAAGAATGTGAAGCTGACGTCGCAAGCCCTCGCGTGCAGGTTGTGTACAAAGTATACTACCCGGATGGAGATCTGCAGCTGTATCAATTCGTCGTCTTCTTCGGGGCGGCCACGATGATCATGGGCCAACTCCCGTCGTTCCACTCGCTGCGCTACGTCAACCTTCTGTCGCTGCTGATGTGTCTGACCTACAGCTTCACCATAACCGGGGCCTGCATCCAGTTAGGTCAGCTCTGACTGCGTTCCATCGATTCTCAACTTTCCTTTCCGACCTCCGCCGCAGTTGCCGCTGAATTTGTAAGAATCTGTGACGTAGTTTGATTGCTTCACCGGGTAAACCTCATCCGGACGGACGTCGACGCAGTTCTAAAATGTTCTAAAATGCGCTTCCGCAGGATACTCCGACCGAGCTCCCCCGAGAGACTACAGTTTACCGGGGAGTGAGAAACAGCAAGCATTCGCGGCGTTCAACGCCTTGGCGCTGATCGCTACGGCGTACGGGAATTCGATCATTCCCGAAACTCAGGTACATCGACGACGTCCTGGCGTTACGTAGTCGTAGTAGGATTCGAATCTTTATAAGGAATCTTTAGGTGCTTTAGTCCTAGAGAATGGGAAATTATGCTTGTTGTTGAGGCTGCATGGTACTGAAACTTCTCTTGGAACTCAAGGATTTGCCAAGCATATGCAATGCTTTTTTTGTGTTGGTACGTGAGATGTAGACAGGTCCTCCGTCTTGTTGATTGGTTCTCCTTCTTCTAAGAGTGCTATATAATCATAAAAATATATTTTCTGATACATCAAATATATGTATTGTAATAAGGGCATGGGGCATGCCTTTTGACGTTGAAAGGGGGCATGGGCATCCCTCGAAAAATTTTGTTGTGCCTCCAACCCTACTGCTGACGCCGTCTCGCGCAGGCAACTCTGGCGCCTCCGGTCGAGGGGAAGATGTTCAAAGGACTGGCGATGGCGTACTCGGTCATAGTGGTGACGTTTCTGCCTGTGGCCATCGCCGGATACTGGACGTTCGGAAACCTCTCGGCCCCCAGCGTGTTCACCAACTTCCAAACAGCGGACGGAACACTGCTCGTTTCGAAATGGCTGATCGTTATGCCCAGCTCCATGTGCGTCATCCAGCTTATATCTGCCGCAATTGTGAGACACTGCAACTTCTCTTCCCTTGTCTTGTCTGAGCTGAGCTGACTTGAATGCATTCGTGAGAGCAGGAGACACCACGAAACTTGATGTGAAGTGTGTCTGACATGACCACGATTCGATTCGGTTTTGCAGATATATAGTCAACCGACGTTTGATCTTTTCGAGCGGAAGATCGCGGATGTGGACAAGGATCGATTCACAGCTCGGAACGGGATTCCTCGGGTGATAGTGCGCGTTGTTTTTCTGGCTCTGGTGACTCTGATAGCTGCGATGTTCCCATTCTTTGGTGACGTGAACGCGATCGTGGGCTCGTTCGGATTCACTCCTCTAGACTTCGTGTTCCCCATGGTCTTTTACATCCTGGTGTTCAAGCCGCCCAAACGTTCCATCAAATTCTGGGGCAATCTGATCATCATCATTGTTTACAGCCTCGTGGGCCTGGCCGGGGCTGTAGCTGCTGTACGCCAGCTGATTCTGGACACGAGCTACTACAAACTGTTTGCGGATGTTTGACACACGTCTCTTAGATGAGCAGATCCTCGCTTGGGAAGACCACGAAGTGTTGTTGTTGATCCCGAAAATATGTCGACCTTTGGCCGCTCCTCTGATCATTGAAGTGGATTGAACTCACATGCACCACGAACTCTGACTGTTCGTTCGAGTTGCTGATAATTTCATCGATGAGAAGAGGGTAAGGACCTTGGGTGATCAAGTGATTGGGTGAGCAAGAGAAACTCCGGGCGAAATCCCCAAAAAAAGAAAGGAAGAGTAGATTCGCTTATGAACACACAACAAACAACAATCTCCTAGAAAATAAAATTTTGGATAATTTTGCGGTTAGAAGCATTTTGTAACAAGCTCCCTGCTATAGAATAAGAGTTTGGATATCTTTTACAAACATACGTAAGAAATACTATATCTATAAACCTCGAACGGAGAGTCTTGACATTTCTCAATACTTCCAAGAAAATGATTACCTAAGAAGCTCACACAATGAACCCTCATCATTCATTATTGTTCAGATTTAAAATTGATGAAATGGGAAAATCTGAAAGATGGAGCAAAGTATTTCGGTAGTACTCATACTACTCGGTCTAGAGACACAGTAATTAACCAAAAAACTGAATGTATTGAAACAAGCATTGAGAAAAAAGTTTAGAAGAAACCCCAGTGGGCCAACTAACCAAAACTGATTACCTTATATCATTTTATACTGTCCAATAATTTCCATTGTAATTTATTTGATATTCAATTGAATTTAATGTTTTCAAAAGATATATACTCGTTTTTGTATTCTCATCTTCAGCTATGAACTGGGCCGAAGATTCCCATTAGATTTGATGTTTCTTTCTCATCTAAATTCTTTTGTGAAGCACAAGACAAAATACCGATAATAAATATTCAAACCCTTGATTTTATAGATTCGCAATAGAGACAATCAATGGTTTGGAAATTTATTGTTGGTTTTTTTTATTGTGTTTCACACGAACTTATAGATGACAAAGAAACATCAAACCAACCTAGAATCTAAGGACCTGTTCATAGCTGGAGATGGGAATACGAATGCAAATATGTACCTTTCGAAACAGAACCTGAGCAGAATTTCATCTTTCCCTCTTATTGTGATTGTGGTTTTTTCCTTAAAAAACTGCACCTTGACACCACTAGAAACGTCATAAACCATCGATCATGAGCGTGTACACTCTCCTCTTGATAAATCAAAACTGAGTTTTTGCCTTCCTCTTCCACTCTTGAAGTCACGTCCTTAGCGATCACGATCAGTACTGTACCTGGAAAGAATGAGTCGAGCACTGAAGAGCACCGAGCATTTATCTGTTCCAAGTTGTAGGTTCTGAAATTCAAACTAAAATTTTAAATGCTCCGAACTCTAAGTAACCTCCCATCCCACAGGAGGAGCCGCGTTCCGAGAGTGGTATATATTTCAAACCTTCAGAACTTATCTGTTCCAAGTTGTAGGTTCTGAAATTCAAATTCTCCGAACCCTAAGTAACCTCCCATCCCACAGTACAGGAGGAGCTGGCTCCGAGAGTGGTACAAATTTCAAACCTTCAGAACTTATATGTTCCAAGTTGTAGGTTCTGAAATTCAAATCAAATTTTAAATTCTCCGAACCCTAAATAACCTCCCGTTCTGTGGGATGGGAACGATGCGTATTTCAGTTTTGAAAACAATTTTTCATATTCGAAATATAATTTATTAATATTTTATTTTATTTATCATATAGCAATATTTTTATCACTTTTAATTATTTATGTTAAAAATATAGCCATATATATGCTGAATATCTTAGACCAATATATATTGAAAAATACGTTGCAGTCTGGTGATGACCAATTGAGCTATATCGAAATAAACTCGAAACGTCCCCACTCCACGTCATTTTACGAATCAATGCAATGCAATGAAATCTACAATCTGCCTACATCAACAGTAACGCTGAATGTGCTCGGTAGTTTGAATACTGCAAGAGACTGACTGTGTTATTATTATTATTATGTGCAAATATATTATAGCGTCAAAATGAATATAATAGCATGGAAACACGAAACGCATGTTTTCAAAGCTCGTATGGCTCGATGCTCGATGCTCGGGGTGTAAGGTTCGAGGAAGTCGAGGAATATACCGTGAAACGATCGATGAAAAGAAGAGGCGTCCGAAGTAACTGAATCGTAGAACGTCAGGGGCTGGACTCGAGATCGAGCGGTTGTGTGGGTGCAGAGAGCGAACACAGGACACGAGGACATGAATGAACGAAACAAGAGTAGGGAGGAAAGGACGGGACGACGAAGGAATTTCCTGCAGTTACTCTAATTCCCAACCGCTTTTGTCGATGCGGTCTTTCTAGCACTGTGAGTCAGAATCGGCCTGTCAGAAGCCGGGCAGGAAGTTGAGCCGCCGATCGATCTCTCGAAAACAGGAGCACCGTGGCGCGAAGAATCCGGACGCGGATAAATCCCACAGCTCGCATCATGTGCAAGCACAGAGCCGTGGACTGGGTAACGGGATCGAGGTCGAGATCGAGATCGAGATTGAGATTGAGATCGAGCGAGGATCATGTTCTTGGATGCGCGTAATTTCGATGAGGCCAGGTGAGGGAAATCGAGGCCCCGGTCGGTGTGAGTTAGAGGATTGAAGTGGAATCGGAAGTGGAAGTGGAATTGGAGGAATCGAGATGCGAACGAGGTGCGTGTGAGAAAAACGCGGGCGGTGCCAGAGCGAGAGGAAGATGCTGGCCGAACGAGGCACTTCGACGGGAAGACGTCGTGGCTTCGAGGACCTGGAGTCAGGGAAACGGTGCCGCGACGAGGATCGGGACAGAGGGAGGTGTGAAAGCGGCGGACATTTGAAAGCCAGAGAGATCGAGCGAGGGGCGGCGGAGAGACCGGTATAAGGCGGTTGTGGGCGACTGGAAGCGCATGCTCGTTCGTTCGGGCACGACGACGACGACGACGAGCAATATTGCCGCCAGTGCACAATTGGTGGTTCGGCTTCGGGATCAAAGCGGATTTGGGTTGCTTCGGAATCGAGAGAGATGTCGTCGATGGCTAAGGGCAGTTATGCGGCAGTGAGGACGGCGCTCGCTCGTGTCTGACCTGTTGCGCATGGCGCACTGGCGCCCTTCTCCTGCACGGAGCAGCATCAGCTGAGGCCAGCCGAGAGCAGGGTTATGCTGTGAGAAAGGGCTCGTTCGGATCCGAGCCACCACGAATTTGGATTTGGAACGCGTTCGTTGGTTGGGATCGATTTCTGTTGGCAGAATTGAATTGAGACTGCGCCACAGGCCGACGCGGAGGGCATGCACGGGAGCATGAGCAATGTGGCGCAAGCCGGGGGCAGGTTATGATGGATGTGTCGCCTGATGAGCTTCCCCTTTTGTACTCATGGGTAAGTTCGTCCTTCCTCTGCTCATCCATGCCTGCCCTGTACCGTAGGCCTCCTGGCAACTTCGGCAAGTCCAGATGCAGAGGAACCACGATGGGCTCGTCAGCTTTGTTGAAAGTTAGTCCAGGGTTCACGAGTGTAGTGCTTCTCTCCGTGCCGGGTGGAGACTGAATTTTGCCTTTCTTAATCGCGCAAGTGTTTTGACAACTGGAAGCTGCGCATGTTGCACAGATTGATGGAATCCCGCTGTCGCGACCCAAGCGCAATATCGCCAGGGACTTCAGTGACGCAGGTGCTTCTCGCTTTATGTGCTTTTTTGAAGTTGTCTCGTACATTTCGAAGTACGTTTGAGTGGATCGCGTGTCAATCAATCTGCGAAGGTTTGTTGTTTCGTCGAGGACGAACTCGGTGCGGAACGCCGTTAGGTTAACCTTGCACTACTCAGTAAGCTGCCGCAGATCGAGAGTCCACCTCGAGCTAATGTTCAAGATTTCGAGGTTTTTAGCAAGCTCAGAAACTCGTTAGCTTCAAGTAGATAACTTCGACTCACGTATGACCGTGTTGTATATCCTGTAAGTTCAGACACTCGTACTGACTCCCAGCTTTTGTACGCAGTGCTTGTGGCCGAAGTAGTGGCTCACTACTGTCCGAAGCTGGTGGACGCGCACAATTACAGTGCTGCTAATGGCCTGGCTCAAAAGGTTTACAACTGGAACACTCTGAATGGTACCAATTCTCCTCATTTTTTATTCAAGTTCTCTGCCTTCAGCTCCACAGCGCAACTTCAGTCTGATCACAAGCACTCTCTATCTTTGGCAAACATAATCAACAAGTAACTTAGATAGTTGCGATAGAACCCAGCTTGCGATAATTGTATCCCAAAGTGGGTTCTAAGCTCCTTTTTGAATATATTTCAATTCTCGCTGACTCGATATGAGCTTTCTGACGCGTATTTTATTTCGGACGTATGGAGCATTAATGCTATATTCGGCTAGGAACCGATTATCATTATTGATTCCTGTTAAGTCTTCTTTGAGTGGCAACCTGGCGAGAGTTAGTGCAATTTAGGTCTTGCTTTCCTGTATAGATGACCTTTTACTGAATTGAGAGCCCTGGCGTATAATGACAGTCAAGGTGTTCCGCCGCCTGCACTTCTCCCTGACAAAGGATGACATCGAAGCTGTTGCGAATTGTGAACCACAGATGATTGAGCGCATCTTGAAGCTTCTGAAGTACAAGGTATACACGCAATGCAGACCTCGCCGCCTGATTCCTCTTGATTAGCTTGAGAACCCGTTCAATTCGCACTCCAGCATCCCCTAGGGGATGCTGCATGACTGCCTTCGATACCTTGAAATCCGAAACATATGCAAGTGTCTTTGGAGCCTTGCAAAGCTTCGGCATACTCGACACTTTGCAAATCAGAGATAGATTAGGGCGGGCTCATGTCCTCCCCTTCAATCCATGCGGAAAAGTCAATCGGAGATAACAAATTTTCGTTTGATAAAGGAAGCGAGTATTGAAATGAACGCACAGTCTGCTACAGGTCTGATGATGTCAACATTGCTTATGGAAGGGAACAAATTCGATTATTGCATTGCAAGTATTTCATGGTGCATACATATCTGGACTATCAGATGGCGAAATACAAGCCCAATGGGTTGAGTGGAGAACCAGTGAAACCCCAGAAGCCTGAAGAGCAATATCCAAGCAATGCCAAAACACGTTGCTTGGGGGCTGCGTCACTCATGAGTACTTCCCTAAAGCTCACTTCGCTCTTTTCTGTGGTAGAGGACCATGTAATAACCACGTCGGTATCGCAAGCGTGTGAGGCATAGATATTTTAGAGAAGCCTCTTCAAAATCCAGAGCTCCTACATTCTTCTGCAGTGAAGTAAGTAAAGAACAAGGAGACGGTGACATTTGCTTAAGCGGGAAATAATAAGTCTGTCAGCCGGTTTTGTGTGCAGGATTGGCCCAAGTAAATCAACCAAAAGAGCAGGAAAATCGGGAAAATCTAAGGCCAGTGCAGGGAAGAGAATCAAGGGCCAGACAAGCCACACCATCGAAAGTGTAGAAACTCTTTCTTAGTAAACGTACTTTAATGATGGAAAAGTCATTTGTGTATGAACATGTTGAATGAACTTCTTCGTCCTTTCTCCAGAGTCTTCGACGTGGAGAAAGGACGAAGGGAATGAGCTTTACTGATGATTGCAGAGTGTCTATGTTCACTTCTTACTGCCAGCTGACGTCTGGGCCTTCGTGCATTCGTCACCTGTTGAGCATTTGAGCTTCCTTGGGCACTCTGCCAAGAAAACAGAGATACTGAAATGGGTTCTCTTGTGACGAATTGTTGATACAGGCACAGTTCACAAGATCAGTACCCCTCAGCAAGGGCTCCGGTAAAGTTGATGCACATTCTCACGCCAGTCACGTTGATAATATTGATGTACGTAGAGTAATGTAATCACAAAACATGTTCATTAACTAAAAATGATGGGCCACGAACTAAAATTGTTCCGACGGGGAAGAGCTGGAATCAGCAGAGTCCTCGCCGAAGTCAGGAAGTGAACTTTGAGAAGCTCCGGGAAAAGGATGCACACATCCGAGAACTGGGCGAGACGATTGAGGTACATGCAGCAACAACACACCTAAGTCAGAAACCTTGACGGCAAGATAACCAACAAGTTTAGATGCAGGATTAGCTTCAGATCGCTGGCTTCGGGAGTACAGGACAGAGCCTTCATGTTTTACGAAAGCATACCAGTGATACAGCAGGTGGCATGGCGCACTAATTGAAAATGGGATGGGTGAACAGCTTTTGGAAGCCAAAGTGAAGAAGCTTGAGCAGCTCGTGAGGCTGAAAGAGCACAAAATTCAGGTTTTGAGTGGAAAGCTGACCCTGAAAGGTGGTCGTCCATGAGCACTCAGTCCATTGAAGGTTTCAACTGAACCTGCTCACAACTTCCAAGTCCTAAATCGTGGCCAGTAGTAACCTTCAACTTTTGCCTTGGAATACAGCGTTGCCAACAAGATTCCACGAATGAAGGAATCAATATTAATATTACATATTAATAATATTACAGAATTTTATATTATTAATATCTCTGTGCCTCTGTGCATCAAGTGGCTGTAGTTTAGTGGTAAGAATTCCACGTTGTGGCCGTGGAGACCTGGGCTCGAATCCCAGCAGCCACATTTTTAAAACTTTCGCCTTTTGCACTGCTGTTACGCTCTGTACTGTCGACACAACTTCCTGCAGCCGTAGGTGTAGTGGGCCGTCGTCAGTAGCTTGGATTCTGAACGCCATCGGCAGAGTGGAGGTGACGTAGGATGTGCTCAAGGTGATGTGGATAAAGTGGGTTCTGGACTTTTTTTTTCTCTCGACTGACTAGTTACTGCCTTGTGCTAATATCGCTCAATAATGTTGCTGCGACCTGCAGATGGTGTTGCCGAGTGGAGGCGGCTTTACACCGGCTTTTTAAAATGTAACATGATTCTGTGCACGATGGCAGGAGTGACATTCCAAGGCTTCGAGGCCCGCAATCTCATTAGGCTATCAGGTAGTTTTAAGGCAACATAGTAGTGAAGTCAAGAGGAATGTGCTAAACACGGCCTGTTTGAACCATGGATAGCTGCTGCCATCGGGGTCAGGTTTCGAGCTTGACCAATGTCAGTCTGTGTATATTAACTACCTGGCTATTTATCCTCAGAGACAAAATGTACAATTCTTTGGTCCTGTTTTGATATCTAGGACATTAAGTCGTTGTCGGATGGATGGCATCCATTCTCTGTTCTTATTATGCCTCAGCATAATTGGTGGCATCAATTTTACAGTTCTGCTCACCTACATCATTGTAAGTATATCCGCAGATGAAATCCATTATTCTACAATTGCCCTTGTGTTCATGTTCAGCTACGTACATATTTCATTTGAACATGGTGCGGCAATACAAGACCAGGAAGTTGACGGAAGTCATCCGCCAAGGTGGAACAAAACTCATATCCCAGTTGAATATATGGGTTGCAAGCAGGTGAATACATTTTAGCCTTATCAGTGGTCCTGACTCAGTAAGCGCAGCCGAGAATCCGTTGCACAGAGTTCAAAACTCCAAAGGTTGGATCACAAGCGACGCAGGACTTGCCACCGTTTTTCGACTTCCTAGTTTATGCGGGATTCTCAGAGTAAATGCTCGAGTTATATCACACATCTGCTTGAATGTATCAATGTTTCGAACAAATGTGCAAGGAAGCTGAAGCACAGTACGATCGTCTGCAAAGATGAACATGGGAAATTCCTACCATCCTCTGCACAACCTGAACAGATAGTTAAAGTCCATTCGGAGCCTTAAACACACACCTTCAAAAGCACTAAATAGCACAAATTTTCGAGCATATGATCTCTGAGGGCCTGGAACTCGAAACAAATCTTGCACCTACCTAGAGTTTGGAGCACCTATAACTACTCCTGCCATAGACTCGTCGCAACCTTGGGGGCTTGAAGGTGTCATCCAGAACAAGCAAGTAACATCTTGAGAATCAAGTATCTCGACGGCATTAATTATATGTTGTGAATTAAGCTAAGAACTCGATCATTGCAATAACTGGTAAAATATAGACTGCATTGAATAGAGGATACAGTTTAGTAGTTAAATTCTTTCAGGTCACCTGAAGAGCTGAATAGTCACCATCCACTGTAATCTTAAGTTTCAGATTCCTTGTTCGCATGAAAAGCTAAACGAACCGCAAACATTGCTGAAATTCACCTTGCCATTCAGGCTCAG
This sequence comes from Marchantia polymorpha subsp. ruderalis, assembly GCA_037833965.1. Taxonomy (NCBI): domain Eukaryota; kingdom Viridiplantae; phylum Streptophyta; class Marchantiopsida; order Marchantiales; family Marchantiaceae; genus Marchantia; species Marchantia polymorpha. The sequence continues at coordinate 18,410,577 of AP031355.1, forward strand.
TCCATTACAGCTAGAAACTATCGGATGATTCTCATGTGGGGCACAGATCAAACCAATGGAGTGCTTTGTATGTTGACAGTAATAACAAGTAATCTAAACTCGAGTCAGAATTTCGGTCGAGGTGGTGAGTGCTACGTCATGTCCTAAGCACAACAGCTTTGTTTGAAATCTTTTTGAGGGTTAGATTTGGTGTGAGCAAGCTATGGCAAGAGCGTGAGGACTCATCATATCACGCTTGTTGGATTTTTCTGATGTGAGGTAATGATAACAATCTAGCTGAATTCGAATTGGAGTTTGGGTCAAAGTGGGAAGTCGTACATTGGGAGTTCTGAACCCAACTCTGTTGCTCAAAATGGACTTCGGGGTAAGGTTAGGTATGAGCACGAATGAGAAGAGCAAAACAGTCCTCGGGACCCGCTGTCGTGAGAGACAACTGCAGAGACTTCATCTAGAATGGATCCATTTAGTTCACAACTATACTCTGAATATGTTGAGTTATATATCAAGAACATTTGAGTTGTCAGATTTCAAGTGCTTCAAGCACCCAAAGAAGGGATTTCATCTAGAGAAGTGTGCACCTCTATCGCATCAGAAGCTCCTCACATCAGCGGTGAACTGCTGATTCAATCTTATATTCAAGCTTCAAGCCCTCCGGATTCTCAAATCTAAGAGAAGAAGGCTCTTATTATCATTTCCTATGGAAGCTACTCACTCTTCTAATGACAACAAAAGTCTTAAAAAAATATTATAGACCCGAAGTGGGAGGGATGGATTCGGTCTTCAACCTCTGCAGAGGCTTCATAACATGTACAAAATTCCAGAGCATCATATGTTTCATGAGGACCACTTGTACGTCTAAAGATAAAGAGTAACCAAGGGGATTCCAGCTTCAAACTTCACATCATGGTTTTCAATTAACTCATGACTTCATGCAAGTTCAAATGGTTGACCTGGCTTTAGAGGCTGCTCAGAATATGAACGTTTGCAAATTGCAAACGTAAGTTTACTTGTCAATATGTACATCCGTGACAGTGTCGATGACTCAGATGATGTCATCCTCCAGTGGCGCCGTCCATCACCAACCGATCAATCTATGGACCTGTATGATTGTGCATTCTTGCACTCTATACACAAAGTATCGGAATCCTTTGAAGAAGACAAAACAACCTATCACTATATCAATCATCCCTTACATTATACACAGGAGATACGTCCTAGTTACCTCGAGTTTTGATAGTGAATAAGTGCACAACAGGGTAGAAAATGTACTTGCAAGCTGCCCCACCAAATGTGAGGGCAGAAGAACGACAACTATGTTCGTTAGGACCAATTCAATGACAATGTTGAAGAAAGCTCATTAGGGCATACTTTGGAGTTGCTTCTCCATCTGCTTCGCACCTCGAAGCACATCCAGTGCTTCTCCTGTCCGACCAGCTCTTTTCAGTTCCACTGCCCTTACCTTCTCCTGTTTTATTCTGTCCTCCAGCTTCTTCCTCTCTTCCTGTGCTTTGGAAGAAAATAATCTGGGTGCACCTACACTTGCCGATGGCTTCTTTTCCTCCTGAACCCTGCTAGGCAAGGGCCTGGCTGAGACACCTTCATTAACACGTCTTGTGTCTTGAATTTCAGCAGGTGCTGCTGTTGTTGTTGCCTGAGGTGCACGTCTTGCAGGTGGCTGACTGATACTTGCACTTCTGTCTTCAAAAGCATTACTAGAGGTAGAGCTGACTGGACCCCTTTTTGCAGGTTGCTGATTACTGATGTTAGACCTTCCATCATTAGAGCTGCTTAATGTTGAAATCGATTGCCTGCTTGTTGACATCTCTGAATTCGAGGATTGAGTGATTCTGGAAACGCTAGGTGGACTGCTAGCTGGTTTAGTAGAATTACCTCCAGCGAAATCCCCATCATTCCAACCAATGCCCTTCAGAGCTGCCATCAACTGTGGATCGAGCAGGTCTTCTACCAAACCCATGTCCCCTTCATCATGTGCTGGCTTGGATGGATCCAGGTCCTCCATTTGTTTCTCCAAGGTCTTGGCGAGCTCGAATTCTGCCTCTGCCTCCTCCAGCTTTCCTTCTCGTCTTAGACCTAGAGCTTTCCTCTTGTGAGCCAAAGACTCTCGTTGGAGCTTCATTCTATCCTTCCCTTGACGGACCTGCTGCTGCATCTGTTGTTTGTGGGTTTGTGAAACAACTGGTGCGGCGGAAGGAGGAGGGGGAGTCTCATAATGAACTCTCGGTGGAGGTTGAATTGGTGGAACAGGGGCACTAACTGACTTGAAATTCTCATCCGGGATAGAAGTCTGTGTTTCCAACTGTTTTTCCAGCAATTTCGCTTGCTTCAGCTCCTCCCTTGCTTCTGAGAGTTTTCCTTCCCTTTTATAAGCGACCGCCTTCCGCTTCCGCATCTTGATTTCGTCCTGCAAGTCAGATGTTTCCGCTTTCGGTGGAGGAGGCCCAGCTATAGGAGCTGCAGCCTCGGCACGGGCCTCACTAATACGAGCCTCACTATTAACAGTTGGACGACTAAGCGAAAGGCTCCCACTAGCAACGTTGTCGACCTTAGCTTCAAACATCGGCGACGAGTTTCCCACCATTTCCCTTCGATCGCCTTTTGCAGAAGGTGCAGGAAACTCATCCTTTACAGACACTATGGGGATAGGCTGTTTTGCAACGGATGACTCCGCTTGTGGTCTTTTTCCTGTTTTCATACTTGGAGGTGCCATCCCTATACTTTGGAGAGCAGCCAACATGTCTGGATCAAAGAGATCTTCATCTTCATCACTATCACTTTCAACAGGGACCTCCTTAGTCGGTGCACTCCAAGTCTCACCACTTAGCAGATCCAAGGATCCCTGCCGTGAAGATTTACGATTGCCACTAGTATCTGATGTTGGATGATCGAAAAAGGGTGCGGTAGCATCTACTGGTGGACCCATATTCGTTCTAAATGACGTTCCTCTTTGCACCTCCTTCACATGGCTCTCGCTCTTAACCGATTCATTGCGCTCGTTGAGATTTCTGCTGGAAGAATTCAATATGGATTGCCAAATTGGATCTGGCGCCACATCCACTGTAGGCTCCTTGACATACGGTGGATTCTCGTACTTTCTGCTTCCACTTCTGCTTGTATCAAAGCGCCCGACTTCTTTCGGGGTTGCTTCAGGCATTCTCCCAGAGTCCAGGACGGATTTGAGTGACACATTATTGTCGAGTCTTGCGAGGGCAGGCAGAGCTGAAGAAGACGACTTAGAAAATTTGTTGACCTCCTTCGCATCGGGCTCAGGCTTCCAGCCGAAGCCTTTCAAGGCCTCAAGCATCTCTGGGTCTTGCATGTCTGCATCTGTCACCTCTTCATCGTCTTCATACTCATAAGCTATGGTTTCTGGAAGACTGCTCGTTTTGCTCCTAGACTTCTGGAGCAACTTCTCATCCGCTGATTCGACCGAGCCAGTTGCCGCATTCTCAATCTCTTCCATCTCCTTTTCCACTAATTTGGCCTGCTTGAGCTCCGCCTTGGCCTCCTCGACCTTCCCTTCTCGCTTCAAGGTCAGCGCCTTTCGCTTGTGAGAAAGCAGATCTCTCTGTAACTGCAGTTTCCTCTGATGATCCCTCGCTGTGTACTTTACTGGCTTGTAAGGTTGCACGGGGGCTGGTGGACTATCTGGTTCTTCTACATTCTCGGGTTCCTTGTCTTTGGCGAAGGTATCTTCCTCTTGCCATCCGACGGACTTCAAAGCTGCAACCAATTCAGGGTCCATGAAGTCTTCTGCACTGACCTCAACTTCCTCTTCTTCGTCCGCCGAAACATAACCCATCTGAGACAACGGCAAGGCTGGAATTTGTGTTGGCTTCCCGAACTTGCTCCCTATTGTGATCGGTTTAGGCAGGCCATCGGCCTCTAACTCTACAGTAAGTTTCTCCAACCTTTGTTCGAGAACCTTAGACTGGCGAAGCTCCTCCTTGGCTTCTGCGATTCTCCCACTCTTTTTTAAGGCCAGTGCAGATCTTTTGACTGCCAAAATCTCGTCCTGCAGGCTCTTCTTCTCCTGAGGGCCCGGCTTTACATAGGTCTGCAAAGGCGGTGCAGTTTCATCCTCTACATACCCCATGGCTCTCAGAGCAGCCAGTATCTCGGGGTCCTTCTCGTCTTCCTCATCAACATCTACAGGATCGTCTTTATCGTCCAGAATGTCTTCTAATTTCATCTGCGTTGCATCCTTGACGCTTGCCCTCCCAGGAGCTGGTCCTGTGGGTACAGGCGGCTGCCTCCTCAATACTTCCAGCTGTTGCTCGAGGGTTTTGGCCTCCTGGAGTTTGGATTTGGCCTCCGCAATCTTGCCTTCCCGCTTGAGTGCTAAGGCCTGTCGCTTGACCGTCAGGATCTCACTTTGCAAACGCGACTCCGAAGCAACCGATGCAGCAATGTGCATGGCTTCAGGACCGCTTGTAGAGGGAGCTCGGGATCTTTCCATGGCTGCTGCTTCCTCCTCCCATCCCATTTCTCTAAGGGCTGCGACCATGCTGGGATCATGAATATCGTCATCCGTGACATCTACATGGGCGTCGTCATCGTCAGCCAAAAAGGACGGTACCGAGAAGTCGACTGGAACCTGTCCGGATTTCCCTTTTCCCAAATCCAGTTTTGCTTCTTTTTCCAAGCTCCGCATCAACTTGGCCAGATCATCGTCATCCGCGTCGTCGTCGTCGTCCTCATCCCCGAATATTGCCATCTCTTCCAGCTTCTTCTCCAGCAATTTGGCTTTCTTAAGTTCCTCTTTAGCTTCGGCAGGTTTCCCTTCCCGCTTCAAAGCCAGAGCTTTCCTCTTATGAGCCAAAATTTCAAGTTGAGTTGGACTTTCCTTTGCCGGCTTTTTTGCACTTGCTTCCTTTGGCAAACCGTCGCTGATTTCCGCGAGTAAGTCGAGGTCAGAAGTTGGACCTTTCTTGGGTTTCTTCTCGACGAGATCCGCGTCGTCCCAGCCAAGATCCTTAAGTGTTTTGAGAAGATCGTCATCTCCGCTATCCTTGCTGGACAACCTCCCCCTCTTCAAATCCTGTGATTGATCCTTCACATTCGCATCTGATGTACCCATATGTCCCTTGTCCTGAATGCACCAGCCAAGAACGGAAGCCTTCAGAGCAGCACTCGCATCTTACAAACGAGGCAACCCAAAACAAGTGATTCTGTTGACATGACCAAGTTCAGAACTGGACTTCATAGCCTCCGAAACGTCTGTCCTTCGATTCCTGAATAACATTTACCGTCACGTGTTACGACCATGACTTCAGAACCTGTCAGTATGGATGTTAGCATGAGGGGAGCATACCTTGGCACTTTCAGGAGATTCCTTGAGTTTTTGACTCGCTTCTAAGGTGGCCTTGCGTTGAATCTTCTTGAGAGAAAGTTCGAGAGCGTCTGCTTCTCGTCCGAGCTCCTTGAAACGCTTGTAAGCTTGTAAGGCTTCTGCGTGTTTACCCTCTTTTTTAAGACCGGTGTACAGCGTTTTCTGCTCAATGGCTTGATTTCGTAATTCTTCTGGCGTGAAGTGAGTCTCTTCTTGATGTTCTTCTGTTACCTCTTTCGAAGGAGAGACATGTGCACTACTATTTTGGCTGCTATGGGCAGATTTAGCAACTGCGCTATTGTCATTGAGTTCATCGTCCCCCGGTTCATGCCTTCCAGACAGAAGGGCGTGTACATCACCACCTAGAACTTCCTTGAGCAATGAGTCATCCTCTGCAGCGCTGGCTGCTTTGGCACCTGGAAGAAAACCAAAACAGGTCAAACCGGATACTTGCAACTCAATACCTCGGTAAGTAGGGAACAGATATTGATTGTAGTCTTACCTTTCTTGCCTCTGTTTCGCAGCTGAAATCGAGCAGCTTCTTCCAGCTTCTTGCAAGGATCGCAAATTCGAACAGGGGCGTCTCCTTGCCCACGCAAGACTGCTCTCTGACTCGTGCAATTGCCACAGAAAATTCCTCCACATCTGCGACAGTGGTGCTAAAATCACAGTCCAAGTCAGAACAACAGTCATAGCAAAAGGTCCGAGACTACTGCTAAAAATGTTACGATACAGAATATCGTTATTCACATGAAGATGCAGAAAACCGCTCAGTCGATCACGAGTCCTTGGCAGCTGTATCCGATACGGACCCAATTTACTGCCTAGTGTTGTAGTTACTACGTGTAGGTCTGCTTTCTCAAGCCATTGAATCAAATCAAAAACCGTCTTTTGATTCTCAGCATGAATTTCACCATGAATAAAAACCGAAGGTATAAAGGAAGGTGATCCTCGGTCAAAATTATCACAGAATCTCCAACATTCGCTGACTGGGACCAATAAAATTCATCCGCGGTTGCATCTTCCAATTCATGTAAAGAAACCTACTTTAAAAAAAGGCCACCAAATCCCTCTGACAACCACCACCATCCAAAACACGAACTGACTCTGGCGAGTCCATACTCGACTTCCGGAGCTTAAGAATTGCTCCAACTGATGGTAGAAGACACTAAGATGTTGAAGAACCATATACTATCGCTTCACGCTATACATGAGCTCCGTGGAACCACAAGGTGCACAATGGAGGAGTGCACGAAAATAAAGAATCAAGAGCACTGCTGATTCTGAAGTATAAATTACGGCCTCGCGCCCAGAATCAATTGTTTTCTAGACGGTTCGTAATAAGCAAAAAGGGAGCTTTTCCAATCTCCATCGACGAAATGGAGAGCGGAAGACTTGGATGTATAATTTTCTACAGTTGAGCTCAACTCTCACATTTCCGGCAAGAGCGTCAGACTGTCGAACCCGTAGCTCAACCAACAGATGCATACTGGCAGGGAAACGTAAACGCGGAGTTGGAACCCTGGAATGAGTGAGAAAGACACACGGCGATCACCTTGCGATTGAACATAGTGAACGCTCCCTGACACGTCTGACATGACGACGCGTCTATGACCCATGTTTTGCCCTTGGCTGACGGCTTCGCCGGCAGCCCGATCTTTTCCAACATCTATCCTCGGCACCGACAAAATTCGCTGCCAGAGTCCGCACAAACACTCTGAGAATCAACCAAGCAAAGCATCCAATCGGCGCTCCGAAACTCTCCAGCAAAATCCACCTCTCGTCAGCGCGCCGGGCGGAGCTCTCCAATTGCCACGCCTTGCTCCGGCAGATGCCCCGACGCAATCGATCGATCCACGGGCACAGAGACCTCGAATGCTCCTCCGGCACCACACCCCGGCTTCAAATTCTGCTCGCTCAGCAACAAATGCCACGCAGTAAATGCGCGACAATGCCCCACGCCACAACTGCAGAACGCACGAGAAGCGTCGCTGACAAACGCCGGATCTCGACGCACACCTCGTCTCTTCCGGAGACTAAAAAAACGACGCACTCGAGTGCAAATTGAAGGCCCAAGTTGCCGACATCGAGAGATGACGAGAACGAGAAGGAGCGAGTGCAGGCGCAGCTGAGCCTTCTTTCTCTGCCGCTGCCACTGGCAGTCGTCGCGAGCCCTGAGCACCAGCAAGAGCGTGGACCCGGTGACAGTCCTAACTCCTGACATGCCGGTCAGTCGGCGTTCCCGACGTCGCGATCTCGCCCGCCCTTACTCTTCGTGACGTCACTCTCCCCAGCCAGGGATTCGGCACTCTGCTTTCGATTTCCTCGCGTCGATTCTCCGGACGTCGCGGTCCCGCGGTTCATGAAAGACTCCTCCACTTGAACCCCCATCCCCCTCCTAAACTTCTGACGTGAAGGCGCGGATGCCCACAATGGCTCAATATAACAACTAGATCAAGTGAACTTTTGTGAATGGTTTACATTATTTATTTTATATATATATATATATATATACAAAGTCACTATATTAAACACTCATTGATTCCATATACAATTTTTATCTGTCAATTTTGGAACAATTAGTAATTTGCCAGCATATTCTGTAAATGAGTGACTCCATATACAATTTTTATCTGTCAAATTTGGAACAATTAGTAATTTTCCAGCATATTCTGTAAATGGATAGGTACTCAAAACTAATTATTTGTTCCGGTTGCTATACATGTTTTGCTTATGAATATTCACATTTATAGAACATCTCGCAAAGTAGCTTCATTGATAGCCCTCTGAAATTGCCTTCGAAACTAGTTTCCTCACAACAATATTCTCTTATGTGGAGACTAGAACATGGTGGACCTACCTGAAGATTCCTCATGACACATGCAAGTTTTCACTGGAGCGGAAAGTATCACGTTCTCCCAGTTTTGCATAAAACATAAATTGATGGATCTTCGACTGATGGCAGCCGAGGCAAGGGGATCCACTCACACCAGATGGAGTTACTATGGAGGAGCACCTGGATGTTCTAGAATAAACAGACTCTATGTGTCACATGGAGGAAGATGGCTAACTAGTGCACAACATGTACTACATCATGCGGGCAACACGCTCTCCGATCTCTACGGTCCTAGAACTTGGCACTTTCCAATCCACCCATGGTAGAATTGCACTAGGAAAATCCCACAACCTTCAAATGGGATATTACACTTCTCTGCAAGAATGGAATCCATGCTTGAATACAGAGCAACGTGGAGCCGTCTGTAAGTAGTGGAGATACGTTTATGGTCCAGGATGAAGCACCTAGCACTTGGAGACGCGCCCAGTAAGTACTTCAACATTCATCGACAAAATTCTGCAAGAGCTCAAATTCTGCAGCTGAAGTTAGATGATGATGTAGAAACACGAGAGCAAGCTCAGATACTTTGTAGGGTATGACAGTTTTACGCTGATCTTTATAGTCTAAAGAGAAAACACATGAAGACCAGATACTACATCAACAACTGATAACTAGGGTGCAAGAAAATATTTTTGATGCCGAAAGAGCAATGCTAGCTACCACATTAACACTTCAAGAAGTTGAAGAAGTACTTTTCTGGCTACCAAATAACAAAGCGTTTGAAGTAGACAGAGTGTCAATAGAAGCAATGCAAAAACCGTGGACTCTCATGAAACACTTCTAAGTCAGAACGTTGTAGAAGTTCTGTACAGACAATGTACTAGCCAAAATTGAAACTTAAGTGAAGGTGTGATTAGACTCATCCTAAAATCAGTCAACAAAATGGAGCTCAAAGATTTGAGACCTCTCACAATGCTCAACACGTATCATGAGATAATTGCCAAACTATTAGCAAGTAGACTTCAAATTCTGCTACCAGCATTGGTGCTTCACTAGACAATGCTGGTCACTATCTTCGATCAAGATAGTGACTGAATTGTGAGGATTCATCCGCTCTTCACGTCGTGCTAATCTTACGTACGAACAAGTAGTGCACATTCCCGACGTGTTAGATCACAGCTAACGCACATCACCGGCAAGACAACGCACATCACGCGTTGAAGCCATCTGCTGCCGACGCTCTATCCGCATCCTTTGTACCTTTCGGAGAATGAAGTATAAGCAGCATTACACAGGTGTTGGTAGCAAATACGGAAAGACTTATTTTGGAATTCACAAGACGTCTTCATCTCGGACATACTCAGCCTCAAGTATGTAGTCAACTTGATTTTGCGACAACATAATTCAGCATCAGCACTTACGAAGTTGGTGATGGGAGAATTGAGAAAATTCAATATCATACAAGTAGCAGAATCATGGAAAAAGAAGGAGATACTCAAATTTGCATACATCCAAGACGAATAGAAAACACACGATCAAGCCTCCCACCTAGTTGAACTCTTTTTGCGTAGATTTTTCACGTCGAAGTGCCCAAGCAGCTGCACACTCAAATCAAATGAGGGATGAAATCTAAGGTAAAAATCTGTAACAGATAGCTTCTCAATAGCAGCAAAAAGAGTGGTATAGAGGAAAATCACATAACATGCCAACCGCTGAAAGTTTTCAACCACAAATGGGGCACCTTCAAGTAAGAGGAAGAGTGGAACACGTTCTTTCATCAACTCTAGAAAAGCCACAATGTATACAAATTTTGCGTGGAGGATTCTTCAGCAAGGTTTCTACACCAACGATCCAGTGCATAAAATTGGACATGGAAACAGATGCTGCCCAAGAGTATGCGCATATCCTGAGATAGTCCAACACATCTTCTTTAATTCTCCCTTTGCCCACTACTCTACCTCAAGTCGGCGGTAGCACAACTAAGGTGGTGTATCTTAGCATGAGAAAATATCTTCAAGTCGGCTACATCATTGTTACATCTCCTTGAACTAGGCGTGCAAAACCAACACAATTCTCATGCTACAGAACAATGGATGTCAACTACATAGTTATGCAAACATCCATGACTTGGTAGAACTCATTTCCTGTATGAGCAAGAAATATTGCTAGTCAATCTTCATGCTGGGGTTAGGAATACTATAGACAAAGCAATAGCCATATGAAAAGAAAGTTCAGATGCTACTCCCAACACACATATGCTTAGAACTACAATATTATTAGAGAGTACGCTAGGTAGTGTAGTGCACACAAGGTTAGAACGGTGGCTAAAGAAGAAACTAGACAAATTAGATGTATCAACGGAATGTTAGGAAGCCCTCCACACGACGGGAGCAGCAAATGTATTGGACACAACACAGCACTCTCACATGAGAGGGACAAACCAAGCTTGAATTACAACTCAACGATGTCACAGTCAAACTAAGACAGGTTGTGGACTTCAGCATGGTACATTTCTGAATTGATATGTTCATCGGCTGGCGTACGTGCGGCCGTCGGCTCGTTTTTGCTGTCTTGCAGTATTCGAGTAAGACCACTGATAAGATGACTATAATGTTTGTACTATATCTCCCTGTTCGTTACAGTTTGATTTATATTCTTAGCATGTGGCGCACAAAACACGAAATCATGCATTTTTCTGCAGTTTCAATCAAGTAGCTTCATTCATATCAAAATATTCATCAATTTATGATTTCTAAAAAATCTCATTGTACATATGTCGTTAAGAAAACACCATCCATAGAATAAACATAAACATTTTTGTACGGGCGCTGACATAGTTGTTATAGTCCAAAATTTTAAGTTTAAGAAAACTGCCTTTGTTAATACTCCTTAACATCTCACTTTAGTTGATGATTTTTTTTATGGTTATGAAGCTCTTAGAACTCTACCGCGTAAAAACCTCATGCGCATTGTGATATGTAAACCATTGTGATGTTCACGAAACTGATCACAATCTACCTTTAGATTCCACATGTGAATATATCATTTTTCAACATTATTTCATATATAGTTTCTACAAGATAATTGTGTAATTTTATCATAATCATCATGGAATTTTAATGTGAGTCATTTGTGATTTTAAAACTATCATCTATTTACACATAGAGATATTATATATTTGCTCAAATGAACATTCAAAAGAAAAAGAAGATGAATATTTAATTAAGGATGTTTAAGCTATATTGTTCCAGCAAATTTAAATGTAATTAAGTAAGAAAATATATGTTACTACAAATACTTGGATGAAATAAAATGAATTTTCTAGATAATATAAATTACATAGTCAATTATAGAATATCTGCATTATAGATTTGTACTAATATCACATGTTTTAAGAATGAGGAGAATCTAGAATTTGAGAAAATATGGTCTTATAGAACTGACATTCAGTTTGTTTCAAAAAATTTGTATATAGTTGATATTGTTATGTAACTTATTTTTTTAATTGTGAAAATACATTAAAAAATGAATTTGTATCAAATTTTTATAATATTAAATGTTTTAAGTATAAGGCACATCCAAAAATATCGTACTTGTAATTGAATCATCAATGTTATTTCATAATCACATTAATTCATTGGAGATATATTTTCACTTCGTTAGTAATCAAACATGAAGTAATATAAATATAAATATATATATTTTGTCCAGTTTGAAGTAAAATAAGATAGTTTACACATCAATTTCCATATTGAACTATATATACCCATAAATATAACATTGTAGCAATTTTGAGAGACATGATGATTTTTCCATGCAAGGTAAGCTATTTACTACTTTTTTTCGAGCTACTACATGTAAAATTTTCTTTGCAATCGAGTATATGATATTTCAAGTCAATCACTAATTTAAAACTTGTTTTAATTAAATTTTTGGAAATCTGAAAGTAATTTATTTTTTGATGTACAATTTCTTTCAAACGAGAGTGTATTATATTTAAATTTTCATAACTTTTTTGAAGATAAATTACATGAATGCATGTAATGAAATTTTAGTACCATACAACTAAAGGGCATGAGAATCCAAACATCCACAAAAAGCCAAAAAGTATCTTTGTCTGTTTGTAGCACTCGGGCGGAGAGCGGGCTCGGGTCTAGTACTAGCTTCGACGGTAAGGCGGCTTCTTCCCGCCATTTCTCGGTTTGAATACGAAGCGCCTCTCCCCTCGGAAACTGCGAGAAAGAGTTGAAGGCGACCGCACGTTGCCGATGGTTCCAGCGATCGCACAGGAAGGCAATGGAATTGCGATCGGGCAATCGAATAGCGGAAATCTTACGTTCGACTCTGATTTGATGATCTGTGTGTGACAGGAGGAAGTGCCAAGTTCGCGAGGGGGGATTTGGGATTTGGAATTTGGAATTTTGGATGATCGATGCGGTCACAGGGTTTTGTTGTTCCACTACTTTCTCGTGTCCCAATCCGAGAATCGAGAAGCATTATGTGAGAATTGGTCAAAGTGGGCCGTCCTTCCGGTGACAGTGGGTTCTATCGTTGAATTGCAAACTTCGCGTTTGGAGCTGGCGTAGAATCTTGTCGACGAGTCGGTTGTGGTTGTGCATCGAGAAGGAAGCAGGGTTTTTCGGCTGCTGGGATGTTTCCGAATATGTTCGATTCTGTCCATTTTGGGTCCATTTTTAGGAGAAGGTGATAGTGTGTCGTTCATGCGTGCATTCTCTACACGGAAAGGGAACCTCGCAGATATTGTTACAGAGAGCTGGACGGAAAATGTGTCCCGGGACAATGGGGAAGCTGAAAGAGCAAAGTATGGGAGCTAACAAGCCAGATGTCGTAGTACCTCGTGTCCTAAACGAGTGCCAGCATTCTCAGGCCACTCATCCGAGGGGGATAAAGAAACTCGTCGAGTGTCGTGCGATGGATAGAGATGGATTCTTTAAAATTTGGATACAGTGTATGGAGCCGCTCTTTTTGGTGTCGAAGAGGGAGCCGGTTGTCGAACGGATGCTAAAATTTGCAGCCTCCTTCACAGCGTACTGGGATGAAGCTCACGAAGATGATTGCGAGCATTTTGTGGAGGAATATTTGGGTTTATTACTCAAATGGGCGGACGCCTCTCACAAGTCAGTCAGATTTCGAGCCTGTCAGATGATTTCTGAGGCCAGTTTCTACTCATCAACGAATTGGCGATCTAGCAGTTTTTAGTCATGAAGTGATCTTTTTCCTGGCGTCATATTTAGATAACATATACTGTTGATGGGCAAATCCGAAGCTAAAACTGCCACACAAAGTCCGTAGAAGATCATATGATCAAATCTTGTTGAATTGTATCGATTTTCTCAACGAATTTGATTCAGAAAAATTTGATTCGCTTCCTTGTTTTATACTTTCTACAGGCTGGAAGAGTTATATTTCTTCGTAGGACCTGAAATTCTGAAATCCGAGGTTCATTATGGGCTGCAGGTAATATTGAAACTACCAGAGGACATACCAGTGGTTGACGAACTGTGGGATAACATAATATCAAGTATGCAGAGACGCATGCAGGACAAGCTAACCTCGGTGCGAGTATATGCGGCACGGGCCCTATCACGCCTTGTCATTACGGACGATATAGAAAACGATAGAACTGTAACAGCATACCGTCAAGCATTGGATTTTGATCAAAGTGCGGTAAGTGTGCACTCCTTCACTTGCGAGGGAACTCATGGTTGATTATCTGTCTCTTTCTATCATTGGGATAGAGAATCAAGAAGCAAAAGTTTATATATCTGAAGCCAGTGCATGAAACCACCCAATATAGCTCGTCCTAGTAGGTTCCTCATCACGCTCTATTCTACTCTTAGAGGTATGAACGGCTTTTGCGAGTTACAATCTTACGATGTTCGACTCATGAATTGATGCGCTGTAACTGAATCACTCATCAGGAAGTTAGAAAGATGGTTGTCATGTCTATGCCTGCCATGAACGTCACAGTTGCCGACATGGTGGAACGCACTGCTGATATCAGTGAAGTCGTGCGGAAAGCAGCTTACCATATACTCGGAACCAAGTTCCGGATCCAGAGCTTGAGGTTAGTAGTCACGAGGAAGCCATGACGACTCTTTATTTGAGACCTTTCTGAAAACATCTGAGATTCGACATACGGGTCCAAGTTGTGGAAGCCGGTGATTGTTACAACAAGGTTTTACTGCTGACGAATCCGACGATTGGTTTGCAGCATTATGCAGCGTGCTCTTATTCTTCAGAGGGGATTAGCTGAAAGAGTTCCCGGTGTACGAGCTGAGTGTGTCGAGATGTTGAAATCAAACTGGCTGGAAAGAGATTGCGAGGGAAAAATGATTTCCTTGTTACGATACTTGGATGTTGAGACTCACGAAAAGGTTGGTGAGAATGTAATGTTGGAGCTGCTGAAGCAAGATCTTGATGTCGCGGCCATCTGTAGCGGAGGTCTTCGACAGTTTCTTCCCAGTGACAGTGCAGCAGGTACTGGCTTCTAAAACATACTCAGCTGAGATGATGTACTTTTGCCAAACTTATGGTCTCTACTTCGGGCAACGTTTGACGTTTAGAAGCTCAAGTAATTTGTTCTGTAATCCACTGATATTTCGATCCTACATACGTTGGCAGGCGATGAACTTCGTACATATAAAATTCTAGACGCAGAATCAGCCCTCTATTGGCGTATGTTATGCTCGCATCTCCATACCGAAGCAGAGGTGATTAAACTCATTGATCCTAAAACTCTGAATACATTGTACTCTATTCTCTTGCTTCATGTAAGACTGCTATGGGTTGTTTAGTGTTGCTTTTTAATTAGTTCGAATTTTGTATCGTAAGCAAACGAGGCAGTCAGTATTCTGTTGAAACTATGATACTCGAGGCACTAGCTTGAGAGATGCAATATGTGGGGTCATTGAAGGCAAAAGGATGCGATGCTGCCACTACAGGAGGTGCAGAAGCGGTTGTGAAAGCTGCTGCTGCAGCGGATAGCAACGACTATCTTGAGAGCATCTTACCTCCGACCGTAGCTGATTATGTGCGTCTCGTAGAAGCTCATGTGCACGGAGGTATTATCCAGGAGTTACTAAATCCGATAATTAGGTTCCAAGTGTTCAACTAAAGTTTGTTCAACACACACTTCGCCCTCTCAAGTGGTTTCGTTCATTCACTTCGTGTTCATGTTCGTTGTAACCGCAACTTCCATCTCATCTCATAGAGTTACGGTGTGAGGGGTTGCATTTGGTCACTGAACATACTGCAAACATGTCCATATCTGGTGATTCTCACAGAGCTCCTGTAGTTGACAGACGTGATAAATTCCTGCTAAAGTTCAATAGGTTTCCGTATGAAGAATACGTCACAAGCGAGCAGACTGTTTTGTTGGCTTCTGATGTCCTAAGCCGAGCCTAAGAAGATCGTTTATGGTCTCTGTTTCAAGCTTTGCTGCCAAAGTTGCTTGCATCTCTGCCCGCATTAGCTTCATGCTGTCATAAAAAACAACAAACCGGGTACCTGTCTCGCTTGTAAATCCACCATATTCTTACTCCTCGCAGGCCCGGCCACTCGGTTTGCCGCACGGCAGTTGCTCCTAATCTCGAAATTGATGAACTTCATCGATAATACAAGTCGCAGAGAGGCTGCTCTGCTCTTACAATTCCTTCTCGAGCGATCGGCGGTATCTGAAAGAAGTTTGGATGAAGTGGTCGGAGATGGCTTGAGTCTTGGCGGTGAAGAGTTGTGGGCAAGCGCTGTGGCAGAGCTGGCACACCATGTGCATGCTTCCCCTGGAGAATTTGCTCAAGTCGTGTCTGCATCTCTCGCGCAACATGCTCGTCCTTGTCGAGAAGGCGGAGCAAACATTATGCAGTGGTTGCATTGTTTGGCTATGACTGCTCTTCTGCTGGAAAACATAGACTCTCTGCATCAACTTGATGGTCAAGCGATCGAGCCTCAAGAAATTCAGGATTCTCTGCTGCTACCAGCTGTAAGTTTGCGTTCGCATTGATCTGTAAAACCCTGGCAAAGTATCGCTGAAAATTCAAGCATGAAGGCCAAGTTTCGAGATAGACTATCGATTCAAGCTTAGTGACAGGGTATTCATCAGCCTCTACAAACAGCGGAAATCGTAGTACGTTGGACGTCTTTATTATATTTATCGTGATCATGACTGCCAAATCATGCCTAACCTCGTACCTCCTCCTGTTTTTTGAATTTAGTCAAATTCTGAGATTTGTTTTTGTGCCCCAGGTAAAGCACTTACATCCAGAAGTACAAAGAGCCGGAGTTAGATGCTTGGGCATCTTCTGTGGGCTTGAAAAAGTTCCCAGCTCACGAGGAGTGGAGCAACTTAGACTGTGCCTAAGTTTGAGTGACCGTTATTATGTACAAGAGATGGCCTTGAGGGCTCTGTTTGATCTCATCCTTCAGCATGGGGCCACAGGATTAGACCATGCTCTTGGAATACTACCTGATATTTCAGGAGTCCCTCACCCACCAGGGCCTCAAACTTCGCATAAATTCCGCTCAGCAGATGATAACTCTGAAAGAGAGCAAAGCATGATCTTGCGCCTACCGTTACTTGAGCTACTTGCAGGGTCGTTCGACCATGATGATTTGACGAGAGAAGAAGATGAGATACCTCTGAAAACTTGCATTGCTGCGGAGGGATTCGCGAAAGTGCTCTTGCAAAGCAAACGATTTCCGGAAATCGGGGTTATTCAGGATGGTGTCTTGGCGAAGCTGGTTTGCTTGTACTTCAGCTTTAGTACCCAAAATTTTGCTAGGTACGTTCACCTAACCTGGACCGTTATTAATTGCTTCTTTTTGCAAACTTCTTCGTTTTTCACGAACTAAGGCGAAAATTTGCACTTGCAGACTCAGGCAATGTTTGAACGTTTTTTTCCGCTCCTACTGTTCTCAATCGGTCAACAATAAGGTAACCAATGTCCCGCATGTACTGCTGTCTTCTGGTGAAGTACTCCTTGAAGTCTGAAATGCCACACATTTGTCATGGTAACTATTCTTCGTCGAAGTTTTGTGGTGACAGGTTTGGGATCTGGTTGTCAATACTGTAACTAACTAGTTGCTGTCCTGGCAGAGAGCAATTTCGAAAGTTTTTGTTCCGGTTATGCGCAAGGAATGGCCTGGTATTTACGGAAATCGAGAGAAGTCGGGAACAGTCTTAGCAGCGAGAAAGCATGCAGCTGACATAGGACGCTTCATGCTGCTTCTACTTCAGCTCCCTATATTGGTCAAAGAAGCTCAACACGTCGGTAATACAACAACTGTTGCACCTCGTGATGAGAATGTGATACAAGATGGCGATGAAGCAATCAATGAAGGGCATGAAGAACTTGCGATCCGGATTTGTTCTGAGGTATTCGATTGTGAACTTTCGAAAGAAGTAAATTCGGTCTTTGGACATAAATATGGACGATGTTATAACTTTTAGAATAACTCGTAGGTGACCTTTTTTGGCTATGAAGACAGGCAAGATCTGCTTTTCCTATTGGAAATCTTAAGGCAGGTCAGCTTTACGGGGCAACCCTTCTATTAAGAAAACATTGACTACCAAGTAGAGATATCTCAACTTGGTTAATCTCTCACTGTTCTGGTCGACTTTGAATTTGCAGGTGATTTCTCTCAACGCAAAGAAGTCTATGGCAGGCAAAACTTATATTGCAACCCTATGCCGATTCATCCCTTTACTACGTTACCGTGCTTCCCAACATGAGGAAATCAAGTGCTTGTATCAGATCCTTCCAAGGTAAAGTTCACGCCATGCTAGTTACTTTCTTCTGTCAGCAGATTATTTGATGTACTGTATCTGCCTTTGTGGATGCAAATGAGGGTTTCATGCGTGCCTTCTGTGCTTTATCTGAAAGATGTCCAGGTATCTCAACATCCGGCAGCAGAAATTTATTCCCTATCACAGACATTACTTCCAGATCTCAGGTGGAGACTCCATATGTTATGTACTGTAAGACTGCGCCATTCAAGGTACTAGATACCTTTGGTATATATGTTTTCTGAATCCATATGGTTTGAGTGACGTGAATGATGGGTGCGCAGTGTATTCGAGAATCTTCCTCCAGGAGAGAAGACATTGCTGAAAGAACTGAAAGAGACCCGAGAACGCCTAAAGGCATTGGATAAATCACCTGACAATGTTCTGACTGACGAGCAGATGTATCAAATTATTGGTGAGAACCTGGTGTTGAATGAGCTTTGATTTGCTTTCGTTACGACCTTTATGTGGGAGCAATACATTTGAAGTAAGTAATTATATTCTGTGCAAGGAACCGGGTCTTTTTCTAGCAGTACATTAGCAGACTTTGAGCAATATATCATATGCGACCCTGTCTAACTTGGGATCCCATTTTAGAGAAAATCGGCGGCCAGAATGCTGGAGACGGAACGAAGGTACCTGCGGTCGAAAGCACCCCTCTAAAGGCTCGTACAGGTACAGACTCGTAGTTCCTTCTGAACATGGATTGCGGTGTCCAAAAACTTTCAAACGGCTACTAAAAGCTACCATACATTCTTGCCTTTCTTGCCATCTCTATACGTTTGTTAATGTTTTCATCAGTTCACTTCTTCTGAATATCTGCAGGGAGGAGAAGAGCATCAAATAATTCTCGAAATTCCTCACGTACTTTAACTCCAGTCCCTCCTTCTACCCGAACACTGCGAACGAGACCGGAAACGCTCTCGCGCCTCGCAAAGACACAGGCTCTTAAAAACCAGTCTGCAGCAAAAGTCTCCAGGAAGGATCTAGATTCCTTGTACGAGAGTGCTAGTTCAGACCTTTACTCGGATACCACAACTGCGTCAAGCTCCGGTAGTGAGTTCGAGGTACGTAAAGATAGTCGTTCGAAAGCTAAAGCCTCGTCAAAAGACAGTGGAGGACTAGCAGCATCAAATCGGATGCCACGAGCTTCTATAGATTCAGATTCAGCTACAAGCGCTTGTTATAATGGTTATCAATCGAAGCCGGCGGGCTTTACCAGTGTAGACAGAATTGTTAGTGAAGGCGAAGAAGGGGAGGACGAAGCAAGCCCTCTACAAGCGGAAAAGAGGATTCGACAACCTGGTGGAGTCTCACGGATGAGGAAGCTTGAAATGGAGAGAGATTCGCCCCCTATTCTCTCACATACTGGTATCGAAGGCGCATCACGGGAGCAGTTACCCGGTGGATCTGGTGCCGTCTCTGAGCGACCCCGAGACATTAGGAGCGACGAAGCAGCACACGCTTGCACCAAACATGAGTCAGTGCCCACAAGACGAGGGAAAAGTAGCAAGCCTCGGAACTCTGTCGAATGTGCTGAAATGGGGGCATGTAATGCAGCAGTTGCCACATCCAGTCTTCCCATGGCTAAGACCATACCGGGCAAATGGAATAGCTCAGCTCAAAGGAATATGCGCCAAACTCCCAGAAATGGACCTTTGGCACCCAATATTACGAACAAGTCAAGCGTATTGAGCAGCTCCTTCGAAACAGACGACGGTTCCTCCGAGTTCGAGGCTGTGACTCCCAAAAGGCTTTCACAGGTTCTTTAGAGGTGTCTCATTATCCTTAGCTTGGTCTTATCTGACTAAAGCGAGTGTACATCATTGTCTACCAAATCTACGTCTAGTCTCGGATGAGCCGACAGGAAGGTGGTCATATGAGTAGATGTTGTCCTCAGGTCTAGATCCTAATCCAGGCAATTTCTGCAAACTCTCAGTAGCTTCCTTCGCAGGTGTTCTGTATGGTTGGATATCCTAGTGCGGAATGGTGTGGCCCGCCTAAAGCTTTAGCCTATAGAGTGTGCAGACTTTCCCCCTCATGTCGCCTTTGACTTAGAAGTGTAATATACTTGCCTTTTCTTTCTGGTATTTACATCTTGTACGGTCCCGTGTCCTCAAATGAATGAACTGGGTTTGTTTACAAAAGGAATTATGTAGCGTGTGTTGCATGCTGTCTATGAAACTCGAATTACGGCATGCAGACTGCAGCAAGCTCTTAGATGTGAGATCTGGATAACATCTCGTGCAAGGCGAGAGTGAGATGATTGTGACGACAAGAATGTCTGGGAAGCTGAATCATTTAGTTTACAGTGAATATATGAAGTAATCATGATTTC
Source organism: Marchantia polymorpha subsp. ruderalis (assembly GCA_037833965.1). Lineage (NCBI taxonomy): Eukaryota > Viridiplantae > Streptophyta > Marchantiopsida > Marchantiales > Marchantiaceae > Marchantia > Marchantia polymorpha. The sequence goes on from AP031355.1 coordinate 18,430,906, forward strand.
CAAGTCAGTGAAAGACAACCATATACTGATTCACAGTGTGTACATTGCATCCATTTCACGTGAACTTGGTGTCAGAGTCCTCGATGTCTTTCCCAAGCTACAGAATTATTTATGCAATGTGGTTTCCCACTAGTCCGCTCACGGTTTTGGTGTCAAAACTGTGGGTACTTAGAACAAATGCGTACTGACGCTCTAGCCTTTCAGAACCCATCTGAATAAGGGCCGGTTTTCAGTAAGCAGAAACTGTGGGCTCTTGAAGACTAGGCTTTAGCCCGAGTAGTCTGTAAGCTCAACCTCCGGAGCCCAACTACCAATGACAGGTTACCACCGTAAGGTATTTTTGCCTGGTCTGAATTCGAAAGCTCTGCATCGATCTTCTGAAGGTAGTAGGTGCCATGGGTATACATATAATATGCCCTGCTAATTTCAGCCTGCAAACTTTTCTGTTATGGTTGTCATGGATACGACGTGAATAGCCGTCCGAGAGTTGCTTTTTCAACTCTCGGACGACGGGTTTTACCATTCCGAAAAGTCTGTGATCATGGCCAAAGGTAACTGTAAAACGGTAAAATTTTAAGGTGCTGCATTCCGGCCCTGAGTTCCATGATGATGTGCATTTACTGACTCGTAGTTTCTTGCATCAGAAAAGACATCAGCGTCCAGTTTCAAGCGTTTGGAGGAGTCTCTTACAGCAGTCTTGGCAGTTCTTTAGCCTGAAGGAGTTTGATCTCGAGTTAGACTACAGGTAGACAGTCAGGTCATAGGCCGTCCATATCCTTGAATCTTGGATGTCCGTGTCATAGACTAGCTTTACTGTCACTCCCTGTCTTCCTGTCTACGATTTCGTGGATCTCTTTTAGCCAAGTACTCCATTGTAATCAGAATGGATTATTGGAGCAACTGGAGGACGCTGTACGGCCTTGTTCTGCACGAGTGGCGTAGATTTCTGGACGAGAGAAGAATTTTTATTATAACCTGGGAGACTACAGGTGACTCCATACTTCCTGGATAGAAGGATTTGGTACGTACCCCGAGCCCACCTAAGCATTCCAATTCTCCAAAGCGCTCGAGCTCAGAATCTGCCTCCTTCCTCAGACATTTCTCCGGAATTTCAATTCCAATACCTTTTTGTAACTGAACTCTCTCACCGTTTCCACCATATCTGGCTCTTGCCTCGATTGCTTCACAAAGTCCAAGTAGCTCCTTTGGTACTTGTGGCATCTGTAGAGCGAACTTTGTACCTTGACGAGGCCGAAGAGAAGTGTTTATAATGAGTGTCGAGAGGCTCTCGTGCAGTCCAGCCGTCTCTGTGCAAATACTTGTAAGTTCAGGAAAGTGGAAAGGGAAAAGTGGTGCAGGTGTCAACTCTAATCGGACTCAGTAAGGTAGAAATTACCGTGGACTTGTTCCGGAGTACGTCACAGATTGTTAGCTTTCGCCCCATGCAAGGCATGACGGAGGTACCTGGTACTAGCCTTGTCCGTAGACCCCTTTACAGTGTTCGACTTATGAATGAACTCTATCTTCTCTGCTGTCGCCACTCACTTTCATTGAGAACTGTTGCACATCTTTAGTAAGCAGTCTACACTTTGTAGATTGCCATGTCTAGTAGCTATCTAGCCCTGGCTGCCAGAGATCTGATCACCTCGTCGTTGTTCAGCGGCTGCCACTCTGTGAGGCAATGGTCGAAGTTCCGCTCCAGAAGGCCTATCTACTGAGATCTCAGGACATGGTACGATCTCTTTCTGATTTGTTCCATATATGTTTATATACTTCGATGTGTGGGTGCCACGTTCCTTCCATGCCAACCCAATCCACTTCGTAATGCTCCACCAGGGTCGGTGGCCGTAGTAAAGTGCTTTCCATACTTCACTCTGACGACAAATTTGTCGGATTGAGATCATCTTACCGTAGTAACAAGCTGTCGTTCATCTTCCCTCGAGCAGTGAAGTTGCAACGGACAACACAAACCATGGATAAGGTGATTACGCTGCAATTACAAAGATGTTCCATGGCTTCCTTGGTTTTGATCTTTGAGTACTTTGGATGATCACCTTCTCTGCCATGTTTGGAAATAGTCAAATCGATTTGCAGAAACTTTCCTGGGCTTGCATGAATTGCCTGGTTTCAAAAGAACAATTCCGCAACTTTCTGAGTGGTCGTGATTTTTCCAGTCTGTTCAAATGCCGCCTGATTCCATGAGGTCATAGATGGGCAAGCAAGCACTTCACGAGTCTAAGAGTTCTCCAAAGACTTGGTCGTTGGTTAATCTGTACCGTTATTTCAAGCACAAGGTTGTCGGCCTTTTGACACCCGAAGTTGCCGCGAGAGTACGGCGTGACAAGCAGTGCACAATTGAGATACACTCCCAGCGACTGGGCACAAGCGTCCAACCCTGCCACAACGTCTTGTCTTATTGGCGTAGGATCTCTCCAAAGCAGTGTGGGAAATTTCTGTTCCCTCGGATGCCTGTACGACCAACAATCGGAGAGTACCGGTCTGCGATTGTCGTACTCCATGACTTTGCTGCGTTAAGGTTGTGGAGAGAATACATTCATAACACTTAGAAATCATTGTAAGTCTGCTTGTGACTTTACAGAAAACAGGATGGACTCAGTTATGAAGTCATGCCCATGCATGAAACCAAGGTCTTATAGTACGCAGAGTAACGTATGTGTTCTTCGTGCAGTCATTAGCTTGCGTTCTGATCGTACCGGAGAAGTCTATTTTCTTCAATGTCCACATACGTGATTCTCTTATTCTTGTCCGGTGATGGTAGTTTCTCAATTGAATCCATTCCCAGACATAAGTGCGATTGGTACGCGTAATATGGGCCACTCATCTTCAGTTCTGTCCACATAGATGAAACCCATGAAGACACCTCCTACTCGTTGCGAATTAGAGACTTGTGCATTTCAAGGAAAGTATCGTACGCGGTAATGATCCATTTGAAGTCCTAACATATGAGCTGGTGCCTGCAATGACGAGTACAGTCGCCACCCACAATCGGAATCATTTCTCATCGATTAAACCACTCAATTCACTTCTGGAGTAGTTATGATCAAAATTGACCCAGACAGTGGTTAAACAGACGATACTTCCATATTTCATATGATAATTACATCGTGTGCTCGGTGGCAACATGGCGCATATTCCCACAGCTCTGGAATGGTAAGATTCTTCTGACTGTGGAAGTCAAGAGGGATAACAGATAAGCACACTGATAGCATGCGATGAATTACTACGTCAACACCATCAGCGTACAAGGGGAGGAATCGCCATACTCTGAGGTGTGCTATAGCACACGCTTACTTCGTAAAACCACGTAGGCAGAAGATGACTTTTATTTTGTCTGGTCTGTCAACAAGGTTTTCAGGAGTATGAACGTATCATATTTTGAAGTAGAACTCTAAAATACGTTCTTGTCTACACAAAAGTTCGACTACGAACCATAGATTGATACGATCTCCTGAAGAAACACAGAGTATCATCCAGTCTATCACAATTCCACGCTATAAATTGTACATGAATGCTGCTCTTCGGTGCTTTATTTCAATTCTTCTCTTAATAAACTATTTCATCTACCACACGGTTTCATGTAGCTATGAAATCAATTGTCGTGAACTGTCAATAATGACGGCCAAAATTGTAGCTCATCTCTGCTTTTCTTGAGCTGCTCGTGGTATGACTACAAAGAATTACTTCACACATCCGCAACGAGCAGAGAGCTTGTAAGAGATATCTGCATCCAACGACCACCATTGAAAATCAGATCCAGCTGCGACAGTCTACGAAGAAGTAGGTCTCCTCTGTTTCCGGCAATCAAGGAAGAAGAAAGACTGCTCAAAGAATCAGGTCAAGGGTTACTTTTTAATTTATTTTATTTTAAATCCTGATGTTGGACTTCAATCATGTGTGCAGGATACTCAACAGGATAATAATGCAAGAAAGACGTAACTAACCTTCTCGCCGAGCTTGAATGGAGGTAATCCTTTGTAGGGACAAGAATTACAGCGGAAAGCGTCACCTAGTCCACACTGCAGCAAATAGCATGATCTCATAGTCAGATATTTGTTCCACCTTCAACTCTCAACATGAGCACACGTCTGGCGCTATCTCCCTACGCCAAATCACACAAGAAACAGCCTGGAAAGAGAGCAGGAGTGTCTCAAGAAGAGGATGATACAGCCAGGAGCACGAAAGTACGATCTACTCGAACTCCGGCCAAGTACATTAGTTTCAAGGTGATTACATAGCACCACGCTGAAGTTCTAAGAAAAAAATAGAGATTTTTTATTTATTTTCAGCTAAGCTCTGTGAAAGCAATAATGCTAGATCAAATACTTACGCTTCCACAAGCTGATTCCGGGTTGTTGATTTGGCCAAGAGTAAGCTTGGTCTCCGGCTGGGCTTCTTGAGCTTCTTCAATTTCGGCTCGGCCACAAGTGCAGTTCTTGCATGCCTTCTTTCCGGTAGTCCCTACTTCGCAATCGTCATCTGAAACACGAACCCATATCGATCAGGACAGTATTCTCCAGAGGAACTTATGGTGCAAAAGGCATTATCGAAACACTGCTCCTGCTAAACGAGGGCACAATCTACCAAGTAACTTCATGAAATTATCGTCACGCTAACCAACCTGCTGAAGGTTCTGGCTTCTTCAAATCTTCTTCAGTGAGCAGAGCGTCCTCATCAACCAACTCGTCATTATCCAAATCCAAAGCTGGATCCTTCCAAGACACTACTCCATTCACTGCCGGAGTAACATTGATATTGAAGTCATTAACATCTGAAATCGTCACCTTCGGAGAGCCATTCATGTGAGCGCCATTTTCTGCAAATAAGAAAGTAGTTTAGCTAAGCAAACTCCCCTGAACACCCCCACCCCGCGCGATCACCTGTACGGGCTCGGCAGTGTAGTAAAGACTTGGGCAAGGAGTCATGACTTACCTTGCTTAACTACTGCCTTTTTCTTCAGAGAAAATGACGATCCAGTTTCCCATGTGGGCTTTTGTACTTGGAACTGCAAGAAAGTGACACCTACACGGGTTAGTTGGAGAAGATTGGTCAGGACGAGGTCATGTGCTTTGGAGCCTTGGCAAATCACATCAGAATAGACGACTCTCGCCTAGAGCTATATCTTTTCTTCCCACTTTGTTCGCGAAAGCAAATGAAGAGGGGCAACATTGTGACCCGAGAGCTCAGCTCCTTATAAAAGATACATACCGCTACTGGATTGAATAGAGGTCCAAGGCTAGCAAATGTTGATGCCAATCCGACTCCTTCAACGCACTCCACTGTAGTGGATCCGACAAAACCAGCGAGCAAAAGACTCCTTTGTAGCGCAGCCTGCGTCTGAACGACCACAGAGGACAGACCAAACTCCTGCAAGAGAAACAAATATGACGTCAAGTTTGTCAACGCTAATGAGAGAAGACGTGGAAACAGTTCGACTACTGAATCTTGGAATTCCTGTGGCAAGGCATGCCATGTCTACCAAAGATCAGGTCTAGCTACATAATTTCGACTGGGTTGTCGGTCCCGAAGAGTGCTTCAGCTCATTCTATGCCTTTCATTCGGCATTCAAACTGAAGACTGATCAGCGGGCCTGAAGAACGACAGCCACCGGCCTTGCGATTTGGAAATCCATAAGCCTTCCACTTGTCATCGACATTCTTAAACGCATCCAGCGAATTGTGCAAGGAAGGATGACCACAACTCAAATCAAAGATCCATCCAGAAGATTTTAAAAATATGAACATCTGAGCTGTGATTGAAGACGTTCACATTCATGTTGACATACGCAAGGCAGTGTGCTTGTAGCCACCGGCACACAGAGTCATGTCAGCACGAAGATCTAGGATAGTGACCGCGAAGATCAATGTACCGAACAGGTGGACTATGTGACTCGCATTCTTAGTAACATTGACAGAACGTCATCCTCCTACCTGCGCTTCCTCCGCTAATAGCTCCCTCGTTGCAAGTGGTTCCTGAACGATCAAAGTGCCTCCAGGCTTCAAAATTCGAGAAACCTCTCCGAGGCACAAGGACGAGTGGTGACCAGGAGTCTCAGCAAGGGAGACTACGACATCGACAGATGCAGAGTCGACCTGGAGCTTACCACCTGAAAAAAGGAAAACACGTAGAACAATCCACAGGGTTAGCATCGATGTCGTCCAGGAAATTCAAGCACATCTACTTCAAAAAAACCGAACGCGTGATGTGAACTACGTTCGGCCACCGCTTGCGCGCTGCTTCGAAAATCACAGGCCTCGACCGGAGCTGTGATGCGACGAGCAGAAACCCGAAGTCCGACACGAATGCTCGCGACCCATTCCGCAAGAATTCGACAACAGATCTCATTGCGTGAAGCTGAAAGGGGGGAAAATTATTTCCACGAGAAAGAGAGCGACGGACCGGCAGCAGCTGCCTGCGTGAGAATCGCCAAACCCTTGCCGGATGCGGTTTTCTCAGGAAACGCTTGCAGAGCCCAGACGACGACAGTGGCCGGCAGCACAGCTACATCCGTAACCAACACAACGGCTGCTGCGTCTCCACCCATGGCGCCAAATCTCAGCCCCGCGTCCACCACACACGATCGAACCCTGTGATACGCAAACCTGCCAAGGCCGCGACGAGGCCCGGACCACCACCACACCTCTCGATCAACAACAAACCTCTCGACGACAACGAGCACGACGATAGGGTACAGAGAAAAATCCGCCCGCCACACTTCTTCCTCTTCTTCTCCACAAAAGCACCACAATGGAACACCTCCAACAATGAGATCTCCGCGTCGTCGAAAATTCTGCGCCCGAGTTTTATCCTCTCCCTTCCCTTCCCTTCCCTTCCCTTCCCTGGGCTTCGTTCGCTTTCTCTTCGTCTTCGTGGGCACTGCCTGCTGCTTCTACACAGAACTGGCGACAAAATCGTACAGGCAGCGGGAGGGGGGGCGGAGGGGGGCGCGGGGGGCGCGGGTGGGGGCCGGACAGGACACGCTCCAAACCTCGTCTTCCTTTCCGCTCGGTGTCCAGTGCCTATGAGCCGAAATCGCCTTTTATACTCCCGCCCTCGCTCCCGCTCCTCCGTCTCGGCCACCGATGCTTCCGGTGCCCCGTCTGTCCTGCCCTCGTGTTCGGCGTGCGTCCGGTGCTCCGTCGTCCCCAGCCTAGGGTTATCGCACTGAATGATGACCGTGATCCGGTTGTCTCCGTCCCCTCTCCGGTACTCGGTACTCCGATCCGACTCATCTCTGTCGGAGACGTACGTCCTCCTCCTGCTCCTGCTCCTCCTCCTCCGTCCGCGCCGACCGGAACCTGCTGCCTCCGTCGGGGTCGACACCATTCTCGCATTCCTCGGCGCTTTTGCCGGTTCGGGTCCGGGTCCGGGATCGGGCACGGGCTGGCGGGGACTGGAGAGCGACGTGCGAGAGGAGGAGCGTCGCGGTGGCTGGCGCCGACCCGTGCTCGCAGCCCGCCAATTGTACGTCGTAGGCTCTGGCTGTTTAATGTCCGGCTACCGCACCCGTGATTTCGCCCGCGATTCCTGCTAATTATTTCTGCTTTGGCGCGTCTCTCGAGCCTTGCTCCGCTCCTCCGGCGTGAGATTCTCCCGCACTGCGCTCTCTGCGAAGCTCGTTCCTCGTTCACGTCTGCGCTTTTCCCTTCGGTCCGCGCTCGCTGTCCTAAAGTCAGTTACAGAAGATTCATGGGCAGTCGTTCTTTATTTCCCTGGAGACAGTACCATTCTCTAGGCCGATGTCATTATGAAGTCCTCATCATCTTTTCTCGGTTCCTTCGACCTCCTCGTACGTGCGCCTATCTCTCATGCACCTTGTTGTCCCTTCCATCCACAACTCTATAAGTGTGCTCTTTAATTCTTCCTTTTCTTTGTCAGATTTTATCGTTTAATCATTGTTTCTAAGTTTCCTTCCAAAGTTCCGAAGAATGGAATGATACCAGGCCAGCACTTTCCGATTGTCTGGTCAATCATCGTTAGGTACGTACTACGTAAAGATCAAGTGGACAAGAGGGATCTTCGTTTTGCGAAACACAGAATTGGGCCAGTTTGGACCCGAGACCTAATGCAATTGCAGACAATAATATGAATTCGTAATACGAAGAAGTCGCCGAAAACCATTTTGTAAAAGTGTCTCACTTTTTATCAGGTCCAATCTATAGAGTTGATAAAATCATAAAACTACAAATGTGTCATACCGCATCTTGAGTCATCATAAAAATGGACTAAATTTAATGATATATATATATATATATAAATAATGTGTTTATTTTGGACTAAAAGTTGTTGTGTAGACAGTCGATACATTGAGCTAGTGTAATTTACAAAACTGTACTCAAGAGATTATATATTATGATTATTTGAAGCATTTTTAAATCATATTATTTAAAACTATTATTTTTTATTTTCACATGTCCATTAAAATAAATGAATTAAACAAAGATAATAGACATTCATATTTCGTTTCCTGTATTTGAAGAAAAGTTGTAATATGTGAAAGAATCACAAATTAAAGTTCTAAAAATGATATACATTACATTATTTTCTATTCAACATCAAACCCATGACACTCGACTTAGATAATTTGGATTTGCTGCTTGGTCTATTGTATAGTGAGTGTAAAACCATTGGATACTGACCCATGTTTAATCCGCGTGCGTTCGTACAATTTTCTGTATCTAATTTGTACCCTGGTATCGCGATGATCACCGATGTCAAGATGCCACGTCAGACAAAGACATCGGGCATATTGATCTCGGAAACCGTCACCAAGAGATCGGCGCTCCTGCTCCTTCGACAGTCGACACCTGCAGCATCCGTCGATCCACTTCCGAAAACGGCCCGATCGACGGTCCGAACTACTCTCTCTGACCTCCTCCCTTCAGAGTGACACCTGTCCAGATAACTTCCGACAATACCTGCAGCCTGAATCGACCGGGACATTCTACGATACAACTGTCAGTGACTGCGCGCAGTCGGAAGCCGGGTTACGCAGTTCCCTCGATGGTCGAGGGGGGCGGACGCGGTCGGGGCTTTACCCGAGTCAGGATAGAGTTCGATAGACCCCTATCAGCAAGTCCAGCAGAGATCGGGGGCAAACCAATGGGTTGGAGGGAGTGCGGGTTGGGAGATAACCGAAGACCGGGTGAGGAGAGATAACGGAACGGGTGGCCGTGAGCGAAAAGACGGGGCTTTAGGAACGTCGGGCTCTTACAAGATTAGGTACAGAGAGGCCAAGAAAGAGGTAGGGTTGAGGGTAGGTGAAGGCAGGCACGTAGTGGCCGCGCGTCGACCTGCGCCAGACGTATGCGCAGAGGGCTCTTGACTGCCACTTGGAGGTTTGCAGGCTAGATGGCACTCTGACATGTCTGCCACTACGATCGGCAGGGACTACGTGGAGATTCCACGTCAGAATCCACGCGCAAAGAGCCATTCCACCACGCCGGAGGCGTATGCCTACCACGAATGCCAGTTCATGGGACCGGCTCATGATTATTCCGGCTTCTCCCTCACATGATGCATGAGCTCCCATGTCATGTGCGCCCTCTCACCGGGAACCCTCCCAAGTCTTCCCGGGCTGATCCAGATACTCCCCGCCGTCGGCCCCCTTCCGACCATCCCCGTCACGGGACCTCTTAACTCGACGTCGCCGAGGCGGCGCCACAGCCTCGGGCCCAGGCGCTCACAGAGGGAACGGAGCAGTTCGCACGTCGACCACAAGTCCAGGCCCGACCATTTCCGGGTTCGGGCCAGCTCCCAGCCTTGCTATGGAGACCGGAAGGCGGGTCCCAAGGCCGAGGAATGTTGAAGCGACCACCGGAGTACCGCAGTCGATCATCGAAGATCAACTTTGTCTTGTCTGTGGAATTTCATCTGTAGAATGCTCACATGAAATAATAAAATTCACAAATATAATTAAAGGATTTCTTGACGTACGAGCGGGTCACGGGGGACCAGTGTCGATCGAATATATTTGCATGTTGTCCGGTTTGGAGTTGGACCGGAGCGCACATCCGGACTCGCTAAATCGCGCGATTATGGCACCATTATGCCTACGATTAGTTTGTATTAGGCCTTCGCAATTAACGGCTTTCATCCTTTATCTCATCTGGGGAATTTATGCAACGAATCCCTCCTCTTCTCGAACTGCTTTGTCGAATGGATGCCGAAGGGTGGCGAAGTTGGAATGATTAAGACTCGCTAATCTGGTCGTTAATCCGTCGGGAATGATCTACACGGGTGAACTGGGAAACCCATCATTGGCCTGGGAAATCAAGAGCCCAAGAGACCGAGTCCGCGGCTGAGTCAGCGTTCGCAACGTCCTCCTCCTACTTCTTGGGAGCAGTACTATCCTCTTACTTCTGTCGTGGGCGACGGGCTCCGGCCTCACTTCGTCCGCCCCTGCTCCTGCTTCGGTGAAGGTGCCGCCACTCTTCAGATTCTGGACACCGATTTTTGGCATACCTTGGGAGGATTTGGTCTGCGCGTTGCGCCTCTCGCCACATCTTGACAGCTTTTCAGGTCTGCGATGAGACTCACCCCGCCAAAAGGTCGATCGGTTCTACAAAACCTGACCTCTAGAGTGGATTTTGTTCCTGATTTGCCAAAGGTTTCGCTGAGTTCGGATGCGGCTGTTGTGGCCAGCAACCGTCATGTCTAACAAGAATGAGCCATAACAGTGTAATATTGTAGATGAAAATGCTGGCTGGTGGTGACAATTTGTTCATTACGCGAAAATTCTCGTTCACTCTTTCCGTTTTGTCCTTGATCATAGTTGAGCTATATCTATGATGCTAAACGACATACACCGGTCAAAGCCATCGATACTATTCAAAGATTCTCACCCAAACAACCAAGGCTCTCAATGTTGCAATGAGTTCGCTATTCTAATCTTTTCAAGAAAGTGTAAGTTATTTACATTTACAGTTCATTGTGCCCTCGTAGTTTGCTCATCAAAATACTATTTGAAGAATTTCTTTCGCTACATTGGATCTTGGCATAAAAAACGTCGATATCCAATGAACTTGATTTTGATGACAATACTCTTATTTAAATACAGCCGCATTGCCAAACAAGACCACATCTGGTCTTGGATATAACATCTTCATACCTTGAAAATTCTATTGATTATACTCCAGCGCAAAGACTTACAACACTTTTACCCGCGGCCCAGGGCCTTCCAACATATATTCATACAGATGTCAACCTTGTTCAGATTACGTCGGATTCCTCTCCTGGTGCGTAACCAGGCATGTCTCTTTTCTACTCATAGCTTTTCCTCAATAGATTACGGCGATCTTGAAATCGAGAGAGCTTGGAGATTGCTGATTCTCACTCCGTGAAGTTCGCCTACCAGAACACACCATATCCAGAGAAGCTGCGTTGGGGTCTTAGATTAAAACAAGTCCTTCGCATTGGTCCATAGACACTCGCTCTCGCAAGAGTCTTAGGCATCGACAAGCTCTTCGAAAGAAGACAAAAGTCCTTGCACCAGTCCTACATTTGATCAAGGTCTCCTGCCCGAAGTCCTCTGGATGTGTGCTCCTGGTCTTCAAAGCCGCAGCTCGATTTTACGATCCAAACGCCTTGATGCGCACCTAGGTCGTTATCGAATCATATGGAAAATCATGGGAACAATGAAATATGGAGCCGAGTCCTCATGGAGACTTGAATCGCCTATACATGTATCGAATATAACTATATACACTTTAGAAGAACGTAGTTGTCATTTCGCGTATAGTAAAGTATAAGACAGTTTTCCATAGGACAAAATAAAGAATATTTTTATTGAATGTAGAATTAGTAATTATCGATATCTGTAAAAATATTCGAAGATAGAAAAAAAATTTGTTTGAGATTTCTAATATTGTCTATAACTCGGAGAGCAATGGCGGACCCGGAAACAAGATTCGTATGATACGATACGACCTGAAGGAACCGATTGCCGATCGAGGAAGTTGAGATGATGAGGGATGTGATGCGATGTCTCCTGCCTGAACTCTGAGCTCAAGAGAAGAGACGAGAAGAGAAGAGAGACAGAGTGAGAGGCTTGAACGTCCCTTCTGTCGAACTGGCTGACAATCGAGATCCGCTGATTGGGCAAGGGCAGGGTGGCACCTTCGCTGATCTCTAGGAAGAGAGTTGAGCTTCCAGAATCCGACCGAGCGCAGAGAATGAACCAGATGCGACTCACGTTCGTCGATGTCCGCGATTCTAGTACTGTACAGACCTGCAATTGAATGTCAAGAAGTCGGTACATGCTTGCCGCAGCCCATGAACATCATGGTCTTGTCATTTTTCGAGGCGAGAGAATTTTGCACACGCAGGACTGAAGATGCCACGCATCGATTCCTCCTTCGACGCATTCGCCTCCTTGCTGACTAGGACGTGAACTGTGCTTTTGCTTGTAAATAGAACAAATAACTTCTTCTTCTTCTTCTGTCTTCTCTGTCAGAATTTCAAGGACAAGATCGAACATTGTAGTTGTGCGAACAATGTGCAGTTCTCGAACGGGACAATGAACATCAGCTTTACTTACCTCCTCTGTCAGTTGAGTCAACCGGTCGAAATAAGCGGAGTGCAGCTATAATGCTTGAAAAACAAGTTTCAAATTCTTGGCCTTATTGGAGGCTGATTTATCTAGAATTAGATCGGTCAATATAGGGCTGTTTGGACAAGACATGGTTCGAGAACTGGAGTTCCTGACCTCTAATTCCTCGCCTTTGTCCCATTGCAGACGGTGGACGGGTTACCACTAGAAGAGCTCCTCGTGCGTCAACATTTCCTTGATACTGCGTTATTGGTAGAAGAAGATTCACACACGGTTGTCTTCGACGTTTGGATCTAGCAGATTTGTCCATTAAGCAAATCACATGCCAATCCATCAATTCATTATCTGGAAAATCACAACTACAATTGGAGATTAAGACAATCAAGAGATTCGCTCCACTGTTTGTTCCTTATGTGACAAAATTAGCATGACAGGTCGTGGAGCTCCTAGCCTGACGAGTTAAAAAGGGACCCTCGGAGAATTAGGACCATCTTTCTTTATCATACCTGACTTATACATATGGTCACCGAAGTCATGTTCACATCCTCGGCATGTTCACATTCAGTGCTTTCCTGGTTCTTGGATTTCCTTTTTCATTCTTGGGAAAAAAGCATGCGCTTTACTCTGTTCAATGACAAATCATTGTCCTAAGTTCTGTCTTTTCAGCACATTGTACCAGCAAATGATCAACAGAATCTTGGTTGGGACGAATACAGGATCACAGAGAAGGAGCAAAATTGCTACAAGACTGGCTCGGGCTATGGCTAGAAACCCCATTCAAGAAGCTCACCGTCTCTGCCTCTTCAGCTCAGGGTATCAACGGGCAGCGAGGGAACGAGGTATACATATACTACAACAGTGTTACAGATAATACTACAACAACAACAGTATCAGAACCGAGATTGAAACTTCTCTTACATATTCTCAAAATTGGAGCCCAGAAATGAGTCATTCAGACCATCTTGTAGTGAGTAAATAGTCGAGCCAAGTGCGATCCCAGTTCGAGGTAGAGACCCATGCGACCAAAATGAACCATTTTGCAATATAATAAATGGTCAACCCCGGGGACCCAAAGGGTCAAAAGGCTGAAAAATACAATACAAACGAAAACCACAAACAAGTGAAAAGACTCCAAAGTCCAATACCTAACTAGTGCCAAGAGCACTGGAACGATAACTAATAATGTCACTAATATAACAACATAAATAAAAAAGAACTAACTGTAACAAAAAATAAAAATTCTTTACATCTATATTATGAGTCACTCTAATCTTTGCATATCTAGTGCAAGTAAGAAATACATGTTTTTCATCCTCAACTTCTCTTTCATCACATAGCTTACAAATAGGTTCTCTCTTATCAATATTAACCTAACATTCTTATTCAATTCCAAGCCTATGAGAACCAGTTCTATACCTAGTAATAATATGACGCAAGTACGTAGAGATTCTTGCAAGTAGTTATTCATGTTCACAATAAACAAGGATAGGAGTCACATGAAGTTGATAAAACTGCATCTTGGTGCCGCGCTTGCTCTAAATAATGTTCAGAAATTATTACTTTAAACTTTCACGTAATGCTATAGGTTGTAGGTCCCAGGGTATATGCAAGATGTTCCTCGAGTGGCTTGGATACTTAGGGTCAGAAGTCTTTCTAAGTACTCGTCCGCAAGCATGGCCTTTGAAAGCCACGACTCAAATACGATTGCAGTCGAATCTCGTTTTATAGGAATGTCGTCCAATTTGAAAACTGTCTGTTGGCCTGTGGGAGTGACATGACATTCACACGATGGTTCGCATCCAATTCCCGCCCTTCCATCTGCGCGCCCCAGATTTGCGTACGATTCTGACCAAGGTCTCTGCGTAAATACGAAGACTTACTCTCGAACGGAAGCAACGGTACTTCAGTACGTACGTACGTAGCTCATACGACGACTCTCGTGCATGGCCACAGCTGACAGCCTCGACTCCGTCCGCAGTCGGTCAGATGTCTGGGCCAGCGGACGCAGTCACAGTCGTGGTTGGCTCGGCCGGAGAACGCGACTCGGGTTCCTCTTCTCGTCTCGTCGGGAGCATCGCCGCGGTACGGACTGACTGACGGACTCTACGTGGTTCAGAGGACGGTTGGATCGCCACCTGCCTCGCAGCAGCTCCAGCATCTGACCGACCGACTGACTGACGGACTCTGACTTGCAACCTGGTTCATCGAAACTGCGACGTGTAGATGCCAGGAGGAAAATGTGCATGGCGCTCTGACCAACTCTGCTATCTGCTCTGACGTGGCTGACCCCGTGCAGCAGACCGGGTTTCAATGCACGAGAGCAGTGGTCGCTAAGCTTTCGGGGTCTGCAATTGGTGGACTCGGTTTGTGGCGGACCCGGAAGAAGCTCGGCCATCTGAAAAACAATTGACATTTGGAGGATGGCTGATGTTTGTCTTCTTCTCGAAGCGCTCGAGGATGCGTTTCGAGTACTGTAGTATATATTGACGGAGAGCCAACGGCTGACGATTTTGCTCTGGAGAACAGATCGGCAGGTCTGTCTGAGCCACATGCTGTTGCTTCGATTCGATGGGCGGCTCGCTGTGGCTGTGGGCCGACAGGCGCACTCGCGAGTCCGTGGCCTTATGCGCAGTCCAGAATAATAATCGTTCATACAGCCCTGACATTGCTCGTGAAGGTCCCCCCCATTCCCTCGTTGTTGCTGAAGAACTCGGACTCGGGTGGTCACCCACTCACCCGTTGACCAAAACGTGCTCTCTGTGACTCTGTCGACCTCCCCACTTCCGCCTTCTTATGAATTCTGTCTCATGGCTAAGCATCCTCTGCGCTGTAGCGTCCCAGTACTCGTCTTCGAGTCCACTGCACAGCAACTCCATGTGGCCGACGAAGTACAAGAGTTAGAGAGAGCATGTGTCCTCGGGAGGATGAATCTAATGATTCTCGTTCGATGTCGTTGGCCTCCTTCAATCTTCGAGGATCTTGTACCTCTCTTTCATCTGCTCCGTCACTCTGCTCCCACTAACCCATGATCATTCATCTTTGTGCCGATCCACAAACATGAAGTATTTGAGTATGAGCCGGGACTTGCCTGCAGAATTGCACTGCATGAGTATCAGAAACAACAATGAGTGTCTTCACTACGACGACTACAAGGAAGCCGGGAAAGATGTGAACTCATCATTTCATCATAAAACACGGCGACCTTTTCGAGGCTCATTCTGCTTATAATACAAGCTTGCCAAGAAAGTGAACATTCTTCAATTACTTCATATCTGAAGTTAACTGAATTTTGCTAATGGGTGCCATCTAAGCAACAATCTGATTGCCATCTTGATGCGGGTGTAGGACAAATGTGTCCATTTATGTCTCTATACAACGTCAACCAGAGGAATGGTGTCATGATACCGAGGTACCAAATGTAGAAGAATGCAAAAAACTTCATCTTCCATGGTGTGCATGGCATGGCAGGGTTCTGGAACATCGAGAACTTCTGACACCGATTGCAATCGTCACACTAAAGATGTTTGAACAATCGCAACAGATCAAACGAAGATCCAACTGCAAGGCGAGAAGTCTAACAGGCATGAAAAAATTCAGTGAAGTGAAACTGTATGGAGAGAGAGAACTCTGTGATCCATAGCTTGGGATGCTCCAAGGTTGGACGCTTCTTGCAGGTTTGTATGAATCTGGAGGAGTCTTGAGAACGGCTCCTGGAAACCAAACAGACCAGCGTGAGCTATTTCCTGGTGCTGGGGATAAGAGCCGACGAGACGAGCATTTGCTAAATAAGGGACGCATGATGATTCGTTGCCAGCACATGCTCTCCATCGAACGAATGTATCTCGCCAGATTTGATTGTTTTGTTTTTTTATTACTCCACCGTGACCAGACAACATCCTTGACACACAGGAGACTCACGGATTCTGCTGAGTCGATACTCCGGGGTATGAGAAGCAAAATAGCTTGCACTTGGCCTACTTACTCGCTCGAAAGAGTAAGGTCACATGTCTTCCTCCATCTGGCAATCCTTCGATAGTATGTGAAAAGTGCAAGTTAGAAGGGATCCAACGAAATTTCCGGGACTGGGAATGTCGTCCTCATGCTTTCGATACTAGCTTGACAACCACGAACGTGTTGATTGACTTGCACTGAGTGATGTGCATTAGCCCTGGACAGATGTGTTTGTGCCCCCAACTGGCAGCGAAGAATTCCCATTCATGCAAGACCACATTCGCAGGCACGTCTTGTTTGCCAAGGTTTTGTCGGTCAGACGATGACCTCAACGCCAACAATCGCTTCGTTTCGGCTTCGAGTGTACTTGCAAGCGTTCAGCTGTTGCAGCATAGTAGCATGCAGTGTGCTGGTTTGAGAATCTAGTAGTCTGGAAGGTAATCAGAACAATCAGCTCAGGGAGGGGGTTAGGCAGGGTTTTGGGTTTATGGCTTTATGGCTTTAAAGGAAAGATGAAGCGAATTTGATGACATCGCTCCGGACTGTGAATCTCGTCTACCTGAGCGCGTTGAGTGTGCTCTGAAAGGCAGTGAGACGCAGGGAGAATTGAAAGTAGAGGGCTTCAGAGGAGTCCCCTGTTCCTTTTACTGCAGAATGGTCACTTTGAGGAGCATGATCGAGGCCAATTTCTGCACGCAAATTAACCCTGAAGCTCAGAGAGCTCTGAAACCAAAGTGCAAGATTTCAAGCATTGGTTCGAGTTTCATGTCAGGAAATCAGCAGAGGATGAAAGAGGAGGTGAGGTTTTCTCGTCTCAAGGCCTCGGATAGAGTGGTGCATCATGTTCAGGCGGGCACGCGGCCGCCAGCGCACAACTCGCAGATGCACACTTTGGAGCTGCTACGCCAGGGGCTACTCGGGCAGCATCCTGAAGCGGCACAACTGAGGGAAGTGGCGGCCTTAGACCTGAATTGCCTCACAGAAGCTGCGGCAGAAGTTCGAGATCGTAGACAGCATGCTTCTATCGTCACGTTCTCGCCCAAAGTGTTCATTCCGCTGACCAGAGTGTGCAGAGATGTCTGCGGATATTGCACCTTCTCTCTGGGCCCCAAACCGGGTCAGGCCGTGTACCTTACCATCGAAGAGGTTTTAAACATTGCAAGAGCTGGTGCTGCAGCTGGCTGCTCCGAGGCTCTGTTCACTCTTGGGGACAAGCCCGAGCTTGTTTACCCGCAGGCCAAATTCGAGGTAAGTTTCGGGTAATCGGCCGCATTTTTATGACACTTTTCATCAAAACTATGTCGAGTTACATTTAGTGGTTCGCAAGTTTCCTCTTATTCCGACTAGAACTGAAATTTACAGTAAATTGTTTGATTGGCAATTCGACGATCCAGCTCAGTGACTGTAGCGTACTAAGTTTTATATGTTTCAGGAACTGAAAACATCTTTGCTTTTAGACGTCAGTGTTTTTACTTCATTCCTATAGATTTAATGGAAGTCTTCCATCCTTACTGCATCCTCGTTGTGCACATCGGGGGTTGATCATCAGACTGAGTATTGTTTGTCGTAGATATTATTATTTAGGTGCAATCATTCGGTTTAGACATAAATTCATGTGTATAATTGACTTGAGTGTGTTTTTTTAAGGTGTCACAATGAGATGCATAGCTTTCAAATCATCCAGCATTTGTTACAAGGTTTGTTCGGGCTTTAATTGCAGTCTAACTGAGCTTCTACTTTCTAAATTAATCGAACTTCATTTAGAGTGGAGATTGAAGTAGCGAGTATACTGAGATTTGATTTCTTCTACCGCAGCTTGCTGCTATGGGATATGCTACAACGATAGACTACGTTGCAGAAGCTGCCAGGTTAGTACTAGAAGAAACTGGTCTGCTTCCCCACATTAATGCAGGTGTCATGGAAAGAGATGATGTTGCAAAACTTCGGCGTTTCTCTGTAAGCCAGGGGCTAATGTTGGAGTCCATCTCGGAGAGGCTTATGGAGCCTGGTGGTCCGCATTTCAATTCTCCAGACAAAAACCCGGCAGCACGTCTTGCAACCATTGAAGCCGCTGGTAAACACGTCCGACATAATCTACTCCCCATGCTGGTCTAATCTTGCGTTGGGTATCCGAAAGGAGGACATTTTTGTGAATGAAACCAAAACCTGCGCAAATCTGAACATGGAATAGACCGAAAGTATTACGTTCAGTATTACGTTTAGGCAGTGAAGATAACTTGTGTAGCCACAGCTATATGATCTTTAAAGACAACAAAATTCTGTGGATGCAGGTGAGGAAAAAGTGCCTTTCACGTCTGGTCTATTGATCGGAATCGGTGAAACCCGAGAAGAGAGGCTGGACAGCTTGTTCGCCTTGCGTGAGCTTCATCTAAAGTATGGTCACATTCAAGAGCTTATAATACAGAATTTTCGTGCAAAAAAGGGAACGAGGATGGCGAATGCACCAGAACCACCTCTTGAGGAGTTGACGTGGACTGTTGCCATGGCGCGTTTGACGTTTGGCTCCGCAATGAGTATACAGGCGCCTCCAAATCTAACTCCCAACGTGTACGTATGATGCTGACTGAGTCAGGTGTATCCACCTGTATTCATGCCGGTACCTTTTAGTGCAGCTCTAAAGACGTTTGCAACCAGTTGCAGTATCTCTTCATCATTTTGATCTCATGCTCCCTTCACTTTGTTATGCCCTTCGTTCGATCCGTTGGTCTGAGTGAAGTAAGAGGGTTCACCGGGCTGCATTGCTCTCGCGAGTCTGGTTTGCAGGACACACCAGCATTTTATGGATCATGCTGTTATTGTATGACGCTCGAAGTTCTCCCAGAAAACCTCAGTGCAATTTATTAAGGGATTACACTAACACTGTATGTTACGGAACTTGGATCGTTACTAGTTTACTGAATCTGACAACAGAAAGTCTTGGTACACCTTCCAAAGTTGAGAACGTGTAGGATTAGACTCAGACATACACCTGCATGTTTGAACAGCCATTTAGAGGACGAAAGCAGCTGGAGGGCGCTGATCGCTTCAGGAATCAATGACTGGGGAGGCGTCTCACCTGTCACTATCGACTGGGTCAATCCAGAAGTAAGTTGGTGAAGTAACCCGTGCTTAAATATTCTTTTGTCAAACTGGTGATCAAACAGAAGTCTAATTTGTTTTTTGTTGTCCTCTTTGTGTCATAAGTCTTTTGCACTATTAGTAATCTGAACATTGGAACCGGCCTTCCTTCCCCCGTGGACAAAGTATACACTTGAAACCATTGTCCTCAACGAGCTCCTAATGTACATCACATTAGCATTCATCTGTTGCAGTAACTAATCACCGCAAGCGCTCGAAATCAGACGGAGCATCAAACTTGCATCTATTCTGATAATAATTGCTGGTGCTTGTGCAGGCCCCGTGGCCTCATCTTGAAACTCTTTCTGCAGCAACTTCGGAATCTGGAAAGTCGCTCGTGCCTCGTCTTCCACTCTACCCGGAGTATATCCGACAGGCTGCAACATGGGTGGTGCGTGGTCTACTTTAATCTAAAGGAGAAACATCAAGCTCTATCTTTTCACGCTGCTGTAGGATTTTCAGTCAAATAGCTGCAACAAGATCCTAAGTTGAGAATCTGTGCAAATGTAAGCTGCTGTGAGTCCTTTAAGTATTCAGACCTTCAAATTTCAATAATCCGCTAAACAGCGAGTTTCGTGCAGAAAGCTATTGGATTAGCCTTCAGGACACCATGGTAGTCTGAGTGGCGATACCGCGTTTTTAATATCTAATTTGTTCAGGAGCCATCTATTATGAAGTCGGTTCTCAGGAGCTCGAACAGCCTGGGCTATGCCCGTGCTGAGTCCTGGTCTCCAGGTATTGCCATGGACGAATCTACGATTGCATATTCTTATCAGGGGAGCGTTGCCGTAGAGAATGACGGCACAATGAAGGTTTCAAGGCCCACGACTGGGGGACTGCGTAAGTAGACCAAGACATAGTTTAGGAATCTTAAAGCATACTGATTCCATACGTTTCTGATCTGTAACTTCAAACTTTCATGAATCAAATATCTTCACCACTGTAAGTGATACACCTGATCTTTGATAGGATGTGGTTACCAGGGACAGGAAGTTCAGAAATTACTGAACTTGTCCAAAGGGCTCAGATCGGTGAACAACTTGCAGAGGTGGGTACAGTTTCTCGTGTTCTCAAATGAGCTTCGACTATTGTGATGAAGGTTGTGCCCTTTAGATCAGAGGTTTTCAGTACTAAATATCAATCAGTTCAGAAAAATAAATATGTTATGCTTCGAAAACAGGATTCAAGAAGCTATCGTTAAGTTTCATTATGCTCTTATGAGCGGCTTGCTGAACACCTGGTGCACTTGACCAATTCTGGTTTGGTCCTAATTCTTACTAGAGATCTAGCATTGCTGATCACTATATTGTTGATAGTGCTCCGGCTTTGACGCAGCCTTTTCTCGAAACAGGAAGTAGAGATGAAGCTACAAGAGAATTTATTGATTTAGTTACCCTTCAGAACTCTAAATTGTTGATAAAGAAGACAAATTACAATATAGTTGATCTATGAAGTTGCATGTTACGCAGTTAGAGATCACGAAACTACTGGAAGCTGTGGGACCAGATTTTGAGTACATTAGGAGTGCGGCTGATGCCTTGCGCAGTCGTGTCAACGGTGACGAGGTAAAGGAAAGATTGTGATTCTGCATCGTACCAGTTTTGACTATAATTTCCATAAAGCATCTGTCTGAAGAGTATAAACTAATCGAGAAAGGTAAGCAAAGAGCTTTTCTAATCGTATCATGAGGATTATTTGCTTAAGTATGAAAACTAAATCGAAGGGTTTTTTTTTATTTTCTTTTCGTTGCAGGTATCGTATGTTGTAAATCGCAACATCAATTACACCAATGTTTGCAGCTACAGATGTCAGTTCTGTGCTTTCAGGTGCATGTTATAACTTACCACTATCTTTTGCCCCGGTGTGAGCTCAAACTCAGAATCCATTACGTACTTCATGATTGTAGTTGCTACATTCTGCTATGCTTCTTATGGTGGCCACTGAACCAAAAGTACGAAGAATCTACTGTTCGGTGACCCTCCTTGCCCCGGTTGATTAGATCCACTTATAGTGATGAATTTTCCTGGATGCGAAGATGCGACACATGTGTCGGTGACAGTGTTCAGGTCAAAATATTGCTGATTCAGACAGAGGTTTCGTTTTCAAACTAGTTTCCACCCGTCAGCAATGTAAGGCTAGTAATTGTATCTTGTTCTGACCAGCAAAGGGAAGACTAATGAAGAGCTGCGAGGAAAGCCCTACAGGTATGTAACTTACTCTACTGAAACAGTTTGATTGCCCTCTACTGGAATTCTCGTCCTACTAATAATGAAGATTGGGGGACGCTTCCGTGAATAGACTGATATGTTGAGAGCACCAAGAGTACGACTGTTACAAACCTGGATCAACACCAGTCTTTTTCTCTGAATGTACAGACTTTCCTTGGAAGAAATAGCTCGCAGGTCTATCGAGGCATGGGAAAGAGGTGCCACTGAGGTCTGCATGCAGGTACTTGTCTTAAAGCGTACAGTTTCTGACGTATTGCAAGAACTTGAGCCCATTCGCTGTTTTCGCTGATGTAATGCCCTCTAGAGGCTTTTACGTAATCGACTCAAGTGACTTGCATACAGTAATCAGGTATCCTGGTCCGTAGTACGGGGATGCTAAGGTTTTGTTTCTGAACCTAAAGAGGTGACTATGGGCGCTTATACTACTGTCTGTACTTTCCGATCTTTCTACTCACGTATGTACGTGTGCTGTAGGGAGGGATTCACCCAGAATTCACCGGGGAGACCTACTTGGACATTCTAAATACTGTCAGGAAGGCTGCTCCGAAAATTCATGTTCATGCATTTTCACCTCTGGAAGTATTTCAAGGAGCTTCCACTCTCGGCATCAGGTACGGTCTGATTCCAGCAGGTTTATCAGCTTCGATCTGGTTTGGTCATCTGTGTCGACATTGATGTTAGCAATTGTAGAGCTAGACTCTGCATACTTCGCGTGATCTTGTGAAGTTGAGGGTGTTGACATCGTCACCCTCGTGTGCAGTTTGGAGGAATATTTGAAAGAGCTTAAGAAGGCTGGTTTAGGCTCGCTACCAGGCACTGCTGCAGAAGTAAGTACTTGGTGGGCATGCAGTTCGCAGTTCGCATCTTGTCATGAAATTCAATTGTAGTGACATACGCTTATGGACTTTTTGAGCTTGAGGTATCTCATCGCAGATGACTCTACACAGGTACTGGATGAAGAAGTTCGCAGTGTCCTCTGCCCAGACAAGATAAACACCAGACAATGGCTTGAGGTGAACAGAAGGCCTTCGTCTTCTCCCTTCTTACTAAGATCAATAGTAGTTCTTTGACTAATACGCAGGAAGTATGGTATTTCTAGCTATAGGATTAAATACTTGCTCTGCGCTAACTTTACAGCTTTCTTAGATTAACCTCAAAACTCTTGAAATCAGTTCCTTTCTTCTGCCTTTTAGGGACATTTGTCACATATCTAACCTGACGAAAGACGTGGGTGAAGATTATGGAGACCGCTCACAGTGTTGGACTACGGACTACCTCGACCATAATGTTTGGCCACCTTGATCGTCCTTACCACTGGTAAGTTGTGGTTTTCCGCCTCTTGACTTTCCACTGACAGTCACATACACAAAGAGAGCTGTCCTAGTAATGAGATGCTTTCGCCAGCTGCATAGAATTGTGATAGATAATGAAGATAGTAGGATTTGCAATACAAATCTCATAAATGGTACCGGTATTGTTCCAGGGCACGGCATCTCCTGCATGTGAGAAACCTACAGATGAGAACAGGCGGTTTTACAGAATTTGTCCCGCTGCCTTTCGTACACATGGAGGTTTGTGTCAGTCTTACTAGCTTGAATTAAATTCAACCTACATGAACACACTCGAAGTCGGTATTCGACATCAAGGTATTTGCTAATACAATTTTCTACTCGAGATCTTGTTGCTGCAGGCACCAGTCTTTCTAAAGGGAAGAGCTAGGAAGGGACCAACCATGCGAGACTGCATTATCATGCACTCGGTGGCGCGCCTTGTTCTTTACCCTCACATCACCAATATACAGGTAATAGATGTTCCTTTCCTTAATCCTAAATCTGTCATGTGCCTCAGGGATGTCTCGGGAACCTTAAACTTCTAGATCTCTTTGGTCTTCCGATCTACTTACCACCTCTGTCAGGACTCTCCTTTCCGCAAATGTGATCGTTGTCAATGTGTCAATGAACATGCCATTCACGATTTTCTCTAGCTTTCAAGTAAAGGATAAATATCATATCTCCAAACTCATGCATCTAGAACTGGCGCTTTCCATAAACCTCCTGCGGATGAAGGGGTGGGTCGATGGGTGTTGCATGCGTGCTACAGGTTAGTTCAGACGATGGAACGTGGGGTCCGAGCCTACTGACAAAGCTTAATTCGACGCAACTGTGCAGGCATCGTGGGTGAAGATGGGCCCTGGTGGTGTGAAAACCTTGCTGGCTGCGGGGTGCAACGACATGGGAGGCTCGCTCATGAATGAGAGTATCACTCGTGCAGCAGGCGCATCTTATGGTAAGCCCAATCAATGATTCATGGGGTTCAGTCGATTCGTCGACTGGATTCGGCGATGGCCGTAGAAAGCGCAAATCATCAAGGGGACTGTAATATTTCTCATTCGACCGCATTAATCTCGTTCGTTGTTCGTCAGGTGAAGAATTGCCGCCCCACGAGATGGAAAGGGTGATCCTCGCTTCGGGACGGAGACCTCGACAACGGACTACTTTATACGGCGAGGCTCCCGCAGAGCAAGCTCAGAGATCCTTCGGTGCCAAACCTCTCGTACCCATTCGATGACGTGGAGGAGCGAGTCAGATGTACAGCTGAACTGGACGTCTAGCGCCGCCACATGGACCGCAGTGACGACGCAGCCGCTTGGACAGATGTCTGTCGTCAGCGGGTGCTCAGGAGTCTTCCTCAGAAGGAGAAGGGGGTTCTCCGTGGGCCTCGAGCTCGTCAACCACCGAAGGAAGCTTCACTCAGATGACGCAAATTGTTGATTGCACAACTCCTGTTCATATCTTTACGATCCATACAACATGCGTTGCTCTGATGCGTCTTCTCGTCACGATTGTTTTCTGCTCTCATCACAACCGGAGTACGAGGAAGACATCTCTGCTCTCTTTCTGTTAATGTTGGTTTCATGTACGTATGCACTTGTCCGTACCGTTACTTCTCACATCACTTGTAGATGATACATCCAGATCGTCAAATTAGGATTGCAACATTGAGTTAATTGTATCTGTACCTGATATAATAATTTCCGAGTTCTCAATGGGTGAACATTCCTTGGACTACTTTAGTTAATGAATCTGGAAATGTTCTGTTAAGAAAAAAATAAAATTTCATAATACTTATACCTAATGATATATAAATGTGTACATAATCCTATGTTTATTTTTAAAGACGTAAAATATTAATATAGATAAAAATTAATACTTTATATCACGATATTTATGTATAATTTGTTAAAGCAATCTGGATAGTATATTGAACTAAAAGGATTTAATTTCTTTAATCTAACAAATTATCATTTAATATTGTATACTCACACATCCCCGTATGAATAAGATATAAATTGATAGTTTCAGATTATTGTATAATCAATATGCATTTCTCACTACCGTATCCGAAAGTCCTTAGTGTAACGAAATTTTTTCGTTTGCCCACCAATAAGTTTCCCTTCATCAATCTGCAACTCGCTGGAACCGGTGATTGCAATCTTGTCCATTCAGTTTAGAAGAGGTCCTGCGGACACGAAGAGCAAAAGCCGATTAAAGTATTTGGCCCACGAAACAACCCAGGTCACGGACCGGTTGTTCCTAGGGGCTGTAAGTCGGGTCAACTCGGGATAACTCATGATCTATTGAGTATAGCGCGGATAATCCGAACGAACAGTTTTACAAGCATATCGAACTTTCATCCGCATGAACGAGAAGACCCATGACACATCGTAGAAAAAACTGTGCGATCATCTGCTTGTTGCATACGATTCACATCCATTATTCCACGATAGACAAAGAGAGCGATGCACCTACTTCCCCATTTCGCGTCAGAATGTCACCCACTACCAGTTCGTGAGTAAGTAATTACACTATTCATGTTCCAAACTTGACGACCTGCTCACAGGACACATGTAGTCTCCACACATTCAAACCTTGATTCTTCAAGTCTTTAAGTGTTTGATCTGTTCCATGTAATTCGAAGCTAAAGAGAGGACTTACAAATCACCACGATGGATCCAGCAACTTGCCGGAACAACCCTTGTTAGATCCAGAATAGTAGTAACTGAACAATCCATCAACCACTCGACCAAGTAAATAGCCCAGAATATGAGCTGCAGAAAAGCACGGCTGTTGTCTAGTCACTCAATATTAGATGTCTACACGACTCACCAATGGTAATGTCCATGCGTCGGGGCCAACCACCTTTCATTACTCGAGTCACATCTCGTGCAGAGTTACACACTAGCCTAAATCCAGAAGCACTTCCCTTCAACTGCCTGACTGCTTCTGAGACTCCCTAATGAACAAACGCAAAGACATCAAATGAAAAATCAGGACCACAGGTATAAGGAGCCGGGAAGTGTCTGCATCGTGACTGGACGAGACATCCAAGGTCTATAAGGGAAAACTCAGAGATGCACCATTATGGTCAAACGAAACCTGCGCGGCGCAGTGCTCTTCTTCACCTGTATCGTAAACAACCCCAGCAAGACCTAGAGGAAAAGCTCTGACGATGGGGTAAAAGAGTCCATTGTCGGCATCCAATCGGAGAGCAGACTAGACCCCGAAACTCCGGAGCCATCCAATCATGAGAAGACGAAAAAAGACGAGATCGACATCATACACCCGTCCGTGATCATACTCAGGCAACAGCGACCTCCCTCGTACTTATACGCAAGAGGGAGGGCGTCCGTGGAAGAGTGAACCTTGTCGTGACCGCGACAGCAAAATTCACTCCAAGAATCTGTCACTTCTGTAAGGCGAACAAGATTTCACATGCGCTCTGCCAGATTCGCCCCGAAGAACAAGTTAGGTCGGACAGATTTTTCCGAGCCCCTGAAATTTGCTCGAGCATCGTCGTAGACTGGTGGAGATCGCACCCTTGGCACCCTCGACCCGTACCGACGGATGGCCTGGCCTTCGGGCCATATTAATTTATATAAAACAAGATGATACAGATTGAAGTTAAACATATACTTCTTCAGGAATAAAGAAAAAATTGCCTTCTTCAACAACTGAATATCTTGGTGACCTTTATGACCTTCTCCAGTAAATGGACCTTTCGGTTGTGGATCTTCAAAATTAGTATTTTGATTAGTCAAATCAAGCTGCTAATAAAGCAATAACTAATGGCCCTGATGCAACTATGAAATCAAGCTTCTAAATTTATTTTGGTTTGACTTCTCTGTTTTAAAAAAAAAAAATTAATTGTTATTAACAAAAATATTTTTTTAAAATACTTCCCATCGTCGATACCTCTGGGAGCCGGAACCCGAGAGGCTCCATCATCCTCCGACTGTGGTTGGTTGGTACGCGTCGTATGTTGATTTTGGTCACCCACCGTCTACATAGTACAGGACGGTGATTCATGAAGAGCAGACCCTAACATACCATTGAATATAATCAAATTGGATAAAACTTTTCTGCAATTTTCAAACAACTTCAGTGAATGTAAGTATAGTCCGTGTTGACAACCCTGGTTTGTGTCCATCTACTCCACTTTTTACAGTGCCGACAAGAATCATATGAAACTTGGAGTTTTTATGTCTTGCTAATGGCACATATATCACACTACAAAGTGTTCTTTAAATAATGAAAATATTATTTAAAAAAATATTGAATGATGTTTAAGTGTTTAATTTCATATCTATTTAGCTGAATCTTTATTGGGTTCATCTCTCACATTCATTCACCACAAGGATACATACTAGTCAGATTCATGTGCAATAAATCTGTAAATAATTTTTTATTTTCTATATATTTTTTATATATTATGAGAAGAATTGTACTAAATATAGAAAAATCTTGATCGTTTTACTTCTTTTGTTGAGATACCGACAGGCAATATGAAGACATTCTAACTTGGTTACTTTAAATTATTGCAAACTATATCATCTGCATGTATTTTGAGATAATTCTAATTCCATACAACTGGATGATTATCAGTAGTAGAATCAAGTGACATTGTTTAGGTCATTTTATGTTAAAAAACTTTGTTAATAAGAATAACATTTATGTCATGAATAAATTATTTATACAAGAGAACTAGTCTAGAAAGATTGTAAAATCTACTTACTTATTCTCCATATGTTGAACAAATTTGTATCTTAGTGATTTGGTTATCACATAACAACTAATTTGGTATGTCAATGAGTATTTTATTCAATTTGCACAATTCTCAGATTATTCTAGTTGTTAGCCTAATAAATCATTATCATGGATTCAAGATTTCTGATAAATTATTATCAGAATCACCTTGTTCTAGATTATGCTACAAATATTTGTTACTCAACTCAATGTCTAATTTTTCTTGGTTGGTAAAACTGCAATTTTCTCCAAATTCAAATATTAAAGTGAAAAACCGCAATGGTCATTTCTATTAATTTTTTAATATCATTCTTTCAATTGACACATTCAACAAATGCATTTGTTTTAATATGTTTATCTATTTAATATATCGGTATTTATACTGCTCGAAATCTATACACAAAGTGAAATAAGATTTTGTCGAAAGAGAGGAATTGTATGAATTTCAACCATGAAGCTCACGAATGCAGAAGTCTACGAGTGACTTATTGTTGTGTTTGTACATGAGCATAGAGTGTGTGTGTGCTATATGATCTCTGGTCATATAGCATATGACCAGAGGCTTGGTCGACGAGATGGTCACTAAATGTAAAGACTATCTCATTGCACAATGTAGGTCGCAGTGGTCGAATGCAAGTGCTGGACCATGCCTACATTGACGCCTTTGAATCAAACGGTTTCCAAGAGTTTCGATTCTTCTTGATAAGGTGCATCATCGGTTCTTGCAGTCCTATGGGATCGAAGTGGGTACAACACATTTCGCTGTACAGTATGAGAAAGGTGCTCCAGGATGGCCTGGGCATGGGCATAGGCGTGGCTGCGGCGGAAGTATCTTTTGAAATTGCCGCTGCTTCGGACCTTCACATTAATCAGCCGGCATGGACCTCCCCTTATCACAACAGAACTTGCTTTTCACGAAAGGCATACTACACAATAATCGGAGGTAGGTTTTCAGCAAAAGGTCTCGACCGAAAAGAAATTCCGTGGATGCCTTTTCTTGTGTCCAAGGTCACGTATTTTCGATAAGCTCGAAATTCGCTTTAGCAATTTGCAGTAAATCGTACGTTCAGGAGGAAGGAAGGAGTATGGACATGCGCGGCGAAGGGAGTCGGATTCGGAACTCTTGATAACATGAAGGAGGAGGAAAAAGAGTGCGCCGCTCGTAACAGAGACTGCCTTGCACGGCAGCGTCTTGCGCATGACGTACGTGATCGAAGGCTCGCGTTGCAATGCACGACGAGCAGCGGAGCAGAGCAGAGAAGGGGAGGAGGAGGGGGCCCGAATAGCAGCAGCACCGAGTCGGGAGACGTTATATGGCGCGGCACGACGCGCCATTCGCAGCGCCTGCAGGTGTCGGCGATGGGCGCGAGCGGCGGGGCCCCCGAGCCAGCAGCGTCCCTTGGGTTCACAAGCACGAGCACGATGAGAGGCCCGGGCTCGGGACCCAGCCGTTCTTCGGAAGACGAGGAGAGACTGACCAGTGTCTTGGAACAGCCGCTCTTGCAAGAACACGGGCCAGGCCGATAAGAACGCGCGACCGGCACCGAGAGGTGGGCGACGTGCTCCGTGGCCATGCCTACGACGGGGACGCCGGACGGAGGACACGCGTGCGTGCGCTGCGCGGGGGGAAACCGGAGCGCGCTGCTCTTGACGCAAAGGGGGAGGGTTACAAGAGCGGAGGTGGCCCTTAGGTCTCTTTTCCGCCATGGGCCGGCCTTTGGCGAGCGAGCGAGCGAGCGAGCAGCTGGCCTGCTAGCAGCAGCAGGGGACGAGGAGGAGCGAGGGTCCAAGAGGCCGAGAGGAGGTGGCGGTGGTGCTGCTGCTGCTGAAGCACGAGCGGGGCGAGCTCAGACCTGGTCGAGTTAGCTAGCGGGCTGCGGAAAGGGGGAGCAGATTGCGAGGTCTGGACGGACAGATCTGAGGGGAAAAGTCGTAGCGGGAGCGGGCGGAAACTGCTGTCGGAGGCGGAGAATCCGCTTTTGAAAATTTTGAACAGTGTTGGAATACGGCGAGTTTCTGATCTGCACAAGAGTGGCGAAGGTGGTGGTCAGCCGAGGAGAGAGCCGAGCCGAGCAGAGGCGATTGAGGCTGCGGCTCTGGGCGAGCTGCGGCTCTGGGCGGCTGAGCGCTCGGTGAGATTAGGCTGGCACATTCGTGGGGGACGTCGGCTTATCGGAGTGCGTAATTTATCGGCAAGGGTGCGTTCAGGACCGGGTCGGAGAATTTCGATTGGCCGTCAGGTGAAGTTGTCGGGAAGGAAGAGAGTTTTTGTATGTCCACGTCGTCCGACCTCGGTCGTGGGCAAGAGAGCTGTATGTTTGAGGCGCACATTTAGTCGACTTCATGGGGCGGAATAGAGAGTGAAATCTCTTGCGCTCCGATTATGGGACCGATGCGCAAGGGCCCCTGTTGCCGAGGCAGAGGGGATTGCCAGGGGTGAGACCATTGAGGGAAAAATTTGGAGGTGTAATCCGTTTTGGGCTATACAGGGAATTGGGGGACCTGTTGCCCCCGCTCGATTGCAATTCTATGTGCGACCAATAGACTCAGGAAAAGATGGACGGTGATGACGAGTTTGGGGATCTATACACAGATATCGGTCCAGAAGATGGGAAGACCTTGGACCAGTACGGCGGTGAAGGGGACGGGGATATGTACGACGAAGACGATGAAGCGCTGCTCTATGGAAGTTCGACGCCGTCGCTTGCTCCCTCGTCGAAGGCTCCTTTGATGCCCCCATCTACAATCCGCAACAGCGGATTACAAACTGGATTGGCTGAGAAAGAAGTGGACAATGACGAGCTGCTCTTGTATGGCCAGCTGTATGGGGTCACACTGGAGACCACTGTCAAGGCCGAGAGCCCTCTGCGCCGAGTTGAAAGCAAACCGATCTCCAGCTTCAGACCGGAGAAGATCAAAGACTCCTTGGATTCCAGGGTGCTGGAGAGCGGTGAAGACAATGATTTTGATTTATCTGAAGAGGATAGGTTGAATAGTGCCGGAGATCTTATAGGGAAAAGCATAGAAATACCTCTTGGAGGCGTCGGCAGCAGTGCTGGGGGTGGAGAGAGGGGTCTGCCTAGAGATTCTATACCGTTCCCCCCTCGAATGTTCGACGTTTTTTCCAACCGGAGCTTGGCACCAGAAAACGATACTACTAGTTTACTTAGATTACCGCACGTGAACGATGTATCAATGCAAATCAGCTCGCCACCCGGATTGTCTAGCAGTGGCCATATTCCAGCCGAGTTTGCTGCTGAAGATGATATCGAGGAACAGCACATGAGGGAGGACTGGGAGGAGGGTGATGATGTCGCTGGTGAAGAAGGAGGGGAGGCTGATGCCGAAGAGTGGGACGACAGCGACAGCGAAGATGACCTGCAGATTGTCTTGAATGACGAAGCTCCTATTTACGCTGCGTCTGAAAGACCTGTGGACGGGGATGTAGCTGAAGGTAGTGAGGATGAGGACGAAGAAGACTTAGTTATAGTAGCAGGTGATGATGATGGACCCATAGAGGAACAGGAATGGGAAGAACAACCATTAGCCACGGATTGTCTCCCTGGACTTTCAGGAGCTCCGATACCTTTAGGATCAGAGAGGCCTCCAGGTGCGGAAGAAAGAGGAGCCAGCGGGAAAGGAAGCGGAGCCGGAGGAGCGAGTCCTGGTGTTCCACGGATAGGCTACAGCGGTCAAGGGTACCATGCTCCCTACATGCAATTCAAGGTACTACAGATCACTCTTAACTACGGGAAACCATAACTCTATATCTGGTAGCCCAGAATGAGGCAATTGCGATGGACCATTACATTTTGGTCACTTTGATGTCAAGGGTTTTGTCCTCGATAGTGAACTTTTATTTATGACATGCACAGCTAGAATGGGGCAGTGGGAGACTTAAAAATGTTCATAGGATGGAAGCTGTACCGTCATGAAGCATATTCACAGTGGAATCCAGGAAACAGGGAAAGTGCAAAATCATAGTCATTCGGTCTCTGTAACTCTGATAGTAAATTAATGTTTCACTTCAAACTACTGCACTATTAAACCCTTCACTTAAACTCAAATAGTTGTAGAGTGAACCTCGGCCAAGGCTGGCGATGTCTTTTCAGAATCCTACTTTGTAACGTATCCAACTTCAGTTCATGTCCCTCAAGATCAATTTCATTTCCTTTTTCCCCAATCTTACTAATCTTTCTTGAAATGCTTTCAGCGATATTGCATGCAATGAACTTATCAACTTTAGTACCAAGTCCGTTTGCTCTGTTCATCCAGCACGCAATACATATACGATTATTTTTATTTCTTTTATTAGTCTTTGCTTCCAGGTTATGTGACGGTGGGTATACTGAGAATGAAGAGCATGTATTTGTTACTTCTCGTAGGTAGGAAGAGATTAGGCTTGCTCATAATATAGATATGGAGAATTTCTATTCTTTATCACAGTTAGTTTCTTTTGATTTAGGTTGTTATATTAGGGACATCATTCGTTACGTTCTAGTGCCCTTGGCACTAGCTAGGGATTGATCTTTGGGTTCTTTTGCCTGGTTTGTGGTTTTTCGCTTACATTGCGTTTTTCAGGCTTTTGACCCTTTGGGTCCCCCGGCTTGATCTATTACCATTTACCTTTTATCCAAGTTTTGTTGCCCTTCATCACCGTAAGCTACTCACCAACCGCTGCACCATTCGGTACATATCAGCCATGCCGTATCCTCTTTAAGAGGTTCTAAGTTTCGATACCGAGAGGATGACGCTTCATTTCCAGTACATTGCAGGTCAAACTGTACTCGGTGCTTCGGTATCCTGACAAAACAAAAATTAGGCACCCTCGGATTGAGTGATATGTGGAGGCAGTTGATCGCCCATTGAGTTCCGGATCGTCTTCAGTTTCCTTCGTAGTTCACAATCTGCAATCTTAGCCCCTCTTAGTTCCAGCTTCCACACCTAAGTTACCTACCGTTTTAGTCATCCCTCTTGATCACATCACTTAAAGCTAATGACATCGGTGTTGACTCTGAGGATCTATAGAACAACAAGAACCCGGTATATAGATGGCACCGTATTGAAGATTACCAGGGCATTGCCTAAGAAAACATCATGCTGCATGCGTACACACGGTTAGTGGGTAGAACTTGTTCTCTTCGATTCCAATTGTAGCAATATATTATGCAGCTCCCTTATTGTTGAGTACATTCTTCCGTAACTCGAGTTTTTTGTCTTCGAAAATTGAACGTTGACAAATATTTGAACGTTTATTTAATCAACGTCTTATTTGCGGAACTTAGGTCCACTTCTTTTGAGTACCACTCAACACATAACTTTTTGACTTGTTCCACTTTATTATAGACGTATAGGATATTCCAAGACCAGCTTACCTAAAAGCAGACCTAATTTAATCATTGCGCAGTTTTTGTGGAAAGTTCACTTCACCAGCCTCAACATCGTCCCCTCTTGCCCCACTCTAAGTCTGAGGTACCTCGGTTATTATTCATACGTGATGTGCCCTAATTTCGATTCCTTATGTACCTGTCTTTAAAAGCCCCGGGGTCTGGTATAAATCATTGACATTCCTTTGAGCTGAACTGTATGTTTTCAGGTGAACCCTTCTAACGAACTAATTAAAGCGCATCTGACCTAGAATTCTTCATGTGTGACGAACACACCAAACCTCTGTTGCAATTACTGGCAGCTACATCTCTTCTGCGACTCCAGTCCCATACTCCCAGGACGGCGAAGTTTGGATCTCTCAACCCGAAGGTTGAGAGAAATACTGTACATCACTTTTCGCAATAATCTGAACATCACCAAGTGCTGCTTGCGAAGATTAAAGCTCCTCATTTTTTCCCGAAAAAATGAGGATCAAGATGTATTTAGTTCAAAATGTCACAGGCTGTCATTTTGTGCATGTTTTGAAGATTCTTGTGTTTGGAAACCACTTTTTGGTTGATGTGTCCTCATCTGGCGTTTGGAAACCAATTTTTGGTTGATGTTTCCTCATCTGGCATTAGGAAGGTGTATTTCGGTAGTAGTAGAAAAAAACTAGCCAGTATGTACCATATTGTATACGTTCTCAGATAATTTTGGGCAATAAACACGTACAGTTCGTCTAAAGCTTTTACTAATCCACGATCGGATTTATTGACTTCAGCTCCTTCTACGAGAAGCAGCAGCTTTTGCAAGCCTCATCGCCTTGTGATTGAGTTAGCCGAATATGATAAACTTAATGCAATACTTTTTGCTTTGGCGATGGCGGGGTAGGGAAATTGGCCCTATACATGTTGTCAATCCAAATGTAAAGCATTTCTTCAAACTCAATGAAACAACCAAGAAGATTTGAAAAATGTTCTCTTTAGGTTCATCAAATATTTAGTCAGATCTTTTTAGGATTTGCTCCGCATGTCTCACACATTTTTTATAGCTGCTTCACTAGCACTTCACTTATGAAGCACCTTCGACTGGAAGCATCGGTGCTGTTCAACTTATATCACATCCCTAAGACTCATTTAGTAGTTTAGTTTAGTGGTTTCTTTGACATTACAATAGAATCAAAATATTAAGAAGTGATTCGCCTAATTAAAAATTTTGTCATAATAAATTTGAAGACCTGCCTAGGTAATTTCTTTATAATTGTTGTTCCAGTTTTAAACTGAGAAAAAGATCTACAAGTTACATATGAATCTCTCAAAAGTTCATTAACCATTCTTGGTAGGTTTTCCCTATGCTTCGTGTTAAGAGAGGAGAACCTCGATGACTATTCGTTTACCGAACGAATATGGGATTATGTATATATACTTCATTATAGAATGTTAGTGAAGTTAACTGATTTCCAGGTTTTCCTTTAGATTGTCGGGCAATAATTTTGACAGCTTCTCCCATTTCTAGTACGAAGTGATTCGCGTAAGTACGCACCTACCAGATAAGTACGCACAATCCTCCCAGGATCAAGGTGCGTACTTGGTCGGGAGACTACTGTAATACGATGATAGTTTTCTCTACTGTAGCTTCAGTGCGACTGAATCAGTTGTATTCATGAATTCACTCCGCAATGGACTTATTGGTTTAATTCGCCAACGTATGGGGGATGGTCAATTCGTTGGTCAACATCATCTCACACAGGCGGGGAGCCTATGTGCACCTCCTTGAGAGCTTCATCACCCGGGGTTGCATATTCTTTACTGCACCTTTGGACTTTAGTCTGGAGGTACTGGTTGCCTCCTTCACTTGTGAGTATGGAGCGCTCCAGTCTACTAGACGCCGACTTTGCTTTACCTCCAGCTGAAGTAGATATTATAGTTTATGGAAATTCATGAAGATTTGAAACTTCTAGCAGGCGGACAGCACACTTTAATAGGCATCAGATCAATAAGCCGGAAAACAGCTGCCTTTTGACGACCGAATGTATACTTTGTGCCATATGTAAAGGCTCAAAGCTCAGGATTGGGGATCGTTATGAAGTGCGAGTGAAGTAGTCTACTCATGAAACGGACGCTGGAAATATTGTTCAACTTCCAACTCTTTCGTCGTCTCTACTTGTCGCATCTTCACACCTATCGTAATTACACTACTATAAGGAATAGTACTCTTGGCCCCTGGCCTTGACACCAAATCATATTAAATATTGTTCTACGGTGATAAAGGCAAAGATGAATCTGTCAGCTTAGTCTTGATAAATTTCTGTGAACATCTGATGCAGTATGTGCGACCAGGAGCTGCTGTGTCGTCCGGGATGGCCCCACCAACTCAAGGTTCACCACAGCCCTCGGTCTCAGGTGGAAGAGGTGCACCTGGTGTGCCGGTCGGAGGATGGGGACCTGGGAAAGGAGGTTCCGGGCGAGGGGACTGGGCAAGTGGTGGTGGAAGAGGTTCTTCTGGACCGAGGCCATCTCAAGGTGGTGGTGGCATGACCCCTTGGGGTAGCTCACGTGGCTTTCCAAATGGGATGGAGTTCAATCTTCCGCCCACCAAGTAAGGCATCACTGAACTTTGAAAGTTATCTACAGGATTTTTGCTGTTGAACATCATACTTGTGGATTTACATCCGCCGCCGTTGCAACATCCGTCTATTGTCTTCAGCATTTTCTTTCGCAATTCTCTCCGTTTCTGTATCTTAAGATATGTTTTCCAAGAGTCAGTGATGAACACAGATGTAAGCTTTGTGCGTTGACTCATTTGTGGCCCCAATTATGTAGGACTGTTTTCGATGTGGATCTTGACGGTCTGGAAGACAAGCCGTGGAGAAGACCGGGCGTGGACATGACGGACTTTTTTAATTTTGGATTCAATGAGAACACATGGAAGCAGTATTGTCGTCAGCTGGTACGGCTTTCTAGCTCGTCATTTCTTGCACGGGCCTGAATAGAGTGAATGATAATGCATTTATTGATTGTACTTTCATTTTCAGTGTTGATGTTTTCGCCTTTCGAATCAAAATCTAGTCGCTCGAGTTTTACCTGCTTTCACTTGTTTATGAATCAAGTTCCAGATATTGTCGCTTGCTTGCAATTTCTAATGGTTTTCAACGAGTATTCTGCATCTATGTCCACATTGCTCCATATCAGGAAGTTATTTCCCCAGTCGCAATCAACTAGTTTGTAATGTCATAGATATAATAGTTCAGTTGAGATTGGTTCAAGTGAATGGAAGTGGTTAAGCTATGATAAATTGATTCGTTTGCAGTTGTCCTCACCGCTCCTTGTCGGTGGCAAGCCTATAAGTAAAGTATTAAATATCTTGTTTATATGTCATGCAATATGATCAGGCCAGATACACTGTACTCATAGCTATTTTCCTTTTACAGCCCGAGACCATAGACTCTGCCCCATAGCTGAGCGGAGGCTAGACATATAAGCAACTGGTTTGTGCAGTCTAATTATTATGAATGAAAGCTTGTGGACTTACGAGATCCTCACTGTCTCATACTGATGTGAATTGTCTTCATATCTTGATATTTGCAGGCGCAATTACGTCTTGAAGCCACTATGCAGAGCAAGATTCGTGTTTATGAAAGTGGCCGTTCTGAGCAGGTTAGTAAGTGCAGTCAGTTGGTAATCGTAGGAATCGTGTTGGAATATAGCTCGCGGTTCATGTCGTTTCCCCTTTGCACGGATTTCCTTTACGACTTTGTTACGGATTTCTAGCTGCCGCTGTTGTTTGTTTATCTAATAGATCGGTGTTAAGTAAGACTAGGCCCATGAGTTTGTGAAACATCATCATGGCAGCTATCAAGACGTTGAGTGCAGTTTATTCATTGATACGAAACTAATCTCTGCTAAAAAGCAACGAAGCTTTCTCTCAAGTCTCGCTCATGTGTATATAACAGGAGTATGATCCTGATTTGCCCCCTGAGTTGGCTGCCGCGGCTGGCATCCAAGAATCCGGTGATCCTAATATGCAGCAGCAGCGACCCCAAGATGGTGGTCCTGGTGGAGGAGGTGGTCGTGGTCGTGGGTCTGGACGTGCTCGGATGATGCCTGTATGTTGTCTCATGTGGTTTTAATTTTGCAGTGCTTTTCTTTTATCACATGGCCACGGTTTCATCGCCAATACTGAGAAATTCACTTCCGACCCATTAAAATACTGCTGTTAATCGTGCACTTTCGTACTGCAATGTAGTAGGAGCCCGTGACTTCTCGCCATTTCATGCTTCACATGTATTTCAATGCTAAGCACTTGAGCCAAAGACATTTTTAGCAGTGAAAGTCAATAGGAGCTAGAGTGACTTCTAAGAGTGAAACTCTGCTTACTTATGTTTTGAACTCCCGACGAGGGTTTGTATCACAAGAGAGGCCCTTTCTCATTTCCCATCTACTTCTATCCCGTCTTCTCTCTCTGTAACGTTGGCACCAATTAGCCAGGTCATGGGGACTATGTTCTTCAGGCTATCACAGGCACCCACTATTGACTAGGCTAATTTAAATTTTTTCAGCCTGCTGGACGTGCTATACAAGTTGAGGGAGGTGGAGGAGAGAGACGCCCTTCAGCGGATGTTCGTCGTCAGCGTACTCGTGATTCTGATGCAGTTATCCAGGTGAAACCTCTGTTACCTCATCGAATCGATCTAGCACATCTAAAACTTAGCTGCAGGATTCAAATAGCATTCATTTTCACCTTTCTAAAAAGGTTTATCAAGCTGGTTCTGGATCCGTTCCTATTTTGTTCTCAATAGCGTTGTTATGTGCCATATGTGCCAGTTTTGTCGGAGCAACTGGTAGCATTTTCTGAAATGGTCATGGATACAGGATGTACCCGTGTTAGAAATGTGGGACCTCACTTCTCTAGTGTCATCCAAAATCTACTTTGTGAAAAAGTGAATCGGATACAGAAGATCATATCGAATGAAGGAACCTCACATTAAGGCTTCAGACAGTATAGATGTCGTAACATCGGAGCTATATTACCCAATTGTGATATTTAGTAGTGAAAACTTTTTACCCCAACTTTAACCGTGAGTGCATTGAAGCAACATTCTTTTGACCAGTATGTTCTGCCTTCTAGACGGTGATGTAGATTTTGTACTAATGCGATTACTCATGGATATGGTTGCAAAGGAATGCAATAAAGACGGTGTCTTTATACTCAGGTTTCGTTACAAGTATCCAAACAAACCTTCCTGTAAACTGATGACATGATTTGAAGGACTAATTTTGACTCTCTGGATCATGTCAAGCAGATTGTATTGCAAGATGCATCTGAAGAAGATCTTCCTGCCTTAGTCCCCCCACTTGACTCTGGGATTGATGATTACATTGAAGAGGATGAAGATCGCGGAGGTGGTATGCATGAGCAAGAGAGAAGATTTTACCGACCTGGAGGTCCCCCTCCTTGGGAAATGGAAGGGCCTCCCAATATGTGGGATAGAGAAAATATGCCAATGGGGCCAGGTGGAATGCCAATGGGTCCACATGGAGGTGGCATGATGCCTGGTCATCGGATGGATGTAGAAGGCCCTGGTCCATTTCCCGTGGGCCCTGGAATGGCCATGCATCAACCAGGCCCGGGACCGAACTTTGGGATGTTCCCTGGTGGACCATTTGGACCACCCCCAGTCGGAAGGTAAAAGTTGAGAGTTTTTTGGTTGTGTCGTTCATTAGGTAGTCTAGTCCCGATTTTAGTGTGTATACCCACAAAGCAGTGACCACTTCATTTCCAAATGTTATATTTGGGAGGTAAGTTATAAGAAATTCCTAGAGGTGATTAAATTACTTGTTGATATTAATTGATGATCATTCTAATATATATCTCTTGTTCATTCCAGAGGTGGAATGGTAAGGCCTCCACTTTACAATGGTCCCAGGCCCGCTCTTCCGTTGCCCGTCCCAGGGCCACCACCAGAGGTGTTCCCTCCCATGATGGTTCCACTTGAGTATCACGAACCTCCTAGGTGAGTTAAAGAACTCCACTCTCTCTGAAACAAATCGTGTTTGATAAAAATTTGCCTTGTGCATCTGGGCACTCTTTGTTCGAATTTCCTCAATTCCTTTGTGTTTGCTCAAAGTCTTTCGCTCTAAGTAACACTTCACTTTGATATGTTCAATACCATAATAGGTCTGCAACACTTTCTTAAGTGTTTTAACATATTTCTGAGTTGTTTTCTGATCTCATAAGAATATTTTGCTCTTTGATCGCTCTCCAGTCCGTGGATACTAGCATGTGTCACAGCATCACACCCTCAATGTCGAGTTGAATTTACCTCCATTCACCCTACTGTATTCTCTTCGTGAGTCGTAAGTGACGGGTAACTTTCGCTGGCAGGAC
Organism: Marchantia polymorpha subsp. ruderalis; assembly: GCA_037833965.1. Taxonomy (NCBI): domain Eukaryota; kingdom Viridiplantae; phylum Streptophyta; class Marchantiopsida; order Marchantiales; family Marchantiaceae; genus Marchantia; species Marchantia polymorpha. The sequence goes on from AP031355.1 coordinate 18,470,628, forward strand.
TGTAGTCTTTTACTAACGAGCCATGGAAACTAGAAGTACAGTTAACGCTATCTGAACCTGAAGTTCATAGTTTTAGAGCTCTCGCTAATCACTTGTCAGTCTGTTTTTTTTTCTTTCTTGTGAATTTGTCTTCATCAAGTTTATGTATTTTTCAAAACTGAATATTTTGATGATATGGGTGTTCTTTGTTCTTTAATCCTAGAAGTCATCGCTCATTATGTGCATATTCATAGTGCTTAGTACCTAGTACAAAAGAACGAGGATACACAAAATGGTAGCGAAAAGGATGGGACCCCCATCAAGTCTTACAAGGATAAGCTTTTTTTACTCAGTACGAAAGTAGAAAGGAGCACGTACCCTCAATCTTCGATGACGAAATTCGTTGTATGAGATCTCTAGTCGTGAGGGAATTTTCATTCCGATATCATTTCTTCTATTTGCTTATCTCTGTATTAGACTTGATGATTATGGCCTGGGAGCTACGAATCCTTTATCGTAATTTGCTCCCTCTTGGTTTCCTTTTGATTATGTTACTATTGGTGATGTCTTTTTTTTTTTAAAACAAATCTAAGAAATGATCTCTTGATCCTTCCTTGCATCAGTCGTACTGACTTTTCTCACTAGATTCAGACGAGCACTAACGCCTTAGTTCATATCTTCTTACCTTCCGTCTATAGAGTTTGGATATTCCACCATGTTTTAACCTTAAACAAACATTATGCTTGTTTCACCTCAGTTTTCTTGCACATTTTCATCCTCGGCTGCGTTGTATCAGTGTTTAGTATGACACATGACCATCAATGGACTTTTAGTGACCAAATTAGTACAGTATTCTTTTATCCTACTATCAATATCTAGAAATCGAATTTCAGAAGGCCTTCTATAGTCTATTATACTTGTACCTGTATGTGAATGTCATCTGCTTCCCTATATACATCGTTTCAGCCCGTCGACTGTTGTCTCTGTGTTTGTCTTTCGTATCCGTAGAATCAAAGCTCGCACATCTTTTCCTCTTTACTTTCATGATACCTGCTAGCACTTTTCTCCCACTTCACAGTTATTTCATTATAGTATTTCGTGTTTCCTGGATTGTGATCTGCTTCCGTTTGGCGTTTGCTCTCAGACGCATACATTGGCATCTAAGTTTTGTTAAGGTTGCATTTAGTAGATTACCTATCCGTATTGTATGTGGAAGAATGTGTTTCTGACCTGTAGGTACAACTTCAACCTGACTGTATTGGCACATTTTTTAATTTCTGTCTGGCTGCTCGTTGAGTACTTGGACTATCTTTCTATATACGATTGAATATAAACTTAGATTATGGAAGTGAAGAGTCACCCTTCACTTCCAAAACATGCATGTTTTGGAATGATTTCGTTGTTTCCTCTTCAAATTGTTAAATACATGTTTTGCATTCTCCTCATTTTAATGACCTACCAAGTTTTGTATTCATGTCGTTTATGTGGTTATAATGTTCCATGTTACTTCATTGACTTTGAATTTTAACTCCAAACGAAAAATTAACACTACGCTCATAGTTAACAATGTGCCGAAGTGCCTTCCATTTTGGAACTATTTTTTTGAAGATGCTCGACCATCGTAATCTATCGATCTGTTCGCCAGATTGCTGGAACAAGCGGGTAGCTTTTCATTAGCTTCCCCCTTGTCATCAGCAACCAGCGGGCTTTTCATAAGCTCGCTGGTTGGGCATTCATTCGTCTTCATCGGAACTCATTTCTTCAGAGGCTCCGTAGATTCTAGTTTTGTTCTAGCCATGATCTACAGTAGTTCTGGGCAACAGACTGTCGTCTGTTGGCTTTTCAAGTTCATCTGGATGCGTGCGGGCCATGGAGAAACCTATTTACCTATACATGTATTCACCCTCGTACCCATTGATGAAGCAGCCGAGTGAATGTGATGGGACGCTTTCCTTGTAACTATTTTGGATGATCACGGGATGCCTTTCATTCATCCTACTGGCACTTCCATACTTCCCATTTCGTTGTAAGGATTTTTCGACAGCTGCATTTGTTCTGCTACATCCATTTGATTCCGATTTCCAGTTTTATTTTGCTTTTTTTTTTGTCAGCATGTCTGCGTCTATTTGTTTCTCTTCAGTTTCATTCGTTCTCTGCTCTTTGGTTTTTGTCTGCTTGTTTCTTTCCATTTGTTGCCACGTAATTTTCACCCATGAGAATACTACTTCAGTCCGAGATTAACGGCTTCATCCGATAACCATGTAAAATTGCAGAGAATTGTTTTTTCTTGTGAAATTGAAATTTTTATCTTTGGTTGAACATTAGCGTAGACATTCTTGAGATGTACATCAGAGGATTTATCGTTCCTCCTAAGTACCTTCGACTATTCACTAGTTTTGTAGCGAAGCTGTATAGAAAATCTTTTTTTCGAAAGTCAAAGAGTGTCATGCATCTTGTCTGCGATTTCTGGATAACTAGGAGGGAACTTCCACGGACTCAGATTGATCTGACGCTGAACCTTCTCATGGTAGTGTTATGTTTGCCTTCTACATGATTGACTTAAGATCACTGTTATGAGTTAATTACACCGTAGATACATCAAATTTATAAACTTAACTTGAGAAGGACCAGTATATCCATGATTTTGAGAAGAATAAGCATAGCTATATGTTATAGAGCATATGTTAAGTACCACAGTTCTACAACTTACGTTTGAGACCCTCTTGTTGATTGATATCACAAGCTTCACAATCATAGGATCTCAAGGGGATTCAAGATATTCATACATGGATCTATTTATTTTTTCACAAGTAGTAAGATTACGCTTTCTTCTTCTAGCATGCCATATGTTAAGATTCATCATCGCTTATGGTTTCGCTTATTGTTTTTACAGCTGAGATATTGTTTAGGGTTGAGTGAAACTATATATCATCTAGAAGATGGTTGCACTTCTTGAAATCGCTAGCCAAAGAATCGCGGGTTGAGGAAATCTTTCTGCCTAGTAAATTGTATTGATTACTTGTTCAATCTGTACACAGAAGTGTGTACAGTTCATAGCCTTATTTCTTAGAGTCCTCGCTATGATATTTGTTGGCATCGAATTTTGACCATTGTGGAGTTGAAAGTTTTGACTTAGTTCTCTCTTTGAGGCAACAAATCATTAAATGCATATACATGTTCTGTCCCATGGAGAAATGCAATTAACTATGTAAAAATAGTTTAAATTACCTTGAGTTGATGAGATTGGCAAACCACTAAAATTGGCAAACTCATCCTCGGCTATACAGTGTTATATCCTGGACACTAGATATTTTGTTGGCAGTTTATAGTATGAAATGAAAGATGAAATGAACTTTATTCTGCATTTGAAGCTCATTGTGGTCATTAATTTCGAAATAAGCTCGAGTCATTTGCAATCCATACTTATAGTTGCCACACCCGAGTCTCTTGATCGGAGATTCCCATCTTTGCGGATATGAGGATAAAATGAAAATATCATAGCAGCGTATCACAAAATCCTTTTGTATATTATGTTTAGTTACTATCTATAGCTTTTATACATGGTGAACAATATATATCCATGTAGCCCGTTGAGGCTACGCGGATTGTGTCGCTTTCCTGCCTGATTGAAGTCATGCTTATTAAGTACAGATCCACCAACCAAGTATGTCTTACTACTTTGCTCATCCTTACGGAATGGAAGTCTTAATGGATACATGGTATATTTCGGTGCCAGCTTTGCGCACTGGATTTTTTCATAGATCAAACTTTTCTCTTTGTACTTGGTCGTGATGCACGTTGGGATGTGTACAGCTCCGCGTTAGCTTTGGGTACTGGATCTTTTTATAGTTTGAGGTTTTTCCTTATCGGGTCTTAGTGCATGTCGGAATTGGTTAATATTAGATGTGTATATCTGTACTGGACCTTTATACAGATAGAAGTTCACTGTGTTCTTGGGACACCATTCATGCTGGGATCTGTTATTGTGGGGTGAGTAGATGTATCCCTAATGTATCCTTGTTGTAAACATTCTTACTTTCATATCTCAGCTGATACTTGAGAGCCAGAACTCGGACTAATTCTAAAAAATGATAAATTTTCTAACAATTTCTAGGCAGTATGTTTTAAATACACCTTGTTGGACGTTGATTTGTTCCATGGATTTGCTATGGACTGAAACTAAAAATTTCAACCTCTCACAAAATGCACTACCATGTTTGCTCTACTCTTATGGTTTCCTAACTTGCATTGATTTGTTCAGACGGAGAACACCGCCTCACCTGACTCCTCCTCGAAGGACTCCACCGCAAGGGTTACCTAAGGAGTGGGATGAGGAGCCCAGCAATGGCAGTGGAGCTAACTGGGGGATACGTGACCCCCGCAATTTGAGAGAAAATAAAGAGTACGATGGTAATGGAGACTGGCCTGCTGACGATGGAGAGAGACGGGATGGCGCTTATCCTGCAAGGCGTGTGAGGGACCATGATCGATCAACACTTCGAGAGAGAAGTGTTGACGAGCCCTCAGTAGACCATAGGTCGGAGGAGCATAAGAGATCCATGTCGCGTGATCGGCACTTGGGAGAAAACGACTGGGACGGTGGTTATAGCTCACGCAATTCGAAGAAGCAAAAGGTCCAGATACCAGCAGAAACCAGGTCCAAAGACTATACTCATACAAAACCACAAAAGAGCAACCCGATCAAAGAGGAACCAACACATAGTTGGGATATTTCAAAAGAGCGATTGGGCGTGGAAGAAGAGGTTTCTCAACAAAGGAGGCTAGATGCAGGTCATAACAAGTCAGTCGAACGGAAAGGACCTACATCAGCTGATGATTCATATGCTGCCCAACGGAAGGAGCCTGCATGGAATAGCAAGCAGGATGCTGATGATTCTTATGCCACGCAGAGAAAGGAGTCCACCTGGAATAGCAGGCCGGACGAAGAATCCAAGGAGAGGAGACAACACCGAGAGAGGGAGGAAGCTCATAGAAGGAAGATGAAGGAAGAAGATTCTCGTCAACATCGTAGCCGGGAAGATCAAGAGCGGGAGAGGCGAACTAGGGAAGATCTGGACAGAGAGAGGCGACATGGCAGGAAGGAGAAGGAAGATGAAAGGTTAAGTAGAAGCGATAGGAGCAAACGTCACGCCGATGATCACTCTTGGACTTCTAGGGAGAGAGACGAATCCCGAGCTAGAGAAGAAGCCAAGAGAGCATCTGCTGAAAGGGAAGCGGAACGATTAAAGGAGAAACGCAGGCGTGAGGACGATAGAAGCAAGGTCAAGGGACGTTTGGAGGATCCAAGAGATAGTGACGGGAGAGGACGTCGGTACGACAGAGACGACGAGATCCGAAATTGGGACGACAGACGAAAGTATGACGAGAAAAGCAGTCGTGTAGACAACGCCCATGTAGCTCGCAATCACTCCATTGAATCTCGTAGGACAGGAGATGACCCGCGATCACATAAGGATAAGCGTGGTTGGGAAGGAACTTCAACGAAGGAAATACCCGGTGACCGTAATGGGTCTGTCTCAGGTGTAGGTGATGACAAGAATTATCGTTCTCATACAGATGGTAGTAAGAAACGCAAGGTTGAAGAGTATCGGACAAGTGCTCAGTTTGACAAGGTACCATGGATCTTTTGCTTGCTTTGTCAGCCTTCCTCTTGTTGTTCATGCTTCACTTGCCACTGGAAAGCAAGTTCCGTCACAATGATGGCGTTGTATGGTAAGCCATGTTCATTGTGCTTTGATATAATTGTAATTTCACTAGAAGTTCATACTCTAAGAAAAGTTATAGTTCCACTTATTTTAGGGATCTTTCGTTTCTTCTTGAGTAAATTGTTCGCGTTATGCTTAATTCTTTGCAGCTTGATTTCACGGTATGCAAATTGTTAAATTGTTCTGTGTTCAACGAGTTTCTTTCCGGTGATCTCTGTTATTTAGGGACCCAAATTGTAGAGATTCTTGCGCAACGTTGTCAACATGACTTTTTGAGTCATGTGGATCAAACGTGCGTTCTAATGATCGCTCAACAAAGGGGATCGTTAGTTGCTTTTAGGCCCTCAGTGATTTGCAGCATCTTTCAAATGCCCTTGTTTGTTGGAGGAGCTCGCATTAGATCTTGACTCTCCAGGGTCGTGTCCTCCTGATGTTCTTTCGTACTTCCTGTATAAAAGTGGGACGAAGGTTATTCTGACCTCTGACTGGAACGGAGTAGCTTTGTTGGGATGACTGGTCTGAGCTGGAGGTTGACGGCGGTAACATAGTGATTAGGTTTGAACAAATTGGACTGGCGGGAGTAATTCCCCTGCGACTGTGACCTATTTGTCTGTAGTTCTAGGAGACGTTATACGAGTGTTCATCTCTGTTGACTGAGACAAGCATGCAGGCTTGTTAGTAGCATAGCTAGCATAGGTAGGCCCCGTAATGCGAAAGATGCTAGTTTGTACAAACATCCAATATAGTTGCAAAGATGATTGAAGTATGACAACGGCTAGAAATTTTGATCTAAAACCTGTGGGGAAGCTAAATTGGTTTTTTGATCAGGCATCAACGAGGGACTCAGATGAATTGGCTCCATCAAGCGCTCGACACAAGGACAAAAAGGTCGGACCACCGAAAAGAGGACAAGATGATCATTTCAATAGAAGGCCACAGGAGAAAGACTCCGGATCCCGGCAACACCGAGGATCTAAAGACGACAAGCCGCAACAGTTGGACACTGGGTCATCGGAAGACGAGGAAGAGGAACGAAGAGGACGGTCTAAGTTGGAGCGATGGACTAGCCGGAAGGAAAGAGATGCTGTTGCTGCACAGGGTGCAGAGAACAGGAAGAAATACCAGAGTTCTGACGTTGGTCATGAAGAAGCTCCGTCGACCAGTCAACATGCTGGTTCAGATAGGCAGCTGCGTTTTCGAGAGCAAGACTGGAAGGATGATCGCAAGGAGAAGCAGCGTTTGCCTTCATACTCATCAGGAAAAAGGCATTCGGATTCAGATGTGAAAGAGTCTTCTACTCCAGTAACAGCTGCTGTCGCTGGTGGCGATAGTGCGCCAGATCCTCAACCAGCTATTGCAAAAGACATTGCTGAGAAGAGAAAGGAACGAATTGAACGGCTGCGATTGCAAGCGGCTGAGAGGCAGAAGAATGGTGAAGACTCCGTTCCTCAAGCTGGCTCAGTTGAGGAAGTGAAGCAAGAGCGTCCAGCTAGGAAGCGAAGGTGGGGCAATGGATAACGTTGTTTCATTCTGATAGTCATTTAGAATGTATTTTTAGACATTCGCTTCAAAATATATACATCATTTGCACAGGCACGTGCTTGAGAAGTAGGCCTTTATTTGCGGGTAGTTCTTACTTCTAGAGTGGACACGTTGTTCTGAGGTTGAGGTCCTCAAAGCAGAAGTTTGATGCTAGTTTGGAGTGCCTTTAAAGTTGAGTGATAAGGTCTGTGTTTGGTAGGCCTGTCGCCCTATGTTGTGGTGCCACGCTTTGCCCATCTGATGTTGAAATAAGTATCGGACTCGGAAGTAGGCAGGCGATCCCTGCTGTAGTAGTCAGGTTTGGAGCATGGGGAAAGTATGGCGAAGATGATGCGGCTGAGTCCAGTACATGAATCCGGCAGAATGACAGAAGTCGATCATCCACTTTTGCATGTGTGTTTCCATGGATAGTCCTGCATTCAGAAGGAGTTGAATTGAACATGAAGAATGTGTTGTAAACGCCACACATTCGTTATCATACCATCAAGGCTGGAGAAGACTTGCTGTAGCTGAGCCAGAGATTGGAGCCATGGAAGGGTGTGAGCTGTCACCCAGAAGGGATGTTGATGTTATTGAGATGCTGGTAGGGAGTCCTCGAATAGAGTAAAAACCCCGTGGTGAGCTTATTCGTGTTTGTTTAGATAGGAAATAATTCTAAATGTGTAGAAAGCAATTTTGCAGATATACTAGAGGATCAGACTTAGGAAGCAAAATTGAAATCATGACAAGATGTTCCGCATGCTTGGAACTCGGGTGCTTTGTAAACAGGTGAACCAAACTTAGGACTGTATAAGCACACACTATTCTGTAGATAGCGATCCTGTAGTCAGCTTCGGCTGAATCGCTCGATTTGATGCTGTGAGTGAACTGCTCCTGCAGGATGGGTGAAATGCACTCACTGTCAGTGCGGTGCCAGTGGTTACCCTTTGAGGTGGGCCTGGACTCTGAGATCTGCCGTGAAACACGTAGCATGATGTCACAGAGTTCATATGATGTTGACCTAACATTCAATACAGGTGAAGCACCTGACGGAAAGTTATCACTAACGTCTGTAGGCAGTTCCACAAAGGTGGTGGTAACAAAGGTCGGGAACAAAGCAGCGTAAGCTGTGGGTGATGATGACGTCCAAAACCTATTCTAGCTGAAGTCAACTTGGTGCTTACTGAAGTCGCAATGATTGAATCACTCACCGTATCCTACACTGATAACCTGATCCGTACCAGTGAAACCTCTACTGCCTATAGCTCGAGTGCCCAAACACCGGAAGACCCTCAATGTGCTCGAAACTTTCCCCAACCATGTTCTCTTCGTAGCTCAAACGTTAGAGCCTTTTTCACTAACCCCTCATCTGGTATTCCCATTCGGAGTGTAACGTATCTCGTTGAGATGTGGACGACTTCCAACCAGATCTTTAGCCCTCGGTGACCCGACAACTCGACCTGAAAGGTCGAGTTGTCGGGTTGAGCTGTTGAGCTTCGGGATCGTGTTTACGAATCCAAAAATGGACGATCTGGAACTTTCATCTATTTGCGGAACGTTGCAAGAAACTCGCTTTCAAGGTTCTTTGAAACACTTCGAGATCGTGGCGTCATGGGGGAGTATACTGGTGTTCTAAATAATAATGTCGAAACAAGACTGAATCCAGAGATTTTCAGTCTGATACATACTGACGCATACAAATCTAGCATCAGGCACTATTAAACCCAGAATACCGATAGTATGTATTCTAGAGTTTATGAAACACATCGTTATTCATAAAAACTTCAATAGTACGTCAAGATGTTCGTAAGGGTAGATTGCAAAGTACTGTGCCTAACATAGAATAAAATATAGATACGTTTAAATCAAAAATTTAATACTACAGCAAAGATACAGAAGTATACATCACCGAGAAGAAAAATAAGTTGATCAAATTAATATAAACATATAATATACGGTGAATGTTGTAATGTTTCATTGCAATAGAACTCACCAAGCAAAGTTGCATGGTTTTCATATAGTACATATTACGTAAGATAGAAAAGTTCTTGTGGAAAATCCGATTTACTTTCATGTACTTGAAAAACATAATCTGAATCTAAGTTTCAATTCACATCACATACTAATCAATTGATCTGATTTCACTAAATGTGGATACGAAGCAATGATCACAACAGATAGAAATTTAAAAGTACTGAATATAATATAAGATTAAATCAATTTTCTTCGATGTACATCTAATGAAACCTTGAACAAATTCTAATTTTTCTACATATATGTAATCGATAGTTCAATTTTGAACGAAATACTTTTAAGGTAAACGGTGAAGTTATATTTAATTTGAATTTTTTTTTACACAAAATAGTAAAATTATATATTTTAAAATTTTAATCACACTAATAATAGACTATGCACACAGTCATATTCAAAGAAGGTGTTAATATGTTCAAATTTTTATAGAATTGGTCAAAATTCCTGAAATTTAAAAACTGTTTTTGTAATCAGAGACTTAAATGAAAATACTTTTATTTTAAAACATATGAAAATTTTGATTGCTGTTGCATGATGATTGCTTTTATATGTAATTTATAGACACTCTTACTTAATGCAAATCAAGTGTTATGCTTTTGTATAGAAAATATTTGTTACTTCTTATTGTTTTACCAACTTGAAATAAAATTAATAATGTTGGAAAATGTTATATATTAAAATTCAGATGCATAACTACTCATATTTAAATTTCATTGCATGAGCTTACATTACTGTATTACATGTATTGAAATAAATAATCACAGGTATATTTCAATATGTTTCAATCAAAGCAAAATATCATGTGTATGTAAAAACTAATGACATTCAATATAAAAAACATTGTACATATATTTGAGTAATGTGTAATACCTGATAAGTATTTTTTTCATTGCATATTGATTATTTGCAACAATGAAGGAGAGAAAATTTCATAAATCATATTTGTTGAGATTATTCATAAAATGTATAAAACAGTTGTTAAAATTTTTAGTTTATAGTCTAGAGTTAAAAAAAATAGCAAAATTTTCAATTGAGATAAGATGATTGCAATTCTTGCTCATTCTTTAATAATCTAATTGATATTGAGCTTACAAGTTTTTTGAAATATGTCATTATTACATTTTTTTATCAAATTTAATAAAGAGAACATATCTGATGCTTTATTGCAACACGTAAATTTTCTTTGTTCAATATGTCTTATCAACTGACATGATTTTTATTATCACATTAAAAATAAGTTATATGAATACATTTGATGTTGAAAATTGATAGTTTTAGAAATTTGATTTATTTTCTTAGATTTAGATAATTATTAAATTATTAAAAAATATAATAATTTAAATATATGAAATATCAACTTTGAAAATCAAATGATTTGTTGATGAATTTCATAATCTCAAATATTTAAACTTCATGTATATAATAGAAATTTCACATTAGAATATGTATGTATTACACTCTGAATTTTAATATTATATTAAAAATATTATTTTTATATTATTTTTATCTTTAGTTAAAATTTCTTTATTGGGCTTATGCTTAAATTTTTACTCCCTTCTTAAAAAAAGTTATCTTTTGAAAATGGGTGTAAAGTTGACTGCATGAAACTTCAAAATTTTTGGAAAAAATGATAACAATTTTTTTAAAAATGAAACGTAAATATCTTCATGAGTTGGATATCAAAACAATTTGAAAATGAAGACAGTGAATTCATTTCGAATAACATGCAAATTTTAAATTATTAAATTTCAAATTTATGTGGAACTAAAAAAATTCTCTGATATGTTTGAAAGCATTTTGAAGATATATTGTGAGTTTTAGATATACATAGTCTTAACTAGTTATATACATATGTAACTACTACTTTTATGATAATGATGTAATGAGTTCATTAATAAATGAGAAGACATTCAGTTAAATTAAAATTGTATTGTTCATAATGATGATATGTCCTTCATCAGATTACTTCTTCCTGCAATGTGGTTTCACTATCTTCTTTCCTATTCTTATAGTTTTGATTTATTTGAAGCAAAGATCCGTTCATTTAGAATTCAAGAGCGTGATGAAACAGATGGTAAAGCTTACAGTGTATGCAAGTTGATCTACTTGGCAAATAAACTTGGACAATTTTTTCCAAACGAACTTCTTCTTCTTCTGTTTATTTTCTAAATTATTAGACTGGAAAAAATACTCATTTTTAGTCAAAGTGGATCATCTCATCTTGAGAGGTTTCTTATCACATGGGATGAATCCAGATTAGTTAAAAAAGTTAAAACCCTAAATAAATCTCTGTGTGTTTTTTATTCAAACATTTACAATAATCAAGTGTACCTCAATCTAAGTTTTCTAATTGAAAATTGTGAGTTGAATCACGTTCTCGTTCTAAGCATTGTGAATGCTAATTTTATCCTAAACAGGAATATGAAATGTAGATATCAACATCAGTCATAATAGCTATTTTCAGGATGGCAATGGAAGTGTTGCTGCTCTTTTGTATAACATAAACTCAAACTCATAAGTTCAGTGTGCCAGGTACTCAATCAATTTGTAATCACATTGAGCATTTGATCTGGTCCCTACCTATTTCTTCCCTCAATATAATGAATATGGATTAATGTTGAGCTGGAAACAAAATGAACCGTGATTCGTTGCACCTCGGAACAAATTAAATTCAATAGGTTCACCCCTTTATGATGTTTGGATTGTATTGTCGTATAACTTATTGTATAACATTGGTTGAATGATTTTTGCATCTCATACTTCAGTACATACCACTCGCAAGACCGAAAAGCATGGAATTTGTTTTTCATATTAAGGCTTGAAGAAGACATATGATATCATAAAAATACCTTATTATTTTGTGACTATATTAAGGACATGTACTTTTCTCCAAAGCAATTGTGCAAGGGATAAAAGTTGTTATGCAGCAGGATGCTTGTGGCATTGGTGATGATGAATACTCGAAGAGAATAAAAATGATTACACAGCTCCTCTCTGATTCACAAGTACATTCTCCAGAAACCCCAACAAGAATACCTCCAGTTAATGATTTGTATCTATTGACTCAAAGTACGTAGTGATGATTAATAGTATTAAACTTGACTTCAAGTGTGAGCTCTGTAGCTCAAACACTTACGTGGCTATCAGGTTGCGCTTAAACGGATGTCTCCATTTAGACTTCAATGATTGACCACCTATTTTGAGGTTGATATTATAGACTCCTAATGATGGTTAATGCCTCAAATCCAGCTTCTGGATTTCTGTTGTAGCGTTTTAGCTTTACTTCTAGATTTTTATTATTCAATCATATATCTCTATATTAAGCATATGGATTTGCAAAAAGATGAATAAACGATGGAAAAAAAGCGTTTTTGGGGTTTACTATATATTACAAACAATACGTAAGCTGACCGCAGAAGATACCATTAATAGAAAAAGGCTTCAGGAGTCTCTGATAGGAAGGAAAAAAAACCTTTATGATTCATTCTTAAGGATGTACATCGAGCTGGATTGATTGCCCATGTAATAAAAAATTATTAAAAGTTCGTACAGCCTTCTCTCGTACATTGTATGACGTATATGTTCCCCGTGATGTAGACTTATGTTGCACTTGTATAAGAGACAATTTTTATATGTATATGCTGAGGAACATATTAGAAATTTCTTTATTGCTTCCGGTTACGGACTATCAATTGGCATTGAATAAATTCACTTATACACTAGCAATAGAACTGGTTCAGATCCTAACAATCAGTTTTATTATTTATATCTATTGATGAAATGTGCACATCTTTAGAATGAAAAAAATAACAATTATATGTATTTATGTGTCTAAAATTTATAATAAAATATTTTTTATAACTCAATATTACGTAAATTATATCTCTTTTTTATATATTCGGATTTAGGGTTCAATTTTCTTGAGTTTTTCACCTTTTAAGAAGATTTTACTATCCCTTAAAATAAATTTTTTCATGATTTGTCGGACAATTTTACCATTATGTACTTGAAAAGTATATGTTTGCAAATTTGTATAACTTAGATGGAAAAAAAAACTTAATTGGATGATAGTTTCTATTTCATGATTTTACTTTCCATTTCATGTAGCTAAGAATAGTGTCTCACATTCCGGACTTGAGGAAGGCCGCCAACCTTGGACCATTGAACCTCCGTTTTGCGGCGCGCGCGAACGTACGCTGTTCACTATATGCCTTTTGAGGATGGTGCGCAACAAGGCCAAAGAGACGGGCCGGCCCTACCCTTATCATGGAAGGGATAACCCTGATGTAGTGGATTGATTACCTATATCACTAGGAAAAAGGGAACTGAACGACATCTTCTTAAACGTAAAATGTGTTATTATTTGATATGTTTAAATCAAATCAAAATTATATGTGACAGATTAAATGTAAAATTTTGTGCAAACCTAATTCTTCAAGAAATTATTGAAGTACAGTAACCTCCTGGTTAAGTACGCACCCGTTTAGGTACGCAAATTTTTTTGGAAAAAACAGGGTTCACATTTATTCAGGTCATGAATTGTCATTTGTCTCAAGTTTTGAAGTTTCTTGCGCTTGGCTTTCAAGCTGAGAGCCCGTATCTTACTTTGAAACAGTTCAAAGGACTTTCTCATATCATCAAATGTCTACTCAGCCTCAACTTGAACCTTCGAGCACATCAAGTGGTCTTCTATGTCAACAACTTGCTTATACAATGATTCTAATCCACTGAACACAAAGCTGTTTCCTAATTCTCCATCTGTCACTTGTGATGTTATAGTCTCATCCTTGTTGACATCCTCTTGATTCTCTTCATCGTTTGCAAAAGCTGATCAACATCTTTCAAAACTGCAGCTGCGAATTCTTCACTGTTTTCATCATCCATGTGAACAAATTCTTCAAGCTCGTCTTACACCAGAAAAGGTTTAGAGCAGAAAGAGCTTGGACAACTTCTGTCACTAACTCCTCGTCTTCGTTCTCCGCTTTCCCATCAGTTTTTACTGGCATGATGTCTGCCTTGATGAATGCATTCTTGATGGACGTGTGTGACAAAGATTGTCATGCTTCTTTAACATAATTTGCATCATCAAGAAGGTGAGCTGGATTTCCGTAAGCAGCTCCAGCAGCACCCCGTCGTAAACTTCAGCCCTAATCTTTCTTGCGAATTTTGGCTTCATCGTCTAGCTGAAAGAAGTCAAGAACATACTTGAGATAAAGATATTTAAATCACTTTTTCAAAGCTACGACTATGTCCATATTGCCGGGTTGTATACAATTCAGGGAAAGAAGGCGATCTTAACGTTGGCACGTTCAAAAGCCTCAAAGTGGCTCGGCGCATTGTCCATCAACAAAAGTACCCGAAGTTCGGTTCGTTTTTTCACTTATAGCAGAAATATTTTATTGAACCACTTCCATCATGTTTCCTTATCCATCCAAGCTTTACATTGATTGAAATAAGTAACATGCCACTTACGGTACTTGATACAAGCCGGTTCTTTCGGTTTGCCGATCAAAGCACAGGGAATTTTGTGAGTTCCAATTGCATTGGCACACACGATCATAGAAATCCAATCTTTGGATTTTTTTCTTCCCTCTGGTGGTCGAAATGTCTTTGTCTGGCAATAGAATAATGTACCTTTACAAGAGACAGAAAAAAAGTACTGTCTCGTCCATATGGTAAACGTTTCGGGTTCATAATGGACAATAGTCACATAGAGCTCGTCCAAAGCTGCTAGCAATTGTGGATCGGTCTTGTTGACTTCAACTCCTTCTTCGTGAAGCAACATCTTCTGCAACCCTCGTCGTTGCCTGAATCGACGTAGCCATTGCCTTGACGCCTTGAAGTCGATCTTTAGTATCGATAAACTCACTGCAATGCTTTTCGCCTTGGCGATGGCGAGAGACAGTGGAACAGGAAGATTGGCTCGACGCATCGTGTCAATCTAGATGTAAAGCATGTCTTCAACCTCGTTGAAACGACCAAGTGACGATCAAAACGTATTCTGTTTAGCTTCTTCCGACATTAAAATGGATCTTTCTAAAACATGCTGCTCCTTCTCCCACTACTTTCTGATAGCGCCTTTGCTGACATCAAATTTGCGCGCTATAGCTCTTTTACTATGAGCATTTGTTTTGCTCCGCTTCGCTACAATTTCGCATCGCTGAAACTCATTGAGGCGTTTCCCACTCGTGTTCTTTGACATTTCAATAACGCAAAACGATGAAGGTGAAGAATGAGTATGCTTGAGGACTTGGCCCGCTCAGATCGTTGCAGGACACGGTGAACATGAAGACGAAGCTCGATATCGGAAGCTCCTCTTTGAATTATGGTACCACTCAACTAGTTATTGGCAAGGTTCAGATAGAAAGAAAGCTGCAACGTTGCCGAGAGTCTGCCGTGATCTCTTATGTTTCATGACAACTTCGTCTAAAGTACGCATCTACTAGCTAAGTACGCACAAACCTACCAGGTTCAAGGTGCGTATCTAACCGGGAGACTACTGTACAATCACTTGATTCATTATCAAACTTAAAGTATTATAATCATCATAGTACTTATTTACAATTTCATGGGTTCGTTATTTTTTTGACAAATCTATGCAAGCAATATTTTTTAGTTGTTAAATTTCCATCAATTGTAATTTCGAAAATAACTAAAAAATTTCTTTAGAAGAATAACTATTTTTTAAAATCAAATCAAAAAAATTTCTAAATTTTATAAGCTATTTTCTTCTAATTAAATTTAAAATTTTCACAAAAAATTGCTATCAATGTAAATAATGTGTTGAAGTTTCTTATGAGTGTTCTGATGATCATGATTTTTTATTAGTCAATATTAAGATTACACTTTACTAACAAGCAATTAATATAGCTTCATTATAAATTACAGAAAAAAATATTTTGTTGTATTAGTTCAAAAATACATTATTTCTTCTTGCTTGAAATTAAAATTTTTATGTTTATCAATAATTAAAAAAGAACATGATCAAAATGGAATAAGATTTTTATATTTTTCTTTAGATTACTTGCATATAACCCATCATACATTTTGGATGACATACGTGCTAATAATGATTGAGATCCCGTGAGAGAATTTTTTTTTAAAGATTGAACCCACTTTGGATGATACAAATTACTAAATGGATAGTTTATAAAATTATTCATTTAAAATCAAAATCGAATGCAAATTAAAAGCAAAAAGTAAACATGAAAAAATTGTAATGTACACAATATGGTTTTGATTTCGCTATGATCTCAATAATGATTTCTGATCAGTTCAACAAACACTAAATCCATGTACCCTTTGAAACATAAATTTTTTGTGTCTTCTTGCACATTTCATGTTTGATTGAATTTTCATTATTTTGTGAATATATGACTCGTCGATAGCCTTTGGTAAATTCTCAACTTTGTTTTCATATCATTTTACAGGTCAAATGAATTGATTTATTCAATCAAAGGTATCCAAGATAATCAATACTTCAAAATGATTATTTTTCTTCTAAGAAGGCGACATCCACATAAACAGAAGGTGTAATCATTTGAAACTCACCAGTAATAGCAGGCGGGCGGGTCTGATTTTGAATGTTCGTGAATTTTATGGGAAAAAATTATTTTAATAAAATGTATCCAAATTCAATAAAATCCATAAAAATAGATTTTTTTCAATTATTATTCAATAATTCCACTTCCTCATTTTATTCTTGGAAAAAATTTAAGACTCAAAAAGAAAAATATAGAGTTTGTTACGAAAAGGATCGTATTAGGAATATTTGAATTACTATCTTCTAATATCTTTGATATCAAGAAATGATTAAACCATGTTCAAAAGAACTTTTCAAAATCTTATAGTAAGCTGAATACATTTAAGAAAAGTATCGTAAATTTCAGTTCATTATTTTATCAGTCTACGTTGAAGCTCTATATACGAGCTTTGGTGTTATTTGCGAGACCAAATTTACAATTATCGTCTTAAATATGAGGATTTTTTTAAAAAAATACATGAAGAGTGCATAAGTAGCGAAAATATCGTTATTAAATAGTGAAAAATTATGTTACTTCTTTGAGCTGAAGATAATCTTCGTTTTCTTTGAAAGAAATGAATATGAAAATAATCTTTGATTTATAAACATGAGTTTTTAAGTGCGGAGGAGAGTATGTCCCCGATCGAGTTATTTTGCTCGGCTATGGTTTTATGGAAGCTGATAAATTTCGAGGCTAGTCAGAAACTAGTCGCGTCCTCTCCGGTATTGACCGTATGATGTCGTACATGGACGACTATAATACTCAATTTTTATCTCTGGTACAATATCCTTATATATATTCGGTGTTTTGACTCTGATACCTTTCATAAAGTGCACCATAAGGTTGAATTCATGAGATTCGACTGCAAAAGAGAATCTCGGGTGGACTGCAGTTCGATCTCAATGATTGGGAAGAGATGTTGGTTCAGTTTGCTCCTATCAGTTGTACTATACACAATTAATGATTGCCTAAACACAGACCTAAATACTGTGGATCAATCGCTTAATTCGCCTCGTAATGGCTAATGATTGATGAACACAAACTATTCCTTCTTCGCCTACCACTCTTTGAATGATTTTTGTCCACCACATTAATCTTGTTCATTCCATTCATCCGCTTCTCTCCAAGTAAAGCACTTTTGCTATAAATTATACTGCATTGTTTTTCATTCATCCTCATACTCAATGTAAATAGTACTTATGAATGTTAGATATCGGTCTCCAATACTGGTACAGTAATATAGAAGTAAGAACACAATGATAAAGAGACTAGCCATTTATGCCCCTAATCTATGTCAACAATGGTTCCACGTTTGGAAATTAGCGAATATACAATCTTATCCAAACTTAATTTCTTGTTAATTTGTTACTTTTGAAACATATTTTTGTGAAGAAAGTGTGAAAAATATACTGCATGTCTAATCAGAAAAACCCACAGACCACTCTGAGTTTGCAGCTGATGTGAAAATAGTTATATATGAGCATGCATGTCACAATATATACAAAACATAAATCAATCATTGACTATCTTGGTAGATTTCATTCAAATTTTTTATTAACTTAAAGTTGTTAAACTATAACTGGTTAACTTGCTACTGGCTTCACTATACAAGAAATCTGATAAATTTTCGTCAGGACATTTATTCAGTAAAATGATGTTGTGTGTTACAGAATATAACCTCAAGGACTTAAATCACGTATTTTGTGTTGAGTCTTTGATATTAATTCTATGCATATACTTTGTTCTTTATTATTTGTATTATTATTTGTATTTGTAGCTATACATTATACAAGGTTGAAATGTATAGCTACAAATTCATTTATGAGATAGGGGATTTTTTTTGGTAATTTTGAATGTATTTTATGAAATCATGTTTGAGAATCGGGACACATTGACAAGCATACTTACTCCAATGTGATTGAATGGTCATGCTATTCTACCCTCTACTTGATTTGATTGCATCAAAATTACAGTCTAGCATAGAACTTTTTTGATTCTTAGAATACCTCACGTTGAGTTTTAAGTCTTCATGTGAGCTATCTCTTGGATCGTATTCTTCAATTCCAATATACATATGCTCAATCAATGATTCATCAATTTTCAATATGAAGCATAATTTGAACCAAATTCTCATGCAATCACATGTTTATCATTGACATCAAGGGAAACATACATAAATCCAAATTATTTCAAAAGAGCTTGACAATTGAATTTTATACAAATGTATGAGTACTTATGTCATTTTTAATAGTCTTTTGAAACTATTTTAGTACACTACATGAAATTTGTGATTAACATATAAATAATAATTACAACTCAAAGAAACGTATAAAGAAAAAAATTTATATATTACTCTTTTATATGTTGCTGCATTAATGTAAAAAAATTTAAATTTTTTCCAATAAGTTGAGTAATCACATAAATAAAAAATTAGTAAACAATGTCTTTTCATTTGTAAAAGTAATCGATTTCTCAACAGAATCGAAAGATACCATTCCTGACAACAAAATTTTATCTCTATTTTTGAATGTAAAAATTTATTTTCAATTTTTTTTAAAACTTCATATCTATGATTGAATATTAGAATATGGGGTTGGTGATTTCATATTTTTTGCAGATTTTATATCATCAAAATTATTCAGCATATATATATTTATGACTATTTAAAAACATGTAACAATCTACATATAATTTTTAAATTCTTTTTAAAAAATTTTAAATCTTTATGAAATTTCATGGTTATTGCATCATTTTGTAATCAATTTTAAAAAGATTAGTTGATTTGAAAATCATTCAATACTTCAACTTTAAATTTATACATTACAATAATCATACAATTAATGCCTAACAAAATTTTCAATTTTTAACACATAGTTTTTTTATGCGTAGTTTATATATATATATATATATATATATATATATGCATTGTAATATTTTGTGCCTTATCAATTTGATGCATCATTTAACATATTCCTAGTCAGATTAAATATTTTCCATGAAATTTTATACTTCACGTGATCAATAATCAAAGAATCTCATCATTACAAGTTGCTACATTAGAATATCTTGTTCAGATATTGATAATAAAAATTTTTGAATGATAACTCAAACATAAAATCCTCATATAAATACCAGGTATATAAAGAAAAAAAGTAGAACCCTTCCGAAACACACAAAGTTAACTAGGTCCTAGTAAGCTTTGTGTCATTTTACCTGACGGGATCCCATCGACAACACACTGTCATCAAGTTCTAAACAAGGTTCTTGTAACTATATTACAGGCTATAGTATGGAGGAATGACTGGTTCTATCGGGCTAGAGTTGGCATGTATAGTGTGAGTATAGGAATCGCTTGGAATTTACAACTTGGTTACAAGTTTTGCATTTGATAGTGTATCAGTGCATTCTCCTAGACACTCAAAACTGTCAAGTTTATTTGACATTTTGAAATGCATGACAAGTAGAGTGGATTGGCTCTCCTCGACATTCAAAACTGTTAACCTCATTTGCCACTTCGAAATGCATCGAGGATGTGATATACTGAATCTTAGGTTTGGCAGCTGCTGTAAAAGCTTGCAGAACATCAGTAGATCTACGATATGATGAATCAACAACATCAAACATTCATCACTTATCGGACTTGTTGTCGATTGCAACGACTTTATTCTTTTAGCCCCGCTCTGCTCCTGGTCGTTATTCCTCCTGTATCACTACTCGCCCTCAAAACAGCACATTAGAGAAAAAAAAACACCACCATATTAGAACATGTATAACTTGTGTCGTTGGTGAGATCCTATCACATGAAATGATGGGTACTAGTAACCTCTATGTGTTTTGGAGGGTAACATCAAGTAATTTTCTCGTTATATCAATGAATCTTGAATGTTTGAATTAGCTTACAAACATTTTTACTGTCACTTCAGCTAAGATATACATATATGTTTATAAAAAATTTGAAAGTGAATTTTTTTTTTAAAAATTAAACTTTTGACATACAATGATCAACTTTTTTAAAATAAATATACTCAAAGGTCAAAACAACACAAAGATTGAGTTTATGTCATTTGAGCTTTGTTTTAGATGTATGTTACTTTTGACTGAAGTTGAGGATAGTATATTGATAAGTGATGACGGTTTGAAAAAGACCCACGTGTCATCTTAGAATTTGACACAAGTTATATACTCACCTGGATTTATAGATGTATATATCATGAATTTAAGCTGACTTTTTAAAAGTGTTGTCAAAATTCTTGATTTAATTAACTTTAAACTCGGTGTTAAGTTAAACATGTTGATATAAAAGCTAAATTTTGACATAATTGATGTAAAACCTATATTTCTTTGATGTGGCTAAATAAATATTTTATTGAATATAACGTATATGTATTATCACATATTAAGCATTTTAAATCTGTACGGACCATACATTTATAATGTGCTGTATAAAACGACGCTGATTTGAAGGGTTCGTCTGATTTAGAAGGAAAGGGTGGTACAAAAGACCTTAAAAAACAGAAGACCACCTTGGTGGATTCTTTGCACAGACAAACGTAAAGAATGTCTAGTTGATCTTAAAGCTAACAAGTAAGATGGTTTTTTTATTATACAGGTGACCAGTAGTATAAAAACTTTGGAGCCGAATGGAGATGCCACGGTGGATAGTCGTTGATACATCACCGACGCCGTCGGTGATGTATCAACGACGGCGTCCGATGCCCGCTCCGACGGTTTGGAGCGGGAATTTATCGCTTAACACTAAAAATCCTATTATCCATCGGTTACTCTTAAATGTCCGGAAGGTAAAAGCCAACCTACCGTAGAAAAATGGGAGCAGATTCGATGCGTTGGTTATGGTTATAAGATGGCGACAAGTGGCTACGGAGCCAAGTCCGCAAGATTGGCCCGATGACGAAGGGCAAAGAAATCGGGAAATGCCAACTCTGAGATGCAAGAATGCGACTGTGGCTTTCGGCGATGGCGGCGACGGAGCCGAAATCCAGATGCCAGTGACCTTGGGACCTCAGGACATCAAGTACAGTAATTGATGAACGAGAAATGTCAATGTGGTGCCGAAGGAAAGAATCGTCCGAGCACTCACTCGTCCGGGCGAGATGGGTATGGATAGCAATGAGGTATGGATACAAGAAGTCACTGGGCTGGCGAGCATGGCTGCGATTGGACGCAGTGCCTTTTGAGGGGCTTTTCTCTAGAGGGCTAGCCTAGCTAGCTAGCGCAGTAGCATACGATCTGTTTTGGGCGTGGTCGTCATGACGGACCCGGACTCGGCTCTGCTGTCGTGGACTAGAACGTACAGTACATGTAATGGCAGACGAGGCGAGCTACGGCGGAGCGAGAGCAGATGCTCATGATGAGGGGCTGTTGTCTTATCTAGCGCTCGTATCGTATTTAATTGCATCTCCTAGCGCAGATGGCTTCATGTGTATTCATATCTCATCCATGCGAGTTCGCTGGGCTACGTTACGGTCCGGTCCGGTCCGGCGGTATGGTATGGTATGGTCTGGTCTGGTCTGCTCTGGACTCGTGACTCGGCTGGGGCTGGAACGTTGTGCTTTGGTGCTCGACGGAGACGAGGAGGATGACGTGAGAGCCCGCGCATGTGAGTACACGAGCCGTTTCTTTTCATTTGAGCTCGGGCGCAAGAAAGAGCGAGAGAGCGAGAGCCTTGCAGACGTAGATGCAGACGCAGGAGGCGAGCGAGGGATGCTTGTGCAGCCGCTGCGCAGGTGAAGGAATTGATGAAGCGGTCAGACAAGGCAGTGCGGCGTTGATTTGCGACTGGCGAGGGCGAGAGCGAGAGAGAATGCTCAGGGTGGCCGGCGAGTTGACGGAGACATGAGAGGAGGAAGAGTTATGCATGAGGAGCTGCTGCTGCTGAGAGAGAGAGAGAGAGAGGTTGGTCGTACCCTCCTCGCCGCAGTAGTCGCGCTGAGTGAGTGGAGCTCTGGAACGTGTGGGTCCGTAATGAGTGGAGCTTTCTGAAATTCTGAAATTCTGAGATCTCACTCGCGAGAGTTTCTTCGCTTGTGAGAAAGAAAGAGGATTTACTGTATCCGTGGCGAGAGAACAGAGACACTGCGAGTACAGCGAATAGCGGCAGCAGCAGCAGCAGCTCCACCGGGGAAGAGAGAGAGAGAGAGAGAGAGAGAGAGAGAGAAGGAGATATGGGGTGTACGATGGTAGCAGCAGTTCCAACGCGGACCGAATGGTAGAACGGATGCCTTGTACGGAATGCAATTGAAAGCGGATTTAGATTGGCAGACCCAAATTAGATCCTGCAGTGCGAGGTGATCTTACCTTTGTCAGGCAAGGGGAAGGGGCTGGGAGTTTGTGGGTGTATAAAGCTGACGGCAGCAGGTAAGGTAGGGTGTGCATGTGGCCAAGTTACATGCAAATTACTAGCGAGTTGCTTCTGGCGCTGCTGCGAATGAAGGGCTCCGAAAGTGAAAGGGAATCTGGAAAGGGCATGTAGACCTTGATCCGAGAACGTCGCGTGGGAGGAAATCACATATTACACGTGTTCAATCGGCGGATTTCGGATGAATCATTCCTATTGCTGGTGCTAGAGATGGTGGAGTCCGAACTCTAGCATTACTCTTCGCCCCTCGTAAATTTAGCTCGTACCTGGGAGCTTGCCGAGTACTGACTGGGTCCATATCGCCCGAGCAAGGCCGTGACGCTCAGTGAGTAATTCCTACCTCACGAAGATCATCTGTGGCAGGTGGATACTCGAGCGAGTCAACCGACAGCCGAGAGTACTCTCTTCAATGTCGTCTCGAATGGACTCAGACTGCGAGGAGAAGCAGGGCACCACCAATGTAGACGAACGAGATGTCCGAACTCTTCGGGTCACGTGTAACAAAAGTCGGAAGCACCTGGTGGCTGCCTCATTGCCGAATGGCGAGTTCGCTCCCGATGGGAGTGTAACTCCCAAGAGCTGGATTACCACGTCTTTCATTCTGAATGGGCTCTTTCTCATGTTCGTGCTGCTATCGTACATGAAGCATGATACTGCGTCACCTCTCAAAGTCGCCGAAATTGCAATCCCCGCAGCCATCTGCCCTGCAAGCAAATTAATTGAGATCACAGCCAACGATCCTTGCTCCGGTCATGGAGTGTATGAAGTGGACTTTGAAACGGAGCACGGAACTTGTCGATGCCACTCTTGCTTCAGTGGAAGAGATTGTTCAGCAACTGACGACATGTGCGTCATTGACCTCTACCAGTAAGTGCACAAGTCATCCGTCATCAGTTCTTATAATCGCTCCTGCTGTATATGCACCACACTGGAGGCGGTGTGTGTTTGTGAGGTGTCCGACTCAATGTTTTCATCAACAATCGTGCTGTGTAAACTGTTGTAGACGTCCTGCTGCTGCCGCCTCAAACTTGATTGTCGCCGTACCCCAGCTCTTGATGTCAGCACAGTATTCAACTTGGGCGGTACAGGCGTTCTCTAAATGCTGTAGGCAGATATGGCTTGACCTGATAGCTGCTTCATTGGTTCCAATCTCTAGATCAGAACTCGTCTCGGCCATCTGGCCATCTAGGCGTCAAAGGACGTCGCCCATCTCATTATTTTAACCCGTCTCATCGGCATCTTCTGCAGAGGGGATCCTACCATGTATGAAAACTACTGGCGCGAACATGGGGATTCCTGTACGACGACTATTCTCGGGTGGCAGCGGATGAGTTACTACGCCAACAGCAAGCAGTTTTTTTTCGTGCAAACGGAGCTGGACCAAGTGATTCGCTCTCTTCATGACGTGATTGGCAATGCTGTAACCGAGGGCAGGCACATCGTCATCGGTGTCGGTTCCACTCAACTCTTCCAGGCTGCATTGTATGCCTTGTCGCCTCCGGACCGCGCCACTCCCACCAAAGTGGTGTCTGTTGCACCATTCTACTCGGTAAGCAGGAGTCCTTGCGTGCAGTGCAGTTTGGCTACTTCCCCTTGAGAGAATTCCCCTTCATTCATGTGTCGTTTTCGACTAACAGAAGTTTATGGTGTAGTCATATCCGACAATAACAGATTATCTCAAGTCTTCGTTATATCAGTGGGCTGGAGACGCATCTGTCTATCGGCCACAATCAGACGACTCATACATCGAGCTGGTCACGACTCCCAACAATCCCACGGGTGAAGTCCGGCAGTCGGTTGTGAGCGGCGGCGCCGGCTTCCCGGTGCATGATTTGGCCTACTACTGGCCGCACCACACGCCGATCACTTCCCCTGCAGATCATGACCTCATGCTGTTCACAGTCTCGAAGAGCACTGGACACGCCGGCACGAGGATAGGGTGAGTGAGCAGTTGCCCGTCCGCTTGAAGGCGTAGAACTTGCTTGTTTCCTTGTGCCTGCAATTTGTCTTAATTCGGGGCTATGGTCGACTGTCCGACAGGTTTCACAATCCGTGATGTGGTTTGCAGCTGGGCACTCGTCAAGGACCTGAAAGTCGCACAGAAGATGGCCAAGTTTATCGAGCTGAATACGATTGGTGTTTCGAAGGACGCGCAAATTCGTGCGGCTCATATTTTGCGAGCAGTGACAAGGCAATATCGAGAGTTGGGAGGGAAAATCCCTTACACTCTCGAGAAGACGAGGTCTGGTCAAATTGAGGAGCGAATTGGTGCCAAACAACTGTTCCATTTCGCTGCAGCGGAGATGTCTTACAGATGGCAGCGTCTTCGATCCGTCTTGACCAAGGGGACGCGTTTTAGTGTACCCGAATTTCAGCCAGCATGGTGCACATTTTTCGGTGAAATTCGAAGCCCTGCTCCAGGTAAGCCTCTCAGTTGTCAACATTGTCTTCCTGGCTTATATAGCTGTAAGCATGTAGTGAATTCCTAATCAGTCGTTCAACAACGTCGTCGTCCAACTCTGGACGATTGAAATGGTGGATGCGATACTGAATGCGCAGTGCGTGGGACAGGTCCTTCTCTCTCTGGGTCCTTTTTCGAAACCATGGTTTCATGGTTTGTCGCATGTAGTAGGACATTTTAAGAGCATCGCCAGGTTTTAGAGTCCATGCTTTTTGTGCATCACCTGAATTTGCCGCATAGTGGGCACATCGAATATATTTTTAGCAATCGGGCTGGTACATTGTGTAGAACCTCATAATCTTCTACTGGAACTCACCGTAAATAGATTCCATCATTAAAGTAATAAGAGGTTAGCCACTTCTCGTCCGTATGCCACTTGTGAGTTCGTACTCTGCCCTGCGACCGTGAGCACATGGCGACTAAAGCATATCCTGGTCCAGTACGTGGAGCGCAATTGTAGTGTACAATTTCCCACATCTTGCGAGAGATGGTGGTCTGAGTCGTGCGTTGTGGAGACCACGAGACCACGTCTGTAAGTCAGGGTCCATGAGGTTTGTTGTTATTGATGAGGTAACTGCTTCTCGGAGAGGAGAGGTCTAGATGTGTTGGTAGCACCGTCATGATTGCGCCACATTGTCAAATTTGCCATAAGCAGAGGTCGCCTTCTCGTCGCCTATTGCGTGACATGCTGGTCAGGCGTAACGACTTGCATGTACTCGATCAGCCAAAGCTTTCTCTCGTCTATGTCGATTCTCATGGTGGGGCAGTTTGATGTGCTTGATGATTTGGTGTGACGTGGAAATCCACGAGCTGGCTTGTATCGTGAATCTGTTGGTGTCGAGGCACTTTCCAGTCAAGCTATATTGTAGGTAGAACGACGTCGGACTTTGTTGTGAAGAGATGACTTTTGTCCACCATTGGTTAATTAAGATTTCCACCTCGCACCATGCCCCGAGCGAGAGGTACAGTTTGTACATAATGGCACCACAGGGCCCTGTTGTATGTGTCGAGCTGACGTCGGTCTTGTGTCACATGTGTTCGCAGCTTTTGCTTGGCTGCGGTGCAACGAGGAGGCGGATTGCGAGCGATTTTTACGGCACAGCGGCATTCTCACCAGGAGTGGAGGCTACTTTGGGTCGAACACGAGTTTCGTGAGGTTGAGCATGCTGGACCGGAGAGCGAGCTTCGAGATTTTGATCGATAGATTAGAGAAATTGCAGTCTGCAGTCGACATGTCGTAGCAATCTAGCTTCAGCACCTCTATTACAATGTCGTACTGCAAATTAGTACGTAGAACCAACTAGCGGTTATAGCAAGGGCGACGATGACGACGACGACTTCGAGCAGCAATAGTTTTCGGCTGTGCCTGAAGGCACATCTTGGTTCGCTCCGCATGCCGTCGCCCCTTTAGATATAGCACAGTGAAGTGGACTAGCTCACCCTCACCCTCACCCTCATGGCTGCACAAGGCCGTGCAAACATTTTCCAGCCGAACTTTCGTGTACGTAAACTACTTTTTGTAAAGAGATGAAATATAGCACATGCAGACCTTCCCCCCGGGACGGATGGATGATGGATGTATCGATGTGAATGTTACATGAATCCCATCCCAGCCCCGATTTCGGATTCTGAAGTCCGGCACCTGTCGGCAGAGGCATGAGAATGAAGGCTCGTTTGTCGGCTTCTTCTATGCCCTAATCATTTAGCTCATTATAAGTCAGAGGTCGATTCAGACAATGATGTGGTAGCTGTTTCGCGATCCAAAGGTGCTGCAGTCTGATCTGGTTGGCGGGTCGAGTCCACCTCGTAAGTCCGGTCAGTCACCACGGTTCCACCACTGCACTGCACTGCACTTGGTTGAGCTGAGCTGAGCTGAGCTGAGTCCCTATGCAATCTTCTTCCCGACTCCCTAGCGCTGCTGCTCGATTCTCGTAGCCTTCGCAGGGCGGACTCCTATTCCATAGCAACATATCTTTACAGCAGTTCGAGGGAGGCATGTGACAAATTCATCTTGTCTCTTGCATAGGCTGGTTAATTACGGATTCCAGTACTCATTCGAGCTACTGACCTTTTCATAACTCCCCCTGAACGCTCCTCCATTTTGCCTAAATCTTCCTCTACGAAGATGAGGAACTCGAGAGGTATAGGGATACAACGCGACGGCCCTCATAAAATCTCACCAATAGTATCTACCCGTGTTGATCGCCCGAAGATCTGGACTCTCTGGACTTTTTGATGCCTCGGGGTTCTCACTAGCATCACTAGCAGCACATTGCAGCGCTCATTTCTGATCGCAAAGGGGTGCGTTGGATCCTTCATGATTGTTCCATGCGCCTGTTGCTCCTCTAAGCCCAGCCCTTTCCTTACAGTGACAGTGGGCAAAGCCTTTTCCTTCTGTTTCTTTTTCACGCTCGATCGACCGATACCGTCGAGAATGAAAAGAACAATTCCGACCCATTACAGTACCCTCGGAGTTCCAACACCCGTCCTCAAATGAACGGAACCTTCCAGAAGCAGCTAAAAGTTGGGGGCACTGCAAGGGCATCATTCCCAAGACGACTCAGACTCCCTAAAAACCGACATATATAATACTTACGCAAAAATTAAATTCGAAACAATGTGCAATTGATTAGCAGTCACTTGCATCAAACCGGCATTCTATCTAGGGAAACGATGTTGCGACCATGATTATACACAAGCATCATCCACAATTTAATTTTTTTCTAAGAAGTTCCAAACTCATCTTTTTCCTGAAAAATCCAAATTGATACCGTATAATTGTATACAGCATCGTACGGTATCTATTACAAGTGTCCCTTGATGAAACTGTCAAAGTTTTTTACCCAAATTAAAGTGACAAATGAAAACTTATGTACAGTTAGGACCTTTAATTATACGCTTTTTTAGGCTCTTCAATTTGAGACCATACATGGGTAATGTTTATATGTTATATTATATTATATACACATTGTTTAAGTGACATCATTACAAATTTCCCTCGATGAAACTGTCAAAGTTTTTTACCCAAATGAAAGTGACAAATGACAACTTATGTGCAATTAGGACCTTTTATTATACGTTTTTTTATGCTCTTCAATTTGAGACCATACATGCGTAATTTTTATATATTATATTATATTATATTATATTATATACACATTGTTTAAGTTTGACACCACCGTTCATTTATGACGTCCCACCATTGGGGGTGGAATCCCTTCACAAATAGAATCTGCTTGTGTTGCCTCGTATATCCCAGGTACAGGTTCGTTTCTACAAAATCGGCCATCTCACAGCTATTCTGAAACCAATGTGAAAAAAATCGCCGAATTTTGAATCTGACAGCAGTTAGTATTTTAACCTTCTGGTGATTCAGAAATATGTCGGGAAAATCCAAAGTGTTGAATGAAGTTCGCCACTTGTATGTGAGACCATCGGGATGGATGGGAATGAATATCAGCATTTACCTACCAAAGTTCTTCGCAGCCCCAGAGGAGTCATCGTACAGATAGGAGAATGTACTTTTATTCTGTGGATTCACAATGGAGCCCCCAAGTGATACCCCAGCTAGAATGATGATTTTTATGTACGTACAAATATGTTCCACAGGCGAACATCTCTCATGATTCCATCATAAAGTTGGTCACGCATTTTCGCACATGAATACAAGAGTTTACACCGTCATCATATCCTCATATTGGAGGGCAAAAGGGACAGATTTTTTCTCTCGTAATCATCAACACTATTGAGTTGTCTCCATCATGCTTTATCTTTCTAGTATGTCAGTATAAAAATCTAGGTTTACTGATGAGGAAGGAAAGAGTTATTGATTAGGTTGAAAAGACAATGAAAGCAACTTTCTCATCTCCATAGAAAATGTTTCTGCTGATTATGTAGGAGAAAGACACACTTTACGTTCGCAATGTTTCGCAGCCAAACACCTTTTTATCTCTAATATATCAGGACCTTGGGCTCATGATTAATTCAAACGCTCCGAGTGTCTCATTCGAATCTATTGTTAAATAGTTGAAGCGCATGGTATTGGAACGAAAAGAGGTCTAATATGGTAAAGTTGTATATGTTCTTGAGTTTTACCAAACATATTTATATTGATCATACTTTATATATATATACAACCCATTAACTAATCTAAGCTAATTTAGACAGAAAATACACTGTTTCTCTAAGCTAGATCCAAACTGTATGTTTTCCACTTTTTTCAAAATATGATACGATATATATGTTTGCATGCGCACGACCACTCAAATGTAGTTTGAGGTCTGGTCTACAAGTGGGATAATCTACTAGCTTAAAAGAAGAGGAATATCTGAAATATCTGAATACCATATTATTTGAAACAGATAAAAGCATCTTGAAGCATTGTGCACATTTGAATGCAGAAATATATCACGAAGGAACTTTCAACAAGAGGAATGAAGACTAGTAAGCCAAATTCTTTTTAACTTTTGAATTTTAGGTTCAAATACATATACATGAACTATATTTTGATGCTATATTAATTACACCATATATATATATATATATATATCCTTTTGTATCAACTTTTCTCAATAATAATAATGACCATATTCAAGAAAAAAAATACGTAAATATATTGGATTCATTAAAAATATCAATAGAATAGTAATAATGATATCATTGCTGAAGAAAAAAAATTTGTGATTGTCAACAGGAAAAAAATCATTTAAAACAAAGGATATTTTTAGATTTATTAAAAAGTATAAGATTGTGATTTGAAGAAGGTTGTTGGACAGTGGAAATTGAAAATGATAAAGAAACCAAAATGATTAATAAATTGGTTGAATCAAAAGATTTTGCAAGATGAGCTTCATTACAAACTGTAAAATATTAAGATTTTTAAAAAACGCATGAGATGAAAGTTTCAGAAGCATTTTGACAAGAAGAGAAATTTGGACATGAGATAGATTTAAAGTATGATATTTTTTTGACAAGATTGAGTATCTATTTTTTGACGTGTATGAAGAAACTGCGCTGAACATTAATTTAGGCGGAAATTTAGTTTAAACAAATTTGAACAAAAGGACTTCATTCAATGTAGTAAAGTTAGCTTCACTTCAGACTAGATACATGGCTGTGAATTGTGAGATGCATGAAAGCATAAAATTAAAATTCTTGAAGTTACATGTTCCTGAAAAAGGATATGATATCATCAATTAAACAGGAGAATTATTGTGTTTTTTAAAGACACGCATACCGGAATGGTGCAGTGCAATACATTGGATTGGATTTTTTCAAAAGTGCAAGCATGCAAGTCTAAGCATCAACAAATATGTTACACGCTTTTCATGTAATTTACAACTCAATGCTTATGCGTTTTAATCAAACGTATGATTGAACTGGCCATGTCTTTAGTACAATTATGATTATGCTTTAAGATATCTCGATAAAGCTTATGTTTCAGAAACATGTTCATTGTAATAGTTAAATTTCAGGAAATAAATATCCATAAAGAAGTTGAATCTGTTTGATGTTGCAAGATTTTTAAGAGTATATATTTATATGAAGATCGATTATGCTATTGGTTTACATAATGAGACTTCTTCAAAAGTTTGGTTAAATTATGTTGTAAAAAGCCTAGAGGTCCCAGATTAAACATCAAGACATGTCTCAACGTTTATTGTTGAACTGAAGATTAAACTAGACGATCATTTCAAAATTATGACATGAAGCTAGATAGCGAGGATTTCTGAAACAACAGAGTATGGTGTAATTTCTCAAGGTACAAAGGCTTGTATACGAAATAAATATATGGCTTGAATCATATGTAAATGTTAGGTTGAGAGTTTTACTTGGAGTCTACAAAAGTATGAATGTTGGATGTTGCAGTTTCAACATGTTGACGTAGACCAGAGGTGACTCTGATTTAGTCCCTGATGCCGTGTCACCATATTTTCTCAACAACATGCTTTATTACGCATCCCGTACATCGTTGCTTTTAAGGGTCGTCGGTCGAGGGGGGCTGGAAGTGATATCACCAATTTTCAGGAGTTGAAAAGAATTCCACGATGCGTAGAATAACATTTCACGGGAGGCTCGACATGGAGCAGCTCTGACAATTCATAATAAAAAGGCGCAACATGCTGGCAGGTCTACCTACAATGCATTGACGCTTTTGAGCTTCGAGATGGTTTATATCTGCTCCGTGGGCCAAATTAGAAAGAAGCAAGATAGAACAGCTTAGATTACGCTGATTCGACATAGGCAGGAACATTCATATCATCTCGGCAAATTGTTCGCATCACCGTACGCCTATGACCTCCTAGCCATATCAGACATTAGGTGTTCGATCGTAGGATTTGCCTCTCGGTCACACATTAGATTCACCGTGAGTCAAATGCGTATGCAAGTAGGGCAGTGGTCAGGTCTATCACATTATGATTGTTTTCATTTTATTTGGAGCTGACTGAAAGGCTCTCAATGTTCTCTCAGGGTTTGCGAGTATTTAAGAATATGATTTTCGCGCAATCTTGCATTGCCCTGTGAATTTCTGTGTCATTTCTCGTGTAATGATTGGCTCCCGTCGTTTGCAGGGGAAGGGAGGGTATGGTTGAATTCCAGGTATTCGTACAAACTGCACAGGAATGTATACGCCGCGGGGGTTCTGGGCTTTAATATTCCTACCGGAATGCCTCATCAATCGACCTCTCGAATAGAGAACTCGGGAAAATGAGGGGCCAAGGCATGCCACACGATTCGGCCTGTGGAGAAGGAAGTGGAAGAATGAAATCCGTTACCTCCACTCGGCGCAGGGGAAGATTCTGCAATCTGGAAATGATCAGGTCGTTCTCTTCTCTCCTGCACCGACGCGACGCTTTGTCTGCTTGTGTAACAGGGATTGGATGTACTATGACACGTTCGAGTCGCGGTTGATTGCGCGAGGAACGGCAGGTGCCGGGAGATGGCGGATTGAACTTGCTTCGAGTGCGGAGGAGAGAGAAGCTCAGACTAGGCTTGGCCACGGTCCGGTTAACGGTTAACCAGTCCAAAATTGAATTCATTATGAAAGCTCTGAATTACATTTTGACCGGTTAACCGCTTGATTTACCGGTTAAATGGTCCACAATTGAATTCATTATGAATGCTCTGAATTACGTTACATTAGGGCGACGAATTTTCTCTGGGACCGGTTAAACGGGACCCACGGTTAACCGGTTAACCGCCAGTCCGGACCGGACCGTGGCCAAGCCTAGCTCAGAGACCGCCGTCCGGGTGCGTGCATGGTGGCGAGGCGATTTGATGTTCCTGCGGCCGGCAGGTGCAGGGAATCGGTGACGAAGGAATGGAGCCGGGAAGCCATAGTAGAAATCATTCCGTTGGCTCGCTTTTGCAGGGGAAAGGGCGGGAGCAGCAGGTGCCCGGTGGCGGCGAGGCACTCATTGCCTTGACGCGCTCGAGGTCAGCCGGTAGAAAAGGCCCGAGGACTGGCGTCATCTGCGCGCAACGGAAAAGGGCGAATGCGAACAGAACCCATGGAGTGAGCTGCATTCCAGACATTCTGCAGGTGATATGTGCAGGCGCGGCTTCCTTTCCAGATGTTGTTCCTTTCTTGCTGCTGCTCGATGCCGTAGATCGGATAAGTATCGTTACGCCATTGATGTGATCACCGTTGGTCCACTGCAACGTCCATGATGGCGGCCAGGCCCCGCGATAGATCCACAGGCTCTAGGCTCGTCTCTCCGCGCCTCTCCCTCTCCTGGGCCTTCGTTCGTACGTGGATCTGCGATGGACGATACGCATTTGGCTGCCTACGATGCCGATCTCGACGTTGTAGCCTCTTAATGAGTGGGGCGAGCCATGGGGTCAGAAAAATCTATCTTCTGCGCAGTGTCTGTCCCGCCTGCTTTGATTCACAGGCCGGAGTTTGACACCGAGAACTGACTGACTGTCATGATGACAGGTGCTGTTTATTTCTTCGGTGCAATCTGAAGTTCTGCCGCTTGATTGCCAGGCTCCTCAATTTTGTAAACATTCTCGAGGCTGTGCCTACTTGTAGTCGGACAACTGCGAGAGTCCAGGTTTGGATGTTCTAGAATGTCGAATCTTTACTCTAGGGATACAACATCGACGCCGCATAGCTGCCTCGAAGCTTACTCATCCGGTTCTTTAACGAGCCCCTCGTTGCTTACTCAGAGTGCAACACAAGGTATGAAATGCGCTTAAATCTATACACAATTCTTGTAAGGCATGGACAGAATACGGACTGCATACCTACATACTACTACCTACGAGCCTTCTCTCCCGGGTTCTATCAAACACATGCAGTGAAACTACTTGTACTGGCAAGTTAAGAACTTGAGACGATGGTAAAATGCTCCCTTTTCCACTCATTCACAAGAATTGAGTCATTTGGTTAGAATTTTTTTCAGGAATCCTATGGGTGAGGGATCCGTTGCATGCCTGGGTTCACCCAAGCCGTCCCACATTCTCAACCTGGCCCCTGCCAATCCTGTGCATCCTGCACTCTGCTCTAAGTTGGGGACTGCGTTGGAAGTACAACTGCTTTCTCGTACAAAATCTTTCGTCTGGAGTCGAACATTGTAGTTATGGTACGCATTATCGTCAG
The DNA here is from genome assembly GCA_037833965.1 of Marchantia polymorpha subsp. ruderalis. Classification (NCBI taxonomy): domain Eukaryota; kingdom Viridiplantae; phylum Streptophyta; class Marchantiopsida; order Marchantiales; family Marchantiaceae; genus Marchantia; species Marchantia polymorpha. The sequence goes on from AP031355.1 coordinate 18,504,850, forward strand.
CCGAGGCAATGACATGGATGCCTATGCATCTCCTATTGACAAACTCCAAACATAGTACAGTTGTTGATGATGGGTTTCGCTTTCCCAAGGTGCCTGAACCTTGCAGTCAGTCTGGAGCCCATCAAGCCAGTGACGATTCTGACTCCTCAAATAGGAATCAATCGTAGACTCCAATCAATCGCAGATTATGTTGAAAGCTGTTGCTACAAGAAGTCTCCTCGGCTTCTGAAATTATCTGACCAGTTTCTGTATGCTATCCCGTTTAGGCACATATAGCACCATGTACTGAAATTTGTTCTCTACTGAATATTTGCCTTATATCCCGGGCAGTCCCGAGAAATTACTAGCATGAGCCGTAGAGACAACTCAACAATGTTGTCCAACATTTCTACAATAGATGTCAGTTATTGAGATCTACACGATACAATGAGTTCTGAAACAAGGTCACGAAGTTCATATTCGACCAGGTTTATTCTTTCACTCCTGGACTTTGAACGGTGTGTAGTTACAGTATGTTGAGCCGGCATAAAAGTTCTGAGCTGTCAGGTGATAGGGAAACGTTTCTCGATTGTAGACTGATGTTCAGCTTCTCCGCAACTTGTAATTTAGACTTTCTCAATGACCTTGCCTTCGCCTTCTTTTACATGGTTGGAAAAAAGTCCAATCGAGTAGAACTTAGAGACCTTGCATCATTCTGCAAGTTTAAGAGGAACATTGTACTGAAGTCATTTGATCAAGCAACGATACTGGAGCAGTGGCAGTGTTTTGCATGGATGTTGAATTAATTTCCTTAGGTCAATATTGCATGTTCAGTACACAATTGCGCCATGTTCTGCCATAAATTCCGGAATTTAGCGAAATCTCGCGCATGAAGGGGAAGGCAGGGAGGACTTATGGTAGAGATATAGACTGTGATTGCATGCGCTTGAATTTGCTAGTGAATTGCGGATAGCGAACCTCCGTGTGTTTCCATATTGAAAGAAAATGCAAATAGGTGCCAAAATTATTATTCGTACTAACTCAAAGGTGGAGAGCAAAGTTGTATAGAAAAAGAAAAAAAAGAAAAAATTACGGAGAGCAAATTACGCATCAAAGAAAGAGAATAAGTAAGAAAAATATTCAGCATTGGAGATAAGTTACGCAGGATATAAAGAGAATAAGTAAGAAAAATACTCAGCACTGGAGAGGAAGTTACGAAAAAGAAAGAGAAAGAGAAACGTAAAAAAATACAATTCATCTACCTTTCATCCAATTTTTTTTCACTTATTTATTTTCATATAATGTATGTAACATGTTTGTTTTGATGATTGTTAAATTTTTTTTCTAGATGATGAGAATCCAGGTACATTTCATATCTTGTTTTCAAATCATTGGACGTTTCCAAATACGAATTTGATTAAAAGTAACTTTTCGATCATCAAATAAATATAACTCTCGCATGGATATGCAAAACAACCCGAAATGCTCAAAGCGACTATCGCAAGGACGTAAAATGATAAAATCACAGTGTTAATATTTTGGCATTTGCCAGATTTTATACGGCTTGCTCTACATACTATCAACACATTTGGAAGAAGAAGTTCATCTAAAAATACATTACATATATTTCGAGAAGAATGTACGCTCAAATGTCTAAAACCATGTCAGCTGTCCTGAAAATAATTACATTCTACTCTGTTTATCGTCCTTTTATACTTGGAAGCGTACTTTTAGTTGTAGGCCAAGTGTGCGGACTTGAAGTCTACAGTAGGCAGTGCGGTGGGAGCATTGATTATCAGTGTAACCTTTCTCCAGTGCGAGGTTTTCGGGAGTACCTGCCTCGAAGGACTCAGAAACCCATAACTTGCAACGTCAGTTTTCGAGTGGTGGGTGTCAAATAGGCGGACTGACAGAGAAATCTAACATTTCAACTCCGCAGCCCTCTGCGTGTGGCATAGGCGGCTTATTATGGTCATAGACTCCATCCATGTCAACCTGAAAATTTGGACTCCATTCAGTTGCAAAAAACCATGAGCTTCGCCTCTGTTCCGTCGCAAAGCTCTAAACGATAATCCAGTACATTGCTTCGTTTGCAAAAGGTGCCATTGACTTTACTACTTTTCTGGTCTGAGTTAGAGTACCCTGTCATAGACCATTATTGAGCTTCTTTTATCTGTTTCCTTACCTTGCTCTCTTGTGACACTATTGTCTATCTGCCGGCCATTACTTTGTGAGTTAGAAGCGACTCGCTATGCGCAGTCAGCCTTTGCTGATATTTTCCATGGGCTAAAATGTTTGATATTCTCCCTTTTGTCAAGCCCTGGCAGCTTTCTCATCGTAGAACCTTCCCACCTCCTCAAGTCAGCCTTGGCTCCTCTTTGTCTAGGATCGATTTACCCGAGCATGCACTGGTAAGGAGTGATGCACAAACTTCTTACAACTCGAATTTCACGAGTTTTCTAAAACCTCCTGCTTTCTCTACTAATGTAATGTTGGGACACAATCGTCTGACTCGAACCGTACGAAATCCACCAAAGGGGGTCAAAGCTTATTGCATCATCAACTTAGACGTTTAAAGCTCCAGACTTTTACACAGAAAGGGCAGTGGATTAAAGATACAATTTGTGGGGTTGTTTTACCTGCTGTGCACCGGCAGCATACTTAAGCACTCTGCCATCATACCAGAAAATCCACGGAATTTCATAGACCTGACCACTTGAAGCAGATAATTTGACATGTTGTCAAGACTTTTTCCTACTTGTCCCTATTATCAAACGAATTCCTTGAGTTAGACCATCTTGCTGACATAAGTGTTCCCTAAACCTGAAGCCAAAACGTTGAGTGGATATCGCCTGGATTGCGTTGTTATTTCTCGTGTGTCTGCCTTTAGGAGTTTCCCAGCAGGTTTGACATTATTGCGTGTTCGTTTCGTCCGAGTTCGAAAAGTTCCTGTCGTTTTCGCACTTCAAGGAGGAATTTGGAAGGGAATGTTGAATAGGAAAATGCATGATGCACTCTCATCCATGACCTTGTTTCTAGGAACCTTTCTAGAAGAGATAAGGGAGGGAGAGCATGTTTCAATGAAGTCATTTAAGCAGAATCGCAGGCATCGGATCTCAATTCCATCAATGTAGTAAGTGGGCCTCATCTGTACGCTCCAGAGAAAAGCGAGCTCAGATAAACGTGGCATTCGTCTCACTAAGCTGGTCAGAAAAAATTTTAGAGTGCCGAGCACTATCGGACAGAAAACCAAGATCCATCCCGAATTTCTAGGTCTTTCGGCAGCTTCAGGCCAAAACTTATGTGTACAGGAAAACTCATTTGTATAGATTAAGTCTAGGGAGTAATCATCTCATTGTGTCTCCATATCGTCGTGGCCCCCTTGCGTGCAGAAAAGCTGAAGGTTTAACCTCTTGGCTGTGCCAGTCCGTTGCTTTATACCAACAACTCTCATGTATTTTGCGAGAGCTTTTACGATTTCAGCTTTTTTGATAGAAAATTGAATTGATTTGATAACAACCGGATGCATCAGGAACAGGGGCAGAGCGCTGTTTTCTAAGCTGAACATTTTAGCCGATCGTGTCGTGTTTTTAGCAGGGCCTGTGATTTTCCTCGTACAGTATCTCGATTTCCTTCGGGGGCTTCGGGAGACGCCAAGCCTAAAAATTCGCGAGAAAGGGTCTCTCAGTTACGATGTTTCCTACGACCACTCGTGTCTTCGTGTCAACCGAGTAGTAGTCCAACGGTGGCCGCTACGAGGTCGAAGGTCTGTGACACGTAATGACAGAGTCGGACTGAGCCCGGAAGGATGTCGGTCACTGGTCACCGATTAGCCCAACCCGTGGTGCCACTAACTCTGCGGGTACGAAACCTAACCCACGGCCGTTCCTCTCCATCCAGCAGCACACCCGAGGAAAGTCGAGTACAGTATCCGATTCGGCACACTTGATGTAGCCGGTTAAAAACCCGGATCCCCAGGTAATCCTAGAGCGAAACGGACTCCAGACCCAACTATTTGCCTCAGTACAGAGGGAACAGAAGTGGGCTTCCGGTTGCATCGGGTTTACCACCAATCATCATCCTCCGAGGGCTTCTCGAGCGCCTAACCAGAGATGCGACTCCTTAACCCACCTTACGGTCGGGTTAGCTCTTGGTCTGTTTCGATCCCGAGGCAAGGTTCTCAGGGTGACGTGGTGCCAGGTGGAGCCCCATCGAAGGCCATGACGGACTATTATTATACGGTGGTGGAAAGCGGGTACTAGGCTTGGCCACGGTCCGGTTAACGGTTAATCGGTCCAATTAACCGGTAGTTTAACTGGTCCAGGCTTGGCCTATACTTTAACCGGTTAATCGTCGTACCGGGCCGTTGCCAACCCTAACAGGCTCTGCGCGCTTTCGAATTGTGTGCCAAGGAACACTCGTGGACTAATAGTTTCTCAAATACAGCACCTTATTCTGACGGTCGGCTAAACTCCCGAATTCTTGCGTGCATTCCACGACGAACTCGCAGGTGCCACGGTGCGACAACGACGTTCAGCAGAATCCTGTCATCCGTCCTTGCACAGGTCCCATCTCGTAAGCCTCGATCGTCACAGCAAGAGGTGATCGATTTGCACAATTTGACAATCACCAGCTCACGAGAGCGACTAAAATTCTGTCCTTGCACAGGTCCCATCTCGTAAGCCTCGATCGTCACAGCAAGAGGTGATATATTTGCACAATTTGACGATCACCAGCTCACGAGAGCGACAAAATTCTGAAGCGGATTGAATTCCGAATTGAGGGCTCGATTTCTTCCTTTTCCTTCGTCGTGAGTTCAGGGTTAGTGTGGGGCCCGTCAAAACATTTCCGTCTTGCAATGAGGCCGAAATCAGGGTAAAAGGTGTGATAATGAATTTTCTCATTACTCTGAGTCACGAATTGGGTACCTACAGTTTTGGTACCCATGGATTGTGAAGATTCAAGACTCGGATGGGAGTTTATTTTTGGTACCGGTTAACCGTTGGTCCGGACCGTGACCAACCCTAGCGGGTACTAGGCTTGGCCACGGTCCGGTTAACCGGTCCGGAAAATTTGTTTACCGATTAACCGGTATGTTAACCGGTCCAGGATTGGTCCGTATCGGTTAATCGTTAACCGATATTTTAACCGGTCCCAACGGTTAACCGATTAACCATCGGTCCGGACCTCTACGTGGTCGATGGGGAGGGGACTTGAAATCCAAAAATTCTCGATGGCGGAGAGAAAGAGGTGGGCTGCGACTCAAATGAGCCCAGGGTTTGGATTTTCAGAGTTCAGGGACTCGAGCTACCAATTCGTGAAATTGTACCAATTTTCTCACACTGAATCACGAAAATTGGGTACCTCGCTGGTATGATTCTGCTGCCAGAGGAAATTTTTTTCCCGGACCGGACCGGGCCTAGCGGGTACCGGGTCTGTAGGTTTGAGATGGTTAGTCTTAGTATATCCCGTAACCGCGAGGAGGCACAAATCAGTGACCGTTCGTGTTCTGGCCTGCGACTGGCTCGGACGCAAAGTATCCAATTTAAGTACTGCTTTGTACCGTAAAGCGTTTGGTACCCTAATCATTATGCAGGGGAATAATCGCCGAGAGGATTGGAATGATTGCACATAATCATATCGATTCTGTGCTACTCATGATGCAATCTGCTGATGAGGAGGACTCCGGAGCAAGTGCAGGTCCGCGAGTCGCACGCTTCCTTGTCCCACACTACCCTACGAAGCAGGTTTATTAATGAGTGAATAAGAAAGAAATCCCTAGACCCCATCAAGCATCACACGGATGAAACCTAAGGAGTAACATGGGGCTAGTTCCCGTAGCATCAGTCATGATTAAGAATTATGACATTAATGATTTATCTTATATTCAGCCAAATCTTGCACTTCCTATGGCTCTGATCATGCAGTTTGGACCTTATCGTCTTACGATGACCATTCTTCCCTGTCTAGAATTACAACCACAAGTCCGACAATATCAACAAATTTTACATTCGGTCCAAACCCACTCATAGATGATCTGTGTACACCATCCTAACTAAATGGAAAAAGTGACTGATCTGGAGATTGTCTGAGAGAGTCAAAACACAAAAATGTGTCTCACTACAATACTAGGTTTTGTAAATCTCATCAAAATAATCTTGATTGAAGTCTGAAATATTTCAAAAACTATATCTAACATGATAACAGTATAAAGACTTACGTACACCATGTGAAAGAAAATAAGAATCCCCGTCAATTCATGTGGTGAGTTCAATCATATCTTCATTATTATTTCAAATTTGGCATTGAGAGTTACAAAGCCAAGTTGAACTCTGTGCACATTCTTTATTTTATTACAATAAGACATGTCGTTTTTCCCTCAAATCTTGTCAATTTCTGGATTTAGACATCTAAATTTCATACATGTGAGGGATGAAATTATTCATAATTTAAACTGAATACATCACAAAGGTAAAAAAAATACAAATATTAATAGATGGTACAGATTTTTTAATTTTACATAAAAGATAAAGTACAATCTTTCATACATAATCAATCATCTCAATCACTATGTCAAATTTTTTTCATACCTTGAAGCTTTATCATACTACTATGGTTGAAACACATCAATGATACTCAAATTAAAGTTTATGAAGCATAATACAAAACAAAAATGAATGAAAAATTGTCCAAAACAGTTAATAAATGACGCATCAATTTAAATCAAACCAATCAAATATCATCTATCAGTATCATAGTATAGCATTAAATATCTAGCAAAAAAAATTTGTAAATGATTTTTGTTGATCATGTGAAAGATATTACTCAATGTTTATGCCATTTGCAAAAATAGACCATTCATATGTCAATTTTATCCAATCCATGAAAGTTAAAGTGCATGCATAAGCAATCAATCCATGATGTATTGTTTTCTATCTAACACCCATTAAACTTTTACATTCTAAGTTTAAAACATGATTGCACTTGTTATTATCAAATTTCTTTATAAGATACTTTACAAGATATAAACTGTGTTTAGAATTCATATTAAAAACTTGAAAATAAACATACAGATTATCATTAAATATATTGATTATTTTCAAGATTTTAAAAGATACCATTGAAACAATATAAAGCTTATTATAAATACACAAAAACTTACAAAAAAATGGAAAATGAATTAAAACTCATAAATTCACAATGCTAAAAATTCTATAGTAATGTCTCCAAGATACAGAAAAATGAGACTGAATGAAATTCTATTAAAAATGGAGAAAATTAAATTTCAATTCACATGAAATTATTTTTTTGTTTTAATATATTGAATTTATTCTGAAATGTAAATTAAGAATATTAAAAATAAATCATTTCATCCAAATTTATAAAATTAATTTCAATTTTTTTTTGAAAAAATAAAAATCATAATAAAAAATAGAAAAAAATTAAGATGCAAAAAAATCACGTATACACATGGAAATTAAAGTAAAAAATCAAAGTATCTTTAAGTATTTTGTTCAAATACATAATAAAAAAAATTTTCAATAAAGTTGACATGATTTTATATGATCAAGCATCAATGAGATAAAACAGAGGTGGTTATATCAATAAAGATTACTTGAAATCATTAAAATTGCTTTCACAAAAACACAAGGTTGTTGAAGTTAACTTCAATTAATGAGTAATCTTGTAATTAACCACAGTTTTTGGTGTGTAACATTGCGTGTTTTTGGTGAATGTAGGCCTCTTGAGGATGAACCACGTCATTTTTGTGTCTTGTCTTGGTTTTTTGATTGAGTGTTTTGACATTGTGGTTCTTTGATTGTATGTTAACAATTGGTATTAGGGTTTCACGTTAACAATTGATATCATAATTGATTTCAATTTGGAGTTTGTGACAGATCTTGTTGAGTCGAAGGTGAAATTTATTGACTGTTTATGAGACGAACCGACATAAATTATGATAGTTGACAGTTCTTCAACTGAGATTGTGAGAGAAGATTCAGAGGAGTAAAAGGAGAAGGAGAGAGCATAACAGTTCGGAAAAATTCACTAGCTGCATTGCTTGAGTTCGATCGGACGGCAATTGAGCAAGAGATGATTTCCTTATTGTCATCCATGGCCAACAACTGTGCTTGGCCGGGAGGCGAAGACAACTCATCGGTGTTTGTTGGATCGGCTGTGATGCGTCGGTAGTAGCGAATGTTTGTTGTGGATCCAATCGATCGAGACAAATCCTTGATCAAGGAGGAGAACACGGGCTTCGTGAAGTTGTGTCCCGGTGCATTGACAACTTGACACACACATCGCAATTTCTTGATGCAAATTGTGATAAGAGCAAAAGCTTCCAGTTTTCTGATTTCTTCCTACCCTGCGTAGTGAAAGCTGTGATCTCAATCCAATACGCAAATTTGTCCGGCAGTGGACTTTGCTCGACAAATTTACACCGTTTACACTTGATGCATCTGGTTGTGATCTAATTCGACGTCAGTTTTCAAATTGAACTTCTTGAGTCAAGAATTTGATTAGATGCGCCATGAATTGTTCGCAACTAGATTCAAAGCCGTCTGATTCTACAAGATACCGTTTCTCCTACAAAATGTAAGAAGGCCGACCACAGCAGGAAAGACAGACGAATAGGCAGTCCAAGAGCAGACGACAACGCACAAGTGATTTTGCTCCAAGATGAGTGAAATTGAAGTAAAGATCATCGCACGTGATGGTGATTTGTGATGCAAATGATGAACAAAGACAACAGGAACAGCAGTTGTTGCGACAGAAGAAGACATCAATGACAAGAGGAATATCTAGGAGACATGCGCGAGGGATACGAGCATGAGACTGGCGCGAAGAAGGACTGCAACCTCCAAACTTACTCACACGTTTATCTCGGATGGCTTTGCGGTAGCTCATCATGACTCTAGAAGAGTAGTATTATTACTCATGCACATGTCTCAAACACACTTTCACACATTCTCTCAATTTATCACTCCAATTCACACACACATCGACATTTCAAGATATTGAAAATTGTCAATCTTTCATATATGAAACAATTTTCTACACATGAACTCTCCAAACTTGTTTGAGAAACTGTTTACTACCTCTCTATATATACTACTTGAGAAGTTATCATAGTAAATAGTAATAATATATATCTAACTTACTATTACCAAGATATAACATAGTAATTTTGACTAGTTATCAACACGTGGCAACATCTCATTGGTCTGCTAAACCTTCTAGAAGTTTACTAATCTCTAGATCGAGGTGATGACATGCCATTTGTGTCTTTTCCATTTCTAGATTCTCCACTTGCCACTAAATCAACATTAGACTTAGTGTAACCAATGAAATACCCATTATTTAATCAAATCAATCAAAACTAAACATGAAATCAAAAGTATTTACTCTTGGAATTTAAACTTTTGTACAAGACAAAATAGAATCGCACACTCAAATCGTCTATAACTTTTCTAGTTATTTTGCCAAGTATAGACATTATAGCTAAACATAGTTATTACTTGATAAACCTAGTTATAACTAGCTAGACTCAGTCATAACTAAGCTAACCATGATTAATTCCTTGGCTACTTCTAGTTCTATTTCACAAATACAATATCCGGGTCTTACAGGGTAGGGTTGAGCGGCAGGGCCATCGGAGCGGCCGCAAGGGACCGAATTGCAAGAAGAGCAGGGCCACTTCTTCCCCTTCCTAAACGGCAAATCCCAGAGCTTCGATCGCTTGACAAGCTAGGTCCATCGGAGCAATCACAAAAGGCCGAACGAGCACTTTCCATTGAAAACTAGTCAAACCTATCATGATTTAATCTAGTAAATGTAAGTTAAAAGATAATCATCATGTGTTACTATGGTAAATTTTCAAGTATTACATATAGAGTGATAGAGAAAAGACTCTCAAATTTTTTTTGATAGTACTTGTTTCAGGAAGCGGCTAGTTATTCATCACTTAGGACTAATTAGTACTCATCCTTTTATACGCTCTTCCCTGATTGATCTTGCCATGTTATAGTTTTTGTGGGATGAATAGCAACTTCATGGATTTTAATTTTTTCACCTCTGCGTCAAAGATGCCTACGTGGCAGACGCCACGTCAAAGCCACGCGTGCCATCTCCGAGCAATTGTTTGTGTTAATCATGTTCATGACCACCTCACAACACATAGTTTGCCATAACATTGCAATCAAGTCATCTTGCACAAGTTCGATCCGAGCTCCACGAATGCTCGTGGATTTCATCCTTTGTGCATGTCATCCTTTTGCACAAAGTCTCATTGTGTCTAGTACTTGTTGTATTTACTTTGACGCTGTGTAGTCACTTTGGTCGGTTGGATTCAACTTTAGATTTTACCACTTCGAGGAAGATGTAATGTTTTATCGAGTAACAAGATACCCTCGGTGCATATCCATGCATTGTTGTACGTCGATGTTTAGATTACGTTGTGTACAAATAGAACAAAACTTTGAAGGGGCGTAAGAGTTTTTGTCACATCCACATATCAGACTTAGCATCCAAGAATCTTCTTTATTTATTAGTTGATACATACGTTTCACATGATAATTTCACTGTACACTTAGCTTTAGAATACAACATTCACAGCGGAGATTAGACATTGAAGCACGTTAGGCATTGCGCAGAAATGACAGACGTGGTGTCTGACACAAAGGCATCTTTGACACAGAGGGGACATAAGTAAAATTCGCCAAGTTGTTACTCATCCCACAAAAGCTATAACCCGGCAAAATCAATCAGGGAAAACGTATAGTATGGTGAGTGCTAATTAGCCCAAAGTGAGGGATAACCATCCGTTTTCTTGTTTTATCAACATAAGTTTGAATTTCACTATACTTTGGAGTATCAATGTGTGATTGATTGCAATGATGAGTGAAAATTTTGTGTGAAAATGTCTGTATGGAATGCGGACACATCAAAGAATACTTATCTTCTAGAATCATGATGAGCTACCAAAAAGCTTTTTGAGGTAAATCTAAATGAGAGTTAGTGCGGAGTTCACAAGATCATCTCATCAAACATTTGTATCTTCACATATTCAATGTCAATAATTTTGCAAGGTTAATAATTTTCCATAAAAATTGTACTGCTTGATAGAGTGTAAGAATTAAAGAACTCTTTACCATGACAAATGTTATATGAACAAGCTGAATCTAAGATACATTTATCATTACCAACAAAAAAAAGTACAAACGTCATAATCAAAATCGTAAATGACATCCAAGTTTACTGAGGATTCATCGATTGACTTACAAAATTTGCGAATGTGATCAAATTTGCCACATTTCTAGCATTTGATGTTCTTGCAATCTCTAGACTTAGACTTGGACCTAGACCTAGATTTGGTCTTTTCTTTAACTTCCTACCTAGTAGACGTTAAAGATTGTGAAGACACTAGACGATGAAGTGGATTGATTGGAAGAGTAATGTACAAACATCAACAGCTTTTGTTGTAGGTTTTTGTATTATAAAGCAATAATAATCTTATTGTAAGTGATGATTTTCTTGTCACGGCGAAGCAACACTCGTGACAAGAACTGAGGAGCCAGCAAAAAATTCAATAATTGAATCGCTTTCGACTCATCATTCAAATCTTTCTTAAGATTCTCAAGATCCAAAACTTGATCATTGAAATAATCTACATGATCTTAGATCTTAGTACCTTCCGCCATACTAAAGTTGATGAGCTTCAATGACGTATACAACCGGTTTGAAAGCTTGTTCTTATGATAATGTTCATGCAGTGCCGCAAACAAATCTAATTTTCTTGGCGTCTCATCCATTTTCTTGAAAACATTTAAAAATCTTTAAAAATTAACCGTCAATGGTACACAATGAAGTTAAACGATCAATGTTTGACCGTCCAATGGTACTCTGTCCTTTGTCCAACGATCCTAGCCCAGCGATTAAGAGTTTAAGAATCCTCATCTAACGATACTTGTCCAATTTTTTGCTTTTGCTTCTTACTTAGCTCTCTCTTTGAATTCTTTACCACCTCCGCTTTATTTTCCCGTAAGCACATACTTGTGATACACGTCAAGCATGAACATCAACAATGGTTACGCAAATCGTTGGATCTTAATTGATCACAAGCAATAACAACAATAGCGATGATTTCACAATCGCTGTACGCATATCAGACATGAGCAACTGCAGTAATTCCGAGCCGAGTTTGCTATGGAGAGAGCAGTAGCAAACACACAACAACTCTATGAACAAACAAGCGAGCTAGCAAGCATCCAGGTTGCTCCTAAGTGAATAGCGATATAAGTGTGCAGGGGTAGCACTTTTGTCAATCTAAGTTGAAACAAATCCACCAGCAATAAAAAACGACAAACACACTCGTGCCCTAAATTAGCTCCGCTGCTTTTCACACAAACCAATCTTCATATCATGGTCGACGAGCTACATTTTGCAAGCACAAAATTTGATACAATGTATGTGCAACACATAAAGGAAATCATTGCATGTCACGGAGACGACAACGAGCTACACGCATAGACGCAAACTCGATAGGCGAGCAAACTTTATGCTCTGATAATAATTGTAGATCCGACGCAACGAGAATCACACTCCTATGTACGTGATTTATCTCCACATGAGTTTACATCCACGGCCAAAATAGAATTTCCATTACTAAAGTGAAAATATTACATCAAATCTTCATGGCTAAGCTCTCTTTGTCAGATGTAAATGTGAAACTCAAATGAAAAGTGCTCATCCGTACAAACAAATAACTGAACTACAAGCCCAAACTGAGTCCTAATCTAGTTCTCATAAGGCTTGGAAATTTCTAAACTCAAATTTCTTAAGTCATAAACTCAAATTATGGATTCTATTAGTCTTAATTTTGATAATTTTGGAAGTTATTGAAAAATAAAATTCATCCGCATGCTATTACTATATCCGTTCTGAATTTGGTCTAGATCTCTTTTACATAATTGCCTTTGTCACATGTCGGTCTTGGAGATTTATGAGATTGATTTTTGTACAAAAATAAAAATTACATGACAAAATACTGATTACAACAAAAGTGAATTTGTCTCGGATTCAACAAGTATTCCCAAAAAGCACTTTCATTTATGACCATGACGCAATTAATTTATGGATGCCACAAGATTTAGATTTGATTAATTATGGAATTCTGTTGAAAAATCCCAGAATTTAGGAAGCACTAACCCGAACAAACGAACTCTAACTAACCCGAACGCTAACTAGAGGCCAAGCCTAACTACAATTAGACTAACTACGGTTAATGAGATGCGGATTAACCTTACACGATTAACGTTTCAAAAAGTAATTTTTAATTGATATTTTAGCATTCATTGGATTTTAGTTGTGTGGAGTATTTGCTACATTAGTTAAAAAACATGAATCACAATTTATAAACTCTTAAATTATAAGTATTGATTTTTAAAAATTTTCTGATTTCAATATGTAATTAATGTACATTACCTATGAGATAAAGAAGTGGTGCATTTGAACTAGTTGTAAAACTGAAAATTAACATATAGCTAATTAACATATAACAAAAAAGTTCAAATTTTCATTTTCTACTCACATTTTTTTTTAATTATAGGAAATTTATGTTTTCTCATATTCTTATTATTTTTTCTAGTCTCAAAATAAATGGATCAATTTATTTTTTATTCATATTTTTAGAAATGTTCGTATATAATGCTGAACTCAAAGAAATAGGTAGATATCACTGGATTTTAGTTGAAAACTGTCTATCATACAAAGGTTTGCACAAGAAAATTGAGTCGTACAAAAATTCCATATAGACAATTACTTAAACTTGAACTTTTACATATATGTCATGTCTCAGTTTATTTAGGTACTTTCACGAATGAGAGTAGAAACCAAAATTCCAAAAAAAAAATTTATTTCCATTTTTATCCCCATCAATTGAAATTATTTTAATGAATAAAATTATATATGTCTCACTAATAAATGATGTCTAAAACTCTATCTTGATCTGCTACACAATTCTTTGTTTCTACTTTGAAAATATAGTTGTTTTTATACTTCTTACGTAGTTTTGTATTGAACTTTAGGAATCATTTTCCCGAAAGACATGTGAATCGAAAAGGACGACTTTCCGTGTATGGGGCTCACGTGTTGTCATAGATGATAAGAATAACAATGGAACGAAGTTTCGGGACAAAAGAGCAATGATTTGTTTCCCCAAGAGCATATGGTCGACATGTTCAACTTCACCTGCACTTCAACTGTTCATTGTAGTGCTGCAACTAATCACCTTTTTGTTTGATTAGAGTAAGCCTCTGCGAGTCTGTGCTTTGTCATTGTCGTAAACGTTGAGAATCACTCTTTCCTCTTCGATCCCTGTTCCGAAATGCGCAGATTCTCACAGGAAAACTCCGGAGATCCAGGCAGATGTCCTGCACAGCTCCTGCACTAATCATTCGTCAGGGTGTGCTTTTCTGCTGTGTTAGACGCCTCTCCCCAAATCCGAGCTTTATAAAGATCAGGACTTGAAACACTGCATGGGTTGGTAGCACCTTTGTTCGGGACCTGGTCCCATTTGTAATACTCTAATCCGACACCAAGGGACCTACTACAGAGATCAATAGATTTACTCGTTACAAATTGCACGGGGTCAGGAGTTGCAGAATGTTGGACACTGCAACTACTCAATAGATCTTCGTGTCTTTCAGAGAGAGTTCACGGTCCCTGCAGTGCTAGACTTCGCACATGGCAGTCGTTGTACAAAGCTTTTGGGTTTATGTCCAAAAGACTGTCAACAGGATCGAGAGGATGCTCTTGCACCAGATGTTAAATTTAGACTGAAACTGACAGTGTTTTAAAACTGCTTGAGAGAAACACTTGATGGAGACAGTGGTCAAATAGTAAACTTCTTGCACTTGTAGCTGCATAAAAGGAAATTTCGAACTGAAATGTACCTACCTTCAAAGCATAAAGCTGGTCAAACGATTCTCGACACATGTATGTTCATTAGAGATGTATACGAATTCTTTGGATGCCAAAATGTATCCGGATTGATATGGTGCGCATCATCCAGTCTAACCATGTTGTTCAGACGACGGTATTGATTTTAACGTGTCAATCAATTGCTGTAGATACAATAAGAAAATCCCTGCATGTGGCAAGGTCTTTCTAACAATAACCCGGCAGCAAAGTACGTAGTCCTTGTGTTATCTGCAATTGACTTATACGATATAGCGTCTCAATGTCTACAAATTTGTGCCATTAATATTTTATCAAACTGACCAAGGAACCATCTAATAATCTACATATATTTGCTTGCATCGATGTAGAGTAACCGTCCACTTTAATGGAGAAACGCGCTAGAGGAAAACAGTTCTATGTGATTTATAATTCTATCCTCTTTCCATCTAAAGAAATATATCAATATCACTCCATGTCGCCTGCGATAAGCTCTTCGATCCTTGTATTCTGATCTTACATACAGGCACACTTTAACGGACACCAAATTTAGATTCAATATGTACAGCATATTTTGCGGAGTATAAACATTTATCTGCAGAGGGTTCAACAGATTGGATCCACAGAGAATACTTTCTTATCATTCACATTACCTGCTTGTGTCCACGAGTTGAGGAGCCTTTGCTCTGTATCGGATTCCACCACTTTGTTTCTTACGACAGTTTTTCATCAACCTTTTGTAAACCAGTGATCTCACCATGTCCTCATCAACGTTTCTGTTTGTATATTCGAGAGAAAATTTTGAGACTAGTCAAAGATCGTGTCCATGATGTTACACTATGCAGACTCATTACATGAGATTATATCGAGGTAATGAAATAGTATCTTAATACAAGGAAAATGAACAAGACTGCAAGGGTTGAAAATGTTAATACCATATTTGTTTAAAAAGTTGAAAGAATGAGATGTTTCGAAACTGAAGAAGACCAGATAAAATATTGTAGAATGTCTGGTGAAAGTGTGAGGGGGATGTCATGTTTTTTCCTTGATATAAGGTTGTGGGATCGAATGCTAGAATCGAGGGATTTGAAGTATTCAACGTCCAACTTGCTCACTCGTAGTTCGAAACGGTCACTATTTTCAATCTATGAACATAGAATTAGTCATCTTTAATCTGTCTACTTCGTGTTTATTCGAGTTCATTCATTTAAACGGTGATATAACATCCACCCTCTACATCGCCATTGTATTTTGGGATACAGATAGTACTAAGTTGAACATTTTACTCTACTGAAGACTCGCAATCACCTTGCAATCATCATGACATGAAAACAAAAGCAGGAATGTAAACAGTATCCGCTACACATCATGTTTACGTTATTCGTCAATAGTTTGCTACTGATATGATAGAAGGCTCCAACAGGTCGACAAATACTTCAGCTGGCATCTTAGGATTAGCCTCCATAGATCACAGGACAAGACAACCTCGTAGGTAAGTCAAAAAAATAAAACATTCTTTCCGTGAACTTATCATCCATTAGTACTCAAACTCATCCTACTGCCAGAACGACCACGCAATACAACCGGTATGGTATAAACTTCATCTTCATACACAAGTTTTACTTTATTGATGCTTACTTACACAAGCCTCACACCAGTCCCCTGAAGCATTGACTTCAGGAGAATGAGTACTTTGATTTATGACTAAAGAAACTAAGGATACCTCTAATCTAAAAGTGATGTTTTTATAAAAGAATGAGTTCTCAATCTTCTGGCCCGCGAGCATAAATATTGACCAAACCTCTAGCGACTTGGGCTGTTAGCTGATGTGCTGGAAAAAGCTCTCCATCAATATTCCATATGCTTTCTTCACCAACAGATGTGAAAGTGAATACGGGAGTCTGAGGCAAACAAGAAACAACCATGAAAACATGTTTTACAAAAAAAGTATTTTCAGATCTCAACATTGTCACGATTCATTTTGTTCAATGATCAATCTGCTTGCCATGTAAAGAATCAAAATGATATAGCGAGAAGTTCACTTACTTTGTAATGTTCAACGAAGTCAAAATTGAATGGGTCTGCTCCTCTTCTAGTTAAAGAAATGAGCTGCCTGAAAGAAATTTGAAATTGAAGATATCAAAAAAGAGTTCGTATTGCTGATAAGGTTGGACAAATTACTATGGTGATGTGTCGACAGAACATGAAAAGGCTATGATAGCCGAAAGTAATCAAATACGTGCTGAGGCAACCGAGATGACCGAGATCTGTAATCTTGTCAATTTGGAGATACCGGATAGATGGAAGAATAGACATGAGTCCAAATCACTGATAAAACGTATAAAGACAAAAACCTGTTACTCAGAAGAAACCTCTAAGCAATAAACTTAAGACGGAATGTCTGTGCTTCACCTTAAGTATGATGGCCTTGAACATTTACGAATCAGAATCAGATGAAGCAATCCATCAGCAAGGTGGGCATGTGCCGCTAATCCATCTGGCGCTTTATCGTTCCGGCAAGACATCACTGCACCCCCAACGCTGTGGAAAGAGCCACGTAAACTTCTCCATCTAGGTTTTGTTGCCTGCAACTCTGCGGAAGCTTCTTCAAGTTCCTCTTCTTCACTATCGCTATCAACAAGATGGTTCAAGTCCATTCCTTGGGCACAAATTCCACAGTTTACACGACAAATAACTCTGTGCGCTCGATCAGTAAGCTTTGAGTTTTCAGATGACCCATTACGAGGTGTTAAATTCTTCAAGCCTGCAGGAATTTGTGGGATGTCCAAATATGAAACTTCTGCCTGGTATGTTCTGCGAAAAAAGAGACCAACAAATATAAGTGCATGCCGACACTCATTATATATGTTAACTAAATACAGAACGGCAGAAGTAATAAAAAACTCTCCTCACAGTTCTCAATAATCTACTGGAACTCACTTGTGTTTCAGAAACACCTTCACTCCAGCAATATCATATCGTGCAGGACCCAGCCACCGAGCATTTTCACTTTCTCTCATTACATCTCCATAAAATCCATAACTGCAGGATCAAGAATTAGGTGACAACGCTTAATTGTCTGTCCAGACAAAATATTTCTAAATAAAACCAAGAAAAAAAGGTTTCAAAACAGAGGGCATTTTAGCTCAAACCGCATTATCGGATCTTTTACTTCCTTCAGCAGTCGCTTGAATCATCGTGAAAGCAAGCAAGGAAAAGGAGTTTATCTTGATAAGATCTAAATGCTGAACACATTCTAGAATGTTTGTCAATCTTTTTCGTGTTGACAACATGCACTGGATAACGGCTAGAAACACACGGATCTCACAAATTACCAAAAGTTTGAGAAGAAACCAGTGTGGAACTTATTATGCACAGCCTTCACTTCAAAAAATCTGCAAATAACATAGAAGAGGACAGACAGATCGGGCCACATTGAATGCATACCCAGCAAATGAAGCTGCATATCGAACTCGAGGAGGCTCATCCACAGACTGGGGAGTTTTCTTCCATCCTGTAATTTTGACGATGTCTAGCGGCATGCTGTCTCCAAGAAGTACATGTAGGGCTGCAGTGACAGGATCGCGACTACCGGTAGTGCTGAGCAACCAAACACCATCTGTTGCGTCAACAGTAAAATTCGCTTTACAACTAAATAATGCTTGTCTTTGATTACAACGTGATTTCAATAGTTTCAATATACTTTTCACTTGAAATGTTTGATGTCGAAATGCATGCATGTAACAAAGATATAATATATTCCGAATTACTTTAGAAACAAACTATTGCAACACTTACATGTAATATAGAATATATAGACTATTATAAATAAAAGTTAACAAAAACTTTTTTGAAGGTTATCTTTGTCGCTCGCCAATCAACATCCACGCTGTGTGTTTATGCTATGTACATTTAATGTCTCTAAAGCAATAAGTTCCACACATTTTGCAATGATCATCCATAACATTTGTGAGCTATTGGATTACTGAGACGTGGAGATATCAATGTAGTTGAATTTGAGTTGGATCTTGGTTCAACGTGGAGAGTGAGGCCTCATGATCACTAGATTGACTTTAGGCAAGTGCAAGGGAGTCCACATAATGTAATAAGAGAGACTTCAATTAGAAGTGGATCACATCTATACAGTAAATTTCAGAAGTTGTGGCATTCACAGATTTGAGAAGCCAAACACACTCAACTACAGAAGATGGTCTGGGACATGGAGGAGTACTAAGTTTGCATGGGTACTGGAAATAATATAGATCTCCTCGAGATAACATCGATGTAGTTGACGAGTTGTTTAAACACAATCACCATATAACCTCTTCAAGCTACTCTCAACTTCACCGAACTTCAGATGGTTGAAAGATATTCCATAAGTATACAGTATTTGGTCAAAGCTAAGTTATGTAAGCAAGATCAAATTTCTTGCCGCTGGGCGAGAACATCTGCCTTGAAGCTTGATGTTGAATCAAGATCTTAATTACATAAGAAACCTTCATTCTTTGTTTCAATAGGATTCGCGAGTCAAAGTTAACTGCTTTTCCTTGGAAAAATGTTTGCTAGTCTATCTACAAAATGATGAAATTTTTTATTCTGAAGTCATTTTTGTCTTGCATGTAGGGTTAGGATTTAAGTAGGGTTCAGCAATCGGCCACATGTCGGTCACCTTAAGATTATGTTTTCAAGTTAGGGCATCAGGCTCAAGTTTGAACCATTAACTCCGTATATATATTGCTTGCCTGTTTGTAAAGAACACAAAACACACCTAGCCGAGAGTCATTCGATCAGAATGTTGGAAAGGTGAGAGGGTAGAGTGGAGTTAGTAATCTATAAACTTGGTGTTGGTCTGCTATCTACAGAGTGGGACTGCTATCTACAGTTTTTTTTATCTTGATATTCTCTACCTCAGAGCAAAGGGAGTAGTAGCAAGCTATGGCTAGACCAGTCACTTCATCAGGTACTAGTGATACATTAAGATTACATACTAGTCAATTGCTGCAAAAGGGTTGAGAATATGAAAAGGTTATACGCTGATTGAGATTAATAGGATGATAACCCATAACACTCTAAATAAAACCTGAAGCCTAAATTAAAGAGAAAGGGCACTTGAGGTTAAAGAGGTTTTGAGTCTCTATGGTCACTTGAAGTTGTGTCAAAAACCTAAAAACATTTAGTGTTTTGAAGATGAGATGTTCAAATTACTGCACATCATGACCAAGAGGCTGTTGAAGAAAGACTCTGGTTCAGTTCAAAAAGGATATTATTTCTGGGCTGTTCCTTAGAGAGATTCCACACTCTCTTCGTGGTGTATAATGTTGTTGTTCCGTTAATTACCGTTTTTTTCTTGAGGTGTACTTCTTCAAGCATGAGATTGGTTATGAAGGTCTGTGTGGATAACGACTCTCTTAATTGCATGGAGCGAACAAAGGTTTGGTATTCACCGTGAAAACTTCAAAAGGCAGAGCAAGTATTCTTCCTCTAATATTGTATGTACTATGGTTACCAACTTGTCAAGAATGAGTTGAAACTGCGTGATGATTGTTGACACAGTCTTGACTGGCTACATTTTCTAAAAATGCAGACGCTTCTCTCGAATACAATTGATTTAGATTCAATTACGATTCATATACTCTTGCGAGTTCGTTCCAGTTAGTGGTTGTTTTTCCTGTTCCATGACATTGTTCAATATTGTTAAGGATAGTAGATTCCTTTATTGCCATGTTTTCTTACTCCCTGCATCGGACGAAAGTGTTACGGTCGTAGAACCGGGGAAGTAGTAGGCAGGAACACGGTCCGTTCAATTAGCTCCATAAAGCTTCAATCCTTCCTCAACTGTGTGTTGCTCATTTGATCTAACATGGTATCGAGGCAAGTTCCATTGTGATTCAAGTACGCTTGAATCCAAAAAGTTAGGAGTACGCTTCTCGCTGTGAACCATCTCTTTGACACATGAAAGAACAATTACAAGAGATCCCATATCCCCACCCGGCTCTGAAATTCTGACTCCAAATTTGAATAAATTCGATCGACCGAACCTATTTAATACCTATCAGTGCTGATCTGAAGCACTGTGGAGCCCGAATTTCAAAAATTATTTAAAATTTCAAGCGAAATTTTAAAGTTTCTTCTATTCCCCCGGTTCTAAGATCGGAACGTCCTGTGCAGGGAGTAAGAAGACATGGGACAAAAGGAATCTCCTTTCCTTGACAATGTTGAACAATCTCACAAAACAGAAAAGACCACCACTATCGGATAGTTGTTAAGGACTCGAACGAAGTCGCAAGAGTATATGAATCAAAATCAAATCCAAATCAATTGCATTTGAGAGAATTGTTGCATTCCCTAAAAATACAGTCAGGCGAGCCTGTATCATTAATCATCACGTAGTTTAAACTCATTCTTGACTGTTTGGTTGCCATACGACAGATAATATCACATGAGAAGCCTTGCTCTGCCTCCTACGAAATCTTTTTCATAAATACCAAACCCTTGTTCGTTCCATGCGAATAAGCGAGTCGCTATCCACACAGGCCGTCATAACCAATCTCCTTCTTGAAGAAGTACACCTCAAGAAGTAAGCGACGACTAACGAAACAACAACATTATACACCAAGAAGACGAGAGAGTGGAATCCCTCTAAACAACAGCCCAAAAAATCTGATGACGTAGGCTCTTCCTCTTCAGCACGAAAAGAATCCACATCAAAGACATTTTTTTCCCGCCAGAAGATGAAATGCTTCTATTGCAAGAAGTGCTGGCATCTTGCAAATGAGTGTTGAAAGAAAAAGCAAGAGAGCTCTTCTACACACTCTACTGCAAACACTTATCATCGGTTGTTCGTCATCGTACTCTCATCAATCGGCGTGGATCTCACATGGTATGAGGATTCGGGTGCCACACAACATATGACATATAATCGAAATACATTTGTGGATTCCACAGAACTCTCATCGGAAGAATTCATCTACCAAGTCTGATCACTATATCATACACGACAAGATGGGCAACACGATTGATCGCTGCATCATCAAAAACAAACTCATTCGGTTGGGCACGACTTCTACGAATTCCCGAGCAACTTCTATTACTTCAATTATAAACAATGACGAGCTAACTACTTACCAATGGCATCTCAAACTCAGGTATATGAGTCTGTCCAGATTGCAACGTGTTAGAAGTCGAATTACTACCCACTTCTTGGATCTCCGTACACTCACATTCTTTGCTGTATGTACTTTGTACTATAGTCGTGGTCGTGACAGATTGTCACGACCAGCCGCTGTCCACTAGGGTTTCTGTATCTCTCGGACTGTCACGGTTGGGTATATATTCCCCATCCGGGTTCTCTCCCCATTAACTAAGATCTGCTCTCCAGTACTCAGTATCTGTGTCTCTCGACTCTTTCTTGTATTGCCTCACTTCTGTTATGGTATCAAAGCGTTAGGGTTTAGAGTTCAGAGTTCGAAGATTTGTTCTTTGAAGATTCACTTCGGCAGAACGTGAAGATCAGCACAGATTATAGTTCGATTTTAGGGAGATGACTTCTCCTAGGGTTTCAACCCGGTTTGCATGGAAAGACCTCCCCCTCCCCAAATTCAGTGGGGAATATTTCCATGCATGGAAGGGGAAAATTAGTTTAATCCTTCAACTGGAAGTACTGATGGACATCATGGAAGGGGTCGAAGTCAGGCCAAGCACTCCACCGGGGTCTACAACAAGAACTCCAGAGTCAAGCGCTGGCAGTAAGCAAGAATGAGATGTCAAAAATCTCATGGCCTTGGCGGTGTTAAATAACTTGTTGGAAGACCATCAACATCCATTGATCGCACGTCATTCTACAGCTGCAGAGGCCTGGGCAGAACTCAATGCATTTTTTGAATCCCATGATGTACCAATGCAGATGCACTTGATGCAGGCGAGTCTGTAGCGAAACATATCTCAAAGTTTCGTCTACTTCTTCACCAGTTGTCATCTATAGGGCAGATCATTCCAGAGGCCTAAGCTTACACCTGTCTCCTTCGAAGTCTACCCATTGAGTATAGATCCTTTGTGCGCTCCATGAGGACACAGCAAAATTTGACCACCCAATCTGTTATTGCTGGTGTTCTTCTTGAGGAATCACACCTTCAAGAAGAGGAAGAGGAAGTGTTGACAGAAGGTATGGCAACACTCTACACAGCAAAGAAACGAGGGGGGGCGCCAAAGATGATGCATCCAAGACACTTCACTGAGTCAGTTCCTTCATCGCGACCAGAACTTCCTGCCAAGACATCTTTTCCCAGGCAAAAGATGAAATGTTTCTATTGCAAGAAGAAAGTTCATCTTGCCAGCGAGTGCAGGAAGAAGAAACACGACAATGCTTCTTCACATTCTACACCAAACGACCACCAACGGCTGTATGTCACTGCTCTAACATCCATTGGGATGGATCCACCCTGATATGTAGATTCTGGTGCTACTCAACACATAGCATACGACAGAAATGCTTTTGTGACATATATTGAACTTCCATCGAAGAAGTTTGTATATCTGGGCGATGATAGTCGCCAACTCATTCAGGGAAAAGGTAATGTACTCATTTCTTTGAATGATGGACAAGAACGGCTAATACCTGAAGTGTTACACATTCCTGGTCTCCACAAGAATCTCTTTTCCATTCATCAGCTTGTTCAGCAAGGAGGGAGTCTACTCATTGAACCAGATCGATGCATCTTGAAGGGGAAGAAAAGTAACGTCATTGCTGAATGCATCAATGACAACAACTTGTTTAGGCTTGGAACGACTTCTTTCAAGACACCTGCAGTTCCTGCTGAGGTTTGTTATTCGGCTTCCAGCACCGAAGAGCTGGACGCCTACCAATGGCATTTCAAGCTCGGCCATATGAGTCTTCCGCAAATTCAGCAAATGAAGCAGCATCACATGGTAGAAGGGTTGGAGAAATGTTCCTTTCGGACTCTCCCTTTCTGCACATCATGTGCTCTAGGGAAGTCCACAAGAGCAAAGTTCCCAAGAAAAGGAGCCACTCGTGCTAAAGACCTTCTTGGTCTAGTACACACGGATATTTGTGGCCCACTGAGAACTCAAACATTCTCGAACTGTAAGTACTTCATCACATTCATCGATGATGTTTCACGATATACGCATGTATATTTGATAAAACAGAAGTCTGAAGCCTTTGCCAAGTTTCAGGAATTCAAAGCAATGGCTGAAAATTACCTGAACAAGCGCATCAAGGTTCTGCGATCAGATAATGCTCTTGAATACAAATCTCGAGCTTTTACTGATTTTTGTACACTTCACGGCATACAATGACAGTTTTCCATTCCTGATACTCCTGAACAAAACGGAGTAGCAGAACGGAAGAATCGAACTTTGATCGATTTTGTTGTTGCCATGTTGACACATTCTGGTCTCTCTCATGGCTATTGGGGAGAAGCCATCCATAGAGCCGTTTACTTGCAGAACAGATCTCCATCGAAGGCTCTACCCACCACCAAAACCCCTTATGAACTTTGGCATGTGCAGAAGCCGGATCTGCGGAATCTACAAGTTTTCGGATGTACTGCCTTTGCTCATATTGAGAAAGGCCATCGGGGTAAGATAGACCCCAAGAGTGTAGAATGTGTTTTCCTTGGCTATTCTACTACAGCCAAAGGATATCGCGTACAGAGAAAGGACTCTCACAAGATTCTTGAAAGCAGTTCTGTCAGATTTATGCCTCTTGCAGTTCGAGAAGCTACCTCTCACCATCAGCAAGCATCAGTTATTCCACCTGCTGAGCAAGAAGGTTTTACTCCCTTTCGCCCTGTTCCACTAGCTTCATCGACTGATCCAGTTTGCAGGAGGTTACCAGCAGGACGACCACCAACGGTAGGAGAATTCAGTCCAGTGACACCATCACATGCAGTGGGAGTTCCACAGGCAACTTCCACTTCATCCGTAAGTCATTCTCCCACTGCTGAAGTCCCTGCAACTTATCCAGCCCGTTTTGGCCAGACTTATCAGAGACGCATGTGGAAGCTACGGGAGAATTCTCTCTCTTCGGCTCCTCTTGATGATACAGTGTGCAACCTCGAAGACTTACTGGGAGAACTCCGAATTCACAACACTGCATCTTACGTCCCGCCTGCAGCTACATGCTTCATCATCTTCCCACTCCATCGATCCTCTCTTTCGAAGGGGGGAAAGAGTAAGGAAACGTGTCGAAAGATATGATCAACTTTTGGAGAAGAGGAAGAAGCATCGAGGTCTATTTTCATACGGAGAGACTCACCAAGAACCTACTTCTTATGAAGAGGCCTTACAAAAATCACACCTGGACATTAACAGAGTTACCTGCGGGTAAGAACGTCGTTGGCTGCAAATGGATTTACAAAATCAAATACAAGCCTGACGGTTCTGTTGATCGATACAAGGCCAGGTTAGAAGCCAAAGGCTATTCACAGGTTTATGGTGTTGACTTTTCAGAAACTTTTTCCCCGGTGGTGAAGATGACATCCATTAGGGTGTTAATGGCTCTAGCAGCTCAATACAATTTAGAGCTGCACCAGATGGACGTGAAAACTGCATTCCTGAACGGGCGGTTGGACGAAGAAGTCTACATGGCCATTCCTGAAGGCTTGAAGATCTCTTCTGAGAATAACATGGTGTGTAAACTGAATAAGTCCATTTATGGACTGAAACAATCATCACGACAGTGGTACCAAAGGATTGACTCGTTCTTACTGCAGATTGCCTTTACCAGGGCTAATGCAGATCAGAATGTTTACGTTCACTTTCAGGATAATTCATTTGTGTATTTAGCACTGTACGTGGACGACTGTATACTGGCAAGCAATTCATTGCGTCTCCTCACGAAGATCAAGGAGAAACTTAAAGCAGAAACTTAAAGCGGAGTTCGAAATGGTGGACTTAGAAGAGATCCATCACTGTCTTGGTATGGAAGTTGACAGAAATCGTGAAGAAGGGTGGATTCGGATCTCCCAACCACGATATTTGGTTGAAAAGCTTGCAAGGTTCAACATGGCTGACTTTAAGCCAATTGATACACCCATGGAACCCGATTTGAAGTTAAGTACGCTTGACTCTCCCAATTCAGTGGGAGAAAGTGAAGAGGTGAAGAATATTCCATATCAAGCTGCAGTTGGGCGCTTGATGTGGGCTATGGTCTGCACTAGACCAGATATATCCTTTGCTGTCAGTTCTGTGGCTCAGTTCATGTCAAATCCTGGATTGAAAAATTGGAAGGCAGTCAAGAGAATTTTCAGATACCTGAGAGGAACTCTCGACTTTAGCCTTGTGTTTACGAGGGTTGACAAACCATCCGGTTTGACTGGATATTCTGATGCGGTCTCGGGTGGTTGCCTTGACACGAGACGATCAACGTCTGGATATTGTTTCCAACTCAATGGCGGAACCATAAGTTGGACATCAAAGAAACAAAAGTCAGTATCGCTTTCTTCTACATGTACATGGTTTTGTCCAAGGCTGGAGCTGAAGCTATGTGGTTAAGAGAATTACTAACCGATCTAGGTTTTGAGCTGGAGTCGACCAGTATTTTCTGTGACAACCAAAGTGCCATGTCACAGATAGAGAACAACAAAAGTCACGAGAGATCTAAGCATATTGACATTAGATACCATTTTGTCAGAGATCTGATTACCAATAACTTGGTGAAATTAGTTTATGTTCCAACAAAAGAGATGATTGCTGATATTATGACAAAACCATTAGCTAGAGAAAAGCAGTGGTATCATAATCAGAATTTAGGTTTATTAGTTGGAAATGTGGATGAACGAAGTAAGTAGGTAGTGAGTGGGAGTGTTAGAAGTCGAATTACTACCCACTTCTTGGACCTCCGTACACTCACGTTCTTTGCTGTATGTACTTTGTACTATAGTCGTGGTCGTGACAGATTGTCACGACCAGCCGCTGTCCACTAGGGTTTCTGTATCTCTCGGACTGTCACGGTTGGGTATATATTCCCCATCCGGGTTCTCTCCCCATTAACTAAGATCTGCTCTCCAGTACTCAGTATCTGTGTCTCTCGACTCTTTCTTGTATTGCCTCATTTCTGTTACAACGAATGAAGCATAAACACATGGGCCGAGGGTTCGACAACTGTCCTTTACAAACTCTCCCCTTTTGCACTTCCTATGCCATAGGGAAATCAACCAGAGTTAAATTCCCCAAGAAAGGAGCCGCGCGTGCTAGAGACCTTCTCGGTTTAGTGCACTCAGACATCTGTTGACCTTTGAGAACTCGAACGTTCTCTGGTTGTATCTATTTTATAACGTTTATCAATGACTTTTCCCGGTATACCCATGTGTATCTCATTCAAAAGAAGTCTGAAGCATTTGCTAAGTTTCAGAATTCCAAATTAATGATTGAGAATTACCTGAACAAGCGCATCAAGATTCTAAGATCAGATAATGCTCTTGAATACAAATCTCGAGCTTTTACTGATTTTTGTACGCTTCACGACATACAACGACAGTTTTCCATTCCTGATACTCCTGAACAAAACGGAATAGCTGAACAGAAGAACCGAACTTTGATTGATTCTGTTGTCGCTATGTTGACACATTCTGGTCTTTCTCATGGCTATTGGAGGGAAGCCATCCATACGGCCATTTACTTGCAGATCTACATCGAAGACTCTACCCACCGAAAAAACCCCTTACGAACTGTGGCAAAGGCAGAAGCCGGATCTGCGGAACCTACAAGTTTTCGGATGTACTGCCTTTGCTCATATTGAGAAAGGCCATCGGGGTAAGATTGACCCCAAGAGTGTAGAATGTGTTTTCCTTGGCTACTCTACTACAGCCAAAGGATATCGCGTACAGCGTAAGGACTCTCACAAGATTCTTGAAAGCAGATCTGTCAGATTTATGTCTCTTGCAGTTCGGAAAGCTACCTCCCACCATCAGCAGGAATCAGCTGTTCCGCCTGCTGAGCAAGAAGGTTTTACTCCCTTTCGCCCTGTTCCATTAGCTCCATCGACTGATCCAATTTGCAGGAGGTTACCAGCAGAACGGCCACCAAGAACCAAGAACCTACTTCTTATGAAGAGGCCTTACAGAATGGTGATTCCATCAAATGGAAAGAAGCTATGGAGGATGAATTTTCTTCTTTGAAGAAAAATCACACCTGGACATTGACAGAGTTACCTGCGGGTAATAACGTAATTAGCTGCAAATGGATTTACAAAATCAAATACAAGCCTGTGATCGATACAAGGCCAGGTTAGTAGCCAAAGGCTATTCACAGGTTTATGGTGTTGTTTTCTCGGAAACATTTTCTCCTGTGTTGAAGATGACATCCATCAGGGTGTTAATGGCTCTAGCAGCTCAATACAATTTAGAGCTGCACCAGATGGACGTGAAAACTGCATTTCTGAACGGGCGGTTGGATGAAGAAGTCTACATGGCCCTTCCTGAAGGGCCATGGGTTAAATATCTCTTCTGAGAAAAACATGGTGTGTAAACTGAATAACTCCATTTATGGTCTGAAACAATCCTCATGACAGTGGTATCAAAGGATTGACTCGTTCTTACTGCAGATTGCTTTCACCAGAGCAAATGCAGAAAAGAATGTTTACATAACTCTCAGAAATATGCATTTGTGTATTTAGCACTATATGTGGACGACTGTATACTGGCAAGTAATTCCTTGGATCTTCTTACAAAGATCAAGAGTAAACTTAAAACGGAGTTCGATATGGTGGACTTAGAAGAGATCCATCAGTGTCTTGGTATGCAAGTAGATAGAAATCGTGAAGAAAGGTGGATTCGGATCTCCCAACCACGATATTTGGTTGAAAAGCTTGCGAGGTTCAACATGGCTGACTGTAAGCCTATTGATACACCTATGGAACCCGGTTTGAAGTCAAGTGTGCTTGATTCTCCCAATTCAGTGGGAGAAAGCGAAGAGGTGAAAGATATTCCATATCAAGCTGCTGTTGGGCGCTTGATGTGGGCTATGGTCTGCACTAGACCCAATATATCTTTTGCTGTCAGTTCTGTGCCTCAGTTCATGTCAAATCCTGGATTGACACATTGGAAGGCAGTTAAGAGGATTTTCAGATATCTGAAAGGAACTCTCGACTTTGGCCTTGTGTTTACGAGGGTTGACAAACCATCCGGTTTAACTGGATATTCTGATGCGGTCTCGGGTGGTTGCCTTGACACGAGACGATCAACGTCTGGATATTGTTTCCAACTCAATGGCGGAACCATTAGTTGGACATCAAAGAAACAAAAGTCAGTATCGCTTTCTTCTACATGTACATGGCTTTGTCCAAGGCTGGAGCTGAAGCTATGTGGTTAAGAGAATTACTGACCGATCTAGGTTTTGAGATGGAGTCGACCACTATTTTCTGTGACAACCAAAGTGCGATCTCACAAATAGAGAACCGTAAAAATCACGAGAGATCTAAGCATATTCACATTAGATTTCATATTGTCAGAGATCTGGTCACCAGTAATTTGGTGAAGATAGTTTATGTTTCAACTGAAGAGATGATTGCTGATATTATGACAAAACCATTAGCTAGAGAAAAGCAGTGGTATCATAATCAGAATTTAGGTTTATTAGTTGGAAATGTGGATGAGCGAAGTAAGTAGGTAGTAAGTGTTAGAAGTATTACTATCCACTTCTTGGTCCTCCGTACACTCTGATGAAGAACGTATGTACTTTGTACTATAGTCACTGGTAGTGACACTTAGTCACGACCACTGTCACGACCAGCCGCTGTCCATTAGGGTTTAGGGTCATGTATCTCTCGGATTGGGTATATTACCCCCATCCGAGTTCACTCTCTAATAACAACTTAGATCTTCTCTCCAGGACTCAGTACCTGTGTCTCGACCCTTTCATGCATTGCTTTACTTCCTGATAAAAGTTGAAATTGGAAGCTGCACGTCTGGTGAAATTAAGCTATATTCTATCTTGCTAGTTTTGATCAGTACTTGATCAGAACCGCTAGATGTTTCTACTTCGGGTTAAATTGTCAAGTTCAAAGTTGAGATTCAAAGTGGTAAATACTGTTGTTCGTTCTATGAGAATAAACATGTTGCTGATGTTTTCAAGTAGTGATCACAACTACGACATGAATTAGATTAGTGAGAGTGGAGGAGGTGATAGCAATCTAGCTCAATTCAATTTGTTAATTCGCACGTCTGTAGGGTTACCATGCCCTTACCTTCCGCTCCTCATCACTAAAGGCCCTTAGAGGCCCTATTTCCGCGGGCCTTCCCCAGGCAGTCCGCCGAAAAATTGCCTTCGGGCCCTTGAAAGAAGGACCCGGCACCAGACTACATTATATAAATGGTAGATGAAATGAGGGCAAGTGCAAAAGAGTCACAAAACCTATTGTGGGAGGAGATACTTCATCTTGAGTGGATCACATTCATATTTTCATTTTCAAAAAGATATATTAATTCAAGCAAAGAAAGTTGGTGTTGAATCAAAGTTCTCTTTTACAACATCTTTCAAAAAATCGGCGAGCCACTTCATACCTTATAGCAACTGTGTCCGTCGATCCCGCTGGAATGATCCCTATTCGAAGAGGGGCATTCGTTTTATGTCGATTACTACCACTGTACTGCAACTTCCCAGGATCTGCAGCAAGGTTCAGCATTATATTTTCAATGCTGACCAATGAGTTCATGATCAAACATGTATATCCGTACCTAAGACGCTGCTCTACAGAATTTCTAACAACTGTATCCATCCGTCATTACTTCCGCAAGATCATATTTAGACAATCAGACTCTCACGAGTACTATATTAGGACCGACTTATTAACAGCACACGGACTACTACGCAAGACTATATTTAACATAAAGCTCTAACATAGCTGTCGCGATAATCAGCACCAAATTTTTACCTCGTGTACTTGCAGAACCAACTACGTCTTTACTTGCTGCAGGCAGAAATGTAGAATCTGCTCCGACCCTGAGTGGTTCAGCCTCAGATGTAATAGCAATTGAAGAGTCAAATGAATCACGAGTAGTTAGCTCTATTTCCTTACTCGGCATGGCATAAACAACAGCTTGTTGATCCATGCGCGATTTCAAGCTCTTATTAATGCTAGAATCGGGTGAGGAACTCGAGGAGCTAGGAGCAGAGTAGTAACTGACTGCTCTAGATTCCAACGGAGAATCGGTGAGAAGTGGAGAATGGACATCAAATGAAGGGCCAGATGATTGGTCGTTCTTCCTTTCCATATTCGACAGTGCTCGAAGACCCTCCTCGGATGGTAAATGACTTGAGGAATTATTTCTTTTCTTTGTTTTCCATCTTTTGGCCATCAAATCAAGTACCCGTTCCGGGTTTGGTGCAGGATGACCCTTGTGCCGGTGCATCACAAGTCCATTCAGAACTTCATTGAACAAACCATCTCCACCCTGATAATATGCAACCCACGTATTTCTCAATAATTTAATCCAAAAAACGTAAGAATGGAAGACCAGATACTCAATCCAGATCAAAGATACCACACAGCTCACTACTACCGGGCCATAATACGGTGGCCCGGTAGGAGTAGTGATGGAAGGCATCAATCTTCATGCCTTCCACAAAGGAAGCCCAGACTTACACAAAATGAAATCTACTGGCTCCAGTTAACAAGATATCGTTTACATTACTGGATGCACTTATGAAAACAAACTTCGCGGCTGATGCTCACCACAACGATGACTCCGTCCAAATTCTTTAATTCTTCTTCTGTTGACTGTGCCATCAAGTCATAAGCATGTTGTGCTCTCTCAGTCAAAAGCACCTACATCAATGTGAACACTGGAGCTGTCAATATCAGGTTGAATATCTGCAGTGTGATTCAACAGTAGCAGAAGTATAACATGCAAAAAAGTAATGCTTACCTTCGTCTTCACTCCCGCTTTATGGAAAAGAGGAGCAACAGTTTCCCACTGTCTAACTCCAGCTTTTTTCCCACCATAAGGATTGATTAATACCTGCTCAGAAGACAATCTCACACGTATTGGACAACTTTTTCCTTGGCAATTGATTGGATACAAACAAATTGCCTGGAGGGCTCTCCCTAACGGAACAGGCCGGATGCCAAGCCGGAAAGTATGTTATTCCAGTAAACAACTCACTACAATACGTCAAGCTAGTACGAACAAAAGATTCGGTGAAGAAAATTCTAACCAGCAAGTTCTTCGGTCGAGAAAGGTCGCGGTCAATAAGCCCTTGGATGCGATCCACCCAAGACTGACATATCTCGGCACTAGCATGACAAAATGTATGCACCTTTGGAGTCCAATTACATTTGTTGGACTGCGCCCTGAGAAAAGTATGAACTGCGAAACGATGCATCTGATTGACAAGGTGATCAATGAAAATGATATACGATACTGATGCTATAGATACAATATAGACAGGAAGGATTTTAACAGGTTATTATTTCAAACCTGAAATATACTTGCAACAGACTCTAAATCATCAATTTGAAAAGTCACGAAAGAGAGAGGGAAATAAACAACAGAAAAGACCTGAGGTAATTTACCTGAGGGAGAGGATTCGTAAATGGCCCACACATTCCTATGGATGCAGGATTGCTCAAACCAGAATATTCCACGGCGAAGATTTCGGACACGAGAACTTGGTCTCGACTTTTCTCCAAGTCCTTCCGTCCACCCCAGCAAGAGGTTCCAATCTAACGAACTAACCAAGAGTGAGATAAGCTTTTAGACTTGCGGGGATATGCAAACTGGCAATACAAACCAAAATTCTGCGCAATCAAGGTCTGGATTCCGCCTTCACAAAACCAGGGGCAACCAGCATGATAGAAAAAAAACTTGACGAATTATCAACGTGAAACATCACCTACCAAGTCATCTGAATCTACCAATTGCCAAGAGAGACAATCTCGAACTAGAACCACGTTCACATAGCCAAACTTTTCCAGGTAAAGCTCCTGCTCCATCACTACTTCCAGGTTGCCGCTGCCCTCTGAATTTTTTAAAAAGTTTTGAAGAGGTATCACTTTACGTAGTTTTCCTGGACTTGAGGGGTCTTCCCCATAATTTTCTCCTTCAGCTTCCAGTGGTATTCTTTCGAACGTTTCCCCCATGTTTACCACTTCCAAAGCAAACCTTTTCAACTTTCGACCAGCAAGGTACGTTACTGCACTCCTGCTCTTGTTCTTCCAACAGTAATTCAGTTTCAAATGTCGTGCTACTCCTCCTGCAAATCAAAGAGGATCCAGCTCATTTCAGACTTAAGGATATGTGATGCACGCGTTATAAGAAAAAAAAACTTCTTCAAATGCGCTGAATCTATGACTGATGCAACTCCACAAAACAGGTATAGATCTTTCTAGCTTTTGAAAATTCTGTGGGTAACTCGTTACAAATACTGTCGAGGAGAAATAAACATGTATGTCAAAAGCCTTAGGACAGGAGAACCTTTTCGGTGTGAGAGTTGCACCACACAAACTTGCAGCAGAAGGTATAATTCATCCCATGAAATCATCATCCAAAACCTGTCATGTGAGCTCAATGTTGTCCCATATAATTATGCATTCCAGGGCAGATGATTTCAGAATTTCCTGTAATGTAACACTGTACTCTTTTCACTTTCCCAACAGCTGCTCTTAGTTTCTTGTTTTTTTCTGTGAATCTCGACTTTATCCATACAAAAGTCTACATGGATAAGCGGGACAGTCCTCTCATTTGAATTATAAGCACTTGTTCAAATCGGTATGGTAGCGAGGATGCGGAGTAGCCTGCTCTTGCTCCATGTCGAGGTTTCATTGAGTCCGTCCCAGCCAGATGAAAAATTCCAACCTTTCTTAAGACAAATTCAATGGCAAAGAATATTGCTAGCTAATCATTCATTCATTGTTGGAAAAGTTCTAAGTCAAAAGATTTGTTGACCAAAGACAGCAAGGCTGTCTGTCAGGGTTTCATGAATTACAAAAGGCAAATTATCATACCATCCACACTCAACACATCCACCAAAAAAAACATTGCAAATAAAAAGTAGCTCTTATTCAAAAAGATGGCAGAAAATCTTCAGCAGATTATGCATGCACTCCAATTCCCGAGAAATCTCAATTCTAGACTCAAGAGCAGAGTCTTCCGACAAAAAAAGGAAATTCTTCAATATTAATACCACCGATTGGAGCTGTATGGAACAGGAAGGTTTGGAAGCACGAAATCACTCGAATAGACTACAATGAGGAGAATCAGAATGATGAGGATTCGAATTTCTCCCTGCAAAAAACTGTACACTCTTAAGAGTACTCATCTGACCTGAATACAGAAAACACTCCTTCGTGCCCGATCTTCCATCAAACTCGATGACCAGTTTTGCAAACATCTAATCTAATCGATCAAACTAAACCACCCACCTCAACCACAAATTTCCATACCGCAACTCTTCTCGGTCGATCGGACAGCCAGGGCCGTCGAAGACCACGTCCAAAGCCTGCAGCACAAGCGCTCGACGACGACGATCGACGCGGACATGGTTCCGTGCACAGTTCACAGCAAGAAAGGGAACCGGCCAATGTCCCCTGCCTGCATTTGCACTGCCAAGTGTCCCACTAGGTGAGCGAATCCTCTGGTCCACCACCAAAACCACGTCTAAATCAGAGACGGCCTCCCGAGCCCGTCGTTGACCTTGCACACATCCTGCCCGGATGAAAACCTTCCCTAATCTGGAGGCACCGCTTAAACAGGACAGTGTCCTCGTTTTCTGATGTCAGTGTTCTCGCTTTCACTTTGGAAGCACGGTGAATTTACGTTCCAGCTGGCAGATTCTTGCCACCAGAACACCGACTGGCATGTGCTAGATTGCTTCATTAAATAGAAAATCGTCACCCTTTTTCGCGTACACGAGGGAACCTCAGGACTTGTTCGGTAACTCCTTCATCTTTCTGCATGGTTCTCCTGTTCCTGTCAATCCTAGCCTCCTCATACCTCTCTAGGAAATACTAGTTGGTGAAATCTAGCAGAGCACTTAGTTTCTAGTGTACTCTAGTATGCACACCGTTTGACCTATATGTATCATCCCAAATATACATATATCAAATCTTGACGATGTCAAGCTGGTAACATCATACACCCCTTTCCTTTTAGCCTTGTACAACTTATGTACTATGCATCTTTCCATACTCTTTGCCGCATAGAATGGTAAGGTAGCTCAGATTTTTTGATGTAAGTAGAGTCTGATTTGTAGATCGTTTGGAAGTCGAAGCTCCATCATGAGGTTCACTTAGAGGTTCAAAATGTGTCCAAAAAATCAAATATGAACTAGAAACATTTTTTCCTATATTTTTATTTTTCTTATTAGTAATTGGACTGATCAGATTTATTTGGATGCACATAACAGAACTTTTCTTGAAAAATCTAATGTCGACTTGATTCATGCATTTCTTCAAACATAGTTTATCTTCTTCAATGGTTTCATACTGTTACACAATACGACACCATTGAAATAACTTTCACAGAAAACACCGAAACGCAGATATTGAAATAGGTGTTTTGCCATTGCGTATTACCTACGTCAGAATACACAAAGGTTTTGCTGATGAAAACCTATAAGTATTGTTAAGAGCTTTGGCTAGCTCTCTTTCATAGTAAAACTTAAATTGATTAGACCTGAGTTAACTACTAAAAAACACACCAAAAAAAATTCTACACACTCGTTATTCACTTTAATGATGCTTTGCTCATTAAACACAGTATTTCTTTACTCAACTCCTAAATTTTGTGTCAAATAGAGCTTCATACAACTTTTTTATGTAGATAATGTCAAATAGATTTAATTAATATTGTTGATATAATAAAGTTAATCCAAAATATGAATTAAATTTATAAAATCAGCTTCTTGCATCCGTAATATCTGTTATTAATATGAATATTAGAGTTGGAAATTAAGAAATTTTAACATTTAATATTATAGCAATTTATTCTGCTAGAACACTCTGCATATTTTTTTATATAAATATGATGAATTCATCACTTCTATTTAAACTTGAAATTTTTATTATAAATCATATAGTTAATCAAACTAAAATTTGATGTTGACATATTTTATCTTATTATCCAACATTTGATTTGTTGCAAGATATGATACACTCTAACTATCACAATAAAGATATATAATATATTACTTAATTTCATCTTAATGATAATTTCATTTCACAAATAAAGTTTTGTGTTAGTTTTTTTATCACTACATATTTTCACAAAAATAGACTTGAAAACTATATAATCATCCCAACTTTGAACATATAACTAGTTTTAAAATTTTGAAAATGATAAGCATCAATGTAATTCAACAAAAATTTACCTTTGTTTAACTAATAATCAAATAAAATATTCATACTATGATTTTTATTTATACTAACCTACATGAATTTTATTCATGTGCAAAGCACATATAATTTATTTTCGAAAAGATCTTTCCGGTCTTCATTGTTGCAAGCAAATGCTTAGGTCTCAACGTCTTTCTTTCCCTAAACATAATTTTTTCAAAATAAATTTAAATCATATATATATGATATTGTTAATATTTTTCGTCTTTATTATAGCAATCTAGATGTAACCCAGCCTTAAATTTATCTCTTGTGTAGCTTGATGATGTATGATTCCTTCCATTGAAGTAAAAAAACAGGGACTCTACACTACAAATAGAAAGTTTTTTTTTTTTCCTTTTTGGTTTATGATAATCTAAACCCCTCTTGCTTCAAGTACTGTACTATCGCATCAAAGTTTATGGTAGATCAAAATACGTCAAGCTGAACAGGCGCTTACTTTGGTGATGCAACCTTCATTTACATCCTTGATATATAGAGCTAGATTTTGTGAGAGGTTCTAGATTTGGTCGATGAATATATCATCAACCGAATACATGTGATTTTCTTGAGCTAGGCGAGTCCTTCTTGGTCAAATTACTATCTTCAATTGATGACAACATCCAACACTACGGGGAGGAAACAAATGTTCGTGTGTTTGTAAATTATGAAAAACCTCAAACATCGCTACAGATTCCAGTGAATGGTTTTATCATTCGGGGTTCTTGTTGATCTAGAGTACCCTCTACAAGAATTCCACCTTTAGCTCCAGTTGTGAGAAGATTAAACAAACCTGGAAAAAGACTATTTGTCTTGCTTAAATCTGGTCGGAAAATGATGTCAAGAAGTGAGATAAGTGACGCAAATGCGTGATAAAATGTGTAGAATAATGGTTAAATGATATTGCATGTGTGCAAGGATTGCTTCCTTGACTCCTATATGGAAAGTTGCATCAAGAAAAAACGAACTTACTCAAAAATATTAAAATAGTTGTGAGCAAAATTTGGTTCACATCATGACTAACATGCATAAATCTGCTGAGTTTAGTTGTGATATCATTCAAAAATCACAAAAAGATTATCAATAAAACTATTAAATTGATTTTTTGTTAAATTTAATTATCAAAATAAAACATTTGATCTTTTTTTTATTAATATTGGTTGTTGACATGCAAGAAAATTGCAAATACAAGTGATGTTAATGTTGATGTTAATTTCGGTTAAGAGTGAGTACTAGTTAAACATAGCTAGGAGGATTACACATGAATTCAGTGCACTCTCATGCATGCACTTTTCATGGACGTAGCCATTTGTGATGAACCACGTTACATCTTGGTGTCGGCTGTTTACTATCACTTGATTGTTATGTTTTTATGATTCTAGATAAACACTAACAATTTGATATTAAAGCAGGTTTTAATTTGGAGTCTATGATAGAGCCGAGATTTGTGATAGTGATGTTATGTGTTGGGGAGATGGCTAATCTGATTTGGTTGTGACAAAAATTTGAATAGAATTTTGAGATGACAGTGATAGGTCATTTTTTTGACGGAAACTTTTTGTCAACAGGAATTTCACCATGATAGAAATTTGACGATTTGATGATGACAAAAAGTTGAAGATTTTCAGAGATGGAAAGTTGAGACGAGTTCGCGAGAAAGACAAATCCTATTCATCTGCGGTTGACAAAGAGACGTTGGTTTTCAGCATCTTGTGGGGGACGACAAGATTTGACTTTCATACTCAGCTCACATGAGTCCAATACTTTAAGTATGGAAAGTTGAGCATTGTAGCAACAATCAAGAGCAGATCATTCAAAATTGGCGGTTTTCTAATGTTCGTTGGCGGATTATTGCTGCAACACGTTAAGTTGTTGTGATTCAAAAACCTTGGACACAATTCCTTCCCCGATAAATGAGTATGTACATTAACCTATGCACAATGATTGGATTTTATGGTGTTCTTCCAATGCACGGGTTTACTTAGAGCTGGATGAAGGAGGAGAGTTAGTGATTTATTATATCTTCTCTTTCGATAACACGCATCCGGCTGTCAATCGAGGAAATGGCAAGTTTTTAAGAATCAAATGGCGGATCAGACATAGAAACCATATTTTGCAAAGAGTTGAAAACTTTTTCAGTAGACTCAACAATGAACTTGAAAGTTCATGTTAGAGACAATGTACAAGAAAAGAAAAAGGTACTTGTTCAAGTGCTATCATATCAAGAAGCCGTGGTGGAGAAGAGTGAATTCAAAGAAGTTTCCTCAACTCTAGGGGTGTGGGTCCGTTTGGAAAGGCCCAAGAAGTACACAGCAAAATCTTTGTTAAAACCTTGGAGTCAAACACAACCATCCAGCTTTACTACAAGGTCCGACCTTACTGATGATTTTGACACTTTCTCTACTAGTGCATCCGAAGACTGTATCAGAGGGTGCCTACTCACACGAACGAGCCCATTTAAATAGCCCTTCGACCTCCACTACCAGATACGAGGAAGTTTCTAGCAAAACCCTCGATACTACTATCTTTGATGAAAAACTACCAAATGACTTATCACCAGTAACAAACAAATAGGGGAAGTCTAGAAGCTTTCCAACTGCCTACCATTCACCCCACACTTATAGTAAAATCCGTCCTCAGATTTTTTACTAGTCTAACATGTCGACATAAGCTTTCTTTAATTTATCATGATTAACTCTATTTGGATATTTTGTGCCATCTAAATTGAGCAGGGAGTAAGTGTAGTTTAATGCGAAGACCTCATTAACCTCATACGGCCTAACCCACTTGGATAGCAGTTTCTTGTGAGCCCTTTTGGAAGTGCCGTGCGTCGTATAACAACTCCAAGTCATCCGTCTTGAACACCCGCTTCTTTACCTTCGCATCTCACACCTTCTTCATTTTGGCATGAGCCACCTCAATTGCCTACCTTGCCCGTAGTTGGAACTCATCCAATTCATTAAGTTGTACCAGCCTTCTTCGTTGTGACTCATACAGATCCAAACGTGCATTCGAAGCGGTGCGAAGTGTCATCAATTTGTATTTTATTGGAAGTAGAGCCTTCGTGCTATAGGCTAAACAAAATGGAGAGAATCATGTGGCCGTTTTGAATGTTGAATTATATACTCACATTGCATGATGGATCTTGAGATCTCAATCGCTCGCGTTCGCTCTAGTTTCCGCTTCCTTTGCAATTAGAGAACACAATATCTTGTTTGTCCGTTCTACTAGTTTGTTTGTACTTAGTTTATGCATGGTCGAACTTGCTTAATCGCTAAGCGTTCCAGCAGATCTGCCCACACTTCAGTCATGAATTGAAAAACCGTTATCAGAGACAATCTCTAACGGAATGCCAAAGCGGGTAACGATGCGTTCATATAGAGTTCGTGCTACATATGTCTTGACCAAAGTTTTCAACGCCCAAATCTCCGCAAACTTTGTAAGATATTATGTGGCAACTACAATGAAACGATGTATTCTTCTTGTAAAAGGTGAAGGTCCCATTAAATTTAAATCCCATTTCTGGAATGAACCTAATGGAGGAATGGGATGCAAAACGCCGTTAACCGTAGACCTATTGGCAAATGCTTGACATATCTCACATATTTACAATAGTCAAAACTATCCTTGAACATAGTTGGCCAATAGTATCCTGTCGCCAAGATCTTCTTCATTGTAATGCGAACCGCAAAATGTCTCCCACAAAACCCTTCATGAAATTCCCATAACAACCGTGAAATTTCTGCTTTCCCTATCGCACGTCGTTTATACCATCTCTCCCGCAAAATATAACAGTTGACCAATCAAGATGTAACACCGACTCTTATGTGCAATTCTTGTCATAACTTGTTTGGTTGCATCTTCCGGGAAAGTCATACCTTGGAGATATCTGATGAAATCTCTATACTCCTCTGGTTGGTTGTTAACGTCGATTGACATCAACCTTGCATCGGGAAAGTTATCATCCTTGAAAACAAAGCCCACCTCCTTCTCCATCGGTGAAAGAAAATCAACATTGTCATGTTTCGCACCCACGCGATGTACAATCTTTAGGTCAAATTCTTGAAGTAAAATGATCCACCTTGCAATCCTTCTCGCCGCGTTTGGCTTGTTGAGAAGATAAATCAAAGCTTGATGATCTGTCATCACCGTCGTTCGTGTTTCCAACAAGTAATGCCGAAATTTCTTCAAAGCAAAAATAACGCATACCCTTCTCGTTCTGTGACTGTGTAGTTCAATTTTGCTGATATGAGTTGCCTACTAGCATAAAATATGGGGTGATCATACCCCTCTATATCCAACTGTGCCAATGTTGTACCCACTCCTTCTCCATCGTAAAACTGGTGCTAACAACAATGATTGTTTGAACGTTCCAAAAGCTTCTAATAACTCTGGTGTGGCTTGAGGAGGTGGACTGTCATCTTTTAGGAACCTAGTTAAAGGTTTGGCAATCATCATGTATCGAGGAATGAACCGACGATAATAGCTAATTATTCCCAAAAAGGCTTTAATTCCACGTTTGGTGATAGGAAATGGCGCTTCTACAATAGCCTCTATTTTCTTTGCATTTGTACCAATTCCCTTCTTGGAAACGATGTGACCCATTAATCTACCAGATGAAAATCCAATCTTAGTTTTTTATGCGCTAAGAGTAATTCCTGACACATCTAAATGCTCAAAAACCTTCTCTAATTTCTCTAAGTGAGAAGCCCTATCTCCATAAATTCCAAAATCATCCATAAACACTCGTACAAAGTGTCCTAAGTACGGTTCCAAAAGTTTATTCATAAGCTGTTGAAAAGTAGCCGGAGCATTGCAGAGTCCAAATGGCATTATCTCATAACAGAAGGTACTCCATGGTGGCGTGAACGTGGTCTTAAGTTGATCTTCCTCCATGATTTGCACTTGAAGGTATCCACTGTAGCCATCCGCAAAAGAGTACAGTTCATGTTCCCCCATCTCCTCAAAAACCTCGTCACAAAACGGAATGGGATACCTATCTTTGTCCGTGACATCATTGAGTTTCTTGTAGTTCACACAAACTCGTGACTTCTCATTTTTTTAGGAGCTAACGTGATGGAAGATACCCATTCAGTATTCTCCACTAGTCGGATGAAGCCAGCTTCGAGTAGTTTTTCCAACTCTACTTTCACTACCTCAGCGTATTTGAAATTCATACGATAAAGGTTCTGTCGGATTGCCTTTGCATTCTAGACAAGCTCAATTCGATGTGTTTCTAAAGTAACTTCTCATAAATCCTAGTAAGTGAAGGCAAAGAGGTGAATGAACTTACATAGCAGGTGGCGGAAACATTCCTATTCTTGAGTAGACAATTTTGCAAGTCGAATCTGATTTAGTCTCCAAGTTATCTTCTCATCTGTCATCGTCGGCTTCTCCCTGGTTGGCATTGCTGGTATGTTCCTCTGTAGGGGAACTTCTCCCTTTGGAACTGCTTCAATTGCGTAAAATTCCACCTCATCGCCCAAAGAATCATCGGTGTAAATTCCTTTTGATTTTGAGTAGTCAGCCTTTCTTGAATCCGATTCGGATTCATTTGACAGTGGTGCACCTCCTAGAGGGACAAAAGGAATGCGTTGTTGATGTGGTACCTTTCCAATCGTCATATATCCCTCGCTCTAATTATTCCGTACATGTGCCTTTGTCAGCCACTGACGACCTACGATTATGGGATCGATCCACCTTCTTCTAACACCACGTGAA
Source organism: Marchantia polymorpha subsp. ruderalis (assembly GCA_037833965.1). Lineage (NCBI taxonomy): Eukaryota > Viridiplantae > Streptophyta > Marchantiopsida > Marchantiales > Marchantiaceae > Marchantia > Marchantia polymorpha. Next base: position 18,546,839 of record AP031355.1, read on the forward strand.
AATCTACTGCAATGGAAATACCTAAAACGTTGATACAAACATTGAAAATCATACCTTGCGGTTTACAGATTATTTTGTTTGCCATTTTCAAGATAATGAGCGACGGTCTTTCAATTTCAAGGCCTATATACTTCATCGTTGGTATAGTCTTTACATTGACACCCGCTCCTCCCCAACTAGAACACCTCTCAGCATAGACCCACTACATCCAACATCTATTATGGGATAGTAATTCTGTTCAACTACAATGATATTGAGAGTCCTGGGAATAGATGAAACCTTATACGTTGACAAACTCTTTTTCAACTCCTTACAAACAGAGGGTACCATGGCCACCAGTTGACCAATAGTAATGTTTGCCTTTTTACCTTCCATGTCGTCCAAGATTGAATACAAACCAGGATTTTTTGAGATGGAAAAATCTTGAAAACCGAATTTTCTACGTTGAGACTTTTTTGATCCTTTCTCTCTCGCCATCTCCTTCATCCGCTTCACACTCTCAGGTTGAGATTCTTTGTTGTCTTCTTTTTGCTACCATTGCGTCCACCACATTTCGTAAAGATTGCTCAAAGTGACAAAATTTCTTCTCCCGAAACTCATCTTGAACTTCAATAAGATTCATCCGACCCCTTCCACTATCATCTGCAAACGACACCTGTCTTGGCGAGAGTCCTCCTTATCCATCACGATTGCCCGATACATCTTGACTAGGGCAGTCTCTCAAAATGTAACCCATCTGCTTGCAAGCATAGCACTGTGTCTTGTTCGAGTCGCGCTCTACATCGCAAAAGCTTCTAGGCTGAAGGAGATGAACACTCAGTTGTGTCATTTGAGACACTAGTTGTTCCATAGCAACCTCCATTCGTGAAGAACTCTCCGTGGTCCTAGGTAATATTCCTGACGAGGAGGAAATGCAACCTCCGGGCTGACTCTCACTCAGGTTTACCTCAGATGGCTTTTCGGTAGCTCATCATGATTCTAGAAGACTAGGATTCCGCATCATACTCATAAGCTAAACACCATCTCACACAATCTCTCAAGTTATCACTCCAACTCATACACTCATCGACACTCCAAGGTACTGAAAATTCGTCACTCTTTCATATATGAAACAAGTCTCTACATATGAACTCTCCAAACTTGCTTGAGAGGCTCTTCCCTACCTCTCTATATATACTACTTGAGAATTTACCATAGTAACAAATGGTAATTTCTATCTAACTTACTTTTACGAAGATAAACCATAGTAAGGTTGACTAGTTATCAATATGTGGCAACATGCCATTGGCCCCCTAAACCTTCTAGATGTTTACTAATTCCTAGATTGAGGTGGCGACATGCCATTTGTGCATTTCCAACTTCTAGAACTTCCACTTTCCACTAAGTCAACATAAGACTTAGTCTAACCAATGGAATACTCCTTACTTTAGTCAAACCAATCAAAACTAAACATGAAGTTCAAAAGTCTTTTCTCTTGGAATCTAGACTTTTGTACAAGACAAAATAGAAGTGCTCACTCAAATCTTCTAGAACTTCTCTAGTTATTCCGCCAAGTATAGACATTATAGCTAAACTAGCTAGACTTAGTCATAACTAGCTAGATTTAGTCATAACTATCATAACCATGATTAATTCCTTGGCTAATTCTAGTTTTATTTCACACATGCAATATCTGGTCTTACATTTACCCCCGGACCAAGACTTCACTACGCCCTCGGAGTGAAAGAATCTGATCTTCGATGGAATAATTTCAACTTGTCGTGGTTGACTCGATCGAAGTGACGTCCTCCTAACTCCTTGATATCATAAGTAAAGTTTCCCCACACCTTCTCAACTATGAAAGGTCCAAAATACTTAGGAAGAAAATTTTTCCTAGCTCTCTTGTATCTAATTGCATCAAAGAGCATCACCCAATCACCTTCCTTGAATGGCTTGAAGTTCTGGTTTCCACTTCGTTTGTCGTGATACTTCTTCTGCAACTGTTGAGCCCGCTCCACTCGTACCATGGCTAGTGCTCGAGCTTCCTCCAACTCCATCAATTGTTGTTGGCGAGACTTGATGGCTTCTGCTCCATTTCATTTCTTCAACCTTTGTTGGATTGTCATGAAAGTAGTCAAGTCAAATTGTATTGGGAGCTTTGACTCAACTCCATACACCATCCGAAAAGGTGAATATCCGGTAGATCTTTTCCAAGTCGTTCGATACTCCCACAAGATAGCATGCAACCTCTTGTCCCAGTTTTGCTTGCTCCCGTCCATGTCTGCATCCTTGGCCAACATCATACAAAGAGTGTAGTTGGTCCGCTCCGCCAACCCATTAGCATTGGGTTTGTAGGAAGTAGTCACTCTAGACTTGATGGAAAAATATTCTAACATTGCTTGGATCATACTTCCCACAAACTCTCCTCCTCTATCCGACACTAACTCCAAAGGACAACCAAATCTGTTTATGATTCTCTCATACAAAAACCTACCAACCTACTTCTCATTAGTAGATTTTAGTGGCATTGCCTCTACCCACTTGGTAAGATAATCTGTAGCTATCACAATGAACTTATTTCCCCGAGGAGTAAGATTCAAAGGACCTACAAAATCTATCCCCCATTTTTCAAAAGGACCTAACATTGGAACTGAAATCAAAGGAGGGGTTTTCATGGACTTTTTAGCAAAAGCTTGACACACATCACAACTCTTGCAAAATTCCACACAATCTTTGAAAATACCCTTCCAATGATATCCAGCATCAAGGATCTTGAAGGCTGTTACCTTCCCCGCAAAATGTCCTCCACACACGGCACCGTCGTGAAACTCCTTCATGAGTTGCAATGCTTCGCCTCTTCCAATAGCTCGTCGTAGCAGATCGTCAGCTCCTTGATGAAATAACACCTTCTCAATGATCATATAGGGTTGACATCTTTTTACCAATGCATTCCTTTCTCTTGAATGCATACCTTGAGGAAATTCTTCTTTGGAAATGAACTCCCAAATCTCCTTGTACTCCTCTGGTACCAATGTCACCGTGTCCATGACCAACAATTCTTCGTCCGGGAAAGTGTCATCCACAGATTGATCTCCTCCCTCATCATAAGCTCTTGACAACAAATCCGCATTAGCATGCTTCTTTCCCGGTCGATCCTCAATGGTATAATCAAATTCCGCTAGTAGTAGTTTCCATCTAGCTATCCTCCCCTCATCATTAGGCTTGTTGAAAATATATTTCAAGGCCTTATGATCAGTCACTATAGTGAATTTTCCACCCAAAAGATAGTGTCGAAACTTCTTAAGTGAAAAGATGACAGCTAAAGCCTCCCTTTCGGTCACTGAATAATTCTTCTCTGCTTGTACCATCTGTCTACTAGCATAGGCAATTGGATGATCATGCTTTTCATCATCAAATTGACTCAAGGTGCATCCTACAACAATATTTGATGCATCTGTATACAGAAGAAAAGGTTTACCCCAATCAAGTTTCGCCAAAATTGGAGCTGTCACCAACGCCTTCTTGAGTGCCTCAAACGCCAACTTCGCCTCTTCATCCTTAAAGATGAGCTCGTATTTGGTCCCCTTCTTCATGTAACTCGTCAAGGCATGAGCTTTGTTGGAGAATGACAAGATGAACCTCCGATAGTACCCCACCATACCAAGGAATTGTCTCAACTTGGTCAACGTCACCGGAAAAGGTAACTCCATGATCCTCGTCACCTTCTTTGGATCCACAGCTATACCATTCTTGGAAATGATGTGCCCTAACAATAAGCCTTCCTCACATCCAAAAATGCATTTTTCTGGATTGAGTGAAGCTTTGGCTTCCTCCAAACGTTGGAGTATTTTGATCAAATGATCAAAATGATCCTCCTTCTTCCCGTACACACAAAAGTCATCTATGAAATCTCTCACAAACTTTCCAATGAAAGGTTCAAACACCCTATTCATGAACCTTTGGAAAGTGGCTAGAGCATTACATAGACCAAATGGCATTACTCTAAAGGCAAAAGTTTCCCATGGTAAGGTAAAGGTAGTTTTCAATTGATCCTCTGAAGCAATTTGGATTTGGTTATAGCCACTATAACCATATCCAAAACTATACCACTCATGGCCTGCTACCTCCTCTAAAATCTCATCTATAAAAGGTAAAGGATAGTAGTCCTTCTTTGTGACAGCATTCAACTTCTTGTAATCTACACATACACGTAGTTTACCATTCTTTTTCTTCACTATCACAATAGGAGACACCCATTCCGAATTTTCTACCTCATAGATGAAGCCAGCCTCCCTCAGCTTGTCAATCTCCTCTTTTACCACCACAGCTGTAGAAGGATTGATTCGTCGTTGCTTCTGCCGAATAGGGCGAGCTTTCTCCTCCAACTCAATGTGATGAGTTTCAAGTGTCACATGCTTCAAATCTTTGTAACTAAAGGCAAAGACATGGATATATTTGCGAAATATATCCAAAAATCTTGCCTTCTCCTCCATGGTAACATTTGGACCAAACTTGAGGGTGGTGTAACACTAGGGTTTAGAGAGAAGTTCACTCGAAGATAGAAACCTAAACTCTGAAGATGAGAGATACCAACAATGGTTCTCCTCTCCCTTATATAGCTCTCATCAACAAGTACAAGGTGATAAGATCTAATCCCCACCATCCATACCACTCCTAGTGGATGGATGACGTGGCGGATAACCCTAACAAGCACACGGATCGCTGACGTGGCGCATCCAACTAACACACTCAATCCTTACCTACAAGCACACGGATTGCTGACGTGGCACTGTCAACTAACACATCCACTCTGTACCTACCAAGTGCGCGGATCGCTGACGTGGCAGCTATGACTAGTGCACACTAAAGTATCTACATCAATATTCAGAGTAACCTCTACTTTAGTTTTAACTAACTAAAGATGGTTACAAACCTCCCTCCTTTTAAGATGCAACGTCTTCGTTGCACATACGTTCAAACTCCTGAACTATCAAAGGTGCATTTGCTAAATTTTTAGCTGGTTCCCAAGTTGATTCATACGATGGATAGCCTTTCCATTGAATCAAATACTCTACTTTGGGATATTTATGACCTCGAATACGTTTCTTGAGTATCTTTTCTACCTCAAACTCCTCATGATCTGCTATCAAGGTTGGAAGAGGAGGTGGTGCTGGTTGGTTGGTGAATTGTTTTGGTCGTGGTACATGTTTTCGCAATCGTGACACATGAAATACTGGATGTATTTTCATATGTGACGGAAGTTCCAACTTGTATGACACTTCACCAACACGCTTCAAAACCAAAAATGGACCAATGAACCTAGGGTTTAACTTTGGTGTTCCTACAAGAGACAAATTCGTTGTAGATAACCAAACATGATCTCCAACCTCAAAAATCACTTCTCTACGATGAGCATCGGCATGCTGCTTTTGCCGATTTTGAGCTATCACCAACTTCTCCTTGGCCTGATGTAGTCCTCGGTGAATATGCTCCACGAATTCGTTGACTGCTGCAACTTTGGTCGAAAACTCCTCTCCTTTCGGAAGTCTCATCAAACTTGAAGGAGTTATCGGATGAGCTCCATACATAAGAAAAAATGGAGACAATTTTGTGGATGCATTAACAGAATTGTTATATGCAAATTCCACAAGTGGCAAAAGGTTGTCCCACTCTTCTTGCTCTTCTAATGTGAATGCTCGTAGCATATCCTCTATGGTTCTATTTGCCCTCTCAGTTTGTCCATCAGTTTGAGGGTGATAGGCCGTTGACATTGCTAGTTTTGTTTTGAAAAAACTAAACAAAAATTTCCAAAATAAACTAGTGAAGTGAGTACCTCTATCCGTGATTAACACTTTGCTTAAGCCATGATTCACAAAAACTGCATCTAGATACAATTGAGCTAGTTGTGGAGCTGTTACTGTTTTTGTGGTTGGCCTGATGTGAATCATCTTGCTCAATTTGTCCACAAAAACCACCACTGAATCATGTCCTAACGAAGTCCTTGGTAACTCACATACAAGATCCATGGTGACATGTTCCCACCGCTGTTCGGGAATAGGAAGAGGTTGTAATAAACCCGCTGGTTTTTTATTACTTGCCTTGTTTTGTTGACAAGCAACACAACTTCGAACGTAAGACTCCACATCCTCACGTATTTTGGGCCAATAGTACACTCGTTGTATACTCTCCACGGTTTTCTCCACTCCCACATGACCTGCAATGGTTGTATCATGACTTTCTGCCAAAATCATTGTGCGCAAATCGTGATCTTGTGGAATCCATATACGCTGATTGTAAAACGCCAAACCTCGAGATTTCTCTGCCTTTCCAGTTTGTAGTGCTCGAGTGATCTCTTCATCCTCCTTTGTGGCTTGTGACATCTTGCTCCACCAATCCGCCTGAATTTTCACTTCTGCAACATGATTCAAACAAGGCATGCGTGTGAGAGCATCTGCAAGTTGCTTCTTTCCCTCCACGTACACAATCTTCATGTTGAAGCGTTGACGCCACTCTGCCCATCGAATTTGTCGTTTGGACAGATCCTTCTGAGTTTCCAAATAAACCAAGGGTTTATGATCAGTCTCCACCACAAACTCCTTATCACCCAAATAATGCTTCCAATGTTTGGTTGCCAACACGATAGCTAACTCCTCCCGTTCTGTCGTGTGATAATTTTGTTCCGCCGCCACCAACTTTCGAGAATAGAAAGCAACTGGATGCCATCCATCCTCCCATTCTTGTTGAAGTATGCCACCTACTGTTGTACCTGATGCGTCAGTGGCCAACTTGATAGAACGGTTAGGATCATACCACTTGAGAATAGGTGCGTGTAACAAAGCATCTTTCAATGCTTGAAAAGCTAACTCTTGAGCTGTTCCCCATCTCCACTTCTGACCTTTCCCTAACATGGAAGTCAAGGCCTGAGCTAGTCGAGCAAAACCTTTCACAAATCTACGATAGAATCCAGTGAGCCCTAGAAAACTCTTCAATTGAGTTTGATCCTCAGGTGCTATCCATTTCTGAATGGCATCTATCTTCTCACTCATCACTTGGATTCCTGTAGCTGTAACTCTATGACCCAAGTAATCTACTTCTGACTTGCCAAATTCACATTTTGAAGCCTTGGCATACAATTGATTGTCTCTTAAAACTTGAAGTACCTCTCGTAAATGACTTCTATGATCACTCAAAGTTTTGCTATACACCAATATATCATCTAGAAAAACAATGACAGATTTATCTAGATAAGGGCGAAAGATATCGTTCATCAATCCCATGAATGTAGCTGGTGCATTAGTGAGACCAAAAGGCATCACCAGATACTCAAAGTGTCCATACCTAGTACGAAAAGCTGTCTTGTGAACATCTTCATCTGCAATTCGAATTTGATTGTAGCCGCTTCTCAAATCTAGCTTGGTGAAGTACTTTGCTCCTTGAAGTTGATCAAACAAATCATCCATACGAGGTAATGGATATTTGTTTTTCACCGTTTGCTGATTCAACCCGCGATAATCGATACATAGTCTCATGGATCCATCCTTCTTCTTCACAAAGAGTATTGGAGCTCCATAAGGTGAAACACTTGGCTGAATGAATCCCTTGCTCAACATCTCCTCCACTTGAGCTTTGCATTCTTCCAATTCGTTTGGAGCCAAACGATATGGAGCTTTGCAAGTTGGTGTACTTCCAGGTATCACCTCAATCTTGTGATCAACTCGCCTCTTTGGTGGTAATCCTGCAGGTAGATCATCTGGAAAAACATCTTTATACTCCATAAAAATGTCGTTCAAGGACTCCGGGATGTAAGGTTTGTCCGTGGACCCAATATCTCTTATAAGTCCAAGGAAACATACATCATCTCTAGAAATGGATGCTGTACCCATCACAAAGAGGGGTAAATTCCTATTCTGAGATCTAATTCTATCTCCATAGATCTTCCATCCACTACTTGTAATCACTTTTCTTCTCCAATCTACCTTCGGATTATATTGTTCCATCCATGGCATTCCAAGGATGACATCATACCGAGCTAAACGAATTACTCTCCATTCAATGCTCTCCTTGTATCTACCTATGGATAATTCTACACTCCGTGGTAGTGTTTCTATCACTTCAGTTTGCCCGTTTGGCAATTCAACTTCTTCACTCACGTCCTTCATCAACATCAAACCTAACTTCATAGCAACACTCCTTGATAGAAAATTCTCAGTTGCTCCAGGATCAATTAAAACTCTCACCTTGTGTCCTTCCATGAAACCATCAGTGACAATGAGTTGAGCTTGCTTCTTACTCCTTCCATGAGCTCCCAACCATTGCTTTCTTCCAACCTCGCCTTTTCTTCGCTTTGTAGAACCAGTAAGGCCGCGAGGCAAGATTACTGGTGATCTTCGTTTCCCGAAACTGCTTCCTCCACCTCTTCATACTCTATCCCCTCCATATTGTTGAACGGTCGTCGCTGCATGGGCCGTCCTCCTTGTTGTGTCGGCCGAACTCGACAAAACTTGGCTATGTGACCCATTCGTCCACATGCATAGCATTGGCGATTGTCACGAACTCCAGCTCCTCCTCGAACCATTCCATTATTTGCATAACCTTCTTGCAAATTTGGAACTCCTTGTCGCTTAATCTCACCTCCAAATCTTGGTGGTGGTCCTCTTGTTGGTGCAAAACCTTCTCTACGTCGAAGGTTTCCCAACTCCATCGGTGTTGGACCAGATGGATCTCTAAAATTGCTCACTGGCTCACCGTGTGTGACACCAAAAGCACCTGAAATTCGTTGAGCAATTGCAATTGCTTCATTCACAGTAGATGGATTGGTTACCATCACCTCCTTTCGAATTCGATCTTTCAAGCCTCGTTTGAACACGTCCAAGGCTTCAGCTCCACTCATATCCATGATAGATACTTGAAGATCACGAAATTCTTCAATGTACTCATGAATACCTCCTTTCTGCTTCAGATCCCACAACTTCATTCTTGCAGTTTGAAGAGAATCCACCGCTTGAAAATTTTGCAGAAGTCCTTCTTGCATTCCACTCCACGAAATGGTAGCACCTCGTTCTGAAAGCATTCTCTCCCATGTTGTGTACCATGTGAGAGCCTTATCCGTAAGATAAGATCTCATGAACATTCCTGCAATATAATCAGAAACATGAAAATGGGATAAATGAATATTCATCCTCATAATCCATCCCTCTAACACTCCCATTGCTCTACTCCCTTTGTAAGCTTCCACCTTACAGGATTTTCCCATTCGAAGCAAAAGATTTGCTTGATCTTCAATCTCTTGAAGACGTCTCCTATTTGCCTCTGCTGCATCAATAGGAGTTGGTTCTGGCTGAACTTGGGAAGCTTGAACTTGAGGTTCAACTTCCATCTCTCCAACTCTCTCTCTCTCTACTTTCTCACTCTCTAATGCAAAGATTTTATCTTCCATGGCTTGCTGCTTGGTATGCCCATCTACTATCGCTTTTCTCAACTCCTTCATCTCTGCCATGATTGCATTGAGAACCTCACCCATATCAATTGATGTTCCCATGCTTTTTCACACTCCCTCTAATACAAAGTGAGTATAATCACTATGTGACCTCTCAACAAAGGAGTCACAAAAGGTGCAGGTGACTCTATCACAGCTCTATAGTACTCCTCTCCATAATTCCTCACAAGAAAATCTCTCCATATCCTCTTCTGTCTACATACTGTTCTAATCTCTACATAAGTGCTGAATCGAACCGGGACAGGTGGTTCGCGATTCAAATCCATGAAACAATCAGTATAGAATGTATATAGTACAATCCCAAGTCTCTCCATAAGTAACTATTGGAAGAATCAGTGGCACTCTTGACTCCATCACTCTAGTCATAAAATCTGCACCCCAACAAGCCACAAGGTACATCCGAAAATGATGTTTCTCCATGCAACGAAGGTGAATATCGAATAGGTTAGGAATTGGCCAGTGCGGTACTGGATTCCTGTCAATCCCGTCCATATCTGCAAAAACACAATGTCCCCCTTCCACCTCTCTCTACATGCAGATGAATGACCTCTGCCAGCCTCTATACACTCTCAAGACTACACTCCATCATCACTCACTTGCTATTCCATGAGGGGTAATCCACACTCAAGAAAAGAGCAAGGTCGCTCTGATACCATTGTAACACTAGGGTTTAGAGAGAAGTTCACTCGAAGATAGAAACCTAAACTCTGAAGATGAGAGATACCAACAATGGTTCTCCTCTCCCTTATATAGCTCTCATCAACAAGTACAAGGTGATAAGATCTAATCCCCACCATCCATACCACTCCTAGTGGATGGATGACGTGGCGGATAACCCTAACAAGCACACGGATCGCTGACGTGGCGCATCCAACTAACACACTCAATCCTTACCTACAAGCATACGGATTGCTGACGTGGCACTGTCAACTAACACATCCACTCTGTACCTACCAAGTGCGCGGATCGCTGACGTGGCAGCTATGACTAGTGCACACTAAAGTATCTACATCAATATTCAGAGTAACCTCTACTTTAGTTCTAACTAACTAAAGATGGTTACAGGTGGAAAGTCTTCGACACACCTCCTCCTCGGTCATCTCCACTTTGTCCGGATCTTTCTTCACCCCCGGTCTAGGAAGCAACTCCATGGCAGCAACCACTTGAACTTGTACATCATCATCTGAAGAGTCGTCTAACGATGTTTCTTGATCAGAAGTTGACATGTCGGTGTCAACTTCTGAAAAACTGCCACTCTCCTCACTCTCAGATTCCCAATATTCGTCGGTTGGTCTATCTGAGTCGGTAAGAGAACTTCCTCCTCATGTCAAAGGAACCTTCACCCGATGGTTCTTTGGGCCTATCCTCAGATAGCCCTTGTGCCATCGATCAGTAGTTCTCACCGCCCTCAACCAAGGACGTCCCAACAGCAAATCATAACTAGCTTCCTTGAGTACTTGGAAGGAAAGTAAGGTTTGCACACCTCTCACACTTACCACAACTTTGTCAACCACACCAAGTGGTTTTACCTTCTGTTTGTTGGCCATACCAACAATTATACTTGAAGGTCTGGAAAGTCGCATCCCCAAGTTCATCAACAATCTTTCAGACATTGCATTTACAGCAGAACCACCATCTACTAGCACGTCTGAAACATCATGCCCATCGATCCTCACTTCGATCTTTGAGGCATGTGTACATACCTCCGAGGCAGCAGCATCCACCACACCAACTTCCACATTAGTCATGTGAGCCTTTCGTTTGGATCTTCGCTTCTTGATCCTTCTGGAGCTAAGGCCTCCTCTCAACTCCTTCCGTATGGCTGGATTTAAAGCAATGAGTTGGCCAACTGTGATATTGGCCTTCTGACTTCGTACATCTTCCACCACGTCATACTTAGCTTGAGAAGATGAAATGGAAAAGTCATTCATGCCCAACTTCTTTCTTGGTACTCTTGGTTGACTTACTCCACTTGATTGTGTACTCCGACTTGGCATGTCCTCCATGGAAATTGACTCATCTGCAAATCGAGCACGTTTCTTCTCATGTGCAAGGATATCCACCTTCGACTTTGAGCTCTCTCCTTTCTCAAAGGTGCATTGATGAGGAAATACATCAATGGATGCTACTCCCTTATCCTTGGCTTGTTGTGTGGCCGGTGCATTATTGTTGTGCCGAACTCCATCATGTGGTCGAGGGTTAGGACAATTTCGCTGAAAATGAGGACCGCCACAAGTAAAACAAGAAACTGCAAAGTTTTCTAGTGGTGGATTTCCTCTTGGAGGATAATTTCCATACCCTCTAGAACTTCCTCCTACATTCTGATTCCTCTTCTCCCACAACTATACTACATTGATCTTGAGGTCTGCTAGAGTTTCCGTAATAGATTTCAACTCATTTTGCAAATCTACATTAGGATTCACCATTGTGGATGAACTAGCAAGATTTGAACCCATGGATCTTCCTACAATCGGTGGAGTTACTTCTCTAGCCACCAAGCTAGAATCATCATCTTCTAAGCTTTCCTCCATTCTAATAGCAATTCGAATGGCTTCAGCTTTAGAAGAAGGCTTCTCATATCTCACCTTACTTCGAATCTCGGGTCTCAAACCTCCGACGAAGTTCTTCATGAGCATTGCTCGTATCCCCACCATTGTAGTATCCACTTCGTCTCCACCCTTCCTCAACACCACGTGGAACCTTGACTCTAACTTCTCAGTTCTCTCCACATAGGTCCTCACCTTCTCGTTCTCTCCTTGTTTCAAGAAGGTGACCTCACACATCAACTTTTCCTAACTTTCATTGGGAAGAAAGTTTTCGATGAGGCTCTCCGTCAACGTCTCCCAAGTGTCCTCCTCCACATGTTCTCTCTTGTACTCCTGGTACCATTTGAGAGCAGAATCCTCCAAGAAATCCGGCAAAAGCATAGCCCACTCAACCTTCTTCCTTTCATTGTTTCCTATGCAAGCCCTCTTGAAGTCCCTAACAAAGGCTTCTACATCCTCATTTTCCCTCCCATAAAACACCAGAAGCTTCCCCATTTCCAACTAATTTTTTTTTTCTTCTATTCTATTGGAAATTTATATGGGGCTTCTTAATACAAAATAAACAACACTAACTCCATCCTTGAGTAATTCATCAAAGGAAACACAAAAGTAATTGGTTGTTCCAAGATAGCCAAAGCTCTCTCCTCTCCTAGGAATACGATGAGTCTTACCCTCATCATCATCTTCTCCATCATTCGAATGATGATCTCCATCTTCAGTTGGAGCTTGAGCCCGCTGAGGTCACTTTCTCTGTTTCAGCACTTAGCTTGCCGTCAAACCCTTCCACAAGTGATTCCAGAAGTGCCTTTACTCCGCTGCATTCGTGTCCCGCTGGTAGCCCAATCACTCCGCAATTGTCACAGAAGGTCGCGCTTTGGGATTCATGTGGCGATGATGGTCCTAAGTGAAGTTTCAAATCTCCCAAGTTCCTCTTGCTCCTCAATCTTCTATCTTTGTTCCGCAGGGAACAATTGACAACCTTATGGCACTCCTCTCCACAATAAAAACAAGTTTCACGTTTGACTCTTGGAGATTGACTCCCTACTCTTTCTTCAAACTCCACCTTGAATTCTCTTGTATTGGAGTCTAAAGACACTATAACATCCAAGCCTTGAGGTACTTTGGATAACCTAACCTTCCAACCTTCTTGTTCACTCATTTTCCCATAAGGTAGAAACCACTCAAAAGACCTCTCCCAGAAACGCTATCTACTTGACGAAAACTGTGAATAAAGAAATCAAAAACTTTTGCTTTGTTATCTTGCTTTTGTACCCCCTGTCGTGTGAATACATATCGCCATACACTCTACATCGCTGACATGCTACTCACATACACATACACACACACATACACACATATAAGGCGCGAGAGAGTACACACTCAAATGTCACAACTAGAAACGAACGGGTGATTCCCCACTGGAATTCCCGTCGGTCAATTACCCTACTGGCAACAAACCGTCACCGTCACAAACATGAGTCAAGCCCAACCCACTCCACACTCGGAGTATCCAGGTCGACGCAAAAGGGAAAGTCACTCTACACTCCCAACGCTTCCAGGCTCGACTCGAAGAACTGACGTTCTTCGAGCCGTCCCCGACTGTATACCCCTCGTGACCGGAACCCTAACTTCACGGCTAAATATAGTAAGTGTCTAAACTTTGTGAGCCGACTCGTAACTACATGACAGCTGTCGTGCGAATACATTTCGCCATACACTCTACATCGCTGACATGCTACTCACATACACATACGCACACACATACACACATATAAGGCGCGAGAGAGTATACACTCAAATGTCACAACTCGCCCCCCTAGCTGGCGGTCAGGTCCCTCTGACTCCCAGGTAGCCCTATCTACAACTACATGCTATACACCTTCGTGGGTGCGCGAACCAGTAGGCCGGGTGCTATGTCGCCCCATCGTTAGTCGCCTATCTGCAATTCATAACATGTGAAGATCAAGTCATCTACCCCTATGAAGTACATCGAGGACAAACCCATCATCCAGCTGGAATAACATCGATAGGCGGAGTTAGGCACGACATGTGCCATCTCCTAGAGCACCTATCACACACCAACATACGGGCCGCCTGACCAGCCGACCCACACAGCATGCACCTCAAGCCAGCACGTACTATCGCTAAGCTTGGGTCCATAGTGTCATCTACGTTTGGGAGGTGGCATGGCGCACAATTGCGCACATGATCCTTCCAAACAACGCCGTCACGACCCTCCAACAGGAGAACTCCAGAAGGTAACACCTTCCGCACCCGCAAGATGGTGCGTCCCGCCGTCACATCCAATGTCGTCGGTGCATTCTGTTGTAGATAGACGTAGTCTCCCACATGGAATCTACGAATTGATGGTCGATAACCTCCTCCCCGAATGGTTGCATACCGCAACGTATCTCTATGTTGAGCAATCGCAAGATTCTCAAACGCTACAGGCATAACTCTTCGAAAGAGCTCTGCACGTTGAGAACATACTCTCACCCACATATTCGGGTCATCAAGGTTCACCACCTCGCTAGACTCACGACGAATCGATGTTGGCAAGTCTGGATCTCGGCCGTACAATAGAAAATATGGTGAGAAGGAAGCCAAGGATGCCTGCCGACTGAACCGATATCCCATGGCCAACCACGGTAACTGGATATCCCAGTCCCCAAGATGACCTTTCTGCAGGCCATACTTGCGCAACGCCCTCTTCACCGTCTGTACAACACGTTCAGCTAAACCATCCGCCTCTGGATGATCTCGCGACGTGGTCCGATGATCAATCAGTGCCTTGTCACACAAGACCTGAAACTCACCCTGAAACTCCGTTCCTTGATCGGTCAACACCTCAGCTGGTGCACCATAGTGACTAAGCACTCTGTCAAGAAAAGCATACGCTACTCCCTCACTTGCCTTGTCAGGTAATGCCACCAACTCAATCCACTTGGAGAAATGCTCCACCATCATCAACACATACCGATGATGTCGTACAGTCAAAGGTAGTGGTCCAGCAAAGTCGAAACTCCAACGGTAACCCAACCCCATGATGGGTAATGGATGTAACACTGGTGTCGGGGCATTGAATGATGCCCTTACTCGATCACAAACCATGCAACGTGATACTAACTGCTGTACCTGAGTATGCATACCACGCCACCAATACTGACCAAGGAGTAAGCTGTATGTACGCTTCACTCCAAAATGTCCCAACTCCTCATGAGCATGCCTCACAATGCGTGCTCTCTGGGCTGGATGTGGTACTACTCGTACCCTACCGTCCTCCCATACTCGGAGAACATGTGATCCCTCCAATCGGTACCTCTTGGCCCGTTGGAGAACACGATCTCACTCCTTGGCACCCACTGTGCCTGGCACCATGCTGGTCCGTAGGAACTCCAACACCAATGCATCATCGTGTACATCACGCTAATCCACACCACCATCCTCAACCTCAGGATCTGGAGATCGACCATCTACTCTCTAACTAGAGTAAGATGTCAGATGATCCTCTCTGCTGGAGTTCCCACGTAACCAACACATGAAGGCAGATGCATGCCAACCAGGCACCATCTCCTCGTCAACCTCACCATGCTATCTAGGTCCAGTGTCATCCTCCTGGCTAGTGCATGAGTTTCGACTCAAACCATCGGCATCTAGGTTCGCAACTCCAGGTCTATGCACCACCTGAAAGTCGTACTCCTGTAAGATGAGAGCCCACCGTGCAAGCTTCCCTGTAAGCTTGTCGGACTCCATCAACCACTTGAGCGGTTGATGATCAGTAACAAGGGTGAACTGCGTACCAAACAAGTAACACCTGAAGTGCGCCACAGCCCACACCGCTGCCAAGCACTCTCCCTCGTACGAACTATACCGCGACTCCGCTGCATTGTTCGAACGACTAGCGTACGCAACCACAAACTCCTTGCCCTCATCATCACGCTGCGTCAACACCGCTCCAAGTCCCAACATACTCCAATCAGTGTGCAATTGGTATGGACGACCTCTGATAGGTCTCCTCAAGATGGGAGCGGCCACCAACCTGGCCTTGAGCTCAACAAAAGCTCTCTCCTGCTCATCTTCCCATTGCCACTCCTGATCTGACTTCAGCAACTAGTTCAAAGGCTTGGCTATAGCACTGAACCCCTTCACATACCTCCGGTAGTAGTTCGCTAAACCCATAAATGCACAAACTCTACTCACATCCGTGGGACGAGGGATGCGTGCAATAGCCTCCACCTTTGCTTGCTGAACTCCTAAACCACCTGGATATATCACATGACCCAAGTACTCAACCTTCTCCTGGAAGAACTTACACTTCCCAGGATGTAACCTCAAACCATGAGCCCTCAATCGCTCAAACACAATCTGCAAGTGTATCTGGTGTTGCTCCACAGTGTCACTAAACACCAAGATATCATCAATGTAACATCTGACAAAATCCAGCCCTGCCAGGATTCTGTCCATAACCCTCTGAAACTCGGCAGGTGCATTCTTCAACCCAAAGGGTAAGAATCGCCACTAATACAAACAATCCTTGCCGTGAAAGTTGACGCCCCAAAACGCTGTCTTGGTTTTGTCCTCCTCCCGAATTGGCAACTGATGGTATCCTGCCCGAAGATCCAAAGTACTTAAAATCCTCGCATGTCCCACCACATCGAAGATCTCCTCAGGTGTAGGCATGGCATACTTATCGGACTTCGTCTGCCGATTGATAGGACGGTAGTCTCCACACATGCGCCTATCCGTGTAGTTGCCATGTACATCCTTCTTCACCGGCATGACAGTGGCTGACGCATACTCACCATGCGATAACTCCACTAGTCCAGCCTCCAGTAGGTCCAACGTCCTACTCCGAATCAAATCTCTCTCCATCTCACTGTATCGATAAGGACGACGGAAGATTGGCGTATCACTAGCCAATTCTATCCGTATACCGGGTCCAATCAACGCACCCAACTCCTTCATATTGAAAGCAAAACAACTCCTATAGTCTCGTAGGAATTGTGTCAATCGTCGCCTCTCTCCTCCTGTGATCTGGGAACCAATCAATGGCTCCCACTCCTCCTCCATAGGCACACTAGAGGGAGGCGACACTGTCAATGGTTGCTACGCTACACACTTCAAAGAAGGGTTCTCCGTACCCTCCTTCGTAGCCACCTCCACCTAAGAATCCTCTCCAACTGCATGGGCTGCAACTCTGGCAAGTCCTTTCGTCACGTCCCATAAACTCCAAGGATGGCGAATATCTCGCCTGTCGCCCCCAGCCATTGCCACTACTGTCCCGGTAGGCAATGAGCTAATAAGTGGTGTAACAACCACCAAATTTGCGCGCAAACGGCGTTGCTCGGCCAAACCCAAGCTCACAATCCACGTCAAGCAGTTCAGGTCCATAGCCTGACCCAAAACCTGACGACGCGACGCCTCTGAAACTGAAGAAGCCGCGATCACACCAGTAAGAAACCCCATCGCACGCTCTCTCTCATCAGCGTTGGGCTCCACCAACTGATATAGGGTACTGTCCCACAGTAGTCCAGGTCCCCCATCACGATATGCATGTGATGCCGGATAACTGACAAATGTAGGTAAAGCCATCCGAGGCTGACCTACGCGGTTCACCAACGCCATGGGTGACCTATCCGCCACTCTCACCACCTGAGAGTATCGAGAGACATCCAAGATCCTGTCAACGGTGAGGGTAGGATCACGATACACAGAATCATACGCATGACGCAATATCTCTCGTGGTACAAGGTTGGTCCACCACAAACGTGCACGATGAGCACGTGAACCAACCCTCGCAGCATCCAACAACACTGCTGATCCAATCCATGCTCGGACTTGATGGACACTCGCCATCAACTGGGCCCGAGTGTCACCCAACAATGGTACGTTCTCCAGAATGTATGCTGGAGAACGTGTCTGCTGCACCTGGAGATGACGTAACACTCGCATCATCTCCCAAAACATCCGAGATCATGCAACCCTGTCCCATGTCCAGCGCGTGTGTGTCCCTGACATGGCCAGCCCGCAATCACCATATCAATATGGCCAACGCGGTCAAGGTCTGGCGCCCCCAGCAACGAAATGTCTGAAGGCAACGCCTTCTGGAATCCTTGGACAGCTGATCGCGGCAACAACGAAGGAAAACGCCGCATCAACTGTGCAACATGTTGTGAAGAGACTCGACGTGCAGTCTCGTCCTTCTCCACATACAAGTATCTCCGTATGGGAATACCTGACTGCAACACCGCAGCCAAACCGGTGCTGATCCCACCAAAAAGATCCAGCAAACAAACGCCCGCTGAGGAATACTCCCATGCAATAGGTGTAGTAACCAATGGAGACAATGCGCTAGAACCACCAACTAGCCGATCAGCTGAAGCCCTCTCTGGCTCTGCTGGTAAAGAGGCTTCACTCCAAGCCTTTTTTACCAACCTATCAGCTTCCAACTGTAGTGCCTGGCACGAACTCCATAGTGGAACATCTAAGGGTGAAGTCACCGCCGCTGTGAAACTCACAACCTCCTCCACATCCTCGTAGAGTGAGGTATCGTCGGCAGACATGTTCCCCGCCAACAACTCACCGGGCCAGGTAAGCACTCCGCTAAAACCCGCAACAGATGCCAAGACCGCTGATGAAGATCCAAGAGGTCGATCCCGAGAAATAAATCTCACTGGCAGCTCGCTCAGACGTCCATCTCCTGACTGCCAACCAGGACGATATGCGGCAGTCTCCGTCCAATAGTCCATCCGAAAGCCCATCGGGTATAACACCACTCCACCAACAAGCACATCATATGACTCTGCTGATGTAACCACAGCACGAACTCCAAACTGCGAGCTATCATGAGGGTGATCATGCCTCAACTGCACCGCTATGCTCTCCTTGGTCATAAAGTAAGACCTGTTGCTGGCGCCACCAAGGGATGTCTGGATCTGGAATGGGCAAGGTTCCAACTCTGACCTCCGAATGCCCAAACTAATGCATGCAGCCTTGCCCAACATCAAGGGCTGTGCACCAGAATCCAACAAAACTCTGGCTGGGACATACACCTGTCCAGTAGAACTCACTAACCGAAATAGACCACTTCGGTTGTCCACCATACATACACCAGGAACAATACTCTCGCGATCAATGGCTGTGCGAGCTGGTAAGGACTCCATCGTCGCCGCTGCGGCCTGCCTAGTCGTCTCCTCGAACAATGTAGACGTTGAGGATGGGTCCTCAACTGTATCCTCACGTATCTCGGCACTCGTAGCAGCGACTCTCCCACGCTTACACGACGTGGCTGCCACCCGAAATACTCGAGCCAAATCAATACCAGAGTCTATCAACTCCGTGGCTGAAAACAATGGAGATCGCAAGACTGAAGTGGCCATCCGCATCACTGCACTAGATGGCACGTCTGCGTTCACCACAGATGATGTAAGAACCTTAGTTCTCATTCTAGTGTCACTAGGCGGTGCAGGTCTCATAGATGAATTGCTACCCACCTCTGACAACAAAAAGGACTGGGGAAGTCTAGACTGACGTCCACCCTCACCCCTCTGAGGGTCCAACTCCACAGTCGCACCACGTGGCTCTGAAGTGCGAGCACCACCTCTGGTTATTGCAACTGATGCCTCAACCTGTGCTGCACTGGCCAAATAGGAGAAATCCTCTCCCTCGTAAGATGTGGAAGTGCTCGCGCCCAGACCAGCCATAGCAGCAAGCCTCTGCTCCAACTGCTCAATCCGAGCAGCCATAGCGCTCTCTGTGGCGGAAGTAGCACTCGCTGCAGTACGCTCAATGGTTCCAGTACCTCTACCACCTCTACCGCCTCTGCCACCTCGACCACCTCGGCCTCGTGGAGCATCACCTCCACGACCTCTACCTCCAGATTTCAACTCAGGATGAAGGTCAAAGCAACGCTCTCGAGGGTGACCCGGTCGATGACAATGATCACAGGTCACCTGTGCCGGCTGTGGCCTAGCATGTGGAGTTTGTCCCCCTCGCTCCTGGGGACAATCCTTCCTCATATGGCTACCTCCGCATGTCCAACATGACGGTCCCTGTGGCTGGCCCGAAAATGAAGGCAGTGGTGGCCGCGCACTAGGCTCTCTGTGACCTGAAGGATGTCGTGTATGACCTCCACGACTCCCACTTATGGGGCGAGACTGTGCTGGGCTATGTGGGATACGCGAGGTAGTGGTCGTGTCCCTCGCAAATGTAGACGTCACCACCCTCTCCTCCACCATGTTAAGCTCAATCTTCTCAGAAAGAGCAAACACATGGGCTAATGTGGGTGATGAGTCGCTCATGAGAGTAGCATCACGCACTCTCCTCCGCAACTCTCTGTCCAGGATCCGATACCAGTACTGGACAGCCTGTGCCTCAGTCACACCGTGAGTAACTGAGATGAGCCGTCGCATACGAGTGTATGCCTCACGAAGACTCTCACCAGTCTTCCGCTCAAACTCCTGGAGGCTCCTCAACTTCTCCGTTTTCACCCCCTGATAATTCTTCCTCAATCTCTGAAAGAACTCCGGAATGGGGCTAAACGAAGGTACGCCACTAGCATCTCCCCCCGTGCTGCCATCGGCAATGCTAACAGTACCGCTGCTAGTACTAGTACCCTCGCTGATGCTACTACTCGCACCTCCATTGATGCCGATACTCGCAGCTCCACTGGTACCCACACCACCCTGGGTAATGGATGAGTAGTTCGGAGACCAATGCCGTCTCCATGCATCAATCTCTACAGCATACTCTCTCCCAAACTCATGATAATCGTCCATGGGAGGCCCCTCCAAATGCTGGAATAATCCCTTCCATGCAAAGAAGGGTGTAAACAACGTGGGGTTACGCAGAAACTGCATATCACACCACGTGTCGAACTCCTGAATAAAATCATCAAGCTCGATGGTGCCCACTGCACCAGAGTAACGTCGAGGGCCCTTCGCGGCCCCGTACATCCCGTCCATGTCCCAAATCAATGGGGTGGGGACACTAGACGATATCACCACCAAAGACTCTGTGTCTGCAACACTCTGGTCGTGCTCCGCAACAACTGGCAAAATAGGTGAAGGTAGCCGATACCTCAACCCGCTCCGCGTAAATCCACCGCGGTCCTCAACAGGACCACTAGACTGCTCCGTGATGACGAGACCTCAACTGGCACCACTGCCAGATCTCCACCCAATAACCCAATCCGCCCCTGACGTCGTGCCGCACTGAGTTACTCTAGCCCTACTAGCTAAGGGGTATGGGCAACCTAACCTGTCATCACAGCAAGAAGACTCTCACGGTCTACTGGTCATCACTCCAGTCTCACCGTGAGAGAAACATAGATAGACCGGCCGGTGATCAAGTCCAGCCCCCTATCGCCAGCACACAGGAGTAAAACTACTCCGGAAATCAGCGTCACCCCTACACGGGCGCGCACCAGGAAGCAAGACTGGAGAGGATCCAAACACAAGCAACCAGCTAGCAACGACTCTCCAGTCTAAAGGAAACACAGCACAAAACAAGACAACACACACGGGACATCGCATCGCTTTGCGATCCCGATTCGATCTCCATCGCCCTCCATTTACGTGGGCCTCCACTGCCTATGATGCCCTCTTCCACCAAATTGCAAACAAAAATTGTTTGAAAACTTTCTTCTTTTTTTTTTTCTTTTTTTTTTTTTCTTCACACAAGGGTCACACTGCCCCTCAACAAACACACTACACACTGAAAGCTCAATATATTGACTACGTCATATATATATTTACAATGCTTTCAAAACATCATGTCACAGGTAGTGAAACCGGGTGCAAACTCCCGATCCCTTCAGGAACTCCTATCTAAACGCTACAAGTATTTGCTATCAATCCTTTGGGAGACTATCAAGAAATTTCTCTAGTACAAGAATTTCTTCTGAAATACAATCTTGAACATACTGAACATCTCTCAAATGGTCAGCAATATCCTGTGGGAGGTCTAGTAACTCATCCTCACATACCCTATACTCTAGGCCGGATTCCTCTAGAAGTTTCTCTACGGCTAGTGCCTCGTCCCAATCTAACCCGGAATCTTTTTCTTCTGCCACAACAGTGTTTACCGGATCCTCTTCTACTTGAGGCTGCACTGTCACCTCCTGATCCTGATCACGTTCCTCGGTGCTGACGACCTCCACTGTCTGGATTTCTTGTATATCACTGTCGTCCGCTTTTCCTCCAAGCGGCATTTCTTCTTCACGCGTCAACACTTCACTGTGTACAAGGATTGCTTACAGAGTATCTATAAACTAAATCTTCTACTTCAAGTAGGGAGTTCAGATTTCCCTTGCAAGTAGACTCTAAAAATTCCAGTACAGAAACACCTCAGTTGTACATCACTACAGTCGCTGAAGAACGTACTGAACTGTAACTTCACACTTCACTTTATAGAGGAACGGAGTAGACAAGCTCGCTTCGGGAAATATTACCTGGGTAGCCTGCAAGAGTTTGCTGAACATTGTATTGGTAACTATCAAGGTCACGGCATAGGTGAAATACTAGAAACAGAGGTACAACAGTATACTGAAACTGTACTGTTTTTATACTGAAACTAGAGGTGACTGGGCAGTTCCAGGAAGAGCAGATATTCTGATTTTCCGTTCAGTTATCACTGTCTCTCCATTTTCATCCCCGACGTCAGGGGGTAATTTTGTACTCGCAACGTCTTCCTCCTGCTTGTCTCGGGGGAAATAAAGTGGAAGTAATCTTTTGTAGATCTCGGTGTCAGTGGTTGTGACAGTGCAAAAAAAACCACTGCTGTTATCTTCTCCTTATATTTTTCAAGGAATCGGCGAACAGTCCGTATTGCTACATGGGCGGCAGCTTCCCGAGGATATCCCTTTGATTCAGTGTAAATACAACCAAAGGCAATACTTGAAAGGCCTTGTTCTAACAACAACTCGAGGCAAGATCGGTAACAGTGACTCAGGGCGTTTTCTGCGGCTGTTTGATACTTGGGTGCATATCTGGGGCCTACTGTGTGTATGACACGCCTTGCAGGCAGGTCATAGCCACTAGTGACTTTCGCCAAACCAGTTGGTCTGGAGACGAAGTTTGGCTTCTATTGCTCTCGGAAACTTCGAACGCACGGCCCTCCTGTTCGTTCCACCGCGGCACCTGGTCCAATTTCACAACGAACTCGCCCCCTCCCACGGCAGAAGTCCGGGTGCTCACTCTGGTGTATATGGTTCACCCGTGCGCATTCTGCTCTTCGCCACCCCGATCTCCTCCTCCCCGGCGCACTAAGCCCTGACTTTCCTTCTCGTTCAGCCCGTGTTCTTCGCTTTGCCCTAGGGTTTCCCTGCCTTCTTCTAAACTGCAAATTCTTGTCTACACCTCCTGTCCTCTTCAGTTCAGTTTAATCCCTGTTCGGCAACTGCTCGCAATGCTCGCGATTCATAAAACCGATCACGGTATCCATGGCCAAATAGAGAGCGACAACTTTCATTCATATCCAAATCGGTGTTCACATAAATCCAGGCCTTGAACCTATTCTTCTGCCACGACTGCCCTAGTTTACCCTCGTCTATCTTTCCGTCTACTCCCAACTACATCAGAAGTACGAATAGGTCCACCTCTTGCTTCCGATTCTTCAATCGATGTTGAGTTAAACGCACCCGGTCTTCCACCCGGTCACTAAAGTCCTTCACATCCAGCGCTGATCCCTTGAGTGGCAGAGAGATCTGACCTGATCGCCGGACCTCGAACGCAAAGTCCAATTCGATTTCTTCCGTAAAACTATAATTCTACAACCAAACTGAAACTTGTCTTTCAAGAAAACCGAGTCGACGTGACCAAGTCAGAAAAAAGCAAGCTGCAAAGAAAAGTACTGGCGAGTGCAGTTACAGCCCAGAAACAAGTACGCAAGGCTCGTGCCGAATTCCTCCACTATCCACACTAGCGAAACGAAAGCAGTAAACCCTACAGCGAGTCTTGCGTCAGGACGACGCAAAAGGCGGGCCCCGTTCTGACTCCAGCGCTCGCGCTCGCGCTCATCATCACCGAGGAACAGAATTCATTGAAGCATTTCGACGAAGATCCACAACTCGGAACTCTGATTTCACATACGCACAAATTCCTTCCAGCAGCGACAGCGACAGCGGCAGACCCTACAGCGAGCGTGGAGGTTTCTCGAATTCCAGCACATCCACCCGGATCAAAACACGCCCGCTAGCTGAAATTATGCTTCCTACCTCCAAAGACTGCCGAAGAAGAACAGCGACCTTCGACCCTCCGAGAAAAAGGAGCGACAAAATTCTTTCCCACCTCCGGCTGCCAAAAAGCAACGACTTTCCTCGACCTCAAAAAAAGTGACGAGACGACAACAGAATCTAGACGACGACTGTCGGTCGCGCCATCTCCACTCCACCCCGCGATCTATCGCTCGCTCTATTTGCAAGTACGATGCAAATAAACTTGAATCTAAAGCCCGAATCTTTGAATCATGTGAATTTCATAAACCTCACCTCGAAATACAACCCATTTGGTCTGTAGTCCTTCCTCCCATGTTCTGTATGACAATTCAGAATTCCGCTGAATTGATCGAACAGTTGTATCAACTCTGCTCCAACCCTGCTTTCCGAACCGAACAGGTTTCACCGTAGCCCAAAAAAATAACTCCTCGGAACCCTCGAAGAAAAACTAGCCAAGACTTGCCGTTAACGAAGGTTCAAATAAACGAAACGAGAACAAGTAGAAATCCCTAAATTCTACGATCTGAGAACTACTTCTTCCTCGATACATTCACTCTAATGGTATAACCTAACCCCCTCTCTGTCGCACAATTTACCTCCCGTCAGATCCAGGAAGTAACTCACGCCTGAACATACCCGAACTCACCAACTCACACACGCGACGGAACACACAGAAACGTTACAAATTAACAAACTTTCTCGTGATCCCGCACTGCAGGACCCCCACCGTGAGTTCTTCGAGTGAAACGAACGGGTGATTCCCCACTGGAATTCCTGTCAGTCAATTACCCTACTGGCAACAAACCGTCACCGTCACAAACATGAGTCAAGCCCAACCCACTCCACACTCGGAGAATCCAGGTCGACGCAAAAGGGAAAGTCACTCTACACTCCCAACGCTTCCAGGCTCGACTCGAAAAACTGACGTTCTTCGAGCCGTCCCCGACTGTATACCCCTCGTGACCGGAACCCTAACTTCACGGCTAAATATAGTAAGTGTCTAAACTTCGTGAGCCGACTCGTAACTACATGACACCCCTCAACTTCAAATCAACATAACTTTGTCTCTAGACGTGATCTCTCAGTGAAATTTTGACTCAAACGTAGCTTATCTTTCAATACACATGCCTACGAAGTTTCAAAGCCTAATTTGAAATACAAAAAAAATAATTTACTCTGTACAAACTTTCCAGAGAGCAAACTTTTGGTACCCGTGAAAACCCACTCAACTTCTAACTCTCATATCTTTCTGTTAACACATGATCTGGACCTGAAACAAAACGTATATGTTCTCTATCTTTCACTCTTAAATCAATAAAAACTTTGAAGAATACCTTCAAAAATACTTTTTTGGTGTCTAAGATCACTTTTCTCTCAAAAAGACATGTTTACGTGAACAAAACATACAAAATCACTTCTAGGCTATCATATGAGACTATGGGATAAACAAAGGAAATTTCGCTCTCAAGCACACTCTCCGCTCTTTCATTCCCCAATGTTAACACCAAGTGATCCCTCATGGATACTTTCTCTCGAGCTAGAAATCGAATCCTAAACATTCCGCCTTCTAGATTGAGGTCCCAGCAACGGAACCAAAAATGCAACCTCCGGGCTGACTCTCACTCAGGTTTACCTCAGATGGCTTTTCGGTAGCTCATCATGATTCTAGAATACTAGGATTCCGCATCATACTCATAAGCTAAACACCATCTCACACAATCTCTCAAGGTATCACTCCAACTCATACACTCATCGACACTCCAAGGTACTGAAAATTCGTCACTCTTTCATATATGAAACAAGTCTCTACATATGAACTCTCCAAACTTGCTTGAGAGGCTCTTCCCTACCTCTCTATATATACTACTTGAGAATTTACCATAGTAACAAATGGTAATTTCTATCTAACTTACTTTTACGAAGATAAACCATAGTAAGGTTGACTAGTTATCAATATGTGGCAACATGCCATTGGCCCCCTAAACCTTCTAGATGTTTACTAATTCCTAGATTGAGGTGGCGACATGCCATTTGTGCCTTTCCAACTTCTAGAACTTCCACTTTCCACTAAGTCAACATAAGACTTAGTCTAACCAATGGAATACTCCTTACTTTAGTCAAACCAATCAAAACTAAACATGAAGTTCAAAAGTCTTTTCTCTTGGAATCTAGACTTTTGTACAAGACAAAATAGAAGTGCTCACTCAAATCTTCTAGAACTTCTCTAGTTATTCCGCCAAGTATAGACATTATAGCTAAACTAGCTAGACTTAGTCATAACTAGCTAGATTTAGTCATAACTATCCTAACCATGATTAATTCCTTGGCTAATTCTAGTTTTATTTCACACATGCAATATATGGTCTTACAGAACCCTCCAGTGTCTTACAAGAATTCTCTGTCACATGGGTTTGAGGCACTATTGCTGTTGTTTCCAAGCTTGATTACTTCTTTTTTGCAATACAAACAACTTGTTCAAAGGTATATACACCTTCATATTTAACTTGTTGGAGCAGTTGAGGTGACAATCCAATCATGAAATATTTCATCACTAGAGTTTATTTCCCCTCAAAGATCGGATTATCAACTGTATGACCTTGGGCACGATAACTCTGTATCAACCTATCTGACAGACTTTGTACTCTATAATTATAGTCTTTAAGTTTTCCCCTGACATCTGCTTTACTTGACTTAATTCACAAATGAGTACTTCATATGAATCTTTTCTTCCAAATTCTCTAACTAAACATATACTCACATGTTCCCAAGAGAACTTGGTATTATCATATTGTGGCTCGTATCATTGAAATGCCTTCCCCTCAAGGAACTCTGGCAGAAACGTACTCCAATTTTCAGATGTTTGACCGCTTGTGCTGATGCAAGCTCTCTTGTAGCTTCTCAAGAACAACTCCGGATCTTTCTCCTTCGTGCCGGCAAACACATGAATAGTCATGTTTCTTCTTCAAACACTGACCACACAAAATAGAAGCTCTTGCCGATAGCCGCTTGCTTGACATGGCCTCTTGTACCTAAGAGCAAATTTGTGTTTTCGGTGGCTCACAACTTACCACTCTCCCCTGGAGGTAAGTTTTTGGTGGATGTAACGATCAAATTTTTTTGTTGCTGGAGTACATACTCAGCTTTTTGTTGTTGGCAATCTCAGTAACCGGATTGCAATACAATGAGCAATGCACTACAAAGTGCATCACTATCAACTTCTTGTTCTCGTGGCCTACTGGTACCTCTACTCATTTTCTCAGATACAAAAATCCAACGTCGGAACTTCCTTTCAGTGATTCAACAACCCGATTGCAATACGATGAGCAATGCACTACGAAGTGCATCACAGTCTCAAGCTGTTATCTATGACGACACCACCCTCATCTAAAACGGTCAGGCAGGCAAGACACTCTAGTCACCTTCTAGCTGCGAAGCAGACACCGACACCTAGCACACCTCTCCAGACAGATTTTTTTGTCCTACGGCCCACCTTCTCTCTCTCCCTCTTACTTTCCCAATCGGTGCGTATCTTCAGACGAAGGCCCGTCACATCCGACTGAGCGTTCTTCATATGAGAATCCAGAAGCTCATGAAGCTACAGATGTGTATGTTTAATATGTGCAGTTTATTTTGACAAGCCACTGGGGTTGGAATGTGAAAGTCTCTCTTAACATGTGCTAACTTCTTCTCGTAGCTTCTTCTCATGGCCCATTGCCACCTCTACTACTATGAGTAGAAATGCACTCGAGAGAATACTTGGGAACGCCTCATATGTATATAGAAGCTCATGGAGTTGCAGATGTGTATGGAGAACAAGAAAGCTTCAAGAGGCTTCATGCAGAACGAAGCAAACAAATCAACTCGGCATAAGATGATATTGAGTACTTGAAACTTCAACTCGAGGAAGGAAAAATAGAAAGGCAACACAAGGGGGAATGTGAAGCCATCAGAAGACTGATTGATGCTCAACCGCCTCGCTCAAAAACTCAAAAGTTTTGAATGAACTAGAAAAAGAGTTGGTTTCTCTCAGAAAGAACATCAGAGAAAGAAACAGTTTGCTATTCTTTCGCATGTGGTCGATGACCTTCATAGCACTATCGATGATAAGCGTGAAGAGCTTTTCCTATAGAGCGAATGAGCTGTGCGAGCAAACTCACTCACTCACTCCTTGTCTTCTCCCGACTCCAATAGCTCGTAAGTTTACCACCTCTTTCAAACGCCTGCTACAAGTTTTCAAACGCCTCGCCTAGACTCCAAGACCTGATGGTCAAGGGAGAGATATAAAAAGCAGAGCTAGACGCAGTAGGAGTACAAGCAGTAGGAGTACAAGCAGCAGCAGTGCCCCTTGCGCTATCCGTCTTCTTGACTCGAGGCTTCCTCCCTTGGCGCTAATTTAGCTCAGTTCGAAATAAACTTTGAGTACTATCAAAATGACCGGAATTGTTCACAAGATCCAGCACATGCTAGGACACGATGACAAGAAGTGAGAGCACAAAGAAAGAAAGCATAAGGGAGAACACAAGAACACTCTGAGCAGCTTGTTGCACGGAGGAGACAAGAAGAAGGGCGAACTTACATGACGGGGGCTGAGGAAAAGGAGGGCGAACACCACAAGGACGATGAGAAGAAGGACAAGAAGAAGAAGAAGAAGCACAATGCTAGCAACAACAGCAGCGGCCCCTTCCGCTATCCATGCATGGATAGCACAAGGGGCCGCTATCCATGCAGCGAGATGCAGCAGAGCCAACGCTTCATCCTCCCCCACGGAGAGAAAGAGGGTTTTTCTCTGACACTCTCTCCGTCTTTTCGTCCCTCTTCTTTCAACATCCTGACGTTGCCCCACCAAGAGAAGAAGTAGTAGCAGCAGACTTCAATGTGGTCGGTCGAAGCTCGGTCCGTAGTTGGAGATGTGCAGACCAAGCCTGAGAGCGAGTGGACTTTAGGGGATCAGAGTTACCCCGAAGACGTGCAGGCTTGCAAAAAAAAAAGAACTTCTCTCAACGACAAGAACAGCCCAGACGCTAGACATGCAGCCCTCCATCGCCAACAGTGAACTTCCCCAACTTTGAACGCAAACCTTTGAACTTTGCCGCGTTGAAAACCTCGTCTTCGAGAGAAATTCTCCCGTCACTGGTTGACCGAATGACAAGGTGTGAGTTAGAGGCAGCATATGCCGCACAGACGACATGTTGAAGATCAAAACTTGCAGATCTATGTATCGACTACCCGCACGCACTTCTTTGTCAGCTGAAGCAACTCCAAACGTGCAAAACAGCTTTACAAAAAAAACTACTCTCGACGATGAGAACAACCAAAATGCCAAACGTGCCACCCTTCTTTGCAAGCCTCAAAATTCCTCGACGTCAAACGCACACCTTTAAACTTTAAGCGCCGCACAAAAAATTCAAAACCTCGTCTTCAGGAGAAGATTGCTAATGACGAGGACGACAAGAGCAACGTAACAGCGGATGGCGGGGAACCGAATAGACGAACGTGATCAGTAGCAACTAGAGCACAATCACAAGTCAGCGGAGGAGCACAAGCACTAGCCCGTGAGTAAGACGACGGCCGCACCCGAGGCTAGAGTCTGTGACTCTAAATTCTAAACCGTCATGCCCATTGCGCGACGAAGGCAGCTGTCGCTTGAACCCTATTACCACCGTACGAGAAAAAAAACTCATTTTTGTTTTTCTTTTCTTTTCGTGTCCCTACTCGAGGCGACTAGAATGCAGCCGCCAAATAATTTCAAAACGAGGGTCACTGGACCCCTAGCTCAGATTACCTCATGAACAAAGACTCGAGACAACTTCCCAATGGTCACGGCTACGGAATCAAAATGTGGGTCCGTTTGGGAAGGCTCAAGAAGTATAGAGCAAACTTTCTATGAAAACCTTGGAGGCAAACACAACCATCCAGCTTTACTACAAGGTCCGACCTTACTGATGACTTCGACACTTTCTGTACTAGTGCATTTCGAAGATTGTATCAGAGGGCGCATACTCACACGAGCAAGCCCATTTGAATACCCCTTTGACCCCCACTACCTTATACGAGTAACTTTCCAGCAATACCCCCGATACTACTATTTTTGATGGAAAACTACCAACTGACTTATCTCCAGAAACAAACAAATAGAAGAAGTCTAGAAGCTTCCCAGTTGCCTATCAGGATCTGTTACAGAAGTAAAAAACGTTGTCATCTACCAAGATCGATTGAAGAGTCTAAAGAATTTAGCTCTATTTACAAGGAGTGAGCCAGAGACAATCTACAAGGAGCAATTGACGCTAGTACTAGAAATTGTGAAGGAATGTCATGTACATGATGGAGCGCTTCTTTCGAGGGAAGTCAAAGAAGGCAAGAAAAAAAGAGCAAAAGTTTGTCCACTTGTAGCATTGAAATTAAAGCCAAAGCTCTAACCCTCATCTACATACGACTCCATCCAACAAGTTGCAAGGATTGAGAAAGTATGGTAGCAACGTGTAGAGAGTTAGAGACTGATCGGATGATATGTCTTGAAGGTGTGATGAGTAACAACTCCGAAGGCTAAGAATGCAGTTATGAGCAATTGTGGGGAGGAAAACTATTTTGTCTGGGAAATAAGCACATCATTGGTGGTACGAGTTTGAGATGCAAATTTTATGAGCCATGGAGTAGAGTTGAGGAAAGTTTGATTGGATCTATGGTGTCTAAGTTGCTGAATCTCACAGTATCTAGAGCTGGCGTTTAGAGGCAATAAATTATCTGGAACAATGCGTAATTAGTATCGCATAACTTGATGGCAGAGAATTGCGTTGAGGGTTGAGGATCTATAGAGAAATCAAAGCAAAAACAATCGATGGCTGAGCTGATGTACCGAATGTCAAATTCATTGTTGCTTGAATCATTGAAGAAGGAAGCCGATGTGAATATTTTGAGCCAATTAAGTATCGTTTCCAATAGCTTGTAAAACAAGTGAGTGTGGTGGTGATGATGGTTGATAACGGAATGGTTGTAGAAGAAAGGAGTCTCAACACTATGGAAAATATACCGACTCACTTTCCTTAGTTTGTGGGTGGCCCCGCCCTACTTTCGTCGGGTCGGATGGTTAGTAGCAAACGACTGTCATTGATGACAATAGTCAGTTGCGGGCAACAATCGTGGACGACGTGTGGTGGGCAAATAAGGCAATTGCTGACAGCAAGAGCAAGAGCGGGCAGACACGGCTGGCACGTGAAGCAACTGCACGCAATTTGGAAAGTAACATCAAGAAGATTCAGTTCGAAAGATTGTAACTTAGGAAATATTTTGTACATCGGAGAGAATATTCTATTTGTAAATATTTTTACAAAAAAAATCTTTGTCAGATATAAGCAAATTTGATATTGTTGGAAAGCTCTCGACGAGTCTAATGCATCTAGACCATTTTCAAGTGCTAAAAAGTGAATCATATGGATGAAATTGACTCAAAAGCAGCTATCGTATCTAATCTTTTGACGGGCGGAGATACAACGCGACAAGTCGGAGGATCTAGATCTTAGACGACGAGATTACGTGTTTTGAAAAAAGTAAGTTTATAGTCTCTAGGATTTAATAGCATGTAAGATTTTTGTTAATATAGATGTTTTTCCCAATAAGGCCTAGATAATTGAAAAAAAAGTAATAGTTCCTATGCTCTCTTTACTAAGAAGGGAAAATCTCCACTCACGGATATAATTGGGGAGTTTGTTCATTATGTGGTATTGGTAGAGATCATGAATACATGATTGAGCTACTCAAGATTGACGTTAAATTTTGATGATTGAGCTAGTCAAACTTGATGGTAAATTCATATAAAATGATTTAGTTTGTCAAGATTAACGGTAAACTCAATCCAGCTGATGCATTGACTAGAGTTATCTTTTGGAGAGTTTCAAATGACATTCTGCTATTATGCAGTTTGTGTATGAGGAGCACAGGTAGCGTTTGCTAGCATAATTTTTTTCCATTATCTTTTTATATATTTACTCTATACTGTGATGGAAACAATTTAGTTCTAGATAATTGTTGTGTGAAAAAAGAGCATTATATTATGTTTCTTTCTAAAACTTCTTGCCAAGGAATATCGTTACAAGGCTTTTGTTATCTCTATGCTAGCAAGTTTTTGATTAACTCTTTATGTTCTTACTCCTATCATGTTATGACTATGGTTTATTTCTAGTTAGCTCTTGTGTAAAGAGTGTTCTTGTGTTAGCTTTCCGTCTAGGACTTCCAATGGAGTAATAATATAATATTCAGAGGTTATTGTTTACTTAACACAACTTAAGGGAGAGATTGTTTGGTCTAGGAATAACCTTGGCTATAAATAGATAAGAGGTTCACATGTGCCGGGATATGTATATCTCATGGTTTCTGTATTCCCCATGACATTCAGTACACTCTCACTCATGCATATACTCGTGGACGGAATACTTTTTGATGAACCACGTTACATGTTGATGTCGCATCTTTACTGTCACTTGGTTGTTGTGTGTTTATGAGTCTAGATTAACTCTAGCAGCTACCCTACTCTCATTAACATATCAAGTATACACACAGTGATCTTCTTCGCTATTAGATGGGCAATAATGTGGGGAGTTTTAACCAATCTAATAGTATACAATGAAATTAAGTTATGAAATTGTTTTTGAAGACTGTAGTTTTGTAGATTATGTCATTTTTTATTTTTGGAGTTATATAAACTCACTTCTGAAAATAATCAATCACTCATTTAAATTTGAAATTTTTGAATTTTTGAAAATTATTTTCAACATCTTCCAGTTAGCTAAATTTGAATATACATTACAAGTTATGAGAGAGAGAAAAAATTCTGTTCATTCATTCTTGTCTGGCAAAGAATTAATCCCAACCTTCTTTACTCTATTCTCTCCCTAAGCTTAGGCAATATAGCTAAAGTCTATGCTAAAGATATTTGCTGAAAGTCTTTGGCATAGAATTGAGCTAAAGACTTTCAGGAAATGTGTGATCTTTTCATGAAATATGAGAAATATTCAAGAAAGAGATAATTGGTTTGATTTCTAGAGTATGACAGGAAAATTGCCCTTTCAAAATAACAAGAGACGGGGAATACTCTTACATGAATGTTATCTTACACCAATCAAGAGTCAACGTTTTTTATGAAAGACTTCGGTTGACCGTACAAAGTATAAATCGTTTATACATTCCATAATCCTGAACCGTTAGATTTGTGGTTGTACTTCTCACAAATAAAGTTACTTCGAGGATGGAAATACCTGTGAACTATACAATTATGTTGTAACGAGATGACTTAGATGGGAAATCTCCAGATGTTTCTGTTCGTGCTGGCAGAAGTTGTAGCAGCCTTTGAGGGATGTGGAAATCGTACGTGAAGATTGACAACAGTCAAAGCTTTTGGTCGATAGCTTGAATTTTCTGCTATGAACTGAGGAAAGAGATCTACTAAACACAATCTAGTTTCGGTCATTCACAACATGGTCAGTGTGGGAGATATGCTGACACAAGCGAGAATGATGATGACATGTCGTGGATTGGAAGAAAGTTTGTCACAGAAAGAAACCAATGAATTCTCGACAGACATTACAAATGATTAGCACGTGCGTACCGTCAAAATACTTTAATCTTATAAAAAGGCCAGCTCGACATAAATATGAACTTATCCTCTTGCTTTTGGAAGATCATATGGACATCCTTGGCTTAGCCGAAGGACGCGTAACCTAACTTCTGGTATACGATATACTTCCTCGCACAAGTCACAAGACAGAGCTGCTCCCCTCGAATTGGGGCTACAGACCCTGTTTGCGAATTCTTCTTGACTTGATAGCGTCTTCCCATCATAGTCCTGCATTGGGCTTCAAAATTTTA
This sequence comes from Marchantia polymorpha subsp. ruderalis, assembly GCA_037833965.1. Taxonomy (NCBI): domain Eukaryota; kingdom Viridiplantae; phylum Streptophyta; class Marchantiopsida; order Marchantiales; family Marchantiaceae; genus Marchantia; species Marchantia polymorpha. The sequence goes on from AP031355.1 coordinate 18,580,932, forward strand.
CCCATACCTATGGCAGCTTTTCCGTACGCATGAGTCCACCACCATTTGGTTACACTTCATCCGAGAGTTCCGTCTAATTCATACACATCCTAGCCCATATCTATTATCCACCCATGGGAATAGGTGGGTATTGAGTACCCATGGGTATGGATACCCATTGTAGTACTCTGTTTCGATACCTTTCGCCGCTTGCTTCGCACCCATTTTCTCCTGAAAGTTTAAACCTCCATAATGAAAATATCTCCTCGGCCATGCCTGTCCTCTATTATCGTGCGGGCTACCGGGCGGCAGTTAGAAATGTCACTAAAGGTGATAATAATGAATAGATGTAAAGACGATTGATTGAGAGCCAAAATACTTGTCCCAATTTATCATTGAATTCCCCGACGCAAATATTGATAATCACGTAGTGTACGGCTAGTTATCCCTCACACTTCATAAATTCTTCATGGAGCTTTTCGATTGGTCATGTATACTTTCTAGCGCCCGCCGATAGAAATGGAAGTCTCCTCAAGAGATAACAAGGTATAACAAAGCATTTGGTCAATTCTGTTGAATCGGCTACAAAATTCTTAGGACTGCGAAAAGGGCCGCAGTCATTCACCATTCTTGCACCAAGGATCAAGCCACTGAAAACCCATGTACACATTTCAATTAACATTTTTTAACGTGAAAGATAATTAACATAAACTGAGGATAACTAGCCGCTCCCCTCCAACAAACCATTTCTACCAACCTAACCACATTCTAAAAAACATAACAATTGACTGCAAAGACATTTCCAATACTTCTCTCATAGGTAGACATTGCATAAAGATGGCAACAACATTATACCAATGGATCATTTTACCCACTCTACCAGACACTTGCTTTCATCCATACAAGATGGAGTCTATTCGACAAATTCCTAAACTCATTTTCTGTGTACTGTACTGATCAAAACCATGTCCACTTTTCATTCACACTCCTTTTCCATCTTGATTTAAGAATCATTTTGATATTTTGTTCACCATAATTATTATACATATCTTTTCTTTGTTCCAGTCTTACATTTTTTCAGGTGAAATTCATGATTTCATGCCTACAATGCTGGCCCTTAGCCTTTAGTGTATATCGGCCTATGATACACACCGCACAGATTCCGAGGTGTCACTCCAGGCTTGGAGGTGTCACTCCAAGCTTGGAATGATGCCTCGTGTTTACGATTTGCCCTCGCTGTGCAAAGGTGTGAAAATCACGGCAAGAATTACCTGCAAGATCTCGCTGCGCACATACGAGAGAATTCAGCTGCCCTTCGGGTTGTACTTTAGCAGGGAGAATCAGTTCAGGTCTGAACTCTCTCAAACCTGTCTAGTCGGCCTTCGATCTCTATTCCCATCTTCAGCTTGTACAGGCGCAATCGGGGTTGTAAAACAGTTTGATATTCTCTTGTTTATTGATAAAATTAGCTCCAAATCATACAACTTCCTTAATGCCGCTGATTTCTCTAGAAGTATATGTTGTTCATTCTATCTCATTTTGGCTAAACGGTTGAGCACTCAAGAATCATGCCCAAACGGAGCGGCATGATGTTCAGTTTCTTACTGGACCAAAACAACTGTGGTGTAATCTATTTCTCCTAAACTTTCTGGCTCTGAACCTTCCGAGCCACCAAGGCTGTATGAGCAACCCCACGTTACATGCGGAGTCGAATTCACGACAAATATCTTTACTTTACCTTAGTGCTTAACAACACACAAAGTTTCTAAACACTGGCGATATTGTGACACAGTCACACCAGATTTACCATTAGATTAGCGAGCACAGGATTCGGACAGCTGCATCTTCAGATTCCCGATGCGATCGCCTAGAATAACAACACCACACACTGAAGATAAAGCAAGTATCTAGCATATCCAAAAGCTATACATCACAGAAGAAATTATTCTGCGAAGACCTCGGCACGACGCTTCGTACCAGGACAAAGTGTGGTCATGGATGTACTTGTTCAGGTCTCTTCGGAGGACTGGTCACGGTCAGGTTCGGTCGGGACGTCGGGCGGAGGCTCTCGAGAGCTCTCACTGCTAGCGGACCGGCTAGCGTCCAGCCAGAACACCGGGCAGCTGCCAGTCGAAGGGGCCTAGGAAGCCGTGCACTGTTCGTTGAAACGACCGAGGTCGCGGGCTGCGAGCAATAGGAATATCGGCCACGCTAGGGCCCCTCAAAAGGGTCCCTACCTTCGACCCTGCCCCGCCCTGCGCGTCCCTGACCCTGTCCCGGCTCCCGGTCCCAACAGTCATGGTTCTCGGTAACCGAAAACCTGACAAAGTATAGAATCTGAATCTTGCTCCTGAACTTCTTCCGGGTTTCCAGGAGAAACTGACCTCTTTACCGGACGGCCCCTTGTCTCAGACCAACCCGGTTGCATCTCAACGGCCCAACTGCGACCAGCACGTTATAGTTGACCGGACCCGGTTAAGACAACCGTCCGGTAAACTCTGGACGGTACAGCGATACAGGAGAAGACTCGTGGCCGAGTTTACAGGCTCGGATGCCAAACCGCCCTGCGACCGTCCCGGGCGGTACCGACCGTCGGATCGAGATCGGATGATCTGCAGATTCAGACGCTGACCCGACGTCGAGTTCGAGGTTCGGGTCGCGGAGCTGGACTTGACTTCGGGACACCAGAGGCAACGCGACGAGACGTACGGGAGAGAAGGTGCTGCGAGGCTTCGGCTCGGGCCGTTCCTGACATCGTCGTGCATGCGGGCTGTACGAACTCCTCGGGTCACGGAAGGTCGACGTCAGGAGACGACAGCCAACGGCAGGCGAGGGCAGGAGACGACAGCCGACGGGTGCCCAGCCGGAGGGCCCCTCCCTGCTTCCTGGCGAAGGAAAGCTCCGTGCGAGGACGTGGCGTCACTGGCCTATCGCCATTCATGCGCACGAGCTCGGATTAAGCCTATCCTGAGTCAGAGGCGAGAGATTTCTGGCGGCCGCGCTGCTTTGCCTTGCCTTGCCTCCCCTTCCTTCCTCCTCCTACTGTAATTCTGACATTGCTGAGCACAAAGGTGAAGCAGTTTTGTATTTTTGAACGCTGCGGTGAAATAGTTTTGTATATAACACTTTCGAGCAAATGCATAGAATTTGTCTGACGTATCAAAAACACCCTAATTCCTCATGGCCAAATCGATTACCTTCTTAAAATCCACTCTCTCAAAGTACCGTAAGTGCCACCAAACTAGCACTGGTCATTGAAATATCATTCTCGGTAATGCGAATTTCTGTTAATTTCTGTTCCAATCACCTCATTCTGAACCCGACGCACCAAATTCACAAACGATATATAGATTGGATTCAGTTCATTAGCGTCATCCACAGAATATCGAACATGCAAGTCGGGCAGTTGCTGAAGCGCGTCCGGGGATGCTTCCGTGCTGCATCGACGGCAAGCCACAGAAGCCGGCTTTGGCTTTGGCTTTGGCTTGGGCTGGGCCGCCCACGCTCTTGACTTTCGTTTCAGGGGAAAGCGGCGACGAGGATCTGCCACTTACGACGGTGGACAAGTAGGCGGGCCTGCGTAATGGCGCCAAATGGCAGCCCGCCACGTGGCGGAACGCGGAAGGTCGGCTTGACATCTGGCGGTGGCTCGATGCTGTGGCGGCACGCAGAGCGGAGGGGCCGTAGTCGAGAACATTATTGCACGATTGATGCGACGAGGGGGCCGAGCAGACCATGGATGGGATTGCTGGGGCCCAGCCAAGTATGCGAAGCCCGTGAATAGGGAGCTCTGGATCTCGGCACAATCGCTGGGTGAGTCGACGACTGCTGGACTGGCGCTATATGATGATGATGATGATGAGATCTGCGCTGCGGCCTCTGTTGCGGTACCGCAATCCGATAGCAGACCGTGATCGCTGAGGAAGCGCGTCGGCGAGAAATGAGCGCACCTGCATGGCACGCTGAGAGCTGAGCGGCCGACGGCAGACGAAAAGCTTGGCGCAAGTGGAATGCGCAAGGCGCCATTGGAGTTCGTTCGTTCGTGCGAGTGACTGACTGACTGATTGATTGATTGATTGAATGTCTTTCTGATTGATGCCCCGGGTAGTGGAACAGTGCGGACGCCGCGTGGCCGCAGTACGATTAGCGAGCCGTATGTTTATCTCGGGGATGTAGATTTGAAGAGATTGTGCAGGACGAGGAGGAGGAGGTGTCTGGCAGTGACTGGTGAGCGGAGACTCGCCAGAACGAGGTAGTACGGGCCATAAGGGAAGAGTACATAAGGACGCGAGGCAGCAATCCGAAGTATGAACGGCAAAGTTGATAAACCTGTCAAACAGGAGTTCGGAGTTTGTGGTTGTTTCAGTAGAAGATTCCGATCGAACCAGCTCATGACGCCCCCGGATGTGGAACAAGTGTTCGAGAAGTACGCAGAAAATGGAGTTATCACTCCCGAGAAGCTTAAATTGTTCCTCAACGAGGAGCAGAAAGAAGAGAATGCTACGCTCGCGGATGCCGAGCAGATTGTGGCACATCAGCTAGCGAAGGAATCGCATTTGTTTTCGAAACCCAAACATGGTCTGACTCTGGATTCGTTCTTCCAATACTTACTCGATCCGAGCATCAATGGGGCTATGAATACCAAGGTGAGTCTTCCTGGTTCCCACGACTTTCTGCTCTTAATTGAGCATGTTGGGTTCTTATCGTCTTCGGACTCCTTCAGATGTTGACACACAGTGTCTTCCCGCAGTAGATGTTACAGGATCGAGAACTGAAGTCTACTCTCGTTCTGATTTGAGGACGCGAGCATTTCTCGATCCACACACGCGCTTCTCGAAGACTAGTGGAATCAGGGAATTGTGCAAATTGTTCTTGTTCATGGTGTGCAACACATTAATAATCCACTCACAACTATCCTGGAACTTCTTCCGTGAGGCCTTGCAGTTGAATCTAGGCAATGTGTAGATCCCTTCCTAAAGTTTTCAAGCATTCAAGTCAAAGCTGTAAGACGCTCGGAAGGGTATTCGTTGATGCTCTTGACAACTTGATTGCGAAGGTGGCAATTAGAAGTTGGTAAGCTTATCGTAAATCGCTTTGTAAACATGCCCAATTTGGTACGTAAACCTGGTGTTTCGGGAGACTCCGGCAGTTGTTCATTGGATCCACTTTTTACCATCCACCCATTATAAATTGAAATGCTCCGCATACATCCATCGGTCGATCGTAGTCGCTTAATCCTGCACTTCTCAACATAGGATAGTCATCATGACATTACTTGCGTTTCGATGCTATGAACTCGGGAATAACTCTAGAGGTGCTGGCAAGAAGACAATGCAGGCCATGTACGACTTGTCGTTCTTCCATTTCCTTCTTTGAAATAAAACGCTGAGACTGGATGTTTGAATTAACGATGACTGGTTTTCGAGGTAAGGATTGCAAGGACGAAAACTTTTACGTGTTAGGGTCCATTGCGCTTGAAGCTGCCTACAATCGAGTTGTATCTAATTATTTAGCTACTAGAATATGACATCTTGAACTATTCTGCTTGCAGGTGCATCACGATATGACATTGCCAGCTTCAGCTTACTATATATACACGGGGCATAATTCGTATCTTACTGGAAATCAACTAAGCAGTGATTGTAGCGAAAAACCAATAGTTGATGCACTGAGGAGAGGCGTCCGTGTCGTGGAGTTGGACTTATGGCCAAGCAAGAATGATACTCAAATCAAAGTCTACCATGGCAGGTAAGTGATCATTGATGGCAACAAAAACTTAACAATGAATTATGTAGAGTAGCTTTCTTCTCTTCAGCTGTCTTCAGATTGACTTCCTTAATCAAAATATCCTTGTGTATCATTACTGTAAATGAAAGTGATTATCTAGAAGACTCAAGGACTTTTTGGGATTCATTTCATATTATCTGGCATCTTTGCAGAACAATGACAGCGCCGGTTGATTTCGCATTGTGTTTGGAGGCTATTAGAGACAATGCTTTTGTAGCTTCTCCATATGCAGTTGTCATCACATACGAAGATCATCTGACCCCGGAGCTTCAAGCGAAAGCCGCACAGGTCAGTACTGATCTTATTTTCTCTATTTGCAAGTTTGTAGTACGAATTTATTTCATCCCACTTGAGGATCATCAGACTCAGACCTGCCCGTTTAAGCCGTGTAATTAAGTAGAGGCTTGAGCTGTCAGAGCTTGATTAATCAAGTAGTAGCTTGACTTAGTGTTTCTGTATATTTCTATGATGCTTTTCCACTGCTTTTTATCACGCACCTATACATTCAACGGTTAACTTATCTCATATCTGTAAGCCAAGCAGCATCATATAAACGGATTCAACGTTCTGATATGTATCTTAATGGTTCTATGATGTGTCTCGTTCGGTTGGCAGATTACCACTGATGTGTTGGGTAAGTTACTATGGCGGCCTGAGGAGGATACCAAGTGTGCTAAATTTACACAGTTTCCATCACCAGAAGACATCAAACATAGGATACTTATCTCCACAAAGCCTCCCAAGGAGTATATCAAGGGTGAGAAGCATGAAAAACTGGCAGAAAGGTTAGCAAGCCAAAAAGCAGAAGTTGCATCGTCCAAGCCAGGCCAAACTCCCCGATCATTTTTCGGTGAACCGAGAAAGTCGTCTGAGTGGGGACCTGAAGTTCCAGGCTTCGTAGCATCCGAAAAACGTGCATCATTGGATCCATCAGACAAACCGGTGTCGGATGACGAAGATACAGATAACGACGACGACGACGACGACGACGGAGATGAAGCACCTGATCACGTGAAAAATCCCGAGTACAAAAGCATCATATCTATTCGTGCTGGGAAACCCAAAGGGGCGACAGTGGTCGAAACTCTTGTCGTTGACGAGTACGTGAAGCGGGTGAGTTTAAGCGAGCCTCAGCTTGAGAAGGTGGCAGAGAAGAAACCATCTGCATTGATCAAGTAAGTTCATCTGCAGACTGAGTGTTTGTAGATATTGAATTGTTTGTCCAAGCAACATGTGCAGAGATGTAAGCGTCAAGGGGCCTTTTTAGATTTATACTGATATGATCTAAATCCTCTTTTTGGTTGAGGTTCTGCCTTGTTGTGGTATTGTCCTCTTTAAAACATGTGCACCTTCATGTTTGATTTAGAATTATATATCAGTACTCACTTTTTAAATAGTGACCTTGAAAGGCTAACATTATCTTTGCTGTGCAGATTCACGGAGAAGAATCTCTTGAGAATCTACCCTTATGGTCTGAGATTCAATTCTTCAAATTACAATCCTCATGTGGCTTGGTCTCATGGCGCTCAGATGGTTGCATTCAACATGCAGGTCTGCTACCTCTCGTCCTGAAATTGCGTGCAGAAAAAGAACTGTTTTACATTTGACTATCCATCGGATCTTGCACATCTTCATAACCTCCAGCTCTGTTATAATAGCTTTTCTTAGATACAGTTAATTACAGGGAGATTATCTCGTTCTCTTCTACTGAGCTTTTTTCTTTGATAAATCTTACAGGGGCTTGAAATCCGTATTCAGGCTTTTACGATTATGAGATCAGTCTGTTCTAATGAAGACCTTTTCTCTCGTCTTGGAAATCAGGGTTATGGAAGACCCCTTTGGGTGGTCCATGGGTTTTTCAAAGCCAATGGAGGCTGTGGATATGTTAGGAAGCCCAAGTTTTTGTTTCCAAGTGAGAATGGTGGCCAAGAGTTCGATCCTCGAGTTGCGAAAGCACCCGTAGTGACTCTGAAGGTAAGCCTTTGCTGTTTGTGGAAGTAGACGAATGCGCTGTTTACCTTCTACTTGTGATGTTCAAATGTGACCTAGAACCATTCGAGGGAAATTGTCAACCGTGCGTTGCGTCGTCGTCTGAAGCGCAGGGAGGTGTCTTTGTGCACGCAAGTAATCTATCTTTGAGGTTGCTGAATCATTTACCACAACTTCTTCCGGTCAGCTAAACAGTGCTTTCATGTCACAGGTGAAGGCCATCTTGGGTCTTGGGTGGTTAGAAAAATTTGGAAAACATCACTTTGACCGCTTCTCTCCTCCTGATTTCTATGTGAAGGTAAGTAATGCTGACAACTGTTGTTGAGTTCTCTCGTGCATTAGAGTGAGCTTCTTTTTGCTGAGTGATCCTGTTATAATTTGGAGGCCAGAGTTGGTATTGACTAGTATTCACACGTACATTGTAATTTTCCATTAAGGGTGCAAAGCTTTATGAGTCCTGGCGTTCTTTTTGGTTCAAAGCGTGAAGCTGATGTGTTTTGATGTGTTCTGGAACATATATCGTGGTACTCATACAGATAGCCATAGCGGGACTGCCAGCGGATGTGAAGAAGTGCAAGACCGAGCCAATCGAGGATGAATGGATACCAAGGTGGGAAGCGGAATTCGATTTCCCTATCTCTGTACCGGAGCTTGCTTTGTTGCGGGTGGAAGTTCATGAATACGATATGACCGACAAGGACGATTTCGGCGGACAAACTTGCATCCCACTTTCAGAGATAAAGCAAGGATTAAGATGTGTCCCTCTTGACGATAAGAAGGGCAATACGTTGGAAGGTGTTCGTTTGCTCATGCATTTCGAACTCGAAGGAGAGAAGTTTGGTTGGTAAAAGGCTGATGGTTTCTCCGTAGGAGTTTAGTTAAGGATTCATTCTTCCTCGTTTGGAATGTGCAAAAGAGTTTAATTAGTCGACAGTAACTCATCAAAATTCCTCCCTCAAAGGAATTCGCTATCGGGAACTGACGACACAGACAGTATAGACTAGATTCTCAGCCTAACTCACCTGCTGTAGAAAGACAACCGTACACATCATTGCTCTGCCCGTGCCGTACGCGCCTTTGCACTTCGCTGTGAAAGCATATCAACCACGGGCTGTCCATGAGAATCTCTACTACATGGATCGAAAAGCCTGTTTGGCAAACCATCAACTGGCATAACGAGCCACTCGCCTGCGTGAAAATGTATCTATCATCACAGGGTCGCAATGACAATCGCCGGAACGTCAAACAAATGTCTCCTTGTAAAATAGCTAGCTAGGTGTGGTACTCTTTCACTCGCCACAGCATGAAGTGAACGACTGGAACAGGCAAGACCAATAGCTATATACCAGTGTAATTGGGTCCACTATATAGGCTGAAAGGAGTTCTGAGTGTGGTCAACTCACTTTGCTTTGAACATCCTGATGTAGGTCTATCTCGAAATTGGAATAAGTATGACAGGACTTGCAACCTGCATGATTGTACCTATTTTCCAGAGCATGGCCAGAAGAAGTTATATTGAACAGTTGTCTTCTTCATACCTAGGGATATTATTGGCGGTGTTTACTTAAATACGTGAAACTTTTTTGGGTCTAATCTTGCAACATTTAATCTGACCTGACATCCGATGATCTATTGCTATCCTTGATCGCATCTAAACGGGATGCGGAACGCGACGTACAATCCTCTCAGATGTCAAGTCCCTAGTTTCTCAAGACCTGATTACAACACATCCTCCAAACTTCCTTTACCATTGACCACTAGTCGAACACTACATAGAACCTTAACATCTTCTTCGAGGAGCAATATGCAGATCATGGTACGTATCGAAGAGGTGAACTAGTATCGCTTGCTTCATCACCTCACCTACTTTGCAAGCAGTTCGGTTCTATCTCTCTCACGTTCCTGGTCAATCTTCGAAAATTCTGAAAATGCAATTGCAAACGCGGATGATTTGAGGATTAATTGTTTGAGAAAAGACTAAGTTCGTCTAAATCGTTACGTTTACTGCGTTCATTAATAGACGAACAAACGTAGCATTCTGAAGTAAATCTTACCTTTCTAGGCATTGCCAAACCGAAGTCTGTCTTTAGACCATTTGCGCTTACAGTGCACACTCTCTGCACAAATTCGAAACTTTATGTAAAGTTATTTTCGTTATTTTGAGTCTTCTAGTCCTTACATCCGTGTGGGAATCCCAAGGGACAATAGGATCAAGTAGAACAAATTTAATTCATGTTATTCACATTTAGCTCTCAGCGATGTACCTATGACACAGCAAAATTAACTCCGGTACTGATCAGGTACTACTTTTTGAGGTCGACCTACTTAGTACCAATTTTTTACACAATCGTTTATAGCTTTTGAATCTTCGTAGCCATGGAGTCCTGAAGTTTCTTCCCATGGTCAACCTTTCCCAACTCGAAGATCTGCTGTGCTATGCCTACTTTCCATTCCGTACAGTTAAATACTCGCCATGGAGGTACTATTCACTTCCTTGACCAAACCTTCAGTGTCAGAGCAAAACTTTCTCTATTGCAGAAGTTTCCAACCACGGTTTTACCTGATCTGTTCCACGACGATGCCAAACTACGCTATGCCACTGTAGACACCCTTGTTTGGAAAATGCAAATCCATGAATCGGTGTGTCATCAGCGGGAGAACATTACATCCCCATCATTCGTTATGTTACAATGATCTTTATCAAAAAATTAGACACAAGATCGAAACATTATTTATTTCGAAGCCTTTGATCTTTGGGTTATACCATTTCTACATTTCTCCTCCAGAGCAGCATACTTATCTCCCATACATCTTTTCTGATCCTCAATCATGAAGTCGAAAACATTTAAGAGAGAGTCGAGTCCTTCTATCTCGGGCTCCAACGTTTGTAGAGCCAAAACAATGCTTTCTACCGTGGACATACAGCCAGGCTTTGGCTCCTTCCGTATCAAACCGTACCTACTACCTCCGTCACATGGAGGAAGACGGTAGTGGGGCAAGGAGTACAGCCATGGATTTTCGTAAAAGATTCGCTTGGCCTTCGACCATGTACCATCTAGGACAATCAACTGACTTGGCGATCTCCGACGAGGAGCACTCAAAATAGTGTCACTCTCTGGATCGTGTGAACCCACTGAATTACATTCTGGAGGAATTGGTGAAAGATCAATCGCGTGTTCACTAGGAAACAGAAGTCCAGCATCTGGCTGCAAGTTGATCCACGAAGGTACGGCAATGGAGCTCACGTCTTGCTCTAAGAATTTCGTACCTAAAGTTGCCATTTTGACGACTTGGTTGTCATCCGTTGCCCTTTCGCTTTGCCTGGCGACCTCATGCTTGACCTGGATGGTCGCTTCCGTCTGGCGTTTAGGTTCACCCGGAGGTTTCCTGGGAATCCTTCTATGGGGATCGCCTTGCGACAAAAACTGGGCTTTCTTACCTCCCCTTCCCGCAATCTGCCGTTTCGACCCTGGAACTTTTGGTCGCAACCTGGTCGAAAATTGCTCCTCATCTTCGGGGACAGAGATGAGCTCCACATTGCGCAAACCAACCACAGCTATGCGAGCTGTTCCCAAGTGATGATTGTTTTCCAGCGGGTGCTGCAGTATAATTATCCCTGTCTTGTTATTGACAGGGCTCGTAATCATGTCGCATATACAACGCGATGCAGCTTTGCAACAACGCTTGCAGTAGCCTCTTTTCCGTGGAGAGCTGCTATTGTGGTTCCCCTCGCCACCACTAGAACACTCCTCGTCACTACCACGAGGAGAATTAACATCATCTAACCCAAAACCCTGTAATGAACCCATCGCTAGACCCTCCTCATCTGAAAAAGTTGGGTCTGCGGCCTCTGCCCTAGAATCCTCCACATTCCTCCCACGGCTCACATCCAATTCTGAAATCTCTTCGAATGAACAATCTACTGCATTGGTCCGCTTCTCTTCCGCTTCCGAATTGACACCTGAATTCCCTTCTCCCACGATTCGAGCTAAAGAATTTGCCGTCACCCTGGAAGCAGCAGCGTGAATACAAACACCGCCAGCATCCGGAGCAGTCGGGCACATCTTCAATCCACACGCCACACGGCTGCTATTACTTGCACACTCGCCCGAGCTCCTGATCGCCAACTTCCACCTGTCTCCACATTCTGCTCCGCCGAGCTTCGGCTCCACTTCGGCCCCTCGGAACGTCTTCGGCCGACGACTGCTACTGCGCGGCCTCGGCTGTAACTCAGCAGGGCATGCCAATGCGGGTGGCGAATGAAGAGCTCGTGCGGAGTGGCGGACCGCACCAAAACCTGCGCCCAGAATCGATTCAGAGACCGACGACATGGACGTCTGGCGACGCTCGAGTGAGGAACCGATGCGCAAGACACAGAGCCCTCGACCCGCCTCGTCGGCGGCGTCCGAATGCAATGGCTGCGTTCGGCGGCAGCGCAGTTGCGGACGGAGACGGCAGGTGCCACCTGCTGCTCATTCCGGCTATGGCTTTCCCGGCACCTCGCCGGGCCCAAGAGCCCAAGGGAGTGCGTACAGAATGCATTGGGCAGTTGCGCACGTCCGCGCACTCGTGACCTCCAGTGCCGGCCAACAGCCAGTTCCAGCGCTGATTCCATCCGGTTGTAATCTCTTGCAGCCATTACAGACACCGGACAAGATCATGGGAGACCGCGTAATGTAGCAAAATCGATGGACAGAACGCACCAAACCTCAAGAAAGCAAGAAGTTAAGATGGACTAGCTCTCAATAGCATTCCTTTGAGAAGTATGGTTATATTAGTTACGAGCAATTTCAGCACCATTAAGTCTACCTGCTGTTGCTTATATTACCTAAAAACACCGTTAATTTAGTTACATAAAGGAAGTTAATTTATATTAATTTTATAACTTTTGTGCTAAAAGCCCTTGAGAGCAAGAGAGTGGTTCGGAGGGAGAGAGAGTCATGCATGCAATCGGCCTGTGAGAGAAAATTTAATTTACATAGTCTGAATTACTACCTACCTGAGACTAACGTGTTAACAAACTGATCCACAATCATAACAACCTGAATGGCTGAGATCTCTCAAGCTTCAATTGTAACCCAATTAGAGTCTAGATGCTACGGTTGATTTAGTCGCTAAAGGGAGTGTCAACTTAGGTAATATAGTCGCCTCAGTACACGGTAGCCTAAAATAACCATGCCTGGTCATACTCCATAACTCTTGTTAGATAATACACCATCTAATGTTTTATGCTTTATATGTAAGCTTCTATTGCATGTAGCATGAGAATCTGACAAATCAAAACCTTACCATATTCATTTACTATGGATATATACTTCCTGAACTTACCTTTTGCAAATGCTCTCTGTAACCATTCTAAGCAAGTTATGTTGACTAGATTACACAATCATATATACAAAATATCAATTGACTTAACGTGGTAACTATCAACTCACTTTCCTCTTAACATGTCAAAGTAAACTTTCAATGTTGTTTACAAATCCAATGTAAAGTATCCAAAAAATTTACTCTCTAGAAAACCTTACAATTGAAGACAATTTTTAAAGTATGTTACATTTACCTCAATACTAATATTGCACTTTTGAAACTAAGTCACTTATAGAATCAGTTTGAGTCAAATATCTTCTAGTCTTATATCAATCATAGGTATGGTCTAACTCTAGTTTATTGTAGATCATGCTTATACTCTCTCCGTTAGATATACTTAACTCAATAGCAATAGCTAGACCTCTAATAAAATCATGGATAGTTTGTTTCTATTCTCTTAAGGAACAACAAGTAAATATTCATAATATCTAAACTTAATTTACATAATCATTTAATTTACATCCATTGGTGTAAATCAAATAAGAGTCATGAATCATAAAGTCCAAATATAATGAATTCATGGTTTGAAATCATAAATTTTTGGTGTGTTAAGAGTCAAAGCATACTTTTATTACAAATATATGAATGATAAACCAAGAATCAATAAACTTGAAAATCAAGTGACAGTAAAATAAATCCATAGTAAACATCATATGTAACGTGGTTCATCCAAGGGGCTACGACCAGGGTATCACACTTGTATGTGTTACATTCAAGAAGCCCTTGGGCTAAATAAATAATACAGACGGTGAGCTACCTAACTTAGCTAGCTCGAGTTTACTCTTAAGCATGAGCTAATCTCAACAAAACAATATTTTTAACTTCATATCAATATGAAGTTGAAAATATTTGCATTACATTTGCAAAAGAATATTCTTTATATTTGCATTATATTTGCAAAAGAATTTGCATTACATTGTGATAATTGTCATTTTTTATTGATATCAACAATATTTGAAGTGTATGATCTTGTATTTGCATCGAAAAATTTGCAACAAATCTCGTTTGATGATTTGAAAAACTAGTTCACAAATTTGCACAATACATGATATATCATAATATCAAATATTTATAGGATATAATATATATTCTTGAGGTTTAATGAAAATTACATGAGCTTGAAATTTCAAATGTTAAGTTTAATCATCTAAATATGTAGCTACAAATTTAAAGCTTACTCTACCAAGATAGAATTATTTGTAGACATGTGTGATAAATTTTTTTTATGAAATGTGTTTGAATTGTTTTTGTGTGTTTTTGGATTTTTTTGAATTTTGTTGAATATCTATTTTTTTGTTACATGAATATTTTAAATTATAAATTTTTTTAATACTATAATATTTTTATCTAAAAAAATATTTTATGAAAAAATTGAGTTATAAGGAATGAGTTTCAAAAAATGCAGTTTCACTTGATAAAAATGGATTTCAAGTTTCATTTAGAAAATTTTGTTTATATTTTATTTTTTCAATGATTTCATATGAAAAGCTATTTGTTTTTTGGGGACATTTAGAGGTGTTGTCTTCAATTAGTTTACAAGCTTATATAATTTTTATAAGTATTATAAAATGAAAAAGAATTGTATAATAATATCGCGCTTCGTTACTTCTACTTCATAATAATCATTGTGATAATTAAATTTTATCTTTAAAAAATGTTTTCATGTAGACTAGTCTCGTAGGCACAGTATGTTTTATGCCGAATCTGTTAGAATTGCTTGTCATTGTGTATTTCAACATTATTTGATCAATTCTCGTGCGAACGATATCAATGTATTATATTGGATATAAGATTAAGTACAAACCATGTTTGAGTGATATATCATTTGTATTGTTCTACATGTGCAAATAATTCATCACTAGTCTGAGTGATGAAATTTTTTATTTGATATGAGTATGTGAATAAATACATCATTTAGAATATGCAATATATTCAGATACAGTTTACATCATATGTGCATTCAAGATCAATGAAATCAGTTTGAATTGCAATTTAAAAATTTATCTAGGCTAAGTTCAGATGGAGCTTTGAAAGTTGAAATTCAAGTTTGCAGAAAATGTTGAAAATTGTAAAATATATTTGACTCAAATATGCATTTTTCTATGATTTGATTATCACAAAGTGTTATTGTATATCTTTTATGAATGAAGCAATATATTGTGCTAGATCTCATACCATGTCATGATTAATTCATTAAATTGGAAGATTGAATCTCCATAACAAGGCATCTAACATCTTATGGTCTTTGTTCATGAAAAGAACTCAATCGATATATAAAATCATAATAATTGACAATTCATTGTTCTTTCTCACAAATGATTCAACCACTTAATGTAAAACCTTTCGGGAGAGAACATGCTATCGGAACTTTATATAGATGTAATGATATTTAAGAAAGTAGACTAAAAGCTATAAAAACATACTATTGTTATTGGATGGGAGTTTCCCATCAGTTTTGCTTAACACTTAGAACCTTTTACATATATATTTCTTCACATTCTATGTATGTAATTTATTAATGTTAGGTGATGCAACAATACTTACGCTTGTAGAAAGTGTGATCTAGACAATTTTGGATATTATACATTTAGGGATTGTTTTTAATAAGTTACTATAAGGGACTAGCTATCCGCTGCTAGTTAGGTGTCATCTTTTTAGGCTTGATGGGGTCTGGCCATCCT
The DNA here is from genome assembly GCA_037833965.1 of Marchantia polymorpha subsp. ruderalis. Lineage (NCBI taxonomy): Eukaryota > Viridiplantae > Streptophyta > Marchantiopsida > Marchantiales > Marchantiaceae > Marchantia > Marchantia polymorpha. Next base: position 18,596,735 of record AP031355.1, read on the forward strand.
TAATTTATCCACTTGGGCCCCGTTCCATTCCATACAATATGTGTAACGAGTGACATGTCTCCTGAGTATTAACAGCCATAGAAAAATCCATAGCCATATCACCAGTGACGTGGGACTATCTCTTAACAGGATTCCCTCGCATTCTAGTCCCTAATATATTCATCCTTGTGGCAAGGGATCAGGGCAGCAGGTATGTAGAAAGTTATGTGATTCCATTACGTAGATTAAGTGTGACGTAGTCTCAGTAGAGACCGTACTGGATTTGACCTCTTCCAAATTTAAACTGTTTGAAAGATGGCGGGGAGTAAATCCGCATGAAATACAAGAACAAAGAGGTCCAATGAAATAGTAAAAAAACCAAAACAGTACACGACACAACCACTATAACAAGGAAACAGGAGGCATGGAATAATTAGAAGTACTCACCTTACCATTTGTTGACGCAGCCGTCCCTCAATATTTGACATGTTGCCTTCTTTTACTAGAATTATGAACTAAGGATTTGGATAAGAGAGAAATGTTCTTATAGAGAAACTACTACACCGTATCGGGACATACTTCAATGTCTTCTGAAGGTTCAATTTTTCCCATGTGTCTGTCCCAATATGACAAGTTATCCAATCAGTCATGTGTGGGGTTGAATGTTGAAGCTTTTCCAACAAAATAGAGTTTTTCCTCTTGGTACTTGAGACATTTTTATAGACTTCGAAAGTGGTGACTATTCATTAGTATAGTATCTAACTGAACTTACACAGTCCATCGACTCCCTTTTAGGGAGGAATTTTGAAGAGTTACTGTCGACTAATTATAATCGTTTGCACATTCCAAACGAGGAAGAATGAGTCCTTAACTAAACTCCTAGGGAGAAACAATCAGCCTTTTACCTACCAATTTTCTCTCCTTCGAGTTCAAAATGAATTCCAAACGAATTCCATCTAACGTATTGCCCTTGAACAGCGAGGTGCCGGGAAAGCCTTGGCCGGAATGAGCAGCAGGTGGCACCTGCCGTCTCCGTCCGCAACTGCGCTGCCGCCGAACGCAGCCATTGCATTCGGACGCCGCCGACGAGGCGGATCGAGGGCTCTGTGTCTTGCGCATCGGTTCCTCACTCGAGCGTCGCCAGGTGTCCATGTCGTCGGTCTCTGAATCGATTCTGGGCGCAGGTTTTGGTGCGGTCCCCGGTCCGCACGAGCTTTTCATTCGCCACCCGCATTGGCATGCCCTGCTGAGTTACAGCCGAGGCCGTGCAGTAGCAGTCGTCGGCCGAAGACGTTCCGAGGGGCCGAAGTGGAGTCGAAGCTCGGCGGAGCGGAATGTGGAGACAGGCGGAAGTTGGCGATCAGGAGCTCGGGCGAGTTCGCAAGTATTAGCAGCAGTGTGGCGTGTGGATTGATAATGTGCCCGACTACGCCGGATGCTGGCGGTGTTAGTATTTTCACAAGTAAGTTTCTGTCGTTGATTGCATCTCTGTAGTGAAATTTTCACCATAATTGCGGAAAAGCTTAGGGTTTTTTTTATTCATTTTGTGCTCAGCGAAACCTCACAGTGAGTGTGGAGATGAATAGCCTTTGGTAGCATCTGTTCTGCTGACAGAAACCAGGTGACAGTAATCAGGTGAATATAAATTGTTGCGTTGAAATTGATGTGCGGATAGCAGGACATGGTTTTGTTGGTAATTAAATTTTGACATAAGTTTCTGTCGTTGATCGCATCTCTGTCGTGAAAGTTTACCTTGGAAGGGTCACTGGCAAGATGCCACAAATATGACACGGGTAATGGTTTTTTTGATAATTTGGCGTTACCAAACTATGAGTAGGTTCGGAAGGAAGGTCTCACCTTACTTGTACGATGAAATTTTTTGAGAATTTTGTATACAAAATGTATGATGAATATGTGGTTTGGAATTTCGGGCTGAGAGATTTTGATGATAGTAAAAAGTAGATGCGAAGCAGAAATTATTGATATCTTTTTTTGCTTTCTCAATGTATGTGACAGCGTTTTCATCTTCATCTGAAAACCTCGCGGATTCAATTTTGAAGTAGTTCGGATGCACTGGAGGTGCAAGTATAACCAGGAACGTAGAGTTTAGGAAAGTCTAGTATTTCCAGTTGCACTTGTTTGTGCTGTTGATCTTTACAGGATTTTTCATGGTGATCAAGCTAGAACCTAGAAGTATAAGTGTCTGTAGAGAGTGGCTCTTATATCAGCTGAAAGCTGAAATTTGATGGAAGGACGGAAGTACTTTACTTGAAATTGATGAAGACATGACCATACAATAGTGCGGTGCTCCGGTTGTGCAACAATTTCTGGTCGAGCTGTAAACATATGAAAGAGATATTGTGGACGAGGGGATCATCATTATTGAAGTGGTTGAGAGTCAACTCAGGATCCTCAACCACCTATGAAGGTATGCAAATTTAGAGAAAAAGTAGTATTTATAACAGTGTTTGTGAAAGATACAACTTGCTGTTATACATTTGTTTAGTAATATAAGAGTAGTTTACAGCCATGATTTGCTAAAGAAAGTGCTTATAGTTTTTGACAGTTTATGAATGACATGGTTCTAGATACATTGATCTACTAATGAGTTAAATCCATTTTACCGAAGAATGACAAAGAGATCTATTTGTATCTAGAGAGCAGTTACACATGCACTTCATACTTATTTGAGATTCAACGTTGTGTTGACAGAGGCATCTGCCGTCAGATGCAACTCAAGATAGTGATGAACTCAGAGCCAAGTCACGTCGAATATATGAGTCTCGGGCTAGAGAGGACGAAGAAGAGCCCGGGGGTTTTCTTGACTTAAATGCAACTCCTCGTGGCTTTGATCTCAATGCGCCTGTTGAAGAGGAAAGTCCTCGTGGACAGAGTGGCTGGTTACCGGCAAATGAAGAAGATGATGGAGCATGGTTGCCCATTCAAGAGGAAATAGAAGAAGGAAAAGACAACACAGAGGAATCAAAATTGTCACTGGCCGAGATTATTGCACCATCTCAAGTCCCGGTTAAGACTGAGGAGCAAGAACCTGCAGTCAAGCCGGAGAAATCGGATTCTCCCCTTCAATCTGACGAACCCGAAGATAGTTATCATGAAAGAGAGGCGGAGGATGCAAGGGAAATTGTCAAAGATTCAGATGATGAGCCTGAATTGAAACCTCTTGTTATACCTTCAACCAAAGCATCCGGTCCTGCTTCAGCAGTCATCCAGCGCAGCGTTGATTCCGTATCCTTTGTTATTATCTGTTATTAGATTTCTTAGGATACTAGCAGAGTGAGACGTGCCACCCTAAACCCTGGAACGAATGCAAATGTTAGTGTTCACCTTGATTGCTGTTTTGAGTTCGAAGAGATGCAATCTGCTTATTGACGTAACGTATTACAACGAAAAACCTACACAGTTTTTCTCACATGAGATCCCTCTCTTCATCCAGCTCATATATGATGCACAGCTTAGTTCCTGTAATTTTTGTTTCAATAAGAACATGTAATACACTTTAGAGGATCGAGTAGAGAAGAAATTTTTGCCTACATGTCAAACTGTGATCTTGGTATCCTTGACCAGAATTGCAGGTATCAGTTCTTGGCATCGATGATGGTATGAGCATCACATGCTTACTGTTCAACGTTTGGATTTCAATTGATCTACATATCGTTGAATGATGAATGTGTGAATACTTTTCTTCAATCTATCTTTTATATACCATTATGAAACAACTTGTCACAATATAAGTAAGGAGGGTAGCTTTAGGTTCAAATCTTTTCATTATCTCCTTGAGGTAGATGAGATGAGAAGGATTTGTTATTTTGTGTTCATTAGAGTAATAGTCTGCTACATTCTTCCTATCTTCATATCGTGAGTGGTTGGTCCTCTTGTTCAGATTTGGATATTCTACGGTCTATCTGGAATTCACATCAGCAGAATGATGTGGAGTCTATGGACAATGTGCTCGTGGAAGCATGTGAAGAGCTGGCAAAGAATCCCTTTAGTCCCAGTCGGTATCATTACTTGAGCTGTTTGTACATATCAAAAAAGCTCCCCGAAGCATTTTCGCTCCCAAAGACTTTGAAGGTTAGTCGCTAAATTGTTCTTGCAGCCAATCACATGTTTGATTATGCAACTATTCGGCTTGCTTTTTGAGCCACTTCGATATTCAATGATATATATGCTATGAAACATTCTAGTACTGGCTCTCCATATCATAGAAATTGAGTTACTTCTTGCTTACTGGCCATTATACAATGAACGTGTTAAGGCTGCCTTCATCCTCACCAGCTAGCGGTTTTTGAAGGTTCCTTAATCATCATACGCGATACTTAAATTACAAGTTTATATTCTCAAGCAAGTTTATATTATAAGCAATTAATAAGTACTTCAATTATCCATAAGTCCATAATCCGTAAGTTACATTTCTGTCATTGAAGTGGATTGTTAGCTGATGATGAAGTAGATTGAAGGCAGAGGACAAAATAAAGAGGCCTAAGTTTTCAGGAAGTTCCTTGAAAATCCTCATCATCATCGATGCGACAAGAACTTAGAAGAAGGAAAGCATATGTTACTTATGAAGACAATTGGAACCATAGTATACGCACAAATGAGTAATGTTTTCAATCTTGATGTTGCACAGCTTAACGTTCTTATGATTTCTAAACAAATAGATATTGTTATGTCAGGAGTTCTAGCCCGTGTTGTGATTATATAGTACAATACAAATAATGTATTCGTTATGCAGTCGTTTCCTGTAATATACAATTGTACTTCTCATGGGCCTTTAAAATATAACAGTTGTTTTTAATCCTCCTTTGTCCTCCCTACGATTACTCATGCATATACTTCAGTTGTGTCTACACAGATCCTTCGCTTTGTCCATAAACATTATGAGTCAGTTTCTCAGAAGCCGCGTTTAACTTGCTAAAAGTGATATACTACTGGGGATAAGTTGGTGAAGTGATCTTTTCAGGCTGAAATATAGAGGACTTGATTGAAGAAAAGGAGAGAAATGGGAATAACTAGTACTGGAAGGAGATGCCTCTTTTGCTTATTCATGGATTTTTCAAAGCAGGTTTTACTTGGAATGCTTAAAAGTCCAAATGGGATCCAATCAGCCGCTAAGCGACAAATCATGCTACCAGTTCTTGCTTGCAAACTTCTCAATCGAGCTTTCGCATACGAAGCACAATGGCCTTTGAAATTCGTTCAAGTAAGTACTGTTTTAGATATTCTATGTCAACTTTGACGCTGAACGTTTGTCTTTTATTATACTCATGAATTGTAGTCGCGTTCAGCGGTAGTGGCAAGTGGTTTGGGAAATGGAACCATTCCATTCCCCAAACGATTTGGCTCACTTAGTTAGATGTAGATCAAATATCTAGTGGGCCGGAGGATTGATTGGTCTTCTTCGATCTCCATAGAGAATATGATTGTAGCTCTGTGAGCAGCATGATTTGCCCTAGTGAATCATGTGTGATGCTCCTTTGCTAGACTTCTCTGTTATTATATCTGCCTTGTACAGCAACTGCCTGACTGGAAACATATGCAGATATATCTAGAAGATGCGACTGGATCGAGGTCCTGGATCGAGCATGAAGGATGCAAGGAATTCGTTGCAAATATTTTGACAGCTTTTCCTGATGCGGATGCGGTAAAGCTTCTATATGCTGAATGATATCCATTTTATGGTGCCTGATTTGAAGATATGATTGTAAGGTTACCCGTAATGAAGTTATGTGGATTGGGTTCAGTTAGTGCATCCTCGATACGAAAAGTACGCATCGGGTTGTTCAATAGACCTTTCTTGAGATGTGCATCATTAGATATCTTGGATTCTGTATCTACTACCTGTGACTTCTGCCGAAGAATTGTTATCAAATGGAATAGTTTCTTCGGCTCATATCTTGACTTGTTCGTTGGTTTTCAATCTTATGTTATCAGCTCGATTGTGATGTGACTCAGGAGTCGTCTGCTAGCCCTGAGGACTTAACTTCCACAAGATTACAAGATTCTCAAGGGTATTTGAAGTGACGTTACTTTCTCTCATCTCATGTAGCAAATTGTTTTTTACTTGGTTCTTTTGTCTTGCACTGAGAGGAATTGTAAGTTGAGTTTATCTGATTGTTTTCAGGGGCTCAGGGGAGATGGCTCAAGGGCAGGCCGTCAAATCAGAGCCGTCAGTTCAAGGAACGGTGAGTCACAATTCAAATATAGACCTTGCGACACATTCCAGTTTAGTCTCTGCTTTATGGTGCTCATTTGAAGAACATTTAGTTGTAGATTTAGCCTAGCCATTATGTCCCATTTTTCTATATTCTGCTCCGACTACTCGTTTTCCGTTCTTGGAGGGCCATTCTAAAATAACGTGTTCACCTGACTTCAGTACATTAAAGAACTACTTTGGATGATATTCTATGATGAGCAGATGCCATACAAAAGTAGATATCCTTTGGAGGAAATACGGGCACAGGTGCGAACAGAATTTTTGCAGGCATTGAATCAACTGCTGGGCTCAGCGTCTACGAAGGACAATCCTCGTCAGCTGCTGAAGTAAGAAAGGGTGTTACTCTTGTTTCCTTAACTTCTAAGCTCGTCACGTCACGTTCATTGGTGGGTCATTTTTGGACTCTAGAATTTTGTAAAAGGCGAGAGGACAAGTCGGATGTTTAAAGCTTTCGAAGTAAAAGTCTTTGTTTACACCAGTATTTGTTTATCACCACTATTTAACTGCAAATTGCACCATAGTGTTTATTATGTCGCAAAGTGAAGAAATATCTGGAAATATATCTCCCATGATTGAATATTATTTGCCTTTTCTAATATGGCGTAGGTAGGATATAGGCCTATTTTGGGTCTTAGGTTTTCAAGCCATCATTAGCTTTGAACTTGCTGTCATTTATATAGTCTTGCTGTATATTGATAGGTTGCTGATGCAAGGTGCTGGATATGAGGAGGTGCGGGTTGTGGCCTCCAGTATGCTTGAAACATACTTGAACAACACGGTCCATTTGCGGGCAGCAAAAGCATTATTGGATCGTATAGTGCAGCATACCCGTGGCACAAGTGATAATGATTGCCAGACGGTGGCAAATCTTCTTGCCCTTAGAATCACATCCATGCAAGCCCCCGGACAGGTTGGTTCTTAGTTTGTACGATTGTTGTACATGTTTGTCGAAATGCCCTTGCTGAAGTAGAGAGAACCTTTTAAAAACTAGGTAAAGTACGTGTTTGCAACCCACCAAGCTGCAAAAAGTGCCAGGTCACAAAAGTTAAGCACGAAAACAGTAGCTGCTGGTGAAATGTTTTTCCCCTGTTTTAAAGCTATGACAGTACTTAAGTCTGACAGCTGACCGCGTTTTGGCTGTAAACGAACTGCAGATTAAATCTCTTCACGGAAATATCTTTGGTGATATGGTTACCCAGCTTGTGAGGAGAAGGCCAGAATATGCCACTCTTGCACTGAAGGTGATTTCACGTGTTTTTGTTGCCTCTATATCGTTCTTATTTATCGAGCTTGTACGAAGTAACTTTGCCATATCATTTTTCTGTGAAAGTTGTTATGAGTAAGAGGTGAGTCATTTTACCTGTAGTTAAAGTTCTCCTCCTGATCGAAAGATTTGACATCTGGTACTATCGAAGTCCATGGAATTGAAGTTAGCACTTATTCTAAGATCACGGATCTATTCAGACTTTTGTAACGGCGGAAGTCAATAACAAAAATCCTCACAATCTCAAGAGCATTGTTATGGCGTTGAAAGCGATGCCAGAATCTCCTCCTCCAGAACATGAGCTCGCTTCCATCTTTCAGGTATCACTTGAGACTCAAACCACTTATCAAAGTATCACAGAAGAGAGAGTCCGTTGTTCATAATGTCTTGAATTTTGAACTTAGCAGAACACTTAGAGTGAAGTTTTATATTTTTGTGTTGTTCTGTATCAGGAGCTAGCGGCAAATGAGGAGTATCGGTTTCAGCTTAGAGACCTCATTCGCAGGTACTGATGGCTTGATCTGAATCTTTACACATTTGAATTGTGTAAAGAAGTGTTTGTGAAGTAGTGTGAAGTAGCATCTGTCCGTAAATGACTGAACATGTTTGTTATTGCTTGTATCAACAACATAACTATATATTTAAAGGCACAAATATGTTACTACTCAGTTTTTGAATTGTATATCTTCATGTTCGTCGACCCGTGATGTAAACTTTTCTCATCGATATGGCCAACAAGTGTTATACGAATACAAAATACATAGAGGCTGATCAGAATTGCCTCGACTATTTCAGGATGATGAAGCAAGTAGGTTCAGATCTCGATGTACATGCTCTCTGCCATGGTTTAATGCAGCCTTGGCCAGTTATGGCGGAGCAACATGAAGCCCTCAAAGAAGTGTGGCTTAAACAGGTAAGATTTATGTCTAATGCGGACTCACAGCTAAACTAGTCACGAGTGTATACATGTTCATCAACAATTATGAGCAAGCGTCTGTATTTGTGGCTCTTCTGGCGATTCTTGTTGAAGACAGTTCAACGCAGAGCATTGGAGGTTGCATCGGAGGTATAGGATCAGTACATATTGGAGCTTAGATCTGGACAACGTAAGTTGGCTTCCACATGAGTCGCCAAAAGAGCTGCATGTGGTGATGCTCGCTGATGGCTGATGACGAAGTTTTGGTCTTGGGTAATTGATAGTCTTTTGCAGTTGATTTTGACAATTGTAATTTTCCTCTCCTTGTCTAGCTTGTGGACCTTGCATGCCAGCTGCTGCTTCATGCTGTCCTACCTTATGCGATGGATGAGAACGTCGTGTCTGCCATATATTCAACTCCAACAAGTTCTGTACCTGGACCTGGTGTTGGCTCATTGAAAGAGAAGCTGTTACAACTGGAAAAGTTTAGTCTTGAATCTGCAAATTTCCAGGTGCATCTGCTTTACAAGCTTGACAAGTTCCAAAAGCCAAGTCATCTCTCTTATTTATTTTTCTCTACATGCATTATTTAAGAGAAATTGTACAATTCAATGAACACATACAGAAATGCAAACCTTCGAGTTTGAATTGCGGGACGCTTTGGTGCTTGGAGAGGAATGTACTTTTGAAGTTATAATCATGACTGAGCTTGGTTTGCAAATGAGACGCTGACTATGTTCTTGATTCAAGCAGATAGAGGCCATGGCTTGGTGCACAGACATTTTGGCAGTTTATCTGCCGTCAATGGAGGAAGCCCAGTTTACACGTATCGTAAGACAGCTTCTTTTCATGGAGACTTCCGAGGTTCGTAACGATATTGTCTTTCATGAGGAGGTTAGAACTTCTTCGATAACATCATGTATGAATCTTTTTAAAGAGTTGTTACACTGATCTGGTGTCGTCTGTGAGTTCTCTGCATGTTTCAGGTTTACTATTCTACTTCTGATAATGTAAGCGAAACGGATCTGGTTTCTTTACGCCTTTTAAGTATGTGTATGCCTGCTCCAGAGGAGATACTAGCGCGATTGATACTGATGGCGATCTCTGTAAGTACTCGAGATTCACTTGGCTTGAAATAGCAGAAGAGTACGTACAAATCACTTTCAGTTGTAGAAATACAGTTTGTGGTCCTCTTCCTGCATATTGTGGGAAATATACGGATATTAGTGTGTGCTTCTCACTGAAATAGAGTTTTGTAAGTGACTGAAGTTTTAGATATAGTATATCTGAAGTTCCGGAGTATAGGTAGAGTCAATCTAGATGAAAACTTGAATTCGAGTAGTGCCTGAAGACTCTATTGCACTAGGCATCACTAGCTACACCTCAATCTTCTCATGCATGCTATGAGAAGTAGTATTTGCTATCAGACTTACATAAATACTCCATACTTTCGAAATTCAGCCAGAGTACTAAAATACCCCATTACACTTCCAGCTTTTGACCTTCAACAAAAGTGTTTTCAGTACCTAGTGATCATTCCATATATACTGTATTTGTGGTGACCTAATGAGTATTAGGTAACCACAAACCAAAAGATTATCTAATCTTACTCTTATCTTAAACGAGCTACCACTCTAATTGAGTTACTGCTCTTTTTTTTAATATGAGAATAATTCACAGTATTCCCACTCAATGAAGAGGGAGATATTCACAATCCCCAACCTCTTAAGTTGAAATCTCTGTCTTGTTTTTCTTCTAGTAGCAACTTCTTTTGCTTCCAAAGGATCCCTAGATCCTGGAACTTGACCATGCTTCCCTGTCCTTCCGATGTAAACATTCATTGGAAAATCTCCAACTGAGCTTCAGGTAGTCCATCTACTGCTTCTTCCAAGTCTACATCAGGTACCACTTGTTCTCCATCTTCAGGATCAAGTATCTCTTGAATAACATCGTATGCCTGTGGTAAAATCATAGGTATAGAAACAGAAGTAGCATCTACTCCTTGTGTGATGCTTCGCCCGTATATGTTTTCTCCTTATCAAACAACACATCTCTAGCACGAAATGTATGATTTGTTCTTGGGTTGTAAAGCAAGTACCTACTCAGTCCCCTTCATATTAAATGAAGATAAGCCTCTTAGATTTCAATCCAAGTCTGCTTCTTTGCTCTTCTAGATTGTGAGCATGGGCTGGACAAGCGAACACCCTTAATATGGTATGATAAGGTATTTTACCACTACATGCTTCTTCTGGTGTCCTGTTGTTCAATGCCGTTGGACTTCGATTTCTGAAACAGTTAGGAACCTTCATCGCTGCTCCCCAATACTGCATCTCAAGCTGAGCATGTTGCAACATTCTCTTGTAGAGTCCTCAGCAACTCCATTTTGTCAGGAACTGTCTCTAGCTGTCACAGCTGAATCTATCCACTGCCTTTCAGAAAAGCAACAAAACAAACTCGTTATTGCTATACTCAAGTCCTCCATCAGATTTAAGGCTCCTCTTATTTTTCCCTATCTGAGTTTCTACTATTGTAACAAAGAATATGAAGTTATCAAAAAATTGTCTTTTCTTTTCAGTAAGTAAATAAACTCTTATCTTTCTTTGTTATCTATGAAAGTGACATAATATTGTGCACCTTGTGAGGTCTCTTACCGCATATGTTACCACATATGTCTGAATGTATGAGATCCAACAGCTCCTCACATCTGTGCAATGGTTTTCTGAAGAAAGATGACTTGTGTGACTTCCCTTGAGCAAAAGCATCACAAAACAAAAGTGATCCTTTCGGTATCGTGAATCCTCCCACCATTTGCTGCAAGAGTCTCATTACCCAGCCTTCTATGCCACAACTCCAATGATATTTTACCTGAGAGATTTTTTATATTTCTTGTGCTTCACCCCTAGCAATCTGAAAAGGTTGCCATCAGCAACGCCAGTGCGAACAGGCAGAGTACAAATACCAACCATAATATCTTACGTTCTCACATTTACTCTCAACACTTATGTTGCTAAAATTATTCTTTTGAATAAACTTCCTCAATTAAGTTGGTACCCTTCTTCTTCACCACTCTCTTTTGTGCTTATCAGGTGTATGATCAACTGTAGAAGCATCTGAGTTCTTCTTATATATCTTTTGCACTGGAAGCTCAAGTGACCTCTCCTACTGGATGAGCATAAACTATGAATCTCTTTGCTCTTCGCTTCTGGACCACATTTCTCTTTAGTAACTCTATCAATCCTAGTAGAAAATGTGACTATCTTGTTATGTGAATAGCCCCATGACACATGTTCTTTAGGAATACAATTGAGTGGGAGAAGAATAGTTTCATACTTCAAGATAGACTACCAAATAGATGTGCAATCTCGAAATGAGAATGAGAAGTAATATCTAGAGTAGACTCACCTAGTCTAGTATAACATAAGTGTAGCTTGGCGAGATGACTATCACGTCATGATATTCATCATAAAGTTTCAAGGGAAATATATGTGCCCACCTTTTCTTGCATTCACAAATAAGCAAGTTGACTTACATATTTGAATTTCTACCAATCCAAGAATGGCATTGTTGAGTGTACCTTTCAACAACCTCAAGGTGATAAGATGGTTGTATTATAACATTTCATCATCATGACCATGCTGAATGTTTTCAACAGGAGAACTGCAGTAATGCCAATTCTCTTAATACTTGAGAATCTCTTCTATTTCTAATTTTTGGAATTGATTTCATTTTTGAGATCAATTGCAAAAATCTGCCAGAGAATTGACTCTAGATTAGATGATATATATAAGCGTATGTAGTAGCAAATTAGTTATTGTCGCACTGTTGGTACATTAGTCTATATGAGTGAATATGGTTGGGGGTTGCTGTTGGGGAGTTGAAGTTTGGTATACATATATTGACATTTTTCATTATGTTGTAGAACTTTCCACTTTCTCAAGGTGAAGCGCTTAAAATCATTGAACGCCTAGTCTGGAGAGCAGCAGCTTTAAAAAGGCATTTTGATGGAGCCTTGACCGCTGCAAGTGTACAGGTGTGTTTGGCCACTTTCTCAAGTTTAGGCGTTTTCATTGTTTCTGAAACTATTTAATATTTTGAGTTCATTAGCTTATAATGATCGCAGCTGCAAAATATCTTTCCTGTTCCTAGTACTAGCACCTTGACCCAATAAATGGGTGCAAATCTAGTTTGGGTACTATTGCTTTGACCGAAAGTTGCATTGGACTGCTTCATGATCATGTGGACGTGATGTTTGCATGCATCTCTGTCTTCTGTGGTTCGTGCAAGATCCTTCTCACGTATTTATCCTAGTTCCTCACCATGTGAACTTGTAGGAATCAACTTGTGTGGGATCAACTGTTTTGGCCGTCAGTCATTCTCTTTGACTTTTAATGTTTTTGACTCGTCTTTGTTCAGCTTCCAGCAGCTATTTTCAAACTGGCATCTTTTAATCTACCAGGTCAATCTCCCATACAACAACTTGTGGTATGGAAGTTCTACTCTCGTAAAACTCATGCAGATTACATAGTAATAGCTGAAGTCATAAGTTTGCAATGATGTCCTTTTCAAAATAGATTTCACTCGTAAGTAGAAGACGCTGCTACATAAACACGTTTTGTACGACGCTAAAATTAAGTAAATTAAATCGTCCATAGGTTGTTAAAATTTCCATTTGATGTAAGCGCATAGGTACTCTGCATTAATATCTTCAACGAAACATATTATTACGTCAAGTTCATCTTTCCATGAGGTAGTGATGGGGATCGTATCTGTAACTGTAACTTTTAACCTTCTGATATGGGGTTACAGGTTAAGGACATGTACTGGCGGGCATGTATAGTGGTCGTCATCATCGGCGTCTACAATGCGAGTACGATAGGGTGGTTCGTATGGGAGAATCTACCGACAATTCGTAACTTCATGGAAGCTTTACTGACATGCACACGTACTTTCCTGCCAAATGGGTGAGTTGATATCTGATGAAGATCGCATCTGTTTTCGCACATCACAGTATTTTTTGGTCAAATTCAATGTCCTTTTTTAGCTTATTCAATTTTTCAAGTAAATCGTTGCTGTTTATTGCATGTCGTAGACAGTTCATATGTTCGATACATGTGTAGACCCATATGAACGGTTCATCTAAGCGAATTATTGTTAAGCAGTCATATTTTTATACTGCAGTGATGATCAGGTCCGTATGTCAGAGGCACGAAAACTTGAGCTGGAAGCTGAGCAGCGGGATAGCAAAGCTGAGGAAGCTATATCAGCCTTCTTAGATGTGACTGCTGAAAAGAGGCGGAGTGATCCTAGCTCGGCAGAGATTAATAGTTCAGGGAGCTTAATGTCATCACCAGGTGCTCGTCTGAGTAATCAGGGTGGAGAGTGGCGTGGCAAAGTGATGTTTCTTGAACAGACCGGGCCGGTAAGAAGGCCCCCAAAATGTGCCGTCGATGAGCTAGATCGAGTGGATGATATGTATCAACTCGGGCACATCTTACGAAAGTCGCGCGATCCCGATTTTTTCTCGGAAATCACGAAGTCACAGGCAAGTGCTTGAGTACATGACTTAAATATGTGCATCGAAACTTTTGCGAATAGTTTGCCTAAACGCTAAACCTTGCGAATCAATCTAGTCAGTCTTTTGCATGTAAAAGTCCCTCATGTATTCGTTCTTGCCTGTCCTTTGTACGTATTTTTTGGGCTGCAGACCCTGGCACAGAGTTGGGCTTGGCTGCAGAAAATATTGATCGCAGAGCCAGATGTCATAACGTATCTTCCTCCAGTATGGCAGGTGGGACCTTCCTTGGAGTTGATGTATATTTCTGTTTGCACCGTTCCCTTCATTAACAGCGGGAGAAGTTTTCTATATGACATTCGTTTCGAAGTCTGTTTCTGCAACGCGTCTGTTCAGGGTACTTGTTCTCATTCCGTATTTTACATACTAAGAAAAAAAGTGAAAGCTAATGATTGCTTTTGGCTGATTTGGCGTGTGTCAGTGTGAACTGCTGTTTATGCATGAGGGGCAGCATCCATTAACTCGCAAGTTATTCTTGGATATTGGAAAGCTTCGCTCTCACCTGCATCTGGTCATGGTTCAACAATTGCAAAGCAAGGAAATTGAAGTTGAGCGTGTTGTAAATTTTCTCTCCAGAAAACTTTTTTCAAAAAGCGGGGCTGTGCGAAGTCGTGCCCGCCGCTGTTTTGAATCCCTCTTTTACCTACCGTCATCCAGCACCCCTGATTTTACACACTCAGTTCCTTCTTCTCCACAAGACCTCAAACGATCAGATCCTACAGGGAGCGCAACCATCATGACTGGATCAGGCCAAACCAAGGGTGTCGTCATTTCTAGCAATGATAATGTCCCGGGAGCTGCGAAGAAAGTAACTGGCCTTACGAATGCGCCTCTAGGTCAGGCTTCTTCTTCCAGCTTGTCTGGCTTACCTGTAGTCATGCAGAAAGTGTCTCCTGGTGTAAGCTACGTTGCTGTCAATGAGGATACTGCTGCAGAGAAGGGTATGTCTTCAATGCCGTATCAGTACGCAGACGACGACTGTGGGTGGCTTGAAGTTGTGGAGAAGCTTCCGACAGCGTCAAGGGTTGTCAGTGTTCTCGCACCTTCCATCCAAAGAGCAATTCAGGAAGAAACATCTATTCATGTGGTTAGTTACCAAGGCCCGTCCATGATGAATTTTTTGTATAAATGGAACTCTTTTCTGAGACACATTAACAATATGTGTTTTCTCTCGCAACAGCATGGGTACATCCGAGGGGGTCAGATCTTTTTTCTGTTTAAGGTTTACTACGTCTTCCATGGTTCTGTGTGGTTTTAAAGGATTTCCATTCTGATATGCCTGGACATAATCTTTTTGGAAGACTACGTCTTCGCTTTGACAAGGTGTACATTATGGAGCATGTCAGCGAGGATAAATTGAAAAATTTGCTTCTGTGTCATCGTGTGTAGGTTACGGCTTACTTAGAGTTTCTTAAGAACCATCTCTCAGGCACGTCACTAGCATACACTATCGCCACTCTGGTTGTGCGGAGAAAGATGCTGGCTACTAGCCTGATTTTGGGTTCATCATCGAATTTTATTCCTGCCAAATTTGCGGGTGAAAGTGGACCAATCAGTCGTTCAGCTACGGTGGATCTTGTTTTGGGAACACTTTGCAAGGCTTTAGAATCAGGGACTGTTACAGATCTAACTTGGGACGAGTTGAGGTTCATAAGATCACCTATTGTAACCCTTGTTACACCTCAAGTAGCTGCACACGCCAAGGAGCTTACTTCACGACAAGTGAAAGTTCATCAGATTGTCGTGGATGCTGCACTGGAAGTTCTTTCTTTGCTGGGTCAACATGAGACAGAAGAGAAGAGAAAGAGCGGGACTTTTCAGAAGCTTTTGACCGCCCTTTTTCCTGCTTGTGATACTGATGGGCAACAATGGGGATGGGACTTAGAGGTTCCAATCGGATGGCTAGAAGACACTATTGGGAAGCAGCCACTGCTTTCTGAAGCTCAGGCTGTAGGTCTCATAAGGACCAATGATTTGATGCTCATAAAAGCAGGTATTTCATCGTTTTCTACTTTTTGGTTGCAGGATATGGCCTGATGATCTGGAATAGAATATATGCTGTAGAAGATCCTGGAACTGGTTCCACATTTATACATATACTAAACCAGAAGTGGGAAGAGCCAACCCTTAGTTTCAGTAGGAAAACACTACTGGCAAGTGAGCATATCATATTCTTCCTGATGCTTGGACTTAAGCCACTAGACTCTTGGAGAACTTTCAAATACTACAAATCAGATTGCAGTGACTCTGCACGGACGATCTTTCAGTTTCTGCTTCCGCAAGTGACAGCTTCTTAATGGGCACTTCGCGTGCCCATCAGTGAGCTCTCACAGAAGTTCAATAAAAGGGCAGAAATATATAGACTACCCAAATGCACATGTACACCACTGATATGTCTTTTGAGTTGCTTTGCAGGTCTGTCAGTTCTGACTGTGGAAGCAAAGTTGGAGCTTTTCGAAGGCTTCGGTTTGTCTTCATTTGGAATAGCGGCCGTGTTGCAAGACCTGAATTCCACAAAAGACGTTCGGTAAGCCATGTTTGCGTGTTCATTAGATTTTCGTGTGGTTTGTGGCTATAGTCTAAAGTTTTACGTGCGAAAGAGCCACTATTTCCTGGTTCTCATTGCACCAGGAAGTAGTTTTTTCCTACTTCCATCCTTTGGAGTGGAAGTAGAAAGCCACTTCTTCCTGTTTCCATCCCGTCACCTGCATGCAAAGATTCCTGGAAGTATCATGTATCTTTTCAAACGGTTCCCTAAGACGTTAATCCCTGGTTTGTAAAGTCAAAAGACCGTAGTGACATTCGTATTCACAGCTCTAGTGAATATTATTTCACTCTAATTGAAAATGAATATCTCACAAGAACATGGTTAAAACAACAATCTATACCAAGCGCTTCTTAGTCTGAAAGCGCCGGATAAATGAGTAAGTGAAAGTCATTCAGGCGTGGGCATTACAGGAAAACTGAAGGTCAAAAGTGGCATATAATGAATATGATAGAGAAGTGACAGAGTAATTGATTGATGTAGGTTTTTCCGCTGGGTTTAAGGGTCCCATAAAATTTCATTGACATGAAATATTCTTGAACAAATTATAAACCTTTCTATTACTGCGAAAAGGAGTATCAGTACGATGTTTCAAATAGTAAATCTAGCAAACGTGTGTACACATCTCATTACAGGTAGTTTCAAGCAACTAGAAACTGGACACTCTTTTCTGTGCAATATGACCAAGTAGTCACAGAGAGCCACTACCCTCATTCGGGTACTTGTGTTTTTGGATTACTAAATCTTGAGAAGTTTACCTTCCTGTGTTTTATTTTTTGAAGCAGGTTGCAGTCTATACTGGGGTCTGGAAGCTTCTCCAGGGATCGGTTGAAAAGGTTGACTAGCAGTGTGCGAGCTTTTTGGAAAGTTAATAAAAAAGGATGCGATAATCTGCAAAGGTTAGAATGAAGTACCTCCTAATTTTTGTTGTATGATTGTCCAACTTTTCTGTCCAACATCATGAGGAACGCACATACCTTAGATGTCGTGTTTACCCCATGTTCTTGCTACCGAGAACTCTACAACATGCCCTAGTTATTACTCCACAAATACTTTATTGGTAGGATCGTGCTGTGACATGCAAATTCTATCAGTTTTTTTTGTAGGCCTAATCCCTCGTCATTTATGTGTATCACCTCGAAAGACCTTCATCCGTTCAGATTCCTTCTTCTCCTTACTGTATTCTATGCCAAACTATGGTTGGCCTAGTTTACATTAAGAGCCAGGCGATTTTGAATGATTTTTACCTCTGGTTCCTCGCAATGATGTGATATAGATTGTGATGAAGTATCTTCTCCCTCATATTGCAGAATTCTTGAGCAGATGTCAGCAACCTCCACGGTGGGTTATGCACATATGCAGCAGACAACGAGTTTTGCTCACATGAAGGAAAAAGCAACTTTAACCGAGTCAAGTGATATGGAGATGTCTCTTGCAAAACCATCGCTTGAGGAGAACACAAGATTTGTATTCGAGTGGCTGACATCAGTGGAGAAAGACGTCCAAATCGGATGGCAGAATTCCACTAAGTTATCAGCTTTTGTCGAGCTTCGGCATGATTTACAACGAAAGTTGGTCGAGGGATCTTTGGAAATCCTCAAGAACGTGATGGGTATTGTATTTGATCTTTTAGAGAAGGCAAATGGTGGTTGTCTTGCTGATCAAAAGTTTCTAACTTATGGTCTTCCAATACTCGTTCTCCTATCCCATGCACCTTGCTCGCATGGTATCAGTCAGCCGCTATTAGCTACGTGTAAGAAAGGACAACCTTCAGTAGAATGTTTAACAGATTTGGGGCTTGAGAGAAGAAATGTGAGCTTCCCAGGGATTGCTACGGCAGCATCAGTGCTCTTGAAGGACTTACAGATGAAGCTGGTAGAGATTTATGAGATACTTGCTCGCAAGTTTGTCAGAAACTCTCGTACAGTTCCAAGAGGACTTGTTCTTGCCCCTTCGAGGATGAGGGCGTACTCAAACCGTAATGCGTTAACCGATCGCCTTAGCTGTGTAACTGATGGAGTTAGTATGCCTTTTGACGTGGTAGAAAGGGCATCCTCTGACAGGTTCGAAGCCGTCCTTCGATACTATTTATGCCAAAAGCTGCAGAGTGTTTGGGAGGCAGTTGACGAATATTATAGCAGGTCCCTTTTAGACCTTCGACGTAAAAATGGCAAACAAGAAAAAGTCTCACCCGTTAATTATTGTGCTCCGCTATCAAAAATGATAGGGGGCCTTTTATGCAGCTTGAGATCGCATAATGGGGTGTACTCAAGTTCTTTGCTAGCCTCTTCTAGGATATCACCGCCCACAGATATGAAGGCTCAGATTGAGTTCAGTGGGCGATGCGGGCTTGTCATGGAGATGCTCAGTTTCTTGGATCCCGAGTTTGATGCAGATGGCTTTCTCGCTGCAATAGTCGACATCTCTGGACTCCAGTCGGTATCAAAAGCACCATATGGCCCTTCCCTCCCAGCTATTGGCCTGTCTTATGTGGTCCACAATAGTTCCTGGGATACTCTCTCAAAGGTATTCAAACAGCTAGTTAACAGCGGCGTAGGCACGGAGGATGATGAATATTTTGGAAATGCGAGCGCATGTAGCATGGAGTCTGGCCAAATTTTCCGAGGAATGGAACCGGTGATTGAGTTCATTTTCTTGTGTGTGCAACATCCAAGAGCAAAGTTGGCTTGTCGTGCATGTGAAGAAGTGGAACCACACGTAAGTTCCAATTGATGCTTGACTTTTGGTTTCTGCTTTTCTCAAAAATAAAATAATATTGATTTGACATGACATAATTATACTTTGTACAAGCTCAAGAGCGTATCTTTGACGAGCTAGCTTATTGAATCAGTCAATACTTTGGTTATGGTACTAGCTAAGTTTTGAGTTGTCACCAGAGGATTTTAGTCTCAAGTAGATACAAGCAGTGAAAGCTCCTGCTGGTGTGTAATTCCGACGGTTGTTGTGCAGAAGTCGAGTTCAAACTTGCACTGGTCCTGGCTGAGTACTTCATCCGCACGTACTATAACTAAGCACTCAGTTGCGGCGTGCGTTGCTTCGAAGCTCGCTAATATGGGTGCCGAGGCCCGGGCCATCTGCTCTGATGTTTCAGTCGAACAATATGTACGAGTACTCGAGACGAGGACTCTTTGCCCCGTCAGTTGTACTCTCAAAGTGTTGGCGCTAGCAGTTTGTCAAGGTCCTCACATCATGAGGGCGGTTGTACAGCATCTGTAAGTTATAAACTTCTAATTTAGTGAGATTATATGAGCTGCGGTATAATCTTTGCTGCTTTCGGACCTAAAGTTTTAGTGATTTCTACGAATCCTCAAATGGTTTGCATGCTCTCATTGACTCATCGTCTTACACAAGATGTTAGAGCACTGGGGTAGCGGTACCTAGGTCGGAAAATCTTGATTGTTGATACAATAATGGAAGAAGGCTCTCATAGTAAGTTTTCGTTCATCTTTGCTCACACGTTCACATTACTGCATGCTGACGACCATATGTGGTTTGCCGGCATATGCTAGATGCTCTTACGATGATGGAAGTCCCAGTGGTTTAGCGCCCTCGATGGTTGAAAACGCATCATCGCAGTCTATTGAGTCAACGTACAAAGCAGTTGCAAGGAGTCTTTTGTGGGGTCTTTATCTGATCTTTCCTGTCTCCATAAAGTCCGTTTTACATTCTATCTCAAAGAAAGGCATGTTGATTGAAGATATACGAGGACAAGCTGAAATTTACAACAACCATGGACAGGTAACCACTTATCCAGCAATTTCGGGTTGTACGGTAAATATCGTCAGTTGTGATGGAGAAAGAATTGGATAAAAGGAAAAAAGAGGAAAAAAAATTAAGAAAATCACAGAATGGAGGAGAGCAGAGCTCAATAGTGGAAAATTTACTCAGTTTATAAAGCGTAGTAGAGATGCGCAGTGATTTACCCTGGCTTTGGATGAGAGTCTGGAACCGACCACATAATTAAAAGCATGATTGACTTACCATGCTTGTAACCGATGGCGCCACTGATATGGTTGTTCTCGTCTGCAGACCTGCTCCTTGAACAGCGTAATACACAGTGCCGTTTGGTCATTCTGTTCTGGAAATGATAAAGAATCCAATGCAGCCTATGGTAAGGAGGTTAAACTGCATGTTATTGCTACTTTCGTATTGGTCAACTTTGGTAATAGTGTTAGTACCAACTTGATTATATATAACTTCCTGAATTGAGAGTTATTGCGACCAGTTAGAAGTATATTGTAGGTATTGATGGTGAAAACAGGGGTACTGTGATGATTGGGCTATGGTCAAGCAGTTCGCGAATGCGTTGTTGCAGGCTTTTGCACTGAGTTCGCGCGTCAGCATCCACTTTTGTTGATTCCTTTCCTTCCAACTTTGAAGATATTGTTGAAGGTTAGTGATATTATTAGCTCATGCTGTATTATACAACTCTCGATATGCTACTCGAATGAGTTTTTAAATCCTTTTGTCGGACACTTGATCTGATCCTGTGCAAAGTTGTGAGATGTTATAGACCTAATCATCTGTTCACAGACCTGGACGACAAAATTGCCTTGTTAAGCTGCGTTTTGATATCAGTGTTTGATTTATCACGCCTCTGGGATTTTCACAGGAGCTTTTGCCACTGCTGAAGCAAGGGGAGACTCAAGCAAGGATGACAGTGACAAGAGCACTTTCCATGGGTCTCGGATTGCTTGATGCCCTTCGACCTCATGTCATACTCAAAAGCAACTCTCTTCACAACACTTCCGCTTCTTTTCCGAGAGTTAGTGGATGGTCAGATCAGAATCGAACGCAATCATCGTCTACTCTGAACAAAAGCGATCTTGAAGATGTCCTCAATTTATATTTCGAGATTCTACGGGACCTTGAGGTTCAGGACAGACCTCATTTTGCGAAAGTGGTTGCTCGTTTCGCAGACTTCCTGTGTCACTGTGTTGCTGCTGGGGGAAGAAGTCGCGAGTATGTTTCTTCATACAGGACACCTGTTCTTGAGACAACTGCTCAGAGTTTTGGGAAGATAAAAAAGATTGGATATTTATTGAGCCTTCTAGACAAGCCTGGCTCATTTTCAATTGCTGAGGAAACGGCAGCAGCGTACTCTTTATCGGCTGGCGGAAATTCTCAAGCGTCTACTCTTCCTATTCCCTTGGATCAAATTTTGACTGTGCGCAAAAAATTGCAGCAATGTATTAAGTTGTACACGAAAGACTCATGGAACGAAGAGGGATTGGCCTTTTACAGCACGGGCAAGTCAAATTGTGTCTCTCAGCTTATGGTAAGAAGCATGTCCTTGTCCTGTCAAATTGCATTATCCGACTTCGTGTCCTTGAGAGAGATGGATTCTGAATTTTACTGTCCAGTAATGTCCCTACTTTTGCACTGCAGGTTGGAGATGGGGAGGAGGGAAGTTTATCTGCCACCCTAACTGATGTTGACAAAGCATCTGCACGAGTGCCCGGCATTTTGTCATATTTGGAAGATTCATTGGTACAGCTGATAACTATCAAAGACGCTACTCTACGAGAGCGTATCTACGGTCTTCTAGAACGTAGACTGCTCCATGGTCCAAGGTGATTTTCCTGTCTGACCTACTGTGACGAAGAAGCCTCGCTCATTTCTGGAACCCCACTAATTCAAAAGAGGATTTTAAGTGTGTTTTGTCCAAATCTGGTCAACAGTTGAGTATCAAGTATGCACTGCTGAACACGAGGAGTCCGTTCCTTTACATGTCCTGTAAACTTTCTGTGTTTTTCAACAATGACAAGCTTATGTAGTGTGTATTAGTAGGCCGGAAGGCACCAGGATATTCATAATTAGACATGCGAGTCTGTCCACACAATTAAAAGCTACTTTACAGACGATCTTTTCCTGTGCTAAACAGTGAAACCAGCGCGTCAAATATCGTGGAGGGCTTACTTCAACAACTAACGTCATCCGACGTACTTCGTGCGAAGTCAGCAGCCCGTAATACGGCCCGATTTTTCCAGTTTTCTACAGGTAAATCAGAGTGTTGTCAATTGAATATTGTGCGTCACCGGCCCATTTGACCATATGACCACATCTATTGATCTAGACTCTGCCGACGCAGTCCTGAACCTCACTTCTGATGTGCATCATGTGCAGATTTGCAGGAGTCCCTCCTCGTTGAGATGTTACAGTTGGGAAGGATTGCTTCCGATGATCTCCAACGACTCCTGCAAGGTCTGTTTACTGTTGCCGGCTCGCACAGTGGCTGAAGTAGAGGTCTTGTGTGCACAACGGCACGAATACTCTACAAGCAAGCAATCTTTTGATCTCGGGCGAGGTTTCGACGGATTCCATGGTATGATCTTCCTGTTATTCATGTGTTTTCTTAACCGACAGAAGGTAAGGGCAGGAGAAAAACATAAAACAGAAGCAGATCTGGAATTTTCACCGTGTTGATGGTGCTGAACCTTTCTTGATGTACTTGAGTTGATTTTCTAAACGGTTTTAGTCCATAACCATCTAGAAGAAGAAAGCAAGCTAATTGAAGCGGATTGTGTACAGAAAGTCAAGGCTCTTCAAGGCTCGAAGCCTCTGTTTTAGTCTCATCAGAGAAGGAATTGAAATACGGGTCTTGATTTGATGAGAAGCCGATAAACCTCGCCACCGGAGTGAACTGCAGATCATTCCTGAGTGTTAGTGAGAAGCTAACCAGGCCAAGGAAAGAACCTGGCTTGCACCGATTCCAATGAGAATGGGATGGAAGGTTCCATCACATCGAGGACATTTGGTGTCAGTTCTTCTTTAGAATTGTGTATATCTCTCTACGTAGAAAGAGGAAATTTTGTTCTTGCTTTCCGTAGGCTTGAGCTTTGAAGTGAGAAGGATTTGTTTCTCAATCTCGCCTTACCAATCACATGGTAGCAGTATTAAGCGGACTTGCAATAGATCAATTTGTTCATGGCCTCACTTCAAGTTAACTTTGTATCGGTTGCCCTCTATATTTTAATGTGATCTGTGTAAACCATTTTGATGAGGATTTTGCTCTGTATTGTGTTCTGTTTTTGCAAAAACTCAGAAATCGATGCACTAGACTTTTCGCCTTTTGAAGCACATCTTCATGGGAAGAATTACGACTAAAATATGGTCCAATATCTAGAGTTTCCCACTTGGATGCATGCAAGGAGACGAGGAGGGTTACAGAAAAGTACTAGTACTAGTTAAATTAGTTTGAATAACTAGGATTTGAGTTAACTTGTAATAATATTTCTATTTGATTTATGGTGACCATAAATATTATAAACTAGATTATTATTCCACAGAAATTCTTAGAAAGAACTTCAACATAGGTTCAATTGTAATTTAAAATCAACTACATAGAACTATAATCAAAATAAAATAGAGAAAAATCATATGAAGATAATATGATTGCTAGTCTATTTTGTCTGTATCAGTATGAAAAATATACACTATGTTACAAGTTTACAATATTATCAGGAGAATCATGTTGGAAAAGAAGACAAGATTATATTTACCATCAATTTTGACTTGTTGGGTCCTTAATAAAATGACTAGTTATCACAAATTATCATTCACCCAACAAGAATACACGGAGCATGATTGGCAAGTTGCTGGCTGTGGCTCCGCGGCAGGAGCTTTTTGCTATCAGTGTTGCTTGTTACTCTTTTTCTCGGCTCCGTCTAGGCCGGATCAATTCTAGAGCGCCTCCGAATCTCCCCGGCCGACTACAAAACCTCGTGATCTTACGAGGCGACTCGGCCTCTGGAGGTGCCTTGGGTTGCTCCATAGGAACCCAAGGCAGCGAGTATCACACTGTCGCCACTATTGAGTCACCAGGTACTTGATAACTAGCCGCTCCCTTTATTAATAGTAGCTTGTTTGAGAAATAAAACATGCAACCAATGTGATGTACTCTATTATCCAATTTTTGATTCACAATTAGATATAAAGGGTCTAGATTGTCAATATGAAGATTCACTATATCATGTGTTCATTTCATGTAAATGATAAACTTGTTCAACCAAATTTATTTAATTCCTTCTTATGCTATATTTTCATATTTAGATTCCATAGTAAAATGAACTAGATTCTTCTGCAATATACTTCTCTATTTTATATATCCACCTCCAAATTTGAATACATATCCTATTGTTAATTTTATTACATCGAGATATTGTCTATAATCTACATAACCAATCAATGATTTAACATTGTAAAATTTTGCATAGAGTACACTATCAACATCCAATAACATGTTGAAATATTTGATATTTCACTTCATAACTTTCCCATGTATCTTTCATTTATTTACCATATACTTTGCTAAAACTAGCATAAGTACATTTAAAATCCAATGCATTAGAACAGTATCAAGCTCAATGCAAATCATAAAAAACATGAGACTTATTGCTTTCTCAAAAGTATCTTGGACATCAAATACAATTCCACATCATCTTTGAAACAATTTGATATAGAAAGCTTGTAGTTTTTCATGTTGAACATCTCAACTATCAATCTAGTCTACTTAAGTTAGATTATCCATAACTTTCCATACTTCAATTTTGTTTAGATCTTCATTTCAAAGATCTTCTTTCTACAACAAAATCTTTCAGTCTAAATCCAATACTCTATTGGACTTATAACTTATCAATTGCTATAAGCATGTCATTCATATAGAGTTTAGATAATGATGCTCAAAACTTCATTATCTTTTTCATGCATACAAAAGTATGAAAAAATACATTTTGTTTGAAGCTTGAAATTTTATGAAGTTGTTTTTTCTATTGTGTAATGCCTTGTTTTGATTCATAAAAGTATCTTACTAAACTTCAAATCATTTACTCTTGGTTTTTCTTTCCAAATTTCGTAATTTGTATCACGAGTATAACCACATCTAAGATATCATGAAATAAAGAAATATTCATCTAATAGAAAATAATATTAAACAAAATCACAAGTATACAAAAAATAATTGAAGAGTCATATATATAGCAAATAGACAATACATCTCACTGCAATCTCCATCTTTCCCTTGAATGAATTCTTTGATTACCAATTTGGATTTGTAAATTTTTTGAAATCATTTTGTAAGATCAATCTTTAGTTTATTGAATCACAAATAATTCACTAGTTGTTGATTATTTGGAAGTTTCATCAACTCTCAAGTCTTGTTGTAAATCAATTTTTGCATCACTCTTAGCATTGATGCATTTCAATAAAATCCATCCAACAAAGCTTGAACCTCATGATATGAAGAAGATTCGTCTTCTTCTAATATCAAAACTTCTTCATCATTATAAAAAAAAATATAATCATTTCTTATCTAACAGTATTATTTTTGAAATCATCTAGGAGCACAAATAGATAATGTCGTTTTCTCAAAATCAAGTTGAAACTTGATATGCTGAATGTGTCGTGCGAATCCGAATCGTCATACACTTTTCATCGCTGACATGCTACTCATATACACATATACACACATATGAGACGCGAGAGCGTACATATTCAAATGTACCACAACTCGCACCCCTAGCTGGCGTTCAGGTCCCTCTAGCTTATAGGTAGCTCTATCTATAACTACATGCTATACATCTTCATGGGTGCGTGAACCATTAGGCTGGGTGCTATTTCGCCCCATCATTAGTCGCATATTTACAATTCATAACATGTGAAGATCAAGTTATCTACCCCTCCGAAGTACATCGAGGACAAACTCATCGTCCAATCGGAATAACATCGATAGGTGGAGTCAGATACGACATGTGCCATCCCCTAAAACATCTATCACACACCAACATACGGGCCGCATAACTAACTGACCCACATGACATGCACCTCAAGCCAACACGTATTATCGCTAAGCTTGGGTCCATAGTCCCATTCACGTTTGGGAGGTGACATGACGCACAATTGCGCACATGATACTTCCAAAAAACACAGTCACGATCCTTTAACAGGAGAATTCCAGAACATAACACCTCACGCACTCGCAAGATAGTGCGTCCCGCCGTCACATCCAATGTTGTCGGTGGAGTCTGCTGTAGATAGACGTAGTCTCTCACATGGAACCTACGAATCGATGGTCTGCAACCTCCGGGTTGACTCTCACTCAAGTTTACCTTAGATGGCTTTGCAGTAGCTCATCATGGTTCTAGAATATTAGTATTCATCCTCATACTCATAGTCCAAACACTATGTCACACAATACTTCAATGTATCACTCAAACTCACACACATCGACACTTCAAGGTAATGAACATTGTCACTATTTCATATATGAAACAAGTTGTCACACATAAACTATCCAAACTTGCTTGAGAGGCGCTACTCTACCTCTCTATCTGAGAAATTACAATAATAATATGTCGTAAGTTTTCTTAATTCACTTTTGCCTAGGTAAATTTGACTAATCCACTATACGTGGCAACATGCCATTGGCCTACCTGAACCTTCTAAAAGTTTTAGAAATCCGAGGTTGAGGTGTTGATATACCATTGGAAGTTTTAAAACTTCTAGAAGCTTCCTAGCCACTATGTCAACATTATACTTAGTTTAGCCAATCATCTTTCATGTATTTAGTTAAACCAATCAAATCTAAGCGTATAGTCAAATATCAAATATCTTGAAATCTAGACCTTTGTAAAAGACAAATTAGAAGTGCTCACTTCTCTCTTCTAGAACTCTGTTAATTATTCTGCTAACTATGGACATTATAGCTAAATTTAGTTGTAACTAATTAGTTTAGTCATAACTAGCTAGACTTAGATACGTCTTGGCTAACCATCATTAATCACTTGGCTATTTCTACAACTTAGTACACATGTGTAACATCCGATCTCACAATATTTCATCCACACTTGCCATCAACTATGTCCGAGTGTCACCCAACTATGGCACGTTCTCTAGAATGTACGCTGGGGGACGTACCTAATACACTTGGAGATAGCGTAACACACGTAACATCTCCCAAAACATACGAGATCTAGGATCTTGCAACCCTGCTCCATTACCTGCACGTGTGTGATCCTGACATGACCATCCTGCTAGCATCATATCAATGTGGCCAACCTAATCAAGTTCTAGTGCCCCCAACAATGAAATATCTGAAGTCAACGCTTTCTGGTATCCTCATACAGCAAATTGTGGCAACAAGAAAGTATAACGATGCATCAACTATGTAATATGTCGTGTGAAAACTTAAGTGAAGTACTGTTGTTCGAACAAGGTTTCTTTAGCAAAGCATAATGGACTCTCAGTTCTTCTTTGGATAAGTTTTGCATAAACATTATATACATGAAGTTACCAGCGCAGTACCTTTCAGTATTTTAATGGAATCTATTGAAGTTGATTCCAAGAACAGCGCAAAATCATTTTGTTTCCGGGGAAAAAGTCGTGACTTGGATGCTTGAGCTACACATCTCGAAGGTTTGCTCTTGTAGTCGGACACTCTTGGGTGAGGAGTGCTACCTCCGCATGTAAATCTGTAACCTGTAGGTTGCAAACGCCAAAAATGCTGAAGTAACAGAAGTGTCTTCGATTCCGGATATCTTTTGCTGGACGAGGGATGTTGCGTAGGAAAGTTACACGTTCCTGTAATCGTTGAAGTTCCTTAATCACTTTGAATTAAATGACACTTAGCATCAGAGAAGAAAATCAGTTTCTCGACAGAATCACGTATAGCAAAGCCACACATTCAGGTAAAAATTGCTTGAGGTCATTGTCCAATGAGCATTTCAATTTTCCGGCATTTTCTTATTCCGATGATCAGTTTATGAGAATGTCGCTCATGTCAAACGAAATGTCATTCACCTTTCATTCGAAGCCATGTATAAACGAACAACGCTCAATTTATATCAAGACGTAGTCTTCCACACTCTCTCTTTGAACACAAAATGGTTACGTTATTTCAAGCGTCTCAAGAATTGCACTTTGACCAAAATGTACAGAGTGTAGAGTTCATCTGATGGAGATTTTTTTAACCTTGTAGGACTACACTTTCTTGTAGCGCAACTGACACTTCACGAACCGTATTAAATTCAAGTTTGATCGTCTAACA
Source organism: Marchantia polymorpha subsp. ruderalis (assembly GCA_037833965.1). Classification (NCBI taxonomy): domain Eukaryota; kingdom Viridiplantae; phylum Streptophyta; class Marchantiopsida; order Marchantiales; family Marchantiaceae; genus Marchantia; species Marchantia polymorpha. The sequence continues at coordinate 18,625,310 of AP031355.1, forward strand.
ACAGCAGAGTAAATAAAACGCACTATGCAGTTAACGTTAGTTGATCGAGAAATGACCGCAGGTTCGTTATCTTTCCCAAGTGCTCGTGTACATTTAACTTGCATGAGTTCATAATTCATGCTTTTATCTTGTGTTGTAGTCGTTCTCAGACTTATCTGTAGTATCGCATGTTTTTGGACTGCAACTAAGAGTGACAATCAACGCGTGAAAAGGTGACACATTTACTTCGAGATTGCACTAAGCTGAAAAGTGTTAATTTCTGTTAATTTCTTGTTTCTGTTATTGAATTGACACAACTCTTCATTTTAGTTTGCGCTGGAGACTTCCTCAAGTTGTTCACTGTTCACCTGCAGTGAAAATTACTTTTCTGAGCGTACCTAATTGTGATTTGGAGAAATCTGTTCTTCAGTCTAAGACATGAACAGAGCCGTCACCGACGGCTGAGCATAAATAAATTTTTAGCGGAATTGGTCGCATAAGTGCAGCGCATTTTCAGTGAGGGAGCAGGGATTTGATTCCTGATTACAGGGATCAAAACATATTGTTGCATCTAGTCGTCGTTTTTGGTAATTGAACATTAACGATATCGCTGTTTCAGCCAGTTTTAATCGTAACCTATTCCATTTAAGCCTGCAGTTTACTTGGAAAATTTATGATCAAAGAGCACATTGATGTCCACATTATGATCAAATCAGATGTGCATTTTCGAGAACAGAGACCAACCAACAATAAAGTTGGAGAGGGTTATGAAGAAATGAAACACGTTTAGCACGTTGGGATTTACAATTAATATGTGTGCTGATCTGGAACTTACGGACTTCAAACATCTGATGATGAATTGCCAACCATAGGAAAGCCACAAATGGAAGTTATAAAATTTCAGTAAGAATCCCATGAGATTGAGAACCTAAGCCCCTTTCGTTCGAAACAAAATACACAGAAGCTGACCTTTGAAGAAAAAATGGCCCTGATCAAATTTCTGACTCTCATGGGATCTACATTCAAGCGTAAATTTGATGTTCCGAAACGATGATAGATGCCAAGTGCACTTTTCATGAGCACCTTTAAGAGAGTAATGTACAGCTTAAGCTTGAAGATGTGTACTGTTTTAACCCGTTATCGATCATAGTCTTTCAGAAGATGGAACATGTCATTCACACACTCTGTCAATGATTGCCAGCTTCACTTTTCACAGAGAATTTTTATGATCAGTTCTGGTGCCGTCAATATAAATTTCCGCAGGCCGCATCAGCTGCCAATGAGAAGTCTGCCGCCTTCCGGACAGATAATAATTAAGATGTTGGTACTTGCATGGATCTGGGTTGTACCATTCACTGGTTATTGGACGGTTCTCAATACGTAGCATGTGCAGACTTGCGGATCATCATTAGTGAGCATGTGACCTTGTTGCTGTACTACTTTTAAGCAATAATCAAACAGGAGGAGAAAACTGCAGATGACTTGTTTTACTTCCGAAAGTTTGTCATGTGATGTGTTTACTATGTGCTCAAGATGGCACGTAGGAAACTCCTAGAAATGTAGAACCATGGGAATATGTAGCCCCCATGACTTAGACTAATAATTTTCATTCTACTCAGTCACATGGAAAACTACTTAAGAAGTAAATTAGAGAAAATTAGTTGATGGGAGCCCATGGAAAGTAATACTTCACCTATGTTTAAATATCAACCAACTGTAATTTCTAACGTAGACAGCTGGTAACGAGGAAAGAGCGGGGCGAGTGTCGTTGCAAAATTTATTGAACTTGTTACGAATCATTTCAAAATAGACTGACAAGGTATTTTCGTACCAATGGATATTTTGGAGAGATCACCAATTTTGGCAAAAAATGCATTGATTGATAATGTGCTCATATATATATATATATATATTTGCAAGTGACTGATATAGTCTGAGAGTAGACTCGGTTGATTGTGAAGGCGAGCTTTCTGCGAATGTCATCGATCTCTCCGTGAGACGATTGAAGGCACTAAGCCCAAGAAAACAGGAATTTAATGGTTTGATCATAATTTCCACTTATGAGGTGCATTGAGTGAGTTGTTCCAAATTGTAAAATCTAAAAAAAGTGAGAAGAATGAAGTGAAGTGGAGACAAATGCCTGATTCCTCCGCACCTCTGAGGTCCATCGTCATAGAGCTCAAGAGGATTCGGCTGTATAAGGTTCCAGCGCTGTCGTAACGTAACGTATTGCCATTACGTTACGCTACACTTGCTCGTCTGAAAAAGTATATACAATACTGGTACATTATCAAAGCGTAGTATTGTCAATATCATTTCGTCTACATGATGATTGTTGTTATTACGTTGGCAAAACTTGTAATCAAGTTGTAACTTGGAACCCGTCACTCCCTCACGCTATAGCCGAAAGCATATACTTACAAGAATTTTATTCAAAACTTGGTGTGCCGTATGTAGGTTTCATAACTTAAAATCATAAATGATGGGTCCCAATAAGTTAATTATGTTACGCAGTGTTGTCATCAAATATTTGTTTCCGTAAATTCTGAATCCTTTGCCACTTCGCACACTCTCTCATTAAGGTCTCGTGTCCCGTCAGATTATAACGTACCAGCTCCAATTCTTGAAAAGGAAAATGATCACCGAACAATAAATGATTCTTCTGTTGAATTTTTTTTTTTGACCTATGTACGGCAAAGTAAACATAATTCACTAACCAGAACCAAGCCAAGAATTTAAAAGTAATACATTTTTACATTGAAGTCAAAAAATGTAATTTCAACAATTTTATATATATATAAAAATAAATATTTTTCGGATTCTAGATGTCAAGATATAGAAGATAACGTGATAGGTGCATAATCCACTAGAATTAAATGCTGATCTTTAATATCCACCTAGTTTTTGCATATTTTCAGATATGACAAACGACGCCAATTTTGCAATGTAATGCGACCTAGACAACAATAGCTTCCATTGGATCACCACTGTTCGGTCAATTATACAGTTTTGTACGTAAATTACTGCAGCTTTGTCCTGGATATTCAAAGGTGTGAATAAGCTCGGGTTTAAGATTTCAAGAAAATTTTAAGAAAATTTCAAGCTTCCTTGTATTGGCAAACAGTGGCGAGTGTCATGCATAGATTGCATCAAAGCTTGCTAAGGATACTTTAGCCTTGTAGAAGAAAAGCGAGAGATTCGTGAGCAATTGCCACCTTGTGCAACAGATTTTAGCTTTCAAATAATTCCAGATTTTTAGACAAATGTTTTCAAGATAAAGATGATGAGATAACCATATGCTACCATGATACTTTGCCTTCGATTTCTCCAAATCAAAAGACAGAATACAATAGAACCGCTGAAGATGGAAAGAAAACTTGGACAAACATTAGTAGAGGCAAAGACCTCGTGTCTTGATGTGCATGACGATGTGCTTTGCGTTTTGAGTTCAACAACCTAAATTGACTCGTATGAATTATTGCTCAAGGGGTTCAAATTTTGGGCTCTTTCTCCCTAACTATGATCCAGTATCAATGATTAATTTTACAACTTAAACGCATCCCACATGTATATATGGAAGTAGTTGGTCGACGTGAACTATACTTAATGATCAACCCAATCCCAATATATTTCAAGAAAATAACTTCGACTCAAAGTCTGCAGGTTTTTTTTGTTTCTCAAATGATAGTGAAGAATGTATTAGCATGATAAAATTATTTTTTGCTCCAGTGCAGAACACACGGATTCGATATTCTTCTGAGTGCTGTATGATACTGGTGGCAGATTTCGAATTCGTGATAGTCAGGTTATAATATTGGTTTGAAGAATCATAAAATATGGGTTGAATCCTTGCCCTCGTTGGAATTGAATTTAAGCTTCCGGAGCTATCTTTACACTTTCAATCGAATCTACCGACTACTAGAACACGATATGTGGTGGGGAGATACACCTGGATCATGAATTTATGAAATCGAGTTGAGTCTGGACCATTATTACAATGGAGAGATTTATGAATGAGACCATCAGTACCACAAAGTAATTTGGTACTATGCTAAACATGAATTACACCGCCGTGAAACATTGTTACTGCGCTCAAATGAAGCTTCCGCATGGTTCGTACTTTGCACGTCAAGATGACTGCGTCTGCTAATCATGAAATCAGAATGTTAGGGAATTTTATTACTCAAGCTGGTATCTTAACTTTTTGGGATCTCCAAAGTCAACTGCATTCTTTCTTTCATGATCAATAACCAGTATTACTGCGATAAATGCGATGAAATTGTTCTTCATTAGGTCGTACTTGCACGTCGAAACAACTGAGCGCTTCCAGAAAATTTCGGAGGTTTGTGTTGTCAACTGAGTCTCTGAGTTATTCGAGCTGAGTCAAGGTTTGGGACCACCGCTATATAGTGCAGGTACTTCATGCACGACAAGACGACAAGCGTTCTCAGCGTTCAAGCTTTTTGGAGAGTACAAGCGTTCTGCTCTATCCAGTAGCGTTTAAGAGTCGTGGGGTTGTGATACTGTAAATGCTGAATCAATCTATACTGATCGATAGCTGATCAGTCGGGTGAGATATCGAAATGCTCTCATAAGAAGATAAGCAGCGCAAACGGCTGAATCAATCTATACTGATCGATAGCTGATCAGTCGGGTGAGATATCGAAATGCTCTCATAAGAAGATAAGCAGCGCAAACGGCTTCATCGGTCGATTGAGAGGTTCTCATATAGCTGGTACGTAAAGAGGTGGACTAATTGTTACGCGAATAGCAGCGCAGCGTCGGTCGATGCAAATTGCGAACCTTTCTTCTAGCGCGTTTATAATCTGGCTCGAGTGTGAGTCTGCTCGTAATATATGACGCTTGGTAGGATCATCTCTCTCGCTTCAGATTCAAGAGAGCAAGTTTCTGCTCTTGTTCTGGCATAATGTGGATCATGAGGCTCTGGGCTTCATGGAAATATACGCAGTGGAGTGTGTGAATCATGCGCCACATCTCTCAACAGAAACTAGAGCTGCTGAAAGCGGTGTTAATTTGTGTACTGGAATGAGGATTGCTTAACTCTTTTACTCTAATTACGGTGCGCAGCTTAGTCAACGGACTAGATGTCGAAGAGGATTATTTCTCATGTTTGGGGCCTAACTTTAGCCGAATCCTCGTCTGTTCTTGGCTATGCTTTTCCTTTCTTGATTTGTTATATCGCTATTACTCTGGTCTGCAGAGGTTTTCCCAGAAATTATATGGAGCCAGGTTGACGTCGAGTCTATGATGAAAGCACATCAGAGTTATTAATTTCTTGAGCTTTAGGGGTAGAAAATTCGTGCTTGACTTTTTTGAGGTGCACTGCCTAATATTAATTGTCTATTTTTCGGCACAGCTGAGAGGATTCGGACTCTGTTGTTGTCGTCAAAATGGGGGCAACTTCGAGAATTCTAGTGAGGATGAAATTTCTAAATGAATACAAGGTGACGGAAGCAATGAGGCAAGACGAGCAGCGCTTCTCGTACATGGCCGATTTCGAGAAGCTTTTTTTTGAAAGCTTTCCGAAGTCGAAGGAACGGTGTCAGAACCTACAATTGCCCTCCTCCCAGCTGGAGTTGCAGTACGAGGATGAGGACGGTGAGAGACTTTCCATCAACAACGACGGAGACTTGAAAGATGCTATCGACTGGGACAGAGGCACAAGTTTCAAGTTCCGCATAACATACAAGAATCCAGAAGTTGATGGACCGCTGCCAACACTTCCTGGTGGTATCAGCAGTCCATCAACTTCTTCCCGCCAAGAGACGCCAGTGAACGTCAGAAATAAAGTGGGTTTTTCCATGCTTTGATTGATTAGCCAGAAATCGTCTCACTTTTGCTTGAAATTTTCTGAGTGAGCACAATTATAATGACAGTCGCGATTTCCATTCTGCAGGGAGCGGAATATCTCGCCATTCCAGTCCTTCCAAGTCAAGAGGAGCTATTGCAGTCTGGCCTGCCCAGCCATTTACCGGTGAACCAGGTGGGCATGAAGTATTCGAATGTGAGTGACTACCTGGGAACTCACTTCCGTCTTCTTAGAGAAGATTACATCCATTCCCTGAGACAGGGAATCCAGTCCTTCAGAAAGCAGCTGATGTCAAGAGAGGTCTGGGTATACCATGAAGCAAGATTCGTGACATATGATTGCGGTTGGGACGGCGTGGATTGTGTCATGTCGTTCCCGTTCAGGAGAAAAGCAGTTGGGTCAGAGTCAGACGAGTTAAAGTATGGTGCTCTTCTGTGCATCTCTGCAGACGGATTTCAAAAGTCCTACCACTTCGGAGTTGTCAGAAAATGCTCTCGCAAGATCAAGGGAGCGAGCAAGGTTTGGGTCCGAGCTCTGGGCACGTGGAGCGAACGTTTTGATTTCGATTCGAAAAAAACCTATGTCATGGTAGAATCGACAACAGCTTTCTTCGAAGCGTATCATCATGTCCTGAAGGCGTTGCAGAGAGAAGAAATGAAAACTGTTCCATTTTTGAAGTACCTCGTTCACTTGGAGCGACATATTGATCCTCCTTCATACCTGCTAGGAAGTCCGGACATGGACAGGTTTGACTTCCAATCAGTCTTCCCTGAATTGACGACCCATTTCGGCACGAGTATAATCCACACTCTGCAAAAATGGCCGCAGTTGTGTACCAGGCTGGATGCGGCGCAGTGGCAGGCTCTGGAGCATGGCTTGACGAAGGAGTTGTCAATTATCCAGGGCCCTCCAGGCACTGGTAAGACTTTCATTGGACTTCTGATCGTGAGGCTCATGCTGGCCAATCTGCCGCTGAGGGGTTCCGCAGGGACTGAGAACGGGGCTAGGAGGGAGGGGCCGATTCTTGTGATCTGCAAGACGAATCACGCTCTGGATCAGTTTCTTGAGGGCATCAAAAAGTTCGAGAATGAATTGATACGAATTGGTGGAAGGTCAAAGTCCGAAGTATTGAAATTCCAGAATCTGAAATATTTACTTAGAAAGCGACAGGTGCGCCGTAACATCGATCCAATTCTTCGCCGTACTCGTTCAGCTTTTAATATGGAGAAAGCTGTAATAAAGTATAAAATCAATGACACCAAACGTGCTCTGAACCATCTTAGGAATTCGAAATATGTGGGGAAAGAGCAACTCCAAGGAATCGCTCTTGAGCAACAAGTGAAGTCTCTTTTTCCACGTGGCTATGATCATAAGAAATCTGTTCAAGATTGGCTAGAAGGAGCTTTCTGTCCTCTGAACCGTTCGGAACGTCGTAATGTACCTGTAGACGATACTCGTCGAGAACATCGTGACAGATTCAGATCACAGATTTCTCCAGAGAAGGGGGAAGAGTTGGTTTTAGAAGCTGAAGACAAGGATCGGACTCCATATCCACGTCAAGTGAAGAGCACGCGGTCTAGTCGCAGCAAAATCGTGATGCAGGAATCTGCACTCACTGTCCTTACACGAAATATGGCCAACATGAATTTGGCAGCAGAAAGAGCGGTTCATCCAGAAGACGATGTTGTGGAAGGCAAAGGCGATGATCATGTGAGCTGCAATGTCGAATGTGCAGCGGGCCTTCCTTCAGACGTCCATGTTGATAATGACTCGGACGACGCTCGGGATGAGCTGCGAGGTGACCTACAAGAGGGCGCCCACGACAATGAGCCCCAGCTGGCGGATTTTAAGGACATCCACAATGTGTGGGTGTTGCCTGTGCAGCAACGAAGAGTTCTGCACGATCACTGGATCGAATCGACGAATCTGAAGATCCAAAAGCAGATCCAGGGACTAGCACAGCACTATGAGGGAGTTTGCGAGAAGCTCTGCGAACTGAAAATGGAAATCAAGCTCAGCATTCTCCGAAAAGCTAACGTCGTGGGCTTCACCACCACTGGTGCAGCAAGGGATCGTGATTTGCTGAAGTCTCTGAATTCAGAGATTGTTATTGTAGAAGAAGCAGCAGAAGTATTCGAGGCTGGAGTTCTGGCGTGCGTGACTTCTGCGGTGAAGCATCTCGTGTTGATCGGTGATCATATGCAGCTACGTCCTTCGACTGCAGTCTACAAACTTTCGACGGAGAACCGCCTGGACCTTTCCATGTTCGAGCGTCTAGTGCGAGGTGGAGTTGAACACGTGACGCTGCGAGAGCAAAGGAGAATGAGACCATCATTTTCGAAGCTCGTGAAGAGTTTATATCCAACGCTCAAAGATCACGAGTCTGTCTCGCAGTACGAGCATGTCAGGGGGCTGGGCTCAGATCTTTGGTTCTTCGATCACACAGCCAAGGAACAGGAGCAGACGCTTACCTCTTCCAGGGTGAACGCAACGGAGGCAAGGCTGGTTGTCGAACTGACTATCTATCTAATGAAACAGGAATGCTACAGCGCCTCGGAGATCACCATTTTGAGTATGTACGCAGCTCAAATTTCGGAGATCGACAAGCTCCTGAAAGAGAGGGTGGCCAAAAGGTTCTCTGTAAAGAAGAAGTCTAGGCCCAGAGGGAAGATGAAAGAACAGGAGGACGGAAAGGCGGATCGTATACGCTCGACAGATGGAGACGTTCTGATTCCTCAAGTCAGAAGCGTCGACGGATTCCAGGGAGAAGAGAGCGACATAATTATCTTATCTCTGGTGAGAAGCAACAACGTCCGATCGGCAGAGGGAGAGGGAACCATCGGGTTCCTAAGGACGTCCAATCGAGTCTGCGTAGCGCTCACGAGGGCCCGAAAGGGATTGTACATATTTGGCAACGCTGCGCTTCTCGCCGCAAGGAGCACCTTGTGGAGAGAGATGATCGACGGCATGCGTGCGGATGGCGTGCTGGGCTCCGAGCTGGAGCTCGTATGCCAAAACCACCCGGACACGAAGACAGTCGTCGCCAAAAAGGCGGACTTCAAGCAGGTTCGCGACGGAGGCTGCTCGAGACCCTGCGCGACGCTGCTCGACTGCGCGCACCCGTGCCCGAGGCTTTGCCATCCCGGCTCCCACGAGCACGTGATCTGTCCGAGGCCGTGCCCGATCGCCCGCGAGGCCTGCGACCACGACTGCGCGCTCCGATGCCACCACGGCGACCCGTGCCCTCCCTGCCCGGTCACGGTCGTAAAGACCCTTCCGACCTGCGGCCACTCTCAACTAATGCCGTGCCACCGAGACCCAACGGTCGAGATCTGCCGGACGCCTTGCGCGAAGGTCTTGACGTGCGGCCACCAATGCGATTGCGGCAGTCCGTGCACCGTCGACTGCGCCGTTCCGGTCGAGAGGACCCTTCCTACCTGCGGCCACTCTCAACGAATGCCGTGCCACCGAAACCCAACGGTCGAGATCTGCCGGACGCCTTGCGCGAAGGTCTTGACGTGCGGCCACAAATGCGACCTTGAGTGCGGCAGTCCGTGCACCGTCGACTGCGCCGTTCCCGTCGAGAGGACCCTTCCTACCTGCGGCCACTCTCAACGAATGCCGTGCCACCGAGACCCAACGGTCGAGATCTGCCGAAGGGAGTGCTCAAAGGTCTTGAGTCAAGACCGTCAAGACTCTTGACGGCCTTACAGATTGCGACCTCGATTGCATACCGTGCACAGTCGACTGCGTCGTTCCCGTTGTGAGGACTCTGGACTGCGGACATGAGAACGTGATGCCATGCAGCGCCGATGCGGGATCGTACGGCTGCACGTGGCAGTGTGGAGCCGGACTGCCGGATTGCCAGCATCGGTGCCGAGGGACGTGCGGACGACATCGACGAGTGCCGTCGGCGTCTGCCGTGTGGCCATGCCTGTGAGCGTGATGCTCCGTCCCCTGCCCTCCGTGTCCAGAGAAATGTCGAAACGCTCACAAGAAAGTCGAGGACGTGAAGAAGGAAATGTTTGTCTAGGAAAGGGTGAGGGTGGGACGAAAGGAAACTTGAACGAACGGACTTTGTTGGACCTCTTCACAAATTCCAGACAGCCTTGACCGAGAATCCAACGATGATGGATGCCCACTTTGGAGTAGGATTGGCATAATGTTTTGTTACTAAAATACCACAGTTCAAGCGAACTCTTAATTTTCCTGGTGAATAGTGTATATAAACTTATGCAATATATTATCTTTGTTTTTTAAAGTATAATAAACTCATATCGTTATTAAAAGTCAATTTTCAATTAAAAGTCAACAAAATATACTATGAGGCTATATTTGACAATAATAATCATATTATTATGAGAATGATAAGAATATCTTTATCACTTAATAGTTGAAGAGTTAAGAATGTCAACAACACGATGTCACATGATTATTTTTCGTAGGAAAATTTGTGGATGTATGACATAGCATATGTTATCAAAATCTCATGCATTGTTGTATTCAATTCCGAAATAATGCAATATAAATACAACCTAAAATTTTCAAGTAAAATCCTGGCATTAAATTTTTCTGCTCTAATGAATAGGTTAAGGTTGTGACTAATATTTCAATTGAAATTCTTCTTTGAAACTTCAAAATCCCCTATATTGATCATTTGTATATGTTTTCTTGCATGCACTTCATGGCAAAAGATTTTTGAAGGATAACTGAGTTGTTGAAAAGTTGGGTTTGTGGAAAGTTAGCATGATTTTTTGTTTACAGTAGGGAAAATGTGCTCCAATGAAGAAACATAGGTTAGAATTCAAAGACATTGTATAAGATTAGTGTGCGCGGAACACACAGGTTGAGTGTTACTTCCTGACACCAGATTATTCAAATACGAACTGTGTGATTTAGTCTTTAGAAGCAAGTACAATAAAATCACAGTTGCACCTTATCTTTGTTCATGTAAAATGATTTTTTTTCTAAACACCATAATATGGATCTTTTTTTATTTTAAACGTTCGAAGGCATGATTGTATGAAAGTATTTGACCGTCGCGCTAAGGACAGAATGACCGTCGCGCTAAGGACAAAAGCTATGGATATATATATATATATATCCATATGAATATAAAAGATTCTATACTATATGTCTATTGATTTACAATATATTTCCAAGTCCTAGATACAGCTTTGACATACTGAGCATGACAATACTATAATTGCCCATTCTTCATTGAAATCTTTGAAGGTCTTTTCATCATGTATTTGATTCTTGAAAATGTGCAATCCTGCTCGAAATGACTTCATTTATCTGGATTTTGCTAGATTGAAAGTTAAATTACATACATAAATTTGCTTTCGCCAAAGATTATAGGATTCATGATCTAAGACCCGTTGTATGTTTTGCATCCTGACTTGATCTCGCAAATCTACCCAAAGATCTGACTGGAAAGAAATAAAATAGAAGATTATCCAACGGTAAAGTATGTCTTTCATTAAAAACAATTTCACGCACAAGTGATTTTAAATATACGTCATGCACTAAATCATAACTGATTCTGTATATGTGATAGACCATTTTCCTTCATCTATAGATTCAAAACACCCACAAAAACTCAATCTAAAACACATAACTCATCCACTTCTATGTTCGATATAACAAATATGTGTAAAATCTTTCCAAGCTATAATCAAATTGAGCTCCCTCCCTCTCTAGCGTAAAATCAAGATTTGAAAGAATCTTCATTGTCAAGACATATATAGCTCAATGATCTTGGTGTATCCACGATTTGTAACGCCAATCTTCCAGTGATATTTTAAACAATTCCATTGTAAAGTTAGTGTGCAATCTCAACGATATAATCAGAACTTGTCACCAACCAAAACTAGATTTGGTCACAAAAAAGATTTTGAAGTTTGTTCCAAATTGATCCAATCTTGTCGAAGGCTCAAATGATCTTGTGTGTTCGTGCGCTTGACTACTCTGATAAATTACATGAATTGCATGACATCCGACTATCAGCACTAAATTTTGCACATTATCGTTTCTGTGTGAAACAAATCTACTTTGTCAAGAAAAGAGTGAGTTGTAAGGAGTGAACCCCCTGTTCAAAATAAAGAGGGAAAACATGGATGTAAAGAGGTGGATTCCTTCACATGCGGTGCATCCAATCGGCACAGCTCTCTGGAACGGTTGAGGTATTAAACTGATCCTTCCTCTTCTCTGATAGTGATGAAGACAAGAGACGTGATTGCTCCTGTGAGACGTCAAGAAGGATTTGGGGCGTTAGGGGAACTACTTCTCTCCCAAGGACGACTGTGAAACATATTCCAGTTTTAGAGAGCTTAGAGAGATCAGACTCGAAGTTATCAGATGACTTCCTTCCCGGCAGCGCGTAAGCAATCTGTGCATCGAGAGGTGGTTCTGTAATTGCACGATTCAAATGCGAATTCCAGATAAAATGGTAGAAATGCGTCAAGGCGAGTGATGTCCTGTTTGCTCAAGCGAGAAGGCGATACCTCGGTCCGGACTGAACAATCAGTGGCCAGAACCTCGACATTGAATGCTTTTCAGCACGTTGTCTTTACGCAAGCACAAGGCTCGAAGCATAGCGGCAAACTCCGTCACTGCGGAGAAACGTTATTGCGCCGATGTCAAGGTGGCGGAGACGGAGGGCAGGCCTTACTAGCCGAGAGTCGCCATCGAAACGATCTCAATAAGTGAGCTAGCACCGCCCACAGCTCGGCATTTCGTTGACAACTCTACTTCAGGACTTGCGACAGTCCCTCCGATGCCGGTGAAGATAGTCCTCTGCTTGTCATTGGGGTGAAAATGTGTTGCTGATGCTCGACATGCTTTCACTGCCACCATAAACCTTCTATAACGTAGATATGAAGACCGGGCCTTCCGTCCATTTTGCTATTTGGAGAGACCGTTCTAGATGTAGTAAAAAGCATGAAGAAGAAAAAAGGCCCAAAAATACTTTCATGGCCCTGTGACATTAGGCGCATTGCAGTTACCACTAGGTAATTGCAATGTAGTTTAAGTACATACTAATCTAAAATCTTTTAGCACTTTTGAGAACTACATAGAAAAGTGGTTTTGAGCCTGAAACGAATTTGAACTTAAGAGGTTTTTTTATCCATAGAAAAGTCTAAATACATGTATACTAAAGGGATTCGATTTAAGTGCCATATATGAAGAAAATAACGTCCAGTTTTTCAAGTATAACAGCTGCGATCAAAATAATACAACATACAATACATCAAGACAAGACGTATGACGTTCCACGTCTGGACTGAACAGTAGGCATGACTATCCGCGCTGACAGCCGCTGATACAAGTTCTGATGCATGATGCTTCTATTAGTGCTTCAGCACTGTGATCCACTGTTGTGTGTATTGTGCTTGACGTGTTCTTCTACTTGGAAGGCAACAACGATTCACTTTGACTGAGAAGATTATGTCTAGTGTGGGTACACACCAAGCATCCAGAGGTCTGAATACGCATAATTGACCTCATGTTTGTCTTCGCGCCATTTGGAGAAATAAACCTTCCCATACCTCCAGATGGCAGAGACGAAGCCGCAGTGAAAATTATCTATGAGCAAGGCCGATTCTGATTTCACTTGTTCCCTCACTTTTTTGCACGTATCGTTTCATCTTTATTTCCTGCATAACTCATTCCTTTTTAACTTCTTCCTCGTTTCCTTAAAAGTACGATATTGAGAATTCCAGTAGCACTCATGATTTATGATTTTAGTTGTAGGGTATAACGAAGAAGATAGTTATAACCTGCGTACTGGCTGGAGCCTAACTTAGGCGAGGCCTAATAACATTCAATTAGGCTGAAACGATGAATTTCATGCTGAACATAGCGCTCTTTACATGGCGAAGTCTCATCCCCCAAAGTTCCATGCACTTACGTCAGATCATTGTTTGCATTGAACGAGTTGAACATTTATGGCTAGAATATAATGCATAAATATATATATTACCGTAATCTCCCGCCAACAGACAATAAATAAGATTTTTTGATACGATTCGCAAAACAAGACGCGTCCGGTGATCCATGAAATATGCTTCACATGTAGTTTTATCTTCAATGTACTCCATTGGCTGTACAATGATATGCATGTCCCCCCTAACAAAGGATCATCTGGAAATGATTGGGATATCAAGATTCCTATGTTAGAACTGAAGTCAAAGGTGATGAGAGGCCTAATGCACATGAGAACAAAGCAAGCAGTGAGTACCGCTCACTGAATTTGGAGGTATTTCAGATATGAAAAGGTTTAATATGCTGCCGTCCAATGCTGCCTATAAGAATATAACGACAAACTGTGGTCATGAGTCCAAAATTCGAAAGAGTGTAGACAATCCCCGGCAACGATATAAGAATGTCAACTGAAGCAAGCCTGATATTCATTTCCATGAGGCAACTGACTGAATCCTGTTTCGAACAATCTTGTGTGATTCGTGTGTACACGGGAATGTGAAGCATGAGAAATAGAATTCAGTGACTGTTTTGCGAGGGAAAATCATCGTTTGGATAGACGCTGGGTTGTTTAGAGAAATGTTCATCAAACTAGAAGGTATACAGACACATATATGGGCCGAGCATCAGACGACAACTGATGCATTGTCTCCAGATACTGGATTATTAATAGCTATGGCGAGGGACCCGCAGATGGCCTAAGAAGTGGCGGAAACTGCAAGTCGAGCGTCATGCTTCGGTCCCGGAATGCTGTTTATTCCAGATGATTAGGAAGCGGCTGGTAAGAGCCCAGACCAACTGACTCCTAGCGATCTCCAGGAGGAAGGAGGAGCGCGCAGGAGAAGTCTGCGAATTGTGTGATCAGGTGAACTCTTGTCTGAGGCAGGCGAAGGTGAGGGCCTTGATGTTCCAGCCGTAGCCATGCGCTCTGAACCTGGGCACGACAGTCACGGTGATGTCGGTGTCCCAGTCGGTGACGCCCAGCCTCTTCAAAGCCAAGGAAGTGCTGAAGCGAATGTTGAGAGTGCGGTACATATCGTCGTCCTCGACGTGCACCAGCTTCTGACCCAGGTCCGTCACGGTCGTCACACCGCTGGGGAGGTGAGTGAAGGTGCCCACGTAGGCCGACTCGTCCTCGTCCGTCTCGGCCGTGGCCGTGGGGGAGTCGAGGAAAACGTCGAAGCGCACATACATGAGCTCGGGCACGCGCACGTGCTCCAGCACCACGCCCTCGCTGAGCTGATTGACGTTCTGGGCCTGCGTGCCTCGGAGATCGGCCGCGGTGGGAGCCCGGCGTGTGAGCTTGAAGCTCGTGGGATGCCTTGCGATGGCGTTGCTGGTGCTGACCCTCACGTCGCTGCGTTTGTAGCTGGGCTTGGTCCCGTTGGGCTTGTGGTTTATCCACAGGCTGTCTGCTTCGACCATGGGCTGGTACGTGTAGCCCAGCTTGCGGCTGTCCAGCGTATCCTTCACCTTCACGATCACCATGTCTGCGTTCTCGTCGTAGAATGTGAACTCCGTCTCCAGGAAGTCGTAATCGTCGTAGTCCCTGCGGACCCTGTGCCCGTCAGGAGTGATCTTGTCCGGAAGAGCTTTCCAGACGTTCCACAGACGGTCGACGTTGGCGTGATGCGAGTAGAAGATCGGGTCGCGCCCTGCGTACGTGAACACGCCCATGTCCTCGTTGTCGGGATAGGCCGTGTTGTTGAGCATGCCCACCCATTCGTGAGCAGTGTTGTGCAGCGATTCGGAGCCGCCGGACTCTCCGACGGTGACGTTCACAGCCTCCGTGAAGTTGGAGCTGGTGTCGTACGGACCTCCCATGTACTCTCTGGCGCTCACCTTGTTGTACACCATCTCGTAAACCTGGCCCAGGTTGGCGTGCCTGATCTGGTCGTGAGTCCAATTTGCCCGCTCCTTCTCGAGCGATGCATCGAAGGTGAGCGGAAGAACCTTCGGGGGCATGTGGTTGGGGTTGCGGCGTTTGCCCTCGTACAGAAACGTGTTCCTGATCTTTCCATGGCGTCCGTGCTGTCGAGGCCATCTAGTGGACTGCTGGTAAGGCAGGAAAATTTGAGGAATTTGGCCCGCAGTGGCGTCCAGCTGGTTGTCCCAGTTCCAGAACGGGAGAGTGAAGTCGGGGTCGTCGATGAGACTGCCCAGAATCTTCTCGTGGAAGTAGATCAGCATCCTGTGCCATGGGAGGAAGGTCCAGCTGTAGTGCAGTTGGAGGGGATATCCTGTGGCCGAGTTATTCAGCCTTCTCTGAAGGTAAGCCTCTTTGCAGAAGGAGCAGTGAGTGTGCCATTGTCTGAGAAAGCTCCTGGGATCGTCAGCGGGCAGCGCGTTCATTCTCTCGTAAGCCAGGTTATACTTGTTCACGTACTCCACATCGTTGGCCAGCTCATGCGCAGGCCTGCGCACGCGCAGATGGTGCACGCGGGGCAATTGGAACCTTTTGGGATCTCGCCGTGGAGCCGGAAGACAGCACTGCACGCTTCTGTCTCTCTCCTCCGCTGTTGCCTCCAACCGCACGGGCTTGCAGAAGCCCACGCTCGAGGCCAGGACCGGATCCGCACTAGCCGGCTGCGCTAGATATTGCAGGACTAGGACGATCGAGCACATGAAGGAGGCCCAGAGGAGCTTACGACCTGCCGCCGTAACGCCCCTGCTTGCACTGCTTCTTCCCCAGCTTTCTTTCTGCATCGGACGTTCCCCCATCTTGACAGCTACGTTGAAATTGCAGATGATAGAGAGATTGAGAAGCCAGTCGAAGGGAAGCCGCGACTCATACAGCCATGGTACGTACCTCACCTGAACATACGATCAATTCCGAGCTATCAATTCAGACGCCCTCCACAGAAATACTTCTACTACTTGGATTTATTTCATTTCAAGCAATGGGAACCATAAAGTTTGGCAATCACTAGTAAATCACGAGGCGGCTAGAAAACTATCATTTCTTCCCACTTCAGGCTGGTGGTGAAGAATGTGCTGGAATTCTATTCGAATATGCAAACTGGAGGAAGATGTTCGCTTCAAGAGAGTTCTCTCAAAGTCCAGCTCCTCGCTGAAGAAAGAACTTCTGTCGTCCAAATTGCCGGGTTCCCCACAGACGATTGCCCCTAGTCTGAGTGAAGGGTCTGAACAGACAACAAACACATCATGGAGTACCTGGATTATGTGCGTAGAGCAGCTCGCAGCTTTCAAGTTCCTGGCTGGGGACCGAATTTCCTCAAACCCAAGAAGACATAGTTCCAACTTCTGTCCAACTTGAATGTACAGACAGTGATTGTGAAGTGCCTCGTGCGGGTACAACTCAAGACTGAGCCTGCACAATGCTCCGATGAAAGGGAAGTACGTGAATTCTCGGTATAAGTACTCAATGCGAATTATAAAATACAAAAGACAATCATCATCATGGATATGCGTTACAAATCAAAGGCGGAAGCCTTTGAATTGTAATATCTCAACTTCAAGTTCGTGTGGCCAACAACCACCGCTGTTATGGGACAAATTTCAGAAACTACTCAAACGGAAGGATTCGAGTCCCCACGTACTATTGCATCTGGGAAGGTGGTATGAGGAAAATCGCCCCTGTCTTGCACCAAAAAGGACAGCCTAGTACATAACACGAGTCTCTGTCGAGGACATTATTTGGAAGCATCTGTATCCGATAAAAGCCAAAAGAATCATCATTTGCATAGTCACTTTTCAAATTCTTCACCAACATCTCACGTCTTTTTCGTCCTGACAACATGAAAATTGCGTGTAAACATTATCTCGGAGCCTCTCACCAGCCTACTTTACCAGCCATTACAGGAGGGCTCTGTGATAGAATCTGGTGACCACGTAGGCTAAAATCAGTCCGTCATCTCTGTCAAGCGCATTTCGGAGACAGTCTACAATGAGAACGAATGTAAGACCAAAGCCAGAAACGAGACTAGGAATAGGAAAAGCTTGCTCTACTATTTTATGCAATGATAGCTTTTAATTTCAGTCGTGTCCAGCAATTTGCTTTTTTTGTGATATGATCCATTTAGTTTTGGTTTATTTCGGAATAGTGCGATAGGATTTTATGTTCTATATAATAATTATTTCTTATTTATATATTGATAAATAATATTTATTAATTTGAAAATAATTGGAGAAGTAGATAAATTTAAAAGGAAACTGCATTGTTTTGCGTTGTTGGTTGAATTACAACTATTCTTAAATTTTGGAGTAGATTCGTACTTTTCTTATTACATGATCTATGACATGTATTGTTAGATTATTATATGATTTAATATATTCAAACTGTTTTTTAATCTTCAATATGTCATGTTAGTATGAATATTTAATTTAACTAAATAGTATAATCTATATCTATATAGAAAAAAAGAGAATTCAAGTGTCTTTTAAATTATAAAATTTATCAAATGTCAAAGAAAATTTGGATAAACTTTATTTTATTTTAAGTTTGTATGTAAATTTTGGGAAAAAATTAGAAATTCTTTTATAAAAAAAATCACAATTATATATATATAAATAATTTTTTTTAAAAATAAAAAATCAAAAAATATAACACAATGAA
This sequence comes from Marchantia polymorpha subsp. ruderalis, assembly GCA_037833965.1. Lineage (NCBI taxonomy): Eukaryota > Viridiplantae > Streptophyta > Marchantiopsida > Marchantiales > Marchantiaceae > Marchantia > Marchantia polymorpha. The sequence continues at coordinate 18,643,678 of AP031355.1, forward strand.
ATTAGTGAAATGTAAATCATTCATTTATTGAAATTGATTTTTAAAACCATTTTGCAAAGAGTAAATAAATAAATAAAATTTATTTTTTGAAATTCATAAAATGATTCTTATATCTAATAATTCATTTGTTAATTATCAAGTTATAAAATCAGTATCATGAAGTGTGAGGTTTTTATAACTCTTAAAATTTGAAAGGTGAGATTCAAAATAATTTCATGATAAAATATATATGTTCATATAATTGTCATAATCATACTTATGAGTATATTAGAATGTAATTCAAAGAATAGAGACCTAGAGAATATTTCATCATGATTCATATCTCATCATAAAATGTTATTTTCAAAAAGCTCAACTGAATAATTTTGGAGAAGATGTTTATTATGTTGAGACAATATGATTATTCATACAAATTTTGAGCTAAACCTATCATACTAAAGGTTTAAATGAATTTTTTTTATTAACGCAATCAATTTTTTGACATTTTGGCATTACATACAAATAGTTGAATATGATTGTCAGGTAATATGTGGTATTATATTTTTTATAATCAAGGAAAATGATAGCAAATGAAATATATCTTACATTCACAAAATGAAATTTATTTGAATATGTATAACATTAAGTATAGAAGTTATACTAACTAAAAAATGAAACACATATATGAAGATGAAAGATAACTAAAATAATATATTTTTCATATAAATCTTTTTAAAAAGTACAAGAAGATACTATCTATTCTCCGTATTTCATTTCACTCATAGTGAATTAGGACATGGCGGATAATATTAAGAATCATACAAATGGTTAACATATAATTTTCAATTAACACACTCAATCTTTAAGTAATAACCGTACAAAATACTAACATTATAACAATAGATAATCTATAATGCAACTCTATCTCTAACTTGAATAACAAACACTGTAATTGAAATTAATCAAACATGGTTACAAACCTCCTTACTTGAACATGCAACATTTTAATTATATTTCACTTCAAATTTTTGAAGTATTAAAGATTCATTAACTAAAAACTCTAGTTGATTCTCAAGTCAATTTATATGACGTAAATATTTTTAATTTAATTAAAAAAATATTTTAGAATATTAATAACATCAAATCCTTTAACTCTTATTACTCATAAATAGTTATTAATGTTGAATTAAAAATTGCTGTTGATTGATCATTGAATTTTTTTTATTTGTTATAAATATTATTGCAATCAAGACAAATGAAAAATATGATGTATTTTCACATGTTACGAAACCTTCAACTTAAATTATACTTCATGAACACGATTCATTATCATAAAAAAATCAATGAAATGAGTTTTAAACTTTATTCTTTTTACAATAGAAAAATTTGTTGCAAATAACCAAATTTGATATTCAGTATGGAAAATCAACTTCGTGCAATTAGCATGCGCATGCTATTCTTGTCAATTTTTAACAATCATCAACTTCTCATTGACTTGATACAATGCTTTGTGAATATATTGCATAAAATCATTGAATGCAATGACTAAGATCGATAACTACTATTTTTTACAAAAGACTCATCAAAGTTTATGGAGTTATGATATGATCACCATTCATGAGATAAAATGAAGATACATTTGTAGTTGCATTAACAAAAAATTTATATTCAAACTGCACAATAGTAAAAAAATAAAATTTCATTCTCATTACTCTTCAATTGTAAATATATGTAACATATAATTTATAATTTTATTCATTCTCTTTGTTTTATCATCACTTTAGCTATGATAACTTTTGATAGTGCTGATATTGTTATTTACAAACCAAACTGAATTTTTCACAACACACTTGTAAAATGATTAATTTTATCAATGATTATAACTTTGTTTAATCCATTATTCACAAAATTGCATCTAGATATAATTGAGCAGATTATGATGTTGTCACTTATTTTGGTATTGGTTTGATGTAAATTATCTTGCTCAATTTTCAAAAAATGTGGTAACCCACTTTTTGTTGTTGTGTGGAATTTAAAACAATTTTGGAAAGCAGTACCGCAGCAGCAGTGTAAATAGTAATCTGTACATTTAAATAGAGTGAAAATGGATAATCGCGGGTCTCGTAGAATCTCGTAGAATCTAGGAGTTGGGCGCAATGTCCAAGACAGACGCCCCGGCCCGAACGACCGATTCTGGAGGAAATCTCCTTCGACGCAAGGCGGAGAATACGCCTTTGGCGCTAGGGAAATCCCTCAGAACTTATTCAATTCATAACGCCTTGACTTAGTTAGGGTCTCGTTGAAAAGAGCTCAACGCGCTCGTTCTAACGAGCCCAAGAACGCTTGGAACGGAGGAGGGATCAAGGAGTTACAATTGTCGGAAGATACTAAGAGAGAGCACCTTCGGCGGAAGGGCTAGGTCGACAGACGAGCCGCCTTCGTCTCAGCCGCCTTCGGCCCTAGGGTCAACGCCTTCGGGGGTGAACTCCTTCGTACGAGCGCCTTCGGCGCCAGCGCATCAAGATTATGTCAACGCCTTCGGGGCAAGCAACTCCGTACGGTCCGCCTTCGGCGGTACGGACACGTGCGTCTTCGGCGGAACGGAACTCCTGCGGCACAAGCGCCTTCGGGGGGTGTAATAACCCACCAAAGGCTAAAACTGCAGTATGGTGGTAAAAAGATCGAACCCACAGGGACAGAGGCAACACACAGAGTACAAAGTGTCACGTTTAACAGACTTTTGGAGAGTTTGAATTCTCAGGCGACTGTCACTCCCAGAAATACTGCAGTGCTCGACTCGGAGGCCACTCGGAGGATGCTCGACTCGGAGGTCACTCGGAGGATGCTCGACTCGGAGGATGCTCGGAGGATGCACAGTGCAGCGTAAGACACTCAACACACACACACACCTAAAACTGGAAAAGCACAACTCGGAGGTCGGTCAGGACCTCCGCTTTTGGATTTCAGGGGGAAAGTATCTCAAAAGTTCACTCAGAGGCTCTGCAGGTAGTGACTCCCACTCCGGCTTTTACAGCCCTTCCGCCAGTTTCTGCTAGCGTAGGGAACCCGGATTGGACTTCCCACTTCGGAACGAAGTCTCTTATGCGCAGTGGACGTCACCCTCGACTCACACCGTGCGCAGAGAGTACAGGCCCGACTGAGAACTCAACTGATCCAATAACACACACACATAACCTGAATTGACAACCAAGGTTTACACGAAGTAACAAAACTTCACTTTGGCATTCAGGGGAAACTTTCCGTAGGAGTACAATCAGGATATGTCACTCGAAGGAGTAAGGGGGAACTGTTCAAGTATCTAACTCGCAACCGGCTCTGAGCATCAGAAATCACCCGCAGGTGCAGATCCGCACTACTCAAGTCTCTAACCGGGTGCTAGCTCTGAACATTCAGCCGAAGGCCTTCAGCTACAACATGCGGTAACTTCACTATGCTGCAGCTCCTCTACGTAGTGCCAGGACCAAATGCACAAACACGCCGAGAAAGTGAGTTCCTGATCTGCACTTCCGAAACTGGAAGAGTCCCAAGGCAAAACGCCTTGAACTACTTTATAGCCTCTAAGGTCCTAACTAACACTACGCTACCCGCTAGGGTGCGAGCCGCAACAGATCCTACACCTGAGGTGTCGGCGGCTGCCTTCCCCTCTAACTTACAACATAAATCTAACCCTAACCCTAAATCTGAATCCTAAGCCTACTGTACAGAGCCGCCAGCGTCTTTACATCCAAGATCTGAGGCTGAATATTTGCAGGCATGCGTGGCCGACTGAGATCAACGGCCCCACCAAATTTCAGATCCATCCGACCGTCCATCGCAAAAATATGGACTCCGCAAGATCTCTGAACCGCATCCGGTTCGCCGACCTCGAGTTCGCCGACCCCGAGTTCGCCCGCTTGAAGTTTGCCGACTTGAAGTTCGCCGAAGGCGTTGACCGCCGAAGACGCACTTCCGCACCTTTGCCTGTTTGTAACAGTCACTCCCGACACCCATAACTCACAGATCCTTGATCCGTTTCAAGAGTTCTTGGGCTCGTTGGAACGAGCGCGTTGAGTTCTTTCTAACGAAACCCTAATTGAGTCAAACCGTCACGAGTTGAAAGAGTTATGCTGGTTTTATCCTTCGCCAAAGGCACACTATCGAAGGCTTGTTATCTGTTATCGCCGAAGGCGCCCGCACGATGTTCCGCCGACTCCGAGTTCGCCGACCTCAAGTTCGCCGACTCCGAGTTCTCCGACTCCGAGTTTGCCGACTTGAAGTTCGCCGACCTCGAGTTCGCCGACCTCAAGTTTGCCAACTCCGAGTTCTCCGACCTCGAGTTCGCCGACTCCGAGTTCTCCGACCTCGAGTTCGCCGACTTGAAGTTGACCCGAAGACGTCCGTCGCCGAAGGCGAACATCTAGGGCCGAAGGCGGATATTCTGCCGACGACGAACTCCTTCCGCCTATCCGTAGGCGTCCTCCTTCGCATCTTCCGACAGTCACAACTCCCTGAGTCCTCATCTGTTCCAGGCGTTCTTGGGCTCATTAGAACCAGAGCGTCAAGTTCTTTTCAACGAGACCCTAAGTAACTCAAGGCGTTAAGAATTGAGGAAGTTATGAGTGATCTACCGCCAAAGATGCTCGAAGCGAGTCCTGCAGCGTGAACCGCCCGTTCCATTCCAAGCGTTCCACTGTGGCCTAAGCCCAAAACCCCTTGACTGTCCTCGATCCTCTTTTTACTCTGGCTTTGCGTACCCATTACTATTTACAGCTGCTACAACGGTACTTACTAATAAAAAATGTTTTAGTTCCGGCGAAAAACAAAAAGTGAGTTACCACAGGGGGACAAGAGGTATGAACAGAAAGGACAAGAACAGTTGACTGCGGTCAACGCCTTCGGCGCAAGCGCCTTCGGCGATGCACATACGTTGACGGACGTCTTCAAGGATACGCCTTCGGCGTTGCGGGTCAATGCCTTCGGCGGGAAAGGACAGAGATGAGAGTCGGCCAAAGGCAAAGGCCTCCGTCGCCGCGCCTTTGGCGATACGCCTTCGGCGCTGCGCGAACAGGGCTACGTCGAAGTACGATGGTAGAAATCAAATTCAATTTTCGAGCGTGTGAGCCCGCACAACGGCGGAGCGTGAAGCCGAGCTTGCGAGAGGGGGGCCGTTACGCCTCCAAGCCGTCGCAACAATCAAGTGGGTCGATCCCCACGCCAAGTGTCGAAGATGAAATCTTGTGAGCCGAAGGCGGGCGACTCATTCTTGAAATTGCGTTTTTGATTTCTTGCGAGAGCTGCGCGCGCACGCAATTAGGCAGAGAGAAATCAGAGGAGAAGGCGACGCGCGGAGACTTGCAAGGCCTTAGGACACTTAGAGTTACTGCCGGGGCTTCCATTCGAAGCTTAAAACACTTCTCCTTTTCACCTTCCAGCACTGAGAGAGAGAGTTGAGTGCGCGACCGCGGGAATTGAGTGAGTGTGGAGCTTGCAGAGGGATCGCATCCGCGTGCAAGAAGCTTGGGCATAGCAAAGGAGAGTTTGCGTAGTGCAATTTCAAGAACGCGATGTCGAAAGCGACACAGCTGCGGATGATTCCGCTGAAGCTTCCGCAGATTGGGCTGCGCGCTTTCCAGCACGAGCTGACTGCGGTGAAGCTCGATTTCCTCATGTGGGGGTGGAATTACGTGTGCCAGGACATGGTGCGCGAGTGGCAGAAGGAGAGAGACCAACCTACGCGCGGATTTCGACCGCACGTAGAGCGATGGGTCATCGCGGACTGGGAACAAGTGTTGGGAAGATGTGCGGGAGAGGACGGACATCTCCTATTCGATAGCGAGAGCATCAAGGTCACAAAGGAGGAGGAGATATCCTTCGCGGCCCTTTTCAAGAGCAGCAAGTCCAGCAAGAACGGGTATAAGACCCGTGATTACAAGGATCGCTACCGCACAAATGTCGCGGTAGCACTTCTTCAGCTCTTGCAGCCGCACATGACCACATACATCACTTCTTGGCAGGTTGCATTCGTGGAGCTGGCGTTGATCGGAGCTCCAATCCATTGGGCTCGCATCCTGTGAGCACAAAACTGTGCTCTCCACATCGAATTCGAGGTGGAATCACTCCGAGTTGCAGTGCAGTCACGGCTTACAAACAGTCAGTCATTAAGGAATAGGCTGACGACATTAGAAGAGCTTGATGAGAGGAGGAGAATGAGTGCTCAACATATTGAGGCCATTCAACGGAGGAGAAAAATCACCTTTGACAAGAAGCATAAGAAAAGAACGCTGAGGCCAGGTATGATGGTGATGCTCCAGGATGGTAGGAAGCTTGAGTTCCCAGGAAAGTTTGATGCAGTATGGTTAGGGCCTTATCTGATTCGTGAGGTATTTCCAAACAACTCAGTGCAGTTGGAAACGTTGAATGGAGAAGTTTTCCCCACACGCACTGCGGGAAGTAGATGCAAGCAGTACCGGATTTGAAGTTGTCTAGCCTGCAAAGCTAGGATTCTGGAATCTTACCCTGATGGTCGCCAATGATGTGAGCACAAAACTGTGCTCACATGTCTTTTTAACCTTGTGAGAGTTAAAGTTTTAGATTTAAGCTCTTGCAAAATTATGCTCGGAGTTTTCTGGAAGTTTTGGTAAGATTAAGAGTTGGTGTAATAGCTAGTAGGCAAAGGTCCGGAACGGAGCTTTCAGGGCAGGGTCGCCGGCGAAGAGCCTTCGGTGAAGTTCCTTTGGGGAAAGGTCTTCGGCGAAACAGTGAAACCCTCATAACGTTTTCAATGTGTGACGCCTTGACTCAGTTAGTGTTTCCTTGGAAAGAGCTCGCAACGCTCGTTCCAACGAGATCAAGAACTCTTCAAACGGATGAGGAATCACTGAGTTGTGAGTGTCGGAAGTTACTGATGGGAAGGGTTGAGGCAAGCCCGGCTGCGAACGCCTTAGGCTCCGGACGTCTTCGGCTCCGGACGTCTCCGGCTGCGAACATCTCCGGCTTCGGACGGCTTCGCGACAACTGCGAGCAGGTTTCGGCGAACTCGGAATCGGCGAACTCGGGATCGGCGAACTCCGAGCCGGTGAACATCGTGCAAGGGCGATCGGCGAAACAGTAAACTCGGCATATCTTTTTCATTTGTTAACGGTTTGATTTGATTAGGGTCTTGTTGGAAAGAGCTCGCGACGCTCGTTCCAACGAGACCAAGAACTCTTCAAACGGATAAGGCGTCACTGAGTTATGAGCGTCGAAAGCGGCGGATAGGGTAGGACAACATCGAACCGGAAGACATCAAACCGGAAGACATCGAACCGACGAACATCGTGCCGGCGCCTTCGGCGATAACAGGTAACAGGCCTTCGGCGGTGTGCCTTTGGCGAAGGGTAAAACAGGCATTACTTTCTCAATTCATAATGGTTTGACCCAGTTAGGGTCTCATTGAAAAGAGCTCAACCTGCTCGTTCCAACGAGCCCACGAACTTGTGAAACAGAGCTAGGATCTGTGAGTTATGGGTGTCGGGAGTGACTGTTATGGATAAGCAAAGGTGTGGTCGTGCGTCTTCGGCGGGTGGATGCCTTCGGCGGTGCGCGGAAGAAGATTCCCTCCGGCGGAGATCGGGTGGTCAGGAATGTAGAATGTGCAGGTGTGGCAGCGGCGGCGGCGTGAAGTCAAGTGGGGAAGGCAAGACGACGGTGCATGTAGTCGCTCAAGGGGAGTAGGCAGCTAACCATCATTGCGAGTGTTGCATTTCAGGCGGGCTGTGGGTGTCTCGGCCTTGGACTTTGAAGTGGGGAGTTCGGCCTGGTAACTGAGAGCTTGTGGTGTACCAGGGTGTGGAGACAGAGGTGGGATCGGTCGTGGAATAGAGTGTGGGTGTGAGTGATTTTTCGCAGGGAAGTGGTGAGAATTAGGAGGGGAGTGTGGAGAGTTCGAAGTAGGAGAAAGCAGACTCTCGTGGGTGGAGAGTCGTATCTGAGAGTGAAGTTGAAGTGGAATCTGAGATTGAAGTGTAAAATCTGTGAGTGGGAGCTGAAATCATAGTGGAAGATCTGAGAAGGGGAGCTGAGAGTGAAGTGAAATCTGAGACTAAACTCTGACAGTTAGGATCTGAATGGGAAACTGGAAAGGGAGAGTTGAATCCAAGAGAGGAATCTGGTGGGGTCTGAAGGTGAAAGCTGAGAAATCGATACTGAAATCTGAGTAGGAATTGGGAGTGGGACTGGGATCTAGGAAAGCCACAGCGGCTGTAGTGTTGAGGAAGTCACCCAGAGTTGGGTTAGATCTTTATGTAACAAAGAGCTTGTCTGATGCTCTTGTGAAAATCGCAGAAAGCAAGTTATTATTTTCAGTTCTGGATAATTTGTCTGTGAAAGAGCAAGTGTTCATGATCTCGTTGTCTTGGATACACTGTGAGTACATGGCTTCTGATCAGCGAAGTTAGATTATGGGAGCTCAAACCCCCACCTGGACTACAAACACTGAAGGGTGGGAAGGTTCGGCTCACACATCCTGTGGAAGATAACGCGGCAGCATGCGTTTGAGGAGAAGGGGGGATCGATCAATCACCTCTCCCCCTTCTTGATCAATTTCTATCGATCAATGGGTTGTCTAACCGCGACCGAGCAAGTTCAATTTCCATTGCTGTCACGCAGCAATCCGGGGCGGTATGTGAAGGACGTCGAGGTTGACACCGACGAGGAAGAGACTCCTGCCTCCACGCCACCAGCCCAACCGAGAGCTGAAGGAGAATCACTCGCAGCGCGAGTGCCACGGAAGCGGAGATGGAAAGGATAAGCAGAGAAGGGCCAACATCGCGATTCGGCTACTCTCAAACGGAAGCGGCCACTACACGAGCTCTGCAGTCGGCCTAAGCAGAAGGCACGCAGGCTCGTGTTGCCTGCAAGTAGCGCGGAGACGGGGCGTGTCGCCGAGGGGAAGGACTCGCCATTCTCGGAGGAGGATAGGAGCGCACGGACTGCAGAGAGGTCAGCGGACCTCCCTACGCCGAAGGCACGGACGCCTTCGGCGGAAGCAAGACGGCCTTCTGGCCAAGAGAAACAACGCGCGGCACCGACGAACGTGTCGGCAGCGGACAGGTGTTCCGCGCAATCACAGTTAGCTGACTCGCCTTCGGGGCAGGAGCCTTCGGCTCAAGCGCCTTCGGCGCAGCGGAGAAAGGGAAAGGAGCCGCCGGAAAATGCGCCTTCGGCCCAAGAGATTGTGAGTAGGGAGCCTTTGGGGCAAGCGCCTTCGGCGGAAGAACTGCCGGAAGATGCGCCTTCGGCCCAAGGAACTTCGGGCAAGCCGCCTTCGGCGGAAGACCCATGTGAGGAGCAAGTCGACAAAGAAGGAGGAGACACGTGTGCCTTCGGCTCAAGTGCCTTCGGCGTTGCGGCGTTGGTAGTGACAAATCGGGCGGACGGTGCGAACTTGTCAAAGACAGGATCCCCCATCGCCTTAGACATTTTGGCAGGGAGCAGTGCGGCGGTAGCAGCAGCGGAAGCAGACGCTACACAGCCCAACTCTCGGAAATCGCCAGGAAATTCCGTGGCGACCAAAATCCTCGATTCGGAGGATGACGGAGAAGAAGAATCGAGCTCGGACGAGGAGGAGGAGCAATCGGTGAAAGTCACGCCGACGGCGGCACTATGCGAGCAGGTGGTATCTCTGTTAAGGTATCTCGATCGCAAGGTGACAAAGTACGCAAACCTCCGCCAACCTGGGTCCTACGTCGAATTGGTGCGTAGGCGAACTCGCACCAAAGTCAGAATCAGTAAGTTGTTGGTCCGCTTGGATGAGGACATCAAGGATCTGCGATTGAAGAATGAGTGCCCTGCGTGGCCACATTGCTCTTTCGCAAAAGTTGCAGAAGGTCGTCAACCAGACGCGCGATGAGAAGTTCGAGGAGGCGAAGAAGGAGTTCGCCAAGGAGCAAGCGAAGCTAGCGGATGAGCTGGATTCTGAGCAGACTCAAAATCAAATTTTGTCAGAGGAGCTCGTGCGGCAGACACGGTTGCTAGAACACTGTCAGCTCGCACGCCAGGCGGATGAAGACTTAATCCGCAAACTGCAATCGGAGTGCGGCGAATTGAGAGCGCAGCGTGCGGAGGCAGAGTTGCAATTGATGGTGGTTGAAGACGATCGCCGGCGGGAGGCAGATCGCACGAAGGAGGAGTTGGTGAAGCGAGTGAACCACTGTCTAAGAGGTTACACCCTCTGGAAAGTGGCTGCGCAGGAGAAACTCACATTGCGCTAGTTAGAGCTTCTTGCGGCGGGATTGATGTCGGGTGACAGTCGGAGCCGGCGGCGAGTGGCTAAGAAGCTAGATTCGTATTTGTCAAGATCGCGGGACGCCATGGCAAACCTCGAGGCGAAGGTAACTGCGGTGTTGCGGCGGCTGGGATTGCGCAGTCAAGCTGAAGACTGGTCGGGTAGGGAGTTAGCGCACGGCAGTCCGTCGTGCAGAAGGCACAGTAGATGATCTATAGAGTGCTACAGCGTAGTCAAGTGCAGGCGTAGAGTGTTAGTTAGGACTTAGAAGGTATTAAGTAGTTCAAGGCGTCTTGCCTTGGGATTCTTCCAATTTCGGAAGTGCAGATCAGGAACTCATTTTCTCTGCGTGTTTGTGTCCTTAGTTCTGTCACCGCGCAAGAGGAGCTACAGCTTGACGAAGATACCGCATTTTGTAGCTGAAGGCCTTCGGACGAATGTTCAGAGCTAGTGTATTGGTTAGATACTTGAGCAGTTTGGATCTACACTTGAGAATGATCGCTGAATGCTCAGAGCCAGTAACTGGTTAGATACTTGAGCAGTTCGTCCTTACACCTTCGGGTGATTGTTCCTGTTTGTACTCCTTCGGTATGTTTACCCCGAATGCCAAAGTGAAGTTTTGTTACTTCGAGTAAGCCTTGGTTGTAATTCAGGTTACGCTGCAGAAGGCGCACTCGGGGCAAACCTCTGTAGTATTTATGGGAATGACTAGTGCCTCAGATTTCAAACTCGTCAATAGACTATTATGGTGTGCCATTGGATCTTTTCTCAGTTGAGTTTCTCAGTTCGGACCTATGTTCTCTGCGCGTTTTGTGAGTTGAGTGTGTTGTTCACCGCGTGTGAGTGACTTCGGTTTGACGAAGTAGGAAGTCCAAACCGGGTGCCCTGTGCTAGTAGAAACTAGTGGAAGGGTTGTAAAAGCTGGAGTTGGGAGTCACTACCTGCAGATTCGCTGAATGTACTCGTGAGAAACTTTCCCCCTGAAATCTTAAGTAGAGGTCCTAACCGACCTCTGAGTTGTGTTTCTATAGTTTCAGGTGTGTGTTGAGTGAACTACACTGCACTCTGCGTCCTCCGAGTGACCTCCGAGTTGAGCACTTGCAGTATTTCTGGGAGTGACAGTCGCGTGAGAATTCAAACTCTTCAATAGTCTGTTAAACGTGACACTTTGTACTTTGTGTGTTGCTTCTGTCCTTGTGGGTTGGACCTTTTTACTCCTATATTGCAGTTTTAGCCTTTGGTGGGATATTACAAAAAACCACAATCAAATCATTTTAAAACAAAGTTTTGAATAATTCACATACAAAGTTCATAGATTCATATTATCATAGTCTTTTCAAAATAGAATATTTTCTAATTAACAAGCTAATTTTTAAACACTTAGACTTGTTTTGTTCACGAGCTATACAACTTTTAACTTAATACTCCACATCCTTGCATATTTTACATCAATACTTCTCTTAAAGTATGTTTTTCAACTTTATCTCTACTACCACATCATGATTTAATGATAAAATTATTGTGCTTAACTCTTGATCTTGCAAAATTGATATAGATTGCTTGTGAAATGTCAAATCTCAAGACTTCTATGTCTTTCTAGATTGTAGTGATCTTATGATCTAGAGATACTAACTATTTTCTTGCGAGCAATTCGCAAAACACTCATAATGAATTTTTAGATATTTTTAAAAAAATATTGCTCATAAATGACAGACTGAAGCTTGAATTTATGCTTTTATAACGTGATTGAAGCATGACATGCATGTTGAAGCATTTGCAAGTTGACTCTTGATCTCCAACTATACAATCTTCATGATTGAACGTTGACGTCATTCTATCTAATAAATTTGTTGTCCAAACATAATTTTTTGAAATTTTAGAAAGATCAATGGCCTATGATGAATCTCCGTCATGAACAACTTATCATCTTAATTATGTTCCCAATGTTTTGTTCCCAATACTGTTGTTTTATTTTAAATCTCCTTGTTAAATGTATATAAGTGATAATAACAGTAATATATATATATATATATATAAAAAAAAATTATTAGAAAACCATTATTTAGATATTGTAGTGATGGAATTAATGAAAAATTAAAGGAATTATTTTTTTCATTCATTTCAAATTAAGAATATGTTTGTGTAATTTATAAACAAAAAATCGTAAATTCTGTAAATATTAAAATATATACACGTTTGCATTTACATTTGAAATTTATGAATATTTTAGTTCATCATCAATTAAAAATGTAATGAATTTAATGTATGCATGCGTTAAACCATGTCCATAAAAAATTATTTTGATCACATTCTAGTTTAAAATTTTAGCAGCATTAGAATTATTTGCAAACTAAATTTCTTTGTGATGAAAAAATTGCTTTATGCAGTTTTTTTAGAATTTTAAAACTTGATCTATTTTTTCTATTATTTATTTATTCATTATTCTATATTTTTTCAAAAAATTAATTTTTAATTCATCATTGTAATAAATTTAAAAAAATTTAAATTTTTCTAAAGATTTGTTATCCTAAAACATATCACTGCAAGTTTTAATGATATTCATGTCTAATTTCATTCAAATCCATTTAAAAAAATGTCAATATCATATATCTTTAGTCTATTTTCAATTTCAAGAGTCTTTTTTTATATTTTTGTTAAGCTGATGATTTAACATTAGTAATTTTAAAAGTAAGAAATCGCAATTTGATATTTAATTTATCAGATATAGTTATTTAAAAATATAATGTGATTGTATTTAGTCAATGAAACAACTACAATACGTAGTCGAAGAATTTTATGAAATGTATAAATGAATGAATTCAAGAGTAGTTTTATATGGCGATTTCAAATATATAAACTTAGAATGAAAAATTCAAGAGCTGATGACTTGAAATATTTTAAAGCAAACTATTTAATCTGACTTTTAAATTTCAAAGCCAAAAGATCAAAGATTAGACTTACATTAATTTCTTGCACAAATGCTTATCAACCTAAGTTATAGTGAGCATTATTCAGATTTAAAATTTTTCAAGCTTTAATAGAATTGATGTTCATCTTATGTTGCATTTTCTTCTTCTGACACAATTTAAGTTTTTCACAAAGCAAACATTTTGCAAACAAGATCTATATATGATGAATAAGTTGAAACGTGATATTTATATGCGGAAATGCGTTTGTCTTCGATTCAACACTTTCACAAACATGTAATACTTGAGATCCTTGTGATTGGTGTGAGACATTATTTATGAATATTGCAAAAGCAATATTCTTATATTTTGTAAGCTTAAATCATGTGTTTTTTGTTTTAAATTTACACGAAAAATGTAAATTTTTAGTAAAATTAAAATGACTCATTTTTTTGGCTTTTGTACATCAAAATTATATGATTTTACAATTTTTGGAGTTTTTTTTCTATACCAAGTACAATATAATGGAGCAAGCTTTTACTCATGAATTCATCTACACATAAATCATAGAAACTAAAATTTTCCAATCTTATGCTTGTTCTTGAAGCTTAAAAAAAGCTTCACCGAATTTAGGTCACTAGAAAATATATCACTTTTGATTATTTTTTCAAAAGATATTTTACACAGCTGAAATCCACATCAATTAACATCTATTATGATAATGGCAGAAATTAAATATTTTTGATCCATTTGCAATGATTGCAAACATTGAGAAAATTTATGAAGACTTACATTACAAATCTAAAATTGATGCAAAAAGTATATCGTTATGAGCTTATTCAAGTTGTTATCTCTATGTAGTGGAAGTAAAAGTATGTAAACTTGTTAGATGCTAACTACATAAGAGAGTATATTCTAATATAACACTATGCTTTGGAGAGAAATTCATTCAAAGATGGAAACATAAATTCTGAAGATGAGTGATACTAACAATGGTTATACTATTTCTTATATAATCACCAACAAGTACAAGGAGATAAAATCTAATCTCTACCATCCATTTCATTTCTAGTGGATGGATGACGAGACAAGTAACCCTAACAAGCACACTGATTGTTGACGTTGCGTTACCAACAAATACTAACTAACACACTCATTTCTTATCTAACAAGCGCATGGATTGTTGACGTGACGCTCTCGACTAACACATCTATCCTTTTCCTATCAAACGCGTGGATCGTGGCAGCTGTGACTAGTGCACGCTAAAGTATCTATATCAATATTTAGAATAATTTTTACTTTAAATGTAACTAAATAAAGATGGTTACATCTAGCTTTCAATGACAAGAATTTTAAAATTTTAAGCAAGCATTTTAATGTTTTCATTTATATAATAATGTACAAATAAATCATAGATTTTTGTGTAATTTGATGATTCTCAACTTTTGATGATGAATAACTAACAACTATACGGTTGTAAACAACAAACTTAGATCAGAAATTATAAATCAGCTGACAAAAGGCAAAATATTCAATTTATGTGATTGAGTTAAAAATCAAATGACAAAGATGAATGTCTTGAACATTGGTGATATTAAAAATCAAGGAATAACCATACCATTTTAGGTCATAATTTTGTAGTATTCACTTAAGATGCATAAACTATTCTTGTAAGTTCGAATAAAGTGTTGAATATTTGTACTTAATTGTCTCAAACTTCATTTTATTACAATTTTGAAAAAAAAATAATTTCGTAAATCATGCTATCACATGCAATTTTGACATTTAACAAGATTCAAATGTGTAGACAATATAGATGTTGAATTTAAGTAACAATGAATTTGTAGTTATTTTTTACTTATTGAAGTATACTTGTCATAGGTTATTTAGGTAAATTATATGAAACACAAATGTATTTTAAAATGTTGATTTAAATTTACAAGTTATTATATTGATTAAAAATTTAAACCTAGAAAGTTATGAGTTCACAATGATAATTTTTGAAAATTCAATTTATCAATAATTAAATGAATGAGGATGACAGATTATATTCTTTTAACGTTTTGGTAAATGTGAAGTACAGTTGTTTATTTCTTAATCTCATAATTTCAATTTAATTTTCAAATTATATATTATGAATCTTTTCAATTATGTGAGATATGTGTATAATTTCATTTTACAAAAATAAGAAAAATATTTTTATTGGATGTATTGAAACCATTAAAAAAATCATAATACATATACACATGGTAAATTAAAAGTTAAAAATTTCAAAACACAACAATCAATTGTGGAAAATCATGTGACCTAAAATGTATAAGTTTTTTACATGAAATTACAAAACGGATAAAAGAGTTCTTGAGATCTAATTTATACCCAAACATACGAATCATAAGTGTAAATATAATGAAAGCAAGGAATTATAAATCAATATAATCATGATATGATTTGGTTTAAACCAATCATACTCGTTTTAAATGGTCTCCGCAATGTGGTTGATAGAGATGTCAGACTATGTCAATCACACAGATGTGAAGTATTGCGTCGAGAGACTCCAAGCTAACGTTGACACGCAATTTTCACATCGCCAGGACAAAGAAGCATTGAGATGTTGGTGTAGACTTTGAATCGTGTCTGAGCTAATCATGCCACCTTTTCTACTCCAGGGAAGGTGTGGATTTGATCGGATTAAGATGCTTCCAAATTAGGACGTCGACGGAGGCCGTGCTATGTACTCGGCTGTCCTTTCTGGTGTAAGACAGGGGATTTTCTTCGCATAACACCTTCGCAGATGCAATAATACGTGGGGACTCGAATCGTTCGGTTTGAGTAGTATCGTGGCCTTGGTCAAAGGAAAACCTCATTATATTCACTTCTCAGTCAACTGGTTATCGTCAACATTGAGGCACTCGCAATCTTGCCGGTGATGCAGACCAAAGTTTCTGAAATTTGTCCCAGCACAGTTGTTGGTTGTTGGCTACACGAACTTGAAGTTGAGATATTACAACTTAAAGGCTTCCGCCTTTGATTTGTAACGCATATCCATGATGATGATTGTCTCTTGTCTTTATAATTCGCATTGAGTACTTATACAGAGATTTCACGTACTTCCATTTCATCGGAGCATTGTGCAGGCTCAGTCTTGAGTTGTACCCGCACGAGGCACTTCACAATCACTGTCTGTACATTCAAGAGGACAGAAGTTGGAAATACGTCTTCTTCGGTTTGAGTATATTCGGTCCCCATCCATTGGTACTTGAAAGCTGCGAGCTGCTCTACGCACATAATTCAGGTACTCCATGATGAGTTTGTTGTGAGTTTGTTGTTGACCCTTCACTCAGACTAGCGGCAATCGTTTGTGGGGAACCCGGCAATTTGGACGACAGAAGTTCTTTCTTCAACGAGGAGCTGGACTTTGAGAGAACTCTCTTGAAGCGAACATCTTCCTGCAGTTTGCATATTCGAATAGACTTCCAGCACATTCTTCACCACCAGCCTGAAGTGGGAAGGAATGATAGTTTTCTAGCCGCCTCGTGATTTACTAGTGATTGCCAAAGTTTATGTTTCCCATTGCTTGAAATGGAATAAATCCAAGTAGTAGAAGTATTTCTGTGGAGGGCGTCTGAATTGATAGCTCGGAATTGATCGTATGTTCAGGTGAGGTACGTACCATGGCTGTATGAGTCGCGGATTCCCTTCGACTGGCTTCTCAATCTCTCTATCATCTGCAATTTCAACGTAGCTGTCAAGATGGGGGAACGTCCGATGCAGAAAGAAAGCTGGGGAAGAAGCAGTGCAAGCAGGGGCGTCACGGCGGCAGGTCGTAAGCTCCTCTGGGCCTCCTTCATGTGCTCGATCGTCCTAGTCCTGCAATATCTAGCGCAGCCGGCTAGTGCGGATCCGGTCCTGGCCTCGAGCGTGGGCTTCTGCAAGCCCGTGCGGTTGGAGGCAACAGCGGAGGAGAGAGACAGAAGCGTGCAGTGCTGTCTTCCGGCTCCACGGCGAGATCCCAAAAGGTTCCAATTGCCCCGCGTGCACCATCTGCGCGTGCGCAGGCCTGCGCATGAGCTGGCCAACGATGTGGAGTACGTGAACAAGTATAACCTGGCTTACGAGAGAATGAACGCGCTGCCCGCTGACGATCCCAGGAGCTTTCTCAGACAATGGCACACTCACTGCTCCTTCTGCAAAGAGGCTTACCTTCAGAGAAGGCTGAATAACTCGGCCACAGGATATCCCCTCCAACTGCACTACAGCTGGACCTTCCTCCCATGGCACAGGATGCTGATCTACTTCCACGAGAAGATTCTGGGCAGTCTCATCGACGACCCCGACTTCACTCTCCCGTTCTGGAACTGGGACAACCAGCTGGACGCCACCGCGGGCCAAATTCCTCAGATTTTCCTGCCTTACCAGCAGTCCACTAGATGGCCTCGACAGCACGGACGCCATGGAAAGATCAGGAACACGTTCCTGTACGAGGGCAAACGCCGCAACCCCAACCACATGCCCCCGAAGGTTCTTCCGCTCACCTTCGATGCATCGCTCGAGAAGGAGCGGGCAAATTGGACTCACGACCAGATCAGGCACGCCAACCTGGGTCAGGTTTACGAGATGGTGTACAACAAGGTGAGCGCCAGAGAGTACATGGGAGGTCCGTACGACACCAGCTCCAACTTCACGGAGGCTGTGAACGTCACCGTCGGAGAGTCCGGCGGCTCCGAATCGCTGCACAACACTGCTCACGAATGGGTGGGCATGCTCAACAACACGGCCTATCCCGACAACGAGGACATGGGCGTGTTCACGTACGCAGGGCGCGACCCGATCTTCTACTCGCACCACGCCAACGTCGACCGTCTGTGGAACGTCTGGAAAGCTCTTCCGGACAAGATCACTCCTGACGGGCACAGGGTCCGCAGGGACTACGACGATTACGACTTCCTGGAGACGGAGTTCACATTCTACGACGAGAACGCAGACATGGTGATCGTGAAGGTGAAGGATACGCTGGACAGCCGCAAGCTGGGCTACACGTACCAGCCCATGGTCGAAGCAGACAGCCTGTGGATAAACCACAAGCCCAACGGGACCAAGCCCAGCTACAAACGCAGCGACGTGAGGGTCAGCACCAGCAACGCCATCGCAAGGCATCCCACGAGCTTCAAGCTCACACGCCGGGCTCCCACCGCGGGCGATCTCCGAGGCACGCAGGCCCAGAACGTCAATCAGCTCAGCGAGGGCGTGGTGCTGGAGCACGTGCGCGTGCCCGAGCTCATGTATGTGCGCTTCGACGTTTTCCTCGACTCCCCCACGGCCACGGCCGAGACGGACGAGGACGAGTCGGCCTACGTGGGCACCTTCACTCACCTCCCCAGCGGTGTGACGACCGTGACGGACCTGGGTCAGAAGCTGGTGCACGTCGAGGACGACGATATGTACCGCACTCTCAACATTCGCTTCAGCACTTCCTTGGCCTTGAAGAGGCTGGGCGTCACCGACTGGGACACCGACATCACCGTGACTGTCGTGCCCAGGTTCAGACCGCATGGCTACGGCTGGAACATCAAGGCCCTCACCTTCGCCTGCCTCAGACAAGAGTTCACCTGATCACACAATTCGCAGACTTCTCCTGCGCGCTCCTCCTTCCTCCTGGAGATCGCTAGGAGTCAGTTGGTCTGGGCTCTTACCAGCCGCTTCCTAATCATCTGGAATAAACAGCATTCCGGGACCGAAGCATGACGCTCGACTTGCAGTTTCCGCCACTTCTTAGGCCATCTGCGGGTCCCTCGCCATAGCTATTAATAATCCAGTATCTGGAGACAATGCATCAGTTGTCGTCTGATGCTCGGCCCATATATGTGTCTGTATACCTTCTAGTTTGATGAACATTTCTCTAAACAACCCAGCGTCTATCCAAACGATGATTTTCCCTCGCAAAACAGTCACTGAATTCTATTTCTCATGCTTCACATTCCCGTGTACACACGAATCACACAAGATTGTTCGAAAAAGGATTCAGTCAGTTGCCTCATGGAAATGAATATCAGGCTTGCTTCAGTTGACATTCTTATATCGTTGCCGGGGATTGTCTACACTCTTTCGAATTTTGGACTCATGACCACAGTATGTCGTTATATTCTTATAGGCAGCATTGGACGGCAGCATATTAAACCTCTTCATATCTGAAATACCTCCAAATTCAGTGAGCGGTACTAACTGCTTGCTTTGTTCTCATGTGCATTAGGCCTCTCATCACCTTTGACTTCAGTTCTAACATAGGAATCTTGATATCCCAATCATTTCCAGATGATCCTTTGTTAGGGGGGACATGCATATCATTGTACAGCCAATGGAGTACATTGAAGATAAAACTACATGTGAAGCATATTTCATGGATCACCGGACGCGTCTTGTTTTGCGAATCGTATCAAAAATCTCTTTTATTGTCTGTTGGCGGGAGATTACGGTAATATATATATTTATGCATTATATTCTAGCCATAAATGTTCAACTCGTTCAATGCAAACAATGATCTGACGTAAGTGCATGGAACTTTGGGGGATGAGACTTCGCCATGTAAAGAGCGCTATGTTCAGCATGAAATTCATCGTTTCAGCCTAATTGAATATTATTAGGCCTCGCCTAAGTTAGGCTCCAGCCAGTACGCAGGTTATAACTATCTTCTTCGTTATACCCTACAACTAAAATCATAAATCATGAGTGCTACTGGAATTCTCAATATCGTACTTTTAAGGAAACGAGGAAGAAGTTAAAGAGGAATGAGTTATGCAGGAAATAAAGATGAAACGATACGTGCAAAAAAGTGAGGGAACAAGTGAAATCAGAATCGGCCTTGCTCATAGATAATTTTCACTGAGGCTTCGTCTCTGCCATCTGGAGGTATGGGAGGGTTTATTTCTCCGAATGGCGCGAAGAAAAACATGAGGTCAATTATGCTTATGCAGACCTCTGGATGCTTGGTGTGTACCCACACTAATCATAATCTTCTCAGTCAAAGTGAATCGTTGTTGCCTTCCAAGTAGGAGAACACGTCAAGCACAATACACACAACAGTGGATCACAGTGCTGAAGCACTAATAGAAGCATCATGCATCAGAACTTGTATCAGCGGCTGTCAGCGCGGATAGTCATGCCTAGTGTTCAGTCCAGACGTGGAACGTCATACGTCTTGTCTTGATGTATTGTATGTTGTATTATTTTGATCGCAGCTGTTATACTTGAAAAACTGGACGTTATTTTCTTCATATATGGCACTTAAATCGAATCCCTTTAGTTGATAAACATGTATTTAGACTTTTATATGGATAAAAAAACCTCTTAAGTTCAAATTCGTTTCAGGCTCAAAACCACTTTTCTATGTAGTTCTCAAAAGTGCTAGAAGATTTTAGATTAGTATGTACTTAAACTACATTGCAATTACCTAGTGGTAACTGCAATGCGCCTAATGTCACAGGGCCATGAAAATATTTTTGGGCCTTTTTTCTTCTTCATGCTTTTTACTACATCTAGAACGGTCTCTCCAAATAGCAAAATGGACGGAAGGCCCGGTCTTCATATCTACGTTATAGAAGGTTTATGGTGGCAGTGAAAGCATGTCGAGCATCAGCAACACACTTTCACCCCAATGACAAGCAGAGGACTATCTTCACCGGCATCGGAGGGACTGTCGCAAGTCCTGAAGTAGAGTTGTCAACGAAATGCCGAGCTGTGGGCGGTGCTAGCTCACTTATTGAGATCGTTTCGATGGCGACTCTCGGCTAGTAAGGCCTGCTCTCCGTCTCCGCCACCTTGACATCGGCGCAATAACGTTTCTCCGCAGTGACGGAGTTTGCCGCTATGCTTCGAGCCTTGTGCTTGCGTAAAGACAACGTGCTGAAAAGCATTCAATGTCGAGGTTCTGGCCACTGATTGTTCAGTCCGGACCGAGGTATCGCCTTCTCGCTTGAGCAAACAGGACATCACTCGCCTTGACGCATTTCTACCATTTTATCTGGAATTCGCATTTGAATCGTGCAATTACAGAACCACCTCTCGATGCACAGATTGCTTACGCGCTGCCGGGAAGGAAGTCATCTGATAACTTCGAGTCTGATCTCTCTAAGGTCTCTAAAACTGGAATATGTTTCACAGTCGTCCTTGGGAGAGAAGTAGTTCGCCTAACGCCCCAAATCCTTCTTGACGTCTCACAGGAGCAATCACGTCTCTTGTCTTCATCACTATCAGAGAAAAGGAAGGATCAGTTTAATACCTCAACCGTTCCAGAGAGCTGTGCCGATTGGATGCACCGCATGTGAAGGAATCCACCTCTTTACATCCATGTTTTCCCTCTTTATTTTGAACAGGGGGTTCACTCCTTACAACTCACTCTTTTCTTGACAAAGTAGATTTGTTTCACACAGAAACGATAATGTGCAAAATTTAGTGCTGATAGTCGGATGTCATGCAATTCATGTAATTTATCAGAGTAGTCAAGCGCACGAACACACAAGATCATTTGAGCCTTCGACAAGATTGGATCAATTTGGAACAAACTTCAAAATCTTTTTTGTGACCAAATCTAGTTTTGGTTGGTGACAAGTTCTGATTATATCGTTGAGATTGCACACTAACTTTACAATGGAATTGTTTAAAATATCACTGGAAGATTGGCGTTACAAATCGTGGATACACCAAGATCATTGAGCTATATATGTCTTGACAATGAAGATTCTTTCAAATCTTGATTTTACGCTAGAGAGGGAGGGAGCTCAATTTGATTATAGCTTGGAAAGATTTTACACATATTTGTTATATCGAACATAGAAGTGGATGAGTTATGTGTTTTAGATTGAGTTTTTGTGGGTGTTTTGAATCTATAGATGAAGGAAAATGGTCTATCACATATACAGAATCAGTTATGATTTAGTGCATGACGTATATTCAAAATCACTTGTGCGTGAAATTGTTTTTAATGAAAGACATACTTTACCGTTGGATAATCTTCTATTTTATTTCTTTCCAGTCAGATCTTTGGGTAGATTTGCGAGATCAAGTCAGGATGCAAAACATGCAACGGGTCTTAGATCATGAATCCTATAATCTTTGGCGAAAGCAAATTTATGTATGTAATTTAACTTTCAATCTAGCAAAATCCAGATAAAGGAAGTCATTTCGAGCAGGATTGCACATTTTCAAGAATCAAATACATGATGAAAAGACCTTCAAAGATTTCAATGAAGAATGGGCAATTATAGTATTGTCATGCTCAGTATGTCAAAGCTGTATCTAGGACTTGGAAATATATTGTAAATCAATAGACATATAGTATAGAATCTTTTATATTCTATGGATTTTTTTATATATATATATATATATATATATATCCATAGCTTTTGTTAGAATATTTATTTCTCTATAAGAAGATAAATCTTCACGCGTAAAAACAATCTTCTTTGTGATAAATTCGGTTTTCACATCATGAAAATATGTTTTTTTATTAAGAATTAATCTTGGTATTAGAAATCTCATATCTTTATGAAACTTGTAAGGAGATCAGGAATGAAGTCATGATTTCAAGTATAGTCGATTATACATACTTTTAATTCCAATGTGGATTCATTTTCTCTTGATGGTATTTTAAATATCCTTCCACGATATAGTCGTAACACTGAACTTTTAGCTGATACACATAAATTGAACTTCGGGCACATTATAACTGTTTGTATAATCCTTTCCAGATTTACTAAAATTGAGGTCATTCTGTCCTTAGCGCGACGGTCAAATACTTTCATACAATCATGCCTTCGAACGTTTACAATAAAATAAGATCCATATTATGGTGTTTAGAAAAAAATTGTTTTACATGAACAAAGAGAAGGTGCAACTGTGATTTTATTGTACTTGCTTCTAAAGACTAAATCACACAGTTCGTATTTGAATAATCTGGTGTCAGAAAGTAACACTCAACCTGTGTGTTCCGCGCACACTAATCTTATACAATGTCTTTGAATTCTAACCTATGTTTCTTCATTGGACCACATTTTCCCTACTGTAAACAAAAAATCATGCTAACTTTCCACAAACCCAACTTTTCAACAACTCAATTATCCTTCAAACATCTTTTGCCATGAAGTGCATGCAAGAAAACATATACAAATGATCAAAATAGGGGATTGAAGTTTCAAAGAAGAATTTCAATTGAAATATTAATCACAACCTTAACCTATTCATTAGAGCAGAAAAATTTAATGCTAGGATTTTACTTGAAAATTTTAGGTTGTAGTTATATTGCATTATTTCGGAATAGAATACAACAATGCATGAGATTTTGATAACATATGCTATGTCATACATCCACAAGTTTTCCTACGAAAAATAATCATGTGACATCGTGTTGTTGACATTCTTAACTCTTCAACTATTAAGTGATAAAGCTATTCTTATCATTCTGATAATAATATGATTAGCATTGTCACATATAGCCTCATAGTATATTTTGTTGGCTTTTAATTGAAAATTAACTTTTAATAACGATATGAGTTTATTATACTTTAAAAAACAAAGATAATATATTGCATAAGTTTATATACACTATTCACCAGGAAAATTAAGAGTTCGCTTGAACTGTGGTATTTTAGTAACAAAACATTATGCCAATCCTACTCCAAAGTGGGCATCCATCATCGTTGGATTCTCGGTCAAGGCTGTCTGGAATTTGTGAAGAGTTCCAACAAAGTCCGTTCGTTCAAGTTTCCTTTCGTCCCACCCTCACCCTTTCCTAGACAAACATTTCCTTCTTCACGTCCTCGACTTTCTTGTGAGCGTTTCGACATTTCTCTGGACACGGAGGGCAGGGGACGGAGCATCACGCTCGGCAGGCATGGCCACACGGCAGACGCCGACGGCACTCGTCGATGTCGTCCGCACGTCCCTCGGCACCGATGCTGGCAGTCCGGCAGTCCGGCTCCACACTGCCACGTGCAGCCGTACGATCCCGCATCGGCGCTGCATGGCATCACGTTCTCATGTCCGCAGTCCAGAGTCCTCACAACGGGAACGGCGCAGTCGACGGTGCACGGACTGCCGCACTCAAGGTCGCATTTGTGGCCGCACGTCAAGACCTTCGCGCAAGGCGTCCGGCAGATCTCGACCGTTGGGTTTCGGTGGCACGGCATTCGTTGAGAGTGGCCGCAGGTAGGAAGGGTCCTCACAACGGGAACGGCGCAGTCGACGGTGCACGGACTGCCGCACTCAAGGTCGCATTTGTGGCCGCACGTCAAGACCTTCGCGCAAGGCGTCCGGCAGATCTCGACCGTTGGGTCTCGGTGGCACGGCATTAGTTGAGAGTGGCCGCAGGTCGGAAGGGTCTTTACGACCGTGACCGGGCAGGGAGGGCACGGGTCGCCGTGGTGGCATCGGAGCGCGCAGTCGTGGTCGCAGGCCTCGCGGGCGATCGGGCACGGCCTCGGACAGATCACGTGCTCGTGGGAGCCGGGATGGCAAAGCCTCGGGCACGGGTGCGCGCAGTCGAGCAGCGTCGCGCAGGGTCTCGAGCAGCCTCCGTCGCGAACCTGCTTGAAGTCCGCCTTTTTGGCGACGACTGTCTTCGTGTCCGGGTGGTTTTGGCATACGAGCTCCAGCTCGGAGCCCAGCACGCCATCCGCACGCATGCCGTCGATCATCTCTCTCCACAAGGTGCTCCTTGCGGCGAGAAGCGCAGCGTTGCCAAATATGTACAATCCCTTTCGGGCCCTCGTGAGCGCTACGCAGACTCGATTGGACGTCCTTAGGAACCCGATGGTTCCCTCTCCCTCTGCCGATCGGACGTTGTTGCTTCTCACCAGAGATAAGATAATTATGTCGCTCTCTTCTCCCTGGAATCCGTCGACGCTTCTGACTTGAGGAATCAGAACGTCTCCATCTGTCGAGCGTATACGATCCGCCTTTCCGTCCTCCTGTTCTTTCATCTTCCCTCTGGGCCTAGACTTCTTCTTTACAGAGAACCTTTTGGCCACCCTCTCTTTCAGGAGCTTGTCGATCTCCGAAATTTGAGCTGCGTACATACTCAAAATGGTGATCTCCGAGGCGCTGTAGCATTCCTGTTTCATTAGATAGATAGTCAGTTCGACAACCAGCCTTGCCTCCGTTGCGTTCACCCTGGAAGAGGTAAGCGTCTGCTCCTGTTCCTTGGCTGTGTGATCGAAGAACCAAAGATCTGAGCCCAGCCCCCTGACATGCTCGTACTGCGAGACAGACTCGTGATCTTTGAGCGTTGGATATAAGCTCTTCACGAGCTTGGAAAATGATGGTCTCATTCTCCTTTGCTCTCGCAGCGTCACGTGTTCAACTCCACCTCGCACGAGACGCTCGAACATGGAAAGGTCCAGGCGGTTCTCCGTCGAAAGTTTGTAGACTGCAGTCGAAGGACGTAGCTGCATATGATCACCGATCAACACGAGATGCTTCACCGCAGAAGTCACGCACGCCAGAACTTCAGCCTCGAGTACTTCTGCTGCCTCTTCTACGATAATAATCTCTGAGTTCAGAGACGTCAGCAAATCACGATCCCTTGCAGCACCAGTGGTGGTGAACCCCACGACGTTGGCTTTTCGGAGAATGGTGAGCTTGATTTCCATTTCCAGCTCGCAGACCTCCTCGCAAACTTCCTCATACTTTTGTAATAGTCCCTTGATCTGCTTTCGGATCTTCAGATTCGTCGATTCCATCCAGTGATCGTGCAGAATTCTTCGTTGCCACAAAGGCAACACCCAAACATTGTGGATGTCCTTGAAGTCCGCCAGCTGGGGCTCATTGTCGTGGGCGCCCTCTTGTAGGTCACCTCGCAGCTCACCCCGAGCGTCGTCCGAGTCATTATCAACATGGACGTCTGAAGGAAGGCCCGCTGCACATTCGACATTGCAGCTCACATGATCATCGCCTTTGCCTTCTACAACATCGTCTTCTGGATGAACAGCTCTTTCTGCTGCCAACTCAATGTTGGCCATATTTTGTGTAAGGACAGTCAGTTCAAAATCCTGCATCACGATTTCGCTGCGACTAGACCGCGGGCTCTTCATTTGGCGTGGATCTGGAATACAGTCCTTGTCTTCACCTTCTACCACCAACTCTTCCCCCTTCTCTTGAGAAACCTGTGATGTGAATCTGTCACGATGTTCTCGACAAGTATCGTCTGCAGGTACATTACGACGTTCCGAACGTTTCAGAGGACGGAAAGCTCCTTCTAGCCAATCCTGAACGGATTTCTCATGATCGTAACCACATGGAAAAAGAGACTCCATTTGTTGCTCAAGAGCGATTTCTCGGAGTTGCTCTTTCCCCAAATATTTCGATTTCCTAAGGTCGTTCAGAGCACACATTTCAGACTTTATTTCAAGCTTCTGCCTTGAAATATCTTTACGAGCACCGAGGAGAATTGGATCGATGCTATGGCGCAACTCTTTACGTAAATATTTCAGATTCCGGGATCCCAGTACTTTGGACTTGGACCTTCCACCAATTCGTATCAACTTATCCTCGAACTCTTTGATGCCCTCAAGAAACTGATCCAGAGCATGATTCGTCTTGCAGATCACAAGAATCGGCCCCTCCCTCCTAGCCCCGTTCTCAGTCTCTGTGGAACCCCTCAGCGGCAGATTGGCCAGCATGAGCCTCACGATCAGAAGTCCAATGAAAGTCTTACCAGTGCCTGGAGGGCCCTGGATAATTGACAACTCCTTCGTCAAGCCATGCTCCAGAGCCTGCCACTGCGCCGCATCCAGCCTGGTACACAACTGCGGCCATTTTTGCAGAGTGTGGATTATACTCGTGCCGAAATGGGTCGTCAATTCAGGGAAGACTGATTGGAAGTCAAACCTGTCCATGTCCGGACTTCCTAGCAGGTATGAAGGAGGATCAATATGTCGCTCCAAGTGAACGAGGTACTTCAAAAATGGAACAGTTTTCATTTCTTCTCTCTGCAACGCCTTCAGGACATGATGATACGCTTCGAAGAAAGCTGTTGTCGATTCTACCATGACATAGGTTTTTTTCGAATCGAAATCAAAACGTTCGCTCCACGTGCCCAGAGCTCGGACCCAAACCTTGCTCGCTCCTTTGATCTTGCGAGAGCATTTTCTGACAACTCCGAAGTGGTAGGACTTTTGAAATCCGTCTGCAGAGATGCACAGAAGAGCACCATACTTTAACTCGTCTGACTCTGACCCAACTGCTTTTCTCCTGAACGGGAACGACATGACACAATCCACGCCGTCCCAACCGCAATCATATGTCACGAATTTTGCTTCATGGTTTACCCGGACCTCTCTTGACATCTGCTGCTTTCTGAAAGACTGGATCCCCTGTCTCAGGGAATGGATGTAATCTTCTCTAAGAAGACGGTAGTGAGTTCCCAGGTAGTCACTCACATTCGAATACTTCATGCCCACCTGGTTCACCGGTAAATGGCTGGGCAGGCCAGACTGCAATAGCTCCTCTTGACTTGGCAAGAGTGGAATGGCGAGATATTCCGATCCCTGCAGAATGCAAATCGCGAGTGTCATTCTAAGTGTGCTCAATCGGAACATTCCAAGCAAAAGTGAGACGACTTCTGGCTAATCAATCATGGAAAAACATGGAAAAACCCACTTTATTTCTGATGTTCACTATATTCTGTCTCGCTGACTGATTAGCTCGATTCGTGAGCCAGATTCCTGCTTTGAGCCTGCCACCAAGAGGGCTGAAATTCTCAGCTGCTGATCTTCTGAAACTCGTAGTCTGATCTGCTGATCTCCAAGAGGAAAGTTCATCTATGCTGAAATTCTCAGCTGCTGATCTTCCAAAACTCGTAGTCCCTTCCGCTGATCTCCAAGAGGAAAGTTCATATATGTTTTGAGGTCTGCCCTCAGTTGGGTCTGCCCATCCTCGGGTTCCTCCACGCGAGGTTCGTGTTGGAACCCAAGGAGAGGGAAGAGGTGGCTCCTTGCATCGTGTCTCTTGGCGGGAAGAAGTTGATGAACTGCTGCCACCACCAGGAGGTGTTGGCTGCGGTCCATCAACTTCTGGATTCTTGTATGTTATGCGGAACTTGAAACTTGTGCCTCTGTCCCAGTCGATAGCATCTTTCAAGTCTCCGTCGCTGTCGATGGAAATTCTTTCACCGTCCTCATCCTCGTACTGCAACTCCAGCTGGGAGGAGGGCAATTGTAGGTTCTGACATCGTTCCTTCGACTTCGGAAAGCTTTCAAAAAGAAGCTTCTCGAAATCGGCCATGGACGAGAAGTGCTGCTCGTCTTGCTTCACTGCTACCGTCACCTTGTATTCGTTCAGAAATTTCATCCTCACTAGAATTTTCGAAGTTGTCTCCATTTTGACGCCAACAGCAGAGTCCGAATACTCTCAGCTGTGCCCAAAAATAAACAATTCATATTAGGCAGTGCACCTCAAAAAAGTCAAGCACGAAAAGCTCAAGCTCCTAAAGCTCAAGAAATGAATAACTCTGATGTGCTTTCATCATAGACTCGACGTCAACCTGGCTCCATATAATTTCTGGAAAAACCTACGCAGACCAGAGTAACAGCGATATAACAAATCAAATACGGAATAGGCAAGGACAGCCGAGGATGCGGCTAAAGTTAGGACACAAACATGAGAAAAAATCCTCTTCGAAATCCAGTCCGTTGACTAAGCTGCGCACCGACGTTGGAGTAAAAGAGCTCAGCAATCCTCATTCCGGTACACAAATTAACACCGCTTTCAGCAAGTCTAGTTTCTGTTGAGAGATGCGGCGCAAATCAGCATGGCGCATGATTCACACACTCCACTGCGTATATTTCCATGAAGTCCACAGCCTCATGATCCACATTATGCCAGAACAAGAGCAGCAAGTTGCTCTCTTGCATCTGAAGCAAGAGAGATGATCCTACCAAACGTCATATATTACGAGCAGACTCACTCTCGAGCCAGATTATACAAGCGCTAGAAGAAAGGTTTGCAATTTGCATCGACCGACGCTGCGCAGCTATTGGCATAACAATTGGTCTACCACTTTACGTACCAGCTTTATGAAAACCTCTCAATCGACCAATGAAGCCGTTTGCGCTGTTTATCCTATGAGAGCATTTCGATATCACCCCAGACTTATCCGCTATTGGTCAGCATAGATTGATTCAAGATTTTCAGAGTCACAACCCCACGACTCTTAAACGCTACCGGATAGAGCAGAACGCTTCTACTTTCCAAAAACTTGTCGTCTTGTCGTGCATGAAGTATCTGCACTCCATAACGGTGGTCCCAAACCTTGACTCAGCTCGAATTACTCGCAGACTCAGTTGACAACACAAACCTCCGAAATAATCTGGAAGCGCTCAGCAGCCGCAGTTGTTTCGACGTGCTAAGTACGTCCTAATGAAGAACAATTTCATCGTATTTATCGCAGTAATACTGGTTACTTAAAGTTTAGTTGATCATAAAATAAAAAATGCAGTTGACAGTGGTGATCCCAAGAAGCGAAGATCCCAGCTTGAATAATAAAATTCCCTAACATTATGATTTCACGTTTAGCAGACGCAGTCATTTTGACGTGCATAGTATGAACCATGCGGAAGATTCATTTCAGCGCAGTACTCATGCTTTACGGCGGTGTAATTCATGTTTAGCATAGTACCAAATTACTATATGGTACTGATGGACTCATTCATAAATCTCTCCAGTTTAATTATTGTCCAGACTCATCTCGATTTCATAAATTCATGATCCGGGTACATCTCCCCACCTCGTCTCGTGTTCTAGTAGTCGGTAGATTCGATCGAAAGTGTAAAGATAGCTTAGGGAGCTTGAATTCAATTCCATCGAGGGCAAGGACTCAACCCAAATTTTATGATTCTTCAACCCAAATTATGACTTGACTATCACGAATTCCAAATCTGCCACCAGTATTATACTGTACTCAGGGGAATATCGAATCCGTGTATTCTGCACTGGAGCAAAAAATACTTTTATCATGCTAATACATTCTTCACTATCATTTGAGTAACAAGATAAACCTGCAGACTTTGAGTCGAAGTTATTTTCTTGAAATATATTGGGATTGGGTTGATCATAAAGTATATTTCACGTCGACCAACTACTTCCATATATACATGTGGGATGCGTTTAAGTTGTAGAATTAATCTTTGATACTGGATAATATATAGGGAGAAAGAGCCCAAAATTTGAACCCCTTGAGAAATAATTTATACGAGTCAATTCAGGTCGTTGCACTCAAAACGCCAAGCACTACGTCATGCGCATAAAGACACGAGGTCCTTGCCTCTACTAATGTTTGTCCTAGTTCTTTCCATGTTAAGGGGTTTCATTGTGTTCTGTCTTTTGATTTGGAAATATTAAAGGCAAAGTATTTTGGTAGCATATGATTATCTCATCATCTTTATCTTGAAAACCTTTTGTCTAAAATCTGGAAATATTTTAAAGCTAAAATCTGTTGCACATGGTTGCAATTGTTCACGAAACTCTCACTTTTCTACGAAGTCAAAGGTTTCTTAGCAAGCTTTGATGCAGTTTATGCATGACACCCGCCACTCTTGGCCAAATACAAGGAAGGTTAAAATCTTCTTAAAACCCCGAGCTTATTCACACCTTTGAATATCCAGGACGAAGCTGCAGTGAATGACGTACAAACTGTATAATTGACTAAACAGTGGTGATCCATTGGAAGCTATTGTTGCCTAGGTCGCATTACATTGCAAAATGGGCGTCGTCTGTCATACTTGAAAGTATGCAAAGGCTAGGTGGATATTAAACATCAGCATTTTATTCTAGTGGATTATGCACGTATCACGTTATCTTTTATATTTTAACATCTATAAAACATCTAGAATCCTACATATGTTGATTTTTTATATACATTATTGTTGACATTACATTCTTTGATTTCCATGTTAAAATGTATTACATTTGAATTCTTGGCTTGGTTCTGGTTAAGGAATTATCTTTACTTTGCGTTACATAGGTAAAAAGAAACTTCAACAGAAGAAGCATAAATTTCTTCGGTGATCGTTTTCCTTTTTAAGAATTGGAGCTCGTACATTCTTATTAGCCAAGACTTCTTATATAAGTGTGCGAAGTGTCGAAGGCTTCGTAATTTACGTGTTAAGTACTTTCCTATGTGAGCAAGTGAAATTTATCAGTCTAAGTCATGATGGCTAGATATTCATATGGTTGTTGTACTAGAAGGCTCCTACGTGCCATCTTGACCACATAGTAACGCATCACATGACAAGCTTTCGAAAGTAAAACAAGTCATCTGCAGTTTTCTCCTCCTGTTTGATTATGGCTTAACAGTAGTACAGGAACAAGGTCACATGATCACTAATGATCTGCAAGCTTGCACATGCCACGAATTGAGAACCGTCCAAGCCACAAATATCCAAAGAGAGTGGATAGGTCACTCGCACATTCTCAGATTGGAAACCGTCCAATAACCAGTGAATGGTACAACCCAGATCCATGCAAGTACCAAACATCGTAACTGATCATAAAAATTCTCTGTGGAAAGTGAAGCTGGTATTAATTGACAGAGTATGTGAAGGATATGTCCCATCTTCTGAAGGACTATGAATCATCGATCATAGTCTATGATCGATGAGGGCTTAAAACAGTAGACATCTTCAAGCTTGAGCTGTACATCATTGTCTTAAAGAAGGTGCTCATAAGAAGTGCACTTCACATTTATCATCGTTTCAGAACATCAAATTTACGCTTGAATTTAGATCTCATGAGAGTCAGAAATCTGATGAGGGCCATTTTTTCTTCAAAGGATTTTATAGGTCAGCTTCTGTGTATTTTCTTTTGAACGAAAGGGGATTAGGTTCTCAATCTCATGGGATTCTTCCTGAAAATTCATTATTTCCATTTGTGGCTTTCCTATGGTTGGCAATTCATCATCAGATGCTTGAAGTTTGTTAATTCCAGATCAGCACACAAATAAATTGTAAATCCCAACGTGTTAAACGTTTTCCGTTTCTTCATAACTTTCTCAACTCTTTTGTTGTATGGTCTCTGCTCTCGAGAATGCACATCTGGTTTGATTATGATGTGGACATTAAAGTGCTCTTTGATCATGAAATGTTCAAGTAAACTGCAGGCTTAAATGTAATAAGTTACGATTAAAACTGGCAGCTGAAATAGCGATATCGTAAATGTTCAATCTACAGAAACAATGACTAGATGCAACAATATGTTTTAATTCCTGTAATCATGGTGTGCTCCCTCACTGAATATGCAGTGCACTTATGCGACCAATTCCGCTAAATTTGATCTATTCTCAACCGTCGGTGACGGCTCTGTTCATGTCTTAGACTGAAGGACAGATTCCTCCGAATTCCAATCAGGTACACTCAGTAGAAGTAATTTCACTGCAGGAGGACAGTGAACAAGTTCGAGCAAGTCTCCAGCGCAAACTAAAATCAACAATTGTGTCAATTCAATAACAGAAACAGAAAATAACACGTATCAGCTTAGTGCAATCTCCTAATGAATGTACCACATTTTCACGTTAATAGTCATTCTTAGTTATAATCCACAAACATGCGATAACACAAGATAAAAGCATGAATTCTGAACTTATGCAAGTTAAATCAAGGAGGTTTGAACACGAGCACTTGGGAAAGATAAAGAACCTGCAGTCATGTCTTGATCAACTAATGTTAACTGCATAGTGCATTTTATGTACTCTGCCTGTAGTCTGCCATTTTCATACGATCAAACTTGAATCTAATACGGTCCGTGAAGTGTCAGTTGCACTACAAGAAAGTGTAGTCACTGAGGTTCATTTGGTCTGTACATTTTGGTCAAAAGTAATTCTTCAGGCGCTTGAAATAACGTTACCATTTTGTGTTCACAGGGAGAGCGTGGAAGACGACGTTTTGTCTTGATACAAATTAAGCTTCTTGGTGATTCGAAGCCATGGCTTCGAATGAAAGGTGAATGACATTTCCTTTGACTTGAGCGACATTTTTATAATCTGATCATCGGAATAAGAAAATGCCGGAAAATTAAAATGCTAATTGGACAATGACCTCGAGCATTTTCTACCTGAATGTGTGGCTTTGCTACACAATTCTGTCGAGACACTGATTTTCTTTTCTCAGGCTAAATGTCTTTTGATTCAAAGTGATTAATGAACTTCATCGAGAACTGGAACGTGTAACTTTCCCACGCAACATCCCTCGTCCAGAAAAAGACATTCCGAATCGACGCCACCTCTGTTACTTCAGCATTTTCGGCGTTTGCAACCTACAGGGTACAGAGATTTACAGGCGGAGGTGGCACTCCTGACCCAAGAGTGTCTGATTCCAAGAGTAGATTTTCTAGATGTGTAGCTCAAGGATACAAACCACGACATTTTCCCCGGAGACGAAATAAACTCGCGCTGTTCTTGGATTCAACTTCAATAGATTCCATTTAAATACTGAATAGGAATCTGCTGAGAACTTATGTATATGATGTTTCTGCAGAACTTATCCAAAGAAGAACGGAGAGTCCATCCCGCTCTGCTAGAGAAACCTCGTTCGAACAACAGTAGTTCACGTAATGTGCTAAGTGAAATGTCTCGTCTGAATCTGTTGATCACAAACTGTGGACCATGAGGTAAGAATTTCAAGTATGGTGACCGACTACTAGAGGTTTAGAAAACTCGATCAGAAGCTCCTTGTGAAAGGTGGGTGAGAAGAATCAACGAGCGGTCGAAAGCATTTTCGGACAGTGCCAGCCGCTATGAAAGACATCATGGGTAAAATTCGACCCTCAGTATTGATGAATAAATGGACGCCAGCAAAATTGATGGGCCTGGGAGACTTAAAATTGCTTGACTTGAAATTGGAAATTCAATTACCCGATGTAATGAAATTCGGTAAGGCACAACGTTCTGTCGAAAGTGGCGTGCACTTTGATATCTTCCATGTAAACATGTACGACAAGAGAACTGGACAAGAATTATGTAGAGAAAAACGGGAGTTATTGGGAAGTATCAGTCATGCCCTTGAGATTAAACGAAAGATGAGACAAAGTAGGGCAATCGTAAAGAGTGGAAGGCTACTGTTTATCCTATGAGAGCATTTCGATATCACCCCAGACTGATCCGCTATTGGTCAGCATAGATTGATTCAAGATTTTCAGTGTCACAACCCCACGACTCTTAAACGCTACCGGATAGAGCAGAACGCTTCTACTTTCCAAAAACTTTTCGTCTTGTCGTGCGTGAAGTATCTGGACTCCATAGCGGTGGTCCCAAACCCTGACTCAGCTCGAATTACTCACAGACTCAGTTGACAACACAAACCTCCGAAATATTCTGGAAACGCTCAGCAGCCGCAGTTGTTTCGACGTGCATGGTACGAACTGATGAAGGACAATTTCATCGCAATCATCGCAGTACTACTTGTTACTTCAGCTCTAGCTGATCATGAAATAAAAATTCAGTTGACAGTTGTGGTGAAGCCGTCACTATCCCAAGAGAGTGGATAGGCCACTCGCACATTCTCAGATTGGAAATCGTCGAATAACCAGTGAAGGGCACAACCCAGATCCATGCAAGTACAACCTCGTATTTATTGTTTGTCCGCAACGCGGCAGACTTCTCATTGGCAGCTGAGTGCGGCCTGTTAAAGGAAACTTAGAACTTGATGTTTTCGTCTTGCACTTCTTGTATAAACCTTCGGGAGAAAAGTTAACAGTCATCTACCCTTTAGCATTAACGATTCATGTTCAAACATGAATTGTTTAACCTTTCGACTTCTCTTGATACACTTTACTTACTTTATTTATCTCTCATATACATAATTTTTGTTCTCCTTGACCAATACAGTGGAAGGTCATAATATTCTCTCGGATATGATTATATAACTAATTTTTTCACATCTTTTCTTGCCTAAAGAAAATATAGACGAAATACTAAAGTATGATTCACGGAGCGGCTACTTATCCTCCAATTGGAGTATAAGTAGCCTCCAATTTATGCAAATTATCATTCACTTGCGTGGTAAGTTGGGTGGATCAAGCTCAGTGTAGGGATCCCCCTAAATCTGGCGTGGTTGCCTGAGAAAAAAACGGTGGGAGTCGCAGTTGAGCGGGTGCTCCAGCAGCGAAGGAGGGGGAGAGAGAGGTATGAGACGAAGCTCGACCTTCCGACGTCTCGATTGCAGGTCTGAGCGTTCTTCTTAGCGAAGGAGGGAGAGAGAGAGAGGTATGAGACGAAGCTCGACTTCGACTGCAGGCCTGAGCGTGCTTCTTGGTTGCGGTGGAGCGCTTGCCCGTTGGTTTTCCAATGTTTGACTACGAGGAACACTAAGGAGTAGGTAGGGTGAAGGATATTAGCATAAATTGAGTAACAACTAACCGTTCCCATGATTAAATGGATGCAAAAGGTAGTGAGGAGAAATACCCAAGCATGATAATACATCTAAAGAGGAAAAGAAGCAGATATATAACATCAATTTGAAATTTGCAAAAGAAG
The DNA here is from genome assembly GCA_037833965.1 of Marchantia polymorpha subsp. ruderalis. Taxonomy (NCBI): domain Eukaryota; kingdom Viridiplantae; phylum Streptophyta; class Marchantiopsida; order Marchantiales; family Marchantiaceae; genus Marchantia; species Marchantia polymorpha. The sequence goes on from AP031355.1 coordinate 18,679,337, forward strand.
AATAAGTTTTTTTAAAGTCCTAATATTTAATAGATCATACTGAACGATGCGTTTCAATGTAAGTAAATTAAAGCTTCAGAAGACAATAATGTCCAATCCTATGTACTCTATTCAAACATACTGCCGCTGAAGATCAACATTTTTTATGAAAGTTCTAACTTTTATGCATCAGTATCAACTCTCATTTCCATTTTTAAAAGTCAAATATTTGTGGCACGCAAAAATGCCACAAGAGCTCCAGTCATTTTTAATCCATGTACGCATTTCATTTTTCTTTATATAAATACTTGTTTTGAACTCTTAAATGTTTTTCTAGTCATAACAAAAATTCATGTACCAAACTTTTAAGTTTTTATTGTTGGATAAAGTTGATTTCAAATATGTTGAAATCTATAACATGGAGGTAGTCCACAATTCTTATCATTTAAATCACCTGTTGTTCTCAGTTTTTGATCTTAAAAAAATCACTGAAAAAGCTTATCTCTCTTGGAATGGGTTAGATCAAAAGATCTTCAGTAAAATTATATAATGAAAGTACTTGAAGTGAGAAAAAGTGATAAGATTATGCTGAGTACTTTCAAGCATGAAAATGTATACATGCTAGAGAAAATTATTATTTGTGATGAAAAAAACTCTACTAAATCTCAAGTTGTAAACTTTCATGGATGGCATTCTAAGATATGAATCATATTAACCTATTGACTAAAATGAGTAACGCTGAATTTTACTTTTGTAAATATTGTGTCATGAGAAACCATCAAAGTGAAAATTTTGAGATTTTAGAATTCAAAAATCCAAAAAATTACTTGAATAACGTTTTAGTATCTTGTTCAAAAACCCCATTTTCTAAAAATTCTGTTAGTATTATGAAAATAATAAAACTTTCAGAAAAATTATCTTTTGTACCAATTGTTGATGATTAATCAAAATTTAATTTGTTTCACAAAAATTTTAATTCTTTTTAAAAGTCCAAGTTGAAACTTAGACTGAACACAAGCTCATTTACTCGCGTAAAGATGATAGTGAAATATATATATATAATTTGAAAGTTAATGCAAAGAGTATTAAATCATTCATAATCTCATCGTTGCTTGTATTTTGCAATAATGCGTTGTTTCTAAGATTCTCAACCAAACTTTATTAAGATGCATAGTATGCTAAGTCAATCTAGCTTATAACATGGATTTTGAGCTGAAGATAACAAGAACATGATTTTTTTGGTTAAAAAAACTATCATCTAATGCAATCAGTCTTTTTTTACTCCATTTGAGTTAAAACACAAACAATTAAAATTTTTTATTATACAACTTAAACTCTCATATATAAGTTGAATATGTACAGTTTGATACTACATGAAGTGTTGTGATTTTGGATTTGCTAATTTGCTAATAATTGTGAAAGATTATAAATTTTTCAGCAATAGTAGAATTCTAACAATATTTTAAAAATTTTAAATTATTTTATTTTATTCTAACTAATTCTAATTTTTTTCATAAAGTCCCCAGTAGTCCTGCAAAATTACTATAAGTATGGATGTTTATATTTTTTAGCCCTGATGATGGAAAAATTTTCAACCTTCTAAAACTAAGACTAAGAAATACAAATTTCTAGTTCATTACAAGTTGTTGAGAGAAATATTAATCATTGTTGATTTGACAATTTGACACAAGGAGTACAAATTGAAGAATTAAACCATGGATGGTGAGTTAGTATTGATTGCATAAAATGATAGAGATCAATCATGATTGTTTATGAAGAGCAAATGAAAAGTGATAAGTAGAGATTCTATAAAACATAAATTATTAACAGATTCAACTTAAAATCTAATTCATATTGAGACTACGGAGAATGATGGCAACGTATTGATTTGAAAGAAATGAGAATTATATTTTTACATAAAATCTCAAGTTTTTTCTGAATAAGCTTGAGTGAATTACTGCTATGGAACGTGAAATGTAATTGTTAATTGATAACAATAGGTGAAAACTAATTTTTTAGATATATACCTTTGATTGATATCAAATAAGTGTACAATTTTGCAAAAGACGTAAAAAAAATGTCATAAAAAGATTGGTGGCTAGAGATTTCACATAGAAAAAAAAAATCCAAAATACAACAAAATCTAGACTATATTAATCAAATTATAACAAAATATGTAAGAATTGAACTGAATTATGAGTTGAATGCAATATTTGATCTGATTATAGATCAATTTAATATTTTTAGAGCAAAAAATTTCACAAGATCACCAATTTCCTTTAAAAAAAATTCTGAAATTTTAATTTATAATTTATTCAACTCATTATATGTGTTGAAATAAATTTGTAGGTAATGGCATGCAGTCTTGATTTTCACTAAGTGTGTATTATTTAATGAATGTAAATAAAAAGTTGAATCAAGAGAATTTTTATCTCATTATATTAGTAATGTATGTGGATGACATGTTCATTTTGATAAAAGATAAACTAACTTTAACAAATTCAAAAATCTAATGAAATTTACATCCAAGAAGAAAAATTTGTATCAATGTAAGAGTATGCTAAGGATGTATGTTCTTTAGGATTTGAAAAACAAAAGACTATGATTAGTACAAATATGTACATCCAACATTTGTTTAATAGGTTAAACATAAAAAAAATTGATCTAATTTTCCAACACATTTCAAAATTTTTTAGCTTAATCTTTAGTTTATGTCATTAAAAATGAAAAATGTTATGAATTGTTTTATATTTTTTTGTTCAATTTCACGTACTTTATGGTTAGTACAAGATTTGATAATATTAAAAAAATATAAGTTTGATAAGTAAGATGCATTGAAAAACTCTAAACTAGATTCAAAAGTATTGCCAATAATGATTAAATTTTTATTATTTGAAATTGTCAATCAATGCTAAGATTTAATGAATTAGATTATGAACAAAATATATTTATTCTTATATTTATAAATGAATATAAAATATATATCTACAATTAAATATATGTTTACACGTGATGGTTAATGCATTAGTTAGAAATATATTCTGAAAAAGTGCATACTTCAGTACATAATGAAAGTTGAATATGTAACAACAGCAAAAAAAAGAGTAAATTGGTTGAATACATTTATCATTACGATCAAATAAAAACATAAAGTTGGGAATTTTTATTGTGATGGTCAAAATGAGTTAAAATTTGCTGCAAAATAAAAGATAAGCAGCAACATGAAACGCATTATCATAAAAAATCACTGTATCAAAGATAAACTACTTGATTAGAAGTTTGAGCTAGTTAAAACTGACCATACATTCAATATATATGATATTTTAATCAAATTTATTTTTTGAATAATATTGTGATATCTTGTAAATTTTTCTTGAGAATGACAAGTAAAGTTTACAATATTTTTTTTAAATGAGTATAGATTTTGACTCTAACATGCTTATAATTACAAATTAATATTAATATTAATTAGCTCATGTTTAAAGTGAAATCAATGTTTTAAAGTTTGACTACTTTTTTTTGCAAAACAATTATATAGGTTATGGAGGTTAAGATCTCCACAACATAAATTCAGTGATAGATTGTTATGAATTAACTCAAATTATTTGACAACATAGATTAATTCAAACTGAGAAAGTGATGCTCATCATAATACCTCTTGAAATAAGAGTTCAAAAAACTATCTGTGACATTTAAAAAAAAATTTCAAAAAATTTTGAATAATTATTTAGATTAGAGAGGTTACGGTATCCACCACATAAATGGAAACGTAGATTGTTATGAATTAATTAAAATTTTTTGGTAACATAGGTTAGTCTTTTATCATTTAATGAAGCTGATTAAACTATCTCCATATATAAAAACTTACAAAAGCTATTGATGACTTTTTTAGAATGTATTAGAAAAAACTGAGATGTTCTAATAAACAAATCTTGCAAGTTTAAACAACGTATGTTTGTAGTGATTGTATGTGAGTTCAGCAAGTTGAATTTGTTTGATAATTTTATTTTATTAATTTTACAGATTTTTCAAATGATAAAAATATTATAAAATAATTTTTTGATGTAATGTATATCTGATCAAAAACTTTTTCAAATTTTTTGGAAGAAAAATAAGAAGAAAAAATAAGAAATTTTTAAATTGAATAAATTAAAAAAATAGATTAAAATTTGTGATTCATCGAAAAGTCGTATCATCTCATGTCATTGAATATGTATATTTTACAATTTAACAATTCAACTTTTCATAATAAGTGTAATCATAAATTTCAAATATTTTAATTCAATATTAGGGGCAAAGATTAAAGCCGGAAAGAAGTGATCAATCGTACTGGACCATGGGATGCTAAAGACAAGAGCCATTAAACATGCATAGCAAGAAGAGTGTAGAAAAAAGGTTTTTATCTTAAAAAAATAAAATACTGGAATGCAGTTGATCATCGATGCATTTCCGAGTAAATTGCAGATTCATTCAAATTTTAAATTCGGCCGATAGAGTCTATCAGCGTAAAAGTTAGTTAGAAAACCTAGTATTAGAAAGGTTCGTAGAAGTAGAATCAGCACCATGATGGGGCTTTTAACTTCAACTAATTCTGCGAAGTACACGATTTGATTTATGAGATACAAGGAGGCTTTGGGAGTGTTGAACGTATATGTTCACTTACAACAGAACAATCTCAGAGTCGAACCTCTTGACGCATCGCAGGTGACAATGATCATCCACCATAATAAAATTATCTCAAGAGAATTGATATTATCCTATGAATTCCAAATGGGATTTAATTTGTTATATGGATTGGTTGAGTGTGTATGAACTTTGAATATTTATCAACATGTTCAGGAGTCAAAAAAATTTGTTTCAATCCGTGAATGTGGATGTTCATTTTAAACTAAAGATGTAATGGTAATGGTAATGTATATATCGATCCTTACTTTCTTCATATGACCCCTTAGCTCATTCCATAATGAATGACTTACAAGTACCACAATGTACAATCTTTACCATGTAACTTCAGCAATACAACGAGTCTCTAAAAACAAAGTTTCTTTAAGCATATCGCAATAGTACTGAATTGCATTAGTACAAAATCTATATGAAGACAAAGGTCGAAATATTAACATTGTACTAATTCATCTGACATTGGATGCCAAAATTGGGAAGAGTTCTACTTCCATGAAGATTCAAAATCCACCAGACCGGCCCCATCGAGATAGTAGGAGTGTGAAACTTCCACTAAAACTCGACGGCCGAAATGATTCACGCGAAGGCGGCTCATCCTCGTGGACAGACATAGACCTAGATTTGCATGATGCAACAAGGGACTTGAGAAAGACGGCTAGAATGAAACCATCCGTCCATCTTCCCCAAGTTTGGAATTAGTTGATGTGGGCATGATATGAATGCTGAATGGATGTGCTGAAGTGCCCTGACAGAACTGCATTGATAAGCCTGTATTCTCCTGATTCATAGATTCACATGTCCTCCATATCAGGAAGCATCGGCCGATGCTTCCTGTAAGCACATCTACTGTTCCCCAAATGATCCATGGAAGTGGCAAAGGAGAAGGAAATCTATCGAGCAACAACAGTCCACGCCCCAGGGCTTTTGATTTCTTCAGTGCTTCATCGTACTGGAACAAGACTCTTCCCCGTAATACTATGGAGTGATATTTGGTATCCAGGTATGCAACGACCCGGTCTGATCCATGCACACCATTCTGTGTCATGTCTCCAAATTCACATTGCAATTTCCAGGTAGGGTCGGGGCTCTGATCCGTCTGCACAGAGAAGGAAAGGTTGTAAAGACGATGCTGAAGTCTCGTGTGCAGAACCTACACTTTGTGCACCTTGAGAAAAGAAAGTGCCTGTATGAACATGATGGTAGTATCTGCTGTGCTGCAACTGATGAAAAGCATTTATACAAGACATCTTAGAACGAGCATTCCTTTTCAAGTTCACTGTGCAAGAGCTCAGTCAGTTGTAATGAAGGCTGATCCAATCGTTGGTCATGTTTAACCCATCGATTCCAGTTCAGAAAAAGCAAAAGGTTGTGAACAGAGAAAAAGCATGGCGTATATCCCTAGAAGTAGTTTGCTGGATTTCCTTCAAGGAATTTATCAAAACACTATAGGTTAGAGATCATTCTCTGTTATCTTGAATTGGACCTGAAGTAGTAGTGATAGATAAAGCATGCAGGTCAAATTACTCACCCGGAAGCACAATCATGTCCTTCAGACTGAGTCCTTTCATTCTTCCCGAAGGTTTGAGTAGTGGGTCGAATTTTGCAGTCTGAGCTGGTAATTCATTACCGGCTCCGTCTCTCCGCCCCAGCGGGACTTTCCAATTGATCCCCTCATACTGGAAATTGGACAATATGGATTGTCAGAGGTGAACTCTCGAGCTTCTTCAGATTCAAAAGCTAATCTGTAGATCTTTACACTCGTACTTGATTCTGCTCCAAGTAGTCGTACAACTCTACTGCAATGCAACAAGACAGTTCAAGCAGATGTGATGCTACCAAGCTCATGGCATTCCTGGCAGCAAGAGCAAAATTGTCTACGCCGGGACAAATAGCTTCAACTTCAGCCCTGACATCGTTCATGAGTTTAAATCTTCGCAGTGAGTTTCCAGCACTATCCTTCTATGCCTGCACTCCAAAAACTGGATCGAGAAGCACGGACGCATCACAGACCTGGCTTTGGCAAAATATGCAGAATGACATTTGGTTGGAAGACTGCATGGGGTGCATACACATCATCTCGATTACTGACCTGCATCATGTATTTCTTTGCAAGCACATATACTAAAAGCGGTTCAATGGGAAGGAAATGGAAACACACACCAAGGACCTTCGTCGGAGGAAGCAGTCGTGGATGTGCAATATAAGGAGAGAAGGTGCCAAGATGCGGCCCGCTGTGATCCAAAATGTGACTACTCAGCAACTTTTGCGGTTGCGACATGGCAAGTTGCTGCATGGAAGGCTGTCGAAAACTGAGTGTTTACTGTCACAGCTATAAGAATCTTGCTATGCATGTCAGACAGAAAGTGACTTTTATGTGCATCGTCCTCCTTCCGAGGCCTTCCATCGACTGGAAGACAAGACAGATGGCACATGGGAATTAAGCATCACAGCCCAAATCACTGCTAATCATTGAAGACCCACCTGCAAATTCAAATCAAAAGATTGGATCTTCTACGTTTTTCGTTTTGTGGACCGAAGTGCTCATCAAGTTTAATAATTGAGTGCTCAATCGTAGCTTTTAGTCTGGTGCTCAATCAGGCTCATTTCTTTCAAACCCCCTTCGAACTAAACTCGAATAGTAAACATGCTTCAATAATACGCTGAGAAAAATATCTACGGGCTCCTTAGGGCAGTTAAGATCCGAGATGGACACGCAATAGAGAAATTTCGTGCTCTCTAAACTGAAGTCCTTGAAAAGACGAATGTGTTACTGTATAACCAATTTACCAGCGAATAGTTTTACCTTAGAAGGAACAAGAATTCCGCGTGTTGAATTTCTCAAATTCTCTTGAGTCTGTATACACAAGAGAACTGCAAATCATTTCATGTCTTACTTTTCTAGGAAGGTCACTGCAGTCACAAATAGGAACAGACGTGTGCATATTTAGACATAAGAGAACAAGCATCTGAACAGTTGGTAGGTTCAACGTTGGGTATAAATTTGTAAACTTGCACGGTGGCACTGAAGATGAGGATACTCTGGCAGGAGGGAATCAATTTTTCACGGACTTCAGATCTGGCATACTATTTGTGGACGATCAAGTGGAGTCCATCTCCAACATTCTTTCGAGAATGCAGCTACAAGCTCCTCGAGAGTCGCCGGGTACAAGGGCGAGCAGTGCGAAATTCTCATGCTGCCCTTAAAATAATTCGTCTTCACTTGGAGGATTTTCTGCTTCTACGAATTCCGTCTGAACCGCAAGTCAAATTCAGCATATGGTGTGCGCAGTTGTCACGGAGAAGTCCTTGACACAAATGCACATCGACCTGAAGAGATAGAGAACCTTTCCAAATGAATATCGATGTATGGGACTGAACATGGACCACGCATAAAACTTGTGAAGAATACTTCGCAGACAATCCGCGAACCAGACAACTCTGAGACTCTGCTCGAATGTTCCTCTCCGGACTTTGCTCGAATTTCTACCGCATGCAAACCTTGACTAGACGTACTAAGATGTAGGCTGCAAGACAAAATCTTTACAAAAGTAATTTTCATTTCAGTGTAGGGAGTTACCCCCGGCGTAGAGCATTGGAGAAATCACTGATTTCCTTACAATTTGAAAATATTCAGTTCGCAGCCAGCATCGTACTTTCATCTTAGGATATCTAAAATGTAAGGGAGCTATGACTACAGACCTCGATTTAAGGGTAATCCTTTCTTACGGTATCTGAATTTTGAGAGTCTGTCTTCGTCGCAAGAAGAGGCGTACCTCAAGACAAAGTGTGTCTTCGAGTGTTATAACATGCAAACGAACGGGGGGAATCTACCTTGTCTTCGAAGGAAATTGTTTCAACCATAGAATGTGCGTGTACACCATGCACAAACACGATGGCTCTGAGACAGTGACATGAGGTGTTTATTACTTTTCTTGTGTTTCTCATACATAAGCAGGGGTCGAAGCCAAATATTGCTTTGCACAGAACGCAACTAAGAGTGTTTGGCTTGATTTAATATCATATCTTAGAATGAAGCCACTACACACCGGCTTTAACAAGAGGTTGATAATCTTTGTCTCCATTGTCACAAATGTACAATTGGGATGAATATCCATATTTGATAAATAAATATTAAATGAAAATTACTCCACAAAGAGAAATATAATATGGAAACGATTTCTTTCGAGGATATGTTTTTGGTGTAATAATCTGAATATATGCTAACAACATATTTTATGTGTTAGTTGAAGCTAAAACGCAATGAAATCGTATTCTCGTAGTGATGACCACTGAGCCATCAATCCATGAGAAGCTGGACCGATGGTCTTTAAATTACATCATTTTTTAATTTTTTTTGCTTGATTCCGTACTGAAAAATGTAAAGCATCCAATCAATTCTTAACCTCAAAGGTTTTTTTTTGAATGAGAATTTATCTTTTAGTCCCTATTTTTCTAGTCTCCTGCCGTCTTATCTTGCAAAAATATTGACTATATACTTTAACTTATTTTGTGTGGAAATATATCGTCATTGTTTTATCAATAGCTGCTGACATATGCTCAATGCATTTCATGAATAAAATGAACACCGTTGAACTTTTTCTTGCTTGAAAAAATCAGCAGTATCGTTTGTCAAGAGATTTGAATCTTGCGCTTGGTGTCATATTTCAAACATTTTTTACGAAGTTCCGAAGAATTTGTTACATAGTCATGATATAAAACAAAGGATCTTTTAGCATCATCTTATACGATATTAAGCTCTAGTATACAAGAATGAGTGGTAAATGTATAAAAAGATCCATCCAGCGTTACAAATGACGACTTAAAACGGCAAGCTAGGAGCTCGTCATCATTATAGTTTTGTATCATTATACAGAACTGTGGCATCCACACAGTCTACATACCGACTTACATTCAAATGCAATTGTAGATTATCTTCATATGTATGAAATACAAATCAATGATGGTAGATATGTTGATTGACATTCATCATTGCAATTTATGCCTTAATATCTTAATTGCAATTGGGAAGAAACTTGAAACTATTCATAAATAATATGTTGAAATCTAATATAGATTTTGTGATTTTGACAAAATAGTGATTTTTCTTAAAAAAATCGTACATCAAATGTCTTTGGTGATAAAAAAAATTTTGCTCAATCAAAGAGAATTTGATAGTTTGATTCACATGGAAGATTAAAATTTGTTTCTTAAAAATTAATATATAACAAAATCTGATTGAAAAAGTTTGACTTAGAATTGCATAGAAACACCTTCTGTATCATGTAGATATTACTCAACCGTTTAGATTCATTTCGCATAGTTCGATCACCAGAAATTTTAATCTTATTCTATGAAAATGTAATAAGATGGAAGAATTTTCTTACGTTTCTTTCTTAAGTTTTAAATGTTGCAATATTTATAAACCTAAATTTATCTAAAAAATAATTTTGAACCTTCTATACATAAGAAAATCTGGAATTTTTTTTTCAAGAGGACTTGAAACTTGAAATGAAAAGATTCCATTTGACAAAAGTCTCATGATTTCACATTATTATCCATAATATATTTACTAGATCAAACATGACGATTTACTAAACAAATAAGAGTTATGTGGCCGACAAGTTCTTTCTCTAATTGAAACTACATAATGAGAAGATTATAAGATATTAAAGGTCTTGTTCTTTATTCAAATTTATCCAATGATTGAAATTCGTAAGAGTTTCTGATTTATTACAGTAGCTTGTATTTTTATTGTGAAGACATGAAAATTGAAGGAAAAAGCAATTTTAATGTATATTTGTAACAATATGAATTCTATTGTTATCTGATATGCTGACAGATATGTACTTTTATATTAAATACAGAACTGCGTGTGATTGCATATGAAATTAGCATCATGTTGAAAAGGGAACGAATGCTTTTCATTTTAACTTTTAATCGCAGGAAGCAAAAGAGAAGAGCTATATGGAACCTATTTATCACTACATATTATAAAGTGATCAAGAGATAGAGTGTAAAGGGAAATCATGAATGTTTCTCCTTACCTGGTGTACATACAAAAGTATCTAACTTGAAAACGAAAGAATAAAACATATAAAATAAATATAATCAGAGTAAACCCATGAACAAGACCGCCTAATTACATGCAACGTCTCTGTATCTGATTTAGTGAGACGATTGTTTCACTTGGCACACATTCTCTTTGTGGACTTGTGCACTATTGTATTTATTACCCTCCCACAGACTTACCGTCTTCACGAAATGTATTCGGTGCTGGAATGAGTTGGATCTCACGTTCTCGACAACTCAGACAGTCATCGTCATCCTTCCAGTGCACACAACTTGGATTGGATGCCATGCTCCTGAGCTGGCGCTTTGGTGACGGGTCATGTCTGGCTCTGAACCGGAGACCCCAACATGCCAAGTATTCGCCGAGAGAAATGTGGGCATACGAACTGCCTGTCACATGTTCTGAATCCATGCGTTCATGGTCGTCGGACCACATTGTTGGACCCTACCACATTTTCGAAAGCGATATGCACGCCGAGGCCAAATTGTTGTTCCTGTTAGCTACTGTAGTGAGATGTTTGAACACGGTGTTTCCTGCTAGGCAACACTCCCTGTCTATTTAGCTTTGAACCTTGGTTCGTTTTGCTTATTGAAAACTTATTTTTTGTGTTCTTATATCTAATTCATTTATTGTCCAGCGAGCAGATTATGCTAGCGTATATTGCCGGCATATGACCTGATTATAACATGTAGTCGTAAGAATGATGGAATATATGATTTGGATGACAAAAGTAGGAAATTTATTTTCTTTCATTCGTATGAGATGTATAAAGTCTACTCTAAATATGCCATGAGAATCTACATTCAAAGCAGAAAGCCCTTCATTCTCACATATTCAATGATATATTGGAAGCCTAACTTTAGAAGATGTCATCATATTAGTAAAATAATGTATAATAAGACAAATTATCACACATTTAATGAGACCTATGATTCAAGAAAAAAGTTTATATTTGATCACCAAGATGGGACATACATGCCAAGGGTGTTGAGAAGAAAATGAACTGGAAAGATGAAATTGCAGAAGAGTTGAATATAGTTTTGTTGACATTACAACATGACATTCTTGCAGGGCTCAATCCACCCTCCACTTCTCTGCAATATCCTGATGAGTTGCTTCAAAAATATTGTGATGATATTGTGAATTTATGAGTATCATAATAAAGAAAGGGAAAACTTCACTAATAAAAACAATCGATTGGATACTACAAGGATAATTTCACCTTAATGATCTAAGGAATGTCACAAGTGCGAAGTAAACTGAAAATATCATACAACTTTGTTAATGATGATTATTTTTTTCTAAATTTTAAAATTTTGCTGCTTTGAGATAATAGATACTATCTATATATGGATAATTTTTTCATCTTAAATAAAATAAAATTCTATATAATATATGCCTATATAAAGACAATGAAGCACTGAAAGGAGTATACATCTTAAGAATATTTTCTCGCGATTCATGAAATTTTTTAGAAAATCATGAGTTAAAAGTAACTATCTTATAAAATACATGTTCACGTTTCTTCATCTGAAAGAAAATTTCCACAACATGAAGTAATGAAATTAAAACTATTAACGTTCTGGTCCTTTGAATGAAAATTAGATTTCAATGATAACCACTTAGTTGCTCAATAACTGATTACGTACTAACAAAGTTTTTTCATAGAATTTTTATTATTTAAACATAGTCCTCCCATTAATATGTTATAGTATTTTTCACTGTTTCAGCATGATCATATCAACAAATAGTAGTTCATTGTACTTAATATTCATCTCTTTTGCATATTTAGTACGAAAAATTCACTTCTTTGCTAAGATGATGAATTTTATCAAAAATTGTACAAAATTTTTTGAAAAAACCTTCTAACATGATTCTTTACGTAGAAGTCAATGAATAAAACATTTCAAAAAGCCTCATGATCAGGATTGGAATTCTTGTGCTAATCAGCCCACACCCTAATATGAAAAGCTTTGGCAACATCAATGAGTTTTCATAAGTTTTGTCAGGGATTGTCAATCTTCTCCCACTTACAAGGCAGTCAAGCCTATTCTTTCAGGTTACTTTCATTGTGTCCATCAATTGTAGCTTATACTTTTGCAACCTTAATTTCATAATATTTTGGCTCTTTTTATTTCTGAATACTCATCCTCCTGTATCAATGGATTTAAAGCATTCGATCCAATAGACTAGAGAACGACATCTGGGTGTCTATGATGTATGGTATACTTGATCAGTCCGTATGTCGTGTTACTTATGGCGTCCAAGATCTTTATCATGGCCTCTTTACTTTTACTAAATTACATAAATAATAGATATAAAGTTGATTCCCACTTGACCCTAGAATGTTTCAAAGTAAATTGGATAAACATGTTATGCATATTTTCTGTCGATTGGTGTAACAATATTGTGTTTTATCAAGGATATCAGACTCCAGCTTATTCTTGCTGGTAATTATACACCGGGCTGGTCTCCTACTGCCAAACTCATATATTTACCACAAATATGAAACGATTACTTATTAAAACACACATTTATGCAATTTTCTTACGTTTTATTATGAGATAAGGATATATACCAAAGAGAAACAAATATTCATTCACACCTCTCAAGCCTTAGAAACTAAGAATATATATAAATTACATCCAAAAACTGACGAAAATTTGGTTATTAGGGAAATGAATTGTATAAAGGTTGAATCATTTCCTCTCACATACTACACAGTCAACATGACTTTGAAAGATGTAAAAAGGCATCTCCATCCGACACGAATATGTGTGATAGAGTTGCTCTCTCCATGTGACGCACTGTGCATCGACTCCCCAAGTGGAACATGCATATTAAGTGAAATATACTGTTTATTACCCATGAAAAAATGCCTAAATTTCTCTTTTGAAAAAAAAAGACACTGGCTAAGTGAAAGTTCATCGCTGCAGATTATCGTTCCCAGGGTCACCAGAAACCACTTCAGAAACAAAGTGAAGTATGAAGTACTTAATAAACAGTCGTCGTGGCTTGAACCGGTTAGGCCTTTGTATCCCAAACTTTAGCTCAAATTGTATTTACAAAGGTTTTAGATGAAACTAATGCTACCTGGATAGTGATAAATGCTAGGTAATAAATTGATGGGACCCTTGGAAACTTGAAAGTACCAACAAGTTTCATTTTACCTAATAGGACCCCATTCGACGGCCACTGTAAGCCATGTTCTTATAACCTACTGATTTGCTCTATAGAGTGGGGAGTGTCTGCCACTGTCTGGCCAGAGTATTTTGGTGACTCGTTCAAAAACGACGGGCACCATGAATCTGAATTACTCCGGATTTGGTCCTGCAGCGACTTCGTGTTCTACTCGAAATAACCCCAGATAGTATTAGGACATCACTGACGGTGGGGCTGCAGGGCCGTGGATGGGATCCCATCGACGGCCCTAGAGCCCCATGGGACCCCCATAGTGTAAAATGAAACCTGTTGGGTCCCGTCAACTGTTTTTAATTTCCATGGTCCCATCAAGTAACCTCCACACCTGGAAATCGTAGATAGATGCGAAACATGAGATTGAATGTGAAAGAAAAGCACAACAAGAGCTATTGAGTGAATGTTTGTTGTAGTTTGAAAATGCATCTATTAATTTCGTAGCTTTCTTCGAGTAAAAGTATCTTGACACCATTGAACTCCGCATTCTTCATAGAGGTTTGGATTTTCCCCTCTTACAAGTAATTTATTTCAAGACATGAGGTTAATCTGACCATACAGTAGGAGATTCAAGCACTGTAATAAACTTCCCAAAATTGAATAGCATAATAGGCGTCTATCCATCACAATGACCTCGAATGAACTAGAAAGCTCGATCGAGCCGCCATTCGATGGGTCGAGCCTTGAAAGCCATATGAACAGGCTACATAATTCTATCTCCGTTCATAAGTGCGGCAGCTACATGAATACCGCAAGTCCTAAGTCGAGCATCTGAAAGTCTACTGCCAATGTCGTCACAGTCGCCGTCGGAAGCTAGTCCTAGATTAAATTTCTAATTATCTAACTAATGTAAATTGAGTGAGGTGGCCCAACATTGTATGATCAATCAAATCTATGCGACTCCAATGTGGAGGAAATGACTATGCCGCAGAATCGGGCGGCTGATTATCGGTGAAGTTAAGGAATACGTATGTGAACATACCAAATATGCGTTCAGTTGCTTTCTCTAAGATTTCAGATTAGAATGGGCGGAATGCGGACACCTCGATGTACTTCAGGGGTGCTCGCCCAGCTTACGGTAAGCTGAATCCGAGAAATTCGAATTAAGCATGTGCTGGAATGAATCTAGTTCTTGACTGTACACTTCTTGCGGATCTGACCTTGAGTGCCCGTGAGCACACCGATCTTTCCCATCTTGACCATAGAGGCTCCGAAGTTGTCGTTGAAAGGAGAAGGTGACCTGTTCATCTGCTGCACAATTTTCAGACCCGTCGGGTTCCTCTTCAACTGATCGTCGGAAGTGAAGACGGCCCGTCCGCGAATGATGTTGGAGTAGTAGTTGGGGTCCCAAGTGTCGACGGGCTTGGACTGATCCATCTTAATCTTGGTGGTGAAGTCGCCCTGCTTGCACTGCTTCTTCAGAGAGGCTGCGAAAGTCGGGTCCAACGCTGGGTCGGTCTTGACTGACGACGAGAAACTATAGAGACGTGTTTGTTGGAGCGCGCAGCTCGTGAGCCCGACTGTATGTGATCCTGAGATGGCGATGCCGACTATGTCAGAAATTCATTCATCGCACCAGCTGCTGAGAATCTCGGCAGCCACTTCCGGTTCTGAAAACTGGAAATTCACATCTACTGCATTCACTTCTCTCAGTCAGTCAGTCAAAATCCAGGCTGTACTAGCTCATCCTTCTACTTGCAACTTCAACATTCCATTTGAGTCAACATTCTCGCCCTTGATAACTGGAATATGGGTTGAATGTATGATGGAGAATCTCATCTCCATCTTTATACCTGAAAGAACCACCATGTCTTGAGTTGTCAGACCCTTCTTGGCGAAGCTGGTGACCAGGGACGAGAAGGTCGAGAATGGAGAAGGCAGGTTTGCGTTGGCCTCCGAAGCCAGTGACACAACGCCATCTCGTCGCCCGAGGGGAACACTCCAGTTTTTTCCTCCCATCTGTTTGCCCATGAAATCCAATGGTCAGTTCTTTTGGCTAAATTGGAAGCTTACTGGCTGGCTGAGTACATAGCTCTATATATTGTCCAATGAGCGTAATTCTATCGTTTCTTTAAGCTGTAAAGTGGAAGAAGGTTTTACCTCAAGGATGGCATCTCGAGCGGCCAGAGCGAGGATGTCGGAGCAAGACACAACGCCTGGGCATAAAGCCTCGACTTTGGCCTTAACATCATCGATGACATTGAAACCCCGGAGGGAATTTTTATTTCCACCTGACTGCTTCTCGCTATTGGCACCATCCAGAAGCACGGAAGCATCGCAGCCCTGAAGAACGCAAGATCAAGAGCATGCGTGATTCACAAGAATGGCGAGAGTTTCAGAATTCATGAAGCTTTTTAATAGCAATTTGATTTTGATTCAATCTACTTCTGGCTGCAAGATTTGTACTCTCGACCGTTTCCAGAAGCTTAATATGGAGGCACAAAGCTTATGATACATATGGATACGAGGTAATCAAAAAGCTTGGGGATCAGATAGCATGATAGTTGTGAGCATTCACCAAGAGAACCAATTCATTTTTTGTATAGTTATGGTTGCTATCGGATGGATGAATGCACACAGCGGATAGGACTGTAGATTACCCGAACGAAGCAGTCATGGAAATGCAATCGAAGAAGAGCCGGGGCCAAAGTCCTGTCTTTAGTAATCCATGTCTTGATAACTTCCCGAACTTTGGCAGGACCTGAAGGACACTTGGACGCGTAAAACGATTCTGTCAACTGAGCATCAGCTACTGCAACAACGACCAAAAGTAGGCATGTAACGAGCAGCCATTTGAAACCGGTTGATGTCATGTTGCTGCTGATAGTGTGTGTGGAGCTGCACATGTACAACGAGAGTACCGTTCAATGTGCTTGCCAAAAATTGCTCACAGCTCAACGAGCATTGAAGCTCTACAGGATCGAGCAAATTCCTAATTCAGACAACAACCTGACACTACAAGATCCTAGATCTTGATTGTTGAGTGTGAACAGCAACTTGGAAAAACAGCTAACACAGTTGGACGTTAATGATTCGACTGAACCTCACCGTAAGACTGTAAAATTGGATGGAGGAAGATTTACTTCCTCAAACTCAGAGGCGGACAAAAGAACTTGATAGATGTGTAGCCTGGATTGTTCAGCATTTATACTCCTAAGACCCGAGTCTCCTTTCAGATTTGCTGAACGAGCTAATCAGATCTAGAAATAATTTTTATTTCGTTCTCCACTGCAGCTATGCCATCACCATTTTCTCATGGCTGACTCTACAGCAACGTCGAGCTCACGCCCAAAAGCTAGTCAGGTGAGTTCTGAATCACGTGTTTACCTCATACCTCACTAATATCTCCTGTGAGATCTATATTTGAGGTGAGGCGAGATGCATGCCCATCAGTATCACCCGATTCAACCACAATATTGACCAGCTTTGAAAGCACTGTTTACGGCCTGACCTCTCCGGAAGTTTTGCATCATAGTGCTTGTAGTCGCCTGCGGTGCAAACACACTTGAAATAGGAATTTCTTTCTTGCCGGTGTTTCTCAGCAATTCGTATCTAGCAGGAGTCGGATGAACGATGTAGGATGTGAACATGATGTCCAGAGTCTTAGAATATGCGCTTTCTCCTTCCTGTCTTTAAAACTATCAGAAATTTATAATCAGAAAGAAAGAGCGCCCCAGAGCTTAACGTCACATCCCCTGTCCCTGAGCAATCAACTGGAAATCTTGTTTTCACGGAATCTCGGCATCTTTTGTAGCCTATCCGCATCATGTTTTCGTTGTCTGAAAAGTTCTTATGCTTTTCCTCTGTTATTATTTTTCAAGTCTTTCTCCTGCCTTCATTGACGTGGTTTAAGGTTTATATATAATTAAATCTGTGTTATTTTGAGGATGCACGTTTCATGGCTTGCCACGTTTTTCTCACGATGACAGATGCTCCTGGCGAATTGTAAAGCTCAAGAGCTTGAGCGCTGACTTCTATCACAATCTATGTCAAGAGTGGTTGTCTTTTCAAAGCACCATGTTCAGCTTCCGCAAGCTCATGCTGCGCTGGTGGAGATCGAGACCAGCGAGGCCTCCTTCATGATCAGTTCAGCTTCATTCGAAGGCTCCTGATGATGCCTGACCATATGTAGCTATTCTAAGAAGACCGAACTCTAGCAGCGTACTCAGGTGCAATTCAGGACGACATCGATTGGTGCGAGTTTTCCATATTTTGAGCCGCATCTTGGTCGGCGTGTCGTGACTGTCTCCAGACTGCATCTCCTTCAAGACTCCTCTGGATCGTTCGTTTTTAGCGGGCACAACTGCGCCAAACTCAACTGGAGGCGGCCAAGTTCGTAATGGCCTCCCCACATCAGAGATATGACACTGCACGGAGTGATCACCAGCCTTTTAATAGTTGAATACAGAACGCCCTTTGTAACTACGAGGTTAGATCCAAAGAGCGCACAAATCTACCCATTTTGTCAAATCTTTGATCTCCGAGGCAATCGGTAGGCCTGAGGTGCTGCCCATGATTTGAATACACAGACACTCTGAATTACGCAACACAAGTGGAGTACACGAGTAAGGCTCTATCGAAGATTGCTAGACCCGTCGTAGTCTGGAATTGGAAAATAAGGTGCACGAGTAAGCCGACTTACAACGAGTTTTACACAAAAGAGAGTTCCTCTCCGTTCTTCCCTACGGCATTAGAATTGTTGATGAGAAGGCTGCACGTTGGAAATCCTTCTATGCTAATGGTGAACCGAGGTAGCAGTGAGAAGTGATTCTAGATTACGTTTTCGATGTCTGAGGCCTTGAGCGTTTTTCTTTTTCTTACGTCTCAAGCATTATACGTTAACAGGCGTGCTGTGCTTAAACTCGAGGGCCGATGGATTTTAAAAATGACTAATTTAATCATGAGATCGCTTATCAGATCTGCCGGTTCATCTGTCACACACAAGATTCTGGGGAGAACTTGCAAGTGCTGCTCGACACACCATCTCTTGCTTTCTCGTTCAACCGAATGGAATGTTTCCAGTGGTTGCCTGCCTTTTACGAACTCCTGATATCAAAAACCTTTATTATCTGGTTCGTACACTATACAGTACAGCAACCACTCACTCTTTGGGTCAATAAGCGACCGCGGTACTTATATTAGCTACTCCTCTGTGAAATAAACGCATCTGCATGTCAACAACTCTTGCGTATACCTAGGAATGAATTTACACCATTAAATTGGAAAAAAATCTTTTCTTCACAATGCAAAGCGTTAGCTCTTGACTGAGCTTCCGCAGCGAATGTGATTCCAGGAAGTCCGGCACTGGGGGTATGCCTGAGTAGCTCCTCAGTTGTGACATTAATTTCCTGAAACTGCAAATCTTGACTCATCGAGAAGCTTTCATGAACTACGGTAACTGGCGTCGTACGTGCACGTATACAGGAAACGATGCTTATTTTACAGCACGTATTAGGGAAAGTTCACGATAACACAAGAAATGCAAGCTGCAAATAGAGCGAGAAACGCGAGGGCTTTGGTCGCAATGTGAACACAAATTTTGAGTTGGTGATCCGTGCATGTTTTATTGGATGATCTCACTGGGAGAACGATCAAAGAATCAGCGTGCGTTCTGAATCAGGAGCAACGCTTAAAATATATTGTCGGTGAATATGACTGTCTAAAAGTCCTTCAGCTAACTCAGCTACACTTCAGACATCTTTCAAATAATCGAAGTGAACGATTCAACTCGAAGAATCGGCATGTGAACTCCATCGCCGATTGACTTCTGTGAGGTTAGGGTCTGAGTGATAAGAATTCTATCTTAAAGCTCCAATCTGACGTGTTTGCGGCTTGAGATTGTCTCCCGTCTCGCTGTACCAGAATGGTAGCCCGACTCAACCGGTCGGTGAATTCCTCGGATTGTCTTCAGCGTCGTTGTCTAAATTGTTGACGCTAATTCAGAAGCAGTCTAGTTCTTCACAAAGCATTTCTTGCGAATCTGGCCGTTGGTGCCTGTGAGCACGCCAATCTTGCCCATCTTGACCATGGCGTCCCCGAATGCTTTGTTGAAAGGCGAAGGGGCCTTGTTCATTTGCTGCACAACCTTCACACCTGCGGGGTTTCTCTTCAGCTGATCGTCCGACGTGAAGAGGGATCTTCCTCGAAGGACGTTGGAGTAGTAGTTGGGATCCCAAGTATCCACGGCCTTGCTCTGATCCATCTTGATTAAGGTGGCTACGTCACCCTGCTTGCACAGCTTCTTCAAAGCAGTCGCGAATGTGGGATCCAGAGCTGGGTCCGTCTTGACAGTGCTCGAAAAGTTGTACAGACGAGGCTGCATGACGGCACAGTGTGCAAGGCCAACGGTGTGCGAGCCTGCGAACAAAACGAAGCAGAGTGAGTCTTCTATCAAATTTACGACGAAGGCTTCCACGAGTTATGCTCAGAGATTCGAGCTGACGAGCATATTTTCTGACAGGTTTCATTGTGGTAAACACATGTGCAGACAACGAGCTTGAATTGGAACTTCGGTGGTTCTTGGTTTTCCAGTGGACGCTGGGCAGGGCGAAGAAACATCAGTGACTCGTTGAAATTTTGATTCTTGTACCTGACAGGACAACGAGATCAGAAGTGCTGAGCCCTTTCTTGCCGAAGTTGCTGACTAAAGAAGCGAAGGTTGAGAAGGGGGAGGGCAAATCTGCGTTTGCTTCAGACGCCAGGGACAAAACTCCATCTCGACGTCCAAGTGGCACACTCCAGTTTGTTCCTCCCATCTGTACGTAGATTCCAGCGGACGGTGTCCGAGTTAGCTGTGAAGACCGATCCGAAATACATGAAACTCGACTGAAATCTATCAGCTCCAAAATTCTCACGGTTCCCAATGCTGATGCAAGAATGTGAAACGCTGCTTGGAACACATGAGCCAGTTAATGATCTATCTCACCGCTACAATTGCATCTCTGCCTGCGAGTGCCAAAATGTCGGAGCATGAAATCACCCCCGGACACAGAGCTTCGACTTTGGCTTTGATATCGTCAATAACATTGAACCCTCGCAGAGAGCCCTTGTTTGGAGGGGCTTCCTTCTCGCTCGTCGCACCGTTCAGCAACACGGACGCATCACAGCCCTGCAGTAAGAAATATCAAGGAACTGTAAGAATCGAAGTTAGCAGCTACCAAAGGAGAAACACAAGCAGCAGTCATGAGGAGGAACACGAACTTCAGTTTCAGATGTGGAAACATCTGAATCTGATCTGAAAGTTTCATGATTTAAGCAACTTCAAGCAGGGCTTCTTTGTAGCATATTCGCGTCCTTACCCGAACAAAGCAATCATGGAAGTGCAGTCGAAGAAGAGCTGGTGCCAGTGTTCTGTCTTTGGCAATCCAAGACTTGACGACCTCAGCAACCTTAGCGGGACCCTGGGGACACTTGGCTGCGTAGAATGATTCGTATAGCTGTGCGTCTGCTGCTGCTACGACAGCCAGAAGCAACAAGCTAAGCAGCCATTTCGAGCCGGTGGAATTCATTTCGGAGTCTTGTTGGAGCCTGAACTATTTCTGCAGTCAAAGGAATAACTCGTCAAAGTAACCCAAATGCTTGATGTCATAAGCACAACTGAAATCTGGATTTTCTTTTCATACTTCGTGATTATATGGTCGGGTATTGACGCTCAAGAAAGTGAAGAATAATCGTCATGGTAAGAAATGAAGTCCAACTCTTTGCAACAGTCGATCAAGATATGAGCCATGCTTTAAAGAAGACGATGAATATTACGTCCAAATAATCAACTCTGATGGACCACGCTCTCAATGAAAACTGAGTAAGAAATAAGCGAAAAAATTCACATGCAAAGATTCTGTCATAGGCTCAGAACGGCGCCAATGAAAAGGACATGAGCTTGACGTAGAGTATGTGATAGAAGACAGTGAATACCGTAATGGCTGGATAAATTGCAGAGTAGGGAGAGATCAGATTCTCCAACCGTATGCTTAAGCTTACGCTCAAGCTTAGATAAGATATCTGATGACAATGGCTGAATCTTTGGCTGAATCAGGTTTTATATTGACTGAGAAGTTATGCGTGTCTCGACATGAAGTTCATTACCTCCAGGTCCACAGCGCCTTACGTGGCCATAAAATTCTCGCAGCTGTATCCGCTAGTACGTGCTCACCGTGAGGCGAGCTCGTGCTTCCTGTATATTCTAAAATTGAAAATTACAGTTGCGAGGATTTGACTCATCTTGACTGAGTTGCCTTCATTGTTCAGTAATTGACTTCCCGATACAGTTGGGAGATCTTCTAACCATCATATTCCACCCATACATATTTGTCCCACGCGCACGAAGTCATGAAGTGAGCCCTGCGTGTTGATGGTGCTACGAGGTAGATATTGAAGAACATGCCCTTGGAATTCTGTTTTATTTGGAGCTAGTGATGCAACTTGAAGATTAAGGAGTGGATTTAAGAATCTTACTGAGCATGGAGTGAGAACATTCCAATATTTTATTTCACTTCTCGCAACATATAGCTGTCAAATGCGCATGCAGTTACTGTAGTGAAGCTTAGCTTCGCAAGATCGCGGGAGGTATTGTCATGGAGGAACGTTTGACACAATCGATTGGCTCTAATTTTTGGAGCGGGCTGAAATCAGATCATTTAGTAACATCAACTCTAGATTTCAGCTCAGTGATCTGCTCTGTCTTGCTAGAGTATAGTGGGCAGGGCTTCGACACTGATATGAAGTTGTCTTGCTTTTAACTACGGTGATCATAACAAGAGCATAAGAATTTCCTCTTCATCCGATGCGTGCTCTTTCATTTTTAATATATTCACAACAGCTCTCCTCTGTCAGTTTCTGGACATAAAAGTGATGAGCTCAGCATAATTAATGCTTACTTAAGAGAATCATTATGATCTCTTCACTAACTCAAAAATTACTTCAGCGTTTGGATGCTGTGCTTTTGGATCAGATGGGGGCGGAGTCGCAATATTCTGCCATTTTGCCAGGTTAGTATTAAAATGGTCGATAATTGAGTACGACTGAAGGGCTTGGACAGTGTACTTTTTTATTAAATGAAGGCTCGGAGTCGTCATGTGCTGTGTCAGCTAAAGTGCGAGCACAAAAGTTCAAGACAACATCTTATTATTGGAAGACCAGTATTAAACCGATATTGGAAATCTCAATAGACCAATTTCGAGTGTCCTTTCGGATTATTTTATGGCCAACATACTCAGGCTGTTGCTGCATGAGGAAATGACGTGCACCTTGGGTGACAAATATTTTCAGACTCCTGGAGATTACCAAATGGTAACCTTGATTGATAACTCTGCAATTCGTTCAATGAAGATCGGATTGCTGTTTTCTTGGAAAGTATGCTGTCAATTTTCTTCATGTGTGCCCCGATCTGTTTCCCCACTCGTGAAACATCATGGAATTGACTCCAATGTGATAGAATTCTCTGGCTGCTGAGACAATTGTTCAAAAGCCTCAAAGTTCTTGCCGATGTCACAAATTGGGCTTACAAACAAACCCGGTGCTGCGCAGTGAAGTAAATGCAGATTTGACTTAACCCTAAGGATGTATTGTGTCTCAGGATAGCCTAGCTGAGCTCAAATTTGAATAAATTGAAGTTTCTGGACCTTGATTACATGAGAGTGTCATTGAATCTTCCAGTGAATGAGCAGCGTTCTTCGGGAAACAATGTTTGAGGGCCCGCCGAAATCTCCGACAAAATATCGCATCACAAGTTCTTACGAGATCATTCCCAAATGTTTGACATGTAGGGAAGACTTGTCTCATCACCTGTTTCCACCGAGCAGTGACTCCTGTTGGCCTGAAAGAAGAGATAATGCTATCCACGCCGACTGTCAAACCAAGGCACAAACTTGGCATTCGAACTCGCGAGACGCGAAGCTTCTTTGCATTGTCTATTCCTCCGTCAGCTCAAGAGCTCAGCATGATGCTGGCTCGGTTGGCACATGAGCTTCTCTCCAGGACCGGTTCTACAATGATTTGTTCTCTTCATTCTGCTCATGCAACGGTGGGGACTCGAGAGGTTCCCATAGACAGGCTTGGAGAAATTATTTGCCTTCGGAACGCTTCAAAAAATTGCACCCTTCGTCTTCATAAGCTGAACTTTTGTTGTTTTATTCAGCTGCTTCCGGCTGAGCAAACACCGGAAGCTTTAGCAGATGCTTTGAATGAAAAGCACCGCAAAGAATGACAGCCACTTAGTGAGCTAATTTTTCATAGCTGACTTAGCTCTTCCAAGGCCTCAGTCAGGTTCAGATGTGTTTCCAGAAGAGAGCCTGGAGTACACTTATCGGATCATAGTGCCTCTGTATTTCAATATGCAGGTTACTACTATGTATCTGAGAACAGAAGTTTCAAATCAGGGCTAGTAGAATCTAAAGCTGTGAAATTAAGGTGGCTAACAGAAACAATCTCTAGCCAGATGACTCGATTGTAACCTGTTTGTTGTGAACGAATTTAACCTCTACCTCTATCTGTTGCTAGGTATCGAGAGCTATCAATCTACTCGGACTTAAGCGCATGAAAAGTTCCAAATTAATTAGGTGAAAAGTCTTATATCTGCAAAAATCTAATTCTTGACGTTACACTTCTTACGAATCTGACCACTGGTGCCGGTAAGCACGCCAATCCTTCCCATCTTAACCATAGCAGCTCCAAATTCAGTATTGAAAGGAGATGGGGCCCTGTTCATCTGTTGCACGATTTTCAAACTTGCGGAGTTTCTCTTCAGCTGATCATCGGATGTGAACAAAGACTTTCCTCTGACGACATTCGAGTAGTAATTAGCATCCCAGGAGTCAACTGCTTTCGTCTGGTCCATCTTGATCTTTTTGGTCAGATCACCTTGCTTGCACTGCCTCTTCAACGCAGCGGCAAAGCTAGGTTCCAAAGCTGGGTCCGTTTTCACTGTGGTTGAAAAGTTGTACAGACGAGTCTGCATGACTGCGCACTGTGCAAGTCCAACAGTGTGTGAACCTGATACCAAAAAAATGCAAGTTCATCAGATTTCAATTCGAAACAATCGCTTGAGACACTCGGATCCACCTCTTGACGTGCCGTGCTTGCGGACCTCATTCAGATCTTGCTATGCATCGACGTGATTGCTGAGTCTTAGCGCATTAATAAGACATCCTTGGGCTACAATTCCGTTTTCCGACTCGTTAATGAGGACCTTCTTACCGGAAAGCACCACTAGGTCCTTAGTGTTGAGACCTTTCTTGGCAAAGCTGCTGGACAAGGCAGCAAAGGATGCGAATGGAGATGGCAAATCTGCGTCAGCTTCAGACTGAATAGAGAGGACTCCGTCTCGTCGACCAAGAGGAACGGTCCAATTGGTTCCTCCCATCTGCACACATGCGCATGCGTTTACTCAGAATCATACCACTTTTCAAAGTCAGTTTGAGGCAGTGGTGGACTAGATATACAGGAACTTCACATTTGTATGCTTACCGCAACGATAGCATCACGGGCAGCAAGGGCAAGGATATCAGAGCAAGACACCACGCCAGGGCACAAAGCTTCGACTTTAGCCTTCACATCGTCGATCACATCAAATCCACGAAGTGAACCCTTGTTTCCTCCTGCATTCTTCTCGCTCTTGGGACCATCGAGAAGCACAGAGCCATCACATCCCTGCGGACACGATGCGTTATTATTTGAAGCAGTCCACAATACTCCCACAAGATAATGGTCTGCTAGGCGCTCGAGATTCGAGAATTCAAACTGCTTGACTGGACTTGACTGATGGTGGCATCTGTTTTGGGATGGTCAATAAAGTGGACTTCTGTCTCGCTAACACTTTATGGTTCCAGTTCAGAATCTAAAGCTGAAGATACTGGAATTCTACATATCCGAAGATTTGATCAAGAACTACGGTTTGGAATGATTCCTCCATCTTGAGGTGACACATTGCTGTGGGAATTTTAAAAGAAATAGTATCGGCAATGAAGATTCCGTGGATCCATAATCAATCCTTATTATCAATTATCATATTACCCGGACGAAGCAGTCATGGAAGTGCAGTCGGAGGAGTGCTGGTGCCAAAGTCCTGTCCCTGGCTACCCAACTCTTGATAACTTCGGCAACCTTGGCAGGACCTTTCGGGCACTTAGCTGCGTAGAAAGATTCAGACAGTTGAGCGTCAACCGCTGCCACCACAGCTAATGCTATGAGTATACTCATGATCAATTTGGAGCCAGTCATCGCCATCTTGCTGGTTCAAAAGTGAGAACTTGTACGCTGGCTGGTGGTTTCTGTCAGAAGAATCAGCATGCCATTTGCATGGCAATTGAAATCAGAACAATATGGTCATATGCTTCACTTGCTTCAAGAACATACTTCCTCTGATCAATAAATCCTCAGCTTCAATTAGATCATCAGAGACAGATAGAAGTCAGAACCATTAGCGCTCACCTGGGAGAGGTAGATTGAAAAAAGAGTAGAAGGATTCCAGATCAAATGATCTCAGGCTTATGCTGAGAGACAAGAGACCTGGAGAATGATACTTCCTTTGACAATCGAGGCCTTTATAACATGTCCATTCAGCTGATTCTTGGAGCTGCAAAAGCTTCTTTGAATTTGAATTTGCCATCAAATTCTCCTTGATCGTCGCCGGTTTCAGGGATTGTTACATGTTCTCAAACGACGCAGAAACGCATCAACCATGACCAACACGGGATTCCTTCGGATAGAACTTTCAGTCCGAGGCGCGCTGTGTCGACATTGCAACGCTAGCAGCGAGTTGAGATCCGTGACTGTGCGGCAAAATAGTGCTTGAAGTCAGGGAATCTGACGGCCGCGTCGCTCATTCTAGCCCTTCCTCGTGCATCATGCGACAAATATCTGCGTCCTTCGCAGTTCTCCGGAGTCGGATGTAGGTGAAGAAACGGATCATGGTTCATGGTTTGGCACATGCGCAACAATCCCTGTAGGTTATGACCACTGTTCGTTCTTATGCAGAGCTGTTTTCGGAGACAAATCCTTACGTCAGGAACCGAATTAGGACCCCTTGAGCGGAGCGAGAATATGTTCAAGGCAATCCTTTGACTGTCGTTGTTGGTGGTCCTACTTAGAGGATTGAGAGATTTCAGGAGGATTGGAACTGAGAATGACTTTATGACTGTATGACGCTCTTGAATCCACGGCCTGTGTCATGTTCACGAGTATTTTGCTAGCAAATTAGTGGTTTGCCAATGTATTCAGTACTCTCAGTATAATGAGCTCTAATAAGAATTATTTACGGCTTCTGTATCAGCATGCACTCGCTTCTCTTCTCCTTTGTGGAGGAACATTCTCGATCTAAAAATGCCTTCATACTTCAGAATATTCCCCGGTCGCTGGACACGGATTCATCCGAATTCAAAACGTGCTTCACGTCTACTAGCAGATGATAACGTCAGCTGAAACTCGCTCGAAGCCCCTCCCTCTCGCAGACTGTAGTTTTCTGTCCACTTTTCACCTCGTACGCAGTCCAGAGCGGGGCTGTAGGTCGAACTGGATGGACTCTGTCTGAGGACTTGAAGGCGAAGCTTACAACCATAGACATTAGGTTCAAGGCAAGATCTTCGTCCTCCGAAAGGCTAGTCCCAATGAGAGCTCATCTCTGAACAGTCAGCTCCTTCTTACACCTGAATCGGACTTCGACGTAGACACTGTCGAGCAATAGCCGCCATGCACTTTCTCCGAGCTCTCGTCATCATGCTTTCAGTTTTGCGGATCTGACTCGGGTAGGCTGTATCCAGCGAGTGCAAGCACAGACATTAAATATAGCCGAGTTTCCAGCTCCAGTCTCGGTCTTGTGCGGGGACGAGTTAAAATCCTTCTGCCCAGCAAACCACAGCGCAGTCACGATGTAGCAAATCCTAGCTACACCAGCCTCTCGGCGGCGACAAATTCTCGTCAGTTTGTACGCGAGAGCGGAATCTACTCCGACGGGGCTGAGCTCGAAGGGTATAATTGCTTGGTGCTTTTACTGTAGGAACGCTTGGACCCATAAACGAACCCACATGGGCTAGTACGGGACCATTCGGACCTGGTGCTTTTTGATGGATGCTGCTGGCCATCCTGGTGAAGGTATCATGCTGTCATTCACCTGCGATCCTGGAAAACGGGTCGACATGCTTACGTGTGTCTTCCTTTCGTGCAGCAGTCCTACTGTTTGTGCGGAGGAGGGTTCTCATCGACCATCCAAGCCACATACATCTGAACAGAATCCTGCTTGAGCTTCGCGGTCGTCACTTAAACCAGGGCTGTGGAAGAAATTCCGTTCCGGCAAGACTTCTCGGCCTGCTCAAAGCTAGAACGAAGCCAGCTTCTCAAAGTGCGTCCTGCCGCCTTTCTCTGGGTCTCTCCGTTTGGGGGATATCTTGATGAGCTGTAGGCAAATCTGGATGGTTTCTCAAGGATCTTCCGGAAGCGACCCCACACCTTCAAAGGCTTTGCTCTAGCTTTGGCATCTGAGCTTGGACTAAATCTCAGTCAACCTCCATAATGGCTGACTTTCTCCTCGACAATGCCTGCGAAGCTTCGAAGAAATCGCAAGCCTAGTCAGCGCCCCTCCCCTCGTAGGAGCGAGCAGCAGACGAGAAAGTCAACCACAATGTTTCGTCGTCTTCGACATTCCCTCCAACCATGAAAAGTTGCATGCTTATTGGCACAATCTCCGGGAGGCGGCACCCTGGAGAACAGTCGAGAAACAACATTCACGCAAAGCCATTGTGCGATGTACGGAGATTTGTAAACCTCCCGATTATCGGGAGGATCCGACGAGGACAGTACACAAGGAGCTGAGCACTCGAACGAAGATACTCGTCATTGCACCCTGGAATCCCGGATGCTAATCTTACATCCGGTTAGTTGCACAGATCCAGGTCGTATCGTGCTCTAGTTATACGCAGTGGAGGAATTCTTTTGTGTGGCGCGGTGAACGAACTTGCTGAGAGTGCGTGAAAGAGAGAGTATTATTTTCCTCATACTAGGATAGGGAGAAAGCTCGACCTTGATGGACCTGGATATCACTTCTGGTTTGACGTAAAATAATATTATCAAAGTTTGCCGACATCGATGATTAACTTTTCACTCCTAGTTAACGACGATTCAAATTAGTAAGACATGGTATTCAATCGGACCACAGCAGATGAGCTAGTTGCTGTGACCGAGGGACAGCGTGAGAATTATTCTCCGCACACTAGGAATGGTTGGAACCAGATTCCTTGTAAATGGTCTTGATGGTCTGGTTTCAAATAAAATAGTGGTATCAAATTATGCCATTATCGTGACGAAGCAGCAAGAAAGCGATTTCTGTTGGGCCAAAGCACATTTTTGCGTGAGGGTCGACTTAGGTGGGAGACAGTGACCTCCGAAATCAGGTCGAAGGTCACGAAATGGAGGTCACAGGAATGATATCAACGATGGACGTGGAGTCATGGGCTTGAGACCCAGTCAATCGTTGGACGCTGACCTGAGGTTCTCTTGCGAGGAACAGGGAGGTCGTTCTGGCCCAAGGACTGTTACATCGGGAAGGGCCCTGTTCCAAACGCTTCTCCTACTGTTCTCGTAGCTCGGGGCGGGGGGCAATTGACATGCAACGCGTTTGTCTGTGTGTAGGACCCGCACAGGATTCCCAGTGCTCTACAGTTCTCCAGACGTTCCTGGATCGAGAGCCATATCTGCCGAATGCTAATGCTGTATGCTGATGCCATCGTGTCTTTGAGCTTGACGTCTTCCTAGTTGGCCACAGGCTATGAGGCCCATTGCGAAACTGAGTATGAGACGGCGACCCTGCGTCTAAGCGTGTTGACGGCCTTTGTGAGCTTGCAAATCATCGAGTACTCACATTCCTCTTCTGCTGTTTTGATCATTCCACCTACACACGCATGCGATGGATACCTTCTGAAGCTCTAGCACTCAGGAGCATGACGATTGTGCTTCCCTCGTTGGTTTCTTGCTTCAGTAGATTTTGCAGTGCAGATGCTGTTTTGATCCATCTTTGATCTCTCAAGTAGAATGTGTAACTCCCTCTCAACTACATTGTCTTCTGTTTCAGAAACGAAGGTCGCAAGTTGCTCAACTAGTCGAATGCAACAGGCAGAACCATTGATATGATACTTCCCGCTGTCCACAGCTGAAACCACATTTTATCCATCCCTCATTGTGTTGCTTATTCCCACAACAAAGCCTTGATAAACCATGGCGACACAGCTTGATCAATCTAGACTGCCCTCCCAACGAAGTGGGTGTACTGATCTGGACGCGTAAGTTTCAGCCCATGAAAAGAGGTTGGCATTCATCTTATCTAATTTCAACGCAAGTTTACGATAGTTTGGTCACCAATCATGTGATCTTTCATTCACAGTAGTATGCGTACATGATTTTAGTGACCCGTCCTGGGCGATGCTGAATTGTGATGCTCTTGATTAGTTATGTTTTTACGATCTGTGTTCATCACTGCGGATTTGATTAACGGAACAATTTTCTTCTCGCGATATAAATACAGGTGAGTATCAATCAGGCCAGAATCTGCGTCAGAGCAGATTGTGGCTTGAAGTTATATAAAAGTCGGAACTGCCAAAATTGATAGATTTTAGCTTCGCTGTATCTATCCTCGTGAGAGAATCTACTCCTGCACGTGAATGGCACGCTGCTATGCCTCATTTACCTAGAGTCTCCGAAGTCATGGACCAAACATACGAGGTCATGTAGGTTTGGACAAGGAACTAGTTCGATTGAGGTACTAAAGATCAATGGTATTCTGCACTACTGGATTTGAGCTCGCAAACACAAATTCAACGCAACATCGATCTTTGGACATTGAAGTGTCTCGCGGGAAATCTCTTCTTGGTAATTCTTGGAATTTGCTTCTGAAGCCAAGCTTTTGCCCTTCCTGACGAAATCATCGCCATCCGAAGATAGGATTTGTGTGTGTCTTCTATTGGTTACATTTCTGATCTTGAAGTAGATTCTTCGAGAGAGTTGACATGAATTTC
This sequence comes from Marchantia polymorpha subsp. ruderalis, assembly GCA_037833965.1. Classification (NCBI taxonomy): domain Eukaryota; kingdom Viridiplantae; phylum Streptophyta; class Marchantiopsida; order Marchantiales; family Marchantiaceae; genus Marchantia; species Marchantia polymorpha. The sequence continues at coordinate 18,710,258 of AP031355.1, forward strand.
TTCCATTACCATGCTGGTGTAATTTATACCCCAGAGAATGAAAATTCAAAGCAGGACAAAAGGAATCACAAGACTTGGACTATCACACGAGCTAATATAAAAGGGATTCGACACTTTACTACACGATTTATCAATTCTTACATCTGCTGCTTACAAAATGTTACACAAATATGAGGCAACAATGTTGTTCACTCTGTGTACAACAATACGTTAAACTCATGAACGCCTGCAATGTTCACGCATTGCAACGATTGATTCAGTAATGAGGTGGAGTAATCATATGATTACACAATCCACCTGTTTTCTTCTCATTGTTCGTTGGTTCGTTTTTATCTCCATACATCTCGACGAGACCCTTGCACTGTCATGCAGACTGAGGCCTAGGATCAGCCCAGAAGGACGCCTGATCATCCAGTCAGGAGGTCTGAAACTTCTGTGGCTATGCTGAAGGCCTACGGTAGGACCGGCCCAAAAGGACGCCTAATCATCTCAATTAGGAGGTCTGAAACTTCTGTGGCCATGTTGAATAGCTCTGCTATTGACTCTAGAGCTAATAACAAGATAGCTTACTAAACTGGAGCTAAACAATCTCTCGCAGATGCTGTTCTTCTTTAGTGTGTTGATATTATATAATGTGTGGGTGTGATAAATGAGGCCTGATGATGAAGTTAGTGAATCCCTTAGAAAAAGAAATACAATTGAAGTTTGAATCTGTAATGGAACCCTAGAGATATGGCTGACAGATGTATGCTTCTATGGGTTCTTAAATGAGGTCAGAATTCGTACCTACCTATAACATTATGAGTCAGGAAGGACTGATCGGTCGATCGATGTGGACCACTGCTTCCTAAAGTTTGTATTTTCATCCTGATATCGCCTTGAGTGAGGATACCAGTGAGGAAGTAGGCTCGTCCCATCTTGATCACAGAGTTTCCAGACTCCCTGTTCAAAGGACTTCCTACTCTGTTCATGGTTCGTACGACCTTGAGGCCAGCGGAATATCTCTTCAACTCTTCAACGCATCGTCAGATCCGAACAGAGCGTGCCTCAGAATAAATCGGAAATTTAGTTGTAGTCCCAAGAATCAGCCCGCTTGCTTTGAGCCATCAGAATTTCTGTGCTGAAGTCTCCCGGCTCGCACTGCTTCTTCAATGATTCAGCAAAAACGGGGTGCGATCTCGGGTCCGTGGCTGTCAAGTCCACTTTGCATGACCGCGCAATTTTCTTTTTCGACTGTGTGCGAACCTGAATTGCCCAACTCCTGGAGTCAGATATTTATGCTCCCGGAAGTCTTGCCCCTAGTCACTCACTACTTCCGTAAGGGCAGGAAGAATGGAGCATGCAATCCAGGCAAGAGATTCTTATAAGACTGTGTAAGGAATGTGCACTTCACTTCTGATACGAAGCTCTATGTCATAGTTGTCTCTGTGGGCCTAGTGAAGTATCGTGTGGATTCACCTGACAGCAAATCCATGTCCCTGGCGTTGAGGCCCTTCTCGGCCAGCATGCTGACGACGCTATCGTAGTCGGGAAGTGGAGGTGGAAGGTCGGTGTTGGCCTCCGATGCCAAAAACTGCACTCCGTCGCGTCGACCTCGAGCAACCCCCGGGATCGCTCCTCCTCCCATCTGCAATCACGACGCACCGGGGCTCTTCAAGGTAGAACAACATCGAACTAGAACAGTTCGTATATGCTCGTAACAAATGGATCTGTGTCCAAGTGGTATTTCAGCTGAAAACATATTCTTCACGCAATCCAACATTGCAGGAGACTCGAGAAGTTTTGTTCTCATTGCATCTCGTCATCACCAGATATCCGAGTTCGACATAGTCTTCCTGAGTTACCAAGACCAACTTACCACTACGATGGCGTCTCGGGCAGCCAGAGCAAGAATGTCGGCGCAGGCAACGAGACCTGGGCACAAGGCTTCGAACTGCCTCTTCATGTCGTCGATGACCTCAAATGCCCCGAGAGAGCGCATGCTGCCCTTGCCCTCCTTCTCGCCAGGTACGCCATTCATCGAGTCGAAAAGAACAGATGCATGGCTCAGTGCTCTGAAGTGAACTGAGCCATGACACAAAGACATGATCGGCGCTCCGAATCTATATCTGTATGGCCTGTAAGGAGCCTGGATCATCCTCCATCGAACCTCGAGAACGAAGGTCGGGTTCTCATTATGGGATGTGATGTTGATATAAGGATCGAGATGGGCGTATGGAAGTTGAACCTTGGGAGAGATGGGGCGAGGGACCTGTCGCCCTGCACCCAACAATGGACCCCCTCGAACACCTCGGCGGGGCCTTGAGGGCAGTTGGCGGCATAGAAGGGCTCAGTTAGAGAGTTGACCATAAGCTGGACGAAACCCGTAAATATTCTTCGGCTTATTCTTCAAAGCTTCCATCCGATCGACGGGAACAGTTACAGATAACTGACGGGAAATACTGCAGGCCGTTCTGAATCGTCTACGTGCAGGTCTCCTTCAGTTCGAACTGGAGGAACGTCAGAAGATGCCTGGTTAGCTGCGGAGTAAAGACTAGTTTCTCGCAAGGAACGTGCGAGAGAAGCAATTCGACATGCAGTCGTGTGGATCTCGATCCAGCCTTCACAAAGAACATCAGGATCTCAAGATTGCGATTTCACTGTGTGACTTGCACTAGTGGCAATTGGGCAATTGAGCACGTGAGAGGAATAAAGGACTTTGAAGAGAAGAAGATGAAGGTGAAGGTATCAGCAATTTGAACAATTCGGTCGCAGAATGTACCAAACTGCGCATGGAGATGCCAGATGCTGAGAGAATGGACGAGTTCTTTGCATGCCTCTTGGTTTTCTGTAGCGAACTCTGAGTTGGCTGTAGCTACGATGCTCCGACACCATCGGTTCAGGAAGGACATCATCAGCGTGAGCAGACCTGACAGCGCCTCGTCTCTTTAAGTTCTAAATCCGATTCACCGTCCGATGACAAACTCCAAATTTAGCTCCCTGTGAAAGGCTGCGATGGAACACTTCTCGAGAGACCTGCAGATCGAGGGAGGTCGTGTGCTAGAGGTGACGACCTTTTTAGAGATCGGGTGGGTCCTGCTGAGGTTCACCGCGTTGCTTCCCGACCTCCCTCCCTCCTTGCCTCCCTCCCTCCTGCTGCTCACATTGTTCGTTCCTGTGTACAGATGGGCTTCGGGGTGTTAGTTCGGCGGTGTACCAGCAGTCAAGGAGCACGCAGCCTTGACCGTGTCGCCTTAAGCATAGTGCTTGTGGAGTCCCGTGCTCCTGGCCTGCTGCGTAGTTGCTGGGCACTTTTTCTTCAATGATTACACAGTGCTGCATATTCATGTTTGCGCTTCACATCGCGTGGAAGGCATGGGGACCGAGACATTCTGTGATCTCTTGTGGAATGTCTCAGTCGCATGTTTCGTCTTGCTTATGGGTATTCAACGTCTTCAAATTGTGGAGTGTGTCGTCCACAAGCTTCAACTTGAAAAGGAGAAAAGTTTCAGAGTGACTAGACCATATCCACATGCAATGATTTCAATTTCCAATGATGTGTAGTCTCCCATTGAGCTCCGGCCCTGCGCATGTCAATACTGTAAGCCTCGCAATTCAGAAGAGTTGGGTACATCTTACGATTAGGACACGGATCTAAAGTTCTAGTCATCATTCTTGTCAGAGGACACCCGCAATGAGAAGCTGACTCTCCACTATGCTCTGAGCGAAAGCAAAGACAACGCATAATATGCACATTTCTCATCTGAAGGCGCTCAGGAGCGTGTATATTGTTCAACACTGTTCAAACCATAGAAGCCTGTTTCATGGCACTCATTATCGGATTGATTTGAATTTATTGTCCGAGTGAAGAACTGAGTCACAGTTTTCGTTTATTACACAAGTCTGGGAAGCAGATTCGTCAAATTTCGTAGAATCCCCGTAAGAAGGTTATGATATTAAGACACAAAAGAGAACCTTCTGCAGAGTCCCACAGCTTATGATGATTTTTACAGTCTGGAAATTAAGGATCTAGACCTCTACACCAACAATCGATATCCAAATCCAGTTGCCGAACATGACAGTTCGCTCATCGAGCATGAACATCCAGGATGTGAGTTTCACTCAAAGATGAGGAGCCCAATCTCATGTCGTCCTAATTTGCTCCTTCAGAGGATTTAGGATGCTCATTTCGTGGACAGCTGTCTTGATACTCACGGATGATAATATTCCGTCAATTTGCCCACTTTGAACGCAGAATAGTAATCTTATTATATAATCAGAGTCCAGACTATCCACTTGTACAGGAAGAGAATCCATCCTTCATAACTCTGTCACAGAGTCCGCGTGCGGGTTAAATAGAGAATGAATTAGTGATTTTCAGGAAGACAAAACTTCTACTAGGTTTGACAGAAAGGGAAGATTATTTTTCCTCCCTTGCCATCGTCGTTACTTTGGCTATGAACCCTGCTCAAAATATTCCAAACACTTAACTGAACAATGCTCTGCTGCCGCAGGGTTTTCAGCGGATTGAAAAAGAAGAATAAAGACTTGTGTTCACACCTCAGCATCATGTATCTAGTTTGTTGAATTCCGATTCGTTAGAAATTCGCAGTCTGGATCTTGAACTTTAACGTCTTTAAAAAAAATCTGATGCAGGACTGCCTTTGTCGAATTATAGAGTCCGTCGATCTTCGGGCTGGATATACAGATGGATCTAAGTCAGCGTGAAGATTGACAGAGATTAGTGCATATGAGAGCCAGTCCCAAAGATTGAGCCTTTTATATAATTGAGCGTCTGACTAATATCTCGACTAATAACTGTTGCTACTGGAAGTCATGAAGTCAAACCACTTTAACTGCAACCACGTGTTGCACGCAAGAAACATCAACACTTTGACGGACAAAATGTCTCCTCTTTGAGTTGTTGCTATGCAATTTGGGAGCTGGAAAACACCCAGAACAAGAACTAGACCTAGTTCTCAGAAGCAGCTTTACAGCATCACCCTGGTAGCTATACAATAACTTAGCCCTGGAATCCATTACCAGCAGTCGCGTAGACTTTTCGACGTGACTCGTAGCATGTATAGCATGACTGGTCATGCATTGCAAGCAATGCTCGGTGACGAGTGCCATGATAAAATACTTGTCGGGATTCTACTCTACCTCGTCGATGTGCATGAAAAGCTTTCAGTCCAGATCAGTTCCCTTCTTATACGGACATCAAATAGTTGTTGTTCCGAGGGCATATACATGAAATCTGAGGTGGACATCTATAAGATAAACTTGAAATCATGTGATCTTTAGATTGCCTTCTGTAACCCAGAAATCGCCCGTTCAGATGCGGAAACAACCGCTGGCATTAGAACGGATGTCGGAAACTCGCATAAATAGTGGGATGCATAAGTTTCACTACTTGCCTGCTCTATGCAGTGAATTCTGAGAGCTGCAGGATATCAGATCCTATGAATGCTTTTACCAGATTATTCTCCTGGTTATTTTATTAATTGTGGCTTCAAGTTTTGCTCACCGTGAAAAAGAAGTTACACGGTAGATGTTTTATGTCTCTAGCTAGTCTAGCTAGAGGGTTTTATTGATTTTCTATTGCTCAATCGAACCCAGTTTCATTACTGTCTGATCCTATTGTTCTCTATCAACAAGAGAGAAAAAATGTATGTATAGTGAGAGCCCCTTTAATCAATGGCTAGAGTCAACGCGAAGGTTATTGGCTCTTCGCAATGCAATTGCATGCTTAAATCTAGAGAATATTCTAGATGCGAACATGATTATCTTCGCCTACTGGATGTCACTCAAAAGCTATAAGCTGCTCGTACTCCAACATGCTTGCGGAAGTATTGTCTTGCAGACTGATTTTCATGATAACGTCGAAATTTAGTTGATGGCGTTGCACCTCCTTCTAATCTCACCCGAAGAGCCTGTGAGTACATCTACCTGCCCCATCTTGATCATGGCTCGTCCAAATTCTGCGTTGAATGGAGACCCTGCTCTGTTCATCTGCTGAACAATCTTCAAGCTGTTGGAGTTTCTCTTGAGAGCGTCGTCTGATTGCAATAGCGCCTTTCCGCGAAGAACATTGGAGTAAAAATTGAAGTCCCAGGTGTCAACAAACTTGGTCTGGTCCATTTTAATTTTGGTGGTGGTGTCTCCAACCCTGCACTGTCTCTTCAAGGTGTTCGCAAAGTTCGGATCCAGCGTTGGGTCAGTCGCAGATGTTGATGAAAAGTTGTAGAGACGAGTCTGCATGGTGGCGCACGAAACAAATCCAATTGTGTGGGAGCCTGCACAACCCAGCTTTCGTGAGACAGGTCTAGTGATTGCCTTATGAATATCATATCTGAGCTAGAATTTGCAGAAGGTTCCACTTTACTAAGTAGGAATCACAGTTGGAATCTGAACTTGTACGGTGGAAGGGAATGGCATATGTTACCTGAGAGAACCACCAAATCTCTAGTGTTCAGTCCTTTCCTTGAAAACATAGCGGATAACATGCTGAAGTCGGCGAATGGTGGTGGTAAGTCGTTGTTGGCTTCAGCTGCAGATCCCACAACTCCATCTCGTCGTCCCAAGGGAACGGACCAGTTGGTGCCTCTAATCTGCAAGCAAGTCACGAACTAATGTTCAGCACTCGCCGGCAATCTCCAGCAGCGCGTGTATTGTCCATGCGAAAAATATATCCTCAGAGGCATGTTTTGCAGCAAAGATTTAAATCAACCCAGATTTACACAGGCGCAGCACAGCCTTACTTGGTCTGCCTACCATCCTGCTTAGATCCTTCTCCACAATTTTATCAGGCCTTATATTCTTATCATAAACAGCAAAAGCTTTCACGATTTGATGTGTCGTATCTTACCGCCACTACGGCATCTCTTGCAGCCAGAGCCACGATGTCTGCGCAAGAAACAACTCCGGGACAAAGAGCTTCGACTTGTCTTTTTATGTCATCAATGACCTCAAATCCTCGAAGAGAATTCTTGTTTCCAAAAGCTTCCTTCTCACCGTTCGGCCCATCCAGAAGTACAGAAGCATCACATCCCTGTAGATACAATCAAGAGTTAACGACATTGCGTGGCTTCATATCGAAGCCCCATGACGCCTTGAAATACCAGAGATGAAAAGAATCCACTGCATGTACAATTTTTTCAAGAGCTTTCGGCTATATGGCCGATCAACAAAATTCTGATATTTTAGACCACGCGCGTTTTCGAGTACTTTTATACTGGATCCAATCTGATTAAATTTGTGCTTGCTCGATATGCAGTGGATGTTCTATCGGTGTTCAACAAGACGCAGGTCAAACAGTGGTCAGATCAATTTGCAGTAGCCTTAATTGGCCTTGATCACGAAAACACCAGCTCTGTTGTAATCCAAGGGACAATTCATTACGATTGAAGACAACGTACCCGAACGAAGCAATCGTGAAAGTGCAATCGCAGAAGAGATGCTGCTAAAGTCCTGTCCCTGACAATCGACGATGTAACTACTTCTGCAACCTTGGCTGGCCCACCTGGGCAGCTGGATTCGTAAAAGGTTTCACTCAGTTGTGCATAGGCTACAGTTGCCAGCACAGAAAAGACTAAAAACGAGGCTACAAGTTTTGACCCCATCGTGAAGGAGTCCGTCGATCTTTCAACTTTTGTCTTCAGCACTGAATCATCACATTCACAAGTTTTAGTGCTGATATCGTGTTTCCATAAATAACAAAACCGCAAGATCAAACTTCATATGCCTAAGTAGATCTACGCACAAATCGTTCGATCTAGTCGACAGCTGCAATTGAATAATCGATGCTAGTGCATTAACATGCAAACGACAGTGTCCAGCTTAACCACCAGGATAATATCCCGAATCAGCAGGATATGAATCTACTAACATCAAGAACTTCAGAACTTCGGACTTACCCAGATATCCGCAAGCCACTAAAGAGAATGTTGAAGCAAGTGGCAAGGCATGTGCTAGGAAGATAATGTAAACAAAATCGAAGATCTAGTCAACGTTCGGCGTGAATCAGCACAAAAGCCATAAGATACTTACCAGGTCTGCACGTGATGAGAGAGAAAGGTCGATCAGTCTGCAAAGCAGTTTTATGTAGGAGGATCAATCTCAACCGGATGGCGGTTGCAGTCGCGATCCAAATTTGATCTCTGACCAGTCTATCCCTCAAGATGCCTCTGCTAAAGAGGTAAAGAGCGAAGGTATTATCTGTCCACGCTAGGTACGACTGCCTTTTATACATGGAATTCTGTCACATAGAGATGTCAACCCCCAATGCTAATTTGGCATAGATGAGTACAGTTTCCCGATACCATTGCCGCCATAAGAGGCTGCTTTCATGCCCAGGAATGACAGGCCTTGATGCTAGTGTGTAGTACTTGTTCCTTCTGGTCAGGTCCCCACGTTGAGCGAGCGGGTCTCCACTCGCTGCCGTCAGATACAGATTTTGAACAATGAAGCGTTGGGTCTGCGCGATCTGATGAAGCATGAACAGTGGGCATTACTGAAAGTGTAAATTTGAGCAAACGTGATTGATAGTGAATGTGGCTATTTGACAGTTGTTGTTCACTTAGTCGCGTACCGGTCCTCCTCCATCACCAGATTTTTCTCCTGAGGGTCTTCCGGGCTTATTTGTTCACAAGTCAGTACCTTCCTGCGTGTTTCCAGATCCTTCGGTGACAGAGAGCTTGACTGAAGATGAACGTCAACCCCAACATTACAAGATGGATAGCTCGAGTCAGATGCATCCATCTGGTCTGTAATGCTAGAAATGAATGAGCATGGCGTCTTGTCTCATATCACAGTGTTTTGATGTCTGTGTGTGGTTGCGTCAGGAGCATTCCACTTCTTGACCACCCACGAATCTCGTGGTCAAAGATCATGTTTTGGAGTAGCGACAAATGTATACAGCTCTTCTGCTCATCTGTGCTCACATTTCAAGCTGGATTCTGTACGCGGCTTGGTCTCTCTCAGTTTGCGAATACTTTCGTTTCTCTATCCCACTTCGATCGCACTCTAATCCTCGTTCCAAACCCCGACCTTTCAGTGGGACCCATAGCTGGATCTGCTGCTACGGCAATTTGTGCGAGAAAGTTAACATCGTGATTCTAGCTTAGCACATCTTGTACTCGTTGTGCTTCACTGACCTGAGCTCTCACTTTTGGCGTGTTTGGAGGAGATCAGTGAAAATTGAAGACCAAAGAGCTTTCTGCAACCGGAGGTTCAGTTTTATTTGTAGTTTAGTTGGCCACCCAGTTCACCTGGTCTCTGGATAGAGAACAACAAAACTCCATGACACTCGAGTTCATCACATCCTGACCGGGACTCGGTTAGAACGACAAAACCTCGCCGTTTCTTTTCACAATCAAGTCTGTCTTCGTCGTCCACTCAATCGGACTTGAAACAAGTTTACTTCCACTTTCAATTGAAGCGTGCATTTGTCAGCGTTTTTTTGCTTCTTTATTTAGGGAAATTGCTCTATGTGCACATCTTCAAAGTGCAAGCTAGAGTAACTGTTCTCGCCCTTGAGTCCAATTCGTCCAAAGAACCTTTCCTTCCAATCAAGCGAACAGACTACAACAATGGCAGTTATTATTTTTCCAGATACGTTTCAATGGAGTGGTTGCAGCTATCCACAACGATTACTTTGGAAATGAATGGATTTTGGTTACCTTGAGTATGCGAAGCACAATGTACAAGGAACATCCAAGGATGCACTTTCTCCTTTGGCACAAGGCATATAGAATACGCGAATAGTGTGTAAAAATACATCGTCCAAATGCGAAAACAGTCGATGGTGACAGCAACTTGATGATTGAAAGACTTGCTCATAGCGTCTTTCAATGACTGCAAAATCATGTTTATGACATCTTTTCAAAACTTAATACATACTCTTGGCTCATGATCTAGCTATGAAGGAACCTGTTAAATATTTAGGTTTAGGCCTTAAATACATAAACTAATACATCTGAAGTTTGGTTTTGAATTCATATTCATTACGAAATTTAATCTGTGAGCAAAGTTTATTGATGAAAACCTTTTGCAGGAAAAAACAATTGCTATTTTACTAACTTTCATACAATTTTATGCTTATGACTTTGTATCATTTTCCAATTATTAATTGATTTCAAGTTTGATCCAATTAGTTATTAATTTCAACCAATATTAAAATCTAGATTACTCAAAATACTCTTGCAATCATTTGAATTTTATTTCCAAATTTAACAATCAATTGCAATCTTGTGATTTCAAATTGATTTTAACTCACAACTATGAATTTGCATTCAAAATCAACTCAATCAGGATTTAAACTAATATCAACACAAACACTAAGCTTTAAACATTTTACACACACATTAGATAGTAGAAGATTTTCACATTGCTTTCTCAATCATTCAACACAATAGTATTACATCTTACCTTAACTAAAAATTTTGAATTTAAATTTAAATTTTTTAATTAAAAAATTTCGACTTTTTCAGATCTTGGATAAGTTATTTTTTTTAATGAAGATTTTTTATCCTCAAAATTTTTTTAATATTCTTCTTCATTTACTCAAATCTGAGAAAAAAAATCTTTATGATTCAAAAAAATTATTATGTTATGCTTGTCCACTTTATTTATAATAGCTTCTTGTTTTTGTTTCACACATTATTCTCATCCTTTGTCAATTAAAACCTGTATTTTCATCTCAATTATCTACAAGTTGACATTTTTTTTAGCTAATACTCATTGTAATTCTACAGTCATTTATTTTCTATATAGTCATTTATTACAATTCCAACATTTTTATACAAGTTATTTTTTATTAAAAAGTATAATATTATAAACTTTTTTATTATTTAATTTTGGCTTTTTCAATGAGTTTTTATATCACTATTTTGTCTCATTTTATATTTCATAATCATATAAAACACCATGAAGATTAATGATATGAAGGTTGAGATTTTTTATTTCAATAAATGTTTTGAATATATTTTATAAGAATATTGGGCATAAAAAAAACTAAAAAAAATAAATATTATTCAAATCAAAGATTGATTTCTAATCATTTTAAAATAATAAATGAAACTTTGATATCTACATAATTGTTAATGTAAATTTTGAGATTCAAACAAAACCATCAACACGAGACACAAAAAATAATGTGGTTCATCCTCTATGGCTACGTCCACAGAGAAAAATAATCATGTGATTATACTGTATATACTGTCTAGTAATACACAGACTCTGTATATATGTACCCAACACTGACGACCAATCTTAGCTATAAATAGCTAAACATAAGATTACTTCTTAACAAGAGTTAACCTCAATGATCTTCCCCTTAACTTGTGTTAAGGAGACATTATCCTCTATAACTATGTTATATTCCGCGAAAAGTTTTAGAAAGAAACCTAACACAAGGCCCCTCTTTAAATGCGAGTTAACTAAAGTAAGCCGTAGCCATCACAAAATAGAGTAATTATATAAAGAAATAAAGTAGATACCATGCTAGCAAACTTTTCATGTACATCCTCATGTAGAAATTGCATAGTATCACAGTGTCGCCTGAAATCTCCAAAATAATAACTTTGATCAACCTATCGCTTGAGTTTACCGTCAGTCTTGACTAATTCAATCACGAGAGCATATCGTCAATCTTGACTAATTCAATCATGTGCTCAAAATTTTCACCATTATAGGTGTTTCCTCTTGATCATTAATCACATAATGATCACACTCCCCCACAACCATATCCGTGAGCAAAAATTAACTATTGTCATGACGAAAAGCCTTAGAACTCTCCCTCTTTCAATGATCTAGGCCTCATTGAAAGAAACATCTCTAGTGACAAATAACGTCACAGCTTTTCAAAGATTATAGCTTACTTTTGCCAAAACATAGAATCTAGTCCTCATATATTCAGATTCTTTGACATGTGGATTATCATCCCAACCATTATTTGTTGGCATCAAACCAACGCCCCTTCTCTACACGCCTGCAATTGGAACACTACATTGCACCCTTTGTCATGAAAGCTAAAGCAATACAATCAAAATGGAACCAATGCCAACATGCAAGTTTTGTGATTGATCTATCTTCGCCGTGGACAAGAATAATATCTTGGCAAATACTACAAGTTTATGTCTCAACTTCCTGTGATATTCCTACATCTTCCTTCTTCACACATGTGGGCATATCTGACCAAGGTGTTAATTGTGAATTCTTGCAAAAAAAGTCGTCAATAACATTCTTCACCACATTTTCATATCCATGTAAATTCAAATCTGCACCGCTATCTTCCGTAGCCAATAACAAAAAAATTTGTTTGTTCATAATGTTCAAATCCGCATGGTTCAATATTCGCCAAACGGAAATTTCAAGGTAGCTTCTCACTTTGACTATCCATGACTTTCAAATGCGATAAATAGAGATGACAACGCAATATTCGGATGAAATTTGAGAGAAAGAATTACTGTCTAGTTAGCCCACCATGTGTTGCTTGTGATTATCGCCCGCAATTGAATGTCACCGTCGTACGTGACTCACCGTTCTTGACCTGTGACTACCGTCCGTCACCCGCGACTACCTCCACACACGACTACTATTGACAGTGATTACTATCGCATGTGACTACCGTCCATCACCCGCGATTATTGTCAACCGTGACTACCATCGCCTTAGTCAATCTGGAACTTTTTGGTATCCGTCAACTTCAGTAAAAATATCTCGGTTTTCTCGTTTTGGTGTCGATTTGATCTCGGTGCAAATTTGTTTCCTGCAGTTTCTGGGATTATTGTGTCACAGGAGAAGCTGGTCCGTGCTATCGGTACCATTCTTTCAATTTAGCTTTTTGCAACTTTGGCGGTCCGGCACAAGAAATTCAACCGCACCATTAGTAAAGAGTATGATCGTCTCTTGACAATCTTGTAAGTAAACTTACCTCGTGATTGGCCAATAGATACATGAACGAGTTGTGTGCGGACAAATCTAGCTATGCATTTGCATGCTCCCCGCTGGTTTGAGATGGCAAATCCACTCGACTCGTCAATTTCTCACTCATTCGATTTGAAAAGCACACATCTCCGACTCTTCCAAGAATGGGGCCACCACTAGCCTTCTCAGCCCTAATCACATCGGAGTAGCACCAAGACACAGACAATCTCATCGAAGTATTGGTTCCTTGAAGCGGAGGACAAAAAACCTTCCGATCATCAGATGGTTCATAGTTCCAGCTCTCAACCCGTCGAGTGCGGATAGTAAACAGAATTCTGGTGCCTCTGCTAACAAAAACCACTTGTCATCTGATATGTATCCTCTAAAGCACCTCACTTTGTTAAGTGAAGGCAATAGTGAAGTTGACCACTTACTGAGCTTACTCGGCATAATATCACCCTCGAAGTCAACTAGAAACTGCTTTAGTAACATCGCTTTAATCACAAGAACAGCAAAGGCAGCAGCGACGGATTCACCTACTTCCCAATCACAGAAGGTTTCCAGCTTTGGGTGATCCTTTCCGCAAAATCGATTGCATTTACACATGCTGTCATCCGCAATGATAGAAGGATCATTCGTCCAAAAGACACCAATTGTCAAAGATGATTGGATTCCTTGCTTTAATTTCTTGAAATTCAAGCTTGAAATAGGGCTAGATCAACTTGTATTTCATCACATGTGACGAGCAACGAGCATGAATGTTCAAGCGGTCAATGTGGTCTTTTACCCCTCTCTACCAAGTAAATGATTTTAGACTCCTAACGATCCAGTCGGCTTGCACCTTCCTGTGATCTATGTATGGGGCGCACATGCACCTCACGCAAAATCTGAATTGCATCTTCCACTAGTTTCAAGACCATTAAATTCTTTATCTCTTCAAGTGTCATGAACACACCTTTCATCCCATCCAAATCCTCTTCTTTGATCTGGTCCTTGAACTTCAACATGCGTATACATTCATTGATATCGTTCATCTCCAGATCTGCAAAGCAAATGTTCAGCCGTCCAGAGCCAGATTGTACACGATCTCCACGCTCATCTTCAGCAGCTAGGGCTCTTTGTCAAATTGGATGATGTCGCTGAGATTTTTGAGCCCCGAGACCACGTCGGAAATGCGCCGACGGAGTAGCCCATCCAAACTGTTGGACGCGGACGCCAGTATCGCCAGGATTTGCAATGACTTCTTATACGTCTTCAGATGGCACTTGCCAAACTTGTAATTGACGCCCTCGGAGAACAATTTCTTGTTCGGAGCGACGCAGAAGACGATCAGAATCAACATAACGCCGAGAATGCTTTCTTAGATTTTGCTCAAAGAAACTTCAGAACCACAATGCAGTAGTGAAAAGGCAAACTCACCCTCAAGATGAGACGTATTATCAGACGTAGATCGCGTAATCACAACCAGCTTTCTCTTATGTCGAACAGCCAAGACCTACTCTTTAGTCATTCTGAATTGCGTATCCTAACTCGAGGAATGTAGAAAGTAGATGCGTTAGAAATTCAAGAAGCTATTTAGGCAAATTGGGCGTACCAAGCGAGGCTCCTTCAATCCATTCTCCAAGCAGGTACATGTAGAAGAGATGGAAAATCGACAGAAATTGAGATAAGAGAAGTAGGACTCGTATGCAGTAGAGAAAGTAGAATCTTGACTATGTAAAATCAAGTGTGGTAGATATCTCAACATCCAATGCAGGCTTATATTGTTTTGTTTCCTGTCCCAGTAAACGTCAAGGTATGTTCTACACTTGAAACTGGCAGGTCAGGTTTCCTCTTAAAGACGCGATCGAAGCAAGCAATTGCAGATTTAACCAGCCCGTCGATCGTCACTTCAAATAAAACAATCAATAGATACAGCAAATTGAGTAATATGAGACGCAGAATGAAAATCAGTATGCTCACCTTTTGATCATTTGACGAGAACGTCACTCCGTGGGCAATCGACTAGTGAGAATTATTCGGTAGCAAAAGTTCATGATTGCACAACTCCTGCACAGATAGTGAAACAAATGGTCAGAGTACAAGATAGTTCATGAAATGAGAACTTACAGTTACAATATTCAATGTATACAAGTTCCCATCACTGCTCGTATTGGCAATATCTTCTTCTTTGTCGAAAACTTGAAAACACAATGTCGGTCGATGTAGGTCGATCCATTATATAGCAGATCTGAAAGACTAAACGGGCCTGAACGGACTGAATCAAACGGACCTGAATGACTAAACGGATCGAATCAAACAATTTTGAACGTTTGAACGGATTAAACAAGTCGAACCGAACGGATTTGAAGAATTTCAAGATTCAAGACTCGAACGGAAACTTTTTTGAAACATGATGAAATATGATTGAAAAAAAACGATGGCAAACTTTCAAGTGGCATAAATCTTCTGGAAACGCTGTTGTCGAACATCGTTCAACAATTGGATGGGGATCAAGCGGTCAGCCCAAGGCATCGTAGAACTAAATTTGATATCAGTGAAGTTTTGCTGTTTTGTGATCGAGGGAATCATCGTTTGTGGGAAGCGCGTACACTTGCGATGCTCAGGGATCAATTCTATGCTTGTGCACGTAAGTATCGTTTCGGATGTCAAAATAGCTAATGTGATACGTCACGGGCTCCCTCAGAAGGCAACATCACAGGTGAACGCTAAGCTAACAATTCTTGAACAGCATTCCACAATCATGGAACTACTTGTGGTCTGGCAGCTCAATGCGGGAGAACCTCCTCGAAGTCTGATTATGAGCCTATCGATGTCCAGTCGAGCCGAATCTTGTTTAAATGTTTGTATGTTTTAATGAGTATATGGATGTTCATTTACTTCCTAATCGAATGTGTTGCCTCGCACACTAAAAACATCCGGGGCCCGTGAACATTCACGTTTTTGAGAAACCTATAAGCTTGTCGAGGTCAGTGGTACTTTCTTCTGCTATCTTTGATCAAGCTAGAGATGATTTCGCTATTTTGTGATCGAGGGAATCATTGTATGTGAAAAGCGCGTACTAAATTTTTTTGAGAGTTTTTTTTTCAGACCGATTAACCGATCGGTTAATCGGTCCCACATAAATCTGGAATCGGTTAACCGGTTCCGACGATTAATCGGTTAATTGTCGATCCGGATTGTACCGTGACCAAGTTTACCTATCATTCATATGGCCAAGTTTGGAATGTCATACATGAGACATCTCTACGCGAGATCTGGTAAAGTTAACTTCTCTACAAATAGTGATGTTCTCCAACAAGTACATATTATTGTGCTTGTATCCCCTAAGTATAACCTTCTTATCACTCGATTTGACATCTAACACGCCCTAACTAGAGCTCCACTCTAAGCCGTGTGAGTCTGACACTTCAAGAGAGATCAAGTTCTTTCTCATGTTAGGTAAACCTAACGTGTGTCAGCGTATTGTTGAGCATCATCAAACATGCGGATCTTTACAAATCCAACACCCTCAATTCTACAAGGTTGATCATGATCCGTTTAATCCTGAGAAAGTACATAAGAACTCTCTAATGTAATAAATGTGATAAGAACAAGCACTATTCAAAACCCATACATCACCAACAACTTTTGCTGAACTTCAAAAGGCATATCTCTAGCATCATAAACCGCAAACACGTCTTTCTCTTCTGAGTGAAGATGTTCTGCAACATTTGCAAGTGGAGGAGTATTCGTATCTCTCATTTTCATCCAACAACTCTTTTTCATGTGGCCATTCTTGCCACATCTCCAACACATGAAGTTACTCTTGTCAAGGAATTGAATTCAAAACTGAACTCTCTTGCGTTCAAGGGATCTTGATCTCTGTCTCTTGAATCATGTACTCTGCAAATTTTCCAAAATCAACGTTTGTGAATGATTCCGTGTCACAGTAAGTGTTGTACTTGAAGTGAATGGACGAGAGAATGACATCATCTCTTGTTCTACCTCATCCGCCAAGATAGCACTTACAACCTCGTTGTTATCACGATAAAGGAGAATCTTTGATAACATCTGATAGAAGCAAGGCAAGAAGTGGAGTAGATGCATAGCTTTCTTTACGTCAAAAAACTTCTATCCCATACTCTAAAGATCTACCTACAAATATCCGTAGACATGAATTTGATCTTGAATTCTTGATCCATGCCTCATCCTGAAGTTCAATAACCTCATGTAGATATTCATCACATGTTATAGTTCCTTCTAATAAATCCGTCTCTGTAGGGCATCAAAAAGATGTGTAACCTCACAATACTCCTCAACTTGCTTCATAACCAAAGGATCTAGATGGCTCATCACAATGTAGACTGCTTGCTCTTGTGAATTCCTCTAGTCAATGTCGCTAATGTGCATAGGTTTGTCTCTAAGCACATTAGTGAGACCCATAGATCTCAGCTTAACTTTCACCTGCTTTTTCCAAAGCATGTAATCAGCTCGGCCATCAAGAGGAAGGCTGTTGTATAATGATCCTCCTCCAACTTGTCTCGATGTCATTTCAGTTTAACAAAAACTACAAACAACATATGCTTCCGCATCAATTTTGTCCTTTGGATGCATTTTCAGCCTCCGAAAAGTGTCAAGGTGCAATCATTGTGTTAGGAACTTTTCAACTATACTTAATTTGCCTATATTCCGACTAAGATTGTTTTGAGCAAAATATGCACAAATTGAATATTACCTTGAAAGGAAAAAAAATTTGAAAAACAAAATCTTGAGTACAAAATCAGTCTAGCTTGAACTGCTCGCCAATGCGCGAATTCCGCCCACGATCACCGTCGCCCGTGATAACTGTCACCAGCAACTTCACTATTTCATCCGCGACAACTGTCGCTCGTGATCACCGTCAACCGCAACTGCAACGTCCGTCACCCACAACTAACGTCGCCTGCAATCCTAACTATGACTACAGTCGGGGGTTGATCGTCACTCTCGCAACTTGCGTGCAACTTGGAGAGGGGGGCGCACCGCTCGACTCCATGGGAGGGCCGCTGCACTTTGCTCGACTCCGTAGGGTGGGAAAACTCTAACCTACTACGCTGAGTTGTTGTGGGGGGAGGGCTTTTAGGGTCTCGCACGGCCTCGATCCTACCCCCGGGGGGAGTGGGGGATGGGTCAGCTTCCTCCTGCCTAGAGGAAGAAGTTGCGCCGTTGCGTTGTCTCTACGACCTGTGGGGGCCTGGGTGTAGGGTATCGCGCTGCTCGCGAAGAAGAAATTGTGCTGCTCGCAATTTCGTCTAGCATTGGAAGTCGCATAGCCGTCGCTGTCCTCGCTGAGTTTGGATTCTCAAAATTGAATTGAATCTTCACATAAATCTACGAATGTGCACAGGCCTTGGTTTGATCAAGAGCCTTCCAATGTCACTACCATAACGAGGCGCGTCCCCCTGCTATTGCTTTCCTTCAAGATTTTGCTCGAGAGAAGATTTCCTTGTATTCTCAAATTTTTTTGATCTGAAAACTTCAGAAAATAATCAACGTCACATCAGAGTAAGAGCTCGTAACAAGGTTGTTCTCCTGAAATTTTTCCATATGTCGACCACCGGTAGCACTTCCTCCGTGTTAACTAAGTATGAAGACAGGGTCTTAGCCAACTCCGTTTCATCCATGCTCTGTCTACTGAAAGTGCACTTAGAGGATATCAATTAGGATGCGCAAAAACATAAGACTCTTGCCATTTTACTATCATAGTCTCAAGGACAACTCACTAACAAGAATTAGACTGAACTCATCATAAACTTCATAACTTTGTGAGCTTTTCCCTTCTGAACTCTGATTGACCCATCAGTCGAAAACACTATTAATTTCCGTCAAACATCTGTCACATTTTTGAAAGCCTGTCAGTCAGTAATCTAAAAGGTTAGGACAAAAACACTCTAAGAGACTAAGACAAAACTGAACTTTTTTTGCTGTCGAAAACATAAAACACAAAAGACTGTTGAAAAAGGTTCACAAAAACTGTTAGGAGAAGATTCAAAAGAAAAGAAAAGAAAAAGCTGAACTTTGTCACCTAAAAAACCAACACCATGAATTGTTACGAACTGTAAACTTACAAACACAGTTGCAAACTGTAAATCACAAGCACCATTGCAAAATGTAAGATGCAAAACTAGTTCATTATTAAGTGCATACGCTAGTTATGGAATAGGATGAGGATGGAGTTAAAAATGAACATGAGATCTCTATCTCAAGAAGTACTTTAAACAAACCTCACTACACAGTAGAACCTCCAATAGTCTCATATAAATGACATACTCCCATTAGTGATATTCAATTCCAAGCCCATTAGTTTGTAACTTGTAAATCTGCACAATAATAACAATACATCATCAATGCCAATAATGACATGACATCATCCAATAGTATCAATTCCAATTGTAAATTTGGAGGCGTAATTTTTATCATGATCACACTAAACAATTCATCTGAGTGTGGAATCTTGACAACATCATGATCATCTTAATTTCTAGCACTTAATTTCTGCCAGATGTTATGTTGTTCTAGTATAAACTTGACAATGCTAACATCATCAACATTATGATCATCAAAACAATATTGAATAGCAAATGAATGCAATCTTGCAAATAACACACTTAAAGAATGTTCTTGAACAACATCATCGTCATCTTTATTTTTGGCACTTTGTAGTATATTGAATAATACCGAATAGCAAATGAAGGCTATCTTGCAAACAATGCACTTTTAGAATGTTATGAGACTGGTGGAACACCCGGGAAGAAAGCTACGCACTTTACTCTTGTTAGTGCAGTTGTGTTGTTACAATAGAAACTTAACAATACTAACATCATCAACGCCAGAAACGATACTAAATAGCAAATGAATGCTATCTTGCAAACATCGCACTTATAGAATATTTGATAACTAGTGGAGCATCTGATAAGAAAGCTACGCATTGTCCCGTACTATACTCTGTAGCATGTTGGCTATTCTATGATGTTGTACGTGTACCCAAAACAATCAATGAAGGACTTGAAATACTCCATATAATTTCCGTTGCGATAGATGTCATCTTAATTTTCTTGTTTGGATACAAAGTTATCCAATCATAAATATCGTAAACAATTTTACCTAATTCGATCTTCCTCACTTTCCAACTAGTTACCAACTCAAGTGAGCCACCAAAAAAGTTGCATAGCAACAGAAAATGATCTTAAGCCAGTTTTTTTAATTTTAGTAATCCATCTGAAACTCATAAAAAAAATTAAATATTTGTCAGACTACTGTACATAGTATTTACTTTAGATATCGATACAAACAAATTTGAAACCCAAAAAAACATGTGTTTGAGATATACATCTCAACAAAAATTCTATAATCGATGAAAACAACCTCGGTTGACTCTCTCAAATCCTTCTTTCTCACTCCAAAGCTCACGCTCACCCCAAATGATAATCTCAAGAAGTGGGTTTGCAAGGGAATGATAACAATGTTACATGATTTTTTGAGATTATAGGCCATTGGACACGGAGTCACTATTGCGATAAAGGCTGTATCTGACTTTCCGACATGCCCCCAGGAGTTAATGGAGAGACCGAACAGACTTCCCTGACGTGCTTTCGTTCGGAAAAAATTTCAATTCCTTTCTTGTCAAGCTGAGAACTACTACTTTACTTGATTAATGATCCAGCTGCCGGCGTAGGCATCTGATAATCTCGGACCGGTCCGGTTCGAGGCACCTTCGTTTCTTACAATATCCAATCAAAATTTCATCTGTAGAAGGTCGTACGGCACCTAAAATGGTATATGATGATTGGGAGTTTAAATGCACAGAGAGCACAGGTAACAATTCGTCTCTTCCGGCTTTGGGTACATCTAAATGTGCCGCGCCTTGTGTCATTCCTCTTATTTGTGTCATACGTTCTGCTCGCGCGTGTTCGTGTGAAGCGTAGATAGTTTCGACTCAGACCTTTCAGCCTGCAAGACGCAAGTGTGCTAATTCAGAGCTTTCGTACTAGTTTTCGCACACAGTTGTGAACACGGACGGCTTCAGCTGGGTGCCCAGATACATTCGACACTCTCTTAGACTGATGTTTCCGAGAAGCCTCCACGGACTTCGTTG
This sequence comes from Marchantia polymorpha subsp. ruderalis, assembly GCA_037833965.1. Classification (NCBI taxonomy): domain Eukaryota; kingdom Viridiplantae; phylum Streptophyta; class Marchantiopsida; order Marchantiales; family Marchantiaceae; genus Marchantia; species Marchantia polymorpha. The sequence continues at coordinate 18,731,280 of AP031355.1, forward strand.
AGATGGAGAACTTTTTTTTTATTGGTGATGATCGAATTTTGGAAGGTGAACGACCTTACCCAGCTCCCTACAGCAAGGTGAATGCAATAGCACTTCCCTTATAAGAATCACGGACAAAAGTCTCTGCTTATATTTGGAGCTGGTGTTTGTACTCAATTTGTCACTGCACGGCGGAAGCTCATTGGAGCTCAGAATTCAGACCACAGAGGTGAGCTCATCGACGGCGGTCTCATCTACGAAGGGCATTCATTGCCTCGAGTGTGATCTTCCAAGCAACGCGTTGAAGCGGACTCAAGGAAGTCTTTTGAACTTTGAGAAATCTGGCTTTCGTTTCTCCAAGTACGATTTCCTTCCTTCTTCAGCTTCTTCCGAGTTGTAGAAGATGAGCGTCGAGTTTCCAGCCATCGCCTGCACAAGAATAGAGTTAGTGCACATGAGGTATTGAGCTCGGCTCTCTGCCCGCTCCACACAAAAACTTCCGAAACAAAGGTTACAAATGCCAAGCAGGAAATAGTTAGCCACTGTGCAACCGCGAAGCTCTTCTTCCTGTCGAATCGTAGTTAGACTCAGTACAATTCGAAGTACGTAAGATTCCATCTCCTCCAGGACCCGATATCACCCCAACTTTCCAAGTGGCCAATCGTGTGGATCAGTACTGCAGTCCCCGTTGTGTGAGCGTCTCCGTGACGAGGCATGTGGTCCTCACGTTCCCATGCCAGTACCACAACCCTATGGCGGCTACGGCAGCGTCGAGACTTGCCCTCAGAAAACACGACACAACGAGCAAGGCATGCTCTGGGCTTACCTGAGCATCGGAGTTGGCTTCGGTGGCATTGATAGATGCCTTGAGGACTCGGATAGCTGTAGGGCTATTTTGCAGTATCTCACGACACCACTTCACTGTCTCCTCCTCCAATTTGTCCAGCTACAACAAACCAAGCCGTCATCAGAGTGACGCAGAAAACAGATCAGAGCTGTGTCACCGACAGAGACCTAAAATCAGCGTTTCCTTCCTAGTAAACTGCCCCCGTATGCATCCGATGCAACTTTGAACAAACCGAAGAGTATGTCAGTGCTCTGGCCTACTGTCCATCGCTGGCTCCCACGGGATCTGTATAACCCCAACCTCAGATCCCTTGTCGACATTAAGTGTGGTTCAACATGTCTAAGAGCTAGCTTAAGGTCGCCAAGGGCGTGTTTACCCAAATCTGACATAAGAAATACCAGCAAGGACTGTATAGCTCACTGTACTTCAGATGGAGGCTTTTGGAAGTATCTGAGCTGAAGGACAGAAGGGGGATGTCCACATTTGGCCGAAGGCCGTGTTTTCCACAATTTGATAGAATTCGTAGCGAGCGCTCGGCCACTGGGAATGAAAGGGCACGTATAGAGAGGAACAAGAGCAGAGTCCTATCTGGGAATCAAATTCGAGATCTCGTCCTCACCGGTACAACAGTGTTGCAAAGGCCCATACTCAGAGCCTCCTGGGCGTCGTATAGACGTGTCAGAAACCAAACCTCCCTAGTCTTCCTTGCACCGATCTGCAATGATTTTTGCCACATGTCGGTGAGATCAGTTGAGCAGTCACTTCCGTTACTGTACTGGTTGTACTGCTCGAAATGAAGTGTCCAAGTCCAGTTTGTACATGTGAACTGAAGTGACATATGATTCAGAAACGACTGCATTGCTTCCTCACCATGTGAGTCATAGCACTAACTCCGAAGCCGGCGTCGAAACTCCCGACCTGGGTACATGCACGCGAAAATCGGGGCCAACTGGCCTTGTTAGCTAACGTATCGTTACGTGAAGACATGAAAATGACGATGATAGGGAACCGAGCTACATATCAAATACGTGAAACTCAGAGTCTCCATGGACAAGCTGTAAATCCCACATTACAAACAGAGCCACTAGATGCTGAGCGCATGAGAAACCGTGCTCATCACCTTCGGTCCGGTCTGGCCGAAAACAGCATTGTCTGCTGCAATAGTAAGATCACAAACGAGCTGTAAAACATGTCCACCTCCAACGGCATACCCTGCAACCTGTCCCAGCAACTTCATCAGCTAATCATCAGCAGAACCAGAGGGTTTTCTAATTTAGGCCTCGTAGATTTGCAACGTGGAGTCATAACTGTCCAACAGAACTCCTCCCACAACCACTTCGTAGATCTGAAGTATTCTGTCTGTAGGTTAGGTACATCCTAGTACCATTTCACGATAGATTTTACTTGACGTCAAGAGACACACAGAGCATCAAGCAAACGCTTGACAAAGAGCAGGTAGACGACATTACCATACATATGACCGGCTTCGGAAGTCTCCGAATTTGTATCTGCAGAGCATCAGCGGCAATTATTTCAGTACTTTACTTCACGAAGCCAAGGCTATGCATGGACTGTTAGTTCCGTTATTGGTATTTCTAAAGAAGACGCCTCACCGCAGTCAAAATCTCGACAGGCAAGGCTGTCTTGACATTAAATCGAGCTGCTACATGTGGTCCCTGTTGGTCCGTTGCACATCGAATTTATACGTCATACCCTTTACAGTTATTCAAAATCTTTCGCTAGCTTGAATAGAACCATTAAGGAGACTGTTTTGCGTGGAGTGCTTGAAAACTAAACATTCTGCAGGTTCGTTGTGCTGCCCCGTGAATGAGAATTGACAGGAGCAGACAGAGCTTACCTGCAAATCTAGGACATTCAGTCTAGGAATCTGATTATCACCAACATAGCCCTGCTTTGAGCGGACAGCAACGTCTCCTCCACTGCAGAACGCTTTCGTTCCCTGTAAACCGACAACCATCACAAAACTTGCATCTTGAAAATATAGTACACATGAAGGACTGGTGTCCCACATGAAGTCTGACAATTCGACGGTAGAAACGCACCTTCCCAGCTACTCTGATCCAAAATTGGCATCAGGCCAACTTGCCACTAACCTGCCTCTCAGGCCTTCGACACACCTATCCAACTACTACATGGATTCTCCCAATCACGCAATTCCATCCTTCTCCTCCATACCACATAAAGAGTTGACAGGACCTACTACCTTGCCTGTTAAAATCACGACACCAACATCGCTGTCGTCACGAGCATCCTGAAAGGCACGCTGCATCTCCTCCACGGTCTTTGGAGTGAAGGCATTTCGGCACTCTGGCCTGTTGATGGTCACCTGAGAATGTGAAATAATCCACGTCTTAGCATGAGAGCAAGTGGAGAGAAGGCGGAATCATCACGACAAGGAAATGAAGATTTGCGAGAAAAGAATAAAAGTCACGTGTTTCTCCTGCCCATCTCTAGGGTGGGCACTGAAGCCCACTTGATTGAAACCGACTCACCTTTGCTATCCCCTCACCAACAGATTTTTCATACAAAATCTCCTCAAAGTCAACACCTCCCACCGAACAAGATCTCCACTGAACAGGTTTCAAGGGATCTTCAAGCTTATGGATACGTTCAAACTGGCTCGCCCCTTGGTTTGCGCAGATGTGCCTCGCCAGCTGGGCAGCGCGCTGCAGGCCCCTTCCTTCCATGCTTTATTCACCTGTAACTGAGAAATCGCGCACTAGAGTGAATTTTCGGAATTCAAGTCCACGCCACGCCAGTGGTCACTCCAAACCCTAAACCCCTGCCATGCTCAGTGCTACAGGCAGTACGGATGTAGACAGAGTAACTGAACACAGCATTCTCATTTGGGGGAGGCTAATATGAAGATGTGCTGCAACAGCTCCACTTCGATGTACCAATTTCCGAACTTTTTTCTATGTAAATCTTAAATCTTTCTTTCTAATCAACAGAATCATACACGACAGTGCGTGCACAGTCAAAGCCTGGAGGCTATAAACCTCCTGAAGCGCAATGAGTAGATGTTCATCACAACCATCATTTTGTTTCTTTAAGTGGAAGGTCCTGACACTGATAAATGATTCCAACGAAGTCCACAACCAGAGAGTGAAAAGCTCAGAATACATTCACGTATTGAACTGCATGACAGACAGGACACACATGACGGCTGACAGCCGAATTCTCGGTTTACATGGAAAAATTCAGAAATACTGTTTCCTGTTCTAGGCTGCCTCAATTCACGTTACAAGGACGATTTGACGGTCAACCTATGTTCGAACACCAGATTACTTGAGTGAGCATACGAATATGAGCCCATCGTACGAAGAAGCTATCCCTATCGAACTTGTCTGTCGAGCTCACTTTGTACCAACTTCTGCTGGCTTTTCCAAAATTTGAATTGTGACAAGCTTGATTTTACAACAGTGACCCGACTGGCAGAGGAGGACCAGAACATGAGAGATTTTCTCTTCCTTCCTTCACAAGATTCCAGTTTAATCTCTGAGAATTATAAAATGGCTGCTTCCTTCAGAATACACAAATCGTCTGACTGCCGTTGTTAAATGTGCATGTGTATCCTCCCTGAGATTCAATCGAGCACAAAGAATCTGCTTGCCAGATGTGTGACGGAGATTCATCTCAGCGGAATTGAAAAAGGAAAATTCTCCATGCAAGATAAATATTCGAGGCCTAAAAGCTCACAGCTATGGCGCTTTAAAAGTGTTGGAAAACCAGCTGAAGCTTCGAATGCCCGGGCGATTCCGAAATGTGAAAGAAACCCAAGGCGCAAGTGACACATTCTTATTAAGTAGGGAATGCCAAAAGTGTTCGTTCGGACTCGACAGCCGAAGACAGATTGCGGCTGTGGCATGTCCAGGCGAAGACAGATTTCCAGAATCCAAAAATGACAGAGCGGAGCCATGTAGAGCACGACAAGATTGGACCACATAACATACCTGAAAGCACCAGAATCGCGCGAATTCCAGCAGCGAAGGAAGGATCCTCTAAGCTTCAAGCACGCGCAACAAGCTGACTCCGCTTCCGTCCAGGTCGCTCCGGATTTTCACTGAGCTCAGCTCACTTCAGTTCAGTTCAGCTCAGCTAAGATCGGTCCCACATGTGGCTATCACATAGTCTGTGTCTACAGCTTGCAAGCATCCGAATGTCCTGACAGTCTGGTTCCGATTTCTCAGTAGCACCACCTAACCGCCACAGAGATTGGAAATTCAGCGGAACCTGCGAAATCTCTCCTACTCACAGCAGAATGTGTGACAGACACATGGCCCTGCGCTTTCCGGGTGGGCGAACGGAAACGAGTTCACGAACGAAGAAGAATTAGGGGGCGGAATATTCACAGTGTCCGTATGGGACGGCGCGCAACGACGTCATTGCCATCAGGAATGATCTGATAGAGATCTGCAACGGACAGCAGCCATTGGTGAATTGGGCGATGGAATGGATGAGGTGACCTTTTTGGTGGGACCACTGTACTGGAGGGTGACATGGCTTTATGGCGTATAAGAACGCTAATAAATAGACCTCAAATATTGATGGACAGTTCGAATATCTGTTCAGTTCCGATTCTTCGGAAGGTTGTGTGAAGTGTTGGGTTTTCGGTTTTCCTTTTGTCTGCTCGTTATATCCCTTATGGCTCACGTACTTGGCCCAGATGACGGTGACAGCACTTCTAGCACGTACCCATATTACGTTCACATCGGCTCGGGCTTGGGCTCGGACCCGGTCGGGTCGGGTTCGGCTCGGGTCACGGTTCTGAATAATGATCATCGCTCCCGGTCAATCAATCGCCTTTCGTATACAAAACTTTCGGCCAGAGCTTCGAATATTTATGGTTCGTGTATTTCCACCCCCCGTCCCTACAAAGCCACGACATCAGGTGGCTATGAGTAAGCCTTGAAAGGCCCTGAAAAGTAATGCTTTCATCCCCGCCCATCTCCTCCCCATCTCCACCCCCCACATGTTACGACGTTGCGCCTTGTTATTCGGAAGGCAAGCTCTGCTCATGGCTGTCGGTTGTTTTCGGAAAGAGAGAGGAACCGAGAAACGCTTTGCTTCTCGAGGAGGAGGAGGAGGAGATGAACTTGCAGCAGTGTGAGAACTGTGGTTCATGCCGGGTTAGTTGAGGAAAGTGGTGCAGGGTAATTTGTTGGGTCGGTAGGCACCGACTCCATAGTAAAAGTGAGTGAAGCTCATGTCGCGAACTACAAGGAGTATGAATGCTTGTGAGCCATGGCATGAACACCGATGCCTGCCTCAGTCAAAATCATATCCTCACACCTCAAGGATGTGTCCTGAATGATGGGAAGGGGATATACCGAGCTTCTGCTGTAGAATTCTGGGAAACGAATTTACACTTCAGCAATATTAAATTGGGCATGGCTCCACGGATCAAGTCACGTCTATCAAGCTCGACGATGCAATTGGGTCCTTCGCACGCTCATAGTTCGGCCACGAGAGATTTCAGTATATCTCGATCGGATGACCCAGACCCTCGTGACAAGCACGAGTGCCAGACAGACATGAGACCTTCTTGGCATCCAATCCGTTCCTGACGAGCTTTTTTCGCCAGTCTTTCTTGTTGGACTTTTGGGCTCCCGTTCAGAAGCGCCTGCATTGTACGTCATCGTCATGGGAAGTCCTTCGCCTCTCTGCTGCCACTTTTTCGAGCCATGAACAGGAAAGTCGCTCTTTCCGTTTAGAATAGGAATAATGAGAGTAAGCTTGACCTCGTACCGCATGATTTTTAATGCGCTCGAAAGTTTCGGAATCATACCATGCGTGAACGGAATCGTGGGATTTTCAGTTCGAACGTTCTGCTACTTTCACGTCATGCCGAAGCAGTACTTCCGTTATCGTTCTAAGCACATCGAAGAGACAGGTTTCCACCTGATGCGAGCGAGCCTGCGAAGCTTTATGAAGAAACTGGGCCGAATTTAGTTCGCTTCTAGAATCACTAGTGGATACAAGAGCATGCGTCGGGAGGCTCAAAAGGAGCTGCAGTACAGAGACAAATCGTTCGAACGAATGGAAAAAGTGCAGACCGAATTTCGTCGCCAGGACTCGATGTTAGGGGTTACACTTTTGGGGTTACAAGCGAGCAACGGTGGATCTGCGTAAGCGTCCTGGCTTTCGAGCTCTTTGCTTAGCATCGACGACAGAGTGCGACCAGCAGCATCCTGGCTCCTGGCCATGATAAGGGCATGATGGAATAAGGTCGCGGTGGAATCATCCCGAAACAGACGAGTAAACACGCGCATCTGGAACGAGGTTTGCAAGATGATGTCGGGACATCGCTCCCGGTTCATGAACACAACTGGAAAGGCGGTGGTCAAGCTCCAACGGAACAAATGATCTGGATTTCGCACCGAGCCACGACTTGGGTCTTGATGAGAAGTACAAGTTGGAGCCTGTCGACACAAATGACTTGCCCACCCACCAGCCAGCCAGCCAGCGAGCCAGCTAGCTATCCATGCTCGCATTCGGGGCTTAATAACAATCGTCCATGCAACGTCGGTGCGTAAGCACTCTGGCAGGCAGGCAGGCAGGCAGGCAGGGCAGGCTTCGCGCAAAAGTTCTTCATCCAGCAGTTTTAAAATATGCTGTCCTGGGCATGATTTGGTCATAATGATCTCGCATCTCCAGGCCATGAGCAGAATATGCGCTTCACATCGGCGAGTCTGTGGCGCAAGCCCGAGGTTCTAGACTGCACCAATTATTCTAGTCGAGCCTCGGAGCGAGGAGCACTCGCAGCCTTTGCCTCCCCACATGAAAGCAGCCGTCGCGGCCAATGGGCCGCTCTGCGCGCAAATATTCATCCAATACTCAATCCAATATTCATCCTTTCGGGGGACCGACTTGTGGTCCAGTCCCGGACGCCAAAAAGCTTGGGCCTGAACTTTCCTCGTCCTTATGGCGAGCGATGTGGATGCCAGACCTTTAACGCCTGGCCTCATCGGCGGTGCCCATCCAAAGCTTGGATCTTGCCCGGACTTATTTTACGTAAGCATCATGGCCCCGGCCTTACAGAGCAGACCAGTCCTTTCCATGCCCCCCCTCTCGAGTCATCGTCCGTCCTGCTGATGCATCGCGCCCTTATTGATTCGTTTCTTTAATGCCCTCCCGTATCCATCCATCCACCTCCTCGTCTTCAAGTCCAAGTTAGCTCGACCTTCGGATGCGTCTTGCCTTTGCCCAAGTTGTACCACGGTACCGCCACTTTTCTGAGTCCTCCGCGCGTAAGATTCTTCCAGTCAACAAAGGCCTCTTTCGTTCAAACTTCGGACAGAAGATAAGTATTTTCTGCTTTCACTTAAAGTATGTGTATCACTTCCATGGGTACAAAACGCCCCCTCCCCATTGAGTTTTGGTACGATTGACGTTCGGAGTTTAAACTCTAAACCTGCTCAGAATTTTAGAGTCGGATGGATGGATGGGTGGATGTAGCCACATGGCCATCGACATGATGAGTACGCTTGTAATCTTCTCTTTATGAGGACACACTCCCACACTTGTGTCCAGGTACGCGTGGAGGAGTTCGATGCTTTCCATGAAAGATGTCATCAGCAAAATTATATATATAAAGCGAAAACCGTTGGAATTTCCCATCGGTTTTACATAGATATTCACTTAATATTAATATGGCCTGGTCGTTAATAGTTCAACTATATATTTTAAACGGTCCATACATTACAAAAACATACCTTCAAATATCTTCAACATTAATTCAAACAGTATGTAAACTCAAATACAAACTATAAAAACTCAAAGATGTTTCGAAGTATAAAACCATGTTAAAACACATCTATATTGTCATTAACATATTACCTTCATACTATGGTAAATTTTAACACATGTTGGACAAAAAATATATGTATACTTTCATAAAAAAATCCATGTTATACAGTCGGAGAGGTTATTTTGGCATGAAATTTCGGAATAAAATTTTGGCATGAAATTTTCATTCACAGTTACTTGCATTCTCGAAATTTCAAAAGAATGTATATTCAATTATAACATCTCTGCAAGTTATAAAACATTCACTTCCAAACATAAAGATTACACTTGGTAGTCAAATAATCCAATGTGATCTATAGGACGAAAATATGTACAGATTTTATTCATATGAGTCACCCAATCTGTCATATATGAATTTACAAAAATTCTTAACCATTCATGCATATTTTTGCTAAATACTATCAAATCATGATTTTTGTATGTTAAAAATCATATGGATGTATAAATATTTGAAAAAATTTATAATTTATCTTCCTAAAGATTTAAGGCAAAAATTTCACATTCCCTCCACGATTCATTTTCAAGAGTTGAACTAAAATTTATGGTTTTTTATAATATATATTAAAAATGATACAATATTTATTAGACTTCAAGTGAATTCTAAGGATTTATAAAATATTTTTTGAAAATAAGGCTAAAAAATTCCAATTTTCAGAATGTACATGCATTCAAGTACACTGAATCTGTTTTTTCAAAAGAATATATCTAACGTATTTATCAACAGGCTTATAAATTTTTTTCAAAATATATATTATGTTTCTACTAATATCACAAGATTATTTAATAATGAATTATTTCAATCCAGAATATGATTAGAAAAGCTTCAATAATTTCAGAAATCATATTTTTATGATAAATTTTCAATCAAAATCATGATAATATTAGTGAAAAATTCTTGCTGAATAGATACAAAATATTTATGCTGTTATTTATGGATTACTTGTACTTTATGATGCATATGAAAAAATTCAAAGTAATTTATATCAAAAGTCAAAATTTTACATTATTATTGTTTATGCATTTCAGACGTATTTACCAAACTAGCCTTAAGAGATGATGTCTTCATTCATGGTATTATTGATTAAATTTATAATCAAATTCGAGTTTTTATATAACAATTCCTATCTTGTTTATTCAAAGTTGCATATTATGTTGTCAATGGTTTTTCAAAACTACTGTTTTGACATATTACCTCCTAGTTGAGCTTGTCATAGGAACTTATTCATAATTCAAACTTTGATTGGTGATTTTTGCATGTAGCTCACTCTAGCTAAAGTAGATAATTCACATGTAGATTTTTAAATATTATAGTAAAAATTCCATTTTGTGAACAATATGATTAGATCATTACATGAAAATCTAATGTTTATTATAGACTTGTCTGAACCTTTTTGCTACTCTGATCTGAAAGCTCTAATCACGTAACATATAAGCGCATTTTTAAATTCAGATGTTTCATTCGTTTGAATATAACAAGTTGTATATGTTTAAGTATGATTCAAATAATCCAAACAAGTTTTTCCGAAACATGCATATTATTAACGGAACCTATGGCAATGATAAAAATCTGGTGACTCAATCATCTAGCCAAATAATTAAAAAAATAATTAATGAATCGTAATCAAGACATGCCATTAGTAGCTATCATAAAAGATTGAAATTAACGTGTGAGCCAAAAAACCCTACAGTAAAGGCACAAAATCCTTATGATATTGTTTTATATTAATTGTCTACATAGTGTTGAATTTAGATTTCGGTAACTTTGTAGTCGAATATCAAACAAATTTGTCTTTCTACTCTCAACTTTTGGCAAAGCATAACAATGGTTGGAAAAGCTACTCGCTTACTCCTTACCTACTCTCCATAACAAAGAATTTGGGATTGTCCCAAAGTCCAGTTGGTTCATAGATCGTACACTCAAAGTACATTCCTTTTGCTCATGGAATGCAGGCTGATTTTACTTCCTTCATTACTCGTTCAACGTCATACGGTGTGTAGGCCCTTGACTTGCAACCGTCACTAATTTGTTTCCCTCGCCGCTTTGTCCTAGATTTGTGTCATGATTTCGGCTCAGCGATGGTATAACGCTCACGGAGAAAATGGCCTGGGTCGATGCTCGATGCTCGATGCCGATGTCGATGGTTGGTCGGTCATTTGGCAAAGAACTGGAGAACGATGCTTACTGAATGCGTGAAAGTGCTGACAACAGGTTCTGTCATGTTGTTGTGTGGTCGACCCCGTCGCGTTTCAAGTGGCCTGCTGGACTCGGGTTCGTAACATTTAGCAGCCCGATGATATGTGTGCACAGTGCGCTGCGTGTTGGGCCAATGCTGAGCAGTCCATGCGGTCTTAATTTAGGTCAAGTACCTGAGATCTTCGGAGGTCGACAAGGTCGAGAGCTGGGAGTGCAACAAGACAAGCCTTTTAACCGAAACAATCAGCGCAAGAAGATAAATGTTCCTCTGTAGGCAGATTTTGCCTTATGCCAGTACCGTTGTACTATTACGGTTCTGCCATCCCTAGATTGTCATCCTTGGTCGGTGTGACAAACTCCGTCCTCGCGGGTTGACACAAGCTTGGATTACGAAGTACAACTAAACATCACTTTCGATGGGGAGCACGGTACCGTTCCATGTGTTGATGAATGGCTATGACATGAAAAAACTCTTTTGTTTTGACTTATCGGCGTGACCAAATGCTTTTCCCCCCACCTCTAAAGCAACGCATTAAATTCCAGCATGAGTACGATGCATTAGCTCAAGCTAATCGACGATTAGACACATGTACCTTGGTACGGGCGAACCACTTTGCTTCTTGGTAAAGGGAACTTGATTCTTGGTTGGAACAACACTCCACTACGGCAGGCTGCTTTGAATTGACCTCAGGGCAGTACCCTGGAAGTTGTAAAATTACCACCAGAAAACAGAAAGTTTGAATAATATGTCTAGGGCCCGAGACCTTGCATGAGCGCCCCACCTAACCCCATCCATCCAACAAAAAGTACAAATTGGACTGTTGAGTAAAGTCAAGCTGGAGTAGCCCCACACAAGTCCCATCAAATCTGCCTAATCATTATATCCCACAAGCTTTTGTGATATGTTGTGTGTGTCACATCAATCCGGTTGGACTCCATGGGTCCCTCTACGATGCACAACAGATGCAAAGTTTGAGCGATGTCTTTTTGTGTTATTCTGACTTTGTCGAAGCTTGGTGAGCAGGTAGATCAAAGTTTTCGGGCTGATCCATATCCAACGCAGACCTTCCGATGCCATCACACTTTTCACGACTTGTGCCAGGGGCCGGATAACATTCCGAGGCGTGAGGTATGTGCACATTACTGAAGTACCCACCGTTTCTGCAACCATACACCTCCGTCAGGTTTAGAGACGAATTGCTCCTTGTCAAAGACACTCGATGGTATTCTCGGCTTCCTTGGTTTCACTCGATTGCACAATGCAGTACTTCGATGCATACGTGACAGATAGTGGTTGAGTCGGTCAAACCCCGAAGTCTTGCTTACATAAGCAAACCTTGACACACAATCATCAAGCACGAGAAGCTCAGCAAGTCTTTATGAATTCGCAAGATCATCATGCTTCCAAGGACACAGCCCTGCTTCTCCGAAGTTCACTGCTTGGGCTAACTTTTGAAGCGGTTAAGCCAAGAACTACAAGTAACCTTCAGTACGAAGGGCATCTCCTGCTTAAAGCTATAGTAGTCCAGCAACATAAGGATTCGTCTTTCTACATGAATCCTCCCTTAATTCTATTTCTAGTTGCGTGAAAGTAGGGATACTAATGAAAAATCGCCTTTGGGCTCTTCTTTCAACCAGGTCAAAGACATTTTCGGAGAATATTTCATCTCTTCTTATATTCGTTCTCATCTTTTGATGAGAGTGGCCTCATGTCAACTCACATCACTCTTGGACGCAGAAACAAATCTCTCTCTCTCTCCCTCTCTCTGAAAGGTGCCTTTCAAGAATTTCTCAAAATTAAAACGAGCCTGATTCCACCGTCAACAGCAGGAAAGCAGGGCCCTCTCCTTTCTCTTTGACGAAAAACGACGGCCCTCTTTCATTCCATAATCAACCTCAGACAGCTTATACTCCAGATTGGCTTACACGATGTGTACACGATGCAACTTGCACAAATTCTCATCCCGCGCAGCACGTGATTTTAAGAGATTAGTGCCGAATTCTAGATGGAGTCTGCATGAACAGATTCAGCTGTTTTCGCAAATCCAAAACTTACAGTCTGGAAGGGATGAAGTGGACGATGTGCCATGGAACAGCAGTATGTAATAAACCTTTTCGGTGTGGCTGCTAACGCTTTGAGATCAGTGAGCCAAGAATAGTCGTGGAAGCAGACGAAAGTCCAACGGATGATGATACCTACGGTGCACTCTTGAGCTTACACGGTTCGTACTGCGGCTGCCACCCCTCTTTATACCTTTGAATTCGATATGCGAAAGACTATGGTCTCTCTCACTTTTGCGCCGTTGCTTGTGAAGGTGACCAAGACTCGACATTCACTGGGGCTTGCTTGGGCTCGAGCTTGACATCAGCATCGCCATGGGCCTTCGAAGTGGCGAGCGCGGTCTAGCTTCTAGTCACCACGTATGGTCTCCTGACATAGGCTTGATCCAGGAATATTAGGCGGGGAGTCTGCCGTGATATAACATTACAAGAAGGTTTGGATTATGCCCTGATCTAACGGGAAAAAGGGCTCGAAAGTGAAAGAGGCGTTTTGTCTCAATAATAGTGGTGTACTTTGAGTGTTGCAGTATCAAGGGGCTGTGTGTAACAACTTTTGTTGCGACTGGAGAACCTGGACTCATGTGTTCAACGACACACATACCTTACCTCGTAGGAGTAGGACCTTGACCAGTTTGAAATCATTGATTAAATGACGGGGAAGAGCTGAAGCAGGCGAGCGCTGCAGGCCCATGGGGTGTGGTTTAACACGAGAAGAAGTGGTTGTCTGGAGCATGGATGGATCTCAGGCAGGCAGGCCCACACCAGGATTGAGTCCATACGGTGTGTGAAACAGTCCAACTATTCGATGGCAATGTTGTAGGAGAGGATGTTACAAAAGCTACTAGAGCCCACCACCATAACTGCCATATTCTCGTGGTGGGCAGTACGACAACAGCAAAAGAGGTTTCTATTGAGATTCTTAACTTCTTTCGACTTTTAGGAACCGAGCGGAAGGGCATGGGATGGTCCATAAGAGAGAAGTGGTGTTCAAACATGTCACAGGCGCAAGTTTCTTGTGGCCTGGTTTAGCAAGGTCCCAGGGCAAGAGAGCAAGTTGGGTAATGCCGGTCATCTATTATGCAACCTCTCTGGGTTACAATGTACGCTAAGAATGCTGGCACCACACGAGTCATTTTGGTCTGGGTCCTACCAAAAGAAAAAGAGGGACAAGGCTGGTACAAAAAGTCAATTTCCAAGTAAACTCGGAGAATATCTTTCGCTCCAGGATGCCCTACAGCGGGCGTGCCCCATTTTCTTCACCAATGGCGCTATGAGCTTCAAACCAGGAGGCCCCGACGTTTTCTTAGTGCCGGCCTAGTGAGCCGAGTCATCTAAACTGTCGTACTCGAGGAATGAGTCTAGCAGATTGATCACGTGGTTTTAGTTGTAAGCTACCTTATGGAACTCGCAGAATTTTACTGTCGCCTACGTACCCCGAGCACTTCTATTCACGCTCCATTCCGATCCATGAACATCACATCACCCCATCCCCACAAAGTCGAGGGGGAAAGTCCTGCTTTGCACTCACTCATGACCCCGTTTCTCCCTTCCCCTGGCTCTCGTCATGGAAACAAACCCCCCCTCCCCCCCCCCCCCCCCCCTTGGGCCTTGTGGCTCTCTCCCCCCTCTCTCTCTCTCTCTCTCTAACCCATATTTGTGGGTCGCACCAGCAGCCAGGATTACCCGCCCGGACATGGAGGAGATACAACCACCTCACACCCAGAATCTAGAGAAACCGGCCTTAAAGTCACCTTTGCATGCTCGGTCGGATTCTTTTATGTGTTATGCGGGAGCTCCAGTTCGGTTCCTTCGGTACAGTGAGAGTGTGATAATAAGGAATCAAATTTCATGTGAGCAAATCGACCAAGTCACGCTCCGTATCTGCGGGCTTGATCCATTTACCATTTACCATTATCAAAGCTTCTACGGATCCTTCTGCAAGGTGACCCACCCTGGGATCCCAGGGTGACACCGGATCTCTCTCTCTCGGGGTTTAACATTCTCAGGAGCAGGGCGGTAAGTTCCCACATCACCGACCCGGCGAATCCCCCCCCCCCCCCCCCCCCCCCACCGACTGACTGCATCCTCATCGGGTAAACGACCATTGTGTCCCCTGGATTGCCATTCCCCACGACCGGTCAGCAGAGAAGGGAAGCGGAGGGAGCAGAGCGGAAACGCCGCCAAGCTGCCGCTGGCGGACTCGCTAAATCCTAGTCCCCGCCCCCCCCCCCCCCCCCCCCCTCCCCCCGCCCCGACCTGCTAGGCTGCCGGTTCGTTCTTGCCGATCCGGTGGGAGGTGTGCCGAATGGCTCGCACACGTGGCATTCGGCCGGGACGCTGCGCTCGTCTCAGTGTAACCGTCGGGGTCCTCGGGCGCGACGAGCGTCGGCTGTTGCCCGGCGGTCGACGGGAAACCGAAACGAAGCCTCGGGGTCCGAGAGGAAAGCACGGGGAAGAAATCGACGGGAAGAAGGCGACGGCCTTCGGTCAAGAAGGATGACCCAGGCCCCGACGCCGGTCAAAAATCTTGGGGGGAGCGGCCTGGCAGGCAGGCAGCCCGGGCGGGTAGGATGCGCTGACGTGGAGGCATTCCGGGAATCCACCGGACCTTCTGGCGAATCTGTCCGAATGAGGGAGGACCTGTGGTGAGGGCCGATTCGACTGACTGGATCGGCAAGCTGGCACGCCGAGCTGGCGAAGGTGGACGGTGGTGCTGGTATGGTTAGTTTTCGGTTTTTCGTTTTGGAGAACAGTTTTCAGTTATGTAGCGAGCCCCGCTTTAACGGCAGCTTCAGTTCGGGCGCCTTTTGGGTGCCATGACTGGTGGCCTGGCTGCCGTGACTGGCAGGCGATCAGAAGGCCAGTCATTTTGGCAGCGGGAATCACTTTGGGTGGGCTTCTGTTTAGCGGAGGGCGAGAAGCCAACGACATAGTCGTGTGCTATTCGCGGTAGGCGAGCGCAGGGGAGGGCGAGACTTTTCTACTCCAGCCAGATTACAACTGGCCGTGGAAATGCTCGACTCGCGTTTCGTCTGTTGCTCGGGCATCGAATGTGGCGGGTATATGCTGCTCCCATATTTGCGGGCGACACCTGACGAGACCCGGCCCTTACTCTCGGAAGATGCCGAACCATTTTAGTAAAGGAGTCGCCCGGCCTCGAGTTAGCAGGAAAAGCTGCATGCAGTTATGGCCGCAGAGAAATCGCGAGACTTTTCGAGCCTGCAATTTGCATCGGACGAAGAAAACGATAGCAGCCGATAAGAGGATAAAAAAAGACTGTTGGATTCTTCGTTCCTAAATTTATGTTGTTGAGAGAGAGATGATAACATATATCAAGTTACTTCGAAAGCGGAATGCCACATGCCAAGTTACTTCGGAAACGCAAGTGTAAAGGAGGAGGTTGGATCCGGATGGTGAGCGGAGAATTTACTCAAAGGTTGTGCGAGAGGTGTCACCTTGACCCACTTAGAGCTCAGCAAAGTGAAACAAAACCACGAAACAGTGAGATATTCCACTGACCGCAGGACGCAAAGCTTGAGTGCGTTGTTTGAGCTACATGTAACGGTTCCAAGCCAACATATCCTCTCTTCACCGCAGCTTTCCAGAATCGAAAGGGTGGTTTCGCATTTGTCTGACTTGTAAAGCTCCTCTCGCTGAACTCGACTCTGCAACTTCATCATAGCTCATGAGTTCAAATCCAAGCAACTTGTGTAGAGGATGACATCTCAAAATGATTAGGGCGTGGTGTTGCGAGTGAGAAGACGAGCAGTTTCTTCTTTCTTGTTACTTGAGCCGGAAACAATAGTGATTGAGAACCGGTTTTAATAATGAGCCAAAAAATCTCATGAGAATGTCATTAATTCTCGGGGATCAAATGAGCTATATGTATCAAGTATGATATCTGCGACGAATATAATAATAATGTTTGACCGAGGCGGGCGATGAAGATTGGGTGTAGGCTGCAGAAGCCCCACCACAATCGAACCCTACTCAAGTGATATACCGGTAGAACATGGAGATGATGATTTGAAACCAACCTTGATCTGCATCTTAGGAGTTCAATCGGGTAGTGTTAGGAGGAAGAAGCTCGAGTTCGTTACGATATCTTGCTCATCCTCGTGCTTTTCTGCCGATTTCTTGGCAGATTTGGAAGGTATGATATGCACGACAAAACCAGACCAGAGCAAGCGGCCAAAAGAGAGAACATTTCGCTTCATAGACCCCTCGCTCCAGCTCCAAAAGCCTTCTAAAAGATCGAAGAGGAATCGCTGAATCGACTTTTTCTGACAATTTTCACACTAGTCTCGGGTCAACCTACAGCTCCACACTGCCTTGCACACAGAGCGCAAGACATAATTTACTCCTGATCAGCAGAAGCAGAAGCATAAAGGAACGCTGCTATGGCTGCCACCCGCAAGACCCTTTGATTCGCGTAGGAGGAATCAAAACCACGCCAGCTTTAGCTGCTTTTCGGAGATCGCATAGTCTTGCCAATAGGTCAACAGAAGGCGCCTTCAGTCCATTCCATGGCACCACCAGCATGGCAGCAGCATGGGTCCAGCATTACCTGGACATGTCGCTGCGGGTCAAAGCATGCCATGCTGGTGTGAGGTAGGTCTAGAGCCTACGCGGGCCAAAGAGCCCGAAGATACTCCTCGTCTTTCTGCTCGAAAGGGCCCCTTTTCCAGATGCCTACCGCGCAGCGTTTCGCGGACGAAAGCTTCGCCTTTCACTCGCCCGCCCACGGCCCCCCGCCCGCCCGCCCGTCTGCCCTTCACCGCCCTGCGATCCCTCCTGCCGGCCTGCCTTCCGAGCTTCCTTCGATGGAGCTCCTCCCTTTTCGGCCGATACGACAGATGTTCCCCCCATAAACGCTAAATCTTTCCTCCTTTTCTACTCGAGGATGATTGGATTCACTTCGGTCGAGAAAATCAACCCGAAATTCTCTTATGTTTCTTGTTGACTGCAGGTCAACTGCCAAATCCAGAGCTTTTATGATTCCTTTTTCCCCCATAGATTCATGGGGCAAGCTCATGCCTGCTGCCCTCCGGCCTCCGGATTCAAATTCGAATCCGCTCTCGGCTGCGAGAGAATTCATCGGCCACGCTCCTCGTCGCCCCGAGGCCCCGACTCGAACGCCACCTGATCCAGACAGCGAGTCTGATCTGCAACGAACGAGGCCGGGCGGCCGTAGGCGAGGCCGAGGCCGAGGGCGAGGCAAACCACGTGAGCCAGAATATCTGCACCACTCGATTGTACAAGGTTGCGCATTTAGACCTACCACGTTGCAAAAGGGGCAGCTATAACCACGTCGGGAACCGGGGCGCCCTCCGGAGCCAGAGCACGCAGGCCACAACCACTTTCGCCATTCCCATTCGCGCTGCGGCGTCTTTTGCTTTTATCTCGCGCCCGAAAAGTCGATCAGGATAGTCTTTCCCAACAACCTTGCGCCACGCCTCGTCGGGCTCCAGAGCTCGCATATATACCTGGACTCTGGTCCTAGTCTGGAGCCCCCTGCTAATGGGCCTAGGTTGACATAACTACGTCCTCGTTCTCGTTCGTGAGCCAGCCACCCAGCTAGCCAGCGACGTACCGATTGCAGCGTTGCACTGCACTGCCCCTGCCCTGAAAAATCTCTCTCTCTCTCTCTCTCTCTCTCTCTCCCCTGCTGACCCGATATGCCTTTTTTCCCTCTGTCTCTCTCTCTCCCCCATTCTGTAACATCATTCCTGCCTATTCTGCTTCCTATCCGGGCCGGAGGTGAATTATCTGAACGCAACATAATTTCAGTCGGCCGATTTCTCCAAAAGCTGACCCGACGGCTCATGGGCTGCGCATAGTCGCGCTCGTTAGGCCGAAACCATTAGATTCCAAGACACGCTACAGAGTGGGTCACCTTTTCTAGTGAGCGCTGGGCACAGTATCTTATGTGGAGTGGCCATCGCGCTTTTTCACTCCCCGAAATTAAACCCTCCTTCGTCCCGCAGAGTCGGTGTTTCATGGTTCCACTGTACGCACTACTGTGGATGTTGTTTTCTTGATCATCGGAGCACATCCTAGGACATAAAGTGGTTCATAGAACGATGGGTCCGCATCTTCAGGGCTGCGAGTTCAGGACCTCGCCCCGTTGGAACCCTGCACCCAGTCCTGTGTCCGTGTGTTCGGCTTGTCCACACTTCCATTGGCCGAGACACTCGCTCTGTAGTTCCCTGCGTGAATGAACGATCATGTTCGTCCCGCGCTCTCAGAACCGGCTTGCATCTGAGTTGGTGTGAGGGTCAAAATCCAGTGCCCAGTTTGGGATGCAATTGTCCAAAGAGGCGCACACACACAAAAAACCGGGACAACCCATGCATTGGTGGAACGGTCAATAGCAACGTCACATGACGCAGCGAAGTAAAAGTGAGGGCGGGGTAAGTTTTCGAAGATTGGTCTAGAATCTATACTACCAGACGACCCAAAGTTGGAAGGTGCTCTATTCAACTCTATAAATATCACGGAAATCGCCACCTTGGCTGGCACCCTCTTTAGGATGTACTGGAACAGGAGTTTGTTCTTTGTTCTTCTGCCCATGTCAAAGCTTATCAGAACAACGGATTTGTAGAGGCATCAAAGCCACAGTCTAGACCGAATGATTGGTTTTCTACTACCAACTATCTTGATCTGAATGATTGGATTGCTAATATCAACATGCATTGATTGTCCTTCATGTCACTACTTCACATCGTTGTTTGTCCAGCTTTCTTTCTTAGTCTTCTCTTTCCGTTAAAACGGAAGGTTGCCTCCCTCGTTTCAACTTGCTCGTCGGAGTTCGATGTCCCAATAGGTTAATATAAACCTTATCATATCTATGTTATCGCCTCCTTCTACTCCTTGTGCCATATGGTCCACATGCCACCAAACCTCCCTAAGATGACTGAAGACAAGCTCATAACTATGTACACATCATACCCCCTTTACTTGCGTCATGTCAATCATCCTAACCGGTATCGTCCGCAAAGTCTTGATAAAAGAAATCCGATCCTTATTTACTTCGAGCCTGAAGAAGGCCGTATTACGCTCTTCTGTGCATTGAAGAATGTTCTTTTGAACTACCAATCGATGTAAGTCAATGCTGCAGATTCCGTATAGTATATATCTCATGTGGGTATCGGTAGTTACTGTGTCGACAGAATTCGGTGAGACTCGATCCCAGCAAAGATAGAAAATTCAACTAAACATGTGTGTTTCTGTCCGATAACTAGATTAGAATATGTTTTCAGACATGAAGCTATATTCGAGGGGAAATCACATGAACAAATCATGGGTTTCTCTGGTCAACAAAGCATTTTTCCAAACTGATCTCACACCAGATTTTATCGTTCCGTATGCCACCAAAGTATAGAATTTCTTCGTCCTCATCGAGAAGGATGGGGAAAAAAAAAACTAAAACAAAACTAATCATCGTTCTGAATGACCGAGATATGCCAGAGGGAGAAGTGAGACAGTTTGAGCTCGAGCACATGCTTAGCGTCTACAGCGGTAAAGCGTTCTTTCCGACTGTAGGCATGAACAATAAGAGATATAGTTGTAGACTCGCAAAGGCTGTTGAATAGTTCAGAAAGAAATCAATTTCACAAGATCATAACCGGAGTCTTTTTGCATATGCAGCAATAGAAAAGTGGAGAACTTTTCGCACCATTCATGATGTCCATTGTAGATATTGAGCTCCCTCGTACACGAAATGATTCTCGAGCTCTGAAGAAAAATGATATTCTATTCGGCCTCGCACAACACTGGCAAGTTGTAGATAAGGGCAAAGCTGGAAGGAAAAACTTGGCATTCTGTAGCGCTCGAGATCTGTAGTAAGATATAAAAACAGGTGTGCTAGACAGTGAGGTGCAACGTGAGGCTAAGAAAGTATGCGGAACTATGGATGCAACAGAGCCAGCTAACTACTTGGAATCGTACCAGCACAGATTCGATCAGTTGGAATTTGCAATGATCAACTTCTCCAGACATTCATTCATCGGAGACTTACACAGGAATAAACTATAGTATACATTCCTTGAGATGACATGAAAGGTCTGAAGGGATTGGACCTCATCGCTATCCATCGGCCTGTAATGCGCACAACATGACAACAATAATACGGAACCTCGGAGCATGGCGGGCGACCGTCTCTGCTAGCGCAAATCTCACATGGTCTCCTCTTTTTCGACGAGGCGGAGAAGGCCAGGGTCCTTTTCTTAGCCAAATATAAGGGACGGGCCCGGGCAACCGCCAGGAACGAGAAACGGGTGGCCTCCGGGCCTCGCCACCGGCGGATCGGATCGACGGCCGGACACAGGGCGCCTCCGCTGGACTGGGAGGGAATGTAACCACCGAGGCGAGGCGACGGGGGGAACAGCCAAACCGTAGGAAGCGCAGCTAGAGGCCTAGCCGCGAGCGTTAGCGACTTCCAACGGGTCACCAAGTCTCCCATCCTCGGGCCACATGGCGAGAAAGGGAGCAAATGTGCTTGCAAGGCTGGAGGGGATGACATTTCGCATTATCCGCCGTAGAATATCATATCGGCATAGAATAGTGGGGAGTTGTTAAATGCCAGTTTATCCAGGGTCTTAGTACCACCAGTTCGAGCTCGAGGAGCAGAGGCAGCATCTCAGAATTTACTGGGAGACACGATTAGACGGGAGTACTCATTGTAATGTACTATTCCAACTGTCTGATGGTTACCAAAAAGAGAATCAAAGCTTCAAAATATTGTAGAAAATGCAATAGTAAATGCTTTTCTGCGGTATTAAAACTGGTCATGTGTCAACGACTTGGCAGAATCTTAAAATACTGCTCATCATACCCAGGCCTCCAGCAACATCCAGCCAATCTACCCTACGAGGGTCAGTCCGTCAGTCAGATCTTCAACTTGTTCCTAAGTATGATAGATTACTCGAATTATATGAGCTCCAGCGATGAGGTACTTAGAACGAGAGAAAGTACACTTTCCGTAGTGGAAGAAAGTGCATCCGTCGCTCGGAACAATGTTTTAAAAACGTGGTTTACTTATCATCATCGATTTCGTAAGCCAATGAGTGAGTTCAGTCGAGGTACTGTAGTCGATCAGTCGTGTGTTATCCGAGCCGACGAGGATGTCACCTTGACACGTTTCTGCGCACTGTATTTCGTTTTCTGCTTCAGATATTTTTCGTGTTCTGATCAGAAGACAAACTTTGCAGTGCGCGACGAGCCTCGGCTCGCCCGGGCGCTAACGTGATCGAAATGCTAATCGTGTTCGTGTTGCGGCTAGATTCTCGACCATGCACAGCTACGAGTCGCCAGAACGACTTACATTCCTGTGCTCCTTCGAGTCGACAGGGGCATTGTCTGAGCCGATGCCGATCGCACCCACCGCCCCGAACCTTATTCGACGAGATGCGGCACCGCTCGAAACCCTTCGCCGGCAGCCCTTCTTGCCCATCGAACAAGTCCGGGTACGGTCGGTTACGAACAAGCGCGCGTACGATTATTTAGACCCCGTGATGATGTGTCTCGTCTTAGAGGAGATGATGCGCCTTAAGCTACTGCCCCGTCCGACGTCTGGGCTTGGGCAAAAGATTCAGGTCACGGAGAGTCCTTCAGTCCGAGACGTGACATAGTGTTCCTCCTCTAATAAAAACCCCGCCCCGGCCTCCATCCCACGTTTAACACTTGTGGGAGGACTTATCTTCCTTGGGAACCGAATCGAGGTCCACCAGGCTGGAACATAGTCGGCATGGCCGAACTCAAAACCGTTTTGTGGTCCCCGACCTCTTCTTTCCTTACATAATCGTATCAAACGCCGGGCTAGAAGATCGGCATAATCTGTCTACCTTGACCTTTTCAACGCTTCGATGAAATTGAGTGGTCGGTCCCCGGCGAGGAATTTTCCGCTCACTTTCCGTTTGCAACATAGATGCACTCAACAACAAACGGCAGCGACTTCACCAAACACTTCGACCATCCATTCATTCATCCAGTTCCAAAACTGCGCGACATACAACAGTGGTAGTCAGTTAGAGGAACCAATCTGCATTTGGGCTTTTGCATCGGACATTAGACGGGACGTTGACTTACGGCCTTCAAGAAGTTTCAGTATGCTTAGTTGTTGTCGCAATCGGTCAACACATCTTTCTTTCTTCAGCCTAGCCTGCCACCGGGCGTCCTAAAAGTTGCTCCCGCTCTCGCTCTCGCTCTTCCTCGGGTCTAGTCGACGGAAGCACGACCGTCGTTCACGAGAATGAGCACCGGGGGAAGATGGTCTGCCGGGAGGATCACAAACCAAGAAGGGCTGGGCTGGTCATCGTCGTGGTTTCGGTTCCCCACTCAATGTCCGACCGATCGAAGCTCGAAGTACGAATTCGCTTCACACTTTCATTCGGTTCCATCGGCGAGGGGGGCTCCCAACGAAGTGGCGAGCTTCGGTCGTGACCCCCTCCTGGAGGGTCAAATTCGAACTCGGCCCACAATTCACAAATGATGACAAAATAGTCCACGGTTGGCGCTATGGGTCCTCGCGTTTCCGCAATGAATACAACGGCCCTTTCTAGTTGGCCTTGTGAAGACATCGGCTGTCTGGTAATCAAGGTCCCCGGGAATGGAAAGCAAGATCGAGCATATTCGCCTCATGTACAGGTCGACTCCCTTAAAACCACAGGGCTCGCCGACTTTATGGTTTATGACCCCCAAAGTGCTCGTTCCTTATAGGGAATCGAACCGGGCGGGCATCAAGGAGAGGGGGAGGGGGAGAAGGGGGTGGAGGGAGCGAGAGCTCGAGACGAAGAAAATTCCCCGGCCTGACATCGACATCCAGCGGGCCACCAGAATGGCACTTTCGTCGCGCAACAAAACAAACGAGAGCCAGGCGAGAGAGAGAGAGAGAGAGAGAGAGAGAGAAGGGGAGAGGGGGCGAATTGGCTGTAATTGGGCATGTCTTGGGCTGCGTCCGGCGCTGGGGACCGCTCAAGGCATGGACGGAGGAGTGGCGAGAGATGGGGTCTACCAGGCGCGCGCGTACCGGTTGGGCATTCTTGGCCTCTTGGCGGCCTCCTGCTGCTCGTCGCTTTATTGCGGGGCGAGGGTTTGAATAGATAGATATTCTTGTCCAGTTCTTTGGCCCCGATATCTAACGGCCTGCAAACCTCCCGCGAACAGCCTGGCAGCGCCTTCATGGTCCGATGACCACAATCCCGGATCACAATATTCGTATAACCGACGCTCTGCCCCAACGGCCCTGTCGAGCCTCGATTCGGCAATAGGACACAGACGAGCCCATTCCGGTGAGCACCTGTGGTCAACGGGCGGGCGCCAATTATCGCAACTCTATCTTCACGTGAATGGGCAGTCTCGGAATAAACCGATTGCGGACGCGAGCTGGCACAGTAACCGCAGGACAACTACCGGTGCTGAGTGTCAGTCCAGCTACAAACACTCAAATATTATTCGGAGGTGATGGGTGCACGCAGACCGGGCAGGCCCCCCTCAGGAAGAAATGACATTATGCCAGGACTCGCGCTCGGTATGGACAGCATTGCATGGACGGGATTTTCGGTGCCATCTTGCGCATCTTGGCCAAAGCGATTTCGCCTTTTCGATGCCTCTGCGCGAACCGGCGACTTCCGCTCGAGTATCGGCGACGAGATTCGCGCTGGCTGTGGCGACTCTGGTGTTGCGACTTGCTTTCTGGCGCTGAGGGCGATTTTATTTCCACGAGAAAATAGAAGAGTCCGAGCGTTGCCATGAAAACAGAACACTCATGGATTCCTTCGCCTGCTCTTATCTTAGCGACTCCCTGTAAATAGTCAGATTTATCTGAATGTTCTTTGTGAGTCATGTGACCTCCGATTGTTTAGATTTGGCACGTGCAGCATAAACCGAGATAATTGAGTCTGAAGCATGAGTCCTGTGCCACTT
This sequence comes from Marchantia polymorpha subsp. ruderalis, assembly GCA_037833965.1. Lineage (NCBI taxonomy): Eukaryota > Viridiplantae > Streptophyta > Marchantiopsida > Marchantiales > Marchantiaceae > Marchantia > Marchantia polymorpha. Next base: position 18,756,116 of record AP031355.1, read on the forward strand.
GCACACTTCGGGCCGAGTGCACTTCAAGGATTTGCACACTTCGGCCAAAATACACATCAAAAATCGCAAAATTCGGTACTTGCATAATTGGTCAAAGTGATCTTCGGATCATTGCGTTCAGTTTGAGCACAGCGGAGAGACGGCACCTGTTTATAGAAGCATATGATTTACATGTGTATTATTCATGAAATTGTGAATATGTTTCTGATTCAAATTTGGAGCGCTCACTGTTCAGTGTGTGATATGTTTAACTTCACGTATGATAGATAAGCTACATGAAGTACTATGTATTTCGGGTATTTTACAAATGTGATGGCTACTTCATCTGGAGTAATGGTTTGTACACATTTTAGTTTATTAGTAATACATTATACTTACTGTTTTTTAATCTGAACCAAATATGATATTTCTTTATCTTACACATAACATAGTTCCACATGGATCCGTTGCTATTTTCATAGTAGATTGCAAGTAGAAAAAATCAATAGTGTAAATAATTATGCGTTAACTGCATGGAATCAATAATTTGTTTGTTGAACCCTGAAAATGATTAGAGTTAGGAATAGTATTTGACATGTTTGTAAAAGAGTGTGAAATCATAACGAAGTGTGCTACATGAGTATCACTTTCTTGAACTTAATGCGTAGATTATTTTGTACAATGTGGATACAAATCCATAAAGAACACTAGCTAGTACCAAACAAAGAAGCATCACAATAGTTTCTATTGTGATCTAAACTTGAGTTTGGGATTGAGGGTTTCATTTGTTGAGGCTACATATACAGTTCATATGTATTCATGACAACAGAAACAAATTCAGACTTTAGAAGAATTTCTCATATCAAAAGTTTGAGTTTATAATAAGTCTCCATAAGTTTGTAAGATATTGCAATAATTGACTACATTTTCATGGAAATTTACTCCAGAAAATTTTTTTTAAAAAATGAGAATCAGTAAATATAAAGTTCTAGCATGTCATGATGTTTATCTTAAGTGATGAAATATATGATAAATTTTTTGAAATTTTTTATCTTTGTCATGTTTATTTTGGAATGTTATTGACACTTATTTAACACTTATTAACTCAAGGTATTACTCAATGAAAAAGTAGTCAATTATTGCAATATCTTAGAAACTTATGGAAACTTATCATAAACTCAAAATTTTGATGTGAACGATGTTAGGGTTGAGACAATTGCAATTATTCACAAAAATAATTCTCCCTGTGTTTATTTTCTAACACACTATACACTTTAATGTCAACGACTGAAATCAATGTAAATCTCTTTGTTTCTTCTGAGTGTGATTTGCATACTATTTCTTAAGAATTTACTAATCTTTGCGTTGTGTCTTACAATTGTTTTAATCTCGACTTACCGTTGTAAACACATTTTCTTGGTGAATCTTGTACTTATATGTCATGCATGCAGAAGTAAAAGAGTTGAGAATGACTTTGATAGAAATCTAAACTCTTCCACCATATATCTAATCAGCTTGGATATGCATGCAATTGTAAATTTTGAATCGATGGAAAAACGACATAATTTTACCCCAGCATGGTTCATCGTATTAGACAATGAAATACACCTAAAGTTTTGATTTCAAAATCTTGGATTTTTTTAAAAGCTTCGTCTCATCGGATCGAAAATATCATATGGTGTATACTCTATTCCTGTATGTTGTGTTTATTTATAGTAGTAGTTTTTACCATCAAGACTGGAATCCGTCCAACTTACAGCTCAGGAGAAAGGTTGAAATGTGGGAATCACGGAGGAGTATAGAATATGTTGCAGAACCGAGCAGTCAGACGGAAGCGCATAGTTTTCCTCAGCAGTCGTCTGTCACTTCTTGTCGTAGAAAAGGTGGGTAAAAGTCTAGCTTAAAAAAAGATCAAGAAGACCATGTCCACAGTTTTGGAAGTAAGCATGCGGACGTGAGCCTGAATATACCACACAAAGTGTCTGAACCCTTTGGACCGAAGAACTCACATTATGCCAGTGGTAATCATTAACCATCTAGTGCATGAGTTGGAGGTATTTCCAATTTCCGAAGGGTGAACCGCAGAAATGAGGGGTGCAGGGACTAATACGATTGGAGAAAAGCTCGAATCTAAATTTACCGGAAGCGTAGGTAAAGGAGGGGCCTATTTCTTACTTCACTCATGGCAGCCCTCTTCATCTGTTATCGGTTGGAGTAGATAAATCGGAGCGAGTTGAATCTAATAGTTGACAACTTGTCCTTTCTTTTGCGGGCAGAATGACCTGTCATGGGGCAGGTCAATTAAATAGAGCTGTCGCAAACCCTAATCTCTTTCTCCTCCCTTGCTTACCACGCTATCTCCGACCACCGGACGCCGGGCGACCCGCGCGGCCTGGGCCCGGCCCGAGCGGGAGATGAGACGAACGAGAGCATGGGACCCCACATATCCATCGTCATCAGAGGCATCCCATGCGCCCCGCAGGTGAGGTCTGCGAATCGATAGATGCGTATGCGGGATGTGGCATGGCATGGAGGCATGGCATGGAGATGCGATGGTGGTCGGGCAAACATGAAGTTCCCTTCCCGACTTACAGCCTGGAACTGCGCTCACTGCTGCTGCTGCCCGCGGGCGGGTACGTCCAACAGAAATCACAGTCACCGAAGACGCAGACGGACGCATGTATAGGATTTCAGTTCCCCTCTCTCCGTTCTTCAATGCGAACCCCGGACCACTGGCCCTTCCTCCCTTTCTCACCATATCTCTTCCCGACACCGCCTTTCATCAGCTCTTCCTCCTCCTCCTCCCCTCTCCCCATCCCCTCCCCTCCCCTCCCTTCCCTTCCCTTCCCTGCCCCCCTCCCTCTTCCCTCCTCCGCGCCTCTCTTCTTCTTCTCTCCTCCCCTCCCTCTTCTCTCCCCCGCCGCCTCCTCCTCCTCCCCTCGTCTCTCTCTCTCTCTCTCCTCTTCTCTCCTCTCCTTTCCTCCTCCCCTCTCCCCTTCTTCTTCTTGTCCCCGACCACCTTTCTTCCATTCCTCCGATCTCATTCTTCCTGTAGGTAGGTAGGTAGTAGTGACACACACACTCACACACACTCACACACACAGTCTTCGTCACAGCACTGCACTGCACTCTCGTCACTGCACTGCACCGAGAGAACTTCCCGAGAGCCAATACATATATCGACACCACGCTCCGCTTGCTAGAGAGAGAGGGAGAGAGAGAGAAGTGAGGAGAGAGAGAGAGAAATAGGAGAGGGAGTTGTTCGCTTTCTTTGTTGGTTCGTTTGTGTTCTGTCATCGTTTACGTGCTGGTCTGGTTCCGGGGGGGGGGCCGATTCTTTTGAGGCTTTGTTGTGTGTTGGATTTGGGTTGTGCTTCTGTTCGGTTGGGCATCCTTCTTCGCCGAGAGGGACGAGACGTGAGGTGAAGAGCCGAGAAGAGACGTGGAGAAGGGGGTGTGGTGAAGGTGTTCTTTGGGAGGATTCCGGAGCTGATTTGGGGTGTGTGTTTGTTTGATAGGATATATGAAACCTGGTTTATGGCTGCGTGTAGATGGTCTCTCCAATTTTGCGGCCATGTCGGGTGTAGTAGTTCGTAGCAGTAGAGATCGTGGAGGGTGACAGTGGGATTAAGGGGGGGAGGAGGAGGAGGTGGAGGAGGAGGAGGGTTGGGCAAGGACAGGATCGGAAATCACACCGAGTTCGAACGGACGAACATCTCGAGCGGCAGAAGAAGAATGGCAGTGTCGCCATCGACGTCTTTGGATTTTAGATGCAGGACTCAAGACAATGAGCGCATCAAAGGGCCCTGGAGCCCTGAGGAAGATGCTGCTCTTCAGAGGTTGGTCGACAAGTATGGCGCTCGCAACTGGTCGCTTATCAGCAAGGGTATCCCCGGACGCTCTGGCAAATCGTGTCGATTGCGTTGGTGTAATCAATTGAGCCCGCAAGTGCAGCATCGCCCCTTCACGGCCGCCGAGGACGCAGCCATCATCCAAGCGCATGCGCACCATGGCAACAAGTGGGCCACTATTGCCCGCCTGCTGCCTGGCCGCACAGACAACGCGATAAAAAACCATTGGAATTCTACCCTTCGTCGCCGATACCTCGCCGAGAGGTCCAGGGCAGACGAAGAAGGAAGCTACGTGTGTAGAATTCGTGACGAGGACGATCTCACTAGTACGTTAGAAGCCAGGAAGCAGCGATGTAGTATCGACTTGGAGAGCTCAGGAATGGCCCAGCAGCTCTCCAACGAGGGCAGCTCCTTCCTGGATTCGAGCTCCATGTGCGGCAGTCCTCTCAACACTTCGCAGTGCGCCCAACAAGTAAAGAAGCTCAATTTTGCTCCCAGCTCTCCCTCCTGCTCCGAGCACAGCGATCCCACCACCGTGCTGGCTCCCCAAGTTTTTAGGCCCGTCCCTCGTCCTTCGGCCTTTACATGCTTCAGTCCTTCTAGCACCACGTCAGGCGGCTTGACCAAGCAGATGCAGCAATCGCCTCAAGAGGCGTCCAGCTCCAGCACGGATCCCCCGACTTCTCTCAGTCTTTCCTTGCCAGGAACCTGCGCGAACAGGATCGAACGCGAGGTCTCGCCCCGCTGTTCTCCTACCACGCGGCCGACTCTGCCGCCGCCTCAGCCCATCGCGCAGGCGCAGCACTCCCCCCGCTCCGAGAACCACCATCATCTGCGCCCGCACGAGCAATTGAAAGAATCGCCCCCTCACATCAGCGCCATTGCCTGGCGGCAGCCGGCGCCGCCCGCAGAGCATCTGCACGAGCAGAGCGGGTTCGGAATTGTGAATAATGGAGGGGCAATGCTAGTCGGCCAGGCCGCCGTGCCCACGGACATGATGTCGGCCGCGGTGCGCGCAGCCGTGGCGCAGGCCCTGCAGGCGCCGGCTGCGGCAGCGCCACCCGCGAGGGCTGCGCCGATGATGGGCATGGGGTTCGGGCTCGACGCGGCGGTGAACGCAGGGCTGCTGGCGATGATGCGCGACATGGTGGCCAAGGAAGTGCAAAAGTACATGGCGGCAGTGCAGGCGCCAACATGCCTGCCTCCTTTTAGTGTTATGGGTCCGGACTACGCATCTCTGACCTCTCACCCCGAATTCCTGGGCACCATGACCCCGTCGGTCCCTCGCAAGGCGGGGTGAGCGCTCAGAGATGGCGTTCGCCGCCGAATCGTTCTTCGTTTTTTTTCTGATCCGTGATGATCGCATGAAACTTCTCCGCCGGGTGATCTTTTTGGGGTGTACAAGCTCTATGCTCGCTCTTGAATTCCAACTGCAGTCTGTAGTATTAGGCCTCTCCAGGGATGAGCTAGGTTTGAGTAGGAAACAGTGTTGTGCTCGCGATTCCGTAGCAGTAGATCAGATTGGAGTGTTTTTCTTTAGGATTCTAGGTAGGGGATTTGTATCTCTGTGCATAGTAGTAGTTTCTTGCGCACTTTCGATGCTTCGTATTGTTCCTATTAATTTATCCCCTCGGTAAAACAGGATAGTCAGCTGGGACATAGAATAGCACTGCACGATTGACACGTGCAATTCAATAAGATCACGGAGAAAAAAACTTGTTAGTGGGCGTAGTGGCGACACTTCCACACCACCTTGTAAATTGACAGTCTTTCCATTCTTTCATAGTGTACAAATGTGTAAATCCTATTCGGAGTTGAGTGCATCTCGAATGACGACGAACAAGAGACTGTTTTCTTTCCAAGCTTCCGCTTCCGTTCATGGTTTGCATTGCGCATGGTGCATGATTCGTCCAGTCCGCGAGCACACTGTCCTCTCCGTCTCTGCTGCGTCGGGCAGGCCCGGCTCAGCTCGGAAAGCGGCCTCCTGAAAGAACGATGTGGTACACTGAAGCTGGTCGATCGCTTTTCGGCCGACGCGCGCCCGGAGTTGTTGCATCTGTCGAAGGAAAACTCCATCGCCCGTCGTAAAGCGAAACCTGCTATATTTAAGTCCGAGACCAAGCGTGTGGAATAGGATGTACTCTGTCGGACCTTCAGAAGCGTGACGGAATGTGATATTGCCAAATCAGGATAAAATACGAAGAAAGATACTTTTCGCACTATTCTGGTACCCGTACCTACTCCTGGGTTTTCCTGCGCCATGGTCGTGGACGGGAAGGAATTCGATTAGATGGGAGGGAGGTGAGAGCGCCGAGAGCGACAAAAGTCATGTCGCCCCGTGTGAGAGATGTATACACGGACGATCGAGTCCGTTAGACATGTTCCTGGCAATTGCCACTCGAGGAATTGCGATATCGGGCAGAGGACTTTGCGTCGACGAGCGAGTGGGCGCAGCGTGAAGGTTGGGAGAGAATGTTGTGAGTGCGGGGGCCGGTGAAGTGTCGACACTTGCAGGATACATGCGTCCAGTGACCCGATTTGCTCCGTGTGATCCCCTGGCTCCGAAGCCATTCGTTACCTAACTCGGCTCGCACTGTGCAGCCGAGGACGTCTTCCTCCGTCAGCATGTAATTCAAGTCACGATGTCGAGCTGATCAAAATTGCACTTTACTCTACAGTTGCTATTTCTCCAAAGATTTGCATCATGCGCAGTTACTATTGCTTTGTCGTACGTCGGAGGCACAACTCGACTCAGGTTAGGAGTCGCAGCTGTATCGCCTACAGTCGTCGTCTAGACGGCCACTCCTCCGAAGGGCATTGCCCTGTGGCAGAATCTTATCCGCGAAGTCACTGCTCGTACAGTCTGTCAGCCGGGCATTACGATCGACTCGAGCGAACAAGATTGTTTGAAGCGCATGCCATTGGCCGCAGCGCAGTCCCAGTGGAGCGGAGCCATGCTGCCAAAGATCTGCGCCGGTGCGTTCAACTTGCGAGCTGGGAGGGGAGGGGACCTGGGCCGCGATGGAGCTGGGTCAAAGCGGGTGCGCGGGGGTATGAATCATGGAGACGGATGTCACGGTGAGGCAGCAGCGGCAGAGGGACTCGCGCGACGGCCTCGGGCATGCACGGGCGAAGGATGTGACATTCTGTGACACTCGAGTAGGGACATGAGGATTCGGAAAACGGCGAGCATCTGGATCGGATCATCGTGAATGTCTTGAGATGCGAGTACGAGCGAGCCAGCGGGTCGTCTAGAGATCAGCACCTTACGCCTTACGGTATGACTCCGTCTTATGCCCCGCAGTATAAAGTATGCTTTCTCCCATAACTCGTTACTGTTTGCCAGCCTGGTGCAATTAATTATCGGCCGTTGCAGGAACTTCCTCTCAAGGGAGCGTGGGTGGAGTGACGTCGTCATGAGCGAAAGCCGGAAGTCCTACGGTTTGCTACGTCCGACGAGCTCTCTAGCTTCTCAGCAGATCTAAAGTTTGTCCCAGGACGAGCTTCTTGTGTGCCCGGAATCATCCGTGACATTGCCAGCGGCAGCAACCGCGTGGCCTCGTGGGTTAACCCAACCCCACCCCCGTCCGACTCTCTCCCTCCCACCCTCACCCAGCAGCCTCTGCTCCCTCTCACATGCGAGGGACAAAACTGGAACCCAGCACACCATCGGACGAGCTGAGCTGAGCCGAGCCGATCTCAGCAGAGCTGAGCGGAGCAGAACACAGCAGATTTTGTTCTCCTTCCGTTCGCTTTCACGAAGTTCCACGGGACCTGTTCAGGTGCGGTGTTCACCTCCGAGGATGCTCCGCCCGCCCGCCAGCCCGCCGCTGCGCGAGAATTTCCATCATTCGTGGCTCGCAGCCGGCCCAGCGCTGGGCAAAACGACCGAACCGAACCGTTCGGGCCATGGGTGTCATTGATGGTTAGAGCCACAGCCACAGCCACAGTACGCTAGTTCGCTGGCCTACTGCCGCACTCGATCTCGTAGGACCCGTAGCCCATGCGCGAGCGCGAGCGCCAGCGATGGTGGACGCCCGTGGCTGAAGACGGTGCCGGGCGCCGGGCGGCTGGAACCGGCCGTGCGGCGCCCTCCGTCCTCCACCTCGCTCGCTCGCTCTCCGCAGCCGTTTCCAGGCAGCCGGGGGCGAACAGACAGCCGGTGCTAAAAACGCGGCCACGTCAAAAGGTCCCGATGGGACAAAACATATAATGACCCCGGAGGCAATAATTGTTTTTAATTAAAGTGTCACACGACAGCGTTTTTCTTACAGTTACAGCAAATTTCACAAATATCTTTTACTTCCTCGTGGACCCGTGCCGAACCTTCACGGAAAGTCTTCGGCCGTGGATCATCAGTGAACATGCAGTCGACAAGACTCGGACTCGCACCGAAATGTCTCGCCATTCAATGATGGTAACTCACGTAATCTCCGCTCGTCTTTCCGCGGCCCGCTTGTCGCGCCCGGGACCTTCTCACCGGTCACCCAGCCTCGCACCCTGGCCCTGCAGGCCCCAGGCCGCTGCGCATGTGAGCGAGCGAGGCCGGGCTGGGCGCAGAGCAGAAGACCGCTGGGCTGCTGATGTCGCCCAGCGCAGCACGGGGAGGGTCCTATATTCTCGACCCCTGGCCCCGCAGCGCGCCTCAGCTCAGCGAGTCTCAGAGCGAGGGGATGGAGGGAAGGAAGGATGGAAGGCGGGCGGGGCTCTGATCTTCTGCCTGCCAGCCGTTGCGGAAAGAAGCACAGTAGTCGGTGAGGTGAGGGGCAGCCAGGGCTGCTGATGAAGAGACTGTTAAGGGGTGCGATGCCATGGCGGCCAGGAAAGGAATAGTACATGTGAGTGAGTGAGGGACGGAGAGAGAGAGAGAGTTCGAGGGGGATGGGGGGCATGTACTGTACTAGGGGGTCCTTCGGGGCTGTTGAGAGCTCTGATGGTGAGGCAAGGCATGGTTGCAATTTGGCCAACAAGCCCTGGAGCAACAACTATCCTTTTCTCTTTCATTATCCCCTTCCTTAATCGGGCCGTGCATACGTCGGTAACATCGCTGGCCTGCACCCTGAGTTTCTACCATTATGATATGATGCCATATCCGTATCATGCTTGCGCCCGTACCTAATAGATGTACCTACCTCTATCGAGGAGGGAATCAATTTCCGGGTCAAGTCCAATCGCAATTCCGAATTCGAGCGATGACACGGTCGGTCCACTTCACCGCTGCCGCCCGTGATCGTTATTCCTCCTACATGCGGATGATGGTGCTCTGACCAGCCCGACCAGATCGGACATACTCCAAACCAGGTGGAGCATTGCGCTCAGCCGAGCAGGGATTTGGGCTTTCCTATCATTTAAAAAAATTATTTAGAAATCGATCAAGTACGACCGATGCAGCTCTTACGACTGCACGCGCGTGGATTGAGAGAGAAAACTCAGATGCCGAGCCGAAGCTCAGTACACCTCTGCAGTAGAGATCGACTCACCTCATTCCCCTCCCCTCCCCTCCCGATCGCACGCCGAGAGACCAACGACATCGGCATCACGGGTGAATTTTATCTGCGCCTCATTCTGTTGCACTGCTGCACAGAGAACTCTGCTCTGCTCGTATCCGCATGCCCCACCACTCGCTGGCTGGCTTGCTCGCTCGAGACTTTTACGACCGACTCTTCACTATCCTCGCCTCGCTACCCGTCCGACTCGAGCCATTTGACATTCTTCTTCTCTCCTACTCCTCCTCCTCCTCCTTTCCGTTCCGCTCCTCGGCTGCCCTTCTCATTCCAACATTGCATGCTTGTACCACCACTTGGATTCATTCTCCACACATTGCATCCCATAACGTAGATTCCTTTCTTCCTTCCTTCCTCCTTGATCCATCCACCCACCCATCCATATTCATCCCTTCCCTCACTCCCTCGCTCACTCATCCCTTTGCGACGGAGACCCGGGGAGCTACCGAATAGACAGTCCTTTGCCCTTCCCGCGGCCTGCACTCAGTGCAACATAACATCAGAACCTGCTTCGTGCCATTGATGTTTCAGGTTCCATTGATGTTTCTAAGTTTTATCCGCACACTGTGCTGCTGGAAATCCTCCATCTCAACACGTGAACGCCTCCCTCTTAACACGTGAACGTCTGCAGCGCTTGATACAAAACCTGCGCCCATGGGTCTCAATCACTTCTTCGGCGTCCGCTCAACACGACTCTCAAGCTTCTGCTTAGTCTAATCTATCATATTTAAAACAGACAGTTGACGTTCGTTTGATTCAGTTCATTTTCTTCAGACGCGGACTACAGAGTGTACCTTTCTGTTGTGTTATCGAGATCCCATGTACGGTTCAGGTCGTGAGCAGTATGCGATCTGAACTGACCACAACGTAGTAACAACCCGAGAATAAATGTTGACAGGAAATAGGGAGACATTCTTAGCGAATCATGTACTAATGGACTCTGCTCTTTTCAAGATACTCTCGTCGTGAGAATGCATCTACTGCTTTTGACCGGCACGACATGCTTGTATTATATGAATCATGTGACCTCGGATGATGCCAGAAACAGCATTATGTGCAACCTTTAATCTCCAACACATCCTAAACTCGGGTTCGAAGAAAACGAGTGGAGGTCCGTCAGAACTTGAGGCGCAAATCCTGGCCTTCCCTTAGCTGGAGACAAGAGGCTCATTCCTTATAAAAACGAGTGCGTGGTTCTAGAGGAAACCTTTTTTTCCGATGACTTTCCTTTCTCCCTGATTCCTTCCCCCTGAGACTCTGAGTTACATGGTGCGATGTGAGTGTCTAAGTTAGATCTTGGACGGATGAAACAGTAACGGAGAAATTTTTTTTGCTCTTATCTGATCTAATACGGATCAATCCCTTTATTTCGTACTCCATAGTAAAAACACTTAATTCAGTCATGAGTCGAAATTTCTGTACTGTACTACGTTATTGATTTCTAATCAAACTCATGTTTCAAAAAAACAGCTAACGTTCATTTCACGCTCCTCAGAATACAGCCTTTAATTATGAATATATGGATGTTTTCACCATTTAATGAGAGACATGAGACAAGTAATTTCCACTTAAAGGCACACTTCTCAATTTAGTTTTCCAAAGTCACTTGTATGTACCGATGAATTGTTGACTGATAACTTTTTTAAGACTATGTTCCAAAGACTCCAACAGTTACCTACTCCAATGAATTAGACACCTATTATTATTACTTTGGAGGCGCTAAAAAATATTGTTTATTAGTACAAAGGACTCCAACAATTAACTACTCCAAGTAGTGTGATGAATTAGACACCTATTATCATTACTTTGGAGTAACTAAAAACTAATGTATATTAGTATGTGGTGGCTGTATCACATGTTGCTGATCTCAAGTATCCATTGTCAACATACTACAAAATAGTTTCATTGCTCATCCGAGAAATGAAATTTAAACTTGCATGACCACATGTTGCAATTCTACTAACAACTATCCCATAGTGTGTAACCTTTCACGCCACTAGCATATACAAGAAAACGATATTTCTTGTATGTAGGATCTAATTTAGTCATGTGCTCGTTAGGTGTGAGATTATAAGCAGAACAATTAAAAATTCTCAAGCAACTATAATCTGCCATCCGTTTATGCCTCAGTTCAAATAGTGTTAAGAAATTGATTGCAGTAGAAGTAGAAAGGTTTACCAAATAAATTGCGGTGTTAATAGCTTCAACCCAAAATTCCCCTGGTAAACATAATTCTCTCAGCATACTCCGCACCTTCTCCAGCACTATTCAATTGAATCGTTCAGAAACAACATTTTTTTGTGGAGTATAAACTGTCGTGAAATGACAAGTAATTCACTACTCTGAACAATACCTGTGAAATTCCTCACTAGTATACTTGCCATCATTATCATATCGCAAATATTTCACCTTGTGTCAATTTTGAGTCTCAAGTTATATGCCTCAACTTTTGAAGATTAAAAACACCTAAGACTTGTGGGTTAGAAAATATACCCACACATATCTAGAGTAATCATCTATAAAAGAGACATAATACAACTTTTTGGACAGTGAGGCAACATGAGCGTACCCACACGTCATTATGTACATACTCCAGTATCTTAGTGTAATTATGAGTTCCAACGCCAAAAGCTTGCCTATGTTGTTTTCCCATGATGCAATGTTCACAAAATGACAAATCAACTTTATCCAAACCGGATAACATCTTTTTCTTATCAAGAAGAGAAATGTATCGATCAACGCGAGATCTAGCAAAGTGAAATTCGCCACAATTAGTGATGCCCTCTGATAAGTAAATATTATTATGCTTGTATCCCCAAAGAATAACTTTCTTATCATATGATCTGACATCTAACACGCACTGCCTAGAGCTCCATACTAAGCCGTGTGAGTCCAACACTCCAAGAAAGATCAAGTTCTTTCTCATGTTAGGTATAAACCTAACATGGTTCAACGTGCGGTTGACACCATCAAACATGCAGATCTTTACAAATCCAACAAACTCAATTCTACAGGGTTGATTGTTCCTCATAAGAATTGAACCGTTTGATATGATGGAAGCTCAAATGTGATAAGAACAAGCACTGCTCAAAATCCATATATCACCAACAACTTTTGATGTATTGCATTGAGCATAACTCTCGCATCATAAGCCGTTTGTGTACAAATCGTTCGCATAAGTATCAAGATGCTCAACAACGTTCGCCAGTGAAGGGGAGGCCGTACTTGTTATCCGACAAAACTTCATGATGTGGCCTTTTTTACCACATCCCCAACAAATAACATTCTTCTTGTCAAATGGTTGAGTCATAAACCATGTCAAATGGTAGAGTCATAAATTTCAACTTTGAACTCAACCTGCTTGAGTATGGTAGGGTCTTGATCTGTCAACACAGTGCAAACTAGGCTTGGCCCTGATTCGGTCCGGACCGACAGTTAATCGGTTAACCGGTCTGAAAAAAATTTTGTGCGCACAAATTTTCAATCTGATTGCTCTCTTGGGTTATGAGTAAAATATGGACACTTCTGTGGCTTGGCGTGGAATTGTAAAAGTATTACATTGACTCACCATTCAGGTCTCAGGGAAACATCAGATCGATAGCCTTCCGGAGCCATCGATTCTACCGATTGAATTGTCGAGGCCTCAATAAGTAGTAATAGCTGTTTAGATTCACAACCAGTTCACAGTATCAGAAGTGAGGCGTCCCGAATGTCAAAATTCTTCTTGAATTAGCTCGTATGATTTGCAAGTAATGAGCATTTTTTACTTCTTGGAGTTGTAGAGGAGCAAAAATTTTCTGCTGAGGCAAAGAAAACATCTAGAGTCTTAGAATCAGATTCTGAAATGCACAGAAATGATCGTTAAAATTCATCATGTTTCAAAAAATTTCCTATTGAGTCTTGAATCTTGATTCTTCAGATACGTTTGGTTCGACACATTTAATTCGTTCAGTCATTTAGATCCGTTTGATCCGACCCGTTAAGTCGATCAGATCCGTTTAATTTGACTGTTTAATCTTTCAGATCTGCAATATAATGGATCGATCCACATAGTGTTTTCAGGTTTTCAACAGAGTAGAAAATATTGCCAATACGCTTTGAGTAGGCTCCAGAGCTTCATGTAACACATTCTGATCTCCATCTTCTTATATCTTCTAAACTTCTCACCATCAACGTACGTGAATTCTTCTGTTTACGACCGATTTAATCTGATCATTCGATCATTTTGCCGACGTGTGATTTAATCTGAAGGTTGATCCAGAAGTTTTGGACCAAAAGGTGGAAGCTTTCATCACCTTAAATGAATGATTCCAGCTTTAGACTTGATTTTACCACTTAGAACCGTCAAGCAGTTCTACAAAGAAGTCTTTATTTTTCTAGCGACATAATACTTTATGAATAGCTGAATACAATTTGGCATCATGTAGCACATTTTATATCATTCTGTTTAGACGAATGAAGGAGGAGCAGCAAATTTTCTCGTTGATTTTTCTCTGTCTCAGATACTGCTCACAGTGGTGATAGTGAATACGTTTTGTTATTGGAAGACACGCAACAAAAAAAGTTGATGCTCCGACGATTGTTTCACATTTTAATTTTAACCTTGTGGCAGATCACTAACTTCAATCCTGGTGCTTGGTCCGAATATGCGGAAGCAAGCATTCAAACCTTTCTTGAGGCTAGAATGGAGAGAGTAAGCTTATCATATTTAAAAAATATTTTACAGTGCTGATTGGTAGTTCTTCTGTCATTTGAGGAAGTGTACTAATTCAAAGTGTATATTCATGGCACCAACGTAAGGTGTTTTAGCATCACAATGAAATTTATCTCTCAATGAATGTGTGGTTAGTGTTAACACTCATATGACACTTTCTAGGATTTTCACTCGTCCACAGGAAACGAAAGTATGATGCTTGTGGCGGAAGGCACGGTGATCTCCTACTTTTTAAAAGAGATTCATTTCCGCTGTGCAGTTTGCAACTAGGAGTCAAAAACTTCATTGCATTAGGCGACTTTCTCCAAATTATTGATGTGGACCAGGTTAGTCTAAGCTCTGTCTTTTCCAATAATTTTAAAGCACCGTCCGGTTTAAAATGGTCGGAAGGTTGTTCGATTTATGAAACCACAAGTTTTAACATGTTGTTTTGTGAACGTTGTCAAGGCAGAGGAGAGCAATCAACAAGATAGGATTCAATGTGCCAGGGCTTGGCATGTTGAGTGGTGCACTCACCGTTGAAGCTTCTTACACCATGGATTCCCCAACGGTATAGCCTGGCAGGCCTTATGTATTTTTCATTGAGGAGTGGTTGAATTTTGTTCTATGAATATGATATCTTGATCAAAATTTCATGTTATGTGTTTAATCGCTCTTTATGATGGTACATTGGAATGGCATAGACATAATTCGTTTCGTTGTCTTAATTGTTACTGAAAGTCTAGCCAATATGTTATGAGCAATGAATCTGATGGTGGTACGGTTTGTGGTATGCAGCGGGAAAACATTCAGTATGAAAATTCCGCTATTGCCCTGAAGCAGGTACCGTAAATCAATTTGTTTTCAAAAAATGTTTATTCCGATGTAGTTTGTTTTTTTTGCTTCTGGATGTTTGAGTTTTATCCATTCGACTGAGATTATTATTCTGATATCAATGGTTATGTTCTGTTGAATACGTTAATTGCTACCCCATGATAATCAACTTTCATGCTAACATTGTATTATTCAATTGCAGCTTTTTTCTCTTTTTCAGAAAAAATATGATTCGCTTCTAAGTATTTTCAACCCAGATGGTTGGCTCGTCCACAGGAAATGAAAGTATGATGCTTGTGGCGGAAGTCATGGTAATCTCTTGCTTTTTAAAAGAGATTCATTTTTGCTGTGCAGCTTTTGAAATTTCAGCGTTGGTGACTTTAGGTGAGAGGTGGCTTATATTGACACCTGTGGTTGTTCTTCCAATGGCTTGGTATATTTTCAAACACTTCCACCTTCAAATATCTATAACTATGTGTGCATTTCTCAAACTTGGAATTCTCAAACGACCTAGTTGTTCACTGGAGTCTGTAGCAGTACCGTCGGCAAGCTCATTTGGATGTTTCACAAGTTGATACTTGCATTTGTGCTAATTTATTACTATAGATACAAGCGAAGTAAAGAATTGAATCGAGTGTGAAGCCTGTAGACTTCCGTGCCCCCTGAAGATTCTACAGGATCAATGCAAAATTCTATGGTCAATGCAAGCACTAAACTCAGATTCCAAATTCAGTGAACAGTTTGGTACAGATTGTTGTGCTCAAGAATATATGGTCTTCCCTCATCGAGATTAGATGTAATCTCAGATTTCAAAAATCTATGTCTATGCTTTATTTCATGTATTTTGTCTAATTTTTGAAGGTTAAATGTGTTCTAACATGTCTTCTCCTATCCATGCAGATACTTTGAGGTGCAGCATGGTCGACTTTTCTCTCATTGCGGATTCAATCCTATACTCGTCTCCAAGGACACATGAAGAATCTATCGTTCCCTCTAGTCGGTCATCGACAACATCCACAAGTCGTAAACGAAAGTCAAAAACCTCTGCAAGTTGGGTTTGAAATCATTTCAAATTGGTGAAAGATTCTAATAAATTCCTTATCATTTGTTTTGAGTCTATAGGTTCTCAGAATAGTAGATGCACTACCTCATTTTCGGCCAAAACTAGAACAAACTCGTTGTCTTGTCATCTCCTTGTAAAACACAATATCTCAAAGAGTCAGAAATTAGGCGATCATGTGCATACTTTTTTTTGGTGTAAATGGTGAACTGCAGTATCCTTATGACTTGGACAACAATTCCAAAGAAGCCAATTTAAATGCCTTGGTTGCATTTGTGATGTATCACCAACAATCGTTCAACCTGGTCGAGAACGAGACATTTCAATCATTTTGCCAACGTCTCAACCCCCATTACTCACTACCATCGCGTCAAACTCTAACACGCTCATTATTTGATCATTTTGAACTAGCACTAGTTTGTAGTCTACAATTTTGTTCAACTATAGATTCTATCAAGGAAGCGATTGCTCTTACTCTGGATTGTTGGTCGTTTCGTGTGATGTGTGGCTATATGATGATTACAGTTCATTGGATTGATGAAGAGTGGAAACTTCAGTATGTTGTGATGGAATTTTGCTATTTTCCACCTCCACACAATCAACACACTATGTCGTACTTGATTCTTTCAGTGGTGAAAGATTTCAACATGTGGTCCAAGATCAAGGCCATTACCTTCGACAGCGGCGGAGAGTTGCCACCGGCCATGATCATTGTGAGACAAAATCTGAATTATGAATACTCTCTTAGGTTGGAGCATGGTTTTCATATATGATGCATTTGTCATGTCATCAATCGTGCTGTATGTGATGCTACACATTTCATCAAAAAAGAAGTGCAAATGCTCCGTCAAATACTCAAAGTTGTTCGTGGATCTCTTGCTATCCGCGTCAAGTTTTCAAAATTGGATGTTGTGCTGGGCGTTTTCAAGGGCCGTGTCAAAATTCCAAGTCTGGATATGAAGACATGTTGGAAAACCATGTTGAATATGATCGATCAGTCATTTCAATATCGTGATGTATTTTTAGCGCTCTCAAACTCCGAAGGATTCTGTGACCAATTGACCAATATGGCTTTGTCCGACATGGATTGGCGTGTTCTCAAATCATGCAAAGAATTTTTGCAATCTACATACTATTGCACTGTTGCCGCTAGTGGACGTGACTAAATTTCACTTTTTCTCCAGCCTCTAATCTACAAGCATCTCCTTACCTTGTGTGAAAAAACAATTTTGGACAATTAGACATTAGGTTTACCACTCATCACTTCACTTTTAATCTTTTCAGATCTTTCATATATTTCAATAGTACAAGAAATAATTATTGAACGCTTTAACTCATGTTTATCAAATTTATTACTATTTTCAATTGAATTTTCAGATTTTCTATCCTGGAAATATAAAATTAAATACCATAAAAACATATAAAGATTTTACACTATTATGAATTTAAATAAGATTAAGGTGTTATATATAGAGATTAATATTTAATTTATTAGTGTCAACAGATTATTTTTAAATTCTAATATGAAAATTTATTATATTTTTTTCATTTTTATATATTTTATTCTATGAATTAAATAGATTTTAGGTTCAAAATTTCTGAAAATTTCTCAATAAATCTTTTAATTCATGTTTCAATTTTTAGAAAATATATCATGATTTTTTTTTAACTTTTCCATTATTATTTATTTTATTTCAATTATTTATTTTATTCATTTTTCATTATTTGCAGATATTCTCTAAATAAATAAAATAGTGCTCACTCCACTCTTCTAGAACTCTGCTAATTATTCCGCCAACTATAGAAATTTTAGCTAAACTTAGTCATGACTAGATAAAATTAGTTAAAACTAACTAGTTTAGTCATACCTAGCTAGACTTAGCTATAACTATCATAACCATGATTAACTCCTTGTATACTTCAAATTTTATTTCACACATACAACATCCGGTCTTACAGACCGATGGCTAACCGGTTACCGTCGGGGCCGTTTAAAAATATCGGTTAAGCGTTAACCAATACGGGCCAATCTTGGAATGGTTAACCGTTAATCGGACCGTGGCCAAGCCTAGTGCAAACTGCTTGATCCTGAGCAACACTCCATTCAATGTCATTTATACGGGAAGGTTTTTCTTCCAAACATATAGTGAGACTCATAGATCAAAATTTCACTTTTACCTGTTTTTTTCAAAGCAAATAATCATCGTGTTCATCGAAAGGATTTATGTTATATTCAAAATTGTCATCGACTTGTCGTTCTGTCAACTCTACACGTAAAAAATGAAAGACGATTGCAGCTTTTGAGTCAAGTCATTGTTCAGCTCTTGAGAAGTGTCTAGATGCTCTATTTGTGTCGAGAGTTTTCCAATGATACCCAATTTGCCTAGAGTCCGATAGGATTAAATATTTTTAAAAAATATTTATGACTTAATATTCCTTCACCGTTGTTCTCAACTATCACCGTCACCGTTGGTCGGCCGTTGACTACTTTGCCTTGCTGATCACGTGTGATCTCCGACCACAATTGCAACCACAGTCAGCCCCGATCACAACGTCGACCGTAACCACGATTGGTCCAACCAAGACTGCAACTGCGAGTGTAACTACAATCACGTTAAGCATGACCTGTAAGACCGGGTGTTGCACATATGTACTAAGTCTTAGAAGTGGTCAAGTGATTAAGGATGATTAGCCAAGGCATAGCTAAGACTAGCTAATTATGACTAAACTAGTTAGTTATAACTAAGTTTATCTAGTCATGACTAAGTTTAGCTACCATGTCTATAGTTGGCGGAATAATTAGCGGAGTTCTAGAAGAATGGAGTGAGCACTTCTATTTTGTCTTTTACAAGGAGTGAGCACTTCTATTTTGTCTTTTACAAGGAGTGAGCACTTCTATTTTGTCTTATACAAAAGTTCTAGATTCCAAGGGATTAGATATTTGACTAGAAGCTTGGATTTGATTGGTTTGACTAAATGTATGAAAGATGATTGGCTAGACTAAGTCTAATGTTGACTTAGTGGCTAGGAAGCTTGTAGAAGTTTAAAAGCTTCAAATGGCATGTCGCCACCTCAACCTTGGATTCCGGAAGCTTCTAGAAGGTGTAGGTAGGCCAATGGCATGTTGCCACGTATAGGGGGTTAGTCAAACTTACCTAGGTAAAAGTAAGTTAGGAGAAATTACCACATGTTACTATGGTAACTTCTCAAGTAGTATATATAGAGAGGTAGGGAAGAGACTCTCAAGCAAGTTTGGAGAGTCATGTGTGAGGACTTGTTTCAGTAATGAAGGAGTGAAGTTTTTGAGTATCTTGGAGTATCGACGTGTGTTTGCGTTTATGTGAAGAGGGTGATGTGAGGAGAGTTTGTGTGTGAGTTAGAGTGATACATGAGAGTTTGTGAGAGAGAAGGTGTTTGGGACATGAGTGAGAGTATGAATCCTAGTCTTCTAGAATCATGATGAGCTACCGAAAAGCCATCTGAGGTAAACCTTAGTGAGAGTCAGCCCGGAGGTTGCAGACCTGTAAGACAGGATGTTGTATGTGTGAACTAGATATAAAAGTAGCCAAGGAGTTAATCATGATTAGTCTAGTTATGACTAAGTCTAGCTAGTTATAACTAAGTTTATCTAGTTGTAACTATGTTTGGCTATAATATCTATACTTGGCGGAATAACTAAAGAAATTTTAGAAGATTTGAGTGAGCACTTCTATTTCGTCTTCTACAAAAGTCTAGATTCGAAGAGAAAAGACTTTTGACTTCATGTTTAGGTTTGATTGGTTTGACTAAGTAAGGAGTACTCCATTGTTTAGACTAAGTCTAATGTTGAGTTAGTGGCAAGTGGAGGTTCTAGAAGTTGAAAAGTCACAAATAACATATGACCATCTAGGGATTAGTAAACATCTACAAGGTTTAGGAGTCCAATGTCATGTTGCACATATTCATAACTAGTCAACATTACTATGGTTTATCTTTGTAAAAGTAAGTTAGATAAGAATTACCATTTGTTACTATGGTAAATTCTCAAGTAATGTATATAGAGAGGTAGGGAATAATCTCTCAAGCATGTATTGAGAATTCATATGTAGAGAATTATCTTATATATGAAAGAGTGACGATTTCCAGTACCTTGGAGTGTCGACAAGTGTGAGAGTTGGAAAGATACATTGAGGTATTGTGTCAGTGTGTGTTCGGGCTATGAGTATGAGCAGGAATCATAGTCTTCTAGAATCATGATAAGCTACCAAAAAGTCATCTAAGGTGAACTTGAGTGAGAGTCAGCCCAGAGGTTGCAGACCACGTTGGCCTTTACAAATTGCATATGTGCCGACCACGTACACAATGACCACGTCCAATTCCAACCACGTTGCAAATCACGTTGCAAATCGTGATGTGCCCTTAACCGTGCAAAAAATTGTGCTGCAAACCTTGCAGAAAACCATGCTAACACCGAACTGACTGTGTTGCAAACCGCGCCAAAAACCTTGTTGTGCCATAACCAAGCGAGGGCAAGCTGCTGCGGGGTGTGGGAGGGATGCATCGCTACTTGACTGGGCAAGTTATGGAGGGCACCGCTACCTCCGTTCCGCTCCGGCCGGCCAAATCCTAAACGCGAGGCAAGAGCTTCTGCCCTACTGCGGAGGGCGAGGGAGGTTCTAACCCGAGCAAGTTGTGGGGGGCACTGCTACCTCCGCTCCGCTGCAGCCGACTTAGCCCTAATCGCGGGGGAGTTCCCTAAATCTGGAGGGAGTACCTTATACCTTAAATCCCTATATAGAATCCTTGACTCCTTGGGGGACCGCGACTCTACTTCAATTCTCTCCTACGGAGAATGGAACATAGGTCGCCGACTCCGCCAATAGCAATTGTCGCCTACATTACAAGTTGTACTTCTTGCTTTAAACGTGCGGCACCATTAGCCGAATCCTCACGGTTACCTACCCTAACCGTGCGGGATGCAGCTACAACATTGCTCTAACCTCGCCAAGTACTTGCTCCGCTCGTTGATTGCTCTAGTTGCCCTAACATGTCCGTTGGAAACACAACGCTTGAATGATAGCAAGTTCGACTTCGAGTCATTACTAGCATAAATTTCTCGACAGTTACCAAGCAACGTATTGTAACAATAGTAAATAGAAGATGGCTAGCACATGTTCCTCCCTCTCTCTCTCTCCCTTTATAATTACGTGGAGAATAATGCTGTTGTGTCCATAATTCAATGGAAAATTATCACGAGATTCCAAAAACGCTTTCTTCCCACACTTTTCTCCTCAATTAACCAATTCAGTTCCTAAAGGAAAACTGTCGACAAAGTGCCAAATGGAAGGTCAATGCAAACTTTTCTTGAAACAAAAAATGACGCTCCGAGCTTACCAGCCAACAGGTAGATCGAACGAGATTCGAGTTACAGAGCAACGATCACGTGTGACAGCCTGCTCGCCTGTCCAACTCTTTTATAAATCTTACTGCAAACGATCTAGACGGAGCATTCGAACCCCAACTTGAAATATGGATTGATCGATGGATTTTCTCGCGCACGAATTCGTTTCTATCCTAGCTCCCCCTGAAATTCAATGCTGTGAGGCTTTGCACGTTGCATCAGCGCATGATTTCTGCACTTCCTCCGCTCTCAACCTCATCTCCTCATACTTCAAAAAAGATCTATCACAAATCACAGGTCAAAAAAAGAAAAGAAAAAGAAAACCACATCTTTGAAAAAATCATTGTTAGTGTAGGAATCTTCAAAACAAGAAAAACACTTTCAACACATAACTGTCACTGTCAAACTTCTGTCAGTTTTCTGCAATCGTAAAAAATCATCAGCTCTTCTTCCAAAACCTCAAGTGAATTTCTCCAAACTTCAAAAAAACACGGTAAAAAATGACTAACTTTGTGTTTAACAAATTTTGAAACTAAACACAAACTCCGAATCGGACACCGCTCTGATATCAATTCTAACGGTAAACCTTACACAAAGCAAACCAACAACACGATAAACACAGAAGACACACGTATAACGTGATTTACCCTTAAGGGCTACGTCCACGGAGAAATACACTCGAGAAAGTTTACTTCTTGAAGTGAAAAACATATGCTCATCCGCAGAAGCATTAGGTTATATATACCCAAGGTAGGCGATCAATCTCTACTATAAATAGTTACATATGAAGTTACTCCTTAACTGGAGTTAACCCCAACATAATTGACAACTTTACAATTGGAGGTTGATCATCTTGACCTACAGAATAGAATTAATATTGATTAAATTGAAGAAAAATCAAGTTTATTTTTTCACAATATAGTTGTAACAACGCAATTTATTGTCTATTATAAAGCTTTTCGAGAGTAAAAGACAATTCATTTATAATAAAGGTGATAAGAAAGTGACAAATTGTCATATTATAGATCGTCACACAATTTAAGTCTCTTTTAAGAGTTGATTTGGCAAAAACAACTCATAAAGTATGATATTTGCATTGCATTCCATGATCATCAATCATCCATAGGAGTTGCTGTTTGCTATTGATTCTATGTATTTTTGGAACGTGAAATATTTGCTTAACAATTGTCAACATCTTGGACATTTAAGGGATCTATTTTCAGAATCAATAACTACACACAACATCTTCAAATAGTGGAATATCAAATACTCTCATTGAAGTAAAAATCAAATTAATTCAATGATTCTATCAATTTGTTGAAACTATTTGTCGTTGTATAAAAAGTCAGATGTGACATTACATTTTGTCATCAAAGCTTCAATTATTAACGTGATTATCGTCAAAATGCTATTGCATGAAAAGAATTTGTATAACTAATCTAAAGCAAATGCAATGTTATTTTTTAAACCAACTTATGATGACAATTATTGAATCCAAATTAGAAAAAGAAGAAGTTGAAGTTGATAATGTGTGTTATTGTTTGAGTAATGTATTCTTTCATGGTAATTGATTTACTTCAGGATTTAAAAAAATTATGTGATATTTCCAAACTTGGATATTGTAATGGATATCTAGTTTTTTTGGTGTTAAAATTGCATGCGCAATATCAATTAAACACTTTGCAAAGTATCTACACTCCAAATAGATCTTCTATGCATCTTGTGATCTGCATGAAATCTCTTAGATTGATATTAAGATTTGAATCTATCAAATCATCTTTTAAGAATCTAAATTTCATTACAATTTTTTTTACTTGTAAAAATAATAGTGTGACCATGTTCAAGATGTTTTCAAAACTATTTGATGCAATTTGTCTATTATAAGAGGACAAGCTAATTAGATTTTAAATCGATAGAGCTATCAATATGAACGTGCACTTATCTGATGTTGTCATGTGGATTCAAGAATTCGTCAAATCATATTTCATCTCTGTTTGATCTCTACTGCATTAGGTGAATATCCTGATGCAAAAGATTTACAAAAGTGTTGGTTGTGGATTTCAAAGTACACTATCCTCATTGATTTTCTTTCTTCCACGTCAAATGATTCTAATTTTATAAAATGCAAACCTTTTGCACCAATTTGTTTGTATGTTTTAGTATTCAATGTAGTGTGTATCACAATTTTGGTCAAAATACAATATGAAATCATGACTTAATTTGATTAAAGTGATGCTTTTCAATGAATTTGCGAGATGTTTACATCATTTGATTAATTTTGTTTGCAATATTAAGTGAGATTCAAAGCCATTTCAACAAATGTGTGGAGATTTGCAAGAACAAAAATCACATTGCAACATCAAAAGTCAATTTTCTAATCTTTGTTGGCTAGCTTACAGCTTTCATAAAGCACATTTTCAATGAGCTTAACTCGATTCCAGCTGGACAACATTGTTACATTTGATGGCTGGTCTGGTAGACAGGTTTTTGCATATGTGAAATAGTATTATCAATAGTTAAAGAATTGATCATGATTAATTTAGGTTCAAGTAAATCTAGCTAGTTATGACTAACTTTATCCAGTTTTGACTAAGTTTCACTATAACGTTCATACTTGACGAAATGATTAAAGTATTTCTAAAAAGTTTGAGTGAGCACAACTATTTTGTTTTTTTAATCATAATCAATATTTCAAGTATGGTTGACTTTGACTATATGATTAGTTTTGATTGATTTGACTAAATAATAGGAATTTCATTAGTTAGAATGATTCTTATATTGACTTAGTGACAAATGGACATTCTAAAAGTTTGAAGTTTTAAATGACATGTCGTCATCTGAATCTAATGATTAGGAAACTTCTAAAATGTTTAAATACACAAATGATTTGACTTTTTGTAACATATTGGAAACTAGTCAAAGCTACCATGTTTTATACTAGTAACGTAAGTTAGGAGATTATTATTATGTATTATCATGATAATTTCTTAAGTATTATATATAAAGAGGTAGAGAAGAGTCTTTCAAGCAAGTCTTGAGAGTTCAGTATGTGAAGACTTGTTTCATTAATATGAGTTTGAGTTTCATTATTCTTTGTAGTATCGATGAGTGTTTGAAATTGAGTGATAAGTGGAGAATTTGTGTAAGAGGGTGTTTGAAACAGGGTCACATTGATGAATCTTAGCTTTTAGAACCATGAAAAGACATATAAGAGAAAATTGAGTGACAGTTAGTCCGGAGATCACATGTCAAGCATGCTAATTTGATTAATTAGTTCAAGATCAAGAGCTCTTTACTATACAATTGTTGGCATAATTGAACTCATAACTAAGAGTCAAAGTTTTACATGAGATTGAGATTTTTCTTTTGGAAACAATGCGCAATCTGAGCGTAATCAAAGCTACAGGTGATGAAATCAAACAGAGATAAGTTCCAACATTTTGTGTCATCGCGAGATCCTCCAGAGGCAAATGGTTTAGCTGAACGTGTTGTATAGACGGTGAAGAGGGCGTTGCGCAAGTATGGCCTACAGAAAGGTCATCTTGGGGACTGGGATATCCAGTTACCGTGGTTGGCCATGGGATACCGGTTTAATCGTCAAGCATCCTTGACTTCCTTCTCACCATATTTTCTATTGTACGGCCGAGATCCAGACTTGCCAACATCGATTCGTCATGAGTCTAGCGAGATGGTGAACCTTGATAACCCGAATATGTGGGTGAGAGTATGTTCTCAGCGTGCAGAGCTTTTTCGGAGAGTTATGCATGTAGCGTTTGAGAATCTTGCGATTGCTCAACATAGAGATACATTGCGATGTGCAATCATTCGGGGAGGAGGTTATCGACCATCGATTCGTAGATTCCATGTGGGAGACTACGTCTATCTATAGCAGACTGCACCGACGACGTTGGATGTGACGGCGAGACGCACAATCTTGCGAGTGCGGGAGTTGTTATCTTCTGGAGTTCTCCTGTTGGAGGGTCGTGACGGCGTTGTTTGGAAGGAACATGTGCGCAATTGTGCGCCATGCCACCTCCCAAACGTAGATGGTACTATGAACCCAAGCTTAGTAATAGTACGTGCTGGCTTGATGTGCATGCTGTGTGGATCAGTTGGTCAGGCGGCCCGTATGTTGGTGTGTGATAGGTGATTTAGGGGATGACACATGTCATGCCTAACTCCGCCTATCGATGTTATTCCGGCTGGACGATGGGTTTGTCCTCGATGTACTTTAGAGGGGTAGATGACTTGATCTTCAGATGTTATGAATTGCAGATGGGGCGACATAGCACGCGGCCTACTGGTTCGCGCACCCACGAAGGTGTATAGCATGTAGTTGTAGATAGAGCTACTTGGGAGTCAAAGGTACCTGACCGCCAGCTAGGGGGGCGAGTTGTGATATTTGAGTGTGTACTCTCTCGCGCCTTATATGTGTGTATGTGTATGTGAGTAGCATGCCAGCGATGTAAGATGTATGGCGATATGTATTCGCACGACAGCTGTCATGTAGTTTTTGGTTTTGCTTAAAATAGTGTCGAGCCTAGGGTTTCATGTCGTAGGGTATAGGTCGGAGACGGCTCGAAGAACGTCAGTTCTTCGAGTCGAGCCTAGCGCGTTGGGGTAGTGCCCGTGAGCGTCAGACCTGGAGTCTTCAAGCGTGAAGTGGTTTGGACTTGACTATGTTTGTGACGGTGACGGTTTTGCCAGTAGGGTAAACGACCGACGGGAATTCCAGTGGGAAATCTTCCGTTTATTTCAGTTGTAACATTTGAATGTGTACTCTCTCGCGCCTTATATGTGTGTATGTGTATGTGAGTAGCATGTAAGCGATGTAGGATGTATGACGATACGTATTCGCATGACATTTTTCACCTTGCAGTGCGATCGATTACTTCAAGTTGACTTTATAAGTCTAATAGAACAATCTAACTTCATGAGTCATGGAATATTCTATCAAGTGTAGATTTCATCAATGGCCTAGTTCTTTGGAGTATTAGACTTTCCATTTACCTACACGGCCACTAAATAAAGCTCAATTGGGAAAAGTATCTTTAGAAATAAATAGTAATAACAACATACCTTGAAGTAGTGTAGTATTGTATTGACTTCAATTTCAAAATTATTGAAAAAAATAAAATAAAAAATATATTTACTAATCTCCTTATACAGTATTTCATCTTTTGCTCTCATGACAATCCTTACTTTGTACGGAACATACGGAAGGTTCCCTACTTAGAGAGTACTGTTTTTGTATGGTCTAACATATGTGAAGAAGATGATATCACGTTTATTAGAGAGAGTAGCTATTCGTAAATGTAACCAATATTTGGAATGATTTGAAGCCATTCAGGTCCATAATACGTAAGGCAGAGTACTTCTGCTATCAATACTGCAAAGCCATACGTACTGTATGGAACGAAATCGAGTGACCCGGCTGAAGTACAATGCTCAATTGATGGCCTGTCGCTTCAAAGAGAAAAGGACATAATTGAACTCACATGCAATATCATTTCTTGTTGAAAGTTGGACGATCTGCATGCGGAGCCCAATCCATCATTAACAAATGCCAGAGACAATGAGTCCAACTCTGGTAAGAAAGGGAAACACATTTTGTAGGAAAAGGAAATTGATGAAAGACTCAAGCGCAGCGCAACCAGCCGGATGACAGGGGATCAGATCGAAACGATACTGGCGAGTGCCTCTAAAAGGTGTGAGTTACAGTTCAGCTTCGATCATGCACAGGTTCCTTACAGCCTTTCGCACCTTTAAAGGACATGTGTGTCAACTTATACCTTGAAGCTCTTGAACTTGCACCCGCGATTCGCAGATGTGCCACCTGGAGCACACGTCATTGCCATGCTCCGTCAGCAACAACTACCTACAGTGTGATCATGTTTTCCATTTGATTTCCACGGTCCCTAGATCTTCTTTTTCACCCAACAAAATTTACAAGTCTGTCTCCGAGCTCGAATGGAATTTCAAGTTGTGAGCATTTGAACTAATACAGTGGAGGAGAATATCTGTGTACAGTAACGTATACATTGTTTACTGCGTCTGGTTGTGAATTCTGGTCGCGGACCATACGAGCAGACTTCGGCAATCACAAGTTGTACGTGCTCGTATATCACTTTGGGATGATATGTACGCACAAGATTCTAACAGTTGTAACCTTTTAGTATCGTAGTCTAACTTTTCCACTGCGTATATTATATTACGCTCAATCGCTGACGCGAGGATCGTATGATGTCAGAGCCTTTCAGAGTTGAATTCTGCAGTTCAAATATCGCAATATCGGCAGCCAACGGTGCCATGACAACAACAACACAATATGGCTGCATGCCTGTCGGTAGCAGACAAGTGAAAGTTAAGGAGTCGGAGCAATTTTGAGCGAATTTGAAGAAGTTAGCTGGTTTTGGTCAAGGGAGCCTGAATAGTTGGTTAGCAGGGGAAGAGAACAATGCAAGTCATGGCTTGTAGCTCACGTCACCGGTCGTCCGATGTGGATTAGCATCCGAATCATCGCGAGCCATAATTGGAAAGTCCGGCTAAAAGCGCAGATTAATGAGTGCTGATCGATCATTGACATGCTTCGCTTTCCTGCGCTTCCCACGGAATCGTCCTTCGTTCGATCTTCTGTTCTTTTCCTTCGTGTGCGCAGCTACCCACCCACAGCGTTCGCAAGATGTCAGCTGCTCGGCAACTCCTCGGAGCCGTAAGGCGTCACGGAGGAGGGCCCAAATTTCGAAGATCCTTCAGTGGTTCCAGTAGTGGACTTCGTGATGTTGTGATCGTTGCAGCGAAGCGGACTCCCTTCGGGGGATTTCATGGAGGTCTCGCTTCGCTCTCCGCCGTTCAACTCGGATCGGTGGCTATCAAAGGTGTGTGATTGGATTGCAGTCTCGTCTCTGAATTGAATGTGGGTGATCTTTGGGGGTTCGATTACAGCGAAGGTTTGGAGACTAATTCAGTCTCTCTGTTCATGCCTGTTCTCTGCTCTGCTTGGGCTTACGTCATGATTGATTTGCCGCTGAACAAACAAGCATGACCAATAATTCCCTATTACTGAATGGGATCGAACACAATTTTTCTCCGGAAATTCTCTTTGGCTTGTTCTCTACTCCCACTATAGCCTCTCTGCCTCTTGAGGACTTCCGGGAGAAACGAAGTGAGGCTCTTCAGTTTTCAAAGCCAATTTCAGCTCCGCAAATCCGATCTAACCTTCAACTGTATCGGAAAATGATTGCGTCCATGCTTACTGTGTTAAGACTTACTCGGAGAGCTACTAATTACACTAAACCTCTCATCCAAGAGTTTAGAGTTTACATTTTGTTACTCCTGCATAAATTTTGTTGAATTTGCTTACCAGTGAGGAAGTGATGGTTTTGTAAAAAGTGGGTCAACGAAGGCCGAGCAGATATAGCTTAATGCGACTGCTTCAAGCCAAGTGTTCGCAGCGACAACGGAACATGGATTAGTATCGTCTGTGCGGTTGAATCATGCTGTTGACGATGTAGTCGATCTGTCCTGGTGCAGCCGCCGTGGAGGAAGCAAATGTCAAGCCTGAACAGGTCCAGGAGCTGTTCATGGGAAATGTACTTAGTTCTGGTCTCGGCCAAGCTCCTGCGCGACAAGCTGCCCTGGTCTTCTTCCACCTTCGTTAGCCTATGACATTGTGCTATGACTGGAGTATGGCATCTGTATGGTTGAAGTTTCATTTTACAGAGAGAAGGAGTAAGTTGTTACCTCTGATGAAGTTTGCTCAGTGGTTTACAGGAGGCCGGATTGTCACTACATTGCGTTTGCACCACCGTGAACAAAGTCTGTGCCTCCGGAATGAAAGGTTACTCTACAAACTTAGGCTCTTGAAGAATTTATGTGGAATGATAGGTGTTGGTTTCACGAAGTCAGGTTTATGTGAAATATGGTCAGGTTTCTCAGGCAGAGTCTATTTTATATATATCTTATGCTGCGGGTGCTCGTTTCCTTATAATGTCTCGCAGACTCCATATAGAAGAGATGATGAAAGAGTGTGTAAAGGCCTCTGTCAAAGATGAATGAACTAAACATCTAAGATGGTCAAATCTCCCTGGCACGGTCTTTTTGTGAAATTTTTCCGTTGCTACTGGTGCTCGTTTCTAGGATAATGAATGAAGAAGAATGGAGAATAGTGGCTGGCAGACATTTTCTTCTAGAGGGAATAAGAGAGTGTGTGAAGCCTTCAATTTTCAGTTAGATGAGTTGAAACTCTAAACTGGGTTTGTGACCTCTTGATAGCCGTGATGTTGGGGGCTCAGAGCATTGCAATGGGCGTGAATGATCTCGTTGTGGCGGGAGGTATGGAAAGTATGTCCAATGCACCCTATTTGATGTCACGTGCCCGAGCTCCGAAGCACACTGGAGAATTGAAGTTGCAGGACAGCATGATGAGAGATGGACTTTGGGACCCCATCAAGAATGTTAGTATGGGAGATATTGCAGAGTCTTGTGCCGCAGAGATGAATATATCCCGGGAAGATCAGGTGAATCTGGCCCGTCCTTGGCTTCCTTTCTCTTGACCTGTTTTCCCAGAGCTTCTTCGTTGGCAGGTCTGCTAAGTGGAGATTCATCAAGGGGAAGGGAACAGAACTTTTTGCCATAAGAGGCTAATGAGAATTCCTTTGGTTCGAATGTGGAATTCAGGATCAGCACGCCATCCGGAGTTACGAGCGTGCGACAGCGGCACAAGCCACTGGAATACTGAGTCATGAAATTGTACCACTAACGATATCTGGCCAAAAAGGAAAAGAGAATGTTGTATCTCAAGACGAAGAGTGCTCGAAGGTAAATCGTACGCAACATATAAGGCAAACGCCGTGCTCTGGAAGTGATTGATGAAGAGACGAATAGAAAGAGATAAATTTGATGACATAAACATTCGGTTCTGCTACTACCCCATTCCATTCGGTGTTCTTCTGGGTATAACGGTACATTCAGTGACCAGTACCCGGTTTTTTTTGCCTTTTACGCTTCCGCGTCAGGGCTTTTCCTTCAGATCATCCACCTGCACATCACGGGAGTGTAAGACGCCCCATAAAGTTCGAGTCCCTGAACATCTAGCTTGTTCCATCATTTAATTAACACTCTCCAGATGTTAGATTTGTACTCTAGACCGACGAAAACTTGTGTAGGAATTTGGTAGAAAACACACTTAAGACTCACGTGTGGGACGGAAGACTTCGGATTCCTTGTGTATGTTAACCCTCGTAAAATATTCGAGAACCTTGGGTGGAATTATTTCTGACATTCTAGATAGTTCTTTGTGTTGGCAGTTTGATCCGGAGAAGCTACAGAGCTTGCATCCTGCTTTCAAAGGAGATGGAACAGTCACAGCGGGAAATTCATCTACGATTAGCGATGGGGCAGCTGTTCTGGTTCTGTCTTCTGCTGCCTTTGCCGAAAAGGAAGGTCTCAAGATTCTTGCCCGAGTACGTGGCTTTGGTGACGCTGAACAGGTCAGATCTTAAACCTGTGGTTATGGATTACACTACATGAATATGTCCTCCAGTGTGCTGGTTTTTAACAATCTTTTGATGCCTGGGAGGCGATTGAAAGAATAACCTGCGATGTGGAGATCTCAGGCTCCCGAGAAGTTTCCCACGTCTCCAGCGTTGGCCATCCCTCGAGCTCTCAACCACGCAGGATTACAGCTGAAGGATGTTGATCTGTTTGAGATAAATGAAGCTTTTTCGGTGAGTGTCATGCTGACTTTCACGCTAACCTTGAAGCCTAGATTTGTAGATGGCAAGCACGGGCATCTTTGTGCACTCGGATGGATATTTCTGTTGAAACTTGATGTATGATGCAGTTCTGACCTTTCTGATCTATGTCAAATATTCTTTCGGTAAAAATCTCCCATTTTTTTGTTGACAGGTAGTAGATATTGCAAATCAGCAGCTTCTTGGCCTTTCTCCCGATCAAGTAAATGTTTATGGCGGTGCAGTCTCTCTGGGACACCCCATCGGAGCATCGGGAGCACGAATTATTATGTCCCTCATCACTGGCCTAGCTTTCAAGAACTTGAAAGTGGGCGTAGCTGCTGTGTGCAATGGTGGCGGTGGAGCCTCGGCCATCGTAGTGGAGAGAGATGACAGCCATGTTCTTCATGAACATGGGCGTGCCCGGCTAGAGGTGAAAGACGAAGCATAAGAAGTTGTTACGATGGACGAGGTTTCACTCTCCTGGGATGTGCAAGTCCATCTTCCACCGAGTAACAAACTGGCGCTTACATGATTCAGTACATCGCATCGGACAGCTGAGGTCCTGCACAAGATCAGTTAGCGACTCATGTTGACGTGTAGGAAGTGCAATGACCTCGGAGTCCAGACTGGTCACCATGGTTCTCACATGAATGAAATGTACATAGTTATGGTGGGAGTTCCAAAACGCTGTGAAAAATCTGAACTGGACAGGAGAGTGCGTAGTTCTGACCTCTGCCGGGCAGGCATCAAAGCCACTTTAGTCTAGCGACGTGTGCAGAACGTGGGGCCTCAGAGTCTCGCTCATATAAATGTAAATAATTTTCCATCTTCTGGCTACTTCGCCTTCAAACTGCTCCTGAAAAGAGCGTTTGTATGAGTCGGAGTTCCATCTGAGATTGGAACTATTGGAATTGTACTGTTGGAGTTGTACATTTCTTCTGTGATCATAAGTCGGCTGCTTCCAGCTTTGTTGCACAAATTTTATTGATAATAGACGAGTCACTTGCCAGCCTCGTTAAGTGGTATTGGATCGTCTCATGAGGTCGAAGCAGGACTTGAATGAAGTGATGATGATTCGACGGACTCCATTATGCGGCAAAGACTTGTGGTCACACATTGCAGCTGGCGGAGTTCAGTTGGATTCGGACAGTACAAATACAATATACGCCTTGCCGGCGGTAGTGGGATGGCTAGATCGAAGGTTGAAGCTTCACCGGAAGGGATGGCGCAGCCCTGCGGAATCGAAGCTCATGTTTGTTGATCCGCGTGAGACTCGATGTCCGATGGTTTCCCGAAGATGCAGAGCAGAGCTGCATTTACGGCAGTGGTGTACTGTCAAAGGTTTTCTGGGACGAGGTGAAGCGTCATTGTTGGTGGCTCAACCCATCTCGAGGGCGGTGAAAACTGATCAGATCGCTGGCCTTTGTTATGAGAAGAGAGTAAGGTTTGTGAGGCGAAAATAGTTAGGGTTGGATCGTGGGCTCGAGGAGTTGGTATGGGTTTTCGGTGGAGGTTTTACAACCCAAATTCCGAAGCCCACTAGTTCCACTGGTTGCAGCTTCTATTCCAGTTTTCATTCCTTCGGACTTGCAACTGCCACTTCAACCTCCTTTTCCTCGCTACCTCTTTCGTTTGCTAGCCCCATGAATGTCGAAAATTCCATGGCCTTCCCCGTTGGACATCTCCCCTAAATCTTCTCAATTCACATCTCTTCAAGCAGGGTTGTGACGTTTTCGGCAGCTCGTGTCTAGTTCATCCCGTTGACAAATTGCCTCCTGAGAGTCCGCGCTAACTCTGGACGGGTTTTCTCCCGTGTACAAGAAATTCCCTTTGCTCACCTCGTCCATGTGAGCTACCCATCCCATATCTCATCCACACGCTGGCCTAGTCTCTGCGGCCTCTAGGTTACAGCTTCTCTAGCTCATCGTTCCACCGTCTCGCTGAATTCCCTGATCCTGAGCCTTGCACTATACTCATCACTCAATGTAGTGCCACGGTTTTGGACCGAACCCCGGGCGTTGAATGTAGAGTGTCGCGTATCCTGAATTGAGCCTTCCGTTCGGGGACTATCGATCTTTTGCAATTCTGCGAGAGAAGCCGACGAATGGACGAGAATAGAGAATTGGGAGACATCTGCGAGTGTTTTACACTTCTGGAATGAATTTTCGTGCAGAATCTGTGTGTCAAAGAGAGTTTTGCTGGTCTCCGGATTCTTCTGTTTCTTTTCTTTCACTAATCTGGCCAGTATCACGGAAACATTGGGCAGTAATGCGTCCAAATGGGTTGGGTGCGCGCGAAAACTAGCGCAGCTTAATTGATTGCTTGCAATGTCAAACACAACGGGGTTGTTTCGACAGGCAACACGCCCGAGAGTAGAGTGTTCAGTCTCGTGGGTTACAAGCGAATAATCGCCCGTCGTCTCATTCATAATTAATAACCATGTCTGTGGTTTTCAGCTTTGAAGGGTATTTAACAATTCAAGGAGTGAACATCTAGCACCAAGACGAGGAAAGGAGGCTCATGAGGTCATTCAAAAGCTTTAAAGAAAGATCGGACGAACATGGTGTTCGAAAAGAACAGGAAAGGCTCGAGAAAGGCTTCGATGTTCTTCTAAGGTGGAATACCCTAATTAGTTTTCCATCTTGTGACAGAGTGCTTTTCCATCTAAATTCCATGTGAATCCTGACTCCTGAGCTCAAAACCGATCCTGACGCTTGCTGTGCAATATCAGCGGAGCCAACCAGGATCGCATCAAGAATCAACATCGGAGAAGAGAAATTTTACGAGCAGCCTCTATAAAGCTAAAAAATGAGACGAGGTGTGTCCTCACAACGAACGCTGAGAACATTCGGGAGTTTGCACCATTAGGAAAAATGTGTCGTAGGGTGGGGACGGTGTCCTTTCCAGTTACCGGATGTCCTGCAAAGGCAGTCACAGTCCTTGTCATCAGTATGATCAGTTTTCGTTCTCGTCGTGGAAGTTCATAAGGCAAAGACGCGAACCGACCACTCTTTAGTATGAGACATCTAGACCGGGAATGCCTTTGCTTCAAGCTGTGAAATCAAGGAGAAACGAACCAGGCGGGTTTCCTCGAGGAATTTCGTACAGTCAGAAACTTGCAAGAGATTGCGGAGGTGCTGCTAATGTTATTTGCGTTGCATCCGAGTGGTGTGCAGGTCCAGGGAAGGTTCCAGAGGGCGTAAGAACTGGAAGAAGGTCAGCTTCTATCTTTACGACAGAACGTGGGGTTCAGTACAAGCTTTAACCAGCAATAAGCCACGAGCTAAAAACTGGATGCTTTCGTTCTGCTTGTTAAATTTATGCTGCTGTGAGAGCCATTGATCCAGCTGAGCTTGAGCATTTGGGTGGCTCACAGGTTCCCGAAATAAAAATCAAAGCAAGTGATGGAACCAAAGTTCCGGTGCCCAATCCTCTTCCAGTGGTCGAGGATGCCGTGGTGGCGAGGGAGACGATTGCTGCTGCAGCATCACCAACATTTACGGAACATTCTGACTACACGGTCAGCAGCGCATCCATCGATGAGAAAGCAACCGAAAATGCAGAAATGCAGATCGAGTCCTTCAATGGAAATTTGGGACAGTGGGACATCGTGGAGAAGGCTGCTTGCATCAATTCTGTTCCGTCCTTGTGGAACGAAGAAACGAAAGTTCTGGTGATGTGCCCCGGATTAACCTTTGAGTCTCCTTTTCACGGGCCCTGCTCCTGGGAGCATACACCGGGTCGGCACGATGGCAGAAGCACAAGCAGTGAGCATTCCGAAGCTCTCTGTTGGGCTCCGAGGGATGAGATGCGTCCAGATAGTCAAGGGGAACTCGGCATCGTTTATGACGTCTTTTACCAGGACGAGGTTTTCGAGCCGTACGAAGCATTTATGGTGACCGAGGATCTTCAGAACGGTGTACAGGAAGAGTCGGATGAGAACGTGGATCAGCCAGATGACACTTTGAGCAGGTCAGCGACACCTCCACTCGAAAGGGTCGAGTCTCCTGAGTTCTCTTCACGAGTCACCTTGAAATCCTTGCCGAGCATGAGTACGTGCAATAGCAATGAGGAGTTTCTATCGTTCTCTCGCAGAGATTTGTCTGTACTTAGGCAGAGTTTGCGAGAGCTACAAGTAGGCATATTCCAAGAAAATTTTGCTGGCTTGCATGGTGGCACTTCTGAGGAGATCCAGGAAGATGTCATTCCTGCCCGAGGACTGACTGAGGACGAAGAACAGGATCTAGTGCCGAAGGTTCTGACTGCTAGAAGTTCACTCTGTCAAGAGATGTTGACACAGCAGGAAAGGAAGGTGCGTCCTTTGTCTGCAGCACGTATTGTTAGGCCATTTTCGAGTAGTGTTGTGCTGGGACCTAAATCCCAGCCAGTTGATTTGAAAGAACGATGCCCACAACTCTCTGCCGTTGCTGAGCTGCCCCGGGCAGAGTTGGATGGAGCTCAAATTCGCGAGAATGAGATAGGTGAGAATGTCTTGCAACGAGAAAAAAAAGTTCTGCCTGGTTCTGCAGATATTGATCCTTCTTTTCGCCGTGCTGATTTGGGGAGCAGTGGCAGTAGTTTGACATCTTCGTATGCCACTTCACGAACAGGGGTATCTGCGGATGATCAAGAGGCCTCAGTATGCAAAAAGACCAAGCAGTTGCGACTGGAAACTCAAGAGGCATCTGAGGGCACAATATTGGAACTGCTGAGTGCCAAGGTGCAGTTGCTGGATGTTTCCCAGCAAAAGTACCTTCTGCGGGTTTTGGACAAACTTGAAAGGGCCAAAACGAGCGGTAGCCTCAATCTTCCATCCATGTTTGCGTCTCTGGAGCGATCTTGGATGGGTTTACCTTTGACCTCTCCAGAAGTGGAAGGAGCTCCTAAAACACATCTTATTGTCCTTCGAATCCTTTCAACCTGGGGAGACACCAAGTTCGTGGGGCTTGTCGAGGTATCGCTTGCTCAGGCACCAGAGCTTAAATTCCTTGTTGCAGCGTATAAGGCTGAGGAAAGGGCTGCCGAGCTTGAACATGTCACTATGTCGCACGGGAGATCATGTTTCAAATATTTCTAAGGTAGCTTTAAAGACAGGAAAGAATTGGTGTAAGCACCACCTCGCACTAATATGCTACACAGTGTCCATGACTTTCTTAAATTCAGAAAGCGTGAATTCTGTAGTATGGGTATGCAGGTTTTTTTTTCTTTCCGACGAAGAGCTGTATCCTACGTGTCTTTCTCCCAGTTCTCTGTGTGCTGCGTAACAAAAAATACGTAGCACACAATGAACTAGATCTTGTTCAAAATCTCCACGATAGTTCCAATCTTGTTTGGTCACCAATATATACATTTGTTCGTGCACTGATCTTCTTGAGTTGAGGGAAACTAAATTATTCGGACTCTCATATATAGCAAAAAATTCATGAATTCCGCTATAACGGTGGTGTTGAAAAGAAAATTTTCTCTGCAACTCCACTCCTGCTTCCTGTCTTCACTTTCATAGATCGGAACGGATCGCATAAAGTGTCCAAACGTATAAGCTGAAGCTGGCTGGGCTGTTTTGTGTGATCAATCTCAGGTGGAGCTTTTTTCTATAGAGGGTACCAAGCTGGAGTTGCAAGCCTCTAATATATCATTGCAGGGTAGTAATCCTTCAGATCCTACCCCCTGTGAGACTATCTCCAGAATACTGAACGGGGTTGTCAATACTACGCGTGAAAAAAACATGTGGCTCTGCCCTCTACCACCTGCAGGCGATCCTCCTCTTGAGATTCACATCCAGGTCCCTGGTCTGGACCTTATTCCGGGACATATGCGAATTTGGAACTATAACAGAAGTATAGGCGAGACAACCAAGGGTGTAAGGGAGATGCAAGTATATGTTGATAGAGAATTAATTTGGCAAGGCATGGTAGGGAAAGGTTGTGGAAATCGGGTTTTTGATTACTCCAGTAGAATACCATTGCTGGATGAAGCTCCTCTCTCAGCGACAACATCGACCACAAAAGTTCAGAGCAGTTCTGCATTTCAGGAAAATCACTCCCTATCAAGTGCCCCTGAAGAAGAAAACAAAGTTCCTGATCAAGCAGTTTCTGACTGTGCTTTATTTTCAGTTGGAACTTCTTTCACTTTCAGTCCTATTGAAGGCTCGTCATCACCCAGCTCATGCGGCTCTTTGGTTTCAGCATCTTCTCCCTTAGAGGGATGCAGTGTGTTGACTGCCACATCTGAATTGAGCGGTCCAGACGGGGGAATCGTACCAGTCGTTGAGGAAAGAGGTTGCCTAAGACTGGATGGTGCAACCGACGAATGCACCTTTGTGAACGGTGATGCTTCTTCGTCTGTTTCTGAGCACGAAAGAGTGAATCTGAGTGCAAGGCAAGTAGCAATCAATATATTGCTCTTGTCTCCATATGCGTCCGAGAACTTACTTAGCTGGTCACGATTTCTCTTGTCCTCTTGACTATATATTCTCGGACTTCTGCTTCACCACCTAACAATATGATCACTTATATTTACTTGCAGAATTGCCGAAGGTGATGTTAACCATGATACAACGGAGTCAATGCGGGATCACAATGCAGAAAAATTCATGCCGATCTGGCTTAAAGGTACGTAAGCTGCACCATTCATTCAACCCCAGAACTGGGACAGACGGAGTATCGTTAGTGATATGCATATGAACTAATGCAACCAGATAGGAAAGTTGGCTTCTTAACCTGTAGGCATTAGTTATATCAGTACTGCAGGTAAGCTGTTCTAATTGCAGATTTCACCTACTCGTGTACCAATATTAGTGAACAGTCTGCAATTCCGATGACTATTGAAACTTCTGACAATCATCAACAGGAAGTCAAACAGAGGAAGATGCAGGCGCACATGAGTACGAAGAAGAGCACCAAGAGGTGGATAATATGCAGCTATATTCAGAGAGGGCTCAGAGTAACCATTCCGATGAAGAGGATGAGATCTGCGAGGATTCATCTTACCAGGGTCTGCCTTTTGGACTTCGACATCCAGCTTTCAGAAATATGGAGTACTTAGAGGCTCCTGTCGGCAGTGATAGCTGGTTCCGTCAAGCGGTGATTCAGGCAGGAGAAACTTATGAGGAAATGATGCTCGGATATAATCAACACGAGAGTGAATTCTCAGCGTCGAAGGAAAAGAACATATGCGACTCGAGTAGTAGCAAGTCTAACTGTGATGAGAGTAAAGACCAAGAAAAATCTGAGTACTGCAATTCCCCTCGCAAGCAAAGGCTAATGCATTCAGCATTTTCTGGACTAAGGAAAGTAGTAATCCGGCTAAGACTGGGCTTGAGAGTGGCTGGTAGGGACGAAACACCACCGGCGGAAATCCTTACTGAGTCGGATGACATCAATGGAGGTGATGGTGTAAACCTCCTACCTCAAACTAGTGTAGGGAGGATAAATTTTTTACTTGGCTTGAGTTCCAAAAGAATGCCAGGTCGACAAGAGGAATGTGAACCTGATACAATGTACGGGGATCCCAATTTTGTCTCCTCAAGTATATTTGAATCGGCCACTGACTGTGAAGTGAGAGATTCTTGGGATTCCCTCCTAAAATTTAGAGCTGCGCAGATGAGCGATCAGCAATTTTGCTCCTCAGCCATATTCTGCAAGCAGTTTGAAAAACCTGCGCAATCAACTCGTTTTTTTTCTCCGGATTCAAATGAATCTGAATTTGCTCCTATCTTTTCTCAACCTCCTGTCAGTGATATGATTTTTCAAACAAAGAAACAGCTTGAAAGTTTAAGATCCAGTTTGTGTGAAGCGGTCATGCCTTCTAGTGAAAGTGATGGCCGGAATGGACAAAATGAAAGCAAGTTCTGGTCAGATGCTGGCCAGGATCTGAATATCAATCAGGGAACAAATTCTCTGGTTCCAGATTTCCAGACAGACTCGTTTAAAATTCCCACTCTTCCCCGTGGTCGAGAATTGATCGTGAATATTGTTTCGACATGGGGAGACCCACATTACGTCGGATTGGTTGGGATTGAGATGTTTGATGACAGAGGGCATTTGATTCAGATCAAAGATCCATCGAGACAGATCCAAGCAGACCCTCCAGACATCAACGTCCTTCCCGGATACAAGAATGATCCTCGAACGGTCGATAAGTTGGTGGACAACGTAAATTTGACCTGTGATGATTATCATGTCTGGCTCACTCCTTTTACTCCTGGAAGGCCTCATTTGATCAAAATAAATTTTGATTCTACCTTGACTTTATCCGTGCTCCGCTTTTGGAATTATAACAAGTCCAGAATACATTCCTTTCGTGGGGCTAGGCTTGTGGAGGTTTCTCTGGATCAGAGGCTTATATTTGTGGGTGAGCTGAGAAAGGCATCTGGCCTACTCGCAGATGCTGCACAGCACGCGGAACCCATATTGTTCACTAATAATGAGGTGATTTCCTGCTGTTGGCTCCGTAACGTCATTTCTTTCCCGCTGTATTCGGTTTTCATGAGTAGTGTTTCCTCAAGATTCCTCTCTTGTAGTGAATCTCAAGTAATGTAACTCCTACTCTCGAATGACAATCATTTGCTGGTATATATAGGTTGTTGAGATATTACTTTGGTTCGGCACTTTTCATTCTTCTACAGAGCTCGACTTCATGTAAGTGTTTAATCTGTAACTGGAGGGAAAGTGTTCACCTCAATGTAAATACTGACAGGCAATACTGGAGGCTGTTGAGCGCTACGATATGCGGTATCACAAAGAGACAGAGTCAGTTCTTGCTCATGAAACTGCCATGAAGCCTTTGCAGCGTCCAGATACTGCTGGAATGAATACAGCGGCTTTTTCATCAAAATTAAATTTGGAGAACATCAGTCTCGCTACGATTAGTCTGGAGGGCGGAGATCGGCCTGCTACACATGCTATAAGGTTCAGATCAAGTGTTCCAGGGAATGTGCTGCCCTTGGTGAATCCTGAAAGAGTCGAGCCCCACAGTGAACATATGAGGCTTCAACACTTTTCAGTTTACCAAGAGAGATGTCCAGTTGGTCGGGTATTGACGCTGAATCTGCTGGACACATGGGGTGATCCTCACTATGCCGGACTCACATCGATTGAGGCAAGTCTACACTTTTTCTTTTTTCATAGTTGGAAGGCTTTACGGTCATTTATAGCACCCATCAAGAAGTCAAAGAGACTTGTTAAAGCAAGAAGCAGCCTTCTCTCAACTGTGAAGAATTGAATAAATGTCACAAATAATATGATGATATTTGGATTCCACATACGCACTTTGTAGGTGATCGATCCAGATGGTGTTCCTTACTCAATCTCAAAGGACGCCCTCACTGCAAAGCCCAGAGACCTCAATGACATTCCGGGATGCAGAGGAGATCATCGTACACTTGACAAGCTTGTGGACGGCTGTTGCGTCTCTACGAACGATCATCACATGTGGCTTATACCGTTTGAGGGCGCTAAAAGTGAACATTGGCTGAGGATTGACCTTGGAGTGTCCTTACCAGTCGCTGCTCTGAAAATTTGGAACTACAACAAAAACCTCGATGACACCTGCCGTGGAGTAAGCCTGAATTATATTTTGCATTGCCCTAAACAAGAACTCAAACTCTAGAGGAAGTTTTTTGAAGTAAATTCAATGGTGGTTGCAATAGCTGACGACAAGCGATTGAACAGATTCCAAGTTCTGTATTGTGATAGCATCTGGGTTCTCTGCGTTGGTGTTCTGCTAGTGTTATCTAGTATCATCCATACTTTCTCATATCGTCCATCTTGGTCTCCATTGAATAATTTAAATTCATACATTCAGCTTGGTTGACTGGATCAGGTGAAGTGGCTCCAAGTGCACTTGGATGATTTGGAAGTTTCACCTCCCGGAGGTCACCTTGTTCGCAAGGGTATTTATCTAATGTGACGGTCCTCTTTTCTCAATTACAATTGCACAATGAGATAATTTCCTTAAACTCTTACTTCGCTTGCGGGTGTTTCTGGTTGCAAAGACAAAGTTTGTTCTATGATTCCTAGCCTACTAAAATTCCTTATCTTTGAGTTGACCATCGTAAGCTTTCACTTCAGCAACACAAGTGCTGCTAAACTTTTAAACTTTATAATTCACGATCGATCCACTACTTAGACAGTCAATTTGTTCATTGCCGAAAACAGCGCCGGGCACAGACAAGTTTGACTTTGGACATGTTTTGCCCTTGTTAAGAGCGAAGCACAACAAACGTGATTTCAGTCAACTAGAGAAGGTGATTGTCTCATCCGCCTTCTTTACCCCTCCATTGGCATGGCTGGATTCTGCTTAGCTTCAGTGGGCTCAGAAAATTTTCTTTCACTCCTTTCAACCTTTAGCATGATGATTTCTAAAACCTGCAGTATGTACCATGCTCTGTTGTGCTGGTCAGTTCTTGACACGCAGATATCAGCAAGCTAGTTACTCGAAGTTTACATGTGCTAGAAGTCAGTCTAGTGGTGATCACAATGGTAGTAATGTTGGCTGTGCAGGTGAAGTTCAGGGAAAAGGCGAAGCAAAAAAGAAGTCATGTGGAATTTCTACGCCAGGAGTATGAAACCCCTCTCCTCCCCTGTGGGTGTATCCGATCTTTTGATCTTGCCTATCATTTCTTTGCTGTATTTGTTTTCTCTACCTAGGAAACTAGTTTGTCAGACAATGTTGACATTCTTTGACTCAAGTCCTCAGTTGTGGTCAAGTTGACACTCCTTTCCACTTGGGGAGATCAACATTATATGGGTCTCAACGGGGTGGAGCTCTATGATGAAGCGGGGCGGATTCTACCACTCTCCATATGTATCCTGTCGATAGTTCTCCTGTGCTTGATGTTTGCTTTCTGCAGAATTTGAGAACCCAATCATGGTTCATTTAAGCAACAGTATCTGCATAAAACCAATAAAAATTGTGAGTGCCAACTTGCGTCTTAGAGGAGCAGTCTGAAGACAGGACCTTATAAACTCAATATATAATCACTTCAGAGCCTCCGACGAAACAGAAGTTAGCCATATAGGAACCCGAGGCCTTTGAATAGTAGACATGAAAGCAAAGAAACCTCACTCTCAGTGAAGAAAATCTAGCAACTTCATTTTCAAAGGTTTCCAAGTTTGAAGGTGTCCTCAATTGTTTGCGGACTTGACTACAAAACTCTTATGATACCAGATAATGTCCATGCATCTCCAAGTAGCATTAATGAGTTGCATGGAGTTTCTGATCTTCGCACTCTCGATAAGTTGCTGGATGGAGTTAATAACACTTGGGATGATCAACACATGTGGCTAACACCGTACGATCCTGGGAAGGTACAACTGGTCCAAGAATAGCATCTCTATTAGTTCAGCTTGTACAAAATATCACTACTTACTATTTTCTAATATCTGCACACCGTGAGGAATTCATATCGATTAAAAAAATCTGATCTGTCCAAAAGAGCTTTAGCCAGTTCTGATTGCTGAGCATTTATGGTATGTTTTGAGTTCCTGACGAGTGACCTTGCAGATCAACTACATCTATTTTGTTTTCGAGCAACCGTGCATGATGTCGGTAATGCGAATCTGGAACTACAGTAAAACTCCCACCAGGGGTGTTTATGAGTTTGAAGTATTTCTCTCTCTCTAAGCTCCAATTGATGCTCAAGCCTTGTATAGTTTCCTTCTTCTCCCAAAGAAGCTCTCTTGCTGATTACTACAGGATATCTCAATACGAACTAAACCAGTCGTAGTTTGTTAGGTTCCATGTTATCCACCTGATTGACATTTCTTACTGAGGCCAGAATTATTTAGCGTTCACGTCACTTTCGAATGAAGATAGCGTAG
The DNA here is from genome assembly GCA_037833965.1 of Marchantia polymorpha subsp. ruderalis. Lineage (NCBI taxonomy): Eukaryota > Viridiplantae > Streptophyta > Marchantiopsida > Marchantiales > Marchantiaceae > Marchantia > Marchantia polymorpha. Next base: position 18,798,976 of record AP031355.1, read on the forward strand.
TTGAAGATATATTTGATGCCAAGTGGAATGCTGAATGACTTGGTTCTATAACTGGCTTTCCTTTCGAGCAATATTCTGACATAGAATATGCATTTCTGTGCAGTTGCATGTTGATGATCTGCTGGTATACAAAGGCTGTTTACGGCAAGCCCCACCTTTGAGCACATTTAGCAGTACTGGTGCTGTAGATTTTTCTCAGTCAATTATCTTCACAAGTGACGAGACCTTGATCCGAACTCATAAGGAGCACACCTACTTTAGAGGGGATATTGAACATACTGACGTGGTTTTGATAAATGACAAGCACATTGAAAGTTCTGCAAAACCCTGCGTTTACAGCGCGTTTGAGAGTCGACAACGACCCGCAACAGGGTTAAGTGGACTGCGGAGGCCATATTAAAATGCAAGATGTGCATGGCGTTTTGTACCACCATGCACATGAGTGAATTACGATGAGGTTGAGAATGCACTAGGAATCCCCTACACATCACCAATCCACAACGTGTTGGCCTGCAATTTTGTAGCCCTCAACTTTAGTGCATTTCTTGTAAATAATCCACTATTTTTTCCTTCCGAAACCCTCTACTATCGTAATTATGTAGGTTCAAATGCTCAAGATACAGAGCAAGGCTGAATGTAAGGCTTTCTTGCGGATATGAAATCATATCTGTCGTGAGTAATCAATTCCGGGCAGAAGAGTCGGCCATTGACACACTAGTTTTATGACAAAAGGTCACATAGGAAGTACGTACAGATAAGCCGACCATCCGTTTTGTACCAGGAAATAATCACAGGCTAATTCACCAGATGCATGAAGCCTTTTGATAGTGAAACGAGAAGAGGAAAATCAGAGCAATTTGATCATTGGGCTGCAGTATATTTCGCTGCCCTCACAACTACGTTTGTGAAGATTGCTGTGGCCAAAGGAGTATCCTTACGTGTCAGAAAGTGTCCAAGCACCTGAGGCAGGATGTCACAACCAATACTTCCATTTACCCGCATGGCTTTACCTCGTGAGGGGCGGTTGAAGTACTGCAAGGGTCTGAAATGGACGTGGGCGTATGTGTGGAAGGAACCTCAGAGGGTATGGTGCGACAACTACTCTCAGCACTTGTCTGAAGTACACACACATCCTGCGCCATAAGTCGCCATGGGAGCATGAGCCCGGGTTTCAGAACTGCGAGGGGCTGAGAAGAACCTGACCTTCTCTGCTGGACAAATGTTTAGAGAATAACGCACACAGCCTCCACGAGGAGTTGACAAGCCAGAGACATCACAAATCGAAGTATCTTTCGATTACACTGGACTGAACCTTGACCGTATGAAAGTAACTACCTTGATATAGTACACGATGTTATAATTAATTCATTATTACACAGAATGAGTAAATCTTTCTGTTGGGCAAAAAAAGCTTATAGAGTTTCTCCATGTCGCAATTTTTGCCGCTGCAAATAGAAGATGACGATGAAGGGAATCTGCACGAAGATAATGATGGTTACATTTTTATATTTGAAGAATCAAATTCGGGTATAGAAAAAACTGTTGTATTTAAAGTACAAAGTCACTTTGTGAGCAAGCTTTTAATATACACCGTCAAGTGCTCTGCTGCGAAGTTCGAGAAAAGTTCCCATTTTTAAAAAAATTCTGAAAGAGTTAGTTGAATCTCAAGAATCTTCAAAATTTATGCCACAGGACCATACATAACATGATGAATTGAATAAATGTGATCCAAGATTTTTTTGGGTAAATAATGCTTACTTAACTGGGATGCGTTCATAAAAAGGTGCGTACTTAAACGGAAGGCTACTGTGCATACTTCCGGCTCGAACTCGTCAAGCGCCTCGCACATGTTGACCGGAGGCTACGATTTCAGCGCACTACAGTAGGCGAAGGCGACTGTGTGGATCGTACACTGCGCATCCGTGGTGACGGATCTCGACGCTGTTGTTCTACTGCGTGAGCGTTGATTATGTTTTCTGCTGATGTGGCGCTCCCGTTCTGCGTGAGATTCGTTCGACGTAGGATGGGTCAACCATCCTACGTCGAACGAATCTCACCCTCTTAAAATACAGGATTTCCAGCGGCTTATATTTTCGAGGCAGGACTTCCAGCTGCTTCATATATTCTCGAGGCAGGACTTTCAGACTCGCGGTCAGACTCTGCCTCTGCATCTGCATGTATATACGACTCGGGCAAGGAGGGCGAATCGTGCCAGTTTTCATCTACAATGGGAGCCGGATTCCAACAGTTGCAGAAGCTCATCATCGCTCAAGATGGCAAGTGAAATTGAAGTGATCGGATGGGCCGCTAGGGACACTTTGGGCCACATGGCCCCGATCACCTTCTCTCGCAGGTACTCCCCGCAGTCGCTGCCCTCTGAACTCGATGTCTGCGGATGTGAGCGACAATTGGAGTATCAGTTGGGTGCAGCCCACAGTCCCAATTTTCAGCTATGCCAGAACGCGTGTGGTGCGAAGCCGAGCTGAAGCTTTCTCTTCTTCCCTTCTTCTCATCCACCATGACCTGAGCGCACACTCTCTTTTGTCAAGTTTTGAGCTGGCGGCTTTCATATTTTGAGCTTCTTGAGCTTATGATGTTCTCCAGCCCCTTGGTAGATCTGTCACTCTGCCAACATTACGTGGGACAAAGAGAGCAGCTAGGGTGTATTACTCTCCGGTCGATGAGACACTGAATCTCGACCTTGACTCTTGGCTTGCAGAGCCCTCGGCCCCCGAGATGTAAAATTTTTCATAAAGTTCTGTGGAGTGTGTCACTCGGACTGGACTGTCATCAGCGGTGAAGTCTATAATCCAACCTTCCCCGTGGTGCCCGGGTAATGTTTCTGAAACCCACTGTCAATTCATTCGGCCGAGCGAAAGTGCAACGTGTCTTGTCTCGCTGAAACTTGTGATTGTTGGGACTGACGTCGGGTGGTACGGGAACTGCAGGCACGAGATTGTGGGAGTTGTGGACGAAGTGGGATCGGAAGTGACCAAGTTCAAAGTCGGAGATCATGCAGCCGTGAGCGCATACGTGAATTCTTGCGGGTCTTGCAGGGATTGTGAACGAAAGCTACCTCAGCATTGCAAGGGTAAAGTGCGGGTTTACGACTCCGTGAACCCTGCTGACGGACTTCGAACATATGGTGGATACTCGAACTTGATGGTCGTGGATGAAAGGTACGATTGCTTGCTCTGTTCGACTTCATGGGGTGGGCCTGTTTCTCTTGACCTGGATCTGTTGCGATTGGATGTCATGCCGTAGCCATTCATATCCTCATGAGTGATTGATACATGGTCAAACTCTGAGATCAGCTGACTCGAGGATGATGTTTATTGCCAGCTTCTGCCTCGTGCTACCGAAGAACTTGCCTTTGGATGGCGCCGCCCCACTGCTCTGTGCAGGCGCAACTGTGTGGAGTCCCATGAAACGCTATGGAATGGGCAAGAACGGCGATCGCTTCGGCGTGGTAGGATTAGGAGGCCTGGGCCACATCGCCTTGAAATTTGCCAAGGCCTTGGGGATGCATGCCACTGTGATCAGCACATCCCCTGCGAAAGAAAAAATGGCCCGAGAAGAACTAGGAGCTGACAACTTCATCGTATCGAAGGATACAAAGCAGATGGAGGTGTGCCCCTTTCCGCCCCCTATTTTCTCCTATAGAAACAAAGATCAGGTTTGATTTTCCTAGTAGACTGAAATTCTGGAATTTGTGGTTCCAACCGGAACCTGAAAGAATTGCTGGTATGTTTTTCTGGTTCAAATCATTTATCTTGTCAGAGCATCTAAAGCTGAGATGCATTACAACCATGTCAGTAGCAGCATACTTTCATGTTCTTTCAGTACCGTATGATATCCTTAAGTTCATGCCTCGAATTTTTAATAAAGCCAGTACTCTGATGCATAATTCCTCGCAGCTGAATTCCAGAAACTGAGGTCGTCAGACAACCAAAAGGTCATGGATCTAATTGAAACGGATGTCTTTGCAGATGACTAATATATTACGGTGAGTGTTATACAGGAAGCAGCAGGCACTTTGGACTTTATCATCGATACCGTTTCGGGCATCCATCCTTTGGACCCGTTGATGAACCTTCTCGCCCCTCAAGGAAAATTTATATTCGTTGGTGTAGGCCTTGGAAAACTCCAGATTGATTCACTCCCGATGTGTTTCGGTGAGAATCCAGCTCTTTTTAGTCCACCAAGTATTGACTAATATTTCATTGACCCGATCGACGAAATGGAGATAGAGCCTCATGAGTTTGACTGAATTCTTCGATTTTGTTGGTTTGCAGATGATTGTTGGTGCAGACTTTGCAAGTTTGCATTCTCACCGTATGATTTATATTTTGCCAGGTGGAACAAGTATCGGATCAAGTTGCATCGCTTCTCAGGAAGAGCTACAGGAAATGTTGGACTTCTGTGGCGAGAAGAATTTAGTCTGCACGATTGAGAAAATTCCCATCGACTACATCAACGAAGCCTTCAAGAGGATGCTCAAGGGAGACGTGCACTTCAGATTTGTGATTGACGTGGGAAACACTCTGAAACCTCAGAACTAGGTACTGCAGTGGAGCTGCTTGTACTGCGCCAAAATACTCTATGCTCGATGAATGCTCGCAAGAAGAGCACACAGATAACTTGACAATCGGTTCTTTCACGAAATACGGAAAAACTTCTTGTTGTCCAACTTACTTTCTCCAATCAGACCAGTGAATCGAAATTCCAGACACAAGATTGGTGGAGCGTTTGCCCGATAATAGTATCCAGCATCCGATCTCCGTGGTGGGATTATGAAACTCTTGAGTTTAGAAGAAAGCTAATCAGTCTAATGGTCACGCTATGGTTACAAAATCACTTGAGCGCGCTTAGCTGTGGCAATGAACAGGAAAGCAACGCTAAGACCAGACCTTGCTATGAGGTTGGAGTTGGATTATCCAAGAGTGCGGTCAAGATTGTAAATCTGCAACTTCGCAATGGTAAAAAAGCGTCTCCAGGATTACGTTAAATTCTGCTCGTTGTAATTTTTATTCTCGGGATTTGAGGAGTATCAGGTATGCACTGCTGAACAGGAGGATTCCCTTGCATTACATGTACTGTCCAGTTGCAAAAAAGATTTTTCTAATAAAAAGTTATCATGTGGTTATAAAAGCTAACATCGAAATGATTATATAGTTTAATAAATTAACAAATAATTTCAACAGATATATAAGTAGTTTTGTTTTGAAGAAAGGATTATATTAATAATAAAATATAATGAAATTATAATTTCAGAATAAATTGCGACAAGGGTGTGTTAAAATTTAGTTTAGAAGTTACTTGACAAATAATTTACCTGATCATATAAAAATAACTTTATTTTAATTAAATATATTTAAACAAATCAATATTAATTACGTGATCTGATTTAAATTTTTAAACTTAGTTGAGAGATGAAGTTAAAAGATGAATATCATTATTTCGTATTAAAAATTCAATTTAGAATATAGATTCATTTTTCACTAAAATACAAATTTGATTTGTTGTATCGAATAAATAACACTGATTTGAAACACTTAAGTTTGACTTGTAAATTTACAAGGTTATAAATTTCCAATGTGATGTCAAAATGTCAATTGTAAATCTTTTACAAGAATCACACAAACAAAATAGATAAAGAGTTGACAATAAAAACAAGATGTCTAAAGATTTATGTAACTCTTGATTAATAATAATCTCCCTATCATATATTAATATTTTTTGAGAAATTATAGTAAGAAAATTAACACAAGGCGAGAGTTCTTGTTAATTAGAGTAAACTAAAAATAAACCATAGTCATAACATGATATAGTAGTAACGAAAAAACCTGCTTGTATAAAGAGAACAATAACATTTATATTTATTTTGCAAAAAGTCATTAAAAGAAACTTAACACAAGTATACTCTTTGTAACAAGAGTCTCCTATGATTAAGTTGTAGTCATAGAAAGATAGATTAATTATATAAAGAGTTAACTGAAAATACCATGCTAACAATCTTTACCTGAGTTCTCATGCACAATCTGCATAGTAGTTTAATGTGGTCTAAAATCTGCGGAGAAATAAATTTGATCAACGTATCAATTAGATTGAGTTTAACATCTATTTTGAAGAGCTTATTTGTTTTATTTGAAATTGCTTATTTGATATGATGAAACATGATGTGGATGTGCTTCACTCTCTTGTCCATAATATGATCCGTAGTCAATTTTAGATCACTCCAACTATCATAGACCAAAATCTTGACTTTGGGTTACAATTAGTGTTGCCCCAGAAGTAGATAGATTCTAATCCATTATGATGAGATCATCTTCTATTTCATCTCTTCTGCCGAGAAAGTACTTACAATCTTGTTATAAGTGATGGTATTGGTATTAAGATGAATGAGTATTTTTGATAGTGTCTAATAGGATAATGGCAACAAGTTGAGAAGATGTAAAACCTTCTTCGTGTCGGAAATCTACTCCTCCATACTTTGGAGATCTATCATCATATCATGAATGTGATATTATATTCTAGATCCCGTACTCATCTTGAACTTCAACAGCTTCATGTATGTGTACAACATGTTTAAGAGATATTTCTGATGAAACTGTCGCAGAAAAGCTATGTGACCTCAGTATATTTTTTGACATACTTCATAGCCAATGTATCTAGATGCCCCATCATCATATTCATGGCTTGCTGTTGTGAATCCATCCATTTGATATTGCTAATGTTAACAAACCTCTCCTTCAACAACTTATCAAGATCTATGAACTTTAAGTTTTTTTTACCTGCTTTTCCCAAAACATGTAATCACCTCGTACATCAAATGAGACAATCCTATAGTTCTATTTTCCAACCTATCAGGATGTCATCTCCGTCCAATTGAAATCAGAAACCATGACAGTTTTTGCAATGATTTTCTCCTTGTTTATCATTTGATAGCTCTCCAAATATATCAAAATGCACTTGTTGCATCGAGATATTTTCAACAATATTTGCATGTATTGTTAAAAAGATTTTGTCAAACGAAATATTTCATGAATGTAATACTTTCATAGATAGAATATTCCTAGTGGACGAAATATTCATGAAGTGTCAAATATTTAGGTGAAAGATTACTATAAACTATTAATAAGTCCAATGACATGTTGTCACATATTGGAAATTTATCAAAACTACTGTAACCATCTTTAGTTAGTTAGAACTAAAGTAGAGGTTACTCTGAATATTGATGTAGATACTTTAGTGTGCACTAGTCATAGCTGCCACGTCAGCGATCCGCGCACTTGGTAGGTACAGAGTGGATGTGTTAGTTGACAGTGCCACGTTAGCAATCCGTGTGCTTGTAGGTAAGGATTGAGTGTGTTAGTTAGTGTGTTAGTTGGGTGCGCCACGTCAGCGATCCGTGTGCTTGTTAGGGTTATCCGCCACGTCATCCATCCACTAGGAGTGGTATGGATGGTGGGGATTAGATCTTATCACCTTGTACTTGTTGGTGAGAGCTATATAAGGGAGAGGAGAACCATTGTTGGTATCTCTCATCTTCAGAGTTTACGTTTCTATCTTCGAGTGAACTTCTCTCTAAACCCTAGTGTTACAACTACTATGATTTATATTGATATCCTACTATAGTAAATTAGGTAATTATCACGTGTTATTATGGTAATTTCTCAAGTAGTATACATAAAGAGTTAGAGAATAGTTTCTCAAGCAAGTTTGAAAAGTTCATTGTGTGAAGAATTGTTTCATTAATATAAATTTGAGTTTCACTATACTTTGGAGTATCTATGAGTGTTTTGCAATTGAATGATGAGTGAAGAGTTTGTGTGAGAGTATGTTTAGGACAATGACACATTGAGTATTCTTAGCTTCTAGAATCATGATGAGCTACCGAAAAGCCATCTGAGTCAAACCTTAATGAAAGTAAGTAAAGAGATCAAAGTCCGAGTCTATGTGGCCTGGCTGCGTGGTCTGCCAGCTCGTGTTTTCCTGCCATGTGTCAGCTCAAGGTTTATTCTACCCACACTGCACGTCACGTCACAGCCACGTATCAACCTTTACGCGTTTGTGGTATCGACGTGATGCCCGATTGGATGATGTGTCACTGAATGAGCAATAAGATGTCGATGCTAAAAATGACGTGTCTTTCGCGGAGGGCAACATGTATCATTACAAGGTTGTAGGTTTGCACCTACGGATGTCACCGCCGTCCTTGCAGGCTCACTCGGTCATGCATCGCTTGGTTTATTTTGTGAACTTCGTGCTGACTCTCAATGAAATTCACCTCAGATGGCTTTTTGTAAGCTCATCGTGGTTTGAGAAGTTAAATAATTGAGAAATTTCATAATTGAAACAATCTTTCACACAAACTCTCCACTCATAATTTAGTTGCAAACACTTATTGATACTCTAAAGAAATAGTGTAACTCAAACTTTTATTGATGAAACAAGTACTCATTTAATGAACTCTTGAAAGTTGCTTGGGAGTATATTCTCTACCTCTCTACTTATACTATTTAAAAAATTACCATAGTAACAAATAATAATTATTATCTTAATTTATTTTTACAAAGATAAAGCATGATAGATTTGATAGATCTTAATACGTGGCAACATGCCATAGGTCTAGCTAAATAATCTAGAAGTTTCCTAATCCCTACATTAAGGTGGTTATATGACATTTGAGAATTTCAAACTTATAGAATCTACACTTGCGACTGAGTCAACTTTAGATTTCGTCTAAACAATAAAATATTCAATACTTAATCAAACCAATCAAAACTAATAATTTAATCAAAAGTATTTTTTCTTGGAATTTGGATTTTTGTTAGAGACAAAATATTGATGCTCATTCAAATCTTCTACCAAACGGCCTCCTCATTTCCAAAAATTCTACCAGTTTCAACAAATACTTCCGATTTAAACTAATGGAACTTCTTTTGAGTTCTTCGAGTGAAAATTCATGAAAAACACACTTTCATAAAACATGAAATGGAAGATCACAAATGGTCGAGCCAAGTCTACTCCACTACTAGAAGAATGCAGGCCGATATTAACGGAAATCTGATATTCAGATGCTAGTCATGAACGGACTAATTCCTAACGTTGAAGTCTTGACTCGAAGAAGTAACCGTTCTTCTAGCCACAGCAGATGGTATACCCCTCACATACATGTGGGTGTATCCAACCACGAGTTTTGACCCGCTAGATCATCCTCAAATCCCAATATGCATGTTACCACATCCAACTAGCTACGTAGTCTTATCGCAAGGTATTTAGATATATACCTTGACAAACCTATGTATGATCATGACATCTTCTGTAGTTACTCAAATTTGTAAGAGTTTCAAGAGCATATTCAATATTTCAAGAACTAACAAAATAGTAACTTCTGGTTTAAAAAACAATGAACTGATTAACTTTATCATACATTTTTGTAGCTAAGTTGTCAACTAGATACTAGAATTTTTGACCTCAGATAACTAAAAATCTGCATCCTATGAGTGCGCTGCCTAACATCTGGATTAATAGCTCGATGCAACTTAGCTTCATCGTTAAAGTACTAGTGATCTGATTAACCTCGTTCAAAATTTTTGTGGCCAAGGTGTCAATTAGATACTAGAATTTTGAACCTCAAATAACTAAAAATCGTCATTCTATAAGTTTGTTGCCTAACATCTGGATTAATAGCCAACTGCAAATGAGCTTCATCATTAAAATACTAGTGATCTCGCTAACCTTATTCAAAATTTTTGCGGCCGAGGTGTCAACTACATCCTAGAATTTCGGATCCCTGTGCACTAAATTTGTGAAATCTATAAGTCCAATCACTAATACTACCTAACTTCCAGATTGATAGCTAGGTGCAACTGAGTTCAATTTCCATCGCTACTAGTTATCCAAAAATTCCTACTAACTCCTACTTCAACATCGTTCAAAACAAATTTGGACCACCTGAACATCAGAAAATATTGGAATCACTGAATACATCTCAATTTTGAAATGATACTTGAGACCAAATGATTCTGAAAACTTTGGTGAGGTCTAGACGTGGCCAGAACGCTGCTAGCTGCGGCAGATTTGTATTCTGTCAATATTTTTATACTATCATCTAATCCAAGACGGATGGAAGTAGTCAAAAAACTTAATTAACTTAATCTACTGCTTTTATGATTATTTTCTAGTCCTACCGTCTCACTACATCTAATTTTTTAATTTTCTAGCCAAAAGTTACTTTAAGTATGGATCCATGTAAAATACACTTTCCACAAGAACATTAGATTTGAGATCAAGTAGTAGGATATTCAATATAGTGTAAAAAATCAAAAATAGAATAAGTGGACGATGAATAAATATAATTTATGTCACAATTGTCTTGAAATTTGAGAGAACAAACAACACAATAGCTTTCATTAGCAAAAAGTTTTTTCAAATTTTTTCATGCTCCTACGTCATAAGCCATGACGTAGGAGCATGAGAAATTTTGAAAATTTGACGGGCCGAGATGCAACAGGCCGCCATGACTCATGGCAGCCTGTTGCATCTCGGCCTCTCAAATTTCTCCCTGGAATTTTGCTTGAGCCTATCTTGTCAAATTTTCTTTACTCCTGTGCACATCCGCCATCGATTTGTGCATTTTACTTCAAAATTGTCATCTATCGCTTGTCCATGCGTTCATCCTCTATGTGTCTATCTTCGATTCGTATCAACAAATTTGACTTTTCATTGTTGAATTTGCATGTTTTTGATTTTTGCTTTTGCTTGTTCTTGAGTTTTGCTGCGCCTATTTTTCCAAGCCAATTCGCCTTATCCGGAAGGTTTAGTAAACAAGACATAGTCAAACTTGTCAAACACGATGCAAATACGCTCCAATATCATTTGTCAATACTTTACAAGAAACATGCAGACAAACGATAGTAAACAGTGATAGTAGACACAATAAGTCGAGAGATCGATATAACATGGTTCCCATTCTAAGGGCTACATCCACGGAAAGAAAACACATGCGCGTATGTACTCATAAGAAGTAGAAGTGGGTGGAATACAATGAAACTCTAGGGTTAATAATCCCAAGTCAGGCAATAGCTAGCTAAACTTAAATAGCTAGAGGTTAAACCGCAACACACGAATTAACCTCAATATCATAGTACTCTAATTTATGTAAGTATACAAATGACATGCATTTGCAATTTTTAGCATGCTTGATAAAGCTTTGTTATTGTTGAGGTTAACTCTAGTTAAGAAATAACCTCAAATTCTTGCTATTTATAGCTAGGACAATATCCTGAACTGGAGATAAATACCTTGGGGTTCAACCTGTGTATTAAGGGCCAAACCACACGACCGGCAGCGGCAGCGAATCCTCGCTTGTTATTGGCACCCGAGCTTCCCCCTTTACCACACGGGAGGAAGCGGCAATTTGATACATCCTATGTGACAAAGAAATCGACTTCTCCAAACTACCAAGCACTTCCGCCTGGAAATCCGGTTTTTCCGGAATATATCGATTCCACGTGTACTTTCGCGCCTTCCTGGGTTATTCTTCCAAAGACTTCTCATCGCTGCGTTGCAATTAATAGAGATATTTTTCCCTTTTCACTCCAAAGTCACTACCGGTAGTGTGGTAGAGGGTATGGAATTCTCTCTAGCTGGCCAACTTAGGCCTACGAAAACCTGGTTTTCTTATAGCCAGGAGCTTGGTGCCGCCTGCCGGTAATGTGGTAAGGCCCTAAGTCTTTCTGAACAAGACCTGGAGTAAAGTGATGAGAGTTATAGATGGACGTAACCCTCTTGCTGAGTGTGAACCACGTTATTTTTGGATTGATGTGTCTCTATAGGGTTTTACACTTAGAGTTACTGCATTTTGAATGAATAATGAAACCATATTTGATAATGTTTACAAGCAATTTCAATCATCAAATACATTCCAGGTAATACTCCCACATACATAATATTATGATTAAGAATATATTGTTGAATCAATTATATTTTCAATCTTATTTCATTTTAATGCATATCTCGTTATAAATTAAATAACCTCTAATTTTAGTGAAAACTACTCCATCTAGATATGGCTTCTAAATTTTACTTTTTTCATATAGCTCAAACCGTAGATCTAGTTCAAAATCCATATAGCTAACAAATATTTCCCATTTGTAATATGAATTTTTTCATGTAAATTAAAAGCTAACATTATGCTAACATCTATATGAAATCAATATGAAATCAATTGTCAAAAAGTTCAGATTTTATGCAAAACAATCCTTGGAAAAATTGACTTTGCATACGCCGGATAGTTTAGGATAGTAAACTTTGCCTCAACGAAACTTTAGGATCCGGATTAGGATGGCGATATCCGGATAGTTTACAATCCGAGGAAAGAGTTCGACGACCACAGAAAACTTAAAATAGTCATGCCATTTTGGCCATGCCTCCATCGTCAGTTGACCATCGCCAGTTGACCATGCGTGTGAATCGAATGTGCAGTTGGTTATTCGGTCAAATTTTTCTCTTATCGCGATGCCATTTGAAATCTGTCGATGTATGGAAGGAGAGAAGGTCAGGTCAATACGAACGCATCGTTGAATAGATAATCTCTGATTGTTCGAGTGCCTACCATCCGCAAATATGTAGTGCATCTTCCTTCTGCATTACTTTTATGATAGATTATGGTGCATGATGGAAAGTCTGATAGACAGGTGGACGTAGCCGATGAATAAGTTGCAGGGTGCAAATCGATCGATCAGGCAGTTGCGTTCAGCGTCAGGGCACCACCATCTGTGACCTATATTCACACACCTCCTGAAATCAGGCAAACAGGGACATTCATGGCGTTTTAGTCTGCCCTCTTGCTAGCTAGACCTCGGATTCGCTGGGAGCTGGGATATGCTGCGAAGTGCAAGTTTGCTGACAGCTCCGTCTTGTGCACTTCGAGAAGGATGTAGGACATATAGCAAATGTCAGTGCCGACTGATTGCGAATTTCCGACTATTTATTGGCCCAGTGAACTGGCGTAAATTGCTCTTCTGCATGCCTTATTCGTTCACTCCCCCTTCCTTGTGGTGCCATTCATCCTCCTCACGTAAATGTCACCTTGTCAGCTCTACATTCTCTGGGAAATCTACGCGTTTTTAAGGAAATATGTCTTCATCTAGTCATTTATTCTTAGTCTTCTTGTGCCCTTAGTACTCTTCTTGTCCTTCCCCAGGCTTGGACTCGACGTTTCAAACTTTTAGCATGTGTCATATGTCTACTAATGTGGTCCTTTGAAGGTGGTTCTGTGAGCTACAAAATCTGGAGTTGCTTTCCGTTCTCCGGCAGGATTCCTAAGAGATATAGTCTTCTGAAGAGCCTCATGGTGCTCGAGCTCAGCTTCTATCACCTGGAGCGAGCAATTTCATTCTAGTTCTGTAAGTGGCTTACAATGAATACGTGGAAAATGCACTCAGACAATGGCGTGTGAAAGTGGGCGTCTCAGAAAATGCACTGGCTGGGCCTCCTCCAGCAACTGAGGGCAAGCTGTCCGCTTTCTCAACAATGGACTTATCTAGTAACCTCATTTTCAGTAAGATCCTGCTCAACAACCAGCGGATGATTATCTGGACGATGATTAGATGAATGTATGAGATGTATTCGGAAGGGGCGGATCCATGGACTCAGTCGGATCGAGCGCTTGGAACTCAAAAAACCTTTTATACAATTCAAAAGGTCCTGATCTGGTACTATGCTTACGAGACAGGAGCATATGTCTGTGGGCACAACTTTCTCACGTGACCATTTGTTTGGCGTCAACTGACTCCGGAGAGATAAAAAAGTTCAGAAATCAAAATTGAGGTCACCTTCATCACGGAGCACATTCCCTGTGGTCTTGGTGCTCTTTAAGCTTTCAAGCCGTCGAACAATATTTTGACATTGAGGTTTTTCTTGCAGTCTGCAACTGACGAAACGCGGACCTGGACATGTTAAGCGTAACATTGTGGCACATCTTCAGCAGATGCTGCGACAAATCCCCACTAGACGTCCAACGTCAAGAGTCGCTGCGACAGAATTTCACTGCCTGGACCGTTTGTTTATACAAGAACATCCTTGACATGTACCGTCGGTGGGGTTCCATCCTGTAAAGTGAAACTTTAAGGGTCCCGGTAAACAATTTAGATACCGATGGGCCCATCAAGTAAGTACCTCTACTTCCTGCGGGAACTCGTCAAGCGCCTTGCATTTGTTGACCAGCCGCTACGATTTCAGCGCTCTACAGTAGGCGAAGGCGACTGTGTGGATCCTGCACTGCGAGTCAATGGTGACGGCGCTCGACGCTGATATTCTACTGCGTTACTGAACGTTGATTCTGTTTCTGCTGATGGGGCGCTCCCGTTCTGCGCGAGATTCGTTCGACCTAGGATGGAGACGCAAGAGACGACGCAGGAGACGAGCCACCCTCTTAAATTAGAGGAATTCCATCTGCATATATTTTCGAGGCAGGACTTCCACCTCCTTTTTATATTCTCGAGGCAGGACTTCCAGCTGCTTATATTTTCCAGGCAGGACTTTCAGACTCGCGGTCAAGGGTCAGATCGCTCCTCTGCCTTTGCATCTGCATGTATATAAGGCTCGAGCGAGGAGGCGAATCGTGCCAGTTCGGGAGCCGGATTCTAACAGGTCCAGAAGCTCATCGTCGCCCAAGATGGCAAGTGAAACTGAAGTGATCGGATGGGCGGCCAGGGACACTTCGGGCCACATGGCCCCGATCACCTTCTCTCGCAGGTACTCCCCGCAGTCGCTGCCCTCTGAACTCGATGTCTGCGGATGTGAGCGAGAAGTGGAGTATCAGTTGGGTGCAGCCCACAGTCCCAATTTTCAGCTGTGCCAGAACGCGTGTAGTGCGCAGCCGAGCTGAAGCTTTCTTCTCTTCTCTTCTTCTCATCCACCTTGACCTGAGCGCACACTCTCTTATGTCAAGTTTTGAGCTGGCGGCGACCAATATTTTGAGCTTCTTGAGCGTATGATGGTCACCAGCCACATGGTAGATCTGTCACTCTGCCAACATTACGTGGGACAAAGAGAGCAGCTAGGGTGTATTATTCTCCGGTCGATGAGACACTGAATCTCGACCTTGACTCTTGGCTTGCAGGGCCCTCGGCCCGCGAGATGTAAAATTATCGATAAAGTTCTGTGGAGTGTGTCACTCAGACTGGACTGTCATCAGCGGTGAGGTCCTTCCTCCGAGCTTCCCCATGGTGCCCGGGTAACGTTTCTGAAACCCACTGTGAATTCATTCGGCCTTCAATTCAATTCAACGTGTCTTGTCTCGCTGAAACTTGTGATTGTTGGGACTGACGTCGGATGGTACGGGAACTGCAGGCACGAGATTGTGGGAGTTGTGGAAGAAGCGGGGTCGGAAGTGACGAAATTCAAAGTCGGAGATCATGCAGCCGTGAGCTCCTACGTGAATTCTTGCGGGTCTTGCAGAGTTTGTGAACGAAAGCTACCTCAGCATTGCAAGGATGTAGTGTGGGTTTTCAATTCCGTGAACCCTGCTGACGAACTTCCAACATATGGTGGATACTCGAACTTGATGGTCGTGGATGAAAGGTACAATTGCTTGCTCTGTTCGACTTCATGGGGTGGGCCTGTTTCTCTCGACCTGGATTTCTTGCGGTCGAATGTCATGCAGTAGCCCTTCATGAGTGATTGATACATGGCTCAAACTCTGCGATCAGCTGACTCGAGGCTGATTTTCATTAACAGCTTCTGCTTCGTGCTACCGAAGAACTTGCCTTTGGATGGCGCCGCCCCACTTCTCTGTGCAGGCGCAACTGTGTGGAGTCCCATGAAACGCTATGAAATGGGCAAGAACGGCAATCGCTTCGGCCTGGTAGGATTAGGAGGCGTGGGCCACATCGCCTTGAAATTTGCCAAGGCCTTGGGGATGCATGCCACTGTAATCAGCACATCCCCTGCGAAAGAAAAAATGGCCCGAGAAGAACTAGGCGCTGACTACTTCATCGTATCGAAGGATCCAAAGCAGATGGAGGTGTGTCCCTTTCCGTTCCCTATTTTCTCCTCTTGAAACAAACATCAGGTTTGATTTTCCTAGTAGGCTGAAATTCTGGAATTTGTGGTTCCAACCGAAACCTGAAACGAAAAGCTGGAATATATTTCTGGTTCAAATCATTTGTCTTGTCAGAGCATCTAAAGCTGAGATGCATTACAACCGTGTCAGTAGCAATATACATTCATGTTCTTTCAGCACCGTATCATATCTTTAAGTTCATGCCTCGAATTTTTAATACAGCCAGTACTCTCATGCATAATTCCTCGCAGCTGAATTCCAGAAACTGAAGGTCGTCAAACAACCAAAGGGTTAAGGATCTAAATGAAACGGATGCCATCGAAGATGACTAATATAATACGGTGAGTGTTATGCAGGAAGCAGCAGGCACTTTGGACTTTATCATCGATACCGTTTCGGACATCCATCCTTTGGACCCGTTGATGAACCTTCTCGCCCCTCAAGGAAAATTTATTTTCGTTGGTATAGGCCTTGGAAAACTCGAGATTGATACACTCCCCATGTGTTTCGGTGAGAATCCAGCTCTTTTTAGTCCACCAAGTACTGATTAATATTCATTGACCCGATCGACGAAATGGAGATGTAGTCTCATGAGTCTCACTGAATTCTTCGATTTCGTTGGTTTGCGGATGATTGTTGGTGCAGACTTTGCAAGTTTGCATTCTCACCTTATGATTTATATTTTGCCAGGTGGAACAAGTATCGGATCAAGTTGCCTCGCTTCTCCGGACGAGCTACAGGAAATGTTGGACTTCTGTGGCGAGAAGAATTTAGTTTGCACGATTGAGAAAATTCCCATAGACTACATCAACGAAGCCTTCAAGAGGATGCTCAAGGGAGACGTGCACTTCAGATTTGTAATTGACGTGGGAAACACTCTGAAACCCCAGAACTAGGTACTGCAGTGGAGTTGCTTGTACTGCGCCAAAATACTCTATGCTCGATGAATGCTCGAAGAATAGCATACAGATAACTTGACAATGGGTTTTTTCACGAAATATGGAGGAAACTTCTTGTCCTATAACTTACTTTCTCCAGTCAGACCAGACCAGTGAATCGAAATTCGGGATACGTTAAATTAATACTTATAATCAAAATATATCATAAATTATATATATCAAAACTGTATAAGTCAATTCTTTTAAAATAAGTTCTCACAAAGATCATATTTTAGATCTGTCTTGAGAATTTGTAAAGTCGATGGTATAGCAGCAGCTTTAGTTTAATTAATTATTCTTAAACATATCAATATTAATTATGTGATCTGAATGAATTTAGGTATTTAATGCTTTGTTGAGAGATAAAGTGAATTTTGAAGATGAAAATCATTATTTTGTTTGAAAAATTCAATTTCAAAGATTCTTTTTTGCTAAATTAAAATATTTGATTCGTTGGATACATAATTAACATTGAATGGAAACAATTTAGTTTGATTGTGTGTTTACAAGACTGTAAATATCCAATCTCATGTAAACATAAGAACAAGTGATAGATTCAAAATATCAAAGAGTTACAATATCATGTTGAATCGTATATATTTAATTGAAATTAGGGATAACTACCATGTTAATTTTTTGTGGAAAATAAATAAATAATTATCATCTTGAATTATAACAAGACTTTTCATAGTGATGAAAGAGATGATCAAATATTAATTTTGTTCTAATATTCAAAATTTGTAAATGAGATTGATATTATTTGAAAGAGATAAAAAAAAAGTTTGATTTGATGTCAAAATTGTAGAGTTTGTACAAATTTCAGGTGATTCACAGACGTGGTGTCACTCACGAAAACGCAAACACTACATCCAAGAGCTCATTCATCACTTTAGAGCAGGCCTCCTAAATTTTGGAATTTGTCTCTTAATCCCAGAATAAAGCAAAAATAAATCTGGCGGAGTACTTAAATTAAGGAAGTCTTTATGATCATAAATGAAAATACTTGTGGAATCGAAGACAAATTTGACTTTGCCACCAATAAGAATATGCGACGTACTAAAAAATCATTAAAAGTTCAATTCATGCTCTATCTCTTGTATTCAAATTTAACTCTTCGATTTTTCTTTTACAGAATATTTAAATGCAAGGTCAAATTAATGAGAGTATTTTCAGAGTTTAAGAAGATCAATCTCCTTGAATACTCTTGATTTTTGCACCTTTTGATGCTAACTCAATTAAACAATAGAATCTGTCCTTGAAGTCTCTCAGGGATGCTATAACCAATAAATCTACTCCCTTCGAAAGTAAACCCCAGAAAAATAGTTGAAGTTGAACACTTGTGATGTTAATCATCTCTAGAGGTTTGCTTCCAATTAGGTTGGAACATGTCTCAAAGCCGCGAAGACCAGAAACGATGGTGTAAATTTATGGAAGGTAAATCTAGACCAGTTTCATGATCGAATAATAGCATGTCTGCATTCTGTTTCTTGTAGTAATTTTGGCAATATTGGAATTTTACCAAAATTAAGACAAGTAAAATCCATATTTTAAGTTAATTTTGGTAATTATGGAAATTCCCAAGCCTTATGAAACATGCTTTAGAGTATACCTCGGATGCAAGACAAGACTTTTATTGGTTTTCTTTGGCAGCCAGACCACACGTCTCTAACTACTTAATTCATGCTGGAATGATATGCAGCTGATCATTCTTCATTTGATATATGAGAGGATGTGGAGAATTGAGATTGTTGGAGAGTGGAAAATACTCTACTCAAGATATTTCAGGTCACAAGTATCGTATCCAACAACGATCCAAGCCCTATTCATGGAAGAAAGATCATCTAGTTTGGCGCTTGCCAAAAGGTGATAGAGTGATTTCCCCACCACATGAAAGGCTGGTATGATTAAGAAGTTACATTCACAACTTGGTCACTTTGGTGTGAAGCATAATTATAGTCTTATGTCTCCTCATTACTATTGGAGAGTTATGTATACTCAAATTTGTGAGGTGTTGGCCACATGCAAAGAATGCGTCAGGATGTGAACTTCTTTTTCCTTTCGGCAGGTCACACTTCATCCACTACATATCATGGGCTTGTTTTATCGCTGGTCTTGTGATTTAGCTGATGAGCTTCTCATGACAAGCAAAGTTAACATCTACATGTTGATCATGATAGAGCATTTCTCTAAGTGTATTGAGTTAGTTGCCCTATCGGATAAGACCTCTTGAAGTACCAGCCCAGGCTTTCCTCCAACAAGTTCTTAGCAAGTTTGGAGCATGTGTAGAGTGACTCATTGATCAAGAATTTGAACTTAGAGATGAATAATAAGATTTGCTTGACCATGCCTTGATTGATCATCAGCGCACTTCAATGGATCATTCACGAGTTGATGGACTTGCGGAGAGTATGGTGCAAATCTGCAAGAAGTAGCTATACAAGCTTTTTCGGGTGATTGTTCCTCTTTGTACTCCTTCGGGATTTTTCCCCCTTAATGCCAAAGTGAAGTTTTGTTACTTCGAGTAAACCTTGGTTAACAATTCAGGTTGTACGCTGCTTGAGGCGCCTTCGGGGGTAGCCTTCGCAGTATTTGTGGGAATGACTAGTGCTTGAGAATTCAAACTCGTCAATAGACTGTTAAGTCGTGACACTGGATCTTTTCTCAATCGAGTTTCTCAGTTCGGAGTCTTGTATTCTTTGCGCGTTTTGTGAGTTGAGTGTGTTGTTCACCGCATGTGAGTGAATTTGGTTTGACGAAGGTACCGCATCCAAAGTAGGAAGTCCAACCCGGGTGCTCTGCTCTAGCAGTAAGAGTTAACAATCCGGAGTTGGGGAACACTACCTGCAAACCCTCTGAATGTACTCTTGAGAAACTTTCCCCCTGAACCTTGAGTGGAGGTCCTAATCGGCCTCTTAGTTGTGCTTTTCCAGTTTCAGGTGTATGTTGGGGTGAAATACGTTGCACAGTGCGTCCTCCGAGTGACCTCCGAGTTGAGCACTTGCAGTATTTCTGGGAGTAACAATCGCCTGAGAATTCAAAATCTTCAATAGTCTGTTAAAACGTGACATTTAGTAATCTGTGTGTTGGCTCTGTCCTTGTGGGTTCGACCTTTTTGCTACTATACTGCAGTTTTAACCTTTGGTGGGTTATTACAAAAGGCATCCGGTGCTTGAAAATTTTGATTTAATCTTGCAAAATTTTATATTCATGATTTTTTTGGCCTTTTGATTAGTTTTAACGTTATTATTTGTCTCAAGATCTACAAATTTTTAGTCTAACATCTTAGTCAAAGTGAATAATACGTATCAAAATTTCTTAAAATTTATCATATTTTTTTCCAAATGCAATCTTTCAAAAAAATTTCATATTGATTCATACTAATTTATTCATGAATCTTTAAAAAATAAAATAGCATTGAATTAGCAATTTTTAAAAAAATTCTAAGTTATGTGAAATAGATTTGAAAATAAAATTTATTTAATTAAAGAAATCATAAAAAAATTAAAATTTTAGTGTTTAACATGACAATAAATTATTAAAATATATTGATGAATAATATTTTTCAAAAAATGTAAATTTGAATGATTCACATTTACATTTAGATTTTGTAAATTAATCTTTAGATTTTTCATTCTATACCATCAATCATAAATTACTTATAAAATTTGTAGATGAGTGAAAAAAGTATTATTTCATTACCAGCTATAACTTTGAACATTTGTCGTAATGAAATGGCGGCCAGTAACTCTGGAGTAGTAAAATGCAACATAGTCAAATACAATGCACTTGGTGACTATTTGCTCAAGAAGAGACAGGTGAAAACAAGTTAAATGCCATGGATCTCGGCAAAAAGTTGAGTTCAAAAACGTTTAATTACAATGACGACAAGAAGAACGTTTAGAAACAAGCTACAAGTACTGTTTTACTTCATTTCAACCTTCAGTCTAGAAACAAGTGGATGAGTATGACAATTAACTATTCTTTTTGAGACTCTTGAGCTACAATTTCATCGTAAAGAGCTGTCAAACAAGTTATACGCTTCCTTGAAATTGATGAGCTTCAAGATAAAAAAAATTTGCACAAAGATTTAAGATCACATCTATTCATTTGGTGATCTTATGATTTATTTCCAAAATGTTGAAGATTAGATATTTGATGAGAAATATCTCTTCATCTTATTACTTCACTTCTTGCATTTTATCATTCACTATAGCGTGTCTTGCTTCATTGTGATAGTCAAACCATCATTTACAACGCTTGGTTGTTTGATAATTTACAACAGAAGATGATTCATCATCTATTCCAAGTGCACAAAGCTGGTTAGTGTAGTTGCATGGTGCAAATAGATCGATCAACCAGTTGCATCCAAAGTTGGGGCAGGATCATTTGTGACCTATATTCACACACCTGCTGAATTCAGGCAGGCATGGACATTCATGGCGTTTTACTCTAGCCTCTTGCTAGCTAGACCTCAGATGCGCGTGGATCAAGCATATGTTACAAAGTGCAAGTTTGCTAACAGGTTTGCTCTTGAGCACTTCGAGAAGCATGAAGGAGATATGGCAAATGTCAGCGTCAAGTGATTGCAAAATTCCAACTATTTAATTGCGTAGTGAACTGCCGTGAATTGCTCTTCTGCATGCCTTATTTAATCACTTTTCCTTCCTTGTGGTGCCATTCATCCTCCTCATGTGAATGTCATCTTGTCAGCTCTCTATTCTCTAGGAAAGTTGCGCGTTTTTAAGTAAACATGTATTCATCTAGTCATTTATTCTTAGTCTTTTTGTGACCTAGTACTCTTTTTGTCTTTCAAATAGAAGATTTATTATCTACTCCGTCCTCTTTTTTGGATATGGCACCGAATGTGATTCAAGGTGGGTCATATTCATAAAATGACAAAAATGTGAAGCGCTTTGGATCCAAAGATAGATCCACTATGAAGTTAAATTCCTAGAAAGGAAGGTGGTCATGTATTGGAGATGTGGCAAGATTCATCATGTCAAGAAAGATTTCTGTGTGTTGTGGAAGGCAACTCACACAAATCTCAAACAATAGTATTGTTGTTGCGGACGACAACTCACACAATACTCGGACAACACTATTCAATAGTATTTCTGAAAGTAGTATCAGTTGTGGACGGCAACTCACACAAAGCTCGGACATAATACTTGCTAATAACACTATTAATGATGCTCAAAACACAAGTAGAACTGCTGTTAACGAGACTGAGGAACAATGTCTCAAAGCTCTCTATTTATATTGCTAGAAAAACTCTAAGGTTGACAAGTTGATAGTGCGGCTAAGTTGTAAAACGTCCAAACTGTCTTCTAGTTTAGAAGAAATTGAACTGCCGCTAAGCTTTATAAGAGCCAAATTGTCACAGAGTTTGGAAAGAATCAAACCTCCTTTCGATTTGGAAAAGAATCAAATTGCTAGTGTTCTCACTATCCATGACACTGTGTAAGCATCAAAGCTGTTAATCCTTTTGTTAGCAAATGTGGCTCAAAACTTTCACCTCCAAGAGGATGATTTGTTGAAAGATGAAATATGATGTCAAAGTTATGCGCTATGCAATTCACCAGGGGTTGTTGCTGATGTATGAAATATAAATACTGATTTTTCTTATCACATTTGTTACATTAGATTATTTTTTTGTAAATTTTCAATATCAAACGGTTATGTAAAATAATCAATTTCTATAAGATTGAAGTTGTTTGAGATGTTAAGATTTGTATGTTTGATGGAGTTCAGGTACATTGATTCAAGTTAGATTTATACCTTTTGGAACGCTAAGGACTTTGAATGAAGGACTCACAAAGTAGTGCTTGAGGTTAGTATGTGAAAGAATTATCTTTAAAGTTCATAGGCACAACAATCTATATTTGTTAGAGGGCACTATCATCCGTGAGTAATTTAATTTTACCAGATTTCAAGTTGGGATGTCTCATGTACGGCATTCTAACCTATGACATATGAACACAAAGTACATCTTCCTCCTAGAAGGTAGAAAATTGTTACTTGGGATTGATAAAGTTGATTTAGTGTTTTGTGAATATTTTATCATGGGCAAGCATCATAGTCAAGTCTTTAGTGTTGAAATTCACAATTCCAAGAAATTATTTGATTAAATACATGGTGAGGTGTGGAAACGTTTTTTCAAGACTCACTATCTAGAAAGTTTAACTTTGTATCATTTATCAATGACTATTCAAGGCTTATGTGAGTTCATTTTCTCACACACAAATTTGAGGTGTTTACAATTTTCAAAACTTGGAAAATCCAAGTTGAGATTCAGAAAGTACAAAAGTTGAAATATTTACGTAGGAATAATGTCAAGGAATATATTATTGAGAAGTTTCAGAGTTATTGCAAAGAGTAATGGAGTAGTAGTAGATATTCATCATCTCATCATGATTTATATTCTACAGAAAAATGTTTTTTTAGAAGCTCAAATCTAATAGTGTCAGAAAAGTTGCGTAGACCGTTGAACCAATTTGATTTACCACATGATTTTTGATTAGCAGTTGTCAATACTGCAATGTATTTGGTAAATCTTCATTTTTGTAATGCAATCATTTTTTTGACACTTTTTGAACTCGAGCCACAAACGTCTGGTTGATTACAGTGGTTTGAGAATTTTTTATTGTGCTGCTCAAACTTTCATACCCGAGAAGAATAGAACTAAGTTCAACATCAACTACATCCAAGAAGTGTTATTTTCTTGTATATGCTAGTGGTATGAAGGGTTATAGGCTCTAAGTATCCAATGATCTATACAATTATTATCCATAGATATGTTCATAAAATAGAATATGGTCTAGATTGTTGGAACAAGGAAAAAGTTCTCGGACTGCTAGTACTGAAAAGGATAAATCTTCACTCATTGACATAGTGAAAATGAAGATTGAGTTTTATGTGACACAAAGAGAAACTCTTATATAGATGTAGCAAAATCCTAAGAAACAAGAATTAAAGAAGCAGATTATCGTTAATGAAATTCAAATATCTTCACCAGACAATAGGGATCAACCAAAATCTTCCACTATGAAATCATCAAATTGGATTAGTTGTGCTCCTGTAAGATAGAATTAGTAATGCTCCTGGATTGATTTTATGTATTTCAATGACACAAGACAATGATTTGCTTGTTTTCTTCCTGATTCAGACACTATCATCAAAGGATGTTGCAACACGAGGTCATCTAAAACACAAGAGTAGGATCAAGAATTTAACATTTGTCAATCAAAGAGTCTATTTGTAATTGAGCATAAAATCAAAACGTGCGTTGCTATTTTTATGATTCTTAGAAGACTTTCTAGCAAGCGATGCTACAATATCTCCGGTAGTGAATTACACTATCAAATCAAATCTTAGAATGCAGCTTGTGCTTTAGACTTGGTATTTTGATCTCATAAGGCCGAATCTCTTGTGTTCATGTCTTCTCAAAACCTAGACGGCTAGTCAGTACCTAGCCATTCTTCCTAGTCAGAACTAAACCAAACCCTATATTGAATCTCTTGGAATGCAAGCCAAGAGCCAACAAGACTTATACCTAACATTTATATTCATGATGTTTTTATTAATAAATAGTCTAAATTTTTACATATTTTTTAACTCAAATCAAGGCTGATGATTCATAATTCAAATCTGATAGCTTTCAATTTAAATTTTAAACTGTACAACTGTATATAATTTTATGTAATTAGTTATCAAAAAATATTGATGAAATCCACAATCACAATACTGAAGAAAAAAATTCTGCGCCTATCTATAATTTTGTACAATTGAAAATCACTCTTATAAAAAAATATTTTAATTTCAAATAAAACTTGTATAAAATATCTGATATTGGACTTTTGTTATTCAATCCTTTAATCCAAATCACAATTTTTACCTTTTCACTTTTCTCTACATGAGAATCAATTAACTTTGCCAATCTTTATACACTGTTTTAAACTAAAGGTTTACTTCATTATTTTTATATTCAATGAGGGATATATTAAAGTAAAGGAGAAAATAATTTTCATATCATTAACACATTAGAAAAGAAAAGAGAATTTTATTTAGAAGATGATACTAAATTTTTGAAGATCATTGATCATAGAATATTATAGTTTTTTAATAAATATCTCTTCAATGGATATAAATTTATAAAAATTAGTCTCCATCATCTGTTCCTGAATCCATAACACATTTGATATACTTAACAAATACAAGGATAGTCATAAAAAATCCATTATAAATTCAAGAGGAGGGATCCTAAGGATCATTCCCACCTCGATCCAGCCTGCCTTTGTGGGCAGGTACACACTTGGGCAAGCTCGCCTAGAGAGGCATCCCAACAAGAAAGAAAATAAAGGAAGAGGAGGGGTGCTGAGGTCACCCCACCTCGTCCAGCCTGCCTTTATGGGCAGGTGCACACTTGGACCTAACCTCGGACGTCCTTTTGAGAGATTCTTCTGAGTGTACTGCTGGGACCAGGTAGCCGAGCACTTGGGGAGAGAAATATTCCAAGCGTTGAGAGAGAGAGAGTGAGGCATAATCTGAGAGCGAGCATGTTCGACTACTGCCAGGACCAACCAGGTAGCCGAGCGCTTGGTGAAGAAGGAAAAAGATCCCAAGTGTGGAAGAAGAAAAGCCCAAGGCCGAACACTTGCGTTCTACAGAGAGAGGTGCCCCATCCCACCCTCTGCAACTACACACTTGGCATGAACGTCCGAACAGGATTGACCGACCGACTTCTATCTACCTTCGACTACTGCCAGGACCAACCGAGTAGCCGACCACTTGGGGGAAAGAAAACATTCCAAGTTGGGATGAGTGTAGCCCAGCCTGCCGGCCAATGGGCCCATGAGGCGAGAAGAGGTATGGCTCCACTGCGAGTCTCCACTCGCAGGAAGTAAGCCGGATATCTGAAGTGCTAAGGCTGACCCGACCCGCACTCTTTCCTTCCTTACGGATCATACTACTCTGAAACCTCCAACACTTCTCAGCTCCTCTCAGCTCTCAGCGACAACATAACACAAGAGGGGTAAGACTCACCACGACGGTCTGAACATTTGTGCACTGCACGCGTTCCCAAAGGGGGTGCAGGACTCACCAACAGATCCCCAACACTCTTAGGAAAAATTACGCCAAGTACCCTGCTACACACTCACCTATTCTCTCGGGAACGAACTTAAAGAGGTACAAGAGAACCGCGAGTCGGCTAAAACGATACCGACCCGGACACCTTCGCAAGAGTAGCGAGTGTATGAGAACAACCGGAGACAGCCGGAGACTCCCGATGATTCGGACCTATGCCTCGACCTGGAAGGCCCATTTAGTAAAGAAGTTGCGATGGAAAAAAGAAGGATCAAATACATCGAGAGACATAAAGAAAGAGAAAGAACAAATCTTTAGAACAAAAGGCTGAATCTCAGCGGAATCGTATCAGCAAGGCTACTCTGCCCCTCACAATACCTCGTCCCATATTTAAGTCGTCTGCAAAGGATTCATCTCCTCGATCGTTTGGAATTGCGATTCAAAGCACCAGGGCGAGGGCATCTTGCGCTGGCTCGGGGAAACTCTCGAACACATGCTTCTGGGGACGGACGAGCCGCCCTTACCGCTAGTCGGGTGAAAACCGGGGAGGTAGAAAGCGCCCGCTTCTAGCATGGATTCTGACTTAGAGGAGTTCAGTCATAATCCTACGCTTGGTAGCTTCGCGTCACTGGCTTTTCAACCAATTATGCGAATCAACGGTTCCTGTCGTTTATTTCTGCCGATGGATCGCTCCCGTTCTGCGCGAGATTCGTTCGACGTAGGATCGGTCATGGGGCAGGAGCCGCCGTCTTAAAACTAAATACTGTATTTTAAGTATTTCCAGCTGCTTCTATTTTCGAGGCAGGACTTGTAGCTCCCTATTATATTCTCGAGGAAGGACTTCCAGCTCATTATATTCTCCAGGCAGGACTTCCAGACTCGCGGTCAAGGGTCGGATCGCTCCTCTGCCTCTGCATCAGCATGTATATAAGGCTCGGGCGAGGAGGCGAATCGTGCCAGTTCGGGAGCCGGATTCCAACACGTGCAGAAGCTCATCGTCGCCCAAGATGGCAAGTGAAACTGAAGTGATCGGATGGGCCGCCAGGGACACTTCGGGCCACATGGCCCCGATCATCTTCTCTCGCAGGTACTCCCCGCTGTCGCTGCCCTCTGAACTCGATGTCTGCGGATGTGAGCGAGAAATGGAGTATCAGTTGGGTGCAGTCCACAGTTCCAATTTTCAGCTGTGCCAGAACGCGTGTGGTGCGAAGCCGAGCTGAAGCTTTCTCTTCTTCTCATCCACCTTGACCTGAGCGCACACTCTCTCATATCAAGTTTTGAGCTGGCGGCGACCAATATTTTGAGCGTCTTGAGCGTATGACGGTATCGAGCCACTTGATAGATCTGTCACTCTGCCAACATTACGTGGGACATAGAGAGCAGCTAGGGTGTATTCTCGGGTCGACCAGACACTGAATCTCGACCTTGACTCTTGGCTTGCAGAGCCCTCGGCCCCCGAGATGTAAAATTTTTCATAAAGTTCTGTGGAGTGTGTCACTCGGACTGGACTGTCATCACCGGTGAAGTCTATACTCCAACCTTCCCCGTGGTGCCCGGGTAATGTTTCTGAAACCCACTGTCAAATCATTCGGCCGAGCGAAAGTGCAAAGTGTCTTGTCTCGCTGAAACTTGTGATTGTTGGGACTGACGTCGGGTGGTACGGGAACTGCAGGCACGAGATTGTGGGAGTTGTGGAAGAAGTGGGATCGGAAGTGACGAAGTTTAAAGTCGGAGATCATGCAGGCGTGAGCACATACGTGAATTCTTGCGGGTCTTGCAGGGTTTGTGAACGAAAGCTACCTCAGCATTGCAAGGATGTAGTGTGGGTTTACGACTCCGTGAACCCTGCTGACGGACTTCGAACATATGGTGGATACTCGAACTTGATGGTCGTGGATGAAAGGTACGATTGCTTGCTCTGTTCGACTTCATGTGGTGAGCCTTTTTCTCTTGACCTGGATCTGTTGCGATTGGATGTCATGCCGTAGCCCTTCATATTCTCATGAGTGATTGATACATGGGTCAAACTCTGAGATCAGCTGACTCGAGGATGATGTTTATTGCCAGCTTCTGCCTCGTGCTACCGAAGAACTTGCCTCTGGATGGCGCCGCCCCACTGCTCTGTGCAGGCGCAACTGTGTGGAGTCCAATGAAACGCTATGGAATGGGCAAGAACGGCGATCGCTTCGGCGTGGTAGGATTAGGAGGCCTGGGCCACATCGCCTTGAAATTTGCCAAGGCCTTGGGGATGCATGCCACTGTAATCAGCACATCCCCTGCGAAAGAAAAAATGGCCCGAGAAGAACTAGGAGCTGACAACTTCATCGTATCCAAGGATCCAAAGCAGATGGAGGTGTGTTCCTTTCCGCCCCCGATTTTCTCCTATTGAAACAAACATCAGGTTTAATTTTCCTAGCAGACTGAAAGTCTGGAATTTGTGGTTCCAACCGGAACCTGAAAAAATTGCTGGAATGTTTTTCTGGTTCAAATCATTTATCTTGTCAGAGCATGTAAAGCTGAGATGCATAACAACCATGTCAGTAGCAGCATACATTCATGTTCTTTCAGTACCGTATGATATCCTTAAGTTCATGTCTCGAATTTCTAATAAAGCCAATACTCTGATGCATAAATCCTCGCAGCTGAATTCCAGAAACTGAAGGTCTGCAAACAACCAAAGGGTCATGGATCTACTTGAAACGGATGTCTTTGCAGATGACTAATATATTACGGTGAATGTTATACAGGAAGCAGCAGGCACTTTGGACTTTATCATCGATACCGTTTCGGGCATCCATCCTTTGGACCCGTTGATGAACCTTCTCGCCCCTCAAGGAAAATTTATTTTCGTTGGTGTAGGCCTTGGAAAACTCCAGATTGATTCACTCCCCATGTGTTTCGGTGAGAATCCATCTCTTTTCAGTCCACCAAGTACTGATTAATAATTCATTGACCCGATCGATGAAATGGAGATGGAGTCTCATGAGTTTGACTGAATTCTTCGATTTTGTTGGTTTGTGGATGATTGTTGGTGCAGACTTTGCAAGTTTGCATTCTCACCGTATGATTTATATTTTGCCAGGTGGAACAAGTATCGGATCAAGTTGCATCGCTTCTCAGGAAGAGCTACAGGAAATGTTGGACTTCTGTGGCGAGAAGAATTTAGTTTGCACGATTGAGAAAATTCCCATCGACTACATCAACGAAGCCTTCAAGAGGATGCTCAAGGGAGACGTGCACTTCAGATTTGTGATTGACGTGGGAAACACTCTGAAACCCCAGAACTAGGTACTGCAGTGGAGTTGCTTGTACTGCGCCAAAATACTCTATGCTCGATGAATGCTCGCGAGAAGAGCACACAGATAATTTGACAATGGGTTCTTTCACGAAATAGGGATAAACTTCTTGTTGTCCAACTTACTTTCTCCAATCAGACCAGTGAATCGAAATTCCAGACACAAGATTGGTGGAGCGTTTGCCCGATAATAGTATCCAGCATCCGATCTCCGTGGTGGGATTATGAAACTCTTGAGTTTAGAAGAAAGCTAATCAGTCTAATGGTCACGCTATGGTTACAAAATCACTTGAACGCGCTTAGCTGTGGCAATGAACAGGAAAGCAACGCAAAGACCAGACCTTGCTATGAGGTTGGAGTTGGATTATCCAAGAGTGCGGTCAAGATTGTAAATCTGCAACTTCGCAATGTCGGTAAAAAAGCGTCTCGGGATTTGAGGAGTATCAGGCATGCACTGTTGAACAGGAGGATTCCCTTGCATTACATGTACTGTCCAGTTGCAAAAAAGATTTTTCTAATAAAAAGTTATCATGTGGTTATAAAAGCTAACATCGAAATGATTATATAGTTTAATAAATTAACAAATAATTTCAACAGATATATAAGTAGTTTTGTTTTGAAAAATTGAATTTATTAATAATAAAATACAGTGAAATTATACTTTCAAAATAAGTTAACACAAGTATGTGTTAAAACTCAATTTAGAATTTACTTGAGAAATAATAAACCTATTATATAACAACAACTTTAGATTAATTAATTATATTTAAACAAATCAATATTAATTATGTAATCTGATTTAGATTTTTAATCTTAGTTGAGAGATGAAGTACATTTGAAGATGAATATCATTATTTTGTGTTAAAAATTCAATTTAGAATATAGATTTATTTTTTGCTAAAATACAAAATTTGATTCATTGTATCAATGATTCACACTTAAATTTCACTTGTAAGTTTACAAGGTTTTAAATTTCCATTGTGATGTCAACATGGTAACTAGTTGTAAGTCTTTTTTAAGAATCACACAAACAAGCAACAACAAAGAGTTGACAATAAAAACAAGAAGTCGAAATACCGATGTAATAATAATAATAATAATCTTTGTATTCTATATTATTATTTTGAGAGAAATTCTAGTAAGAAAATTAACACAAGACCAGAGTTAACAAAAAAATCAACTGTAGTCTATCTTGTTATGACTACAGTTGATTTTTTTGATCAACTGTAGTCATAACAAGATAGAGTAGTAATATAAAGATACAACTTAAAAACTTGCTAGCATGAAGAGAATAATAACTGTATAATTATTTTGCAAAAAGTTTCAAAAAGAAACTTAACACAAGTTCACTCTTTATCATAATAGTTAACTACAATTAAGTTGTAGACATTACAGGATAGATTAATTATATAAAGAGCTAACTGAAAATACCATGCTAGCAATCTCTACCTGCGCTCCCATGGTAGCACAATGTACCCTTAACTCTACAAATAAATAACAATGGTCAACGTATCAGTTGCACTGAGTTTAACGTCTATTTTGAACATCTCATATGTTTTATTTGAAGTTGCTTATCTGATATTATGATACTTGATGTTGATGTGCTTCACATTCTTCTCCATAATCTGGTTCGCAGCCAAATCACTTATACTATCATAGTCCTGACTTTGGATCACAATGAATGCTCTCTCGGAAGTGGATGGACTAGATGATGACATCATCTTTTTTTTTACCTAGTATCTCAAGAAAGCACTTACAATCTTGTTGTAAGTGACAATGTTTGTATTAAGATGAATGGGTATCTTTCACAGTGTCTGATAGGATAATGGCAACAAGTTGAGAAGATGTAAAATCTTCTTTGTGTTGGAAATCTACTCCTGCATACTTTGGAGATCTATCATCACATCACCAAAAGTATGAATGTGATTTTATATTGTAGATCCGGTTCTCATCTTGAATTTCAGCAGCTTCATGTGTGTACAACATGTTTGACAGTTACTTATGATGAAACTATCGTAGAAAAGCTATGTGATTTTTTGACCTACTTCATAGCCAAAGGATCTAGATTCCCCATCATCATATACACAACTTGCTGTTGTGAATCCATACATTCGATATTTCTAATGTTAACAGACCTCTCCTTCGACAACATATCAAGATCCATGAACTTTAACTTCACTTTTACTTGCTTTTTCAAAATATGTAAGCATCTCATACATCAAATAAGACAATATTGTAGTTCTATTTTCCAACCTATCAGGATGACATCTTTGTCCAACAGAATTCAGAAACCATGATAGTTACTGCAATGATCATATTGTAATAACCCATCAAAGGCTAAAACTGCAGTATGGTGGTAAAAAGATCGAACCCACAGGGACACAGGCAACACACAGAGTACAAAGTGTCACGTTTAACAGACTTTTGGAGAGTTTGAATTCTCAGGCGACTTTCACTCCCAGAAATACTGCAGTGCTCGACTCGGAGGCCGCTCGGAGGATGCTCAACTCGGAGGTCACTCGGAGGATGCTCGACTCGGAGGATGCTCGGAGGATGCACAGTGCAGCGTAAGTCACTCAACACACACACACACACCTGAAACTGGAAAAGCACAACTCGGAGGTCGGTCAGGACCTTCGCTTAGGATTTCAGGGGGAAAGTATCTCAAAAGTTCACTAAGAGGCTATGCAGGTAGTGACTCCCACTCCGGCTTTTACAGCCCTTCCGCCAGTTTCTGCTAGCGTAGGGAACCCGGATTAGACTTCCCACTTCGGAACGAAGTCCCTCATACGCAGTGGACGTCACCCTCGACTCACACCAAGCGCAGAGAGTACAAGCCCGACTGAGAACTCAACTGAGACACAATCCAGTAACACACACACATAACCTGAATTGATAACCAAGGTTTACACGAAGTAACAGAACTTCACTTTGGCATTCAGGGGAAACTTCCCGTAGGAGTACAATCAGGATATGTCACTCAAAGGAGTAAGGGGGAACTGTTCAAGTATCTAACTCGCAACCGGCTCTGAGCATCAGAAATCACCCGCAGGTGCAGATCCGCACTACTCAAGTCTCTAACCGGTGTACTAGCTCTGAACATTCAGCCGAAGGCCTTCAGCTACAACATGCGGTAACTTCACTATGCTGCAGCTCCTCTACGTGGTGCCAGGACCAAATGCACAAACACGCCGAGAAAGTGAATTCCTGATCTGCACATCCGAAACTGGAAGAATCCCAAGGCAAAACGCCTTGAACTACTTTATACCCTCTAAGGTCCTAACTAACACTACACTGCACTACCTGCTACTCTAAACCCATGCTCGAAACCAAGCTACCCTACTGCACTCTGCAGATCCGGTACTGCGCCTCCTGCGCGCCGGACTGCCTCGCACTTTCTCCCTACCCTGCCAATCTTCCGACTGGCTGCGCAACCCCAGTCGCCGAAGGACTGCAGTCACTTCCGACTCTAAGTGCGCCATAGTGTCGCGCGCACCCGACAAGAAGGCCTCTAATTTCCTCGCCACTCGCCGCCGACTCCGACTGTCACCCTCCGTCAAGGCCGCCGCCCGAAGCTCAAACTCCCTGAGCGTGATCTTCTCTTGTGCCGCCATTTCCCAGTGGGCGTATCCTCTTAGACAGTGAGTCACCCTCGTCACCAACTCCTCTCGCGTCCGGCAGCTGCCTTCCACCTCTGCTAGCTGCATCTCCGCATCTGCGCATTGTGCCCTCAATTCCGCGCACTCGGATTGCAAGTTGCGCAACAACTCCTCATCCTCCTTGCGCGTGTTTTGGCTTTCCTCTAATGCGCGCGTCTGGCGCGCAAGCTCCTCTGTTAGAATGCGGTTTTGTCTCCGCTCTTCCTACAATTCCGACTCGATCTTTGCCCGCATTAGCTCGGCATCCGCCTGGGCTTTCGTCGCCACATCCTCCCACTGTTGTTGCAGGGTTTGGTGTAGCCTCTTCGTGATCGCCAGGTGCTGTCGGAGGGCAGTATTCCTATTCTACAATGTTTGGCACCTAGTGGCCCAGGTGGCCACCTTGCTCCTCGTCCTGCTCTTGACAATCTCCACATAAGACTGCGATCTTCTGGAGCCTGGCGACCAACTCGAGTACTTTGCTGTCTTGCGATCCAAATATCGCAGGAGTGGCACTATCTGCTCGCACAGTACCCCTATTGGCGTCTTCTGCACAGAGTCCGCTTCCTGCTCTTCCGAACTCGTCTCATCCTCTGTTTCGAGGATTTCAGTCGCCACAAAATCTCTTGGCGACTCCTTGGAACTGTGGCGCGCGGCAGCTTCCGCTGTGACTGCCGCTCCACTCCCTGCTAAAATATCCAAGGCAATGGGGGATCCCACTGCCTGAGCCTCTGTTCCGGCTCGATCTTCGGTTCTCGAAGGGGTCGGCGCCGCAGTTACTTTTGTCACCCTTGCACCGCCCGCTTCTACTGCCTGCTCTTCCGGCGCAGTCTGCGCGGAAGGTGTCTTCACCGGAGGTGTGTCCGCCGAAGGCGTCCGCACAATGGTCGCCGGCCTTGTCTGATTCGCAGTCGGCGAATCTGGCCGACTCTCAGTTGACCGACTCGCAGTCGGCCGACTAGCAGTTGTCCGACTGGCAGTCGGATCCACCCTGCGCGTCTTTACTCCACTTGGCCTGCTTGCTGGAGGCGTTTGCTCAGAAGCGCCTTATGCCGAAGACGACCCTCTGAGAGTTGTTGGCTCTTCAGCCAAACTCCCTTCTGCTTCCGGCCTGCTGTCTGGTTCAACGCGCTGCTCTTGCCGAACTGCAGTTGGCCGTCCTTCAGTCGCCCGACTCGCAGTCGACCGACTGTCTTCTTCTGAAGGCATCCGCGCCTTCTGCGTAGAGGGGTTCACCGACCTCCCCAGAATCTGCGCGATTATCTCCTCCTACGTGGGCAGGATACTCCGCCGGACTGGAGTACGCCCGGTCTCCTCACAACTAGTTGGCAACACCATTTTGCGTGCCCT
Organism: Marchantia polymorpha subsp. ruderalis; assembly: GCA_037833965.1. Classification (NCBI taxonomy): domain Eukaryota; kingdom Viridiplantae; phylum Streptophyta; class Marchantiopsida; order Marchantiales; family Marchantiaceae; genus Marchantia; species Marchantia polymorpha. The sequence continues at coordinate 18,833,356 of AP031355.1, forward strand.
CTGTTTCGGCCAGCTGTGAAGCTCGTGGGTTGGCCGACTCCGAGGCGGCGCAGCGGGAGCTTCCGGCTGCCTATCTTCAGGTCTCTCATCCCATTTCCGCTTCCGCGGTGCGCGCTCACTTCGACGCTCTTCTGCTGCTCTTGCCGGAGCCGGAGCTGGAGCTGGACTGGCAGGTGCTTCGTCCGGATCTGTGTCCACTTCAGCCTCCCGCAAGTATCTACCCGGATTACTCCGGGTCAGCAGCGGAAACCGTGTCCGCTCTAAAGCTGTCAAACATCCCATCGCTCGATAAAACACGATCAGGTAGGGCGAAAGATGATTGAGGGTCCCTCCTCTCTCTTCTTGCGCATGTTGGCGCGTCACCTTCCACAAGAGCCGTGCCCAATGAACCAGAGCTCCTGACAACACTAGCTCCACAAATCCCACTTGCCAACCATGCATGTAGGCGGTCTTGGTCGGCTGCAATATCTGAAGCAATGCAGTCGCGACATTTCTCCGCAATCGATCTTTGTAATCCCGCGTCCGGAAACCGTTCTTGGGATGCTTGCCAACTTTGAAAAGATCATTGTAGGAGACTTCTTCCTCCTTCGACACCTTCACGCTCTCGGCCTCGAAGAGGAGATACCCTTCCTCGCCTGCACACCTTCCTAACACCTGCGCCCAGTGACTGATGTCCCACCTCTCGGGGTGTGGGCGGAATCCGCGCGAGGGCTCGTGTTTCTCTTGCAAATACTCGCGCACCATCTCCGGACACGTCCAATTCCATCCCCATAGGAGGAAATCAAGCTTCAACCTTGTCAACACATCTTGGAATGCGCGCAGACCGATCTACGGCACTCTGAGTGGAGAAACTCGCAGCTGGGGGACCTTCGACATCTTTCTTGCTTTTCCTGCACACACACAGACGTTCTTCCTTTCCGCTCGATCTCTCACAATCGCCACTGCGCGTCGGCCGCTCAGACACTGACTGAAATCGCTCTCTCTTCTCTTGCGCGCTCAATTTCGCTGCTCGCAAACTCTCTGCAAGGTCCGTCAAGATCCTCGCGCAACTCGTCTCCGCCCTTGCGCTTAATCTCTGAAGCTGGAAACTCACAATCAAGAATGAGAGAATGAGACTGGAGAGCAGACTTTTCTTCTCCGAATTCAAGATCGCCCAACGCTCTCACTGGGTACAATCAAACTTGATTACGTAGCCGGCTATACGGCCTAACGGTTCTCCCTCGCATGCTCGAATTCACGACTCCGCACTGCGCGCATTCGCATGCGTGAACGTTGAATTCTCCCGCCGTCACCGTCCTCCGGCTCTGAGTTCGCCATCGCCGAGGGCTTCTGGACTCAAGTTCGCCGCAGTTGAGCGTATGCTTCGACTATGTTGTCTTTTCCCAACCTGCCCATCGCCGGAGGCGTATCGCCGCTGGCGTATTCCTTCGTCGTCGGCGCCTCGCTGGAGCCGCACATCAAGTCGGCGCACATTACGCAGGCGCGTATTCGTACCACTTGTTTTGTCCGTTCTGCCCCGCATATCGCCGGCGGCGCATATCCCGCCGGCGCGAATTATGCCAGTGCACCCGCCTGTCCGCGCCACGTCGGAGGCGTACATCAGGCCGGCGCTTCTCTTCCGCTGCGCGGCCGCCAAAGGCGCTTCCGCCTCTGAGTTGATCTCCTCTTATGAGCGCGTGGTTCCGCCGAAGGCGCATCGCCGAAGGCGTACGGGAGTCCTTTCCGACGGTGAACCCAAGCGCGAACAGCGCATGTCCGGATGCAAGTTTTCCGACGCTCATAACTTCTTCGTTCCTGATCCATCTCCGGCGCTCTTGGGCTCGTTAGAACGAGCGTTCCGAGTTCTTTCCAATGAGACCTCAACCAACTAGAACTACCGTGAATCCTGATCGTTATGAAGGTTTCCCTCCCGCGCCAACGGCGCATCGCCGGAGGCGCACTCATGGTCGGAAGCCTTCAGAGGTCCTTGCCGGCTTCTGACGTCTTCAGCGACATCTCCTCCGGAGGTGTCTGTGCCGGAAGCGTACCTTCCCTAAGCGCTGGAAGCGCGTGGGTAGGGACACCTCAGCAAAGAAGATATTGCCGAAGGCGTTTTGCGCTGGTACGTCCAACTCCGCGATTCTTCGTGATCTCGTGACGATCTCCTCAATCCACTCTATTTAACGTACCATTTCCTAACTACAGACACTGCTTCGGTACTTCTTTTCTAAAATTGTTTAAATTCTGCAAAAAAAACAAAAAGTGTGTTACCACACATATACTTGTGTATCATTTGTTAGCTCCCCAAAAATATCCAAATCCACTTATTGGGTTGAAAATTTTCCAACAATATTTGATTACATTGTCGCAAAGATTTTGTCAAACAAAATATTTCATGGATGTAATATTTCCATAGATGGAGAAATTCTAATGCATAGAATATTCATGAAGTGTCAAATATTTGGATGAAAGATTTCCAAAAACTATCCGAAACTTGTCTAAAGTTGCACAAACTTGTCCGCAACTGCTTGAATTTGTCCTCACCTGTCCGAATTGTCCAAAATTTGCACACAACTGGCCAAATCTACCCACGATTGCCCAAACTAGTGTATCGACGAAATGGAGATGGAATCTCACTGATTTCTTCAATTTCGTTGGTTTGCAGATGATTGTTGGTGCATACTTTGCAAGTTTGCATTCTAACTGTATGATTTATATTTTGCCAGGTGGATAAGTATCGGATCAAGTTGACTTGCTTCTGCGGACGAGCTACAGGAAATGTTGGACTTCTATGGCGAGAAGAATTTTGTTTGCACGATTGAGAAAATTCACATCTATTACATCAACGAAGCCTTCAACAGTATTCTCAAGGAAGAAGTGCAATTCAGATTTGTGATTGACATGGTTACACTCTGAAACCTCAAAAGTATGTACTGCAGTGGAGTTGCTTGTATTGCGCCAAAATACTCTATGCTCGATGAATGCTCGCAAGAAGAGCACACTAATAATCTGACAATGGGTTCTTTCACAAAATGTGGAAAAAACCTCTTGTTTGTATAACTTACTTTCTCCGGTCAGACCAGTGAATCAAAATTCTGGATACAATAAATTAATAATTATAATCAAAATATTTCATAAATTATATATATCAAAACTGTATAATTCAATTCTTTTAAAATAAGTTCACACAAAGATCATAATTTAGAACTGTCTTGAGAAATTATAAACTCGATGATATAGCAGCAGCTTTGGTTCAATAAATTATTATTAAACATATCAATATTAATTATGTGATCTGAATTAATTTAATGATTTTTGAGAGATAAAGTGAATTTTGAAGATGAAAATAATTTTTTTGTGTGAAAAAATCAATTTCAAATGTAGATTCTTTTTTGCTAAAATACAATATTTGATTCGTTGGATTGTTAATTAACATTGATTGAAAACAATTTAGTTTGATTTGTGTCTTTACAAGAATGTAAATATCCAATCTCATGTCAACATGAAAACTAAGGATAGATCAAAATATCAAAGAATTACAATATCATGTTGAATTGTATATTTTTAATTGAAATTAGGGATAACTACCATGTTAATTTTTTGTGGAAAATAAATAAATAAATATTATTATAAATCATAACAAAAATTTTTATAGTGATGAAAGAGAGGATCAAATAACAATTTTGTTGCTAATATTCAAAAATTGAAAATGAGAAGGATATTATTTTATAGAGTAAAAAAATAAAATCAATTTGATGTCAAAATTGTTGAGGAAAGGAAAAAAGGTATGCAAGAAATTGCATCTTAAGAGGAGTTTAGAGCACTTACCATAAATCACTCAAGTGGCTGATGATAAACGACAAGCTTACCGGCAAGCTAGCTCATTGGACATTCATTTTTCAAAAATACAAATTTGAGGTGATTCATAGACATTGTCTCACTCATGAAAACGCAAACACTATATCCATGAGCTCATTGATCACTTTAGAGTATACCTCGATGCAAGACAAGACTTTGATCAGCTTGCTTTGGCAGTTAGATCACACGTTTGTAGCTACTTAGTCTTCCTGCAATGTTATGTAGCATATCATTCTTTACTTGATATATGAGAGGATGTGTACACTCTGAGATTGTTGGATCTTGAAGAATACTCTACTCAAGATATTTCAGGTCAGAAGGATCGTATCTAGCGACGATCCAAGCGTTTTGCATAGAAGAACGATCATCTAGTTCGGCGCTTGCCTCAAGGTGATAGAGTAATTTTCCCACCACATGAAAGGCTAGTCTAACTAATAAGTTACATTCATAGCTTGGTCACTTTGGTGTAAAGCATAATTATAGCATGATGTCTCCTCATTACTATTGGAGAGTTATGTATACTCAAGTTCGTGAAGTGCTGGCCACATGCAAAGAATGCGACAGGGTGTGAACTTCTTTTTACTCCCGGCAGGTCACACTTCATCCACTACCTATCATAATCTTGTTTTATTGCTAGTCTTATGATTTAGCTAATGAGCTGCTCATGACTAACAAAGTATACATCTACATCTTGATCATGATAGAGCACTTCTCTAATTGGATTGAATTAGTTGCCCTACAGGGTAAGACCTCTCTAAGTACCATCGAGACTTTCCTCCAACAAGTTCTTAGCAGGTTTGAAGCATGTGCAAAATGATTCACTGATCAGGGATCCGAATTTAGAGATGAATTCTAAGATTTGCTTGATCATGCCTTGATTGATCATCAGCTTACTGCAATGAATCACCCACAAGTTGATGGACTTGCCTACTCTACTCTGCAATAGGGTATTGAATGTCAAGCATGCATCCCTCTTGCAATTCACTCCCTATTTACTTTTGCTTGGAAGTCATCCGGTACTTACTTCTGCCGTTGCTTCACAAATGTACCAAGTTGTGGACTAGGATTCTGGGTCCACATAGACTGTAGTCATTTCAGAAAGTTCCGATCTATTTAAGAGGGTTATGCAAATGGCTATGGAGAACTTGCAGATCGCACAACATCGTAACACGTTGAGATATGCTTACAAGCGAGTTGATAGCTACAAGCCAAAGGTGCGGCAGTTTGAAATTGATGACTTTGTTTATCTTCAAAGGCAGCCCAATGATACCTCGGACACTTCTACTAGTCGCACCCTTCTACGTATTAAGTCAATCATGCTTCAGGCGTGCTAGAGTTGCAGGGGGCACACGGACGCACCATTAAGGATCACTTCAAGAACTAAGCACCATGCCATTTGCCTAAATTGAATTCTATCATCATTACCTCCACTTGATCATCTCTGTCAAGTATGTAAGGGGATAGATGATGTTGATCTAATGCTATTGTGCAACAATTGCAATGCAATATGTTTTAACTTACACCGGAGCTCACACAAGTTATGTTAGGCATGTGGTATTGTACAAAGTGTTCTTCATAATTATCTTTCATTTTCTAGACCTTTGATTTGCAATAATCTCAGGTCTGGGAGTAGATACATAATGTTTTGATTTATTTTACCTTTAGTTATGTATTCACTTTGATTTGATATTAATTTGTACTTCTTGTACTTCTTTCATTTAGACACCACACGAAGCATTTGAAATAGATTCAGATTTGTGAACCAGTTTCATTGTTATTGTTGGTATATGTGGTAACGTAGTTTTTCTTTTTTTCCGAAACAAGAAGTTTGACAGATAGAAGACTAGGAATTTCAAACTTTTAGGATAAAAATACTACAAAGTAAAGTAAATAGTGGATTTGGTAGTAGATGACAAGTTAGGAGTAGTGGAATCCATTTACCTTCCTCTCTTTCAAGTTAGTGCTTTTACTTGTTGGCAGTAAAGTTGAATTAGATGATTTATGATCTAATAAAGTAGATTTCTCATAACTTATTCAATTAGTAACGACTTGACTTAGTTAGGGTCTCGATAGATAGAGTTCCGCATGCTTGTTCTAACGAGCCTAAGAATTCTTGAAACGGATAAGGAACATCAAATTATGAGTGTTAGAAGTGGCAAGTATAAATAGGCGAAGACGCATAATGGGCTTCGACTGAAGGGTCTTCGAACTTCGGCCGAAGCGCCTTTGGCCGAAGAGCCTTTAGATTTCGGCCTTAACCCCTTCGGTGTAACACTAGGGTTTTGAGAGAAGCTCACTCGAAGATAGAAACGTAAATTTTGAAGATGAGAAATACCAACAATGGTTCTCCTCTCCCTTATATAGCTCTCACCAACAAGTACAAGGAGATAAGATCTTAACTCCACCATCCATCCCACTCCTAATGGATGGATGACGTGGCGGATAACCCTAACAAGCACATGGATCGCTGACGTGGCGCTCCCAACTAACACACTCAATCTTTACCTACAAGCACACGGATTGTTAATGTGGCATTGTCAACTAACACATCCACTCTATACCTAGCAAATGCGCGGATCGCTGACGTGGCAGCTATGACTAGTGCACACTAAAGTATCTATATCAATATTTAAAGTAACCTCTACTTTAATTCTAACTAACTAAAGATGGTTACATTTGGCCTTCGGTCTTCGGCCTTGGAGCATGGATCTTGCAGAAGCCATATCTTCGCGTTGGAGTGTCAACTGGAGCTGAAATTTGGTGAAGTTGTTGGTTTTAGCTGGCTGCAATGCTTGCAGATTTTTAGCCTCAAAAAATTTGGTTTAAAGAAGCTATTAATTCGGAGCTTTGAGACGAGCTTGTGTGAACCTTTGGACTTTGGTCGAAGGTACTTCGTACTTCAAACTTGAAGAGATTTGAGAGGCAATTTAAGCGTCAAGTGAAGAAATTGACAGCCATCGGAGTAGCATGGCATCGGCAGTTGAATATGAAGCTCAATTTGTTCATCTTCGGTTTGAAGGAGACGTATGAGAATATGGAATTGAAATTGTTAGCCGTTTTGAGTAGGATAGGAGCAGATAGGACTTTAGCGGGCGTGGTAACTTCCAGATCTGCTGGCGTCGCGTATGTTGGAAGCTCGCATCACAGCGAGTGACATCTCAATGAGTTAGTTAGGAATAAGTAGGTCCAAGTCTCTGCCTTCGGGAAACTTTTCCATTAGTCTACATAACTCCACGCGTTTGTGAAATTGTGTGTTTTGTCACCGTGTGTGACTTGCTTCAGTTTGTCAAAGATACCGCATCTGAAGTAAAGAGTTCAGATGTTCTGAGTAGCGTATGGCTAGTTCAAGATTTAAGCAAATCTGTAAATTGGAAGCTCGGTGCAGCCGGCTGAGTGAATAACCTTGGGAAATTCCACCCCTTCTCCCCCTGAATACAAAGTGAAGGGTCGGATGAGATTCCTGCATGGTTTGTTTGGACAATTTTCAGGTTGTGTGTGTGATTATACTCTGCTCTTCGAAACTTCGTCCATAATCGAGTAATGTTTTCTCGGAGTGACATGTGTCTGAGAAGTAAAACTCTTGAATAGAATATCAATTCGTGACACTACTTGGTTCTCTGCTGTTGTTTATGTCCTCGTGGGATCGGATCTTTACCATTATGCTTCATTTCGGTAATTATTTCTCATTGCAGTAATATTAATGGATGTTGCAACATGAGTTCATCTAAAACACAACATTACAAGAATTTACCATGTCTCAATCAAAGAGTCCATTTGTAGTTGAGCATAAATCAAAGCGTGCGTTGCTAATTGTTATGATTCTTGGAAAACTTTCTAGCAAGATTTGAATTATGAATCATCATAAATCAAATCTGATAGCTTTAATTTAAATTGTAGACTGTACAACTGTATATAATTTTATGTGATTATTTATCAAAAAATATTGATGAAATCCACAATCACAATACTGAAGAAAAAAATTTTATGTGATTATTTATCAAAAAATATTGATGAAATCCACAATCACAATACTGAAGAAAAAAATTCTGCGCCCATCTATAATGTTGTACAATTGAAAATCACTCTTATAAAGAATGTTTTAATTTGAAATAAAAAATTTTATAAAAAATTTTGATATTGGGATTTTATTAGTCAATCCTATTAATCAAATCAATAAATTTCACTTTTCTGTACATGAGAATCAATAAACTTTGGCAATCTTTATACACTCTTTTAGACTAAAGTTTTACTTGATTATTTTTATAGTCAATGAGGGATATATTCAAGTAAAGGATAAGATCATTTTCACATCATTAGTACATTAGAAAAGAAGAGAGAATTTTATTTAAAAAATGACACATAATTTTTGAAGATGAATGATCAAAGAATATTGTTTTTTTTAATAAATGCCTCTTTAAAGGATATAAATTTTATAAGAATTAGTCTCCATCATCTGTTTGTGAATCAATAACATGTTTGATATAACTAACAAATACACGGATATAAAAAAAATCCATTATATATTAAATTATTTTTTTTCTTGAAACATTCCAATTAATGAAAATGAGAAAAGAATTGGTTGATGAAATCATCTCTTTTTTTTAATCTATCAATGGTTCAGACTTCTGACGGAAACTTGTCAAGCGCCTTGCATTTGTTGACCGGCGGCTACGATTTCAGCGCTCTACAGTAGGCGAAGGCGACTGTGTGGATCATGAAATGCGAGTCCATGGTGACGGAGCTTGACGCTGATGTTCTACTGGATTAGTGAGCGTTTTTGTTTTTAGTTTCAAAAAACTTTGACTACGTAAGGGATTTCTGTCCGGAGGGTAATTTAGAGAGTTTTTTCCTTCAAAAATGTTGGATGCGGCACCGGGAGATCACTCATCCCACTACTATTCCGGACCAAGGGCGCTTACCTGCAGAGTTATGATGGGATCTTGTGTAGTAGCCCTGGTATAAACGGTTTCAGAAGAAAAAGTTTCAGGTTTTTGGCCTCCACTCACCTTGTTGATGTACATCAACAAGGTGAGTGGAGGCGAACGGTCCCGCGGAAAACTGTGACGGAAATCAATCAAGACCTTTGAGCCAGTGTTTCGGGCTGAGAGACAACGTGAGAAGCTATGAGTCTCAGTCGCATAGAGGCCCACTTGCGGCCCAAGGCAAAAACTGTCACGCGCACAGGATTGCCCTTTGCGTTTAGAAATGGAGACCCCTTTGTTTCTCCGGTGAGAAACAACTTTCCTCGGCTTGGCACCGAACCGAGTGCAACCTCGCCTAGAGAGGCATCCCAGCAAGAAAGGAAAAAAGGAAGAGGAGGGGTGCTAACGGTCACCCCACCTCGGTCCAACCTGACTTTGTGGGCAGGTACACACTTGGGCCTGAAGCTCGGACGTACTTTTGAGAGATTCTTCTGAGTGTATTGAGGCTTGGGCTCAGCTACGAGGTGCCTTGCCTCGTAACTGAGGCACCGAAATGAGGGCATCCCAGCAAGAAAGAAAAAAGGAAGAGGAGGGGTGCTAAGGGTCACCCCACCTCGGTCCAGCCTGACTTTGTGGGCAAGTACACACTTGGGCTGAAGCTCGGACGTACTTCTGAGAGATTCTTCTGAGTGTACTGCTGGGACCAGGTAGCCGAGCACTCGGGGAGAGAAATATTCCAACCATTGAGAGAGAGTGTGTGTGTGAGGCATAAGCCGAGAGCGAGCATGTTCGACTACTGCCAGGACCAACCAGATAGCCGAGCACTTGGCGAAGAAGGAAAAAGATTCCAAGTGTGGAAAAGAAAAGCCCAAGGCCGAACACTTGCGTTCTACAGAGAGAGGTGCCCCTCCCCACCCTCTGCATCTACACACTCGGGGCCTGAACGTCCGAACAGGACCGACCGACTTCTATCTACCTTCGACTTCTGCAAGGACCAACAAGGTAGCCGAGCACTTGGGGGAAAGAAAATATTCCAAGTGTGTAAGAGTGTAGCCCAGCCGCCGGCCAATGGGCCCATGAAGCGAGAAGAGGTATGACTCCAGCGAGTCTCCACTCGCAGGAAGTAAGCCGGATATCTGAAGTGCTAAGGCTGACCCGACCCGCACTCTTTCCTTCGTTACGGATCCTACTACTCCGAAACCTTCAACATTGTACTCAGCGACAACATAACACAAGAGGGGTAAGACTCACCACGACGGTTTGAACACTTGTGCACTGCACGTGTTCCCAAAGGGAGTGAAGGACTCACCAACAGATCCCCCAACACTTTTAGAAAAAAGTACCCTGCTACACACACACTCACAGGCTACAGACTCCTTCACTCACCTATTCTCTCCGGAACGAACTTAAAGAGGTAAAGGAGAACCGCGGGTCGGCTGAAACGACACCGAACCGGACACCTTCGCAAGAGTAGCGAGTGTCTGAGAACAACCGGAGACAGCCGGAGACTCCCGATGTTTCGGACCTATGACTCGCCCTGGAAGGCCCAATTAGTAAAGAGGTTGCGATGGAAAGTAAGGATCGAAGACATCCAGAGAGAAAAAACAAATCTTTGGAACAGAAGGCTGAATCTCAGCGGATCGAAGCAGCAAGGCTACTCTGCTGCTTACAATACCTCGTCCCATATTCAAGTCGTCTGCAAAGGATTCATCTCCCCAATCGTTTGGAATTGCGATTCAAAGCACCCGAGCGCAGGCTTCTTGCGCCGGCTCGGGGAAACTCTCGACACATGCTGCAGGGGACGGACGAGTCGCCCCTACCGGTAGTCGGGTGAAAACCGGGGAGGTAGAAAGCGCCGCTTCTATCACGGATACTGAATTAGAGGAGTTCAGTCATAATCCTACGCATGGTAGCTTCCCGTCACTGGCTTTTCAAGCGAATCAACGGTTCCTGTCGTTTATTTCTACTGATGGAGCGCTCCCGTTCTGCGCGAGATTCGTTCGACGTAGGATCGGTCATGGGGCAGGAGACGAGCCGCCGTCTTAAAATACAGGATTTCCAGCTGCTTATATTTTCGAGGCAGGACTTCCAGCTCCGTATTATATTCTCGAGGAAGGACTTCCAGCTCATTATATTCTCCAGGCAGGACTTCCAAACACGCGGTCAAGGGTCGGATCGCTCCTCTGCCTCTGCATCAGCGTGTATATAAGGCTCGGGCGAGGAGGCGAATCGTGCCAGTTCGGGAGCCGGAATCCAACAGTTGCAGAAGCAGAGTCGCCCAAGATGGCAAGTGAAACTGAAGTGATCGGATGGGCTGCCAGGGACACTTCGGGCCACATGGCCCCGATCACCTTCTCTCGCAGGTACTCCCCGCACTCGCTGCCCTCTGAACTCGATGTCTGCGGATGTGAACGAGAAGTGTAGTATCAGTTCGGTGCAGCCCACAGTCCCAAATTTCAGCTGTACCAGAACGCGTGTGGTGCGAAGCCGAGCTGAAGCTTTCTCTTCTTCTCTTCTTCTCATCCACCTTGACCTGAGCGCACACTCTCTTTTGTCAAGTTTTGAGCTGGCGGCTTCCAATATTTTGAGCTTCTTGACCGTTTGATGGTATCCAGCCACTTGGTAGATCTGTAACTCGAACGAAGAGATCAGCTAGGGTGAATTATTCTCCGGTAGTTCAGACACTGATTCTCGACCTTGACTCTTGGCTTGCAGAGCCCTCGGCCCCCGAGATGTAAAAATTTCCATAAAGTTCTGTGGAGTGTGTCACACTGACTGGACTGTCATCAGCGGTGAAGTCGTTCCTCCGAACTTCCCCGTGGTGCCCGGGTAATGTTTCTGAAACCCACTGTCAATTCCTTCGGCCTTCAATTCAATTCAACGTGTCTTGTCTCGCTGAAACTTGTGATTGTTGGGACTGACGTCGAGTGGTACGGGAACTGCAGGCACGAGATTGTGGGAGTTGTGGAAGAAGTGGGATCGGAAGTGACGAAGTTCAAAATCGGAGATCATGCAGCCGTGAGCACCTACGTGAATTCTTGCGGGTCTTGCAGGGTATGCGAACGAAAGCTACCTCAGCATTGCAAGGATGTAGTGTGGGTTTTCAACTCCGTGAACCCTGCTGACGGACTTCCAACTTATGGTGGATACTCGAACTTGATGGTCGCGGATGAAAGGTACGATTGCTTGCTCTGTTCGATTTCATGTGGTGAGCCTGTTTCTCTCGACCTCGATTTGTTGCGGTTGGATATCATGCCGTAGCCCTGCATGATCTGATGACTGATTGATACATGGCTCAAACTCTGCGATCAACTGATTCGAGGCTGATGTTTATTGACAGCTTCTGCTACGTGCTACCGAAGAACTTGCCTTTGGATGGCGCTGCCCCACTTCTCTGTGCAGGCGCAACTGTGTGGAGTCCCATGAAACGCTATGGAATGGGCAAGAGCGGCAATCGCTTCGGCGTGGTGGGATTAGGAGGCCTGGGCCACATCGCCTTGAAATTTGCCAAGGCCTTGGGGATGCATGCCACTGTAATCAGCACATCCCCTGCGAAAGAAAAAATGGCCCGAGAAGAACTAGGAGCTGATAACTTCATCGTATCCAAGGATCCAAAGCAGATGGAGGTGTGTCCCTTTCCGCCCCCGTTTTCCTCCTCTTGAAACAAACATCAGGTTTGATTTTCCTAGTTGGCTGAAATTCTGGAATTTCTGAAACGAAAAGCTGGAATGTGGTTCGAATCATTTATCGTGGCAGAGAATCTAACCAGATGCATCACAACCATGTCAGTAGCAGCATACATTCATGTTCTTTCAGTACAATATGATATCCTTAAGTTCACACCTCGAATTTTTTCATACAGCGAAAACTCTGATGCATAAATCGACGCAGCTGAATCCCAGAAACTGAAGGTCGTCAAACAACCAAAGTGTCATGGATCTAACTGAAACGGATGTCTTCGCAGATGACTAATATGATACGGTGAGTGTTATGCAGGAAGCAGCAGGCACTTTGGACTTTATCATCGATACCGTTTCGGGCATACATCCTTTGGACCCGTTGATGAACCTTCTCGCCCCGCAAGGACAATTTATTTTCGTTGGTATAGGCCTTGGAAAACTCGAGATTGATTCACTCCCCATGTGTTTCGGTGAGAATCCAGCTCTTTTTAGTCCACCAAATTCTGATTAATGATTCATTGACCCGATCGACGAAACGGAGATGGAGTCTCATGACTTTCACTGAATTCTTCGATTTTGTTGGTGTGCGGTTGATTGTTGGTGCAGACTTTGCAAGTTTGCATCCTGACCGTATGATTTATATTTTGCCAGGAGGAACAAGTATCGGATCAAGTTCCATCGCTACTCAGGCCGAGCTGCAGGATATGTTGGACTTCTGTGGCGAGAAGAATTTAGTTTGCACGATTGAGAAAATTCCCATCGACTACATCAACGAAGCCTTCAAGAGAATGCTCAAGGGAGACGTGCACTTCAGATTTGTGATTGACGTGGGAAACACTCTGAAACCTCAGAACTAGGTACTGCAGTGGAGTTGCTTGTACTGCGCCAAAATTCTCTATGCTCGATGAATGCTCGGAAGAAGAGCACACAGATAATTTGACAGTCGGTTCTTTCACGAAATATGGAGACAACTTCTTGTTGTCCAACTTACTTTCTTCAATGAGACCAGTGAATCGAAACTCCGGATACAAGATTGGATACAAGATTGGTGGAGCGTTTCTCTGAAATGATAGTATCCAGCATCCGAGCTCCGTGAAGGGGTTATTAAACTCTCGAGTTTAGAAGAAAGAGAATCAGTCTAATGGGGACGCTATGGTTACAAATTCACTTGAGCGCGCTTAGTTGTAGCGATGGATAGGAAAGCAACGCAAAGACCGGACCTTGCTATGAGGTTGGAGTTGGATTATCCAAGAGTGCGGTCAAGATTGAAAGTCTGCAAGTTCGCAATGTCGGTAAAAAAGCGTCTCCAACATCACGTTAAATTCTGCTCGTTATAATTCTTACATCTCCGGATTTGGTGAGTATGATAGGGATGAGTCCGTTTTTTATTACAAAAAATACATACAAATTTACAACGTCTTAACAACGTTTGAAATAAAGACAACTTTTACTTAAGACGTTTTTATTTGTAGACAAGCTAACTCTAATTTGTAGTACAACTCACAATTCACCCTTGTTGAACTTTTCTTTTTTAACCGAGTGGAGCTAGTTCCTTACACTTCTGTGAATTTCTAGTGATAGAAGTGCTTGGAGTGAGTATAAAGTTATTACAGAGTTGACCTGAGTTGTATGAAAATCTCAAGTGAATTCTGAATTTCTTCAGCAGGTGGAACTCAATTTCTTGGCAGTATCTATGCTTAGTACTTTGAAAAGCAAGGCTTCGTTCAAGGTGTTTATGAGTTCGTAGTCCTCACAGCTACTTAACTCAATGGAGCTACTTAACTCAATGGAGATCACACACTTTTGTTAGTCCTAGACCTATAAAGAAGCCCATAACGAGAACACTTTATCGTGTCTTGTTCACTTTCACTACAATCCTCACCAAATTTCCTCAAGGGGATCTTCTCTTCTGACCAGGAGTAATTTTCTGAGTTTACCGTCTTCTCTTGATGGTAGACTTGAAGAAATCACTAGCATATATCATACTGATCATAGTAGATAGATCATAGATAGCAAGCCTGGAACCAGACAAGCACATATGACAGATGCAGTCCATTATGATTCAATAGCAGATATACCATTGACTTTGACAGCAAGCACGAAACCAGAAAACTAGTAGATAAGCACAAATCTCTGACGAGGTGCAATACTTTACGATTCAATAGCAGTTAAAAAACAACATTTTGGCGTCCAATGTCTCAGAAATACTTTGTGACTTGGATTCAGTCTAACAGAGAGTACTAGTGTATCTTAGAACGCAAACATATGTGACTCATAAATCATCGTAGTTCTCTCAGAAGATAATGGAGCCAAGAATCTTCTTGGATGATCCATCGACGGGTAGAAGACGTAGTAAATCCGACTGTTAAGTAGTAAATTTGTTAAGGAGATAAGAGACTTGGTCTTGAAACTCTTCATTCTCCTCTAGCGGCTACTTGTTCATTCCATTCTGTTCCAGCCATAGATCCGCCATACGTGCCGCCATGATCATCAACTCATCCTCGTATGGCTCCTGCATCACTGTTGGATCTTGATACCTACATAGAGTTACAATGTGATATTCTAACGATTGGAGTTTGGGACTCAATATCATCTTTCGAACTGAATAATTATGCTTCACAGCAACTTGCATCTCAACCTTGCCAGAGCCTCTACGATTACGGCGAACACAATGCACTTCCTTTCCCACCTTGTGCTGTCGTTCAACGCCGGCTGATGATCCTGGTCTGATATACACATTGATAAGAATAGGAGCGATATGGGGATAATTCTAATGACATTGATTATAGACATAACGAGGTTGATATATCTTATATGATGTTATGCTGGTCATAAACTGCTGTATAGTAACACAGAACTTCATGAATTCAACCTTCACGCTTTCAAATAACTATTCATCCTTTTCTGAAGATTCTTAATGCAGCATGACATTGATTAATATGTGAATCTTTACCAAACCTAAGCACTTGATCACCATGGACATGCGTAACATTCATTCGAAACTCATGATAGAAGGGATCGCAAAAAAATGCAAGCATGTGAATAGGCGAATAGATTCGATTTCATCGATAACGAAGTTGAGCTTGCATTTGTTCAATCTTGGCACCAGAAAATAGAGTAGGAAGATGGAGAAAGATGAATACAAAAGTATATATATACAGCAGGTTTTGTCGATGAATCACTCTCGATAATGTCGATGCACTTGCAGATGAGATCAAAAAGGTCAATTGCACAATTCACGTCACGCCAAAAGCTACTCTTGTTGATAATGATCAAAAAGTTGTCCGAAAGTTCATAGCCAGCATCAATATTGAGCTCCTTGAGCTCTTCTTCAGTAAAATTTGGCATAGAAGTGATAAGACATTTGATTGTTTTGAGACAAACGAACATATAATTCATAGTCAACAAACGTGAAGCTGAATACAGTACCATTCAGTAATTTACCAAGCACCTCTTTGCAAACTGAACAAAATATTTTATAGGGTTATAAAGGGCAAAAAAGGGCTTGTTTTCTCCCCATGAACACTTCAGGGCTCCATTTGCGGGGCCGTCAAGAGCCGCACGCGAAATTTTGATATTATATCTTTGCAGAATTTGTTCAATGGATGAGTTCTACATCCATATGCATAGTTGACTTCACGATTGTCTATCAGCTTATTGCAAAAAGCTTGCATTGCAAGCTTTTTGTCATACTGCTATAGGAAATAAAAGCATCCGCAATATTCTTTCCAACAAATGCAGCAATTTGATCGAACAGCGATCTTACCTTCATACGAAGCTCATTGTCGAATTTCCTGCTGAGATTTGCTCTAAGATCTTCCACGAAACATGTACGGGGATCATGGACAATGAGATTAGACATTCTCTAAAACAACGACATTCAAAGCACCATCCATACCAATAATGACCGCCACAACAGATTGCAATTCCTTGCCCATATGCATATGTTGCATGAATAATAGCCTGAAAGCAATTGATTGTTTAGCACATCAGGTGGTGGAATGATTAAGTTGGGAGGCAGCTCCTTGAAAAAATCAAGACAGACTAAATGATCAAACATATGGAAGTTTGTAGCGATTTGATGCATGGTAGAAGCAAACAAAGAATCGAACATCCGCTTCTAATCTAAATTGAATCTAGGGAATATCTTCGCATTCATCCCATCAGCAATAGATGAGCTCTTCTTTGTAATGATACCCAATTGTGTCATGCTCTGAGCAATGAGTTTTACAATCATCTGCTCAAATTGTTCATGAGATTGAAAATTCGTCGATGACGAAGTTTTAAGATTGTTGGTATTTGTAGCTACCATTTGCAATTTAGTGAATGGAGCAAGTTGTCCAAGACTAGTACTAATGGAACGCGTATATTGATCACAATTAGCGAGATGAGTTTTCAGATTCGATGAAGTTATAGAGATCAAAAATTTGCAATGTTTGCATTTTGCACTAGCAATCTTAAACTTAGGATCAGTTAGAAGCTCTTCAAAGTAATCCCAGTGATTTCCTTTCATTCGACATGAGCCACCTATCACTTGACAACGAAGCTTAACCACCTGACAATGAAGCTTAAACACCTGCAATAGTCCCAATCCAACCTAGCCACGCAATTTGCAAATTACAATAGCGCTTCATGCTTGTATCTGCTTAAAGATGAAGTGTGCGGTGAAAATTAAGTTGTGTAGCACAATGGATTGATATCAACTAACTCCGACTTCCTGATGCACATGCAATGTTGTTGCTGCACACCATCATTTGCTCACATTTTAGACGCGGACGGCGAATACAATGCTCCCAAATTCAGTTTAGCCATGTCGACCCATCTCATACACTCACTTTCCGACGCACACCATTCACTCGCATTCCAAATGTGGGTAGTGGAGTACCCAAATTCAGTTGGCGTGATGTAATTTCTGAACAAGAAATCGTCTTACTCCGCCTTCGTGACGCCCATGAAGTTTTTTTGGTGCGCATTACCATTCGTTCAAAGTCCAGATGTCATGTGTTACCAAGTTTTTGGATTCTACGTCTAAAGTAATGTATTTAAGACGTCTCAAACGTCTTGGTATGTTTGAAGCTATGCAATTTGATTTTGAATGCATTCATATTTGCTGAACATGAGGAGTCACTTTCATTACATGTCTAGTAAAGTTATAATAAAAACTTGTCTTGATAAAAGTCACAAATATTATCAGATTATTGTGATAATAGTAAACATTGAAATGATTTTCAATATATATATAACAAATATTTTCAATAAACAATTTAAGTAAATTTTGTACACAATTTAAACATCTACAAGTTAATTTCTTTTCAAGTATCATTCAGACTTATATTCCACACTTTTTCTATTGACAGACTTGCACAAGTACATCATCAATAGATTGATTTTTATTATTTGCAAAATTTCATTCATGAAATCTAAATTATAAATTTTTTTCTTCAATACATTAATAGATTTTTGAATTTTTAGAAAAAATATTTGATATGAAATAATTGATTGTATCAATCACCCCAAAAAAATGATATAATATGATTTGGTTCTATGATCATAAATTTTATAACTTATATTTTTTATCATTTTTTTTCAATCAGCTCTTATTTATATTGATACATCAATGAAATTTCTTGACTACCATCAAATAAATACCAGAAATTTAATATTTTATTAAATTAGTGAATTTTTTAATTATATAATTATTAATAAACAAAAAATTCAAATTCATAATCTATTGGTTCAATCTACTCATTTGATAAAATAAAAAAAGGAAGTAAGAATTAGCATTATTTACGGTTTTTACCAATAATAAATTATGTTTCATTATAATAATTTGAAATTGAACAAAAAAATGTCTTGCTCCATTAGAATTTACATCTTTTTATTTTTTCATCAATCCAATAAATCTCATTGTATCATCAAAACTGACATAATCAAAATGACTTGTCTCTTCATATTTTCATAAATATTTAAATTATTTTATATGCCCTAAATTGCCTTTTTTGGTTTTATCCAAGCAATAAAACCGCAAAATAAATACATTAATGATTTTCTTATCATAAGAAATGTCATCATTAACTCTGTAATCTCTACTGAAAAGTGATTGAAAATTTGTTGCAACCATCATAGTTATTCTTATCATACAAAATTTGGCAATGTGATGTATACTTTGACATGCTTGTTACAAACTTTTGCTTGCTCTCCAATCCCTAATGATCTTATAATATGGTAATCTTAATAATCATTTCATTCTATGAATCAATTCCATTTATTCTGATAGCATTTGTTTACATGTAGTGTATTGGGTAAGAATCTTACATGTGAAACAAGATTTCATGAACATTCATAATATAAAATCAAAAATATAAAAATGAGATAAAAAAATATACATCATTGTAATAATTTCTTCTAATATATCTATGTCTCTATTTTCCTCATATAAATTCCTTATATTTGAAATCTTTTATTTGTAACAAATAATAATAATAATTTCTCAATCTATTGAAACCGTTTCTTATTTGACTTTGCCCTTTTAACAAATCAAGCCTCATGTATTAGAGTTTCAATGTTTATTTCTTCATGTTTTAATCTCTTTGTACCTTTTTCACTCTTTAATGCATAAATTTTAAACTCCGTGGCTTGTTGTTTTGTATATGCTTTACTAAATCTTTATTAAATTTTTTTATTTATATCATGACTATTTAGACTGTATTTAGACTGTCATCCATATCATTTGATGTCATCATGTCTTCACTAAATTATCCTTATATAATGTAGATGTTTACTATTCAATCTTTTGAAAAGGATATTAAAATAAAGATATTTTTCATTAAATCTGAGAAAATGATATATTTAAAATAATTTTATTCTTTGCTTTGTTTTATGGATAAACTTTTTCATATTTTACATATTTTTGGAAACAAATTAAAATTGATGATCTATAATTCAAATCCATCCAACAATCATTTTAAATTATAAATTCTACAGTTTCATATATTCATATGAAACTAAAAATCAAAAGAAGAAATGAAATCCGAAATCATATTACTCAAGAAAAATAATTTCCATTCATGCCGCAATTTACAATTGAAGTTATGTTTCTCTATTAAAATTTTATCAAAAATATGCATTTAAAAAAATTTGATATTGGATTTTTGTTAGATCCAAATCACAATTTCCTCCTTTGTACTTTAACTACGTGAGAATCATCTAGCTCTACCAATCTTGAAACACTCTACAACAATAAAGTTTTCCATCAGTTTTTTGAAATAACAATAAAGTGTTTTTTATATTATATTATGAATTATGATTCATACTCATGGAAAGTAAAAGGTTATATTCTTACCATTATAATATTAGGGAAGAAGAAAGAAGATTATTTAATAAATGACACTTAAACTTTGAACACCAATGATCATATATCGAATCTCTTCTTCTTTATTACTTCTTTATAAGTGGTAAATGTAGGTAAATCAATGTGTAAATCAATGTAGGTAATCAATCCCATTATCTCTTTTTGGATTGATAACATGTTTGATATGCCCAACAAACACATAGATGTTTTAAAATTATAAACAGTCCTCTATATACTAATTCTTTCTTCATCTTGAATAATTTTTACATAATTTTAAATACCTTAAAATGATAGAAAAATTGATTGATATGATATCAATTTTTCATTCTATTAATGGGGAAAAATATCTTATTTATGAAAGTAAAAATCTAAGTTAGTTACGTTGCTATTCACACATTGCAGTAAGTCTCATGAATGGATATGAAGTTACGTGTAGAACAAATAGAATGTCAAAAGATTATGGTATTACTCATGTGTTTATTTTACTCCCTTGCTAGAACCTCATGATTGAAATCAACCATTGAGTGGAGGTGAAGGTACAACTAGAACAAGGAGAAAGAAAAATAGATAAGGCATTTACCAAAGTATCTAAATAACTAGCTCTTGCAAAATCACAAATGATACCATCATAGTAACGAGCCTCACTATTAGATGTGAAGTTACACCCGGAACTAGAGAACGATAACTACATATGGACTTTGATAATGAAATCTAATGTATTCTCTTTTGCAAAAACACCAACTCTCGCACCACTATGATGCCCCCACAAATTTAATATATTCATAATATCCTGTTTGCACTAGGTGGGGACAAAATATACAACTTGGCCCAAATAAGATCCATCCTAGAAAAGAAAGAGACGGAAAAGAAAACCCCGATACATATACGAGATGAGATCAGCTATCCAGTTAGTCACTGGTCGGCCCGGCTCGGCTTGAGCCGCTAGTACATGGAGCCGGCTCAGCTCGGAGCCGATCGCCATGCCAGAAGCCGGCTACTGAGCCGGCTCGACTAAGTCGTAGCCGAGCCGGTCTGAAGCCGGCTGAGCCGGGCCGACCCCTACTCACTACTGCAAAATGATGTAACATCTTTTCTTAATAATAATAACAATTGGTTACCAGGTGAAAGATACAATTAATTATTCTGCCTATGAGACGAAGATATAGAGGAATCTTACTGTGAGCCAATTTCTTTGCGTGATCAATACCATTAGCGGTATATCGCCTATAAAGAAGCCGGCTCAAGCCGGCTGAGCCGGGCCGACCCCTACTCACTACTGCAAAATGATGTAACATCTTTTCTTAATAACAATAACAATTGGTTACCAGGTGAAAGATACAATTAACTATTCTACCTATGAGACGAAGATATAGAGAAATTTTACTGCGAGCCAATTTCTTTGCGTGATCGATACCATTAGCGGTATATCGCCTATAAAGAAGCCGGCTCGACTAAGTCTTAGCCGAGCCGGTCTCAAGACGGCTCTGCCGGAGCCGGGCCGACCCCTACCAGTGACCGAAACCTGCATGAGGCTTACGTGGCGCTGGCATGGCATGAGGTGGACCAAATCTTACCACATTGGGATGGTAATATCTGATGTGTACAATTGGAGGCCACGTGCAGCACGGTCAGAGGTACACCCCCCTTGATCCGACACTTAGAGCTCCTCCTGCTCAGGTACAGTACTGCCCTAACTTAGGGCAGTACCTGAGCCCTCTTAGGGCCCCTAAGAGGGTGAGGAAACCGGATGATCGAAAGTCCGCGAGCTGCTTCCGGTTCAGTCAGGTCCACCACACACCCCACATCAGCGAATCAGCTGCATCGCTCTTATGACAGCACCGATATCAGCGTTCGGTCACAGAATGTCGCTCTCCACGGCGTTCACGGCAACTCCCTGACAGGTCACCCCGCTCCGACGAAACCGGCAGAAGCCAGTCGCGGACACGGTAGTCCCCACCCTGGGCGTCCGACGGCCGATGACTCACGCATGTCAACAATCCATAAAGCGGTCCATGTTTGTAACGTTTCAAACCTCCTCAAGCGCCTCGCACCTGTTGACCGGCGGCTACGATGTCAGCGCGCACTGTAGGTGGCGAGGGCAACTGTGTAGCTCATGGGCGGTACAGAGTACGTCCGTGCGTGCGGAGCTCGACGCTGATGGTCGACTGCGTATCGACGTCACGAGGGTCGGTAGCATTGATTATGTCCTGCTGATGGGGCGCTCCCGCTCTCGTTCGATCGGTCATGGAGCAGGAGACCAGCCACGCTCTTAAAATATAAAATTTGCAGCTGCTTGTGTTCTCGGGGGTCCGATCGCCGCTCTGCGTCTGCATCTGCATCAGTATATAAGGCTCGGGCGAGGAGGAAGACCGTGACTGTTCTCATCTACACCGAAGACCGGATTCCTACAGGTGCAGAAGCTCATCGTCGCCCAAGATGGCAAGTGAAACCAAAGCGATCGGATGGGCCGCCAGGGACACCTCGGGCCACATGTCCCCGATCGAATTTTCTCGCAGGTACTGTTCGCAGTCACTGGCTTCTGAACTCGATGTCTGCGGATGAGATGCAGATGTAGACTGTCAGTTGGCTTTGTCTCAGTGCAGTTGGGTATCGCCCACTGCTTCAATTTTCAGCTGTTTTCAAACGCATGTGGTGCGAAGCCGAGCTGGAGCTGTCTCTTCGTCTCCTCTTCTCATCCATCTTGATCTGACCGCACACTCTTTTGTCAAGATTTGAGCTGGCGGGTTCCAATCTTATGAGCTTCTTGTGCTCATGATGATATCGAGCCATTTGGTAGATCTGTCACTATGCCAACATTACGTCAGACGAAGAGATCAGCTAGGCTATAATTTTCTCCGGTCTATCAGACACTGAATCTCGACCTTGACTCTTGGCTTGCAGAGCACTAGGCCCCAAAGATGTTAAATTTTCCATAAAGTTCTGTGGAGTGTGTCACTCGGACTGGAGTACCGTCACCGGTGAATGGGGTCCTCCGATGTTCCCCGTGGTGCCCGGGTAATGTTTCTGAATCCCACTGTCAAATCATTCGGCCGAGCGAAATGGCAACGTGTTTTCTTTCGCTGAAACTTGTGATGTTGGGATCGTGGAACTGACGTCGAGTAATGCGGGAACTGCAGGCACGAGATTGTGGGAGTTGTGGAAGAAGTAGGATCGGAAGTGACGAAGTTGAAAGTCGGGGATCATGCAGGTGTGAGCACCTACGTGAATTCTTGCGGGTCTTGCAGGATTTGTGAAAAAAAGTTACCTCAGCATTGCAATGGTGTCGTGTGGGTTTACAACTCCGTGGACCATGCTGACGGACTTCCAACTTATGGTGGATACTCGAACTTGATGGTCGTGAACGAACGGTACGATTGCTTGCTCTGTTCGACCTCTTGGGATGGACCTGTTATTCTTGCCCCACGTGTTTGATCTCGACCTGGATCTGTTGCGGGTGGATGTCATGCCGTAGCCCTTCATATTCTCATGAGTGATTTCAACATGGCTCAAATTCTGTGATCAACTGACTCGAGGATGATGTCCATTGCCAGCTTCTGCCTCGTGCTACCGAAGAACTTGCCTTTGGATGGTGCTGCGCCACTGCTCTGTGCAGGCGCAACTGTGTATAGTCCCATGAAACGCTATGGAATGGGCAAGAACGGCAATCGCTTCGGCGTGGTAGGATTAGGAGGCCTGGGCCACATGGCCTTGAAATTTGCCAAGTCCTTTGGGATGCATGCCACTGTAATCAGCACATCACCTGCGAAAGAGAAAATGGCTCGAGAAGAACTAGGCGCTGACAACTTCATCGTATCTAAGGATCCAAAGCAGATGGAGGTGTGTCCCTATCCGCCCCCGATTTTCTTCTTTTGAAACAAACATCAGGTTTGATTTTCCTAGTAGACTGAAATTTGTAGTTCTAACCGCAACTTGAGAGGAAAAGTTGGAACGTTTTTTCGGTTCAAAGCATATATCTCGGCAGGGTATCTAACGCTGAGATGCATTACAATCACGTCAGGAGCAGCATACATTCATGTTGTTTCAGCACCGTATGATCTTAAGTTTCATACCACCAAATTTTAGTAAGCAAGTACTCTGATGCATAAATCATCGAAGCTGAATTCCAGAAATTTAAGGTTATCAAACAACCAAGGTGTTTGGATGTCTTCGCAGATGACTAATTTAATACGGTGAGTGTTATGCAGGCATCCGTAGGCACTTTGGACTTTATCATCGATACCGTCTCGGCCATCCATCCTTTGGACCCGTTACTGAACCTTCTCGCACCTCAAGGACAACTTATTTTCGTTGGTGGAGGCGTTGGAAAATGCGAGTTTGATTCACTCCCATTGTGTTTCGGTGAGAATTCAACTCTTGTTACTCCACCACATACTAACTAGTCTTTCATTGACCCGATTGAAGAAATGGAGAGGGAGTTTGATTAGTTTCACTGAATTCTCTGGTTCTATCCGTTATGGGATGTTTTTTTACTAATTTTGCAAATCTGACTGTGATACATGATATGTCAGGTGGAAAAAGTATCGGATCAAGCTGCATTGCTACTCTTGAGGAGCTGCAGGAAATGTTGGATTATTGCGGCGAGAAGAATTTAGTTTGCACGATTGAGAAGATCCCCATCGATTATATCAACGAAGCCTACAAGAGGATGAACAAGGGAGACGTGCACTTTAGATTTGTGATTGACGTGGGAAATACTCTGAAACCTCAGAACTAGGTAGCGGAGTTGCTTGTACTGCGTCAAAATTCTCTGCGCTCGATGAAAGCCCCTATGAAGAGAGTACACAGATTCTATTTACGGAGATAACGTCTTGTTGTCCAACATATTTTTAATTAGGCAGACTTTTGAATCGAGATTCCGTATTCGAGATTGGTGGAGCGTCTCTCTGGATAGGGAGTATCCAGCATTCGATGTCTGGAGGTATTATCATTTCTCGAGTTTAGAAGAAAGCGAATTAGTGTAAAAGGGATGCTATGGTTACATATTCAAGTGAGCGAGCTTAGCTGTTGCGATGGATAGGAAAGTGATGCAAAGAGTGACTCTTGCCATGAGGCTGGAGTTGGTTCATCTAAGAGGGCTGTCAAGATTGTAAATCTGCAAGTTCGCAATGTCGGTAAAAAAGCGTCTCGTGTTAGTGAAAATTTATACACACGAGTTTATCTATATTGTGATGCACAATTTTACTCTATGCTCGTTGTAATTCTTACATCTCGGGAGTGGAATGGAGGACTTGAATGCCAAAGTATGTGAAAGTGAAGGTGAAGGTGAGATCAATCGACGATGAGATTGAAAAAGTTAAGAGGACATAATTATCGTGTTCTGCTTTTCAACGCTTAGAGATATATCCTTCATTGTCACACCGACCATTGACTGACAGCCACCATTTGGTTACTACCGTGCACTGTAACTAGTTGTCCATTCATTCATATGCGTGAAAGTAAAATTCAATGCTGCGCCTTCTGAAAGTTCAGTGATACAATTTGTAAGACATTGTAAATAAGATTCGCATTTATATTCACGGCGGATTCAATTGTACTGACCACATGCTGAATAGAGCGAGGCAGTCCTTACAAAGCGTTGAACAATATGCCAAGTGTAAAAGTTCAGTATATACAGAATCCATCTTTATGGGCGTACTTTAACCTTTTATCCATTCACCTGTTGTGAAGAATGTTTTACTTTTTGGTAGACTTCAGTTACCGGTTTGTCTTTTCAGTCTAAATGTAACGGCTCGAACATTTGACTTCAATGTGCAGTGAATGTTCTTCGATCCACTCACATGCTCGGATTTGCATCACTCCCATGCGCAGCGTCTTATCTCCACTTTTCAAGCTGTCAACCGGCGAATGAAATCCAAGTACAGCTGATTCGCTCTACTTTACAGCTCCATTTGTGGGGAATGATAAATGTGATTTGGGTAGCGGGACCGGGCATAAATGAATGAACAATTTGAAGATTTTAGGAAATGCACGTCAGTGTAATCATCCCCTCCACTCAAGAAGAAAATTAAATTAGAGCTAATATGGTTTTGTCAAGGTTTCATCCGTGATAGTGATAGTGACGATAATGAAGTGCAAGCATGCAATTCGAGAATACTATTTATAATTCTTCAAAAATAATTTATATTTCAAAGGTTCGGACTCATTATAATCATGAGTCCAAACCTACCCAGCAGTAATAATACTAGACTTATTAAGTGTTTTGATGAAAATTGATGACGAGTTGAGAACGGTGAGAAAACCAATACCTCCTTAGACAAGCCTATGGAACGAGGTTTGTGGATAGGAAAGAAAGTTATGTGAGAGATTGATCACACCTGCGGCGGGACTCGATAGAATTTTGCAACTTGTTTGGCTCAGAAATTGACAAGGAATTAAAGTCTGAGATAGTTCCGAATATTTCGATTATATGAACCAGTGCTATATGTGATGTGCATTCTTTTATGAAAGAATTTCAAAGCAAGTTGATGTTGGCGAGAAATCGGAAAGATTATAATACCTTAAAAAAACCAAAAAATTAATACTATTAATCTAATTAAATAGAATTTGAACTATTGATCAAAAAAATTTCTTTCCTTGTATCATCATCATTATTTTTTATGTATGTTTCCGTATTGAAAGTAACGAATTGAAAAAAAAAATTCCTATCCCCTCTATGGGTCCATTTTCCATACGCGAAAGGTAAAATGGTCAAAAGCAAAAATAATTTATAATTTTAAGAGAATATAGTTTAATTTGTTTCGGAGGTGGACAAAGAGCCTTTATAGCTCAGTGGTAGAGCGTCAGTCTTGTAAACTGAAGGTCCGGTGTTCGATCCACCGTGGAGGCAGTGCTCCGCCTAAGGCCCAATTATTTCTTTTGTACCTTCCATTCCGTAGCGGAATGAGCTCTAAGGGGTGAACGTAGAATCACGAAAGTCTGGATAGTTGTCCTACCCTTCGCGTCGTTTGGTTTGTTTTTATCGTGCTCTTTCCCTCGACGTTTCGCAATTCTCTCCTAAGCGGAAGGAGCTGCGGAAGGAGCCGTAACTGTTAAATTTAGTTTATTAGGGAGGCTACGGCGTAGACGCCGTAGCCTTTTTCCTCGTTCTCTTTCCAACGGTGCTTCGCGATTCTCTCCAAAGCGGAAGGATCTGCGGAAGCAGCCCCAAGATGTCTTGTAGATGACGTAAGTCAGACAGATATGATTCTTTTACTGATCTTTTTTTCCCTCTTAACACTTTCTCCGACTTATTCTGCATCTCCCCTATTTTGTCGACCATAGGATTTGATTTTCTCCGAATTTTCCCTTGATGGTTGCCATTTCTTTCCGAACCTGCAGGAACCATAACATTTGTACATAGAATGTGAATGACATAGATGTCTTGTGCATACTTTATCAATAGAGCATAAAAGGTTTTAAGATCCATCAAGCACCAAAGCAAATATTGCGCTGTTTTGTCATGGTGAGATTTATGTACTATTACACTTAATGAATCAAATATTTCACTAACAAGTACTGGTAAAAATAACAGGAATAGAAGTAATAATATTATTCATATTTTTTTCTTGTTGTTTTCTAGACATCAATGATATAAAATTTTACATTTTATATTGGAAATAAAAATATTTTATTTTATTTTATACAATAATTTAAAAACATGATATCATGCCAGATAACAAAATAGTGTCTTGATCATACATTCACAACCTCATCAATATAGGAAAATATAACTGCACATGATTTCAAGACAGAAGAAACTAAAGTTCAAGTTTTTTTGCCATACAAACATATTGATTTGTCATTGCTATTGTCATTGATCCATACATCATTTATGGCCTTCTTTACTTAATGTAAAAAATATGGCCTACTTCTTTGAAACTTATTACACATATACCTTTAATACTGATAAATTGTAACAATTATCGATCTATTATACGAAATAATATATTGATAAGCTCAATAAAATACTCAACATTATACCAAAAACTACATGATTAATCATATACTACATAGCTTTCCCATCTAGATGATGCAATCATGTGGAATGAATTCTATTGCATTTAAAGTCATGCTACACTCATATATGATGTATGTAGATGGACAAAGTCAAGTTATACGCTCCTTGTTATGAAATATTTAATCATGTACAAGTGATAATTCCTAAATTCATGCGGTAGATAAATTTGAGGTCAACAATCATCCAAATTAATTTTGAAAAGATAATGATGAATGAAAGCTGATGAATGATTATCAATGAATGATGAATGAATATACAAATCTTCACTTATGTTAATGATGATGAAGAAGTAATGCAAGTTTAAGTTGAATGAACTATGTTTAGTTGCTCTTGCTAAAAAAACGTAAAAAAAACACCGATTTCGCATAAGAGCATCTTGTATTTTGGTCGTGGAGCAACTTTGTGCCCTGCTTTAGCCTCGACAAATCTCACACTCGTACTTTGCACTCACGACGATATAACTTCGAAAGCAATATTTCGGCCGTGACTTCGCCGAACCATTGGCAAATTGAGTACAGGAGTCATGAACGATATTATCGGGGACGGGTGCCAGCTAACAAACGCTCAACCGAACAGAGGACAGCGCGAAATACACCGCGAGTCGGGTACCATGACGCGACTGCAGATATTAGCTCCGAGACAGAACATCGATGTGGCCGTCCAGAGCGATGCTGCTCTGACCTCGCAGACGGCTGATAATGCAAGGGATTGTTGCTAAAAAAACGTAACAAAAAACACCGTGATTATCTTGTGTAACTACTAGATGAATATATTTTATATATATCTTGTAGTTTCATATATATGCTACCAAATTTTAGTATGTAATATTGATGAAAAAGAAAAAACAATGAAACAAAGAAGGTTTTGAAAAAGAACTCTTGTTGAAAAATTAGTAACAATCAAGGAACAATATAGACGCTAGACATTTGATTTTACAGTTGTGCTATAAAAGGGTCTAAGAAATAATCAAGGCAAATATAATCTTCAAGGCATAAGTACATGCTAATAATCTATAAAGAAATGTTGAATCATTGTTAAGTTTGAAAAGGGTATTTTAATGAGTGGGGTATAATGAATCTCAACAAGAAACTTCTCAAAGAAAAATTAAGATTTTTTGATGTTATTATTGAAAAACGGTAAACATTTGGAGATATACTATGTCATGTTTTTGATAAAATAAAATCAAAAAATTTGAACAATGTTTTGATGTTGAATGATGCACATTGTCTCACAAAGCTTTAATCTTTGTGTGACAACTTGTGTTTTGTTAGAATACTTGTACAAATAAATCGTTAATCATTTCTAAAAATAAAATATAAAAGAGTTCATTTTTACATAATTATGATTATGATTCAGTATCATTATTACATTATAGCACTGACATGTTTGATGATAAGTATACTTATATATAAATATGCAACTGGCATAAGGAATTTTTGATGCATGTCCAATTCATCATAAAATAGAATTAAACCTTGTTGAAAGAATAAATTATGTTCAATTTGTCAAAAATAAATATACAAAAAAATGTCAGATTATGACATTATAGCATAGAGAATTAGTAAATAAATTTTTGATGATGAACAGACTTATACAAAATATGCAACTAAGATGAAGAATAATTGATACATGTTCAATTTAATCATCAAACAAATTGATAATTTCATGAAAAAACGATTTATTTTCAAAGCTTCAAATTTTTTTGAAAAATTTACATAACGATATCAATAAAAATAAATTTAAAATTGAAAATTATATAAAAAATTATTACAAAAATGTGAAAGGTTGAAATAGATTTTGTACAATAAATAATATATTAAAAGCCAAAAATTTTAAAATATTGTGAATAAAATTAAATCTCATTAAAAAATATTTTTTGATAGATTTGATTTTTTAAGAAAAATTATTATGTATAATCAATCCATGTCATAATTTTTTGAAAATTATAATATAGATAACATTCAAAGATAAATGTAGATTGATTTAATGTGGATATATATTTAAGTATTTATTGTTTCAATTATCAAATAATGTTGTGTTGTAACAATAACACAATGAATAGAGTATAAAATGAAAATTTTCAAACATAGTTGATATTATAACGATATTTCAAATCACAATGAAAGATAAATTAAAATAAAAAATTTGATGTTTCAAATTTGATCAAACTTTTATTGATTTTGAAACAAATCAATTACGGATTTGTTTTTGCTTTTTGAATTCAAATTTGATTCTAGCATAGTTTTTTTAATACATATAAAGTCAATAATTGAAATTTTCAATGATTAAATTAATTTATTTCAAATCAATTTAAAATTTTCATAAAATTAAAATTAAAGTTAATTTTTATTCTTAAATGATAGTTAAAAATTTAATATCTCAATTTTAAATCTATAAATTTTTAATATATGCAATAGAGATTTATTAAATTGATCAATATTGTCACAAAATTATGTTCAAAATTCTCAATTATTGAAATACTCAGTAAAATATTTTTTTTCATAATTTTAAGAAAGATTTTATTTATTTATTTATTGGATATTTAATTTTGTATTTCATATTTTACAATTGCAAAAAAACTATTGACTATTGACTATTGACTTGTATTGTTTTGCGCAAGTCTGAAAAGCTTGATCCAAATGCGGAAATATTACATATATAATCGACTAGTATCTTTTGATAACAATCTTTTCAAATCTCAATTGTGCAAAATTTCTGCACTTGTACAAATGTAAAGTTTCTTAACTCGTCTAGATTGGAGCTTGGAATGATTGTCGAACAAGCATATATTTTGCAACCTATAAAAGTACAAGTCCGAAAGATTTGCTGAGATTTTTTGAATGACAATTGTAACCATCTTTAGTTACTTATAACTAAAGTAGAGGTTACTTTGAATATTGATGTAGATACTTTAGTGTGCACTAGTCATAGCTGCCACGTCAGCGATCCGCGCACTTGGTAGGTACAGAGTGGATGTGTTAGTTGACAGTGCCACGTCAGCAATCCGTGTGCTTGTAGGTAAGGATTGAGTGTGTTAGTTAGTGTGTTAGTTGGGTGCGCCACGTCAGCGATCCGAATGCTTGTTAGGGTTATCCGTCACGTCATCCATCCACTAGGAGTGGGATGGATGGTGGGGATTAGATCTTATCACCTTGTACTTGTTGGTGAGAGCTATATAAGGGAGAGGAGAACCATTGTTGGTATCTCTCATCTTCAGAGTTTACGTTTCTATCTTCGAGTGAACTTCTCTCTAAACCCTAGTGTTACAATGGTATCAGAGCGACCTTGCTCTTTCCTTGAGTGTGGATTACCCCTCATAGAATAGCAAGTGAGTGATGATGGAGTGTAGTCTTGAGAGTGTATAGAGGCTGGCAGAGGTCATTCATCTGCATGTAGAGAGAGGTGGAAGGAGGAAATTGTGTTTTTGCAAAAATGGACGGGATTGACAGGAATCCAGTACCGCACTGGCCAATTCTTAACCTATTCGATATTCACCTTCGTTGCATGGAGAAACATCACTTTCGGATGTACCTTGTGGCTTGTTGGGGTGCAGATTTTATGACTAGAGTGATGGAGTCAAGAGTGCCACTGATTCTTCCAATAGTTACTTATGGAGAGACTTGGGATTGTACTATATACATTTTATACTGATTGTTTCATGGATTTGAATCGCGAATCACCTGTCCCGGTTCGATTCAGCACTTATGTAGAGATTAGAACAGTATATAGACCGAAGAGGATATGGAGAGATTTTCTTGTGAGGAATTATGGAGAGTAGTACTATAGAGCTGTGATAGAATCACCTGCACTTTTTGTGACTCCTTTGTTGAGAGGTCACATAGTGATTATACTCACTTTGTATTAGAGGGAGTGTGAGAAAGCATGGGAACATCAATTGATATGGGTGAGGTTCTCAATGCAATCATGGCGGAGATGAAGGAGTTGAGAAAAGCGATAGTAGATGGGCATACCAAGCAGCAAGTCATGGAAGATAAAATCTTCGCATAAGAGAGTGAGAAAGTAGAGAGAGAGAGAGAGTTGGAGAGATGGAAGTTGAACCTCAAGTTCAAACTTCCCAAGTTCAGCCAGAACCAACTCCTAATGATGCAGCAGAGGCAAATAGGAGACATCTTCAAGAGATTGAAGATCAAGCAAATCTTTTGCTTCGAATGGGAAAATCCTGTAAGGTGGAAGCTTACAAAGGAGGTAGAGCAATGGGAGTGTTAGAGGGATAGATTATGAGGATGAATATTCATTTATTCCATTTTCATATTTATGATTATATTGTAGGAATGTTCATGAGATCTTATCTTACGGATAAGGCTCTCACATGGTACACAACATGGGAGAGAATGCTTTTAGAACGAGGTGCTACCATTTCGTGGAGCTGAATGCAGGAAGGACTTCTGCAAAATTTTCGAGCGGTGGATTCTCTTCAAACTACAAGAATGAAGTTATGGGATCTAAAGCAGAAAGTAGGTATTCATGAGTACATTGAAGAATTTCGTGATCTTCAAGTATCTATCATGGATATGAGTGGAGCTGAAGCCTTGGACGTGTTCAAACGAGGCTTGAAAAATCGAATTCGAAAGGAGGTGATGGTAAGCAATCCATCTACTGTGAATGAAGCAATCGCAATTGCTCAACGAATTTCGGGTGCTTTTGGTGTCACACACGGTGAACCAGTGAACAATTTTAGAGATCCATCTGGTCCAACACCGATGGAGTTGGGAAACCTTCGACGTAGAGAAGGTTTTGCACCAACAAGAGGACCACCACCAAGATTTAAAGGTGAGATTAGGCGACCAGGAGTTCCAAATTTGCAAGAAGGTTATGCAAATAATGGAATGGTTCGAGGAGGAGCTAGAGTTCGTGACAATCGCCAATGCTATGCATGTGGACGAATGGGTCACATAGCCAAGTTTTGTCGAGTTCGGCTGACACGACAAGGAGGACAGTCCATGCAGCGACGACCGTTCAACAATATGGAGGGGATAGAGTATGAAGAGGTGGAGGAAGCAGTTTCGGGAAACGAAGATCACCAGTAATCTTGCCTCGCGGCCTTACTGGTTCTACAAAGCGAAGAAAAGGCGAGGTTGGAAGAAGGCAATGGTTGGGAGCTCATGGAAGGAGTAAGAAGCAAGCTCAACTCATTGTCACTGACGGTTACATGGAAGGACACAAGGTGAGCGTTTTAATTGATCCTGGAGCAACTGAGAATTTTCTATCAAGGAGTGTTGCTATGAAGTTAGGTTTGATGTTGATGAAGTACGTGAGTGAAGAAATTGAATTGCCAAACGGGCAAACTGAAGTGATAGAAACACTACCACGGAGTGTAGAATTATCCATAGGTAGATACAAGGGGAGCATTGAATGGAGAGTAATTCGTTTAGCTCGATATGATGTCATCCTTGGAATGCCATGGATGGAACAATATAATCCGAAGGTAGATTGGAGAAGAAAAGTGATTACAAGTAGTGGATGGAAGATCTATGGAGATAGAATTAGATCTCAGAATAGGAATTTACCTCTCTTTGTGATGGGTACAGCATCCATTTCTAGAGATGATGTATGTTTACTTGGACTTATAAGAGATATTGGGTCCACGGACAAACCTTACATCCCGGAGTCCTTGAACGACATTTTTATGAAGTATAAAGATGTTTTTCCAGATGATCTACTTGCAGGATTACCACCAAAGAGGCGAGAAGATCACAAGATTGAGGTGATACCTGGAAGTACACCAACTTGCAAAGCTCCATATCGTTTGGCTCCAAACGAATTGGAAGAATGCAAAGCTCAAGTGGAGGAGATGTTGAGCAAGGGATTCATTCAACCAAGTGTTTCACCTTATGGAGCTCCAGTAGTCTTTGTGAAGGAGAATGATGGATCCATGAGACTATGTATCTATTATCGCGGGTTGAATCAGCAAACGGTTAAAAACAAATATCCATTACCTCGTATGGATGATTTGTTTGATCAACTTCAAGGAGCGAAGTACTTCACCAAGCTAGATTTGAGAAGCGGCTACAATCAAATTTGAATTGCAGATGAAGATGTTCACAAGACAGCTTTTCGTACTAGGTATGGACACTTTGAGTATCTGGTGATGCATTTTGGTCTCACTAATGCACCAGCTACATTCATGGGATTGATGAACGATATCTTTCGCCCTTATCTAGATAAATCTGTCATTGTTTTTCTAGATGATATATTGGTATATAGCAAAACTTTGAGTGATCATAGAAGTCATTTACGAGAGGTACTTCAAGTTTTAAAAGACAATCAATTGTATGCCAAAGCTTCAAAATGTGAATTTGGCAAGTCAGAAGTAGATTACTTGGGTCATAGAGTTACAACTACAGGAATCCAAGTGATGAGTGAGAAGATAGATGCCATTCAGAAATGGATAGCACCTGAGGATCAAACTCAATTGAAGAGTTTTCTAGGGCTCACTGGATTCTATCGTAGATTTGTGAAAGGTTTTGCTCGACTAGCTCAAGCCTTGACTTCCATGTTAGGGAAAGGTCAAAAGTGGAGATGGGAAACAGCTCAAGAGTTAGCTTTTCAAGCATTGAAAGATGCTTTGTTACACGCACCTATTCTCAAGTGATATGATCCTAACCGTTCTATCAAGTTGGCCACTGATGCATCAGGTACAACAGTAGGTGGCATACTTCAACAAGAATGGGAGGATAGATGACATCCAGTTGCTTTCTATTCTCGAAAGTTGGTGGCGGCGGAACAAAATTATCACACGACAGAACGAGAGGAGTTAGCCATCGTGTTGGCAACCAAACATTGGAAGCATTATTTGGATGATAAGGAGTTTGTGGTGGAGACTGATCATAAACCCTTGGTTTATTTGGAAACTCAGAAGGATCTGTCCAAACGACAAATTCGATGGACAGAGTGGCGTCAACGCTTCAACATGAAGATTGTGTACGTGGAGGGAAAGAAGCAACTTGCAGATGCTCTCACACGCATGCCTTGTTTGAATCATGTTGCAGAAGTGAAAATTCAGGCAGATTGGTGGAGCAAGATGTCACAAGCCACAAAGGAGGATGAAGAGATCACTCGGGCACTACAAACTGGAAAGGCAGAGAAATCTCGAGGTTTGGCGTTTTACAATCAGCGTATATGGATTCCACAAGATCACGATTTGCGCACAATGATTTTGGCAGAAAGTCATGATACAACCATTGCAGGTCATGTGGGAGTGGAGAAAACCATGGAGAGTATACAACGAGTGTACTATTGGCCCAAAATACGTGAGCATGTGGAGTCTTATGTTCGAAGTTGTGTTGCTTGTCAAAAAAACAAGGCAAGTAATCAAAAACCAGCGGGTTTATTACAGCCTCTTCCTATTCCCGAACAGCGGTAGGAACATGTCACCATGGATCTTGTATGTGAGTTACCAAGGACTTCGTTAGGACATGATTCAGTGGTGGTTTTTGTGGACAAATTGAGCAAGATGATTCACATCAGGCCAACCACAAAAACAGTAACAGCTCCACAACTAGCTCAATTGTATCTAGATGCAGTTTTTGTGAATCATGGCTTAAGCAAAGTGTTAATCACGGATAGAGGTACTCACTTCACTAGTTTATTTTGGAAAACTTTGTTTAGTTTTTTCAAAACAAAACTAGCAATGTCAACGGCCTATCACCCTCAAACTGATGAACAAACTGAGAGAGCAAATAGAACCATAGAGGATATGCTACGAGCATTCACATTAGAAGAGCAAGAAGAGTGGTACAACCTTTTGCCACTTGTGGAATTTGCATATAACAATTCTGTTAATGCATCCACAAAAGTGTCTCCATTTTTTCTTATGTATGGAGCTCATCCTATAACTCCTTCAAGTTTGATTAGACTTCCCAAAGGAGAGGAGTTTTCGACCAAAGTTGCAGCAGTCAACGAATTTGTGGAGCATATTCACCGAGGACTACATCAGGCCAAGGAGAAGTTGGTGATAGCTCAAAATCGGCAAAAGTAGCATGCCGATGCTCATCGTAGAGAATTGATTTTTGAGGTTGGATATCATGTTTGGTTATCTACAACGAATTTGTCTCTTGTAGGAACACCAAAGTTAAACCCTAGGTTCATTGGTCCATTTTTGATTTTGAAGCGTGTTGGTGAAGTGTCATACAAATTGGAAACTTCCGTCACATATGAAAATACATCCAGTATTTCATGTGTCACGATTGCGAAAACATGTACCACGACCAAAACAATTCACCAACCAACCAGCACCACCTCCTCTTCCAACCTTGATAGCAGATCATGAGGAGTTTGAGGTAGAAAAGATACTCAAGAAACGTATTCGAGGTCATAAATATCTCAGAGTAGAGTATTTGATTCAATGGAAAGGCTATCCATCGTATGAAT
The DNA here is from genome assembly GCA_037833965.1 of Marchantia polymorpha subsp. ruderalis. NCBI lineage: Eukaryota > Viridiplantae > Streptophyta > Marchantiopsida > Marchantiales > Marchantiaceae > Marchantia > Marchantia polymorpha. The sequence continues at coordinate 18,869,554 of AP031355.1, forward strand.
CAACTTGGGAACCAGCTAAAAATTTAGCAAATGCACCTTTGATAGTTCAGGATTTTGAACGTATGTGCAACGAGGACGTTGCATCTTAAAAGGAGGGAGGTTTGTAACCATCTTTAGTTAGTTAGAACTAAAGTAGAGTTACTCTGAAAATTGATGTAGATACTTTAGTGTGCACTAGTCATAGCTGCCACGTCAGCGATCCGCGCACTTGGTAGGTACAGAGTGGATGTGTTAGTTGACAGTGCCACGTCAGCAATCCGTGTGCTTGTAGGTAAGAATTGAGTGTGTTAGTTAGTGTGTTAGTTGGGTGCGCCACGTTAGCGATCCGTGTGCTTGTTAGGGTTATCCGCCACGTCATCCATCCACTAAGAGTGGGATGGATGGTGGGGATTAGATCTTATCACCTTGTACTTGTTGGTGAGAGCTATATAAAGGAGAGGAGAACCATTGTTGGTATCTCTCATCTTCAGAGTTTACGTTTCTATTTTCGAGTGAACTTCTCCCTAAAACATAGTGTTACAACAATGCATGATATTAGAGAGAAGAATTACATGGATGTTGTTGGCAACTTTTGTTGAAAGTAGCAATTATAGCGTCAAGCACAAGATGATGAACTCTCTGATGCTATTATCTTTTATTGATAATTTTTTTGCTGTAGGAATTGACACATGATAAACAATTTGAAATGTGATTTGGCTATAATTAATGCTAAAGTAGAGTATTGATACTTAACATCGTGTGTATTCAAGAAATTTGTCCTCACTCAAATTTTGATTTGAAGTTGAAATATACTCAAATATTTGGTGTAAAGTGAAAACTTTCTTCATTCGATTTATGGTAGAAGGGTTAAAAGATTTGCAAAAAAGACTTTCTACTTACATAAAGACCGTGCATAGAAAGAACCAAATTTTATAGACATCATGATGATGAGCAATTTTTGAGATTGCTCATGTGCACGGTAGATTGTTCCGCGGAAGCGTTCAAAACCAATTTAAGCAAGAGTTGTGATTGAAAGCTATGTCATCATTCTCATTTTCAGTGAATGTAAAGTGAGAATGATACAAATTGATCAATCAATGGAATGGTATGAGCACATGGTCATTGAAACATTATGAAAAGTTGAATAATTGAAGCTACTATTTAAGGCGGAGACATGCCATTGTAGATAAGATACGAGCAGAATGTGGTGATAAAAAATTTTGAGTCAGATGAGTGAAAAAAAAACTTTTGTACTCCAACGATACAAGATACATCTTTAAATGTTCAAAAAATTAAAATGACAATTACTAAGTGTGGATTATTAGTATATAACATAGCTACATATCGTTTTTATGGAAAATAATCTGTCAAAAATCTGTTAGGATTAAAAATATTGGATTTGTTAAGATTTGAATGTTTGATAGAATCGAACATACATTAATTCAAGTCAGTTTTATATTCAATATGAAAAAAATTTGATTTCTATTGAATTGTTAGACTCAAAAGGTTTTGAATGGAGCTCTAAGAAGGAAGTGCTTGATGTTAGAGTACATGAGATATCATAAACACAACATTTTATATCTACTAGAAGACACTACCATCTATGCTGCAATCAACTTTATTAAATTTTAAGCTAAATCGTTTCATGTGTGGCATTATAGATCAAATCACACCAATAACATGTACTAGTTCCTAGTATGCAATAGACTATTTTTATGTGTTATAGATAAAGTTGACTAAGAGTTTTGCAAATATTGTATTGTGGACAAACATCCAAGAATTCTTTGCCCACAATATGATGCTTTGATGATAGAACTTCCAATTACTTCATTATGTACATAGTGTCACTTGAGAAACTTCTTCAAAAGCTTCACTTTTGGGTTTTTATTATGTATTATTTATTGATGATTATTAAAGATTTGTGTGAATTATTTTTTCACACACACACACAAGTATGATATGTTTATAACTTTCAAGAGTAGAAAAATTCAAGTTTGGACTAAAACTATACACAAGATTAAATATTTACGAACAAAAAATAGATAGATGTATACTTCAAAAAAATTTTGATGTTATTGCAAAGAGAAGTGGAAAATTCATTAATTCATCAAGATTTATACTTTGCAACAGAATGTTAATTTTGAAGATCTCAATCTAATAATGAAGCAAAAGATGCACAATATACAAAGTCAATCAATTTCAACATATGAATTTTGAATCAAATATGTCAATACTCAAGTGTATCTAGTAAATTTCTTCAGTCTAATGCAATCAATTTTTTGACATCATTAGAAATGAGATTGATAGCTGCTTATAATTGTTTGAGAATTTTTTAATTTACGGTTTATAATTTCATTCCTAAGGAAAATAATACCAAGTTGGTACATTCAAATATTGTTATTATTTTTTGGATATGGTAATGGTGTGAAGGTTCATAGACTATGTGATGTAAGGTTATTTTGACTATCAATGTTTCTTTCAATGAGTCTAGAGGTAAAGAGTTGTCATGCTTCTCGTACTAACAAGGAAAAATCTTCATTTACAGATGTTGGTGAGAAGTAGATGATCATTAGATGATTAATGACCTGACACAAGAAAACATATGATACAAATGGTATAAATTCCTGAAGAACGGAAATTAGAGAAGTAGTTTATCATGAGTGAGATTCAAATATCCGCAACATACCATAGAAATCAACTAGAATGCTCTACTAGTAGATCAGCAAATCGGATTGATAAACACTTGCAACATATGAAATATGAATTGATTCTTTCACTTATGAAGATAATGATATTGATACAGAGTATGATCATGGCAAAAACAATCAAATAGATGAGAAGAGTAAAATCTTCAAAATTAGATTGGTGGCTAGAGTTTTCACGTAAGAAAAAAAACTTGACTATAAAAAAGTATTCTTCCTTGTAGCAAAGAACATAAATATGAATTTTATTTAATATATATATGTTATTACATTAACATTGTTTCACACTAAAAATGTTGCACATTGTTATTCGTGATATTTTGAGTGAATCTATTCTTTTAATTTTCGCCTCATCATCTTTCATTTGACTATTTGAAATCGTTGAATCTCTGTATGCATATATCTCAATTTCCAAGCTTTGCATAGTACACTTACTTTAAAATTTCACAAACAATTCCAAGCAGCCATATATCACAATTTTAAAGTATAAGTCTTATAAAAATAAAAAAGTCTAATTTTTTAGTGTAGCATAAAGCGATATCCAAAATTTCAATAAAAGAAATTTATCACAAGTTATTCGTTTAGACATCTACATTTCATGAAATATTTTGACGCAAACCTTTAACTACTGTACTTAAATCCATGACAGCAAACTACATATGATCATTTTAACTATATAAATCAAAATTTAAATGCATTTTGCACTTAGAAATATTTCAATTGAGTAAAACTCAATCTAGAAATAAATTTGGGTTGTACGCATTTTTTATACTAAAATTGAATTCTTTTAAATCCTCATAATATTCATAATTTTTTGGACCCATAAGTCCCATAAAGTTTTCAAAGTTTAAGCTTAGGTTGTAAAAGAATAGATCTGAATTACAAGCAGCTTGAATGATAAATTAGTGTATCTTATGGTCCAAGAAGATAATATCTTGTTGTAACATCATAACGGTTGCAATATTGGTCAGGAAAAACTGTAGAGATTATTATATAAATTTCAATGAGCTTATTAAAAAATGTACTATCGAGTTGGAAGTTCAACTCGAACGCAATGTGTATGTGATAATAGCTAGATCTCGCATTAAGTGTATCGAATAAACTTTCCAAAAAATTCGGCCATGCGAATTTGATCTTATCAGAAAAATTTTTAAGTACAGAAAATCACTTAACCCTAAAAAGGATTTATTCAATCATCCGTTAATTAATTTTCTATTGTTTTTCAAATATAAAGAAGGAAATTGAATATCCACTCTCTACACTCGGCAAAGTAAAACACCGCCGAGTGGTAAGAAATAATCCCTTCCCTGGCCTCACTCTCTCTTGTTCTCACGACATCCAGACAGCAGTTTGAGCATGAAGACCATGGCCAGCCTCTGGTCCTTATACTTACCTCGTATATACTGAAGATTCGGCAGTACACGGCAACTGATACATTGTTTCAGCAAGAAGTTTACTGACTTGAAGTCCCCAAACTGAGTTCAGATTAGTGCAGTTCCATTGTGCATCACCTTCTGACTCGACCACATCAACGATAACCATCGATCCATCCATGGAGGTTGGTGAGAAGAGGTTTATGTCGTAAGGTTCTCGTAGAGAATATCGCATGGATTCTGCAAACGACTGGATGCATGGGAGACGACAACAACTGCTCCGACAGGATGTGTGGGCACTTTCAGTAACATTGGACATTTCCAACCGCAGAGTCCTCGAGTCTTGGCTGAAAATGTCATCAACCAAGAATAACGGAATGAAGGGAGTGAGAATCTGAAATCTCAATGATCAGATTGAAATTTGTGTTCAGTCCCTTTTATCAATGCTTTCATCATCTATAGCAAGTGGGTCTTAAGTAGAGTGAGGGAAAACCAGTCGAATGAACATTGTTCGATGTATTGAGATGAACGAGTGTAAGTGAAAAATGCTCCTTTCATCAATTGACCCATTAATAAAATACAAGGCACCACCAAACAGACACACACACACACACAATCACGTATCATAACCAAGAATTTCACAGGAAATGCTTGCTTGTCGAGCTTCAAGTGTGGTCGGTGTCCATTTTCTACGCCACTTACAACGACGGACTCTTCTTCCAGCTTCGAATAGATTCGAGCAACACAGTGCACCTGGTCGATGCACGGGTCGACATAGCAGGAGGGGCCGGAGCGCACGCACGCAGGGACCCTCCTCGACATGCAGTGACGTGCCCCTAGGCCCACTGGGCAATGCAATGGGAGATCTCGGAGAGCATCTGCCGCTTTGCTGAGCACCGATGGACCCCGCTCAATGGCGCTCTCGCCAGATCGTCCAAAACCGAGTACCATCTGGAGTTTAATCCTCTGACCAAGCATGACTTATTATTTTACTGAACAATTTAGTTCACCAAACAAAGTGGGAGAAAATGCTTGCGGATCGCTTGGATTCTACGGTACGCACATAGGATGACTTTGACTACCGTAGCGCACACTTGAAAGTCCCGCCAAGTTCCAGTCCCCCATTTTCCGCATTTTGGAGGCATCGTCCACAGTCCAGCAGACGGACAGCAACATCAGTGCCTAGCTAGAGGGTATAGGTACAGTAAACATTTGGTTAAGTCCACATAATTACTTTCAAAAAAACGGGATAAAATTTTATTACTTATCAAAGCATATAGACTCTATTTTACGGTATGATGTAGTAGAATATAGTCATTTGATTGCTATTGGCAAGAAAACCTAGCAGACCATCCCCAAGAAGTCTTAATTTTTACCTCTAGTATTTCTAAATGGTTAATAATTTTCGCCTTATGACAAATAGTATTGGGAGTCAATGCAAATGACATAGGATTACTGGATCCAATCCACTCGAGTTCAGGAAATGTGGATTCCTGGATAGGTTGATTACTTTCTGAGATCTCTAAATCCTCTTGGACTTCAGGTTCCGAATTATCTTCTCATCCATTCCAAATTGACGAGCAATTTTGTGTATTGAACGCGGAATTTGCTGTTCTAACAATGAGTTAATCTCCATTCGCTGCCGGTAGTTGAGACGACCGCCTCTACTATTAACGGATTGCAAGCTCATTTCGCTCAATAAAACATTGTGGAAGATTTGGGTTTGATCAATCAACGAGTTTTGTTTCTAAGAACCTTAAGTCCGCACTGGATTCTCCAGATCATAATGCAGACTTAATGTTTACTGTAGTGATTTCATGTTCGTTAGAAAACCACTATCGAAGTCCGAATTAGATAAAAACTCGATAAGTGGATGCGGTCCTCGTATCCTTCAGATATTTATGGAGCTTTTTTGTGCACTTGAGATCCTCACGATGAAGGTCCCATGTTTGTTGATTCTGCCATGAAATAAATAATAAGTCATTCCTTGGGCATCTTTTGCCATCACGCTGCTGGGCTTCTGAATCTCGACAATCTACTCTATCACACGGAATCTTGTGACCAGCCAGTCTCATGGGTCGGAACAAGCTAAACTCATTGCTAAAACAGAAGAAAAGTCAAGACTGGTCATCATACGCGGCTGTCAGTTGTGGGACGGATGGTGCGATTGCAGACTCCTTCTGCGGGTTTCCAGATTCTACGCGTCCTCGTCTTGTCGTTTTGGACCTGCTCCTCCCTCGCTCACTGTGGTGACTACAGATTGATTACCTGCTCTGGTGGTATTCACTGGCCAAGTTTACAGGTGTTCGCCGAGAATTGGGATATCTTAACTGCAGCAGAAACTTTTTTCATTCTTTTGGGCATCGCCCCATGTTACCTCCATTTGGTTTCATCCATAACCCAAAATTGACAGTTTACTTGTTACTTGTGAAGTGACATCAACATGACGTTCATGTGGCTCCAGGGGTTTAAGAACTTGGACAGGAGTCGTGTACCTACAAGATCTGTGTCAGCCACTGGATACACTAATGCACAATGTCCAATGTCCATCCAAATCTTCTTATTGGCCCAAATTTGCTTACTTGGACCCTCGTTCGCTGGTAGTCAGTTCAGCTCTCTGATGACTAGCATCTGAGGCCTGATCCTCGATTCCTCCTAACATTCTTCTTGGCGGTTTCATCCCCAAGCATTTACTATTCCGTGCTCATTTCTTCTGCCCTTATCTGCGGGCATGTATGTCCCATGAAGTATAGAATGCATTCAGCCTCCGATATATAACACGAATCTTTTCCGTGAATAAATCGGAAGGACCTCCAATACCAATACTCCGTCTCCGTGTATCCAGAGGGTGCAAAATCGTCTACTAGGAATTTCTTTAGCACGTGGGTTTATTGAATGTAAACGAGTTCAATGCAAGCTCCTAATGAATGCTGCTGAAATGTCTGTGCAGTTGTGTACATCTACTTTCTTCCATATTACATCGTTGCATGCATGTATATTCCTGACTGAAATTCAGTAACATATAGGCATAGATCACATTGTCAAGTACTCACTCTGACCTTAATGAGACTCTGAGTATTTACATGCGTGCCAAGAGACGTAGCGTGTGTATGGAATGGATCAGAAAATTCACCCAGAAAATTCTGACAGAAAATTCACCCACGCCACTAATCTTCACCGTGTTCACGCCGTATAAATACCCATATCCAAAGTCTGAACGCAAATATCTATTTCTTCAGAGTCCAAAGGTCCAAGTCTCGGCTCAAGGTGGACGTCATTTACAAATACTACTATTCAAGGACATGCTTCATTTTTTTATTCGAAGATAATTTATTTAAAGGACACTCCGTGAGTTGTCCCGATCGGCAGTTTTCACATTCGTGACTCGAAGCTTCACTCCATTCTTTCTTCCACCCAAAGCTGTAATCGACTTCTTACAGCAGTCGGAATCCAAGTTCATGTCAGCAGGTTTTCTGGCTCGTAGAGGGCAATTTCTCCTCCAAAGACTCCGTATCATGATAAATTATTCGACTTTCGTTTGAGTTGTACTGCTCTTCAACATCCGAAGAGCTGTCTACGAGTGCTTAGATTCCTTTGTGTCAGTAAATATGGTTTTGATATATACTGTGAACGAAATATACTTGTTTCTCCTTGATTTGAAGTGTGTGGGGTTTGCGACTACTGTTAGGGATAGATCCGATACCTGTTGTGACATTGAAATGGTGTTACTTAAAACTTTGATGTCAAGACGGCTGTAACCGTTGAGATCAAAAAACAATGATAGTTTCTTTGATAGTGTTGTTTTTGGACAACAGAGTCCATGGAGATGAATCAAAAATGCGATGCGACCTAAGCGTATCGATATGACCACATCGGAGTAAAGTTGACACTCTAATTTATCACAGACACTTGATTTTCATGGACATCATTGATGCAACCCAAGCGCGGTTTGAACATGACTGGTGTGTGTATGTCCATGCTACGACCATTTTCATGTCAAATTCATTGCTATTCGTCTCGTTGTAATGCTTATCATAGTGACAGTGGTAGCAGAGTGACTTTTCATTTTCTGTAACGAGGCAGCAGCCTGTGCAAAGTACACTTGAACAATCGCAAACGAGGACAGATTACTCACCCTGAGAGCACGCACAGAAATCAGAGTAGTACAAGCAAACCTGTACACTAATTACAGCTCTGGAAACAATTTTCTTCAACTTAACTGTGCACGAGAAATTCTTTCTGTTTTCTTTCGGTCAGTAGTTCTGGATTTCAACCATCGTTCACTGATCTTCATCAAGTAAACTGCGAAGGATGAAGATCATCCTTTGCAGCGTCTTGCTAGTCCAAGACTGTCCACCATATCTCGCCTCACAGCTAACCGTCTAATCATACAGAAATTGCAGGTCTGTACAGAAATGAACACTCAACCACTCATAGGTTTCCCGGTCTAAAATCTCGAACTTTTTTTCTGGTTTGGATACCATTCCAGATCCTGAATTGCACGTTCATCTTCATCATCCTTGTTCACGTTGTTCCACCCCATCGAAAGCTGAGGGCATTCGATTAGATGAATTCCGATTTTGTCCCGCCATGGACGCCGAAGCCCAACTGCAGCAGGTAGAAGAATACGAGAAACAACGCGGCGTGCACGAGAACAGAAGGCAAGCTCGTGTTGTGAGTGCCAAACTCGAGAGGTCTGTCCTCGCCAGGAATCTGAAATAGCAAACCAGGGGAGAGAACGATAAACAGAATCACAGCAATTATCAAGGACGCCAAATCCACCATCTCGATCGCCCAGAGTCCTTTTAGAGTGCAACCAACAAATGCTTCGCTGAGAACGTTGACAGGATCAAATTTCTTCCCTCGAGTGTCAAATCCCAATGCCTAAACATCTTCACTCCGAATTAATCTCGAGGTCTAAGGATTGACAGATGCGACCTCCCCCACTTCTGGCCCACGTCACAGTGCGAGCTAGAGCCTCGAGGTAGGCAGCTTCTAAGACCAAGTGCAGTCACAGTGGAAGGTCAGAGGCGAACACCTCCATGGGTTGGAAACTTCTCCGAGAAGGGTCTGAGCAACAATTGAACCGAGTTCAAGTTTAGGTCAGGTTGCGAGGTTCGGAGCGATGCACACGATTGGGGTCAGGGAATTCGAATTTACCACACAAATCTCGCAAGGAATTCGAGAGGAAATGACGGGATCCTGGTCACAGTAACTCGAATGGGTTCATATCCGCAAGACAGCGCATGCTTTGGAACGGTCACTCGCCACAGCTACGATGTCAGCAGAATCAATGTTAGATGTGGTGGCCCTCTGGCCGCCTTTCCAGCCAGCTTCCATGGAGACTGCAGAAACGCACAGTGAGTCATGCCGGGCGCTTTCGAGGAAACATGTCGAGAAAAAACAGGAGATTTGGATCACAATGCTGAGATCACCGCGAAGAAGCCAAACCATCAAAGGAATAAAAGCTCGAACTGGGAGAGAACCACAAAGAGACAAGGGTCCGCTACAGCGAGTCCTTTGTACTACTGATCTGAGTATGTGCTTCTGCCACGGTCCCGGGGTCCACCCAGCAGTGCAGAGCAGTGCATTGCATTTCTTTCTTGCTCACCTCAGGCTGCGCTAAAAATCTTCCCTTCTGTAAGATATACACACGCATGCACACATTGTGGAAAGCATTTCCCTTGAAAGGACCGGGAAATCAATCGGATTGGACCATCACTGGAACAACATCCTCGGTGCATGACTTGTGCCAGAAACGACACCAACTCTGGGAACTTTGCCTTTATGTCCTCGTGACGTCGTCACGAAGAGGAGAGCCCAGCTGAAAGTCCCGAAGCCGGTCAACTGAGTGAGCTGATACAGTTTTCTCCCGAGTCCCTCTCGGTATTCCTTCATCACTTCAGTGATTCGGGTCCCACGAGTGGAACTTACACTTGGTTCGTGACCAGAGGGCTTAACAAATCAGTCAGTCCATCGAAAGAGACATGATTAGTGCCTGGGCTCAGGGTCCAAGCCCAACAGGCACGGCCTACCGGAGGATCCAGTCAGAGGTGGCTACAATCCCCCATGGGGGTTTCTACTGTGTGACTTCGCTTCCTGCACACGATTCCAGTTGCCTGCTTGCCTGCAATATCGAGTCAGGTACTGTTATCAACAGCAGTTTTTCCAATGCTCGCGGGTCGGTCGGTCGTTTGAGTTCGATACTGATCGATCGGGATCAACGGATCAAGGGATCAAACTTGCACTGTGTTCTTTTGACGGCTTGTGTGCTAGTGAGTCGACTTGGGATTGGTGAGCCCTTATCGTGATCTCGAAGACTCGAAACTTGAAGACGCATCGGTTTCCGCTGACAGAGTTCAAGAAACACATTCGGGACGGGCGGCTGAATCTCCGCAGTGAGACCGGCCTGGTTCTCCACATTCCAAGCGCGTCGTGTTTAGATATGTACATACATTACGAGGCAGGTCGGGGAACTGGGTTTGAGCTTACTGGAAGACTGTATTTAAGTCCTCCAGTAGTCTCAAACACAGCTTGACAGTGCCCGGCTGTTCATCGGTGCTGCAGCACATACACAAATGCAGCGCTTCTGACCAATTCAATGGACCCGACTTTGCTCAACCATCGTCCACAACATAGGCTTCGTCCACCTCGCTTGGACATGATATGTCCCAAAGGCAGGTCCACAAATCATGTGCACAAAGACGACGCAGGCAGAGACAAACCATGCCCATCGTTATCTTTACTCAGAGCGTCTACTTTAGTAATTATTACTCTGAACAGCCCGTTCCTCACTGACACTCTTTTACCACCATACCAAGCTCATGGCCAAAATGGAATGTTGATAGCAATTGAGAGCACACGCACGCAGTTCCTTTCGTTTCTGATGTCATCGCGTCAGCTTCGCGAGTATTCTGAGATCAGCACAATAATTGTTAGCTCAGATGAGCAATCACCTCCACAGCGGCCGTCAAAACGATATTAACGAAATCCGGGTGCCAATTTGTCTTTCATGGTTGGATGACTTTAATTCCTTGCTACATCGGGGCTCTGGCTGAAGGTTAATAATATCCCGTGTCACTAAGCAAACACTTGCGAGTCAAGTACGGTAGACCCCAATCATGAACAGACTTTCACTGCAGCAGAGAGGTGGTCCTGTAGAGTCGATGCCAGGTCAACATGAACAGAAGATATCCAAAAATCGGCTTTAAAAAACGTCGAAGAGCTGCAACGGACGCCAAAAGCCGTCCTACCACTGAAGTGTGCAAGATATACATGGTGTGAGAGCCTCCCTTCTCAAGAAAAGATACACGGTGTGGGAGCCACACTTCTCGGCAATCAAGCAAACGTTGTGTACATATCTCAACTAACTACACAGTTAACTTACACTTTCCGACATTTCCACTAACGTTTTGAAGGTGACTTGTGGACACTTGCACGTACAGCACGTCTAGAATCTATCAAACATGGACAAGCAAAATTTGCAGTCTAGAATCTAAAAATGTTTGTAGGCCTATTACAACACTTATTGCTTACTCGCATGATGTTGCCTCTTCTCTTGCCGGATCGAAGTGCACGACATCGACTAGATTTGGAACTGACTAGCTAACTACAACAGTTTGTGCAGTGCGTGATGTTCTCTCCAGACTCTGAGCACCCTATAATAGATAAAACTTCCCCCGGTCAACCACGTACAACTGCTCTAATGATTGAAACAATCCGGCCCACCTTGATCGTCAACGGCCATATGAACATACGCTATTGGTCTCGATTCAAATTTGGAACTCTGCTTCTTCGTCTCCTTACAAGAGGGACAACATACCACTCCAATGCCTACTACGACTTTCAGGAGGATCTTCACCGTCAACACTTTCCTCAGATTTGCCAGCCTCACCAAGTGTACCAGAAGTGACATGTCCTTTTGCCTCTTGCTCGCTTGATGCGTCAGGAGTTTCGTCTGCTTCCCCGTCGGTGCAATACTTTTGCAACCATCTATCCATCTCCCATAGGCAATGCATAACACTCTCCCTTCCTTGATACCCATGACTTTCAAAAGGTAGCAATACGAGCCGAGTAAGTGCTCCATGTCCTTTGAGCGCGTTGTAAAATCGGTCAGACTGCGATAAAAACGAAGTCAATAGCATTACAGGTGGATAAGCTCGATGACGTACTGCTAACTTAACAACAGCAAGAATCTCATTTTTCAAGCACAAAGTCACATCAGATGACCGTGTTCTCCTCAACACTCGAAATAAGTAATATCTAGCCTAAGACACCCAGCATCGTCATTTTCTCCCCAAGATGCTAGACGCGGTATAAAACTGTTAGCTTCACAGTACCTGCATTGTCATCGTTCCTGGATTGTTATCTTCTTCCCCATGAATAAGCAGAATAGGTTTCTTGATCTTGTTTGCTAACATGAAAGGACTCATATTGATGTACGTCGTGGGTGCCTCCCAGAGAGTTCTCTCTTCAGCCTGAGAAAGAACCAAAGTTAGAATCAAAACGCAAACATCGGAAGATCTACAGCTAATTCGGACTTTACACAAACGCTTGCAGAGCATTTAAGCTCCCGTCACAAGCATGTTCGTCCCCAGTATTCTCCGATCAATAGCAGTTCTTACAAGAACTAGCATCGAAGTAGCTACAAAACATACCTGAAAGCCAAATGGAGTCAATGTCCTGTTGTAAGCGCCAGCCCGTGCTATACCGCAGGCAAACAAATGAGGAGCATGGGCAAGCAGATTGGCGGTCATGAAAGCACCGTAAGAATGCCCCCCAACAGCTATCTTTTTTGGATGAGCCACCTGTTGTTCACGAAGAAACAAGAGCATGTCAGAAAACGATGCGTTACTCCAACAGCAGGACTTCTGTGCACACAATTTACAGTCCAAAGGGTCTTCTTATGCTCATGCATGGGTATGCTGTCCCATGGACACTAGTCGTTAGCTCATACTGATTTGAACATACCCCTCTTCGGATAACCTCATCAACTGCGGCTTGAGCACTCGCAACCAGCTGCTCCACGTACCTGCAGTCAAGCACAAAGGTTCGTTTTAAACTTCAAGATATCCAAATCATTCTTAAGATTCTTCCTTCAGCAAGAGGATTACAAACATCTTGGGTATGCTGAAGTTCATTGCAGAATCGAGAGTGGCATAACCTGAGGAGACAATGAATTACCAAAACACCATCTAGCTCACTGAACATGTACCAAGAATGCCTTGTGATGGTTGATTTGGAAAATATTTACGAGAAACCATGATGTTGATCATTGAAAATTAGGTAATCGTCTCAAACAATGCCATCCATTCTCTAAAATAGATGAATTTCACCTGTCATTGGCCTCCTCGTCTCCTTCGCCAATGATGGGCATGGTCGGACCATCCAGAATAGCAAATCTGCCAGTAACAAAAGAAACAAACAGAAGAAATTACTTCAAGCACATGAGAATACAAAACCAAGAAATCCACATCTCGAAAAGTTTAATCGGTTGATGCCTTCTTCAATTAGGCTTACCTTCTAGCCAACCACAACAATGCCGAAGTAGATCCAATGCCTGCAAAACTATAAGGTGATCCTCTCATCTGGCCAGCGTTATCTTTGCTCTTGAATTCCCTTGGGTATGCCCACATTAGCAATGGCAGTGGCCCATCAGTAGCAGGGTCATACGCTGGAGGTAAATACAAATTTGCTGTAAGTTGCACACCATCGCTCCGTTCGTATCGTATAATCTCCTTCTTCAGATTAGCTATTTGAGGATAGGGATGAGGGAAGTTTGTAATTTGACAGACAGTTTGCTCAGGCCAGGAGCGCAGATAATACTGAGGTGGATCGGTTTGAGATTCCTTTGAGACCAAAATACGTAACTTGTTCAGGTCCAGATCTCCATCCACCTGATCTGACATCAGAGCTACGACTGTCTCGAAATAGGTCTCCTTGCTACTTTCCCAGATTCGCTGTTTTTCACCTGACTCGCTGCCAAACCAACGTGAACTTAGATATCACAGGACCGCTGAGTTTTGAAAATTACTTTCTTGCAGTCAAGCCTCGGGTGCCCACAGTAGAAACATAAGTTAAAGCGTACATAGTAAGAATGATAGCCACCAACTGAAACAATTGAGAGAAATATTGGAGGTATCTCCCCTTTTCGTAACGGAAGCACCAGATTAACTCGACTGAAAAGATCACAATGCCCTTGTGAAGGAACTCACAATTCTCCTAACAGGCTTGTTCCATAAATGAGCATGAATGAGACAAAGGCCTGAGCAGTGATGAATTTTGATAATGTTCTTACATTTCCAGCAGATCCAAGAAAGGAATATTGCCTTGTGGTGTTGCGCCACTTCCATTCAGGAGCAGCCTCTTCTTGCCATCAGCATCTTTGACACCTGCAAGAACGTACGTTCCGAGAGAAGTTCTGCGAAGCATTGGTGAACCAGGATCTGCGTAGACATCTTCTGATGAGCGATCAAAAAGCTTACGCCCTTCTGCTTGAAGATTCCCGGGTGCAATCATCCAAGTTCGAGTGCGTCGTGTTTTGTACCATGACTCATACACCAGTGCAAGTCCTTCATCCCCCCAAACAACACCTCTGGAGGAGACAAACAAAAATAAGGATGTTTACTTGTCCTCTATTCACAGAGAAAAATATCAACGTACAAGATTGAACACTAGAAAACGAAAGATGGTTTACCCGTATCGTAGCTCCAACTTGTATAAAACCTGTGGCTCTTCTCCTTCTGGACAGTCTGCCGGTTGTGTATATACGATATCCCTTGGATTCACTTCCACTTTTGCATCTCCTCCGTCCTGAGTTTCAACCCTGTCCACAACGTCCCGTACAAACATCAATTGGACATGAAAATATTTTATTGTGCTCGTCTCTCACAGCTACTTTTACTAAAAGTAGCGATAGTCGTTGAGAACTGGCAGAACAAGTTCTCACCAGTATAGGCAAGCAGGTTTGTCAGCTCGCCAGTTGATGGACCTCCTTCCCTGCCGTACACTGTTGAATGTGATCGGAATATTTTCAGCAAGAGGAAGAGAACATATCTCTCTGACGAACTCCCCAGTTCGCTTCCACAATTCCATGCGTTTTGGGAACCTCCCGGAAGGAACAATAAACGAGTATGGTCTGTGAGTTGTTGAAACAAGAAAGTAGCTTCCATCCGGTGAGGGATCGATGGAAGTATACACAGCTGGTTTCCCAATCGGTTCTGTTTCCCCATTCAGGTTAATCAGGAATAATTGAGATGTACCGTAGTGATCAAATAGGTCTTCGTCATGTTGGTCCTTCAGCAAGTCTTGATAAGTTCGATTTTGGACCACTTCTTTCGTCTCGTTTGACTGAATATTTGGACCAGCTGGTACTAAAGGTTTCTTAGGTGGGGGCCCTCGAGATGGAGGTATGCAACAAGCAACAAGTGTACAGTCGTCCAACCAGGCGAATCTGCGGGGAAAAATCACGTAGTTTAAGCCTAGATACATAGTTTCTTCCAGTGGTAATGTCTGCTTGGCAGAAGTGAAGACAAGATCAAGAAAAACATGGACCAGAAGGCCAGAGTTATCTACTTGAACTAGGATACTTGGCGCCAGATTAAAATTCATAAATTCAGCTTCATCACGGCAGAGAGTCTAACTTAACTTCTGCAAAAGTAGTCTGGACAAACCATACACTGTGTTATCATAAGAAAGATCTAAATGTCCTAGTGATAGCGTATGAAGAATATTAAGAGCACATTCAGTAGTCCACTTACGTGTCAAAAATTGGATTCAACAGCAAATCAGGAGGACCAAACAGCCTCCTCGCCTCTCCACTTTCGATATTAGCTACCCAGACACCAAGACCAGACGTTGAACCCTCCTCCTGCTCACGATGATCGTAGTATACAGCTGTCAAATATCTTGTGAAATTTACAGCAGTGCCCTCTGAAAATGAAGATCTTCGATGAAATTAACTCAGTCGCTAAAACCACAGTGTTAACAAACAGAAGACAACTTCGGAAGTAACCACCTAGAATCTATAGTCATGCCCATGTGATCAACGGCATTGCGCTTCTCATAAACAACAGATAAGTGACGAATAGTAAACCTCGATTAACTGAAGTGATCAGAACCAAAGAATAGACATACCGGTTCGTCTCCACGAACAGTGAATGCCAGGTGAGTACCATCTGGAGACCTTCAGCAGACCAGGCCAAACGTCGATCCAGGAATTGTGAATTAGAAATTACCACGAGTCAGAAAATTCAAAGAGTGGCCCAGGAATGAAAACAAAACTACTGGAAATAGCAGGATATGATTAACATAAGTTACGGCTACGCAAAAACTAGCTCGCTTGGCTTACTCTAGGTGCCTCAGGGAGGATGTCCATTCTCAGTCATAAAATGGAAATTCAAAATTTACGTAGAAGACAGTGATTTACCAGGAGACATAGTTGATTTTCGATTCGTCAGGAAGCCCCGTAACTGATACCTCTGGTCCTAGGGTGCCATCTTCCAACAGCTCATGTATGCTTATTCCTGTATAAGACGACCTGAAGACGAGCTTTACCACATACCCAGTGCTTCAGTTCCCCACAGGAGCATGCTAGGTTTGTAGAGAGGTAAGGAACGGCAAGGAGCAGTTCATCTTTATGGTAGTATACTACCCCATCGTCAGGTTGATTGCACCTTCTGTACTATTTCATTAGTGAAACATAGGAGACTTCATAAACGGGGACTGAACTGTGAAGGAGTCTCGCGATGCACATAACGTTATGTATGTTTCATTCGCTTTGTTAGTCAGGAGTGCAGAAATGTCCATAACAAGCTAATCCTCCAATACGATAATCTGGCAGTGTAATATGAAGAAACACTTACATCCGACTCCGTGTATTAAATGACGGGTCGATACGAAATCCAGCAAGCTTCAGCTCCGGCCTCGCTAAATCAGCCAACGGTGGCAGAGAGCGACGCTGCAAGAATAGAATCTTGTCTCTCTTGGGCGAAAATGATAGTGCAGGAGTTGGAGGGGCATCCACAATATCTCTGATCTCCTTTCGGGGAAGTTTGTAACCTCCCGTATCTTGGTAGATATCATCTGGGTGAAACAGCAAAAGTCGCAAATCAATGCGTGCTTGCATGATAAAACGGGACGCGATGTACGAGTAACTTCAGTAAGGTACACACCAGGACAATGGAAGGAAATAGTCAGCGTGGCATATGGCGAATCTCTTGTAGAACCTGGCGAATCCGTGCAATCACAAAAAGCACTCTATCTCTCACAAGTCAAGTTATCTTGACAACATAAAACCACGAAGATTACAAGAACACGCTGACGAATTCCCGTAAACACAATAAGGGGGGAAAAAACTCCTGCTTTGGACAGAACGACTGGCTGAAATGACGGAGAAGCAAGGTAAGACCATTCAGTAAGGACAACTCAGGAATTGCTGGTAAGGCTCTAAACGCAGAAACCCCTAATATACAGTCTCTCGACTAAGAATTATCTTAGCAAGAACCAGTTGAGGCTCCACGCTTTACTCGTTGCTCCACTTGAAGATTCCCGGTATTGGATCCCATTAGATGTTCGCTATGCAGCTCGCGGACACGTGGGAATTCTGCCCAAAAATTAGATGGAAGAAGGAATTTGTTTCACAGCAAAGACAAGAAGAAATACACAGAATGCGTGGGAACAAACGAGGGACCTCGGGAATCAACGAAAGAAGCGCGCTCAATTAATTGATTTCGCGAGTTCAAATGCGTACTGAGGTGTGGTAGTCTTCCGAGGTAAACATGAACGAGGATTATCGGCATCACACGACCTTGTGCACAAGCTGCCCTAAGATGGGTTGATGTCAAGATGAAAATTGTATGCATCAGAAATCTTCCAAGAGCTGCCCATTGTCTACAGATTGTACGAGAAACCGTGAGCACTCTTATCTCACGAGAATGAAGAGGAGAAAGGCAAAAGCTGTTGACAGGCTTCCAAACTTTGTTCCGGGGTAAGGGAAATGAAGAGTCCTCGGTCTGAGAGCATCGATCCATGAGTGATGTGTGAGTATCCTGACCGGCTTTTTCTGTCAGCTTGGTGTGGTGTACGATAGCCGACGGCCCGACTTCACAAAGACTTTCTGCAGAACCCAGAATTGCGTCAGCTTCGAGCAGAGCTGACTCAAAGCCGAATGCACTGCCCCATCTCATTTCAATTCTGTTAGAATTCTTCGAAAGCGTCGCGGTCGGGGTACACCCCAACACAATCCACTGTGTTGAAGAATAATCAAGAAAGAAGATTGGGTTTGCGGCGGGACGGGGAGGAGGGGGACGGGACGGGACGGGACGGGGTGGGGTGCTGGCTGGCTTCGTCACGGCAATCCAATCCCGCTCACTCGGACGTCTGTGTCCCCGTCAGTGATCTCGTCGTTCGGCCCGAGAGGAAGTGGATATGATGAGGCGATGGACAGAGGGGCGATGCGTGGTCGAAGAGGTCACTTTCGCAGGGCACGCAGCAGCAGCAGCAGGTGGGCAAGGGAGCGGAGTGTGCGAGGCCAGAGGCCAGAGGGCAGAGGGCAAGGGGATGGACAGGACAGGGCGGGAATGGAAGGGGAGGGAAGGGGAGGGGAGGGAATGGAATGGAAAGGGGAGGGAAGAGGGAAGAGGCGAGAATCGGCGGGCGGGCCGCAAGAACTTACCATCAGAGCTGCCAGAGCCAGAAGCAGGAACTGCTCCGTTAGAGTGCGCTTGCGCTTCGGCGGACGAAGCCCGAGCGATGGGCACGAGGCCAGGGATGGAGTGAGTGAGCATTTTCGTGAAGGAGTGAAGCAGCTGCGGAGGGCTGGAGCGTCGGCTGCGAAGAGTGGGCGCTACAGGACGATGCCCGCCCAAGTGCCTGCGATTGTGCGAGGCCGAGGCCGAGCAAGCGAGCTCTCCTCCGCGCCACCAGGCGCGCTTTGCAGCAGAGAGGGGCAGTGCGGAGCCACGGCAGAGCTTCGACGAGTGCATAGTGCTGTATTATATTGATTGTCGGACCGCGCACACCATGCCCTTGTGGCAACAAAAGTCCAAGTCCTCTCCCCCCTGCCTCCCCTCCCTCCCTGCCTGCCCTCCCCTGCTCAACCGCCTCGCCAGTCAGTCTCTCTCCCTCTCCCTCTCCCCCTCCTCTCTAGCTGCTGCCGCAGTCAAGTCCCTGAACCTTCCGCCCCTCCCCCACCACCCTCTCCCTCACCCTCGCCACGACTCGCTGCCCTGCGTCAGGCCCTCCTGAATGGAACGATGCAGCAGCAGCAGCAGCGGCAGCCCGCGAGGAACAGGGGCCTGCTCTTATTCCTCCGCGCCCAGCGCCTGCCGTCCTCCTCCGCTGGCTGCCAGTAAAAGCACCACCCCCGCGCCCACTCGCACTCGCGCTCGGGCCTCCCTTATCGCGTCGCCTCCCGTTGAGGGTTGAGGCTCGGGCTCGGTCGGGCTCGGTCTCGGTCTCGCACCCGATCCGCGCGCCCTCCGTGGGCGTGGGATCTCGAGCGCGCCACTGGCGCAGCAGAACCAAACACAGGAATGATGACTTTTTATGGCGACCGCGCGCTCTTAATTCCCACTTTCGGCACGACGTCCCACCATGTTCTCCGCGCTCGGTCGCACTCCTCCTCCTCCTCCTGCTTTAAGATCCTCGAGCTAATTTGGCTCACTCCATTCAGGGCCCCCTCGTATCGCCCGCGGATGAACCCCCCCGGGTCAACCTGCTGCCGGCTTCCGGCCTCGTCGCCATGGACGATGATGTGTCCTACGTCCTGGACTGGACTCTCCGCACCAACAAAAGCTCATCCGAACCATCAGCGATCGTGATTGACCGCTAACTGATGTTTTCTGTGAAGCCACCACAAGTGCTTTGACTAACACATGTAGCCTAAGATGATCACGCCACATCCACCTTTTGACATAATCTCTCGAGTACTACTCTCTCTCTCTCTCTCTCACTCTCTCTCACACACACACACACACACACACGCACGAACATTCGTCCATTGGTGCATGTAACTCGACATGAACCAAATGATTTCTGTCAGAAATTGACACTCCTGACCTGATTCGGCCTCGCCCACCACCCTCTGCGCTTTGGCAACGCGGTCCCGCAGCGGCCACAGAGAGCCATTGTGATCACGGGGGTATGAGATCAGCCGGTCCCGAACACGGACCCGTACTGCACGGGCATGGCCTCGGGGCTTGTCTGTTTTGACAGTGCAGGCTTTCACAGGCTTTCTTAGGCTTACTTTCTTTCTCGGCCTTGCTTTCGTCCATGCGACGCTCGCCCACTTCGATTCCATGCCCTGAATCTTGACTGCACAGAACGATTCCGATTCCTCCGGATATCGCTGCTGTGCTTCGGGACATTTGGTTTTCATTCTTGTCAGGATCGGAATGTTGGTTACTGCACTGTGTGAGCGGTGAGCTGCTTCATGGTAGGGATGAACAACAGCTACCGGACCTCGGTTCCGAGTTCCCATGACTTCATTCATTCATAGACTATTCGTTTGGAAAGTTTGCTGCAGCGGTTGATTGGGGTTTTCACTGCGATCTTGCACTGCAAACTTTCGTTCACTCGCATTGACCCCACGCGACCCGCAACCACCCTATCCAGTCTATCCGTGCTGCATGAGACAGGCAGGTATTCCATTACAATCAGAAGGTGAGAGAACTTTCGCCTGCGGCAGGTCCCACGGAAACAAGGCGCGCCTCGTCAAAGGAAGGGAACCTCCGGGACCCGCCCCATCCGAGCCCTGCAGATGCCGCTATGTTGATGATTGAGTTCGCATATTCACTTTACTCTAGCGCGTTGGGTTTTGACATTACGCGGGGACTGGTCCAATAAATTTAGGCTTGCAGCGCGAATCCCACTGGTGGTGGTTGTGCAGTTCCCGAGGACCTGCAGAAGCCAGTACCAGTCCGCCAGGAGAAGATCGGGAAGAAACGCTCGAGCTTCGTGAGGGAATAAGTGCGGCATCGAGTTGGCCGGGATGGGACACATCATTGTGCAGGACACAGAGGGGATGGGCCCATTCGAAGCCAAGCAAGCCCGCAGCCTGTTTCAAAGATTGCGAAAAACGCCAAGATCGATCGCACCGCCTTCACCATGTTCCTCGAAGCTGACAAGAAGCTGACGAGTCTGGCCAACAAGGTCATACTTAAACGGCCTGCGGGCCTTCGAAGGACTGAAACTAGATACTCTTAGTCTGCGCTCAGTGGACTCTTCATTTGGCGCAAGCCTAGTCCAAAACCTGATCCCTGATTCTCAGAACCAACAATGTCAATGATCTTACTGATCATAACAACTTCACTGTCGCTTCCCCTCGGCGCAGCCGTGACGCCACTCTCTTACAGTCCAAGATATCGGCCTGTCCTTTTGTGATACTGTAACCCACCCCCAACCCAGGACAGAGAGTACACATCAAGAACCTTGAGCAGTCAAAAGACTGTCTTCCTTACTCCTGAAAGTCTCCAGGGCTTTACTGCTTGCATAAAGATAGAGAACGATTCTTCCGAAACTGGAAAATAGTTCACTTTATTACAGAGTTGAGCCCGAAAGTCCACATGCAAAACTTCGAGTCCAGGTCCGTAGAGGGGAAGAGCTGTAAAAGAGAGCAAGCTATTACTTGAAGACTACTCTCTGGCAAGATTTCCGGGATTCTTTGACTGTCTGGTCAGAACCACAGAGCAAGAGCAGTGGAAAGTGAAATAAACAAGTGCGTGGTGATGATAGAGAATCGGAAAATTTTCGTTCTCCGAATAAAACTCGTCAAGACTCCGTTCGGAGTCCTCGTGTTGGTACCCTTGAACACGAGTGAAACGACTGTGTACATATTTCTTCCACCCCACTGACTTATACACAGGACCTACAGAATAGCAAGCTTTAAAAAAGTCTGGCCTGATCCAACGTGGGTGTACGGACCAGCTTCCCCCACTGAATTTATCACTAGATCTGTCTCATGGCATTCACAACTTTTAATTGTTTCGGAACTTACACAAAGCAACTTCCATTCTTGAAGATCTTCTCAAACACCAGCGCCACTGCAGACGACTTCGCTGAGACCTGCCACAGGCGACGGAGGACAAGCAAAGACAAAACTGTGTATTCCCATGGACCTTAGTACATATGCTAAATAGAAGTCATCATAGACCCTTCACGTTATCATGAGGTACTTCAGGAGAAAGAAATGTAATCTCAGCTGACATTGAGGTCAAAACAAGAGGTAGTGACACCTAATATTCCACGTGTGAAAAGGTTCTGGAATCTAAATGGACTAAATACAAAACAGTAAACCTCAGTATATCACAACGAACCACATGCTTCACATCAATCACGTCGAATCGGGGGAGGATATTCTAAATAGTGGTTCACATCTTAACTTGGCTGAGGATCTACAAGAATCGGCAAACAATCTAATGGACCAGACGAAGGGATGATTTGATGTCCATTAACTGAAGATACAACTGGATTTTCAAGATTATGATTATCAACTAACAATTGATTTGGTATATGAACCCCGGATCAAAAGTATTATATTTGATACGTAGGGGTCTGTAGGCTTACGCTTCCTCACAAACTTATTCCAACATATGCCTTGTAAAGACACTCATATGAGTAAGATCCATGATTTTTACTAGAATCAATGATTGATCACACAATGCAGACTTGCACTGCATCATCTATAACTTATAACAAGGCCATAATGGGCCTAGCCTCAGTTTCATGCTTCAGCTTAATAAAAACTCCTGATGCAATTAGATTCTTAATTCAATACCTCAACTACGACTTGTATGTGTCAAAAATTTCACCTCAAGAAGGTGCAAGTAATTTACAAAGGGTTGCAACAAACGATAAACAACCGTCATCGTAGTACCTGTCTCATTGAAACTATATGTCAAACATTTGCACTGGCCATGACTTCACAGCGCCTCCTGCTCCCGAAGCGTTCGTCTCCAAAGATATATCAATACTACGAAATCTACAGCTCCGTGCTATACTGATGCGTCCACTTATGCTGTAAGCGGGAAAGTTTTCTGATCCCACTGTATCTTTGTCCAGTCCATCAAGGTTCAGATTATCGTCTTCCACGCAAAGAGCGATTCGCTCCTTGAATGTCAGCAAAGTCTGTGCCCAATGAGTTTTTGGTGTGTGCGGAGAAGTTGTCAGGTTCACATATTTTTCTTTGCAGAATCTGCTAGTGAAGCCCGTATCAAACCATACCACCAAACCGTAACACCAGACAATCTTGCTTGAATCATCTACTTGTGTCGAACCTGTTCCATCAGATTCAAGTGCTTTCCTCCTTGGTAACTTTACGTGGAAATCCGCTGTATAATCAACATCTTCATGTTTCATGCTCAGAAGGTCAAATTCCTGCAAAATCATTCATTCAGTTAGAACATGTGATTAAAATTTTGGAGAGACCAGGTGTGGCAG
This sequence comes from Marchantia polymorpha subsp. ruderalis, assembly GCA_037833965.1. Classification (NCBI taxonomy): domain Eukaryota; kingdom Viridiplantae; phylum Streptophyta; class Marchantiopsida; order Marchantiales; family Marchantiaceae; genus Marchantia; species Marchantia polymorpha. The sequence goes on from AP031355.1 coordinate 18,893,045, forward strand.
CAAGGAGTAACATTGGTGCTATGTGAATGAAAGCACTCAGTGCATTATAGACATTAAAGGTTCGGAGTGTCTGTGTCTAAGACAATTTAAGAAGTAAGCAGTACACAAACGATATGAATACTTTAACTGCCATCAATTACTGAGTAACATGAAGTGCAAACTAGCATGAGTAAGCTGAATTACGTATCCTTCGAAACATGAGCATCCACAGGATAAGTGATGATAAGACAGAAAATAAAATAGCAAATGGAAAGCAACGTTCAAAAAAGTGGAAAGAAAATACATCATCAAGCATTGATCAAGATGGACATGTAGAAGGCTTTATAGTCGATGACCACGTATACAAATGTATAAAACAATGTTGGCAAGCAAGTGGACTGTCTGACAGTCCGTCCAGTTAAATCCCGATATCGAAAATGTGAACACACTTGAAAATAAACAACAAAGGCACGAATCTTTACCTTGATGAGACATGAATCGGTGATCACATCCTTGGCGTTTATTACATCAATAATTGGATGTAACGTTGCATCATACAAAACTTCTTCACCTACACTTTGCATGTCAAACCCATACACGTTCTCCCAGAATGAGAGACTTGTGCCACCTTTCCCGAAACCTGCCACAAACTGTCCAGAAAGTCCCGTCAGAACTGCTAACAAGTTCTACTATTTCTAATAACTTATTCGAATAAAACATGCATAAAAAGAATAATAGTCACATAACATTAAAACGACAGAGTCATCCATTTAAGTACCCTAGGCACTGATTAGAAGCCACAACTATCTGACATAGATCATAACCCATTCTTACAAGCAAACCTGAACTTAACTCAAGAAGGTTTACATGTGACACACTCAAACGTAAGAATTGCTTCAGAAAATACCATGGTTGCCGTATCAGGAAGCATCGCTCCACCTGGCTTTAACCACTTATCCCTGGCGTAAAGGACAGAACCGAGCATGGATTCGAATAGTAGACAATATCCCATCCACTCACTGACTAGCACGTCAACGCTATGTTCAGCTACTGGCATCGACGAATCTAGTTCTTCAATCATGCCCGCTACGACAGTCATCACACCAGTCCGAGTCGTCCCTTCCGTGTTTGAAGCACTCTCATCCAGTAGTCCATTGACTTTTGCAACCTGGTAATCAAAGTCATGTGGAGTCGTATAAGAAGTGAGACATGAAAATGGGAAACTCAAAGAACTTCAGGTAAAATAACATTGACATGTTACTTCTGTAAAGGCAATTTTGAAACACAGAACGAGCTCGACCAAGGCATGTCAGATAGGATGCAAAAAGATAACCATCACCATGACTTGTCTAGTAGTCAGACATGTATTAAAATAATTATTAATTTCGCATATTTTCAAATGAAATCGACATTACGCTGAACAATAAGGTCTTCATAGAAAAGGAGATTGACAAAAGACATTGTCTTGACGTCTCCCAAGCAAGAGAGGTGACTACCTGAGTGGCTACGGCTGTCATCTTCTCACTTCCGTCAACAGCAATCACCTTCGCTGCCCCTGCTTTGGCTGCAAAAAGACTGCGCAATGCATCCAATATTAATGGAGTGAGAAACTACCGTCAGAGTTATTGATAAGTGGTGCACTCGACATTGCCACAGCTTGGATCAATAGTGTATGGAATTACTTTCAATTTGACTTGTAAATGTACTCATGATTTCCTTGTCCTACTCTGAAATACAAAGACATCTGAGAAGTGGAAAGACATTTAAGATGCATAAAAGCAGGACAAAAAAACGTAAGACCGCAACTACAACCTAGATGGAAACTATCGATGTGAAGCCCAGTCTTTCTTAAGTGAACTATAGTATTATCTAGTCCATAATTAGAAGAAAGGCTAGAGCATGCGAGCCCTCTACACAACGTTTTCATGGAGAACTCCCAGAATGAAATGGTCACCTCAAAATCCCTGTCCCACATCCCAGATCCATCACAACAGCGTCTTTGATAAGAGAAGGATTCTCCATGAGGGCCGCTTGATATGCCTCCGTTCGTACCTAAAATGCCAACAATCATAAGATACGGGCGTGAGAAGGAGAATGCAATAGACAAATTTCAGATTCCCTAGCTCATAGGTGACAGCTAATGCATGCTTAAAGAAGAGTCATAAGAAACTGAATCAAATATATGGTAAGTGATTTCAGCATAACGAACTACGTGTCCTCCTTGTAGGTCCAAATCTCGAGTTTGCATTGAATGGACAAACCTAATTATGAAGTCCACAGAGCTCAACAGACAATCAAGCGATTCAAACATACAATTATCAGTAGGTACTCACTCTATCTCCCAGCATTTCTCGATGTATACCAAATCCGCTGTAGGAACCAAAGTAAGAACGATTGATGTTGAGCTTTTCCTTCTCAGCCACAGTAGCGAAAGTAACCTTAGACTTCTTTTTTCTCAGTTTACCTTCAGAAGCACTCTCCGAACTAACAGAAGTCCCGTTAGCGTCACGGGGCTCATTAGCAACATCATTGAAGTTCACAAGATCCCGGTTGGCAGCAACTTCGCCATCACTTGCTCGGTCATCATCAATATCTGCCTCGTCTATCAACTGAGAATTCTCTGCTTTTGACATTTCCTCGGCAAGTAAAGCTGATGCATGAGCTGCAATCTCAGGGGTAGTTGTTAACAGAAGCTCTCTGATACCGTCCGACAGCTCTGCAACTACAGAGTCATCACTCTTGTCCGACCTGCTTTCCATTTTAGTCCCCTCTCCTTCTGCTATCACCTTTGACTTAACCACTGTTTCCAAATCCTCAAAATCCTCTTCTTCCCCGTCATCGAATGTATAGAGCAGTGTATCATTAGGCAAGAATGGAGTCAAGAACTTGTCGTCACTCCAAGGGAATCCAGCCACATGTTGTGCAGTTTTGCCTTCTTCAGATTTTTCGGTCCCTGTAGAAGCTCTCAAATCTTCCAAAAGCGCATCGCGTGGTGTTTTGGCTGCTACCTTTGCCCGCACAAGATACGATATGATCCGTGTCAATACATGAAACACTGGCCAATGAGCAAATTATGAATTCTAGCGAAATATCAATCACATTATGCAAGACTCAAATAAGGAATTAAAGTTTGGCAATTTTCTTCCAAAATCTAAAAGAGCTGCAAAGCTCCTGAAATTTTTTCATGCCACAGAAATGATTTGCAACCCAGAATTTTCAAATCTCACGCAGATGCAGAGAGCCTAACGCACTCATGCCAAAACGAGGACACGTTACAGAAGCAATATCATCGCATGTTGACTGAAGAAACCAACAACGCTCAGATGCAGTAATCGCTGAGCGTAAACAACGGAAATTCTGGAGACGAAATAGGGAGTTCCATAGTCCATAGATTTATCTTGAAAATGATTCCAAAGAAAATAAACTAGAACGAGCAGGATGAAACACCTGAGTCGAAAATTGTTTCACATACAGGAATTCAACTCACAGAAATTGGCTGGAGAAGCTAAACAGATGGTGGACCAGAAAAATGAGAGCCACGATCTGTAACGAAATTGGTGACGGCCGCATTTTGAAATTTTTCAAGACCATCATGTGCTGACTTTGGTCGAGGAAAAACACATCCAGCTATACAATGGAAACCCCACTAACAGTAGGACTCAGCATTCAAATTCAGTTGGCACTTCCATCTGTCTAACCCTACATAAACCTCAACTTTTATTCGTAATTTAAGTATAATCGAGGAAAAAGGGATTTTTAAACAAGCGGCATTCCACAGAATTCTTACCTTGGACCTAATATAGTTGATGAGGCGCAGACAATCATAAAACCCTAAGCGTTGGCTTCGTCTGAGCTGCACGAAGTCGAACGAATGCTGCTCGGCACAGTGAACGAAAACAGACGCGGCAGAAGTCAACGTCTCATCGCAAAACAGGCATTTACATTCCTCTAGTTCCTCCTGCTCCTCATCATCGCCATCCCAGTCTTCCCAGTCCTCAACTTCTTCCTCGTTATCGTCAACCATTTCTCTCTCGGCTGACTGCGGGACACTGCTTGTTCCCGACGCCATAGCACCTAGTTCCCTCCTCGTTACTGTCACACAGAACGACCAAAAAGTGCAGCGTCACGTAGAACATGAAATTCGCGCATCATGTATCCATTGCCTATGGTCTCCTCTCTAATCCAACCCTAACCCCGCTCCACTCCTCCAGCTGATGCAGACCGAATCACATTCTCGGTCATGTTTGCTGAAGTCATTGTGTGGACCTATGCGGAAAACCGACAGTGTTTTATTGATTCCCATCATGATTATTCCATCTTTCCTATCGAACCAATTTTTTCGAAGCAAGCTACACGAAACACCGAATTGACTCATAAGTTTTGTGAACATGGGAAATTAAACCTTATTATTTCCTTCGTTAAATCCACGCTTACTTTAAAAATGTCATGTGAAATATTCAATGCTTGACATTTTTAATTACATGAAAGATACATTAGATGTAATATAAAATATAATATTTACTAACATATATTTGTGTCTATTCAACATCAGCTCTATAATATACCGCACGTGGAATTTGTCATATCATAGCCTCGGACCAACATCATCCATCAAAACAATATTTCTTTCCACATTAGAGGCCAAAATCTTATGTTACCGTGCAGATGCATCGCTCTATTTAATAGCAATATATATCTTGGTGAAGGTTTATTCATGTATACATATATGTGTTCATCTCCCAACTATAATTATCTTCGATTTACTTTTAAACAAGTATGGTGAACTATATTTCTCTTGTATCACTCAAACCTTGAAATACTAGTTGAAATGTGTCCAACATAATCTGGAAGATATTAGTTGCAGCAACAATACCAGTAAGTCATACATTAAATGAACAAAAGTGTCCCTCTTTCATTCTTTACATTTGTCAATTATTGATTCCTGGCCTTGAAAGTAAAATGACATACTGAATATCACAATTCTCATATACATTTTTTATCATGGATCTTATAATATTGTTGGAAAAAAACGTGTGAACATTACATAATACATATAAAAGTGTGGAACCATTTCTTTCTCATACACATCTCAACACGAGATATATTATGGTGAGATGTATTTATAGTCAAATCTATTTGAATCATATATGTATGAAGATTTTTTCCCGCTTTTTAAGTATATAATTTGATAATTTCACACAATTGCTAAACTCTTATTTTTATATAAATACATAAAATATTTATCTATTTACATTATAATAAGCAAATCAGACAGACATATGATCAACTATGTTATAAAGATTTAAAATGGATTTTTTGTACTCATCAAGGTTTTTATCCTTACATAATCTGTAAATATTAATATGTGTACAAAATATTTCAGGTTTAAAGAAAAGGATAAAGTATCTAGCAAGACAACACAATGTAATCGATGTAAAATACCATGAACTAATAAGTCCATGAAATGTTAAATGGTAAGTAAATCATGCCCGTTGGATCCAAAGGGTGAGAAGACTGAAAAACGCAATGCAACCCTAGACACTCATTGATGAATGGTGCACCTTAAGTGCGCGAGTGGGGGGCATTCCGAGAATTGATCTCGGGACCTATTGCACCCTAATCAAGAATCATACCACAAGACGAAATGCCCATGGATTCCTGCCAAGGACGATTTGTTTTCAGGATCGTATATAGTGTACATCTTCCTTGATAAAATACATACATATAAGTTTAATAAAATTACAAGTTTCATCTCACAAATTCTTGTATTCATAGTGATCAAGTGATTTAAACACATCAAGGAATTGTATGCATAATATGTGAACTACATAGAAATTAAATCAGAATTATGAACTAAGTCATGGGAACAAAGTCATATCCAATCCACAATCAAATGAATCCATGAAGTGTAGAACAATCTTTCGCTCAAAGGAGCTCTTTAAACAGTTGCCGTTCATGAGCGCTGCGGCTGTCGGTGGTTTTCTCACTATCACTATCACTTTTATTAATCATTGACATTATTGAGTTTATTTCAAAGGTAAAAAAAAACCATTTTTGTTCTCACAAAGATTTAAACTGCAATTATAATGCGTTGTATAGAAAAAACGTTGTAATGTTCATCAATTTTAGTCCATCTCTTGGTAATTGAATGGAACGTTTGGAAGTTTAATTCATAAACATCGCAAGAAACAGAAAGAAGTAAATCAATGTTGGACATACAGACTTATTGCAGTTGAGTTAAAGTATGATGAAAGAAAAGATTGTGGTTATTGTATACTCTAATTGATCGTAGCCCAACATGCCACCATGATTTAAGCTATGATCTGTCAGTTTCAGCTCTCTGTGCCACTTATCGACTTGGACGAATATAATTTTCTTCGGGAGTTGTTCGGGAATGATTATATGCTTTGTAAATCTATAAAAACACACACGCACATATGGAACAATACCGACGACGACGTTTTCTATGTAGCAGAGTAAAGTAGACAGTACGTTCTGCTTTATTTATCCGAGATGTTGCATTCAGATCCGGAACTAGGGTTTACAGTTGAGGAGGAAGTGACAAGACAAGGGTATCAGAAGAGTTTAGATTTTCCTTCTCGCAAATTCCATCGATAAAAAATAAAAAGTCCAACAGATTATTGAAACCTAAGAAACTATCTAGCAATTACCTGTAAATAACGGATTGAAAACCAAATTGAATGAATGATTTGACCTTTGAGTAATCCCCGAAGTAACTCAAAGGATGTCACACAAAGATCACTCTTCTTACAATAACTATCTCCAGAAATTATCACTGGGGATCGCTCGGCAATGGAGCTGAGCACGCAGTCAGTATCGATGAAAAGCGGTCAACGTCGCGTTTCTCCACCCAGTAATCACAAAAGTCACCACATGAAGAAGAAAACATAGCTCCGAATATCAACGTATGTTGATACTACGCCAAAGAATCTAAACTCAGTTCCAATACCGAAGGGAACCTTGACTTCGGTGCTGTGGGCCTTTAAGCTGAGAGGCAGAGCTAAACAGGTGTTAAGAGCTCTAAATGAAGATATAATATAATACAGTACTCTAATCTGCAGTAGACTGTAGGCTAGTCATTTCCCTTGAAGGTGATTGCCATGGGGCCCAACAATGAGACTTTTGGTCGTGGAGGGGCGTTGTGTTCTTTGGCGGAAAGCGCAATTCCTCATGGGGAGCACGTGGCGCTTGCATTGCAGAATTCAATGTGCTCGAGGCGAACAATCTTCAGAGCAGGCCAGCGTCACTGCCACATTTCACGATCTGATTTGCTCGAATCCTGTCATCGCTACGACTGAGCTGAATGGAAGTCACAGTGGAATTCTTGGAGCCAAAAATGCACTTTTGAGGACCTACAGGTGGATGCCGTGTGAAGATGTTAGGTCTCGCCAGAGGACCCAGAGGAAGTGACCGGAACCAGTAGTGCTCGATTGTTGCATGATGTTGAGCGGCTGGATTCACAGAATTGGAACTAGGGTTCAGTTGGACACTCCAATGGGTGGATCGGATGATTTCTGGGTTGTTCAGATTAGGCAAGTGGAACTGTCCAGCCCAGCCCAATTCACGCGATTCTTTGACCGCGATTTCATTGTTCGCCAAATGTAGGATAAGAGAAAATGCGTTCAGCTGGGTTTATCGCCAGCTGCAGGAAAGAGGTGTGGGTTTGTGATGCAGGGGATATACAGTCCTCTATATATTGATTTTCACTGCACATGAAAAATGAGGCGAGGGCCACATTGTCAGAGATCGGAGTTGATCTCTCATGTTTCCACGCACAGGTGCAAGGAAGAGTACTGTTTTTTGCAGCTGTCGGTTTGAGCAATTCGATTTTGATATTGTGAGAAACAATCCCGAAGCCTCTCGCCTCACTTTTGCAAGAAGTGCAAATTTGGATGCAGAGATATCCTCTTGGTTTTCAGCAAGCGCAGTTCCGAGCTGGAAATCGTCGAATTCGAGAATCACGAGGGTCACTCATGCAATTCGTTTCATGAGAGTCGTATCTGTGCTGGATAGGCTTTGAGAAATGGCTGGGAGATTATCGAGGCTGGCTATATTCCAACAAAGCTTACAATCGATTGTTTATGTTGAATACGGACTCGCTACCTTAGAAAGCGGGAATCGCACCCCTGCATTCACCGGGGTGCTGAGTCGATCATACTTTTCGTCTTCGAGAGCCAAAGGAGGCATATCTCAACATGAAAAGCCCACCGTCAAGTCACCTGTGGTGGACACAAAAAGTCTCCGACTGTTGGCATCTTTAGACAAGTATTTAGATATCTCGAATTTCAGATATTGGTCAGCTTCATGGTTAAAACCTCTAGCTGGAAGTCTACGCCGCGAAAAGAAGGAGAACCTGAAACATGAGGCCTGGATCTGGGCCAAGCATGGCCAGAAGAGCTTGACTCTAAGACGCATCGACCAACAAGATCATCGCTATTCACCTAGTGTGATCAGAAGGAACTACAAGAATGGTGACAAGCCTTCTGCACTGGAAGGCGGAGTGAAGTACAGTGTGATACGAGTTGACAGACATGGGGTTCTACAGCCGCTTGAGCTCAGTACATCGCAGCTGGGATTGCACCCACGAGATATCGATCTCTTATCAAGCAGTTCGTTTATTCCTCAGAGGGCCACCATAGCCGTGCGGAATGAACTTGTCCTGGTGCGAATGGAGAACGTGAGGGCAATTGTCTGCAAGGATCATGTTCTTCTGTTCGATGCACGCCACCCTCGCACATCTAGAGACATAAATTCGAGTGGGTCTTTCAGTGGTGGTCACGGGGCAGCTGATATCCATCGGGCGAGGGATGCGTTCGCCAAATCTCTGGCGGAAGAAGCCAGACAAAAACCTTCTTCTCTATTGGACTCGATGCCTTTTCACCTGCGCATGCTGGAATGCTTGCTAGAGGAGACGAGTAATTTCTTCCATCAAAAGGTGGACAGACTCAAGCTTGTGGTCGAGCGAATGTTGGAGGAGCTGACCGACGATGTCAGCATGGGTGGGTTGCAGAGGCTTCTGCCTTTGAGAAGAGCAGTGACTGAGGTGGAGCACGATGTGAGGGATGCACATGAGGCAATGGATCAGGTTCTGCGCAGTGATGATATTCTACTTGCCCTGTGCTTGTGCAAACCGGGAAGGTCTCCGGAGGTCACTCAGACAATTGAGCATGACCGAACTAATAGTCCAGGGGAAAGAGAAGAGCATCACCACCTGCGGCAGGCAGCTGCGGACATGCTTCTCACTTACCAAAGAGAGGTCGACGATGCAGGAGGTGTGCTGGAAGAGCTCAGAAAGGGCATGGAAGCAGCGCAGGAAATTTGGGAGCTTGGGCTGGATACAACTCGCAATCGAATCATTCGCATGAATCTGTACATCAGTATCTCCACCCTCTCAATCAGTTTAGCAACACTCCCAGCAGCATTCTTTGGCATGAACTTAGTCAGCGGTTTCGAAGATCATCCGACCTTGTTCTACACAATTGTAGCTTGTGCCTCCGTCGCACCCCTGGCACTGTGTACGGGGATTTTGGTGGGATTTCGCTTATGGCCCAAAGTAGTCGACAAACGTCGCGCTCAGGATCTTGCTGGTTTACGTGACTTGCTGCAGCATCTTGACAGCATTGATGACATTATTCAGTCTGTCGCTCGTGAAGTGGCAGGCAAGGCCCTCACTCGGAAAGAATTCCAGGATGTTTTGAGATCACATCCCTCTTCACGTTTCATGCGCCAGAAAGAGCTTGATCTCATTTTTAGAATGTTTGATACTAATAGAAACGGTCTGCTGGAAGTTGACGAGTGGAACTCTCAAACATCCACGGACAGCGAGAGCCCAAATAGCAGGGTCTCGAGGTAATTGTACTTGAAACTGAACTTGGAGATAGTGTGCTTTGCATGAGATGGTAGACTAGGTGGCTTTACATCTTGTATTTATGTACCGACGTAATTCCTGGTTATGCTTCTCATTGTAATTATAGAGATTTCAGCCCTACACCATTGTTTCCGATCAATGTCTCGTCATTTTTGAGAAGTGCACTCATGTGTTCACTCTTCGTTTAGTTATGCCTGTAAATTACAGCTTTACGCCATAACCCAGAAGTATGATTGTAATTCGTCTGCATTTTCATTCCGAAGAGCGTTCGGTTGTGGTGATTGCTTGAATGTAACTGTTATGTTCGAAGGGTGAATGAGATTTCTCCTTTGTTTAGTTTTTGTCCTGGATTCAGTTCCCATGTAGAGAATCTCGTTGATCACTAGCATTTAGAGTTTAAAATTTCGATGATCTCTTCTTCATTTAGCTCTCGTTGAGATTCTGGATAGCCAGCAAATGTTTGTACATGCTTCCGAGTCCAAGTGCGACGAAGCTGGAGCACAACCCAAATGTTTCACTTGTAAGCACAGGACTTTCGCTGCTCCTGGGCTTAAGCTCACTATCACAATCTACCCTATACTCCCCACAACGATAATCATGTCTGATATCATGTTTTGAGACAATTTACACGGTGTTGGCACTGAAGCTAATGATTGCCTTGAGTTGGCTGTACGAGGGACTGTAAACACCAGAGTTTACCCTGTCCCTCAAAGATTGACACCAAATGGAAACGTCCTCGTCACTTTATCGGCTTCATGTCTCTTGCCTTTAGTAAAGGACGTTGAGCCGTAGACCTCACGAAGAGAGAACGGCCATGGACAAATACCAGCAATTTTCCATCTGCCGGAAAAAGACATCAGATGTGAAAGTGCCACACTTGTATTATACGTGTGGTTCTTCCAACCTGTATACCAAAGTTTCGTCCTCTGTTGGAATAATCGCAAGTTACACCTAGAATTCAGTTCGCTTTTGTCTCCAACGTTGACACGGCTCTGACGACTTCAGAGTTACGAATATTTTCTCTATTTGAATATAAATAATATTTTCACTTATGCACCAATGAACGTCATGGTTTTCAGTTCATGCCAGTTTTATCAGTTATATCTACGAAAAATTCTATTATTTCAAACCAGAATAGCTCAAATATTATATTTCGGAACTTTTTTCTTTATTAGAAATATCGCCCTTTGTCTTATGTGCATTTTGTCTAGTTTGAATGCTCGTGTGTGCTTATTGTTGGACCTACATGTTGCATTGTGGACATGTTGCATCTCATCTCCATAAATCTGCCCTATTGTGGACATAGGGCAGATTTATGGAGATGAGTAGTAGCACCTTAGACGTGCTAACTGCACTAAAATGCAAGCAGCGGTGTTGCGCATGTGATAAAAGATATTGCCGTTTGCTACGATCTATTGTTGAAGTGCACTGAGGCATTTCTGTACAATTTATGTACGAAGTTATGGAATGTCGCCCAGTGCACAAGGAAAAGCCTCCAGTTCTCGTTATTTTCATTCGTGCTGCTTTACCTTTGTAAGTAACTGGGGAGGCGGGTAATTTAGTAGAAAACTCTTCAAGTATATACCAAGTGCTTTCGTCGAACAACAACATATAGCCATTTGTCGAATGAACAACATGAAAGTATACTCTTTGCATTCATGTAACTAAGTTCTTAGTAAGAAATGGGCCGGTTTTGTGAAGTGTAAGAGGGGGTTTTCGTGTAAGGATGAAAGTATCAGGACTTTCATCGAGTGAACCTGAGATTCATAGTCTGAAAACCGTCGTCGGTGAAGGTACTGATGAAAATTGTCATTTTCTCAAGAAAATGATGAAGATATGATATTAAGTCAAACGCTCTCGCATATTCGGAGCAGATTAAGAAAACTTGATTGTGATCCATTGGTAATCAGATTCAATACAACAAAGAATATACAAAAATTTTATTATAATATTTATTATATTATTTTGTACAAGTTTTACATGATTCTATTGAAATCAGATATATGGGTTTAATATTTTCAATTTTTTATTTTATTTCTCCCTTTCCATCTGTAACTAAATAGTAAAAGTTACTAACATCAAAATAGCTTTCAAGGTTTCATATGGTAGAAAACACTAATTACAGTCCTAACCTTATGTTGTCTTCTTCCCTTACTTTTCCACAGACTTTGTCTTCTTAGCTCTATGCTCTAATCAATCGACTACCATATCGATCGTTGTAGAAAAATTGTAAGCTCTTGTGGTAGCAGCTTGGTCATTCACAGTCGTGTTGATCAGCCATGGCCCAGACTGGACCCACTCTATCGCAGAACTCCTCGAGTCCACGATCACATACATCAGCAAACACCATCCACCCAGAAAACAATGGAATTTTCTGAGAATTACTTTCGTGGTTACGAAGAAAATGATGTCATAAAACTGAGACTGCCTCGACTTCGAAAAGATCTGCAGAAGCTCCACAATTATGACAACGTAACAACCTTAAGAAGCAAAAGCCTCAGCTCGGGAAGAAACATCACTTGAAGGCATCGATCAAATAATTGACAATGAGGTCGATGAAAGGCCGACGACGAATCGGCGATGAAGGGCGTTCACCCATTCACAATCCCCGCATTTCTTACCTTCATCCGGATTCCACAAATGCCTAACCCACTTCAGACACCTTCCCTGCAGTGAAACTGGACAAATGAAACGTGAATCTAGAACAACTCAGCCAACAGACGACAATCAAGCTAATGAGCTCAATTACCAGACTTGAATCCCAGTAATGACAACATTATATCAGCCGAATATGAGAGTGTAATCTGACCCCTGTGGTCGATCTAACCCCTCAAGTCTCTAGAAACACATTGAACTAATCTACACGTCACGCAATGTCTCAACCTCAACACCCTGGAACCTCCTCGCTTTCCTTTTCTAGCTGCAGTGATGGTGATTGCTGTGCTACCACGAATTTGATTGCACGTGAGGCTCAAGCCTTTGCCTTCGAAATTTCCGCAGTCAGCGATTCGATGATTGTTCATCCATCTCTTTCATACCGACGTTGGAACTCCAATTCAACACACTGTAACCCGAATTCGACCTTCCAGTCATTGTTCAAAGCTTGGAATTAAGGTCAATGTCCTAAGAACTGATCTCTGTTGAGTTCTGGTAATCGAAAACTACACTGCAGCAATGTAGGGGACAGGACGTAGAGAGTCGACACGGACAACGGGTGATTGAAATTCTAACCTATTGTGGGCTCTTAGACAGCTTCCAAAGAGAAAGAGATTCGTGACCATAATTGGTAGCGGGTGATTGTCGTCATGTCGCGGCCAAAAGCAGTTGATGATGATCTTCAACTTCCTGCGAGTTGCAAACGATATCCATCCACAGCACATCTCAGTAGACCTGTAAATCCCCTGTTCCATTTCTGCAGAGTATCTCATTTCCGTTCAGAAAGCTCTGATCCTTGGGTACAACTGGATCCGAATGCTTCCGTCTGCAATTGTACACAAAAGCTCTGGCAGCTGACGAGAGGGGCCAGGAGAAGAGGAAATCCGCCGTCACACCGAAAGCCATGAGCGAGGATTTGGTCCCGTCCCGTCCCGTCACTCCCATGCGAACTGCATCAGAATGGAGTGTGACGCCACGAGGCGTAAGACGAAGTCGACATCATCATCGACGGAGGCACGTCAATGTGGACAAAGCGTTCGCCTTCGCAGGAAGAGCTGCCCTCATGGCAAGTCAAGCGTGACGTAACACGTTTGGGCTGAGTCAGAGGTCACGAGTCCACTCAACGAGCAGCAGCGGCGGATGTCGGATCGTTGCGGCGGCGCAGCGACTGTGCTTCTTGTGCCGACGTGTACGTCGAGGACGCGACGCAGCCACAGGGATTCGCGACGTCGTAATTGGCTCCTTTCACGTCGTCAGCTAATCGCGCCGGCGGCCCCTGGATGCGCATTCCTCGTCAGGTTCCTGACTGATTCCTCCGACGATCGAATGTCGATGTCCGCCCCTCGGACGTTTATAAAAATTCGATTCGGCATCCTGGCGACGACATCTGATGTCGTCGTAGTGAAGCACATTCTAGCAGCCCAGACTAAAGTCGAAGAATTGTTCTGTAAGCGCCACGTCGCATCCCTTTGTGTAGCTCTTGGACACGGCAGAGAGGATTGAGAGTGCAATCGGCCTGCTAGGTACGCAAATGTTCGGTGCAGAAGTCTGTAACAGTCATCGAGATTCCCGGCTTCACTTCAATTCTGCGAAGATGCGCAGAGAGACTTCACTCCGCATGTTGGAAGAATTGTGAAACTTCACTCCGTTAGAGTCAGAAGATCGATTTTAGACCAGCAGCCCTGACTTGCCATTGTGTGCTCACGGTGCGTGAGGGTTGGAGTATTACGAGTTTCTGTAAGAGCGTGGCCTGACTCTTGATGGAGTCAACCCAACTTAATTTCTACGTCGTCTCGGGGGCTCCTGGACTCACACTCACACTGGAGCTCTCGGGACGATGGAGGTGTACTCCATGGACCCGGGACTGTACAGAGCGAAGACGAGGATGCGACCCGTACGCGTCCCACAAATCACGGTTCGCGTAATGTCATTTGAGTGCGGTGTTGTGTACAAAAGGTGCACACTATTGTTAGCCTCAGATGGAGCTTGTGTGTTGCGAAGTGACACATGTGAAAGCTTGCGTTAGAACCAATCTGGCCAGGCGCGAGAAAGACGTAAATTATACTTCTGATTACGCCCGGTTACTTCCAGCAAGGACTTCCGGCTTCCTGCCGTCAAGGGTTCAAGCACGATATTTGTCTCAGTGACTTTTTGTAAGGACGAAGCACCTCAAATCTCGTTGGACGCATATACTTCACGCTACAATAATAGGCTTGTGAACCAGACAATCTGCTGGATTGTCGCATCGATTGCCGAAATTCTTAACTTTCTTTCACGTAACGAAAGCAGTTTAAGGTAAGACTCCACCCTGTCCAGCATCTTTTTCCCGTCGACTTCCTGAAGAATGGGATCTTGTAATCAAGTTTCCTGGAGGTCTGAACTTGAAACCAAAATTCGTACTTCTAAGTTTCTCCATCTTCGGAAGCATGGCACATCAAAAGCGTGTCGATGAAGGTCGACTGCGAAGTTACAAAGAGTCCTTTCTGGGCCACATTCACGACGACTGTCCGTTGACACGAAAGTGATTTTTGCTGACTGAACTTTCAGTTTCTCACAGCATGTGGCCTGCATTGTTTTGAGATCTCGGGCTCTCGCACTGTAAGCCAGACACAAGTCGGCATACAACTGTCTTCTATTGTCCTAGACGGATTACACGTCTGAATATATGATTCCATAAGGATCTGGCGATTGTGGTATGCTGGTTTGAATAAATGTTCCATATTGAAGCATTCCTCGATCGAAAGGTTTGCTTTTAGAGGTCATGTTTCTTGACAAATTGCAAGGTGAAGCAGTATATTCTCATTTAACATCTGCAGCTGGAGTACCTTTCATTTCTCGTGTCCTGCACAACACTTAGAAAAAGGAATCAGATGTGATGTGCCTGCCATTCAGCCATGGCATATACATTCTCAAATCCAAGTTCTCTGATTTCATGCTGTTTGAGCTCATGCTGCTGGGTAGCACACAAGTGCGGGCCCTGTTGAATCCCCCAACTGAATCTACAGTTCCACTTAGAATCCCCTCAATATTTTGGAAAAAGCTGCATATCTGAAGTTATAAATTGGTACAGATTTCGAAGACTTATGCCCAGATACAAGGTCTGGGTTTCTTCTCAAACAGGTCCACTCTCTGGACACAACGAAAGTTATTCAGTCTTCTATGGACTCGGCCTCGGCACTTCGATGCAATCTCCACACTCCCATTCAATGGCACTGAGTGCCTAAGCAGCCTATGGTTCAAGGTCCCTATGCACCTGCGTCTTCGAAAGTCTTGCACATTACTCTATCCGATGAGACGAAGTAATTAATGATCAGCTCATGCTGTATATTTTTATACTCCTCTGCAGCATCTAGGAAGTGAGATGATTGCCACCCTTTGGAAGAAAGTGGATTTTTATACAGCACGGGTCATGAGATATAGAATTGAGATCTGAAAGGTTCCAAACAGCTTGACTCCACTCGATAGAATGTCCAAGAAAAATCAAAACAAATATCTTTAGAGACCCGATCCATTATTGACCTCAGGATAGATGATTGGGACTTCCATTTTACCCAACTAAGGAAACTGCTCTGAGACAGAACTCCAAAGCTACATGAATCCTTTAGATACCACTCAATAAAACCGTACTATACAACTAACGATCCAGTTTCAAATATGTTTCGTGCCCATTAACAGGATTAAATGGCCTCATTAAAATATGAGTTTCACCGTAAATAGTCCAAAGTGATTCTAATCAATCTATTCCGGAGCGTTCAGCTGTGCGTGCTGTCAACTCTTACCCGAATTGGTAAAGTCACTGAGGAAATGCCAGCTTAAACCTCACATGCATCACATGAGATGGAAGCGGATCTATCTGGAACAAAGCAGCGAGCATGATGAACATGAAAGGAAGCTTCATTAAATGAGACGATTTCAGAATAGAGTTTATGAGGTCTCAATTTTCTTTCTTTGTCTACAGTTGCATCCCATCC
Organism: Marchantia polymorpha subsp. ruderalis; assembly: GCA_037833965.1. Classification (NCBI taxonomy): domain Eukaryota; kingdom Viridiplantae; phylum Streptophyta; class Marchantiopsida; order Marchantiales; family Marchantiaceae; genus Marchantia; species Marchantia polymorpha. The sequence continues at coordinate 18,909,539 of AP031355.1, forward strand.
TATGAACAATCTCTACACTCAACTAGATTAAGACGGCAGGTTCAACAAGGTTATGGCGACTAACAAATAATGTAGAATGCCTGAGTTAGAACTTAGAAAAAAAAATCTTCTCGCGAGATAGTAATGAGGTTCATCTTTTTGGAATTGCTCGAGAATTCGAATCTATTGAGAATCTGTCAACACCTTCACATCACGTGTAAATGTTCCAAACCCAATGCCTTCCACAAATTGATTTGCTACGAAAGTGTTTCCTTTAAAGTGTTCTCCTTCCAATATCTTGGTAAACCTGCTCTAGAATTGCATCATTCGTACTCGGTAACGGTATTGGTCATTTGCGCTTGCTCTGTTCTGGGCGTTTTTCCATTTTTCTTGGGCATGAAATTGCTTCGCTGTTGTCCGCTCTCGAAAGCAGTATTCCTCGTGGCTTGTCTTTCTTTACCTATGCCGGGAATAGTGTTCATCAGCTACCAGAAGTCTCCGAATGCAATGAACTCCATGTAAAATATCGTGAAGGATCCTGTACTAGGAGCAAACCCGCATCATTGACAAGCACTTTTGACCTAATTCGGAACATGTGCACTTTCATCCACTGAGCTTGAAGGCAGGCAGCTGAATCGCTGACAAACCAGACGAAATATGGTAATTGTTATCTGCAAATTCTACCGCACACGTCTAAGGCTTGTCAATGATCATGCTCACTAGCAGCTCCGAGAGCTCGTGATCACAATTTTCTCAATCCCTGATTACAAAGAGTCGGAACCATAGTTTCAGCTAAGATCTTAGATGCTGTCCCCAAAAGGTCTGGCTACCGCAGAACACATGTTCCGCCTATCAAATCAGACGACTTCATTACTCTTGCAATGTCCTTCTCTCAGCAGGAATTTGTCGTTTTATGGGCTGTACCTACTCTGCTCGTTTCATAAGTGATTTCTGAACCAAAAGCGTCTGAGCATTGTCTACTATGCTAGAGAGCACCTATCACTGGGTGTCGTTCCCTACGAATTCACGTATCTGATTAGGGCTAAAAAGTTGAGCTGTCCTAAGGTAATCATAAAGCTCAGTACACATTACCAATAACATAATGACAACTCGAGCTCTCTTTCACTCACATATTTACTAGTGTTCGAAACAATCCATTTTCAAAGTTGACGGGCGAGCCTTCGTATCTTCCAAAATCCTTCTGAGATATAAGAATTGTCAGTTGACTTCGTGATCCAAATTTCCGGACCACCAGTCATGAGCTTTACATCTATGACAAATCCAAACTGTAGAGGAAAGTTCATCACAAGTTCCACACTGTGGGATAGAAACTTATGAGAATCAGTAGCCTCGAGATGGCAAGGGGAAAAATTGGTAAAGAAGTGATAAAACATGGTGGAATACTGAAGTCTGCTGTGTCCATCGTCGGCGAGGAGTTATATCTCTTCCAGATCAGGAAAGGTCAAACCCTCAATTTGCATATTCTAATCTTTCGTAGAGAGCGGATTCGTATAGCAAATGTAGCAAATAAATATACAGAAGATTGCAGCTGGATTGTGGGTGATCTTCTGAAATGATTCTGCATGCAAGTAGCAGATATTCTCTGCGATTTGTCGGCTTGCACACCAGGAGTAGACAAACAAGAGAGAAACGAAGCCCAGTTGAAAGAGAAGTCCAAGTTATCTGAGGACACTTCATTGCCTCTGAAGGGTTCTCATTGTAGCATCTGTAGCCCTGTCAATGAGCCCACTTGCAGCGCAGATCCCATTCTTTTATGACATCATGTTTCACTCTCATGCCTCCATGTACAGCCCGTGTTGTGCATGTTCTTCTTCCCGCTTTTCATTGCTAGCGCTTGTTCTCATCTTCCATGCGCTCTGCGAATTTACAACACATATCTGTTGATAGTTGTGTGTTCCCTCGAGTACATCTGTTACACAGTTCACATCACTATGTTTCCTTGTGACATAGCCATATCCATATGGATATGCGTTTGTAATAGCAAAAAATCTGAATGTCATGTGTCTGAGCAGATGATTAACGTCAAAACCGATGAGCATTATTTGAAGAGTCCAGGGAATAGATAAACGATGTGACTCTTAAGGTTTGCAATCTAAGTTCATCTTTGATGCGAGCAAGATCGTCAGGTTCAAGCGTTAATACAGATACAGATCCTTGCCACCAAAACAGACAGAAAGTGCAGGTTCCTCCGATATCGCTGTATAAGGACGAAAACTGAAGTAAAAACTAGGGGCTACGCCTGAGTATTAATCTACTCAAGATTATATCATACAACATCTAGTGTTGTATGATGACCAATGAAGATGTACTACTCCATAAACGATAAAAACATAAGGTGTTATATAATTCATACTTTGATTGTTTCAACTTTGAATAGCTCTAAAGCAATGCTTACATGTTGTCAAAATATGCTACACAGTATTGATATTTAGTATGAGATGATCTTGTGCATTTTCTCATCAACAAGAAAAATCTTGATTTTTTATGGTTTCTACATCAAAGCTATAAAGATTTGAAATTTTTATACTCTTATATTATCACATCTAGTTTCTTTCATGAAACTCCTTGTCCGTCTATGAAAATGATTTGTCAATCTCCTCTTGATTCTTATCACATGTAAAATTGGTAATAACCACTTTTGCGACTATTGTTTGTTACTTTCAATTATGATTTTTTTTTTCTAAAATTGATTCAATTGAAACTTGTGTCGAACCTTCTTATAAGTTAATATTTATTCCACTGACTCCTTTTAATAGGCAGTAATCATATAAGTAAATATTGCGTCCGAAATAATCTCATACTAACTCATGAACAATAATATCTTGATAGATAGACAAAATTCAAACAACGTTGTATTTCTTTGCATCATAGATCTTCTACTAAATTGGTGGTAAGCAATAAAAACTGTGGAGTTTCACGCAGAATATTAGTGTATGGTGAAGTTACACGTGTAAATGATATTAAAATGCATCTAATTAGTTACTTAAATCTTGAAAATAAAAAAAAATTCAATATACGAAAAAATACTGTACTATTTTTAAATGACTTAATTGTCATTTTTTATTGACATCTGATATAGCAACAGCCAAATTTTATCCACACTCTCCAAGTTTTATCATATCACTAAAAACATCCGTAAATTGACTTTCATGAGTACTTTCAGATTATATAAAATGATTGTAGAAAAAGTGAATATGATACAAGTCACAAAATGAACATCCAAGAGATTTTAGAAGAATTTATACCAAATAAAATTAGTTAAACTTCCTGTAGAGAAGTATCTTCTACGATGCAATACAACCTCTACAAGAAAAACGTTTAAACGTTATACTGAAAATATATTCAAATATCAAATATTCAATACAATTGGGATTTCTAAATCTGTACATTTTTCTGGATGTTATACATCCCTCTTGGAGTTGCAAATAATGAGGAATGTTATTCAAAGTCCAGGTTTCATGAGTTTAGAACCTAAATCTCAATTTCTGAAGATGAATTGAGGCAATCAAAAGGTAAAAGTTATGTCTTAGAGGGTTAACATGGCTCACCATGTGGGCACTATTTGCTAAAGATGGGAGTACACAACTTATCATGGCAAAAAAATAAAGATGAGAGATGTGCAATCAGACATGAAAAAATAGGAATTTCTTCACTTCAAGTCTTTGTTCAATACTTTACCAGATTTGTAGAAAGATAGTCGTGGTCTATCACGCGAAAGACCATGCAGATTAAGAAAGAAGAAAAAGAAGAATGCGAGTCTCAAAAAAACTGTTCAAATGAATGAGGCTGTATAAATATCGATTAAACTTCCAGAGCTTTCTATTTATGATTTTTCCTGAATTGAATTTTAACTATATTTTTGTCCAGTTTCAGAAAGTCAGATGTAGATTAAAAAAATATAAGATATTTAACATCTAAGAATAATGTCTCACAGCCTCATGCTTTTCATAAATAATTAGGATCAAATGTTTTTTTATCACATAATGTTTTGTAATAAATGTATTAACTGATCTACATGAACTACATAAAAGTTTATTTGTTGCATATTCAAGTTATTCGTTTTAAAATTATAACAATATAAGATATTTCTTAGGACAGAATCTAAAACTCCTGCCGTGGACAGAATCTAAAACTCGATATATTGGTAAGATAGAACATCCTACTTCATGTCGTTCCGTCATTACTATCAGACTTTATTACTTACTTATCTTATAGCTTTTCAATTCCGCCGAGTTCAGTCACCCCAAGCATAGAAGAAAAATTGTTATTTTCTCGAGGATAAACTAGATTCCGACAGTCATCATCGGAGTCCTCATTCGTTGACTAGATACACAGAAGGTGGATACAAAACCACAACCGCACTTGATCTATTGGAAAACACAATAACGCATGAATTCTTGTGAACACTTATCTACAGAAATTATTTTATATTATATAACTATATAATTATATATTTATTTCCAAAATTACCAATCAAGTAGACAGGTCATCACTTGGGAACATGCTAGATTACAAGTTTCCATCTGAAGCGGCTCCAAGAAACAAATATTCTTTGTCTCCCAAATGGATGGACCTGGTAGATCCAAGCTGGTGTTTCGAAATCTTTTTCCTTTGTGTTATTGTCATACATGATTATTCTTGTCTCATCTTCGTTCCTGGCCCTCATCCATCATTCAGAGTACATCTTCACAGTCCAATCTCTTCCTTGAAAATATCCATAATACAAAAAAATCTCTCAGCCTTCTTTGCTTCTCGATCCAAACAGAAAAGTCATACTTTCTTCGGATTTAAATTAGAGGCAACCTTCACAATATTGAACTTCGGAACCAACAAAATACAATCTTAGTCGTCGGAGAGAAACAGCAGTGGCTTAGAATATATATGTATACCTCGTAGGCCGTATAGGCGAAGAAATGTATTACCCTTCGAGACACGGAGTGTCTTATAGGGAGAGGTTTCTTCCTATTTTTACGTAATATATAAACATTTTGATCGAACATATATTGCAATTCGTAATGTTCGATACAAGAAAAGCTATGGAACCCCCGGTGTCCCGAACCGACAACAGCTTCTGTATGAGGATGTTCGACATATGCAAGGTTTGTCATATCGAATCACTATAAAAGGACTTTGCAAAGGACTTTGCTCTAAAAATTTCAGTCATAGATGGAAATGAACCCAATCGTGCTGGAGGTAATTTAGTCTTTGTGGCCTGACAGTTTTTGACTGTAATATTTCACGAAAGAGCTACACCATTGGTAAGTCAACAGAGCAAGTGTCGCTGGATTACCGAAGCCATACAACCCTCGGAAACTGTCAACGAGACAGTGAAAAGGGCCCCATCGTAGAATACAAGGAACGCCACAACATCATCAACAACAACAACAACTCTCTCGGGCATCTCTTCCTTTTCTTATCTAATCGGGAATTCTCCCTCCGTCTTCCTTCATCTGAATGTTGTGGTTTGCTTGCGCAAATTTCGCACACAACCAAAAGACACACGGCAGGAGGCCATGCAATGTGAAATGGGAACCACCAGTTCAAGCCTCGACGAGGGAGTATCATCATCAAATATAAACCGAGAGCACTTTTATGGTTCGCTCTGACGGCGTGTATCCGGAAGTGGAGGATGCTTCTCGACATGGCATGAGACGAGGGCTCGCATCAAAACAAGTCCATGCAGGCCCAAGCCTTCAAGCACACCGGACCGTCCGAGGAGAACGAACATCGTGGACCGCCTCGTTCCTACGCAATCGGTCGCCAGCGGCGTTCCAGAACTAGCCATTGCTATCTGAAGGTACGTACTCTAAATTATGTAGTAACCATGTCACCGCCTCGCGGACGTAGCTAGCTATAGCCCGTGCGACCCGCTCGAGGCCATCCGCTTTTGTAGATGGCCGGAGGCACTCGCCGTCGATAGTATTGGACATGGGGGATGGGGGATGGGGGATGGGGAGTAGCAGGAGGGAAAGGCGACTCAGGGGCAATCTGATTTTTTGCTCCGAATCCGAGCACATGCTGCGTTGTTCAGTTGGCTGCGAGAGGAGGGGAGATCTGGGCTCGAATGCTGCACTCTGCAGATTCGCTCGGCCCTGCTTGCGTCTCGAGCAGCGCTCCGGAACAAATCGAGCTCGAAGGATATCTGGCCATAAACAATAATGATGCAAGCTCGTATGATGATCGGGCCCTAGAGAATCCGGCGGTCGCACGCGATGTCCTGCGGATGGCCCGACTGACCGACTGACTGCCTGCGCTGCGTGTGCGTGGGTTGGCCTACAATCGAGGGGGGTGGTCCTTGTGTGTTCCTCTGCCGTGGAGCGGCGGTGCCCCCCGGGCCCGGGCCCGGGCCGGGTCCGCCATTCGTGCCCACTGCCTCTCCTCGTTCGAATGTGCTAAATTTATCCGTTTCCGGAGGCCAGCCCGCTAAAGACGACGGATCCGAGAGACCCCCGCAGGCAAAGAGGGCGGGGGGTCGCCCGTCTGACCCACGTGGAGATTCCCGGATTCCGGAGAGGCAGAGGGAGCGGGAGCGGGCCATTGCGCTTGAGAGGCGAATGTCTGGGATTTCGAGCGCAGCTGCTTCGCAGTAGTGTCCTGTTCTAAAATAGTCAAATGCGATCCAATTTCGCGGACGGGGCAGCCTGCTGACTCCCCTCCATTCCTGGCCTCGGTCGCCCTGTTCTTTGTGCGAACCGCGCGCTTGTTCTCCTCGGCCGCGCACCCCCCGCGCCTATTTTAGTCCATGTCCCGCTCGGTGATGATGTCGTTGGTGCTGGTGCGGAAGTATGAGGGAAGAGGAACCGGGGCCCGTGGGGCAGGGAGCGAGCGAGCGAGCGAGGAGGGCCAAGCCTGAGTGCCCTCTGTAGTTGTAGTCGTCGGAGAAGTCGTCCCGGTGGCCAAAAGGGCTCGCTGCTGTAACTCGCGCTTTCATTTGACGTTATTCGCAGGCAGGTTGGTGTCAGGATCTCCGAAAGACGCATTCGAGATCGAGCTTCTGCGGGCGGACGGGCTGGCGGGCGGGCGGGCGGGCGGGTACTTGTGCTTGAGCTTGAGCTTGCGGGGAGGGGACTGCGACGCCGAGGAGGGGAGAGGAGAAGAAGAGAACCGAGGGAAGGAAAGGCGAGGAGAAAGGAGAACGGAGAACGGGAAGGGAAGGGAGAGCGGTGCTTCCCTGTGCTGGTCTTAGTTTTTGTCGTGGTCCGCTCACCTTCCTCTGCTCTGTGCACAACTCGATATACCAGACCTTACAGGCGGAGTGATTGTGCGCTCGCCTGCTTCAATCTCGCGCTGCTGCTGCTGCTGCTGTGTGCTGCGCTGCGCTGCGCTGCACTTCGCTTGGCCCTTGGCCTGGGGGCTCTCGCGCACCAGCTTACATTCACATCACGCTCACTGCGCTCCTACTGCCTGAGTCTCCGAGAGTCTGACCCACCGTCGTGGGAAGCTATCCTAGCCTCTCGCTGCCCCGGGCTTTGTCGCAGGGCCCGGTAGCTGCTGCCGGGAGTGAGTCCATTTCTCTCGATGGTCATCGGTGCGATTGTGGATCCATTCGCTCGGGCGTCTTGACTGCCCCGGCCAGCCATTGCTGCGGCAGACCATAGCGGAGTAGCCTCGGGTTGTACAGGAAATCAGGGGACCAAGGTTCGGCTCTGCCAGTGGGGTGCGCAAACGAGAATGCCTCCGATGAGGTTGTCGACCGAGTGACGCTACGCGAAGGCATCGTGCGCGAGGGCAGCGAGGACTCTCTGGTGCTTGCACTGGAGGCGGGCAAATGGAATGGAAATGGACGTCGGGATGCAGTGAGAGTTAGGTCGCGGACGGGAGTGTCTCGTTGTGGCGCATGCGACGGTAGGGGAGGGGGGCTCCCAAAGGAGCTGAACGATGGGAAGCATTGACGTGGGACGGCCCCCCGATGGTGATTCTTGCAGTGATGAGGATGAGAGCTCCGTCTTGAGTCGAGCGGAGCGGGACCTGCAAGCTGATTCCCCCCATGAGCCTGTACACTGGATCCCCCGAGCTATCTCGTTCCGCCAGTTCTCTCCTCGCACTCCGAGGACCAGAACTGGCGGTATGCAGGGCGGTGGAGGTGCAGGCTTGCATGTTGTAGTCACCCGTCCGGTACGTATTCCCATCCCCCCCTGAAGTCTTGTGTGATCCGTCGTCTCTGCCGGAGACAGCTTCCATGTTTCCGCTTTAGGTTCAATACGTGAGCTCCCATCAAACCTGATGGCCCCCAGTTTGATCGTCGTGCTTCTCAGCGTGCTAATTGGCCGTAGTGAGCATGTTAGCGGTCTCATGACCCCTGATCTGCCGGAGCCTTGCCACTCGAAGTCCATCGTCGGATTCTAGATTAGTCTTGCTATGGCTACTAGCATTCTAGCGTTCAGGAGGGCATTTGTCCAAGATGCTCTTTTTGAATTCCATGATGTTATCCTTCAGCCCGTTCACACCATCGCTTGATGAGTTCCGGTGCGTGTACGCAATTGTCGGCTTGGCATACACCGGGTTTTCGAAGAGCCTGTTGTCAGGAAAGTATTCCTGGCCTGAATTCGTGATTCCTGAGTTGGGTACCATCCAGAAACCACTCTCGACTTTCCAATTAGAAGAGTGTGGACGGCCCACATGAACGGAATTTGCGATTTGTAGCGGTATGTCCAAGTAGTTGTAGAACTTACACTTTTGAGTTTCTCATGCCTCATTGTATGTAAGATGAAGAAAAATTGAGTGAGGACGAACATAATATTGCTGAATTGTGGGCCTTGTCTCTGTCAATTTCTGCAGCTGGTGGTGAAGTTGACTAAAGAAGTTGTTGAGACTTACCAGCTCTGCAACCCGACCTTCACATATTCCGTCACATTTAATCCCAAACGATATTTGACCAATCCTTCCACGGGAGTGTCCAATGGTGGTCTGGATAATGTGAACTCGGATCTCATACTTTACGTCAATGGCATTCTTCATAACGCCGATTACAACCGCAGGTTAGCTCCTTTCTTTGTGCCATCTTTTCTGTTACAAGCAGTCATAAGTGCACTGGCCTGTCTTCTCAGTCAGATTGCCCGAGGCCAACGGGTTCTTCTCACCTTGGGACTTTTATCTATCTTCAGCTGCTCGACGTGTACAGTTTAGTATGGTCGCCGAGTGTTCATTTACCTCGCCAGGGAAATTGTGGGACATCCCCAACCGTTACATCCGAGTGAATTGAAGTGTCCAGTAGCTCAGATGCCTTCGTTGGTCTTCGGTCAACGATGCCACACGAAACTAATTGAGAAAGAGAGGATTGTGTCTTTGACGCCGCAACTTCAGCAAGGAGCTCAATGTGACCTCATCGTTTGTACCACTTTTTTTCCAATAAACGAAGTGTAATGTCGTCACAATGATGTCCCATTCTTAACACTTTTGGAGCCTAGACAGATTCAAGCTCTTCCTGTAGTGACTACAGGAAAGAGTTGATGTTCTATGATCTCTGTTTCCTCATCAGAGGATTGCAAGAACGCAACAATAGAAGACTATGAGGCCTGCACCAGTTGTCATGTATGTTCGTCTCCTTAGGGTATTAGCTCATAGCCCGGCCGCCTATTGAGTAATTGTACATTATCATGCTGTCCATAGTTATGGTTATCTATTCGTTCGTTTGTTTTCCACCGCGAAACTGTGAGTCTGGTGAAGACGAGGGCGAGGGTTTTTGGGAATGTTTTGAGGTGTGCTTGTATAAATGTGCAATACAGGTGCATCCTCCCCATTAAACTTTCGTTTCGATGCAAATTATGTAACCGAGACCACGAGTATCGGGCAAACTTGGTATGAGTTCTGATGTTGAATGTACATTGCAGGTACATAGTGAAGGATATGTTGGGGCAAGGCACTTTTGGGCAAGTCTGCAAGTGCTGGACCGATGATTCCAGCAATTATGTTGCTGTCAAAGTGATAAAAAATCAGCCTGCATATTTTCATCAAGCTCAAGTTGAAATTGGAATCTGCCACATGGTATTTATTCCTTAGCGTACTTTACATTATGCACCCGGTATGTCAACTTGTGCGAAAAAAAACTGTACACTTGAAATTCGCCTCTTACATTTGGGGCCATTGACCCAGCCGATCTTTCTGCCCACTCGGGGTCAATCCCGGCTGGGCAGTGCTTGTAGCTTATAGAAGAAAATTTAATTTCATTGAGAAAAGAATCATTCTTTGCCTTTTGTCTCTGCTGTTTAAGACAATGTCATACTTGCATCCATATCTCAGGATCTATTCATGTGTAGGAACAACAACTTGATATCATATTTAGCTTTTGGCATGTTCATGCTATTTTCAAGTATCATTTGATTGTTCTAGAATCTTTTATGCTCCTGCTTTTATTAAAATCAAATCTCCATTTTTCAGCTCAACCACCAGTATGATCCACGAGATACTCACAACATTGTTCGCATCCTTGACCACTTCGTGTACGAGGGTCATCTGTGCCTTGTCTTTGAACTTCTTCAAGCTAACCTGTAAGTGTTTGTAATACGTCCTATCTTCTGCCCTACTATCTTCAGTTCAATTATATTGCGTTCACATGAGCTGGAAGCTGCCATGTAAAGACAAGTGTATATCGAACTAGCCGCCAAGTAATCTGGTAGAATCCGCCATAAAAATTCCACCGAGGTCTTATTGACTAACGATTTTTCTTTGGCAGGTTCGAGTTGCTAAAGCTCAACCAATTCAGGGGTTTGTCGATGACACTTGTGAGGAGTTTCACTAGACAGGTCAGATTCTGCACCATACAAAAATGCATTTACGCAGGTTCTGATTAAGCTCTTTTGAGGTATATCATACTTTAGCGTTGGAAGACTTTGACAAATCAAATGATCATGCAACAGATGCTGGAGGCTCTCATGGTTTTACGGGATGCATGTGTTATACATTGTGACCTGAAACCGGAAAATATCCTGCTACAGAGGTAGGCTCAGTACCAACACATCAAGGATGTACCTTAAAAAATACCTATCTCTCTAATTCTCATTGTGTAGGTTATCTTGGCTTTTTTTGTCGTTTCATGTCCTTGATATATAATGCTGTCTGCAATAACAAACTACACCTTTCCTGGCAGGAGGGCCCTTTATCTTAGTAGTTGTGACCAGCAAAATCAGTTTTTCCTACCACCGTATGACATGTTAGGTTTGTTTGTGCACTGTTGGAAGCTTAGTGCAGTTGAGACTATTCGTGGTGAGATTTTGTCTTCAATCGTGTAGCATGTGCGTTGTTTTGTGCAGTTTGGAGGCTGCTGAAATTAAACTGATTGATTTCGGCTCAGCTTGTACGGAAAATCGCACAGTCTATTCGTATATACAGGTAATCAAGATTACTCCTACCTGACCATACAGTATATACCTGTCTGTGTATGGGTGCAGATCTTCTTGAGCATAAATACAGAAGACACTCCACATTTGCAGTGCCTGATCGATGCAAATGTTCAAAACTTGCATTTATTGTAAGTTCACATATTTTACATGTCGTCCTTGCATGCAGAGTCGTTTCTACCGATCTCCAGAGGTTCTTCTTGGTCACCAGTATACAACTGCCATCGATATTTGGTCGCTAGGCTGTGTTGCTGCCGAGCTATTCCTAGGGCTACCCCTGTTCCCAGGCGCCTCAGAATACGACCTGCTGCAGCGCATGATCGAGACGCTAGGGTATGGTACCCAAGTATCCTGCCTCCGAATTTTTCCATCTTTGAACTTCTTAAGTTCATGTGGTATTTGTATTGCCAAATCTCTTGGTTATGTTTTGCGAAGGAGTTAACAAGTTTGGTTCTCTGTTAGGAAAACCTGTCTGATAGTAGGAAAAGCAAGATGAGGGGAAGTAAAGTATCAAGTTTCATCCATATGGAATTATGCAGCCATCTTATTGGAAACCGATTTTATTCCTGTCTGCAGAAGTCAACCTCCTGACCACGTTTTACGCAACGCTAAACATTCAAGCAAATTTTTTAAACATACAAGCGCTGCTCCAGTTTCGGGAATTGGTAGTAGCGAAGGGCAGAACTCAGTGTATCAGTTTTTAAACGAAGCAGAATTTGAAGCGGTGAGATTTAAGACAACGCTCCGACACAAGCTTCAGTTTTCACCACCTACTTCGACCTGTTTGTTATGTAGTTTTTGTGGCTCTGAACAAACCAGCAGTGTAGGATTGTATAGGTATTGTATTGAACGTTTTGGACTGGTATTCATTGTTCTTCGTTGACACTGTCGAACATGTTTGCATGCTAAAGTTATGGAAGTGAATGCTCTTATTCGTTCTTTACAGAGAGAGCAAAGGAAACCAGCTCTTGGGAAAAGATACTTCGCTCATAGGAAACTGGACGATATCATTGTCAACTATCCGTTAAGGAGACGAATGACCCCAGAAGAAATTGACGCAGGTAGTGCGATGTTCACAAGTTGAATTTAAAGAATTTTTTCAATGTTTTGAGGTGTTTCTGATTATTGTGTTTTCACATGCTTTGGGATGCTAGTGATTCTTCCTCCTTCGAGGGCTGAGAGTTTATGTAAATTTACTTCTTTTATTCTTCTAAAAACATCTGAGACTCTGATTCTCCTATATAGCTTTATCCAGAACTGGTAAGTTTGAAGCGAACAGTAGAGTAACTGGCAGATTTTTTTGAAACTTTGTCTCATTGGGTTGAGAAGAGATGAGTTACCTGAACATTAATTTTTGGACATTTATACAGAAACACAAATCCGTGTTGCATTTATCGACTTTTTGAAGGGCCTTGTGAACTTCGATCCAGTTAGTCGCTGGACCCCACGGCAGGTGAGGTTGATTCCCACCAGAGTAATTTGTAGTGCGATCAATGGTTGGATATTCTTTCATGTTTCTTGCGGACCAAAATAGAATGCTATTTGAATGATGAGAGATGCATGTAGCCTAACCTTTTTGATGTTGCTGAATGAAGGCACTTCAACATCCATTCCTTACTGAAGCGGCTTTCAGCGGCCCCTTCAGGCCACCTCCAGAGACGCCCCGAAGAGTAATATTTGCAACCCAATGAGAACTGCTTTGTGTTTTTAGTGGTGTAATTGTGAACCTTGATTGGTATGGTATGTGTTCATCAGGAACTTATGCACTCGAATCGACTGCAAATGTTAACTTTTGTGTGGTGTGTTGTTATCAGCCTGTTGGTCATGGAATGGCGGTTGAGCACAATCCTGTTTCAGGTCATTGGTTTGGGGCAGGACTTTCTCCTCAAGTATGTATAAAATATCAGAATTTTACATCATGCGTAAATTATGAAGTGTGCTGTGAACAAAGTGCTAGCTGTGTACATATTTCTATGCCTATTTTTAAGCTCAAAGTGTTGTATGCCTAACATGTCCGCAAGGTTAATGTACATCATTCAGGTCTCTTGTCTTTGGGCTTTGCTTTTATACTAATGTTGAACTTGAGAGGTTTATCTCCTGCTTTTAAACTCATATACTTAGGCTATATGCCTAAATAAGTACCTTTGGTAGGGTCTTTTACTCTTTCAGTTCACTCAGATTTTATATGCTACACATTTCTATTTCTGGCGAAATAAGACTTCATGAATAGTGCAGATGTCATCTCTCTTGTGACTTCTTTGCCTCAAGTCCATTATCTACTGGAAGTATCTGATCAGAATTCTTCTATATCTTGTTTTTGCAGGTTAATCATGGCATGCGGTACAACACGCAGTATCAAGCGACTCCATTCTCATTTGCCAGCAGTTATGGAAGTATTGGTAGCTACGGAAGCTATGGAGATAGTGCTGGTTTAGGTAGTAGCTATGGAAGCTATGGCGACTCTTCAGGAATGTACATGAGTTATCCTACGACACCGGTCGCAGGAGTAAACACTCCAAATCAAGGAGGCTCAGCGGCTGCTGCTCTTGGCGTAAGCCCAGACACATATCGCAGAATGCACTCATGTGTCCCAAATTTACCGCAGACTCAACTTGGGATGAGCCCTTCTTCTAGTGGTTTTCGGGCTATGTCTTTGGGAGCAAGTCCTTCGCACTCTCAGTTTGCAGCTTCTCCAGGTTCCCAGTTCCATGGGTCGCCTAGTTCTTCGTTTCACCCCTCACCTAGTTCCAATTACCAAGCATCTACGAGTTCCCAATATCTGGGGTCCCCTGCCTCTCAGTTTCTCACGTCCCCCAGTTCACCTTCTCAAGGTTCCCCCAGTAGATATGGCCCTACTTCTCCTGCTCGCACAGGTGTTGGTGCAAGTGGCTTAGGCAAAGGGGCTCAATACAAGATGACCAAGCGAAGGCCATGGGAACAAAGGTTGCCAGTTTCCAATCCAAACGCACACGATCTCATGGCAGCACATCGACAGCGTCTCCATCAACAGAATGCCAATGGGAACGAAGCAGGAAGTCGAGGTGTATCATCTCAAGGTCCCCCACACCTTCCTCATCGGAGGCATAGGAGTAATGCAGGTCCTCATCTTCCTCCGTCATCTAATTCGTATGCGCCTGGCTCCTTGGGAGCTTTTTTAAGCTCACCTGATACAGTGTCAGAAGTAGGGGAAGATATCTCTCCTCCTCCGGATCCCGGCGACTGGGATCCAAATTACAGGTTTGTGGAGCCCTGCAATCAACATTTGACTTGACATCTGCCAGCATCAGATAAAACATCCATCACTGAAGTTTGGATTCATGTGTAGTACTATAAAGACACTCAAATGAGTACTTAGTAATTAATGTCATAGATCCTTTTATTATTACTTTCCAAATGGTTCGTTCAAATGGGGTGCTTCATCATCCTTCTCTAATCTTTTTTTTATGAATGATTGTTTTTTTTGGTTCAGCAGTGATGATTCTTTATTAGATGATTCATTGGATGCATCAGCTTCAACTGTTCCCCCGTTGGATTTGAACGAAGTGGTAAGTGGAGTGTCCAGGCTTGGTCCTAGTTCTTATTCAGGACCAGGACAAGGGATTGGCTCAGCTTTAATCCCATACCAACACGTGCACGGCAGTGTGACCAGTGGACAGTCCAGGTAACTAAGACAGTAGACTCTAGACAAGATTGGAATCATGTCCAGAGGATGAGTTTAGTGGATTTCGCATGAAGGATGATTGCTCTCTTGTTACCGTTTTGTGTCTGAAATGTTTCGATAGCCCAGGTTACACTTTAGTTCTGATGTTTTCAATCCTGGATTTTCAGATTAAACGGGACAGTGCAAGGACAAGTGCCTATGGGCAGTAATGTAGAGGCCAACGTCAATACTCCTCAGAGTTCTTCTCATGGTCTTCAACCAGGCTTTCCTCGGAATTCTTCCAAGCATGGGCCTTATGCTCCTCAGCAGACTTCACCTAGCAGATTGGGTCCCCAGACTACCCAAATACCACAGCAGCACCGACCGCAGCTTCAGTCTCATCAATCTGCTGCACAACAACATACACCAGATGTTTCTCCTAGTATTGGAACTACTCGTGGTCAGATGGTAGGCGATCCAGGGAATAACGGTCCCGTGGGACTTCTGCCTTCACCACAGAGGGACACAAGGGGTGGATATCCACAAAATCCTAGAGTTCCAGGAAATAGTGGTCTCGGTGTCGTCATTGGTCTTCCAGGAGTTGGGTCAAACGCTGGCCCTGCTGGTACAGGTTTTCACATGATCACAGGCTCTTGGCTTCCAAATGTGGTCCAGGAGCAGCATTTGTCTCAAGTAGCAGATCCTTCATCTCCATTACCTCCTTGGGTTCCCCCTGGGTACCCTCTACCTTATGCACAAAATTTGTTACCACATGATTTCTCAACTCTGGGTGAGTCCTTGATTATTGTGAAAATGCATACATGCTCCCACTTAATGTATCGTTGGTCTTTTGGACTCAAGAAATTGAAGTTGGCAGATTGCAGTCATGATGATGTCGAGTCATGCTGAAATGATCTTTGCCAACTTCAGAGTTAGGCCGTACACCTCACTGGCTTAAGCGACTTGTATGCACATGGCTTAAGTGTTAAGTCTCCAGTGAGTGGTAGATTTAGGCTAAGGATTGACATCAAGGAAATCCTCAATATCATATGGTTTGTTGTTATTAGGTTCTTCTTTCTTCTTTCAAACCATGACATTGGTTCTGATTCTGATTTTATTTGTCCATGCAGGAGCGCGCCCTGGTCATTCACTGGTGGTGGTTAGTAGGCCCCTTCCTCCCACGGGTCCTAACAGGGGAAATTATGGCAGCAGGAGATCGGGTTGATAATTTGATGTTTACATTGCGCCTTTGAAAATTTAAAGGATCAGATTATTGTTTACTGACTTCGACATCTCCAATAATACCTGGCAATTTATATGGCTTTCTGGAGATACTTCCTTGCACTGGTCAACCACATATTCTTGCACAAATAAAGCAAGGGTTTCATAAGCTTGGATGATTGGAGGGCATGATGGCAGCACATGCCTGATTGGTTCCGTGTTGTTGGCGGCTCATGCTTTGAGTATCTATTGGACTGCTCTTCTCCATGACAGGTAGCTGACTAGCTGCAAATCCACAGTAGGAACCAAAACCTTACAAGACCTCCGGTTGTAAGTTTATTGCAGTTACTTGTATTGCCTTACAACCACTCTATCGTTTAGGTTTTGTGACCTTTTTCTCTCACACGCTTTTTCTTTAATTTTTTCCCTGTTCTTATGGTCTCTGGAAACAATTGGACGCGAACTGGTGTTTTGCTACTTCTAGCACCTAAAATTTATTTCTACTGGACTATCCAGTGCAAGATTGTTTGGCAAATGATCTTGCTGGTATCTGTATGGAGTTTTCTTTGGTTTATCATTTTTTAATTGCTTTAAGTAAACACGAATCGGTCTTTTTTTCTTTTCTTTTATCACATTCCACATTCTTTCTAGTTTTACTTGCTAGTGCTAGGTGTGAGCATCATATTTGTAGGCAAAAACAACCGGTAGTGGTGGTACACAGTGTTGTTTTTCTTAAAATAATAACGGATATTAGAATGAGCATACTATCCTTGCTATGTTTGTGTGTCCTGATCTCTTTGTCACAACTTTTTACGCAGTGAATCATGTGATCCACTCATATAACTGTGGTCTTTTCACCTACCACTGCTAACTGAAGGCGAGAGCATTGTGTTCTAGAAATAATGTTCAACTTTGAATTCATTAGCTCTTAACGTTGACATCAGCGAACTGGAGGAGATAACTTAGTCATTAGCTTGTTGATTACTTTATGTGATTGCTAGCTGTAACTGATTATTTGCCGTTGGCAGCTGGTCTCGTCACAATGATCTTTCACCGCCTTCATCCTCTGTATATGGGAGAACAAGTTCCTATTAACCTTACTTATGATGTAGTGGATGCGACTGTTTGCAGGCTGTCGATGTAAACGACTTGACATCAAGGCAGCTGGAATGATCTGACCCGCGTCTGTTGAAGCATTTCTAACTATATGATTGTATGGAGTACCTGGCTGTTTCCAATCTCACAAATTGATGTTTAGTTATCTGTATTTTCTGAAGGCTTTTGCTTCTGTTCTAAGTAGCGTATCTTATGATAAAGAAAATTGGTCAACCTAATTTGGCAACATCGGTAGCTCTCTTCCTGTTTTTATCTTCATGAAAAGGAGTACCTAGTGCTCGGATTTGAACTGCTACTTTAAGAGTCATCTGCAGCTTGAGGCGAGTATTTTATAGTGTCAAGCTGACCTAACGTATGGCCTCAAGACTAGCCCCTCCACGTTGTTAAGATTGGGCCTCGGAAATCTGGAGCTTACTAGTTATCCTGATTCACCTATGCCTTCAAATGAGGTCCCTATATGAGCATGCAATATATGAGTTTCTGGAAATGAGGTAGGCAATTGGAGAATCTCGTTGAATGAAACTCTGCCGGTTTATATTGTTTTGTGGTGGATATACTTCTTACGATTGGAGATTTGTCTCTTTCTTCACTGGTTTTTCCTCTTAACATTCTCTGTTTCAACGGATCTTTCTTCTGAATTGTCAGAGCTGCAACTTTGGCCAAAATCCAATAGATGACAGTTTCAATCATTCATTTACGTTGCGATAATCTTGCAACACATGGAACGCTCCATGGAGAGTGACAAATTTTGTCTGTCAGGATTGTAGTATTGAGGTGGAAACTTTGTAGGTCAGAAGTTCTTGTCTCATCAAGTGACATACTTGTTTGTGTGTAGCGTTGTTCAGTTCAGTTTCTGCCCATGTATTGTAACTATCTTCATTTGGTTCATGTGGTTTCCGTCCTTTTTTATTATCTTAGATAAATCGGGATGTGATCACACTTTGTGTGAAAGCCTTTTTTCCGTAAGTCAACTTACATCGATGAGTCGCACTTGAAATTTGCTGGGTCAATTATTACGATCTCCTCTCTGGCATTTGTGCAATCTCATGTAGTGACTATTACAACGAAAGTTGTCCTGGTTTATTTTCTCTTTTCGAAACCTTGTGTCCTACTAAGAAATATGTTTTGATCTTGTAAACCTCACGATATATTCGGCTGTATGTGGTGCTCTAAAGCCAAGTCGTGAGTTTCCTTCACGTCTACAAAACATTAGATTCACTGACCACATAAACTCGTTTACCGATCCCAAGACCAGACCAGAACTTCTAGATGTTCCGTCCAAACACTCGTTCGTTGCCAGTATGGAAAATGTTGAACTTTTGGCTTTTAGGTGTAGTTGCATAAGCTGTTTCACTTGGATTGTACATGAAGTCTGAGTAAGAAAAAACGCTCAGCTCTTTGGGTCTACGCTCCCTGCGCGAATAGAGAAAGAACGACTTTCTCGGGGACCGAATGTAAAATACACGTTTTTGGATATCTTATGCTTATGCTGTCGATCACTGCATTGCGTGTCACAAGAAGTGTATGCATATATGCCCAAGATGTGTGTCACCACGAGTGCTATGTGATCAAAGTACTATTCGAAATAGGAGCAATGCCCCTGCCCAGCGTGAACCATATCAGTTATGGCACTCCAGTGTGAGGAAGTCAACGAGAACAAGGACATAATACAACGGACTTTGGATGATGAGGTGCAAAACCAAAATCCTTTAATCTAGGAAAGACGTTCCTGGTGACCCGCATTACAGCCAGGCGTTGACTATTCTTACTGGGGAAGATCACTGTCGTCTTCAGTGCCCGTCGTGCTGGAAAGAGACGCTTCCGAAAACTTTTCCACCATGTTGGGATGCACAGTATGTACTTGCATGTGAATGAGAACAAATATAGTACATGGAATGAAATAGTGCACTGGTAACTGTGAAGAAGATGACTAAAGACTGCACAGTGATGTATGTGCACAAGACCATAGGACAAAGAAGACAATTGTAATAGAAGAAAGAGCGCGAAGATTATCTAAACATATGAATAATTTCTTGTTCAAATAGACCTAAAGATGGCCGGGGTACGGTTTCAATGTAGACGGTCGTCCGTTCTGCATGGCTGCAGTTCAAGAAGGTGAGTGGAGTCCTATTTGGATTCTGTACGAGTCAAGTGACTGTTGTGTCTAAATTTATTATATCTTAGTTGAATGTAATCATATTTACCTTCATTCAGTACAAACCTATCAAACTTTTCGAACTAGTTTAGACTTAAGTTAGACCCTATAGTTAAGTTAAGACCCTATAACCTAGTTCTCATGCTGGGGATTAAATATTCTTCTGATCCCATATGCGTTTCTTACGCTGAATAGCGTTGCACGTCCACACAGGGAAGGTTCATTCTCGACCACTGGCAATATACTTTAAGATCTGGAAGATCCTCAATATACTTCCAAGTATACTGAGGAAGATCCATGGACATAACCACCAGAACTTTCGTGAGAGATTTAAGCAAAGAAAGTTGCGACTTCTTTCTTGCGGGTATTGCAGTCTCCAGTGGTTGCGAAAGTGAGAAAGGACGCAGCAGTCATGAAATTCTGGTAAGTGTATATCAGATTCCGATTAGGAAAAAGTGAGTTGAATGTGGATTCAGATACAACTCCTCCAAGGCCGCTCCCACATGAACCTGAAGGTGGTGTATGCGATGGAGTTGATGAGCACTAACTTTGGCAGCCCGCTCTCAATACTCATTTGTAGTCCCACAATACCCGTACTGACTGCAGCAAAGGCCTCCTAAGCACACTACGTTTCCAAAAGCACTGCCACACTTTTCACTAGTTTCAGATGTGCAAGGACCGCTCTTGCAGCCCGTGCGCACCACAATTGCCATACTGACTGCAGCAGTTGTTACCCGGGCACAATGCTCCACCTGCTTGACTTCCACAATTCTGAGACAGGCTACCTCGGATGAGGAAAGGCACGACCGCAGCCAGGACGAAAGTGGCCATTGGAGACTTGGATGACGCGACCATTGTACGATAATTTCAGTTGCCGAATTGAAATGAGGAATAAGACTCTAGAGAATGAATCTATCGGGGTCAAAGCTATCCCTGATGGCACTCTGGACTCTTTGAGTTCAGTAGTGTTTGATATGCTGAAGGGAGCTGATGCTTATATAGTCGTTGGCTCATGCCGTCCGAGAAAAAGTCGTATCCTGTAATAGTTGACTAACAGTCCTACCCTATGCACTCCCAATTGCTGTTGGGATATCGGAAATCACTATAGGGTTCTGATTCGGTTTGGAGTTTGACTGGAGGCTTTGCACATTTTCCAACACTTAATGATCCAAACAGTCGTTCACATACAGACGCGCCGTGACTTCTCTCTCAGTTTAGTAAGTATTAAAATCAGGGAATTTAGTAATATATGAATCTATGGAATTGATTTCATGTTTGCACCGTAAACAACTATGAACGTTATGGGAACGGCTAGAATGGGAACATTTCTCTTGAATGGTTTCGAGAGAACGTTAGACTATAAACTTGTACGAGAGAATGTGGTTACTTACATCACGAACCTTAAACGAGGGGTCGAGAAGTGGAGGAAGCAGTCGAGCAGGAGTCTGTTGTATGCTCGCAATATCGAGAGAATGTGGTTACTGACATCACGAAACCTAAGCGAGGGTTCGAGAGGTGGAGGAAGCACTCGAGCAGGAGTCTGTCGTATGCTCGCAATATCGAGAGATTGTGGTTACTAACATCACGAACCCTAAGCGAGGGGTCGAGAAATGGAGGAAGTAGTCGAGCATGAGTCTGTTGTATGCTCGCAATATTGAGAGAATATTGTTACTGACATCACGAATCCTAAGCGAGGGTTCGAGGGATGGAGGAAGTAGTCGAGCAGGAGTCTGTTGTATGCTCGCAATATCGAGAGTTTTGTTCGGTTCCTGGTAGAAGGCGAGCTTCGCGATTGTCTTTGGTTTTTTAGTTTTGGCGCTACTCGGTGCTGGTGACAAGCCAACGATTTTACCAGTTTTTTTCTGATTGCTGCTTATGATCCATTGGTAGACGAGACTGCAGACTACAAAAGAAGATGACAGGGGAGAGTCAGACGCCCAAACCCTTGATAAAATTGAGGGTTTGGAAGGTTATTATTAAGTTTTTTTCTTGTGTTTCTTCAAAAATTGCTCATGAACAGACCTCCAAGCAACAAAAAGTAACTGAGTGGCGATGGAAATATAAAAACGATTATATTTCCTTTGAAGATATAGATTTCAGCTAATTATTATTTAAATTATAATAAGTTAAAAGATAGTTTTACATACTTGATAAGATTTTTGTCTAGATGCTTAATAATCTGGATGCAGAACATTTATATGGGAAATCTTGTTATCCATATAGAAGAAAAGTCATCAGAGTATAGTTTGTATTTTAGAATAAATCCTGTTATAAGATTTTTGTGTGAGAATTATATTTTTCACATGCAGAACATCTGGATCCATAAGAAAAGTCATTTTCTGGATTTATTTTAAAACAAATCCAATTGTAAGATTTTCGTGTAACAAATATATTTTTCACATGCAGAACATCTGGATCCATAAGAAAAGTCATTTCCTGGATATATCATAGGCACAACATAAAAAACTATCTTTGATACTTTTTTAATTTTTTTGATTAATTACTGATATTTTTTCTCAGGGTTTTTTAGTCATTTTTGCTGGAGAGCGGGTGATAAGCCATTGATATTACCAGTTTCTTTCTGAGTGTTGCTAATGTAAGGTTTACTGCGCCGCTAAAGCCATAGATATTTATCTTGCTTGTTTGTCTCCCTCAACACAGGAACCAGATGACACTATAAAAAGGAAGACTTTGGATCTTCTGTAGAAGATGACAATGTCTTTGAATGTGAAAATTTTTGCTGACTGAATGATATAGGGTATATGGGCACAATTAAAGATTCACACAACAAGACAGAATTCGCATCTCGCAGCATTGAGCTAGGTGAGCGTTTTGCACCAAGCAATCAATAGTTCATCCAGGTTTGGAAGTATTCTTTAAATCAAGTTTCCAATATTTTTCACCTACTTTTGAGTCTAGATGTTCGAGTTGCAGCCTGTATGCACGACAGGCTGGATTTACTTACTTACAAATTATGACTGAATTAGTCTTAATATATTGGTTTAAACCATTTAATGTAAAAAGTGGTTTCACATATATCCTCCACCAATAGTGGTTTACGAAATATAGTTCTTGCCAAAATCAATCTAAGACAGTAGAGTTGGCCAGAGCTGTAACACTACTCTTGTTCGAATGCAACTTTCGAACCCACTAGACTTTAGGAAGTTTAGTATAGCAGAAAACTCAAGTGCTAATACTTGTTTCTGTTATTTTGAACAAGACAGTAAAGCGTCGAGCCTTCAAGGTACTTCCAGTTGCAAATACTCTTTTACAAGCAGGCGAGATGTAGGTCAAGTATTTACCTTAGTATTTACCAGTATTGAACTCGAGATGATCCAGGCTCAGAATTGTGGGTTCAAACCAAAAAAAGGCAAAATAGTCAAAGCAGCTAAATGAATGTATCACCAAGAGTCTTGTATAAAGATGTTGACTATGCATACCTACCACATAAGTAGGTAATCTATTTCGGAAGTGAAATACTTTGAAGATAATCCTGCAAAGTTCTTCGTTGACCCAACTAAATTCAAATTCATATAGTAGCCCAACTATTCAAATATTACCAAAGAGTTCTATGTAGCCAACATACAAGTGAAGATACTCACTTACACAATGTATGTGGTATTGTACTTCTAAATAGTATTTCGAGATCTGTAATCTATGAAACATCACTTTAATCTCAATTTTACCATCAATTGACCTTGGCCACACTTAGTACTCTGATGACTCTTGCACATCAAATATCTTGACATGATTGGAGAAAACCTACATCAAACCTCCATTTCTTCTTGTTCAAGATATATTAGTCAACAATTCTAGGTATAATTCTTGAAAACTATATGACTTTCCATTTAATTTTTTATCTCTACACCTAAAATGATAATAACATTCTCATCTTTGATAAAATCAAAGAGTTTTCATCTTTATTAAAATTCTTATTTTTTATTTTACTATTTAAGATATTCACTCATTTTTAGAGAGTAAAAATGACTAAGCATAGATTGTTATTAAGAAGCTAACCTAACATGTTATGGCATATGATAGTTTTCAAGTTGTTTTACAAGTATGTTGTTTGATTTTCAACAATACAAATTGACTTTTTCAACTTACTTGTTCTTTATATTTCATTGAAGTATAGTTAAATTCAATCAAAACACTCATATTCAAAGTAGACAAATCATGATATCTCTTCAACCAAAATATGACTTGTCTAAAATATATTAATTTCATCAATTTAATATGTTTGACTTTCATCTATGAGACTCTTGTTAAAATGCTCAAAATTCACCATCATTATCTTGATTATATTTTAAACTCTCTCAGATAATTTGACATATAAGTAAACCATAAATCAAGAATTCATGAAATATCCAGATTCTTGCATGAGTTAATGTATTTTAATATCACAAAAAAAGCTGTGTCAATTGAACTTTGTCTAACACTAGTTTTATTGATATAATGTGTTACTGAAACAACACCTCTTTCAAATGCATCACGCATATAATTATGCAAAAATTGCACTAGAATCATAATTTTGGTAACATTTATTTGATAATTGAAGATCAAATGATTATTTTCATTAAATAATTTATCTTGTTATAATATATCCTGTCCTGTTATTTTTTAGTGTGATGTTTTATTTGCGGTAAAAAATGATTAAAAAATAATAAAACATCACAAAAATTATGAATCTAAAATCTGTTTATCAAAACAACTTCCTTATCTTTTATTGGAAACAATATTTATGCATGTAAGTAGATATTTGAATATATTATATATGTTTGCATTATTATATGTTTATCAATTATCTGTTTTGAAAATTGATGATGAAAATTGGATATTTCAATTGAATATTTTGTTTTGATACGATGTTTCTTTTATCATTGTAATTATGATAGAAGTGTTGAGTGTATCATGATTGAATATGTTTGATGATCTTAGATTAATTACTAATATTTTAAGTATCAAATAAAGGTTAGATATATATTCAGATTCTTGTGACTAAGAGATAAAACTTATAAACACACACACACACACACATATATATATATATATATCAAGATCGCAATAAACAGCTCAAAATAATAGTTTTCTCAAAAACTTCACTAGATAAAAACTAATAATAAATTATTTTTCTTAGTAAAAAAACATGTATATAATTGTACATGAATTAATATTCTGGTTACTAGATTTATAATATAGCAGATTTTTTCTCAACTTCATGAGGATTCACTTTCTACATTTTAAACAGAACATTCTTATTATTACATCAACTATTCACGTATTTTACAACTTGAAATTTTTTTCAAATAAAGATAACAATCGAGTTAAGATTTTGAATAAAGTTCATTATTATAATCAAATTTTGCAGTTAAAATTATCAACATTCAATAAATTGATCAATGTGTTATTATCATTGGTTAACAAAAGATTTAAAACTGTAACCGATATAATAAACAGTGATAAAATTAATCTATCAATAATAATTATGATTGAGGTTTTGTATATGTTGAGTGTAATTTTGAGCAAAATATATAACAATAAAAGTTTTTAAAAAAATTTAAAATATAATACGTAAATTGTTGGCAAACAACTGTAAAATTTTATCATTATTATCATCAATTTAATATTGAATTAATGAAATAATATACTGATGTCGTAAAATATGTTATAAAAGTTTCATGTATATGTTGATAAATTTTTAATGATTAAAATATTGTATTATTTTACTCAAAATTTTCCTATGTTATATTTGTAACAATGTAGATCATGAGAGTAGATACTTTAAGACGTTACATAAAACATGAAGATGAAAAATAATTGTAAGGTACTTTGAATTCATAAATAGAGTTTTTCAGCATTTACAATGAGAATTATTATTATTTACATATTATTATCCACTAACTCTTACAAATACATGTGTAATTCTCAACTAACATATGAAGTAAAACATCTAAATTGTGACTTAAAAAAATCACATAAATCATTGACATATAACAAAAAATAATAAATTATTAATAAAATCTATTTTAAATTGATTAAGTTGTAGTTTATTTTTATGAGCTTGAGATGATTGCAAAATTTCAGTAGATTGATGAGTTGATTAGTCAAAATGTAGGGATATCATGACATATGCTCAGGCATGGTTGTATTAGGCGACCGTATATAAGGTCGCCTAAATTACCCAAACTTTATGGTGATTAGGCGACTAAATTTAGGGGGTTACGATTTGGCATGTACATGTCATAACCAATGGAGAGTGGACACATATGCAGAATTGATGGATGTTTTATTTTATTTTTTATACATTAATGTAAATTTGTTAGGAAAACTTTTCCAAAAAAATTTACTCTGAAAAAATTGTTAGTAAACTAAATTAGCCTAAATTTATTTTTTAGAAATTAAACTGGTCTAAATTATCTTTTTTGTATACGAAATTAGCCAAATGAACTTTGTAAGGAGACTAAATTCGCCTAAATTAATGTTTTTGAATAGACTAAAGTAATCTTTTCGAGAAGACTAAATTATACGTATTTAGGTAATTTAGGCGGAAGACTATTATATCCATGCCTGCATATGCTGTATCATAATCAAATAACATTGTACTCCTAAATATCAAAAAATTAATGTTACAACATAGAGGTTGTAAATTTTTTTGTGTCAGAATAAAATGATCAGAAAATGATTAAAATATTATTTGTAATTATGATTATTTTTTGAGATTTAGATGTATAATATCTTTAGAAAATAAAACTTAAACCAATTAAAAAAGATATCACGTTATGAAATTGAAACTTATAGGTTAATTGATAAAAAGCTTCATTTTTTGTCAATACTCAACGTTATGATAGTAAATCAAAATTTTAAATCCATAAAATATTTATCTTTATAGTTAATAATAATAATAATATTTAATAAGTAAATCTATATATTCAAATGCAATAAAAAATCATTTTGGAGATTTAAATAGATTACTGGTATAATCTTTGCCTATGATATTATGTTTCTTTGAACAAAATGATAAGTTACATGAAAATCAAAATTTTGATTGAGGTTTAAAAATATATTTCAGTACTAATTTAATTACACTGACTTAAACATTTCATATACTTTAAGTTTCATGGATCCAAATTTTAGCAATAATGATATTGCAAAGATGTAATTCAAAGCATCATCATTGTTTACTTAAGCGTATGTTATGAGATTATTTTGTAGATATTTGTTTTAATTTTGAAATTTGAAATTAACATGAAATTCTTGTGATTAAACTCGATTTAGAATTGATTTTAGTATGAAATGTTGAAATTTTTATAAAATATTGGTATGTTGTTTCTATGTAAGATCAAAGTTGCAGAATTGAAGTAATAATCAAGGCGTTTTGATGATCTATTAGTATCATAGTTCTATTTTAATGTAAAATGATGGATTAAATTTTTTTACAATCTAATATTTAAAATATTAGTTTTCTTATAAGATTTTAAATTTAAATGATAGAAAAATTTGTTGAAGAAAGTATTATGTTAAGGATATAACGTTCATATCAAGAGTATTAACGATATTATTCATATAGTGTTGCCTATCTTATTGTAATATAATGCAAAAGGATGAAATACTGAATCATAATATAGGATTAAATTATAAAATATAATGTAATTATAGTTTTTGAAATGTAATATATTATCATCAGATCTTAAAATATAAATTTTATAGAACCTGAACTTAGTAGTGAAAAGCAAAGAATATGATTAAAAAAGAAAACTGGTTAACTCATTTACAGTGAGCGGGATCCAAATTCTAAGAAGCCTTACACATCAGACAGTAAAATGAAGTTCTTCTTGTCCAAAAGAACGCTGAAGACGAGTAAGGATACGTCAACCGATACCATATCTAGACGACTCATGGTTGCACGAAACAGTGCACAGCCGAATGCCCTGGGCCGAGCTGTGTACCAGACGGAGAGAGATCGATAATGATCGAGGCATGGCAACGCTGAAATCGTGAGCCTGTCGCGACGCTCGTGCTAATGCAGGTCGTACGCAGGCAGCCCGCCGTAGAAATTAACGGTTTGCGGTGAAACGCATCGCCGTAACACGTACGTACATGGCATGCGGACGGGCGTGGGCGTAGAAGTCAAAGCGGGGAAGGGGGGAGGGGGAGGGGGAGAGAACCGCGTACATGTTAGCACAGCTTCGAATTCAAAAAGTCGAAGAGAGAAGAGTAGCAGTTAGCGGATACAGAGGCGGGACATTCTGTGGGGCCGGGCCGACTGCGTGGCCTCTGGCAGGGAGAGAGAAGTGGCTTTGCGCAGAAGACTTGCAGCGGAGCGCGGGCGCCATTGGCCCGAGCCCGTGAGGAGATGGGGCACGCGGAGATTGGATTGATTCGAGAGGCAAGAGAGAGGGAAAGCTGCGCAGTGCGAGAGCAGCAGCAGGAGCGAGCGCGAGGCGAGGGCAGGAACGAAGGAAGGTGGGGGCGGTGGTGGTGCCGGTGCTGTACCATTGATGATTCGGATGTGTCGTGTCTGCCAATTATTACAGGCTCGTCGGACTGCACTTCGCTTCGGTCGTTCCTTTATGACTTGATCGCTGCGCTCGCGCTTCTCATTCGAATCGGCCGACTGCCTTTTATTATTTCGTCGTTTTCTTCGCCTCTGTCGACGACTTGCACTACTTGTCCGGGTCCTGCTCCGAAGCCCTCTCCTCCTGCTTGCTTCATCCCGGACGCGCTGTGTCCCTCCTCTGCTGCTGCTTCCTGGACCCTCCTCCGCTCGCTGCACTGGAATTTTGGAATTTCCGTGCGCTATTTGTCGAGGTCTTTCCGCCTCTGCACATTTTTGCTGGTCATTGGAGGCCCGCGCTGTTCCTCCTGAATCCCAGGGGTTGCTCGTGCGTTGAGTTTGTACTCTTTGCTGTGTGGGTGCCCTAGATCCTACCTCTCGGTGTCGAGCAGCGGTCTGCCCTTTTTTTCTGTCGCCAGTGCTTCGCGCGTGAGTTCGTGATCTCAGAGAGAGAGAGAGAGAGAGAGAGAGAGAGAGAGAGAGAGAGAGAGAGAGAGAGAGAGAGAGAGAGAGAGAGAGAGAGAGAGAGAGAGAGAGAGGATCTTTGCTGCCAGGCTATCGCATTGAGAGACCTCGACTCCGCATGTCCGATAAATTGGTATACGGCGGTGGAGTCTAGTGGCTTGTTGGGGCTTTGCGAGCGCACATATATTTTGGCTCGGCGCCGACATTTTTCACGGCTTTTTCTTCGAGCAGCTCGATGTACCGTTACACGTAGAAGGTGTACAAGCGTTGGTATTTCGTATTTGAACGTCCACTCTTCTGGTGCTGCTTTTCCTACTGTGGAAGGAGCGATAGCGTTTTCTTTATCGACTAGTGGCCTGCGGAGTGGCAATCTCGGTCATGGTTGTGCAGCGTCATTTGTAATTACCCGACCGTCGATTGTTCCATGGCCCAAAGCCACAGACTATATTTGCGGTCCAAGGACTGCGTTCTTTGTAATTTCCAACTTCACTCCAAGAAGATCAAAAGACGCTGACAAATTTTTTTACAGTACCTTGGTGCAAGGTTTAAGATGGTAAATAATCTATACAAAAGGCGCCTCGATGATATGTATGATCAGAGCTCGCTACCCTTGTCAACAAAGCGGAAGAAGGCTCATCTTAGCAACTCGTCCCCGACAAGCGACAAGGGGCAACACCCCAAGAAATCGTTCCTGCAAGCTTTTGAGGATCAGTATAAAATTTTTGCTACCACTCCTTTGAGCAGAATGAGGCATGGAACGTCCTTTGCGGTGACAGGGAATTCCCCCGCAGGACGACCTCTTGTGGCTCAAGGATCCAGCTTTGTTGCAGGTAGTCATTATGAATGTCCTTGGACTCCTAGGACCCCTCGACGTCAGCGCCATTATTCGCCCCGCAGGCCTTGGAACAACCATACAGTAGCGGGGATTTCTGCTCGTTCGCCGGTGAATGTTCTAGGTTTATGCAGTACTCCGGAGGTTTTGAGCTCAGCTACAGTTTCAGAGTTGCCTTCGCATCTCGCTAGGAGCTCATTCGGACCTCGATTATACAGTTCATTATGCACGGGCAGAGGTGCAGATTGGTCCGATGCTGGTAAAAAGTTAGGAGTCTCGAAAGGCTGGTACAGGCTTACCACAGATATGTCCGAGACGCGATTGAATGACATGTGTAGGGAGCGGTTAGTCTCGAAAGAATTACCGGAATCTATCGTTTTGTCCAAGCTGAAAGACGAGAATAGGGCTTTGGAAAAGAAATTACATGCCGTGAGACCAGAGCCTAGAGTGTCCAACAATTTGAGTTCTGGGAGGACGGAGGATGTAGAACAATTAGAAATGTCAGAGCTCGACTCCGAGATGCTTAAGGCCTACAGGCAAAGTATTGCTTCTATTCAAGGCGACGAGAAACGGCTTGCGGATATTTCCAAGACTTGTAGTAATCTACAGGAAGCTCGATACGTTTCTCCCGATAGCGTGCTTAGTAAGGCTGTTCCCGTCATGGGTTCGGATTCGTCGGGCGAAATTTCTGATGTGGTCACTCAGCAGGGACGAAATGTCGCTGATCACGACAAATTGGCAAGTAGAATCGAGCGCGGTGGTGATTCTCACTTCGCGAAGCCCGACGATTGGAGAGCACTATATGATCGCACTAAATCCTACGATCCGAAGTTGGAAATTTTGAAGTTAGAGGCGGAGTTCGCGGAGAAGCAATTGGCTGCCCTGTCGCTGAGACGCCCCACAATCTCTAAGGCGAAGAAGGACGTGAAGGACGTAGTACGTGCCATATTCCCCCAAGTGTTGGTTGTGTATTTTTTCCATTGATTGAAAGAGAGGTAGAGAGAGTTGCGAGTATCGCATTTAGAAGGCATGTCGAAGATTTCTCCCAGGTATGTTCATTTCCCACTTGTGTGCGAATCTGAGATGTTTGGCCTCCCTCACCATGACTTCAGGCTGAAGCCTTTACGCCTCTATCGGAAGAAGCAGAGGAGGACATAGACGATGCACTTCAAGGTTCAGATAGGTAATTTGTCAGCTGCTTACTTGCACACCGTGTTGTTTTGATTTTCCAGAAAGCAGCAGAAGCATTTTTCCTATGTTTAGTAATGAATGCTTCTGATCGTGAAAAATCATCAGCTTGGAGCTGGAGGTTCACGATGCTAATGATGTGACTTGTCTAATTTCAATTCTACCTGTGCAGAAGCAAGGTTCTCACATTCCATAAAAAGTCTAGTATAGACGTGACTAGGGCAGTTATGCAGTGCCTTTTACCCGGGGCATGGCTCAATGACGAGGTAAATCAATCTACTGGCTCTTCTTTTGGAGATATTGGAGCTCAGGCTGTCTAGAAATTTATTTCGATATGTATGCAATTACTTTAGTATCCTCAGTACTGATGTGCTTTTGATACCGTTGTTCAACATTTGTAATGCAGGTAATCAATCTGTACATGGAGCTGTTGAAAGAGAGGGAAGTCCAGGAACCCAAGAAGTTCCTCAAGTGTCACTTCTTTAATACCTTCTTCTATAACAAGGTAAGAGATTTCACCTGGTAAGTGCTACGAATTCTCGGTGATTTTGAGGCAGAAGAAATCTGTTCGTTCTCTCTCTCTCTGCTTTCGAAAGTACACATGACATTTCCACCTCTCCAATATAGAGATCTGTGGGGCCAAGCTCTCGATCTAATAACCGATAGCTCTCGATCATGCTCATTTTTAATTGTAGAACATAATTTAACATATCCAAGTATTTAACATAATCTATGTAGACTGTGTGCGAGGATGCAGTGTAGTGCTCTTAACAAAGCGTTTGTCTGCTTTATACAGTCTTTGAACTGCACGCTTGATATGATTTAATAAATTGTTTGATTATGACGGATTGAAGATCATCTTTGCTTGTACTCGTTAAATAGCTGAGATCCCTTGGGCACATACATTCCGGCGATTTCCCTGTTCCTATCTAGACTAACTAACTAACGGAATCAAGAGGGTTCGAGGCTGCATCAGAAGCGGAAGTCTCCACATGTTCATGTCTTTAGCTCCCACAGAATATGCGTCAGAGCAAGTCACTTAGCTGAACCCCTCACTTGAACAAATAGTTCATAGTAATTTGTTGCGCTGAAGGTTTTCTCAACGTCACGGATGTTTTACCAAGTAGAGGCTTTCATCGCTTAAGCTCTGCAACATATGCTAAGGCTGAACCTGGAGGATAACCAAGTAGTATGGGCTATTTGGCAGTTGTTTAAGGACAAACGAAGCTACGATTACAAGGCAGTTCGCAGATGGACAACTCAAAAGAAACTGGGCTACAGTTTATCAGATTGTGATAAGGTACATTTTAAACTTTAGTTTAGCCGAATCATCATCTTGCATTTTGTTGTCGATAGCCTGAACCGTAACTAGTCCCTGGTGAGCATTCCTGATTTGCTGAAATGCATTGGTGCTTTATCAATGTGTACATTCCACTCCCTTTTGGGGGACTCATTAGGTTGTACGATGTAGAAACCAGAGTTCAAGGTTAGGATCTGGATGATCAGATTTTACTTCGCCTCCTAGGTGAAGAGCAGTTCAATGTCGTAATTTCCTGATTAATTTTGTGCTCAAGGAACTTATCAAGGCCTTCTATATGCATGACTTCCAAACACAGAAACTTGACTACATTGCAACATGCTCTTTTTCTGCAGATTTTGGTTCCAATTCATCAAGATATTCACTGGTGTTTAGCCGTCATCAACATCCGTGACAAGAAACTTGAGTATCTTGATTCCTTGCAAGGTGGTGATAATACAGTTCTGAAAGTTCTTGTAAGTTTGTTATCCCTTGCGCACACGACCTCATATCGTCGCTTTATTTTCCTCTTCGAAGCTTCTTCATACCCCGAGTTATTTGAAATATATTTGAGTTATTTTCCTCTTCGAAATCCTTCATACCAAATAGTTGCTAATTGGTCCAATTTCTCTGAAGGTTTATTCAGTGCCTGAATTGTCCTCTTTTGAAAAGGATCTAGATTCTCAATATCCACGTGCATACCTTGTAGTGAAAAGGTGGTAACTGTGTCGTGCAGGCTCGCTATATCGCTGATGAAGCTAAGGATAAAGATGGAAAAGTATTGGACTCAAATACATGGGAACATAACTTCCCCCAAGACATTCCCCAGCAACTTAACGGGTAAGTTTTGGCTCTAGATTTACATCCTGTTGTGCATTCCTTAGGAGAGAATTTAGAACCTGAAACTCTAACACCTGTGAGGTCTATGCCGTAAAGTTCTCTTTTATCATAAGTTTATCTGCTGTTCCTTCGAACGATGGAATATCAGTACATTTATGTACTGCTAGATATATCTATATTTGCGACTTCACCTTTTGACTTGCGAGTTCTGTTTATTGGGGGAATTATGCTCGAGCGTTCTCTTAAAATGTCAACTACTGCTCAGTATCGATCCTGGGTATGTCCAACCTTGTATAGATATTAATGCTCCTGGATCCTGCCTTGAAACGTCCAGATGTGACTGTGGCATGTTCATGTTGAAGTATGCGGACTTCCACAGCCGTGGTGTACCTCTATCTTTTAAACAGGTGAGCCCAATTATACTAGTTTGTGCCTAGGGTGCGGTATTTTTTTTAATTTCTGAGGTGGAACAAGTAACTCTCACGGCACATATCTGAGGTTCCTAGTCTTTTCTTATGTTTTGTTCTATTGTTATTTCAGGGGGACATGCCATACTTCAGGAGACGATTGGTTTGGGAGTTACTACAACTGAAAGCTACTTGAGATCGTAGTCTTCATATGCGCTGTAGCCTGAAGACTATCGATCCAGATGCTATTGTACGTCTTCTTTCATTGACCTGATCCTCATGAGTCGACTTGCGATTCTTTCCATCCGTTTTTTCAACTTAGCTTCAAAAGGATTTTGATTTAGGAATATTCAAAGATTGTGCCAAATATTTTTCCTACATGGCAGACTATGTCTGTAATTTTGACACTTTGTTTGGCTTGGACTCTAGTCTGGAGCATTGCGGTGCTGCCTTTTTTGTTTGTCGCCGATACGATATTAGGTACTTGAAAATAGTCAACCTGCTTATAATTGCACCGTTGCTTGGAAAGGTTTTGAGATGAGGCCTCATTTTGGTATCCGTCGGTTGTTTTTTCAGAGCATGGATTTAACGCACGTTGTGGGGGTAATCGGCAAGTCTACGTGTTTTGAACCAGTGAAGGCATATTTGAGCACAGCCAGTAAATGACCTGGTCGGACCAAGTTCAGTTCGTGGGTCATGAAGTTTCGTGGTCCTATGCGAATATAAGGGTGGGTAAGGCCAGCATTCATCCTCGTTTGACTTTCCACTGACAGCGATACAGTCTAAAGGGTGTTGGCTTGCCACTCCGTCTGGAACATAGCTCCCTGGTAATCCTGCCCGTTTAGATTCTTATTACCTAGTTTCACTACAGGGAGAGATACTGTAATTTTTTCTTACGTCTTGCTGTAGCGCTTACACATTTGCATTCCTACCCAGTCACTAGTAGCATAGATGAATCGTAGCATTTCCTCTTAGGTATTCTTGCTGACACAGCGCAGCCCTTAGGGCAAATTCCTGATAGAAAGGGATTTCGGGCTGATGGGAGAAGATTGGGCTTACAAAGATTAGCCATCATGGAGTTGTTGTGGTGCGTCGGGTTTCTTATGATGACCCTTGCACAATGCTTACACATTGTTTTAACACTTGATGGAAGTTTGGTGCGGTGGGGTTAATTGTACCAGTGTTTGAACAGTGCTGGCTCTCAGGGTTCACCCTAAACTATTGTCTTTCTCCACGTGCACCTGTATTTTTTGATGTTTTGGTCTATTTCAATGAAAGCATGGACTGCTTTTATTTACGTCAAGTATTTATTTGTGTGAAATAACGCTTCGAGGAATGTATATAGTCGTTAAAGCTTGCTTTGGAAATGTGCTCTTTAGAATTGCTGCCACGCAGCTGACCCTATGCCGAAGTCTAGGGCCCTTGAATGACACATGGGTCGTGGGCTGGTGCAGGGCATACAGATATTTGGACTGACTTGGAGAAGATGAATCATGAGTTAACGGGCTCTTGTATATCTGTACGATTTTGACCTTCGATGTCGTTTGACGAGTGACCATCAAAGTAGAACCATCGATTTTGACTAACTCAAACGAGGGATATGTATGGAAATGTTCTAACATGAACTCATGTGTATTTAAAGCGGAGTAGAGTTCAACCTGAGTGGCAGGCTAGGGTTTTTGGAAATTCTTTGTACACGTCAAGGCGGCCTTATTCAAAGGGCAATAGCGAATGTCTGCCGATATAAGCAGTGATCACTGCTTAAGGGCGCCTGGACTTGCGGATAGGCCTCTTTGTACGTCCAGGTTATTGATGATCATGATCTATGGGAACTAGGACAGCTATTGACATTTTGATCAGGACCAGGTCAGTATCCAATGCCGAGCCTAGAACATGGAGGATTCTGATGCAATCTCATCAAGTGGGACAAATGGTCAAATGCATAGGAAGAAATTGGACTCTGATCTCGTTTTGCCAGGGAAAACTCACTCTCAATTGGCCAGGTTGCACAACACCCGTTCTTTTGGAATGAATGAATGGATCAAGCTTCATTTACAAGCAACCCTGGAGGCTCAACGAATTGGGTGTACATCGACTTTCACCAGATAGCTTGTCTATCTCCGACTGAGTGAGACTGTTCAGCGTGCCAACTGTGACTACGTATTTTGGCTATGCGAGCAAACATCTTCTGTCAAAGGCACATTTAACGTGTGTCTAGATTTGATGAATTAATGTCTCTTAATTGATGTCGCGACAGACGTTTACGACGAAAGCTCTGGGGTTTGGTGCGAAAACATGAATACAAACCTTCGGAACGTAGGAAGGTGGAAAGTGGGCGCAATCTCCTTTCAGACTCTTTTGGTGTCGACTCCAATCAATTATTCAGAGAGTTGCCAACTTGTACTTTTGCCTTTATTACTTTTCAGAACATCCGATGCGACAAGGGAACCTGTTAGGTTGCATTGCATTCTTAGCAGGAATTCCAGTTCGCCTGTTTTTTTCAACTTTTATATTCGAAGGTACAGTAACGGTAATCTTAGAATAGTGTCTTCAAAAAGTTGACAGAACCCTAACTGTACCATATTTAAGAAAAGAAAAGTACATGTACGTGCCAGTATGGTCAAGTATTTCTTAGTGCACTTCAAATCAGAAACATGTACATATCTACATATCTTGAGGAAAATATTCTATTTAAAGCCAGGAGACTGGAGAGGAGAGAATGACTGCGTTGTCCAATGGTTCAGTCTCCGTCTAACTTGCCTGGATCGTAACATACTATACGTGAGCCGTACAAGTACCAAACGGCCCAACTCCAAATATATGAAATCGAGAGCAATTTACAACCCGTCCAGGCGCTCTTCATGTCTTACCAATCTTCGCCATCATTATCTTCTATTTTCTACTTGATATCAGCTTCAAATACAACCATATGATTTAGCACTCTTCTGTAATAGCTGGAAGGCTCTCAAATTTTCCTATCTTGGATAATACTCTATCTCACTGTGGAACTTATAATGTTGAATTTATTGGAGCTTCATACTTAAGTTCTTATACATCACATATTATATCATTTCCTGACTATTTCCTAATATCAGACAAAAGAATTGTTAAGAGAAGATAATGATGGACTTAATGCTAACTACAGCTTGTAATGATTCAGTCATTTCTCCTAAGTTGGACCGTGTTTCTCAGTATGAGTACTTTTTTATGTTGTATTTTAGGAACACTTTTCGTGCGTTCCGAAATGCTGCTTCCGTTGATAGTTTTGCTGCAGATTCTACAGTATTCTAGAGGGATCTTCTAAGTATCAGCATATATTTTTTTCCTTTCTTCAAAATGAGTTCATGTGTGAAGTTTCCCTACGTTGACATTTTGGGAACGACAAAATATGCCACTGGACTTCCCTAATCTGCATCGCCAACCTTCTTTGCGCCTTTTGGTAAGCATGTAGAGGTGTTTCTTCTGGTTCTTAGACCTCATGGCTTGAATTCCAAAGCAAATTTTTCACAAATCCGCCCTCTCGATCTGGTGCGTCCTGCTTTACGTTCGCAGATAATGTGCAACGTTGAGATTTTACAAGACTGCCAGTATATTTTTGAGGAATTGGATACAGGAGATATGCTTGCGAAAGATTCTGATCTGAGCGCATGGTGATGAGCTTGTTGAGGATCGTGAGTTTCTTCAAGCCTTTCTTCTCCCTGGACTACTTAAGCAAGCGGTCCGCGTTGTTGTTTGGGACGCTCTCCCTTTTTGGACTCCGAGATACCGCACAAAATAATGATTTGGGATCGGCGGATGTCGGCCTATACAGCTAATATCCAAGTTGCAATTTTCCAATGTAGTTGAAATTGGACTGGAGATTGTTCAACTGTATGTTGGTGTATGTGTGAGAGTGAAAGAGAGGGATTAGATGAATGGAATGGTCAGCTTCAAAATGCAATAGAACAGTGGAGGAGTAGTGTTAGGATGAGTTTTCGATTCGCTGGATCCACGGTGTAGAAGGAAACAAAGCCGCAATAGCTGGTGGATGGAGGTGATGACGACTTCAATACATTTTTTTGGGGAAAGTGAGTAAGTAGCACGTTACTCCTGAGATCTTCCTTGACTTGGATTCTACTATCAGTGATTAAGTTTTGATATTAGATGTTCCCAAAGGGGCTGATGGGCGGAAAGAAGCACGGCGTCCAACAAATGGGCTCTTGGTTTTTGCACCTTTTGGTAAATAGATCGTAAATCTTTGACTCGATTAAATAACAAGATTGACGATAAATAATAGAGAAGAATTGTTATGAGAATATTTTATATGTTGCACGCGAATATCACTTTATTAAAATAGATATTTTTTATAACAATTTTGTTTAAATCAGAACTTATAAAAAATTTAATCTCTTTGATACATTGATTAAAGGTATTATTTTGAATAAGGACCACAAGTACAATGAAATAATAATCTTGTAATATTAATATATAATTCGAATCTGGATAGTCTAGAAAATTGTAATCTAAAGAAGTACTTATATAGTTTTCGTTCTAACTCTTTCCACCAGACTATTGCAGAGGAATTAGAGTCTACGGATACAAAGAAATTAGTCAATGGAAAATCCTTGATAATTAGCGCAGATCTTGATTCGCTCTAGTTTCTTGAACTATAATAGTTTAAACTAAATAACGATATATAAGAGAGTTGGCTAAGGGTTTCAGTGACATGATTAAGTTTTTCAACAAAGCATCATTATGATGAAATACACTTGAAGTGTTCTTAAAAAAATAAAAAATTATGTAACTCCATATTGAAATGATCTACGTTCATAAATGAAATGCATATAGGTTGATAGAAAAGTATTATGACACAAATATTACATTGAACATGAGTACTGCACATTGTTTTAAAGTCTTAGAATATCTTATATTCAATATGATGCTTTTTCTCAACATCAAATAATTTACAGTTTTGATTGAGTCAATTTCTTAAATTTTTTTAATCTTTAGCACCAAATATATATTTGGAAACAAATGTATGAAAATTTACTTCTCAATTTTTATTTCTTTTGGAATCAAATCCTTACATTCGATTACATATTGGTATGCATGCCATGATGATTGCATATGATTTTAGTTCATTTACATGTTAAACTCTAGGTTTATAAATCAATTATATTTCGTAATAGGAATTTAAAGTAACTTGCTATTAAAATCCACATTCAATACAGATCAAGAATTTTCTTTTATGGACTATCTTGATTTGGTACACTTACAGATCTAAGAAACTGATGTGAAAAAAAAAACATAAGCAAGATATTGTAGTAGTATGAGGTAATTATATTGATAACATGAAATGGTTTTTAATATATAATAATATGGAAATCAACACAATTAATAGGTAAATGGTAAGAATTGAACTCCACGTTCAGAAATAGTTTTGATTACGGTGAGAAGCGCATGTCGTCATGTGGCCTAAAGGTATAAAACTCCGGACCAAGGGTCAGAAACGTGAGGACTATTCCGATGTTCTGTCGGATACCTCATTTGGCCACAGCCGAGTCTTTTCCCAATGCCGCAGGTGGCCTGCATAAAAAAAGACAGTGGGGGGTCATCGCCCGAGCTTTTTATTTGCTCCATGATTTGCGAGGCCGTTTCTCTAGTGGTATTTCACGAAGAAGGCTTGATGTTGTGCACAGACAACGAGCAATATACATGAGGCACAGTATGCGGCTTCAGCAATAAGTCACCACGTTTTCACGTGTTTCATGGGAAGTGT
Source organism: Marchantia polymorpha subsp. ruderalis (assembly GCA_037833965.1). Lineage (NCBI taxonomy): Eukaryota > Viridiplantae > Streptophyta > Marchantiopsida > Marchantiales > Marchantiaceae > Marchantia > Marchantia polymorpha. The sequence goes on from AP031355.1 coordinate 18,948,348, forward strand.
CGAATTTCAGGCGGATGCAGCGAAAGCTTCTACTGCTTCAGGGGTTCGCCAGAGAAGTCTTGTTCTCACCGCCGGGTCCCCCTCGTAGCCGTCCTACTAGATTTAGCCGAGAGTGGTTCACTCGTGGGAAAAAAGTTCGTTGCAATCTCGACCAATCTGGCCGTTCACGTGGTCAGATAACCGATACTCTACCGTGACAGGCACTGCTGAGCCCGTACTGCGTAAAGCATCCACCAAGCTGGAAGTCTAGCCGCAGTCAAGGAACGGAATCTAACAAGCTTTCCCTTCTTTTGTCTGACGTGAGACTCTTCAACTTTGCTTGTTTCCAAATATTAATCCAGCTCCATATTACATAATAATAGGCTGGAATTATATCTGGAAATAATGATAATATTTGGGAATAGAACAAAGATAGATCTTTAATCCCCGAGGAGACAGAAGCAAAGTGCAAAGCCTCTTGGCTAAGTTCGCTCGAAGTCCTTGTCCGGAAGGGTGGTCGCGCAAAGGAAAAGAAGTCGCGATCGAGAGGCAGAAGGACCCGGCGCGACTGCAACACCCTCTCGCGTCGTGGTTTAGATCGAGGGCACTGACGGAGTCTTTGGTTCTCGCAGCCGCCACTTGGCCGCAGGAGGTCAACCGACTGCCGGTGACTGGGGAGGGCGGCCGCGGTCTGCGTCACCGGCTGGGACACATGCCGGACGTGGGAGCCCGAGAGACGGAGGTCGCATCAGCATGTGCCGGTGCGACAAAAGGAGGCGGTTCGGAGCTCGGTCGGGGTCCGCCGGCATGTGACGGCTGCTCTCCATCACTGGCTGCAGGCCGTCGTCACCCGAGCGAACACGTCCGCGCCCCCGACGGAAAGACGTTCATGAACTCGGACGCGCGGGTTCCGTCGAAGGTGCGGGGCTCATCATCAGAAGCCCCCCCCCTCCCCCCCCCCCCCCCCCCCCCGTCGGCCATGTGAGCGAGAGTCTCGACCCGTGGAAAGGCAGGCGGCCGAAGTTCGACGTCGGGTTCGGAATCATTGCATCCACAATTCGCCAGATCTTTGCAAGTTGCCAGCCACGGAGGAATCTCTCGGCTGAACGAACCCTCGAGCTGGTGGCTCTCGACGAGCAGTCTCGCTATCAGACGAGGCCCGCAGAGCGAGCTGCACTTGCAGTTTCCTCAGTTGTCGCGGGGTCGGCCGATTCTCACTTTTCACGTTGATGATTTTCAGGGCACGCCAAAGGCCAAAGGCCAAAGCCTGAGCCCGTTCTGGTTCCGACCTCTTCGATTTAGAAACATGGGCTACAAGCCCGTCTCCCCGGTTTTGCTCCACAAGGCTACGGAGTACATTTAGCTTTATATTCTCAGGAGTATATTCTATCGGGTGTGCAAGGTCAAATATTTGACATTACAAAAGACATTGCATTATTTAATTTTTCTTCGCCCATCATTGTGTCTTAATTCATAATAATTACATCATTTGAAATACGTTTTCAATCACAAGCAATATTAAAAAAATTCAAGTTTTTCCTACAAGCTGATTTAAATCGATCGGTGAAAAGCAGATGGGAGAATATTTTAGCGCTGTGGGATCTGCCTCCACGCTTGGCCGTCCGGGTCAATTGAGAGAGTCCGCTGGAGATGTCTAAACAGAGGCGAGTGCCAGCATGGATCGAGGTATCGTCAACACGTCAGCCGGCCGATGAGTCCACGGTGGCAGGAACTCGAAGGGCAACACGTAGATAGTTATGTGTTAGTCAGCTTTCCCCGGTCATCGGAAAGCAACCCACGTGGTTCTGATGCGGCCTGGAGGCTACAGTAGGGTGCGCCACGGGTGAAGACTGCCTGGCGAGTGGAGCACGGGAGGAGGAGATTCAACACTTACGGAGCCCGAACGGACCCCGAAGGCTGGACGGTGGCGATCGAACCTTGTCACGGCGATCTTCCACACGGAAACGTTGCGTGCACATCGCCGTGTTCCATCCGTCCATGGATGTGTGTATCTGAGGTGATGTATAGAACTACGTTTTCCGCAACCTCTGTTGACATGCGCTGCTAAGTCGTGGTCTACGGTCCCATAGCTAAAATAGTTAGCTAGGTCCCTAGGCATCTAGCTGGCTATTCTGGATCCTGGTTGGCTCTGAAGTTGTGCTCCCATCGTTACTCCTGGCACGTGGCATCGACATCGAGCAGCAGCCGAGGCGATGGCGCCCTCCAGAATCTACTCCGCCAAATACGGCACCTGACGCACTTTGCTTGCGGCTCCGGGCTTTCAAACCGACGCAACTTGCCGCGTCGGGAAGGAACGGGCTTCCATCCAAATTCGAATGTGCTGTACCAGTCGTCTGGCGCCGATGCTCCAGACGCTGCAATTAGTCCTCAAGTCCAGGCTCCAGCGCTCGTCTTACATTCGGCTGGTGACTCGTGTCGAGGACATGGTGACTCCCAAATCTGCACTTGGTCAGGCGTCGTCTGCAACTTGGGAGGCAGGCCGCTAGTTGGAAACTTACCATCCGATGTCAATCTTCCTTCCTGGGACTTCGACTTTTTTTTTTTCTGGTAAAGAAAATGATTTTTTTTCGAGGTTGAAAGTTGAAAGTGTTGAAGACTAAGGAGACTTTTCGAAGTTGTAAACGCTGGAGCGATAGAGTGGACTTAAGCGAACTTCGTGCTGTAAGGTCAAACCGATTACTATGTCTTTGAGGTTGAAAGAACTGCCGTAGAGTTTCTACTGCATTTCTTTCGATCTCAAGACATAGTAAGATCCTGGAGGGTGAGACTCGAGATGTAACATCATCGAGGAGTTTTGATTGGAGGTAATGGTAATCCAGGCTTTCTGCATTGGAGTTTTGACCAAAAGACAAATTATTTTGTGTGACATCTCCGGGGAGCAGCACCAAATCGAGATCGGATGGGAGCGGATCTTTTAAACGGTCCTGGTGCCACTGTGGCCCACCACGATTTCAGCACGATTATTTCAATGCATTCCAAACTCTCATTGTGACCAAAATCGGAACAGGGACCCACATTGGTTTCACTTCCGAAAGTGTGACAGTAATTCATATTACTATCTCTCTCTTGGCTGCGGTTAACACAAAGCATCCACATGAACTCCTGTAAACTCGTGAAGGGATCGCAACCCAATCGTCTATCATTTACAGACGTTGGTCGTAAGATGTGTTTATAACGGTATTAAAACTGAAAATTAGATGATAACATGCATTGTAACGGTTCCATGTAGTTCCTAGCACGTTTCAGCATGTTACTTGAAGACTTGTAAGCAGAAGAAGCAACAAACCAAACTGTCACTCAAGGATCAGATTAGCTTACTTGTCATTTCATTATATGCTGGCTGGACACATGGCTTTCTGTGAAGACTACTGGTTTACATTTGAGTGCAAGTCTCACCGACCAAAGCTTTAGGAGACGCGGTTCAGATAGTTACTTGGATTTCTCGAGGGTTATCTCGAGACCAATTTGCACCAAGCCATTAAAGGTTGTTCAATGGACACTTGCCTCTGCGTGACCAATTCTAGGAAAGTCGTGTGACCTCAACTAGCATTGGTATGTTGCCGGCTTCTATTCTGAACTCATTGTTGATTACCTACAGAGGATTATGAATTCTAGTGATCTCATTATGAAAGCCCTGTGTGATTCAAATTATTTTATAGGCTAGAAAATCAGCATTAGCAGAACGAGAAATGCAGTCACTGTGCCAAATTATGTGCGAGCAGAGGGAAGGAAATGAAGCGAAGTATAAGATGAGCACTTCAAACTCACGAGTACGATGCTTTCAAGTTACTTCATTCAACGAGCTTGCTGCGATTTCTCCTGGTGGTTAGTTCTCAATTGCTCATCCATGAACAAATGTACAGGTGCATCATCTATAAGCATGAATAGGATGATAAACTTTACATCCATTCAAAGTTTTATATTATACATTCGTCAGGCAGAGTTTCGTGATTCTCCACAAGAGCAACAAAGAGACAGATTGTATTGGAATTAGATTCCTTCAGGAAGTGTATACGTACAACTGATCTTAGATATTGTATTTATTGTGTGTACGGTAGACGAGAAATCTTGAATATATTTGAATTAGTCTCTCGTATTGTACATGCGAAATGTATATTGATATTTAAAGATTAAAGTGAGCCCATTTTTCTTTTATCTTGCGATCAACTTTCAGCCTGTCCCTATGCGGTTTTTTTGATAATTAAACTCTTGTTTGGATTCAATTTTTGCTTCGTTCTTTCTGCATTAGTCTTTGTACACTTTGAATACATGATAATTAAATTGATATTTCTTCATTGAAAATTCAAGGAAGCCCAGAATGTGCACAATTTGCGGGTTTACTTCTTGTTTTGTTTGTAAATTGTACGAAATTTTATCCACTACATATTTTTTGCGTTTCGTAACCAAATTGGAACTTTTTCTGGCTATTTTTTTACCAAACGCGAAAAGAATTGGTGAATAATGTTGAGCAAGAAATATTGCCAACAAGTGTAATCACAGTCTGCACAAATTGTCTTGAGATTCTGATTCACGCGGAAGTGCAAGTATAATGGAAGGAGGGAGATGATGTATGATAAAATGCTGTAATATTCTGCGATCTCCTCTAATATCACCCTGTGTTGACAATGGATTGACGAGGGTGATGTTCGGTACTCAGAGAGGCACACTTACCTGTTTTATTCAAAGATTTTGTATTATTTTAAGCAAGCGGATAAACTGATGTAATGACATTCTCCAACTTGAGGCGATGTTGTTCTGTGGAGACAAGTGGACCAATGCGTAACATGGATTTGCATGCACTGCACGTCCTTTGCACGGGCTATCGGTTGGGAGCCGTGCTTTGCTTGCATGTCTAGCCTACACGCCTAATTTAGACTTTTCTCCTTAACGTATTTCCCATCACAATTCAGCTGGAAAGTTTCAACGTCACAGGGCTTCATGGGAATCATGCCTAAATAAGATTCGCTCCCCTCTGGAGGTGGACGTAATTCTCAAAGCACTCCACAGGACGTCCAGTTTATGCGGATGTGGTCACTTGCCGTATTGTTTGATGTGGGTATGTCTATGGTGGCTGAACGTCTGGAATTTACGATGGTTCTGCTTTCCACCAAATCACATGTTGGAGAATACTATTGAATATGCATGAGGTTAATCCTCGCACTAGGACCATAACTTTCTTAACCCAAAAGGCGCCCCCGGTGGAAAGATGCTACAGGAAGACAGTGGGACAAAGCCATGTGCCGCTGTCAGTCACATCGTATGTGCCCTCATAATTTCCGAGTATTCTTGATGTGAGCAAGTTAACAAGTGTACCACGTACCCAAATCATGGAACAGGAACCTTCGCAAGCTCCGTGGTTGGTAGATTCACGGCACTTTGTGCATCCGCATGATTTCCTCTTGTGTCCTGTAATGAGGATGGATTTCTCTCCGCAGTTACTGGCATATCCATGGATGAATTTTCCAGCTCAAACGCCAAGATTCTCTTTGTTTCCATCCCATCTAAGGCAATGTGCGCCGTAAGCTAGTTCGTGGAAAGCCTTGGCATTATTACTGGTAATATCCATGGTGTGCACCTCAGCTTGACATGTATTCTTCTTAACCGGAGGTTATGTTTTCTTACGGAAATAAAGACATATACGGCCAATCCCAGCACAAAATCTGCAAGGACAGACCGCTTTAACAACGAAATAACAATTTTGGAATTGAACCGCGTGGGAATTCTAGATTCTGTGGAGATATACTATAATATTATGACTAACTTCGCAGTAGGAATATTTGAATTCCACAGTGGGCTCGGTGTTCGGTACGGTGTGTTCGAGACCGAATACTTGTGCAGGAACTTCAGTATTGTATTTCAGTTCTGGAAGGCTGACTAATGCTCGAAATCTGAATTTCCCCCCCAATTTTGCCATCGATCTCACTGCTATCTGTATCTCCACCGTAACAATCATAATTTTTGACAGCAATCGCGGTTCGAATTAATCTGCCTCGATAGACGATGTGATAGAGGTCGAATGGACCACCCCCGCCCGATGTGATCGGTCATTCTGTCTTTCACTTCGCGATCAGTCTAATTTAGGGCTCAACGTCCCTCGTTTCCTTCGGCAATACCCCGATCTCGGTGCGGATGGAGATCTCAGGTCAAATCAGTCCCTTCCTCAAAGCTTTGAAGGCATTCCAACACAGAATCCAGCAATATTGCCAGAAGGATAGGGACTGGATCGAAACCGAAACCGAAACCGAAGGGAAGTCCGATGGGGCCAGCCAGCCAGCCCCAATATCGCAACAACGACGAGTAAGAATTGGTGACTATCTCAATCGAATGGAGACAGCTGTCCCGCCGTACAGAAATTCTACATACGAGTATCGAACGATCGCGGTGTGCATCGAGGGCCACCTCAAGTTCCTGTCAGAGTCGGACCAGAAAGATTCTCGATCCTCCTGCCAGATTTGGACCTACTGGCTCTCAGGTTCTCTCCTCCCGTCAGGAGCCCGCCCGCCCGCCCGCCCGCCCGCCGGTCATCACCGATGTGGAAGGTACGGGTGAGTTTACACGACGGTCTGCTTCTGGCAGGAAAAGAACGGCAGGCCGGGCTTGCATCCCCACACTCTGGGGGCCGTCACAGAACCAGATAGAGATGATGCTTCTGGCCAGTACCGGTTTGGTCCAGTCTTTGACTGGCGTGCGCAGGAATTCTGACCAGGCGGTCAGGCGGAAAACCACCGGGACGGGCTGGTCGAAACCGGCACGTCAGACACAGCCATCGTGTGGCTAAACGTCCGGGCGGTACTCTTCCAGGTCGAGATGGCAGGGATCGGAGGATGGCCGCAAAAGAGCGGCCGTCGCTGCACGGAGTCTCGGTACGTGGCGGATTGCGGGCCGCGCCACTTGGGCTCCGAGTGCATGCTCGATATGAGCATGCGTCATGATCCACGTCCGCATCGCGAGCCTTTCTGCGCCTTTGGCCCATCGGAGATGGCGATCTGCGGTCGGAGTTCCCTGGCCTCGTCCGCAGCGCGGTTCCATCGCGGGACTGGCCTCCTATGGGACGCTCGCTTCGCAGCCGTCGATGCGATGCTCTTGAACGGCGGAAAGTGAAAAAGACCGCGCCCTTTCCGGACCTTCTGGATAGTTGTACCCTCCCCATTTGTTGGAGACGAAAAGTACTCTTCCGAGGTTGGGAACCGGCAGTCGAAAGCCCTCGTCGTAAATGGTGATCCGGCAGACCCGGACGCGGACCACTTGCGTCCGGTCGGTGGGTCTGAGCGCACGCACTTCGGTTGCTTACACGAGAAGAGACGCGTGGGATGGACGGACGGACGGAAGGTGAACGCGGAGGCGGGCTGGCGGGCTGGCGTGAGGTCGGGGTTGTGGCGCAGTTCCTTCGAGGCCACGGTGCGGCAGGCAGCGCGAGGGGCTTCGTAGAGCGATTACGTGGTAGGCTCGTGGCGGAGAGAGGCCGGGGGACAAGCAGCGTTGGCAGAGCCGGGGACGAGGAACGAGGAGAAAGCAAGGGGAACGAGCGGGAGGGAGGGAAGCAGGAGCGACGCAGACCCTCGCTTTTCTGATCGTAGGGATGTGATCTCACCCGGTGCTTGGTCGATTTGACTTACTCGCCTTCCACCCGCGACGTCAGAGTCCAGGCCGCGTGCGTTTACGTCCATCCTCTCGCCAGTGCATAAGGGCTGGCCAGCGGAGGCCGGAGAATTGTATTCCTTGTATGATAGATTTGTGAGTGCCGCAGCAGCAACAGCAGCAGCTTTGGCGAGTGAGCGAGTGGGTTTGCTTTTGTATTCGAGATTCTTTCTCTCTTCCCTTCTGTGCATACAGAGACATTTGTAAATTTTTGTTTATACGGAACTGTTGCGTCGCACTGTGTGGTTTGATTGTTCGTGCGCCGCTTTACCATCAGCATCAAGTACATACATAGTACATACAATACAATTGACATCAATTCGTCGACATAAAAACAGTGTTCCTTTCGATCATCTACGCGTCGATCGGCCGCCCTTTGCTTGTGGGAGTCTTTTAGCGTTGGTAGCTAGCTTTTGGAGGGAGGACAGCGGAGATTGCTCGAGGACTTTAGGAGAGGAGGCGAGGCGAGGCGAGGCCGTGCGGTTCTGTCAATTCAGGAGGAGGACGGAGGCAGGCTTTAGGAGGAGGAGGAGGAGGAGGGATCCGTTGAAATCCAGTGCGCGAAGCGTTGTAGCGAGGAATTGCCTGCGACAACGATGATGGCGAGCTCGGTGGCAGTTCGGTCAATTACGGGGCCTCATGCGTCGACATCGTCGCTCTCGGATTACCACTCGTCCGTGTCGACGGCGCGCCTGGCGCACCCAATTCTGTCGAGGAAATCGCCCTCCTCGTGCGCGCTGGCCGCCAGAAAATCGCTGCAACCCTCGCACAGCTTCTGCGCGCACGAGGGCTTGAGAATCGCGTCGTCGTGCGTCGACGTGATGCGCCCCATCTCCTTGGCCGAGGGCTTCGACGCGGCCGTGAGTTCGAGCCTGAGCGCGCGCGAGAGCAGCGCGGCCGGCGAGGCCTGCTGCTCGCCGGGCACGCCGTTTGACGAGCCTCGCGGGCGGGCGCGCAGGGCCGTGGTGACGGCGGTGTTCGAGCGCTTCACCGAGCGCGCCATCAAGTCGGTGATGCTGGCGCAGCGCGAGGCCAAGGCGCTGGGGCGCGGCGAGGTGGGCACGGAGCAGCTGCTGCTCGGCCTGATCGCCGAGGACCGCGGCAGCGACGGCTTCCTGCGCACCGGCGTCACCATCGAGCGCGCGCGCGACGCCGTGCGCGGCCTGACCGTTGAGCGCAGCGGCAGCGCCAGCTCCTTCAGCCCCGACAAGCCGGCCACCGAGGTGCCCTTCTCGCACGGCAGCAAGCGCGTCTTCGAGGCCGCCCTCGAGCACTCGAAGCAGATGGGCCACAATTACATCGCCCCCGAGCACATCGCCATCGCCCTCCTCGCCGTCGACGACGGCGGCGCCTCCCTCGTCCTCGACAGGTACCCTCTCGTTCATTCAATTTCGGTTCCAGCCGTTGCAATTTCGTTAGCCCGGTTCGTTGAATTGACCCTCGTGCTCGTGCGCTGGCGATGGTGGCAGATTGGGGCTGAGCAAAGACAAGCTGCACTCGGAGGCGGCCACGAGGCTGCAGGGCGAGCTCTCGAAGGAAGGCCGCGCGGCCTCGTCGTCTCAGGCCGTGCCCCAGAAGGCTGCCGCGGGCGCCACCACCACCACCAACAAGCGCGCGGGTAGCAGGAAAGGTGAGAAATTGGTGCCTCGTTCGTATTGTTGTGGTCGGGTGGGATTGGGATTGGGATTTTGACGTGGGGCGTTGCGTAGCGTTGCGGCGGGCTGACGGGAATTTCGCGGTGCGCCTTGTTTTTCAGACAAGGGAGCGTTGAATGATTTCTGTGTGGATTTGACTGCCCGTGCCGGGGAGGGCAAAATCGATCCGGTGATCGGGCGCGATAAAGAAGTGCAACGAGTGGTTCAAATTCTCGCCAGGCGGACCAAGAACAACCCGATTCTGCTCGGGGAGCCCGGAGTTGGAAAGACTGCCATTGCCGAAGGCTTGGCTCTGCGCATTTGCAATGGCACCGTACCTGAATTCCTCATTGTGAGTTCTCGCTGACCATGTGTTTCAGTCTACAAGTTTCACCCGGAGCCGCGACTAGGGGTCTGATTCTCTCAAATGGAGGTCGCTAACTTGTTGAGGTGAATGATTCTGCAGGGCAAGCGAGTCATGTCTTTGGATATGGGTTTGCTGCTGGCTGGTGCCAAGGAGCGTGGTGAATTGGAAACTAGGGTGACAAATCTTGTCGAGGAGACCCGAACTGCTGGTCAGTAGACTTCCGACTTGAGGTCTTTCTTTACGGCTATCTGTCGGAAATTTCTGTGGGCTTCTCATAAAATCTCATAACCTGATAATTTCCATGGAGCCACAGGAAGAGTTTGGCGGACTGCCAATGTTTCTCTACTTATGAATGTGCAGCAAGGAATTTCATGTGGGAATGAGTTTAACTGGAATTGCATATCACGCAGGTAATGTGATTCTACTCATCGACGAGGTGCATACTCTGGTGGGTTCTGGCTCAGTCGGAAGAGGAGGAAGTAGTGGTGCAGGTTTAGATATTGCCAATCTTCTGAAACCGGCATTGGCCAGAGGTCAACTACAGGTCAGCTGCTTTACCAACCCACATTCATTTGTCTTTGCTGAGAAGGAAACTGGTTGTCACATGTTTTAGCTTCTGTTTTGCTGGTTCTGCACTCTGCCGTGGGATTCTATTGACAGGAAGCTGATGAATTGTGTTATTCATGTGGCAGTGTATTGGTGCAACAACTTTGGACGAGCATAGGAAGCACATTGAGAAAGACAAAGCTCTGGCCCGAAGGTTCCAACCTGTGATGGTGAACGAGCCGACTCAGGTATGTAGGACCGTTTCGTTTCAAGGGCTAGGAGACTTTATGTCTATGGTTTGAAGCACACTCTGTACTTCGTCGCACATCACCAACTCAGTCGGAAGGGTCAAAAAGTAGTCGAACTTTTTAAGTAAATCAACAGAATCTCGCGGGTCTGCCGGTTTGTTAGGACGAGGTCTTTGTAGCAGCAATCCGCAGTGGATGTCGGACGAGTATCATACTCTGCAGAATCTTTTGATATAGAAAAGTCGGGGCTGCCCGGGATCTACACGAATAATATAGTCCCCGAATCAGTAGCGACGTTTCGTGTTTTCGGACTAATGACTACCGTGTTCTCAGTCAGCAGTTTCCTAGACGTTGTGGGAGTTACTGATTGTGGTTGGACGTTCTGTTGCAGGTCGATGCTATCGAGATATTGATGGGATTGCGTAGTAGGTATGAGGAACATCACAAATGTAGAATTACAACAGAGGCAGTGGAAGCAGCTGTATATTTGTCGTCACGGTACATTGCCGATAGGTTTCTTCCCGATAAAGCAATCGACCTTCTTGATGAAGCCGGAAGTCGAGCTCGTATCAATGCTCACAGGCGAAGGAAAGAACGACAAGTGAGCATCCTCAGTCAGTCTCCCAGCGAGTACTGGCAGGAAATCAGGAGTGTTCAGGCAACCCAAGAAGCGGTAAGTGAGAGTCAACGCCCTGAGATTTGATGACAGTTGGTACAAGGTCTTTCGTTCTGTTTTGCCGTTGGTCCAAAGATTAACAATGGTGAACATAAGGCTTTCAGTTCTAACTACTGTGTCCAAATGATCGAGCTTCTTAGGGTTCCGCTCTCTTCGGAAACGAAAACTTAAGCTTGGGTTTTGTTGTGGAACAGGCGTTGGTTTCCACCACGGGCGTTACCGATTATACAGCTCAAAATGCATCCGGTGCAGTCGGATCATCAGTTTCAACTGTGTCAGTGCCAGAAAATGAAAGCCTGGGTTCAAAACTTCTTGCGGAGGACGAAATGGTTGACGGGTAAGTCAAGTTTTTTAGCGTACATAAAGAAGTTGTCATTTGCTGTCAAGTGGAAATTTGGAGAGAAAAAAAATGAAGGGGTGTGAAAGTGATCTAAATGTGGCTGGTGAGGGATGGTTATCACTATTGTCAAGTAGTTTCAGTATGATTATAAACTGCTCATTCACCATCAAGTTGTTGTGGAGCTTTGTTTACGAGAATTGTACCCAAACGTTTGGGCAACTGTTTACCAATATCTGTGAATGTTGACATTGAGTCAATAGTTGTCGGAGGTTGTGTTGTTTGGGAAATGTTTGTGGAGTTTGTTAACTTATTACTTTTGTCAATTTTTTGCAGGCCGGTTGTGGTGGGACCTGCAGAGATCGCCCATGTTGCATCGATGTGGTCGGGAGTTCCTGTGGAGCAGTTGACTGAAGATGAGCAGTTGAAATTGCTTGACCTGGAGAAGTTGCTCCGTACTCGTGTGGTAGGTCAAGAGGATGCTGTTAGTGCCATTTCCAGGGCAGTCAGGCGCGCACGCGTCGGCTTGAAGGACCCAGATCGTCCTATTGCGGCCATGCTTTTCTGTGGCCCAACAGGAGTGGGAAAGACAGAACTTACCAAAGCTTTAGCACAACACTACTTTGGAGCAGTAAGTTTTCAAAGCTGACGTTTTACTTTTTGCGTATAGCATATGAAGAGTGCTTTTTCTTGTGACGTAGTAGTATAAAACTTTTACTTTGGGAACAACTTCTGTTGGCCGTGCAACACATTGGCATTCATACATCGGATAATACTAAGGTTGCTAAATTCAATTGACTATCTTGAAAATCTGCAGGAGGAAGCTATGATAAGGTTGGATATGAGCGAGTACATGGAGAGACACACAGTCAGTAAGCTCATCGGGTCTCCTCCTGGCTACGTTGGCTACGATGATGGTGGTGCCCTGACAGAGGCGGTGAGAAGGCGACCATTCACTGTGATTCTTATGGATGAAATTGAGAAGGCTCATCCTGATGTCTTCAATATCTTGCTCCAGATTTTTGAAGATGGACATCTAACTGATTCACAGGTAACCTATAACTGTCCAGTCGGGGAGTCCAGCATGATCATTTCCTACTTTATGCAGTTTTCAGTTTGCACTTCTTGTTGTTTGCTCTATTTCGATGGTGTGATTATGCTCTAAACTCTCTGTTGTTGCACCATTGAGACTGACTGTGAATTCTGAATGCCTCAGGGACGGAAGGTGTCATTCAAAAATACCTTGATCATCATGACTTCCAATGTTGGATCACAAGCAATTGCCAAGGGAGGAGGTAACCAAATTGGATTCACCTTCTCAGATGAGGCTGATGGTGGTAGATATAGTGCTTTGAAGGCAATGGTCATGGACGAACTCAAAGGTTACTTCAGGCCCGAGCTATTGAACAGGCTGGACGAAGTTGTGGTCTTCAGATCTTTGGAGAAATCTCAGGTAATTTATCAACGAAAATTACGCATCCGCGTTGTGTTTACCTTCAGGTTGTAATATGACAGGAGAAGCTTTTTCTGTGAAATATAATCACGCTTAGGACTGTTTCCATTTATAGTACGAAGATATATCTTTGTTCCGTGATTTACTTACCACTTTTGTGTCAATAACTCAGGTTCGCGAGATCGTCGATATGATGTTGGAAGAGACGAAAACTCGATTACTTGCGCGAGGAGTTGGGTTGGAAATAACTGAAGCAATGGTGCAGCTTATCTGTGACCAAGGTTATGACCGTGCCTACGGCGCTAGACCTCTGAGAAGAGCACTTATTCGGCTTGTGGAAGATAATCTGAGTGAAGCATTACTGGGAGAAGACTATGAAGCGGGAGACACTGCTTTGGTGGATGTTGATGAAACTGGTAATCCCACTGTTGTTCGCCATGTGAAGCCCGACCGATGTGATCACGGGCTCTGTCTGGATGTTTTGAAGCCTGTTCTGCCGTTGCTCTCTTGACCGAAGCGGAGAGGCAGCACTGAATTATTGTAGAAATTTGAGTCTCGAAGGATCCTGTCTCTCCTCGTAGACTTGCAGGGTTTGATCAAGAAGAGGAGTTTGCACTGGAATGTGCACTGTTTTTTGAGGTTCGTCTTAATGTAGAAGCATTGGTGTGTTTGTTCTTCTCCCGATGTATTATGTGAAGTAGTACTTCTGACCACTAAGCAGCGGAGCAGAGATCTCTGCCTGCTCCAGTAGGCAAGTTTAGCGGGCAGGAGTAGTTGGTCCAAGGGAGCAATTCATATGGGTTTTTAGGGAGCGTAGATTGATAGTGAGAGCATGTCACTCCAGGGCCTGCAGGTTGTCTGCTCTCTAGTTGCTTGGCAGAATATTAAACTGCACTTTCTGAGGAACACTGTGTTCTGGGAAAGCAAGCTGGAACTACTCAAACATCATGAATTTAAATTCTCTCAATTTTAGATGTAGAAAGCCGAGATCGGTGTAGAACATAATTTTTCAATTGCGCTTCCGAATTCTCTCAGTTGGACAAGCTGCGAACTTCGAAAGGAATGTGTAGAAAAGACATGTATATAATTGTAATAGTGCACGTTGCAGACGGCAATCGCATTGTAAGCCTGCTGCTATTTTGTTAATACAACAATTTTTGATCAAAAACTATTCTCAGCCCCTGCCTACATGCCAAGTTGTGGGCACTCTTCCGGTTGTATTTTTCTTATTGTAAATTTTGACAGCAACCATCTGATCATTGCGTTTAATGACTTATACTCTTTTCTGTTGAAGCAAACTATCATGATTATTACCAAGTAGATGTCTGCGAATAGTGACGACATGTCCCATGGAAATGTCTTAGTTAAAACGGTAGTTGTAAGCTTAGAATTATGCTGCAAGAAAACACGTTCACAGATTTCATTGTATGCTGATGGGATTTAGTGACTCGATAAATTGTCCGAAGTAACAAACCTTATTAGCTTGCCACAGAGCAAGCTTTGTCCTATCTATTATTGTCCCCGTGGACGTGCATATCCAACAGGATTGTGATACTTTCGAATAACTTGGTATATATGTCAAACCAATTTGTTCTCCCCTGTCTGCTGTTCCAGCTCAGGAAAGTTGGGAATGCCCTATTTCAGGATTTGAAAGGTTTCAGCGAGAAACGGGTCGAATTGAAACGAAATGAAAACAGTACTCATTTTTCCAGTCTTTAAACTCATTCTACTTTTGGGTCTTAAACTTCGGAGTTTTGTCTCTTGAATGTGAGGGAAGAGGATGCGACTACACTGCGTATGATGCCAAAACTTCTTCAGCGATGAATTTTACCTGCTCACTTGAGTGCCGGAGTGTTGGAGATGCCCTTTTTGGGAGACGGTGAGGATTCTCATGTTCAAGACTTGTCTGCCGCCCTCAAATCTCCGCCATAGCACTCTAGGCCGTACATGTATCACGCAACGTCCTTAGTCGCATGACATGAGAAGCGGGACACATCTGCAACTACCCGACTCGAAAATTGTCTGGTAGGTTCAGATCTGTAATATCGACGTCCACACGAAGAAGACGTTACGCAAGTTACGTCTGCTCCCTGACTCCATGGAACTGTCTGATCACGGGTTTTGGCAGTGGACAGTTCGATCATTGGATGTATGATGCAAAAGGCAGCACTTGGCTCGAAATTCATTATGCATCCGTTGCATGGACTCGTGGACTACTGGCCCGTGGCTAGCGCCAAACGTAGGCTTCGGGCCTTCACTTCTCTTCTCCACTTCCCACTACCTCCACACTCGAGCATAAGTTGAGCACGGTAGCAAGTGCCAAGCTAGTAAGAAAGCGACTTTTGAGACTTTTCGCTCAGTCTGAATTGTGTGATCAGATGCAGACAGGAATGTGAGTCGTTCGTACGAGCTGTGCTAGTGCTGACTCGTGCTGACAGATGTCAGTCAGGTGCTCTACAGCTTCAGCTAAAATGGACGACCTCCATCTAGTCCTGCAAAAGGAACATGATGGCCAGGAGGTAACCTCGTACGAGCTCGAGTGATTTGGCCTCTTCAAAACTCTCATCATTGCTAGAGAATCCCATTCGGCTTGGCGACATGATCCGACTCGCGAGCACGCGAGTGATGAATGGTTTGTTCCGTGACAGCTTGATCGATGTGCTCCGTCACGCTTCTCGAGCTCGCTCATTAGCATCCGCCCTTCAAACGCGTTTCCCTGTTCGTTTCAATTTCGTCAGTGCCGACGGACCTACAACGCGGTTTGGACTGGAATCGGAAGATCCTCCAAGTTCCTGTGCGAGGGACATTCGGAATGTTCCAACATGCATTCATACAATTCGGATTGTATGAGAATCGGGAATGTCACATTCCCGATTCTCATACAATCACAGAGCGCACTGTCGGAATCGCTGAAATCAAGGTCCGCAGTAGACGGGAGAAATTCTGCCATGACGAGACCAGGTGTCCACGGCCTTATATCCTCGTTACTCAGGCACCGAAATTATGACGATACCGAAGGAATATGCGAGCGAAATGGAGTCTTTATGGCAGAAGATAGACCAAAAATATAAAACATTGTCTACGACAACAACCGGTTCGAATTTTTTCATCCTTTTGTAACCTGGAGGACTTCATGAAGGAATTGCTTCGTACAGCCTCTGGGAAAAAAAAGGGACTGACAGACCTGAACCCTCTGCAGGCCGTACTTTCCCTTCTTTGCGGGGGAACGATTTCTCTGCACAGACCTCGTACCATTCGTGACAGTGAACGTCCACGAGTGTCTGCTGTCGTCTGTGAAATACACTGCTGGCAATGGCATCGATATTCTATGAGTCCCGAGCGGTGCCTGAAAGAAGGGGGAGTGATCTGATCGCTATTAACATGAACTGATACATGAACTGATGGTTCTTCGAAGTGTACATGGAACCTTGACTTGAGTCCGAGGGTGGAATTCCTCGGACCAGGAAACCTAGCAAAACCCTAAGATTCCAGACTCCGACTTCGAGCGACGACATCGGAGAGGGCAAAATTTACAATTTGGAGCTATGATGCGAGTGGCCCTCGTCATCCTACATTTTGTCTGCAATTCTACCGAGAGCGCAGGCCAAGCTGCCCAGCACTCCGATCAGACTATCTCCGTGCTCCTTTCTCTGCGATCGGTCCAGCTCGCTGTTGCGGTTGTCGGCTTCAATTTGCGACCGGATTTTGTCTGAGAGTGCTCTTTGAATGGCTCGGCCACTGCTTTCCAACACCGATGCCAGTTCCTCCTTCAAGTTGTCGCGCTCACCTCCTGCATTTGCCACCACCACCTTGCGTTTGTTTCTGCCCGCGTGCTCGTGCGCGTTCCCATTTTTCCCACTGCTGGTGGTGAGCTCCTCTCCGCCGCACGAGCCTGCGATCAGAACGATGAACTTCGATCTCAGCCCACGATGACGGACTTAGCATCTCGCAACTTTCCAAATTCCTCCTACTCCCTCCACATTCGAGACTCTGCACAAGGAAAGCGAAGATTGTGCACCCATGGAAATGTTCAGATGAGCAGAAATTTCAGCGAGGGCGAGGTGGG
Source organism: Marchantia polymorpha subsp. ruderalis (assembly GCA_037833965.1). Taxonomy (NCBI): domain Eukaryota; kingdom Viridiplantae; phylum Streptophyta; class Marchantiopsida; order Marchantiales; family Marchantiaceae; genus Marchantia; species Marchantia polymorpha. The sequence continues at coordinate 18,965,313 of AP031355.1, forward strand.
CACCTGATTGGAGGGGCTCCGTGATGTTCTGGTCGGATGGAGAGTCGTCCGAAACTGCAGTTTCATCTCTCGGCGGTCTCGAGAAGTCCTGGGCCGCGCCGCTCGTCGTCGAGAACGAAGGCTTCCTGCCGAGGAAGCTCTCGATCTCGGCGAACACTTCGCGGTAGAAGGTCAGAGGCAGCTGGTGCTCCTTGCGTTGGTCTTTGCTCATGGTCCAGAAAGACTCGACGTCGTTGAGCTTCTGCCAGTTGCGGATTCGGCGGTAGTCGGAGTGGAACATGTTGTTCCACTGGCGGCGGCACTCGCGCGCGTTGCGGTGCACGCCATTGGCCTGGCAGTAGGACGAGACGAGATCCCAGCGCTCGTCGGGGCTGCCGAACTTGCGACTCCTCATGCCCGCGTCTCGGATTCCCTCGTTCTGTTTCCTCTTGGCCGTCACCAGAATCAGCGTCTCGTGTTTGTCCCAGCGCGGATGTCGATTCGTCCTCTCCTCCTGCGCCGCCTGCATGTTCACGTCCATCGATGCTCCCCTCTCGAAAACAATGTCACGCTCTCGAATGCTTGCAACTCGCGATTCCTACAGTCTTGGCTCAGACCGTCAAGAAATGCACCTCGGCACGGTCTCTTCTCTTGCCATCGATCCGAACACGATCGAACCCACGCACAACTAGTTCTACACTGTCGTTCGGACCTTCGTGGAATCGCGGTCCTGCTTCAAAGGACGAGGACGAGGACGAGGAGGCTCGACGACTGCAGCGAGCGAGGCGATGGTTGCCGGCAATCATGTTCTCACCGGACTCGCAGTGAGAGCTCGAGATCAGCTCTCGACGAGGCGCTAATTTGCGCCACGCTTTGCGTCGTAATTTGGAGGAACCATCCACCGCAAATCGATGCGCGATCGATGTCGTGCGAGCCTGCGCTGAAAGAGTCGAGGCGGTCGAAAAATCGAAGCGAAACGAGCGCAAATGTGGACCCGCAAGCGAAGAGAAGACTTTTGCCGCTCACTGACAATGCGCCTAATAACTGGGCCCGACTCTTGGCGTGCCGCGAGCACTTATTGAAGCCAGATGTCCAATTTACGCCCGAGCGGCATTCGAGCAGCAGCAGATCGTACGACCATGCTCGGGTCTTCTGTGCTCTCGCCTAGGCCCTGGCATTGGCCTCGGCCTCAGCTGCATCGTGCGACCTTGCCCATCCTCACAAGCAGCAGCAGCAGCAGCAGATTGAGACCTCTGACGACGCCCATCCCACACGTTCATCGATGCCTCCGGGATCTATGATTCTCGCAGAGGCCTCAGCAGCGCCCGAGTTTCCATCCGCCTTCCTTCCTTGCTTCCTGTCCTGCGCAGTGGACCCAGTGGGCGGCAGTCATTGCCATCGCAGGCTCAGGCTCAGGCTCAGGCTCAGCAGTCAGGCCTGGCCCGTATACAAGGACGACGCCATCACTCTCTGCAGCAGCCGCACCTCTCCGAGAACAAGAGTCGGATCCATATTCCCGCAAAGCTGGAACCTTCTTCCATCTCCAGCCGCTCTGCTCTGCTCTGCTCGCGCCTGTGGTCTCTGCAAGCTAGCGAGGCCATTCGGGCCCTTCTGCTCTGCTCTCTGCTGCGCAACACTTCGCGCGGGAAAGTCTTCGTCTGCTCGAGCGTGACACGATCTTGGTTCTCGGATCGAGTGCATCTCTCGTACCCTGCCCATGTTGCAGCCCCACGCAGTTGCGGTAAGTGCGCGCCATTCGTTCGAGGTTTTTCGGTCACCGGTAGTGCGCATTAGGCTCAATTGGGTGCGAGGAATAAATGTTGCTCCAGTAGTCCTAGCGATGGCGCTGGCGATGGACTGCTCTGTGAGTAAATGCTCCAGGGCTCGCACGAAATCCGATCCCGGACCGACCTCCATCTTCATGCATGCATGCATGCCTGCCTGCCTGCCTGCATGGGGTTCGGAGGTCTGAAGAGTCGGAGATCAATTAATTCAGCTCATCGTCGTACAATTGGTTTCCATCTCGATGCTCGTGATACATTTGCTTCCGGAAAAGGGAGAAATCTTGTTTAGATACTGTTGCGCTGGAGCATAAGATAATCGAATTGCGGAGTCTACGTATCGGAACTGCTTGAGTATGAGTTCGTGTCCCACGAAGCCAAGAGAACCATCTTCCATCCATCCTTCCTGCGACAACTAGCGATGCTCGCAAAATGCTGGAACATTATTGCGGCCCAATCTAAATCACTTTTCCACCGCAAGGTTTCTTCATTGCGGCTCTGTTGACCACTCTGCAATTATTTCGGAGAATGTGTTGACTTCTCGGCGATCTCTTCTTCCAGAGGATGAATGAATTGGCATGCACAATTTGACGTGCTGTACTGGTAGCACAAGTGTTTTGGTTCTGAACTAAGGCGAAGTGGATGAAGCTCCATCTTTTCCACGAGATTATTGGTCCGAACAGATTATTCGGCAGGCGGTGTCAACGCCGCATTACCGCTCATTTGCAAGAATCGTCGATGACTCAGAAGGATTACGCAACACTTTCAACACTTTCAACACATTTTCATGACCGTAGCAGCCCGATTGCCTCAAATGTGGGAATCTTGAACCTCCACTGTCGTACCAAGTACATTACCATCTTATTTCATGTCGTTTCATTGGTCCCCAAATAAGCGCGAGTTGGTGACAATGTCGCAGGCGCAGGCCACGTTAAGACTTTCTAGGCTTGCAGAATGAATTGGCGAGGAGGTCGAAGAAAAGGTTCGAGCACCTTTCGAGCACCACACTACTAGCGACATCGCGAGGGGTATTTGATGTTGTGATGGACGACTAGAGTTGAACCCTGGATCATCACTTGTAAAATGCTCGCGAATGTGCGTGCGACTGGAGTCAGATGTGCCGCGAGCTGAAGGGGCATGAGAAAAATGGCCATCGAAGGCGGAAAATGAGGAAGGAAATCGATACCTCTAGAACGAAAGCTCCAGAGGACCGACCTGACGGCGGTGTCAGTTGCTACAGCCCGAGCAATGCGTGGGTCGGAACAAGAAAGAAAACAAGAATCCAGCACCAGCGACACGAGCTAGCAGAACCACGTGCCTCCTTCACACGCAACCGACCACAACCTCCTGCAATCAGTCGCCCGTCTCCTCCATCTTGTTCATCTCGACGCGCCGACACCTTTCCTCTTCCTCGACTCGCATTCTAAATTCTCCAACCCACGCCTCGCCTCGCCCCGCCACCGAATTGCGACGAAACTCTGGATTTCCGCGCAGAGAACGAGGACCGGCGACATGCAAGTGCAGGACTCGAGCCACAGACGAGAGTAGGAACGAGGACGAGGACGAGGACGAGAGCGAACGTAGGGCCGGGGGGCTGCCTTGGCATGGCCGCGGACGGCCACGCTGGACGCAGCGGCGGTCATGGTTGGGGCTGAGGATCGCATTCTGTGAAGTCGTACAGAGCGCGCAGCGGCAGCGGCAGCGGCCCCACAAGCAGCAAGCCACAAACGGAGGGCTTAGCGAGCCCCGCCCAAGATCCTCACAGCACCCGGATCTCTCTCTCTCTCTCTCTCTCTCTCTCTCTCTCTCTCTCTCTCTCTCTCTCTCTGCCCTGGCCCTGGCCCTGTCCCTCGTCCCTCGCCCTTCGTCTCCTGCGGAGCCCTCGCTGGACGAGCTCCAGCAGCTTGCCGCCGCGAGCGAGGAAGGAAGGCGAGGCGAATTTGTGGATCGATTTCGGGACCTGTTTTCTTTCTTCTTTCAGATCGTTACCGATTGGTTCGTGACGACGACGAGGCGGTCGTGCTGTTCCCGGGATTGTTGCGAGTTTGCGTTTCAGGAAGGGAGGGGAGAGGTATCTGCGATTGGGCATGTGTTTTAGGCTCGATCGATAGATTGTGTGTCGATGGGCTTGACGTGGTTATGACCTACGACGTCACGTCGGTTTGCAGATTGCCGAGTGAAGATGAATTCTGTCATATTTTCCGCGTGTGGTGTTCCGGAGTGTTTTGGTGTTGTGAGAAGCTTTGGCGATGGTAGCAGGGTTCCACTAGTTGCTCCGGCCGAGAAGCAGGATCATCGGGGACCCCGTTATGAGGCTGATTGGAGTGCAAGGTCCGCGGGTCGTGGATTATCTCGAGCTCCAGAGAACAGAATACTTGTCGCCGGTAGAAGACCCCGGGGCATTACAGCTCGACGTGCGCTTCAGGAATGTTGTGGGGGTCGCTCCTCTTTAGATTCTGCCGCGGTTGGAGGATGCATAGCGAAGATTAAGTCGAGCAAGGGGGCGAGATCGATGCGGAGATACGGGGAATTAGGAATACAAGTCTCAGGGTTGGTGATGGAATGGCCGGCCACTTCCGCAATTGCTGAGTCGGAGGCTTGCTCCAAGAATGGCGCTTGCAATGCTTTCCCATCGCCACGGGCTTCTTGGCAGCAGCTCTGTCCTACTGCTTGGGTTACGAGGACCATCGTCGGAAAACGACCCCATGTCTGTTCGAAGTTGAGCAAACGATCGTTTGCAGGCAATGGAGGGTCGAATTTTCCGGCACTGGAAACTGACAGGGATTGCGGGAATAGTTTCGGAGGACCTTTGAGTAGTCAGGGCCTATTTAGAAAGAATTTTAGAGCTTTCCCAATTCGTTCTGTTATTTTGAGCAGATCTCCGGACACCAAGCCTGATGAGCAACACGAATCAGAGCAAGACGCAGCATCCGAAAGTTTAGTTGAAACTACTTCTGAAAAAGCGACAGATTCCGTGGCTCCGAGTGTGGTGTTCGAAGGCGGGGGAAAGTGTGGTTTCGTTTCTTTCTACAGGCAAATTAGGGCGCAACCAGAATCGGAAACATCCTCTTCTACACGCAGTCCTCTGCGCACTCTTCTCTGGCTGCTTGGACCTATAATGCTGACGGGTTCAGTTTTCCTTCCACCTCTCTTCCTCCGGAGAATTTTTGGCAGTGTGCTCTCGGATTCTCTGATTACAGGTACGTGTGGACACCAATCTTTTATTTTCGCTGAACAAGGACACACTAAATTCTTCCCATCTGGTTCGTGCCAGCTCTTGAGCTGTTCCTTGTACAGTGCAGCTTGAATAGACAACACACGTTTTCCACAAGGGAACTGAATTGTACCTCTTTGTGCAGATTTCGTTATCCTTATTTTCACGGAGACTTTGTTTTTCGTCGGTGCTTCTGTTTACTTATACATCGCCCACCAATTTCGCAAGTCCGTCTCTACAACCGAGCAAAAACCAGCGATGCAACTTCCTCTCGGCTACAGAGTATCTGCGATTGTTTCTCTCGGGATCGGATTGTTCTTACCAGTTGCCACTTATTCAATGGTTTGGCCGTGGACTGGCCCAGCAGCATTAGCAGCCCTTGCTCCCATCACAGTCGGGCTACTTGTTCAATTGAGTCTGGAGAAAGTAGCGAAAGTGAAAAAATCTCCGGTCTGGCCGCTCATCCCCATCACTTTCCAGGTGTGTTAACTGTCCAACGCCCATGCAGTGAGTTCCTAATTATCTCTGTCAGTCTGTGCTCTATGTATTTCCCGCCTCCTTCGCCTCCCGGAAAAGTTAGTCCCACGGTGTTATTGTTGAGAGGTTTGGGAACTTGTATAGGCCTAGGCAGTTTCCGGACCTAGGTATGTACACATTTTGCTCTCAAACAGCAAATACCTTCTCACTTTCATCCAAACAGATAGAACTGTGCGCAATGGCTAATTGAGCTCTTGATCCATTCCCGCCCGTCGACTCGAAGTGCTATTTTCTTGGATGTAGCTGTGGATTCGACTTACCATATGAATGCCTGTCATCTTCCAGATATACCGCCTTCACCAACTGAATAGAGCTGCTCAGCTTATTTCGGGTCTCATGTTCTCGCTGAAGGGCGTGGAAGCCACAGCTGAAACCATGGCTATAAGTGGATCTTTGCAGACTTTGCTGTTCGTGCTAAAATTTCTCGGCGTCGTGTGCTTCTGGTCTCTCGGAGCTTTTCTTACGCATCAGTTACCTGTTCAACCTCCCGTGTCTAGCTCCACTGCTTCTCTTCCTTGAGCGGACGAAGATACGCAGTTTTCTACAGTTGAGCGATCAGGCTGCGTACGACTAATTTTCCGTAGCTTGAACTTCCACTTCCAGGCAGGATAGACAATATGTAGATTATGTAGATAAGTTTAGGTGGGAAGCTACTAGCTTCGAGTGGAATCCATCTGTCATATATGAAGCTCAGCCGCTGCAAGAGGAGGACAAGGGCCAAAGTGATCGGCTACGTTGTGTCGAGGAGCTCTAATCCAAATCGGTCGAACCTGCTCCGGATGATAGAAGTAGGTATCTCCATCGACTACTCAAATTCACTGTCATAGCATTCCATTGTACAGGACAATTTACTCTGTAACCAATCTCTTGAATAATAAACCTCTGCCTTATGGCTTACAAGACATCGTGCTTTGTAGAGCTTTGTCACTTTTACAGTGACATGGAGTTCGGCATGGATGTTTCATCTTCTTCTCATAAATATGACGCAATTTGAAGCCATTACATAGATCAGCATATCTTGATTGCATCTGCTATGCCCGAAACACGCCGACTTCCAGATGACTAGGTCAGTGAAGTGAATTATCAGGACGCTTACTAGTTGATGTCAGTTCCTGTGTTTAGCAGTTATTCCGCGTCCAAAGTGCTAGGCACAGATGTTCGTTTTTTTTTGGTTCTTCACCAATGTGAACGTGCGTAAGCAGACTCATTCTCCGCAGTTTCAAGAATTAAACTTCAACTTACCATAGACCCATCGGGGTTCATACGATTTGGGCAAACATTTCCAATTGAGGCTGTTGCAAGCAGGTTCAGGGTTTAGTGGCAGTAGACAATCCTCTTCGCCGGAACATGAGTGTGGGCACAAAGATGTCGTTTCATGTATCTCGTCCATCTGACTTAGAAGCCAGTAAGTTATATCGTGAGCCTCGGGTGTTAGGGCCTTGTCTTGAAAAATGAATAAACGATGGACCACTTATGATGTAATAGGTTTCAACCATGTTGATATCGAGGTTAACCTACTATCACACAATCATTGTAGCAGTCAATTTCGCAACTTTGTTACCCCAGTTCCTTCCACTTGAACAGATTGTTCTGTTGATTGAAAGGACATCCTTATCCAATGTAGAATGTTAGACCATATCAAAGGAGGGTGAACACTGTATTCTCTGCGTGATAGTTAACGATAGTTCCGGAAATTGCTGATTAGTAGCAGGTGTCATGTGATGAAACACTACGATATAACTAACCAACAATTCCGGATATTGCTGTTTAGAAGCAGGTGTCCTGTAGTACAATATTCTGAAAACCCAGCTTCGCGTATAGTAATGCACTTCCCTGAAGCCACTAGAACTGCACATGAATCATTTGCAAATAAAGTCAACCAGATTATGACAAATTTCCTTCCATGTAGGATACGCTCTCTTTACCAGGGATCAATTTCAAGTGTCCTACACCGCGCTGATTAATAAGTGGTTGAAGGATGGGGGATTCGATTACTACAAATCCCTCGGCCTTCGACAATAGACCACGATTTGGATGCATCCTACGACAACTGATGCAGATTGCGCGGCTCGCAATATGGAGACGAGTGGACATGGTGACGAAGTTACCACGGGAATAAAGCACGATTATAGGTACCCGTCCGCATGACGGGTACCTATAATTTTCTGTGATGATGAAGTGATTCATCCGTCTGAAGAAAAGGTCAACTACGCAGCTGTAAAAGAGGAAATTTATTTCCATCAGCTTCTTTGCACTACCGAATGTTTTCGAACGTATCTTACCTAAGCAAGTTGGGTTGGGACTAGGCATCACAGTTCTGAAAATAAGTTCGTAGTCGGCTAAGCTGAGTGGAGCATCCATGAGAAACTTGAGATTGACGAGTCCAAGATTATCTGACAAACATGGACTTGACATCCACGGGCTTCCGAGGACTTGGCAATGAGAGCATGAAGGGAAAATTTATCCCCGTACTTTGAAAAGTTTGAAAAGAATGAACATTTATGCTTTCCTTCCAACGAAAAGTCTCCAAATCGTCCAAGCACTGGTTATACACGATAACATTTACAAAAGTGGTTTCTCCTACTGTTCTGATTGTAGGAATGACACAAGCTCATCGTACACAGCATCGGGATATTCCTCTTGAGGTAGAAGAGCTCCGGGTACTTTGACGAACTTAGTGACACCCTTCACTCCTTCCAAAGCTTCCATTTCAGCTCTAGACCTTTTGGGGCTCTTCACTGACGACACCACCAGTGTTGGCAATTTTCCTTCCATATTGGCAAACAAACCTATGAATTCTTCCCTGCTTTTGGTAGGATCTAGCAAACCAGTGAGGAAGGCAGTCGGAGCAAAACGGGCACCTTCCATTTGCGTTAGTGCTGTCCTGCTCTCCACCATTGAGGGAGTGACATTGTCTGCATCTGCATACACGTGCGTAAGATACTGAAGTCTAATGTTTTTCGGGCTGCTCACTAAGTATTTGTACATGGCCCAGCCAACTCCAGGTGACCTTAATGTGTTTCGGAGCAATGAATACCTGCAAAAGCAGAGAAAGTTTAGAAGGGAGAAAGCATGGGCAAGGGAATAAGTGACTGCTCAGACTTTTGCTCGTAGATGTGAGTTCGCTCACAAAGCTCTGTTCCTGAGCACTTGTCCAAAAGCATTGAAGATAACAAGCTCCCGTAAGAGATTGCTCAGAGATTCCTGCATCCACTGAGCGACGATGGGAGGACTTGTTTTTTCTTTCCGTCAAAGTACCGATATAGAAAGAGAAAAACTAAATTACCTAGTCTCCATGTTTGGCTCCCGGCCAAATACAATCGGTAAGGGACCTGCCCAAGTTGGTGCCACCAAAGCCAATGCGCTCGCTTCTAACAAGCCCCTACTGATAGCGCGTGCTGCTATGGTAGCTGAATGACCTCCGCCAACTATCACAGGAGGCCCACCTGAATGGAAGAAACAAACATATAGAGTGAGTGTCCTTCGGGAAACTATAGATAACAATAAGCAACATGGTACCACATGCTTCATTCAGATCATCTAGCTCACGGTGGAACAAGAACGAATCTCACTCAAGAATCCAAGCTGCTGTGGAAGACAGACAAGCTTACCATCTTAAGAGCATTTCCTAGGATCTCCAACAAAACTTTCTTCAAGCTCTGTTGTGATCCTTGGTTACAAACACTTAAGCAAGGCTATCGTCGGAGAGGTTTGCTGCAAGTCTTGTCTACAAAGGAAACGCAAAGAAAATCATTTCCTTTAGATTGAGTGGAACAATTCAAACCTGACGAAGGGCAAATAGGTCCATCCTTCTCAGAGATGATATCGACCAGAAACTTCTCATATAGGTCGGCAGTGTAGTCTATTCCAGGCCTGTCAGACAATCCCAGTCCAGGGAAGTCTACACAAACAATTCGATAAGAGGTACTTGACTTCGATTGTAACCTTTCTGCTACAGCATGCCACTCCTCCGTGGTACTGACATCGGATATAGTTGGGAGCATAACCAGAGTTTTTGTCGGACTGCTCCCATTAGGCAGGTATTCTACCAGATTAATTTTAATAGGAGTACCCTCAAACGTCCAAGTCCACTGCTTCGTCTGTACCTGGATTTCATTCAGCCTGGGATTAGTCCTACCGTTGCTTTCACTTGTTCCATTCACGCATACCCTGATGTCAATCTAAACTTCATGCTCACAGCCCAAACTAAAGTAAACTGTAAACTGCAAACTGCGACAAGAATTGGAACAAGGTTTCAGTTCAATAACACCACCCAAGTACAGAGGCGTCAAGAATCATGCTCGTTGCCACAAGAGGAGCAAGGTTACTTCGTTATTATGCACCCCGACATCCAACCAGCAGCACGTCATACCGTAAGAATACGAAGTTTAATTTTGCAAATAAGGTGTGCTGTTCAAAGGTTGCTACAATTGACCTCGTCATCTCGACAACCTTCTAGTATGCGGGGCAAACTCTTGCGATTCATACTATAGTTAGGTAACTTAAGTCAGTTCCAAGTTATGCGATCTATACAATCACACACACGTCCACAACTCGCAAGGATGTAGCAGAAGAGTTACTTAAATAGTTGTTTGCTGAACAAAAGATCGGACGCATTCCGTTATTCTTACGTCGCCGCAAGAATTCTCACAAACATCAAGGTGCATAAATCAAGCTATCCTCAATTACGACAGGATCACCGGATTCTAAAGTCTTCGACATTGGCCTCGCAATTTGACAGGAAACTCGGACATCTGCACTCAAACTTCAGCAGCAACTGTATGGTCAGGATTGTGACCATATCCTGCGTACTTGAAGCAGAATTGCTACTCTTGAAATTCATTGTCTCGCACCTTTGAAGCATCTTTGGTCTGAGATGCAGCGGCAGCATCAACTCGCAATCTACTCCTCTGCACTTCAGACTTGACAGAGGGGATTCTTGGCCGCAAAGATGACAGAGCCCCGGATTTGAGGCTGACAGAAAACGTGGAAGTGGCATCGTAACCAAAATGCAAATTCGAAGCGGCGGCCACGAACTGCACTACTCGAGATCCATCACCATTGCTTCTGGCTACGCTTGACGTCGACGAGGAAGAAACGATCCTGGCGCCACAGCAAGCAGTAGCTGTCGCCATCGCCGACGACGCGAAATCGTCCAAGAGCCCTCAGAGACAATGGATCGATGATCTCGCACAATTCTGCAGCAGACTACGAACCCAAAATCCGCATCCGCCCGAACGGAGACTAATTGAACACTGCAGTGCAAAGCATCCGAAGCCTGGAAGAAAGCGCAGGGCCCCAGAAGCAAGATTGCGAAGTGTCTGGGGCATCGTGCGGCACGACGCCGATGCCCCCTTCAGGAGAATATTCCCTCCTCAGTTCCGGACCGGTCCCTCGTTCTTCACAGAGGATAAGAATCCCTCTCTGAAGTCGAATGTTGAGGACAATAGCGATGGATCTTCAGAAAACCGCTGGTCATCGGCTGGTGATTTCTTACCTCACTCCCCTACCAATAACATCTTAAAGACGAATAAACACATTGATATAATTATGTTATATTCTATTCGGCACATGAAAATTATCAAATTATATGCATGTGTCACTTCGTATCATTAGACAATGAGTTCTAATCAACGAAGTCATAGTTTGACTCTTATTAATATTACATGTGACTAATAACATCAACTAATGAATCTAATATATATATATATATATATATATAATCTAATACTATCCAACAAGAACAAATATTTACTGACATCATGCAATAATCATAGATATGATCAGTCTGTAGCTATCGATTTTATGATCAATCCTAATTAAAAAAACCTAAGTAAAAAAAACGAAAACTGAAATCTCTCTACATCCATGAGAGTGCTTGTGTATTGATCAGAGTTTGGATAACAGAAGTATGTCAATTGTTTGTCCATCGACCAAAGTGGAAGAGATAATATTGCTTTTGACTGGCAAGAAAGCCATGTGATCCAAGTGACGGAAACAAACTCATGATGCTTCTATTTCAATATATATATGTATATATATATATATATATATATATGTTGTTTTTGTTTGAAAGAGTAGCTCTATGGTTCATCTAAGGGTTTAGTTTGGGTGTTTCATCTTTCTTCTATGCAAAGTTCATTTGAATCATGCAAAGCTCAAGTTGAAGATGGCAACTTAGCTATTCTAGCATCTCCATCACTGACCACAAAACTTTTAAGCTTAGACACATGAAAAACAAAATGATTTTTTCACATGATCTTTGACAACCCTACTTGAAGTTTCATACTAATATCCTTACGAATATATGTGTTTGTATTTTTAAGCTACATAGAAACTATATATTGAAATTCCACATACATTTGATGGACAAAGTTTTGTTGTCGTGCAAATATAATATTATATATGTTTTTCTCCACTGGAAAATACGCTAGCCCTGATAACCCCGCTGGCAACAAAATCATCACACATACATAAGTTGAGCCCAACCCACTCGTCTTGAGAATACAGGTCAACGCTTGAGTGCACTTATTAGTCCTAACGCTACAGGCTTGACTTGAACAACTGACATTCTTCGAGTCGTCATTGATTCTATACCCTTTGAATTGTAACCTTAGGCCAACGGCTATATATAGCCTATACAAAAATACATGACACTGTCTATACTTAGTTTAAGCATGAAGTATCCATAATTTATATAAGTTCAAGTTCTATGTTTATGTATCCATGAAGTAAATCACAACTTAAACCAGAATATCTTGTGGACTCTTTGGTTTCAAAATCCAAAAACTAAGACGGGTGATAGTTGAAGGATTCTAACAACATCTACAAAAATTTAGAGCAAGGCAAATCAAAAACTTAACGGCTGTGCTATTATAACTAAAGTTCCCCCTTGGAATACTGATGACCCATCATTATTGATCACAAGATAATCATGATAGTAGGTAGTGAAGTTGAATTATGTAAGTTATGATCCACTAGAGTAGAGGATTCATAACTTTCTCAATGAGTGGAAATTTTCTTTAGTCAATATTTCAATATATAAAACTTGGCGTGCTCTTTTCAACGAGACCAAGAACACTGGAAACAGGTAAGGGAATCTTGAGTTACGATTGTATGCAGTGGAGAACATATTTTGGCAAAATCACAAAATCGCTTTGGCGAAGAGCCTTTAGACTTCGGTGATAACACCTTCGTCGTTACAGCAGAAGGGCCTTTGTTGAAGGAACTTCGGCAAAGTGAAAGGTGGCGTCGAATGTAAGAGAATTCAAACACTATCAATTTTGTCAATTCACACGAGTCTATGATGCAGTTAGGGCGTCGAAGTACATTGACAGAAATGGGAGTTCCGCGCCGACATTTTGCGAGAGTGCATTTGCGAATTGGAAGCTCAGTGAGAATCGCGAGTGAGAAATTGAGAGCGCAGCAATGAAGCGATCTTCGACACTTTGATTGTGAGCATTGAAGGTGTCGGAATTTGGATTATGAGCGTATCGGCAAGAATTGATAGCTGTCAAGCTCAATTTCTTGCTGTGGGGTTGGAATTGGATTTGCGCAACAATCGTGAAGAAGTGGCAAGAAGTATGCGCGCCGGACGATGAAGGACTTTGCGGCAACCCGGAGAGCTGGACAATTGAGCATTGGGCTCAAGTCTTGGGGCCGTGCGCAATAAGGACGGCGATTACACCTATGACAGCTAGAGCGTGAAGGTGATCCATGCGGAAAAGAATACCTTTGCAAAGCTTTTCAACACACGTAATGTGGCAGTGACGTTCATGGAGATTCTACGACCATCAATAACGACTTACATGACAACATGACAGATCAGATTAGAGGAACACGCAGTGACAGGCAAGCCGATTTCATTGGGCTCACATTCCCTAGAAAACTACGCACAAGATGGTCGAAGAGATATTTGGAGGATCGATGAATTATCTGTCCCCGTTTTTTCATCAATTTCTATCAAGGTATGGGTTGCTGACTGCAGCAGAGCAGGAAGATTTCCGCTTGAGAGTAAGATTGCAAACAACAAAGGAGTGTTGGGAGTAGGGTCGGAGGCACGACAAAATTTTTGCGGCCATGCCTATGCCCCATTTTGAGATCAAAAGACATGCCCCGTGCTCATAAGCATGGACGTATCACAATACGCACATTTCTAACATATACGAAGTGTATATAAATGTAAGTATAATATGTGAATGTACATATAATAATTAACTTTAACTAAAATGTAATTAGTAACATAATTAGTTTTAGTTAGTATATATTGTGCGATACTCTATAACTTATAGATCATTGCAGAGTACACACAATATATATAACATCAACACTTTTTGTCATGTGTCAACAACTCTTGTAGCAACAGAGTGATACTCATACGCTGTAAACTGAGTAAGTTTCATTCTCACAAGAATGTTCTCACCTGTTCGACTCTCGTAGCTTGTGATATATATCAGAATCGTCCATGTATGGAATACACTAAGAGTGATATGATTCTTATGCTATCCTTTAGCTAAAAAAAAAATGACTTCAGAATCATCTCGATTGCTAGAACGCTACTTCCACTTCCAAAGCTCAAACAATGATCCACTAAGAGGTGTGATAAATACATCAATGTGATATTCAAAAGGTAATCAAACTGCTATCTCTTGCAACTACCTACTTTCAAATTAATTCACATCGTAATGCACTAGGTCATGATGAATACTATCTTTGGAAAAATTAAAGTTAAAATGTTAGTGCGGAGTACATTCATAGTATCTAAAGTAAACACTTCACATTTTATTCTCAAGAATTGAGTCAAAACTAGCTGATACATTTTAACACTACACATTCACATACTGTTGAAGATTCTCATAGTCAAGATTCCAAGATACATTTTTGCACTTTTGGCGTCAATACATGGACAACTACAGATGAGTACTAGTAGAAAAATATCATTCAAGATCCATACTGGCCATCTATTAGGAAAGGAAATAGGCAGTCATCATGGTAGCACTAACATGGATTGCATTCAGCAGCAAAAGAAAAAGTAGATCATGAAACGGGTTTCACTCCAAGACAATCCAAAACATGCATGCAAAAGAAAGCAGAATGTGCTTGCATAATAGTCAAATGGAATTCACATGCCAACCTTCTTGGAAGTTTTTCTTCATAACCGCGCAATGGGGTCAACAAAAACACTAACATGATAATTCTATTCTATGAGGTGTTTGAACGTTTCTGAACATGATAACTCTATTCTACGATGTGTCAGCAGTTTCCTACATCACTTTTGCGTACTTTTGAGCTTTATTATTTGAATAGCAAGAGATTTGAGCTTCCCAGGCTGAACTAATCTAGGAATCATATCCCTGACTTGAAAAAAAAGGTGTGAGAGGAACTTCACATGAGTAAAGAAAAACACATTGAATGAGAGTTAGTTTCTAAATCATATCAAAGTAGAGTTAGAACCACATAATCTTTGAACATGCAAGAATTCAAAGGAATATGTAGTATGTACAGACGTAACAGTACATCTCACAGTATAGAGTTCTGAACAACACAGTGCGATACAATACTGAACTAAACAAAACAAAGTAACCAAACTACCACTTAGTTTATCAAAAGTGCAAACTAGTGTCAAGTATAACCCATATCGGATTTAATCATTTCACAGTATACAGTTTCAAACTAAACAAAACAATGAAACCAAACAACCACTTAGTAATCGAAAGTGCAAACAGGTGTGAGTTATAGAGGATCTCACCATATATAGTTCAGAGGTGACTTTTGCCATGAAGATATAATACAAAAAATGTCAAGATAATAAATCATCTACACTCCAATCTTCTTCATTTGTTGTTTTCATCTTTCTCCACTGCAGCCATGATGACATTTGGAGATGACTCTAGTTGGTAATTAAAAAAATCAAAATACATATCAAAATCCCTATGAAAGTCATCATTATTGTCCAAAGTAAGCTCCAAATCTTCCAGAGACAATTCATCCGCTGGCCTCATAGAAAAATCTTCATCGTCTTCAAGTGCTATGCTGAAGTAACTCTCTTGATCCAGTGCCAATGATCAAATTGACGTTCAAGAGGGTTTTGAATGCTCTTTAAGACTGGATCTGACGATGGAAAGCATTTTCATGCGTTCCACCATCATGCGGTTACGAATTTTGGTCTTGGACAATGATAGCTACAAAAACAATCTCTCCACTGCGGCATTATGAGAAGTGATAGAAAAAAGTTTCATTGCAAACAGACACAAAGTTTTTGCACCAACAACATACTGCCAAAAATCTATTGCAAATTCCCTGTTGAATTGTCAGTGAAGACTTCACTCTGGTTGATGTAGTCATTTAGTTATGCTAGCAATGAGATAGTATCCATCTTGATGAACTTCCATACTTTTGCAAGATTTTCAATATCTTTTCAAATGTCATTGTAGGTCTTCTTCATGGATATGGCAACAGATTGATACTTAGGATTCAAAAACAAAGCTACAAAATAAATTGGATGATCAAACTCAGAAGCTCTCTTTGTGATAATCTTGATAATGTGAGTCTTGAAGCTGTTGTAATTTGAGGTAACGTTCACGTCCTTCACAGTTGTATACAAATTGATTAGCTCGGCAAAAACTTGATCTAATGTTGTGGAACTTTGTTCAAGACGAGTTATACTGTCGGCAATCGGCTTGATGATCATGTAGATTTACTTGTTGATTGCAAATTGATAATCGTCATCCATCAGGTTGAAGATATTTTTGTTGATCGGCGGCTTGTTGGCTAGTTTTGACTTGTTAACGCAGTGTTGAAAACATTTGTGATATGATGCAACATCAATACATACCAGCTGTGTTGAATACCATCGTGTTTCACAGAAACTTGATAAAAATCTCGAATTTTTTTTTCTCGACCCCATATTTTGAGCTGTGTCGTCCAATATTGAGAACTTGTAAAAAAGTTGATCAGCTTGCAATTCTTCTTGAAGACTTGCTTCATAGTGCATTAAACTGACACATCCTTTGTAATCAAATTAAGTTGATGAAAAAAAAAGCGCAAAGAAACCATGTTTGGATGCAGATTGACCAAATTGCTCCTCAATCAGATGATGGTAGTTGGACTGTCGGATACAAAGGCAACAATTGATGTCAATCGAAGAAGACTTTTGTTAGTTGATAGATTATTGCAGCAATGCATTTGCTGTTGACCTACTTGTAAAGTCTACTATGTCCAAGATCCATTGTTTAGTGTTGGTAATGACAATCACAGCGTAGATCGAGTTGTTTGAAACATCTTCCCATCCATCCATCGTTAACGTCCGACAGTAACATATGTGATCAAACATTGAAAGATGAAAGTAAAAGTAAAGGCAACCAATTCTTCGTATTTTAAGCTAGATTTTATTTTAGAATAGAGAAGTCATTTAACTGTACTTGACAGAATACGAAGAAGAATACTCCATAATTTTGTAAATATTTGTTATTGACTAATGTCCATGATACATATTTCTAAAACAACTTCGACACTTGTGAAAGAAGTATTCCTCGCCGATATGTTTAGGTCACGAGCAGAAGCTAATCCTGTATGAAGAATAAGGAAGCAATTGTAGACTAGATCCTACAAAAACGAGCCAAAATCACCACGACATAGAAAACCACAATCCTAAATCCAGAAGCAGAAAAAAACTCAAGATGCTAGAACATAAAACGACATTTAATTTGTGCTTGAGCACGTCTCTGTACAATCAATATCCACATTTTGATAGGAAGAAAATCACAATACTAAACCCAGAAGTAGAAAAAAACTCAAGATACTGGAACATAAAACGACATTTAAATTGTGCTTGAGCACGTCTATGTACAATCAATATCTACATTATGATAGGAAGAAAACCACTCTCCTAAACCCAGAGGCAGAAAAAAAATCAAGGTGCTGGAACATAAAACAACATTTAATTTGTGCTTGAGCACATCTTTGTAAAGTCAATATCCACATTATGATAGGAAAAAAACCACCATCCTAAACCCAGAAAAAGAAAAAAAACTCAAGGTGCTAGAACATAAAACAAACATTTAATTTGTGCTTAAGCACATCTCCGTACAGTCAATATCCACATTATGATAGGAAGATTGGTGTGATGAACACCTAGCTAGGTTAAACGAAACACTCTCATATAATAACAATGTAACTGATCATGATATGATGTGTGCTAGTGCATACATAGATATTTTGTTACGATGCACTATTTTACTGGAAAACATGTTTATACTATGTATCAACACTCAGTCTTCAAGACAAATATGTAGATTGGATTCTTAGAGCAATGTTTGAACTCCAGTCAACGCAGTCTAATCAGGTGCAGTAAATGTTATGTGATGACTGTAGTATAGATAAGGAAGAATAACAAAGAAGCTTCTTGATGAATGTGATACCAAAGTTTTTATTTTTATACTCTAAAAAGAATATCCAGAACAAAGTTAATGACTAACAAAAACGTCACAGTAAATGACTGTAAGTGGATCATCTTCAGTGTTCCATGTACAAGCCAGTGAGCCAAAAGAGTCATCAGAATACGAAGCACAGACATATCTTCAACTTATATTATCTTTGAATCTAGGACTTTGATCGAATCTTTATTCCTTCCACAATTGCGGATTCGGGAGATTCACAAAATGTTTGGTGATCCTAAGAAATATGAAACTTATCTTTAAGAAACAATCCAGGTCTCCAAGCTGCACATTGATCATTGTTTCCTACCTTTTTTGGATGACTGTCATGGAGTGAAATTATGGTATCTTATCGCTGATTTAAGATATTGGAGAGGAGTATTGAATCAATCACATGTAAACATTTAACTTCATGATGCATTGGATTATTACCTGATTCATTTTGCTCTCGCTAGAACTCGCACCGTAGTTAAAGCTTTGCATATGGAAGCTTAAGCTAATGCATCGTTGCCTTCTGGTGCGTAGACGAGGAACACGATCGGAAGAACACTTGGCTAGATTAATAGCTTTGACCTTTGCTATAAGCAGGTTCTTGGCAATGTTGAGTGTGTGAACTGGGGATTTAACGTTTAGCATTGTGGAGACGAATCAGTTCAAACATTTGAGCCACCTCTCCATGTGCTTTAGGCAAGGAAACGATACAATCATCAAAAGCTATCTTGCTGCAAGGCTAGTTGAGTACAAGGTGCTTGACCCATCTCGTAGTGCCAGAACCATAGATTGGCGCTCGCATCCCTCTCTTGAGTACTATGCAAAAGTGCAATTAACTTGTGATACTTGTTTCTGCATTATGCTATTATTGCTCTGGCTGGGTAGTTTTTTGGAGAAATTATTGAAAAATCCAGTGAGGACGAGTATTAATGCTCACGACCTTGAGGCAGTTGAATGTTTGGACAGTGGGCTTTAGAAAAATCCTTTCTTCCTTTGCAAGCCATTTGATTAATATCACGTACAGGTGATCAACCTTGATTTACATGACAAACTAAGGAAGACACTGTTGTCTTTGGAGAAATCATTACGCGATGTTGACGACCTCAGCGGGTGACAAGTATGTTAGCATCTTACGGTCTTGACACCATTTATATTATCATTTTTGTAGAATTTGAATTATCAAAAAGGTGTTTATACTATGTAGCGACACTCAAACTTCAAGACAAATCTGTAAATTGGATTCTTAGAGCAATGTTTGAACTCCAATCAACGCAGTCTAATGAGATGCAGTAAATAAGGGGCAAAATCTGAAGTTAAATCCTTCACGCAATTGGTGTTAGTCTACCTCTCTTCTTTTCTGCCTATAGAAAAACTTATAGTAAAAAAATAAATACCATGTACATTTCATGAGCACTCACCTGCCTGGTCAAGAACTGAAAATCTTGTCAATGTCATCTCGAATTATGTGCAGGCTTTTGAAATAATTGCCTACAGGCAGCATGTCAGTTATCCACAAGCAGTCTCCATGTCATTATCCAGCAAAAATCCAGCAGCACTGTCCAACTTCTTCAAGGCATCCTCTGTTTAAAGCAACATGATTGCATTCGTTAGTTTTCTAAAATTTTTACATACTCATGAAACTCAATCTAGACTAAACCCTTAGAATCACATTACTGACTTTGAAGAAACAGAATTGTAGTTGAACGTAGATCTACGTTCATGAAATAACAAATTTCATCGTGACCTCATAAATAAAATCTGTCAATTCTGTAAACAAGATTTCACAGAGTTGTGTTTGATGGATTTTGTTTCAAAAGCTTTGTCAAAAATGTTGTAAACCCGTTGTTAATCCGACGGAGGCAACCAAATCCTTGAAAATTTTTGATTCTTCATTTACTCCACTATCTATAATTGGAGCTTATAGGTATGTTTTGATGTTACATTTATGATTCATACGTATGTATATATTGACATGCTCCATATACAAAATGCAAATGAGGCATGCCCCTGGAAGTGTCCATGTGCCCTCGCCCGGGAGCATGGCTTTTTAGTTGTGCCTCCAAGCCTAGCTGGGAGGCAATGAAGTTTCCAGTGAGGAGTACAACTTTGAACCTGCATCGTCTTTGGCCGAAGCTGACAAGTCGGACGACGACATTGAGGAACGACTAGCAAAGAAGCGCCGGAAATTGCAGAGGACTACGACTTCAGAGATTGTGGATTGACGTGTAGGATTGCGGGCTAGAAGATCGATTCCTATGCGGATGAGTACAACGAGTGTGCATTCCCGTAGCAAGATGAAGGTGCGACGCCAATGGATTGAAGAAGAGGATAGTATAGGGTGTAGCAAAGCAACATCACAACATCTAGTGACTTCAGCGGAATGGGCCAAAATGGAAGTGCAAGCAGCGGGAACAAAAGACGAATGGCCTTCAGCGAAGGACCTTTGGCCTTCGGAATGGAGATCTTCGGCCATGTTCATGAAAGGTCCGTTGGAGTAAGGGGAAGAACAAAAAGGTGATACTGAGAGAGAGACTTCGAGTTAATAACTTCGGCCTTCAGAACAACCACCAGCGACTTCGGCTGAAGATCTGCGGCCTTTGGGTAAGGAAACTTTGGATGTACCTGGAGAGTTGGAAGAGCCGGCGGTGGAGCCCAATTCGATTGAAGAACTTCTGGATCGAGTGGTGGCGGAAGTGGAAAAGACTGTCGCTGAGCAACAAGCAATGCCTTTGTGTCTTCGGGTACAATCAATTTTGATTGTGGCGAAGAACCAAAGACAATAGAACTTAGTGTAGCTGACACTTTGAGTGATCGGATAGTTCACTTACTCAGGTATTTAGATGGGAAGATGACAAAGTACTTTGAGCCAAAGTTAGCAGATGCTTACGTAGAGTTAGTGCGTAGTAGGACGAAGGCGGTAGCATCTATGGAGGTAGCAGAAAGAGTGGCGAGCTTAACTTTTGAGTGCGCGGCCAAGACAGCTATCTTGCAAGAGCGGGATGAGAAACTTCAGCACAAGGAGTTCGAATGTGCAAAACTTCGGAGAAGTTTAACAGCTGAGAAGTATCTTCATACGAAGTCGGAGCTTGAGTGCAAGGACCTTCGGCTCAACATCAGCAATGCGCAGAAGGTAATGGTGGAACTTCGAGACAAATTGGAATTGTCTCAGAAGGTATTTGCAAGGAAATTCAAGCGCACGGAGGAGCTGACGGCAACTCTGAAGGCAAGAGATCAATCGCATGCTGTTGATTTGGCACTGAAGGCAAAAGAATTGCAGGATTGCAAAGCTGTTCGGACATCGGAGTTAGAGCGTAGAAAGGAATTAGACGCGGATTGCAGCAAATTGCGTTCTCAACTGTCGACAGTCGAGGAGCAGTTGATCGTGGCTCAAGCGAAGTTGGTGGAGACGGAGGCGACAGTCCAGCAGTTAGATTGGCGGACAGTTGTGCGCGGGTACAGCAAGGTCTTCGCGGTTATGTGGAATGGGAGATCCAGACTCTAAAGTGGACAAAATTGGATGAGCTGGAGCGTCAAGTGAAGGAATTGGGAGCCAGCAGAGCTGCATGACATCGGTAGGTTAGGTAAAAAGATCAATTCGTTCATATCGTTTATCGTTTATATATGTTCGAGTAGACGAAGGAGAACTTAGAATTAGAACTTTCAGCCGTTTTGAGTAGGATAGGAGTAAATAGGAGCTCAACTAATATGACAACTGTTGCATCTGCTAATGTTGCATTTGGGGGCTGATGGGGGCTCGCAGCTTGTGGGTGATGACTACGGGTGTTCGTTGTGAATAAAGAGATTTCAAGGATTTGCCCACTGGGGCTTTTCCATTAGTCAATTTTTCAGTTTTCAGTACACATTCCTCTCCGCGTTTGTGATTTGTGCGTTTTGTCACTATGCGCGAGTTGCTTCAGTTTGTAGAAGATATCGCATCTGAAGTAAAGAGTCTAATTCAGATGTTCTGAGTGGTGCATAGTGTAGCTCATGATTTAAGCAAATTTGTACATTGAAAGCTCGTTGCAGCGGGTTGAGTGTGTAATTTTGGGAAATTTCTCCCCAGAATATCAATTGCAGAGTTACTTGTTGCTTCCGTGGGGATTTATTGGATGAATTTCAGGATTTGAGTGTGATTTCACCCTGCATTGTGTTGCATTTGGCGATAGCAATTGCAATCGCTTCTAAGAGTAACATGTACATCAGAAGTAAAACTCTTAAATAGAATGTTAATTTGTGATAGTATTTGATTCTCTGGTATTATTTCTACCCTCGTGGTATGAGATCTTTATCATTATATTCTATTTTGATAATTATCTATTATTACAATTATCACATCAAATCTCAAAATATACATGCTATTGTGATAATTTAAATAATAAATAAATTCACAAACATAACTTAATAGATGCCAAAACTAATCAAATAGTTAATATCTAATTAAATATAAACTAATACCAACTTTCACTATTATACAAGTGGAAAGGTGATTTTTCCAAGAAAATATTATGTTATTCGCATTGAAGATTTATGTTTATACTTGAACTGATTATAATATGAAGCACATATTAGCTTACATAAATTCCTTTTTGTCATATATAACCTAATTAAAGTGAAATTGAAAGATTATTCAGGTTGAAAGAATCAAAATTCATTCAATAATACTACTATTAATGACTTATAAAAGACATAAAACATAGTTGTTCATTATGATTTTTAAATATTTGAATTTACAAAAGTCTCTTAAATATTGATATATTTCTTACATATAATTTAAAATATCTTGTAAAATTTGAAAGATTTTTTATCTCAAAACAATAAACTATCTCTTGATTTGTTTATCGAATTATGTTCATTCTCGTGCTGTTGATTGTACAACTAATTTTCTCCTTATTTTATTTTAAGAAAAACAATTTTGAATATTATTATGCCGACGGTCTCATTCTTGACTATTGGATCGTTCATGAACGAAGTGCAAGAAGTACAACCTTGATCAATACGCACTCCACGAATGTGTCTTGAAGGTCAGGAGTGCCCATCAATTACAGAGATTCATCGACATCAAAGGAAGTCACAGTTCGTACTCGACGAGTACAAACTGATCCGACAACACTTGCAGTGGAGGTGAGAACCTTCATCGGGCGGCGTACGAGGCTTCACTGATTGAACGATTGGCTTTCACGGCACTAACGATCAGACACGGACATGGTATATCGTCTTGCAAGACTGTTGAAAGAAGAAGCTGGGCTGGACCTGGCAGACAAGCATTTTGGGAAGGGCGGGTCTTTCAAGCGGCCTTCCCAAATGATGACTGGCGTTCAACTCGGTCTGTATCGTTGTCAGTCGTTGCGTCGCTCTCTGAGCCCTGAGCCCTGTTTGTTGATTCACGTGCTGAAAATGTTGCTACAACCTCAAGGCTTCTTTCTCGTTCAGGCATTGACTGCCGTGCAGCATAGTCCCGTGAATGGCTTACTCGCTGCTCTTGGCTTCCACCAACCCTGTTCGGACTAGAACAAGCTCCTGAGACAACGTTGGGCAGCGGGAATCAATGGCTGAGCGACGGTCACAGGGAAGGAAGGAATATCGAGACTTACGGTGGCTATGATTTCAGAGAGATCCGGGTCTAATACGGGACTGAAGTCGCTCTGACCCTCGCTCTTAAAATTACTCTCTTTTGGTGTCGGCGCAACTTGAGCGGTTCCTACAGGATCGCTACTCCAGCCTATAATGTCGCAGAACATTTGTCCTTTTTTGTGGTGCAACTTCTCTTCCTCTATTCTGTCGAATATGTTGAGGAATCACGGAAATGGACGCACTGTCTGTTTAAAGTGAGAAAATTAAAATGTTTCAACCATTCGAGATTCGCTAGCTCGTCGGTCGCACAGAACTGCTCACGCATGGCTCTTTGGGGTGGCCGAAACCATACTCAAAGAGCTGATTTGCGGAGCTTCACAGGCTGAGGGCGGGCGTTGCAACTTCCGACTGTCTCGAGATCGCATTTCTGTTTTCAAGTCCCGCCCGAAGGATTGGATTTTAGCGATTTGGATGTGATAATAAATCTATCGGAAGTTCAACAGCCCGTCCTCTGTCGATGCCATCGTTTCCGGAAAAGAAAACGAGCTCTTGGATCGTTATCTGCAGGTTGCTGAAGGGATGAAATTATATTCCCCTGAAGACGTTTGCTGGTCACGGTTCGGCGGAAGGAGGCTGGAGATCGAACTATCAGCTAACATGAGCGATCTGCTGCACAGGAAGAGCGGAGAATGTAGCTGCAGGCAACAAGAAGAAATTGGAGAAGTTCGTCGGAAAGAACCGTAATTTGCAAGCAGGCTATCCTTGGGTCTCGGTCAGCCGCGTTTTATCTCCTCCATAGACCTCAGGCAAGTCTTCATCAAAGGATCAAGAGAATCTATACAGGGGTGCCATAACTCTATCTAGTCTGGTTCATAGTATGGCCGGCTGTCAAATCTAGCTACGCATATATCTCGATATATATTCAGCGTACCCTTCAAGTCTTACCGTTTAAACAGGCAGTAATCGCAGCAGGAGCCTGCAAATTCTTATCTTCCTTGATGAATCCATCACACGTATCTACGACCATCTTCGTAAGTTTTGCCGTTGTCGTCGGTTGCGTATGCATTTTCATCGTCATAAGAGGAATTTTTCCTCTGCCGGACTACAGCTCTCAGTCTGAATCCGGAGGAGCCATTCCTCAACCAAGTGAGCATAATACTGGAGATCTTGAAGAAGAAAGTGTAGGAGGGGCTGATGATGGTGCTCATGGAGAAGCAGGAGCTGATTCCGGTGGTACCCTTCGAGGAGATGGAGGGGGAGTAGTAGGAGATGGCTCTGGTGGTGGTGGTGCTGCTGCTGTCAATTCATGAATTGAAGACATAACGCATTTAGAGTTTCCAACATTGTGTATCTTGCATTGAGAACTGGAACCTGTACAAGATGCTTTATTATAGGGAGAGGTATACGATGAGAGCACAAGTCCCGATGCTGACAACTCAAAACGGACTCCACACCAGCAGTCCCACCGATTATAGAAGACCTCAATGTTGTGTATATGAAGGGCAGCAGTCCCTTTCCCTTAAAGCTCCCACTTTCCACAATGATGAAGTACCTAGACTCTTGATAGTTGATGTACCTAGACACTTTAACTACCTCCATGTCTCCATTGTTCATCAACATTTGGGAACAAGTTGAAGCAGCTTTGCCAACGAGTATCTAAATTCCTCTGAACGTTTAGACTGATTACCGAAATGTTCCCCTGAGGAATCTTCTTCATCCGTATCAACTATCGCGCTGTTATGGACTTTGCAGGTTTGTAGTTGATCCACTGATTTTGTAGCTCATGACCTGAGAGGACAATACCCCGCAATCTTCAGCCACCAGGCTCTTCGCACAAAAGCTTGCGGCTGATCGCTTTCCTACCTTTCACCAGCTACTGTGTTCATTCTTAAGTTACATGTCTTGAGAGAAAGAATTTACATCCAGCTTCCAAGTGAATTGCTTTTGTGTTCTTAAGGAAGCTCTGCAAGTATCAGAGACGGCCTGAATAAGCCAATTCCATCCGATCTTGTTCTTACCAGGCCCTTAATAACCTCCTCTTCTGTTCTAAGCCGTGCTCGCCTCTGACTATCATGTGCATCCGTGTTGACCTTCAAATTTAGTGCATCGTTCTACATCCATATGAGACGCATAGAGATTGGAATCAAAACCTAAATTGTCCTTCAGATGGGCACTTGATCTCCTTTCTGGACTTGGTGCGAGAAAAATGAGCAAACATTCTTCCTGTTTCGACGTCGGGCTACCATACACCCTTTACAAGCACTTCTATCAGATGCAAAATAAAATCTATAGTGAATCCTAAGGATCAAGCCACGCGCACAAACGTGAAATTGGTTGTAAACGATATTCTTGTGACTCTTGTGCTTCAGAATCTACAATTCGAATCGTTGTCAGCAGACCAGTACAGCCAGGGTCTGGAGGACGTTGGGCCACGCTTGTGTGCTGTAAATGCGCAATGGTCTCGGATGTTGTGCCTGATAACCATGATCCAAGTCCTCGACGAATCAAGACCAGATGACATCCGGACAGAGCGATTCTCTGAACTCACTGCTGCATGACAGCACAAGCTCGGCTAGGCGAAAGTACTGGTTGGACTAGAGGAAGCTCAGTGACTTTTTTCTGTCCATATCTCGGTAAGAGGGCTCTTCGAGAAACCGAGATGAGCTACAGTCGAGTTTACTCATGACACCGATTAAGAATCCAGTTCTCTGGGCCTTACATGCAAGC
The DNA here is from genome assembly GCA_037833965.1 of Marchantia polymorpha subsp. ruderalis. NCBI lineage: Eukaryota > Viridiplantae > Streptophyta > Marchantiopsida > Marchantiales > Marchantiaceae > Marchantia > Marchantia polymorpha. The sequence continues at coordinate 18,991,547 of AP031355.1, forward strand.
GTTCCAAACAAACCTATGATTCGTTTGCTGCTCGATTGCAGAGCATATACAGGACGCAAGAATTTACCTAGGTTTCTGTGAGAATTCAAAATCTCGCCTGAAATCAGAGCTCGATTCCGCCCGAACATTCTTTGTATTTTCTCCTTGGAGTCCTTAAATTAGTCTTCTGGTTTTACAGCAAGATTCGGTTGAATGTAGCACTTTCAATCCCGGGCACTACATGCAATTATCCGAGGTTAATAACGCAAAATTGTGTTTAAAACGAAAATTGGAAAGTGTTTGTGATGTAGTTCATGCCCAGATTCCGACTGAGTTTACAGGTTTCCAAACACGAGGAGAACATACAGGCTCAACTGTGAGAAGTTGTGGTATAAATCTCTATGGCTATGCTCATTTTCAATGTAGATCTCGATTCGCAGGCCGGATGACGATCGTTCTACTTGGTTACTGGTCTAAATAGAAAAGAAACCAATCAGACGCTACCCGTGCCTGCTGCGTCAAAGAAACAAGCCAAATATTTGGAAAAATCAGCAAAGTTGTCCATGATTTTTTGACCAGCTGTCGAACGGAATAAATTAGCGTGTCACGGGTAAACTGAAGGCATTTCTCTGAAGAAGGGCGGCACTGGAACACTATGCGCAGCTGAGGCATGGGGTTTTGGAGATGACAGGAAAGCATGGATCAATCCATCCTGCATCTGCAAAGCCATCGCTAACAAGTCATATTCATGTTGTATCTGCAGCGATTTCTTGCTGATATCAGTTGAGAAAAGGCAGCAAGTAAGCCAAACTCGAGGCTTACAGTATGTTCCAAGGGTGTCTTCAAACGAGGGAAGCTTGGGAGCCGCGGTTCGAGAGGAGAAAAAGCTCAGAATGTCCGGAGAACTACTCGCATCCATTGTTCAGGGGTTGCTATACGAGACCTTGAGACCCGAAATGTGCAGGAAATGCTCGATCACACTCACATTTTCGAGCTCGCTGTTTTGCGATTTCGATTTCGGGATTTATGTGCAGATATAGATCACTTAAAAGTGGACTGATGACATCTAAATGCGTGCTGAAGGCTCTTGAGCGTAGGGAAGTATGAAGAAGCAGAATTATATCACAAAGTGGTAATTGGGTTCCAAATTGCATGCACTTCCCCTACACTCATTGCTTCGAAACGTCGGAGGTTACATAGAGCTGCGAGTTGGATGATTTTGCAATCGTGGGATCCCACTTCCTGGAAAGTCTTCCAATGATACTGGAACATTGGAGTGAACTGTTGGCAGCAGTGCAGCCAATTTCTCTCGCACCTGTGTATCGCAGACGCGCCGTGTCCTCTCAATTCCACGATCATCTCACCAATCACAGCACTGGCCACTAGCTAGGAGTCTTTGCGCTCTTTGACCGAGTTGATGGGGGTTAATCAATGACTAGAAGACGAAAGACCTCTCTTTAGTCAAGGCATGGCACGCTAAGTCCAAGCCTTGACCGTTTTGCGCTCGAGGCAATCGGATGCGATGTAATCCTGCAACTTCTTCGCTGCACCGTGGGGACCTTACAGTTCCTGGATGTCCGAGTGTCCCTCAAGGGACGCCAGCTGTGGCGGTCTTTCACGATGGCCCTGATTCCGTCGACTTTTGCATCGGCGTTGACTAGGCAAGCCCTGAGCCCCTGTTATCCGAATCGTACACATGATGGCTTCCGGCTATGGAGTAATACTCAATCCCACGATGAGGATTCGAAAACACGTGGTCGAAGACCACTTCCTCCAGTCTTGGATCGGAAAACACGTCACGTGGAGCACAAGCTGTCTCAGGTCTCCTGGGTTTTTTCGCGCATCTAGGACAAGCCTATATAATGATCGAGGCAAGGATCACCATCTGACACAGGCGCTATACTCGAGATAATCTCCGGAGCAAGAATGCAAATTTGATGGTCTCTTCCCTGAGCTTCATAGAGGTTCAATCTTTGGTTTGATAGTCGAGTATAATTCCATCGACGGTGTCTCGATTCACTAGTTCATCGCTCGTCTGAAGTTTAAAACTCAAAGGCTCGTGAGATCTGCGCACTGAAGATATCGAGGAAATTTCTATTGGCGAACAGCGAGCAGCGATCAAGAATAAGCTCGATCGGATCGAACGAGCTCGCTAGTCTGCAGCAGTTCCAGCGGGGGGTTACACGAGCTGCGATTCAGCTGGTCCCCCATACAGCCTTCAACGGTCTGTCCGACGCGCATACGTAGCGTATCCCTTACGCCTCACGACTTCCTCTCACCCTCCGACGCCGACGATTTAAAAATCGGCAGAGCAAGCGAAACGTGCTAGACCTCGCCATTCCTCATCATGAATGGCTTTATCTGGGTGCCGATATCAGTATTCATTGGCGCTGTAGCGCTGTTCATTCTCATCGGGGCAGTCTGCAGACTCTCATCTCTCGGCGCACGTAACTCCGGCGCTGGTTCTGCGAGTTTCGGAGGATCTGCAGGATCTGCAGGTGGTGGAATCGGAGGAGATTCTGGAGGAGGCTTTGGAGGAGGAGGCTTTGGAGGAGATACTGGAGGAGGCGGAGGAGGCGGAGGAGGTTGTGGTGGAGGTGGTGGAGGTGGAGGTGGTGGAGGAGGGGGAGGAGGCGGGGGAGGTTGATGATTCTGGCCTCTCAGCTTTGTGTTTACAGAACTGCATTCAAAACTAGTGCGATCCCGACTCCATCGATTGAGTGCGAATGGCTTTCACGTCCAACTAAAACAAGTAATAAAGATGTAAAAATAGGTATTATAGTACCATTAAAAAAAGGAGCACCTGTGGAAACATCTCTACTTACCAACCATTGAAATAGTATGGGTGCTGCTGTGCCACAAAGCACAACCAAAAAAATCGACCCAAATGAACTCTAATTGCACGTTGTACAATGATATCAGACCGAGCCATTGTAGCTGGCCATTGTAGGGTCTGCTGATTGAATTGCGGTCCCAAAACAGGTGTAAATGCTCTCTGTCCAATTCCAGATTGTCGCCAATTCGAGATTTTGCTTAGAAACAATGTACAGATTCTTTCTTCAGAAGCCCTGCTCTTAACCAGACCATGCCACTGCGTTGTCGAGGTCTTCTAGGTTTCATTGTTTATTCAGATAGTCTAGACCGTAGATGACGACATTGATGCTAGTCAATCTTTCACGATGACACTTGGTGCCTTTGAAGTTATGGATCATTCCAAAGTGAATCGCAGTGTTTAATGTGATCGTGTCACTGCCTCATGAAGACTGAAGGCACCAAATCAATTCCACGAACAATGTAAGGACACACTTGTGAAATACTTGTACGTCGATGCTCAAATACGCAAAAAAATTGAATTACAGATCAATGGGACGGCCTTAAGAGGGACTTAATTAGAATCGAATATCATATAAGAATTAGTTTGAATTTCGGGTGGAGGAAATTCATCTCATCTGATCTGAAGTAGGAAGTTTCAACTCTGGATCTTCGAGACGATGGCGCAGACCTATGGTAGATCAGTCTCAGTGCTTTTGGGTGTTCGTCACATGTTCCTATGATCACTTTGACGTTGTCGAGATATCGATAGCGGTGACAAACAAAAGCGTCTTGACAGCTTTTTGTGTTCTTGTGTCTCTTGACTAAAATTTGTCTGCGTACGCAACCAGTTAATAATTTTCGTGATTGACTACAGTAATCCTTTAGTGAAATATTCAGCTTCATCCTGAGATTATCCGAACGTAGCAGTCATTCAACTTCACTCGGGCAATCATTGACATTCACTTTCCTCTTATGATGATCTATCTTCAATGAAAAAAGGATAATGCAGAACTTTCAATTCCATTGGTCTTGTAGGACGCATCCCATAAATCAGATATAACCGCTTACGGAAGTGAAGCCCACTCTCATCTGTTACCTTCTTACTGAGCAAGTAGTGAACATGGTTATGTCTAAGAGTATGAAGATCTAGTAGACAGACTTGAGACAAATTTTAATTGTTGAGTGAGAATGTTATCATTGATCGTGAAGCTGTACAGACAGCAGAGTCGGGCTTTCATCACGTGGGTTTTCATTTCCTCTTGCCCCGATGATTCGATCGAGTCATGTATCAGTAACTCGATCGCATCATCCCAAAGAAACTCTGCCCGTTTCATCTTTGAAGATGTCTCATACCGTCACTGGACGTGGACGGTAGACAGGTTGTTGGGCTACTGCCTCAGAGCTCATATTGAATTTCAGTGCAGTGCAGATACGGCACATACGACAAAGCAAAGACTCTCATACATATGATCAAAAACCCAATTCCCTCACGAACAATCCGAAAGTTCCTGGCAGTGATCATCATGCGTAAATCAACGTCCATATTTTACTACTGGAGAAGAGATTTCAACTCCTGGTCCCGAACGACAAGGAATTGAAACATTTTCGATCATGGTGATCGAAGATGAGGTTGTTTTTCAGGCATCAGAATTCCAAGCCTTTATTTGATAGTCTTCGTAAATAGTATTATAGTGTTCACAGTTTGCGGACAATCCCCTATATTGTGCTTTTATTAATCAATCAAATAACAATCTAGAAGTCTTTGAACACGTGGCCCCATAGTCTAGTGGTTACGACATTGGACTTTGAATCCAAGAGCCCGAGTTCGAATCTCGGTGGGGCCTTCGGGTTCTTTTCATTTGCTGGAAGTCACAAGCTCAATCTGATGTCAATAATTTCGCAAGGTGGTCTGCGGTCATTACCAGGTACTGGACATACATTTGCACAGTTTCTCCCGATTACAATGATTGCGTAAATAGACTTTAAAGACGTGTTGGTACGCACGATATCATCATCCACAGAATTTAGGTTCTTTTACTCCTTTTTGCAATAGAATGAAATTGACATGAGAATGATATGAAATCAATGGTCTAGGTTCGATAGGAGTTTGTGGTGAGCAGGTGAGTGTTTCATCACATGCTTTAGGTTAAAGTGACAAGTCGATCCAAACCACCGTCTTTTTCAAGAACTAACAATATGTAGTAAGGAAAAAAGGGTGCAAACTTTGTGCACATTCACACATATAATCTAGAAACTAGAGTGTCATAAGCTTGCATACTCATTCCCCATCCACTCAAATATCTCTTGGTTTAATGCTATTCACTAAAATGATATAAATTAGCCAAAACAAAAATGTTACTATATCCACAAACATTTTTGTCAAGCATTCTACACTAAGGAGGTAGTAACTGACTTTTTTCAACTTCAAAGACTTTTCGCCTTTAGAGTTTCTCAGTGGTGTCTTAGTAATATAAATAACGACTCTCGTGACATTTTTAGTCCCTCTTGTCAACATCAGTTGTATCTACTCTTCTAGTATCAAAACTGCTAGTTTTCTTGCTTTGAGTGATATTATTTCAAATTTTGGAGCTTTGAGTATTGTTCTGAGTCTTGTGTGAGTTGACGAGAATCCATTACCAGTCTTGTCTCAAAACTTTGAGATCTTCACTTCTTGTGGTCGTCTCAAGAGTACACAACGCGAAGATTTGCTACTGCATTGACTAGTGAACTTCAAAGCATATTGAATCCAAGATGGATGAAGCTTCCAAAATCTAGATGCACAAAGTGGTTTACATGTTGTAGATATAACAAAAGGTTGTTAGCATACAAAATGCCATGAATCAACTCCAAGTTACTCGCGTTCCAATGCATGTTTCATTTCCCGCAACAAATCCAGTTCCACAAGCGCCAAAAGAACTTTGAGAAGTTTGACATAAATCATACAAAACTTCAAGATTTTGTCAGTCAAGTTTGACTTGACTTTCATTTTTCATCACACAGATACTCAACAAAAGAATCACAAGTTGAACTTATTGAAAAACTACTCATCAGAATCATATTATTTTGATTTTTGTCAACATTGGAAAATGTCCCTCACTTGCGACATACCTTAATCAACTCTTTGATGATTTCAACAAGATGTTTGAAGAGAGAAATCGAGCCCTTATAGCAGTAACAAAACTTTTAACACTGCAACAATAATTGTGTCATATGATCTCTGGATTGATTGTAACTTGGATTTACCTTAGATGACTTTTTGGTAAATAATCATGATTTTAAAATAAAAATTCCTCTACATGCCCCTGTCTCAAACACCATCTTACATAATCTTTCCATTCATCATTCAATTTCAAACTCTCATCAACATTTCAAGATGATTGTGTAATTCAAACTTCTATTCATTCTGTGAAACAAATTTTCACACAATGAACTTCCAAACTTGATTAAGAGTTTATACTCTATATAAACTACTTGGAAAATTACCATAATAACATATAATCATTATCATCTTTTTAATTTTATTAAGATGGGGTAATAGTGAACATTACATAAGCATATTTAATCTTTTTAGAAGTTTAATTATACCTAGGTTGATAAATTAACATTTGAAATTTTAAAAGTTCTAAAACTTCTAGTTGACTCTAGGTCAACTTTAAACTTAATCTAAAAACAAAATTTCTATTACTTAGTCAAATTAATCAAAACTAACATGTAGTCAAATTATTTTCTCCTTGTAATGTGCATATTGATAGAAAAATTTTTATTTTGCTTCTAGAATTTTTCTAATTATATTTCCAAGTATAAACATCATCATTAAACTAATCATGATCAATTTTTTGGTTAATTCTACTACTACTCAACACATATAACAACCGATTTTACATTTTAACTTTAGCATACAATCATATGCATGTTGTTAAAGAATTTTAACCTCAATTGAATGATATGATTCTCATCATCATGTTTTGATGAGGACGCCGCGATGATATCAAAACCTTGTTGTTGAACTTATCCAAACCAACTAATATGTAGGAAGTCAATATTCAAGTAATTGCTGCTTTTTCACGATCACTTGTTTCTTATTGTTAAAGCCGCAACAAGAGCAACAATTGCTCTCTGGATCATATTGAGAAAATTAAATAGCTCTAGCCCTCTATACATTTCAAGAAATTTGATCCAAGAGCCCATGAAAATTGATATTTTGAGAGTTATGAAGTTAAACGAAGAAGAAAAAAAATGATGAAGATTGTTTTTTATTGTAGATGCATGAAGTTAAGCTTAGAAAACTGCTCTTTGAAAACATTGGAAAAAATCAAAGCTAAGATATTGAACATAATTTTTCATATATTATTTGAATAGCCTGGACGTATTTTCAAACCAATAACCTTTCCAAGTCTAAGGATCTAAGATCAAAGTTCCGTTGATGTTTGATGTTAGAAAATTTATGAAAGCTATTTGCAATGTATGCATTTCCGACATTTCAACTTGTTTAAGAACCTACCAAGAAACAACAAATGATGAGGAGTATTGAGACATGTTAAAAAAAAAGCACGCTGATTCATTTCCTCAATATCAACCTTATGAATCTGACATCAAATTCCAAGAAGATCCACAAACTCTCTATGTTCCAATCTACAACTTCTTCAATAAAAATCTTGCTGCATTGCCAGATTAATAATATATATAAATAACTTTTTTCTTAATAATTTTTTTGGCAAAAATCTCTATTTGATATTATAAGTCAATTGCTAGAGTTACAATGTTATTTTTTAAGAAAAAAGACTTCTTCTAGATGTGTTTTGACTATGGTTGATTAAACAAGGTCACAATCAAGAACAACTATCCATTGATATGTATTTCAAAACTTTTTGATCAACTTGATCAAGCAAAGATTCACACTAAGATTGATTTTTGTGCAATGTACAGTCTAGTCCATACCAAGAAATATAACGACTAGAAAACAACGTTCCAAACTAGGTATGAATACTTTGAATACAATATCATATCTTTTGATCTTATCAACACACACATTATATTTCTACACTTGATGAACTACATATTTCAAATATTTATTGATGATTTTGTTGTTTTTTATTTTGACAAAATATTGATTTCTCTAAAAATAGCAGAGATCACATCAATAACCTCTGTTCAGTGTTGGAAAAGCGTTGCATTGTTGGACTATACGTCAAATTGGAGAATTGCATTTTTCATCCATCTCAAAATAAATTTTGGTATTGCATCATTTCTGGAGAGTCTCCATTCATAGATTGAACGAAGATTCAAATTCAAACAGTCACCAATTTGAAGAAACCGGTAACCATTCAAAACGTATCATGCTTTCTCAATTTTGCAAACTTTCATTGAATCTTCATCCTAAAACTTCTCCAAGATTGTAGTTAAGTTGATCAGATAACATTTGATCATTGCATGCAATTCAAATCCAAGTTCTGATAATACATGTTGAAGATCTTACAAATGAAAATCAATCTATCTTTGATGTATCATACTCTGAAGAATGTACAAACCAAAGAATGAATGAAGTATTATAATAGTATACTGCTTGATGGTAGTATATTATTATAAGGTGTTCCATCAACTACCATCAAGATATTTGGATGCATCTACTTCTAGTTGCAAGATTTGACTACAATAATACATTTCAAAAGTTCATTCACCAAACTCCATTCTTTGCAAACTATGGTTATCATCCACAATTCAAGTCTTTAAACTTGAATTTTGTAAAGAATCCAACTGGGCAAGATCTGGTCACTAAACTTTTGAAGATTCATAAAGACATGAAGTCAAGGCTTGTAAAAGCTTCAAAGCGGAAAAAGAGAAATGCACACAAATCCTAAAAGCAAAATCCAAACATCTCAATTGGAGATAATTTCTTGCTTTTGTGTCACAATCTAAAGACTTGTCGACACAGCGAAAAATTTGACTTTTAACTTAAATAAGCACGTCAACAAGATATCATATAGATTGTACTATCCATCATCTATGAAAATTCATCTAGTGTTTTGTGTTTACAAAACAGAAATAGAAAAACAAAAATTGACTATTCTGGGATGATTGTTAGCAACTCCGCCACCAATCGAGATTAATGGAGAAGAAAAATTTGAAATTTCTAAGGTCGTCGACTCCCGCATTAATCGAAGCAATTTAGTATATCTTCTACATTGCTAGTGCTATGAAGTAAGCAAGAGAATTTGAGAGATTGCTTCTAATCATACTAATGATTCCAAAGTTATCAAAAAATTTTGTCATCAATATATGATAAAACCTAATGTCAAAGATATTGAGTACAACACTTGTGGGTCAAGCTGTAATCATGTGACTATCACACAAAAATTGTTGTAATGAAATTTTAGTTTCTGTTTTTGATAAGATTAATAGAACAACTTATGAAAACTCGTTGCTTGAAGAGGTACGATGTCACGGTCATGACATTGTTGTAATGAAATTTTAGTTTCTGTTTTTGATAAGATTAATAGAACAACTTATGAAAACTCGTTGCTTGAAGAGGTACGATGTCACGGTCATGACAGTAGTAGTGATGGTGCGGAGTTCACATATAGAAGTTGACTTTTTTCAACCTTAGACATGGTGCCGACTTTTCAACTTTAGTGTTTCTTTTTAGCGTACTAGGAATATAAATAGAGAGTTTTGGGACATTGTCATTCACTCTCTTAAACACCAATTGTACCAACTCTTCCAATATCAATATACATTATCTATATATAAAGTTTTGGAACTTCTAGTGCTATTTGGAGTCTTGTGTAAATTGTCTTTCGCAACAATTGTATACTTTTTGTTCCTTACATATAAGTTCTAAAATCTTAGAACTTTAAGAAGTTTATTGATGCAGAAGTCAAGGCTACATAGTTGTTAGAACCTGAACACTTGAGTTCTATAAAGTTGTTGTTATTGTCTATTATTTTAACATTTCACCACATTTATCAGCTTGATAAACTTTATTGTGTAAACAAGCCGTTCGAATTTCATTGAATGCATATATTAAACTATGTAGATTGACATTATGGTATAAAGTTTGTACACTTGCTGATCATATTATCACGACCTCGATGCACGCCCATACATTATGAAAAACTATGACAGCGATATAAATTCTGCTTAGTTGTGTAAAGGTTTCAAAAAATTTGTAGTGGTGCCCACGAGAACATCTAAAAAAGAAAATATGGCTTTAACCCTTAACATCTAATTAAAGCAAATATGTTATGAAATTGATCTGAAATTCAACCGCAACATCTAATATTACCGAATACATATTGTTCAGTGGTTGAGTAGATTCGTGTTGTCGATTTATATGGGCTTAATCCAAACTCCTCTGGTCTGTGGTCTAAGTTCGTCTTGCTGCGTTGAACATGAGCACGGACAGAAAGTAGCGACCCCAGGCCAAAGACGAAGTTTCCAAGTCTGAAAGACTGTTGGCGCCAGCTGACAGATTGCCAGCTATGGTCGCTGTCACGAGTATAAAGCAATGCATGTCAAGTTATAGCAGACGCTCTGTATCTGTCTGAATTGTGAGGAAGCAGTAGCCCAAACCGATGGATATCTGTTGTATGAAGAAGTACGGTGGAGTTCCGTCAACAACTTTAACATCCACTCCTCCTGATCAGAAAATCTTATCTGATTCTTGGATGCTCTGTACCTCTGTGATCCTGTCACCACTCTAATGCGGACGTCCGTCATTGCATCCTGGCAAAACTGTCATACCAAGCCCGGGATCATCTATTTGCAAAACTAAAGGTGAAGGAAAACCAAAACCCTCGCTTCTCAAACGCCACCGAGTAAGACTTTCGAATGAATTTGCCCTTGTCGTACGACACTGCAAAACAGCGATTCCGTCAGTTCTACGAAAATGAAATTGTCACATGCGAAAATCGGGATGGCATAGTTCTGGGGACTTTCGGGTGGAGAATTGATTGATACACTGCTTTGGTGTTTAGACTTTCGAATGCTGCTGACAGAAAAAAATGGCGTTGTCTCATCGGCTCTTCGTCCAGTGTCGAAAAAGACTGCGAAAGGTGAGGACATCTAGGGTTTGTGCAGTCGATACAGTGTCGAACTTTGAACTGGATGATGGTCACTACAAGGTGAGACTTATTTGTATATGCAGTGAGCTAGTACTGCTGTACGAAGGATTTTCCTTGGGGGAAACATTGTACTGACATGCTAGTACAATCACAGACTGTAGTGTTATGATCATCGAGTCAGGATTTCATAACCTGAGCCCAATACGAGCTCGAGGCTTCCATGTATATTTCGTTGCAGTGTACATGGATAAATCCTGTTTGCAGTAAGTTGCCGTTCCTATCAGAGACAGGAGTGCTTTACACGCAACAATTATTGTTCGCCAGGTGTTGGGCCAAAGTATGGGCTGTGACGAAGTAAGTATTCAGGCTGCCCCCTTCCGGCCGACTTTGCAGAATCCTGCTGAATTGTCAGTCAACGAATGACTGCATGCTATACAAGGTGTTGCGAGTGCTGGAATGATTCGTTTATCTCGAAGGGCCGGCTTACTGTTAAGCTTGCAGCTTTAGCCATGCTACAGGACTTGGATAAGAAAAGTCATGGAAAGCCTGGAAGAGAAAAACATCAAGCAAGACCGAGATCATATGTAGAACCTGTTGTACCGATCGGTAGCATCAAGGTTTCAGGTAGTTTGACGATGACCACCTGCTCCAGTTGCCAGAAAACTCAGCAGCAAGGGAAGTTATGAGCAAAGCTTTTCGCCCTCGCAGCAGCATGCAGTAGCAATCGCCCAGATTGGTGTTCAAGTACACGTCTGTAGCATGCACGTGGGTTATGAGTGGTCGAAGAATAACCAGAAGATTGGACAGTGTCAGTTGCCATTCATTACCTTCATGCAGTGTGGCATGCTGGAAATATGAAGTATGCAGCATATTTCGTCAGTTCCAGTCTTTGCTTCGGATTCAAATCACTAACCAAGGCACCCGAAGAGACATGAGCGGCCGACATCTCCAGAGATTTTCTGTCGGTGACTTCGTGAGAAGTTTTTTACAATCTACGGCAGCCTTCTCATACAGACGGTACCTGAGAGATAGACAGAGAGGTTTCTTTCTTCTCCTATCCTGATAATGGGAGAGGTTGTAGTCTCACACTTGGGATATGATCTGACGAATTCTCAAGATTAATCGAGAACTCAAGAATGTAAAGCTGAACTCCACATCCAAATTCATATGCACCAAGAATCTTTATGCTCCCAAATGTACAAGCTTTAGAGCTTTCAAATCCACTTTCACCAGATGGTTCAAACGGCAGGGGTTACAGATAAGAGAATATGCCTCTAGACACTTGGGCCAACAGAGATGAGGTCTGAAAGGCAGTGATTGATTGGAGAAAATCAGCTTCTTCCACTCGAAATTGCTTTGGCTAGTGATGATGATGAGAGAGAGAGAGAGAGAGAGAGAGAGAGGAGCATGATTTTGAAGAGTGAGGAGTTTTTAGTGGCCTCTACAGCACTCTGCTTTGCAACTCGATGGGATGGATCGCACCGCAATTGATCTTGAAGTGCATCCATCAAGCATTCCAGGTAGACAGACTGGAGAGCAATTTCCGAGGATATATAGTGGCGATCTCCTGTCACTATGATCCCATGCAACAAGCCCAGGAGTCGTGTGTTGGGACAACGTCAAGCTCCAGATAGTCTGCTACATCCTGCGCTCAGAGCGTGTGGTGTGAGGTGTCCGCTTGATTGCAACATCCATATGATCGTCCCAAACAGCGAACTCGTGCTTGATCGTCAAGTCCGCCGGAAGGACGGTCGACACAGCTCCCCTCAGAAACCATCCAGATCGTGTACTTCACAGACTGTGGGAACCCTTCTGTGGCTGCGCGCGTGCTCACCGCATCCAAATGATTTGCGAGATAGGCCAAATCAGGCTTGAACTCCACCAGCCAGCCGTAGGACATGGCAGCAGTGGCGGCAGAAGCCAGTTACAGTAGATCTGTGACTCAAGCGCCGTTGTGACTTCCATAATGTCTGATTCGGCTGTAGCATCAGTTCGTGTCAGAATTGGACAGAGTTGCGCGTGGTCTCGAGCACTGTATGAACATAGACTTCGAGGGAGAGAGTCTGGGAATGTGCAAGTGTGTTAGAGAGAGAGAGAGAGAGAGAGAGAGATATGGAGATAGAGAGATGAAAGAGCTCAGGGCAGAGGAGGTAGCAAGTGCTGCTGCTGCTCCTAGTGACGGAGTTGAAGAGCTTCCAGGAAGAAAAAGGTCTGCAAGGAATCAATGTGTTGCAATGTAGCTAAAGCTGCACGGTTAAGAGGATTATTGGATGTACTGCCGGGTCCGCCGCCATCGCAAGGGACAGACAGGAAACTGTTCAGCACTCGTGGGCCGAGGCACTGTGCCTTTTCTCCTACCATGGACCTTTCTCCGGATCAGATTCTCTGCCCGAGGGACATATTAGTCACTGGCTTGTCATGTGATTCAAAGCAGCTCGTTCTCGCCATTCATCGGCTCCCGATTCTTCTCTCTCTCTCTCTCTCTCTCTCTCCACAACGCCCTTAGATTCCAGTCGCTAGGATTCGTCGCCTCAACTCGACCTGCCTCGGGGTAAGCATGTACATCGACGCGTGTGCCTCTCGTCTTCCTGCACTGCAGGCTTTCTGCGACTATCCATGCATTCACGGAAGAATTAGCGCACTTGTACCGAGGAGAATCCGATAGCTCAATAGAATTTTTGTGCAAGAATCTGAGGCCATCGTAATAACTCGTTATTTCCAGAAAATGACAAATGTGAGAAATAGCATGCGTACGTTCATTTTCGATCCTGGACATCTAGTCGTTCATGCCGGCAAGCGCATCGAGGATGGTCAGACACTACAAGGAAAGATGTGCAAGTTTGTTGTAGCAGTGCGTTAATGGATTCTAATCACATAAAAGGCTGTGTCGTTCCATGTTTGGGTGAAGGATTGTAAGGAGTTGGGAGCAGTGGAGTCAGAATGGACACAAAGATACTTCTTGCAATGGTAATGCTTCTGTTTGTTGTGCTTTTCGTCGGGGCGAAGGCCCAGAGTGCAGCACCACCCGTTTCACCACATGATGAAGGTATGCCTATCGCTGCTCTTCCTCGTCTGCCTGCCTCTTCTGCTAGTATATATTTATGCGCCGCGATGTGAATGCTGGAGTCCTCGAACTGGCATTATACTCCGAGCGTGATAAGTAAGATCATGTCGCGACATAGTGCCATGTTCTGCACTTGCTAACCTTTCGTGAGACTCTTCTCAACCGAGAACGGGATTCTCAACTCAACTATGTGAGGTGACTCTGTACGTTGCCTCGTCTTGAACAGATTGGGGATGGTGTATAACCTCGGCCGGTGATAAACCTGTATGCGATGAGATGATCAAGATCTTGGAGGGCTTGGATCCAGAGAAGTCCCACAAGTATTCCTGGTAAATTATAATTGCTTCTTGAGATTAGTCTCCGGGAGTAATTGAGTGTAAATCCAAGAAATGCAGTCAATTCTGCACACGTGCATGCTGGTCCTCAGCCTTCATCTGCCTCTGCAGCGGATGTAGCGAAAGACGAGTGTCAGAATGTTCTTGTCAGAGCGGAAGGCTCCCTCCTAGCAGACCTCCATGTGTTCAATGCAGATTCATAAGACGAAAGAAAACTCAGATCACGATGTTCCCTTTTGACGTTGTTCCTATTTCTTGACACAGCGTCGTTGGCGAAGGACCCGAGGACTGCATGAAGAAAATCAGTGCCGGGGAAGCGAAAATCGGTGTCTTCGATGGAGGCAACATCCGCAAAGCCAGCTCCAAGTATCAGCTGAAGCCTGTTCGTCTCGAGATCACCGGAACATCTACTGACAAGTACTACTCAGTCGGCATCGTCAAGAGCAGAAACTGCCCCAGAAACCTCGGCTCCCTCAGGGGCAAGCGCTCCTGCCACAGCGGCTACGGAAGATCTGCCGGATGGACTATTCCCTTGACATTCCTCGTCAACAACAACATCATGCCCGTCATCACCTCGTACACGCTCTTCCCTTGCTTCTCTGCCACGTGATTATTGGAAGTAATTCGAGTGCAATGTGGGCATGCAGTTGCATCGATCGGAATGCATCGAGTATCTAACATGGCGTTGACTTGGCGGGCATCGGATGTGTAGCAGCGGACCTAGTTCCAATGACATTCAATCGTTGAAGTATTTCTTCTTGAAGAGCTGCGCCCCAACGAATGACAACACCAAAGCAATCTGCAGTGCCTGTAAGAACACCACGCGCTGCACGCAGGAAGACGAGTACTACGATTACCATGGGGCATTCCGAGGCCTCGTTGAGGACTAATGCGACATTGCGTTCACGAAGCACAGCGTTCCGAGTGACTATGCATCCAATGGACCCAATGCGCAGTCAGACTGGGTTGGACTGGGCCCTGCCTCGGACTATGCACTGATGTGCCCGACTCCGTTGGATGGCGAGAGCTGCACCGACATAGCGAACTACGCCAAGTGCAACTTCGGATCAGCTCCCCCTCATACTGTCTTCGTTTCCGTGACCTGGCCTGACCTGGAGCTCAAGGAGTTCCACGCAGTGATGGATGCTGCTAACAATGACCTCGCATTCAACAGACTGTTCTTCCAAGGAAACAACAAAGCAGGCACCATTTTCGTTGCCGATGCCACTAAAACTTTGTTGCACAGCCGATACTCTCGTCGGCCCTCTCGAGAAGGCTGTGAATTCGCTCGAAGCTATCAACGACCTCAAGCCCGTCAACAGCGCTGCATGTGCGCACCATCTGCCTTCTGGTCGCGCTACCGCTGTGGCGCTTGCCGTCTCCAGCATCGTTTGGGCGGCAGCCAGCACCCTCTGAGTTCATGGGCCTCAGCTGTTGGATCTCGAGTCCACGTCCTCAAAAATCTCACACATGAAAACCGGGAAATGCCGTGGCGGCTGGCTTTTGTCTTGCGCACATCTTCGTCAGAACTTGCGAGCAAGAAGATCGGCCGCCATTCCAGAAAATATTAATCTAGTTGAAGACAGCCAGCACGACAGAAATGCAGCTGGCTTGTGGAATACTGTCACAAGTCCAAACAAGGACCCGAAGGCGAATTGCACGTCTGCATCATTCTTTACAGTTATCTGTATCTGCATATAGAAACAATACCAAACCCCAGTCATAGGATATCTGCAATTGTAAAGTTCCGCTGTTACCATCTTCGAATACGATTTTCAGGCCATTCTTTTCACTTAACTTTTGTTAGACTTCCACAGAACACCGTGTAATACAATTCCTCGTTTCATGAATGGGTGAACATTTCTCACTACATTTATAACGTATGATATTTGGGAGCTTTGTTTACATTGGAATTGTTGTTGCACAGTGACGGGGAGGGAGTATCGTGTTTATGAAGGCACGAGTGCTATCTGAAAACGATGGCTGAAGTATGTTTTGTACGGCTGCTCTACACTGCACCAGTATGGATTCTGGGCATAGCTATGAACACTCTTAAATGAATGAATGGTGTAACTCCCTAATTTAGATCCGCTTGCAGAGGCATGAGATGCGGAAAGAAATTGCAGGATTCGAAAATCTGAGGGGAGAGCATCATCGTCATATCTAGAGGACTCCACACCTCGTACCGTGGATTCAGTTTTTCACTTGCTCATCGATGATAATCACAATTTAGCGCTAATCTGTTCTTAGAAGTCGGCCCGGAACCCATAAACAGCAGTGAACACATTGCGGTCATAATCGCCACCAACGCAGTCCGCAATTGCCCTGTAGTCGCCCACAGCGACGAGAAATTTGATCACCTTGAGGCTGGAAACACGGCATTCCAAGTCTCCTGTGTGTGCTTTAAACTCAGCCTCGTTGTCAATGTCCGGCCGGTAAGAGCACGCCAGAGTAGGTCCACGACTTTATCTCCAATGCGGGATTGGAGAGCACACGCGACGGCGTACTGTCGGAGCATGCTCAGCTGCAGCATCAGCCTGCATGCCTCTCAAGGCGCGTGCCCGACACGAACGGCGAGTACAAACACAGCGCGAGGATCTGGTATTAAACTCGGATCCTTGTGTCTGACACAGGAAACCATTCGGGGCAGCTAAGCTTTCCCATCTTCGCCTAAGTCAACAGGCGGAAGCCACTCGCAGTTGTGTTTGATTCCGGAAAAAATATCAGGAACGAGGGGCAAGGTAAGAAGTTTAGAGGATAAGTTGCAACTTTCATCAGCTATGACGTCAGAGTGACGAACCGCAGTACGGTCGGACAGTAAGGACAATGTAGCCTATTCTCATATTGGTGGACTGGATGAATGAGTTTGAGAAAGGCTCCACAATAATCTGAACGTGTGATTTGCCCGGCGCTCCGATTGAGTGACGTGCCCTTGCGGTGTCAACGTCGATGTTATTGCTTTTACCGAAAGGGTTGAAGTCGTCTCTCGACCAAACAACAATAGTTCGTAATCTATGAGTTGTATCTGGGGCTGAAATAGGACGAAGCTCTCGTCCTATTTCTCACCCGAACCATTGCCTCCGAATTTCTGGTGCCAGTAAGGAACACGATTTGTCTTATAGGCTGGGCTAGCCTTTATAAGCATTGTCATCCTGGAAGACCAGATTCCTCTGAGTCAAAGGCCTCGCTGGAGAGGTGTTGTCTTGTGTTCGAACTTGCGGGTGGGACCGACTCAGGGGGAGGCAGATTATGTCCTGCAGAAGGAAATCATGGTTGTTCGCTTTGTCATTGGACTGCTGCAGATCGCAGTTCTTGTTGGAGCTTCAACACAAAATGCCACTGCTTCTCCAGTGTTTGCCGAAGAAAGATGGATGGATGGATGGATGGATGTGTCAAACCAATGATTTCCTTATTGCTGTGTTCTGAGACTTTTATGTTGGACCCATTCGGCTCAACTTAGAAGCAACTATGGCTGACCACGATTGGTTTGGGTACCTCTTGTACTGCAAAACCCTTTCAAGTGCATAATTTATCTGCGACCGTAATCATTAGAAATGGCGTGTAAACTCTTCGGACGACAAGCCCACCAGTCGTGATGAAATGGTCCGAATTTTGGAACACTTGACCCGGAATCAGCTAACACTTATTTTTGAGAAACATGAAATTCTAGTATCTCGTTGATTTTGAGTTGGATCCCAGCATTCATATACAGCTTCCTAGAAGGAGCATGTAAAGACACCTGTTTCTGCGTGCTAATATACGAGTAGAATCTCAAAAGTTACAAACCGACTTGACTGGATTGTAGAAACCATTCCGGATATAAAATTTCTGAATGGGAAATGAAAAGGCTCTCGCCTTCCACAGCTCAGACAGTATCGATGTATCAGGATGTTGACACAGCGATGAAAACCTTCATATCATTTTGAGTGGAGGACTGCATGAAGAGGGTAAATTCTGAAGAGCCCAAGTTGGGTGTCTTCGATGGAGGTAAAATCCGCAAAGCGAGCAGGACCTACAAACTGAAGCCACTCCGTTTTGAGATCACACTAACTTCCATAGTCGGTCAGCATCGTTAAAAGGAATCCCTGTCCAAGAATACCTCTTTGCACGACCAGAAGGTCAAGAACTCATGCCACCGCCTTTGTGGAAGAGGTGCAGATCGTCACAGATAAGCACAATTGCTACGCCTCCTTAAATGTCATTTCCCATACGCCTCGAGGATGCTGGAGCTCAGAATCAAATTCAGAGACCATACGCTGTAGCGGATACACTGGATCTGGTGCGGTTGCGAGCAGCGATCCTTCTTCCATGGACATGACCTCCGTGAGGGCCTTCTTGGCCCAGACCAGACACCGCCAACCATTGCGAGGAGTGGTTGCAGGCTTCATGCGATGTGGCTTTCACCAAGCACTGCGTCCCGATCGGACCGATGTATGCCCGGCTCGTCCGATCGGGCGACAACTTCGGTCTGCTGCTCGCCACACCATCACCTGTCTGAGTCGTGGTCCGCTGCGGAGGTGGACGATCGACTCCTCTCTCGTTCAACATTCGTGCACTTCAGGCGAGAGTGCCCACGGATCCATCTTCGGAACTGACCTGCCTCCGCTGATGTTTTATAACCCGCCATTGGAGCCCCACTATCGCACAAAATGAGAAATTTCTCCTCAGTTGAATGAAGGAATTTTTGTTTATGAAATTTGGATTTTATGAAATAGTTGTGTTTAAATAATATTTATTCTCAGTAAAATTAGTGTTGCAAAAAATAGTAGTGAATATGTTTTTAGCTCGGTATGACCGGTTTATTGTCGTGTGTATTCATGTATTTGGAAATGTAAACTTGCTATGATACCTTGGAGTTTAATGGAACTATAGTAGATGACTTTGAAAGCGTATCATACTATCTGCTGAAGTGTTTACTCTATCAGTTTATAGCATAGACTCTTTCGATGAATTATATCCTCATTACATAGAAACAGAACTGATGCAATCCGTACAAGAATGATCATGTTGGATTAAGTTTTTCAAAGTGGGATTCTCTTGTTAAATTTTAAAATATTTGACCAAGATTGTTTGGATATGGTAAGGGTAACATGATATATTTTCTATAGTGATGCTATTGGAGCTAGCCTTGTGTTATCGTTTAGATCTTATGTGTATGCCAGCCTTCCCACCCTTCTTGCTACACTGCTCTTGCCTACCACCTCTTACCTCCAGCATGCAACATATTCATTGTGTAGTTCATCTCGAGTTTGAGCTTTAAGTTCTTGGTAGCATCGCTTCGAGTACAGGTGCAGTAGCTTGACAGCGCGCACCAAGCAATCATAACAACGTGAAGACTACATCAAGTGGTTCTGAAAAACTGTAATGTAAATGATTCCCTCATCGATCGAATGAGCTCATAAACATGGCTCAAATTTGTTTGCTCCATGCATATCTTTCTGACTTACCAAGCGATCATAGAAATGGTTTTTTGGGAAGAAATCAATACTTCATTTTATAATTCCGGCCTTCTCACAATGAAAGCTAAACTTACACATCTAAGCTTGACTAGTATATTCAAAACACAACTTCAAAATAATTTGAAGAGAGATTACATTCACTTCATTCATTGCGACTTTTCAGATCAGCATCGGTTCTAAAAGACCAATCATGTCGGTATTTCTTGAACTTGATATTAGAAGCAAAAATTTTTGCCTTCTATTATCAAGTTCAAGAAATTTTTACAGCAAACTCTCAAGTGGAGTAACCTATGACTTTCATGCAATCTTTCAAGTTACAACAAACAACTTCTGAATTACCAAGCCTTTAGCACTCGATGCGCACTCCCATGATATGACTGGAAAAAGTTAAGTTCGTATCCTGCTTTTTCGGTGTGAGCTTCTTTAATGTGGTTGTTACAATCTAGAACTTGCCCTCAAAGACTACCTGTACTTAGAACTCTGTACAGGAGTAAATTCAGTTCAATTCAATCAAGACACAATTACACTCAATGAGTTGCATCCTAGAACCTCTACCATCGAAAAGAGGAATTATCTGTGGGTTCACAGTCTCAGGACCTGGAACCTCAGGGCCAGTGCATGTGTTTCCGCCGAAGCTCAAGATCGAAACATGCCGCAAGAGAAAAAAGGAAAAGAAATTCCTTGCTTCTGAATTCAGTTCTAAGTTTAGTACTGACTATGATTGAGCATTCGAAACTTAGAATGACTCGTCCAGCGTGGTGGACGTCCGCAGAATGTCAATAAGAGGATATCTGATTTGAATGATGCATTCTTTAGAAAGTTGATTATCAGGCTGAGGTTTCCTCGCACTCACTCGATTTCTTGTCACCTGTCGGATTCAGAGATGAGAGAAGTAGCAAAGAGAATTTGCTCGCAGCTCCTTGTGCGCTTAATATTCCCGATGGTGTCAGAGGCGAAGGGCGGGGGCACGTATGATGACATCTGAAACCTCGAAGGCACGCGGCGACCTGCGAGACATGCGGCGGGCTCGCGTCCGGGCATGGCTCACACCGGCGAACTGCAGCATGTCCCACCAAGGCGTGTGCCCCACACGGTCGGCACAGCTCTATCCAATACCGAGATACCACGTGAGCCCAGGGCAATGCGGGCGCTTACGCCGCACAGGCGTCCGATCCAGAGGGAGGCGAGATCGAGTCACCGTCCGAAGTCAACGGGGAGGGGGATTCTAATCTGCACACCAAGCAGCGCATCGCTCCAGTTCCCCGCAGCTGCATCTTCTCGTCGGCTTCTTGCACGGCAGGCTAGATAAACCCCGACCGTATGCCTGTGGGCTGACGGCATACGGTCACCGTCGTGACGGTCTCTCCTTTGTCACCGTCGCGTGAAGAACTCACCCGTCCAGCTCGCACCCTCTAGAAGTCGAGCGCGCATCCTCTAGAAGCCGTTCGATGCATTTGCTCAACATGACCTTCGATTCTCAGCGCTTTACCGCTGGCTGCTCCGTAGCTGCTTTGTCGATTAGAGGGTTTAGGCTTCACAAGATTAGAATTCATGCACCCAGGTAGGGGGATCATTCCTCAGACACGGCAGTCACTTCTGATAATAAGGATTCCACGGAATAATGAGGAAAGTAAGCACCATCCCTGTGATCGAGACCTAGACATGCACGAGTATTATGCAATCACGTCTTGAAATCGACTCGTCCTGTTCATAAACGCGATTAGATCGTGTTCAGGGACTAGCTGCCTACAGCTCCGTAGCTGACATTGTGCTCGAAATGTTTCAGCTTTACAGGACTAAAATTCATCCTGCCAGCTTCTGGTAAATTTCCATGGCCACGACAATAACTCCCGCAGATACACAGCAAGTCTGCCGTCACGGGAGAACACGTTTACTTTGGGGTCGAAGTCATTCCTAAGACCCCGAAGAGAACATTTTTGATTCTTGTTAATTTAGATGGGATGGTGCTCCACTGAAGGATTGTTCGGATTTCTTTAGAATTATTTGGCGTGTATAGTCGATTTGGGCTTAGTTGAAGGTTTGAGCTGATGGCGAGCTGAAGATCCAAGACTCTGAGCCCCGCACGAAGGCTCTTGGCGCGCACACCGTATGGGTTTAGCCTGATCCGCCATCACCAATCGCAAAGTGCTTTCCAAGAAATGCGAGACGAAAATTTCCTCCGGTCTCGTCTCGAAAACCCCAGTGACGGTGAAACCCCTGGATGACGGTGACACACGAACGGTGTACGTATACCGTCAACCCGCGAGGTATACGGTCGGGGTTGATCTAGCCAAAAATCTTCTTGCCTCCCCGCTTCCCAACCAGATTGAAGTCCCAGTTTCTTACCCAGCAGAGGTCCTTGCCAGTGATAAATGGCTTCAGATCGTATAAATTAAAAGGCTACTGCCCATTACGTTGACCCATCATCAAATATCAAATATCATTAATATTATTATCACCGAATTCCGTTGACATTGCAGACCAGAATTCCTTGAAATTAGAAGAAGTTTATTACCGGATAAGAGAGGACTCGTGAACTTTGTGAAAGCCAGAACCAAAATAAGTTCAAAACTTCTTGGAGCTGGAATCGTGGAATCGATTCTTCGATCACCGACGCAGTTTTGCATCTGGAAGTGGAAGTTGAACGATGCCGGAGTGGTACTTGCCATTGCCGACCAGATTGTGTTCTCCACGAGCATCTAAATGTAGATAAGTTTTTGTTCGAATCAGTGCGTTTGCAACCGAGATGCCAGCTCCCAGTCCAGATCTGGCCGTCTAATTACAGCTCGACTGGTCAAGGATGAGGGCGTTTCGACCGGCTGTTGTTTTACCCCGAGTTAATATCATCGTTCGGCGTTCAGATCCAGTGACGTGCGGCTGATGTGCAAAGTTCAATGGAGAAGTTGACTGTGTTGAAGCAAGCCCCGGGGAACGAGCTGGTGCTGTGCTAAAAATATGAAAGTTACTGTGACGAAGGATGCGCATCTCGCGGCCCCGGGGAGGCAAAGCTCCTCTGAGGAATCCTTTATTAAGCCCGCTGCGGTCTTCAATCCCAGACCCCAGAGCTGACTCTCCTCATCATTGTCGGTTGTACTTCCTGTACCTTGAGTACCATCCGTACTCTGCTACTCATCCGACAAAGTACAGGTGCAACTCGTTTTTCGTAGGGGTCCTCCCATCCTCGACTGGTACCTTCTCTAGGTGAGCCTACGCTCAGTAGTGCTCTTAGGATTGTCATCCATTCCGCGCGGTGTGAATCTGTTACAGTGACTGCATTATACAACAACAGGGAGTACGGACCAGGATTTGATACTACTCCGCAGGAAATGTAGAAATATTAGCCCGAAGACTTAGAGCCCTGTTTGGAATTTTGTCTGAACTGTGCGTCTGGTACGTTCACGGGTCTAGCTCGAGTTTGAAATTATTCATAGTAATGGCCTGCAATCATCTGGAAAAGGAGACAGACATCGCTATGCTCGCATGACTTTGTTCGGTCATCGAAAGGCGTTCCGAACTGGTCCAATGCCTGCAGTTAAATATGTTGCAGTTTTCAGAGCCGCGAAGACCTGATGTGTTGTCTTTCTCGTGATTCTTTGCAGCAAACCAGCTGCAAGGCGAATCTGCCCAGTCTTGGAGATGGCGAGTCGTACGTTGCTCAGCGTTTTGTTGTTTGCACTGTTCGTGAGTGCCGCAGCGCAAAATGCCACTGCCCCACCGGTCTCAGCTGAAGATGAAGGTACGACATACGACTCATGACCCCTAGCGGATTTACAGCCACTTTCATCTCCTAGCGAATCTGATGCCGTCTGTTTAGCTTCTACATTCTGCTCCTTCAGACTCAGAACCGCAACATCATCTTTTATGCCATTTCTGTTTCTTGCTTCGATGTGTTCTGTCCAATCGAGACTACTGGCCGGTCATCGATCCCAGCTACAAGGATTCCGCAGTGCTACATTTCAATCACGTCAGATTTCTAAGATTGCATCCGTCGCTCTTTCAGATTGGGGTTGGTGTGTGACGACCGAAGGCGACAATCCGACATGCCAATCATTGATCACAATCTTGGCAGACCTCGACCCAGAAGCAGCCCACAAGTACTCCTGGTAAGCTAGTGCGACTACCGATCGTGTTCTCGTTTTCATTGATCTTAACGAATCGTGGGACGAACATGTTCGCTCACATGGATTCCAAAGCCATGAGTGTTGGATTCAAAAGGCAATGCTCATGAATGAATAGAATGAAAGGCAGGTCAATGTGACGCATTTGGGCCCCAGTTCGGAGGGTGGATTCCCTTTGCCACGGTGTGCCCGAAAGTGGCTGACTGGAGTGAGCGTGCATGAAAATGTGCAGCATCGTAGGGGACGGAGCTGAGGACTGCATGAAGAAGATCAACAATGGAGACGCGAAATTCGGAGTGTTCGACGGAGGAAACATCCGCAAGGCGAGCAACACGTACAATCTGAAGCCAATCCGCATTGAGATCACCGGAACCTCGACCGACAGATACTTCTCGGTGGGTGTGGTGAAGAAGGACAACTGCCCCAGAAACATCAACGACCTCAAGGGCAAGCGCACTTGCCACAGCGGATACGGAAGAGCGGCAGGATGGACCATCCCCATCACGTACCTCGTCGACAGCAAAATCATTCCCGTCGTCACATCGTAAGTTGTCAATCGTAAGATGTGCATCGATTTGCATATTTTGTGTGGACCCATCGATTACTGCAGCTCTGCTCGTGTCAGATGTGACAGACCATTATTGATTGATTGTGTCGTGCAGAGGCCCCGCTCAGAACGACATCGAGTCCGTGAAGGCATTCTTCTCCAAGACCTGCGCAGCATCGAACGATCAGACCAAGGCCGTGTGCTCGGCCTGCAAGACCACGACCGGGTGCACGCAGGAGGACATCTACTACGACTACGAGGGAGCGTTCCGCGGCGTGGTCGAGGACTCGTGCGACATCGCCTTCACCAAGCACAGCATCCCGATCGATTACGCATCTAACGGCCAGTACGCGCAGACCGGGTGGACTGGGTTGGGCCCGGCCTCCGACTACGCGCTCCTGTGCCCGACGCCGTTGAACGGGGCGTTCTGCACTGACGTGGCCAACTACGCCGACTGCAACTTCGGCAACGCCCCGCCGCACACCATCTTCGTCGCCAGCGACTGGCCCGCCGTCGAGGTGCAGGAGTTCCAGGCCGTGCTCGACGCCGCCAACAACGACCCCGCCTTCAACGCGCTCCTCTTCCAGGGCAAGAACACGGCCGGCTCCATCTTCGTCTCCGACGCCACCAAGACGTTGGCGTACTCCGGCACCGTCGACGCGCTGGTCGCCCCCATCGAGAAGGCCGCCACCTCGCTCGAGGCCATCAACGCCGCCAAGCCTCCCGCCGGTGCCGCCGCCGGCCTCCTGCCCTCGCTCCTCGGCGTCGTGGCTGCTGCCACCTCCGGCCTCGTCTTGGCCGCTGCTCTCTAGACATGAGGATTGCCGTGATTGCTTCGGCCCGTGAGATCTCTACTATATGCATTCTTTCGATAGCGTTTTGAAGTGCTGAGTTTTCAAGTTTTACGATTCCGGGTGACCATCAGGGCCATCTGTCGTCTACATATAGTCGTCTCGTGTGGCCTCGGATCCCGTAAAGATGTGATTTAGGCTGGCTTGTGGAATACTTTCACAAGTCCAAACAAGGACCCGAAGGCGAATTGCACGTCTGCATCATTCTTTACAGTTATCTGTATGTGCATATAGAAACAATACCAAAACAACCAGGCAGAAGAGTTAGGATTTCTGCAATTGTAAAGTTCTGCTGCTACCATCTTCAAATAAGATTTTCAGACCATTCTTTTCACTTGACTTTTGTTGGAGTTTCACAGAACACCATGTAATACAATTTCTCGTGTCATGAATGGGTGAACATTTCCCACTACATTTATAACGTATGATTCTTCCTAATTTGTTTTTGGGAGCTTTGGTTACATTGGTATTGTTGCACAGTGTAAGATAATACTTTGACGGGGGAGGAGTATCGTGTTTATGAAGGCACGAGTGCTATCTGAAAACGATGGCTGAAGTATGTTTAGTACGGCTGCTCTACACTGCACCAGTATGGATACTGGGCATAGCTCTGAACACTATTAAATGAACGAATGGTGAAACTCCCTAATTTAGATCCACAGAGGCATAAGCTGCGGAAAGAAATTGCAGGGTTCTAAAATTTGAGGGAAGAGCATCATCTTCATATCTAGAGGACTCTACACCTCGTACCGTGGATTCAGTTTTTCACTTGCTCATCCATGATAATCACAATTGAGCGCTTATCATTTATTAGTAGTCGGCCCGGAACCATACACAGCTGTGAACACATTGCGGTCATAATCGCCACCAACGCAGTCCGCAAATGCCCTGTACACGCCCACAGCGACGAGAAATTTGATCACCTTGAGGCTGGAAATACGGCATTCCAAGTCCCTGTGTGTGCTTTGAACTCAGCCTCGTTTTCAATGTCCGGCCGGCAGGAGCACGGCAGAGTAGGTCCACGAGTTTATCTCCAATGCGAGATTGGAGAGCACACGCGACGGCGTACTGTCGGAGCATGCTCAGCTGCAGCATCAGCCTGCATGCCTCTCAAGGCGCGTGCCCGACACGAACGGCGAGTACAAACACAGCACGAGGACCTGGTATTAAGCTCGGATCCTTGTGTCTGACACAGGAAACCATTCATTGATGGCAGCTAAGCTTTCCCATCTTCGCCTAAGTCAACAGGCGGAAGCCACTCGCAATTGTGTTTGATTCCGAAAAAAACATTAGGAACGCGGGCCAAGGTAAGGATAAGTTGAGGATAAGTTGCAACTTTCGTTAGCTATGACGTCAGAGTGACGAACCGCAGTACGGTCGGATAGTAAGGACAATGTAATCTATTCTCATATTGGTGGACTGGATGAATGAGTTTGAGAAAGGCTCCACAATAATCTGGACATTGTGATTTGCCCGGCGCTCCGATTGAGTGAAGTGCCCTTGCGGTGGCAATGTCGATGTTATTGCTTTTACCGAAAGGGTTGAAGTCGTCTCTCGACCAAACAACAATAGTTCGCAATGTATGAGTTGTATCTGGGGCTGAAATAGGACGAAGCTCTCGTCCTATTTCTCACCCGAACCCTTGCCTCCGAAATTATGGTGCCAGTAAGGAACACGATTTGTCTTATTGACTGGGCTAGCCTTTATAAGCATTGTCCTCCTGGAAGACCAGATTCCTCTGAGTCAAAGGCCTCGCTGGAGAGGCGTTGTCTTGGGCTCGAACTTGCGGGTGGGACCGACTCAGGGGGAGGCAGATTATGTCCTGCAGAAGGAAATCATGGTTGTGCGCTTAGTCATTGGACTGCTGCAGATCGCAGTTCTTGTTGGAGCTTCAACACAAAATGCCACTGCTTCTCCAGTGTTTGCCGAAGAAAGATGGATGGATGGATGGATGTGTTACACTAATGATTTACTTATTGCTGTGTTCTGAGACTGTTCTGTTGGACCCATTCGGCTCCACTAAGAAGCAACTATGGCTGATCACGATTCGTCTGGGTACCTCTTGTACTGCATAATTTATTTGCGACCGTAATTATTAGAAATGGTGTGTAACCTCTTCGGACGACAAGCCCACCAGTCGTGATGAAATGGTCCGAATTTTGGAACACTTGACCCGGAATCAGCTAACACCTATTCATTCTTGAGAAACATGAAATTCTAGTATCTCGCTGATTTTGAGTTGGATCCCAGCATCCATATTCAGCTTACTAGAAGGAGCATGTAAATGCACCTGTTTCTGCGTGCTAGTATACGAGTAGAATCTCAAAAGTTACAAACCGACTTGACAGGATTATAGAAATCATTTCGAATATAAAATTTCTGAATGGAAAATCTGGCTGTGAATTGAAAAGGCTCTCGCCTTCCACAGGTCAGACAGTATCGATGTATTAGGATGTTGACTCAGCGATGAACACCATCATTGAATTTTGAGTGGAGGGCTACATGAAGAGCGTCCATTCTGAAGAGCCCAAGTTGGGTGTCTTCGATGGAGGTAAAATCCGCAAAGCGAGCAGGACCTACAAACTGAAGCCACTCCGTTTTGAGATCACACTAACTTCCATAGTCGGCATCGTTAAAAGGAATCCTCGTCCAAGAATACCTCTTTCCACGACCAGAAGGGCAAGAACTCATGCCACCGCCTTTGTGGAAGAGGTGCAGATCGTCACAGATAAGCACAATTGCTACGCCTCCTTAAATGTCATTTCCCACACGCCTCGAGGATGCTGGAGCTCAGAATCAAATTCAGAGACTATATGCTGTAGCGGATACACTGGATCTGATGCGGTTGCGAGCAGCGATCCTTCTTACATGGACATGACCTCCGTGAGGACCTTCTTGGCCCATACCAGACACCGCCAACCAATGCGAGGAGTGGTTGTAGGCCTCATGCGATGTGGCTTTCACCAAGCGCAGCATCCCGATCGGACTGATGTATGCCCGGCTCGTCCGATCGGCCACAACTTCGGTCTTCTGCTCCCCACAGCATCATCTGTTTGAGGGCCAAGCCACACAACGGGCAGTCGGCACTTACCTCCTCGCTAGTAGATAAGGGAATCTTCTTAGTACTCACTCGTTCACCTGGAAATAACCCCTCATGGTACCACACGGCCGGCAATTATGGAATGGAAAGTGCTTGCAAACGGACACCTATCGAGAAGAAGAGCAAACAGGCACTTTACAATTTTTTTCATCTTTATTTCCAAAAGGCTTTCCTATCCTAAACTTCAGTGCTTATTTTCTGTCACTTTTACATTAGACTCTTGGATCCTAAACCCTAGTTATTCAATTCCATGTGTTTTTTATCAAAGTATTTAATCTTCATTTTCTTTACTTACATTGTAACAATAAACAATGACGAATACATTCTTAAATTTTTTTTCTTTTATTGCAATTCACACTATTTTGCACGATGGAATGTGTTCATAGAGATGAAAGTATCATTTTCATATTGCATTGGTAACAAACGTATTGCATGTCGATTATGGTGCAAAGATTCATGCTTTGGAGAGTGATTAGGTCTCGAGGTTTATATGGGCCCATGATATAGGGTTGGGGTAACTCGGGTTTTTTGACCTAAACTTACTCGGATCATTCAATGCGAGGGAGTTCAAAAGTCGCATGCGGATGGATGTTTTCACATTTGAGTTATTGTGTTCCACTCTTGCGCCTTCATTGCAAAAACACAATACTGACATGCGGTCTGCTGTACCGGTTCAAGTGAAGGTGGCGGTCTTCATTTCAAGATAGGCCACAGGTTACTTCATGCAGAGCATTGCGGATTTATCGGATTGGTATGTCAACAATTCAACAGCCTGTCAACCAGTTCACTCATGCTGTGAAGTTGCTACTCCTCAAGAAATTCATTTCGTGGCTTTCTACCACCACTATGGATAAATTTTCTAAAGAGTTTGAAGATCTTCATGGAATACCGTATGTGGTTGTTGCGGTGGATGATTCTCACATACTAATTGTGGCACCTAGGCTACATGCGGCTGATTATTACAATCGTAAAAGATTTCACTCTATACTATTGCACGGTGTTGTATCTAGCAAGTGCTTATTTTGGGATTTTGACATAGGATGGGTCGGATCCATGCATGACACTAACCTATGGGGAAGAACCGCGATTGGCTAATATTGCGAAGCTAGAAGCTTACGCCTTATGCTTTGGTTGGGGATGCGGCCTACCCTTGCTGTCCTTGGATGTTAGCCCTCTTAAGGAGTCACAAAGACGGGCTTACTCGAGAGAAATACAACTGGAACTTTGTTCATAGTTCCACTAGTATGTGCATTAAGCGAGCATTTGAAATGCTCAAGAATAGGTGGCGAATATTGTTAAAAAGGATTGACGTGCAACTTAAGAACGTGTCTGAGTTGGTGAGTACTTGCCTTATGCTACATAACATATGCATCATTCTAGGAGACAACTTTTGAAATTGAGAGTGGTTGCAAGAGACATCAGACGAAGTGCAAAATGGATTGTCACTTATGACACCTTCGGGGCCTGCAAGACAAGAAAAGCTTGTGGTGGTTAACCATGCGTGACATAGCCTTGCTGGAATTGAAGATAACTCTCGAGAAAGATTGGAGTACTTCAAACAAGAGATCACAAGAGAATTCCAATTTCAATGACAACTAGAGGTAAAAGTGCAAAAGAGTTGTCTCCAAGGCGGAATGGCATTGCCAAAAGTTTGTGAATGGCTACAATAGGAGTGTGTGACAGAAACATATTCCATGAACGTCAACTAGGCTAGCCTAGTATTTGCTGTTTTGTGCATTTTCTGAAGCTAGCAAGTAGTAAGGTTCTCAGTGAACTAGTTAGACTTGTGGCCTTACATATTTGAGTGCAATGTTCCGTGGTATTGGGACCCAATATATACACACCCTCTGTTTTTATTTCAAGGATGATGCTGGCTAGATGGTTCCTTAAACCTATATTTGTCGCACGTAGAAAATACTAAAAACTTCTGTTCTGTTAAATTTACAAACAATGATGTCTAGGTTGAGGATGGATATTAGACGAGAGTTAGTAGCACTGTACTCTAGAGAACTTCATAGATCTCAAGTGGTCTTCATCTTGCTAATGCTTGAACACTCAAAGTTCACTCATACTGCAGAATGCAAAGACAAGGTGAAGAAAATATCTGAATGTTATTTGTAGTCATCATGAAAATTTACATATGGCTTCCTACAGATTTGACTGGAAATCAACCAGCTGATTCTAAAAAAGTAATCCTTTCTAGCTAATCTGGCTCAAAAGGCCAGGTACACCTCCAACGGAGCCTAATATGACATAGACTCTTTTGGTTAAGCTTTCAATGGATCCCTTTCACTCCAGGATATAATGGAGCGAGAATGCACTAGCGCGAAACATAAAGATCTATATCTCTACAAAATTGTAGTATTGTATAAATACAACTATCCTCTTCCGACTTATTTTCTTCCTCTTTTGAGGTATTGCGCTTCCGTATGCCTAACCATTTTGTAAATGATTGTCAGCAAAGTGTACATGTAAATGGGTTGTGATGTGATGAAGACATACTAGAGATAATTCTCCGATGAGCACCACAGATTTCATACCGCATGCATAAGATCATTGACTATCTTCACTAAACTAGACAAAAGAAAGCAGAGATAATGTCACGATATCTTTGACAAGAAGATTGCACAAATTTTGAGCCTACAACTCCAGATCGCGCATGTAAATCACACAAGAATCCCACGATTTTGAATGCCTCTTTACTCTCTTGATAGAAATGCTTTTCAGTCACTATTGCACGCATCGAACTAGCTAAGAACTAGTTATTCAGTACCTATATAGTACTTCAGTATTGTCTCCCTGAAACATAGAAGAAACAGAAAACTTCTCAATATAGATCCTTTAAACATGAACAGTTGAAATTTAATTAGACTCATGGACTAAGAACTGAGACCTTCAGACTTAGAACCTTATAATGGAATGAGCTCATCATTTGAGATCAAGGGTTAAAAAATATATTGACGCTCTCATCAGCAATACTAGCGAGAAACCCAAATGAACAAAATCCGGAACATATCATATCTGTGCTCAAAAGTGCTGAATAAAACAGCCAACTTCAGTACTTAAAAAAGCAACAAAAAGAACTCGAAGGGTCTGAAAAAAGCTCAAAAAAACATCTGCAATTTACCAGTATGAAGATCACATTGAAGAATAGGTGTGTGACTTCATCACTTCATGACGTGAGGACAAAGATAATAAACTAAAGTGCACTTCTTTGAACTCTTGTAGTAAATCTTGTTCACCTAGAATTCATCTCCACCTAGAGTTCATTAACTAATTTCTCCATGGTTTTTTGCATACTCATTAGTAAAGCCATTTTTATATCATCATTGATCTTCAGACTATCTAGTAAAATCTTACTAATCTCTTTAAGCTCTCCAAGACATCTTTCCAAAAACAAATCCTCTTTTCGCTTAGGCTCCGGTCATTTTGATGAACTCTCCTCGCTTTTTTACTCCGTTGTATTTGACTCCGAAGTGACGCTGCAGTTCACTTCATCTCCGTTCATAACACTGGCATGGGCATGTGAAACAACATTTTCCCTGTTAAACATAAACTCATCCACCAAGAGATACCATCGGCATTTCTCCGATCATTG
Source organism: Marchantia polymorpha subsp. ruderalis (assembly GCA_037833965.1). Classification (NCBI taxonomy): domain Eukaryota; kingdom Viridiplantae; phylum Streptophyta; class Marchantiopsida; order Marchantiales; family Marchantiaceae; genus Marchantia; species Marchantia polymorpha. The sequence goes on from AP031355.1 coordinate 19,023,472, forward strand.
CAATACTGACTTCATATTCATAGCCTTGTCTTCTTTGTATTTGTTATAGATTGTATTCCGTTTATTCCTACATGCTTCAGTGTCTTTATTGAAATCATGACACATTGACACAAGCTTCGTGTGAAGCCATGACCATTTATCAACACCTGAACAGAACAGAAAAGCATAAGAGTGTATTAAAAAATCATTGTTAAACAGATCTACAAAAGAAAAGAATATTGAGAAAAGAAATTGATATCACGCAGATTTCTGACTAATGGCTGTAGTATTTTCACGTTCTATGGTGTTCTCATACTTATATCTGTCTTCACCATGTTATGAATGCTATTTTTGAAGTTCATGTGGAGATGTTAGAAGCGGCAGCAGTACACTACTGACGCTCAGTTTGTGATAGCAGGCTCGTTTCAAGTGTGCCAGATAGGAAGCTTGAGTTTAATGTGTATACTGCTTCAAACACAAGGTTATGATTATGTATAACAAATGCTAAGCTGAAAAGTTTCACTGCTCTACGAAGAATTGAGAATTCACAAAAGTACGTTAATATTTCAGTTGTGCCAGCATCTGATATAAGCGACGTATTCTTAGAAGACAAAAAGGAAAGACGCACGCAGCTCAAAGCTCCCTATCAGCACTTAGTTTTCTTGCATGAGCTATGGATCAGGTTCAGGACTTGTATACAGTGATAGCTTTGTAAACTCTGAAAAGTTGAAACAAAAACTACTATGTTTCAGATGTCAATAGGATTGTACAAATGCTTCTCGGCTAAACGGAATCGACTGTATATTTGATGTCACATGACGAGGCGCAAGAAGATTTCCAAACTCTATCAACTTTTTACTATCATGACCCTTTGCAGATAAGTCTTGTAATGTTAACCGTATTTGCTGAAACATGTGGATAGTCACATGGGACCGTGTCCAGCGTAGGTGTAGAAAATATAATCCTGTTAAAGATCACTGGATCTGGGTTTTTTTATCCGAAGACCTAGAAGGCTCGAACACTCACTAAAACTGTGGTACGTACTGATTGTAGCTTGTACAGAAAGAAGGAATTTGTAAAGTTCTCTAGAAGGCAAGTTCAACACGAGTAACCTATCACACAAGTAACCTATCACGTTCATGCAATCTTTCAAGTTACAGCAAACAACTTCTGATTTACCAAGCCTTTAACACTCGATGCGCACTCCCATGATATGACTGGAAAAAATTAATTTCGTATCCTGCTTTTTCGGTGTGAGGTTCTTTAACGTGGTTGTTACAATCTAGAACTTGCCCTCAAAGACTACCTTAGAACTCTGTACAGGAGTAAATTCAGTTCAATTCAATCAAGACACAATTACACTCAATGAGTTGCATCCTAGAGCCTCTACCATCGAAAAGAGGAATGATCTGTGGGTTCACAGTCTCAGGACCTGGAACCTCAGTGCCAGTGCATGTGTTTCCACCAAGCTCAAGATCGAAGCATGCCGGAAAAGAAAAAAGAAAAAAGAATCCTTGCTTCTGAATTCAGTTCTGAATTTAGAACTACTGACAATGATTGAGCCTTCGAAACTTAGAATGACTCGTCCAGCGTGGTGGACCTCCGCAGATATCTGCTTTGAATGATTCATTATTTAGAAAGTTGATAATCAGGCTGAGGGTTCCTCGCACGCACTCGATTTCTTGTCACATGTCCGATTCAGAGATGAGGGAAGTAGCGAGATCTCAAAGGGAATTTGCTCGCAGCTCATTGTGCGCTTGATTTTCCCGACGGTGTCAGAGGCGAAGGGCGGGGGCACGTATGATGACATCTGAAACCTCGAAGGCACGCGGCGACCTGCGAGACATGCGGCGGGCTCGCGTCCGGGCATGGCTCACACCGGCGAACTGCAGCATGTCCCACCAAGGCGTGTGGCCCACACGGTCGGCACAGCTCTATCCAATACCGAGATACCACGTGAGCCCAGGGCAATGCGGGCGCTTACGCCGCACAGGCGTCCCATCCAGGGGGAGGCGGGATCGAGTCACCGTCCGAAGTCAACGGGGAGGGGGATTCTAATCTGCACACCACGCAGCAGCGCAACGCCTCCAGTTCCCGGCAGCTGCATCTTCTCGTCGGCTTCTTGCCTCCCCGCTTCCCAACCGGATTGAAGTCCCAGTTTCTTACCCAGCAGAGGTCCTTGCGAGTGATAAATGGCTTCAGATCGTATAAGATAAAAGGCTACTGCCCATTCCGTTGACCCATCATCAAATATCATTAATCATTAACATTATCACAGAATTCCGTTGACATTACAGACCTCAATTACTTGAAGTTTAGAAGAAGTTTATTACTAGATAAGAGAGGACTCGTGAACTTTGTGAAAGCCAGGACCAAAATAAGTTCAAAACTTCTTGGAGCTGGAATCGTGGAATCGATTGTTCGGTCCCAGACGCAGTTTTGCATCGGGAAGTGGAAGTTGAACGACGCCGGTGGTAATTGCCATTGCTGACCAAATTGTGTTCTCCACGAGCATCTAAATGTAGATAATTTTTTGTTCGAATCAGTTCGTTTGCAGCCGAGATGCCAGCTCCCAGTCCAGATCTGGCCGTCTAATTACAGCTCGACTGGTCAAGGATGAGGGCGTTTCGACCGGCTGTTGTTTTACCCCGAGTTAATATCATCGTTCGGCGTTCAGATCCAGTGACGTGCGGCTGATGTGCAAAGTTCAATGGAGAAGTTGACTGTGTTGAAGCAAGCCCTGGGGGACGAGCTGGTGCTGTGCTAAAAATATGCAAGTTACTGTGACGAAGGATGCGCATCTCGCGGCCCCGGGGAGGCAAAGCTCCTCTGAGGAATCCTTTATTAAGCGCTGCGCGGTCTTCAATCCCAGACCCCAGAGCTGACTTTCCTCATCATTGTCGGCTGTACCTCCTGTACTTGAGTACCATCCGTACTCATCCGACAAAGTACAGGTGCAACTCGTTTTTCGTAGGGGTCCTCCATCCTCGACTGGTACCTTCTCTAGGTGAGCCTACGGGCAGCAGCACTAGTGTTCTGAGGATTGTCGTCCATTCCGCGCGGTGTGAATCTGTTACGGTGACTGCATTGCACAGAACGTGAGATACAACAACAGGAAGTACGGACCAGGATTTGAAAGTACTACGCAGAAATTGTAGAAATGTTAATCTGAAGACTTACAGCCCTGTTTGGAATTTGGTCTGAACTGTGCGTCTGGTACGTTCACGGGTCTAGCTCGGGTTTGAAATTATTCATAGTAATGGCCTGCAATCATCTGGAAATGGAGATAGACATCGGTATGCTCACACGATGTTCGTTTTTCGAAAGGCGCTCCGAAGTGGTCCAATGCCTGCAAGTAAATATGTTGCAGTTTTCTGAGCCGCGAAGACCGACCCTGATGTGTTGTCTTTCTCGTGATTCTTTGCAGCAAACCAGCTGCAAGGCGAATCTGCACAGTCTTGGAGATGGCGAGTCGTACGTTGCTCAGCGTTTTGTTGTTTGCACTGTTCGTGAGTGCCGCAGCGCAAAATGCCACTGACCCTCCGGTCTCAGCTGAAGATGAAGGTACGACATACGACTCATGACCCCTAGCGGATTTACAGCCACCTTCATCTCCAAGTGAATCTGATGCCGTCTGTTTAGCTTCTACATTCTGCTCCTCCAGAATCAGAACCCCTATATCATATTTTATCCCATTTCTTCTTCTTGCTTCGACTTGTTCTGTCCAATCGAGACAACTGGCCGATCATCGATCCCAGCTAGAAGGATTCCGCAGTGCTACATTTCAATCACGTCAGATTTCTAAGATTACATCCGTTGCTCTTCCAGATTGGGGTTGGTGTGTGACGACCGAAGGCGACAATCCTACATGCCAATCATTGATCACAATCTTGGCAGACCTCGACCCAGAAGCAACCCACAAGTACTCCTGGTAAGCTAGTGCGACTCCCGATCGTGTTCTCGTTTCAGTGATCTTAACGAATCGTGGGACGAACACGTTCACTCGCATGGATTCCAAAGCCATGAGTGTTGGATTCAAAAGGCAATGCTCATGAATGACATGAATGAATAGAATGAAAGGCAGGTCAATGTGACGCATATGGGTCCCATTTCGGAGGGTGGATATCCTTTGCGACGGTGTGACCAAAAGGCTGACTGGAGTGAGTATGCATGAAAATGGTGCAGCATCGTAGGGGATGGAGCCGAGGACTGCATGAAGAAGATCAACAATGGAGACGCGAAATTCGGAGTGTTCGACGGAGGAAACATCCGCAAGGCGAGCAACACGTACAACCTGAAGCCAATCCGCATTGAGATCACCGGAACCTCGACCGACAGATACTTCTCGGTTGGTGTGGTGAAGAAGGACAACTGCCCCAGAAACATCAACGACCTCAAGGGCAAGCGCACTTGCCACAGCGGATACGGAAGAGCGGCAGGATGGACCATCCCCATCACGTACCTCGTCGACAGCAAAATCATTCCCGTCGTCACATCGTAAGTTGTCAATCGTAAGAATGTGCATCGATTTGCATATTTTTCGTGGACCCATCGATTTACTGCAGCTCTGCTCGTGTCAGATGTGACAGACCATTATTGATTGATTGTGTCGTGCAGAGGCCCCGCTCAGAACGACATCGAGTCCGTGAAGGCATTCTTCTCCAAGACCTGCGCAGCGTCGAACGATCAGACCAAGGCCGTGTGCTCGGCTTGCAAGACCACTACCGGGTGCACGCAGGAGGACATCTACTACGACTACGAGGGAGCGTTCCGCGGCGTGGTCGAGGACTCGTGCGACATCGCCTTCACCAAGCACAGCATCCCGATCGATTACGCATCTAACGGCCAGTACGCGCAGACCGGGTGGACTGGGTTGGGCCCGGCCTCCGACTACGCGCTCCTGTGCCCGACGCCGTTGAACGGGGCGTTCTGCACTGACGTGGCCAACTACGCCGACTGCAACTTCGGCAACGCCCCGCCGCACACCATCTTCGTCGCCAGCGACTGGCCCGCCGTCGAGGTGCAGGAGTTCCAGGCCGTGCTCGACGCCGCCAACAACGACCCCGCCTTCAACGCGCTCCTCTTCCAGGGCAAAAACACGGCCGGCTCCATCTTCGTCTCCGATGCCACCAAGACGTTGGCGTACTCCGGCACCGTCGACGCGCTGGTCGCCCCCATCGAGAAGGCCGCCACCTCGCTCGAGGCCATCAACGCCGCCAAGCCTCCCGCCGGTGCCGCCGCCGGCCTCCTGCCCTCGCTCCTCGGCGTCGTGGCTGCTGCCACCTCCGGCCTCGTCTTGGCCGCTGCTCTCTAGACATGAGGATTTCCGTGATTGCTTCGGCCCGTGAGATCTCTTCTATATGAGTGTAGTGATTTTAGTGTGTATACACTAAAATCATTATATGCATTCTTTCGACAGCGTTTTGAAGTGCAGAGTTTTCTAATTTTACGATTCCGGGTGACCATCAGGGCCATCTGTCGTCTACATATAGTCGTCTCGTGTGGGCTCGGATCCCGCAAAGATGTGATATAGGCTGGCTTGTGGAATACTGTCACAAGTCCAAACAAGGACCCGAAAGCGAATTGCACGTCTGCATCATTCTTTACAATTATCTGTATGTGCATATAGAAACAATACCAAAACACCCAGGCAGAAGTTAGGATTTCTGGAATTGTAAAGTTCCGCTGTTACCATCTTCGAATACGATTTTCAGGCCTTTCTTTTCACTTTTGTTGTTCAGACTTTTGTTGGAGTTCCACAGAACACCGTGTAATACAATTCCGCGTTTCATGAATGGGTGAACATTTCTCACTACATTTATAACGTATGATTCTTCCTAAAAAAATTTCGCGAGCTTTGGTTATATTGGAATTGTTGTTGCACAGTGTAAGATAATACTTTGACGGGGGAGGAGTATCGTGTTTATGAGGGCACGAGTGCTATCTGAAAACGATGATGGCTGAAGTATGTTTTGTACGGCTGCTCTACACTGCACCAGTATGGATTCTGGGCATAGCTCTGAACAATCTTAAATGAATGATTGGTGTAACTCCCTAATTTAGATCCGCTTGCAGAGACATGAGCTGCGGAAAGAAATTGCAGGATTCGAAAATTTGAGGGAAGAGCATCATCGTCACATCTAGAGGACTCTCCACCTCGTACGTGGATTCAGTTTTTCACTTGCTCATCGATGATAATCACAATTGAACGCTTATCTTTTATTAGTAGTCGGCCGGAAACCATAAACAGCAGTGAACACATTGCGGTCATAATCGCCACCAACGCAGTCCGCAATTGCCCTGTACATGACCACAGCGACGAGAAATTTGATCACCTTGAGGCTGGAAATACGGCATTAAAAGTCTCCTGTGTGTGCTTTGAACTCAGCCTCTTTCAATGTCCGGCCGGCAAGAGCACGGCAGAGTAGGTCCACGAGCTTATCTCCAATGCGAGATTGGAGAGCACACGCGACGGCGTACTGTCGGAGCATGCTCAGCTGCAGCATCAGCCTGCATGCCTCTCAAGGCGCGTGCCCGACACGAACGGCGAGTACAAACACAGCACGGGGACCTGGTATTAAACTCGGATCCTTGTGTCTGACACAGGAAACCATTCGGGGCAGCTAAGCTTTTCCATCTTCGCCTAAGTCAACAGGCGGAAGCCACTCGCAGTTGTGTTTGATTCCGGAAAAAACATTAGGAACGCGGGCCAAGGTAAGGATAAGTTGAGGAAAAGTTGCAACTTTCGTTAGCTAAGACGTCAGAGTGACAAACCGCAGTACGGTCGGATAGTAAGGACAATATAATCTATTCTCATATTGGTGGACTGGATGAATGAGTTTGAGAAAGGCTCCACAATAATCTGGACTTATGATTTGCCCGGCGCTCCGATTGAGTGACGTGCCCTTGCGGTGGCAACGTCGATGTTATTGCTTTTACCGAAAGGGTTGAAGTCGTCTCTCGACCAAACAACAATAGTTCGCAATGTATGAGTTGTATCTGGGGCTGAAATAGGACGAAGCTCTCGTCCTATTTCTCACCCGAACCATTGCCTCGAAATTATGGTGCCAGTAAGGAACACGATTTGTCTTATTGACTGGGCTAGCCTTTATAAGCATTGTCCTCCTGGAAGACCAGATTCCTCTGAGTCAAAGGCCTCGCTGGAGAGGTGTTGTCTTGGGCTCGAACTTGCGGGTGGGACCGACTCAGGGGGAGGCAGATTATGTCCTGCAGAAGGACTCATGGTTGTGCGCTTTGTCATTGGACTGCTGCAGATAGCAGTTCTTGTTGGAGCTTCAACACAAAATGCCACTGCTTCTCCAGTGTTTGCCGAAGAAAGATGGATGGGTGGATTGATGTGTTACACTAATGATTTACTTATGGCTGTGTTCTGAGACTGTTCTGTTGGACCCATTCGGCTCCACTAAGAAGCAACTATGGCTGACCACGATTGGTTTGGGTACCTCTTGTACTGCATAATTTATTTGCGACCGTAATTATTAGAAATGGTGTGTAACCTCTTCGGACGACAAGCCCACCAGTCGTGATGAAATGGTCCGAACTTTGGAAACATGAAATTCATGTATCTCGCTCATTTTGAGTTGGATCCCAGCATCCATATGCAGCTTACTAGAAGGAGCATGTAAAGGCACCTGTTTCTGCGTGCTAATATACGAGTACAATCTCAAAAGCTACAAACCGACTTGACTAGATTGTAGAAATCATTCCGGATATTAAATTTCTGAATGGGAAATCTGGCTGTGAAATGAACAGGCTCTCGCCTTCCACAGTTCAGACAGTATCGATGTATCAGGATGTTGGCACAGCGATGAACACCATCATTGAATTTTGAGTGGAGGACTACATGAAGAGGGTCAATCCTGAAGAGCCCAAGTTGGGTGCTTCGATGGAGGTAAAGTCCGCAAAGCGAGCGGGACCTACAAACTGAAGCCACTCCGATTTTGAGATCACACTAACTTCCATAGTCGGCATCGTCAAAGGGAATCCCTGTCCAAGAATACCTCTTTGCACGACCAGAAGGGCAAGAACTCATGCCACCGCCTTTGTGGAAGAGCTGCAGATCGTCACAGATAAGCACAATTGCTACGCCTCCTTAAATGTCATTTCCCATACGCCTCTAGGATGCTGGAGCTCAGAATCAATTAAGAGATTAAGAGACCATATGCTGTAGCGGATACACTGGATCTGGTGCGGTTGCGAGCAGCGATCCTTCTTCCATAGACATGACCTCCGTGAGGGCCTTCTTGGCCCAGACCAGTGCGTCAAGCAACGACACCGTCAACCATTGCGAGGAGTGGTTGCAGGCTTCATGCGATGTGGCTTTCACCAAGCACTGCATCCCGATCGGACCGATGTATGCCCGGCTCGTCCGATCGGCGACAACTTCGGTCTGCTGCTCGCCACACCATCATCTGTCTGAGTCGTGGTCCGATCGCCACCGTTCTCGTTCAACATTCGTTCACTCCAGGCGAGAGTGCCCACGGATCCATCTTCGCTACTGACCTGCCTCCGCTGGTGTTTTATAACCCGCCATTGGAGCCGCACTATCGCACAAAATCAGATATTTTTCCTTGGTTGAGTGAAGGAATTTTTTCTTTACGAGTTTAGGATTTTATGAAATAGATGTGTTTAAATCATATTTATTTTTAGTAAGAATGACACAATTTATCTTTAATATTTATATTATAAACTAAACATTATATGCTTTTATTTTTATTTTTATCACATGTCATCTAAAGTTCATAGTTTATGATACATCACATAAAAAAAAAATTAAACCTATGAAAATTTTATATTTTATTCAATATTGTTGGAGTAGATTCAATCATACTTTCAGTTATTTTCCATATAGGTTTTAATTCATTAGATGAATTTTCTCTATGATGTCTATAATATGACATCATATCAAATTAAAATTATTTTATTAATATTATATTTCTATTTCATACATACCAAAATATCATTTCACATTTCATTGTGTTTGTAAGTTTGAAATTCAAATAATGCATCAACTTATTTTAATTTTTTGAAGAAAAAAAGTTAGGATGCATAATTTAAAATAAAATTCTCATTTGTGATAATTAATATGACTTTTTCATTGTTTCTTGTCATGTATTTGTGAGGGTTGTATCTTTTTTATCTTCAAATTATTATTATTTTAAATGAGTAAGGTCATAATTTTTATTTTAAAATAATCATTGTTTTTTTATTTTATTTATACTTTTCTCCTCCATTTTATTTTAAAAATGATTGTAGATGTAGTTATATTATTTATAATCATACAAAAATTCAACTTTACGAAGCATATTTTACATCTAGACCTGTGACAATTGTCTTAATGGTTGTTCCTCATCAAGTTATTAATTTCATTTGCATAATATTCTAGAAAATCTTTATGATGATACACTACCACAAGTACATATTTGATTCACACATATATAATTGATTGATATTCAAAGTCCATATAATATTCAATGTGTTAATGAATGTCTCATTTTTTTGTCCAATATCTGATATTCATTCTTGCAATTTAAAGAATATTGATTGTCTGAAAATTTTGTGGAAAAGTCACCTTCATTCTAATCCATAAGATAGAATCGATTGTACAAATCAACTATTTTTCTAATAAAGTGTTTCAAATCTTATACAGCGTTTCAAAACCTTATCCATGAAAAAACAAACTCATGCGAGTGTGTGCAATAATATTTGAAACATAAATTTGAAATAAACACCTATCGTTCATCATAACATGTATCTCTAAAAACTTTCATGCTCTATTTATTTTGTAACCTTTACTTACATGATTTTTTCATAGGAAAGAAAAGATTGATTTGATATTTGATCTTTCAAATATCAAGTTTCTTAGTCTTTTTAATCATATTGATAGAGATTAATTTGGTTAACTGGAATTTTCTGTTATTTAATTTTCAACGTCTAAATTATTTTCTTTAGGCATTTTACTTTCCTTTTGCAAAAATCATATCTTTCATGTCTTGATGTTATGTACATTTCACAATTATAGATTGTTTTAACTTTACTTTCAACCATTATTGTGTACAATATTTTGTAATTAATATATTATTTTTCACGTTTTTACAGTAATACAATGTAAGTATGATAAGTATCAAATTTTTCAAAATAAAAGTCACTCAATCTAATCATGATATTACACCAGTTTTATGATATTTTTTAATTAAAATTTTTAACGATATTCATATTACATTCTATTTAGTTGAATTATTTTCTTAAAAATAATATATGTGTTGAAAGAAATATGAATCAATTATTCATATTTTTAAAATATTTAATATTAGGATTAAATAAAAATGATACATTCTTATGTCTCTTTTCAACTAAGGATGAAAAACATAATTGATACATCCAACTTCATCATTGAAAGAAGATATGCAGAATTATTTTGCAAATAATTTACTTCAAATGAAAAGGTTATCTTTTATCATTAAAATTTTGATGAATTATGTATATACACACTTTTAAAAAATAACTCTTGAACATTCAATGAGCTCAAGAATTTATATCAAGGTTTGACCTCCAATAACTCCAAGAAAAATTATGTCCAATATGAAGATAGATAACGAAACAGTCCCATATTTTGAGTGTCAACAAAGCATCATGTGTTGACAATTCAGATAATGATACGAGTAATAATTGTAGTTATTTATGATGATCAAATGAACAATTAACTCTGCTTTTGAGGTATTGAGCAATAAGCCTTTGTTTTCAAGTTAGAATCAAATTCTATGCAAAAAAGAAACATTTTTTTGGGGGGTTAGATTTGACTATGTTTCATTACATTGAAGTATTCAAATTTCATGACTTATGCAATCAAGACTTAATATGTTATAGGATTCATCTCTCTTAAAAGCTGGTTCATGCATCCATCCCATTATTTAACATAATTCTAGTATTCAAAAAAGAAAAAGAAATTCCTTGCTTCTGAATTCAGTTCTGAATTTAGTACTGACTATGATTGAGCTTTCGAAACTCAGAATGACTCGTCCAGCGTGGTGGACGTCGGCAGAATGTCAATAAGAGGATATCTGCTTTGGATGAAGCATTCTTTAGAAAGTTGATTATCAAGCTGAGGTTTCCTCGCACGCACTCGATTTCTTGTCACCTGTCGGATTCGGAGATGAGAGAAGTAGCAAAGGGAATTTGCTCGCAGCTCCTTGTGCGCTTGATTTTACCGATGGTGTCAGAGGCGAAGGGCGGGGGCACGTATGATGACATCTGAAACCTCGAAGGCACGCGGCGACCTGCGAGACATGCGGCGGGCTCGCGTCCGGGCATGGCTCACACCGGCGAACTGCAGCATGTCCCACCAAGGCGTGTGCCCCACACGGTCGGCACAGCTCTATCCAATACCGAAATACCACGTGAGCCCAGGGCAATGCGGGCGCTTACGCCGCACAGACGTCCGATCCAGAGGGAGGCGGGATCGTGTCACCGTCCGAGGTCAACGGGGAGGGGAATTCTAATCTGCACACCACGCAGCAGCAGCGCAACGCTCCAGTTCCCGGCAGCTGCATCTTCTCGTCGGCTTCTTGCCTCCCCGCTTCCCAACCGGATTGAAGTCCCAGTTTCTTACCCAGCAGAGGTCCTTGCGAGTGATAAATGGCTTCAGATCGTATAAGATAAAAGGCTACTGCCCATTCCGTTGACCCATCATCAAATATCATTAATCATTAACATTATCACAGAATTCCGTTGACATTTCAGACATCAATTCCTTGGAAGTTTAGAAGAAGTTTATTACCAGATAAGAAAGGACTCGTGAACTTTGTGAAAGCCAGGACCAAAATAAGTTCAAAACTTCTTGGAGCTGGAATCGTGGAATCGATTGTTCGGTCCCCGACGCAGTTTTGCATCGGGAAGTGGAAGTTGAACGACGCCGGTGGTAATTGCCATTGCTGACCAAATTGTGTTCTCCACGAGCATCTAAATGTAGATAAGTTTTTGTTCGAATCAGTGCGTTTGCAGCCGAGATGCCAGCTCCCAGTCCAGATCTGGCCGTCTAATTACAGCTCGACTGGTCAAGGATGAGGGCGTTTCGACCGGCTGTTGTTTTACCCCGAGTTAATATCATCGTTCGGCGTTCAGATCCAGTGACGTGCGGCTGATGTGCAAAGTTCAATGGAGAAGTTGACTGTGTTGAAGCAAGCCCTGGGGGACGAGCTGGTGCTGTGCTAAAAATATGCAAGTTACTGTGACGAAGGATGCGCATCTCGCGGCCCCGGGGAGGCAAAGCTCCTCTGAGGAATCCTTTATTAAGCGCTGCGCGGTCTTCAATTCCAGACCCCAGAGCTGACTCTCCTCATCATTGTCGGCTGTACCTCTTGTACTTGAGTACCATCCGTACTCATCCGACAAAGTACAGGTGCAATTCGTTTTTCGTAGGGGTCCTCCCATCCTCGACTGGTACCTTCTCTAGGTGAGCCTACGGGCAGCAGCACTAGTGTTCTGAGGATAGTTGTCCATTCCGCGCGGTGTAAATCTGTTACTGTGACTGCATTGCACAGAACGTGATATACAACAACAGGAAGTACGGACCAGGATTTGAAAGTACACCGCAGAAATTGTAGAAATATTAGCCCGAAAACTTAGAGCCCTGTTTGAAATTTTGTCTGAACTGTGCGTCTGGTATATTCACGGGTCTTGCTCGGGTTTGAAATTATTAGAAATTCATAGAAATGGCCTGCAATCATCTGGAAATGGAGATAGACATCGCTATGCTCGCATGACTATGTTCGTTCATCGAAAGGCGCTCGGAACTGGTCCAATGCCTGCAGGTAAATATGTTGCAGTTTTCAGAGCCGCGAGGACCGACTCTGATGTGTTGTCTTTCTCGTGATTCTTTGCAGCAAACCAGCTGCAAGGCGAATCTGCACAGTCTTGGAGATGGCGAGTCGTACGTTGCTCAGCGTTTTGTTGTTTGCACTGTTCGTGAGTGCCGCAGCGCAAAATGCCACTGCCCCACCGGTCTCAGCTGAAGATGAAGGTACGACATACGACTCATGACCCCTAGCGGATCTACAGCCACTTTCATCTCCTAGCGAATCTGATGCCGTCTGTTTAGCTTCTACATTCTGCTCCTCCAGACTCAGAACCGCAACATCATCTTTTATGCCATTTCTGTTTCTTGCTTCGATGTGTTCTGTCCAATTGAGACTACTGGCCGGTCATCGATCCCAGCTACAAGGATTCCGCAGTGCTACATTTCAATCACGTCAGATTTCTAAGATTGCATCCGTCGCTCTTTCAGATTGGGGTTGGTGTGTGACGACCGAAGGCGACAATCCTACATGCCAATCATTGATCACAATCTTGGCAGACCTCGACCCAGAAGCAGCCCACAAGTACTCCTGGTAAGCTAGTGCGACTACCGATCGTGTTCTCGTTTTCATTGATCTTAACGAATCGTGGGACGAACATGTTCGCTCACATGGATTCCAAAGCCATGAGTGTTGGATTCAAAAGGCAATGCTCATGAATGAATAGAATGAAAGGCAGGTCAATGTGACGCATATGGGTCCCATTTCGGAGGGTGGATATCCTTTGCGACGGTGTGACCAAAAGGCTGACTGGAGTGAGTGTGCATGAAAATGGTGCAGCATCGTAGGGGATGGAGCCGAGGACTGCATGAAGAAGATCAACAATGGAGACGCGAAATTCGGAGTGTTCGACGGAGGAAACATCCGCAAGGCGAGCAACACGTACAACCTGAAGCCAATCCGCATTGAGATCACCGGAACCTCGACCGACAGATACTTCTCGGTTGGTGTGGTGAAGAAGGACAACTGCCCCAGAAACATCAACGACCTCAAGGGCAAGCGCACTTGCCACAGCGGATACGGAAGAGCGGCAGGATGGACCATCCCCATTACGTACCTCGTCGACAGCAAAATCATTCCCGTCGTCACATCGTAAGTTGTCAATCGTAAGATGTGCATCGATTTGCATATTTTGCGTGGACCCATCGATTTACTGCAACTCTGCTCGTGTCAGATGTGACAGACCGTTATTGATTGATTGTGGCCGTGATTGATTGTGTCGTGCAGAGGCCCCGCTCAGAACGACATCGAGTCCGTGAAGGCATTCTTCTCCAAGACCTGCGCAGCGTCGAACGATCAGACCAAGGCCGTGTGCTCGGCTTGCAAGACCACTACCGGGTGCACGCAGGAGGACATCTACTACGACTACGAGGGAGCATTCCGCGGCGTGGTCGAGGACTCGTGCGACATCGCTTTCACCAAGCACAGCATCCCGATCGATTACGCATCGAACGGCCAGTACGCGCAGACCGGGTGGACTGGGTTGGGCCCGGCCTCCGACTACGCGCTCCTGTGCCCGACGCCGTTGAACGGGGCGTTCTGCACTGACGTGGCCAACTACGCCGACTGCAACTTCGGCAACGCCCCGCCGCACACCATCTTCGTCGCCAGCGACTGGCCCGCCGTCGAGGTGCAGGAGTTCCAGGCCGTGCTCGACGCCGCCAACAACGACCCCGCCTTCAACGCGCTCCTCTTCCAGGGCAAAAACACGGCCGGCTCCATCTTCGTCTCCGATGCCACCAAGACGTTGGCGTACTCCGGCACCGTCGACGCGCTGGTCGCCCCCATCGAGAAGGCCGCCACCTCGCTCGAGGCCATCAACGCCGCCAAGCCTCCCACCGGTGCCGCCGCCGGCCTCCTGCCCTCGCTCCTCGGCGTCGTGGCTGCTGCCACCTCCGGCCTCGTCTTGGCCGCTGCTCTCTAGACTTGAGGATTTCCGTGATTGCTTCGGCCCGTGAGATCTCTACGATGTGCATTCTTTCGATAGCGTTTTGAAGTGCAGAGTTTTCAAGTTATACGATTCCGGGTCACCATCAGGGCCATCTGTCGTCTACATATAGTCGTCTCGTGTGGCCTCGGATCCCGCAAAGATGTGAGCGTGATTTATCTGAGTTTTGTTCACTATGGTCCAAGTCTGGAGTGAGGAGGGACTTCGACCCCAGGAAATGTCAATATATCTGCTTGTTCGCCTCACCCGACTGTACGTATTTCATTCAGGGAGCAATCCAGATACTCACTGTAGGAAGGGGACGTGTTATCTCGTTCAGTGCATAGATTGTTCTACTCTTATGTGATAAAAAAATTAAAAATCTGGAAGTTTCACGACATTCGCAAGTGCTCGTTATCCTCAGTTACTCGACTGAAATTGCGCGTGTATGCATGTTCCTTTTCAGTACCATACACATGACATTGCTTTACATTTCCCAACTGATTCATCCCATCGAAGACGAATCTAAGTTCCTCTCCGTCCATGTGAGCAGGTAAATTTCTATCGTAAAATATTATGATTGTATATGTAAGTCATTCTCGAAGTACAAATCATGACATCTTATCAATGTACATTTATTTTAGAATTATACTAAAGACTGTAGAAACCTATTTGAGTTGGAATCCTGCAAGCAAGGTAAAAATCTGTGAAGAAAAAATGTGTACACTGTCACGTGTAAACATCATAAGCCAATTGTTAGCACCCATGCATAAAACGTTGAAGAGACGATACAGCAGACAAGGAGATGAGGAGAAGTAGTCTTTTGACATATGACCGAGTTTTTTCATAATCGAATTACTGACCATCTATAATGTGGACAATGACATAACTGTCCAAAATTGACAAAGTTTTTTATTTTCTTTCGCGGCATGTTTCGACCGCGATATGAGGTCAAACCCGCGTTGTGGATTGACATACATATCCACCTCTGTAATACGGGCTGAATGTCAACCTGAGGCTTATCTATCACACCTCGTATACATTGAACAGCATATGAGTGGCAATATGATTGAACATGTATTCAGCCTCTAGCTTGTACCTTGGTAAATTAGTACTGGCACGAATTTGGGGACTTTTCGGAGGTCAGTACTTTATCTCAACTTGTGCATTTCTTACTATCACTGCTTACGTAGGAAGGCACATGCACGAACCCTCATATGAGTTATAGATGGTAAAGCCTTTCACACTGGAACTGACTTTGCTATCTACAAATATAGCGCGGAGAGTAGAACCTGTGACGAGTGATAAGGTTCAAATTAGAACTATTTAGATTGTGATTAATCATTAGACAATGCAACCTTGGTGAAAATTAACTAGTCCATGAATCAGAAGGCGTCTTTCTCGTATTTGAATCAGAAGCAAACTTGGGCTGACCAAAGTATTTTTGGTTCTCATTATAAATACATTCTCGTATTGTTTGATGTTACACGTATAGCTTAACAAGTTAGCCTCTTACACGCTTGTGACCTGAAAATGGTTGAACACAATCCGATAGCGCAAAATTTCGTATGGACGTTATCAGTCTTTTGGCCTGTTTAGTGCTGGTTGTAACACGTGATCGATTGCTTTCTTCCCAGTTTGTTGTTGACTTGCAGTGGACAAGAACTGGTACCTGTCTTGCAATGAAAGAGGAAGTGTTGGGGTGCACACAATCTTCGGCATAGTGTCTTATACCGGGGGTTTGGGGGCGGAGCCCCCAAAGACACCTGTGTCCCGCAGTTCGTGTGTGAGACTTTAGTAGCATATCCGACTGCAGCAAAAATGTTAGTTTGAGAAACCTCCGTGTGTTAATAATTAGGGTTAGACGCTTTTAGAGGAAACAAAGAGAGAGGCAAGAGAAAACGCATTTCAGAGAGATTACGAGAGAAGACTTCGGCTTTCTTGTTCAGTTTTTATAATTTGACTGTACTCTTTGATCGATTCATAGTGGACTGATGGGGCTTCCGTGGTTTTTCCTTGCGTTTGAGTTTTTTCACTTATATCTTGTGCCTCGTATTTTTCTTTCGGGTTTTTCTATCAACTATTTGCTTGTGGTTCGTTTTGGTGCTTGTGATTTGTTGTTCCCAAGATCCGTAGGCGTAGCAGGGTTGAGAACTAATATCAGAGCTATTGATTGCGGTAGAGTTTGTTCGACAGGTTAGGGTTTAATCTCTTGTGGACAAGCTTGGGTTTCCGTGGAAGCTATGGGTTTTGATGATGGCAAGCAGAAGATGGAGAAGTTTGACGGGTCATACTTCGCATTCTGGAAGACGCATATAGAGGACTATCTGTATCAGAAGGATCTTTACCGGCCGTTGTTGGGTAAAGAGAAGGGGAAGAAAACATGAGAGTACAATGAGGATTGAGAAGTTTTGGATAGAAAGGCGTTGGGAGTAATTCGCCTGTCCCTTTCCAAATCAGTCACCCATAACATATTGAAGGAGAAAACGACGGTGGGGCTTATGCAAGCGTTGAAAGAGATGTACGAGCAACCGTCTATTACAAATAAGGTACATCTTATGAAAAAACTATTCAACTTGTCTATGCCAGGGGTTCAAACAACATTTTGGCGGTATCAAAATCATAACAGTAATATGTCAAAATCAAAGGGCGAATGTTGGAATTGTGATCAAATAGGGTATGTGAGAAACCTGCAAAGCACTGAAGAGTAGTAATAATGGGCATGAGGCTCATGTTGTGCACGATGCATGAACATGTATTCTTGCTATGAACACCAAATCATGGATGATTGATTCTGGTGCTTCATTCCATGCCACTGCTAACAGGGATGTTCTGCAAACTATGTAGTATGGGACTTTGAAAAAGTATACTTGGGCGATGAAAAGCCGTGTAGTATTGTGGGAAGAGTAGATGTTCAGATTGCAACGCATGGGTACACATGATGTCTGAAAGATGTCAGGCATGTTCCGAATCTGAAGAGGAATTTTGTTTCGGTTGGACAGTTTGCAGCAGCAGGTTACACATCAACATTCACAAGGGACACATGGAGAGTCTCCAACGGTATCATGGTGGCGGCTAAAGTCAAGAAAGTTGATACACTTTACTTGACTTCACATCGTAGCGACACACTTGCAGTTTTAGACAACATAGAGAGTTCAAATTTGTGGCACAATAGACTAGGGCATATGAGTGAGAAGGGAATGAAGGTTTGCAGGCAATTGGGAAACTACCAGAGTTAGAGTCAGTGGATATTGACATTTGTGAGGATTGTATCTTCAGAAAACAAAAACGGGTAAGTTTTCAGAAAGGCGGCAAACCACCCAGGGCTCAGAAGCTAGAGCTTGCCCTTACAGATTTGTGAGGTCCAACTACAGTGCGTTCTCTCGGCGGTTCTTACTACTTTGTTACCTTTATCAATCATCATTCGAGAAAGGTATGGGTATACTGGAACCCATTCCAAACGAATCCCATTCAAGCCAAAGAATTTCTTGAACTCCTCCAACTCATACTCGACTCCATTGTCGGATCTCAACCGTTTCACCTTCAAGTTTGTTTCATTTTCAACCATGGCTTTACACTTCTTGAAGACTTCAAAGACCTATGACTTTTGCTTTGTGAAGTATACCCATACCTTTCTCAAATGATCATCGATAAACGTAACAAAGTAGTAAGAACCGCCAAGAGAACGCACTGTAACTGGACCCCAAAAATTTGTAAGGGCAAGCTCTAGCTTCTGAGCCCTGGGTGGTTTGCCGCCTTTCTGCATCTGCATCTGCCCAAAACATCTTAGCCAAACCTGCGTGTATCCGCATGCTCCCAGCACGCTTCGTCAAAGTCATGTTCATCCTGTCTGCAATGTCGTAAAGCTATGGAGTCCTTTCCAAACGATGCAGTTAGTACAGCAGTATATTTGATCAATCTTGGGCCATCAGTTCCGTTAAACTTTGGCATACCAGAGGAGGTTTGGAGTGGTAAAAAGTTAAATCTGTCACATCTACTGGTTTTGAGGTTGTATTTCTTATGTGCATATTAGCAATCATGACAGGGATAAGCTTGATGCTAAGTCACAGAAATGCACCTCTATTGGGTACGACGGAGATGAGTTGGGTTATCATTTTTCGGATGACAAGAACAAGAAGGTAATGAGAATCAGAGACGTTGTGTTCAATCAAAAGGTGATGTACAAGGACAAAAATAACATACGGAGCATTGAGGATACTGATTTGGATACAGATACATCTGAATATTTTGAGCGGCAGTATCTTCCAGATGACAATAGGTTTGAGCAGGGGTTCAGTGAGATAGAGGAGAGAGCTTTAGATGAGAAAGTTTCAGAGGCAACAGTTTCAAATGGGTTAGCTCCAGAAACAGGGACTAGTTCAACGGTCAAAGAACTAAGGGGGACAGCCAGATCACACAAGCCAAATCCAAAATATATTTCTTCGCTTGATTACTTGCTTTTAAGGTACAGTGGAGAACCAGAATGCTTTGATGAGGTTTTGGAGGTTCTTGATTCAGCTAAGTGGAAGACTACGATGCAAGAAGAGATGAATTTTCTTCATTCTAACGGTACTTGGCAGTTAGCTCAACTTCCCGCTGGAAAGAAAGCCTTGCAGAACAAGTGGATCTATCGGCTTAAGCAAGAGAGTGATGGCAAGAAAAGGTACAAGGCAAGATTGGTTGTTAAGGGCTTCCAACAAAAGGAGTGTATCGATTATACAGAGATATTTTCGCCAGTTGTGAAGATTGTGACTATGAGAATGGTGTTGTGTTTAGTTGCTGCAGAGAATCTCTACCTTGAGCTGTTAGATGTTAAAACTGCTTCTCTTCACGGGGACTTGGATGAAGAAATCTACATGAAGCAACCTATTGGCTTCATTGTGAAAGGCAAGGAAGAGATGGTATGCAGGCTCAAGAAGAGTTTGTATGGTTTGAAACAGGCTCCCAGACAGTGGTACAAAAAGTTTGATGGTTTCATGTTACGTAGTGGCTACACAAGGTGCAATGGAGATCACTCTTGTTTCTTCAAGAGGTTTGAGAGAAGCTACATTATTTTATTACTCTACGTAGATGATATGCTCGTAGAGGATTCTTGTGTTAGGGAGATCAACAGGTTGAAGCAATAGTTGGCAAGAGAGTTTGCTATGAAAGATCTGGGTGCAGCTAAGCAGATACGTGGGATGAGGATCAACAGGAATATGGCTCAAGGGACTTTGACGTTGAGTCAGGCTGAATATATTAGACGCGTTCTAGAGAGGTTCAATATGCATGGTGCTAAGGCAGTTAACACACCCCTAGGAAGTCACTTCAAACTTTCTCATGGGCTATCATCCAAGACAAATGCACAGAGAGAATACATGGCGAAGGTTTTGTATACCTCAGCCATTGATAGTCTGATGTATGCCATGGTGAACACGAGATCAAAAATTGCCCATGCAATGGGAGTTGTGAGCAGGTTTGCTAACAATCCAGGGAAACAGCAGTGAGAAGCAGTAAAGTGGATCATGCGACATTTGAGAGGTATAGCTGATTTGCCACTTTGTTTTGGAAGAGGGAAGTTGACTGTGAAGGGATATGTGGATGGAGAATTTTCCGGTGATTAGATTATGCGGCAAAGCACCACAGGTTATGTCTATACTATGGATTCAACAGCGGCGAGTTGGATCTCACATCTGCAAAAATTAGTGACATTATCCATGACAAAAGCTGAGTATGTGGCCGTGATTGAGGCTGCAAAGGAGATGATTTGGATGAAGGGTTTTTTGGAGGAGTTGGGTTTGAAGCAAGAGAACGTTCTTTTCAGTGATAGCCGGAGTGCTATACACCTTGCCAAAAATCCAATGTTCCATGACAGGACGAAACACATTGATTGAAGGCATCATTCCATTCGTTCGCTTTTGGAGGATGGGGATTTGTTGCTACAGAAGATTTTGGGGGATGAAAATCCAGCAGTTATGTTGACCAAGTCTGTTATTGTTGAGAAACTGAAGTTGTGTTCGACTTTAGTTGGTCTTCATGCTTGAAGAGATGATGGGCCTGGAGCCGCACCAAAAAGGGTCGGGTGACTACGTCCACGTTCTTTGAGATTACTTGGGCTTGCAGTGGTTTGTTTGCTGATGCTTTGGTTATCTTCAAGTGGGAGATTGTTGGGGTGCAGAAAACCTTCAGTAGTGTTTTATACCGGGGGTTAGGGGCCAAGAGTCCCAAGGTACAAGTATGTTAAAATGCTAGTTTTGAGAAACCTCCGTGTGTTAATAATTAGGGTTAGACGCTTTCAGAGTAAACAAAGAGAGAGGCAAGAGAAAACGCACCTCGATAGATTGCAAGACTTATACTCTTTGATCGATTCACAGTGGACTGGTGCGGATTCCGTGGTTTTTCCTTGCGTTTGAGATTTTCCAAGTATATCTTATGCCTCGTATTTTTCTTTCAGGTTTTCTATAAAGTATTTGCTTGTTTTTCTTTTGATGATCTGTTGTCACCAAGATAAGTAGTGCGTAGCAGGGTTGAGGAAATATTAAACATGAAGGATCGGCACCATATACTATCTAAGCCCAATACCAGCCTGGCCGCCTCTTACATGTTTCTCCCAAATGTCTCCGGTCATGAGCTATTCCGTTGTACTTCCTGCCTAGAGGCAAAACGTACCGAAATTGTAGGCAAGAATTCTCTTGGTAATGGTTCCTTCTTGTTCATATAATTATCATAGTCTCAAGAACTTCCGAGCGCCAAGTAGAGTTTATGAAGACTACTACCTCCACGTCTCTGTCGTGTAAACCTCGATTCCGTCTCTTGAGTTCCGGGTAGCTCGCTGTCTTCAACTTTCGGTGAGGTGAGTCGAATTGACCGCACTTGCATTGCAACTTTCTGCACTACAAGTTTTGCTGTGAACGCCTAATTTCCGTTGTCCCAATGTGTGATAAAAAATATCCTGGTGTTTGCTGATGGTGGACAAATGCCTCGATTTCCATTTACGATCGACCTGTCTCAACGAAGTTTGTTCCTGTCTAATGTGTTTCTTCCATCGCAATCTCTCTATTGTCGAAACTTCTCGGATGTCCAGGTTCTTGATCTTGGATTTCCCGATTGATCTGGAAGAAACTGCTCCTCAACGCTGTGACAACTCTGTGACAACGCTGATCCACATTAAAGCGATAAAAGTGGATCTATTGTGTCTTCCGGTCACGGAATGGTTCTGTTTCTTTGTTTTGACTCGGATTTTTCGAGTCAAAACAAAACTCCGGTTTTCGTGTGGGTTTGCTGCTCACAATCGCATCCGTGAACTTCTGATTTAATCGGTTCTAGCCGGAACACAATCTTCTCAATCACGTTCCTCTCGTCATATGGTGCGGTTGTTCACATCACCGGACGCATCATGCCAGTGAGTTTCCACATGTATGTGCTCTGGAAACTTCTCTACAGCATGCGGCAGTGGATCCGGCATGTGGGCTCTGTAGCCGAAACTAAAGCTCCGGTTTGAAACTAAAGCTATTTGGCTCGATGGGCTTGATGAGTGTACAGTCCGCTGGACCAAATTTGTCGAATTGCAACTGGGACCACTATAGGCTGTGGATCCCCTCCCATCGCCTTGCATCAAGCGACGGAGTTGCGGCCGAGCTTCAAGGCATCGTCGTCCCCAAGCTACTTTCGACACGATAGAATTTCCGTTCGAAGCACTGGACACTGGGTATCGTCGTGTACGCTCTCCTCCATGCGAATCATCATCGATGTCCGAAATACAATGGAGCAACCCGTCCGCCTGCAAGATCTACCAGAACTGCAAACCATAGTTGGCGTTCGCTGTACGCCAGCTCTGCCACACTCCGGGAATCCTCATAACTGGAAAGTTCCGAGCCTGCTCCCACTAGTGAATTCGTTCATCTCCCAAAAGAAGCAGTGACGCGCAGCCTGACAGCTGCACTTACTCGGGTACGAAGTTCATCGTGTGCCTCGGTCGGTGATCAACGCAGTACTTTCAGTAGACCACCGAAATCTGGTGCGCAAAGCCTGGTCGGATGATGGACGTGGTTCGGCTTCGAGATCAGAAATCAGCAGCGACAGGATCGAATTTCCGTACACATTACTGGACACAGGATATCGTCGATCGGCTTCGGTCGTGTGACAGTACGCTGAAACGAGCGGAGATTTGGAGTCTGTAGGTAGTGAGTGTAATTTTGCATTGCTGTTTTGGTTTCCGCTTCTTGCGGGTATGTGAACGGGGGAGGGGGGTCTATAGGTTTTGGTATTGCGGCTTTGGAAGAGCGGATTCTGGAAAGAGTTTCCAGAATCCGTCGACTAAACTTTCCTCCGAACTTTACATGAATTTTAGAGATATGTTGTCCTTAGGAAGCCCCGGGTGATGATGAATGTATGTACACGTGGTGTTTTCGGGCTTTCGTCGAGGCCCACGTCATCGTCGTGAGAATGTCGTCCCCCCTGTCAGCTCACGACGAGTTCTCCATTCGGTCGTTCGCCAGCGCCTTCGCACAAACTCTTGCGTTCCGTGGTGGTGAAGTTACTGCGCCTGCCGACCAGAATGTGCCCCTAGCCACTGAATCGAGGCGGAAATCTGTACAGGCTCTTGCTGGATAGAAGTGCCGTAGAGCCTCAGTAGGTTCCGGAGAGACTGTCGACCGATCAATCAATCGATCGAGCGAGCGAGAGAGCCACGAGAGAGGTTGGATGGATGGATTGATCAGGACTTGATGGATTTGTTCGTGAGAGTGATGAACAACCATTCCAGACCCTCGAGAAGGCCCTCGCCGGTCACAGCGGACGCCCTCTGGAGATGCAGGGGCCTCTTCTCGCGCAAGGCCGCGAGATCAAGCGCCTCCTCGAACTCCTCGGGTTCTTTCATGGACCCGGGCAGATCCTGCTTGTTGGCGAACACCAGCAGCGCTGCGCCGCGAAGCTCCTCCTCTTGCAACATGCTGTGCAGCTCGTGACAGGCCTCGGCCTGACGGAGCCTGTCGCCGCTGTCCACGACGTAGATCACCGCCTGCGTGTTCGCGTAGTAGTGCCGCCAGAACTGCCGCCTGCCGGCCGAGCCTCCGACATCCCACACCGTGAAACTGATATTCTTATACTCGACGGTCTCGACATTGAATCCGATGGTCGGAATCGCGTCGACGACCTGTGATAGCTTCATCCTGTACAGGATTGTGGTCTTCCCGGCCCCATCCAGCCCCACAATCAAAATTCGCATCTCCTTCTTAATTAGCCTCGCGAAGAAGAAGAGGCTCCGAAACACCCTCGAAATCGTCAGCCCCATCTCGGAAGAACCTTCAAGTCGACTCCCCTACGAGATCATTTCCTCGTCTACTGTCCCAATTTTCTGCTTCACGAGCCTTGCCCTTTCTTGATCGATCTCGGAACCGGTTCCTACAGCTGGCCTCTGGTCTCTCTAGTCTCACGCATATGCCTAAGTCGAGTCGTGGAGACAGAGCTACTCGCAGTTTCACGCATTCACTCGCTCAGTCAATCGTTCGATTTGTCCCCAAGGCGCTTGCGATTCTGTTCCCTTTCTTGGAAGAGAACGAGAACCTCACATCTGCTGCGGTTGTCAGCTGACACATCTAGAAGATGAGCGAAGTGGATCTTAAACCGGGGGCGGGGGGAGTCCGATCCCAGCTCTCCCTGCTTCTGCCGAGGCTGATGCGACTAATGCAAGCTGGCAAATGGTTCCTTCGAGGAGGAAAAGAAAATCGCAACCATGTGCTGAAATTCGGTCGCCGAAGTCCACCGGAAGCTCGCAGCATGACCGTTGAAGAAGCCTCCGACCCCGCGGCAACAGCTGCATCCAATATAAAAGTGGGCAGAAATGCGGAACTCTTCATGGAACAGCTCATTGGACCATCTGCAGATCGAAACTCGTGGGGTGCATGATCACACGACCGCGAAAGGTGCCATCGCGCGGACCTGGGGACAGCCCAACTCTTCCTGCTCGCTTGCTTTGCTTTGCTTGCGCTCTCGGTTTCGCAGACCGGATAGGCTGATGATCCTTTGAAGGCCGAGCAGTGAGT
Organism: Marchantia polymorpha subsp. ruderalis; assembly: GCA_037833965.1. Classification (NCBI taxonomy): domain Eukaryota; kingdom Viridiplantae; phylum Streptophyta; class Marchantiopsida; order Marchantiales; family Marchantiaceae; genus Marchantia; species Marchantia polymorpha. The sequence goes on from AP031355.1 coordinate 19,048,272, forward strand.
GAGTGCCCCACCGCCACCTTCGATTCGCTTTCTTCGGCCGCGGCTCGGGGACGAAGACGACGTTGCGTAGCAATGCGGGAAAGACACCAGATTCGATCGCATCGACCCCGCGATTCTCGGGTGGAAGATAAGACACACCAATGCCTTCACTTTCTCCTCGTTCCCCTTCCTCCCAGCTTCGGTCCTGAGAGATTCCCTGCCGAGTCTCCTCGAGGCCGAAGCTGCCCAGACGACGACAAATGTGACCTTCCAACTTCGACTTGGAAGGTCACAAATGGCCGGGTTCACACCTCTGGTATTCAGCGTCTTGCTGGTTTGTGGTTTGTGCTGAACCCGCCCGCTCGTCCGTCCCGATTCCGGAGCAGCTGACCTTCGTTGACGACGGCGGGGGACAACGGAGCGAGTGGAGCGGGGTGGAAGGCCAGATTTTAATATATTGTTCTAGGCTTTGGATTTCCAATTTTCAGTGAACAATATATGAAGATAATAGTAATTTTCTTTTTTTCATTTGAATGATATTTCTCTTTTTCCACTGTCCGAGGAGTGCCATTTCATTTCTAGCATTTTCTTCTCTTTTTTTCATTTACTGAAGAATAGATTTCAAAACCATATTTTCTTTAATATTGACATTCTTATAGGGCTTTCATTTTAGCTGGACTTTCTGAAGATTGTGCTTATGTACGTGCTAAGAGATCCATGAAGCGTCGTTTTCAGTCATGTTATTTTAATATTGTTTTGCTTTGATGTTGTGATTTTATCTTGTGAAATTTGTATAACTCTATGTGCTTATCCTAATAACATGTTGGTTCACTTTGAGTTTATCAAAACGCAGTGATGTTTACTAAAATATTAATCTTATAGAATTTGTACTACTTATATAATTTTTTAAAAATAAATTTCTAACATTGTATTGTCTTATAAACTAAATATAGATTTTGGTGTACTTTGCTAGGGATAACTCTTGACCACTGTAGGGTTTTGGCTGGTTTACTGGAAGACGTGGGTTTGGGTTAGATTCGATTCTGGCTACTAACTTGCCCCTTATCATTGTATCGGTTTCAATTTGAGTAAACTGGTGTTTTCACGTGGAATAGCCAAAAGCGTACACCGTGTCAAATTTGCATGTTTGTCTATTTTTAATCATCACAAACCGATTAATCGATTGAAAAATTATCATTAAGTCATAAAATTAACAATTATAAAATATCATCAATAATAAAAATAAATTCTATTTAATGTGTTATGATATGTACTTAATGAAATTTGTTTCAAATGTTGTGTATTTTATAATATACGCATAAACTTTATCTCAAAACGTAATAAAAAATCATTGAATTAAAAAATATTCTTATGTATATGCATTAAAAAATATTTATTTCAAAAAATCTGAAAATTGTTTTCAAATTATGAAAAAATTCAAAACTGTGTAAAGTTTTTTAATTTTTTGAAGTAAAAATAAAACTCATAAAAATTTAATAGGAAGATGAAATAAAGTAATTAATCCTCTAATTAAATATAAAATTATTTTATTAGAAATGATCAGCAATTTTCATGAACGATTAGAATTTCTTTTTACCAAAAAGAGGTTGAATATTTTTTAATTTAGATCGAAATATTCAAAAAATATCATGAACACTAGTTATATTCAGACTTCTATTGAAAGATTTGATTCAGTTAGATCTTTCAGTAGACAAATTTAGCTTTATCGAAAATTCTCAAGCTCAAGCATAACAAAAATTATAATCGAAAAGAATTTTGAACATTTGAAAGTCATGAAATCTACTATATATGAGATTGATTTCATATATTGATTTCTTTTTTCTTTATATTTACAATATCAATTTGTTTAATATAATTTGGATATACATTTTTTGTAGAAATAGATAATATTTTATTTTTTGGCCAATTTTTAGAAGAATTTATTTCCTTTATTTTAATATCATATTTTGGATTTATAACATTAATGTGCTCAAATGTTAATACTCAGAGTAGACTAATATGCTTGTAAAAATAGTTAGGTTGTGTTTTATAAAAAAGCTGGTCAAAATTTTCTATGATATAAATTGGAGAGAAATTTACTCGCAAATCAACCACGCATTATGAATGTCTACTCTGTTACATGTTTAGTTAGAGCGAAATTTGCTAATTCAATGCAGTTGCTATCAGAGTGTACCTGAATTTGTTTCTATAGCGATTACTTCGCTGCTGCCGGAGTCATGTTCGTTGCGGGCTGCCGTCGTCGCGGTCGTTGCTTCAATACATAAATTTACAATGACATTTGAGATAATATTATCTTAGATAAAACATTCTTTATATAACTGACTAGTAATTGGAGGTACAAATAACTATGTATGGTGACACTAAAGATGTGTATGCTATAGTATAGGATTTATGGTTGATCATGCTTGACTCAAGAGTTAATCTCAAATTTTCAGGGAAATCTCCAGTCCAGTTAAATTGGGCCTCAGTTTTGCACTCTAAGATAAATGTATAGTTTTTTAAGGCCTTTCCACCCATTTATTCATGGAGGGGAAGACATCGACCTTGTATTGTGGCCATGGTCAATACACTTGTAATGATTTGATAAGTGTATACATATACTTAAGAAATCTTATGTTTTTGGAATGTGAAATCCAATAATATATAGATGTTTATGGGGTGCCATATGAGAGACTTGAAATAATATTTGAAATCTCGCTTCCTTGAAACACATATACTGCTGAAAAGGGAGCTTCGAGAGTGTAATCACATCGCAAGGACCTTTTCACTGGCTACATTTATTTCTAATGTATTTGAAACCACAAAGAACGAGCCCATAGAGACTATTTTGTAATATAGAGAAGCAGCAACAATTCCAGTAATCTCCCACTTAAGTACTTAACTTGAACCTGGAAGAATAGTGCGGACTTAGCCGATGGGTGACTGCGTTAGAAGAATCACTTCTTAACCATTTGGTTCTGCTGCAATGTCAAAGAAAACCAACGGAAAATTACTCAATGAGTTTCAACAGTGCGATATCATAGGAAGGCAGATGCTCTCGTTGTAAGGGCTCTAGCGCGCAAGTCCGATGTTAGTGAAGTAACTATCAAAAAGTTTTGGAAATCCTAAATAGGGCAGAGATAATGCAAGGTGCTACTGGATTTGCATATAGAATACAACTCACATGCTCGATGTTACGTGTTATATCAAAGAAGCTTTGGCAATCCAGTCACCAAGTTCTTTAAAAAATATATTCGTAAAGTAAAAAATGATGAAAATAAAAGTCGATTCGGAAACAGTGAATGAGATATTCAATGGCCGAAATTGCACAAACTATTGCAAAAATAAATCTTTATGTTTGGATAAGAAGTTATTTTGGGTAAGTCAAAGTCCCACGCAGTAAAAGGGATCCCAACAAAAGAGACCCTGCCTCCAGTGAGGATCGAACTCACGACCTTTCCCTTACGAAGGGAACGCACTACCACTGTGCTATAGAGGCCTACCTTTGCTTCCACTGAGAGTTGAACTCAGGACCTCCCGCTTACTAAACGGGTGCTCTAGCCAACTGAGCTATAGAAGCTATATGCTTGGGAAGAAGAGTATTTGCAACTTATAGGGCTACATTAGGTGTGCCCAGTTGCTGAGTCACCTGATGCCTGGAAAACAACCTCATCTCCGATCACCACGATCGAAAATGTTCCAATTCCTTGTCGTTCGGGACCAGGAGTTGAATTCTCTTCTCCAGTGGTAAAATATGGACGTTGATTTACGCATGATGATCACTGCCAGGAACTTTCGGATTGTTCGTGAAGGAATTCGGATTTTGATCATATGTATGGGAGTCTTTGTTTTGTCGTATGTGCCGTATCTGCACTGCTCCGAAATTGAATATGAGCTCTGAGGCAATAGCCCAACAACCTGTCTACCGTCCACGTCCAGTAACTGTAAGAGACATCTTCAAAGATAAAACGGGCAGAGTTTCTTTGAGATGATGCGATCGAGTTACTGATACATGACTCGATCGAATCATCAAGAGGAAATGAAAACCCACGTGATGAAAGCCCGACACTGCTGTCTGTACAGCTTCACGATCAATGATAACATTCTCACTCAACAATTAGAATTTGTCTCAAGTCTGTCTACTAGGTCTTCATACTCTTAGTAGTGAACATAACCATGTTCACTTCTAGCTCAGTAAGAAGGTAACAGATGAGAGTGGGCTTCACTTCCGTAAACGGTTATATGATATAACCGTCTACGGAATCAGATATAACTTATATCTGATTTATGGGATGCGTCCTACAAGACCAATGGAATTAAAAGTTCTGCACTATCCTTTTTTGGTTGAAGATAGATCATCATAAGAGGAAAGTGAATGTCAATGATTGCCCGAGTTGAAGTTGAATGACTGCTACGTTCGGATAATCTCAGGATGAAGTGGAATATTTCACTAACGGATTACTTTAGTCAATTACGAAAATTATTCACTGGTTGCGTACGCAGACAAATTTTAGTCAAGAGACACAAGAACTCAAAAAGCTGTCAAGACGCATTTGTTTGTCCCCTCTATCGATATCTCGACAACGTCAAAGTGATCATAGGAACATGTGACGAACACCCAAAAGAGACTGATCTACCATAGGTCTGCGCCATCGTCTCGAAGATCCAGAGTTGAAACTTACTACTTCAGATCAGATGAGATGAAATTCCTAAACCCGAAATTCAAACTATCTCTTCTATGATATTCAATTCTAATTGAGCCCCTCTTAAGGCCGTCCCATTGATCTGTAATTCAATTTTGTGCGTATTTGAGCGTCGACGTACAAGTATTTCACAAGTCTGTCCTCACATTGTTCGTGGAATTGACTTGGTGCCTTCAGTCTTCATGAGGCTGTCACACGATCACATTAAACACTGCGATTCACTTTGGAATGATCCATAACTTAAAAGGCACCGAGTGTCATCGTGAAAGATTGACTAGCATTCGCCATGATGGCCTGTAATTATTTACAGGCCATCATGGCGAGCTGAGTCTAGAAAAATCCTGAATCAATGTCTGAATAAACAATGAAACCTAGAAGAACCTCGACAACGCAGTGGCATGGTCTGGATAAGAGCAGGGCTTCTGAAGAAAGAATCTGTACATTGTTTCTAAGCAAAACCTCGAATTGGCGACAATCTGGAATTGGGCAGAGAGCATTTACACCTGTTTTGGGACCGCAATTCAATCAGCAGACCCTACAATGGCTAGCTACAATGGCTCGGTCTGATATCATTGTACGACGTGCAATTAGAGTTGATTTGGGTGGTGGACGTGAAAGCCATTCGCACTCAATCGACGGAGTCGGGATCGCACTAGTTTTGAATGCAGTACTGTAAACACAATGCTGAGAGGCCAGAATCAGCAGCCTCCTCCCCCTCATCCACCTCCACAACCTCCACCACAACCTCCTCCGCCTCCTCCAGAATCTCCTCCTCCGCCTCCTCCGATTCCACCACCTGTAGTGGCAAAAGCTACAGATCCTCCGATAATCGGAGCACCAGTGCCGGAGTTATGTGCGCCGGAGTTATGTGCGCCGAGAGATGAGAGTCTGCAGATGCAGATGCAGATGCACGCGATGAGAATGAACAGCGCTCCACCGCCAAATAATATTAATAACGGCACCCAGATAAAGCCATCCATGATGAGGAATGGCGAGGTCTAGCACGTTTCGCATGCTCTGCCGATTTTTAAACAGTCGGCGTCGGAGGGTGAGAGGAAGTCGTGAGGCGTAGGGGATACGCTACGTATGCGCGTCGGACAGACCGTTGAAGGCTGTATGGGGGACCAGCTGAATCGCAGCTCGTGTGAACCCCCCGCTGGAACTGCTGCAGATTAGCGAGTTCGTTCGATCCGATCGAGCTTATTCTTGATCGCTGCTCGGTGTTCGCCAATAGAAATCTGCTCGATATCTTCAGTGCGCAGATCTCACGAGCCTTTGAGTTTTAAACTTCAGACGAGCGATGAACTAGTGAATCTAGACACCGTCGATGGAATTATACTCGACTATCAAACCAAAGATTGAACCTCTATGAAGCTCAGTGAAGAGACCATCAAATTTGCATTCTTGCTCCGGAGATTATCTCGAGTATAGCGCCTATGACAGATGGTGTTCCTTGCCTCGATCATTATATAGGCTTGTCCTAGATGCGCGGAAAAACCCAGGAGACCTGAGACAGCTTGTGCTCCTCGTGACCGTGTTTTCCGATCCAAGACTGGAGGAAGTGGTCTTGGACCACAAGTTTTCCAATCCTCATCGTGGGATTGAGGATTACTCCATAGCCGGAAGCCATCATGTGTACGATTCGGATAACAGGGCTCAGGGCTTGCCTAGTCAAAGCCGATGCAACAGTCGACGGAATCAGGGCCATCGTGAAAGACCGCCACAGCTGGCGTCCTCTTGAGGGACACTCAGACATCCAGAAAGTGCAAGGCCCCCACGGTGCAGTCAATCAAGCAAAGCTCTTGGAGTTCGGCATCCGCGCGATTACAATTGCCTAAGTACCTCAAGTACCATGCTCCAGTTGCTAAGAAAGTTGCAGGATTACATCGCATCCGATTGCCTCGAGCGCAAAACGGTCAAGGCATGGACTTAGCGTGCCATGCCTTGACTAAAGAGAGGTCTTTCGTCTTCTGGTCATAGATTAACCCCCATCAACTCGGTCAAAGAGCGCAAAGACATCTACTTAGTGCCCACTGCTGTGATTGGTGAGATGATCGTGGAATGGAGAGGACACGGCGCGTCTGCGATACACAGGTGCGAGAGAAATTGGCTGCACTGCTGCCAACAGTTCACTCCAATGTTCCAGTATCATTAGAAGTCTTTCCAGGAAGTGGGATCCCACGATTTCAAAATCATCCAACTCGCAGCTCTATTTGACCTCCGACGTTTCGAAGCAATGAGTGTAGGGGAAGCGCATGCATTTTGGAACCCAATTACCACTTTGCGATATAATTCTGCTTCTTCATACTTCCCTACGCTCAAGAGCCTTCAGCGCGCATTTAGATGTCATCAGTCCACTTTTAAGTGATCTATATCTGCACATAAATCCCGAAATCGAAATCGCAAAACAGCGACCTCGAAAATGTGAGTATGATCGAGCATTTCCTGCACACTTCGGGTCTCAAGGTCTCGTATAGCAACCCCTGAACAATGGATGCGAGCAGTTCTCCGGACATTCTGAGCTTTTTCTCCTCTCGAACCGCGGCTCCCAAGCTTCCCTCGTTTGAAGACACCCTTGGAACATACTGTAAGCCTCGAGTTTGGCTTACTTGCTGCCTTTTTTCAACTGATATCAGCAAGAAATCACTGCAGATACAACATGAATATGACTTGTTAGCGATGGCTTTGCAGATGCAGGATGGATTGGTCCATGCTTTCCTGTCATCTCCAAAACCCCATGCCTCAGCTGCGCGTAGTGTTCCAGTGCCGCCCTTCTTCAGAGAAATGCCTTCAGTTTACCCGTGACACGCTAATTTTTTCCGTTCTACAGCTGGTCAAAAACTCATGGACAACTTTGCTGATTTTTCCACATATTTGGCTTGTTTCTTTGACGCAGCAGGCACGGGTAGCGTCTGATTGGTTTCTATTCTATATAGACCAGTAACCAAGTAGAACGATCGTCATCCGGCCTGCGAATCGAGATCTACATTGAAAATGAGCATAGCCATAGAGATTTATACCACAACTTCTCACAGTTGAGCCTGTATGTTCTCCTCGTGTTTGGAAACCTTTAAACTCAGTCGGAATCTGGGCATGAGCTACATTACAAACACTTTCCAATTTTTGTTGTAAACACAACTTTGCGTTATTAACCTCGGATAATTGCATGTAGTGCCCGGGATTGAAAGCCCTACATTCAAGCGAATCTTGCTGTAAAACCAGAAGACTAATTCACCCCGCCCGCCCTTCTTTGACGTGACAATGAACGTCAAACTATGCTTACATTGACGTTAAGTAGGCAAGCGCACGCTTAAAGGGTTGGGGACGAGAAGTAAATCACTTGACCCTTGAAGATGCATTTCTGATATGCATGGACGGAGAATTGTCAGGCAATAAAATGAGATTAAAGGTTGGACAGAAGGATCGAAGTAGGCCCGAGAAGCTTCTATATTACAGTTTACTGAGCAGTTCGGAAAGATGCGTGAACGCTCCCTCGAGAACTTGTTCAGAATAGAATCATAGGTTTGTTTCGAACGCTTGCATGTAAGGCCCAGAGAACTGGATTCTTAATCGGTGTCATGAGTAAACTCGACTGTAGCTCATCTCGGTTTCTCGAAGAGCCCTCTTACCGAGATATGGACAGAAAAAAGTCACTGATCTTGCTCTAGTCCAACCAGTACTTTCGCCTAGCCGAGCTTGTGCTGTCATGCAGCACTGAGTTCAGAGAATCGCTCTGTCCAGATGTCATCTGGTCTTGATTCGTCGAGGACTTGGATCATGGTTATCAGGCACAACATCCGAGACCATTGCGCATTTACATCACAAAAGCGTGGCCCAACGTCCTCCAGACTTTGGCTGTACTGGTCTGCTGACAGCGATTCAAATTGTGTATTCTGAAGCACAAGAGTCACAAGCATATCGTTTACAATGCAGACATTCGGGTAAACCAATTTCACGTTTGTGCGCGTGGCTTGATCCTTAGGATACACTAAAGAATTAATTTTGCATCTGATAGAAGTGCTTGTAAAGGGTGTACGGTAGCCCGACGTCGAAACAGGAAGATTGTTTGCTCATTTTTCTCGCACCATGCCCAGGAAGGAGATCAAGTGCCCATCTGAAGGACAATTTAGGTTTTTAATTTCAATCTCTTTGCTCCTCATATGGATTTAGAACGATGCACTAAATTTGAAGGTCAACACGGATGCACATGATAGTCAGAGGCGAGCACGGCTTAGAACAGAAGAGGAGGTAATTAAGGGCCTGGTAAGAACAAGATCGGGTGGAATTGGCTTCAGGCCGTCTCTGGTACTTGTTGCAGAGCTTCCTTAAGATCACAAAAACAATTCACTTGGAAGCTGGATGTAAATTCTTTCTTTCAAGACATGTAACTTAAGAATGAACACAGTAGCTGGTGAAAGGTAGGAAACCGATCAGCCGCAAGCTTTTGTGCGAAGAGCCTGGTGGCTGAAGATTGCGGGGTATTGTCCTCTCAGTTCATGAGCTACAAAATCAGTGGATAAACTACAAACCTGCAAAATCCATAAGAGCGCGATAGTTGATACGGATGATGAAGATTCCTCAGGGTAACATTTCGGTAATCAGTCTAAACGTTCAGAGGAATTTAGATACTCGGTGGCAAAGCTGCTTCAACTCGTTCCCAAATGTTGATGGACAATGGAGACATGGAGGTAGTTAAAGTGTCTAGGTACATCAACTATCAAGAGTCTAGGTACTTCATCATTGTGGAAGGTGGGAGCTTTAAGGGAAAGGGACTGCTGCCCTTCATATACACAACATTGAGGTCTTCTATAATCGGTGGGACTGCTGGTGTGGAGTCCGTTTTGAGTTGTCAGCATCGGGACTTGTGCTCTCATCGTGTACCTCTCCCTATAATAAAGCATCTTGTACAGGTTCCAGTTCTCAATGCAAGATAGACAATGTTGGAAACTCTAAATGCGTTATTTCTTCAATTCATGAATTGACAGCAGCAGCACCACCACCACCAGAGCCATCTCCTACTACTCCCCCTCCATCTCCTCGAAGGGTACCACCGGAATCAGCTCCTGCTTCTCCATGAGCACCATCATCAGCCCCTCCTACACTTTCTTCTTCAAGATCTCCAGTATTATGCTCACTTGGTTCAGGAATGGCTCCTCCGGATTCAGACTGAGAGCTGTAGTCCGGCAGAGGAAAAATTCCTCTTATGACGATGAAAATGCATACGCAACCGACGACAACGGCAAAACTTACGAAGATGGTCGTAGATACGTGTGATGGACTCATCAAGGAAGATAAGAATTTGCAGGCTCCTGCTGCGATTACTGCCTGTTTAAACGGTAAGACTTGAAGGGTACGATGAATAATCGAGATATATGCGTAGCTAGATTTGACAGCCGGCCATACTATGAACCAGACTAGATAGAGTTATGGCACCCCCGTATAGATTCTCTTGATCCTTTGATGAAGACTTGCCCGAGGTCTATGGAGGAGATAAAACGCGGCTGACCGAGACCCAAGAATCACCTGCTTGCAAATTACGGTTCTTTCCGACGAACTTCTCCAATGTCTTCTTGTTGGCTGCAGCTACATTCTCCGCTCTTCCTGTGCAGCAGATCGCTCATGTTAGCTGATAGTTCGATCTCCAGCCTCCTTCCGCCGAACCGTGACCAGCAAACTTCCTCAGGGGAATATAATTTCATCCCTTCAGCAACCTGCAGATAACGATCCAAGAGCTCGTTTTCTTTTCCGGAGATGATGGCATCGACAGAGGACGGGCTGTTGAACTTCCGATAGATTTATTATCACATCCAAATCGCTAAAATCCAATCCTTCGGGTGGGACTTGAAAACAGAAATGCGATCTCGAGACAGTCGGAAGTTGCAACGCCCGCCCTCAGCCTGTGAAGCTCCGCAAATCAGCTCTTTAAGTATGGTTTCGGCCACCCCAAAGAGCCATGCGTGAGCAGTTCTGTGCGACCGACGAGCTAGCGAATCTCGAATGGTTGAAACATTTTAATTCTCTCACTGTAAACAGACAGTGCGTCCATTTCCGTGATTCCTCAACATATTCGACAGAATAGAGGAAGAGAAGTTGCACCACAAAAGAGGACAAATGTTCTGCGACATTATAGGCTGGACTAGCGATCCTGTAGGAACCGCTCAAGTTGCGCCGACACCAAAAAAGAGTAATTTTAAGATTGAGGGTCAGAGCGACTTCAGTCCCGTATTAGACCCGGATCTTTCTGAAATCATAGCCACCGTAAGTCTCGATATTCCTTCCTTCCCTGTGACCGTCGCTCAGCCATTGATTCCCGCTGCCCAACGTTGTCTCAGGAGCTTGTTCTAGTCCGAACAGGGTTGGTGGAAGCCATCCTGAGAGCAGCGAGTAAGCCTTTCACGGGACTATGCTGCACGGCAGTCAATGCCTGAACGAGAAGCCTTGAGGTTGTGGCAACATTTTCAGCACGTGAATCAACAAACAGGGCTCAGGGCTCAGAGAGCGACGCAACGACTGACAACGATACAGACCGAGTTGAACGCCAGTCATCATTTGGGAAGGTCGCTTGAAAGACCCGCCCTTCCCAAATGCTTGTCTGCCAGGTCCAGCCCAGCTTCTTCTTTCAACAGTCTTGCAAGACAATATACTATGTCCGTGTCTGTGTCTGATCGTGAGTGCCGTGAAAGCCAATCGTTCAATCGGTGAAGCCTGGTACGCCGTCCGATGAAGGTTCTCACCTCCACTGCAAGCATGCATGACTCACAGTTTGTACTCGTTGAGTACGAACTGTGACTTCCGTTGATGTCCATGAATCTCTGTGATGGATGGGCACGCCTGACCTTCAAGACACATTCGTGAAGTGCGTATTAATCAAGGTTGTACTTCTTCCACTTAGTTCATGAACGATCCAACAGTCAAGAATGAGACCGTCGGCATAATATTATTCAAAACTACTTTTCTTTTAAATTTTATATAAGTTCTAACCAATCATTAAGATAAGGAGAAAATTAGTTGTACAATCAACAGCACTTAACGCGAATGAACGTATTTCGGTAAACAAATCAAGAGATAGTTGATTGTTTTGAGATAAAAGATCTTTCAAATTTTACAAGACATTAATAATTATATGTAAATAATATATCAACATTTAAGAGATTTTGTAAATTCATCAAATAATTGCATAATATATGAAATATTTAAAAGTCATAATGAACAACAATGTTTTATGTTTTTTGTTAATAAATGTATTATTGAATGAATTTTGATTCTTTCAACCTAAATAATCCACCAATTTCACTGTAATTCAGTTACATGTGACAAAAAGGAATTTATGCAAGCTAATATGTGCTTCATATTATAAGCCTCTGTTTGTGTAAAAACATAAATCTTCAGTGAGATTATCATAATTATTTCTTGAAAAATTCACATTTCCACTTGTATGATAGTGAAAGCTGGTGATAGTTTACAATTAGGTATTAACTATTCAAATGGAGTAACTTAAGATCTAAAAGTACATCCAATATTGACACATAAGTAATATTTATTACTTAACATTGCAAACTATAAACCACTAGTTTTGACATCTACTAAGCTATGTTTGTGATTTTTAAAAAATAAGAACTATCACAATAACATGTACATTTTGAGATGTGATAATCATGCATGTATTGATGTGAATATATGTGTATAAAAATTAATAAGCATCTATCATCTTTTTATAGAATTATAAAGTTGTATATTTAAGTATAAATATCTATCATGATCAATGAATGATATTTCTTATCTGCGAAAAAAGGGAGTAATCTTATCAATTTGAAACAATAAAATATTCAGTTTTAAATTTAAATCAGTTATAGACTAACAATCACATTGTAAATTTATATAATAAAATATTAAAACTATTACTATTTTAAGTGAAATTGTAAGCATAAAATTAAAATTACAAGATAAAGATATGATTTTTAGTTGAATTTGAATGTGATTATTATATATTACACATATAATATTGTTTGCTTGTGGAATATGATTTACATGTACTAGTTGAAGTTCCAGGCCAAAAATGCTTGAGATTATAGTGAGTAATTACTTTGGATTGGCAAATAGTCTGGATGTATAAATAAAAGTCCAAACTAATACATGTTTCTATCTGTAATATAATTTGCATGAGTAACAAGTAGCACCACGTGTATTTTGCACTTAAGACTCATAGGCGATAGTCCAACGCTCCACCTGCCCTTCACTTTTGCGCTTTTCACTCTTTTCACGATGTTGAGTTTTTCGTCCTCTCCTATTATAGCTGGTTTCATTCGCTCTCAAGCCTCTCGGATCGAGATCGTTAATCCAGAAGAAGGTGCAGTTTATCAGGAAGAAGTGCCTGATCAGAAAGAGGTTGTGAAAGAAGTTCATCAGGAGCAATTCTCTCAGGCAGACACGCAGCGAAAAAGAAAGCTACAACAAGTGGTTTCTATTGGAAGTCGCCGTGTGGTAGTTCGTTGGATGATGCAAGAATGTGATTCCAACGGCAAGAAGGATATTTTCGCCAAAGCAGCGGCAAACTTTCCGCATCTTTTTAGTGGATCCTACAAGGCAAATATCCAAAAAGCTTCATATGGTGGAAACTGAAAGACCAGTACTCAGAGGCCAGTGAGCATCTCGAGTCTTTGCAGAGGAATCAACAGTTCAAGGCTACGAGATTGAATTTCAAAGCTGTGGCAGGTCGTGGTCGTACGACAAAAGATTAGGTAATTCATGTGTATATATAACTCAATGAGGAGTTCCACCGACTGCGAAAAACATGGCTAAAATTCTCAACAGCCGTGCTTGGCACTTTGGATAGAGACATTATCAAATCAGATGATCGAGAATTTAATGCGGATTTCAGAGATATAGCCGGCAAACTGATTCTTGACAAAATTACGACAAGGTGGGTTCAAACATTCTTGGCGAAACACAACGTGGTCGTGCGCGCTCAAACAGGAAAGCTGCTGTGTAGTCTAGAGAAAGAACTTCATGTTGAGAAGACCATCACGTACCACTTGGGCGAACTATTTAGAGGATTTTCATCTAGTGAGTTGGATGAAAACCTTATTGAAAATATGGACAAGATTCATTTCGTGGTGAATGTTGACAATGGTCGGACCCTAGGAATTCGGGGAGACAACGATGTCAAATATGCTGATGTTGTTTCCAGAGGAGAGTGTATGACCATGATGGTCCGCATTACAAAGGGAGTATCCTCACATATAGAGGCACCGATGATCATCTTCACAAACAAGAATAGATTCTATCCGATTCAGGGTTTATCAGATGATGTGCGAGGTGCAAGCTATCGCACAGGGCCAAAAGGATGGAATGATATGCAGGTATTCCTGCAATGGCTCTCTGAACCATGTGCTTTTCAACCTGATCGTTACGGGAGACAAAAGTTATTATTCCTTTACAATTGCGGAAGTCACAATGAATCAGATGTGCTGTCGGTTGCGCTAACTAGAACCAAGACAACCCTTCGGTTCTTCCCTTCATGTGCTACTGACAAAATTAAGCCATCAGATTCTTTTGTTATTTCCAAGATCAAGCATGCTTGGACAAAACGATGGGAGAGCAAGAAGATGGAGATGATCCGAAAACAGCAGTGGTCCGATGGAGTTCGCAGCGATGGCGGATGGTCAGGCAAGCTGTTGAACCCGGGGAAAAGATTCTTTTTGCAGTTGGCAGCGGATTCTATCAGGGATGTAAACATGCAACGCGATGCTAACGGCCTCACCTATGCTCGAAAAGCCATGATTAGTTGTGGGTTGGCACTCGATGTGACAGGAGAATGGCATATCAAACAATTAACGCCGGAGTTACAGGCAATTATAATGAAACATCGCAACCACTTTGATGTAGAAATCATACCCGATTTGAAAATGAGAGGAGATTGATGGATACTCATGATCAAAAATAAACTTCACTCTTGGCGTTTACTGAACTTATTTCTATGATCCATACTATTTTGGAATATTTTTAATTAGTTTGGTCCAGATTTTTTTTTGAAGCACACAAATAGTCTGGATTCCTAAATAGTCTAGTCCAGACTAATCTATGATTGACATCACAAAAATTCATGTTCAAAATTTGTCTGGTCCAGACTAATTACTGTACTCAGTGTAGTGATGAGTGATAAAAGATAAATCATTCACAATGAACAACACTAAGTGACAAAATCACTTGAAGAGTCAGTTATTTTTTGGCTTTCTTTATTATATTTATATTTTTGCACACATTGCTCGAATACCAAATTTTTTTAAGGTGATAATCAAATTAAAAATGTAAAAATTTTCAAACATTAGACTGTTATATCATATTATCATTTTTTACTCAATGAATTCATATGTAAAATACTTATTGATGCTTTTATGTTGCATATAATGCATCAAAAAATATTACAATGCAAATTTTAGATGATTACTGATCCAACATTAACTTTGTTCTAAAAAGATACAAAATTTCATGAAAACATTCCACATTAGAAGTACAAAAGTGTGAGGTGTGATATATGGGAGCAAAATATTCAGACTAAATATAATATGGATATATGTAAGTTGATCTTGTCTAAAAATTAAAAAAACAATCAATGTAGTCATCTGAAAGTTGATAATGTTTTGAAAATATTTTAATAATTTATTTGATTATTAAAAATATCAAAGAAATTCTAATGAATTTCAAAGATTTTTTCTTATTTGCCAACAGAAGAATAAATATAAAGAAGTTCTGTCTACTTTATTACATCATAAGTTTAGTGAATGATGAAAGCATGCTATTATAAAGTAAACATAAAAAAACATAAATTCAAATAAAATTTTTTTGGATAGATTAAATCCAAATATATCATATACTTCATAAAAACATCTTATTTCATTTAATATTAGATATGTTTTAGAAAAATTTCACAATAAAAAATCTAAATCTTTTTAAAAAAATTCTATTGAATTTATTCAGAAAAAAGCTAAGAATGTGCCACAACTGCTTTCATCAAACAATTCATTGAAACAAACAAGTATATAAAAGTTCTTTATAAGCTATAACTATTTATTTTATTACAATTAATGATAAAAATTTTATAGAATTAATATATCAATGGTATCAATACGTTAAATAATATGTTTTTATCTTTTATAATTTATGAATTTCATAGTTTGAACATTTCAAGTTTGATATGGCTTTTTTTTAGAACATGAGTTTTCAGCTAAAATGAAAAATCCAATGATATTTTATAGCATATAAACCAACAAAATTTTATGGAACAAAATAAATTTGATGTTTCTTAAAATTGATAATACTTGTATATTATACGTTAATTTTAAGAAATTTATTACTAATGCAAGTAAAATTTCAAATTTAATTATTGACATTCAAATATTTCTTGTGACAACATCTCTAACATACGAGGAAATTCCTTGATGGAACCGGGAAACTCAAAACACTTGATTGGACCAACAGGTTTCATTTTACCTCATGGGACCCATCGACGGCCCGCAGCCCCACAATCAGCGATGTTCCAATACTATTTGGGGTTATTTCGAGTAGAACTTGAAATCACGACAAGACCATATCTGGATTACTTCAGACCCATGGTGCCCTTTGTTTTCTTAGACATGAGTGCGAACGAGTGGCCAAAATATTTGGGCCGATAGTGGTGGACACTCCCACTCTATAGAGCAAAGCAGTAGGTTATAAGAACATGGCTTACAGTGGCCGTCCAATGTGGTACCATCGGCTAAAATGAAATGAAACCTGTTGGGTCCTTTCAAGACTATTGAGTTTCCAAAGGGTTCCATTAAGCAATTTACTTATTTTATACGGACTTTCTAATCAACCTATCAAATTCCATTGAACTAAACTTGATTACCAGAAGATGTTTGTTGATATAACCTACTCAGAAAACTTAATTTAAATCATATCAAAGACTTGGAGAATCCTTATACAGCTGAATCTTCTTGAGATTCATGCCGATGTACTCTAAGAGGTGTGGAGCAATCAGGCATTTATTTCCATTTTACTCCGCTTTTCTCACATTTTTAGATTATACACACACATCATCGATGCACACCATAAGTCGGAATTGTGATCAAACTATTAACCTCTCGATTTCTTGGGCTCATACAATAGTGCCTTCAATCGTCTCCGCAAGAGATCAACAACATTCACGGAAAGTTCGCCTTCGCGATTTACCGCGCACACTTTGGTGATCTTTTCAAAATGATCCATTGGTACGGTAGTACCTTCTTAGTCTAATTCCTGCAAGTTGAAGTGCTTTGTAACTCGTTCAACAAATTTTGCAACGACCCGCAACGGCCTCACCTCACTCCTGCTCTTTCCTCCAACTGACTCGCCATCGGCTGTCTATGTTAGAAATCACCGTCGATTGATATTAACACATGCGTGACGTGTGACGTTTCGTATCTGGTAGTATGATATTCGTTAAATCCCAGTAACTTAGTTGTTTTCCCATCAAGTAAAAATCTCAGAAACAACATAACTGGAAAGTTGGTTGGTTTAAACCTACCATCTATGCTATGCAGGCTTCATAGCATAGATGGCAGTGAAAGTCTTCAATGGTGTAAGAGAAGTCGTTGGACATGAAGTTTTGGATAAGATGGTGGTCACTACAGGTATCAAATATCCAGCTCCAGTATTTGTTATAGCTGTAGGGTGCGTTCTGGAAGAATCTTGAAGATTATCTTATGTATGGAGAGTATGTCAACGTAGAAAATCTGTATGAATTTTCTTGGGTTGGATGAGAAAGAAAAAAAACAACGGCCGGATATGCTTGATATGTTTGGAAAAAGTTTAGCTTGATTTGAAGAACAATTTTTGCCTTTCTTTCTGAAGAGTAGGGGCCACATTGCTATACCAAAATAAGAGTTTCATTACACCTCCGATCTTGTAGGTCAAGTTCTTTCATTTTCAAGTTGAGACCGTATTTTCAACTATCGGGATACGGATAATTTCGCATCTCGGTTTAAGATCATTGACCTCAAATTCCAAGGCCGTAGAGAAACACTACAGATTGTATGAAGTTTGAGCATTCATCACACAATCGCACTTGGATTATTTAAAATCCACATCTTGAGACTTGAATTGGTTGAAGATTGATGTCGATAGGAGCCCGAAGATTAAAGTGCAGTATCAGGTAGAGCGTGTTGGATTAACCATGCCTCACCCAAGCGAAAGCTCGTTCAACATATTCTTCTTCCTATCTTTACTTCTCTGTTTAGGGGAGTGTCAACCAAGAAAAGTGATGTGGAACTAGTAAAAACTTTGAAGGCTTTAGGCAATTGGCAATGAGTTTTTAAAAATTATGTTTGCATTCAGTAAATATAATGTTATAATAGACATATAAAAAATATTTTTAAACTTTGTAGCCAAAGGCTCCGGCATTCTAACAACAAAGTTGTGTGAAGGTACCATCGTAATATACCTAAATATGTTATGTTTCACAATTGTAAAAATATATAATGTAGTTACATAATAAAATAAATTCTAAAATATCAACAATTCAAACAGCTTATATATTAAACATTGAGAGTATAGATCATTAGTTACAATTACTAGATTTCTATAGATGGTTTATAGTAAGATGGTTTATATAGATATTTCAAAAACCAAAGGAGAGTAAAGATGTAAGTCTCAGTATCTATACAATCTCTCGTGAATTGAATTTGCTACAGTAAAACCCTAAACTTAGTATATTTTCAGTATGCTATCCCGTTAGGATAGAGAATGTATACAAAAATTATTTTCTTGTAGAATCAAATTAACTAGTTGAAATCAAATCACACGGATTACGTGGTATTAACCAAGAATTCATTATAATTTTAGTATTAGAATTATCCACTTTTATCTGGAGTAAATTGAAGAATCTTATAAAAATTTGAAGATGATTGCATTACTCAAGAGACACTCAAAAGCAGTAGTTATTTAAGATTTTTGTAATATCATGTATCAAAATATTGCGCAGCCAATATCATCAAAGATTATATAATGAATAAAGTAAGAAAGAAATCAAATACTAAAATTATTTTCTTTTATTTTTTAACAAGTTGGCAAGTGTGGTATATGTCACGTGAAAAATATATCGGCAACAATAAGAAATATTATAAAGCTATCGTACAGTGATTAGAATATATTTTCTACATAGTAGACATACATATGTACATGGCCTAAGATATTTTGCTCATCTAGCTTCTAGAGTTGTCCTGTTCAGTGTCGGTGGAACATCTCCGGGACACACCATTATTTCCAGGTTATGATACACACTTTAAATGCTTATTCATTCGTTTTGAAATTCTACCTACACTATCCTTTGTACTCAAGTTTACACGGGAGTCATGAAACGATTACTCCTTCACTTGGAAACATTTAAATGTATGTCATACCTCAAATGTGTGTCAACTAACAATTGAACGAATATGAACACACTTTCAATCTGTACAGATGTACAATGAATCTACAAGAGTGTTCTGAAGTTACGAGGTTGGCTCGTTTATCGGACAGTGGTGTAGGCGTGGTACAAAGTTGGGTGACAGTGGGTTTATTATTGCTACCGACGTTTCCTCGAGTGGGTTGATGGAGACTGTTGAAACGAGGACAACAATCGACGCAGCACAGATATCACAAACCAAACCTTTACTACCATCAACGTGATTTGCATTTCGCCATAGTGAGTTTTGCGCAGGTTTATACCGATCTTACTGGATCAAGCCATTAATCATACTCAGCTGCATCAGTTGTGTGATGCGATTTCCTGCTTCTGTGTAATCTGCAGATTCCCCTGTTCTCAAGTACATCTTTCTACCGAATGAAATTGTTCACTTTGAATCAGTTCTCTGAATATTGCTACATACCATAGTCTCATCCGGTGAGTTCCACATCGAGAACTCACCCGATGACACAATATTCCTTTCTACACAAAACTACAGCCAAATATCACGGCAATCATCACGCATTATATCACCAATTGAAACTCTGATCAACCCTGCTAATGGTGGTGTAACGCAATCCATTACCACCATCGCCACTTTTTTCCTGAGCAGACCAGAACGCAGAATCGGGTAAATACAGAGTATTGACCTTTTATGGTACTCGAACTCAACTCCATCATCATTTACGACTCACTAGAAAAGCCAATCTTCCGAAACACCGAGACTGAGTGTAGTCTTGCACAAGGCTGGACCAAAACAGAGAAACACACAAACACAGAGACCAAAACACAAAAAAGGAATTGGAAAAGTTACAAACGTAGTTCAAAGTTCAGGTCCTTGCGTTCGGACTGGATGCACAATACCTATACACGACAGCGTCATGATAAAATCGAACTCCATATTACACTTCAAAAATCATGACAACCAGTATCTTGCACTGGCTCAGAACTTTTTATAGATACACACTCCTTCACAGAAGCTGCTTACAGGTCCACCATCTGTATTTGGACTATGACAGCAAAATTGGAAACCTTGGACAACTTACGCACCACCTGAAACCTCACATGAACTCGCTGGTCGAGAGCCTTGACTGACATGGTGTAGCCAACCCTGTGTATGCGTACTGTAATGTCTGTTGCTCCGAGAGTGAACAAGCTCCTGGAATCGGCCTCGCTGACATTAACCCGTCGTCCCGTTAAGGCCAACGCTGTCCGGCAAAATGAAAAAAATTGAGTACCGTTTCAAATTAAAACAGTTCAGCCAACCAGAAGAAAACGCGATGCACAAGATGGTCCTCGGAAGACATGAAGGCATCGCATATCAGCATCTTATCAAATTACTCTTCAGGAACAAGAAAGACAGGGGATTTCAAAGAACTGTGAAAACCTTTAAAGCTCACCTGAAGCAAACGGTCACGTTGACCATCAAGGAGTGCCAACCTTTAACGATCGAATATTTGAAAGCTGAAATGAAATGAAGGGTACGAAGATGCTGTCATCAGCTCTCGCTGTGCACTTCTCTCGTGTATTATTTGCTCCAGGTTTCAATCTCCTCACATCCCGGTGCAAGGAATCGCCCCTCGAATCGCTTTTCGTGGGCAACAAGCACTCACAAGATGATTTCTAGGCCAAAGTGGTCCAAACTTCGAATTTCTGTAAGCGTGCCTGGAAGAACTTTGTATCCATCAGTCAGCTAAAACTGAACAAAATTTTCGACCGCATTCAAAAGTGTTGAACACGGAAGGGCGTCGATCTGGAAGATGATGTTCCAAATCATTTCAACAGTCTCAAGTTAGAACCCGTCCTGACTACCACTTCAATTGTCCTTGATTCGGCAGTCGGTTCAGCTCGAACATAAAGACGAACAATCCGCTTTTTCCTCGTTTCCTGTAAGATTGGCTGACCTTATAAAGTCCATCATACGAGTAAATATATCCGGATGGACTCGACTCATCCCTATGTTTACGAATCACTCGAACGGACCTACCCAACTTATAGGAATTGTACAGAGCAAGATTGCCCCTGACTAGAGTCTGATCCTGAGTTTGTTGTCCCTTGTCCACTCCCTCAAAAGGCCTCCCTCCTTCGCCACAATACATAATCCTCTCGCCTTCATCCACATCATCCTCAAAATTCCCTGTCACTACCACACTAACAGCTACCGACACACGCTCGCCTCCTGCCATGACAGGGCTTTTCGAGACAGGGAAGTAGTCGATGCCAGCTTGTATCCGATGATGAAGAGCCACTAGAAAAAGCTCAGTTCTCAGATAAAAACACTGCCCGACCTTGATGCCAGGCACTTTCCCGTCTATGCTCGCTCGGCCATTGCAAAACAGATACCAGTAGTCCCGACAGAAATCCCTCAGAGCTGACATTTCCTTCTTATTTTCCTTCCTGTACTGCTTTCGAACCTGCTCAAACTTAGTAAGTAATATCTTCACATCCAAATCGTCGTAGTGGAAATCAAACGATGGACCTGATCGTCTAAACTGAGTTACAGGTCGTGGTTTGTCTTGAGCCTTGGTACCGAACATCAGCAACGATCTGCCTTTGGATTGGCCTGTCCTGAGGAATTTCTTTCCGCTTCTCTTGACAACTCCATGTCTGGCCCGCTTGTTGCTCGGCTCAGCAGCGCGAGCCCCGGCAGGTTGGAGGGGAATCTGGGATCTCAACTGACTCTCACTCGACTGCGATCCGGTATGAACCCCACGAGGAATCCACGCATCGACAACAACATTCTCGTCGCCCTCGTCCACGCGTACAAGTTTGGGATGAGACGGGCAAGTCAATCCTCCGGCGCTGTAGTTCGCAAACCCACCAACATGAGCTGAGTCCATCACAAGAAAATAATCGCAAAAATCTGAAATCTGTGCGCCACTAGTGCATCCAGCTCGTACTTATAGACGCTATGACTCTCTCAACTCTCTGCCGGCAACGATCGATGGCGGGCCGCTCGCGCCTCTGATAACTTGAACGGCACTAAAAGCGGCCCTCTGTGACGTCAGCCACGTCCCCTTGTCACACGTCACCGCCTTCTTCCCCTGGACTCCGCCTACTGATCCGGGGAAATGCATCCTCTAGTCTCTACTTGATCTTTCGACACGTTCGATGTGTTATGTTTATTAAAGGGAGGTTAGTTATCACTCAATTTTTGCTAATTATTCTTCACTTCTTGTTTATTAAAGTGAGGTTAGTTATCACTCAATTTTTGCTAATTATTATTCACTTCTTGTTTAATTACGATTGAAATACGATATTGATCCAATGGAAGAATGTAGACGTTAGAAATAAGAATCTGGGATGGAGTTAGTGGACGTTGTGGGTGATAACTGGTGACATGGAGTAAGAATCTGGGATGGAGTTATGGACGTTGTGGGTGATAACTGGTGACATGGAGTAAGAATCTGGGATGGAGTTATGGACGTTGTGGGTGATAACCGGTGACATCGAGTAAAAATCTGGGATGGAGTTAGTGGACGTGGTGGTTAATAACTGGTGACATGCTTCTGCCGAAACCACAAGTGACTCGCTCTATAAGAATTAAAGATAAAATACATTTAATGCACATTAAATACTATGGTAATCATGCGTGAGGGTGAGTATAATTAGTATAGATTGAGAAATAATTTTCTATATTAATTATTTTGGTTCCAATAAAGAATACTAAAAATAATTTACATAACTGAGGTACAAGTAACCGTTACTTTATTAAACTATCATGGTAATGATAAAAAATGTAAAAGATAATTAACATAAATCAAATTATAACTAATGGCTATTTTATTAAATTGCCAGGATAAAGTATAATTAATATAAAACGAGATATAAGTAGGGGCTCTTTTATTACTCTACCATGATAATGATAAGGAGTATAAAAATAATTAACATAAACCAAAGTATAACTAATTCGTTCCTATATTAAATTATTATGTTAAAGAATATAAAAAATAATTATCATAAACCTAAGTATAACGAACCGTTTTACTTAGATTAAATTACCATCGTAAAGAATAATTAACATAACCTAGGTTTAACTAGCCGCTCTTATTAAACTACCATGTCGATTCACTACTTCTCTAGTCATATGAAATGATCTCAACGGTTAGGTTGCCGGAGATGACTTGTCACATTGCACAGTAAGATTTAAACATGACACTTCCCAGGTCACTAAATATGTATCTGTTACATTAGTAGGTAGACATTTCAGAGGAAACGGATCATTACGCAGTTACCACCGTTCACCAGCACTAGGGTCCTCAAATTTAAGCACCCGTGGTTAAGATTTTGAAGTTGAGCATTAAAGAGCGCGGCTTGTAACATCCTTACTGCTAACAGATTACTAACAGACAGTTTATAAAATATTATATTTCAATTTGTAAAGATTATGTGCCAATCAATATTCTCTTATGAAACAGGAGCAAATAATTAATTATCTATAATGATTATCTTGTACTAACTGATTGGTTTGATTAAAATTTTCTAATTTGATTGATTGGATTTTGTATCAATTTTGACTTGGTAACATATTGAGTTTCTAGAAGTTTCAAGAGTGGAAGATATATCCAATAACAAGTAGACATTTCATTATTGTCCGAGTCAACTTGTAAAAGTTCTCAATAGACCAATAATAGATTGACACATCATTATAAGTACAAGATAAACTTGGCATAATGTCATCTTATAATGGAGATCAAATAGCTTCTTAAATATCTTGATAGACCAATGACATATTGACAACTCATTTTGGAATGAGATACCTTTTAGAAAATAGATAGTTCAATGATATATTGTCATCTCACTATAAGGATAAGGTAATTAAAAGGTCTTGACATGATGTCATCTGATCATAGAGACAAAGGAATCATGGAAGACAATACATAGACCAATAGCATATCGCCATCACATTCATAGAGATGAACTATGATCTAGAATAATCACATAATCCAATGAAATGTCACCAACTCATTACAAAGATTAGATAGCTTTTAGAAGTAGAGATATCAATGACATGTCACCATATCATTATGGAGACAAGATAACTTGTAAAAGATTTTGATAAACCAATAACATATAATCACCTCACTATGGATAGTAGATAATGTTCAAAATATCTACATAAACCGATGGTATGTCATCAAATCATTATAGATTTGATATTGCTTCTAAAAGATCTACATAGATCAATGACATGTCATCAGCTCATTATGGAAACTAAATAACTCCTAGAATATCTACATAGGCCAATTATATGTGACTTTTCCATTATGGAGATGATATAGCTTCTAGAAGATTTATGTGCTTTGTGATCTCATTACGGAGACAAGATAAATCCAAACTAGATAATCCAATGTCACGCTGTCATTCTTGTAACATATTATGCACAAGAATACATAATAACAATCAAGAAATATATTTGTTTCGTCACTATTGAACTATATCTACGAATAAAAAAAACCTGCAAATTGTTTGATGCGAGTTGAGGCTTGACCTCATATATATATGCAAGAACTATTTAACAGTTTGATCTTCCGTAGTCCTTCTAGCTTTAACACACAACATTCATGATTATCATGGTCTGGTCTCTCATCTTGAGGCTCAAAACCTTTGCTATTCAAGTTTATATGACTAATTGGCTGCGAAGTCATTTTGAAATAATGGACTACCAAAAACCACCAATAACGGAGACTGCCGGTGTAATCATTCTTGATTACCCTTTATCGATAGAAGATAATGTGTTGTATTGAAGAAAAAAAACCAGGGGAGGGCTAATTACCAATAATTAGCCCTCACCCTAATATATCTAATATATGCGATTTTGTGACTGGTCGAATACCCTACATCCTACCCATCTGAGTAACCTATAACCCTACATTTACCGATAGAGTGAGGGCTAATTAACCCTAACCGAGTGATAACTAGACTCTCCCAAAACCTTCATTGTACACTACACAAGTTGTCATTACGAGCATGATTCAAGAAATTGACTTTTTCTTAGATCATGTATGAAAAATTCCATCTCAAGACAAAAAAAGCAGTTAAAAGCTGAGCTGGACGCAAAATCATTTGTCATGAATGTCACATGCCTCGGATGGTGTTTAGTTATCAAAAATTGGCTCAAAAATCTGGACGTCCAAGATCCAATAAATATCATTCACCACCGTTGATGCGATGGATGATATTCACTCACTAGCTTTAACAAACTCATACGCATTTGTTTCCACCGAAGTGTCTCTATGCTTTGATACCCATTATAGGTCTATAACGCAAATATTCACGACGCAAAAGCGAATCACATCACCATTAAAATAATCATGTGGTTCATTGAGGCTAAGTTCACAATAATACAAATACTTTACTGAAAACTGAAAAGTATGTGTCATTGAGTGAGTATACGTTCATAGAAATACAAATATTTTAATATAACCCTAGAAGAGTTACGATCATCTTTTTTATATATGGCTAGCTAACTAATTTAACTAACGATGGTTAGACTAACTAGAGTTGACCAAACCTAACTTAACTTTTTATATCCTCATAAATCAACATATATTTTTACATTGAGATTTTTTAAAGTATGGTAAGTGAATGATCACTATGTAAATTTGAATAATATATTGGTTATTAAAATTCATTTGGTGAGGAAGTATGGTGAACTTCCTAACGACACTTAACCCTTACCGAACTTAACAAGGATATAAGGTGTTTTTAGGATCTATGTATATATTAATAAGCATTCCATACAGATATTCTTGAGAAGAATGATCAAGATCACTTGCCCCAACCTCTACAGTGATATATATCATCTCACATCCATTAGACTTCCACTGCTTAATTTGATATGGTATTTCAAATTATTTCCCGACCCAAACCAATGACCGCCTACATAGAAACCTAAAGTATATTATATTATGCCGGAAAGATTTTATTGAACATAATTGTTGTTCATATATATGTTCATAAGGTAGAATGGCTTTGCACGATGGTGAGCATGGTACACACCCATCCCAATTCAAGTAATATGTCAGTTGGAAAATGGAGACGGTTTGCTCCATCAATGATAATGTCGCTGGAGAATTCTTCTTGATACACTTGAACACAGGGTGGAATGGTGGAGAAGGTAAGTATGTACTAGTCATATGCAAAAGGAGTTGACATGGTAATACATGGTGACCCGTTAGAAAGACATAGTGAAAAAAAAACGATTTGAAAATGCTTTCTCATGAATGACCAACATGCATATGCTTAAGTGTACAAGAGACACTTGTCATGTAGTTACGAGTCGGCTCACGCAGTTTAGGCACTTACTATATTTAGACGTGGAAATAGGGTTCGGGTCACGAGGGGTATAGAGTCGGGGACGGCTCGAAGAACGTTAGTTCTTCAAGTCGAGCCTGGAAGCGTTGGGAGCGTGGAGAGACTTTCCCCTTTCCGTCGACCTAGATTCTCCGAGTGTGGAGTGGGTTGGGCTTGACTCATGTTTGTGACGGTGACGGTTTGTTGCCAGTAGGGTAATTGACCGACGGGAATTCCAGTGGCGAATCTCCCGTTTATTTCACTCGAAGAACTCATTACATCGAATCGGTCGGTGTTTGTTGTCACGGTTTTGTTCAACGTTGCTTTGAAGTATGAGGGGCATCATTTCTGCTGCTGGCGGATCAATCCTCTGATACCACTCGGGAATCGAATCTCGCTCGCTTCAGAGAGGAGGGCGCCGTGGAGGCGCACCGGGACGTCTTGCTTGTTGATGCGCGCTGTGGGTCGACCGCGAAATTTTGTCGAGGAGGAAGGAGCTGCGCGACGCGAGGAGAGAAACGAGAACAAGAGCGAGAAGCGAGGGATTGTGACTTCTGCGAGGAGACCTTCGTCGTTGTTGTCGTCGACGTCGGTGGTGGTCGCTAGGCTTCGTCGAGCTGCAACCTCCGGGCTGACTCTCACTCAGGTTTACCTCTGATGGCTTTGTGGTAGCGCATCATGGTTCTAGAAGACTAGGATTCATACTCTCACTCATGTCCCAAACACCTTCTCTCACAAACTCTCATGTATCACTCCAACTCACACACAAACTCTCCTCACATCACCCTCTTCACATAAACGCAAACACACGTCGATACTCCAAGATACTCAAAAACTTCACTCCTTCATTACTGAAACAAGTACTCACACATGACTCTCCAAACTTGCTTGAGAGGTGCTACTCTACCTCTCTATTTATACTACTTGAGAAGTTACCATAGTAACATGTGGTAATTTCTCCTAACTTACTTTTACCTAGGTAAGTTTGACTAACCTTCTCTACGTGGCAACATGCCATTGGCCTACCTAAACCTTATAGAAGCTTCCGGAATCCAAGGTTGAGGTGGCGACATGCCATTGGAAGCTTTTAAACTTCTACAAGCTTCCTAGCCACTAAGTCAACATTAGACTTAGTCTAGCCAATCATCTTTCATACATTTAGTCAAACCAATCGAATCCAAGCTTCTAGTCAAATATCTAATCCCTTGGAATCTAGAACTTTTGTATAAGACAAAATAGAAGTGCTCACTCCTTGTAAAAGACAAAATAGAAGTGCTCACTCCATTCTTCTAGAACTCCGCTAATTATTCCGCCAACTATAAACATTGTAGCTAAACTTAGTCATGACTAGATAAACTTAGTTATAACTAACTAGTTTAGTCATAACTAGCTAGTCTTAGCTATGCCTTGGCTAATCATCCTTATTCCCTTGACCACTTCTAAGACTTAGTACATATGTGCAACACCCGGTCTTACAGAGCGGTGACGCTCTGCTACGCGTTTCGGGATGTACATTGCGTGACAGAGAAGGGGCTAGGTTACGCAATTAGTGTGAAGGTTTTGAGAGGAGTCGCCACTGAGCAGCAGGAATGAATGCATCGGGGAAGGCGTCCCTGGTGGAGTGAAGAGGCCGGAGCTCGAGCGCTTGGAGCAGCTCGCTGAATGTTGCGGTTCTAGATTGGTTCGATCACAGGCGGGCGTCGTTTCTCCGCCGTCGAAAGAAGGGGCTGAAATTAGCCGAGAGAGAGAGAGAGTTGTAGTGCGCTCTGTTCTCGTGGTCCTTCAGCTTTTCCGTCTCCCCTTCGGCCCATGTTCAGCTCCCGAAGACGACCCCGCCCTGTTGCGGAAAGGTGTCGCAGGACCGGCCCCGGGGAAGGTACGAGCCTCCTCGAAGCAGCCGAAGGCGTCGTTCGGTATCGGTGACTCGGTAGGCCAGCGGAATGTTTATTGATTGAACGCTGGGTGAGCTTTTGTCGTCATGTATTTTCCAAGATATGACCTCCCGTTGAGGTAGGTAGGGACCGAGCAATACGGAGGCTTTGTTGGAGAGGCAGGAGTATCACTGCACCGGTGCAGCAGGCAGTACAAAACAGGAGTAGCTTTTTTGTGACACTACCCAGCAGTCAACGCGATACTGAGTTGTGCCCGTGGGAAATCTTTGCCGAAGTGCTCATCAGTTCTGACTCCTGCGAGGTCTCGCCCTCATGCCATCGTATTCGTTGTTAATCTCAATGAGTTCGACACGGAGCGTAGTGAGATGGAGTTCTCGGAGAAGCAGCTACTCGCCTTATCTGATTTGCTGGAGCTCATACTGTAACACCAGATATTGCATGTGTGAAATAAAACTAGAATTAGCCAAGGAATTAATCATGGTTAGGATAGTTATGACTAAATCTAGCTAGTTATGACTAAGTCTAGCTAGTTTAGCTATAATGTCTATACTTGGCGGAATAACTAGAGAAGTTCTAGAAGATTTGAGTGAGCACTTCTATTTTGTCTTGTACAAAAGTCTAGATTCCAAGAGAAAAGAATTTTGAACTTCATGTTTAGTTTTGATTGGTTTGACTAAAGTAAGGAGTATTCCATTGGTTAGACTAAGTCTTATGTTGACTTAGTGGAAAGTGGAAGTTCTAGAAGTGGGAAAGGCACAAATGGCATGTCGCCACCTCAATCTAGGGATTAGTAAACATCTAGAAGGTTTAGGGGGCCAATGGCATGTTGCCACATATTGATAACTAGTCAACCTTACTATGGTTTATCTTCGTAAAAGTAAGTTAGAGAGAAATTACCATTTGTTACTATGGTAAATTCTCAAGTAGTATATATAGAGAAGTAGGGAAGAGCCTCTCAAGCAAGTTTGGAGAGTTCATATGTAGAGACTTGTTTCATATATGAAAGAGTGACGAATTTTCAGTACCTTGGAGTGTCGATGAGTGTATGAGTTGGAGTGATACCTTGAGAGATTGTGTGAGAGGGTGTTTAGCTTATGAGTATGATGCGGAATCCTAGTCTTCTAGAATCATGATGAGCTACCGAAAAGCCATCTAAGGTAAACCTGAGTGAGAGTCAGCCCGGAGGTTGCATTTTTGGTTCCGTTGCCGGGACCTCAATCTAGAAGGCGGAAAGTTTAGGATTCGATTTCTAGCTAGAGAGAAAGTATCCATGAGGGATCACTTGGTGTTAACATTGGGGAATGAAAGAGCGGAGAGTGTGCTTGAGAGCGAAAATCCCTTTGTTTATCCAATAGTCTCATATGATAGCCTAGAAGTGATTTTGTACGTTTTGTACACGTAAATAGGTCTTTTTGAGAGAAAAGTGATCTTAGACACCGAAAAAATATTTTTGAAGGTATTTTTCAAAGTTTTTATTGATTTTAGAGTGGAAGATAGAAAACATTTACGTTTTTGTTTCAGGCCCAGATCATGTGTTAACAGAAAGATATGAGAGTTAGAAGTTGAGGGGGTTTTCACGGGTACCAAAAGTTTGCTCTCTGGAAAGTTTGTACAGAGTAAATTACTTTTTGTGTATTTCAAATTAGGCTTTGAAACTTCTGAAGCGTGTGTATTGGAAGATTAACTACGTGCAAGTCAAAATTTCACTGAGAGATCACGGCTAGAGAGGAAGTAATGATGATTTGAAGTTCAGGGGGTACAAAATCAGGATTAGAGAGCAGAAGTTTTGGGTTTCTTTATTCGCAATTTTGGCCTAGTAGATAACGTTTTTGGGAGAGACCTTTTGAGTGGTCTCCACCTTATGGAAAAATGAGTGATCAAGGGGGCTGGAAGGTTAGGTTATCCAAAGTACCTCAAGGCTTGGATGTTATAGTGTCTTTAGACTCCAATACAAGAGAATTCAAGGTGGAGTTTGAAGAAAGAGTAGTTAGTCAATCCCCAAGAGTGAAACGTGAGACTTGCTTTTATTGTGGAGAGGAGGGACACAAGGTTGTCAATTGTTCACTGCGGAACAAGGATAGAAGATTGAGGAGCAAGAGAACCTTGGGAGATTTGAAACTTCACTTGGGACCATCATCGCCACATGAATCCCAAAGTGCAACCTTTTGTGACAATTGCGGAGTGATTGGACTACCGGCGGGATACGAATGCAGCGGAGTGAAGGCGCTTCTAGAATCACTTGTGGAAGGGTTTGACGGCAAGCTAAGTGCTGAAACGGAGAAAGTGACCTCAGCAGGTTCAAGCTCGAACTGAAGATGGAGATCATCATTCGGATGATGGAGAAGATGATGATGAGGGTAAGACTCATTGTATGCCTAGGGGAGGAGAGAGCTTTGGCTATCTTGGAGCAACCAATTCCTTTTGTGTTTCCTTTGATGAATTACTCAAGGATGGAGTTAGTGTTGTTTGTATTGTATTAGGGAGTCCCATATAAATTTCCAATAGAAAAAAAAACAAAAAAATTTATAAAAAAATATTAGTTGGAAATGGAGAAGCTTCCGGTGTTTTATGGGAGGGAAAATGAGGATGTAGAAGCCTTTGTTAGGGACTTCAAGAGGGCTTGCATAGGAAACAATGAAAGGAAGAAGGTTGAGTGGGCTATGCTTTTGCCGGATTTCTTGGAGGATTCTGCACTCAAATGGTACCAGGAGTACAAGAGAGAACATGTGGAGGAGTACACTTGGGAGACATTGACGGAGAGCCTCATCGAAAACTTTCTTCCCAATGAAAGTTATGAAAAGCTGATGTGTGAGGTCATCTTCTTGAAACAAGGAGAGAACGAGAAGGTGAGGACCTATGTGGAAAGAACTGAGAAGTTAGAGTCGAGGTTCCACGTGGTGTTGAGGAAGGGTGGTGACGAGGTGGATGCTACAATGGTGGGGATACGAGCAATGCTCATGAAGAACTTCGTCGGAGGTTTGAGACCCGAGATTCGAAGTAAGGTGAGATATGAGAAGCCTTCTTCTAAAGTTGAAGCCATTCGAATTGCTATTAGAATGGAGGAAAGCTTAGAAGATGATGATTCTAGCTTGGTGGCTAGAGAAGTAACTCCACCGATTGTAGGAAGATCCATGGGTTCAAATCTTGCTAGTTCATCAACAATGGTGAATCCTAATGTAGATTTGCAAAATGAGTTGAAATCTATTACGGAAACTCTAGCAGACCTCAAGATCAATGTATTACAGTTGTGGGAGAAGAGGAATCAGAATGTAGGAGGAAGTTCTAGAGGGTATGGAAATTATCCTCCAAGAGGGAATCCACCTCCAGGAAACTTTGCAGTTTCTTGTTTTACTTGTGGCGGTCCTCATTTTCAGCAAAATTGTCCTAACCCTCGACAACATGATGGAGTTCGGCACAACAACAATGCACCGGCCACACAACAAGCCAAGGATAAGGGAGTAGCATCCATTGATGTATTTCCTCATCAATGCACCTTTGAGAAAGGAGAGAGCTCAAAGTCGAAGGTGGATATCCTTGCACATGAGAAGAAACGTGCTCGATTTGCAGATGAGTCAATTTCCATGGAGGACATGCCAAGTCGGAGTACACGATCAAGTGGAGTTAGTCAACCAAGAGTACCAAGAAAGAAGTTGGGCATGAATGACTTTTCCATTTCATCTTCTCAAGCTAAGTATGACGTGGTGGAAGATGTAGGAAGTCAGAAGGCCAATATCATAGTTGGCCAACTCATTGCTTTAAATCCAGCCATACGGAAGGAGTTGAGAGGAGGCCTTAGCTCCACAAGGATCAAGAAGCGAAGATCCAAAGGAAAGGCTCACATGACTAATGTGGGAGTTGGTGTGGTGGATACTGCTGCCTCGGAGGTATGTACACATGCCTCAAAGATCAAAGTGAGGATCGATGGGCATGATGTTTCAGACGTGCTAGTAGATGGTGGTTCTGCTGTAAATGCAATGTCTGAAAGATTGTTGATGAAGTTGGGGATGCGACTTTCCAGACCTTCAAGTATAATTGTTGGTATGGCCAACAAACAGAAGGTAAAACCACTTGGTGTGGTTGACAAAGTTGTGGTAAGTGTGAGAGGTGTGCAAACCTTACTTTCCTTCCAAGTACTGAAGGAAGTTAGTTATGATTTGCTGTTGGGACGTCCTTGGTTGAGGGCGGTGAGAACTACTGATCGATGGCACAAGGGCTATCTGAGGATAGGCCCAAAGAACCATCGGGTGAAGGTTCCTTTGACAGGAGGAGGAAGTTCTCTTACCGACTCAGATAGACCAACCGACGAATATTGGGAATCTGAGAGTGAGGAGAGTGGCAGTTTTTCAGAAGTTGACACCGACATGTCAACTTCTGATCAAGAAACATCGTCAGACGACTCTTCAGATGATGATGTACAAGTTCAAGTGGTTGCTGCCATGGAGTTGCTTCCTAGACCGGGGGTGAAGAAAGATCCGGACAAAGTGGAGATGACCGAGGAGGAGGTGTGTCGAAGACTTTCCACCCTCAAGTTTGGTCCAAATGTTACCATGGAGGAGAAGGCAAGATTTTTGGATATATTTTGCAAATATATCCATGTCTTTGCCTTTAGTTACAAAGATTCGAAGCATGTGACACTTGAAACTCATCACATTGAGTTGGAGGAGAAAGCTCGCCCTATTCGGCAGAAGCAACGACGAATCAATCCTCCTACAGCTGTGGTGGTAAAAGAGGAGATTGACAAGCTGAGGGAGGCTGGCTTTATCTATGAGGTAGAAAATTCGGAATGGGTGTCTCCTATTGTGATAGTGAAGAAAAAGAATGGTAAACTACGTGTATGTGTAGATTACAAGAAGTTGAATGCTGTCACAAAGAAGGACTACTATCCTTTACCTTTTATAGATGAGATTTTAGAGGAGGTAGCAGGCCATGAGTGGTATAGTTTTGGAGATGGTTATAGTGGCTATAACCAAATCCAAATTGCTTCAGAGGATCAATTGAAAACTACCTTTACCACACCATGGGGAACTTTTGCCTTTAGAGTAATGCCATTTGGTCTATGTAATGCTCCAACCACTTTCCAAAGGTTCATGAATAGGGTGTTTGAACCTTTCATTGGAAAGTTTGTGAGAGATTTCATAGATGACTTTTGTGTGTACGGAAAGAAGGAGTATCATTTTGATCATTTGATCAAAATACTCCAACGTTTGGAGGAAGCCAAAGCTTCACTCAATCCAGAAAAATGCATTTTTGGATGTGAGGAAGGCTTATCGTTGGGGCACATCATTTCCAAGAATGGTATAGCTGTGGATCCAGAGAAGGTGACGAGGATCATGGAGTTACCTTTTCCGGTGACGTTGACCAAGTTGAGACAATTCCTTGGTATGGTGGGGTACTATCGGAGGTTCATCTTGTCCTTCTCCAACAAAGCTCATGCCTTGACGAGTTACATGAAGAAGGGGACCGAATACGAGCTCATCTTCAATGATGAAGAGGCGAAGTTGGCGTTTGGGGCACTCAAGAAGGCGTTGGTGACGGCTCCAATTTTGGCGAAACCTGATTGGGGTAAACCTTTTCTTCTGTATACAGATGCATCAAATATTGCTGTAGGATGCACCTTGAGTCAATTTGATGATGAAAAGCATGATCATTCAATTGCCTATGCTAGTAGACAGATGGTACAAGCAGAGAAGAATTATTCAGTGACCGAAAGGAAGGCTTTAGCTGTCATCTTTTCACTTAAGAAGTTTCGACACTATCTTTTGGGTGGAAAATTCACTATAGTGACTGATCATAAGGCCTTGAAATATATTTTCAACAAGCCTAATGCTGAGGGGAGGATAGCTAGATGGAAACTACTACTAGCGGAATTTGATTATACCATTGAGGATCGACCGGGAAAGAAGCATGCTAATGCGGATTTGTTGTCAAGAGCTTATGATGAGGAAGGAGATCAATCTGTGGATGACACTTTCCCGGACGAAGATTTGTTGGTCATGGACACGGTGACATTGGTACCAGAGGAGTACAAGGAGATTTGGGAGTTCATTTCCAAAGGAGAATTTCCCCAAGGTATGCATTCAAGAGAAAGGAATGCATTGGTAAAAAGATGTCAACCCTATATGATCATTGAGAAGGTGTTATTTCATCAAGGAGCTGACGGTCTGCTACGACGAGCTGTTGGAAGAGGCGAAGCATTGCAACTTATGAAGGAGTTTCACGAAGGTGCCGTGTGTGAAGGACATTTTGCGGGGAAGGTAACAGCCTTCAAGATCCTTGATGCTGGATATCATTGGAAGGGTATTTTCAAAGATTGTGTGGAATTTTGCAAGAGTTGTGATGTGTGTCAAGCTTTTGCTAAAAAGTCCATGAAAACCCCTCCTTTGATTTCAGTTCCAATGTTAGGTCCTTTTGAAAAATGGGGGATAGATTTTGTAGGTCCTTTGAATCTTACTCCTCGGGGAAATAAGTTCATTGTGATAGCTACAGATTATCTTACCAAGTGGGTAGAGGCAAGACCACTAAAATCTACTAATGAGAAGGAGGTTGGTAGGTTTTTGTATGAGAGAATCATAACCAGATTTGGTTGTCCTTTGGAGTTAGTGTCGGATAGAGGAGGAGAGTTTGTGGGAAGTATGATCCAAGCAATGTTAGATCATTTTTCCATCAAGGCTCGAGTGACCACTTCCTACAAACCTAACTCTAACGGGTTGGCGGAGCGGACCAACTACACTTTGTGTATGATGTTGGCCAAGGATGCAGACATGGACGGGAGTAAACACAATTGGGACAAGAGGCTCCATGCTATCTTATGGGAGTATCGCACAACATGGAAGACATCTACTGGATACTCACCTTTTCGGATGGTGTATGGAGTTGAGTCAAAACTTCCCATACAGTTTGACTTGACAACATTCACAACAATCCAGCAAAGGTTGAAGAAATCAAATGGAGCAGAAGCCATCAAGTCTCGCCAACAACAATTGATGGAGTTGGAGGAAGCTCGAGCACTAGTCATGGTACGAGTGGAGCGGGCTCAACAGTTGCAGAAGAAGTATCACGACAAACGAAGTGGAAACCAGAACTTCAAGCCATTCAAGGAAGGTGATTGGGTGATGCTCTTTGATGCAATTAGATACAAGAGAGCTAGGAAAATGTTTCTTCCTAAGTATTTTGGACCTTTCATAGTTGAGAAGGTGTGGGGCAATTTCACTTATGACATCAAGGAGTTAGGAGGACGTCACTTCGATCGAGTCAACCACGACAAGTTGAAGTTATTCCATCGAAGATCAGATTCTTTCACTCCGAGGGCGTAGTGAAATCTTGGTCCGGGGGTAAATGTAAGACCGGGTGTTGCACATATGTACTAAGTCTTAGAAGTGGTCAAGGGAATAAGGATGATTAGCCAAGGCATAGCTAAGACTAGCTAGTTATGACTAAACTAGTTAGTTATAACTAAGTTTATCTAGTCATGACTAAGTTTAGCTACAATGTTTATAGTTGGCGGAATAATTAGCGGAGTTCTAGAAGAATGGAGTGAGCACTTATATTTTGTCTTTTACAAGGAGTGAGCACTTCTATTTTGTCTTATACAAAAGTTCTAGATTCCAAGTGATTAGATATTTGACTAGAAGCTTGGATTTGATTGGTTTGACTAAATGTATGAAAGATGATTGGCTAGACTAAGTCTAATGTTGACTTAGTGGCTAGGAAGCTTGTAGAAGTTTAAAAGCTTCAAATGGCATGTCGCCACCTCAACCTTGGATTCCGGAAGCTTCTAGAAGGTTTAGGTAGGCCAATGGCATGTTGCCACGTAGAGAAGGTTAGTCAAACTTACCTAGGTAAAAGTAAGTTAGGAGAAATTACCACATGTTACTATGGGAACTTCTCAAGTAGTATAAATAGAGAGGTAGAGTAGCACCTCTCAAGCAAGTTTGGAGAGTTCATATGTAGAGACTTGTTTCATATATGAAAGAGTGACGAATTTTCAGTACCTTGGAATGTCGATGAGTGTATGAGTTGGAGTGATACCTTGAGAGATTGTGTGAGAGGGTGTTTAGCTTATGAGTATGATGCGGAATCCTAGTCTTCTAGAATCATGATGAGCTACCGAAAAGCCATCTGAGGTAAACCTGAGTGAGAGTCAGCCCGAAGGTTGCAGGCCAGTGCAGCACAAGTTGAGGCATCAGTTGCAGTGACCAGAGGTGGTGCTCGCACTCCAGAGCCACGTGGTGCGACTGTGGAGTTGGACCCTCAGAGGGGTGAGCGTGGACGTCAGTCTAGACTTCCCCAGTCCTTTTTGTTGTCAGAGGTGGGTAGAAGTTCATCTATGAGACCTGCACCGCCTAGTGACACTAGAGTGAGAACTGAGGTTTTTACATCATCTGTTATGGACGCAGACGTGCCATCTAGTGCAGCGATGCGGATGGCCACTTTAGTCTTGCAATCTCCATTGTTTTCAGCCACGGAGTTGATAGACTCTGGTATTGATTTGGCTCGAGTATTTTGGGTAGCAGCCACGTCGTGTGAGCGTGGGAGAGTCGTTGCTACGAGTGCCGAGATACGTGAGAATACAGTTGATGACCCATTGTAATAACCCATCAAAGGCTAAAACTGCAGTATGGTGGTAAAAAGATCGAACCCACAGGGACAGAGGCAACACACAGAGTAAAAGTGTCACGTTTAACAGACTTTTGTAGAGTTTGAATTCTAGGCGACAATCACTCCCAGAAATACTGCAGTGCTCGACTCGGAGGCTCGACTCGGAGGAGGATCTCGACTCGGAGGATGCTCGGAGGATGCACGGTACAGCGTGATCACTCAACACACACACACACCTGAAAACTGGCAAAAGCACAACTCGGAGGTCGGTCAGGACCTCCGCTTCGGATTTCAGGGGGAAAGTGTCTCAAAAGTTCACTCAGAGGTTCTGCAGGTAGTGCCTCCCACTCCGGCTTTTACTGCCCTTCCGCCAGGAACTAGCGTAGGGTACCCGGACTGGACTTCCCACTTCGGAACGAAGCCTCTTCATACGCCGTGGACGTCACCCTCGACTCTCACACCAAACGCAGGGAATGCAGACCCGACTGAGAACTTAACTGAGACACGATCCAGTAACACACACACAACCTGAATTGCAAACCAAGGCTTACACGAAGTAATAAAACTTCACTTTGGCATTCAGGGGAAACATCCCGTAGGAGTACAATCAGGATATGTCACTCGAAGGAGTAAGGGGGAATTGTTCAAGTATCTAACTCGCAGCCGGCTCTGAGCATCAGAAATCACCCGCAGGTGCAGATCCGCACTACTCAAGTCTCTAACCGGGTACTAGCTCTGAACATTCAGCCGAAGGCCTTCAACTACAACATACGGTAACTTCGCTATGCTGCAGCTTCTCTACGTGGCGCAAGGACCAAAATGCACAAACACGCCAAGAAAGTGAGTTCCTGATCTGCACTTCCGAAACTGGAAGAGTCCCAAGGCAAAACGCCTTGATCTACTTTATACCCTCAAAGGTCCTAACTAACACTACACTATCCTATCTACTACTCGCAGCATCTGCGCGAAACCAAACTATTCTACTGCACTCGGCTGATCCGGTGCTGCGCCTCCTGCGCGCCGGACTGCTCCGCTCGCTGTCTCTACCTTGCCAGTCTTCCGACCGGCTGCGCAACCCCAGGCGTCGGAGCGCTGCAGTGACTTCCGACTCTAAGTGCGCCATAGTGTCGCGCGCACCCGACAAGAAGGTTTCTAATTTCCTCGCCACTCGCCGCCGACTCCGACTGTCACCCTCCGTCAATGCCGCCGCCCGAAGCTCGAACTCCCTGAGTGTGATCTTCTCTTGAGCTGCCACCTCCCAATGGGCGTATCCTTTTAGACAATGGGTCACCCGTGTCGCCAACTCTCCTCGCGCCCTGCAGCTGCTTTCCACCTCTGCTAGCTGCATTTCCGCTTCCGCACGTTGTGCCCTCAAATCCGAGCACTCGGATTGCAAGTTGCGCAACAACTCCTCATCCTCCTTGCGGGCTCTTTGACTTTCTTCTAAGGCGCGCGTCTCGCGCGCAAGCTCGGCTGCTAGGACGTGGTTTTGTCTCCGCTCTTCCTGCAATTCCGACTCGATCTTTGCCCGCATTAGCTCGGCATCCGCCTGACTTTTCGTCGCCGCATCCTCCCTCTGCTGCTGCAAGGCTTGGTATAGCTTCTGTGTGACCGCCAGGTGTTGTCGGAGGGCGGTGTTCCTATCCACATAAACTTGGCACCTAGAGGCCCACCTTGCCACCTTGCTCCTCGTCCTTCGCCTGATAGTCTCCACATAAGACTGCGGTTTTCCAGTACCCGCGTACTTGGATGTCTTGCGATCCAGATATCGCAGGAGTGGAACTATCTGTTCGCACAACACCCCTGTTGGCGTTTTCTGCACCGAATCCGCTTCCTGCTCTTCCGAGCTCGTCTCATCCTCAGTCTCGAGGATTTCAGTCGCCACCGAATCCCTTGGCGACTCCTTGGAACTGTGGCGCGCAGCAGCTTCCGCTGCGACTGCTGCTCCACTGCCTGCTAAAATATCCAGGGCAGTGGGAGATCTCACTGCTTGAGCCCCTGTTCCGGCTCGATCTTCGGTCTCCGAAGGGGTCGACGCCGCAGTGACTCTTGTCACTTTTGCACCGCCCGCTTCTGCTGCCTGCCCTTCCGGCGCAATCTGCGCGGAAGGTGTCTTCGCTGAAGGTGCGTCCGCCGAAGGCGTCCGCACACTGGTCGCCGGCCCTGTCCATCTCGTAGTCGGCGAATCCGGCCGACTCTCTGTTGTCCGACTCGCAGTCGGCCGACCAGCAGTTGTCCGACTGGGAGTCGGATACACCCTGCGCGTCTTGACTCCACTTGGCCTGCTTGCTGGTGGCGTTTTCCCAGAAGTGCCTTCCGCCGAAGACGACCCTATGAGGGTTGTTGGCTCGTCAGCCAAACTCTCTTCTGCTTCCGGCCTGCTGTCCGGTTCAACGCGCCGTTCAGTTGGCCTTCCTTCCGCTTGTCGGCCTTCAGTCGCCCGACTCGTAGTCGGCCGACTGTCAGTCCGTCCATCTCCTCCCGAAGGCATTGGGGCCTTCTGTGCAGAGGTATTTGTCGTCTTCCCTAGAATCTGCGCAATTATCTCCTCTTGTGTGAGATTCCGCCGGATCGGAGTACGCCCGGTCTCCTCAGTACCAGTTGGCATTTTGCGTGCCCTCTGTTTTGGTCGACTGTGAGGCTCGGGGTTGGACCGACCACGAGTCGGCGCAGCTGGCACTTCCGGCTGCTTGTC
Source organism: Marchantia polymorpha subsp. ruderalis (assembly GCA_037833965.1). NCBI lineage: Eukaryota > Viridiplantae > Streptophyta > Marchantiopsida > Marchantiales > Marchantiaceae > Marchantia > Marchantia polymorpha. The sequence goes on from AP031355.1 coordinate 19,087,896, forward strand.
CTCAGGTCTCTCATCCCACTTCCGTTTTCGCGGAATGCGCTCACTTCGACGTTCTTCTGCTGCTCTTGCTGGAGCCGGAGCCGGAGCCGGAGGCGGACTGGCAGGTTCCTCGTCCGGATCCGTGTCTACTTCGGCCTCCCTCGAGTATCTACCTGGATAGCTCCGGGTCAGCTGCGGAAACCGTGTTTTCTCAGAATTTGTCAAACATCCCATCGCCCGATAAAACACGATCAAGTAAGGCGATAGATGATTGAGGGTTCCTCCTTTCTCTTCTTGCGCATGTTGGCGCGTCACCTTCCACAGGAGCCGTGCCCAATGCACTGGAGCTCCTGACAACACTAGCTCCACAAATTCTACCTGCCAACCATGCATGTAAGCGGTCTTGGTCGGCTGCAATATTTGCAGCAATGCAGTCGCGACATTTCTCCGCAATCGATCTTTGTAATCCCGTGTCCGGAAACCGTTCTTGGGATGCCTGGCAACTTTGAAGAGCTCATTGTAGGAGATTTCTTCCTCCTGGGACACCTTCACGCTATCGGCCTCGAAGAGGAGATCCCCTTCCTCGCCGGCACACCTGCCCAACACCTGCGCCCAGTTACAAATGTCCCATCTTTCTGGATGTGGACGGAATCCGCGAGAGGGCTTCTGTCTCTCCTGCAGATACTCGCGCACCATCTCCGGACATGTCCAGTTCCACCCCCACAGGAGAAAATCGAGCTTCAGCCCCAGCAGCACATCTTGAAATGCGCGTAGACCGATCTGCGGCACCCTGAGTGGAGACACTCGCAGCTGGGGAACCTTCGACATTGCGTTTCCTGCACACACAAACGTTCTCCCTTTCGCTCGCTCTCTCACAATCGCCACTGCGCGTCGGTCGCTCAAGCACTGACTGCTCACTCTCTCTTCGCTCACGCTCAAGTTCGCTACTCGCAATTCTCTCCAAGGCCTGTCAAGATCCTCGCGCAACTCGTCTCCGCACTCTCTCCTCTCACTGCAGGTCTCTCCGCCCTTGCGCGTAATCTTGGAAACTGGAAATCGCAAAATCAAGAATGTGAGAATGAGACTGGAGCGCAGTCTTTTCTTCTCCGAATTCAAGAACGTCCAACGTTCTTACTGGTTACAACGTACGCAGCCGGCTATACGGCCTAACGGTTCGCCCTTTGCATGCGGGAATTCACGTCTCCGCACTGCGCGCATTCGCATGCGTGAATGTTGAATTCTCCCGCCGCCGCCACCTTCCGGACTCGAGTCCGCCGCAGGGTATACGTCGGCTATGTTGTCTTTTCCTAACCCGTCCATCACCGGAGGCGTGTCGCCGCTGGTGCGTTCCTTATCCGTCGGCGCCTTGCTGGAGGCGCACATCTAGTCGGAGCGAATTACGCCGGCGCGCAGTCGTACCGCTTATTTTGTCCTTTATGCCTCGTCCATTGCTGACGGCGCATATCCGCCAGCGCAACTCATGCCAGCGCATCCGGCCGTCAGCGCCACGTCGGAGGCGTACATCCGACCGGCGCTTTCCTTCCATGAACAGCCGCCAAAGGCGCTTCCGACTCTGAGTTGGTTTCCTCCTATGAGCGCGCGATCCCGCCGAAGGCGCATCGCCGAGGGCGTACGGGAATCCTTTCCGGCTGTGAAACCTAGCGCGAACGGCGCATGTCCGGCTACGAGTTTTCCGACGCTCATAACTTCTCCGTCCCTGATCCATCTCCGACGCTCTTGGGCTCGTTAGAACGAGCGTCCCGAGCTCTTTCTAATGTGACTTCATCCAACTGGATCTACCGTGTATTCCGATCGTTATGAAGGTTTTCCCCTTCCGCGCCAGCGGCGCATCGCCGAAGGCGCACTCATGGTCGGACGCCTTCAGAGGTCCGGGCCCTTCTCCTGACGTCTTTAGCAAAACCTCCTCCTGAGGTGTCTGTGCCGGAAGCGTAGCTTCCTTATACGCTGGAAGCGCGTGAGTAGAGACACCTCAGAAAAGGAGCTTTTGCCTAAGGCGCCGAAGACATTGGCGTTGGTACATCCGACTACGTGATTCTTCGTGACCTCGTGACGATTTCATCAATCCACTCTATTTATCGTACCCTTTTCTAACTACAAACACTGCTTCGGTACTAGTTTTCTATAATTGTTTAAATTCTGCAAAAAAACAAAAAGTGTGTTACCACACCCATCCTCAACGTCTACATTGTTCGAGGAGACAATTTGGCAGGCCGCAGCGGCGAGGATGGAGTCCTTACCAGCTCGCCCAGCCATTGATCGCGAGAGTATTGTTCCTGGTGTATGCATGGTGGACAACCGAAGTGGTCTATTTTGGTTTGTGAGTTCTATTAGACAGGTGTATGTCCCAGCCAGAGTTTTGTTGGATTCTGGTGCACAGCCCTTGATGTTGGGCAAGGCTGCATGCATTAGTTTGGGCATTCGGAGGTTAGAGTTAGAACCTTGCCCATTCCAGATCCAGACATCTCTTGGTGGCGCCAGCGATAGGTCTTACTTTATGACCAGGGAGAGCATAGCGGTGCAGTTGAGGCATGATCACCTTCATGATAGCTCGCAGTTTGGAGTTCGTGCTGTGGTTACATCAGCAGAGTCATATGATGTGCTTGTTGGTGGAGTGGTGTTATACCCAATGGGCTTTCGGATGGACTATTGGACGTAGACTGCCGCATATCGTCCTGGTTGGCAGTCCGGAGATGGACGTCTGAGCGAGCTGCCAGTGAGATTTATTTCTCGGGATCGACCTCTTGGATCTTCATCAGCGGTCTTGGCATCGTTTGCGAGTTTTAGCGGAGTGCTTACCTGGCCCGATGACTTGTTGGAGGGGAACATGTCTGCCGACGATACCTCACTCTACGAGGATGTGGAGGAGGTTGTGAGTTTCACAACGGCGGTGACTTCACCCTTAGATGTTCCACTGTGGAGTTCGTGCCAGGCACTACAGTTGGAGGCTGATAGGTTGTTGAAAAAGGCTTGGAGTGAAGCCTCTTTATCAGCAGAGCCAGAGAGGGCTTCAGCTGATTGGCTAGTTAGCGCATTGTCTCCATTGGGTACTACACCTATTGCATGGGAGTATTCCTCAAAGGGCGTTTGTTTGCTGGATCTTTTTGGTGGGATCAGCACAGGTTTGGCTGCGTTGTTGCAGTCAGGTATTCTCGTACGGAGATACTTGTATGTGGAGAAGGACGAGACTGCACTGCAACCTCCGGGCTGACTCTCACTCAGGTTTACCTCTGATGGCTTTGTGGTAGCGCATCATGGTTCTAGAAGACTAGGATTCATACTCTCACTCATGTCCCAAACACCTTCTCTCACAAACTCTCATGTATCACTCCAACTCACACACAAACTCTCCTCACATCACCCTCTTCACATAAACACAAACACACGTCGATACTCCAAGATACTCAAAAACTTCACTCCTTCATTACTGAAACAAGTACTCACACATAACTCTCCAAACTTGCTTGAGAGGTGCTACTCTACCTCTCTATTTATACTACTTGAGAAGTTACCATAGTAACATGTGGTAATTTCTCCTAACTTACTTTTACCTAGGTAAGTTTGACTAACCTTCTCTACGTGGCAACATGCCATTGGCCTACCTAAACCTTCTAGAAGCTTCCGGAATCCAAGGTTGAGGTGGCGACATGCCATTTGAAGCTTTTAAACTTCTACAAGCTTCCTAGCCACTAAGTCAACATTAGACTTAGTCTAGCCAATCATCTTTCATACATTTAGTCAAACCAATCAAATCCAAGCTTCTAGTCAAATATCTAATCACTTGGAATCTAGAACTTTTGTATAAGACAAAATAGAAGTGCTCACTCCTTGTAAAAGACAAAATATAAGTGCTCACTCCATTCTTCTAGAACTCCGCTAATTATTCCGCCAACTATAAACATTGTAGCTAAACTTAGTCATGACTAGATAAACTTAGTTATAACTAACTAGTTTAGTCATAACTAGCTAGTCTTAGCTATGCCTTGGCTAATCATCCTTATTCCCTTGACCACTTCTAAGACTTAGTACATATGTGCAACACCCGGTCTTACAGCACGTCGAGTCTCTTCACGACATGTTGCACAGTTGATGCGGCGTTTTCCTTCGTTATTGCCGCGATCAGCTGTCCGAGGATTCCAGAAGGCGTTGCCTTTAGACATTTTGTTGCTGGGGGCGCCAGACCTTGACCGCGTTGGCCATATTGATATGGTGATTGCGGGCTGGCCATGTTAGGGACACACACGCGATGGACATGGGACAGGGTTGCATGATCCCAGATCTCGGATGTTTTGGGAGATGATGCGAGTGTTACGTCATCTCCAAGTGCAGTAGACACGTTCTCCAGCATACATTCTGGAGAACGTACCATTGTTGGGTGACACTCGGGTCCAGTTGATGGCGAGTGTCCATCAAGTCCGAGCATGGATTGGATCAGCAGTACTGTTGGATGTTGCGAAGGTTGAATCACGGGCTCATCGTGCACTTTTATGGTGGACCAACCTTTTGCCACGTGAGATATTGCGTGATGCCTATGATTCTGTGCAGCGTGATCCTACACTCACCGTTAACAGTATCTTGGATATTTTCCGACACTCTCAGGTAGTGAGAGTTGATGACAGGTCACCTATGGCGAAGGTGAACCGCGTAGGTCAGCCTCGGATGGCTTTACCTACATTTGTCAGTTATCCGGCATCACATGCATATCGTGATGGTGGACCTGGACTACTGTGGGACAATACAGTACATCAGTTGGTGGTGCCCAACGCTGATGAGAGAGAGCGTGCGATGGGATTTATGAGTGGTGTCACCGCAGCTGCTACAGTTTCATAGGCTTCGCGTCGTCAGGTTTTGGGTCAAGCTATGGACTTGAACTGCTTGACGTGGATTGTGAGCTTGAGTTTGGCGGAGCAACGCCGTTTGCGCGTTGATTTGGTGGTTAGTACACCACTTGTTAGCTCATTGCCACCCGAGATGGTAGAGGCAATGGCTGGGGGCGACAGGCAAGGTATTCATCATCCTTGGAGTTTATGGGACGTGACGAAAGGACTTGCTAGAGTTGCAGCCCATGCAGTTGGAGAGGATTCTCATGTGGAGGTGGCTACGAAGGAGAGTACGGAGAACCCTTCTTTGCAATGTGTAGCGTAGCAACCATTGACAGTGTCGCCTCCCTCTAGTGTGCCTATGGAGGAGGAATGGGAGCCATTGATTGGTTCCCAGATCACAGGAGGAGAGAGTCAACGATTGACACAATTCCTACGAGACTATATGAGTTGTTTTGCTTTCAGTATGAAGGAGTTGGGTGCGTTGATTGGACCCGCTATACGGATAGAATTGGCTAGTGATACGCCAATCTTCCGTCGTCCTTATCGATACAGTGAGATGGAGAGAGATTTGATTCGGAGTAGGACGTTGGACCTATTGGAGGCTGGACTAGTGGAGTTATTGCATGGTGAGTATGCGTCAGCCACTGTCATGCCGGTGAAGAAAAATGTACATGGCAACCACACGGATAGGCGCATGTGTGGAGACTACTGTCTTATCAATTGGCAGACGAAGTCCGATAAGTATGCCATGCCTACATCTGAGGAGATCTTCGATGTGGTGGGACATGCGAGGATTTTTAGTACTTTGGATCTTCGGGTAGGATACCATCAGTTGCCAATTCGGGAGGAGGACAAAACCAAGACAGCGTTTTGGGGCGTCAACTCCCACGGCAAGGATTGTTTGTATCAATGGCGATTCTTACCCTTTGGGTTGAAGAATGCACCTGCCGAGTTTCAGAGGGTTATGGACAGAATCTTGGCGGAGTTGGATTTTGTAAGATGTTACATTGATGATATCTTGGTGTTTAGTAACACTGTGGAGCAACACCAGATACACTTGCAGATTGTGTTTGAGCGATTGAGGGCTCATGGTTTGAGGTTACATCCTGGGAAGTGTAAGTTCTTCTAGGAGAAGGTTGAGTACTTGGGTCATGTGATATACCCAAGTGGATTAGGAGTTCAGCAAGCAAAGATGGAGGCTATTGCACGCATCCCTCGTCCCACGGATGTGAGTAGAGTTCGTGCATTCATGGGTTTGGCGAACTACTACCGGAGGTATGTGAAGGGGTTCAGTGCTATAGCCAAGCCTTTGAACCAGTTGCTGAAGGCGGATCAGGAGTGGCAATGGGGAGATGAGCAGGAGAGAGCTTTTGTTGAGCTCAAGGCCAGGTTGGTGGCCGCTCCCATCTTGAGGAGACCTATCAGAGGTCGCCCATACTAGTTGCACACTGATTGGAGTATGTTGGGACTTGGAGCGGTGTTGACGCAGCGTGATGATGAGGGCAAGGAGTTTGTGGTTGCGTACGCTAGTCGTTCGAACAATGCAGCGGAGTCGCGGTATAGTTCGTACAAGGGAGAGTGCTTGGCAGCGGTGTGGGCTGTGGCACACTTCAGGTGTTACTTGTTTGGTACGCAGTTCGATGCTTCGGTATTGATCACCTTGTTACTGATCATCAACCGCTCAAGTGGTTGATGGAGTCCGACAAGCTTACAGGGAAGCTTGCACGGTGGGCTCTCATCTTACAGGAGTACGACTTTCAGGTAGTGCATAGACCTGGAGTTGCGTACCTAGATGCCGATGGTCTGAGTCGAAACCCATGCACTAGCCAGGAGAATGACACTGGAGCTAGATGGCATGGTGAGGTTGACGAGGAGATGGTGCCTGGTTGGCATGCATCTGCCTTCATGTGTTGGTTGCGTGGGAACTCCAGCAGAGAGGATCATCTGACATCTTACTCTAGTCAGAGAATAGATGGTCGATCCTCAGATCCTGAGGTTGAGGATGGTGGTGTGGATTAGCGTGATGTTCACGATGATGCATTGGTGTTGGAGTTCCTACGGACCAGCATGGTGCCAGGCACAGTGGATGCCAAGGAGCGAGATCGTGTTCTCCAACGGACCAAGAGGCACCGATTGGAGGGATCACATGTTCTACGAGTGTGGGAGGACGGTAGGGTACGAGTACTACTACATCCAGCCCAGAGAGCACGCATTGTGAGGCATGCTCATGAGGAGTTGGGACATTTTGGAGTGAAGCGTACATACACCTTACTCCTTGGTCAGTATTGGTGGCGTGGTATGCATACTCAGGTACAGCAGTTGGTATCACGTTGCATGGTTTGTGATCGAGTGAGGGCATCATTCAATGCCACGACATCAATGTTACATCCATTACCCATCATGGGGTTGGGTTACCGTTGGAGTTTGGACTTTGCTGGACCACTACCTTTGACTGTACGACATCATTGGTATGTGTTGGTGATGGTGGAGCATTTCTCCAAGTGGATTGAGTTGGTGGCATTACCTGACAAGGCAAGTGAGGGAGTAGTGTATGCTTTCCTTGACAGAGTGCTTAGTCACTATGGTGCACCAGCTGAGGTGTTGACCAATCAGGGAACAGAGTTTCAGGTCTTGTGCGACAAGGCACTGATTGATCATCGGACCACGTCGCGAGATCATCTAGAGGCGGATGGTTTAGCTAAACGTGTTGTACAGACGGTGAAGAGGGCATTGCGCAAGTATGGCCTGCAGAAAGGTCATCTTGGGGACTGGGATATCCAGTTACCGTGGTTGGCCATGGAATATCGGTTCAATCGGCATGCATCCTTGGCTTCCTTCTCACCATATTTTCTATTGTACGGCCGAGATCCAGACTTGCCAACATCGATTCGTCGTGAGTCTAGCGAGGTGGTGAACCTTGATGACCCAAATATGTGGGTGAGAGTATGTTCTCAGCGTGCACAGCTCTTTCGGAGAGTTATGCCTGCAGTGTTTGAGAATCTTGCGATTGCTCAACATAGAGATACGTTGCGGTATGCAACCATTCGGGGATGAGGTTATCGACCATCAATTCGTAGATTCCATGTGGGAGACTACGTCTATCTACAGCAGACTGCACCGACGACATTGGATGTGACGGCGGGACGCACAATCTTGCGAGTGCGGGAGGTGTTACCTTCTGGAGTTCTCCTGTTGGAGGGTCGTGACGGCGTTGTTTTGAAGGATCATGTGCGCAATTGTGCGCCATGTCACCTCCCAAACGTAGATGGCATTATGGACCCAAGCTTAGTGATAGTATGTGCTGGCTTGAGGTGCATGTTGTGTGGGTCAGCTGGTCAGGTGGCCCGTATGTTGGTGTGTGATAGGTGTTCTAGGGGATGGCACATGTTGTGCCTGACTTTGCCTATCTATGTTATTCCGGCTGGACGATGGGTTTGTCCTCGATGTACTTCAGAGGGGTAGATGACTTGATCTTCACATGTTATGAATTGCAGATAGGCGACTAATGATGGGGCGACATAGCACCCGGTATTTATAGTACCCGGTGTATAGCATGTAGTTGTAGATAGAACTACCTGGGAGTCAGAGGGACCTGACCGCCAACTAGGGGGCGAGTTGTGACATTTGAGTGTGTACTCTCTCGCGCCTTATATGTGTGTATGTGTGCGTATGTGTATGTGAGTAGCATGTCAGCGATGTAGAGTGTATGGCGATATGTATTCGCACGACAGCTGTCATGTAATTACGAGTCGGCTCACGCAGTTTAGGCACTTACTATATTTAGACGTGGAAATAGGGTTCGGGTCACGAGGGGTATAGAGTCGGGGACGGCTCGAAGAACGTTAGTTCTTCGAGTCGAGCCTGGAAGCGTTGGGAGCTTGGAGAGACTTTCCCCTTTGCGTCGACCTAGATTCTCCGAGTGTGGAGTGGGTTGGGCTTGACTCATGTTTGTGTCGGTGACGGTTTGTTGCCAGTAGGGTAATTGACCGACGGGAATTCCAGTGGGGAATCTCCCGTTTATTTCGATGTATGGCGATATGTATTCGCACGACACAATCCGAGTTCGATTCTAAATCGGCCACGTGAAAGTTTTCAGAGGATGATGGTGATTTGCGTTAAGAGTTAATGTTTCACATATGATTTTGTTTCGAGTGATTGATGGTAGAGAGGTTAAAATTCTCGGATGATGTGAATTAGGGATTCGACTTGATATGGATTCCTCCATTACGGTCTACTGTAGGCGGTCAATTGTGTTCCTCTGAATGGTGAACAGGATAGAGCGCAAAGACTCGTTTCTTCCTACATTCTTCACATTCTGCTTTATCGCTTCCTGTGTCCAGACTTTCCATGATTTTTGTACTCTCGTTACGAAACCGGGATGCGACCCTCCACCGAGACTTACTGTCACTGCTTGCCGTGGAAAGAAAATATTGAACTTGTTGTCGAGAGCATGGAAGCATCCATAGCTAGCTAGCTAGCGATGACCGAAGCGATGGATACGTCCATATGTTGAGAAGAACTCGTGTTGAAGAACGTTGAGACACTACTGTGAAATCCTCATTCCCAACAGGTTGTTACAAGCTGAAAGTTGAAATCACGGATCAAAACTGGTTACGGGTTTCTACAATTACGCGGTTACATTCGAGTCAAAGCGAGCTATAGCTATCGCGAGCTCCAGGACAACTCCGAGTACGGAAGCATCCACAATCCTTTCACTCACAGCTGCTCCTTGAACATATATCGACTTTAGAGGAGACCTATATAATTTGGAATGCCAGTTCCCAATTCCTGCTTGATAAGCATATTTTTCTAAGGTCTAAAAGAGCCCTGCGGTGTGTAATCTGGAAACTTTTCGAGACGAGAAGATTGCGTATAATCGTAGGAAATGGAAGCGAATGAAGCGATAAGGGGTCCAGCAGGTCCGTGAGGCAGCAGAGAACTCAGATCGTCAAAACCAGGCTATCATTCACCTGGACGATGCGGAGATCATCAGATTCAGCCGCCGATGCTCTGAGTAATGCATGAATCTCTCAGGAGCATATGGAGAGAGCTTTGGATCATGCTGGAAGAAGGCAGCTCTTGTTGGAAAGCACGCGTATCTTTCATCCTTAGGCGTATCAATCGACACATTATTGTCACTTGCATTCGATCTCAGAGCGCAAACGGAATCGGGATGCACAAAGCTCTAGATTCCGCTGTCACACTTGAGATTCCTTCCGCTTCTGCAACGATTTTATCTTGTGTTAGCTTTTGCAGCAGACGCGACGTTCCTGGCAGAGGATTTCAGACTTCTGTCAAACTTGCAATCTGTCTGTCCTGGATGGAAATCCACATTTGTTTACTCATGTGAACTGTTGGGCCTTCTCTGGCCTCGTCTCACCCTTGACAAGCGCTCTCAGGATCTAGTTCTTAATTAAGCTGTCAGGCAGCTTGCGTGAGCTGCCGGGGCAGATGTAAATGCATGCGAGATTTGGTCAATATTTTAGTAAACACTCTGAAGACATTTTTTCGTTACGTGCCCAGCAGGTTCTGCAGATTACTGCGAAAAATGAAGTGATGTAACCTGTTGCAAGCTAAAGTTTACGTTTGGACACCACAGAGCAACGTACTCCCAAGCGAAAAGAAGCTGTTGAAAGCATGCTAAGGTGCGTACTGCTTTCATGTGAATCAAGCCTCAATCACTGAGATGTTATAGGTACAAGGTTATTGTTTTGTATTAACTGTAACTTTTATCTCAGATCGTGCCCAATCATTTTCCTGGCGTCCATGACGCACCACAGGCAAGAGGTTTGTGAGCAATGAAAACATAGAATCTGACGCCTAACATTACATCATAGAACATTATGCCGGGAAGGAGAATAGAAAGCACGAAAGCATGGTGTAATGCTTAAAGATGTTACCACCACAGCCTGCAGTTCCTTCACTACGATCAGAACTAGCCTTCTTGTTCTTCCAGCACCTGATCCACCATTATGTCCTCCTCCAAAACAGTTCACAAATCTAGCAGCATGGACCTCGGGACGGTCACCTGCCCTAGGCTTCTAAATACTTGGACCGCTTATTCCGATGAGGACGAGCAGTGGACTCACGCATGCAAACATACCACTGCAACAGATGGGAGTTATGATCAAGGATGCTGAGTTGCTACACTTTCTTCTGTTCCAAGCAAGAACAGCTGTTCCGGGGCATGGTCAACTTCCGAAACTTCGCTCGTTCCGCAACTACTCAAGTTTAGTTGCGAAAAATATTGCGTGTAGATTGGGTTCTTTCTCTCAAGGCCTTCAGCACGTTCATGAAGAAGTCTTCTTCCCAGGTGCTAAATTATTCGTTGCTTGTTCCTGCAGCCAACATCTTCACTCCTTTACATGCAAGATCACAACAAACTATTACTTTAGAGATAATTTTGGACTGTGAATCCCCCCTCTCTCTCTCTCAATATACATATTTATATTTATGTTCATGTTTATTTATTTGTTTACTTATATGCTCGCTTGATACTCGGGAAATCGAGATATCCAGAAATACAAAAGTGTCGAGCTTGTTGAATTTAGATGAACTGAATTTTGCAATAGCCTGCTGGACTTGGTAAGAGAAATTTGAAAGCAAGGTATGCCACAGTTCTCACTCCCAGTAAGCCACCGCAGAGCGTGTCAATGCTTCGGGTAAGTGTACAAGAACAGATTTCGTATGAAATTGTTGATATCTGATTAGAGATTCAGTGGCAATGTAATCAAACGATTAGACAGTTATGGTGCCTAAATATCTTTCCTATGTGCTTCAAGGGTCAATTGCTAGGGTCACATACGACGTTACGGTCGTTCGCCTTCAGGATTTCACCGTTCCTATTTATAACCTCATCAGATCTGATGAGGTTATAATGTGATCATCAGATCACAGATGAAGACACATTTAGTTAATCATCACTCCCGTACTTCAGATCTGAAGTACGGGAGTGATGATTAACTAAATGTGTCTTCACGTGGTAGATCTGTCGATAGAGTTCGAAGCGTGTACGTTAAGCTGAGAATTCGATCATCTTCGCCGCATGTCGATCGGACTCGTACGTACGTCAACGCTCTTGAACATTGTTAGAAGCCGACTGTGTTGTAAGTGGCTTTCACCTTTGCTAACGCTGGAGTGATCATACGTCTTCTCATGAAATTGGGACCGAGCTTAGTCTCGAAGGTACATGTGGAAAGGTAAGCAAATCCACTTACGCCGGACAAGCTGTTATCCTATCTTCGATAAACTCAGAATGTCAACATGACGGCTTCCAGTTGCGGATCAACTTCAATCGAAACTCCCGACGGAATTGTCATTCTATACTGATTGAATTCGTAAAGGCCACACAACGAATCCGCAATGAAACCGAGACGACGAGGGACACAAGGTAGTCGAAAGAGTCAAACTGTATGGGGAATTGCGCATGGAGTCTGCAGATTTTATGAGCAATTGTTCGTCTTAACAAGCTGGTGGCTGCGCTCTTCTTCTTTCCGTTGAGCAGTAGCCAAGAGGTAACCGCTGCCTTGGTGATTTGCGATCAATGTTCGCTCCTTCAGCTCTGGAACCATCTGGATCCCGTTCTGCACATATTTTAGGAAATCGGATCTTACATTGTCTTCAAGAAGCTATTGATATGCCCACTCATCCTGCTGCCAATGTTTTTTTTCACTTCCAGTACTGAGGTTCGAGTCTCTCAGGAGACATAGCTTCTCCTAAGACGTAATTCGCACGGTTGAAATATGTAATATGTGATGCCATTTTTAACTCTCTTCCAGTACTGAGCTATGATTCTCTCAGCAGACGTAGCTTCTTATGAAACATAACTCGCCCTTCAAAATTTCTGCTGCAGAATTCTTTAACCTTAACATCTAACTGGTATCAGCAGAAACATACCTTGGGAAAACACCGACAGCACCCTTTAGATTCACCACTGTAGTCATCAAGCACGAAGTTTGAAAAGTAGGAACTCGTTAAATGACAATGGAAAATCAACGGTGTCATGGGCCAGTTCACGAAATCGATCAGAGGAAGGCAGTCCTTGATCTGAAAATCTTGAGGAAAGTTACCGTCACAGGGTCATACAACTCAGGGAGTGGTAGCTTCGTAGAGCATTCGGCAGATGTGCTCTAAGTTCTTGCAGGCATACATTCACTGAACTTTTCGCTTGGAATCACCCGGTACCGAGTCACGTCACACCAATAGCTGCATTATTACATACCAGACATGCTTTCTTAATAAAGTTCTTGCAGTCTCAAAATTGCACTCACGTTTAAAAGGGCTGTTTGACAATACATGTACATACAAGACTGCTCTTGTCCTATACTCAGAAGGGTTACGAAACTGATACGGGAGCACCCGAATCCTCATTAGCGACTCCTATGATCAAGATAAGAAGATGTTCTTAACATGAACTAAAATATTCGGAGATTCAAGAACAGGAGAGACTCCTAGCAGGTACAGCACAGTACTTGGAACGCAGTAATACGCAGTTCCTGATTACCTATCGCTTCCTTCAATGATATGCAAAATAGATCAAAGAAGCTAATTTGTACACCGAAAAGCTATCCTGGAAGAAGTCTTGCGATACTCCTGCTCACCAATCTTCATAAGGTTCGAAGAAACACTTCAAGAAAAGATTCCCTTTACCACAAAATTGGAATTTCACTACAGAGTCTTTGACTATCAAGGCTTCAACCAGAAGTCTTGATCTGCTTCGAGCATATCCAAACTGCGGATTCAAAAGATCTGCTTGGAGCATATCCGGTTTGAGCCGTTTCGACTTCTTATTCGAAATCTGAAAGTTGGAAGATTTGTGTTTGTCACTACATGTTTTGAGCTCCTGTTCTCTTTTCAACATCTTTAGTTAGATCAACAAAAATAAGGAAATATTCCAGAAGATCTACTCAGAGTATACGTCTTCTATATTGACGTGGCTTCACAAATGCACTTGGACATGTGTTCTCACTCGAGGTCCGCGGATAACTGAACAATTTTCCCAGTGATAGTTACAGATATTGGTCAGCCGCACCTTCGAAGGGCTACTGCTGATCATAGACGATGATAGAATCCAACGCAGTAACCTCATTTCCGTCATCATTAAACTCCGATGTGCAAGAACTATAGAGCCTTTTCTGGACATCATGATGCTATGCGATCTGCATCTACATTTTAGAAGAAATCTCATATCATGTGCATTTATTAATTGTCTGGAGACAGGAAGCGATAAAGCAGAATGTGAAGAATGTAGGAAGAAACGAGTCTTTGCGCTCCATCCTGTTCACCATTCCGAGGAACACAATTGACCGCCTACACGAGACCGTAATGGAGGAATCCATATCAAGTCGACTCCCTAATTCACATCAGTCGAGAAATTCAACCTCTCTACCATCCATCACTCGAAAGAAAAGCATATGTGAAACATTAACTCTTGAGGCAAATCATCCTCACCCTCTGAACACTTTCACCTTCCTGAGGAATGGCACCGAGCTGGTGGCATTCCTCAAGACGCATCCGCAAGGAGTCCAACTCCACTTCCTCCAATGATTGGTTGCAAGTAAGAATTTTTCTTAAAGAGTCTCGGAGTCCATCCATACCCTCCAGCCGAAGACGTTCAATGGATCGGTGCAATGGACCGTTAAATTCGAATTGCTGCCTAAACGCAGCGTTTCTAATAGAGGATTAGCTCTCCATAGAAGAAGTGAGCTATTGTTTAAAAAGCAGGCCGACCTGCCCTCATGGACGATTTTCCTCCTAAAAATCAATTTTCATTCAGGAAGATCAAGAGCTATGGCCTGAATGAACTTTCTCATTCTGGCTTTAGTAGACTGGAAGCTTTGGCAGGCGAAGAAAGTTGCAGAACGAAGCTCAAGTGAAGTGTCGAGACTTGACAACTAGGACGGAGCCGACTTTGGAGTTCCCACGCTTGACAGATTTCGGCCTCTACGAACAATTACAAGTCGTAGAAGGCCAATTTGGCCGACATGAACGATGTCAGCCAATCCGATGGAGGGCTTCTGATCTTCGCGTCTTCTGATCTTACCTTTCGCGGCTGACTACTGAAGAGAAGGCTCGAGCCGCCTCTCCAGACTGTCGAGGCGGACCGGATTTCGCGAGGGTTTACTATGTGTGCAACTGTACAGTTCAGTTGCACACATTGAATCTGGTGTCTTACTCTCCTTCGGCTTGAATCTGGTGTCCCACTCTCCTTCGACTTGATCGTCGTCCCCTTCCACCGTAGTATATATAGGTGGAGGGAGTACCCTATAGTATACGAGGTCAGCGCTAATGGCCGGGACAATCTCAAAGGCAAGAGAGACACTTCCTCTTATTAAAAATGGGAAGATTTCCAGATTGTGCAAGGCAATCTGGAAATACTTTTACTGTCTTTCGTAGATTGGCTTTCTCAGGTTTTACCCTATGTTCTGCATCTAGACAATTAATCATCTAAACGAAAATCTTGCATAGCATAATTTACTATATAATCCATGATCAGATCTAACAAAAATCAATCTCATCGATGGGTATCATTTTGTCTACGTACCCATCCCATCTAAATTTGCGAGGAGTACTAAAGATTCCTCAGAGTCTTTTTCCCTCCTCGCATGAACTATAACAGGAAAAATATTTCCAGATTGCCTTGCACAATCTGGAAATCTTCCTATTTTTAATAGGAGTAAGTGTCTCTCTTACCTTTGAGATTGCGCTGACCTTGTATACTATATCGGTGGAAGCGGACGCTGACCTCGTATACTATATCGGTGGAAGGGGACGACGATCAAGCCGAAGGAGAGTGGGACACCAGATTCAAGCCGAAGGAGAGTAAGACACCAGATTCAATGTGTGCAACTGAACTGTACAGTTGCACACATAGTAAACCCTCGCGAAATCAGGTCCGCCTCGACAGTCTGGAGAGGCGGCTCGAGCCTTCTCTTCAGTAGTCAGCCGCGAAAGGTAAGATCAGAAGACGCGAAGATCAGAAGCCCTCCATCGGATTGGCTGACATTGTTCACGTCGGCCAAATTGGCCTTCTACGACTTGTAATTGTTCGTAGAGGCCGAAATCTGTCAAGCGTGGGAACTCCAAGGTCGGCTCCGTCCTAGTTGTCAAGTCTCGACACTTCACTTGAGCTTCGTTCTGCAACTTTCTTCGCCTGCCAAAGCTTCCAGTCTACTAAAGCCAGAATGAGAAAGTTCATTCAGGCCATAGCTCTCGATCTTCCTGAATGAAAATTGATTTTTAGGAGGAAAATCGTCCATGAGGGCAGGTCGGCCTGCTTTTTAAACAATAGCTCACTTCTTCTATGGAGAGCTAATCCTCTATTAGAAACGCTGCGTTTAGGCAGCAATTCGAATTTAACGGTCCATTGCACCGATCCATTGAACGTCTTCGGCTGGAGGGTATGGATGGACTCCGAGACTGTTTAAAAAAAAATCTTACTTGCAACCAATCATTGGAGGAAGTGGAGTTGGACTCCTTGCGGATGCGTCTTGAGGAATGCCACCAGCTCGGTGCCATTCCTCAGGAAGGTGAAAGTGTTCAGAGGGTGAGGATGATTTGCCTCAAGAGTTAATGTTTCACATATGCTTTTCGTTCGAGTGATGGATGGTAGAGAGGTTGAATTTCTCGACTGATGTGAATTAGGGAGTCGACTTGATATGGATTCCTCCATCACGGTCTCCTGTAGGCGGTCAATTGTGTTCCTCGGAATGGTGAACAGGATGGAGCGCAAAGACTCGTTTCTTCCTACATTCTTCACATTCTGCTTTATCGCTTCCTGTGTCCAGACTTTCCATGATTTTTGTACTCTCGTTACGAAACCGGGATGCGACCCTCCACCGAAACTTACTGTCACTGCCTACCGTAGAAAGAAAATATTGAACTTGTTGTCGAGAGCATGGAAGCATCCATAGCTAGCTAGCTAGCGATGACCGAAGCGATGGATACGTCCATAGGTTGAGAAGAACTCGTGTTGAAGAAAGTTGAGACACTACTGTGAAATCCTCATTCCCAACAATTTCTGCAACGATTTCATCTTGTGTTAGCTTTTGCAGCAGACGCGACGTTCCTGGCAGAGGAATTCAGTCTTAGTCAAACTTGCAATCTGTCTGTCCTGGATGAAAATCCACATTTCTTTACTCATGTGAACTGTTGGGCCTTCTCTGGCCTCGTTTCACCCTTGACCAGCGCTCTCAGGATCTAGTTCTTAATTAAGCTGTCAGGCAGCTTGCGTGAGCTGCCGGGGCAGACGTAAATGCATGCGAGATTTGGTCAATATTTTAGTAAACCCTCTGAAGACATTTTTTCGTTACGTTCCCAGCAGGTTCTGCAGATTACTGCGGAAAATGAAGTGATGTAACCTGTTGCAAGCTAAAGTTTACATTTGGACACCACAGAGCAACGTACTCCCAAGCGAAAAGAAGCTGTTGAAAGCATGCTAAGGTGCGTACTGCTTTCATGTGAATCAAGCTTCAATCACTGAGATGTTATAGGTACAAGGTTATTGTTTTGTATTAACTGTAACTTTTATCTCAGATCGTGCCCAATCATTTTCCTGGCGTCCATGACGCACCACAGGCAAGAGGTTTGTGAGCAATGAAAACATAGAATCTGACGCCTAACATTACATCATAGAACATTCTGCCGGGAAGGAGAATAGAAAGCACGAAAGCATGGTGTAATGCTTAAAGATGTTACCACCACAGCCTGCAGTTCCTTCACTACGATCAGAACTAGCCTTCTTGTTCTTCCAGCACCTGATCCACCATTATGTCCTCCTCCAAAACAGCTTACAAATCTAGTAGCATCTAGTAGCATCCGAAACTATCCAGAAATACAAAATTGTTGAGCTTGTTGAATTTAGATGAACTGAATTTTGCAGTAGCCTGCTGGACTTGGAAAGAGAACTTTGAAAGCAAGGTATGCCACAGTTCTCACTCCCAGTAAGCCACCGCAGAGCATGTCAACTCATGCTTAAGGAAAGATATTGAGGAGCAATAACTGTGTAGTCGTTGATATATATTGCCATTGAATCTCTAATCAAATATCATCAATATCTGATTGATGATATCTGACTACAAATTCAGTGGCAATGTAATCAACGACTAGATAGTTATGGCTCCTCAATATCTTTCCTGTGTGCTTCAACGGTCGATTGCTAGGGTCACATACTACGTTACGGTCGGTCGCCTTCAGGATTTCACCTTTCTTATTTATGACCTCATCAGATCTGATCTGAAGTACGGGAGTGATAATTAACTAAATGTGTCCTCACGTGGTACATCTGTCGATAGACTTCCAAGCGTGTTCGTTAAGCTGAGAATTCGATCATCTTGGCCGCATGTCGATCAGACTCGTACGTACGACAACGCTCTTGAACATTGTTAGAAGGCAGTCCTTGATTTGAAAATCTTGAGGAAAGTTACCGTCACAGGGGCATACAACTCAGGGAGTGGTAGCTTCGTAGAGCATTCGGCAGATGTGCTCTAAGTTCTTGCAGGCATACATTCACTGAACTTTTCGCTTGGAATCACCCGGTACCGAGTCACGTCACACCAATAGCTGCATTATTACATACCAGACATGCTTTCTCAATAAAGTTCTTGCAGTCTCAAAATTTCACTCACGTTTAAAAGGGCTGTTTGGGAATACATGTACATACAAGACTGCTCTTGTCCTATAGTCAGAAGGGTTACGAAACTGATACGGGAGCACCCGAATCCTCATTAGCGACTCCTATGATCAAGATAAGAAGATGTTCTTAACATGAACTAAAATATTCGGAGACTCAAGAACAGGAGAGACTCCTAGCAGGTACAGCACAGTACTTGGAACGCAGTAATACGCAGTTCCTGATTACCTATCGCTTCCTTCAATGATATGCAAAATAGATCAAAGAAGCTAATTTGTACACCGAAAAGCTATCCTGGAAGAAGTCTTGCGATACTCCTGCTCACCAATCTTCATAAGGTTCGAAGAAACACTTCAAGAAAAAATTCCCTCTACCACAAAATTGGAATTTCACTAGAGTCGTTGACTATCAAGGCTTCAACCAGAAGTCTTGATCTGCTTCGAGCATATCCAAACTGCGGATATAAAATCTTCGAATGTTGGTGGAAGTAACCACTTTCTGTGATGTTATAGATCGAGCAGAAATTGGATGATGTTGCTGGGCCGCTTGTGATGGAAGGGAAGATGTGACCGAATAAAACACATTGGTTGGATCCTCAAGAATACAGTTGATTGGACCTTATACATCATTAATACTTCCTCCATGTAGCGGTGCGGTTCATGTAGCCTCACCGCGTTCATTTTAGGACAGCGTTGCCACTTACCCTTCAGAGATGGACCTCACGTGCCCAACACAATCGTGCAGGGAACGAGTCTTGTAAATCGACAAAACTGCTCTCGTGCTGGCTGCAGTCCAGTCTAGAATGTGAT
This sequence comes from Marchantia polymorpha subsp. ruderalis, assembly GCA_037833965.1. Classification (NCBI taxonomy): domain Eukaryota; kingdom Viridiplantae; phylum Streptophyta; class Marchantiopsida; order Marchantiales; family Marchantiaceae; genus Marchantia; species Marchantia polymorpha. Next base: position 19,107,155 of record AP031355.1, read on the forward strand.
CGCGACAGGCAGAGATCTGTACTCTGCACGATCGACCGGAGGGTCCGTATAAAAGGTTAAAGGGTCCGTGGTCGTTTCTGATTTTACCTCGGCGTAGGGAATTGGAATTGTTACGAAGGGCCGTAGCTTGGTCCACAACAGGAGGTAGAGATGGGCACCTGGTGCTCCCGTTCATCCTCGTCCCTCCCTTCTGTCGTGTCCACCACGTTTCAGTTATACGAATCGGAACAATCTGGTCGCAGAACAAGTGGTACTCAGTTCTAGATGTTGGGATGACATCAAACAGATGAAAGCAGTGCAATTGTTCCCAAGTACGTCAGGCACTTGCATTGATAAAATTGTAAGGCCTCGGGCTACAAGTCAGTCGAGACTTGGGTCTTGACTGAACCTCTATGAACGTCGCGTTTAGATACGAGGACTCCGGACACAGAGATATGCCGTGATCGATATCTCGGTCCTGTTTCGCCTCGATCTATCCTTCTACCTTTTGTAGACTGCAAGATCTCAGCAAAGCAATCGGTAGGAATCGTACCCTCTACCTCTACCCTCTCTATCTCTGTTCGAGTCTGGCAAACCTCCGAGCCCCCTAAGGCGAGAGGAGCAATGAATTCTTGAAGCTCAAGCTGCCATTGTTGGGGGCAGCGTTCTGGAGGCTGAGAATGTTGGCAATCACGTTGTAGACCTGCACATTCTCGAACGATGGAACGAGCCTGCCTCGGGCGAATTGTGGGCCACGAGCGATGAAAATACTGCGCATCGACATCAGCGCATTATCGTAGCCGTGAACTCCACCGCACCAAGTGCCACTTCGGTCGTACGCGACGTTGTAGCTCTCATCGACCAGACCGATGATGGGCTGGACTCGGCCCGATGAGTAGTGCAGCCTCGGGGGAAGGTCCTCGCGCAGGTACACCTTCAGATGCTCGCCGTTCTGAATTTTCCCGGTGGACAAGGCGTCCAGCATTCCCGCGTGCACATCGACAGCGCTCACATTCTCCGGCGGTCGAATGGTGAGCTGAGTGCCGCTGTACTCCACCCACTCGGCGGGAATGTTGATCCAAGGCTTGAAATCCTCAACGTAGATGTGCTTGCCCTCGCAGGTCTGCACCATGCCGTGATCTCCGAGCAGAATCAGAGACACATCGTCGTACACGCCCCTGGCCTTGAGCCCATCGATCAGCAGCCCCAGCAGCGAATCCACACGCTGCAGTGCCGCAGAGAGCTGCGGCCCATCGGGGCCCACGGTGTGGCCCTCAGCGTCGGGAGAGTTGAAGTACAGACTCATGAAGCTCGGCCTCTGCTCGTCGGGCAGATCCACCCACTCGAGCGCTTGATTGATGCGCTGCACCTCCCCTACGCTTTTGTTGTAAGCTGGGCAGAACTGCGGCGGGCACGTCCATGGAGGCAGCTCCACTTCGCACCCGGGCCAGAACGAGGCGGCGGCGACCTTCCCGAGCTTGGTCACGGTGACCCACAATGGCTCGCCCAGCCACCACTCGGGGCTGTTATCGCCACGCTTGAATTTCTTTCTCGTCACAGGATCGCGGAATTCGTTCTGAATGATGCCGTGCCATGCCGGGTACAGGCCCGTGGCGATGGAGTAGTGGTTGGGGAATGTGGCAGTCGGGTACACGGGGATGAGCCCCTTGGCCGCTGCGGTGCCCTCGGCCATGAGGCTGTCGATGTTGGGCGTGGACACCTTCTGCTGATAGCCCCATCGGAAGCCATCGAGCGAGATGAGAATCACCAGCGGCTGCTTCAGCTTCTCCAGGGGCCGCGCGTTCCCCCAGTCCTCTGCTGACGACCCGGCTCCATTCTTCAGCAGATCGTGCCCTCCCACAAGCACCAGAGCTGCGACGACGATCCCGGTCAGCCAAGTGTGCTGCTGGCCCGTCAGCCAGCGATTCAGGCCCTGCCCTGCCCCGCTCGCTCCTCGTATGAGCGGCTCCGTCTCGTCGGCCATTGCTGCCTTCCTTGTGCAAGTCGAGCTTCCGACACACTCACGCTGTCGATCTTAACTGTCGAAGATTTGTTCGGTACTCTTTATATAGGACCTCGGCTTCCATTGATCCTATCGCAGTGCGAGCATCAAAGCTCTCTACCCGATCAGACGAATTTGTGGAACAGGGCCGCGAACCCGCCTCACGATGGGTTGATTCAAAAGCGGATTGGCACTTCGCACCTGTGAGGTCGTCTGACCAGTTATCGGGGGGAGCGCAGTTAATCTGCGAGGCACCGACCGGGTTAGGCATTTCTTAAAACATATTCGATCGCACCCCTCTGTTTCTGAATTTTTTAACCATTTGGTAAGGAATCATGTTCCGCCGAGAACAATGAAATAATCTGGTTTGCATCCTCGACAGACTATGCGTCGCGTCGCACGTTGGCCCTTGATTCTCGCAGGCTGATTATAAAAAGCGTTTCGAAATCTGACTGTACTTTTCAGACAGTAATCTCGGACTGGCTCTCATAGGCATCAGACTGACACTGCATCTGCAGAACGAAAAGATGGTGTGATTGCGTGGTCCCGGGTTGTATCATGGTTCGAGCATGTGTTCCTGCGTTTGAATATCATCTCCCGCTTCCTTTCTAGTGTCAGATACCAAAAGACATCTACTCGTTTAACCAATTCCGATTTTAAGTTCTTCATATACTTTATGACACATGGATGAAAATTCTTTGTGGATGGTTTTTGTTCTCACCATATTTCAACTAAACCAGACCTCAAGCCTCAGGTTTTCCATAGTTTATTTTTCTTCTCTGAGTTTTCTCGGTGCCTCCCTCAAAATGGAAGTGGAGTCGTGTATGAGTTTGTAATTCTTCGTGCGTCGCATGTCCTACAGAGACATGCCATGCCGTGAAATAAGAAGTGGATCCCATAGTGAGTGGTTGTGGCGGTAATCAAGACTCATTGTTCGTCGATCTGATTCGGGATGCAAGTCCTATGTCTATAAACCCATGTTACAGACTATCTCAGTGCTTTCAAGGACCGAGATAACTATTTACAAGTTGCACAGTCTGCTTTACAGTCAGAAGAAATTCCCGTCACAGTTATAATGTGACGGGAATGCCTATTCAAGATTTCAGCGTGTGGGGACTCGGCTAGTTACAGTCAGCCAGCTTAGATAGAATTACATAGTCAGCCAGCTTCAGCTTCTTTCTCCTGCTTCCGTTTCATACATAGCCAATGCTCGAAATAAGACTTCTCACATCTAGCAATCTTTATGTGATGAGCACCCTTGCTTACCGAACAGCTTGCTTCCTTGGACTAAGCAAGTTCGTTAGAATTACTCCACACTTGTCAAGGATTTCAAAGGAAGATGTGTCAACATCGGGAGACACCGCATCCGACATGCGAGAAATGTTGTTAAGTACGATGAATTTTCCCATGTCACGGACATGTAATACTTGAGAAGAGATAGCTTACGGAGGATGAAGAAAAACTTATTAATTGAAACGCAATTGTAGTCGAGATAAAACCAGCACTTAGAAAGCTTGTGGAGCTAGTTAACAGAAGGTCTCGACTTGTACAAATACTTGTAAATATAACTAGATGTTTTCCCATGACTTGATACACTAAGATAAATTGTACAACTTGCTAAAACGATTTGCACTTTAAAGTAAATTATAGACAGTAGTATAATTGATGGAAAAAATGTCAAACTTGAGAGCTCATGTTCTACTTTCAAGGACATATTATCTCTCTTATTTGTCATAATAATGTATGTGAAAAAATGATCAGTCGGCCACTTCCCTTGAAAAAATCTTAAGTATGAACATATTTGTTATCATAGATGAATTTTCATAATGAATATTACGAGAATGATCACCTGGAAAAGAAAGGCATATTTGACCCATGCTCTGATTTATAAGTTCATGGAATATGGAATATGTTTCCATATACCATATGTTTAAATTTTGTGTCACCCATTATCCGTGTTGGATGACATTTATAAACACGACCATTGAATTTCCTATCATTGGGTGTCAAACATGACAAAATACATGCATGTTAGAGAGAAAATCTAGAAGATATTTATGTGAGTAAAAAAACAATACTAGTAAAAAGAGTTTCAACGCAAGCTAGGGATTGTCTAATGGATCAAAGTCAAACATATGCAATAATTCTATAAAAGTTATTCTGTTCGGATAGCAAGAAAAGTACTACTGACAATCCTAAATTGGATGACTTGTCGGTGATTTTATAGTTCTATAGACCCGTCATCCATCCATCCATCGTTTCTTCCAATAAACATTCATTTTACACCTCCACAATCCCTTTAATCAAATATTTGAACCTTTCAGCTTTCTGAAAAGTAGGGACTTCCCAAGAGAAAACAAGTGTGACCACTTTTGAGCCAAAATGATACTTCCCAAGGACTATAACATTGGAAATATAATTGAGCCGTTATGTATAAAAGTGCAGTACTCTCACTCTTCTTTACGCCTACTTCTTAACATGTAATAACACACCGTCGCTTCCGAAGGGCCAAAATTTGTGGAAATATATATAAGCCCTTATATGTGTAAGTACTCTTACTCTTTTTTTCACCGACTTCTTACCCTGGAATAACACACCATCACTTCCCAAGGGCCGAAATATTGGAAATATATATATGAGACCTTATATGTCTAAGTACTCTTACTCTTTTCTTCTCCTACTACTTACCATGTACTAACACACCGTCAATTAAGATCCAAGGGTTTCATTTCACCGAGTGTGCTCAAGAGCATCTTTTATAAGTATTTTAAAATTTGAGCCATCTTGATCAGAACGACGAATAGTGACCCCATTCATGTCGTTCATCAAACAGTTGGTTGGATTCTAACAAAGCGAGACAAACCTTCCTCATGTAGGAAAATGTTGCTCAGAGATTGGACATTCTCAGAGCACGAGGTTTACAATCTAACTGCGCAAGAATGACCTCATGACCTGCTTTTATCGACGTGTCTGTCCATCGGCCTTGGTTCAGACACCAGTTGTGATTCGCTGCCACCTCAGCTGCAATGCTGAAGACCAGAAATTGCGCTTTATCTGTTGATATTTTGTTGTCAGGTGTTTATGACGACCCGGACAAGAACTTGGTGCTCATGTACACGTACAACTTTGACTGCGGTGACAGACCTTTGGGAATACAAATCACATCAGACTGCAATTCGCACAGGAAATTCGCATAAGTAAACTTTAGAACGGAGTGAAGATCCATCGGAGATTCTAGATCTATTCAGAAATGTGTTCCGTTTTGGCAAAGAGACGACATGTACCACTTGCTTTGTGCAGTAGTTCATTGTGACCTAAAGTGCAGAGGGATCAAAGATCAAATCTTGCCAGCAAGGAGCCTCCTTCATGCCATGGATAGTGGGAGTTGTTAGCATCCAAGTCAGTATTTAGTTCGGTGATTTTCAAGATTAATGTATGCAATATATTTTAGTCTCCTTCTTGCTCTAGTACAGGGGTTAGAAATTCTCTTCGTTTATCACATAATCGGTTGGCATGTGATTTAATGAACAAATTATTATATTTTTTCGTTTTTCCTACTTAACAATCCATGTTATACTAGACATCTAAAGGTGCCAAGTAGATTTGTGGGGGATGTGATTCGGCTGCACTGAAAGAGTTCATTCGCTGCACTTGTTATGAATGAGTGAGAAAGTGAGAATTGTGAAGAAGGTTGGAGAGAATAATTTAGTTCCACGAGTTTCATGGCCTTTGTCGATGGCTAGTTTTATTGATGAAATGATTTGTTTGGACATATTCGGAATGTATATGTAAGCAAGAGCGTATCATCCATAAGTATTGAGTTCACATTCAAATGATTGAGAAAGTCTTGATTTTGTATCACAACGCTTATATATTTTGATTCAGTAAGGTTTATAAGCATCTTATGATTTCTTAGTAAAGATATTATCAGTGTGATGGTTCTACTATGTTTATTTCGATGGTTGCATTAGCTGTGGAAAAAAATTCAGATTAAGTAGTTTTAGTTATTCTTTTTTAAATGAAAAAACCCCCCTTCTTAGTAAATACATTTAAAAAGCTGATTATCGTTTCTTCATAAAGCATACCACATAAGATCAATCTATCAATTGGTATCAGACATGACATGCACTATTTCTTTTCCTGATTTGTAAAAATTATTTAAAATTATTGCAAACACATAGTTGAACAAATTTAGTAGATCAAAAATGATATGAAAAATAAAAATTAAGTAGTAAATCTTATTTTAAAGTTTAAATAAATTCTATAAAGCCAAAAATTTGAAAATTGTAAAAATAGATTTTTTATATATGTGACATCTAATTTTTGTAAAAATATATTGATTTATATTTAATTTAAGCAAAAAAACTTTTTGATCATTTTAAAATAATTTAAAATAATTTATATTTATTTTAAAATACCTATATATATTGTGGTAGTGTTGTTTTTTTGTTTTTTCAGAAATAGAGTAGTTAGGACGGAAAATCCACGTCATTTTTTACTTTTAAAGTAGAAGTAATTAGATTAAAATAGAATACGTCTTTGTACGCCAGAAGTTAAGAAGGAGTAGTAACCGCGAAGGAACTTCAGTAGAAGCGGTCAGTCTTCGGAGGTCGGCGAGGTCCTAACCCAAAGGAGCGGATCGGGAGGTCCCCATAAGAGGTAAGAGGTACGAAGACCTAGCTACTCCGAATACCTAGTAGGGTATTCGGGCGAGGGTATTTGGTATTCGCGGATGAGATCCTCGGAGAACCCGCAGACACCTGAGCGGCGAAGTATCCTCATGGACGTAAAAGATAGTGCCGCACGGGAAAGAATTTTGAATGGCGGCACCTTCAATTCACACCAATGGGAAATCGTTGCGACGGCGGGGTATACCCGAGGAGGCGAGAGCTCGGTGCCCACATTTCACGAACACATGTTGCAATCGACGCGAGATTGGAGCGCAAAGGCTTGAACGAGAGAAAGCAGCGATGGCCTGCTCGATAAAACTACACGCTCTGAAGGTTCCCGAAGTATGACTGTGAGCTCATCGTCGTGCCTTAATTCTCTCGAAGATAAATTTTTTGTTGTGGGGTTGGAATTGGATGAGCGAGGCGATAGTACAAGAATGGGATAACAATGGTTTGCCGAAGCCGCCGGGCTATTGAGGAAATCCCGAGACATGGCAGATTTGGGATTGGAAGAAGGTCCTCGGACGTTGCGCGGATGACGATGGCGATATTACCTTTGACAATGAGAACGTCAGGGTAACGAGAGAGTAGTGAAGGGCTTATGCGACTCTGTTCAAGCATCCTTGCACCGGAAAGAATAGTTATTGCACCATTTGGTACCACGATCGACTGAAACAAAAAGTCGCAATGACGTTGATGCAGATTCTCCATCCGGCTCGAACCACTTACATGATGACTTGGCAGGTTGGGTTCGTGGAAAGAGCATTGCGAGGAGATCTCATCCACTGGGCGCGCATCTTCTAAACAGCTATCCGGCAACACATCAGACTGATTCCGGGAGGGTCTGCCTGTCACTTGTCCACATTTTTGATCAATTTCTATAGAGGTATGGATTTGCTGACTGCCGAGGAAAGCATAGAGTTCCCGGTGTGAAACGTGGCACACGAGTTAAGAGGTGGTGAGTGCCAACAAGGTCGACACGGATCTTGAGGGCGAGCCACGTAATTTGCCTTGGCAGAGGAGAAAGCGGCCCAGAGTCAGACAAAAATCACATCCAAGAAAGAGAAGGAGGGTTGACGAAGCCGCTGTAGCAGAAGAACGTTGGCGTTGAGCAGCTCCCCTCGAATTGCAATCGCCAAACTCTCGGCGTAGGTCCAAGATGAAAGCCATGAGGTTGATACTGGATGACGACAGCAGCACGGAGAGTAGAGCTGTTGCGTCGAGAGAACGTTCCACTCGAGAAGCGGGACCAGAGGCGAATATGATAAAAGAGAAGGAAGCATCGGCTGGGAAGAGGCCTTGGACTTCTGAAGTAAGGTCAACGCCCGTAGAGCCAAGCCGGGCTATAAGAAAAGACAAGGGAAAAGCTGTCTTGATGGAGAAAGTATCCCCAAGACAGGATGAGGTTCCTTCGGCGGGTATCAAGATGAAGACTCCTCGGAAGAGAATCACTGAAGTGTTAGGAGTGTCGTCGGACACTTAGGAAGATCCTACGGCCCTAGAGGACGTTGTTGCGAAGGCCATAGAAGACGTAGGTGTAGCCGAGTGTGGACCATAGAAGGTGGCATCACCCTGACGTCCACCGGGACAATCAAACTCGAAACAGGTGAGGATACTTCAGCGGAAGAGTCACAATCACAAGCCTTCAATGCCACTGATGTTCTATGTGTGCAGGTACTTCCGTTGCTCCAGTACCTCGGCCGGAAGCGGGAGAAGTACGCGGGAACGACCACCATCGGATCTTACGTGGAGATATTACGTAAAAGGACGCGGACCAAGGTGGCATCAGCTTCTGCGGTCGCAATGAAGGATTGTTAGAGCCAATCGACGGAGGCAAGGTATCAGGTACTTCAGAAGAGGCTAGCCGAGGAAGTTGAGAAGCCGAGGTATTCGGAGAAGGCCTATGAGGGTCTTCGTGAGGAGGTTGAGAGGGCCAAGTGTGTAACCGTGAACCTCTTGAGTAGGTTGGAGGCATGCCGACCTGCCTATAACGCTGAGTCGCTGAGAGTGGACGAGCTGACGGCAGCAGAGGAGAAGAAGGAGCAGGAGTACGATACCGAGCTAGCAGCGAGGGCAAAGAAGTTGGCCGAGTATGAGGCTTCGCGGATCTCGGACCTAGAGTTAATCGAGAAGTTGGAGGCTCAGTGCAACAAGCTGAGGTCACAACGGACGCAAGCTGAGGAGCAGTTATGCAATATGGAGCATTGACGGAGGCCAAGGAGATGAATTAGCAGTTATCCGAACAAGCGCGTGACGCTTTAACCGCAAGGATGAATCAATGCTTGCGCGGGTATGTTTTATGGCAGGTTGAGACGCACAAATGGCTACGGTTACGAGAACTTGAGCATCGTGCGGAGGAATTGATAGCAGGGAGCAATCAAAGCGCCTGTTAGCCAAGAAGTTCGAAGCGTTGCTCTCAAGACGCGGTAGGATATTTGGAGTTAGAGCTAGCGGCCGTTTTGCAAAGGTTAGGTTTAGATCGGAAGTTAGAGGGGAAAACAACTGCTGACTCCGTAGGTGTAGGATCTGTTTTGTAAGACCGGATATTGCATGTGTGAAATAAAACTAGAATTAGTCAAGGAGTTAATCATAGTTATGATAGTTATGACTAAATCTAGCTAGTTATGACTAAGTCTAGCTAGTTTAGCTATAATGTCTATACTTGGCGGAATAACTAGAGAAGTTCTAGAAAGATTTGAGTTAGCACTTCTATTTTGTCTTGTACAAAAGTCTAGATTCCAAGAGAAAAGACTTTTGTACTTCATGTTTAGTTTTGATTGGTTTGACTAAGTAAGGAGTACTCCATTGGCTAGATTAAGCCTTATGTTGACTGTGGAAAGGCACAAATAGCATGGCGCCATCTCAATCTATGGATTAGTAAACATCTAGAAGGTTTAGGAGGCCAATGGCATGTTGCCACATATTGATAACTAGTCAATTTTACTATGGTTTATCTTTGTAAAAGTAAGTTTTTACTATGGTATATTCTCAAGTAGTATATATAGAGAGGTAGGGAAGAGACTCTCAAGCAAGTTTGGAGAGTTCATATGTAGAGACTTGTTTCATATATGAAAGAGTGACAAATTTTCAGTACCTTTGAGTGTAGATGAGTGTGTGAGTTGGAGTGATACCTTGAGAGATTGTGTGAGAGGGTGTTTGGGCTATGTGTATGATGCGGAATCCTAGTCTTCTAGAACCATGATGAGCTGCCGAAAAGCCATCTGAGGTAAACCTGAGTGAGAGTCAGCCCGGAGGTTGCAGTTCGGAGCTCACATCAAAGTCTTGTGGTAGTTAGGAATAAAGTAGTCCAAGGCATTGGCCTTGGGGATCTTTTCTCGATTTAGTTTCTCTCAATTTTGAAGTTTGTATTCTCCGCGCGTTTGTGAGTTGAGTGTGTTGGTCACTGCGTGAGAGGTACTTTGGTTTGTCAAAGATACCGCATCCAAAGTAGTAGCCCAATTCGAATGTTCTGAATAGCGATTGGCTAGAGTCAGGTTTTAAGCAAATTCTCAATTGGTAGCTGTGTGCAGAATCCCTGACTGTACGTTTTGGGAATTCCCTCCCCCCCCCTAATACTAAGACAAGGTCGCGATCGATCTTCGTAATGCTACATTTGATAATTTCACGAGTGTGTGTGTGTTATGTTGCATTGCGTGTTCTCTGAGTGACCTTTGAGTCAAACACCTACAGTACTTCTGGGAGTGGCAATGGCATGAGAATTCAAACTCCTCAATAGACTGTTAAATACGTGACACTTGGTACTTGTTGTGTTGTTTCTGTCCTCGTGGGATCGGATCTTTACCATTATGCTCCATTTTGGTATTTATCTAGCATTACATATATAATATTAATTACTAATATATTATTGACATAATTTTATATTATTTATTTATTTTTTGAATACAAAAAAATTTAATTGTGTAAATTTTACTTTCTAATAACAAATTTTGATAAAATTCAAAACATTCATCTAACATTTCTTACAGTAATCTCACATTGAGCAAACCAACAACACAATAAACACAAAAGACACACTTATAAAGTGGTTTATCCTCAAGAGCTACGTCCACGAATGAATATACTCGAGAGAGTTTATTGCTTGAAGTGAGAAATTTCTTATCACCCTTAGGGTATATATACCTAAGGTAGGCAACCACTCAAAGCTATAAATAGCTACATATGCGGTTAATCTTAGTTAATTCCTTAACTTGAGTTAATGTCAACAATCTTCTCCTTAACTTGCGTTAAGGAGTCTCAGTAACCTCTCTAACCTATATTATTACTCAGCAAGAGGTTCTTGACGGAATCCTGACACAAGGCCCCTCTTTGAACGAAAGTTAACTAGAAATAAGCCGTAGCCATAACAGGATAGAGTAATAATATACATATGTAACTTAACAATCTTATCTTAACTCGTGTTAAGAAATATCAGACAACTCTCTAATCTATATTATTACTCCCATTGCAAAATAGAGTAATAACATACAGAGGTAACTCAATGATCTCACCCTTAACTCATGTTAAGGAATCTCAGTCACCTCTCTAACTCTCGGCGTAGGTCGAAGATGAAAGCCAGGAGTTTGATACTGGATGACAACAGCAGCACGGAGAGTAGAGCTGCTGCGTCGAGAGGACGTCCCACTCGAGAAGCGGGATCAGAGTCGAATATGGTAAAAGAAAAGGAAGCACCGGCGGGTAAGGGGCCTCGGACTTTTGAGGTAAGGTCGACGCCCGTAGAGCCAAGCCGGGCTATAAGAAAAGACAAGGGAAAAGCTGTCTTGACGGAGAAAGTATCCCCAAGACAAGATGAGGTTCCTTCGGCGGGTATCAAGATGAGGACTCCTCGGAAGAGAATCACTGAGGTGTTGGCAGTGTCGTCGGACACTTAGGAAGATCCTACGGCCCTAGAGGACGTTGTTGCGAAGGCCATAGAAGAACGTAGGTGTAGCCGAGTGTGGACCACAGAAGAGGGCATCACCCCGGACGTCCACCAGGACAATCATATTGGAAACGGGTGAGGATACTTCAGCGGAAAAGGCACAGTCACAAGCCTTGAGTGCCACTGATGTTCTATGTGTGCAGGTACTTCTGTTGCTCCAGTACCTCGACCGGAAGCGAGAGAAGTACGCGGGAGCGATCATCATCAGATCTTACGTGGAGATATTACGTAAAAGTACGCGGATCAAGGTGGCAGTGGCTTCTGCGGTCGCAGTGAAGGAACGTCAGAACCAATCGACGGAGACGAGGTATCAGGTACTTCAAAAGAGGCTAGCTGAGGAAATTGAGAAGCGGAGGTATTCGGAGAAGGCCTATGAGGGTCTTTGTGAGGACGTTGAGAGGACCAAGTATGTAACCGTGAACCTCCTGAGTAGGTTGGAGGCGTGCCAAACTGCCTTTAACGCTGAGTCGCTGAGAGTGGACGAGCTGACGGCAGCAGCGGAGAAGGAGCAGGAGTACGATACCGAGCTGGCAGCGAGGGCGAAGAAGTTGGCCGAGTATGAGGCTGCGCGAATCTCGGACCTAGAGTTAATCGAGAAGCTGGAGGCTCGGTGCAACAAGCTGTGGTCACAACGGACGCAAGCTGAGGAGCAGTTATGCAATATGGAGACAAGATTGACGGAGGCCGAGGGGATGAATCAGCAGTTATCCGAATAAGCGCGTGACGCCTTAACAGCGATGGTGAATCAATGCTTGCGCGGGTATGTTATATGGCAGGTTGAGACGCACAAATGGCTACGGTTACGAGAACTTGAGCTGTAAGACTGGGTGTTGCACATATGTACTAAGTCCTAGAAGTGGTCAAGTGATTAAGAACAATTAGCCAAGGCATAGCTAAGTCTAGCTAGTTATGACTAAACTAGTTAGTTATAACTAAATTTATATAGTCATGACTAAGTTTGGATACAATATCTATAGTTGGCGGATTAATTAGCGGAGTTCTTGAAGAGTGGAGTGAGCACTTCTATTTTGTCTTATACAAAAGTTCTAGATTCCAAGGTATTAGATATTTGACTAGAAGCTTGGATTTGATAGGTTTGACTCAATATATGAAAGATGTTTGGCTAGGCTAAGTCTAATGTTGACTTAGTGGCTAAGAAGCTTGTAGAAGTTTATAGCTTCCAATGGCATGTCGCCACCTCAACCTCGGATTCTGGAGAATTCTAGAAGATTTAGGTAGGCCAATGGCATGTTGCGACGTATAGTGAGTTAGTCAAATTTACCTAGGTGAAAGTAAGTTAGGAGAGATTACCACATGTTACCATGGTAACTTCTCAAGTGATTTAAATAGAGAGGTAGAGTAGCAACTCTCAAGCAAGTTTGGAGAGTCATGTGTGAGGACTTGTTTCATCTATGAAAGAGTGACAAATTCTAGTACTCTGCAGTGTTGTTATGTGTGTGAGTTGGAGTGCTACCTTGAGAGTTTGTGTGAGTGAGAGTTTGTGCTATGAGTGTGAGGATGAATTCTAGTCTTCTAGAATCATGATGCGCTGCCGCAAAGACATCAGAGGTAAACCTGAGTGAGAGTCAGCTCGGAGGTTGCAGAGCATTGTGCAGAGGAATTGATAGTAGGGAGAGGTCAAAGGCAGCGCCGGTTAGTCAAGAAGCTTGACGCGTTCCTCTCAAGACGCGGTAGTATATTTGGAGTTAGAGCTAGCGGCCTTTTTGCAAAGGTTAGGTTTAGATCGGAAGTTAGAGGGGAAGTCAACTACCGACTTCGCAAGTGTAGGACCTATTCTGCAACCTCCAGGCTGACTCTCACTTAGGTTTACCTCTGATGGCTTTGCGATAGCGCATCATGGTTCTAGAAGACTAGGATTCATCCTCACACTCATGTCCCAAACACTTTCTCTCACAAACTCTCCATGTATCACTCCAACTCACACACAAACTCTCCTCACATCACTCTCTTCACATAAACGCAAACACACGTCGATACTCCAAGATACTCAAAAACTTAATTCCTTCATTCCTGAAACAAGTTCTCACACATGACTCTCCAAAACTTGCTTGAGAGGTGCTACTCTACCTCTCTATTTATACTACTTGAGAAGTTATTGTAGTAACATGTGGTAATTTCTCCTAACTTACTTTTACCTAGGTAAATTTGACTAACCCTCTCTATGTGGCAACATGCCATTGGCCTAACTAAACCTTCTAGAACCAAGGGTGAGGTGGCGACATGCCATTGGAAGCTTTTAAACTTCTACAAGCTTCTTAGCCACTAAGTCAACACTAGACTTATTCTAGCCAATCATCTTTCATACATGTTAGTCTAACCAATCAAATCCAAACTTTTAGTCAAATATCTAATCCCTTGGAATCTAGAACTTTTGTATAAGACAAATTAGAAGTGTTCACCCCTTGTAAAAGACAAAATAGAAGTGCTCACTCCATTCTTCTAGAACTCCGCTAATCATTCCACCAACTATAGACATTGTAGCTAAACTTAGTTATGATTAGATAAACTTAGTTATAACTAACTAATTTAGTCATAACTAGCTAGACTTAGCTATCCCTTGGCTAATCATCCTTAATTACTTGACCACTTTTGAGACTTAGTACATACGGTCTTACATTTACCTCAAGACCAAGATTTCACTACGCCCTCGGAGTGAAAGAATCTGATCTTCGATGGAATAACTTGAACTTGTCGTGGTTGACTCGATCAAAGTGACGTACTCCTAACTCCTTGATGTCATAAGTGAAATTTTCCCACAACTTCTCAACTATGAAAGTATCAAAGTACTTATGAAGAAACTTTTTCCTTGCTCTTTTGTATCTAATTGCGTCAAAGAGCATCACCCAATCACCTTCCTTGAACGGCTTCAAGTTGTGATTTCCACTTCTTTTGTCGTGATACTTCTTCTACAACTGTTGAGCACGCTCCACTCATACCATGGCCAAAGCTTGAGCTTACTCCAACTCCATCAGCTGTTGCTAGCGAGACTTGATAGCTTTCACTTCATTCGCTTTCTTCATCTTCTGCTGAATCATTGTGAATGTTGTCAAGTCAAACTGTATGGGAAGTTTGACTCAACTCCATACACCATCAAAAAATGTGAGTATCCGGTAGATGTCTTCCATGTTGTGCGATACTTCCATAAGATAGCATGAAGCCTCTTGTCCCAATTGTGTTTACTCCCGTCCATGTCTGCATCCTTGGCCAACATCATACACAAAGTGTAGTTGGTCCGCTCCGCCAACCCGTTAGCATTAGGTTTGTAGGAAGTGGTCACTCAAGCCTTGATGGAAAAGTTCTCCAACATGGCTTGAATTATACTTCCCACAAATTCTTCTCCTCTATCTGATACTAACTCCAATGGACAACCAAATCGAGTAATGATACTCTCATACAAAAATCTACCAACCTCCTTCTCATAAGTAGATTTAAGTGGTCTTGCCTCTACCCACTTCGTAAGATAATCTGTAGCTATCACAATGAACTTATTCCCTCGAAGAGTAAGATTCAAAGGACCTACAAAATCTATTCCCCACTTTTCAAAAGGACCTAACACTGGTACAGAAATCATAGGAGGGGTTTTCATGGACTTTTTAGCAAAAGCTTGACACACATCACAACTTTTGCAATATTTCACACAATTCTTAAAAATATCCTTCCAATGATAACCAGCATCAAGAATTTTGAAGGTAGTTACCTTCCCCATAAAATATCCTCCACATACTACACCATCATGAAACTCTTTCATGAGTCGTAGTGACTCTTCTCTCCCAACTGCACTTCGTAGAAGTTCGTCAGCTCCTTGATGAAAAAATACCTTCTCCATGATCATGTAAGGTTGACATCTCTTCACTAATGCATTTTTCTCCCTTTGATGCATTCCTTGAGTAAACTCTCCTCTGTAGATGAAATCCTAGATTTCCTTGTACTCCTCTGGTACTGTTGTCACCGTGTCCATGACCAGCAAGTGCTCATCCGGAAAGGTGTCATCTACTGACTAATCTCCTCCATCATCATATGCTCTCGACATCAAATCCGCATTAGCATGCTTCTTTCCGGGTCTATCCTCAATGGTATAATCTGTAACCATCTTTAGTTAGTTAGAACTAAAGTAGAGGTTACTCTGAATATTGATGTAGATACTTTAGTGTGCACTAGTCATAGCTGCCACGTCAGCGATCCGCGCACTTGGTAGGTACAGAGTGGATGTGTTAGTTGACAGTGCCACGTCAGCAATCCGTGTGCTTGTAGCTAAGGATTGAGTGTGTTAGTTAGTGTGTTAGTTAGGTGCGCCACGTCAGCGATCCGTGTGCTTGTTAGGGTTATCCGCCACGTCATCCATCCACTATGAGAGGTATGGATGGTGGGGATTAGATCTTATCACCTTGTACTTGTTGGTGAGAGCTATATAAGGGAGAGGATAACCATTGTTGGTATCTCTCATCTTCAGAGTTTACGTTTCTATCTTCGAGTGAACTTCTCTCTAAACCCTAGTGTTACAATGGTATCAGAGCGACCTTGCTCTTTCCTTGAGTGTGGATTACCCCTCATGGAATAGCAAGTGAGTGATGATGGAGTGTAGTCTTGAGAGTGTATAGAGGCTGGCAGAGGTCATTCATCTGCATGTAGAGAGAGGTGGAAGGGGGACATTGTGTTTTTGCAGATATGGACGGGATTGACAGGAATCCAGTACCGCACTGGCCAATTCCTAACCTATTCGATATTCACCTTCGTTGCATGGAGAAACATCATTTTCGGATGTACCTTGTGGCTTGTTGGGGTGCAGATTTTATGACTAGAGTGATGGAGTCAAGAGTGCCACTGATTCTTCCAATAGTTACTTATGGAGAGACTTGGGATTGTACTATATACATTCTATACTGATTGTTTCATGGATTTGAATCGCGAACCACCTGTCCCGGTTCGATTCAGCACTTATGTAGAGATTAGAACAGTATATAGACAGAAGAGGATATGGAGAGATTTTCTTGTGAGGAATTATGGAGAGGAGTACTATAGAGCTGTGATAGAGTCACCTGCACCTTTTGTGACTCCTTTGTTGAGAGGTCACATAGTGATTATACTCACTTTGTATTAGAGGGAGTGTGAAAAAGCATGGGAACATCAATTGATATGGGTGAGGTTCTCAATGCAATCATGGCAGAGATGAAGGAGTTGAGAAAAGCGATAGTAGATGGGCATACCAAGCAGCAAGCCATGGAAGATAAAATCTTTGCATTAGAGAGTGAGAAAGTAGAGAGAGAGAGAGTTGGAGAGATGGAAGTTGAACCTCAAGTTCAAGCTTCCCAAGTTCAGCCAGAACCAACTCCTATTGATGCAGCAGAGGCAAATAGGAGACGTCTTCAAGAGATTGAAGATCAAGCAAATCTTTTGCTTCGAATGGGAAAATCCTGTAAGGTGGAAGCTTACAAAGGGAGTAGAGCAATGGGAGTGTTAGAGGGATGGATTATGAGGATGAATATTCATTTATCCCATTTTCATGTTTCTGATTATATTGCAGGAATGTTCATGAGATCTTATCTTACGGATAAGGCTCTCACATGGTACACAACATGGGAGAGAATGCTTTCAGAACGAGGTGCTACCATTTCGTGGAGTGGAATGCAGGAAGGACTTCTGCAAAATTTTCAAGCGGTGGATTCTCTTCAAACTGCAAGAATGAAGTTGTGGGATCTGAAGCAGAAAGGAGGTATTCATGAGTACATTGAAGAATTTCGTGATCTTCAAGTATCTATCATGGATATGAGTGGAGCTGAAGCCTTGGACGTGTTCAAACGAGGCTTGAAAGATCGAATTCGAAAGGAGGTGATGGTAAGCAATCCATCTACTGTGAATGAAGCAATCGCAATTGCTCAACGAATTTCAGGTGCTTTTGGTGTCACACACGGTGAGCCAGTGAGCAATTTTAGAGATCCATCTGGTCCAACACCGATGGAGTTGGGAAACCTTCGACGTAGAGAAGGTTTTGCACCAACAAGAGGACCACCACCAAGATTTGGAGGTGAGATTAGGCGACCAGGAGTTCCAAATTTGCAAGAAGGTTATGCAAATAATGGAATGGTTCGAGGAGGAGCTGGAGTTC
Organism: Marchantia polymorpha subsp. ruderalis; assembly: GCA_037833965.1. Classification (NCBI taxonomy): domain Eukaryota; kingdom Viridiplantae; phylum Streptophyta; class Marchantiopsida; order Marchantiales; family Marchantiaceae; genus Marchantia; species Marchantia polymorpha. The sequence continues at coordinate 19,124,869 of AP031355.1, forward strand.
GTGACAATCGCCAATGCTATGCATGTGGACGAATGGGCCACATAGCCAAGTTTTGTCGAGTTCGGCCGACACAACAAGGAGGACGGCCCATGCAGCGACGACCGTTCAACAATATGGAGGGGATAGAGTATGAAGAGGTGGAGGAAGCAGTTTCGGGAAACGAAGATCACCAGTAATCTTGCCTCGCGGCCTTACTGGTTCTACAAAGCGAAGAAAAGGCGAGGTTGGAAGAAAGCAATGGTTGGGAGCTCATGGAAGGAGTAAGAAGCAAGCTCAACTCATTGTCACTGATGGTTTCATGGAAGGACACAAGGTGAGAGTTTTAATTGATCCTGGAGCAACTGAGAATTTTCTATCAAGGAGTGTTGCTATGAAGTTAGGTTTGATGTTGATGAAGGACGTGAGTGAAGAAGTTGAATTGCCAAACGGGCAAACTGAAGTGATAGAAACACTACCACGGAGTGTAGAATTATCCATAGGTAGATACAAGGAGAGCATTGAATGGAGAGTAATTCGTTTAGCTCGGTATGATGTCATCCTTGGAATGCCATGGATGGAACAATATAATCCGAAGGTAGATTGGAGAAGAAAAGTGATTACAAGTAGTGGATGGAAGATCTATGGAGATAGAATTAGATCTCAGAATAGGAATTTACCCCTCTTTGTGATGGGTACAGCATCCATTTCTAGAGATGATGTATGTTTCCTTGGACTTATAAGAGATATTGGGTCCACGGACAAACCTTACATCCCGGAGTCCTTGAACGACATTTTTATGGAGTATAAAGATGTTTTTCCAGATGATCTACCTGCAGGATTACCACCAAAGAGGCGAGTTGATCACAAGATTGAGGTGATACCTGGAAGTACACCAACTTGCAAAGCTCCATATCGTTTGGCTCCAAACGAATTGGAAGAATGCAAGGCTCAAGTGGAGGAGATGTTGAGCAAGGGATTCATTCAACCAAGTGTTTCACCTTATGGAGCTCCAGTACTCTTTGTGAAGAAGAAGGATGGATCCATGAGACTATGTATTGATTATCGCGGGTTGAATCAGCAAACGGTGAAAAACAAATATCCATTACCTCGTATGGATGATTTGTTTGATCAACTTCAAGGAGCGAAGTACTTCACCAAGCTAGATTTGAGAAGCGGCTACAATCAAATTCGAATTGCAGATGAAGATGTTCACAAGACAGCTTTTCGTACTAGGTATGGACACTTTGAGTATCTGGTGATGCCTTTTGGTCTCACTAATGCACCAGCTACATTCATGGGATTGATGAACGATATCTTTCGCCCTTATCTAGATAAATCTGTCATTGTTTTTCTAGATGATATATTGGTGTATAGCAAAACTTTGAATGATCATAGAAGTCATTTACGAGAGGTACTTCAAGTTTTAAGAGACAATCAATTGTATGCCAAAGCTTCAAAATGTGAATTTGGCAAGTCAGAAGTAGATTACTTGGGTCATAGAGTTACAGCTACAGGAATCCAAGTGATGAGTGAGAAGATAGATGCCATTCAGAATTGGATAGCACCTGAGGATCAAACTCAATTGAAGAGTTTTCTAGGGCTCACTGGATTCTATCGTAGATTTGTGAAAGGTTTTGCTCGACTAGCTCAGGCCTTGACTTCCATGTTAGGGAAAGGTCAAAAGTGGAGATGGGGAACAGCTCAAGAGTTAGCTTTTCAAGCATTGAAAGATGCTTTGTTACACGCACCTATTCTCAAGTGGTATGATCCTAACCGTTCTATCAAGTTGGCCACTGACGCATCAGGTACAACAGTAGGTGGCATACTTCAACAAGAATGGGAGGATGGATGGCATCCAGTTGCTTTCTATTCTCGAAAGTTGGTGGCGGCGGAACAAAATTATCACACGACAGAACGGGAGGAGTTAGCTATCGTGTTGGCAACCAAACATTGGAAGCATTATTTGGGTGATAAGGAGTTTGTGGTGGAGACTGATCATAAACCCTTGGTTTATTTGGAAACTCAGAAGGATCTGTCCAAACGACAAATTCGATGGGCAGAGTGGCGTCAACGCTTCAACATGAAGATTGTGTACGTGGAGGGAAAGAAGCAACTTGCAGATGCTCTCACACGCATGCCTTGTTTGAATCATGTTGCAGAAGTGAAAATTCAGGCGGATTGGTGGAGCAAGATGTCACAAGCCACAAAGGAGGATGAAGAGATCACTCGAGCACTACAAACTGGAAAGGCAGAGAAATCTCGAGGTTTGGCGTTTTACAATCAGCGTATATGGATTCCACAAGATCAGGATTTGCGCACAATGATTTTGGCAGAAAGTCATGATACAGCCATTGCAGGTCATGTGGGAGTGGAGAAAACCGTGGAGAGTATACAACGAGTGTACTATTGGCCCAAAATACGTGAGGATGTGGAGTCTTACGTTCGAAGTTGTGTTGCTTGTCAACAAAACAAGGCAAGTAATCAAAAACCAGCGGGTTTATTACAACCTCTTCCTATTCCCGAACAGCGGTGGGAACATGTCACCATGGATCTTGTATGTGAGTTACCAAGGACTTCGTTAGGACATGATTCAGTGGTGGTTTTTGTGGACAAATTGAGCAAGATGATTCACATCAGGCCAACCACAAAAACAGTAACAGCTCCACAACTAGCTCAATTGTATCTAGATGCAGTTTTTGTGAATCATGGCTTAAGCAAAGTGTTAATCACGGATAGAGGTACTCACTTCACTAGTTTATTTTGGAAAACTTTGTTTAGTTTTTTCAAAACAAAACTAGCAATGTCAACGGCCTATCACCCTCAAACTGATGGACAAACTGAGAGGGCAAATAGAACCATAGAGGATATGCTACGAGCATTCACATTAGAAGAGCAAGAAGAGTGGGACAACCTTTTGCCACTTGTGGAATTTGCATATAACAATTCTGTTAATGCATCCACAAAAGCGTCTCCATTTTTTCTTATGTATGGAGCTCATCCGATAACTCCTTCAAGTTTGATAAGACTTCCGAAAGGAGAGGAGTTTTCGACCAAAGTTGCAGCAGTCAACGAATTCGTGGAGCATATTCACCGAGGACTACATCAGGCCAAGGAGAAGTTGGTGATAGCTCAAAATCGGCAAAAGCAGCATGCCGATGCTCATCGTAGAGAAGTGATTTTTGAGGTTGGAGATCATGTTTGGTTATCTACAACGAATTTGTCTCTTGTAGGAACATCAAAGTTAAACCCTAGGTTCATTGGTCCATTTTTGGTTTTGAAGCGTGTTGGTGAAGTGTCATACAAGTTGGAACTTCCGTCACATATGAAAATACATCCAGTATTTCATGTGTCACGATTGCGAAAACATGTACCACGACCAAAACAATTCACCAACCAACCAGCACCACCTCCTCTTCCAACCTTGATAGCAGATCATGAGGAGTTTGAGGTAGAAAAGATACTCAAGAAACGTATTCGAGGTCATAAATATCCCAAAGTAGAGTATTTGATTCAATGGAAAGGCTATCCATCGTATGAATCAACTTGGGAACCAGCTAAAAATTTAGCAAATGCACCTTTGATAGTTCAGGAGTTTGAACGTATGTGCAACGAGGACGTTGCATCTTAAAAGGAGGGAGGTTTGTAACCATCTTTAGTTAGTTAGAACTAAAGTAGAGGTTACTCTGAATATTGATGTAGATACTTTAGTGTGCACTAGTCATAGCTGCCACGTCAGCGATCCGCGCACTTGGTAGGTACAGAGTGGATGTGTTAGTTGACAGTGCCACGTCAGCAATCCGTGTGCTTGTAGCTAAGGATTGAGTGTGTTAGTTAGTGTGTTAGTTAGGTGCGCCACGTCAGCGATCCGTGTGCTTGTTAGGGTTATCCGCCACGTCATCCATCCACTATGAGAGGTATGGATGGTGGGGATTAGATCTTATCACCTTGTACTTGTTGGTGAGAGCTATATAAGGGAGAGGATAACCATTGTTGGTATCTCTCATCTTCAGAGTTTACGTTTCTATCTTCGAGTGAACTTCTCTCTAAACCCTAGTGTTACATAATCGAACTCTGCTAGTAGTAGCTTCCACCTAGCTATACTCCCCTCAGCATTAGGCTTGTTGAAAATGTATTTCAAAGCCTTATGGTCAGTCACTATAGTGAATCTTCCACCCAACAAATAATGTCGAAACTTCTTAAGTGAGAAGATTACAACTAAGACCTCTCTCTTAGTCACTTAGTAGTTCTTTTCCGCTTGAACCATCTGTCTACTAGCATAGGCAATTGGATGATCATGATTTTCATCATCTAATTGACTCAAGGTGCATCCTACAGCAATATTTGATACATCTGTGTAAAGAATGAAAGGTAATCTCAATCCGGTTTCGCCAAAATTGGAGCTGTCACCAACGCCTTTTTGATAACTTCGAACGCCATCATTGCAGCTTCATCCTTGAAAATGAGTTCGTACTCCACTCCCTTCTCCATGTAATTTGTCAAGGCATGAGCTTTGTTGGAGAATGACAAGATGAACTGTCAATAGTACCCCACAATACCAAGGAATTGTCTCAACTTGATCAAAGTCACCGGAAAAGGTAACTCCATGATCCGTGTCAACTTCTCTAGATCCATCGCTATACCATCCTTGGAGATGATATGCCCCAACAATAGGCCTTCCTCACATCCAAAAATGCATTTTTCTGGATTAAGTGAAGCCTTAGCTTCCTCTAGCCGTTGAAGTATTTTGATCAAATGATCAAAATGATCCGCTTTACTCCCGTAAACACAGAAATCATCTATGAAATCTCTTACAATTTTTCCAATGAAAGGTTTAAACACTCTATTCATGAACCTTTGAAAAGTGGCATGAGCATTACATAGACCAAACAGCATCACTCTAAAAGCGAAGGTTCACCATGGAGTGTTCAAAATTGTTTTGAGTTGGTCTTCTAAGGTAATTTGGATTTGGTTATAGCCACTATAACCATCTTCAAAACTATACCACTCATGGCCAGCAACCTCTTCTAGAATCTTATCCATGAAAGGCAAGAGATAGTAGTCTTTCTTTGTGACAACATTCAACTTTTTGTAATCTACGCACACTTGTAGCTTACCATTCTTTTTCTTCACTATCACAATTGAAGACACCCATTCAGAATTTTCTATCTCGTAGATGAAGCCAGCCTCCTTGAGCTTGTTGATCTCCTCCTTCACCACAAGAGCCGTAGGTGGATTTCTTCGGCGTTGCTTTTGCTGAATAGGACGAGCTTTCTCCTTCAACTCGATGCGATGAGTCTCTAACGTCACATGTTTAAGACCTTTGTAACTAAAGGCAAAAACATGAATATATTTGCAAAATATATCCAGAAACCTTGGCTTTTCCTCCTTCTTCGTAACCTTGGTACCAAACCTGAGAGTGGACAAACGTTGACACACCTCCTCTTTGCTCATCTCCACTTTGTTAGGATCTTTATTCACTCCAGATCTAGGCAGCAACTTCATGGCAGCAATGACTTGTACTTGAACATTATCATCAGAAGAGTACTCCGATGATGTTTCTTGATCTGTAAGACCGGGTGTTGCACATATGTACTAAGTCTTAGAAGTGGTCAAGGGAATAAGGATGATTAGCCAAGGCATAGCTAAGACTAGCTAGTTATGACTAAACTAGTTAGTTATAACTAAGTTTATCTAGTCATGGCTAAGTTTAGCTACAATGTCTATAGTTGGCGGAGTAATTAGCGGAGTTCTAGAAGAATGGAGTGAGCACTTCTATTTTGTCTTTTACAAGGAGTGAGCACTTCTATTTTGTCTTATACAAAAGTTCTAGATTCCAAGGGATTAGATATTTGACTAGAAGCTTGGATTTGATTGGTTTGACTAAATGTATGAAAGATGATTGGCTAGACTAAGTCTAATGTTGACTTAGTGGCTAGGAAGCTTGTAGAAGTTTAAAAGCTTCAAATGGCATGTCGCCACCTCAACCTTGGATTCCGGAAGCTTCTAGAAGGTTTAGGTAGGCCAATGGCATGTTGCCACATAGGGGAGGATAGTCAAACTTACCTAGGTAAAAGTAAGTTAGGAGAAATTACCACATGTTACTATGGTAACTTCTCAAGTAGTATAAATAGAGAGGTAGAGTAGCACCTCTCAAGCAAGTTTGGAGAGTCATGTGTGAGGACTTGTTTCAGTAATGAAGGAGTGAAGTTTTTGAGTATCTTGGAGTATCGACGTGTGTTTGCATTTATGTGAAGAGGGTGATGTGAGGAGAGTTGTGTGTGAGTTGGAGTGATACATGAGAGTTTGTAAGAGAAGGTGTTTGGGACATGAGTGAGAGTATGAATCTTAGTCTTCTAGAACCATGATGCGCTACCACAAAGCCATCAGAGGTAAACCTGAGTGAGAGTCAGCCCGGAGGTTGCATTTTTGGTTCCGTTGCCGGGACCTCAATCTAGAAGGCGGAATGTTTAGGATTCGATTTCTAGCTAGAGAGAAAGTATCCATGAGGGATCACTTGGTGTTAACATTGGGGAATGAAAGAGCGGAGAGTGTGCTTGAGAGCGAAAATCCCTTTGTTTATCCAATAGTCTCATATGATAGCCTAGAAGTGATTTTGTACGTTTTGTACACGTAAATAGGTCTTTTTTGAGAGAAAAGTGATCTTAGACACCGAAAAAAATATTTTTGAAGGTATTTTTCAAAGTTTCTATTGATTTTAGAGTGGAAGATAGAGAACATTTACGTTTTTGTTTCAGGTCCAGATCATGTGTTAACAGAAAGAAATGAGAGTTAGAAGTTGAGTGGGTTTTCACGGGCATCAAAAGTCTGCTCTCTGGAAAGTTTGTACAGAGTTGATTACTTTTTCTGTATTTCAATTTAGGCTTTGAAACTTCGTACAAGTGTGTATTAGAAGATAAGCTACGTTTGAGTCAAAATTTCACTGAGAGATCACGTCTAGAGACGAAGTTATGTTGATTTGAAGTTGAGGGGGTACAAAAGCAAGATAACAAAGCAAAAGTTTTTGATTTCTTCATTCACAGTTTTCGTCAAGTAGATAGCGTTTCTGGGAGAGGTCTTTTGAGTGGTTTCTATCTTATGGGAAAATGAGTGAACAAGAAGGTTGGAAGATTAGGTTATCCAAAGTACCTCAAGGCTTGGATGTTATAGTGTCTTTAGACTCCAATACAAGAGAATTCAAGGTAGAGTTTGAAGAAAGAGTAGTGAGTCAATCTCCAAGAGTCAAACGTGAAACTTGTTTTTATTGTGGAGAGGAGGGCCATAAGGTTGTCAATTGTTCCCTGCGGAACAAAGATCGAAGATTGAGGAGCAAGAGGAACTTGGGAGATTTGAAACTTCACTTGGGACCATCATCGCCACATGAATCCCAACGCGCGACCTTCTGTGACAATTGCGGAGTGATTGGGCTACCAGCGGGACACGAATGCAGCGGAGTGAAGGCACTTCTGGAATCACTTGTGGAAGGGTTTGACGGCAAGCTAAGTGCTGAAACAGAGAAAGTGACCTCAGCGGGTTCAAGCTCCAACTGAAGATGGAGATCATCATTCGAATGATGGAGAAGATGATGATGAGGGTAAGACTCATCGTATGCCTAGGAGAGGAGAGAGCTTTGGCTATCTTGGAACAACCAATTCCTTTTGTGTTTCCTTTGATGAATTACTCAAGGATGGAGTTAGTGTTGTTTATATTGTATTAGGAAGCCCCATATAAATTTCCAATAAAAAAAAATAAAAAAATAAAATTAGTTGGAAATGGGGAAGCTTCCGGTATTTTATGGGAGGGAGAATGAGGATGTAGAAGCTTTTGTTAGGGACTTCAAGAGGGCTTGCATAGGAAACAATGAGAGGAAGAAGGACGAGTGGGCTATGCTTTTGCCGGATTTCTTGGAAGATTCTGCTCTCAAGTGGTACAAGGAGTACAAGAGGGAGCATTCAGAGGACGACACGTGGGAGACATTAACGGAGAACCTGATCGAAAACTTTCTTCCCAGTGAAAGTTATGAAAAGTTGATGTGTGAGGTCACCTTCTTGAAACAAGGAGAGAACGAGAAGGTGAGGACCTATGTGGAGAGAACCGAGAAGTTGGAATCTAGATTCCACGTGGTGTTGAGGAAGGGCGGAGATGAAGTGGATGCTACAATGGTGGGGATAAGGGCGATGCTCATGAAGAACTTCGTTGGAGGTTTGAGACCTGAGATTCGAAGTAAGGTGAGATACGAGAAGCCCTCTTCTAAGGCTGAAGCCATTCGAATTGCTATTAGAATGGAGGAGAGCTTAGAAGATGATGATTCTAGCTTGGTGGCTAGAGAAGTAGCTCCACCGGTTGTAGGAAGGTCCATTGTTTCAAACCCTTCTACTTCATCCACGATAGCGAATCCTAGTGTGGATTTTCAAAATGAGTTGAAATCTATCACGGAGACTCTAGCAGACCTCAAGATCAATGTAGTACAGTTGTGGGAGAAGAGGAATCAGAACGTAGGAGGAGGCTCTAGGGGTTATGGAAATTATCCTCCAAGAGGAAATCCACCTTCAGGAAACTTTGCGGTTTCTTGCTTTTCTTGTGGAGGTCCTCATTTTCAGAGGAATTGTCCTAACCCTCGACAACATGATGGAGTTCGGCACAACAACAATGCACCGGCCACGCAACAAGCCAAGGATAAGGGAGTAGCATCCATTGATGTATTCCCTCATCAATGCACTTTTGAGAAAGGGGAGAGCTCAAAATCAAAAGTGGATATCCTTGCTCATGAGAAGAAGCGTGCCCGATTTGCGGACGAGTCAATTTTCATGGAGGACACGCCAAGTCGAAGTACACGGTCAAGTGGAGTGAGTCAACCAAGAGTACCAAGGAAGAAGTTGGGCATGGATGACTTTTCCATTTCATCTTCTCAAGCTAAGTATGACGTGGTGGAGGATGTAGGAAATCAGAAGGCCAATATAACAGTTGGTCAGCTGATTGCCTTGAATCCAGCCATTCGGAAGGAGTTAAGAGGAGGTCTTATCTCCACAAGGACCAAGAAGCGGAAATCTAAGGGGAAGGCTCACATGACCAATGTGGGAGTTGGGGTGGTGGATGCGGCTGCTTCGGAGGTATGTACACATGCTTCAAAGATCGAAGTGAGGATCAATGGACATGATGTATCAGATGTGTTGGTTGATGGTGGATCGGCTGTGAATGCCATGTCTGAGAGGTTGATGCAGAAGTTGGGTATGCAACCTTCTAGACCTTCTAGCATAATTGTTGGTATGGCCAACAAACAGAAGGTAAGACCACTGGGGGTGGTAGACAAAGTTGTGGTTAGTGTGAGGGGAGTGCAAACTTTGCTTTCCTTCCAAATTCTCAAGGAAGCTAGCTACGACTTGCTGTTGGGACGTCCTTGGTTGAGGGCGGTAAGGACTACGGACCGATGGCACAAGGGCTATTTGAGGATAGGCCCAAAGAACCATCGAGTTAAGGTTCCTTTGACGAGAGGAGGGGAATCCACCACTGACTCAGATAGACCAACTGACGAGTATTGGGAATCTGAGAGTGAAGAGAGTGGTAGCTTTTCAGAAGTTGACACAGACATCTCAACTTCTGATCAAGAAACATCATCAGAGTACTCTTCTGATGATAATGTTCAAGTACAAGTCATTGCTGCCATGGAGTTGTTGCCTAGGCCTGGAGTGAAGAAAGATCCTGACAAAGTGGAGATGAGCGAAGAGGAGGTGTGTCGACGACTGTCCACTCTCAGGTTTGGTCCCAAGGTTACCAAGGAGGAAAAGGCAAAGTTTCTGGATATATTTCGCAAATATATTCATGTTTTTGCCTTTAGTTACAAGGATCTTAAGCATGTGACGTTGGAGACTCATCGCATCGAGTTGGAGGAGAAAGCTCGTCCTATTCGGCAAAAGCAACGCCGAATAAATCCACCTACGGCTCTTGTGGTGAAGGAGGAGATCGACAAGCTCAAGGAGGCTGGCTTCATCTACGAGGTAGAAAATTCTGAATGGGTGTCTCCAATTGTGATAGTGAAGAAGAAGAATGGTAAGCTACGAGTGTGCGTAGATTACAAAAAGTTGAATGCTGTCACAAAGAAAGACTACTATCCCTTGCCTTTCATAGATGAGATTCTAGAGGAGGTTGCTGGTCATGAGTGGTATAGTTTTGGAGATGGTTATAGTGGCTATAACCAAATCCAAATTGCCTTAGAAGACCAACTCAAAACAACTTTTACCACTCCATGGGGAACCTTCGCTTTTAGAGTGATGCCGTTTGGTCTATGTAATGCTCCTGCCACTTTTCAAAGGTTCATGAATAGAGTGTTTGAACCTTTCATTGGAAAGTTTGTAAGGGATTTCATAGATGATTTTTGTGTTTACGGGAGGAAAGCGGATCATTTTGATCATTTGATCAAAATACTTCAACGGCTGGAGGAAGCTAAGGCTTCACTCAATCCAGAAAAATGCATTTTTGGATGTGAGGAAGGCCTATTGTTGGGGCATATCATCTCCAAGAATGGTATAGCGGTGGACCCAGAGAAGGTGACACGGATCATGGAGTTACCTTTTCCGGCGACTTTAACCAAGTTGAGGCAATTCCTTGGTATGGTGGGGTACTATCGACGGTTCATCTTGTCCTTCTCCAACAAAGCTCATGCCTTGACAAATTACATGAAGAAGGGAGTGGAGTACGAACTCATTTTCAAGGATGAAGCTGCAAAGACGGCGTTCGAAGTTCTCAAGAAGGCGTTGGTGACGGCTCCAATTTTGGCGAAACCGGATTGGGGTAAACCTTTCATTCTCTACACAGATGCATCAAATATTGCTGTAGGATGCACCTTGAGTCAATTAGATGATGAAAAGCATGATCATCCAATTGCCTATGCTAGTAGACAAATGGTTCAAGCGGAGAAGAACTACTCAGTGACAGAGAGAGAGGCGTTAGCTGTAATCTTCTCACTTAAGAAGTTTCGACATTATTTGTTGGGTGGGAGATTCACTATAGTGACTGATCATAAGGCTTTGAAATACATTTTCAACAAGCCTAATGCTGAAGGGAGGATAGCTAGATGGAAGCTACTACTAGCAGAGTTTGATTATACCATTGAGGATAGACCTGGAAAGAAGCATGCTAATGCGGATTTGATGTCGAGAGCATATGATGATGGAGGAGATCAGTCAGTAGATGACACCTTTCCGGATGAGGACTTGCTAGTCATGGACACGGTGACAACAGTACCGGAGGAGTACAAGGAAATTTGGGATTTCATCTCTAAAGGAGAGTTTTCTCAAGGAATGCATCAAAGGGAGAAAAATGCATTAGTGAAGAGATGTCAACCATATATGATCATGGAGAAGGTACTTTTTCATCAAGGAGCTGACGGACTTCTACGAAGGGCGGTTGGGAGAGGAGAGGCATTACAACTCATGAAGGAGTTTCATGATGGTGCAGTATGTGGAGGACATTTTGCGGGGAAGGTAACTGCCTTCAAAATTCTTGATGCTGGTTATCATTGGAAGGGTATTTTTAAGGATTGTGTGGAATATTGCAAAAGTTGTGATGTGTGTCAAGCTTTTGCTAAAAAGTCCATGAAAACCCCTCCTATGATTTCTGTACCAGTGTTAGGTCCTTTTGAAAAGTGGGGAATAGATTTTGTAGGTCCTTTGAATCTTACTCCTCGAGGGAATAAGTTCATTGTGATAGCTACAGATTATCTTACGAAGTGGGTAGAGGCAAGACCACTTAAATCTACTAATGAGAAGGAGGTTGGTAGATTTTTATATGAGAGAATCATTACTCGATTTGGTTGTCCATTGGAGTTAGTATCAGATAGAGGAGGAGAATTTGTGGGAAGTATGATTCAAGCCATGTTGGAGCACTTTTCCATCAAGGCTCGAGTGACCACTTCCTACAAACCTAACGCTAATGGGTTGGCGGAGCGGACCAACTACACTTTGTGTATGATGTTGGCCAAGGATGCAGACATGGACGGGAGTAAACACAATTGGGACAAGAGGCTCCATGCTATCTTATGGGAGTATCGCACAACATGGAAGACATCTACTGGATACTCACCTTTTCGGATGGTGTATGGAGTTGAGTCAAAACTTCCCATACAGTTTGACTTGACAACATTCACAACAATCCAGCAAAGGTTGAAGAAATCAAATGGAGCAGAAGCCATCAAGTCTCGCCAACAACAATTGATGGAGTTGGAGGAAGCTCGAGCACTAGCCATGGTACGAGTGGAGCGGGCTCAACAGTTGCAGAAGAAGTATCACGACAAACGAAGTGGAAACCAGAACTTGAAACCGTTCAAGGAAGGTGATTGGGTGATGCTCTTTGATGCAATTAGATACAAGAGAGCTAGGAAAAAGTTTCTTCCTAAGTATTTTGGACCTTTCATAGTTGAGAAGGTGTGGGGAAATTTCACTTATGACATCAAGGAGTTAGGAGGACGTCACTTCGATCGAGTCAACCACGACAAGTTGAAGTTATTCCATCGAAGATCAGATTCTTTCACTCCGAGGGCGTAGTGAAATCTTGGTCCGGGGGTAAATGTAAGACCGGGTGTTGCACATATGTACTAAGTCTTAGAAGTGGTCAAGGGAATAAGGATGATTAGCCAAGGCATAGCTAAGACTAGCTAGTTATGACTAAACTAGTTAGTTATAACTAAGTTTATCTAGTCATGGCTAAGTTTAGCTACAATGTCTATAGTTGGCGGAGTAATTAGCGGAGTTCTAGAAGAATGGAGTGAGCACTTCTATTTTGTCTTTTACAAGGAGTGAGCACTTCTATTTTGTCTTATACAAAAGTTCTAGATTCCAAGGGATTAGATATTTGACTAGAAGCTTGGATTTGATTGGTTTGACTAAATGTATGAAAGATGATTGGCTAGACTAAGTCTAATGTTGACTTAGTGGCTAGGAAGCTTGTAGAAGTTTAAAAGCTTCAAATGGCATGTCGCCACCTCAACCTTGGATTCCGGAAGCTTCTAGAAGGTTTAGGTAGGCCAATGGCATGTTGCCACATAGGGGAGGATAGTCAAACTTACCTAGGTAAAAGTAAGTTAGGAGAAATTACCACATGTTACTATGGTAACTTCTCAAGTAGTATAAATAGAGAGGTAGAGTAGCACCTCTCAAGCAAGTTTGGAGAGTCATGTGTGAGGACTTGTTTCAGTAATGAAGGAGTGAAGTTTTTGAGTATCTTGGAGTATCGACGTGTGTTTGCATTTATGTGAAGAGGGTGATGTGAGGAGAGTTGTGTGTGAGTTGGAGTGATACATGAGAGTTTGTAAGAGAAGGTGTTTGGGACATGAGTGAGAGTATGAATCTTAGTCTTCTAGAACCATGATGCGCTACCACAAAGCCATCAGAGGTAAACCTGAGTGAGAGTCAGCCCGGAGGTTGCAGATCAAAAGTTGAAATGTCTGTGTCAACTTCTGAAAAGCTACCACTCTCTTCACTCTCAGATTCCCAATACTCGTCAGTTCGTCTATCTAAGTCAATGGTGGATTCCCCTTCTCTCGTCAAAGGAACCTTAACTCGATGGTTCTTTGGGCCTATCCTCAAATAGCCCTTTTGCCATCGGTCCGTAGTCCTCACCTCAAGCTTTTAATAATATGGCTGTTATTTGTCATTATCGAGGAGAACAAGCGATTCAACAAGGAGATCCAGAAGCTTCAGAAACCTGGCGCCTCAACCAAGGACGTCCCAACAGCAAGTCGTAGCTAGTTTCCTTGAGAACTTGGAAAGAAATCAAAGTTTGCACTCCTTTCACACTAACCACAACTTTGTCTACCACACCCAATGGTCTTATCTTCTGTTTGTTGGCCATACCAACAATTATACTAGAAGGTCTAGAATGTTGCATTCCCAACTTCTGCATCAACCCTTCAGACATGGCATTCACAGCCGATACACCATCAATCAACACATCTGATACATCATGTCCATTGATCCTCACTTTGATCTTTGAAGCATGTGTACATACCTTCAAAGCAACCGCATCCACCACACCAACTCCCACATTGGTTTTGTGAGCCTTCCCCTTGGATTTCCGCTTCTTGGTCCTTGTGGAGCTAAGACCTCCTCTTAATTCCTTCTGAATGGCTGGATTCAAGGCAATAAGTTGACCAACTGTTATATTGGCCTTCTGATTTCCTACATCCTCCATCACGTCATACTTAGCTTGAGAAGATGAAATGGAAAAGTCATCCATGCCCAACTTCTTCCTTGGTACTCTTGGTTGATTCACTCCACTTGACTGTGTACTTCGGCTTCGCGTGTCCTCCATGAAAATCGACTCGTCCGCAAATCGGGCACGTTTCTTCTCATGAGCAAGGATATCCACCTTCGACTTCGAGCTCTCCACTCTCTCAAAAGTGCATTCATGAGGGAATACATCAATGGATGCTACTCCCTTATCCTTGGCTTGTTGCGTGGCCGGTGCATTGTTGTTATGCCGAACTTCATCATGTTGTCGAGGGTTAGGACAATTTCCCTGAAAATGAAGACCTCCACAAGAAAAGCAAGAAACCGCAAAGGTTACTAAATATGGATTTCCTCTTGGAGTATAATTTCCATACCCCTTAGAGCCTCCTCCTACATTCTGATTCCTCTTCTCCCACAACTGTACTACATTGATCTTGAGGTCTGCTAGAGTCTCCACCTGATCTCCAACTCATTTTGAATCCAAAAATCCACACTAGAATTCGCTATCGTGAATGACGTAGTAGGTTTTGAATTTCTTCTATTGGAAATTTATATGGGGCTTCCTAATACAACACAAACAACACTAACTTCAATCTTAAGTAATTCATCAAAGTAAACACAAAAGTAATTGGTTGTTTCAAGATAGTCAAAGTTCTCTCCTCTCTTATGCATACTATGAGTCTTGCCCTCATCATCATCTTCTCCATCATTCAAATGATGATCTCCATCTTCAGTTGGAACTTGAACCCGCTGAGGTCACTTTCTCTATTTTAGCACTTAACTTGCCGTCAAACCCTTCCACAAGTGATTCCAGAAGTGCCTTCACTTCGCTGCATCCGTGTTCCGCTGGTAGCCCAATCTTTCAACAATTGTCACAGAAGGTCACGCTTTAAGATTCATGTGGCGATGATGGTCCCAAGTGAAGTTTCAAATCTCCCAAGTTCCTCTTGCTACTCAATCTTCTATTTTTGTTCCGCAAGGAACAATTGACAACCTTATGGCTACCTCTCCACAATAAAAACAAGTTTCAAGTTTGACTTTGGAGATTAACTCAATACTCTTTCTTCAAACTCCACCTTGAATTCTCTTGTATTGGAGTCTAAAGACACTATAACATCTAAGCCTTGACGTACTTTGGATAACCTAACCTTCCAACCACCTTGTTCACTCATTTTCCCATAGGGTAGAAACCACTGAAAAGACCTCTCCTAGAAACGCCATCTACTAGATGAAAATTGCGAATAAAGAAATCAAAAACTTTTGCCCTCTTATCTTGCTTTTGTACCCTCTAAACTTCAAATTAACATAACTTTGCTTCTAAACGTGATCTTTCAATGAAATTTTGACCCTCACGTATGTTATCTTTCCATACACACTTGTACAAAGTTTCAAAGGCTAACTTGAAATACAGAAAGTTATATCTGAAATATACTGAAATATACAAATCCAAGCTTTAAGTAAAATATCTAATCCCTTGGAATCTAGAACTTTTGTATAAGACAAAATAGAAGTGCTCACTCCACTCTTCTAGAACTTCGCTACTTAATCCGCCAACTATAGACATTGTAGCCAAACTTAGTCATGACTAGATAAATTTAGTTATAACTAACTAGTTTAGTCATAACTAGCTAGACTTAGCTATGCCTTGGCTAATCGTACTTAATCACTTGACCACTTCTAGGACTTAGTACATATGTGCAAAACCCAGTCTTACAGTTCAGTATGTAACTACGTATATTCTGACCACGTTTAGCCCCAATCACGTTGTGCCCTCAATCGCACTACGAATCGCGCTGCCCTAATTCAACCGTGGGGGTTTTCACATGCCGACTGCGGGTTTGTTCTCCTCCACTCGTGCGGCCGCTCCGTTGCAAACTACTCGCGCGGGGGTTGATCTTTCCCTTCGCCTTAGGAACTCTTTCTCAAGGAGACGGACAATGACATTAATTGAAGAAATGTCGTCTTTCTTTTTGTCCTTCCGAACTCTTTCTCGAGGAGACGGACAATGGCATCAACTGCTCTTACATCCAATTTTGGAGTTGCGAATCGTTGTCATTAACAATTGGAAGTTCCTACAGTGCGACATTCCTCCGCTCTGCTCGCACGACCTTTTTGGTTGCAGAAATGAACAGTTGGCGAGAAGCGGAATTTCACAATACATCCCAAGTGGGGCCTGCGCAGCCCCTGCCTACAGCAGTAGCGGAAAGAGATTGGAATAGAGAGAGAATCTATGTCGTCTTCACCAGTGACAAGTGAACCTTCAAATTTAACTCTTAGACTCAAGTGTCAAAGAATACTTCAGCAACAAAGAACCCGGCAGCAAAAGAAAAAAAGCTCTGTCTGAAATGAAAACCCTACACTTTGTAGAAACTTGTCAAATACTTTCATATATCAGCAAACTGTCACAAAAAGATGTCACATGTTAGAAAGCCGTCACAAAAACACTCTTACACAGACACCGAACCGGAACTTGCTCTGATACCAATTTTTACGGTAAACCTGAGATTGAGTAAACCAACAAAACGATAAACACAAAAGACACAAATATAACGTGATTCACCCTGAGGGGCTACGTCCACATAAGAATACACTCGAGAAAGTTTATTGCTTGAAGTGAGAAATTTCTTACCATCCTTATGATATATATATATATATACCCACGATAGATGATCACTCTATACTATAAATAATTACATGTACAATTAACCTCAATTAACTTCTTAACCGCAGTTAACCTCAACAACGATGTGGTGTGACAACACAACAATTAAAAAATTATTGAAATAAATATCATTATTTATAAATTGATACGCAAAATTTAGATCAAATAATAAATGTGAATTTTAGATTGAATTTTATTCAAGTTTAATTATGATGACTTTTTGATAGTTCATCTTAGCTCTGAAAGGTTGGAATTTATTTAAATGCAAGTGTATTTACACAAGTGCATGTAAATTATAAAATTGCATAAACATATTTTTATAAAATCTACTCATTCAACACAAAGTCTCATTATTGGTATGCTCAATGATGTTTACACTTTGCATTTCATTTAAATGAAGATAGCATTATGAATTTTGATAATGTATGTTTAATATTATATATTTTTAAATTTTTATTCAAAATTGGACGTTTGTTGAATATAGAATCAATTAAATCAAATTAAATATATGGAAATCCAAATATTGATTATATTGTGTCCACATTATTAAATATTAGATACATATTTGATATGAAAAATATATATTAATTTTTAAAAAACATATAATCATTAAAGAAAAATAATTGATTGTATATCTTCAATAGTATCTTATTATTAGTGATTTTATATCAAAGTAAAATATTAATAATAATTTCTCTTGATTCAAGAGAGTACACTTATTTTATTAATTTTATTAATACTCTTCCATTTACTTCTCTATTCGATTACTAAATTTTTGTCAAGTATTCTTGCTCTCTATCTCGGCCGACCATTCACTAGGAGATTCTGGCTAGCATCAACTATTGGCTGGATTCAATCCCAGATTCATTGTGAATCCAATGATCAGTAGCACACGCATGGTATGGAGGATAGCTAACCATGATACAATCCATACGCATGCCGTGTTTGTCATGTCATGAGAAGAAATTTGTGTCGAGATGAAGGAAAGTTGATATACCTGTACTTTGAGCGGGAGTACCGTGTCAAATTTGAGAAATGATTTCTCTCGATGAAGTATTATGATAAGAAAGAACGACTGCTCGCCTCACTACCTGCGATCGATGGTTGGTCTGCACATCTCCAGATCAGCTTTCTTCTAGTCAGTCACATCTAATCGTGAGAATTTCAGCCTTAATCACGTCGCTACAAAGTTCTAGAGCTCTTTTCCAGAAACCAAAGTCCTGTGAGTAATCGTCTTCCATTCCTTCGACGAGGGGATACGTGACCATCATAAAAGATGCCGGAGCTGAAATTCAAATGGCCCGGGATCAAGTCATCTCGCGCATCGCAAGTCTGCTGTCATCTGCACCACCTCGCGTGAGAAGAGTCATCGAGTGCTCCAGCGATCGAGTTTCAGAAACGAGTGAAGCCAGTTAGTTCTCTGGGCTGTTCACCATCACTTTTCGCCCGCTAGACGTGTGGCAACTTGCTCGATTCATCAGTGCGGCCGAAGGAATGAGCTGGCAGGTGATCTGCAATTGTGCAGCCCAGTGCTTTTTCTCAGCAGTGGGCCAGACGAGCCATCTCTCTGCAGAAAGGGCGAACGATGGATGGAGAGTGGACCCCACTTCCTGAATGGTTGGTCATGAATGGTTCCTCAATGGGCGGGCGAAGCTAGACCAGCGTTTCCACACCGTATCCGTTCGCTTCCCTGCAGCCATCGACACCATGTCTTCTCTGAGAGACTGCTGAACCGTAACGCTGCATACTTTAGTCTACACAGATCTGGGGCCTCTGGAGTACTGAGCGATGTGGAGGATAAAGCAATTTTCTTTGAAGGGTGCACATCTCCTTCCGTCAGCCATGTTCAGGTCGAAGCTTATCGGGGATGGTCTGAAGCTCACGGAGGTCTTGTGTCATGTCGGCAGATGCGAACGCTTCAGCAACGCCAGAATTGTTCTGATCGAGTCGGTGAATCGAGAAGCCTGAGATCTGCCGATATTTGTCAGTTTCATCTGGACGCAGGAAGGAAGATAGAAATCCCGGAGAAATATTTGTCGCGTGAACATTTTGCAGCTGCTCAAAAGTTGTCACCGTTGACCTATTTCGTCGCCCTCGAGTGTGCCAGACTCGTTTGGTGGATGGAGGGCTCATGGAAGACATTGTAAAGGAAAGGAGTGCCTCACTTCGCTTCCCCGACAGTGTAGTGACATCTGCTTTATGCAGTTATGGAGTTATGTATGGCGTTTGCATAGCTATCGGTTGACAGTTGAGAGGGATTCAAACTATGTCTGTTTCATCTCAATTGAAACATGATAGCTCTGAAGACGCCACCCAGAATTCCTCAACCGCATAAAGCGTCGGAAATCCGAACAAGTTCAAGGCTCAGGCTCATCGTAAGTGCCGTCGTTCAAGACAACAAGGACGAACGACGAAATCGAACCAATTTCCTCGATCGCTTATATAACGCATACCTTCGAAAGCTTCCGAATTTGTAATTACTGAAACCTGTGGTTGATTCTTCCCCACTGGATGTAGATTAGTCTCCAGGTCGAGATGACAGAAGGGTCAGTCGAGTTATTCTTAAACTCTTGACAGTGAGAGCTTCGTTTAACGTCGTTGCGGGCGTTTATGTGTCTGTTGTTCAATCTAGCGCGTAGAATCTGCTTGCAGTCCTGGTGATTAAGAAGTGTGGAGTCTTGTCACAGATTTGGGCGAGCCGAAATATGTTACGGTAATAGAGTGATGAACCGCCCGTTGACTGCATGTCAAAGATTTACAGTCAAAGAAAGAGTTCAACTTCGTATGGAAATCATGACAGTATGGCGGAGCCTCGAAGTCACGATAACTATCAACTCTCGTAGACAACGCACTCGGATTGAATATATATAGTGACCCTACTACCAGCCATCGAGACTAACAGGACGGGATTCATCGCAAAATTCTGCGTATTCTGGATGTTGTGGATTTCAGATGCAAGGCTCAATGACTGCGAGACAATCTCCTGTGTGCATATTGTCCAGTCTGTGACGATAGAAAACTGGACATCGAAGCACTTGCTCTGGCTTGCGTCCCTTGCTCTTGCTGTCACTTGTCCTTGAACTTTGTATGCAACTGAGCCTTTGAAAACACTGCTCATTGCTCGGAATGTCCGCAGTTGCACATCAGCGATGCATCGGGGGAACATCAAATGCTCGATGCTTATGCTCGGGATGTCCAAGGATGCGAAGGAGTTTCAGTCTCAAGATTATTCCTCTCATGTCCCAAAGACAGCCTCACAGGTACTTGTTTCTGACAACAACTGAGCAGTTTGAGCCATCCTCTGTCCGTGTATCAGAACATGCAACGCGGACACATTCTCTATAGCCTTCCATAACTCTTGCTTCGAGTCTTCTGGAATCACCAGTATAAACAGTCCTGTGCCGACCGATGAAGATCACAGGTCAAAGCTGTCAGTATGGCCTGGGTTTGAACATGATCGGACGACTTCCAGAAAAAATGCAGTGTGGGAGCAGTGTGGGATCAGTGGGATGATACGCTGTGAAGTGAGCAAAATACAACGTCGTTGAGCCGGAGCTTCTGCAGTAAATCTAGGTCTAGATTACGAAACGTCTTCTCACTGTCGAGAGACGGAGGAATGAGTTACCCCCAAACCTCGGTTTAGCCCATATCTTGGGGTATTAGTCTCTGGAAGATGACATTATGAGGGTGAGGCAATTGCTCCTGAACATTCCACGTCGTTTTGTGAAACAAGTGAAGCCCTACTAGGAGTCCTCTCGTACTCCTTCCCGACTGAGTGCGAGAAATGGCCATTGCGTTACAGGAATCTGAGAACTGAAATTTCCTGGAAATCCTAGAAGACTCGGGGATTAGAGCTTTGAAAGAAGTTGAACACTTCACAATCCCATTCTTGGCTGGTTCGTTCTCTCGAGAGTGTCTTGGTTGTGTTCAGCTGACAGTTGACGTGCCTATGTGCAGTCGATTTACGAAACAAACAACCCAACCATCAACAGAACACAACTCAGACACTCTCGAAAGTAGACAATCTACGGCGCGGACAATTCTTCGATCTCAGATGGGCTCCTCAATCGACATTGACTTCCAAATGCTCACCCAAGACAGATCGACAGCGTCCGCATCTGATTGGGGCTCCCAGCCCGCGCCTGCCACACCATGCCATTGACCTAATTTTGAAGTAGAAATGGAAGTGTTTCATGGATCATACGTCACTAGTTTTGTCCTTTGCAGGAATAGTTTTGGCCTGTGGCAGCCGCGAAATTTGTGCAGCCTGGAACTTCCCTCATGCCGAAGAACGTGTGGTTACAGTTAGAAGGGTTCTCTGTGCAAGGGATAGCCCCTGCACAGAGAAACTTTTCCTGAAAGATCTAACTCTGTGGTATACCCTCCGAGCCATCTTCCTACAATTTTTTCGAGGTAGGGTGATCTGTGATCTCAAAGTCCTTTGGTATGCCAATGACAGTTGTAATCGTGGTGAAGGTCTGCAGTCGATTCAAGGTGCCATCACTTGCCGAATGTTTCAGACATCTGTATTGGTTTTCAAGTTCAAACCCGATTTTACCATTTACCATTTACATTGATATGGCATCGACGGTATAAGGGTCAGGTGTGCTTGTCATATGCTAGACTCGAGGGCATGGTATGAAAAACCAATAGTCATAGGAATGAATGATGTGAACGTGGTGCAGTGCAGAACTCAGACCTCTTACACGAACGTCAGTCACGTTGTACGTATAATTCGTCTGTGGATAATGGGATCAACTCGTGTACTCTATTCAGCACTCTGTCTCTGCCTCGCTCGTGTCCTCTGTCTGGCTTCTACATCAAGGCGGTAGATTCTCTGGTTGCACAAGTCTCTGAGACGAAAATACTCGAAGCGCAAAGCGTTCGGAAGGGAAATGTCGTTGAGAATACAATTCTTTAGCTTTGCAGGTTCTCAACGGGAATCTGCCCTCCGAGACACGTTTGACTATATTGTCGTCTACAACCAGAACCTAGCACTTGAAGAACGTCGCTTCAAGATATGGAGAATATATCCTTCACCAGTGGCGGCGGCCCATTCCATTTACGCGAAGAACGGGGAACTTATCGTTCCAATTTACTCTCTGCTGGCAAGCTTACAGGCTTCTGTCTTAGTTACCACACGGCCTGTTTTGCCTTGTCAACTTTCTGACCACTGTACTGCCTCGAATTCGGATGGATTGCTCTAGCCTCCGGGACTGCTTGCTCGCATAAAGATTTCAATCTTTGTTCACAAATGTCACATCGTTAAATCTTAGGGCAAGCTAGACCAGAGAGTTGAGTGTGTAGAAGCAGAGTTATATGTAGGCTGAAGGAGCAAATGCTAATCTTCGGTTCTTTATACGTGCTAATCCCAATTGTGAAGATAATACACTCCTGAGCACATTACACTCGCCCTTCGTCTTTTACAAATCAGTTTTTATCCGGGAGATGGACGAGATACTTCATAGTGGCGAGATCCCAAAGCTTTGAACTAATTACTTTGCGATTGTCGGCCATCTCTCAAACGAGTTTTCTTATAAAGAGGCGCCGGAGGAACCGAGCCCAGTGTTAGCGACGCTTTCTATGTGCTTGAGGAGAATATAGCAAAGATGTTGCTGATACAAGTCAACTACAGATGCCGAAGACTTTCTCAACATTCCCTGTCAAGGCGTAAATACTTGGAAATGTTGAGAATGCATGCAGATTTGCTCCTGCATTGTAGCAGAGCAGCCAAACCTCGTGTGTTGCAACCCGTAGAGGGTAAGAGTACCTGACTGATGTCGTCACCCGGGGGAAAATTCTGCATCTTTTGACGATCGCCTTTTGTGTATCTTGACGATCTCGGTCACTTGGAATCGCTCATCGTGCCCTTTTGACATCCTGGCCCATCTGCACAGACCACTGTATGGAAATGAATTCCAAAAGACACACCTGCGTGGCACAGCAAGGTTATCGACCCTAGACACTCCTTCAGTGCAGAAGGTGAGGATAGAGAATGTCACTGTCAAGGTCAAAGCTTTTCGAGCTGACGTCGACTATTTATCTGCTCATCACACGATCGAATCATCTCAAGCCGAAACAGAATAAGAAGAGGAAACCATCACCCTGAGGTAGTAAAGATTTCATTGAAGTGATATCCTCCGAGTCTTTTTGGAATCAATGATTGATCTAGTTTGTATATGGGCCGAGCAAAAACACGTCATAAACTCTCTCAATTTCACATCCAGGCTCTCTCTCTCTCTCTCTCTCTCTCTCTCTCTCTCTCTCTCTCTCTCTCTCTCTCTCTCTCTCTCTCTCTCTCTCTCTCTCTCTCTCTCTCGTGTTGACAGATGGAGCAAATTTGAACGTGGCACGAGGCTGGCCTCAGGAAGTCACCCTCAAAGTGCCCTCGTTTCTCTGAGATCACATGGGCACTTCAATTTCCTATCCATGAGACTTCTACTGTAAGCGTCAGCTGCAACTTGCCGATCTGACTTCACTCTCGATCCACGAGCATTCAGACAGTTGTCCGTGACATCGTGCATGTACTGTCGAGGTTGCACACTCGCATGTGTTGAATCATTACGGGAAGAGTCTTCCACGATACGATCTGCAGCTGTCGACAACAACTTCTGTCGCCGACATAAAGTCGGAGATTTCAGATTTCGAGATCTAAATCCAGAGCATGCATTAGATCGTTGTTCTCCAGTTTAAATGAGTCGACCAGGTCAGTGTGTGATTCTGCTTCTTATAATAGTAAGAAGTGTAGCAAAAATCGGATTTGCACACTTTTGTACGTAGTTTGGGTGAGATTAATGACAAATCTCCCCGCTGTGGATATTCTCTGACCTCGAGGTGCTAAGCCGAAAAACTACAGATCGACCTTTCAGTGGACTATCTCTGGGTCAAGCTTTTCGTTCCAACACGAGATTTGACAGCCGATCATAGATTTCCTGTGATGGATCGAATTCGCGGAGTCTTGTCTCGACGGTGTTTCGTCTTCCAGAAAATTTCTTCGATAATAAGCTTCTGAAGGGAAAACGAGGTACCAGTCCTGCAGTAAGGCATCAACCGAAAAATCTCAAGGCACAAAAGAACCCCTTCTCCTAAGAGTTTAAAATTCCATGTCCTTTGCATGTACGCAGTGTCGTGCAAGAGTGGATGATATCTATCATCTTTTCAGATCCAGCGCTCACAATGATCCACTTCCTCCTGGGGTGGTACTGTTTCATTAAATCAATGGAGCGCACCATGACCGATATACTCACTTTATGTCCTCCAACTGCCATGTTGATCTGGGCTCTGACGACAATCAAGCAATGCAGACGGAGAATGCCAACATTGAAAATGTGAGAAGGTCGACTGCTGCACAAAGCATAGGACTTATCAGAGAAGTGAATAAGCCACACATACCCACAACTGAAGGACAAAACCAGCGAAAGGTTTGTTCTGCCTCTGTTCTTGCGCCGGTTGTCTGCCCGGGCTTTGATCCATACAGTACATGTCGAGGACACTTGGACATGCCATGTTCGTTCATTCCATCCACACAGGCACTACTCTTGATAAGGGAATGAGGGAAGACAAGCATAATCCTATTTCACCAAACTGTGTGCGACATCATGGCGTTACATATCAGCCCATTCTTTATAAGTTGACATTGGCTCTGAGATGCTTTAGGATTGAAGGCCATGTTGTCACAAAGTCTCAGGCCAGAAATCTAGCACATCGTTCAAATAGGTTGACTGCAGCCACGAGTATCCAGATCCGATCAATTTGCTGCAACAAAAGCTCCTCGAATTTTGCCTATACGTTGGCAATACCTTCTATTTGGTTAAACTGAAAAGCAGCAAGTTAGCAATTCTGACCTTCTCGGTGTACTGTAATGAGTGCAGTGTATCGAGAAGCGAGATGAAGAAAAATGTCGCAGCGAGACCGTCAAAAAGATGGCGCACGTCTGCTTTAACAAGAAAGATCTTAATCACATCTCCTTGGACGTAACTGAATCAATGGGTTCCGACTGGTTACTCTGTAACTGTAGTTTGTCAAGCTTTCGGTGAAACCTATAAAGCTGCAGATCTCAGAGTGATCCTATAGTGATCACGGCCTAAGACAGAGTAATGATTCCAAGCTGAAATGTGCATGCACGTCCTCCAGGAAACATAACCGCTTATTCTGGAAGTTTATGTGAATCAATTAAGCTGATCCGAACAACTTTTCTAAAAGTCTAGACTGCGCACCATTTGACTATAATCAATTTCAAACTCACGGAGTATCATATTATTGAGGAGGAAATTAAAAATTCGTTTCATTGCTTCAGGTTATGCAAAGCAGATGAGGCAAAACCGCACTTTACGCAGCTCAGTAGGTTTTAACCAGGTCTTTACTCCGCAATTAATGTATCCGGGCGGTGTCTCTGCACCAACAATGGAAAGAGCAAACGTTAATACTTTTTTTTAGAGTCCGGAATAGACCAAAATGAGTCCTTTACCTAAGCATGCTCCTGACGAATAACTGATTATTCCTCGAGCCATTTGCTCCGCGAAATTGGGACATATCCTTGAGGAAAACTTCTTCGTATCGAAAACCTCCGCTTGGTGTTCTACCTTCAGTCAAACAAAAAACGTTTCATCACTGCAATAATAGATGGAAATGTCTATCCGCATAGGTCTCTGTGCCCTACGTTAATACATTTTATATAGTTCCTGAGATATGCAAGGACTAAAAAAGCATTGTATAGAGAAAAAAATTGTTGTATAGGAGACTGAAGCTTGAAAAGATAAACCTCTGTGCTTTCCTAGGAAAATAAAGGAACTTATAATTGAGATGGGATCGAACAAGCAGTCAACAATATCACGAACTGATGGAGTCAGAAGCACGGCATGCAGTGAACATCAGAGGGAGGGCGTTCATACCTTCCATGGATGTGGCATCTTTGTCAACATGCTATTATATGTTAGAGCAACACAATGTAGATTATAAATGTATCATTTATACCATAAATCTGTGGAGAATCTAAGTAGTCATTTCCTTTTACACAACCTTGAACACAGCTACTTTGATAGCCAAGCAAGACTGTGTAGAACTTCATATGAGTTCGTCTTTACAACCTCGAACTACACCGCTAGAGCCCAGACTGACGCCCGAATTCAAGTTGTGGGCACTTCACTGGGTGACGATCATCGACCCGTTACTCAAGAAGCCCACATGTCTTGAGGGTCTACTACACTTAAGGCCGGGCTGACTCTACTAACGGTTTCGGGCTGCAGCAAGTACTCCCCAGTGAGACAATTCTCTGCCCTCTCTTCTTATGCACTTGCAGAGACTTCAATTGGAAAGTTGAGGGCGGTAACAACATATGTTCACTGCTGGCACATTTACGCATTCTTTGACGCTCAAGAGATTCAGTATCTTGAGAAAGAGATTGGAATTGAACCGTTGGCTATGGTAGTGAAAATAGAAATGCCTTGACTTGAAGCAACGAAGTCCCCGTAACATCCTGCATCTGCTGAGTTTCGAAAAAATCTGGATAGGAAAAGGCAAGCAAACAGCACGTGCCAGTTTGTATGGGAGGGCCAGTGGACTGGGAGCCTGAATGGAACAGGGTATGAGAAGAGTTTATGAGGTGACGTTCCATCGCTGTCCTTTAGTGGAGAAGAGCAGACTAGATGTCCCTTCGGGGACATCCGATAAAATTGGAAATATTCCCGCCCTGGAGTAGTCATCAGTGATGACTACAAAACTTCACTGAACAACAAAGATTGTGATGAGTCATCACAATCTTTGTTGTGTGAGGGCGAAGGTCAACTATCTGGATCTCTGGCCATAAGGCAGGCACACCCCAGACTTGAATCTTCATACTTTTCGAAGTGAGAGATTTTGCATTCGCCTACCTTGGCCACAGCGTAAATCTGTAGGCAACATATTTCCAGAGGGGATGCTAAACAACGAAGGCAGGTGAGAAATGTGCGAGCTTGGGAGTTTGTAATAACGTTTAGGACTGTCTCTTCTATGATCTACTAGTGCAATCGTGGGTTCTGCAGTGCACGTGATACGCCTCTGACCAAACTCCTCCAACAGCCTTTCGCTAGAATTCCTAAGCCTTCACTGGCCCTCCCTCTTCACTGAGTTCCTACCGGGGTCGTCCATAACATCTGACAACACATCCACTCCCCACTTCTCTAAATCCTCTGCTAGAAGCCTCTCGCACGTCCTCGTTTTTGCCACCTTAGCTAACTCGTTCATTCCCCCCAAAGTTCCACCTGGGACACTCACTGCAGACGTCTCTGTTGTACGCTCTGCCTGCTGAAATCCGACCTGCCGAACCCTCTCATGCTTCTAGCTCACTCCAATGTTTGGCGCACCGACCCTTTCACCCATCTGCACCAATATCATCCGTGCATCTTTCACAAGTATGATACGATAGATAGCACGGGAAGGGAAGGTGATTGAAAATGGGAAAGAGGGTTACTGGATGTTATGGGATTAGAAGTCGAATCTCTTAAGGAGGCGAATTCTTCTGCCATGAGCACCCACAGTGCTCCGGATTTCTCCCGTCAATATTTGCGCTCAAAGTTTCTCCTATTTCATGATTGTGCTCTCTCCGGCGGCCGGTTTTGGGGACTATTGCACCTTGTTGTCGAGCATCAGATTTTGTTTTCAAGACAGATTCTCTTTCTGCTGAAGAGGAGGATCCTGATCGCACAGAGAAATTCGGCCACCCGAAGCATGTTGAAGTAGGAGGAGCAGTGCATTGGATGGCCGTCTGCATCAAGGAGACGAGGGCACCGAATTCACCTTCCGGCCGCTTGTACGGACAAGTGGTATACTGCAGGCATTGATGGGACAATGTTGACGGGGAGCAGCTGCGTGATCAGGTGCCTCGGGACGAAAGGAGGTCGAGAATTGTGACTTCTGTTCGAATGCTGGAGCGCTCCACAGTTCAGTAGGAAGGAGGGCCTCCAATCTATCGACCAGAAACCACAGGATCGTCCATCAATCGACGTCGACATCATCATCGCATTGACTCTTGACCTTTCTAGGGTGCTCCTCCTGGAATGAATCGAGGAGTGGCCAACTCCAAGGTTTTTGGGAGCCCCGCTGGCCGTAAAAGCGCTGGAGGAGCTGGTAGGAGCAGGGCAGCCTAAGAGAAGTAAAGTTTCCAGAGCTGGATCGCCCGATCAAATGTACCAGTCGACCTGCGCTAGTGAAGATCGTCCATTGTTAAGCAGCTCGTGAGAGCACATTGTTCAGTCTGCGGAGGAGGTAAGTGATCGAGAGATGGTGAGACACCATGAGGTCTCGATGAGTAGAACGAGGTGGAGCTTACAAGCAAGTTTAGCCTTTCTTGTCATGTTTGTGACGCTGAGTGGTTTCTACGCGTCGGGATTCCTGAGCTTCAAGCATGACAAAGACTGGCACTTCGGAGATCCCGGCAGCAGTTTGAAGACCTCATCCGTCTCTCGGAAAGTGGCCAGTACGCAATTGAAAGTAGGCAAGGCTATGGAAGAAATTCAAGTTAAGCTGGGCCAGAGTCCCGCCGAGAGCCTGGAGGAAGCTTTGTACCAGCTCAGATCGGAGCACAAGAAGAGCAGCATTCTTCTGCTGGAGGTGGCGGCCACTCTCGACATTGTGCAAACTTACCTTCTCATCAAGGATCTCCATCCAAGTTTCCAGGCGATGGCCTCAAATCTTCCAAAGCCCGACTCACTTAATGGCACCACCTCTACCAACTCCACAATAGAGCAGCAGGCTATAAAAACAGCGGCGGAGCAGAAATCGGACCCGGCTTCGGTGGTCAGATCCGAGACCACCAAAGTAGACATGGCCGACCCCATGACAGGAGAGGACGAGGAGAAGGAGGAAGGAGAGTGGGCCGAGGAGGACGAATTGCAGTCGGAGAAAGATCCGCTGGTTGAGTATTTTGAGATCGAGGAGATCAAGAAGTACATCCGCTCCAAGTACAATAGACTGGGAAGGAAGAACTTCATGGGTGCCAATGCAACCTATGCTTCCATAGGCCACGCATGTGTGTCGAAGAAGTTCGAGCTCGAGCAGTACATGGAGTATGACGTGGGGGAGTATTGCTCCGACGACTGGCCTCTGGGGCAGAAGCTGATGGTACACGGATGTGATCCTCTCCCTCGGAGGAGGTGTTTCGTGCGGGGCCCCAAGATATACACCAAGCCCCTCCCTATCAACGAATCTCTGTGGAAGCTACCGGATGATAGAAATGTCCGGTGGGATAATTACATCTGCAAGAGTTTCGGATGCTTGGCTGGACCCAACAGGAAGGGCTTTTTCAAGTGTGGAGAGTGCTTTGATCTGCAAGGGCATGAGAAACCCAAGTGGACAGAAGTGACCAACACATCCACGGATGCCGATTTCATGCTGGAAGAAGTGCTGCAGATGAAACCAGGTGAGATCCGAATTGGCTTGGACTTTTCGGTGGGAGTTGGCACTTTTGCAGCACGAATGAGGGAGCACAACATAACCGTGGCATCTGCAACGCTGAACCTCGGAGCTCCGTTCAACGAGCTGATTGCTCTCAGAGGACTTCTGCCTCTGTATCTGTCGCCCAACCAGAGGCTGCCCTTCTTCGACAACACTCTGGACATCATTCACACCACCCTGTTCCTGGACGGGTGGATCGACCATCAGCTACTGGACTTCATCCTCTTTGACTGGGACCGCTGCCTCCGGCCTGGAGGACTTCTGTGGATAGACCGGTTTTTCTCCAAGAAAGAGGACATGGACGACTATCTGTATTATTTCGAGCAGCTGCGTTACAAGCGGTGGAAGTGGGTCGTCACACCCAAAGTTGACAAGGATGACGGAGAGCTGTGGTTTTCTGCTGTCTTGGAGAAGCCTCCCCGGCCCTTCTGAGCCGGAGCATCCTGCAGACCCTTCTGCGTGCCAACACCTTCACCACTCACTCACTCCTTCACGTCTGCAAAAACGGGACGCGGTGAGAGATCGATGGCTTGGTGTCAAACATCAACGTCTTCCATTCTCCCACCGACCATTGTAGACCCCGTTGTAGAGTAGCAAACTGAAGGGCTCGAGCAAAGCTGCTGTAGGTACTCGGTTGCTCCTTGGGTTCGCTTTCCGGCCTACTTGGCACTGTGATTGCAGCCTCGCAATTTACCAACCTCAGTCATAGATGTCAAAAGCTGCAGCTGAGAGCCGCAGCTTTTGAAATCTAAGACTTGATCATGAACCCCCATGAGGTGGAACAGATTGATCTCCATCGAGCAGGACTACACTCGTTCCCACCTAGGTGCAAATTGTTCGGAGTCAGTGGCCAAAGGAGGCAGTCCACCAAAAAGCTACTCAACCTCTACTGGGGAAACTAAACTAGCCCCGCTCCTCCAAACAAGGTGTGTGCCCCGCTTCGCCTGGACTTAACGGTGCTAGTGAGATCCAATTTGTAGTCCTTGTTCAAAAGTGTCCGCTCACTTCCTCAGAAGTTATTTAAACAGGATCCTCAAAGTTTCGATGTCATTGCACCCCGAAATCGAAGGACCAAACGGTTCAAAGCAAAGCCGCCTGGAATCATATATTTACCAAGGCTTCTGTGGAAGCACGATAGGCTCCTCACAGGTAGCTCGCATAATCAGAAGATGCATGAATAGATTGCACTTTTATCCAACCTTCCATTATAAAGAGCAATGTCAGTTTTCGAGACTCAAAGTTTCCGGGACTAGCCAACTGTCTGCTTAATTTGGTCCCAGTGTATACACTAAATCTCCTCACTTTTGTACCTGTCACATTGGTGTACATTCAGTGTTCCTGTGGAACTATGCCGGGTCCATGGGTTTCGAAGAAAATCCACTTAATCCGTGAATCTAGTACCAGTCCTTTCTCGAACGAGTTGTATTCGCCGACAGTAGAAGTCAGTGGGCTCAGCTTGCAATGAGTCTGTCACCTGAGTGTACTTTCTGGTTGCCAAATCTGAAATCTACCCTCAGTGCCCTATACGTGTCTGAAATATGGCACGCTGAAATGAAGGTGCGAAACTGAAGCACACAAGTGGTTAAGAAGCTTTATCCCCTATACAGAGATGAAAATGGTCGACAACGAGTGTATATCTTCGATATTGATGTAACCTTGATGAATTGCATGTCACCGAAAAGAAAGCAGCTTCTTCCTTAGTTTCGTCATTGGGTCATTCCAATCAAATTTAGTCTCCCATCTCACACATGTTTCTGAAAAATAGCAAGAATACCAAGATTCCAGGCACTTCCGAAGGAGCCAGTGACACATGTTGAGGCGGAGAACCCTCAAAGATTGACCTCTTTTCTACTACTCTCTAGTCC
Organism: Marchantia polymorpha subsp. ruderalis; assembly: GCA_037833965.1. Taxonomy (NCBI): domain Eukaryota; kingdom Viridiplantae; phylum Streptophyta; class Marchantiopsida; order Marchantiales; family Marchantiaceae; genus Marchantia; species Marchantia polymorpha. The sequence goes on from AP031355.1 coordinate 19,156,023, forward strand.
TGCGTTCCTACCTCGATAACAATGTCGCGAGAAGCAACCACCTGTAAGACTGAAATCTGGACAGCTTCTTTCGACGTATAATACACTCCGTAAGTGGATGTGCCTAAAACAACTTATGAATGTTTATGATATCCTTTCGGCTCTGATCTTGCTCTAGCCCTGAACTATTGTCATAGGTTGTCCATTAAACAATGATGATAGTGTTTATCTCACTGTCCACACATCTGTCACAGCAATGACCCAAATATGGATCGAGGCCGCAGTACAGGGTCCGGATATCCCTATCAATCAAACGAGTAGAAGCCCGCCTTAATCATGACGGAATTCAACAAATCTCTAGGAAGTCTTAGTTTACAGCGGGCTAAAATCAGTATAAATACATGGCAAATGCACCGGCCACGCAAAAGATGGAGTCGTTGGCGAAGGACTCGTGTGCGTAATTATCAGTATTGGGATCCCAAAAGCATCGACAAGACATTTGAAAGCCTTGACCTCGTTGCTCCCCGAGCACAGCCTGTACAACCAACTTGTATCTGTCCAGATCCATCTCTGCGACAAGAACAACGAAACGATACTCAGTTTCACGGTCTTATGTATGCTGATCGCGGGATGGAAATTGAAGCTCTTCGTTAACACTCTGAAGAGATCATGAGGAAGCTTCTAGCAAATGTCGAGTTTTCGGACTGTGCAAAGAAATGAACATCTTCCTTGTGGTGTAATCTACGCTAAGGTAGGGTTTGAATTATCTAAATGAAGCGTACTTCAGTTCATGTACGGTAGGGGAAGTTTTGGTACGGGTTCAAGACACGACAGTGATTCAAAAGATTAGAAGTATCGTCTGGAACTCGGTGTTATCTTTTTGTCCTGGAAAACAAAGAAAACAAAATTCCTGAAATCCCCACTTGAAGGGGAAGAAAACTGCATCGGCCGGGAATCGAACCCGGGTCTGTTCCGTGGCAGGGAACTATTCTACCCCTAGACCACCGATGCTGCTTGACAATCGTCCTCAAAATTACTTTTATATATAAATTTTTAGACACGTGTTACCCAAAGAGACTGTCAGAAGGAATGGAGCAGAAAGATTGGCGTACAAATGAGCAGAAAGGCAAATTTGATCGGCATCAATTCTAAGATTGACAGGGAGAATCTAATGCCAGGAATATTAGATAGATTAAATGATAACAAGCCTCTTGATTTGTTGAAGCGAGAACAGTTTTCAAATCACAAAGTAGAAGAGCGAGGTCAATTGTTCGGAAGCGACAAAAAGTCGCAGGAAATCAAAACATGGATGGCACAGGGAAGATTGACATGGCATCCCTCAATGAAGGGCAATTGAAATGCTACAGTAAAGAATAATAGGTGAGGTAGACTAGGAATAAATTTTGTCACTTGTATTCTGTAAGCTGGAAATCCACGGTTAATTTTCTGCAATGTGATAATATTTTTGTGTCACGAAGCAGGACTTTGCGGGGAGACTTTGGATGATATTCTAAATTACCCGGGATGAAACTTTACTAGACTCACAAGTCACAGGTCTGAAACTTTACTCTTACAATTTGAGACCATTTTCTTAAGAGAAAACCTGCAAGTGAAGTTGAAATCGAAATCATTTAATGGCAGTGTGTAAGTTAGCCAGAGAAGTTTATTAAAGTTTCAACGAAAGATCATATTCACGTCCACACTTGCACGAATTTCCTTACGTGACCACGTTTTCTATATCGGAGGGTAAGGATTGGTGAGATGGCCCTACCTTTGAGCTTTGCCTTGATTGCGTCTGTGATCTCACGAACGCACATAGGGGCGGTATCTGCATCGTATGTGGCGCCCGTTAGCTTTTCCTTTAGAATGGCCCCAATCATTTCCTTGGCCTTTCCAGGAAAGAATCGGCATCTGGGAGCGTAAGGAACATCGGTATGCACAACGACCTGAAACCGAAATTTTACAACGTAACTCGACATTAGCAGTTGTCTCTGAGTATTTGAAGCGCGGATTTGCTGAGCTAAAAAAACTGGGGTCCAAGGACTGGAATGTCATCATCTGACATGTGATGGATATACAAATGTCCCCGAATTGCAGGTTTAAGACGCCTTAAACATAGAAGACTGCATCGTGAATAATATTATTGCTTCGACGTCTCGACAAATTTACCCGAGCATGAGGTGGGAGATCTTCGGGTTTAGGGTCCGCCGATGCACTCAGGGTTTCGTGGGCCTCTAGTAAGCTCTCAATCTTTCCAGTCGTAGTGGTGGTCGTCTGAGAGTCCGTCATCTCGATCACAGCTGTCTCCGTTCCTGCTCACTGTCGGACAATATTACTGAGATTTACTCGCCCTCGACTACATTCCTCGGAGGAAAAGCGAAACACATAGAAAAGAACCCTACGTCTTCTACGCGAGAACGAAACCTCTAAACTCTCAGCCACACAACTCTCAAGAAAACGAACATCGAACTGTGTCTGTTTGAGGAATTAAGGAATAGCTGATGCTTCCAGAAGACTGAAGTGCATGCTGGACACGGTGAACTTCAAGTTCGTGCTATACAAAATTCTACACCAGACACATTCGGCTTCTGAGAGATCCCGAAATTCCGTCTCGTAAAACTTAATCGCAGCATTCAATCTGACTGCCAAAGTCGGACCAAGGTGTACAGAGCATCTTCAAGATCGCCGGTAGGAACACCAAAAAGGATATGGAGCTGAAGAGTTCACTGACCCTCTTCTTGGAATTAGGGAGAATACAGAGCTCACAATTGGATCTCTCGAGGTCTCCTTCCAGTCTCTTGAGACATCGACCCTCCCACCACAGGACAGAGCGGGGCTCCTCGAGCGTTGGAATTCGGCATTCCTGAATTTGTGCCCCGCATACTCTTCTAGTACCGGGATCAAGAAACTGGTGCGCGGGAAACAATTGAACGCTAACGGTTCGTGCCGGCGCCGTGACCCTCCGGAGTCCAGAGTCTTACCGCGCTCTCACCGGCGGGCGGTCTCGAAGCATCGGGCGGGTCTCGAAGCCTCCGACTCAACGACCAACCGCTTCCTTCGCCTTGCGATCGTGTTTGAAATTCGCCGTCGGCGGATTCACTCCGTCTTACCCCAGTCAGTCAGTCAGGACAGAGAATTACTGGCCAGTGCCCCAGGGCTTGTAATTTTACCATCGAATGCAAACATTAGCTCCCAGTACGGCCTGGGGTCCTCCGTCCAGACGACGACGCCATGTCTCGTAGACTCAACATTTCCCGAGAGCACATCGTAAGTGCTACCACTTGGACAGGTCATCTTCGGAGACTTCTACTTTGATAGAGTGCTAGCGCTGGCTGGTTGACGTAAAGTGAGAGAACGGATGGTTCCAAAACATTCTGCATGGCCTCGCCCTAAGATTATGCCAATACTATACGACGTTTCTATGCAATGTATGGCGTCCTTCGAAATTCTTTCAAAAAAGTAAAGGTTTTATGATTCGGCACAAGCACAAAAAAAGAGAAAATATGCTGTCTACATGAAAGAAATTCGTTCCTGAAATCAACATGAGAATTGCATGGCTATAACTTATCTCAAAACATATTATTGTTTTTTGCTGATAATTTCTTTTCAGTATTCAATATAATTTTCACTTTCAAACATGAGTGGTGCATGAATAATCAATAGAATTACTTGATACAAATAATAATGGGTATAGGGTTTGTGTATCATATATACATCTAATTCGGGAATTTAACATGCATCCCAAGTGATCATGACATTATGATAGAATGTAAATGAGATGTCCAAATATATTACTAACTAAAATTAAGTCTAACTTGCTGTTGAACTATTGCATTAACTTGAAACCGGAAATTAACATTTGATGTATTTAAAAAATTTCGATTTTTTTATCTATTGTATATATCCAGGTCAGTGAATGGACCTGACCTGGAAATATACAATAGATACAATAATATTTCAAACGAAACATTAATTTCCAGGTTAGAAAGATTTTTGAAAGTTCTTGACTAAAATGTTATGAACAGAGTTCTGAAGTTTACATGTTTGTAAAAGTTTCAAATGACTTATAATTATTTCTCATTAAAATTTTTATTTCTCATTATTTTTGTATTAAAACTATACACAAACGAAGTGTTCATTATACGCTAAAAAAAGTAAACATGTTCTAAACAACTGTAAAAAAGAAATTTTCTTCAAATTGAAGAGGAGCTCATTTCAAATGATTCTCTTAAAACTTTGTTAGTGACTAAAGTGTGCATGAGTTGTATTGTAGATATTTCCAAGTACCATGTGACTGATAGGCTTGGCCACGGTCCGGTCCGGACCGACGGTTAACCGGTTAACCGTCGGGACCGGTTAGCCGGTCCCAAATGTCTCCGGGACCGATTAACCGGTCCGGGAAAAACCGGTTCCCGTTCGAGTCTTGAATCTTCACAATCCATCGGTACCAAAACTGTAGGTACCCAATTCGTGACTCAATGTATTGAGAAAATTCATCATCACACCTTTAGCCTGATCTCGGCCTCATTGCAAGACGGAAATGTTTTGACGAGCCCCACACGAACTCTGAACTCACGACAAAGGAATAGGAAGAAATCGAGCGCTCAATTCGAGCCTGATGCGGAATTCAATCCGCTTCAGGATTTTAGTTGCTCTCGTGAGCTGGTGATCGTCAAATTGCGCAAATATGTCACCTGTTGCTGTGACGATCGAGGCTTACGAGGTGGGACCTGTGCAAGGACGTATGACAGGATTCTGCTGAACGTCGTTGTCGAGTTCGTCGTGGAATGCACGCAAAAATTCGGGAGATTTAGCCGACCGTCAGAATAAGGTGCTGAATTTGAGAAACTATTAGTCCTTTGCACACAATCCTTGGCCACGATCCTGTCCGGACCTACGGTTAACCATCGGGACCGGTTAAAGTATAGGTTACCCTTTAACTGATACGGGCCAAGCCCGGACCGGTTAAACTATCGGTTAACCGGTCCACAATTTTTCCGAACCGGTCGACCGTTAACCGGACCGTGGCCAAGCCTAGTGACTGATACGCATTACATTGGGAATGGGGATGTTTCGTGAGGCTCGAGTGCTATTGGAACGGTTCCACCTGTTCTGCAATGGTATCACTGTCATGAACTCTATTGCCACGTAACTCTTTGATCCAAAATGAAGGGAAGCAGCTTGCTCTCGAACGGAATCAACGATCTTCCTCGTTAGCCATGTTCATAACATAGTTCAGGCGCGGGGCTTTTCCAGGATTTTTTCGACAGAGTACGACAGCATTTTGTGTAACCTAATCGATTTAGTGCATAGTCTGCACAGGAGTCGAGGAACCTCGATGGCAGCCACGAATTGTGCGAAAATTTCAGAAGAGGACCCTCCCGGTCTCAGTGCCCGAGCTGCGGCAGGTTTCATCGCCTCAGCTTACCTTGTCCTTACCGCTTCACATCGTCTTCATTCACTTTCTTCTTCACGTATGGTACTAAAAATACCACTTTTGCAGCATCTGCCATGTACCTAGACAGACTTCATGAGTAATTTGCTGTTAGTGATTAGATGGAGACAACATTCTACTGTCTACTGAATTGATCATCCGGGATCTACAACTGAGCAACCAGAAGCTCAGAAAGTTCCAGACACGGTAAACTGAAGTAAGCATTAAACGATGAGGAGAACAGATATTCGACGTTCGAAATGGAACATGAGGTCTATTGGACAGTCCTCCCAAAGGATCTGGATGCGATGTCCAGCTTTAGTCATGCCCGCTGTTCAGGGGACTCAGACTGGACAGTGCACATTAGAGTCGAAACATGGTCAAGCGATGGCATGTACATGGATGACGTACTTGCTTGCCATGGAGAGGCTGGCTGATCATACGAGCTGGCCCATCCTCGTCACTAAGGGCTCCTCAAAAATGAGAGAACGCGACCTCTGCCCGCCCAGGCTTTCTGCCCGCAGCCCGACCCCCACTCCTCACCCGGGCCCACATCCCGACCCCCTCCCCCCGCAACCAGACACCCTCCCCCGCAGCCCGACCTCCCGGTTACTAGTTATTAGTTGTGGAGACCCTCCCGCTTTAGCTCGCCCATCGGGCTCTTTCTCTCGCGGCCTCCCTTCCCGGCAGGGAACTTGTACTTCGTAGTTTTTTCCTGCCCCATGCCCCAATTCTCCTCCCCTCGCAAAGGGGAGGAGAAATGGAGTAGCATGTTTGGGGCTTCCATTCTTCTTACCCCAAAAAACAACTAGGTCTTTTTCTTTCTAAAGCTTTAGTTTCTAAGGAAATTATCTCTCTTCAATTTTTATATTTAAGTAAATCTATTCATCTATCAACATGATGGAGAATCACAAGAGAAGGTTTTGAAAGATTTTATGAAAGATTTCACAAAAGAAAAATTATAAAGTGATAACAAGATAAATGAAAAAACTCAAATCATAAATTTTATTTCACAAAAATCTCATGGTCACAATTTTTGCAAAAAATAGAATTTCCTCCTCTGCAAAAAAGGAATCTGATAAGCTGATAATCCGAATCGTGCTCTTTTCCCCACATGAAGTTAGGTAACGTCTTGACGAAAGTCTTAAATATCGACGATTATATCCACTCTGGAGAAGACTCGCCCGTAATAATTAAGTTGGCAGCTACCTGAGGCGGAAAAAACACACTCAATACTCTCATTCTCTGAACTTACATGGCCAGACGAAGGAGATAATTCTCAACACCATTGTTGGGCTCGATTGTTATTGCCAGCGTTTTTGATTAATCAGAAGTTTGATTTTTCCGATTTACTGCTTGAACGCAGCGCCTGCCTGCGTCTAATTTTTCCAACCAAATCTCCGAAATGGAAGACATGACATACCTCGCAATACATTTGTTGTTCGCAGTTCTCTTCAAACGTGGGACAGAATCAGAAGGGGCTAAACTATTTAATAAAATTTAATGTAATTTAGCGTGAAGGACTCGGTGACTGGCATTGGCAGTGGACGCAGACATTTTGCGAAGGGACGGGAAATGGAAAGTGGAGTGATCGGGAGGCGGCCATCCCTAGTCGGGCGGGGGAAGGGGGGATGGGGTCGGAGGCGGGGAGGTCGGGCTGCGGGCAGAGGTCGCGTTCCCTCATTTTTGAGGAGCCCTTAGTGACGAGGCTGGCCCATGCCATGAAATAGATTCCATCAAGGAATTTCATCCTCTCTGCATGAGGAAGGAATCCGTTGCGGGGTGTTTATAATTACTCAATTGTGCTGCCCGCCCTCGCGCAATGAGCTCATGATCTCTCACTCACTCCTCAAATCCTCAAGTGCACTTAGTCGGTAGCAAGTGATGCATGCCTTCGGCTTTCACAGTCGGAGTCGGAGTCTCAGAACCTACAGAAATCTCGATTTGCTTTCCTCAAGTCCCTGTGTCAACTCGTGGACCATCTGCGTGCCGAAAAAGTTGAACCCCGTGGTTCCATTGTTCACATACACGACATAGTTTCTGGTCTTCGGTTGTTCGGACCTACGGGACGGAGGCCGTAACTGGGCGCTGTCCGCCCATAGCAAACATTTATCCTCCCCATACCCATCATCAGGCCTCTGTAGATTAGGCATATGTCTAATTGAAGCATATTATACTTAATGAAATTAGGCACGATTAGTTATCATTGTTTGCAAAATACCAAGATTGATATTCTATTGATTTTTATTCAATTTTACAGAGTATTGATTCAATTTTAGCAAGATATTTCAAAATAAAAACATTTATACGAAATTCATTCTATTTGATTCAACTAGAACTTCTCACGAAAATAACTCGACATAAAAAATTTCAAATCGAGATAAATTTCTCTCAACCCCTGTTCCTGATAGCATCAGGAACAGGGGTTGAAAGAAATTCTATTTTTTTCAAATTTGCCTAAATCCCAAGTTAAGGGTCTCAGCTCGATCCACTAGAGGAATTCTTCTGATATGTATCTTGCATGTGTACAGTCACTATTATCTGAATGACTTTTACTTTCTTGGTCTCTATGAGTTAACGTAACAGCAGATCGACGAGGTTATGTATAATCACGCGAATGAATCTTGCATGTATCTTAAGCAGGAATTCTCTCAGAAAACATAATCTCCCTATATAATTGCTTCAAGGTGTGTTACATATCATACTCTTTACATTGGAGAAATCCTCTTAGAGAAAAAAACAATAAGTGACATGTTAAAAATGTTTTTCTTGAATTTCAACATTGAGAAGTCACTTTCAACAAGCGTTGTATTTTAAAACAATGAACCCAATCCACGGACAAATTCTACTAGTACGTTTGATCGTTTTGCTGTTTTGTATTTCGAAATTTTTCGTTTTGAAACTACTCCAGAAATAATTTTCAGATTACGGACTCAAGAGATTTGAAATTAGAGATATTAGACATCTATTTTTAGAATGCCTAATGTACGGAGACCTGCACATCATACATTTTTGAACAAAATTTTGCTGACTTGAATTTATGAGCTGAGCCAACCAATCAGTATGGCATTAACAGCGATTTCCTCTACTCAAACATCGGCGGAAATGCTCCTGCATCTCCGATGTCCAAATATGCTGACTCAACTCCGTAATTCAGTGATCAATCTCAAAGCTAAACGAGAAAACTGATCTCATTCCAGTGTACACCACGAGTCACATATTTTCTAGCAGGCTGATTCCAATTGCGTGTGATACTTCCACAGTTTACTACGCTAATGTGCTAGCAATACTAACGGTGGGTGCATACGCTCTTCCGAACGCCATCTATGAAGAACGACTCCAACTCGTAGAACGCGTTCGTCAAGACGCCATCATCTGTGGGAACAAAGTACTGACGCAAATTCTCCTTAAAGCCTTCGTCGTCGAAGAATCTTCTGACGTATCCTATGGGAGCTGGAGGAAAGTTCGGGTAAGTCGGACGACAGAGGCTCTGGTCTATCAGCATAAAGTATAATATATTTTAAATATTTGTAATTGCATGAACATCCAGGGGGCGGTGGCGCAGTTGGTTAGCGCGTCGGTCTCATAGCTCACCGAGAAATCCGGAGGTCGAGAGTTCGAGCCTCTCTCGCCCCACCTTTTGTTGTTGCCTATGGTTACCGTCATCGAAACCCACAATTTACCGGCGCAAGTGTCCTTGTCTCTCGTATCTCGAGAGAACCTGTCCTTCGTACGATATGTGAACGGATTTCGTGTCGTCAAGTGGAAAATTTTGTACAGGATCTTTTGTGGATAATGGTCCCATTCCCAGGTTTGGCTGTCCTATGGAGGAAATACGTCAGTGGATTTTAAATCATGTCAAGCATTTATTTTATAATTTTGCTCTAATTTCAATTCAGGCAGTCGATATAAATCATCATCACACATCTGACTGCGATCATTAGTTTTGCTCCACCGTCTCAACCTTTCTACCGACGCAAGTCAATTAACAGTAGTTCCGTTCTCCACTCGTAGACGTTCGGGGACTTGATGCAAAACATTAGAGGTTTCCATTGGAACTATGTTGACTCTCATCAAACATGGAGAAACTGTTCAGGTACTCCTAGAAGAGCTGCAACATTGAATCTATCTCAGCAGAAACATGAAAAGTTTCATGTATTCCAGCTAGTCGGAGATTCTTGAAATTTATTACCAGCAGAATACTGGGTGGAAGCAAGAGTTAAAAATCTGTATTTTTAACATATTTCTCTCTCGCGATTTGGAATCCAATCAATGCAAGCACGTCAACCGTCTTTGGAAAATTAGTTTCACCCTCTCCTCTCGTTTTCCTTTGTATCCCAGTAGAATTGATGACCACTAAGAATCTTCTACTCTCAATCAAAGATGAAATCTATGGTAAGTGCGAACCCAATAATTTCAGCAAGTTGCTCCATCTTGGAGTGTGCCATCCGATAAAGTAATATTCTTAAAGCATCTCTTTTTGTAAGGTGCACGTTTTCTTTCTTGGCTGATCTGTTGACTTCGTTGCTCTTTCACTCGTCCTTTTGCAGCAATAAGTCAGGGATCTTCAGAGCATTCCGATTCTCCTCACATTCAATTGTAGGTAGAACCTGAGCTTGAAAATCCAGAATTATAACGAACAAACTTAATTGTAGAGCATTGCACAATATTCACTTGTAACCTTCTCAATTACAAAGATCTATTCGTACATCTAATCGAATATAAATCCGTATTAAGAGGTGAGAAACATGTTTTCAGAACTTGACATCTCCATCTCCTTCATCATATCTTTCTCAACCCATGAGAATAAGTAATTGAACATGGCTGTTAAAAACGCCAAGGGACCTACCTCCGAAATAACAATACAATGGATACAGATTGGATACGAGTAACAAACAATGCAAGGTACATTACTGGAATGAATTATCTCTATTGATCAAGTTATAATCATTAAAAGAAAGATGTCAATCTTTTTGCACACTTCCGTGCGGAGTCATTTAATTTATTTTATAGAAATGACGATTTCCTATAATCTTCAATGGCTCAGCCTCTGGGGTTGAGTGCAGATGGCCCATCGTATTAGGTTTCTCCATATATTTTTATCTGAGATCATCGTTATTTTTCTCGCTTTTTTACATATAATTATTTGTAGTTATTATTTTGACTTTTAAATTTTGAATAATTATTAAAAATTATAAATAAATCCTTAAAATTATAAATCTTCGGAAACTAGTTTGCAATTTTGTTGTTCCTATTCATTGGATTTCAATATACTAAGTACTCACAATAATAGACACTGAAACCACGTATTTAAAATCTCTATTGTAAAAACTGATTTAGAATTAAGAATATCTAGTATTTTATTGATTCTCTTCAATCAGCTGTAACACCTCAATTAAATGAGCTCAAACTCTACACAAAGCTTACAAAACTTTGACCCCAACAATCTCAAATTTCGACTGAATTGTGAATTACACTCCTTTTCCAAAGAATCCAACAACCGAAGTGCCCAAATTCATTGGCTCTATGTGCTCTTCCGTATCTTATGATCAAGTGTGAACGGTAAGAATAGTTCAAGCTTGGACATGAGATTCAAAAAAATTTAATCTCGATGTGTACCACATTGCGATGTACAACATGGCGCGCAATCCGTGCTTCCATCCTACAGGAAACGGAAGTACGGATTGCGCGCCATGTGCTACGTCGAGATTAAATTTTTTGTAGATTGCAGACTTCACACCCTCTGTGCGAAGTCTGCAATCCCCGGTCTATACCCCTCTGGGGTATAGACCGTCTATACCCAGAACGGTCCGCTAATCCTGTGGTGATCCGCCCCTGATGGAGCATAATGATCTGGACTAGTCCTCTGAGTAATATGACAGGACCTACCTTCGTCACTACATCCATAATCCGTCTTATTGTCACTTCGTTTCGCAATCGATTTTAATCAGATTCAGACTTTCTAGAAGATTCAGACTTCAGACAACGAATGATTAGATTCGTTGAATCTAACGAATCTTCCAACGACTCTACGTGCGCTGTAGCTGCCCAACGCATATAGAGAAATTCCTAGCAAAAATATTATGCATTCTTCGGTTCTTGCGGGGTGTGCCGCGCTCGAAAGTGCTGCCTTCGTAGCGCAATATTCACGTTTATGCATACAATTAAGTCCAAGAGTTTTGAACGAACACCATCATCTGAACGTGTCTCACTTTCCAGGAAAAACACTAAGGATCTGGAAGAGACTGCTAGGAACAATGATCACATTAATTTCAAAGACACGGTATTCCAGATCAAGAAATTGCCATTTTGAATTATACCATACAAGATTGGCAATAGGTTGTGCTCCAAGACCCAGAATGGTATGGACGATAAGATCTTATTTTGTGCTTGGATACTATATACAGCTTCGCCAGGGTATGCACAGATATTTGGTACCCAGCCTTACCATGTGATCTATCTACTTGCTACGTAATCGATGGAATCAACTACATGAAGGCAATATGGTTACCCTAGGCAGAGGGTGACGACAGGGTGATTCAGGAAGTGAGGAGCATGTACAACTCAGGAGACGAGGCTAACTCTTCTCGCTCAAGGCAAAGGCTCCTCGGTTTTTGCATTGATTCCGTTTGTGAGAAGATCGCCTACTTGCTCGCCTTTGGCCTCAGGCTGCTGGAAACCGGTGAAAGTTTCCGTCTCAGCAACTTTCTCGACTTTCTCCCCTTGTTCATCCTGAGCAGATGGTACTTCCTCCGCTTTAACCTCTGCCTTATCTGCTACAGGCATGCTCACAACGTGCCCTACAACTACAGTAATATCGTCGAGCTTTCCGCCTGCGTTTCAAATAGTTAATGTGAGCACGAGGACAAACCCTATAGAATGCCCATCCATCGGTACAAACCAGGAATAACATTGATTGGTTTTGAAAAGCGGAGTTTTTTGTGAATTTTTACTTTTTCCAGCAATACCAGTTTTGCACCTTTCACGAATTAATGTGATGTGTTCTATAGCTCAAATACACGTATGTTACAGAGGAGGGGAGATTTGATGGGCTTACCTGTCATCTTTTTCCCAAAAATCTTTGAATACCACGGCACGTCGTGACCCTGCACAGCCATATCATCAGAGTTAACAATCGAAAGCACACGATAAAGCTGTTTGTAGAACTACTTAGCAGGACACTGACATCTTTGAATAAACATAAAACATGAGTGCAGGATACAGGAAGGAGCATTCACCTGTGACACGGCTTCGACGGCATACGGAGAATTATAGTTTCGATCCCTTGCATGCTTGCTTGCCAGTGTTGCTAGAGCCATTGCTGCAAGAGCAAAAGAATCAACGTTGACAAATAAGAATCAGTGGGTTTTTGTGTGTCATCTCACAAAAATCTTTCAAAGTGAGATTCTTGTTCTGTCCTCTGCCATACCAAGGCGATTGGCCGAGTCTTCGTCTGACCCACTGAATACTTTCACAGTAGACTCGATGTCGGAATCATACACGTTGTCAAATAGTCCATCAGAACCCATGACAATTGTGTCTCCTTCTAATAAATCCAGATCGTATATCTGCAGGACCCAGCAAAGCAGACATTTTAGCTCAGGTTACGTGGAACTGAACAGAAAATCCTATCACCAAATGAACTATAATCGATAGACTCAAGCATGATACATACGGCTGCGTCGTCTGCAGTCTGCGCGTTCTCCGAGCTGAATTGATACGGGCAGTCGAAATAATGCTGCTGCGGAGCAGTGGCGTAGACTACCTTCCCTGCAATAAAAGTAGGGAACAACGCGAAGTCAACATTTAGCAATACATGAGCTGGTGAGTAGTGGCAACGTAGGACATGCACGAAACTCATTTCAGTGCTGAATCAAAGCAATACCGTTACGTATAAGTCGTAGTCCACAATCACCGAGATTTGCTACATGAAGAGTGCCCCTTTCATCCAAAATTGCAACAATTCTGTGATTCAAAGACCACTGCAGCTTCAGTAAACAAGCAACTCCCTCCTAGGCATAAATCCTACACCTAACAGATACACAACATTCTCTACTAAAGGCCTTTATCTCCACCTTGCAACTGCATAGAGACACAGCGAAGTGCCAGCACAGACCGACATAAGTGGATCACAATTTTTGAGTCTAAAAAGCACCGATTGCACACATGCCATAATCCGATCAAAGCACTTAGAACATCCGGGACCTTACGTATGCTCAAGTTCGAAATTAGGGTCGAATTACTCTGAAGGAAGTAGCTACCACAGGCTACAATCATGCAGTTGTAGAGTCTGCAATCATTTAGCTTTGAAAGACTAAGCCTGCTTGTACCTCTCTGTAACTCCGTTTCTACATAAGCCCTGCTCGCGGGGCAGAAATTACGAATAGTTTTTCCAAGCAGCATGATTATACATAAGGAAGTACTTTTAAACTTAACAGGATAAAGCAGAAAAGTGACATACGCAGTAGCAGCACCAATGGAACAAGTGGCTCGGTGGGCTTTGGCCAACAAGAGCCTGGGGTCATCGTTCACCTGTCAATATACCAAGAACCGCATGAGCAAATCACAAGTTCAATTGGCACGAGCAAAGAAAATCAACCAGCTAAAAGAGAGGAAGAAAACAGAAACCCAACACTTACATCCTCAGTACCTACGGCGGCGGCGGCATGAGCCATGAATTCCTTTGAGAACAAGGCAGGATCGACATTTTCGGCAGCCCATCTGAAAAACCTTCTGCTGTTAGATCTTCGACGACGGACTCTTTCCTTCCCCGACACCAACTAAGCTCAAGGCATTCAAATTACGGGCAACTTCACCAATGAGGAACGGCGTACTTCTTCCCAGCTTACCCAGAGACACCATCGGCAACGCCCAGGACTCCTCCCTTGTAGTTGCTGGTAAAGTACGCGTCCTCCCCTCCTTTCGCTACCTGCTCGGACCACGCGGTGGACAGACGGATAAGCTCACCCGTTACGCACCGGTATCAACCCTCAGATGTCCATAGTTCATAGTCAGTGCAGTAAGACATGAAGTTTCGAGATACTAACCTTTTCGGGATGCGGAATGACCTTTACGCCAGGTGCAAGAGCAAGTTCTTTCCTGATAAACAGCCATTCGACAGATAAGAGTCAGCGCCTGAATTTTGCCCCGAGGACTGTGCATTAAGACATCCCAAGGAGGAGAAGCCAAAGAATTGAATGTACAAGGAAGACATGACCGGAAGACGGACACAGAAGAAGGGCTTGAACCCAAAGGCAGAGCTTTTGGAAACTCCGAAGACAGACATGATCTGCTAAGGCCGGAGAACAGGACAGAGGAGGGGAAGCACCGATCGGCCATTGTCGCCCAAAAAGCGGAGAATTCCAGATCAGTGAAAGTGCAAGGAAGACGAAGAAGTCGACCACGCTGTCAAAATTGGCTACTAATCTAGTGATTGATTTGCTAGTCCGCGTGCACAGAGGATCTAGACAAAATCGTATTGGACAGAATTAGGCTACAGAATTTGTCGCGAATGAGAAGGATCGCAAAATGGTGCTGACATGGAGAGGCAGGAGTAAACGAAGGCTCGAATGCTGGAGCTTCTCGCGCAGGAGTACTAACAGACCAGAGAAGAAATATTGGTACCCACCTTTGCTGGTGCACGACGGTTTGACCGGGAGGGGACAATATAGCTTTGATTGAGGGGCCGGGGGACTGCGGCCTCGAGAGGATGGCCGGACCGGGGGACATCGGCCTCGTGGGAAATTGTGCAGAAGGGAAACGTGCCGGCGACGGAGTAGCTATCCCCAGATTCACCCTCGCTCCACCAATTGGAGACACATTTCCTTGCATCTGCGGAGCTAAAGCCATGTTGCTCTTCTTCTCCTCTGGATAACCTGACCCACCAAAGCACCGACACCGAAAATCTATTAGATGCGCCATCGCGTTATCCCTGGACGGACCCCTGCGGCATTCTCTGCGAAAGAGCCAGGAGGCGAAGCTGTAATGGACAATTGAAGTCACAGGATGATATCTGCAAAAAACTCAGCAGCGAAAAAGGGAGTCAGCTTCCATCTAGACATCAAGATCATCGCTGCTCGTACCTGCCGAACAGCAGGAACTCATAGGAACTCTGGCATTGAAGGAATCTAAAAAGCCCATAACAGAAGAGGCTTCTGAGGCGAGATGAGATGATCAGCAACTAACTGCTCGTGATGGCTGATTTCGAGCTCTGAACAATCCAAAGAGCTGCAGCTCTACTGGTTTGGGGATTATCTAGCTGCTCGTACCTGAGTTACAACAGGAACACATAGGAAACCTGGAGGTAAAAAACTCTAGTTTGCACATCAGAGCGACATCTGCCTGGCAAGACTCGGCAATCCACTCCACTCAAGAGGTCAACAATTTGCTGCTTCGTCGGTTTGGATCTTTTTCTTCGACGCAAAGAGGTTGTGCTTCCATAATGGATGAGGTTCGTCACTCACTCCGTCGCTTTTCGGCTCTCCCTCTCGGCAGACAACAGCAGACCGGGCCACCCAAACCCACCAATCTCACTGCCCACCCTCGTCCACGCTCAGCTCCAGCAACGTCGCACAACAGCGAGACAGGGAGGCATACGACCCGGCTGATGAGGATGGAGAGGGAGCAGTGCACTCAGTTGTGGGCAGGGGACATCGAAAGAGCGAGCGCCTGCCTCCTTTTCCCTCCCTCGGCAGCTGCCATGGATGCTGCGGGCCCCACGGCGCTCGCCACCTCGCGCTGATCTTTTCGGACCCAAACACTCCAATAAAATATCCGTCGCCAATCTCACGCAACGCTGCCACCGATTCCGACCTCTCGCGGCCTCGGCTCGCGATCGCGCCTCCCGCCCGCCATCGCGCCGCAGATGCCAGATCTCCACATGTTCTCTCGACAAGCCCTCACAAGTCCTCGACCCGCACCCGCATCCGGCCTCGGCAAACTTTTCCCCAACGCCCGCGCGAGTGTCGCCCAATGTCCCCCACGGCACCTCGCCTCCACCATATCTGGATCCACTTCCCTCCCCTCCTTTGACCACTGCCTCGCTGTTCTTGACACGGCCCTCGCGACGCGCGGGTCAGCCTTGCCTCCTCTTCCCAGTCGACTCAGCCGGAGGTGCATCCGCCGGGCGGCCATTGTGTCGCAGGCCGATTGGAAAGTTCGAATTTCGAATTTCGACCCTGGCTCCGGCCGACCTCTGTTCGGAAAGTTCGGAAAGTTCGACCTTCTTTCGAGGGACGTGGTGCGATTCGTCCTCGGGCGTTATCGGCTGTCTTGCCGGCCGGCCCCCTCGCATTTTGGATTATCTACGTCGCCATTCGTTCGCCTTTCTCATATGCACATAGCGAGTGTCAGTTTTATTAACATGTTTTCCCCCCTTTCACGATGTGGCACATGCCCGGACAAACATTCTCCTCTCCATCACTCGCCCCTGTAAGTTGGTGTGTGAATTAGACCCACTGGCGGCCCTGTTTCGATGTACGATGCTCCATCTTATCTTCGTGTGCTTCATTGCGTAGTTTTTTTGAGGTGTTATTCCTTTGTAATTTACTCATTCGGATTGGGTTTGAGACAGTCGAAGTACCAACGCTTGAAAGTATGACCCGTGGAGAAGTTCCCAAACTTCACTTGAAATTAAATAATATGTTCGGATCATGCAACCCAAGTGAGTCACAAAATGGTTGAATTTACTGCCTAAAATAGTAAAATATGGCGTTATTTAACAGGAATTCTGTTCGATGGCTCTTCAAGTTTGTTTTCATTCTTAATGTCTTCAATATTCGTCAAAGCGGAGAATCTGCCTACGGAAGGTTTAGACTTACATTCATTGATACATCTGATGATAAATATATTCCAGATATGGCAGGAAAAGAAATACTTCTCTCTGTCTCCACATAGACAGAAGTTAAAGGGAATGCCACCTTCATAATTCAGTAGTTGCTGGTAATCCGTAGCTGGTAGCTGGGTCACCGCAGTGAAGTTTTTTGTTCATTACAAAGACATTTTGTCACGGCATCCTTTACTCATAACCGAAAAGGTACCATTACTTTCAAGCTGGTGCCAAAAATTCAAGAGTAACATTATAGCTTACATTTATCACCCTCATTGAGTGAGAGAACTTCTATCCTTTTGTGCCCTGTCTGCGTCAACTCGGCTGTTGCCTTCCAGTTTCTTCCATCATCTACATCATTACCTCACGGCGTAAAGTGTAACAGCAAACAATATAAAGATCCTTTCAATATATGGATGAAACCAAAAGTGAAACATTGCTTATGTTACATTAGCATCACAACGAAGTGAAATATGTTTATTTCTGCGACTATGCTATATATTTATCAATTTCAAATGGTCAACAAATACCACCAGTAGCCAAATAATGATACTTTAAGGTTATATCTAGTCTGTGAATTGTATCCGTTAGTGCAACTAAAAATAAAATAAAATAAAATAAAGCATTCAATATTTTCTAAGATATTGTACACACTATCTAGTATGCATTTAGAGATTTCGAGATAATTCATATTCACTGAAATAAAGATGTGGATATATGACCCAAGACAAATTTAGAACTAAATCAATGTTAAAGTTAGCTTTTACATGTTTGATAGCCATGATATCCGACTTCCTCAAATGAAGATCTTTTATTATCAAGCTTTGCTGAGCAAGAATACATAAAAGCACTAATAATATGATATAACATAATAATATAATATAAAAAATGTTGGATTATGGTAAGGGTGAATGTAAAGCATATTCAAATTATAAATTCATCAAGACAGATGATAGATATGTAGAAGTGAAGAAAAAAAAGACTAATTAAACTAATGTTGTATTTTTTGGGTTTGTCATACAGTTACATATGAAGCACTTAATATGATAAATTTTAGTGCATATGATAATTAAAATAGAATCATTTACAACCAAAATACTAAAAAAACAAGTTGTCAAGAGTAGACGGAAGAAAAGAGATGTTCTTTGATATATTGAAAATAGTCTCGCTTTGAAATTTGGCGAAGATATATGTCTTTGCTATTAGCTCATCCACTTGTGTAATTTTGTAGTTGACAATCATCAGGAAACTTTGCTCAGTGAAGCATTTAGCAGTAGTTCCTTAGACGAATATTCGCATGTACAGCTTATGAATTTCGCAGATTTTCTATTTTTTCTCCACAATCGAGCTTAACAGCGAGAAGTTCGTCAACTTGCACCCCGTTATCTGACAGCAAGCATGTGGAGATCCAATTCTTCCTCCTTGTTCGGAGCTGAGAGTCCATCGAGGACTGAACATTGTCCATGTTTTCCTTGCAATACTTTGTAATTTGACTGCTGGCTATAGCTATGAACTCTCCTTTCTTAAAATGATTCCATCTTTGCATCTTCTGCGTATCAGTTCGTCATGCTTCTCCTCATTGGACAGGGCTCATGTCCATTGCATAATGTATCTCTCCATCTGTGCGTAGACTTTGGAATGTTCTGCATTTCTCATTGAACCTCCGGATGGGGACCTCCTACATTCGAGGAAACTCGTGTATGATGATGAAGATGACAACCGAATAGATTCGAGGAAATCTTCCCCTCCGCAAACTCAATGATAACGTCATTCTTGTGAGTTGCGCAATAGGTCTGAAATTTGCTGCTCTTTCATATGCAAAACTTCCATGATGGTGTAACATTCTGTACTCTAAACCGTGAGTACTGAATATAATATTGCTGGACTTATAGTACTAACTTTGATGATACGAACCAAAATGATTCATATAATAAGGGTTATGTGGTTATGTTATAGTAAGGGTTAGGTTTAACGCCATCTAATTTTCACAATGTAATAAAGACAGTCGAAACTATATTTCTGCAAAAATATTCCTGTTGTACTCAAATCCATATATCGAGCGAAAATTCTTCCATAACTGTAGTTTCTGTCCAACTTTTAAATCAGAATCCATGATACGTCACTGGTACATACAAATGAATTAAAGACTAGCGTTTAGTCTGAACTGCCTCCCCAAACCTGTTCATCGGTATCAACCCCTTGATTCCTCTAGAAAGACGATATATAACTAGATTAAGCTCAAGAAGGTAACAATACATTGATAGGCATGAGTCTTCTTCCTTTTCCATGTCTACATATGTGCTCGAAATCGCCACTCTTAAGCTATTGAATATCGGAATTCTTTCTTGTTGTGTAGGGAAATCTGTTCCATCTTAATTACTTCCAAAATCCCTGATCATTGTGTGGTAATGCCAAATACTACCTTGCCATGACTTCGACCTACATGCCAGTGTCCATGTATAGTAAAGTCAACGCTTTCTCATGATTTGTTGGCCAACTCGTGATCATGGGTGAGCGCAATGATCTCACAGTGAAGTCTCCGCTGAGATGAAACAATTTTTTCCACTGTTGAAGCGCAGCTTTCATCGTTTGTACTTGCTCGGTTATACGGTAGTTGTTCTATCCGAAAGGATCATGTTCAGAAAGTGCACGGAGATTGTCTCGAAAAGTACTAACAGTATCTTGGAGCACTACCTTCAAAACTTTCAGGGTACCTTCTTCACGATCACAGCAGTGCCATATCACACCATAGCAATATCAATGACATGTTTTGTGTATTGTCACGTGTAGACCCAAACAAAGCAGCTTTTGTTTGTGACAATGAAACGTTTTCCATGTCTTGCTGTCTTACATAAACAGTCTTGCTTTCCTTGTTTCTCATCAGAACACTCCTTACGTCCTCAAATTCTGGCACATCCCCACATGAGCCATTCCTGTCTCACTCTTCAACCTCTTCCTCCTCTTATATCTCCAGGTTGCGGATTTGTCTCAACGCTTGCTTGTTCATCCTTAATCTATTACCTCTGTGTGCTTGCATATAATATACCTTCTCAATTCAGTGTGACCGTCAGAGTTGGACTAGGTCGGTGTCCTTCCTTCCGATGCTGATCTCGTGGCCCCTTGATTCCAGTACGTTGCTTGTCATTGTGATGTCCATCTTGCTTCCTGAATCAAAAGACGTTGGATCTGCTGCTGGGGATGGAAATCAGATGCCGATCTATTCTTAGGCTCTTGTCTTCTAGTACTAAGCAATTGTTTCAGCCTGTTTGCCACTGGTGCTTAGGCCAGGACTGAATGGGAGGGGAAAACAGTAAAAGGACCCTTTGAATGAACACTGCGACGCATCCAGAGAGAAATGATTGACTATTGTGGCATGCATGAAGGCATTGGGAAATTGGGAAACCTTGGGAAATTATTTTCGATCATGACAGGTGGAATATTTTAATGGGAGGGACACGCAAAGTCTGCACCACAGAAATACACTTCTTCCAAGAGATGACTCCACGTTTGGTGGCGATCTCGGAGATCCAATTTGTGGTCCCATTAACTCCTCGTCGCAATCGTTCAACTGGTCTGCTCGGCATGAACAGGGCAATGGACCTCGGAACACGGTCCTGGTACCACTCATGATCCATTGTGATCATTTGAAACTTGCGTTGGCTAGTTAACCAGTCAATCACCACATTTAGCTCATCTAAACACCAGTTTCAACCATATTTCATTTCCCAGGCGAGAGAGGACGTAAATCCCATGTACATTTTATTCTATTGCTGAAGATTGTAGTCAGATATGGACTTTTCACATTCCTTATCTCAAGACTAAATTCAAAATTAGTCCTTCATATAGAATTCACATTTATGTAACTTCCACCTGGTTGAATTTCGCAGATCGTGAAATTCTTTTCGAAATGAGTGCAGGGACACGATTGAAAATTCCCATCAAATATGACTTCTAAATTCGGACTTTTGAATATCAAAGTTAACATCATTGAACAGTTATACTCGTCATTGCATCGATTTTATGTTCTTCTCTATATGTTCTTCGATAATATCATTAGCGTTCGGTCGCATGAAAAAGAATTACCTCCCATTTAGATTTTTACTTATACTTTTTAATACGTTCTGACTTTCGTGACTATAGCGTGGAGTCCAATTTGGTTCTTCAAGGCTGCATGTTTGTATGGCCTGATCGACATGCACAATTCGTCTACCATGAAAGTTCTTCAGTACTTAATGTCGGGCAAGGGATAAACATTGCTATAGAGAAAGTTACTACCATGTAAAGTTCAAATTAAATCATATTACTGGGATTCTTCGAAAGTATTTGAATAGTTTATAAGATAGGGAGAATACATCAGTTGCGGCAATTTTAATGACGCCTAGCTCGTTGGTTCCATTCCTGTTTGGGCTGATGGTCTTCCCTTCCTTTCTGGTAAAGCACTCCCTCCTCCATTGTACTTGATGATGGTGGTTGACTAGAACATGGCGTAGTATTGGCATCCTTATCCCCACTTTCGTGCTCTAGTTAGATCGAGCACGACACAGATAAACATAGACGAAGTCCGAAGGTTGTAGGCTAGAAGTCCAGTATCACGGAGGGCATGAACAGTTGGAGCAAACAGTCCATAGCTGACTGAAGATCATTGTCGTGAGAGAGTTCTCTTACTTTAGTGAGAGAGTTCTCTTACTTTAGTAAGAGACACCAACTGGTGGCACAAAACGTACGTTAGCCGTTAGATTCTCCCTCCGACTTTCTGCTGGATGCTTCACCGCAAACTTTGTGCAATGGCGACGATGAAGATGACGACGAGTTCCCGATCTCATAGGGAAGAGTTGCTGACCTTTACGTCTTCGGACATTTCTTGAGGATAAGTTGATTCCATGTACAAGTTTTACAATCCTTGATGGAGAAGGGTTCCTTCAGATATAAATATGCAAATCTGATCTGATATTGACTTACTAGATGGTTGTACCATTCTGTTCGATGCACAGTTTTGGGGTTCGAATCACTTGCTGAGCTGAGAGTAGGATGGAGAGAGAAGGCTTATATTTATGTAAAGCGAGCTAGTGGATAAATATCAAAACATTATATAAGCCCTGTTCCAAAAGCGGTTGCAGTTTCCTCTACCACTCCGTTTTTCTCTTCACGAGATCAACATGCGTTAGGACATCTGGATATCGAGGGATGAACTCTGATGAATATAATTTATTGTGCAGAATTTGTGCCAACAATTCACTCGAATGGGAAGAGGGTCGTAACCGTGCTGAGTACTAGGAAATCAATATACAAAGATTCTGACTGGTAGAGATATTTATCTCGAGTCATCTTTTCTATGAGTGCAGTTTCGGAATATCTGCGAAGATGAGAGATTTGCTGACAGGTATTCTTTTACAGGACTTGTAATTGCAAAATACGTGTGTTCAAAGCAGCAGGATTGATCTGAATATCTCAAAGTCTTGATTGCACTGTCAACAACGTAGACAGGAAATGTTAGTTTCTTATTCTAAATCTCGGACCCCATCATAGCAAGATAAGTATAATAGCGATATCTATAGTAAAATAGTTTCCGACTGATAAGTGATTATGAACTCATAACAATTCTAAATTAGAGATATCTGAAAGTGGGTCAGGGAAATGTACCAGCAAGATGTTGTCGGCCGCATTCGTACATTAAAATCGCGACAATCTGGTGCTCCTCATCTGATTTAAACTTACCGCCTTCCCGGTGGCTAATATAGTCCTCATACGTTGCTTCAATAATCAGACTGTCGATTATACAGCAAGCGATCGTCTATACGATTGCAGCAAGTGAATAATATTAGCAAGTGTCTTACTCAGTGTAAGATGTTACATTGTAGATTTGGCGAGAAAACTGATGGTATCCGGGAAACTCAAAACAAATGATAGGACCCAACAGGTTTTATTTTACCCGAAGGCCCTGCAACCCCACCGTCAGTGATGTTCCAATACTATCTAGGGTTATTTCGAGTAGAACATGAAGTCACGGCAAGACCAAATCCGGAGTAATTCAGACTCATGGTGCCCGTCGTTTTCTTAGACATGGGAATTAGTCGCGAAAATACTCTGGCCCGACAGTGGCGGACACTCCCACTCTATAGAGCAAATCAGTAGGTTGTAAGAACATGGCTTACGGTGGCCGTCGAATGGTCCCATAGGGTAAAATGAAACCTGATGGGTCCCTTCAAGAGGGATTGAGTTTCCAAGGGCCCATCAAGTAATTTCCTCTAGATTTGGCTCAGTACAAGCTTTCACACTAAATCCCAACGTTTTCGCCTGTCACAGCAAAATGCATCATAGATCAGGGTTTGCGACTCCAGAATCTGAAGTTGTTCGCTTCTGCAAGTGAACCAATGACGTAGCATGCTGGAGGGAGCAGGTGAGTGAGAAGATGGAGTGTACTTCGAAGTGGATGCATTCGCTCTTCACAACTCATGCTTCTACGAAAGTTTGCAGTCGATGAACAATCCCACACGACGTGTATTGTGGAATGCCTCACCATCACCCTTGTACTCTACAACATATTTCTTCATAATAGTACGATGTACATTAATTATTTAGATAGGGCGGCTAGATATCACTCGCTTAGGGCTAATTAGCTCTCAGTGACAGATACGCAATTCTCTTATTGGTCGATGCAGGGCAATAGGGATGCAGTAGCAACTATAAAATGTTCGACCAATCAAATAAGATCGCGAGGGCTAATTAGCCCTAAGTGAGTGATAACTAGCACCTCACTTTAGATATTTCAATCGCATGTATTTACCGTTGTGATGATATTGTACCTAGATTCTAGATCCATCTGCCCTCTTGTTTCCTCCCCGGAAGACTTTGAAGGTTTTTGCTAAACTACTGTATTTCTCGCGATTTCCTACTCGCCATGGTTTTGACTTCGACACCTGGATCTCCGCTACTCTTTTCCAGCTCCACGACTCTACTCGGTTTTCTCAGATCTCCTGCAGGTATTCTACGATACGATACCACTGTGTCATGAGGGCTTTTAAGAGGGCGGCCACACTGGTCAGCCGATTCACAGGCGTCGGTGAGCATATAATATTGCGCGAAAGTTGCTCCAATCCTGAATGGCTTTCATGCTTTAATCAGGACTCTAGTCTTTTGTGGTCAGGTGTACATCACATCTCCGTTTGAGGTCCCCGTCGTCCTTCAACGGAATGAATGATTTCTTTTGTGCTTTGAAGTGTGACTCTACCTTGTAAGCGCATAGCTTTTTCCAACAACAAGGTACCACTAGTTTTATGCGTGTCGTTCAACATCCTGATAATCCAGGACAACGTCATGTCATATTTCCTCTTCGATGTGAATCCACCTTGTTGCATGTAGTGTTCCTTTCACTCTAAGCTAAGACATGGTTACAAAAGTTTTGCCTGGTGTTGTTGCGTTACAATCCAAGGAACATCAGAATCGAGTCTGGCCATAAAGAAACATTCTGTGCTCCCAAACTGTAAGCATGGTCCAACCAATCCAAGACAGCTTGCATCACATACAGGAGAATAATGATCTGTCTAGTCAAATTTTGGCATCACCATAGAACATGTGACAACAGCGGGATGCTGGGACCGAGCTCCATGGAGTCTTTTTAGGATTCTGTGCAACCCATTCTTCGATTATTTTATGTGATCTTCATATCCAGACAGGACACGAGTGAAGATGATGGCTTCTCAATTTGTACTGCACACACTCAAACACTCATAGGCTTTTCCTTTTCTAGCCTTGCTATTAATGTCCCTAAATCTTACAGCTCCGCTGGCTGTATGAGCTGAAATGCCAAGTTTTGTACCTCGGTCATGTTCCTTACAGGTGTTGAATACTTTCGAAGGAACATGAACATTCATAATAAGTTAATGTTTGGTCTTTGTATACTCTTCCTGGAAATTGAGATTTATCTGTCGCTTACCTGATATTTTTATTTATATGTAGCTGACTGTGAAGATGTGAAATAAGACTGTTTGTGTCAGGACCTGTGTATGTAGCGGTGATGCCACTAACTACTTAAATGCGGCTGTAAGATCTCAGTATTTTGGTGGGAATTATTAATTTAATGTCGAGTGTGGAAGATTTTGACAAAAGGAAGGCCTTAACTTCAATCTAGTATGGTGGATTCAAAGTTGGCGTGACCAGCACAAAAAATTCATACATATTAAATAAATATAGCTAGAGCACATAAAGTTTTTGACTCCAAGATGTGTGAATCTAGTATGAGAAAAGAGAAAAGTAGGTACTGATATTAGTTTTAAAGAGAAAAGTAGGTAAAGAACTATGACGTGGAGGTTTTGAGAGTAAAATATATTATAATGCCCTCAATCTGAATAGCCTAGGTTAATTAAAGTGAATAAGTTTATGCATTGACTTGAAGTCTATTGCTTTATTCTTCTATTGTACATACTATACAATGTATGGAGTGAACAGGTGCCCGGCTTTCGCGTGGATGGATTATGGAGGTATCAAAGGGACAATATGAGTTTAATATGATCATGTCAGTGAGGAATGATAGTGGCAATTAAGAAGAAATAATCAAGTTTTATGTTGTCGATTTAGGAGATAAAAGAAATTCTTATCTACATGCTATGAAGGAGATATTTGAAATCGTTTTTTGGCAATGATTTTCTGTGAAGGTTCTAATACAGTGGTTTACCTGTAGCTTAACATAAATTGCGAATTGATATAAGGATTAGTTGAATAATTTAAAGAACAAGTAACTTCAAAGAATGAATGACCTTTTATTCATATAGTTGTAAGGAGCTACATATGCATGCTGTGTTCAACCGTGATACAGATGAAGTGTATCAACACCTAAATAAAAGTCAAATTCGCATAATCGGTACTCGAAGTCACGATGATATTGATGAGGATATGATGTCAAGCTCACATGTATATGTTTTCTTTATTATGTTAACCCTATCCAAGAGGAAAGATTTTTTGGATAAAAAACGGATCTGAAATAAGAACACCAAGAGTGGGAATGATTTGTTGCTAAATCGAAAATCTAAGCCCCAAAATGGTGTTTAAGTATCTTTGTACATATGTTCTAGTGTCACTGTCGATTTCAAGGAGTAAATCTTTATTTTATGAAGATTTGGACAATTTAGTTGGAAATATAAACATGTTATGTGAGTAAGTAGATGGAACAGTTTGTGTTGTGTCATTCATATCCAGGCATGGACATAATAGTTTCCCGCCTAAATTACCTAAATACGTATAATTTAGTCTCCTCGAAAAATTTACTTTAGTCTATTCAAAAACATTAATTTAGTCGAATTTAGTCTCCTTACAAAGTTCATTTAGGCTAATTTAGTACACTAAAAAGGTAAATTAGATCAATTTGATTTCTAAAAATTTAATTTAGGCTAATTTAGTTTACTAAATTTTTTTTTCAGAGTAAAATTTTTCAAATTTTTTTTCTAAAAAAATAACATTAATGTATAATTTTCATTTTTTTTAAATCCATCAATTCTACGTACGTGTCCACTCTCCATTGCTTATAACATGAACACGCCAAATCGTAACTCCCTTAATTTAGTCGCATAATCACCATCAAGTTTAGTTAATTTAGGCGACCGTATATACGGTCGCCTAATACAACCATACCTGTTCATATCTTATCATACCTGCTGCTCGCGAGCAAATACATCATGAGGTTGTCATCTACTGTTATTGAGATCTGGTTATTGTTGGACTTGAGAAGATCTCTATCACTACACATCAGCGACATCATTAATCTATTTGTTGGTCATGATGAAACATTTTCGTCGTGAAATGATTTGATGATGATTTTAGACAAGTCAAATGACTAAATACTTATTAGTCCCTCATTTGTGCTTATACAATAGAATTTATTGCTCACTCAATACAGGTTTATAAGCTCAGTGTAATTCAAGGGTGATTGATCATTATATCACGTCAAAAGATAAACCTTCAACACGAAGATCTAGGGTGTAGGTTTTAAATATTGAAGTTACAAGGATATGACTAAGAAAATTTCACTTCAAGATCATTCATGTGGAAAATTTTCACATCATCCTGCCATGTTTTTTCATGAGTTTTCATCAACTAATAGTCCTGATGATGGAACATATTATCTTAGCCGCATGAAAAATATACTATGTTATCACTATTTGAGTATTTGGCGTTAGAAAAAATCTGAATCAATTCTCATACGCTTGTGTTGATGTATCTTGATATTGCATGTCACTATATATCTTTGGATAAATAATGTACATGCAAGAAAACTATCACGACATATGTAGTTACACCAAATTAACAAGATGCATAAATGCATGTGTAAATACAACACTGATGGTTGTGCAAAGACCTGCTTCCCACTAAAACTGTTGTTTGGGTAAACATGTACATTACAAGACATTAGGGTCTCGATGGAAGGAGTTGACATTAGTTGTTAGAGAATGCAAAGTTTGAAGTTAAAACTTTGAGATTGTGTACATGATGGAGAATCACCAGTGAGTGAACCTATAATCTTTAAATTGTTATTTTAACATAAATTAATATTTTAAAATTTGGGATTGGAATAAAAATACACTTGTGCATGTTTTGAAAATAAAAGCCTTGTATTACAGAATTTTTGTTGATGTGTGATATAAGATGTTCTGCGTGACATAGAATTACACTTTGATACCTTGCATCACATTTGAGATTGTCACGTCACGTGAAATATAAGAAATTTTGGAGAAATGGTGACACTAAAAAATCGTGGCCTTGTCAAGTTTACATTTAATGCGAATGAGGTGATGTCTTCTGATTGAAAAACCAAAAACCTCTCAGTGCAATTGCACACTTCCGTTCTGGTTGTGCTAAATGACGAACACAAGGACAAGCTCTACATGCGCAGGAACGGAAGGGTTGAGTCTAGGGCTCATAGGACGGTCGATTTGGTCCTGAAAATCTGGGATTCCATGTCTCGGTCAGTGCTCTTGATTTGTATATATCCATTCCCTCGACAAGGCAGGTCGTCGTTTCTCGCATTTAATCGATTTATTCTGCAGGTTTTGATGCGCTCGAACATGCAAAACTTCGACGTGCGAGCCAACAAAGGCCGTAGCAATTTATCATCGACTTGTCAACTGCGTGGATGAGCTTTGGAGGAGTTTAGAGAGGAACGAGGATATCTCAGAGCTCGGAGTAAGATAATCCTGCAGACGAAGGGCAGGTTCGTCGATGCATCACGCACGAGAAGGTGCCGAAAGCGAAGCAGAAGTCCTTGAGCTTCCAGTTCTTTGGACGAGCCATTCCATTCCAAATGGGCCCAAAGTCGGCTTCTGAAGCTCCCTGAAGCTCTGAAAGCCGATGCGATCCTGCCGAAAGCTGCCTCATTATGTCCGGAAACTGTGACAGGCGCAGTACGCATGGGGAGTTGGGGGCTGCTTCTTCCCATGAGCCCTGCCTCATTCATGTCGCGCCCTAGGCACGATTGGGCTCTTCAAGTCACTCCACCCCGAGAGTAACAGCAAAGATTTACTACTTGTGCCGATTTAGGTCGCTCATCAGATTCGTGGCCACGAGAGGAAGAAGGTGGAGGCCGGGAGATGGTGTGTCCATGACAACGGAGATCAAGGACGGATCGTAAATTGCTACGGATTTCTGAGATGATGAGCATGATGATGACTGTGGCGAGGGTGGCAGGCGAGTGAAATGTAACGCGGATTGTTGTTCAATTTTGGGTTATTAGACGGTGGAGAGAATGATTAAGCTCTCCCCGGCGAGGATAGGGTGCCTCGAACAATTCGGAAGTTCGGAACTGATTCGATTATTGTTTTCTGTTTCTGTACCGGAAATCTTCCAATTCTGACACAAACGTTTAAGAGCAGAGGCCGGCTTCTCGTTGGGGGAACAAGATACGGATACCATTGAAAGGAAAGGGTGTTCAAGAATCAAGACGAAAGTACAGCAACTATGATTCCACTGGTCTCCCATTATGGGATGCTGAAATTGTGGTGCAGCTAAACGGACACCTCACTTGGCCGGCTTGAGGAAGAGGGAGTGAGAGAGTCAGCGAGTCATGGAGCCCGGAGAGGAGGAGGAGGAGTCCGCCAGGCTTCCAAAGGAAGCCGTCAAATTGATATATTCTTTCGGCCTCGAGGTTTTTCCATTCTTTTAGACTCTCAGAAATGGCCTGAGTCCAATTCTGTGTTTAACGGAAATTTAACTAAAGCTTGTGAATCAGATACTTAACTGGTCAAGATGAGAACGACAGTACCCGAGAAAAAACGACTGTTACAACTAAATAACCCTCAACTTCACTTTGCAATACTTGAATTGCAACTGGAATCAGTCTTCACTCTGCAATTCTTGTTCAATCTGCAATCCAGTTAAAGTAGAAAAAATCAGGCAGTCGGAGACCCTATGTGTCCTTCGATTGTCAGAGTATTCTAGCTTTCTACAGACGTTCTTTGCACGAAGACATTCAACAAAATAGTGGAGTGCAATTTACAAATAACGACTGCCCTTCAAGCTCGCGGAAAACCCCAAATGTCGAGGCAGGAGAGTATCCAAAACTTACGAAGAGTGCCAGGACTGCTCTATGTGGGACATTCCTGCTGGCTCGCAGAAGGTTCGGTTCCGACAGATGCACATGTGACAGCATCACAGAGTGATGATGAAGACAGAATCCAAGCTCGACGACGAGACGTTCCGTGCTCGTGTGCGCTACATGGCTATGGATCAGTGGGGTCCAAAATACCCACGGATCCCTTACACAGGGTGGATGATGACGCAGCAAAGTCGGCTGCTGTAAATCTCCATACCCACTCGCCTGCCGATACCAAATATTGTTTTTGTAAAGCGGTCCATCCAATGTAGGGCGGTCACACTCTTCCGTCAGCAACACTGACTAGCTGTCACGTCCTCTGAAGGGTGAAGCATTTCGAACGCTGGAGTGAAGCAGATGCACATATCAATGCCTTGGCTGTTATCGTCTGAGAGCATGACGTTCTGTAATGCTTCATAGTTCCTCGTATGAAGCGAAAATAAAGTCGGAGAGAAGATCCCAGGTGTAAAGAATTCTATCTTAATCGAAAAATGTGACCTGTCCAGAGCCCCAGAACTGAAACATTTTTCTGATTAACGTACGCCCGGATCAACTTCCTCTTTAGCAGTAAAGATTGGACACCTTCGGTTGTCGCAATATCTGATTTAGTGAGACACTGCAAAGAGCACCAAATCCGAAAATTCTCCGTTTAGTGTAGCTTGTCTGGTGAGATCCCCTATGTGAATCGAATGCGATGGTTTCCCCCAATGGAATTGCGAGTAATCGGACGGAAAATTGACGCTCCCTTCAAGCTAGAAGAATGAGCTTCACCAGCATTGATCTTTCTTGTCCTTCTCGTCAGACTTTAGCAACACATGGTTAACGATCAATCGGAAGTCAGGGCCGAAAACCCTGAGGAGCAATAATCGCAGATAGAAATGATTGACAGAGAGACCGAAAGAGAAATTGTCTGAATTTCACATCGTAAGCACAATGTACTCATAGATGTCAGTTTGGTACAATAGTTTGAATAAGCTCTGCGCAATGGCGTTGTTTTCAAAACCCCATTCAATGGCATACACCGGAATGTGTCCTCTGTAAAGATTACCTCGGTGATGATGAAACCCTAAAATTCAGGTTCAGAAATCATCCGCTGCTGCTAAGCATGGCTGTAAATGGCGCAGGGGAGTCGGAGGAACAATGTAGTCTATGTCAAGGAAGACATGGTCATGCACTCGTGTGGTAACGCTGTGCACTTCATTCAGCTCAGCTCTAAGAAGCAAACCTTTCTCATGGTACGATCTCATCTATTGTGGATTTCGTAGGATTTCCAAAGAAAATTTCTAGACCAACTTGAAGAAAAGGAAACGCCCTTGCTTGTTCACGGAAATAAGCGGCTGTGTTGTCTAACGCACAGGGACAGCTCAAAATCCTCATGTTATGGGCAAAAGAGCCCAAAGAAATGAAAATATGCAGATGGCCTTTCCTTTTGTCCGTTGTCTTCCAGTACGGTTGCTATGTTGTCATGTCGGTGGGGTACTCTTCAGGAGAGTAGTGTTTATGGTGTGAAGTTCTGAAAAGATCAATTCTGGAGATAGAGAGTTTTTGAGTGAAATGTTCACCATCCAATTGTTTCCATCGTTTTCCTCAAGCAGAGTCAGGCTGGCCGTGGAATAGGTGCAGTGGCATTGCACCCCAAAAGACACTGCTTCGCTGTTTGCGAGAAAGGAAAAGATCCAGATATCTATGTCTACGCATATCCATCGCTGGAGCTGATGAAGGTCGTAGCACATCCTTCTCTGCGGCTTGTGTCTGTTACTCTGATTGCGCTCGTGGTGAAATTTTCGTCACCCAGCACCGCAACATAATCAGGAGATTGTCTTACCTTAGCAAGCACGGATTTTTACCTTCTGCACATATTCTCTTCATTGTTGTTCATGCCATTTTTCTTCATAGCGAGGTTCTAACAATTGGATGGTAATTATGTTGGCACTTCTGATGGAAAATATATTCATCGTCAAGCCGTACAGGTGATGAAAAATGGAACAGAGAGAGTGTTTACTGCTGCCAACTTTAGCAATGATGGTGTTAAGCTTGCGACAGTAAGTTATACTGCTTTCAGAAAGCTGCCTCGTCCCATAGCTCAGAGGAGAAGCCCTTTTGTAGGCTTCAAAGCACTAGGAAATAGGTGCGAATCGGATGAACAGAAAAGCTTGACAGGAAGCTGGAAAATTTTCATGTGAGTAGGCTTATAGTCCTTGAAGTTGCTGATTTATCCATGCTGCTGAGCATCATTACTGCGTGTTGTACGTTAGGTTGGAGGCCATCCAGATTACTGGCTGACTGTGTGGGATTGGGAGTCTGAAAGCATGATACTACGCTCGAAGGCTTTCTCCCAAGAGGTTTTCAAAGTAAGTCAAGTCTGCTGTGTTACAGATTTGGAACCACATGCAAAGAGAGTGTGAATGGAGTTGCAACTGAGCTTCGTTATTCGTATGCTTTGTGATTTCGCTTCCCATGATGATTCGGTATGGTTGGTAACTGTAGGTAAATTTTTCGACGTACTTCACCGGTCAGCTCATCACATCAGGAGTGGGCCATATCCGATTCTGGAAGATGGCATCCACTTTTACTGGTTTGAAGCTGGAGGTGCGTGTTATTCAAGTTTGCAGCTGCTTCTTGTCATCCAACTGGAGCATCTTCACAGCTATTGAAATGAAACTACAATGCGTCTCTTGCATTCAATCACCAACAAGTTTTGAAATGCACTGTCTTGGCCAGGGAGCTATAGCTAAGTTTGGAACCGTTCCAATCAGCGATGTTGCTGGATATGTGGAGCTGCGAAACAGCAAAGTAAGTAGCTATTTGCTTGCGTTGTTCTGGGAGGATATTTTCGTTCGAATGAGTCGATGTGCTGAAGTAACTTTACGCCTACACCATGACAACGATCGTTGCTGCTGGTGTCGGCAGGTTTTATCTGGAACAGAAGTTGGAACTATCCTCGTTTGGGATGATGGTCTGATCAAAGCTCAGTTGAAAAGACCTGGCGAATCAATGTGTCATGATGGGATGATTGAGTATATTACCCTTGACGAAGATGCCAAACAAATGACCACAGCAGGAGCAGATGGCTTCATCAGATTTTGGAACCTTGATGTAATGACTCTGAGCTAAGTTTCCATATATTTAATATCTGAGCCTGTACATTTTTGCTGGTTTGAAATCAGTGCATGCGTCAGGAGAATGGGAAGGTTTAAAGCGAGATATACTTCAATGCTGCTGTTGGTTGACGAGAATATCGCACTTAACAATGTTCAGATAATGGTGGACTGCAACATCGGTTCTGTCATTGGTCAGAGAAGTTGTTTTTTTTCGTAAATTTGGAATGTAGAAAATAATGTGACTAATGATAAGACAAACATAGTCCGTCTTACCGAATTCTATGCGCGAAGATGCATTTTTGTCGTCAGTTAGCTGTTGAGGAAGACTCAATACTGCTACCTCGACCCGGATACCTCTGAACAAATAGATAATGTAAGAAGATCATCGTTCTTATGAGACCGGAATCCTGATAAAATCAAGGAAGAGAGAAGTGGTTGGATGCAGCCAATGATGGGGACGATAAGCTTGTGTGCGAAATTACTCCCGTCAAGGAAATAAATGTGGGTGACAATGTAAAAATCAAAGGAATTATTCGTGAGGCAGACCACTGGATCATCCAGGTACGAAGGCAACTGAGCATGTGATGTTTTATTTCTGGAAAAATCTTAAAATGTTGCAATTATCATCCTATGTAATGTCGGCTTTACAGTAACGTTCCCATCAGTTGAAAGTTCAAAAAGTTAGCTGTGTTAGCTTCTGGTTTGCGGTTTGCTGTTGCAGAGCAATTCTAACGAATAATGACCGCCAGGATGAAGGTGGAGCTCTGTGGAAGGCGAAACTTCCCAGCTTTCAGATGGAAAGAGTTTTAGATTTCCATGCTGGCCCCATAAATTGCGTGGCAAGTTCACCTCTTAACTACGATTTGGCATCTGGTGGATCAGATGGCACCGTACGTACTTTCAAGCCCTTAATGTATCATCGACCTGCGCAGCTTGCTCAGTTGCGATAGAATGCATAATAAAACTAAATATCAAGTTTGAAGCAGATAGGGCAGGGCAGAAGGGTATGTTTGCATTCTGATTCAGAGAGAGTATCGCTCTCCGTCGCTTAATTGTTTTGAGATCGGATGATTGATCAGGTACGTTTGTACAATTTCAAAGAACATCAGCAAAGATATTCCAGAAAGTTCTCCGGAGGGGTTTCGTCCTTCCTCTGGCTGCCACTGGAGCTTGATCCTACGGGAAACACTGTGGTCGCGGGTTTCACAGACGGGGTTGTGAGAATCCTGGAGATTGGTGCAGATCACTGGATGTTGAGTCGAGCAATGAAGCCACACAAAGTAAGGCACTTGTAAGTGCCATGTCGTAACATAGGCCACAATATAGATAAAATATATCCAATTCGAATGTTATTCTCAGATAGGTCTTCACGAGAAATTTTGTTTCAGTCAAAGGGCGAAATGATGAGATAAGCACTGAGATCAAGAATTTTAGTCAGCAGTTGTTTTCAGGTCTTCTTTGTGAACGTCTGCAACTTAGAAGTGTTCATATTAAAGGCATGGTCAGCATGCTTTTTGTTCCTTCCATGGCACTTGTAAAGTCATCACATGTATTGCCGGACGCTCTCTTCTTCCACACCCTTAAATTCATCGTATATATAGACACAGGAAAACAAGAACGGCCACTTTGAAAGTGCTATCTCTGTTTTACTTTTAATCGATTACGTTGGTTGAACTACAGTTGGAGGTGGCAGCCTTGAGTTTTTCAGAAGATGGAGAGCTGCTGACAAGTGGTTCTAAGGATTGCACGATATTTTTCTTCCATTGCAAAAACAATTATAGAGCTCTTGGGTGTGTCTTTCTTTCTTATGAAGACTAGCTGATCTTCATATCGATTCCTTTCGTTCAGATAATGCATCTTCTATTTGATGAGGTTTTTTCTGGTAAAAGTCTGTCAAATTACTCATTGAAAGCTTGATGAGTTAAAATGAGTCAGGTAAGTCAATCATACGTCGTCATACGATTACTCCTCTGATCTTCGCGACATCCAAAGATCGAGAGATTTTGCGAAGGTCTCAACAGACATCTTAGGTGATAATTGAGACCAAGGATATAACCTAGGCACGCTTTCAACATCGGGAGATTTTTCCTGTCCAGAGGTTCGAGTTTGTTCTTTTAGCAGGTTGATTTATATTGGATTGGGAAATTGGCTTCAGATTTTGTAAGGTGCCTGGGCCTGTAACGAGCATGGACTGGGCTCCAAATGGGAAACACATCCTTGTGGGGTGCCACAATGGGGCCATTGTCGAAGTTAGTCGTCCAGGTACGCTCGTTGATCTTTCATAAAATTCTTCATAGTATTCAGCACAAAGCAGCACATGAGAGGTATCAAAGACACATGTTCCTAAACAAGCTCGATATCATATCCGCGGTTTCCAGTTTTTTGCAGGTGTTGATGGAGATACAAGTAAGTCTTTCGAGCTGATCCTGCCCATGAAGACTTATACTTTCCGTAGACCTAAGATTGTGAAGCCAAAGCCCCCTCCAGTGGTCGTACCAGAAGTGAAGACCCAAGAGCCAAAGGTGCAGGTCTACTGTCTGTAAGTACATCAATGATTGGGAACCTCGAGATCTGTACTCACAATTCGGCCGAAAATCCCGGGTTGTACTTGGATGATGAGATTGTCTTTCTCCTTATACAGGAGGGAGATCCTGCTTCAGCTCCTGTCGAAAGTGTCGACGGTAATTCGACAGACAAAAAACCAGAAGGAGGTGCAATTGAGGATGCTCCAAAGGACGCCATGGAATCTGCAGCAGATCCTAAAGCCGGAACTGCAGAGAAGGCTGAAGGTGCTGCAGAGGTTGGTCCTGATGGTGCGGTAGAAGGTGAGGCTAAACCTGCTGAAGCTCCACCACCGCCACCGCCCGTCGTGGAAGAGGAAGAATTAGACGATCCTCCTGGTACAATGTATCCTGTTCGAGCACTTATGTATACAAAAGGCAGCTTGGGCACTTTCTACCTTGCGTTGGAGGTATTTCTGACGGTGCTCACGGACTAGTATATATTTCTAAAGACATTCCGTAGCGACTTCAGAGCGTCATATTGTTAGCTAAAGTGTTCAGTTTTCTCTGTCTTCATGTCTTTCGTTGAAAGATGAAACATATGCTCTTACCTCCGGTAGCAGCTCCTACGTTCACAGCTTCTATACGGGTTGATTCCCCAGGCGGACCTAATGTATGCCTCGGCTCCCAGGGTCGTGCGAGTGGATATATCTACGAATGTCATGCAGAATCTGAAGAAGTTGTCGGTTATACGCCATGGCTTTCGTGTGTGAAGTTCCTGCAGTAAGTATCTGATCATCAAATACATTAGAAATTTGTCCAGAAAAGCAGGAACGCTTTAAACACAATGTCGCACCTTTCACATTGTGCCGTGGAGGAAGAACAGGAAACACTAAGACGTCGATAACATATGTTCACCTGACAGTCTGAAGGCGTTGTGTTTCTGTATCAGCTGGTAGCAACTTGACTGAAGATAATAAATTATTCTCCCTTGGAATCGGTCCAAGCCTAAAGCCTAACCACGACTATTTTCTTACAGTTTTACACATTCTTGCGAGTTACTCCTCTCCGGATCCGATGACGGTGTGGTGCGTGTACAGAAAGTGCCACCTCCAAGCCAGCTTAAACTAGCAAAAAAGTGCAAGCACTGGGAAGTAAGTAACCGGCGGCACTTTCAGCTTTTCATAACAGCTTGCTGTATTACGACAATGGATCTGATTCCATGATCTATTAACAATTTATTAACTTCTGCTGTCTGTTATTCGGTGCTTCTATAGTTCTATTTCTCAGCTTGTGAAATTAAACAATATGCGCTAAATCCGAGCAAAATCTCAGAGATATTGGAAATGTTGCTCTTATAGTCCAAATTGTGACACCTGTTTCGGGGTCTTGTCCAGGAGTTTTGGGTCATTAAATCTCCGTCCTTGTCCTTGATATACTTTATTCCACATTCCCTAATGTCCAGTACAATTTTAAGCAAATGTTACTAAGATACCATCTTACAGCAAAATACTACTTAGGTAGAATCAACTAAACTAACTTAGCTCGTTAGGATCACTAAAGATTAATCATAAATTCAGGGTAGTTTGAAGTAGTTGATCCCTTCCTGTTCTCTAAACCTCTTCCCCAGTGCTGTATGAGTCAGATGATCCTTTTAATTATTCTTTGAGTTTGTTACTGCCATACAACGCAATATATTATTGATGCCAAAGATCAATTTAAAATTACCTGATGTTTGTTTCAACTTTAATCCGAGACATGGAAAAAAGGATAAAAAAGATCTCAAAACCTGAGGGAACTGTGCCTTCATTATTTGATGTTCTCTAGAACATTAAAGGCAAATGAGTATAGAAATTCAAATTTTGATTGCAATCAACAATTTAATTTCAACTTTGTAGTTTGGCAGACAAGGGCTTACACCAAGAATTTTCTTTCTCTTGTTCATACGAGACATCATACTGTCTCTATCTGCATCGTGAATCCATCATATATATATATATATAT
This sequence comes from Marchantia polymorpha subsp. ruderalis, assembly GCA_037833965.1. Classification (NCBI taxonomy): domain Eukaryota; kingdom Viridiplantae; phylum Streptophyta; class Marchantiopsida; order Marchantiales; family Marchantiaceae; genus Marchantia; species Marchantia polymorpha. The sequence continues at coordinate 19,193,446 of AP031355.1, forward strand.
ATATATATATATATATATATAAAATCCATAAACGGTGTTATTGAGGCTTAGATGTAAATCACTAGCCTAGATACGCATTGATGAAAAAAAGAGAGATATATCTGAATTCTGGAGTTGTCAAACACCATCCACTTCCACGTCGTCAAGAGAATACTAATATGTCCAAAATGGGGAGCTACAGAGAGGGCAAAGCATGTAGAGATGCAATTGCATTCCACGAGGGAAAAATCTTTTCTAATGTTTGTTGATATCTAAGTTGGGACGCATACTCCTACACTTCTTTCTAACGTACTATTTACTATCAAGTTCTAGATTTTTCATAGGCTCCTTAAACTCAAATCATTTACATACTTTTTATCATACTAACAGTTAAAAGGTTGTTGAGATTCTTGCTTGCGGCTAATTATTTAGTTACTGTAGTCACCTTCAACTTAGCTGGCTTATCCCTTCAAAATGATTAACCTGAAAGAAAGTGACCTCATTATTTAACCTGCTTTGAGTACTCCTGACTTAACGCTAGGGCAACTTTCCATCGCTGACTCTCAATGGCTACTTGTAATACTTACAGTCCATAGCACCTCATGATTCAGATTTTCTTCCGTATCATTCTCTACGTCTTAATCATGCGTTGGACCTTTGCAGTATTGAAATGAAGTATTTCATAACTTTACTTTCTCGTCCAAGTGGCTAAGTGACTGATTATGCATTCTGCATTTACATGAGACACTAGTGAGATTGTTATTTTGGCGTCTCCTTAGTAGCTGAGTGTGATTCTGTATATACTCGAGGGAGGACTGCAAGTGCTAGTCGTAACGAGTTCACTGAAAGATTCTGCATATAGATGACAGAGGAAGGAGAATGTTAGTCCTGAATTCTGCCGCAAACAAAAGTCTCGTCTCCCTCACGGTAATTCCCATGCACGGCATTTGAAGTCTTGTCGCTTTCAGTCTCGTCTACCTGCCATCGTCGAGAGGTTCCTTGTATCATTGTACACCACTGTAGATAGAACTGACCTTCTGCTGACAGATCGTTTCCTGGAACTCGAGAAGAAAATTCCCAAACAACAAAAAACGATAGACTTTGTGTGGATAACTCACTCGACAATAAACGCTGCACGCTGCCGGAGACGTCTGAATCTATTTACAGCATCACCTTCCTGCATGCCTTGTCGAGACTCAGTAGACATGTGTGTGTTGCTTCTGTAGGGAGGCGTGCATGACGGCTTCAACGGAGTGGTCGGAGGGGCTGTGTTGAGCTTCGACGATCGATTTCTGGTACAGTAGTTTCTATGCATTCGTAATATCCCAAGAAAAGGAAGAAGACACGAGCACGCACGGAGATTCGAGACAGCACATGCAGCAGCATCTGACAGCCATTTTCTGTGTACTGCCCATCAGGCAAGCGTATCATATGATGGAAGCTTCTTCGTCCAAAGCATAAACATGGAAATGGTTCCCGAGAAACCTCCCACTAAAGTATCGGCTGCTGCTAAAGAAGGTGAATAGACTGAATGAACACTCGTATGCCGGAATTAGTTATCTCTATATATATGACCTTCGTGAACATAACTTTAACTAAATTTACCTCGAAGGGGTAATTTTAATTAGCGTGTGAGCACTCTCATCCACGACAGCTCTGGATACTCGGAAGTACCAGAAAACTGCTCTTGATACGGGTGGTAATTTCAGAGGGTAGGAGGTACAGCGGCGGTTTTTCTGCTTCTTCTGCTCATGAAATCACTCTTGTGCATCTTATATTTGTCCCCAGTGAAAACAGCAGCAGTTGAAACAGAGGATGTGAGTGCGGTGGCATTGAGTATCGAGGAACAGCGCGCGAAAACAGAGCAAGATGAAAGACTCAGATTGGCTATGGCCAAAAAAAACCTGGTCTTGGAACGAGTAAACGTTTTGCGTAGTAATTTAGCAGCGCTTCTGAAAGAGATGAATGAACGGGAACGTAATGAGAAACTCCCGATGGAGCACTTTGAAATCGATCCTCATGTCAGGGTGTGAGTGTCACTGCCCTTAATATATTCGCACGTATCACTAATTTGCGTTAAATTCAGTAGCCAGCCCACCGAGCGACATTATTGTATCGTACCTTTTGTAGCATACGAACTAATTTTCATGGCTCAGTAGAAAATTTCTTAAAAGCTTGGACGAGAATCCATGTGTTTGTGCCAAATCTTGCTTGTGATCTGTAGTATGTTGGGAGAGGAAATGGAACGAGAAGTGGACCAAGCTCAGAAGGAGTTACAGTGGGATAGTGAGAAACGAAATGTTGCACTCCGCAAGTTGAAGGCGTGGTACCTGGATCCACTGGAGGTATTGCATTGTTCATTAAAATCATCAGATACCGAAGTAATCTTTCCGTGAATCAAGGCCTGTACTCCTTGTCGAGGCACAAATCACACAGAAGCACACAAAGACGACTAGAATCTACAAATCATCACACCATACAAATATGAATACAGTTCATTTTCAGCTCAAACTATTTCTATTCTCCGAAAGGAGAATGTGCAGTATCCTGGTAGTTCTTTCTAATTTCCAACTGGGATCGACCGATATACGGCTAGAATGAGAGTGGGAAATGAACCTCCAGAGAATTTGGAAAAGTGTGATATCAAAGCTATGAATCGTCATTGGCAGGTAGAACGCATCGTCCTACACGCTTTCATGTCAGGGCAGAGTGTTTCATCGTTCCGAACTGCAGCACTCTCTCCACAGCTTCAGGTTTTAACCCCTTTCCTGCGCAGCCAAAGTCCATAAGTACTGAAGATGGAATTTCCTGGTTGCTAGACCTTTCCTGCCTCAGTTGATATCAATAATTCTTCAGGCCTGCTTTGCATCACCAGTCCACAGCCTTCATTCTATTACTGACAGTTTCTACTCTAGGCAGCGATTGTAGAGGCGAAAAAGCAGAAAGGAGTCAGACGGTGGAGTAAGTTGCAAAGGGGTGAGCCGAGTTTCTTAAAACATCAGCCGGAAGGTGCTGAAACTCCAGAAGAAAACAAGGTGCACCTGCATCATATCATAGACTGTATGCATTGTAGTAAGAATATCACAATGTCGAGGAGATTTGCACTAGAAAGGAATGGGGTGGCCAAGTTATCATGTTATATATTTTCTCTGCATGACGAATTTCTTGCTCTTGCAGGCTCCTGAGAACGAAGAAATAGACGAGCTAGACTCGGAGAGAAAGAAATTAGAGGAGGTTACAAAAGCAGAACAGAGAAGGCTAATGCTGAAGATAAGGGAGAAGGAAATGGCCAGATACAATTTGACAAAACCAGACGAGGTGAGTGAAGAAGCCCCTCGAGCAGATGCAGTGAAGTGCTTTACATGTATGATTCTTCGCAGGAGAGACCTTACTCTGGAGTCTGGTGTTTGGCAACGATACAGACGTGGGTGAGCGACGAAGATGCTCAAGCTATTGAGTATGCAGAAAATAACAAGGGAGATTTCAAATTGAAGTCTGATCCACTTTACATTGTTCCCGAGGACTTGCGAGTAAACGCCAGACTGAAGCGAAACGAGATGTTGTTGTTCTCCGAAGATGTCTACTTGCAAAGAATGGCGTACAACAAGGAACTTCTAGCTCTGCGAGCCTCCAAGAAGTTGATATGCGAGCAGATTGCGAAGAACAACGAACGAGTTTCACAGATCAACAACATTTTGAAGTTTGCCCCTTAGCTTCGACCTCTGTGTTCAGAATTGATAGCTCAACTGAAAAGGTTCTGAAGTCCGTCAAGAGTTGACTGTCAAGAATACAACGCCTACTCTGACTGCTGCAGATTCGTTAAACAGAGTTGAGGGAATTGTTGTTCAACCTATATGGGCTCTCACGTCTGCCTAGATTTTTCATGTCATCAAGTGGATGCTCATTAGTTAATGTATCGGGTATAAGGTTACAACGGGGATACGGGGAAGTTTAGACAAGAGAGATTAGCTTGAGGGTGTGGTGTTGTCCCTGCTCAAAGTGTTCGTTCCTATTGATAGAATAGACATTACATTTTGTACTTCCACCCTCAGCCTTCGTGTTCATGAACATCTTGTCGAAATCTATGAACGAAGGTGTTCTTTTTGCAGTATAGACAATGTCTAGTAATTGCGGATTGGTTTTTCCTGCCTGTATTAAAGAGAACAATGTTGGAGTCCCAAGTATTCTTCGAGGTATTGGCTAGATGATGTATCAACAGATATGTGAGAATTTCAAGACAACATATGGTTTTACGTTCAGAGCGCTGACACTACTTTCAAAAATAGCATATAACTGATGATAAAGGCAAATTGTCTTCAAATGTTCGCATGCTTATTTATATGAAGTTGTCACGAAGGCAAGCAGAGATTTAAAGAAGCATTTCCTCGTTAATGGCATATAATGAAACTTCATTTGACGATGGTACGCAGCTGAGCCAAAATCTGTCGGCAGGATCACAATTCATCGTGAGAGCTCATTTGTTCTGATTTCGAATCTTCTGATGTTTGGTGTTAGGATTACGAATGAAGTGCTGTTTGTACCGGTCATCCCGAAAGAGGAAAATCCTGAAGATCGCGACGTCATTTCCCTTGAGGTTAGCAAAAATTACTGAGTGAAACCATATTCTGACGTGGAGATCAAGCTGCGTTTGATGTCTCATCATGCGCTCAACGCACCTGCTCTGCGTTTGCAGGAAGTAAAGGAGTTCGAGGAGAAAAAGAAAGCTGCTCTCGAGGAAGCTTTGAAAGTAAGTCCACGTTCATATCAAGAAAAATATCGTCAATGATTGTGAGAAACATCATCTCATATCTCTGTTAAATATTGCTCGAAAGTTGTTTTTGCAATTGTTTCCGTCAAGTGATTCCTGTAGTTTATCAAAGTCCTAGAATCTTAATGACATTTACACACTCATCTTCCGATGGTGGACTCTGTAGGCTAATAAATCCAAAGATACTCTCGGCATGGACCAACCGACTAAGAAAACCGAAGCAGCGAAGGGAGGGCCCGGTGCTTCAAAGGAAAGAGACGTAGTGAAGTCAAGAAGGGGACAGCAGACAAAGGATTTCAAGGGTTTTCCCCTGTCCCCTCTCGAGGTAACGTTTTCTGGGTTCTAACGCTTTGCGAATCTCCGTCTGGACTGAATAGTTTGGCAACAAAGACGCGTATCAATGTTTTCTTGCCCTGCAGCTTGCAGAGCAAGAAGCACACCAAGCAAAGATCAAATATGAAAAAACGAAGTTGCTGGAGAAGAACAGCATACTCATAAAAAAGTTTGACAACTCTCTGGAAGAATTGAAAGCTACCAGATTCAGCCTCGAGATCAACATAAAGGCTGCTGAACTGAAGATGCTTGCTCTTTATCAGGTTTATCTCTTGTGAATGATTTTTGAGACAGCTCAGGGTACATAATGCCGGCCAAACTTCAAAAATCTAGCAAGCATGAAATTAGTCAGGCCCAATTGTTGCAGTAGCCTGATAGATGGCTCCCCGCAATAGAGATCCAGTGGTTATAGAGTTTATAATATAAACTTTTGTCTTTATAATATAAACAAACGCCATCGCCACTAGCAGAACGCCAATTGTCTGTTTATGATATAAATAGACAAATGGCGGAGTACACGTGACAAGTTGGGACATCCTCAGTGTGTTAAACACGGCTCAGCCACGGACCACAATTGAAGCTGGACGTTCACCTTCGGGGTAGTAGGAACATTAATCAGCTCACTTACAGAGATTGAATACAAGTGAACATCGAAAGGGAGTTGGGGGTTTTGGAGTAGGGGGAGAAACATAGAAAGTCTGAACACTCAGGGTATTTTATTTTTTTTACCATAAAGGAAGCTTGAAGAATGTTACTTATCAACTAGATGATAATTCTCGGTTCCCCAACAATACACTTTTGTGCTCCGACTGAACGTACGCAGGAGCTCCGCTATTTACAAAAGATCCAACCGACAGAGGAGTCTCTAGAAGTGCGAATCAATGAGAAAATAAGGGCAGTTCATGATATGAGGGTAAATTCACATAAACTCTTATATTTTTTAAGACCTCTTCGCACATTAAGACTGTAAAGCTTCTTAGGAATTTCCAAGTCTCAGTGTGACGTTCGGTACTCATCACATTTCATTCACGTTTCAAAATTCAAGTTCCAAGATGTGGCAATCGTTGGAGGAATATCCTTGCAGATGTACAATATACTTCTCTTATTGTTTCGAACGTGGCAACACAGGTGAAACTTGAGGATCAGGAAAAGATGATGGAGGCTAAAAAGGAAGAGATTGCTCTTTTGAATGAAAAGAGACTTGAAGTACGTTAATCATCTCCCTCTTGTATAGTACTATGTGGATACGTTTTGCACTTCCCTTGCAACACTCCTTTCTAAGTATCTCTTTTCCTTTGGCTTACGCATTGATTCAATCAAATGACTTGCCTGTAGTAGACTAATGAGCTTTGTTCCTGCGAGCAGATCATAAGCGAATTTGACCACATATTCCCGGAAGCGGACGATCCACAAAAGGCTATCCTTCACAAATATTTTGTCAAGATCATTCGTCGAGTCAAGAGAAATCCTGATGGAACCATTGCAGATTCTGACGAGGATTCAGACCTAGAGGAGACGGCTGCTGATGAAGATGAAGATAATTATGAAGATGACGATGTAAGAAACTAACTCCTGCCACGAACATGAGAACATGATATTTGCTTTGTCTTGCTAACGATGGTATGGTAAGGAACCAAACTATATTTGTGGTTTATGATATGACGCACTTAATTCACGAGCTCGTGAACTGTACTGTCATGGCTGACATCTACACGGGGCTTATTGTTGTGGCTCAGGTGGCCGAAGTGGTTCCTCCAAATGTCACTCAATTCTTCTATGATCAAATGTTTAAGCTGCGAGAGAGACGTGTTGAGCAAGACTTCCTTATCAAAGATGCAACTAAAGCATTGGACGGTAAGTGATGTCAAAGATCCTTTTGGTTACACTTAGAGAGCAATCGGCCGTGATACACGTGAAATACGCGTTTTACTCATAGTGGGGCTGCTTTACCATTGAAGATTTATGGGTCTCGGGTCATCTTCACCTGATTGGAGCCTAAACTGATAATTTGCTCTCAGTGACTGCTGCTGCCATCACAACTTTACATAGAATCCTCCCATATTTTGCAGCTCCATCTCAACCTGGACTAGGGACATTGGTACTTGTAAAACTGAATGAACGCAGCCCTTTGAACTTGCAGCTTTGACAAGGGAACGAGACGGCATCATAAAGAGAAAGAAGCTGACTGACGCTTCTCTCGAAACTGTTGAGAAGGAGATTGCAGTTTTTCAGAAGGAAAAGCAATATTCGCTCAATGAGATTGATATTGTTTTATCCTTGAAAATGCATCAGGTACAACCTCGATTACTGTCCAGATTCAATGCAAAGAAGCTTCTAAAAGAGCTAACTTTAGAGAAACATACCGTGCCATTTATCACTGGAAACACTGGTATATATATGACAATCGAAACTTGGAGCACCCAGTGATATAGCAAAAGGCCCCATCAAGTCGCACAGGGATCAACCGACATGAGTAACATAGGGCAGCCCATATTTCATCATAATGAAAAATATGATACATTTCAGCTAAGATGTATTAACTACGTAATTCAATTGTTTTTACATATATCTGCCCAAATAACTCGCCCAAATAAATCACCTGAGCTAAATGATCTCTTGTATACACAATTACGTGTGTGATCTTACAGATTTTCTAAGATAGGATATAATGAGACAAAGAGAGTGATACCCATTTTCCTTAGCATACTAAAGGCTCGGGCAAAACATATCAAAGTGTGTGTCCATAGCTTTAAGCCTAGAGAAGACCATCTGCATTCTTTTAGACTAAAAGTCCTAGCTGACTGCTGTTTCAGTCATTGGCCTTCCATGAAGATGGATAACTACCCATATGAAAATGTGTCATTCCACTTGTTACTCATCATTCTAGATGGGTAAGGATTCAGAAAGGTGATAGACTTCCTGAAAGTATGTCAAGTGTAATATAAATAAGATCCAAGCTAATTAAAGATTTATCATATCACGAAAGTTGTGAAGTTGTAGGTTACCCATACAGAAAGATGGGTAACCTAATAGTTTCATAAAGGTAATCCAACTTTCTGCAAATACGTCGTGTGGTTTATTCTTATGACCCAAACTAAGTATAGATGTGATCCCTTGACAAGAGTTTTCTTTACTCACTCGCAGTAGCAGATATCATTTCCTTAATCTTGTAGTTATCCTCTTCCCCCAAATAGTCATCAGTCGTATGAACGCGTGCCACAAAGTGTAGAAGATCTAGAGGGATTGTCGAGGCAAGATCTATGATCCTTTACCGGAGCAGAGGGATAATCAGTCAGCTGAAAGCCTGTTGAAAATTATTGGCCGAGGAGAGAGCTGGAAATGCATGGTAACTTAAACATGTTGGTCGAAGGAATATATTGTAGAATCAAGATATTGAGCGTATCTGACGTTTAAATGTACGTTTGCTTCTTGGCTGGAGCACGGATTGTGTTATAACGAAGCTGAATGTGGCGCACTATAAACTACTTTTGAACTGAGAATTCAGAATAATAGAAATCCTTTACATAAATCTGGGCAGCAACTTTGACATGAGATTTGAAGTTGTGTTACAAGCTACCCCTGCTGCAATGGTACAGATTGAGTATCTTGAAGACGGAGTTTTGCCCGAGGATTTGTCAGGAGCGCTGGTGTTCGACAATGCAGTGTTCCAGGGTCTGACGGATATCATCACAGAGCACATGAAAGCAAAACAAGCCTTAAAAGAGCTGCACAAGGAACTCAGAAAAGAACACCAGGCTCTCAATCGCGAGAAAAAGAGCGAAGATGAGAGAACGGCGAATATAGAGGCAAGATGTGTGGAAGTTCAGATGCTGAAGTTTGGACAGGTGCTAAACTTGAGACTCGCCTGTAATTCTTTCTCCCTATTCCCTATCTCTTGATTTTATCCCAAGTACTTATTCGGCATACCCTGCGACTTGTGGAATGAAAGAGACTTCGGTCGTCTCTATTTTGTTCATCTTGATCTGTGCAGTGCATAGACATGGAAGTCCTGGACGTTATAAGTAAAGATATGAAAAAAGACACAAAGGATCTGAAAGAGCAGCTGCGAAACCAGGAAGCAAATTATGGCTCGGAACTTCATGACTGGAATAAGAGAATTGAAGACGCGACTGATGAACTTTGCTGTAAGATATTTCAATATGCCCGTCATTTTTTTGCCTCCTCCCAGTTCGCTAAGTGTATCCTTGATTACACAGGACTTCGATTCCTGTGAGAGGTAATGTAGATCTTTCAGCCATATACCGCTTCGATTTTAAAGTTTTGACGCTCACGAGATCACATGAACCGCCGAGGTGCAAACAGTCGAGCTTCAGTGCATCGAGTTCGTCATCCTGATTTCCACTCGTCTCGTTTTCTAACTTCTGCATCTCCAGCGTGCACTAAGGACAACGCTGGGGTTTTGAACAACATCGCTGATCTGAAGACGAAACAAAACTTTTTGACTTCGGTAAAATACTCCGTACTTAGTCCTGTATACCTTGTTCTTGACGCTCACGAACCATCGCTAGATGAGGTTGATAGTTTTCATATAGAACTCCGACTCGAAAGTATGGATACCAAACTCTATAACGCTCATAAACCTCGAGGAAAGGTTTCACATTTGAGTGCAGAGGCTGTCATATAACTCAATTGAAACTTCAAACTTTCCTGTTACTTCTCAATCCAGAGCATGAAGGCAAGGACAACAGCACCCCTGAAAGATCCCTTGGTGGAGAAGAAGAAGCATGCTACCGAGCATGTACGACTCTGTGAGGTAAACCCGTAAATTTCACGATAAAATCTTCCGTTTTGGAGCTTCACAGGCAGCTAGCCTGTGGAGCTCTGCCGAGAGTGGCAACGGTTTGTGGTTGCACTTGTTTGTGTCTGAAGATTGTCCCGTTAGCTCCATATCCGGCGCAACGAGCTGAGTCGAAGTTGGCGACTGTCTGAAACAGGTGATCCAAACTCAAGACAACCTGATTCGGAAGATGCAACAAGAGATGACACTCATGCAGACAGAGTTGGACTCTCTCTACCCTGCACCAATAGACGAGTCGAAGGTCAACAGGTATAGTGGTCTGACAGGCTAGGCAGGCAATCGGACAACCGGTCCAGGACATGGAGATCCTCCTCAAAGCCCAGGATCCGTTGCAGCCATTCTGTCACGTCAAGCTTCCAAGCTTCTCCTGAGATGCTAGATTATGAGTTAAAAAGGGATCTTCATATGATCGGGCTCAGGGGTAAGATGTCACCGGGCCCAAAAGCAGAACCGTAGCCTTTTGGAGATCTTCAGTCCTCTAGAACGATTGCATGTTATCCATGGAGAATCGAAACGAGAAGAGAGTGTCAGACCAAAGTTTTGTAGTGTAAATGGAGATGACGAGTGGGACTGTTTACATAAAGGCTTTTCCAGATTACGTTTGGTCTTTTTCCTCGGTCCTAATTGTTGACTTTCTGATTCAATTCTCTCTCGAAGAGATGTGCAAATGTTTGGGAATCTCGGATCTGTTTCAATTTCGCAACAAACGTATGTCGATCTCTACTACTGTACTGCTCTCCTCCTTTTCTCATGCCAAAGTCTAGTTGTATCGTGTGGTCTCATAGCTAGGACATTTTGCTTTAAATACAGTGTCAGAAAATGTGCTGAAACAAAATGGAAAGTCTACAGCTGTTGCAAGACTGAACAAAGTTGTATTGAAGCTCTTATATAGTTTCGAAGACAGATTTCATGTAACACAAGCACAATCTTGATGTTTGATATTATAAGATATATATAAAGATTTTATAAGATATCTTGATGTTTGATTTATATTGTATCGGTTTTTTCTTAACAGAAAACCATGTTTCCTTGGTTCACGTTTCGAAGAAATACTAACCTTTATCAAATAATATATGTATTTGAAATAGTATGTGAATATAAATTTAAAAGATAGAAGAAACATAGGAGCCGTAGAAATTGGATGGCAGAAACGACAAAGGAAAATTGCCAAAATGCTAAAGTTAAAACCTAAATCACATCAAGAAAAAGAAAAGTCATTTTTTCAATAGCATATAATTAGCTAAACACAAACAGAACTGAAAAAAACCGCCTCATATCTCAAAATTATCATTTAGCTAGTTAAGGCGGAAATTAAAAAAAAAAACTTTGAAAGAAACAAAGCATTTTATATATCTATAACTTGGAAGCTATAGTAATACCTTAAAGAATCATGTTATTGACACATTACATGTGTGTATAGATACGTATAGTCTCACATATTATATTCAACTAGTCATGATAGCATCAAGTCTTCAATCATGCAAAAAAAATTCATGTATTGCTGTAAATTGCTATCAATTATATTTGATCTAACATTTTTGTTGAAACTTTGTTCAATCTTCCACCTTTCACATTTACACTTAGACTCGTTTGTGGCCAATTTCATTCCTAAGAATCAAAATAACTAAAATCGTTGATACACGTTATTCAGATTTGAAATCTAAGCATACGACTTCAAATTTTTTCTTAAAACACAAATCTCAAAGTCAATCTCACGTATTTCAAATTGACTCTATTTTGAAACCATTATTGCATTCTTCAATTCATCATTCTTTATTTCATTTGACTTCAAAACTCTGTGTAAAAAATTCTATTATCAATCAGAAGATATAGATACATATTCAACATTCACAAATATCTCATATTTCTCAAAATATTTTTCAATAAAAAAAATTGTAATTTAGCCGTATCTATTTTGTGTTTTGAAAATATGAGCTTTATGCAGTACTTACATATCACTCAAATATCACAGTTATAACTGATCAGCTTGATATCATGTAAATGAAACAGTACCAAACTGCTTCTACTCTTGACGCTAGAATTGGTGTTAATCAATAATAATTATCATGGATACCACAGAAATAGAAAAATATATGGAAAAATTATATGGAAAATATGGAAAAAATTTGTTTTAGTTTTTGTATGAATTCTTGCAACCCTTGTACTTTTCTCGTCAGGTATAATATTGTATAAGTGCATTCACAGTTATTCCTTATAATCTAATTTATTTTCATAATAGAATTTGAAAAATTTTTACAAAATTTGCATTCAATATTCAAAATGAATTAACAAACATCCAAATTTTACATAAAAAAATAACTCGTATACGGCCAGTATTTACTTATTAGAGTTTGCTTCCAATCAAAATATAAGTCACTTCTCATTGTTGCAAAGATGAATGTTTTGAATGAAAACCTCTAGCATTCATTTATGTGATGTTTTAATCTCGTTTCGATAATGTTAATAAACTGTGAGTGAAAAAATTTTAAAGAATTTTTTCAACTTCTAATAATGAATTTTAAAAATAGCGCAAATTTTCTAATTCTAGATTTTCGACATTGATTTTCATTTGAAAAAAAGCAGTTTTCTAAAACAGTAGGTGAAGTATTTTTTTGGTAATAATAAATCTTTTAGATTATATGCATATAAAATATATATTTTCTAAACTGTTATTGAGCCTTTATATTTTATAGGTTTCTTAAATAAAAATTAAAAATATTACGAATTAAACTAATGCATATATGTATATATTTATTTATATTTACATATACATGCTTCAAATACCTAGATGGGGTAGACATGATTCAACGCGGAAGTTGAAGATTACAATCATTTAATGTCCAATGTTGAGTGGAAGAATTCTGGCTGTGGAGAGAGCATTCATCTTGAAATGAAATAACTCTTGACAATTGAAGACCTCGTTTCTTAAAAAAATTTATATAATTTTTGTAAAATGATAATTAACAAAAAAACTGAAATAATTAACACACTATCATGATTTAATACATAATATTATATAACTTACAATATTTGCAATCTAAATTAGAGGTTATTATCAAACGAGTGCCAATTTGACACTAAACTTAAACATTGCACTTTATCCGGAGGCCATTACTACCACTATATACTATCGCCAATTGTGAAGAGTGTACAGCATTCCAGATTCATGAATACTCTACATGAATTCCCATCCTACAGTTCGCATGTACAATTTATCGTTCTCAGTTGCATTCATCGATTGTGGACTGAAGAGCGACGAGAAACATAGAGAGAATTTACCCCTCACGTGGCTCGTTTTGTATCACTTCGTACGTAGCGTTGGAGCTCTTCTTTTTTGCACTTTTCATGATGTTTGTGATTCGATAATGATTGTTACGAGGATGCCACGCTTGCGTGGTTGACTCGGTATCAAAATTGGCAACTTCGCGAAGAGTGACAGTGCTGGAGTTGAGATGGCACTCGAAGCTGATGTGAAGAAGTAAATGTCTTGGGTGTGGGGCGCGATCGTTCAGACTCATGAATAAAGGTCAGTTGTTGGAAGTTTCAGCGTGGTTTCATCAAGTCCCAGTGATGCAAGCAGTGATGGACGAAGTCGAGATTTTCCAGCACATAGATCGGTTGAGCGGGCTTTCGGCAGTGAAATGCCACTACAAAACATGCCCTGTAAACTAAACCGCAAGACACATCTTTCTCCCAGAGATGACCGATGCAGAGTCAAGAAGGCCTCGGAAGTTTCTAGAAGTCAAGAAGGACTCGGACGAGCTGGAATCTTCGGATCGAAAGGGCTCAGAAAGTATAAAAGATAAGGATGTGAAGGGAATTCTAATTTTTCAACTATGGACAAGTGGAGGAACGACGTGAACCTAAAGCTCCTTTCTGAGCTGGTCTGGCTGCCAATTTCTCGTTAGATATGTTGAAGATAGTGCTTTGAATTAGACAAAGGCAACAAATTGTCTTGAAAGTATGACTAGTCAAACTTTCAAGACCGCAGCGTTACGTTGCGTTGTCCTGGTCGAACCTGGCGCAAGATTCTTGATCGCGCCGGAGGGAACCGGCGCGTGGCAGTGGGGTGGGCGAGCGTGGACGCGCCAATGGCAGGCAAGAATGGTGTTGGTTGCTCTTCTTGATTTTGGAAGCAAATTGTGAGGCGGCCAGCATTTGTCTCCAACTATTTATTTTTGAAAACTTGTGATCTGATAGATTTCCTAACTGTATAAGGAAATTGCATGATTCACAGTGATTCATGCTCTTTGTTGTAATCTTTCTCTCAAAGAATAAAGTTTACTCTTTGTCCATGGATGTAGCTAGCACAAATTGTGCTAACGAAACGAATTTCGTGTTATCGTGAGGTAGAGTCAAGTATGTAAAATCATAACAAGATAGATACCCATGAACTTGTTATTGTAGATCGTCACGAAAAACAAAAGAACTCAATGATCTTAGCAGTTCAAGATTAGGTTTTGATACCGTGTACTGTCATTATATACTATCTGAGCTTGTAGACCTCGAACTGTCTGTTTTTCTACAATTGTGAAGCTGATTCTATCACTTTTCCAGATGCCTCAGCACTGTTCTCCTCGGCACGCAGGCATCAGATTTTACGAGCATCCATTGGATTGTCATTGAGATTGACAACGCATGTCCATATTTATTTTGGACTGACTGTGCCATCAGGTGACACAAGGCTACGTCTGAAAATATTTATAAGGTAATCGAGATGACAGCTCAACAAACACAGACGTGGCTGCGAACGTTGTCCCATTACTACACGACATGCTTCCAAAATTGTCCTCAAATTAGCTGTAATCAATTCAACTGCAAGCGGTAGGTTACGTGCAGCGGTGAAGAGTTTCTTTGTTGGTGTTCTGCTTCATATGCCCCTTCTCCAAAAATATCAAATGGATCCGGAAGAACACACTGTGTACTCTTGCGCTTGCGTTATTCGTTCGTACATCCTTGTCTGCGGTGGTAGAAGTATGTAGCTCTATCTAGCGATGTCCTTGATCTTGTGGAAGTTGACTTTTTGACAGCTTTTGTTCTAGCTCTGAATTCCTCGTACAATGTAATCATCGGGTGGCTGTGCCGGATATCTGGGGATCGAGGTAACAAGCATTCTCATCATCCCGAAGATAGAAAAGTGTGGGTCGCGGTTATTCAGCAGACATTTTCTGAGAATCCATCAGAGATTGTCTTGCTTCACATACGAGTAGATAGGCACAAGTCTCAGAGACTGTACATAAAACAGCTAGGATGTGCAATTGAAAGAGTGATGCTCGATGAGCTTCGCAGCATGAACGACTGGAGGCGTTCTGGAGCTTGTCTCAAATGCGACGCACTTTACATGCTGCTGGTAGACCTCCTTGCGTTGGGAGAAACCACAGACCCAGCTGTGGTGAGGAGCGATATTCGGGCCTAGAATATTTGGTTGGTGGGTTCCGAGACTGGCACAAAGGCATAGACTTCAAGAATGGGCCTTCTGATTCCCGGTTCACGTCGGTGATTCTCTTGGCACACTATTATAGACCTCCTCCTAATTAGCCGTCACTGCATAGAGGCTCTCGGGGACACCAGCTGAGTCTAGAGTCCCAGACTCATCGGACTCCCCGTCCAACATTTCGGACCGGATTCACTTCCACTGCTACCAAGTACTCTGCCGTCTTCTTCCACTCGCTGAATTACTGTCAGGGGGAAGAACGAGTTGCCAGCGGAGTAGTGCGGAAGCAATTCATTACTCTGTAGAATTTGTCGCTTGAGCCGTGGGTTCTTCTCATGACCATCGTTACGGACGCAAACCGCCAATGGAATCCCAATGGGACAGTAGACCAAGTGTACTAGACCCATGAGAGAACGAAAAGATCCTTGACGGGAGAGTACCAATCTTTGACTACACTCCTCAGCACTGACATCAGACTACCGTACTGGGGAACCCTGCACCTGAGTCCTGTCTGCGTGTGGTACATACATGGCGAACATATTCATGTCTCTGATGATTGTACGTCGCTACCTGCAAAGCTTGTCTTGTACGTCGCGCAGCAGGGGAAATCATCTCGACGCGTACTGCGATGCGGAAGTCCAAAAGTGTTAGAATTTGAAGGACGCTTAGATCAGCATCAAATGCTGAGCTTCGGTATGTCTGTCTTTCATTTGTAGGCACTTTCTATCTGGCGTTAGGCTCTATAGTAGCGCTCGAGACACAAACACTCTGGTACAGAACGCTGATTGACCAGCAACCTCGTACAGTAGAGGGTAAATCTACCGCCATATCTGAATGAAGAAGCAATCATTTGTTATTCTCGGGAGTCAAAACGACCATCAACACAGTCCTGGTCTTCGCCTTTTGGTCAAAGAGCACTTTATGAGGAAGTGGACCATGATGAATGCCTGAGGTTTTGTCAGTGGCGAAGTGGATCCCGGTCCATGGCAGAAGTGGATGCAACTTGACCGCAGGGTGCAGAGCTTATTATGGCGAAGTTAAGGCTCGTTCGTGGCACTTGGCACTTCTGTTCTTGCTCTGCGAGAGATTTCGATGTCGTCCGCTCATGTTCCGAATGCGCCAAAAGCTGTATACGGAAATCCTCGCGTGAGTGTTAGGTGACCGAAGCTTTGTACCGATATTGAATTGGCCGCTCATCGATCCGGCTCAGAAATGTCGGAACATTTTGGCATCAGCGTGTACAAGAGCGCCGTTTCAACTCAAAAATATCGAGCCATTATGATCCTGACAGCAGGCCGGGAAGTTTCCCGGCTCGTTGGATTCACACGCCCTCTCGGAGTGAGATGAGCATGAACCATCCATGCGGCTGCCGAACCCTCGGGCTCGTGTCAATGAACTTGCCGAGATCCCTCAATACACTCTTGTCAACAGACTCACTTCATCGTCATCTGTTGTTAGCAGCACAACCTTTTCTCCGCTTGCGAGAAGGCCGGGTACTCTAGCATCATGGTACACTCTGAAGTCCTGAACATGCGAATCTTCAGCATTGTCAATTGGGATGTTTGAAACGTACCACTCTCAAGGAGCAAAGGACACAGGGCCCGCACATCAAGCTCGCCCCAGTCACGGACTGTCCGAGGAGAAGAGCGTGCCGTCTGAAACCATCTGCTTATCATCGACTGAAGCTTGCAGCCTGCGCTTTTCCCAGAGAATTTCTTCAGAGACTTGTGCACGCGTATTTATATGCTAGTGGCGACCAGATGCTCAAGCCTTCTTAGAAGAGTTAAGGAAACTCATTTTCTTAATCGTCGAGCTCTTTGCGGTTAAGCACCGGCATCTGTACCCTTGGAGGAGCGAAAACTTGCAGTGGATGATGGGATGAAAGTCGACAAAAACCCCGAAGGCTCATGGTACCAAAGTCAAGGACATGCCAGAGCCCATGGTGGTTCATATACTGTCGGATCTAAGTACAGCAACAGCAAGCCTCGGATAAAAGTAGCAGGCCTCGCCTGATTGCTCTCTGTAACAT
Organism: Marchantia polymorpha subsp. ruderalis; assembly: GCA_037833965.1. Lineage (NCBI taxonomy): Eukaryota > Viridiplantae > Streptophyta > Marchantiopsida > Marchantiales > Marchantiaceae > Marchantia > Marchantia polymorpha. The sequence goes on from AP031355.1 coordinate 19,210,808, forward strand.
GTTTGAAACAAGGCGAAGATATCTCCAAATAGCTCCAAGCTTAGGTGCCATGAGCCATTGCGCTCCACGCCGGAGCCCAGATCGTACAACATTGCAGCATGTGCACAGATATCAAGTCAAATAAGTAACGCATGGGCGTGTCAGACAATAAAGGGCGTGCGCCGTCACAACGACACTTCAGTCTGCTGACTGCAACCAAACTTCACCATAGTAGTAATAATAGCGAATCACTCGGTCGCTCACTCGCAAGGCACCACCGGAGCTGGACGAAAGAGGATTATGTAGTTTGAGGAATGCGGCTTCGTTGGTGGTCTTCGACGACCTGCCTAGTCCTTGATGTATAAAGTGCAGCAGGCCCGTGCTGCCACAGTTCCTAGCTCGTACCTTTGTAGGTCTGTAGTTGCTTGCAGCCGGCTTCAGCAGCAGGTAGGGGCTATGGCTGGAAAGTTCTGCGTGCTCGGACCCAGGCGAGCCCGAGCCGGTGCAGTGTTGTTGCTGATGATTTGGAGACTGTGCCATGTTTCGGCCGACATTGAGATCCATCGCTCCAGAGCTAGTGAGGGGATCGACAAATGGCAGCTGCAGGTGGTGGCGTGCACTCCGCATGGGACGACAGTCACCTTCATCATCCAAGAGTTCGGTCAGGTCCGATCCGAGAGGTCTACATTGACCCCCGGAGAATCAGCCAGCTTCGAAATCGTAGAGGAGAACGTGAATGACTGGACGTGCATCGCCAAATTCACGCTGCTCAACTCCACAACCAGATACTTCAAAGAGTTCCCTCTCCGGGGACCTCACGGACCCAAGTGCAGCACCTGCCGATGGATCTTCAAAGACTATCAGAGTGGCATATTCCTGGACAGCAACGACGGCCGCGGTCCGGTCCACATCCTGGACTGGGATGTGGACGTCGACACCAGTAAACAATTCTCTTCCCGGCGAGACTAACAACTGTCTCCTCGCCTAGGCTCAGAGAGAGAGAGAGACTTTTGCCCGAGGCACGTCTATTATTGACCTGAGAAATCGTCCACTTTGTGACACACATGTGACCGTCGTCTTCCTCCACTTTTTTGATATCAGCGCTGTGTCCTCCACTCGCATTCCGCACCATCCTTCGCGCGCACACACACATTCACGCACAGAGACAGGTCCGACGATCGGACCATGCACACCTTTTTGCTACGTAGTAATGTTGCCAACCAGCAGCACTCGCATACATACATAAATATAGCTGTGTGCTGCTGGCTGATTTGTTTACCGGAATATATACTTTCATGTGGTTACACCGAGGCCCTGGTTGCAATCTGTTGAGTTTCACGTGGATGCCACCGAGTGTGTGTTGCTGGAATTTCATGACGTAACTAGCTCGATCAGTTGCATAGCATATCGTCATGGTTGCAGTTCTTTGACGTCGTGGCCGTAGCTCTGCGAGGACGAAGGCCTCCTCGAGTAGAGCGGCGGAGGACAAATATAGTGATCGAGCGATGGGTGGCAGGCAGGACGGAAACAAGCGCGACCCTTGTACGATTAGCTGCGGCCTGGCGGTCGTCACGAGCTCGCTCGCTCCGTTGCAGGGTTCTCCTCGGAGGTGCAGTAGAAACGCCAGAATGTTGATTTCGACGTACATGTTGCATCAGGGTCCAATCATTAGTTTGTGAGCGGCACATGTACGACTGGAATCCGGTTGCCTTCACGTGGAAGACTTACAGACAGAGCTGGTTCCGAGGTCCAATGTCGGACAATCTGTTGCGGGGATCTCAATTGATTGACGTACAGCATGGGCCAAGCCACGCTCTTTCGTAGCCTCCTCGGATCAGAGCAGCCTCAGCCAGGTCAAAGCTAGCGTTCTGCAAGTGTGGTGTCAAGTGTTGTGGTTGCTATTGTGGACTCCATCCCATGTCTGCCCTTCCGAATGGATTTAGGCTGCGAGAGGATTTTGTTCGTTTCTCCAACTGACGAGCTCGCTTTCCGTTGTCTCTCGATGGCTCTTGCCTGAAGGTACGCGGGCATGCACTTGCGGAAAATCTCCGAACATCGTGATTATTCATCTGAAATGTCGGCCTGTTTCTTGGAGTAGAAATCTGTCCCGTCTTCGCGAGCGGAGCATCTCCGGACGTGCTTCGAGGTGTCGACATCGAGTCGAATTCACAGTTGGAGGTCTTGCGACAAGGCCTGCCGAAACTCGTCGAGGCAGCGTGTGCTTGACGATCGGTTCCGCTGCAAGATTTCGAACGGCGACCTCTGTACTGTCCTCGCCCACACGAGGAGGGTTATGTCCATTGCGCCACTTCCAGAGCGCCAAGCGCCAAGCGCCAATATTCTCGTCTTCGAGTTTCGCGAGAAGAGCATGTGCTGGAATAATGCATCACTCTCTCCTCTTCTGTGCGATCAGAGAGGAATTCCTCTTCGTAAAGGATCAAGGCCCGAGCAAATGTCCGAGCCGCCGAAATCCTGTCTCGTCGATTTGACCTGGGCCAGGGAAGTGCTGCAGTGCTGTCGTCTTCCTCGAGACACGGCAGAGCCCCCTGCTGCTCGGACTTCCGCACCGCTTCTCTCCCTTTCACCTCTCCTCGCGACTCGCCAGCAATCGATGAACCCACCGCCTCGTCGTGATTTCACAATGGGACACCGCGATAATGATCTCCTGACGCGAGAAATCGGGCGATGGGCGGTGCAGCGGGGCCATCTTGGCACAGATAGATCCGGCGCGGTGCACTGTGGAGGGCTCGTCACAGCGATGTGGGCAGGAGACAAACGTGAAAGGTCGTCACTCCGGAGGCCTGGATCATATGCTCGTGAAGTGCGCAGATGCCGGAGCGAGAGAATTTCCCGATGGAATGTCATGCGTAGGACCCTCCGAAAGATACCAACCTTCAGTCGATGGGGAATTACAGGCCGCCAAGGTAGCACTGAAGCGAGGGAATCCCGCCTGCAGCTGCTGTGGAAGATGGGACGTGCTGTCGATGGCTCGCATTGCAATCTCGGAACAATCGCCCGGTCAAAGGATTACTGGCTCGCTCGACGGCTGCAAAGAATCGAACACGTTTTCGGCGGTTCCATCGAGCAGCGGTGTCTGGAGGGCATGGATTTTCATCCGGGTCCCCCCGCCCGTGGCCCCAGCCCACGATTGCTTGACCCGAACTCCAATCTCCCTCCCTTCCACGACCCCGCGTGGGCGCATCGCAGCCATGATCCTCCTTCGTCGACGTTTCGTTTCGTGGAAGACTCGTCGTTCGCAATTCGTCGTGTATCGTGATTCTGCATAAGGAGAAGGTGCAGGCGCAGACGGGCTCCCATTCGGCACGAACATCACCTGACTGGGCAGATGACGAGCCCTGGGATAGATGATTTTAGGACGTGGCAAATTTGGTAGATCACTGACATTGGCACATCTGGTGACGATCAGTCGGGCCCGAGCAACATCCCACCACTGCGAGGATGTGACAGTAAGAAATTCTTCTACAACCACGACTATGCCGAGGGCAGAGAACGGAGCAACGTCCTGGCAAAGAGGCCGGCGCTGCTGGCCGAAGAAGAGCCCGATGTCGGAGGTGACTCTGGACGCCAATCTCTGGAGCTCGCTGCCGGGGGAGCTGTTCTTCCTCGTGCTGGCACGGTTGTCGGCGCGAAGCTTCTGCAGGCTGCGCAGCGTGTGCAGGAGATGGAACCATCTGCCCAGCAGCTCTCAATTTCGCAAGCCGGAGCGCAATCGCCTCTGTGCATCATGCACGACCACGTGATGGTGCTAGCCATCACGTGGACCAACGAACGATTGTCCCGCTCGCTGAATGTGGCGAGGCTCGACTCCCCGACGGAATCCGAAAGCAACTGTGCAGTCGACCTTGGGCGGCCTGGTGCTGCTGAAGTGTCGGGAGCCCTGTATAAGGAAATTCTTCGTCAGGAATTCTCTGAATGGATCAAGGGGCCGCTGCCACCCATGCCCGACCGGGCGAGCATGGACGACGTGCTATACGCCGGTATGGCCATGAATATGCAGACGGACGAGTACAAGATTCTGGTCATGGGGTCCTACTCTACATTCACGACCGAGCCGAACCTCGCGGTGGAAAGTTACGATTCGAGGTCTGATTCGTGGGAGGTTGAGTGGATGAGGCCAAGAGGTGAGTCTGTACAAGCTGAAAATATTGCTGGAAGCCAATATTTTGAGCCCTGTGCTCCATCAAGGGAGCTTCTATTGCTTGACCGCCGACGTCGACTTCACTGACATATGGCTCGTCGAGGACGCCGCCCGTGTACAAAAGAATGGCGACTCCGAAGACCGGAACGGACAGAATCCATCAACTTGCCGAAGTAGGGTATGATGTTCGCCGTTCTCTTCGAGCACGGGCGGCGGCTCATGTTCGCAGGGAAGAGCGGGAGAAGGATCGCAGCGTGCACATATGGGAGGAGGATTTAGAGGCTGGCGTATTGAGCGAGAAATTCCGGCTTTTCGAGAGGTGCCTGGCTGGAGACCTCGAACTAGCGACCTATACGATTCTGGTTACGCGCGATCACGTTTTGATTACCACCTACGATCCCGAAGTACGAGGAAAAGGGCAACATGATTATGTGCAACATCGCGAAGCAGACCTGGAAGCGCCCTTGGTCCATTCTGTCATTACAAGGTCTTTCCTATCTCCACGTCCGCCGGTGTCGAACCCCGACAGAGCTGGACGACGTGGCCACCAGGATCCCTCCAATTGTACGAACCCCGTCTTGACGTTCTAGCAATGTAGCTTAGAAACACGGATCGATCGTCGCATCGTGCTCGTTTCTTGCCACCGCTGTCGGGGCCCAAAATGGTCGCCTGCGGCTGGTCGGGCCCCGCAATTTGCCACAAAGCTGTCAGTGTGCAGAGAATTTCATTCCTGGCGGGCGGAACACAGGGTCATGTGTTTAGCCGAAGCCTGTGAGCGTCAGTCTCACCGGCACCCTCAGTTGTGCATGACGAGCCGAGCTGATGTGCGCACGATTGTTCCAAATCGGCCTCATATATGACGTGAGTAGATTGTGAGCGTGTTTTTATTCGCCAGTCTATGGAACAGGTGGACTTTATACAAGTGCATTTATGGGTAGACAAGACTTTCAGTGAACATGTAAATATAATTAGCCGATAGGAAGATCTCTATGTTGTAGATCTGGTTAGAATGTAATAGCAGATTGGAGTGTGAACGAAGCGATATCGCATCTACATGCGATAACTTTGTAGTACTTTTTTCATGTATTATCTGCACTCAACTTTGATATGATATCGTTAGTTCTAGGTATTTGAAGAATGTATATACATATATATATAAATATAAATAAATATATACATACATGCATTAGTTTAATTTGTAATATTTTTTAATTTTTACTTAAGAAATCTATAAAATATTAATGCTCAATTATAGTGTAAAATATATATATATATATTATATGCATATAATCTTAAAGATTTATTATTACCAAAAAATACTTCACCTGCTGTTTTAGAAAACTTCTTTTTTTCAAATGATAATGTCGAAAATCTAGAATTAGAAAATTAGCGCTATTTTAAAAATTCATTATTAGAAGTTGAAAAAATCTTTAAAATGTTTTCACTCATATTTTTATTAACATTATCGAAATGAGATTAAATCATCAAATAAACGAATGCTAGAGGTTTTCATTCAAAATATTTATCTTTAAAACTATCAAATGACTCGATCTTGTGAATTTCCACTCAGATCTTATGTGTCCTTGCCAAAGCAACACACCCAGCGATCACTAACCATTCCGCAAATCATGTATACAATAATCTATTGTAGATATAATATAACTAAAGAAAAAGATTTAACTCAACTAGAGTCATCACTATATTTAGTTTTGTAGTGATGAAATTGTTTTCAGCGCTAGCTTGATAAGAACATTCATTAGATCTTGTAAGCTCTAACTCTCCTCTTCTCATTGATGTTCAAGTTTATTGCTCAAAGTTTTAATTTTGTAAAATATTTACTTGATATCTACCAATCATTCGTTTATTTATTTAATTTTTTAGATTAATAAAAAATTCAATTTTTTTCAATCTCACAAACTAAAAATAATTATTTCAATAATAGCTTATTAATTGTATAAAAATTTGTTATTTTTCTATATTTTAGATCTAAGTAATTTTAATATCTTAGAATTTGATGTACAAATTTAAGTGAGAAATACGTCATTTTATTTTCTAATCTTGAAAATAATTTCAATCTTAATTAAATAAATCTTCTCCATTTTGTAAAAGCATGATTAAATTACTTTTTATGTTACTTCCTAAAATAAATATTTTATACAGTATCTAAATTATTTTCATGACGAAAATGTATGATGTTATTACATTGATGTGATTCAAAGTGAAAATTATTGCTCTTATATAATTATAAAAACTTAAACAACACATTGAGCATCAAACTCTAAGAAAAATTATTTGATCTCTTGAAATAAATCTCAAAAAATCTCATGTAATTAACATAATTATTTATAAATGCATTCATTTCTCGATTTAATTGTATTATTCAACTTTTTTTTCAAATTTTCATTTGTAAATTTTAAATCACTTCAGGTATTCAGTTAAACATATTATTTCTTCCTTCATGGGTATGTCTTCAATGTACTAAATTTTAATCATTCACATCACAAAATGTAAATTAAACAAATTCCAAAGTAATCATAACTTCAACCGGCATATGTCAATATACATAAAATTTAGACAATATGAACAATGAACTAAGTAAAAAAATGTTTCCAAAATTATGATAAAACTGGATTGAATTAAAAAATTTGAATCAAAATTTTTTTAACTCTCAATACAGAGTTTTAAACAGCAAATTCTATAATGCAATAACAAAATTAATATCAAGAAAACTAAATTAAATTAAATCAAAAATTACTTGTTAAAATTAAAATTAAAAAAAATAAAAATATATGATTTTTTGAAAGATCATTATTATCCAACAAGTTAAGAATTTGATATAAAAACTCAATACTTTTAAAAATTTCAAATCAAACATTTTGTTCTTGTTTTTGTATGAGATAAAATATAATAAAGTAGAAAATTCAAGTTTTTTTCAAACAAAATTGTTATTCATAAATAATCTCCTTGTCAAAATTTCTTTTCAGTTGATGAAAATATCTATAAAAAATTCATTGAAATTGACTACTTGTTGATCATGTTTATTTTTATTCATATTCAGATTTTCTGAAATTATTAATATCTCAAATTGAATTGATGATTTGAAAATCTAGATCAATTATGTTTTTGACGTATGGATGTTAAAATGGTCAAATGATTAAATTCCGAATAATATATACAAAAATCATATATCAAAATTTCATACATCAAAATATACATAACTGATATTCTATATGCATTTTTATTTTAATGTATTGTCTAAAATAACACACATGATATAACATGTTTATTTAAACGAAATCGACATATCATAGTTCATAAATTCTATTGGTATGCATTCAAACTTCATACATGAATATAGTTTTGAAATATTATACAAAATAAAATAATTTTAAAAGTAATAAAAACCATGTTCCCATATATTGTACATCTTAGTGTTAATTCTTGTTAAGAAGTACCATTAGGTTCTAACTATCTATAGCTAGGTTTGTCGACGGTGTTGGGTAAATACATGCCCCAAGGCTTCTACTTTCTATGCGTTGTATACAATTGTCACTAAACTCTCTCGCATGTTTCAGCAGTGGACTTGGCACTTGAGGGTGAACCATGTTATCCGACGTGTCTCTTGTGTTCGTGTTCGTGCTTAGCTTGAATGTTTCACTAAGATTCCTGGTGTTACGTTTATGACTTAGTAACTGATGAAACTTACTTTGAATAAATTAAATATCACATTTGATATTATAATTGACATTATAAGTTTTTGTTGTGCAAAATTTTATCTTTTTAAATTTTTTGAATATAGCAAAATAATAAAATAAAATTTAATATCAGATAATTTGACATTTTATATAATTGAAATTTATGAAACACACAAAGTTATAGATTACAAATTATACCAAATATTAGAATTTATATCACAAAAAGTATGAAATTTTTGAGACAAATCAAATGTTATGAATATGTTTAAATCTATTTTTAAAATATTCATCAACAAAGCATATGATATATTTACAATGTACTGATATGTTTAATTCTTAGAAAATATAAAATATTTTATGTTTAAATATATTTCACATTTAGTATGAAAATTATTATAAACTTGTTAATGATTTGATTTAAGTACAATTTATATGATTATATAATTTTTATATTTGGATTGATAAATATTCATGATGTGTTAGACCACTTGGTCTCTTAATGTTAGATTTAGATAAAATATATCATGTGAATAGATTATGAAATTCGATTTTTAATATCATTCTACTATCATAATTAAACTTTATGTCAAATTCATAAATTTATTTAGAGAACATTAGTTGATATAATGCATCAAAAAGATTATGCAATTTTTAAACTCGTCCAATTAGTTTTTGTGAGTGTATAAAAATCATTGTTATGCTAAAATTATTTTTTTCCATATCTATCACATTTTATATTGACATTAAATCGATCTTTCATGTCAATGATATTTTGAAATTGTAATTTAATCATTTGATTTATAGGTTCCCATAGAAAAATTCAAAGTAGTACAATTTGTTAAAAAAAAAGTTTCAAAATTTGTTGTCATTTATGTCATTAGACATTGTATATTTGACTTATTGAATTAAATGTTGGTTACCTAATTAAATTATATTCAAATTTTTCTTCCATTTTTAGAATAATTTTTTAAATAAAAAATTTAAAAAAGCTATTCCAAAAATTGATAAAAATTCTTATTACAGATTTTTTTTATAGTTGTATCTTTCAAACTACTTTTTTTAGATGATTGAAATAATCCCAATTAAAGTTTGTGAAAATTTGTAATTGAATTTTATATTTCTGGTCGTATTTTAATAGTCGAAATAATTTAACTATTATTTAACATTTTTTCCTACATAATTTCAAATTTTTTTTCAAATGATTCTTAACATTGTCCAAACAATTCTACGTATCACATGGCAATATGCAGCACTCTTTGTAGATTTTTTTTTTCATTTTGTAAACCATTGATTCAAATATATACAAACTTCAAATAAGATGTTTGAAAACATTCAAATCTGTGATTGTAAAATTTTTAGGAAAAAATTAATTTTTTGTAACAAAAAATATAGTTACTACTCTAAATTCTGGACGCATTTAAAAATTTGCAATTTTATCTCTCTATCAACTTCTTGAACCCTATTAGTTTTTACATGATTATGTTGAAACATTACTAAAATTTCAAGAATTTTGCCTACTTCAACTAGTATTCTTCAAACTAGCTATAACTTATCATAAGATTTAGCAAAGTGTTTTTAATTAAATTCAAAAATAAAATAAAATGTGTAAAAATAATACAAAATAATATAAAAAAATGTGCATTAAATAGACTTACCGGATTTGAACAAGCTCCAAAGAAACTAAAGTTAGAGAGCTATGTGATGAGCCACTATCTTGTACGCTTTGTAGAGGATATGATACAAAATACTCCATATAATTAATTGTTCATATCAACAAATGTGTTGAAATAATTTATTGATGATTATATGACAATAATGACTATTGATTAAAGCTAAATACGATTATACTTAATTGGCTAGCAATACCATCAAAACATAAGTTGAAAAATACTTGTTGGATTATTTAAATTTTTTCTAAATTTTTTTTATTTGAACTCAATTATTATGATAGTCACATCATTATTTCTGCATTGTATAGCATTTTTGTTACAAACTTGCTATAATGATTAAAAGAAAGAAATTTTGCAAAAGATGAATATTTTAAAAAAATTATCAATATTTTAATTAAAATAACTGCAAAAAAATTGAACCAAAAATAAACAATTGAGTTTAAAATTTCACACAATTTATAATGAAATTTACATTCATATCTAAATTTTCAATGTTGTTTTATTGAGGAAGAAAATAAATATAATCAGCACAATATAATATGCATCTCACAAATATCTTGTAATAAAATATTGTAGGAGTTTTACAAATTTTAGATTTATATTTCTCAAATCACATATTACAAAAATTCATGTTGTAATGCAAAATATTAATGCATGAAAATTTTCATAACAATTTATCACGGCTTGTAAAAAATAATTATTGTATGTGTGAAATATAGTATTAGAAATAGTCTAAGAGTTTATCATAATTATTTTAGATAAAACTAAATGTAGTTAGGATTAAGTTTTGCTAGTTATAATTAAATTTATCTAATGATGACTAAAGTTAGTCATAATATCTATACTTCACGGAATAAAAAGAAAATTTCTACAAAATCTTTGATTTTGTAGAAATTTTCTGATGTGCAAATTGTATCTTACAAACGTTTAAGAAAAAAATTTCAAGAAAATTTTTTTTTACTACATGATTAGTTTTGATTAATTTGATTAAATAATGAAAACTTTATTGTCTACACTAAGTCTAAAATTAAATTAGTGTCAAGTGGAAGTTCTAGAAATTTGAAAGTCTCAAATAACATTTTCCAAAATCATGATAAACTAACAAAAGAACATCTGAGTTAAACTTGAGTGAGAATCATCATGAATGTCACAACTAGATTAATGTTGAAAAGTGTTTAATAATTCATCATATGATACATCATCAACATCTAAAGTTCGCTCAACAATTGCATAGTTCATTGTAGATGACTTGCTTGTCATCAACTCCTTATGAATGTGATACTTTAAATTTTGTTTGAATATATTCAAGATTTTTGATCCACTCATATCCATGATAGATATTTGAAGATTATAAAAATATCAATGTATTCATGAATATCTATTTTATGCTTCAAATCCCACTATATTATTTTTGCAGTTTGAATAAAATTTATCACTTGAAATTTCTACACATATATTTTTTGCATTCCATGAAATGATAGCACCTTATGATGAAATCATTTGTTCCCATGTAACAAATTTATCTGTCAAATAACATCTCATGAACATTATTGCAATAAAATCAGAATTATGAAATAAATAAATATTCATAATCATTATACATATTTTCAAAACTCCCATTACATTTACTTCTTTGTAAATTTCCAACTTACATGACTTTTTCATTTGAAACAAAAGATTTGATTCAAAAGTTAATCATGATGGAACTTGAAAAATTTGAAATTGAGGTTTGACTTTTTTATCTCCAACTTTTTTTCTCTTTAATTTTTCACTCTTCAATATAAAGATCTTATGTTTCATGTCTTGTTGTTTTGTATGTCTATTTATTATTTTTTTTGGTTCAAATTTTTCATCTTTGCCATGATTGCATTGAAAATCTCACCTATATCAAGTGATATTTCCATACGTTCCAAGGTAAGATTAATAAGTATTTAATAACAAAGGAATCACAAAAATTTTAGTTGATTTTATAATGTCTCATAATATTTTTCCTCGTAATTTTTCACAAAAATCTATCCACAATTCCTTTTATGGATATATCAATCTAATATCTATATAAGTATTGAATCGAATTGAGACGGATGATTTGCCATTAAAATCCATTAAACATTCAATATAAATGTAACAATACTAAGTCATTTCATAATTTATTTTTGGAAGTATCAATAATTTTTTTGATTCTATCACTCTAGTCATTAAGAAATTTGCATCTGAATAAATCACAAAATATAACTGATAATGATGTTTGTTCATGCAACAAAGATGAATATCAAATATTTTTGGAATCAATTTGTGAGATAATCAATTTTTGTCAAACATTTCCAAAATTTGCCAAACGACAATTTTTCCTTTTTGCCAATCAATCAACTTTGTCAACCTTTATACACTCTCTAAGATTGCATTTTTTCATGATTCAAGTGTTATTCCATGAGGCGTAATTCACATTGAAAGAAAAAAGCAATGTTGCATGATGTCATTGTAACATTAGAATTTAAAAAAAATCTCACAATGAAACATAAACTTTGAAAATGAGATATTTTGAATAAATATATTTTTCTTTATCTAAATATTTAAAATATATACACCAAGATAAGATATTTTCTCTACCATGAAATTATTTCTTAGTGAATTGATAACATGAGAGATATATCAATTGAGCACACGGATTTTTAAGAGGTTGTTCTCACCTAACACATTAATTGATATAAATAAATATATAAATGTTTAACATTCTATGCTAAACTATGTTAGCATTCTAAACTAATGCTAAACACTAAAATATAAATAATTAATATAATTCTGTCATTTATAATCAATATTTAAACTAACTTACAAAATGTTGAAATAACATTATAGATATTACACTATTATTTATTTTAATTCATCTTGAATAAATTTTATTTTAGATCTAATTCACTAAAGTTGTTATAAAAAAATTAGATATATTTAAATATTGAACATAAAAATATATTAATCATTGTTTTTGATCCACAACAATAATATAATTAACTTTTGATCAAAGCTTGTGAGAGTTAACTAAATTAATTGAAACAATGTGAGAAGATGTTATCTATGTTTAAATGTATAGAGCTTTAGTTTCCATAGTTTTTTGCTATTTGTACGAAAAACGTTTTTTGATTATAGGTAGATATTTATATATAAAATTTAATTTTGAATGATTTTTTGTTAACTAATGAAAAAACCAAGAAATGTTTTTTATCTCATGATTATACAGTTTTGTACTCAAAATTAGTTTTCACCTCTTTTAACTTTCTATAATTTTGAAGTTTAAAAGCTAAATTGATAAAAATTTTGCAAGAACAAATAAATATGTACAAAAGATGAAAATTTATACGTCATTGTTTATCATATCCATGAAACTATAAAGATATGACATGAAACTATGAACAGAATATTCTACATGTCAATGAATGAGGCAAAAATATTAACATATATGTATGGTTTATTCATAGGAGAAATTGCTATAGCAATCATGGTAATTGACTTTTCATGCTAATTTGAGTGTAAAAGTTTGGACATGATAGAAGCCCAAAATCTCACTACGACGGGTTGTGAACGGTGGCCAGCCACATGCAGTAACCGATGAGCTCTTACCATTTTTGTGTTATTTTAGAACTTTGTATTATTAAAATTGGGATGTAACGGAGAGAATGACGAAGAGTGGTAATGCGAGTCCTTTCAGAAGAGCGGAGGCACGAAAATTCGCCCGACAACACGCGAAGTGCAATGGTCGCTCTTCGTGCGCCGCTCCTAGTTAAGTGACCAAGGCAGCTCGCTTCAACCTCTTTCCTCGTCTCGAAGGCGCCGATCAGCTCCGAATCCTCGCCCCATCGACCTTCTCGTGTGCATCTGCTGCTGCCGGATTGCTGCGTTTGATTCAACATGGGCCACGCCGCTGTGTGGAATTCTCACCCGAAGAAGTTCGGACCGGGTTCGCGCACCTGTCGAGTGTGCGGCAATGGACACGGTTTGATCCGTAAGTACGGAATCAACACTTGCCGTCAGTGCTTCCGCATCTACGCGAAGGACATCGGCTTCGTCAAGTACCGTTAAGGTGTGCGGAGGAGGCGAAGTTGTCTCCCATGGCTTCGGACGATTTCATGGACCCTTTTGATCATGAGTTCGGTTCGTGATTTCGATACGGTCAAATTTATGTAATGTTTCCAATGACCTAGCGTGAGGATGGGAATTTTTGAAGTTTGCGGGAGATAGGCTGAAGTCCATGTTATCTTTAGAGAGAGTTGAGCATGTCGTTCCTCTGAGTTTGATTAAAACTCTGCATCGTTTCCGTTTTGGATTCTCTGTACACGGCATGACACTTCCAGGATTATGGATTCTTCCTGTTCAGCTGGATAGCAATAAACTCTAAAGCTGGTAGTGTTAGGGTTTCGACCTAACGGCTTATTCGAGCAATTCTCTTGTTTTGTCATGAACCTTTTCTTTTTGGAGCCTGTGAGCTCCAGCACGTATCCGCTCCGACCTTCATCTTTGTTTATGAAATTGGCCTTGCCCCATATGGCCTGATTTACAGAATCATCTTGGCAGCAGGTGTCGAGAGAGGAGGTGAGTTGAGTTCACGGTTTGAGTTGCCGCTCATTAGGGTTACCAGGGTTCTCGAATTCAGGGCCCTTGGTGTCCTTGAACTTGTATGTCGATCAATATGGTTGTTTTAAATTTACATTTAGGGAATTCCAAGAGTTCTTTGTTTTGAGTCTCTAACTGGTGTGGACGAATACTCCTTTGTCACCATCCTTCACAATTTTCTGTCATTCTTTGTTTCTGTATTTCGGAGTAAAGACCCGTTGTATGTGGATTGGTGATTAAGCTTCAGTACACAGCGCTGGTACATGGTTTGAACACTATCTAGTTCATTTGAGTCCTGTATAGCGTCTCACCAATTATGCGAATCTTACAGCTTGAGCATGCTTCCAATTGCAACTCTTGCGATGAACTCTTGTGTTTCTCTTGACAAAGTGATGCTATTGTACTATTGCGTCAAAATTCGACGATTTCCACTCCCATGATTTAACATGATTTTGATTGTCTACTAAATTTCTTGAGTCCACGTTTTGAGTTATCAAGTGTCACCATCAGTAGGAGAAGTCTGAATTATTTATAATTCATAAATGAGGAGAGTCATACTCATCATAGTTTACACCTCACGTCTGAAACTCATCTCTGAGTTTAGGCTTTGTATGATTACTTCTCGTTCTTGGTTGCACTTGTCAACTCTTGAAACGTTTTTTTTTTTTTTCTCATGGTACAAGGTTTGCAGTTATTGTCTCTTCTTTAAGCACAAAGGAATCTCTAAAGATTGTTGTACCACAGCAACTAACATTTGAAGTGATTCCTCTGGCTGTAGATGAATGTGACCTACGCTGCGTTCTACGTATGTAGATGATCTCTTCGTACCCTCTTGCATCGTACTGCCGCACTTGTAGTAGTCCCACCGTTGTCTATACAACTTGTCTTTTTCTTGTACTTGAACGCTGTGTTGTCTCTTGGCCTTTTTTTAACTGTCACTTCAATCATCTTTACCGGCGGATTTCATTTCTATCCTGTTTTCCCACCAAAGCTCGTGTTCTATCGACCCCTACGATTCTTTTTTTTTGTCGTTGGTTTATGTTCCGGGACGTACACTTATAATCTTTAATCTGTATGTGAACGTTTGAAAGTCCGGAGTATAATTACACAAGCTAGACAAATGGTTTGAAACTATAAACTGGAATGATTGTAAATTGACCTACTTACAACATCAAGAATGAATCTGAGTCAGTCTATTGGCTGAGACTTTCCAACAAAGTAATGATGTAAATCATTACTATGTCGGAACATCGGTAGTAAATCATGTTGATGTCCTGGAAGTCACTTGATTTTTCTGGAACACGCGAACACTGGATTTTTCTGCTAAGTAAAATAGATCATCAAGATAGATAATTCATCAGATAGATCAAAAGCAATTTGAAATCCGAGGATTGACAGTGAACAAGTGTCATTGTGTTTGAATCTATGTTGTAAGGGTAGTTTCAAATAAGGTTTGGATATCAATGCTTATGGTATCTCAAGCCTTCTCCTTCGTGAACATTTTTAACTACGTCCATTTCGTTTTGTTTTCCAATGTTTCCACAGATGTAAAGGCAATTTTAATCGCATTTGCAAACTCCATTCTCGACCAAATTGAACTGACATCGGATTCAGGCTGTCTCTAAGTGTGGGCAATTACCTCATCGTGAAACAACCTATCCCAACGAAACCTACGACTGCACTTGCATCTCAGGGTGGAAGGATGTAACAGCAATTTGCAAGTGACATTACAGCTCTACAACATATTCAACATTATCATAAGCTCCAAACACCGAAATACATGTGCTGTAGAAAGTTTGGCAAACCCACAAAAAGTAAAAGGTCTAAGTGAAGAACTAACAAAGACCAAATTAAAGTCGAGCGTTAGTGCTTATGTCGACAAACATGTTAGCTCTTCTAGACTTAAGAAAGACTATTCAAGATACACAGATTGACACGGGTATGAAATTGTTGGTGACACGTCACAAAAAATTTTAGCGGGTTGGCTGAAGAAAGCATTTGTCTACTGCCATGTTCAAGCACGCACTTCGTATACACCAAATCTAGTGACAGGCCGATGTCCAGACCAAATCGAGGTTTGATGAAGCTCGGTGTGATGAGAAGGGTCGGGGCAGCGTATACTTGTTGTACCGGTTTCTATCGGGCGATGACGAAGTCGAAAAGAGAAAAGTAAACATGTGAATGCTGATCTTGCTGATCTGATTGTACAAGTGTTTCAAACCAAAACTTGTAATTATGTTGGGGCCTGAAATGAAAAACCTGATACGCATGCACTCCACCACCTGTCTTGAGAACATTTCCGATACAAAATACCTTTCGTTTTGGAGTGGAAATCATGTCTCCTTTCAAGCAGCCGTTCTAACAACGTTTTCCATTCGTGTGTTACTTGGAGGCATGCACTCTCGCACAGCATCTGGATGCTTGTAAACATACATGTCCCAGCTTCGGCAAGAGTCTACAAGGCCAATTTATCCACACACTGCGACAGCTCGTACTTGGTGAGCTGTTGCACTTGAAGTGAGACGAACAATTTGACCGCCTTATTCAACAGTCATGCTCATCAAGTTCCAAAACTTCCAGGTGGCGAAGCTTTGCTTCCGTCAACATGCTATACAGTTGCCTAGCTTGACTACAAAGGTCGAAGTCCATTCATCCTGATCCAATGCTGCTGCAGGACCAACATAAAAGATTGGTGTCTACTGGATTTTTCAAAAGACTCTTCACAGGTATCAGTTGCCTCATGCACTTGTATTATTTTTTGATATACACAGCACCATCTCTGAAACTTAAGAAAATGGAAGTGTTGCGTATTTCATATTTGTATCTGGCATTAGGCAATGACAAACGTTGACACATACTTTCAAAACACCCAAACTTTTAAAGACAGGCGGTATATTTTTCCTAAGAAACATATTTACAGGCATATTGACTTCGGTCTATATGTTGTCTACACAAGGTCGGGCAATGAGCAGTGACTTGGTCAATTTAGTGCCCTGGCCGGTCACAGAATAAAATAGATTAATTAAGTAATGTAGGCACTTTCACCATCGCCATCAGGGGCTTTAAGATACTGAGATGATCCTTTGTCCTGTACCGTTTCAATTGTTGAATGGAACTGTCCATAAACGCCATATAATATCAAAGCCAACAAAGTTACAACTGCGAACCGTACCCAAGCCTCCCAGTGTAGCTGTTGACAAGCAGAATGTGAAGAAGGTTAGCAGCTCGTTATTCGTCTCATCTTTCATCAACTCTTGGGCGAACGCTAGTGCTCAAGGTTAAACAATTGTCATTAAGAAACAGTATGACCCAACTCACCTGAGCAAATAAAAACATGTTGACCAGAATGCTGAATAATGGTAGAGTCGGCACGGCTGGACAAGCGAATCCAGAGGGTTCGAAATATTCCTGGAAATCAAGTTGAAGAGGCAAACGTGTAAATGTACGATGTAAGGATGTACAAATTCCCGGGGGTGGAGGAAAAGAAGTATGACAATAAAACAATCATGTCTATGCAATGGTTCGAGTCACGTGCCGTCACAACGCAAAAAATCTATTAGCTGTCATCCAAGGTGTCATGGGCTTCAGAGACCATGGGCCACAGTATAGGGAGTGCTTAATAACTGCAAGACTTTGAGGTACGAGAATCACCTGATGCGTATACATGGGAACTGCGCATAAAAGCTCCAACAGTAGGAGACTGATGGCAAAAGCTGGATGTGCACCGTATCGATAACACAAACCAATTGCAAAACCCAAAGCAGCAGTGACGAGAGTACATCCTACAGCACCCTGAGTTCTTCTAACATCCTTTGCACCGCCTTGTCTTTCATCGGATCGCCACTGCTCCTCAGGGAGTACTCTCAAAACCACAACACATGCACATACGACAGAGTATCCGATCTGTTAATAGCACACAGAACAGAATGTTAGCTTCCATCCAAACAGAACAAGTATCTATGAAGTATCCGAACACAGGAGACACTAAACATCTGCTTAACTTTTTCTATCCTTGGTAAAAATTAAGGTTCTGATCAAGATCACATATCATAATCCCTTTGATGATTTCTTCTTGCGACAGCAAGCTAAGAACTAAACGGAACAAAGAAGAAGAACTGGGTAGGACTCACCAGAATTCCAACAGAGAGAATGTGTGACAGGTGGCTGACGTTGATAAATGTGGCCAAGACGCCTGCTACTATCCCCACCCAGATTTGTGCAATAACTGGTGTGTGGTGTTTTGAATTGACTTTTGCGAAAAGGGAAGGAAGTAATCCATCTCGTCCAACCCCTAGATACAGCCTCGACTGAAACCACATATTCCAGACAGACAAATGTCTTAGTCCTACGTGTACATAAACAACAAGGACTACGACATAAACAGTCTTAACGAAACAAAAACCAAGAAGCTCTGTTAATGATGCAGATCGAATGAATCAACGTCAACTAGCCTACCATACCTGTACATAGAGACCAATAAGCACGGTAGTCGTCAGACCGGCTACTGCACCAACCCCGATCAGGCTACTCATAAAGTTGAGACCTTTACTGATAAAAGCTGATGTTAAAGGAGCAGCAGCATCAAGTTCATAATAAGGAACCATGCCTGTGACAACGAGACAGACCGCAACATACAGAAGTGCACAACTCAACACACTGATGATTATTGCTCGCGGCAAGTCTTTCTGCAAGAAACATAATGTTGGTCAGCAATTGATATCAGGTCCAACCAATCCCCAAGATAAAAGATGGAAAAATTAATTGATAGCTACCTGCGGATGCTTGGTCTCTTCTGCAGAATTCGCAACAGCATCAAATCCCACGTAGGCAAAAAATACGACGGTCGCTCCTTGCACAATGGCCGGCAAACCGAATGGTGCAAAAGGCGTCCAGTTTGACACATCAACTTCAAAAGAACCCGCAAGTACTACCAGGAGAACTATAACAATCTGGAGAAAATGAAATAACTTACATCAGTCTTGCTGTAACGTATTGGGAGAAAATCAACTGAAGGATAGCAAGATTTATTATGCAAAATCATTGTTATGAATACGAATTCATAAGTACTTCTGACTCTAGATGCTTTTTAATACAAGTAGAGATGGAAAGTTCACAATCGCCTCAACTAGAGTAGAAATCCTCGAAAACTAACAGAATCATATCACAAAACAGACGAGGAACTACGGATCAGATGTCTTACTTTGGTGACAGTCATGACACCATTGACTATCGCTGACTCGCGGACGCCTTGACATAGAACAAATGTGATAATGGTGAGCAAGATGGGGGCCATCAGGTTAATAGATACCCAGCCTCCATAAAATTCTTTGCCTCCGGGTCCGAAAACTTCAGGAAGGATGCTGAAAGCTGGAATGAGCTTCAGGAGAGTCGCAAGGTAACTAGCAAGACTCCGGATTACACTTGCAGCTCCGATGTGATAGTCAAACATTACATTTACAAAGACAATAAATGCAGTCAGCTCATTGAAAGTAAAATATGCATATAGATAAGCTCCTCCAACATGGGCAGGGAATCTACTAGAAAGTTCCGCATAGCAGAGAGCATTCAATATGGAAGCTCCTCCTGCCAGCAGAAAACTCAGCACAACACCTGCGATCCGAAATGCGGAGGTTACTGAGCATTCTGTTCGCATCTCATCAGGAACCATTTCATGTCCAGTACTCCCAACACATTCGAATCTCATTAAAACATCGCTCTCGACAGTGGCCAGGATTACCTAACATTCAGGTCAGAATTCTTCTCTGATCTTACCAACAAGAACTCAGTCGATTTCAAGTGTACAAGCTCTGCAGACCATATACTAGAAAGCTTCATTTTGAGGCTAAATATGTTCAGCTTATCAATTTTGTTTCACCTACAATTGATTCGGTGCTCACAAGTATTACCTAGAAATACACGATTGAATTCTTGACCTGATACGTGATGACTTGTCTGATTTCAAGTCTAAGTTATATGGATTTTGAGGAAACGTCAAGACTTTTAACAACGGTCGATTGTACAATTTCGGAAATGGAGGGCTTAGAAAAAAGTACACATCCCGTCCTCTCAGCGATTCTCATCGCTGCACATTGTTCTGAGATTCACGTACCAGGTCCAGCATCCTGCGCCACAGTACCGGTGACGACGAAAATCCCAGCACCAATAGATGCGCCAATGCCTAACAGGATGAGATCCCACAACCCCAGTTTTCTTTCCAATGAGCTTCCGCCATCCTCACTGTTCCCCTTCAAATCGTTTCCGGTATTACCATGCCTCATGGGAATGTTCTTAAATCTGACTGCTGCATGCTGAAACTCCGACCACCATGTCATCCTTCTCCTCCCCTCAGCCATTTTCACTCTTCAGTATTTCGCCGAATTTCAGATCGGACTCACTTTAGCATCGGCGACTCTTGAGCCTCTTGAATGCCGAAGTGCTTCAAGAGTCTCATCTATCAAAGGATTTTTCTTTTCAGCGATTCGACGAGGGGCACTCCAAGTATGTCTTTGTCTATGCCAGGTACGAAATCTGCCGACATTTCGTTTCAGACATCATTCCTACTCTATTGGCTGGACAGATGTCTTTCATAACGGAGCAGTCTCTGCGATCAGAGGTTCCCTGTACCGGGCCAAGTTTAGGGTAAGCCCGATTACGTCATCCGAATTTTCCTGCCTATACAAATCAATTATTGTTCATCTGATCGAGAAAACTTAGGCGGAAGAATCCGAATCTCTGTCTGGGCCCACCAAATCCAGTTTCCCAGTCCGTATATTCAATATCAGACGAGACACATGCTTCTACTTGCATTTACTGAGGTTAGGCTGCAGGGTTGCTGAAACAATTACTGTACTGCCTACACTACTTCTGGTAGTTTTGTATGCTGAGGTTTCCGATTTCCAGAACTGTGCTCCGGGCGTCTCAGTCCTTAGTAGTCTTATCCACTTTGCCTTCCTGATCGATCTTTTGGTGACGGTCACGACCCGACGCAATGAAGACGAGCTTCGAAGTATTTCATCGAAGTTCCGTTCTTGGACAGAGATCAGGCACGCTTTCCGAATGGTTCATCC
Organism: Marchantia polymorpha subsp. ruderalis; assembly: GCA_037833965.1. Lineage (NCBI taxonomy): Eukaryota > Viridiplantae > Streptophyta > Marchantiopsida > Marchantiales > Marchantiaceae > Marchantia > Marchantia polymorpha. Next base: position 19,231,983 of record AP031355.1, read on the forward strand.
AAGATTGAAGTGCCCTCGGGTGAAGGTAGAGTAGAGCCTTCTCTCGGAGCAGGAACAGAGGTCTGCGGGCATTCCGACCCAATTGTTCAGAAACCTGGGTTTTGAGGGAGAACTTTCAATCAGAAGAGAGGATTGCGAGATAGCTCCAGTTTAAGCGACTAACTTGAGGGAGGACTTTTAAGGCAGAAGAAAGTCTTTGCAAGCTTCCTCCGGTTTATGCGACTATCTCCGTGACCTTCTGTAGCTGGACAAGTCTTTAAAGCTCCTTCCACTTGGCTGACAAGTTAAAAATACAGCTATTTTCTAAGCCAATTGTGATTGGTTGAGACAAGCAGGCACTGGTCCAAGGCGTGTGCCGTCGGTGGCACAAGCTTCCGGCGGAGTAATTCGTGCAGTTCTTCTATAACTCGAAGATGGGTGCCTTCTCTTGAGAAGAATGATGAAAACATACTTCATACGACATCACCAGACAACGCTAAACCACTCAGTAACTTCCGAGTCATATAGCCGAAAGCATTTTCCCAACCGTGTACTTTCGAGCTGCACAGTCTGTATGCTGGTTGAGTATTATCCCTTCGCCTCCCGAAGCGGCTGAAAGAGCGCCATGGGGAAAAATTGAACAAACAGAACGAAGAATCCCTTCAGAGAGCTAGCCAACTTTTAGAACAGGAGAAGAAAGCAATGGACATCACAGAATGCTCACACTTGAAGAATAACACTCCACACCAGCGGGATTTCGACTGCATACGTGCAATGCAATTCTACAACCTCACAGACAGGGCTCTAGACCTTCCCTAGAACGACTCGTCACAGACCTCGGGTTTCATCCTGGGCTCGCAGGGGAACACAGAGAAAGTTCAAAACTGAAGAGATTCAGTAAAGAAAAGCTCCTATTAGTGCCGATGTCAGATTATAAGCTCTTTCTCGTGATACACACCCTTCGTCAAAAGTTCCTAGTTCTATAATTATATTGGATTGGTTACAAACTATGGATTTCAAATAGTGTAAAGATGTAAACCAGCGCGTCACGGATACCAACTTTGTGAGAACTGACATGCGTCTATAAATATGCTCAAAGTCCTACTCATTCAAAATCTATATTCGATTTTCTGCTTAAATACAAACGACGACCAGTAGTTCAAGATTCGTGAATCCAGAGAAACAGGGTGTTCCTGACGCGTGAAACGGTAGTGACCTCCCCATGAGGGAGACCAAACTATTAAGATAAAAAATCACACAACGTAAACACCACTCGCAATATGTGAAAGCCGTGTTTAGAAGTAGAAGTTATAGTTGGATATAGTGGCCAATGTTAATAAATACAATTCTTCAAGGAGAACTACTTATTAAGCTTCAATGGAGATCTGTACACGAACAAAGACAAGAGTATGACAAACGTGGGTAATTACGTCACACCAGTCAAAACGGAAACTGTATTCCTATATAAAACACGAGTATCTGGACATCAGTGACATTGACACATTACGATCCATAATTGAATCTTACATTTAAGGACATAGAGAACGAGAGGCCTCAGTAATCAACATGTCGGCAAATCACATGTAACATGAATTACGTAAACCTTTCGACAAGCGCCAACAAGACCACGAAACAAAGACAATCTACGGAACCAAACTCGTCAAATAAACCACATACATTTCTTCCTGATGGCTTGGAGTAAAAATCTTCGCCGAAACTGGCAAGAAGATTTTAGCTTGTCTCTTTATTTTTGCTACCGTGCGACTCAGAGATCATCTGATGCATACCAAGGTGTACAGACATTTACAATATAATCGCATTAATGAGTTCATTTCATCCATCTTACACCATAATGTCCTGTTCACGAACAATCTCTCCCAGATATGTACGTTTTTATCGCCTATCGATGTACTCCCATGGACGGAAAGAAAACCGTGGCTTGAATGGGAGACTCTCCCGGACACAAACGCTCTCGTCAGCTCACGAATCACCATCTGGGGGTGCCCGGCATCGGAGCACTAGCAAGACACCATCCCCTGTCGAACCAGTTCAGGATCATATGCAAGTCACAGATACGATTCTGGAGCAAAACCTCATACTGTCAAGGACGACGATCCTCGGCGGCACTCGTTGAGCATATCGACGTAGAACTGGCACCTGCCAATGTCATCGTTGTTCGCTTGAATACAATCCTGGAAAGCCTTGCTCTGGTTGCTGCAGGCGTTCTGGGCAACGGTGGTGATCTGAGAGTCAGAAGTGTTTCCTGCACCGTCGCTGGTCTGCACATGCTCGTGCTGAATGGTTCTGGGCCCAGCAATCGCATCCACAGCTCTGTGGGCGACGGCACTTCCCGTTCCAAAAGCCATACCCTGGGCGATGGTACTCGCAAGACCTCCCAACATCGAGCCCCCTCCGCTAGGCTGCTGCACGGCGGGAGGAGGGGCCGGCTGAACGCGAGCCGGAGGAGGAGATCGAGATGCCATAGCCCGAGGAGCGGGACGAGCAGCAGGGCGACCGGCGCTTCGGTTGCGAGCCATAATTCCGATCGAATCACAAGCTCTGGAACGACAACGACCTCCGCGATCCGCCGATTACGCCCGGGCCTTCACCGCAATTTCAGAATCCGGATTCGTCCGCGAGAGTGAGATCCCTGCAATCGAGACTGACTGTCAGAACAAAGCTCGCGAGAACAATTTCGACCACCGTGGAGGAAGACGAGAGGGCCTAAAGAGATCTCGAGCAAAACCCTGCTCGCCGCTGCAGCTCGTGCTCGCTCTCGTTCGATTCCAGAATGTTCCTTCGTCCTGTGGACGAGGCGATCGACACGGATCGAATCCACGGAGCCCGACGCCGAATCTTGGAATATCCTTTCCGTAGGACGAGCTTCCTCCAAAACTGCGGAACTGCCTCTGCTGCTGCCTCTTTCTTCACTTCTACTTCCATTTCCACGTGCTACGCGTCCACCTGGACCTCCACCTAGACCTGGCTTCTCGGGCACGCAGTCCTTCGGGGACCTGCGGAGCCGAGTCGTCGATCTCTCGAACTTTCTTCGCTCGTCTGTCTGTCCGGCGACGGACGGGCCCCATTCGATTAGGTTGCATGGATGGATAGCATACACTTCCGTCGCCGGGAACGGATGGTAGGTGTTCTCTCAGAGAGAGCCCAACATTGGGTGCCCATGTCTATGGGTTTTGGGTGACATTATTTTTCCATGGGTGGGGTTAGGTCAGGCCTCGTAACGTCTAGGAATTACTATAATTACCGAAATTAACTTAAATTATGGATTTTTATTTTATTTTATTTTGGGATTTATTCAGAAATGCACTTTATCACTCGATGATGATGATCTAAATTTTACTTCGATAAATTGTACCTGAGATAAATTTTGAGTGTTAGAAGCTGAATATATATAATCTAAGAGCCCTCACTGCCATGAAACAATTGTGAAGGCCACTTGGATTTCTTCAAATCAGATTGTATCATCCAGCCAATGTGACTGCATACCTTCAAGAGTGCGCAAAATCAATACTGCAGGAAAGGAGCAAACTTCTAGACGCAAAGGGGATATGCTACACCCTTTTGAGGACATATGGATTACAGCAACAATGGTTTCTGAATGATGAGAAATCTTCAGAGGGCAAAAAATGTAAAAAATAATAACGAGTGGAATACAGTCTTAGATGCAGGATGTATCGGAAGGGATATCGGGTAAGAAGTTCATGTAGATTATATCATAAAGCTTCACGCACCATCAAGCACAGTAAGCAATATTTGCAAAAGGGAAATCACTCTCTGATTCTTCTTCGTAAAAGCTCTACTTTTCCCTCCAGACGTAAGGTCCATTCCCAGTGTCTTAGCACCGTGATCAACTATGGACTATGACACTGACAGCGTCCTTAATGTATGGACACCGCAAGTTTTGATTTTTGTTAATTCTGGGATTCTGTAGACGAATCCCAGAATTTAGGAGGCCTGGGTTAGGTCGCTGCTGATGGTTATGGTCTGGGTGCAGATTTGAAGTAAAATGTTGGACTCTGTTACGAAAGGTCAGGCCGTGAAATCCTTCCGTCCCTCTTGTCTTTCTTCACCTTCATTCGGGGCTACATCCCCGTTTACAGACAACGTGAAGTTCGAAGAACTTAATGTATAAAAAACACCTTTAAATTTTGTATGCAATTGTCTTTGGACATCGGAGCTAGCTTGCCCGAGTGGTCTAAGGGGGACGACTTAAGATCGTCTGTACATCAGTACGCGTGGGTTCAAACCCCACAGCTAGCAAACCTTCAGCTCATTTTGCCCGAACATGTTTACTCTTAGAATATTGTCTCAGTAGGCCAGCTTCGGGTTAAAGTAAAATCGTATTAAAGCCACAAATAACCTACGCTGAGCTTTTTTACGTTGACCTTTCCTCCTCCTCCATGAAGCATAAGTTTTTTGAATACCGCTAAAGAGTTAGACTTCCGAAGAGTGTACTCTGTTTAATAAGTTGAAATCAAGAACCATTAGGTTTTAAATTATAAATCTATCCAATAAGAACGGGTTTGTCATTATTGACATGATACTATATAATTGATGGTTCAAACTATAATAAAAAAAATTTGAATTTGGACTTTCTCATTTGCCGACGTAATTATCTGTGCGGATATCTTATAGATTATAATGTAAGTTTCACGTAATATATTCAGAACTGTAAGAGCTTATAGCATTACAGATTATCTAGACCTCGTGGAAAGATCAAGTAGAGTAGTTATGGTTGTCATAAGTAAAGAACGAAGTGAATTCATGAGGATGTATTTGGAGTATGTCAAAAGCTGATCAATGGCTTAGCGAATAGCTTTTGCCTAATTATAATACTTGCTCCTATCATGTTCAAGTCCAACTTCTAATCAATGGACATAACTGTGATTGCTCAGCTAGCTTTCCTTTCAAATATACAATCATAAGTGTGACTCAAAAATGAATCTACTCGAGATCTAAATTTCCTGAAGATGAATTACTTTTTCTTTGCCAATTTAATTGATATGCATTGCAGTCCTTCAACAATCGTTTCCATCCTTATGCTCTGAATCTATTGCTTTTGGCCCAGGTTCTTATTTGTCATTATTTGCTCATCTAACTAAGACACTACAAATACGAATGATGAGGAACGTGGAATGAGAAATAAACTTCCGCTAGTCATTTGTTCTTACTATCGTGATTTAAATGATATGGTAGCTTGCATTAGCAAGAGGCTTGAACTATTTGACAAGCAGATTTGAATTTTGACAAAAATTTATAGGCCATAGCAACTCCAGAAATCCAACCGGAAAAGTGCAACAAAAAGACCTCATCGTTATACACTGAAGACTAGATTTTTTCCAATTATGTAAAGCTTTTCCACAATAATTGAACTGCTACAAGTGACCTCACCACAATCCAAAACTGTCACCACTGTCTTAATACATCTCTCCCATTATCAAGAGAATCAAAGATGTCCATCCTGAAAATGGATGAGAGCCTTGTCCTTTACCCTTCGATTTAAGATCATAATTTTCCCACAAGTATCCACTTTCGTGATACTGCTTCACAACGTTCCTGCAATCAACCAAAATCAATCAGCGAGACGCCGAAACTATCTGCATATAGGGGAATTGGCTTCCCACGTGGATAACTGGATAGACCGAACAACACTGCTGAAGATATACGAGAGTTGCATGTGCTCTGTGGATCCTCGATAACATTAAAACATATCTAAATTACTGATATACATGAGACACAGCTTATGAGGAAGTGGCTGAAATTACCTAATAAGATTATCTCTCAACTGTGGGTACAAAAGAGCTGCTGTCTTCTTGTAATGTCCTTCCTCTGTCGCGCGTGATGGCAACATGGCCATGATTAGAAAGGAATTTGATCTTCAAAGTAATCGTATCATGAATTCAAACCTCAACTAATTGCTCGATTCAGAAGATGCGCACGCAGAAATGAGTCAGGGGAGACACTTCACAGGCTAGTAGGTTCTGGCCGCCTACTTCAATATAAAGATGAACATCCACACATACAAGCCTCTTGCCTCCACTGAAGATAATTGAACATATACCTTGAGAATATTTATAGAGGGCTGACAATATTAAGTAATTCATGTTCATCCAAACTGGACCCCTCCAGTACGGAGCATCGTGCTCAGTATTGTGCTTCATGAATACGGAGCTGCATGGCAACAGAAATTCACTCAGTCATTCAGAGAAACTGGAGTTAACATCAAGTCTCCAGGCCTTTTCTAGAGAAAAGGCCGATGCTCAGCGCAAACAACTTCCTAGCAATGAGAACCGTGGACTGAGCAAATACCTGGTCGTTGCCAGAGACCGCAAACCAAACTCTGTCCACAACAAATCATGGCTGTGCAGCAAAGCCAAGTGATGACCCATAATCGTGGAATCCTGTTCCATTAAAAAAAAACCGGTTCTTATGAACGTAAGAACACTCGAAGATTAAAGCTAGAATCTGGAGAAAAAGATCATGTGGATGACATAACAAATCACTTACAAGACAGAAGTACCAATTACGTTCGCATAACAAAAAGCCAACACCCAATTGTGGTGTCTTTATGAAACACACGATAACCTGTATAATGCATGTCGTCATATGTTTCGTCAAAGACAGGTCAAAAACTTCTCGTCAATATGTTCCATCGGGCTCCAGTAATAAATACTTACCGCTGGGATGATCCGAAGGGCGAAGGGGAAGAAACTAACATATCCGAAGTGTGGAACCCAACCTAGTTTGGGCTTCTTCAAGACAACTCTCCGGAGGATCCTTTGCGGAATTCCCGTCTTTATCCTTGGGTCTTTTAATTCTTTCCATCTCAGCTTCACCTGGAATTGAAAATTTTTTCTTGAAGTCAAAAGATTCTATAGACCTCCAAAATACATTGACAGGTCCCAGTCTCCGACCATAAAAAAAATTTAAAAATGCATATTGAAATAAATTCGAATGACACAAATACACTGCGGGTAAGGTTGCCCATTTTACCTCCTCAGTGTGAAGTCCATAATCATAGTAATGACCTGATTCCAGATCATAATGCATCTGCATAATGAAACACATGAGATCACCTTGCCTCCAGTTAGTACGAAAACTTTTGTGACTAAGCTGTTTTTCAAAAAAAAAGGGGTGGAAACGGTACTGCTGGAGTACTGGGTTGCATGAGTAACTTTTCCACGATTGGGGATACAAAGGGCTTCATTCTTAGTATCATCAGGGCTGAATTCAGACACACCACAGGTAAACGCAACATCCAGAACTAACTGAGAGAAGCAGAAGGCGAGTTACCTCATTAAGTCGGGTTAAATTAGTGAGCCCGTTGGCTGTCGCTTCATAGCTCTGAAAGGAGAAGCAAATCGACGTTCAGTCCAGGCAGCGCCTCATTTCAACTGAACCGAAAACTTTCTATTACTTGATGCCGAACCTTGAACCGTTGACACTTACTTCATGTGGCTCACCAGTCAGACGAGCAATCAGAGACATTGTTTCAGCAGCGTGTGCCATCCAGCACCATAGATCTACGTGGCGTTCATCATCCGTTGGATGAGAAGCACGTGGATAATCATCGAGACCTGAAGTAAGTGTCTACTCACTCCCAAAAACGAACGATTCAGTATGATCTCTACAAAGAACCACAATGAGAGACAATGACAACATTTCCTGACAGAAGCATGAAGCATAATATGCACCAGTACATCTCAAATCTAAAAGCTCCACATCCTTCGCAGAGTTTATGCAGGTCATCCTCTCAAAGTGATCCCATTTTTTCATGCGAAGTGACTCTTTAATATAGAACCTATGGGAACGACGGGATTTGCTGGGCGTAGTAGATTTTACATCAAAAGAACAAGCCAACTTTGTAGATAAAGCTTCCAGAGATCGTTAAATTACACCAACATAAGCTCACAGGTTTTTGATTGGAAAATTTAAAAGAACTACCTATAAAAGCATACAAGTGCATGCTCACCTTTGGATTCAGTTCACGGGATGTATGTGAATCTCTTCCATGCCAGTAGTACGTCCCTGGCTGCTTCCCTACAGAGAACCCCGTACTGTAAAACGTCAAGCGAAACACGTTTCCTATGCGGCTGAGCAGGATCAACACTGTTCTGTAAAAATGAGCTACTAAAGTTGGATCCATTTGATCTTAGTTATGTGTGGCAAAAGCCGACTGACCGCTTTGAGTCGTGTTGAACCAGTTGAACCAGGCCTGTAGCCTCGGATACATTGTCTTAAAGTACTCCATATCTTCTTCTCTTGCCTGGCCTTGTTTCAAGTCCAATTCAAGGCTGAGAGCCAGACCTGACAAACAAGAGAGAAGGGCTTAATCCCTTAAGACAACGTAGAAGACTAAGACTTTGAAACTCGGAACAAATGAGATGACTTCATCATAATATTTGCAACTTGAAAGTTACAGGTAACAATCAGTTGATTATGGTATAAGAAGAGAGCTAAAACATAGGAACTGAGAAACACCAAGACTTCCACCATAACGAGAATATCCTAAATTGCATAACCTTCTCAGAGGTATGGGAAAAAAACTGTTTACGTCGTATGACCAGCATGAGGGCAGGCGGGTTGGCGTTGCTTGTATGCTGAATGACGAACTCTTCAGGAACCTTACTGAAGAACAAATGGAAAAATTCATGTGACTGGTTACAAAGAGGAAGTGCCATACTCAAAACGTGATAATACTTCAATAGAATAAGATCCAAAAGTACACTGCTCCGACAATCCGATTAACAATACAAAACTGAAAGATTAACGAGGTCTCAAATCCAATGCAGAATGACCTGTTGAATAGATGTCCCGTGAAACATGACAAATCAAAGCTAGAGACAGTAAAATGTTGGGACTCGCTGTGGAAAACCTTTTCTGTCGCTTCTTAAATATGAAAGAATCATACCTACGAGCCTCGGCACCCAAGATTTGTTCTCTTGGAATCCACCCATCAACGTTCATCAGATCCAACCAGTGAGCAATGATGTCAAGGCTGATATTTCGATCCCAACGACTGCCAGCACAAAGACCAGGAAGTAAGTGAAGAGGAATAAAACGTGTAAGATAAAATAGTGCATTTAACTGAAAGGAAACAATTTCAGAGGTTTACCTGATAAGGAGCTGGTGAAATCCTTCGTCCCAAAGAAATCCACGTGGGAAAAATGATCGACTGGGGACCGCAGTAAACAGCTCGGCAGGCCAATACAACCAATAGTCTGGGCTACTTAATTCAGGTTCTTGTCCCTGTTAGTAGACATAGCACGGTGCAGGAATCAGCGAAGAGATACCATGAAGATGTTCACCTCTTCACACAGCAGCTCAATTGCTTTGGGGCAACAACATTAAACTTTACCAAGACGGATTCTAGTTTAATAAGAAGGGGCAGCGAAACGAAGGTTACTTTGAACTCGGCGGGAATTGCAATACGGGACTGCCCATGGAAGTACCCAATTCCACCGACCATGTTGCTGAGAGCAGCTCTTCCAACCTCGACCTCTTTTTCGCCTCCCACCTGGCAGGACAGTAGCATGCACCATGCAGAGGCGAAGGATGAGCATCGATACATACTCGCCGCAGGTTAATATTTTGTGGTAAACAAGGGTTATTGATGAAATGTACGCCAGAAAACACTTTGCGAAAAAACATAGCCGGAAAGCGGTTACTCTAGTAAATTTGGCATGCAATTTGAATAAAAGTTGTAAGTAACCTTTTCATTTAATTTGAATGTGTCCTGAAACCTGTTTTCAAACTCTTGCTCCTTCTGTATGAGTCTTCTCTCCAGTTCGACACCTGCGAGTAACATCATGACAAAGTAGACTTGGTACTTTTGTAAATTCTTCGAGCCCTTTGTTGATAGCATTAAGGTAGCCTTTTTGTTTGTAAGCATAAAACTCCTGCAACAATGATAGGCTAAGCTCCTTGAACCTCCACTCATATAATACCTGTCAAATTCTTCAGACGTTTTGGGACATCAGCTCCTTTCTTATCCACTCCAGAGAGAAAGACCATGTCAACCTCGAACGGTAAACTTCCTGATATCTGTACAAAACGAGAAAAATAAGTATGGAGCTGGACTTTTGCGATCTTGGCCTACTAAATTCGAGTAGTTTATCTTCCCGGTGCGAGAAAAGATAAGTGAGAAATAAAAAAAAGATAAGAGTAAGAAACGATACGTCCCTATTCTACAAACAGCGGTGTTCACCATAGGACTTTGCAAAATAAAGTTCCACGACAAAGAGATCTGGGAATACCAAACCTGAAGGACAGCAATGTTTGAATGTCTATCAGAACTGTCTGGTAGTTGTAAGCGCCCCGTTAGTCTTCCCTGAATTTGACGGCAAGTTTGTCAATAAGTCAGTAATCCGGTGCATAATAGTGATATCTTCTACCAACTATGTAGTCTAAGTTCCAGGATATACTGTATTTCGAGAAGGAAAACTGAACTTGGCAGCTTTATCAATTCAATATTGAGAAACAAAGCGTACCTGATTCATCAGAGTATTCAAGACCAGTTGTGTCAAATTATGCATATGAATCTGGCGAAGTCCAGCGTAACTGACAGCCACATCCTCCTACAAAACAACACACTGCTGAACCTAAAATCACTTGCGACTTTCAAGTAATTTTAAGAACATCTGAAATGTGAATAATCTAGATAATCACATTATTGAAATCCTGATTTTGGTATAAATGATGAGATGTTGTTACGGTTCTAAGGAGTACTACCAGGTTTCCTTTTCTTGAAAGTATTCCAGAATACCTTATGGTGTAAATGGAACTGCCATCCTCCGATCTCGCTTGCAGATCCTCCAACAAAGGGAGCGTCAGCTACATTTTTTCCCTTCGGCCAGAAACTTAGGGATCGTCCTGCCTCCTCTGCAATGTAGAAAAAGATGGAGGTCGATCTGCTCTTCGGTTGACCATCCTCCCTTGAAACGTGAACCCCCGAGGAATGAGATAAGGCTGCCAAGGGAAATCCACAAACACGACTCTATTGACAACAGATTACTCTATTGCTCTATTGACAACGTATTACCTTTGCAGGCAAAAAAAGGCTGTGGCAAACTTACTGGCTACTTTCAGTCGCGTTCTCTGCTTCCACCTTTATGCGTACAGCCCAATCCCCCCCATATCCAGACCCATCTTCCCAGCTTTTCAAAAAAGAAGTGGTTAAAGTTACACCCTGATCCAGTAGCTCCTGCAACAGAAATCTGACATTAATTACGAGAATCAATGATGCGTTTGTTCTAGTTTTTACTCTCAGATTTTTGGGCAGGTGCCATTTTAGCTGTTGCAGCTGACTTTGTGATCAAGAGATATGACTCTCGTCGGTTCCTTCGTCAATAGTTCACCTGTCGTCCATAGGTGGAACCGTCATGTCGAAGCCACCCGTATCTGGCGAGCTTGTCGGATTCTTCACATGTATGGCGAATAGCATAACGCCCGTCCTTGACACCGAGCCACATCAATCCAGCCAGAAGAGATTGTGGAGTTCTGCACCGGAGAGCAACTATAAAGTCAAGACTCAGAAACCTGAACAACACTCATAAGGAACATTATGGGTCTCAACCCAGACCTTTAACATAACCCGCTTAATTCAAGTTGAAGAAGATTTTTTAGAAATTCTACTCACCGACTACGAATTCCAAGGTAATTTTGTGGTCGGTAAGTTCCCCAAAACATTCGTTCGCGATACTCCCCTTTGAACTGCACAGACTCAGAACAAGAATCTTCTGCGTTATTTGTTTGGACTTTCGAAATAACATAACGAATGTTGTAAGGTCACTCTTGGTGGAGGATGCTTCGGTAAGTGCATAACTCTTGAGTAATGTGTTTTCTTGAAAAGGAAATGTGCCAAGCTCACTGCTGATTCGGTTCATGAAAGAGCAGCTAGTCAGAACACGTTAGTGAAAAATAGATGCAAACCATCCATACGACTTTGCATACTAAAACTTTTTGCGCTATGAACTAAGAGGAACTTTCATGAGAACCTACGAAAAATGAGAGAATTTTCAAAGTATTCATTCAAGACAGTCACAATCCAGGATCAAGCAAAAATCCACTTCTTTTGGGGGCATAAAAAAGCATCAAATTGCGATCATGTACCTGCTTTAGATCAGAAACTCGGGGAACAGGCAGGGGAGTGACTGCCCTAGGCCTCACAGGCTCCTCCATTGCTGGAGAAAGAGCCCCTATCCAGTAAAGCGCTGCCACTCCCAGAGCAACAACACAAATCCCAAGAAGAAGTGCTGTACTTCCTGGACATACTTTCCTTACAATGCCGCCTCTTTTACTTTTTGGAGGTCTCTTCGCATTATTTTTCCCGGAAGACTTCAAATCTGCAGATGAGGACGAAGCATCGGTGCTAGCTCTCCTGCGTTCCTTCATGACTTTGCCTACCAAAAACACGTCAATGTTCGACCTTTCGCAGAAGAGAAAGACGATCAACCATCAATTCCGCTCCCGATCAGATCCTTTGTAGTACATCGACGGACCGATCTGACGATGAAATCGCGCACCGGATACAGAGATTTTACTACGACGCAATTGCTTGCTTCGAGGTCCCCATGCAGATAATTATAACGCAGCTCTAGATACGATCCAAGTTCTACAATTCTTTACTTGCCGATCGTGAAACCAGAAGCCCACAACATTGCGATGGTTGACAATTGGTAGCCCATTGCGATTCGACTTGTCACGGATGCTCTGTCTCAGTGTCGACCACCTTGTCCGCGGATGCTCTTCTTCGTCAACGCCGTTGCCTTGCACCGGCGGTCGAGCCAACTTGGCAGAACCAGCGCCCAGCTAGATTTAGCGCACCTCCTCCAAATGTACTGAACCACACGTCGGCAACGTTGTGTTCGCAGTCGTGTCATCTGACCATGCACATTACGTCGTCTGCATTGGACCAAACCAGCGCATGGACGGACCCGGACGACGTTCTTTCCTGCACTTCGATCGACACCACTTACCAGACTACACTCGGCAATCTTATCCGGTAAGCATTCCTGCATGTATGTAAATCCATCTCGACTAATTCTACTGTTCTCCTTACCCTCTCTCAACATCTTTATTTTTGAAAGGCGACCACAAAAAGGATGAAATTAAAGGTAAAGTAATTGTTCTTATGCAAGTGGAAGTATATTATAATTGAATACTGTATTTGAGAACCTCAAATTCAGGTCTTTTCTTCAAGATGGTGATTTTTCAGCTAAAATTATCTTCATAGCATGATCTGGGCATTCTCATTTGATGAATGCCAAGATCATGCTATGAAGATAATTTTTCCTTATTGCTAAATAAAAATAAAAATTCTAGATCTTGCGTTTGATACTTTTGTCTTTTTAAATAGTAAAAACTACTCAAACTTGGAATTAGTTAATCTAGGGAGCGCTAATTATACCTCAATTAAGGTTAATTATACCTCATCCTACTATACTAGATGAGGAATAAGTTGACAATTGGCCAAGTGAATGATTAGTTAATAATAATAGTTGGATAATTAGCTAAGTGGTTGGACAATTTCTCGATCTGCTCTTGCTGGTAACAATTCATCATGCTCATGCATAGTTCTCAACTGTGATCAGGCAAGGCTCGATAGCCTCTCGATCGGGCCCAAAATGATGAAGTTGAGGAAGACCTCGTTAAGTTTGAAGCTTAGCGGTACTATGGCTGGAATTTAGATAAGCGCCTATCAGTGGAAGTAAGAATTTTTCAAATTAAGATTAGACTGGTTTGAGCACGATGGTGGTGTTTCACACAAATGTTGGACACAATCGCCATAGACTTTGAGCCGGTCTCCAGATAGATTCTCGGCAAATTGAAACGAGAATACACATGAACAATCGGGGATGCTCTTCCTCCTTGTGAATGTAGAAGCAAAGTGAGGATTTGCAAAAGGAGAGTAGGAACACGCAAGTTGGTGAATCAGCCTCTGATACACTTTGCTGATGCATGGAAGAGAAGACCGAGACGACGAGGAGAAGAGGTTAGCAGTAGCGGACCATCAGGCGTGGATCACCTCCAACTCTCAGTTCTTGACAAAGTTCAAACCTAATAACTACGCACTTGGCTAATTATTTCTCACCCTAGTTAATAGTATGAGGGATAATTAGCCTAAACTAAAGATAACTAGCCGTTTCCTTAAATCTAATATTGATTAAATTTGTGTTATTAAAAAAATATTCTAGTAATATCATGTGTTTATGATAATATTGGTCACATTATCTGCTCATGATCTAAAATAAGAATTCATTAAAATTTGAGAAATATATTATCATACAAACTACATCGCTAGCATGCCCTAATCACATACAAAGATATCATAATCAAATTAACATGTGAAGACTCCATTGTTCTTCAGTATACCATCAATGTTTGGGATGTGGCATGGCGCATAGTTGCGCACATGATCATTTCAAACAACACCATCACAACCTTTCAATATGAATACTCCAGAAGATAACACCTTCTGCATTCGTAAGATATTGCGTCATGCCGACACATACATTATCTACTCGGTGAAGTCTGCTGTAAATAGATTCGTAGATTCCTCACATGGAATCTACAAATCGATGGTTGATAACCTCTTTCTTGGATGATTGCATAACGCAATGAATATCTATGTTGAACAATTGCAAGGTTTTCATACGCTACAAGCATAACATTCCGAAAGAGCTCTACACGTTGTGAACACATTCTCACCTACATGTCCGAGTCATCAAGATTCACCACGTCACTAGACTCGCAACGAATCACTGTCGACAGGTTTGTATCTCGGCCGTACAACAAGAAATATGATGAGAAGGAAGCCAAAGATGTTTGACAACTAAATTGATATTCCATGACTAACCATGGTAATTGAATATTCAAGTCTCCAAGATGTCCCTTCTGTAGGACATACTTGTGCAACGCCCTCTTCATCATCTGTACAACACGTTCAACCAAACCATCTGCCTGTTTATGATCTCGAAACGTGGTCCGATGATTAATCAACGTCTTGTTACATAAGATCTGAAACTCTATACTCTGATCGATCAACACTTTAGTTAGTGCATCAAAATGATTGAGCATACTGTGAAGAAAAGTTTATGATGTTCCCTCACTCGCCTTGTCGGGTAATGCATAATCCACTTGGAAAAAAGCTTCCATCACTATCACCAACACATACCAATGATGTCGTACAAGCAAAGTTCAAACTTCAACGGTAATCCAATCCCATGAGAGGTAAGGAAGTAACTCTAGTATTGGAATATTGAACGATGTACTCATTTGATCACAAATCATGTTATGTGATACCAATTGATGTACTTGAATATACAGACCACATCATCAATACTAACCAAGGAGTAAATTGTATGTACGCGTCATTCCAAAATGTCCCAACTCCTCATGAGCATGCCACATGATGCACACTTTTTGAGCTGGATGGAGTACCGCTTGTACCCTACCGTCTTCCCACATTCGGAGTATATGTGCTTACTCAACTAACACACAACTCTCTATCTACCAATCACACGGATGTGTTGACATGGCACTTTCAACTAACACATTTACTCTTTATTTGTCAAACAGGCAGATTGCTGACGTGGTAGCTATGACTTGTACACGCTAAAGTAACTATAACTTTGTCTTGCGTAACCTCTATTTTGATTCTAATTAACTTAATATGATTATATTATTACTTTAGATGCAATTTTGGAATTTACTATGGAGATCTAATGTATTGAATGATAAATGTAAGATTCACATGGAAATAACATCACAATTATTGCAGTAACAAAATTTATATTAGATCTATGTTTGTTTCAAAGATACAAAATTACATCTCAATTCACTTATACATGATGATCGTACATTCTACATATGATAGATAGAATTCATAAATATCTATATTTTCATTTGATTAGCAAATGTGGAGTTAACAATCAAGATATGAGGTTTGAAGGTTTTGCATGGTAAATGATTGGCACTAAAGATGTAAATTTTGACATATTCATATGAAAATGAGTAATAATATACTTGAGTTCACAACAAAGTTATCATATAATTATTAACCACTATCAAATTTAAATGAATTATCAGATCAGACATTGCAACATTAAAAATTTATGCTAATCGTTAATTAAATTTGATTAATATTTAACAAGTATGTGGATTTATCATATGATGTTCTTAAGTAACACATTTCATTGTTACTTAAGAAGTACACAGATTTTTATTTTTAACTACTATATTCAATCTTTTTGTAACAATTAGTTGTATTGGTGATGTGTTGTTTTTTAATCACACTCAATCATTAATAAATACAAATATAAATTGGTTGTTTATCGTTTCAATTAATATTCAGTCTTTAACCAATACATAAATTTTTCTCATATGTCAATTCTATCAGATACATTTTTCATGAAAATTAAATTGAATTACATATATGTTATGAAATAAATTTGTTATTATTAAATAATTAAATGATTTTTGACATATAACAGAATTATTGAACATACTCAAAATTGAAAAAAAAACGAATTTGAATCTAATAGAAAGATAACAATATTGATACAACATGCAGAATTATTTTTGCAAACAATTTACTTCACACTTAAATCCATATCTATCTAGCCTTCAAGTGTAAAAGTACTCAGATTGTAAGTATGTGGCATTTGAAATTGGCTACAATAGATGCAATGTAATAATGTACTACTACTGTGTTGGAAAAGTATTTGACAATATTTGGATATAGAAAACAAAGACAATGGTAACATTTTAAAGTAGCTCTTTCAAACCTTCTTGGTGTTCAAAGGAACGTATAACTTGCGGAAGGTGTAATTGAAAAAAAATTCTTGCGGTTTTCTGCGGAGGGATCCGTATATCTAATATTGTATTGGTGAAAAAATTATCCAGATTGAAAAGATTATTCAGATTGCAGTCTGGAGACCAAGCCGTCGCCCACATTTGTCAATTGGTGCTGAAAATCGGTCATCATCGAATATTGATTGACTTATGAAATCCGGATTTGTATCATCTAGATCCGACCATTGCAATCCCCTTTAGAAAGAATTGGGACCAAATAAATAAAGCAGAAACGATGGTAATACCCTTCAATGAGTATAGGGAAACACGGGGCTTGACCCTAATGGCCACGTAGACGGAAGTATTTCGGATTGCACTTAACATGTCATAAAGTATGTACGTCCACGTTCTTAAAAGGACCCCATCGAACTATGAAAGTCAAACGCCCTTAGAACATTCTTACACGCGTTTTAACAAGTTTCACTATGGTGTCTGTCCTGCGAAGGTACGTATAAAAGCAGAGAGAGTGAGGAGATCATGGGTTCGGAACCCCATTATTTCATGATTCCTACTGCAGGTCTCCACTGCAAAACCATGTTACAAGATCTGAGTGACTTCGAATTGTCATTCGAAGTCCGGTCGACGAAAATTGATTTTGTAGATAGTGAGGCTCTGAGAGGCAAATTTGGATGGATACTGAGTCAGAGTAACGTGTTCATTGTGATATTTAACCGACAGTGTGAATATATTCATGGATCCGAAGTTGATCGGCCGAGAGGAATTCCAGTGGTACGAAGCGAATTTATCAAACCCATACTCTATGCCCTCTGAACATTCTGCGTTTAGTATGGCTGTTAATGAAGATCGTCATCGGCAGAGGATTATGGTTGATACAACGCCGGAAGATTAGATAGACGTCACGTCTGACTGGAATCTTTTTTACTTAGTTTATTCAGTAATCATATGGAGCGCACATCTACATCATCTGACACATTTCAGGAGTGATAAAGCTATAGAAATTTCGTAGGTTGTACTTGTTAGACGTGCTTGAGTGCGGATTTCAGTCTTAAAAGACTAACTCCTCCTACCACCACTGGATGATATCCAAATAACGAGGTTTGTCGAACCGCCGATGAGAAGACACGATTCAGTTCCCTTTACGAGACTCGGGCATTCACAACACAAAATCATGCCGCTGGAGAGAGGACCTTGAGAATACCGGCTGACTCTTGTATGTGGTGATTCCCCAAGTCTTATCTTGACTATGAAGCTGCAGTCTCTCACTGGAGCTCGTAGATGCCTTCAAGCGCATCGGGACATGTGTACGAATATAGTGATTGGTATAATATTGTAAGACGTGTTAGGTCGAGTATAGTACGAAAAGATGAGTAGTACTAGTCTAGACTAAACCCGCAGCTTGAAGGTCGATCACGGAAATGTGATACACGAGGCCTAGATCTAAGCAGCATGATAAGGGAGGAACTAAACTGACAAGTCGGAAGTCAACCTGAGGACTATGATGACTCACGCGACTGTACTTAATAATAACACCAACCATTTGCAGCTGCTTGGGGTACAGCAATATTTACTAAATGATCAAAATTCGACATGAAGCTTGACCTGTACATGTCAATATGTGACAAATATCTCTCGAAATTCGGTGCCTCGAAGATAGTCGAGAAAGTCAAGACACAAAGTATATGGTTTCTGAAAGAATCGTCCTTGCCACAATGTGATGGGGTCGTCAACGCTCAGATCTAGAGAGAAGGTGCAATCTCTTCGTGAACTCCCTCGACTCTCTCTCTCTCTGCTGTAACTGGTAAGCTGCATCCCTGAGCGTGATTAACGCTAGAGAAGACGAGAGAATTATCGACCAAGTTGATCAAACATGCTGATACTCTGCATCTTGTCATCCTTCTGACCACTGAGGCCGGACGCCCGAAACTCACTGGCGGCGAGCCCACGGGTGTAAAAGTACGCCATGAAGGACCTAAAACACTTGTACCAGTAAAGAAAGTAGTTGCAGGAGATGAACAAGAAGAGCCTTCTTTGGAAGTCACGCTCCCGCTTATAAGGAAGGACGCCGTAGGAGACTTTTGTTGTGACAGTATCCACGAGTACCGGAAGTCACAGTCCAGGGCCAAGGCAGATGTTCGAGCTTAAAGGGTCCTTTCTGGAGGCTGAGTCCAAGAAAACGGCAACCATTCCATGCTCGCTGACGAGCTTCCTTCGTAGCACAAATCGGACGAATTCACCGAGTCCCGCCCCAGCTGCTGACTTTTAGCCTGTCCGATCAAGCGGGCTGTTCCTCATCTAAGGGGATCGTCACTGCTCTTCTCGGTCTTTACCATCGTTCTAAGCGGATGTTCGACATCCCAGCGCCTTGTTTACAATAGTTCGGACAAGTGCAGTGGTCCACTACAGCTCCGTACATTCATTGACTCATTCTAGAAGATGACATCTTTTCTCTTCGTGAGTCGTCTCTTGATAGCTCGGCGCTCTTTGGCATGGTGCCTCGGACTCGTTCAGTAGAATGTCTTCATTCTAGATACACCTGAACGGAATTCATGCACAACGGAACGAGATTCAATCTTCGACAACCATCTTGTAGAATGCTTCCCGGCAAGCTTTTTCATGTTGTCACACTGATCGGAGTTTTGATTATGCAGTGTAGAAATTCAAGGGTAGATGCAAATTTTACGATGGGAACCATGGATTCGCCTTTCGACTGTAGCGAGGACGGAAATTTATGGTGTGAAGGAACGGCCAGTACAGAAGATGGTAATTTGGTTCTCACTGATTTTCAAGAGTCTCAGGGATTGGTTTTGAGGAGGGATCCCATCATTCTGCTGCAGAATGGGACTGGTCGATGGGATTCTTTCAGAACTTCCTTCCGCTTTACAATGAAACCCGGTGGCGATGGCATTTCTACTTTCAATGGCGATGGGATGGCGCTTGTGATGCTCAATGTTTCGCAATACGATAGACGCATGGGAGGCTCTTTCGTCGTGTACGGGAATGAGAACGTGCCCCAAGTCAAAACTCTGGCAGTCGAGTTCGACACATATTGGAATGCGGAAGATGAAGACGACGGTGATAACCACGTCGGAGTGGACACGGACAGTCGGATTTCGAAAGTGGCGAGGGACGCATCAGAAGTGAACGTCGAGCTTCTGGGAAATCGAACATTGTTCGCTTGGGTGGACTTCGACTCACCGACGAACATGTTGGAGGTGAGACTAAGTTACAACTACTCCAAACCTGGGCGAGCCTTATTATCTTACGAGGCGAACCTCTCCGATATCTTCGGTCGAGATCCCGAAGTGTACTTCGGGTTTTCAGCATCAAACGGATTGCCTGTAGGAGGACAACATTCTGTCATGGAGTGGAAGTTCGAGTCGTTTCCTGCAAAGTTTGGCGACTTAGAGCTGAACGAGACTCCTGCATCAGCTCCTGCTGAATCATCTGGAAACTGGAAGAAGGTGGCCCTCAATGCATCACTGGGAACCTTAGGTGCAGTCGTTCTGCTTTCAATCTTGGTATTCCTGGTGTGGAAACGGATTCGAAGGTCGACCCCTGAGTCCGCAGACTCTGGAACGAGAGCCTTGGCACCTGCAGCAATCCTTCTCGAAGATACGTCTGCCACAGTCCGGTACACGTACGACCAACTGAAAAAGGCCACTCTCCACTTCTCAGACAGGAACAAACTTGGTCAGGGAGGATTCGGAAGTGTGTACAAAGGCCTTCTGCCGACGACAGGCCAGATGGTGGCCGTGAAGAAAGTGAGTAAGGCCTCGAGGCAAGGCGACCGAGAGTTTGCGGCTGAAGTTTCCATCATCAGCCACCTCCGGCACCGAAACATCGTTAGACTTCTGGGCTGGTGCAGACACAGAGCTCAGTTGCTTCTGGTGTACGAGTACATGCCGAATGGAAGTCTCGACAAGGCTCTTTTCGAGCCCACCCAAGAGTCGGTGCTGTCGTGGAATGTCAGATTCCAAATCATCACAGGTGCTGCGGAGGCTTTGTGCTATCTTCACGAGGGCTCTCGCCAGAAGGTGATCCACAGGGATTTCAAGCCCAGTAACATATTACTCGACGAGGATTACAATGCCATGTTGGGGGATTTCGGCCTGGCTCGCATGGTGGATCGTCACAAGAGTCTTGCCACCACTCTGCTGGCCGGAACGTACGGCTACATCGCTCCGGAAACACCTTCCACGGGCAAGTTTACGCAGAAGACGGACGTGTTCGCATTCGGAGCCGTGGCCCTGGAAGTTGCTTGCGGAAAAGTGGCTTACAGTGCTCAGCGTCCGCACGAGGAAAGGCTGCTCGTAGATTGTGTGTGGAGAGCCTTCACCGATGGAAGGCTGATGAGCGTCGTGGATCCGAGACTGGCAGGCAATTACGACCCGGAGAAAATGGAAACCTTGCTTCTTCTGGGGCTGTTGTGCTCGCATCGGTCACCTGAAGAGCGGCCTTCAATGCGAAGAGTGGTGGAGATTTTAGCAGGAAGTGTACAACTGCCCCCGATCCCGACGTCCATCTATGTATATAACGAGCATAGTCAATTTCGATTTAAATCTGTGGCCTACTCATCGTCATTGTCTAGTATGTGGGACAGTCACTCCGATTCCTTCAAGAGAGATGCAGATTCAACGTCCTTCTCTTTCTCCCATTCTTTTTCGCGCTCGATACCCTCCACCGGGCATTCAGGCTATGACCTTCACGTTCAAGGCAGCGGCAGAGCTCTCGCTCAATCAGCTGTAGAAGAGGCTGCTTAGCTAGGACGTGGTTGCTGTGAGTGTGAATTTTATATGCAAGTTGGGCCGACTCCGATTGGATATGGAGCTGTAAATACAAACTGGTGTACATAGACATGTTGACAAGGTTGTACTTTAATGGGGATTTATCCACGATGACTCACCGTGATGTTTTGGGACCAAACGAATTCTCTTCTCATGATTCAAGTCTCATAGTTTCCTTCAATAGTTTGAGATATTCGTTGGTGCATGCTTGAGGGTCGGCTGCATTCTCGCGGCATGGAACGATGGCTGATTCGTTCGCCACAGGTGATGGGATCGAAATTTATATAATTCACGATAGACTTTTACGTGCTTTCGGCAAGTTTCACACCGAGTTTATCGGATCGCTACGAATCGATCTACCAGTACGTTAGCCTGCGTCCCTCCCGTGTAGTCGTGCTCTTGAGCGAAGCGAAAGTCGACGATTACCTTCGCTCGATCAAGACCATGGCTGTACGGGAGGATTAATTTGATGGGAAAACCCCAGCCATGTGTACGTTTGAAGAGAGAACAGAAATCGAATTACGCACGTCGCATTTATGATGATCCACGGTCTTCGATCATGGTCCGGGGTAGACTGAATTGGAAGGGATCCCTTTGTAATACACGATGAGGATCGGCCTTGGGAACGGCTGTCCATGAAGGACGGTCGAGCAAAATAACTCGATATAGTAACTATTTACATGGTTTGAGGTGGGGCTGCATGGTGGATGTGTTCTGCACACGACGAATATTGTAAGAGTGCTGTCCTCGGGGCTCCGCATCTCTGGTATGTGGTCAAGTACGGCGGAATTAGCTACCAGTCATCTTTCTCGAAGTCTCAATGTTGAACTTTGACAAATTGTTCGCAGTTGGATTGACTCGATGTATTTTAGTCGATACTGTAGATACGTGAACGATTCTAGCACTTTGAGACGTGTTGCAGTGACGAGTCCTAGCTTTAGGTGGTTACATACTAATCAGATTTATCGCTTCAGCGCGAACGTTCTTTCGTAGATTGGGAGGAAAAATTTCTCCTGATCCATATTCATTATCCAGCTGTACTGCATCATGTGCATTATCCCATCAAACCAGCACTCTTCTAAGAAGTCTATTTGACACTGAAGAAAAATGTAGCGCCATATAGGAAAGACACCTTGGTGGCTTGACTCGGACGAATGTAGGCTATGTCACATACATCAGACTTGTTGACACTGGGAAAATCTTTTGAGTCTTGTGTGGCCCACAGTCACGTACATAGTTAGCAAAACTTATCAGGTCAATGGTACATTCTCCTTCAAGAATGCATTCTGTTTGGATTCTGTATTTCAAATTTTGTTGGCCACATATGTGTGGCATGTCAATAGGCAAAAGTATCCAGGAATGTAAATGATGTGAACTACTTTTTAAAGACATTCTTGAATTGGATTTCAAGAAAGGAGGCTGTTCGTGGAAAGTTTAAAGAGTCTCACCTCGTTCCACACGTTCGTGCCCTTGACTTGTAGGCTAACAAGACTAGAACATACCACAGTCGTGATGGGCTATGCAGGACGCGGGGTCTCCTGAAAGTAGCGAGTTGACTGAATCTGAGCGTAAACGCGCTTCAGCCCCCACCTTCGGTTGTAGTAATTTGTAGTCCTCCTTATTTTTTTCAAGCATTTCGAAGATCAGATCAAGTGGTCAGCAAGAGAATCGAAACATGGAGTTTCTTACTGCTCTGGAATCACATGACGGACAATTCCCAGATCGTTCTGCCGTTTATTAGTTGAGGACATCAGAGAATGTCATTAAGACGTTAAGAGATTGCTCTAACATTTTCGTTTACATTGCTGGTAACTAACATGAAGTTTTGCGTCGAGATTTTGGAGAACCCTTGTTTAGACATGTGGGGTGGAAACTACATGTAAACAGGGTTCAGAGAACTGAGAATTGATACTTGCATAATTTATTTACCAATTTACGATATTAAAAAATTCTTGAGTGGGATGTCCGTTAATCTCGTCTGAAAGCATCTTACCTTAATGTGATTGAATTATTGTTGACAATATTGTTCTCAACGCAGATGCATCATCCTAAACTTTGATTTTCATTTTCATTTGGCAATATCTGGCTATGCGCAAACATTTCTCTTACTTTGATTGTTTTGCGATATTTTGTCAATTTTATGGGGGAAACCGCAGTGGTTGTGAAGCTCTTAGTACAAGATGGTGTGATATAAAAAAGGGATAAAATATTAGACTGTTGGCTCTATCCAACTGAGCTAAGAATGCAGTACTTTAATAACCATTTCGCAAAATAAGAGTGTAATCCGGAGAAGCTTGCTTCTGTCTTCTCTCCCGCTTTATTCGCATCGCCAATGAAGGCTGAAATAGCTAGCTTCACTGCAGTCATTGCCTTGAAAACCCAGTGCTTCTGTAAGGGCCAACAGCTAGAACTTGTCCTGGGTTCATTATATATACGACCTAAGTTCTTGCGGTGGCCAAGACTAAAACATTAAATTGACTGTTGTATTTCCACTCTACGGATCTCGGCCACCTTGCTTGGTAACCCGCAATTAGACTGTAGCAATCAACATATGGGAAATCATGATCATACAAAAATTGACGAATATTTTACTCTCCATAGGATGTCAATTGTGCAATCCCAGAAACATAGAGCCCATCAACAAGATCACATGAATCGCTTTGACTTTGACTGTCTATTCGTAAACGCTTTGACTTTGACATTCTATGTCAAAGTCAAAGCGTGACTATGTGAGTAAGATAGTAGTCATTTGTGGCTTTCATCATTGTCGAGTTTTTTCTTCCACACGAAATCATCTTGATTTAGATTGGCAGTATGCTGAGTTTTCGGATCTTTCATCCTTCCTGCTGGAGGGCCTGCATGGGTGCTTCATACCTTCGGTGTTCGGTTCGGTGTAGACGACGTGCTCGAGCTTCCCTGTGCATAGATCGTTGCATGGAGGAAAGTTGTACGAAACCATGTCTCCGACTGCTTCTGAGCAAACTACGGGCTGTGGTCCCATTGATCGTAGTTCTCTCGCTTTGCCCAAGAGACAAATATGAACGCGGTTGTGATTACAAAACAGGGAACCTTACGGTCGCCTTTGTAGCTGAGACGTAATCCGAATGGTGTGGACAGCGCAGCATCTGAGGATCTGATTTCCGCTCCGGATGTGAAGTCTCATGATGAACGATCTTAGCTGGCAGGCCATGGTTGGCTCCTGTCGACGCCCCATTATTTTACTCGAATTTCTCATATAGGACTGGTTGTAGATTGCAACATTTCTTCTAGCGGTGAAAGGAAGGCAGCTGTGCTACTCATCGTTGCCCAGAACCATGGAGTCTACCGATCGAGGTTCTTTAGGCTGTCACGACTACGGTTCATAGTTCGTGCCTCATGTATCCATCATCCATCCGCTAGTAGCCGCACCAATATTATCTTCTGACTTGGGTTGGTGCTGTCAAAGAGACAAGCTACTACTTGTCTATGGTTACCCCTGGAAGTCTAATCAATACTCATTCCCACCCGATGGAAGAGTCAGTTCTGACGTCACGTCAGACACAAGATCCAGACGACTGCTGTAAAATCCTTCAATGAAAATGTTTATTCAATATCTTGTAACTTTAGCGCAAAGAGGACTGTGCAGTAGGACGTCTATGATATGGTCGTTGTAGGTGGTGAAGCAGGTGATTCACTTCAACTTCAAAACCAGTAATTTAGAGCCACCTTGGGGGATTCGGTTAATCTACTTGTCACCTTAATAGAGGATGGATTCGGCGTAGAACTACTGAGATACTGTGGGAATCTCTCAGATAGAAAAGGATTTTTCTGCATCTGGAGGGAAAGTCCATGACATTCCTTGCGGAAGAAAAGCTATTAGTCCGCGCCTGCCATAGCATGTTGAAGTCGGAGGGCTGTTGTGCTCTCGTCTAGAGCGGCCCATCAGGAGAAGAGTGAAGCAAGTGTAAAACTTCCCTCTTGCATTCGGTAAGAACACTTCTATAGCACTGAGTGGAAGGAAAATTCCAAGTCGTTTCACGTCTGTGGTATACTCAGCGTCAACATCGTTCAATTCACAGTCATGAGCGTGTATTATAGTGAAGAGTCTCACTTCATGTCGTCTTGACCATCAAACGCGACTCGTTTATTGGAGAAGTGAAGTTTGTGACCAAAATTCGGTTCTATTCGTCAGTGCTCATCTCACACGAGGTTGCTTTACTCGCGGGATTCGGTGTCAAATTGGAGTTAGCTTGGCATGGACCACTTACAAAAGTGTCAAAAGTTGAAGATAGTCAGGAGTACCGCATTCAAATGTAGAGAGTGGTGCATAGATTTAAATCTACGTGAGTGCATTCAACAGATTTATAAGCATAAGTGTTTTCATCCTCTCCAGTCAGGTCGTTGTCGTGGAAAGCTTTCGATAATCTTCTGCAAAGCTTACTGCTTGAATTTCGTCTCGTGCATAAGCAGCAGGTGATGGCCACTGTCAAATACATGAGACGTGAGGCATTTGCCAAAACACAGGTTCACAGGGCAGTAATCAAAATGGGCCGTTTTCAAATCATAATACTAGAGGACCTGTGGTGGAGGAGCTGCTAAGGAGCTGTTATCGAAGACGATGAGCAATTAACGAAGACATTTGTTGTAATTTGAGTTAGATGGGTAAACACAGTTCCTAACTACAAAACACGCCCATAACGTAATCGTAAGAACAGAGTAAAGTCATCACCATCAGCTGAACAAGGACATTCCAAGCAAGCAACTGGGGATGATAGTTAGCTAATATGTCCAACAATCCACAAGCATGAACTTCTTGTGATATTTTACCATCATCTTTGTTTGATTTTGATAGATAGTGTCACACGTACAAAGCGCTTTAGAAAGATCAACATGTAGTTTTCACCTCCTGCTAAAGGGTTGTAGATACGCCCCGATACTAGCTTTATCTTCAAGGTTCCACGTTACGCCTTTTTGTTCTGCAGTGACGCTGGAAGTTGCATCTCTCGAATAGGTGGTTGTCAAGGTCGGCTTGTGGTTCTGGGCTGGGCTGTGAAACTACGGGCTTCAAACATGTTCTCGTTTTAGTTGGAACTCTTACCCCCTGGGGCTTCGTTCTGACACTCTCTCCCAGCAATTTCCAGTCCATTCTGTTTCCTCTCTTTTGCTTGTTTGTGTGGGTGATCTTTCTGGAGCTTGGGTACGTGAGCCACACCTTCGTGGCCATGTTTGATCTTCCAGGTTGTTTCACAGTTCGGGCTTGATGGAATTCTGGCCGATGGAGTTGGTGTCTGATTATTTCTGTAGTTCTTATCTAGGCTGGAAGTTGGCTTTTGCACGGCAGTCTGGTGCTCTTTGGTCCGTTGTCTTTTGCTCGGTTGCTCTTGCTTGTTGTGCACTGCTTTGCTTGCCTGGCGCTGGATTCCGTCTTTGTTTGTAGTAGTCGTTTCTGTTCGGAATACAGTGTTCATTCTAAATCAGTAACTAATTCGTTACTTATCTGCTCCTACACAGCGGTTTGACTATCACGTCGTGCTACACAACGGTGTGACTCCCATGTCATGCTTTCAGAGAGCGTATCTTCTAACAGTTTGATGCTCTTTGATCTCGTCTTTTGCTTGTTTGCTCTTGCTTGACTAGCGCTTGCTTCTGTAGTAACGCTGTTGTGTCATAAATTGAATTCTTACCGTAGTTTATGGTGCTCTTTGGTCCGTTGTCTTTTGCTTCGTTACTCTGGCTTGTCGGGCACTGCTTTATGATACACTACAGGTATATGCAGCCTCAGTATTGAGCACTTTCATGTAAAATGTATGACTGATGAGTATTCAGAATTTAAGTTAGGTCTTTGTTCACTCTAGTTATTCAACATTGGTTAGTGACACTAAGTCAGCTATCGCTGAGTCTATGATAGATTTAATTTTCAAAATATGACATCTTTTGTTTTGGTAGATGTAACCCACTAAAAGTTGAACCAATGTAATATGTGTGTCACTTCCGTTAGCTGGTTTTAGAAAAATCAAATGCTTGCATTTTATTTTTCAAATGTTATAGAAGCTTTTTTTTGCCTCTAGTTGTGGATGCATTTTATATGCATCACGTCAGAATGCTTATTTCAAAACTCACGGCGCCTAGATATCTGCATTAGTAGTGATATATAAAAAATTAAAGTTAAATATTGAATCTTTACACTTAAAGGACTAGATGAAATTTTCTGATCATGTTTGAAAGATGAGAAAAATTTTCATTGGACACATGACCTAGAATTTTATGGAATGCATAACACGTATTGAATAATATTTCAGAAGACACGTATGAAGTAAAAATACTAATTCACTGTGAATATTTTTTTTACAAATCACCATAGAATATAATGATATGAGTTGTTTCTGCCATGAAGCTTGTCTTCTGTATGTGAAAGCGATAAGTGTAAATTCATATTTATAATCATAAATAAGCGATTTTATACCAAACTGTGTCTTCATGGTTATACATTAATTTTGAATATAAAATACAATGAATCGCTTTTTTCTATGACGCAACCATGTGAGCGAGTTTCACATGTAGGTATCCACGTACGCAAATAGAGTGCTCATGGTACATCAACAAATCGCGTACGAACGAATCACGAAGCATGTTCGTCGTGGCCATGATTCTGTTGGCAGCAAAGTGCGAATCTCATCCGAGACAAAATGTTAGAAATTTGGGCCCCCTCGCCACTCCAACCAATCACAGCATCCGTTGGATATCCCGGATTCCTTACCTAGCTGTCCAGACACCTCTTTTGTTCCGATCTACGAGAATATGTCGAAGTCTTCTTCTACCTCTCTTTCCCATCTCAAGTACAAGTCACAGCAGACGCAAACAAATTGACCTCTCTAAAAGAAAAATAATTCCACTCCTCGAACAGAAATTCTCAGAGTTAATGTAACATAGGACTATTTTTGTCAGGCTTGTACTGTGCCAGGTTGCCATTTCGTGTGGCTATCATAGTCCTCCACTCTCTATTTTGCCCGAGGCTTAACAA
The DNA here is from genome assembly GCA_037833965.1 of Marchantia polymorpha subsp. ruderalis. NCBI lineage: Eukaryota > Viridiplantae > Streptophyta > Marchantiopsida > Marchantiales > Marchantiaceae > Marchantia > Marchantia polymorpha. The sequence goes on from AP031355.1 coordinate 19,260,579, forward strand.
ATTTGAGAACTCTGGTCACAAATTTCTCACTAACTCCAACTAACTAACCAGACCCTAACTCACTTTAACTCTCATAGCTTTTTGAAAGCTAATCAAGAAATATATTTTTTAAATTGTGAAAAATCTAAATTAATGAAGTTGAAAATAAAGTTAACAATTTAGTTAACTTTACTCAACTTTCAGCTAACTTTAGTCAACTCGCTACTCAACAATTGGGATGTATTTTCAAGTACTTTCAACATCTTTTTAAGAGGGCGGCTTGTTATCCATCACCTTAGTACACGGAAGTCATTAATTGGTTCACTTGGTTTATAGGGTATGTGTGGGAAAAATAAACTTTGCAACTTTTTAATCTTTTTTATGAACATCAAAGATGTCTTCGTGGCAAAAGCCACGGAGTAACCATGACTGGCAGCTCCAGGTGCGAGTAGCCACGTCAAAAGCTTAATGTCGATGGAGCTGATTGCAAAGATAACTCTGCAATCGTGTTCCAGCTTCACAAAGGCCTGCAAATCCGTGAAATCTACAGTGCTCAATATCGTTTTGGCACCGCAGAAGGTTGCGTGGTGTGGAGGTAAGCCATTTCGTAGGAACACCAAAATTGAGTACCGAGAAGGCGGGACGCAAGAGTTTGCTCAGCGTGTATGCAGTGACGGACAGAGTGGTGGGACAAAGAAATGTGAAAGGTATGTGGTTCCGTGTGCGATGTCCGTCAAGGAATATGCAAATTTTGAACTTGCTGGTTTTCTCATGATTTTTGCTCTTTTGAATTTGATGTCGAAGATCAATCGTCTCAGGCGGAGACGTCGCAGCTCAAATTGTAAAGCAGAACGTCAAATTCATGGATGTTTTTTGGGATATAGAAATCCTAAAGGGATCTGGGAGCTCGCTAAGGCCCGAGCAACGACGAGAATTCTGTGAGTTCAATTTTGAATTCGCCGTTATGGACCATGCTACTTGTAGATATAGAAGAAACAAACGTGATCTTCATCGGGAGTGAAATCAGTGGGTTCTTTTCTGGAGGACTGCTTGCACGCAAGGGAGACAAGGTGCTGGTGTTGGAGAGCCACACGATCGCCGGAGGATCAGTGCATTTGTTCGATATTGAAGATTTTCACTTCGATTCGGGACCTTCTTTGTTCTCGGGACTCACCTCGAAAGGGATGCATGCGAATCCTCTAACCCAAGTGCAAGAAGCTCTCAATTGCACATTCGGAATTCCATCCCAACCCAACTTGATCAAATCCGATGGTCTCATAGCGTAACCTACTCCTTTCCAATCGTTGCATCAGTCGGACGCAGATCTCATTGGTCTCTGATGGCGACTGGGTGAGAGCATCGAGTGCGTGAATTACGACGACTGGATGGTTTACGTTCTCGATGGCACATTTTACTCTGCCTTGGCTCTTGGTTCCTCAGTGGTTTTTGTCACGGAGACATTAGAAAAACTGGAAACTCGTGAAGTTTATTTTTCCCACATAGACCTTATAAACTGAGTGAACCAATGCGTGAAATCCATTTAGTACGATGAGTGCTAAGTAGCCCCATGCTAAGTAGCCCCATGTAAGGGATAACTAGTCGCTCCCTTTTTAATCTCGAGAAAAAATTACTTGATAAGATCCCAACACAAAACCGTTACTTGGATCCAACACATATTATTTTAATCGATGGGATCTCTCTCTCCATACGGCTACCGTCATCCATGTTATAGTTAAAGTTCTTGTAATTATGGCAGCTATAGTGTAAGGGAGGGACTACTATCATCCAGATGCAGTTTGCTAGATTATCTCGAGCAGGCGCTGTGAATGAGATCTAGTACATTCGTATGTATGGAGTATGGCAAGACGCAATTGAACATCTAGAGCCAGAGTTGGAGTTAAAGGTGCCGCAACTCTTAAGCAAACAAAGTATTGAATTTTAGACCAAGCGTTGCTTAGTTGGTTGGTTGATCGAGCAACCGAGATGAGTGATATGTGGACGGAAAGACTCTGTGCTTGCCCATTGAGTCAGAAAAATTGTGTAAATTTTGAGATCTAAGAGCTCGTAATCTGGAAAGGAGGGGAAGACGGAGTCAACTAGAGCAGAGTAGGAAGAATAAATGGTCAAGAATTATGTTCACCGTTCTGGCATGGAAGAACGAGAGAGACAGATAGCTCAAGGCGATTGGATTCTTGTTGCTTAAGCCTACAAGAAGAATCGCGCTCTCAAACACCTAGGTGGTCACGAGCATACTCTTTCTTCTACATAGCCAACCAGCCTAGCGAATGATCGAGTGATCATTCATCCAATTCTGGAATTGATCGTGGACTTGGTTGTTGAAACCGAACGTAAAAGAGAAGATTAAGGAGGAGCATGTATGCTTCAAAATTGTGCATGTTGCCCCTGTAGAAAATCTTTGATGCTTCTTGTATCCTTGAATTTGCATCTCCAAAGATTCAGCTAGATCTCTTTTACTCGCCTTGCATTTTGATACGAGAGAGAGCCAAAGAGGAATGCAAGAAACGAATCCGCACAATTTCTACATGGTGGAGTACCATCGGATAAAATCATACGTGTTGGATATTGATAAGTTTTTGTGTTAAACATGGATTACATCAAGTAATTTTGTCTAATTTTACTAATAATCATTCAACTTTACAGAGTTTATACTTATATAATTAATATTTTAGATCAAAATAACAATCACATGAGGATGATGTGATAACAAAATTCATATTTTGATCAATTTTGACATGTCATAACATTGATAAGACTTCAAGACACATACTCTTGAACCTTTTTAATCTACACTTTGTGACAAATACCCAAAAAAGAAAAAAAATTTGATGCTGATTTTTTGTATCTAGTTGAAGCTAAAATAATTACAAAGAGAGATTAATCCAATTATTGAGATATGTTGTTGTTTAATAGAAAATTTTGCATCAAGAAGTTGTGAAGTTAGTTTCATCAGTTTTTAACATCATAATTAATGAATTTTGGTGTTAGAAATGGATGTATCATTGTATAAAAGTCATCAATTGATTAAAAGAAAATTTCTATTTCATAAACAAAATTTTAAGAAATCTACTTTGACATAAATATATCACTTTCAGAACATTATATAACAAGGAATACCCAATTGCATTTGATTTCATTAGCATCTTTGGAATTTAAATATTTCCATCTAGTTTTGAAGTAGTAAAAATATGTCTATACTTAGCTATATCAAAATTATGTTTATTGTTGACAACTCATATACAACTTGTATTGCAGATAAAAAACATCAATATAGATGAACTTGTGCAAAAAGAAAAACCCAATATGAATGTATATTTATCATATGAAAAATAATTTAATCAATATCGTTTTTTACGTATTTCTTTTAAATGATTGAATTATGTTTCATCATAAAAAAATAATTCGTCAAATAAACCAAATCAATGTAATCCGCATTTTACATCACCTCATGAGTTTATTAAGAAACATTGAAAATCAATTTTGAAATTTTTTCAATCTTCAAATCAACACCAATCATTTGTAAATTTTTTTCTAAAGTTATTAGAATTTTTACTCAAATAAAAATTCATAAATTTTTTAATATATTATTTTAACCTGCTTGCATTGTGTATGTTTTCTCTATTTCCACATTAAGTCTGTTTTTTTATCTCATTCCATTAAAGTTAAGATCAATCGCAGATTATATAATAATCTTATACACTGCATCTAGTATCACGTATATTGAAATTTTGAAACATCCAATCTTAAACATTAACCTTTTCTATCTCTAAGTATCTATCTTGTTTGCCAATCTTTTTAATGACTTCAAATACCACGGAGTGTATTTGCTCTACATCATATCATAAAATAGAGATTAAGGCTGCAAGCTACAATTTCTTCCCAAGTTGCAATTTTCAGCATTACTTACATTACACAATAGCCTCATTCTCAAATTCTTAACTCCAAACATTGTTTTCTGGAAAACCTTTACTTGTATTATGCCTTGACACTACATCTCGAGATGGAATTGTTCACCAATAAGCTTGACATGTCCATTTTGCATTATTTTTTTGCAAAAGTCGGCGGTCTTGCATATGCATCCATGTACCTAGGGATGCTGTTACACAAATGTAACAACCAACCACTGCAGAAACATATGTTTCGTTACACAATAACTCATTTGACACATTTGATATTGTACATGAGTTCCGTACCAACAGTATTGTCATAAAAATATCGACGTGGATTTGCGCCAGTGGGTACGTGACATTCTTGCTGTCTATTTGCAATTTGTCTCCTATTGCTGGTCCTGTGGTTATTTCTTGCAGGCGTGGAGTCCAAGGAAGGGATTTGTGTCGAGCTTGTGTATGCTGGTCGTCCATCGGCAGATTTCAGAATCTAATTCCGTGGAGTTGGAAGGAGGAGCAGCGCAGCGTTCTCAGCGTCAGCGAGAGCGTGTGTGGTGAGAGACCGGGCAAGTACCTGATCGAGCGATGGGCAGGATGTACTAGCTGCTCGCCACGACCATTACCTGTCAGGTTCGTGAGAACTAAACTCGTGTCGACATTTGAAGTGAGGGTGAAGTGCTCACTCTGCTTCCCTACATTCGACGACGATCATGGAGGTCAAAGTCCGATTTCATGTCGTGGTAGTGGTTCCGTAGTGATTTGCAGGGAGGAGAGAGTAGGCTTTCCACTTTTTCTTTGATTCTTTCTCTCGGATAGCTTAGGACGCCTTTTGTGGGACTTCAATGTTTATAAATTCGCGTCTTTTGTACAAATTAGTTCTTCAGAAGTAGGGTTGAGTCATTCTGATTGGTGGCATGTTTTTGGTGTCTTGACTCCTTTCTCTTCAATTGCATGCGTTCTTGGCCTGTTTTAGTCGCCTTTAATTCCACGATACCATCCGATGTACCTTGCTTTTGCTTGTCGTCGCACGGGGGAGAAGAATGAACACACTGGGTCCAGGCAGTGTGTAGGTTGTCACACTGCCTGGGTCCAAATACATCAGGCCAAATTCCTCTGCCTTCCTCCATAATTGTTCAGGCTTGTCACTTCCTGTCGAAGGATCACTGGGGAGAATTGGTGACAAAGGGGATGTTCAAGTTGTGAGGGTGTAATTTCAAGCATCTAGCTAGCAATTCACTTGTTTCTGTGTTTGCTAATTGTTGACTGGATACTGTAGATGTTTGTCTTCAAATTTACTCTAGGTTTGTTAATCTTGGGAGGTTCACGGGATTTGCCGAACTGGAAATTCATGTTGGGAGCAATGTAGAGAACCAGGCAGAGTATGGCTGTTTATTTCAGGAAACACTTTGTCCCGAATCTTGTCTCCTGCTTTGTGCCTGAGTTAGCGGCTGCCGATTTGTCAAGAAATTCATTGGCCTTCTTTTATGCTTATAAGCTGCCCAACATATACAAACACTAAAATCGGAATGGTGTTGTGTATATTGTTCAGATGCAGCAAACTCCGTAAGAAACTTTTACCGGGGAGCAAGACTCTAAGCGATGCCGGGGCTTGTGCGGAGAGACACTGAAGAGGATATATTTGAGTCGTCGCTGAATCTTGAAGGAGCACACTATCAACAGGGATTCGAGGAAGGTTTTGCTGATGGGATCGGAGCTGGCAGGGAGGAGGGCAGAGAGGTCGGATTAAAGTCAGGTTTCCAAGTTGGAGAAGAGGTCGGGTTTTACTCCGGTTGTGCGGATCTCTGGCGAGCGGCTGTGGAGATCGACTCGAGTGCTTTCTCGGCACGAGCGCAGCGTAGTATCAAACAGTTTCAAGAGCTGTTACGCGCATATCCTCTCTCCAACCCTGAGGACGAGCGGGTGCAAGACTTATTAGAGACAATTCGAGTGAAGTTCCAAGCCCTTCTGTCCATGTTATCAATCCACCTGGAGTACCCTGGTCACCCTAAGGCGCGCAGTGCTGATGATGCATCATTCTAGAGATTTGCAGTAGAAGAAGAGGTGTTTAGGTCTCTCGAAAGGCATCAGCTCTGTGAAGAAGGTTGTCAACTGGTTAGAGTCACAATGGCTCAGCATGGAAGTTCTGTGACTCAGCAGCGAACGCTTACCGCCCCTACTCAGACACTAGTTGTTACCCAGACCGTGCAAGAACAGGTCACTGCCCCTGCTCAAGCGCGACAAGAGGCCGTCACTTTAGTTCTGCGTCCACGCAAACAAGTTTCATGGCGAGATGGGACCGTGGACAACGAGCATATGCAGAAGAAAAGCTCCAAAATTTGCTGTGTATTCCACAAAAAGGAATCACTGGAAGATTACAGCGATGATGAAGATAACCAAGTGAAGGAGAAGGGCTCCTGTCATGGACATTCACACAGAGATGATGGATCGGGACCGAGTGGAAGTCACGATAAAAACCCAGAGGAAAATGGTGAAAGTCATGAGAATGTTCCGTCTGCTAACGGAAAGCGGTCGGTTGAAGAATGAAGAACTATTTCTTGAATGATTTTATGGAATAGTGGATTTACTGTTTCTCTACCAACTGAAATTCTAGAGTGGTGGAGATGCTGTCATGTGACAGACGACGATTGTGCAGAAAATCAATTGTTTCACGACTCCTTATTTTTCTGTACATCAGTGGGCGTGAACATCTGCATTTCGAAGGGAACTGACGATTCTGGTGAAAAGCGATGTTGAGTGAATTTCCATGGGAAGCTTGGTTGATTATGTGAAGTATATTCGTTGGCTTTTCCCTGGACTTAAAGACGACTTATTCTGATTGGCAGTGTCCCACAGGATTAAGAATTAAGGTTGAATGTGATTCCTTCTTGGTCAAAATGATGCAGATCTGCAGCGGGGTTTGATCGGCAAGTAGTGTTAAAGTCATGAGAGAGGCTTTGCTTCCAACTATCAAAGCCTTAGATCTCTGTCAACTTTGCTCATGTTTGAAGCCTAAATCCAATTTCGAAGATAATATGCTGGACGTTCAGTGCATATTTCCCAGTTAGATGTCTTTTCTGGCACGTTTGGAAATGTTTTATACTCGGTGCTTACAATTTTGGCGAAAAGTTTATGTTGATGATTATGGACGTGGACGCAATGGTACGGTTTCTTATCTTGTTGACTGAGAAAAACATGCTAACCCAGGTACTAAAATGGTTGGTGCTCATTATCAGTAACTTGAAAATAGTGACGTTTCTCCCGAAGGTATGGAGTGATCTAACTTGTCAAAGTGCTGGTCACACCGCACTTACACGGTTCTACACAATGGAAACTTTGACACGAACAAGTTGTTGCGAAAGTGTTGAATGGACATGTTTGTGTAGGTGGACGGTCAAGACTAGCCAGATGCTGTTTTAGTGATGTAGTTACATAAAAATTAAGAAAATAGTAAGGTACCCCGCTGTGGTCTAAACAATCGTGTAGACCAATGTCTACAATCTGCTGAGTGAAATCTCTGAGAGCTTGTGTAATATTCCTCGATACGAGCACGATGGGAAATGCCGGGTACTACGATAGGTCGTAGTTCATCTTAACAGGAGTTTTTGAAATTGGGAATTATTGGAGAAATTGATAACGCAGGGGAATCTTCACCTTATTGAGACACCCACGACCCATCAGCTTAATGTACTCAGTTTCGTTTCTGAAAGCATTAATACATCGTCTTTCTTATTGCTTAGATTGCTGTTGACCTTGGCAGTAAGAACGGTGCCCTTTCTTGTATATACTCTGAAACATTTAGAAACATCCCTTTTTAAATGGCTAGCGAGTTTAGTATCACTTGGGTATATATCTCCAGGACTAGATTTAGAAAAAATTCAACTCTTTGCATGCCCTACACTACATCTACAATATATATTATATATTGTAGATTGAGCATGTCATTTCAAAACTGAACTCAGATGCAATCATACCAATCACGGGAGCTTTGCCATTCAGGAGGAGATCGTTTACTTCCACACCAAGAGTAGACAAAATCCTCAGATGTGCGATTTAGATGCAGGAGAAGATGGCACGTGACGAAACCCTCCAAAACAAGTTACTCGTTGGCATCATCTTATCGTTAACTGACTACGATGATACCGAAGTTCTACAAGGTCTAGGTTGTAAAACTAAGTTTCAGCTACGGTAATTCTCCTTCTCAGCAAGGACAAACATAACATACAACCCATTTGGTCCCTTTTCGTTGCATAATTAGCAGGTGGTAAATATATGCCTTGACTTTGTTCAACGCTATCCGTAGTGTTCACTCCACATTTAATTTGGAACCTTGTGCTGCACGATTCTCTATATTCTCAACTAAGCACTCTACTGAATGTTGATGTACCATTTCGGATAACTTCGATGACGATGAACAGAGTAATCCTTGTCCGTAGCTGGACACTCTATTTCAATCCTACTTGTTAGGTAGAGATAAGTCATCTCCACAGTTTTCGTACTGATAGTGGCCACGAAGCAGCTCATACCTTTTCCTCCAACATTCTTAGAACATTCCTGAAAGTTTATGTCATTATATCTCAGATTTCGGATTCAGAATATACGCTTCACACCACCAAAAAATACCAGACAACAGCCCTCTCATCTTTCCAGTCCAAATCATCAATCTTGGACATTAAGGCCTCAATCAAGGCTTTATTTTCGTATTTTGATGGGGGCTGTATACCACTAGAATAGTGTATTTTGAGTTCCATACAAACACATCTAGCAGATCTACTTTTTGACGGTTGACCACGTTGTAAGCGCCACCACTTACGAGAGTACCATCAACTGTACATGTGGACGTCTATCATAAAATGTCTTCACGGTTGGGTCATCAGAACTTACTGCTTGGGCCACTGGGGGCATATAATCTGCAAGGAAAACGTCCAGAGGTACAACAGGAAAAGCATAAAGCAACGGAGATACTCCTACAGAATGACCAAATGATGTCCCTTAAAAGGCGCAACCTGTGCTTATCGACTCTCATGCTTCATCTGGAAGAATCTCAATAACGGCAAAATTTTAAGCAGCTAGGTTTGGCACTGAAATAGCGTTCATATTTCCATCTTTGTGATACATATGAAGATATGTACGGATAAAGCACATTTTCAAGTCCATGCTCACCGCGAAAGTGAGCCGCAGTGTGACATTTCTTACCTCGAGCGTGTCAAAAACAAGTCGCATTCGATCAGCAACCAATGATGGCTCCTCGGCATATCCAGACACAGCCATCTGCTCCAGCTGCAGAGTCTTCACAGGAAGCCTGAACGTGCCTCATACTACTTCAGTAACAATAAGGCAAGCATGATTGCGGTCCAAAGCTTAAACAATTCCCAAAAAACGAGAAACTATGGGGAAAAAATACAGTGTTTCACATGAGCCTCAAAATCTGACCCTGGCCTGCCCCTAGTTCAAGGCCGTTCTCCACTTCGACTCCTGTTCAGGCTTCGCTCTTCTAGCTTAAATTGTACCGAAGAAATCATAATTTAGGCAAAACTCCTAAATTTGTAACTGGTTTGAGGCTATTCTCCATTCCAACTCGTCTTTCAGGCTTCACTTCAGTAGCTTAATTTAATAATTATCATGCCAATCGACTCTTACCAGGCCATTCCCCGTGTGTAGTAGGCATTGGCAATGAGGGCACAAAACCCACGCCACTGAAACTGGGCCTCTGCAGATACGGCAGGAGTGTTGGACCAGCGTACTACAGTCGGAGGAGGCGAACACAAGATTGTGAGGAACACCAGTGACAGCCACAATATGCATTCCTCCACCTGCCGGAGAGTTTTCACGTGTTTGAGAAGAAAAACTCACGTGTAGTTAGTTACTCCACTATCTAGAGACTCAAAGAAGCAGATATGTTCCGCGGAAATAGTGGCTGCTTCGAATTTGGCAATGTCCTCATGAACTCCAACCATGGAACTTCTATTGGCTCCATCCAATCATGATTACCACAGAAACACAATTACTGTCATCACAAAAGTATGTATGATGTTAGGGTCAAGGGTTTAGGATCAGCTGAGCATCCGTTTCCTGATGTCACTGAACATGAGTATTTACCTCTTCCGTAGCCAGCCTGCTCTTCAGTCCAACACTTCCTCCAGATTCTTCATCTGAAAGCTCGTTTAAATCACCGATGCTGAGCAACTCCTTCCGCATTCCTTCATCTGTACAGCCCACTTCGTATGCCGTGACCCCAGCTCGAATGAACTCCTGAAATCCATCGCCACGTTACTGTCTGAAATCGTGGTATCGAGATCGGATAACAAGTCCACCGCTCCACCGATTCCGATACAAACCCCCTGCTCGAGATCCACAACTAAGATGGTGATCGCAAAGTTTCCGACCTTCCGCTTATTGGAACGAAGGAGACATCTCTGCTTCCTTCACTTCAAAAAGTCTTAGAATTTATGCCCTTGCTTCAAGTTCGGGGGGACTTGACACCAGGCTGTCTACAGAAAGAATGTACACGTTTCGAAAACATTTGGTTTTCAGCAGACTGATGTGACTGAACCTGGCAAAAAATAATTACATGTGATACTACCAGCCTCATATGCTGGTTTACACCAATTTCCATTCATGCTTACCATAGGAGATTATCTAATCGACTTTCTCGTGATCAGATCAGTGAACCTCACCTTCAGGTTGTTGCTGAAACCACCATTCAGAACATCCTTGTACCGCTTGTGCAAGCCTAGAGCAATGCTTCTGGAATCTCGAAATTCGTCATCATATGACGTCCTTATGAGCTGGAAAGATACCCAGAAAGAGATTCTTTGAGAACATTGCCACATTTTCGAGAAGTTCTGGACCAAACGCGAATGGAGATGCTAGAGAGCAGAATGCTTTACCTGTCTCTGGATGGCTTTGACATGAGAAAATGCCAATCCAGCTCGCCATTCACTTGCCCACCCTCTATGTGAGCACACTGCATTTCTAATTCTAGCTTGAATTGGACGTTCAGACCACTCGTTGCCCCTTTTTTTCTGCACACAGCGGGCAGTTCTTGCCCATGAGAGCACAGACATTGAACAAGAGGACGTGTATGCTGGGGATCAAACTCTCAACCGCTGCACCTTTCTGCGACCACCTTTCATTTTTCAGGTCCATCCCTTCCATGGTAAAAACTCATATCTAGCTCGACCATCTGGTGTGGACGACGATTGGCAAAGTGCCTCTTGTGTTCAAAGTTGCTCCTCCAGATTCATGAAATCCCTTGCCTTGCTCCTAAGCTCTCCCAGAGAAAACAAGATTCTTCATTTGGAAGTCCTGTGTCAAAACGCCAGAACATGGAAAGCTCAGACGAAATAAAAGTCGAGACGGAAGTTCGTAATGTACAGCACCTTCAGGCGTCTTGTGATTTCTAAAAAACTGGAGGAACCTCAGGTATGGCTTCACGGCATTGACAGAGTTCGTCTAGCACTAAGAGACCGGCAGCTGCCAGCCTCGTTGCCGTTCAAAAGATGCTGGAAACAACGAATCGTTTAAGTAGACCAAGAAGAAGTCAAATTCTGCTCAGCAGAGAGAATTCTCCTCAAACTTTGCCGTGGAGCACAACAATTGTGTCTCACGAGATTTTCGTGTTGCTCCTTGATTATCCCATAGGAGTCTAATTCCGCTGGAGTGGCAACAGAGAACTCTTCATGTGCGCTAATTCCCAAGAAGCTTATGCTTGGACGAATCACAATGACAATTGTCGCATCCTGAGCAATCTATGACAGAATTCAGTGCAGAATGCGAATTTGCAGGAAAGCAATCATGTCTCTGTCAAATTTAGCTGACGAATTCCAAGCTTTTGTCTACCTCTTGAATAAGCTAATTTCGCATCTCCTTATCCATAATTGAGCTGAAACTACAGAGCCGAATTACCCTGAAACAACATAATTCTGCGAGACTGTGCTCGAAGACAAATAATATCACCCACCCTTTTGCCTCAAATCTTTCCGGAATCCAGCGTTGCAGAGCACTCAAAAATCATCTGCAATTTCCATGCACTTGACAAGCAACTGACTTCGTCTTCACATACTTCTGATTGTTCAAGAGACAGCGAAGTGTTTCTACATTGGCAGCGCATGCAGGAGGATCTCGGGGCCCAGAGAGTCCACTGAGATAACGAACGTAAAGTAAAGTTGTGGTCGATTCAGAGATTCGTGGCCTGTCAGTGAATCTGGAACCGCTGACGTCCGGCCAACCAGAACCACATAATCCCCGGTATGTGAAACATTACAATAACCAAAAAGTATGCGGGTATAACCTCCAGTAAAATAACAATAAAATCACAAGGTGTCACATAAGATAAAACCATTAGTATCATACTGACAACTTACAATTATTCATGAAATCAGATCTTTTTCAATGTTAAATCTGCAAGGGATAATAATATACAATCCAAAAGTAACTATAATAATAAAATGTTTAACATAGTTATTCCATTTTACGTACTTGAGATTAGACTACAACGTTTTGTATTTTTTTGAGATTTATCATAATTCCAAAGGTGTTTGTATGTGAGATGAAAACACATTGTAATGTATGTAGAAGCTAATTCTACTTACTAGTGATGAGGAGAATACCAATTCATAATCTTTAAAAAAAATTGGTATACAATATTACATTGCAATTATAATGTAATATTGTATACCTAAATTTTTTTTGAAAATAGTTCAAAACAAAATTCCGGGTGTAATGGATTGAATTTACAATAATCTTGACTATTTGATTTTGTTTGATTCCATCTAAATGATAAATCTATTTAACTAGATAGATTTTTGAATTATTGATTGTTAGTAGTTAACACATGTTTAAACTAATTTAGATTAGTTTAACACTACTTAGAACTTAGTTTATGATGGTATTATTAAAAAAAGTTACCTAACCTCTCTAACATGTTTCTAGGTTTTTATTAGCAAACTTTTTCTGTACTAGTGGACGCAACTTGCTCTACCTGAATAGATATTAAGATATGCAGTGTATAAGATTAAAAAAAATTCGTCTAGTATCATAACATCATCAATCTCTTTCAATGAGTTGTATAGATTTTAGCTCTAAATTCATATTTTACTGTTGAGAAAAATATTTTGCTTCATATCAACTCTTTAGTTTTTTTGTTTTTAAATATTCTTTGATTTCATGCAAAAAATTTCTTACAAAATTATACTCTTGACACTTTTTTCTACAAATCACTGTTTTCTAATCTCAGAGCTGATCTCTTTACTAATACCTACCTTTAGATTTAATATTTTTTATATTTTTCGATTTGTGAACATTATGTTGAAAAGTCACATTTGATGTTGTATAAAAAAATGAAAGATATAACATTATTGTTATTTGCTATAACTCATCAGTACACAAAATACTTACAACTCCACAAGTGAAACTGCAAATCAATCTCTAAAATATCACAAATATAGTTTCTGAAAGTTCTAAATCATATAAATGTATAATCTATGATAAGCTCTCTTATATGATAGGAAGTTAATTAGATTCAAAAATTAGCATAAACAGAGTGTTAAGATTAATTCCGGTTAAAGTGTAACTTCATGTCACAGCTAGAAATAGTTGAGAGTTTCGACGGTGTTGGGGTATTCATACCCAGGTTTAGTGTATCACTCTGAATATTGAATATATTCTCATGCCTGAGGTTACTCCGCGGAAGTAGCATCTTTTTTACTTTACATCTTGATTACTATCACTTGATTATATTTTTGTTTTATGTGATTCTTGGTTGATCTTAACACGTAGGCTATATTATCACCTAACAAAATAATTATTGTCATGATGATATTAAAATGTGAATTTCTTTATGAATAAAATAATCATGAAAAAGTATAGTATGTATTGTAGTTTTTGATGTTAAGATAACATCATAGCATGTTCATTAAATATCACCATATAAATTCAAACATTAAAAATAATATTAATAAGCATGAAAAAATTTATATGCAAATTTTTCTTGAATCTTTGATTTGAATAAAATTTTGGAGTTGAATTTGCAGGGAAGAGTTAAAAATAATACGTGAGAGTTGCTTTGATTTGACAACACATTAGGTTTAACTTGGTTTTGTATTTCATATTTTTTCTTTCTAGTCTTCATCAATATCCTTTTAATTTTATAACGCTCATTTGGAAAAAAAAATTTAATTTTCATTTGATTTCTGCACATGATTACAATTATATTTTGCTATCTTATCAGTTTTAATTTTCTAGAATAATTTTTCCTTATATTCAAACATAAAATCATGTCAAAAATGATAGATAATACATATATACTTTCAGACTTTTCCCTTATTTTAATTAAAATTATTTTTATTTTAATATTATATATTTAATTTAAATGATAAAAAACATGTAACATGAAACATATAAGATAGATTCAGTGCATTATATTCGTAATGCCATTAGTAAATTAAAAATAATGATTATACTATATATATAATATTTAAAATTTTACAATAATTACGTATCTAAAATTTAATCATTAATATTCTGAAATTTATTTAACTTTAAATTTAAATTTATTATAATTTTAATAAACCAATTTTATAAAGTTATTTGAAATAAATTCAAACATGATTATCTTTACAGTTAAATAAAACTGTAAGACAATCAGCATAGTTTCGTATTTTACTTCTATAAAGTATAGAAGGTATTTCCATTTTGATATTTATCAATTGAATTAAAAACATAACTTTGCAATCATGTATGTGTGTTATGATTCATATAAAATCAAATTAATAATGCAAAGTTAGTTAAGTTTGAATCAAATTAAGAAGTCATTTTGAAAATCTATAAACTGGAATAGTTATGACTTCTTTTAATTTCAATAAATATTGATTAAATTTAATATAAGAAGTATTAGTTATTTTGTTTGATCGTCATTTTTTAAATTTATATGTTAAATTTATGAAAATAATTAAAATTTATATTATAAGTTAACAAAATTTTCCATTGGTTAAAATGATTAATTTATTTTCAAAAGATTGAGTCCAATGTTGTATTAAACATAGAGAACAGCTATCAAAAGTAAAACATTAGATTTTGATCACATAGAGATTGTATACAGAGACTTTGGATCATCATTTGAAGTATTTTATTCATGGATTTATTTAAGATTATTTTTTCAATTGAATAAAGAAATCTTAAAATTTTAAATTTCCTTTATATTAATTACCACTCTTTACACTAGAAAAAGTTTAAAATAATATTGACATCCAAGTTTTTTCAATTTTCTCATTCTCTGATTGATGGGTAATATCAAAAGTGTTAATCAACGATAGAAATTATCTATATTTCATATGTGCCATATAATCATCATGGCATGAGAATAAATCATATGAGTTAACATAGGATAAATTTATTTATCATGTTCAGTAATAAATTTTTGTCAACTGTTCATATTATTTTCTAAAATTATTGTGTAAACTCGATTTCAAACTAATCATGCTAGTTGCCATTAAAAAAAAAATGTGCAAACTGAAGATAATTGATGTAGATTATTCACATATCTGCTATTTATCATCATATATTTACAAGTGAGGCTATAGTCACCTAGCCCCATCTTCTGGTTTTGGTTTCATCGCTTTTTGATTTGATGGGATATTTCCATACTTTTTGTTATATTAATGTTTCACAACATGACAGACCGGATCTAAAGCATGGCCCCTAATGACGTTGCTTTAATGTCATTAAAGATGAGCATAACACATGCTTTCAATCAAAAGAGAAACTTGTATATTCTGTACCTTAAAGCAACTGCGACACCATGAATCGTACAGATTATTTCTTTCTTCCACTTCCCAAACTAGTTGTTTGGTGGATCTTCGCCTCCCCAATATATCTTCTGCCACCTCCACGAGCATTATATACTTTTCCCAAGACTGCTTGGGTAATACAGTAAACAAATGGAGCACTTATGTGGTGAGATTTTCTCACAGAAAAAGATTAAATTATGAGTAAAGTTACATAGAAAGGAAGTTCAATGCAATTCATTAAATTACAGACAGCGTACTGGAAAATACTTTGACTTTTCAACGAGAACTGAGATATTAAATTTTTATATCTTACCATTTCCAGCATCTGGATCGCGTGGCCTAATGGATAAGGCGCTCGCCTCCGGAGCGGGAGATTGTGGGTTCGAGTCCCACCGTGATCGCTTTTGACTTTGTCGACCGATTCTACGTTTTGAAACTCAGACAGGTGACTTAGTTCGAGTCCCACCGTTATCGGAAACCGTGATAATGTGACGGCGGTTTTGGTTTTAACGACCGACTTCTACGTTTTGAAACTCAGACAGGTGACTTAGTTCGAGTCCCACCGTTATCGGAAACCGTGATAATGTGACGGCGGTTTTGGTTTTAACGACCGACTTCTACGTTTTGAAACTCAGACAGGTGACTTAGTTCGAGTCCCACCGTGATTATATGACGGCGGTTTTGGTTTTAACGACCGATTTCTATGTTTTGAAACTCAGACAGGTGACTTAGTGCGAGTCCCACCGGATCGGAAACCGTGTTTGTATGACGGCGGTTTTGGTGTTAACGACCGACTTCTAAGTTTTGAAACTCAGATAGGTGACTTACTTGTAATGAAACTATACCGAAAAAGCAGCTTCTAAAAATAATTTGCACGTTTTAAAAATCTGAGAAGAAAATCTTCTTGATAACATACGATTAAATTGTAAGTAAAACATAAATTCGTTGATGTCTTCTTCAAGTAACTAGAACTATTTCCGGCTGTACTGAAGGTCTGAACAGAATTAATAGGAAATCTAAGTGGTTTTCTTCTTCATCATAATATATAACCTATTCTCAAATACTCAACTAAATAAAAAAAATGTAAACAGAGTCTTTAAATCTTCATAATAAAGCAAGCATAGTAGAAAATGTGTTGGAAGAAGGCTTTCTGAACCAGTTTTACAAAATCAGACTGTCAGAGGAAACAAGACTGCCGTAGGTGATCAGAGTTGATATTCAAAATAGAACAGTGCTTATGAAAGGAAAGGATGGTGTTACACCACATCTGAGATGAGGAAGCGGTTGACAATGTAGTAAGGCCAAATAAGGTAAGGAAAAGCAGGGGCATCATACTACATCATATGAATCCCATAGAACTGAAAATACACTCATGAAAATGGAAAATTCACGGCCAGGGCTCGGAGCTTGTGCTGGGAAGGTCAAAGGCGGACGGGCAAATGGGCGAGTGTCAGGAGGACAAGTGCTTTCCCAAGTGGAACTCTGGGCCGTGCAGCCGCCAGCAAGCAAGTCGTCCATGCACCACATCCATCTCTGGGGAGGGATGGATGCCTGCCTCCCGGCGCTCCGGCTGCCATTTGTGGCCTCTCCCTCCAGTTTGGCCCACCAGCAGCCAGCAGCACGGCAGATGCGGATCCTGCAACTCCACACACATTGCCCTGCGGTGAATCTCCTCCGATTCTCCTGTCCAAGCTCGTCGGGCCTGGACTCGACTCGGGGCCTCATGATGGCACGGCACGGGGGATTGCGTCTGGCCAGCTGCTGGCTGCGAGCTGGATTCTGAGCGATTATTGCTTCCCTGGGCGGATTTGAATTCGGGTCGGTGGGGTTCGTTGCGAGAGGGCTGGCCAGAGCCGGAGCCCTGGTTACGGGGAAATGAGCGTCACACCCCCTCCCCCACAGATTGGATCCTCTGAGAAGTTGTTGCAGTCAGTACACTCTGTTTGCCCTAAGATGAGAATCTAGAAACGTTCTTGTCGTACTTTGTGAATTCCGCAGGTTTCGAATTTCTAGTGTTACAGAATCTGCTGTACGACTGAGTAATAATTCGCTCGGGCCGGTGAATTCGGAAGCTTTTGAGTTCTTCTTGGTGTGCATCCTACTTACAGCCCTTGGAAGATTTTAGCTTCAAGTGGGATACATTCCGCGAGTCTACGGAGGTATGGGAAATTGGTGGGCGATGAAGAATAATTATCTCATAGTATCTATCACCCGGAGTTGATGTGAACTTTCTGCTGGACCAGCGGATTGAATCGGAATTGCAATGGAGGACGAGGAAGGGGCGAACAGGATAAGGCGGCACCACCGGCGCCTACTTCCGAGGAAAGTTCCCACCCCCATGAACATGACAAGCAACGCGTCGGAGAATTCCCATGCAACACTTTTAGCGAGGCTTAATTCTGCGGATAGTGACTTCGAGAACGCAGAGGTTTTAATAATAGACGGGCCCAGCAAGTATGTCAATGCCAGAGTTCCGAGAAGGACTAGCAACAAAGCTCTAGTTCAGACCGTCAGAGGTGGGACGTCCCTGCCTCGGTACCATGCTCTGCGATGGAACACGAATCAGGAGTCGTTGCCCTCGCCACTTCAGATGACGGAGCGAAGAAGGGGGACAGGATTCAGACAAGTAATCAGCCCACAAAACTTTGGAATTGTTTTGCTCGGAGGGTTTACTACTTTGCTAAAAATTGGAGGACTTTTACTGGCACGGACTTTTTGTGGTGATATCTGGCCCTACGTGCAAGTGCTCAGCGTGTGCGCTCTGAGTCTAGACCCTCTGAAATCAGTGGTAATTAACGATCCCTTCGTACGGATTTATGAGCAGAAGCAAGTGAACTTTCGCCTCTGTGCTTGTTCCAAATGTGCTTTCCGACTGCCCTCGCAATGTCGCGTGTTATAGGATGGTGGTTTTTTCTTAAACGTCTGTGGATTGTACGTAAGTTGCAATTCGAGCGAATCGAATTCTCTCCTCGTGAATCTTGAGGTGTAGAGAAACTGTCTAGTACTGTGTGGAAATTTCCATTGTGTATGGACGCGTTGTTTCTGTCTTATCTCTCTTCCACGTGCTTTGGGTCAAAACACCGCAGAACATCTTGTCCTGTCCAGTAGTCATACTCGGTCATACTTCCCCAAGCAAATGCAACATCCGACAGATCATAAGGAGATATATTTGGTCAGCACTATTTGATCATTTTGAGGTCTTTCCATTTTCTAATCGACGAATGGAACCGTGTATATACATCTTCAAATGTATGTCCATACTGACAGGGAGCCTTTCACTTGCAGGTACCTAAAGTAAAAAACATCGATATAGGGCCGTTGCATGCTTTGGCTGGTCCAGTGCTCGGTCTGACTGTTGCAAGGCCTTTGGTTCGCTGGGGTTTGCCTGATTTGTATCGGACTGCCAAATTCTGGCGTCGTCTCCTTCCCATCTACTGCGGGTGTGTAGATCATTTCCTACTCACTAGCAATATTACAGCGAAATATTGCAATTTCTCCCACAATATCTTCTTCAGTTTCTTCAGAGGCTTGTTTCTCCTGTAAAAGAAGGAATGAGTTAAGACCTTATGGGGGAGCAGGTACATGAAGACGAAGTACACCGCCATTCGAAAGCCCCAGGAAGATCAACAGAAGATGTGGGCTGTTAGGCATGAGTGGGGTGGTGAGAAAGTACACAGGTTGGTTTTGGATCTCAGCGGCTTTTATGTCAAGTCTGCCCAAATTCTTGCCACCAAGGCTGTGAGTTCTCTAATTTGGAACCTTATCGTTTTAAATTCCAGTCGGTTGAAGCATGTAAGGAGTCTGCTTCCTTAGGCTGTGTTCGTTGGCTAGTTTTGAAATCTTTGTTTGCTGTAGTGGCTAGCCTGAGAACTACTGATTTAGTGCTTCCTGTCGTCCTCTAATACCGGACTTTTCACTCGTGAAACATATGTAACAGGACTTTGTTCCTGAACCATGGATTAGACGACTCTCCAATCACTTTGACAATGCACCCCCACGTTCCTTCCCAGAAGTAGAAAAGAGCATCCAGAAGGAGCTTGGAAGCTGCCCACAAAGATCTTCACTTCCAGTGGACTCCAAGGGTTTGGTGCCTTTGGATGCAGTGTTTTTGAACGTGGAAACTACGTGTATCGCAGCTGCATCGATAGCACAGGTATCGCTTGAAGTGCACCTTTAATAAAAAAAACTTAGTCTGGATCACTCTTTACACGGGGCGGTTAACTTTGATGACATCTCTTTTACGAGTAAAGGCTATTAGCTTACTTAAGGTTTATTCTGGGTCTTATTGTAGGTGCATGGTGCAGAGTTGAAGGATGGTAAACGAGTTGTTATTAAAGTTCAACATTTAGGAATGGAGGTTGTAATGAATTCTGATCTCCGAAATATTGTCTGGGTAAGTTTACTTCAGATTTGTGAATTTGATCAAGCTAGTACTTGTTGCGAGTCAATCGGTCCTTTTCAGCGCTTGCTTTCGAAATGGCAGTAGTTGCTCATCTGAGTATAATTTCCACTTTTGTTTCATCTGTCGGTTTCGCAAGTTTAAGTCGTCAATAAATGTGTCCAGAATGCAAATATGAATACTGAGAACTGAATATGTACTCCAAGAGACGCAGGCTAATGTATCCATTTGTTGCAGGTTGCCAAATTTCTCGAGGGTCAACTTCCGTTTGATCTCGGTCCGGTTAGTGAAATCCTTTTACGCCTGGCCAACGCTAGAGTATTTGTTTGCGTGTGGAAAAAACACTTCTTAGTCTACAACTTACATGTTCGGCTTGTTAGTTTCAAAGCTTTTCTTGATGGGACCAAATTCCTGATAGCCAAAACTCCTCGTTTCCTGTTGCCGCTATAAGTAATTTTTCAAATTTTATTCTAATTGCAGCGTTGGTCTTGTAGGTTGTACGTGAAATACAGAAAACTATTCCGTTGGAGTTCGATTTCGAGCGCGAAATGTATTTTATGGTATGCTGTCTGTAGCACACGTGTTTCTCTAATGATTTCCATGCATTTAGACACGAAGTCAATTAACGGTGTCCAAAGTGGAGACACGTCCGATTAGTCTAAGTTTAGCTGGAGATCTACACATTTCAAGAAGAGGTAGTTTTAAAAGAGACGTGGATAATATTTGATGACATGATTCTTACCCTGCCGCATCTGTTTTGGCAGAGTAAAATCAGTTCAAACCTGGAAGTAGGTGGATTTGATCGCATTGTATGCCCAAAACCGGTCGTCGAGTTTTGCGCCAAACGTTTGCTGGTGATGCAGGTATGAAAATGTGGACTTCTGAGTCCGACGTTGGACTCGGATGAGTGTGTTATGCGTGCCATAGTTATTTCTCTGTTCATGTATACGAAGTTTAAGCCAACATATTTTTTTAACCTTTCTTTTGTATTCAAGTCTTGAAGAAAATTATACTGGTTCATCTGAAATGCAGAGGCTTGAAGGTATCCCTTTTACACGAATTATTCATCCACATGCTCCTGACGAGTTAAAGCGCAGGTAGATATTTTCAGTCTACCAGTTTGTAAATCGTGGGAATTAAAGCACTTATGTGCTACCTTTTATTACTTCAAGTGAATAACCTAGCATCTTCTACGAGCAAAAATGCTGTTTTTTTTTTTCCAAATTGAGACATAATTATTACTGTCTGGACGTTTCAACGATGCAGGATACCTGAGGTCGTGAGCATGGTGGAGTATCTTGTTCACGCGTTTGGCCAGGTAATAACTCTGGGCCACTCACGTGGGTTTTTGTCTTACACGTTTCTCGTGTTCCATTATTACAGTTGGTTTCTCTATTACTGGGGTGGGTCTCTTAAGATTGATCGTGATGGAACTTTTATTCAGATGTTTCTCGTGGATGGAGTTTTCCATGCCGATCCACATGCTGGTAATTTGCTGCTGCTTGATGATGGGCGGCTGGGACTGATAGATTTTGGCCAGGTAATGCCTACTTGAAATTTTGCAATGCAGATTTGTGGTGGAAGATTTCAATTTTCATGTTCGTTGAAGGAATTTTGAAATTTGTGGAATCAATTAACGGAAACCACTAATGTTGTCACTTCTGCAGAGTAAGGAGTTGGACAATGGCGTACGTAAGAAGTTGGCCATCATGATTGTGGCTCTGTACAGGAATGACGAAGGAGAAATCGCTCGTGCTTTGAAAGGGCTGGGAATGGTATTCAAAGATGCCAGTGGTGGAGAGGTAGCAGATTCCACATTGGCTGTAATGGCACGAATCTTGTTCGACACTTGCTATGTACAAGAAGCCACTGTATCCCCGATGTCGAATGAGTCTATATTGAGAAACACTCCACTAACAACTTTCAACCAAGCGTTGTGGCTGGTAAGTCCATGCTTCTCAATTCCGTTCTCAGGTGTGCGGAAAGTTTAAGTTTTTTATTCAGCTGGAACTCCACTTTGTCTGTAGTCAGTGTCTTTACGAATTCATGGATTATTCTTCTATATGAATCTAACAAAGGAGTGAATTGTTTAGTGTGGTTCCTCCTGGATTCAAAAAGAATGTGAACGAGCTGATAGGTGGGAAGAAATGACTGTCCAGGTGGTTCGAGCGATGGTTATATTACGAGGGCTATGTTTTGGCCTTAAAATGGATGTCTCGGCGTGCACAATATGGCGGCCATATGCGATAAAAGCTTTGGAGGAGCTAGAGCACATTTCAGATTAAGGTTCGAGTTCGAAAAGAGATGTGGAACTCTGAGAATGCACACGTGGAGGGGAAGAAGATAGTAGAACGAGAAAACAGGCGCAAGGAGACGCAAGGTGGCATTATACATGTCAGCTGTTCAATGTTCCCAGATCTACAACTACACCTCAGTTAGCAGCTACGTATGACCCGGTTTATTCTAGATCTCTAGTCCAGCACCTGGTTTCAGTTACGGCTCCTCACCATACTCCAAATATATAAATACATTTCACTGTGCAGCAGTGTTCTATTTTACTGAGGGAAATCTTATCTGGAAAGATTAATCTATCCAGGTCTTTGCAAGTCAGTCTCACAATCTTCAAGTGCAACAGATTTACTATTCCACATTTTCCTCAGTCTTGTCCGTACTCCAAGAATCTTTGGCTTCGCCGGATGCCCGATTGACAGAAGTTGCAAGTGATATCTAATCTTACTGTAACCAAACGTCATGCTTATAACTGTGCTTGAAAGAGGCATGATCACTGCAAGTCTTGTGAAATTTCTTCCTTGTTATTCAAGTGTCAGAACGTTCAACTTCCAGCGAGTGTCTAAGATAGGTCTCTACACCGCTCCTTTCGTCTCTAATATTATAATATTTTCTGCACCTTGACGAAGGACATGACGTCGGGATGGTTCTCCTGCCCTTTCCTGCCCACAGCACTAAGTACGTGTGCACTGTAAGGGTTGGACATTAGAGGACGCATGAAGACTGTCCCACACCGCAAGATCTACACCAATGAGTAGGCTGCAGCAATGGCTCAGCGTATCCCACGCCGCAGAAGCCCAGGCTAATCATCAAGAGATGGAGAGAGAAAAAATTCTGAAGGTAGGCTTCTCCAGGTATGCAGAAGCATCATCTACAATGCTGCCCACGAAAAAGTGATTCACAATTTTTCGGCCGGTCGCGAGCCCTCCAGATTTTGAATCACTCTAGGAAGGACAGCAGATCCTGACTACATGGTGAAATAAAATACTTGAAGAAGACCTCAGACGCTCGCAAAGCATGTGTGACTACGATACTGTGGAGATATTTCTTGGCATGGATGCACGAAAAGTGTAACCCATACGACAAGTCTCGAACTCAGATGCGTCGCACTCAAATCATGCCTTGCGCTTTTGAAGCAACCGTGTGTAGAAAAGTGAAAAATCTCAATCTCGTACAATGTTCGTGGTTGATCCAGTAGTTTGCTGTAACGTGTCACGTCGACAATCCCGAGGGAATAGTTCATCCAATAAACTTATTAGAAAAAATTTACTGTCGATCAAGAAGCTCGGCAGAGTCAATGCAGACCTGCACTGAAAGAGTTGAACAACACGTCCCGCCGTCACTTCTCTGGGCTGCACGGTTCCTGCTTGACTAACAGGGAAAGAAGCATGTAATCATTTCTGATTCATTCAGCTGTGACTTTACAGCATCACTGTTGCTATGCAGTTCATTATGACTCAGGGACGTACAAGATTATGTTTCGTCTTGGACGAAGAATCTGCGAGTACGACCGAAAGAGGATATATTTTATGGCCTTGTCTTTCTGCACACTTCAAGCTTCCAGAGTCCTCACTTTCTAAGTTAGCAGAACAGCATTGACGAAGTTCACAAACCACAGCCTCTCACACTTGGAACACTGAAGCATCTGCTGCAGTGCTCGTCTGTTGTCACGAGCTGTTTTGGTATCAAGTTCAACTCCGTGCGTCGTATCCGGAATCTAACTCAGAAATTCCTTGTGAGTACCGAATTCCAAGGAATCCTGTCTGTCGTGCGAAAAAAGTGGGCCTTCTTCCAAGAAAGGTTTCGTGTCCCATGAACACTAACATTCTCCCATACTGCAGATCCTCGTTGTATGAGATTTGGAGAGCTTTAATTACATTAAGAATGTCCTTGTTCGGCCGTATGCAGAACCCCAGGCACAGTTTCCCATGCATGTCCATAGCAAGCTATGCGGCTGTAGCGCAAGAGGTTTGGTTCCCCCGCATCTGAACTTATCGGGACTAAGCTGGTGTGCGTCACGTTCTCCTCGGAAGCGACAGTGATACATTAGCAAGAGAAAAGGACAATACACTCAGTGGTTTGTCTTCCAATGAAAGATCACGTGTAGCCAAATTTCCTACCACGCTTCACCATAAGACCTTCCCAGAGGTAACTCAGAGTTTGGTGGATCACGATCAGCTCCTAGAAGTGTGAATATGTTGGTTATCAAACTGGACATTTGTTAAAACATCTCGATTGTCAAAGGCAATCAGCAGAGGCATGGGTCTCGAAGTCAAAGCAGGACGAGATTGAAGGTCAGAGAGTGTGCAATGGAGATCTTAGAGTTGATGATAAAACGTCCTGCTGCTTACATCGAGCAGGTAACTCTGACCCCTGAAGATGGACGTGGCAGATATGCACGCACGGCGGAAAGATATGTGTTGAATGCGTTTTTACCTGTTGTCTACGACTTGATAGACCACATGAGCCTTCAGGTTGGGTCAGGTGCAATTGCTATTGCAGACTTGGGATGCTCCATGAGCCCAAACACTATCACGAATATGGAGTCCATTATCAAACGCTTGAGTGAAAGATATAGAGCGAATCCTGGACGAGACTCTGAAGGCAGTGAAGAGGTTCCAGAATTTCAAGCCTTTTTCAACGAATTGCAGGGTCACGATTTCAACACCCTGTTCCAGCTTATCAACATTTCAAAGACAACTGCAGCAGAGCAAGGTGACGGTGAAGCTGTTCAGTACTTTGCATCAGCTGTCACAGGATCTTTCTATGACCGTGTACTGCCTTCTTCCAGTGTCCATCTTGTGATGTCATCTCTTGCGCTCCACTGGATCTCCAAGGTTCTCTTCGACGTAATCTTATCCGATACAAGTCTAAATTTCCTCTTAGTTTCAAGTACTTTTCAGTATAATTGTCATTCCTCAGCTCAAGATCGGCTCAGAATTTCATTTCCTTCGTGTTCGTTGCCCTGTATATCAGATTGTTTTGTATTTTACATCAATATCTCTCTTACCTGGATGGCTCACTGTAGATTCCTACAGCTGTTTTAGACAGCAATTCTCCCGCTTACAATGGAGGTCATACGGACTTGCATCGATCCAGCCGAGCAACTCTGGATGCTTATGCAGAGCAAGCAGAGAAAGATTTGGTGGACTTTTTATCAGCTAGGGCGGCTGAATTGGTAACTGGAGGATCGATGTTCTTGGTATTTGGAGCCAGGGATCACTATATACCATACAGAGTTGTCGATGAATCCTTCGAAGCTCACGAAACTGTCTGGAATGAATTAGCTCAAGAGGTGAGTCCTCAAAGAATTGTGTAGTTCATATCTCATGTCATCGAGGAATATGGGAGTATGCAATCACAGTACCCTTGAACATCACAGCAATCTCCTTTCAAGTTTAGACAGGCATCTGATTGTGGGTTGTTTTGAACAGGGTGAGGTGGCCGAAGACCTGCGAGACTCCTTCAATCCGCTAACATACTATCGATCGTTCAGTGAGGTGGACAAAGTACTGCATGCCTTTAGATCAGTGTTTGAAGTGGTAACGAAAACACTGTTCCGCAACCTCATATCCATCTGTCTACAGGGTGAGTCAGATGTCAAGAAGAGAGCTCATATGTGTGCATCCATCACAAGGGGAATGTACTCCAACATCCTGGAATCACATTTCGGGGAGAGAGTGACCAGCCTCTTCATGCATAGGCTTCAACAACACTTGCTAGAGAGAATCAAAAGCAACAACATCTATGCGGATCGTGCTCATCAAGGTTGTTTTCTTAGTCTTGTCCTGCGTAGAAAGTAGGACAAATCGTTGCATCTCGCAGATTGGTGGCTCAAATCCATCATCAAGTTTCGAAGTACTGCAACTGAATGGGTGCACTCTGCTATGGAATTAATAGCAATGTTATGAGTTCATTTTTAACAGGGTCAATCAGTTCACACATGATTCTGCTGAATCTATGACGGCTTATCCTGTAGTATCAGAAAAGTGAGCTCAACCTCCTGATATCAAAGCAATCGCAGGAAAAATTTAATTTTCTACTCAGGTTCTGCTTAGATATATTCATAACACAGTGCGTCATTCGAGCGCTTAGTACAAAACATCACACAGAAACACAACCAACAGATGTTGCATCCAAACAAGAAATAATCATGTCAGAAGTGAGAGAAGGTGCAATACATTCACATAAAAAGAAGAAATGACTATCACACTAAAAAGGTGCGTCAGCTTCTTAGCACTGTAATCTCAAACACCCAAACTTCGGGAAGTGTCCTTCGCTCCCACAGTTGCTGGACATGCTGATTTTCTAAATTAGCAGGTCCAAATACTACACTAGAAAGAAAACTAGTAGTGCACATGGTTCAAATGTACTTCATGAACCTTGCTTTCTGTGCATTGTTCTTATCGGTTGGTGGCTCCTGCTTGCAACTGTACGGCTTCCACCTTTTGTAAATCATACTCTCATGGTCACGACTTCACACTGGCTGACCTGATCCAGTAGATCGGAAGAAGTTCCACAAAAAGTTTATTATCTGAGGAGGGCAGATCTGACCCGGTAGATCCAGCACTCCTGCCAGCCACCTCCACGTCAGTGCTCACCATAATCAGTACGAAACTGTAAAAGCCCAAAAGTAACCATAGATGTCGAAGTGGCAGGATGGTAGGCACTTGATGCGCACGGAAGAGGTATACTTGGACCTAAACATGTTGATGTCTGGCGCAACATCCAGTAACTACGCTGACCAATGTGTTGAATTTGCTCCGTTTTTAGCTCTCTACAAGTACAAGTTCAGGATATATCTTCAGCAACAGTAACACCAACCCAGGATTCTCTATTTTACCAGGAAGCAGGACAAAAGGCTTCTTCTTCTGAACAGTATGGCAGTGAATTGGCAATCGACTGTACTGTGGTACTTCTGCTCAGCAGCTTGATGAATAAAGGTAGAAGGGTAACACAGAAGCGTGCAAACAGGATAACCAAATGGATGGAAATTTTAATTGCACTTAACGCCTGACTGATTCCTCATTTGGAAAAATCAAGATCTATGCTGGGCTCAAGTCCATGACTTCGTGCATCGAGTAAGACTAGATGATGACAAGATTTGAGGTTTACTTTGGCGACAAAGCTGAAGCGACATTCTTAAAAGCTAACAAGTCTGAGAAGTCAAAGCTATGACCTTTCCTCAAAGTATATTGCCTAGGTCGAATGGAGCATTTTCTCCGGAGGTAAACCCCATAGCTAATTGAAGAGCTTCTTTAATCTGCCCGAGTTCAGTATGGAGCCTTCGCTTTTGTCAATATGGCTACACTCCTCACTGTTAAGTATCCAAAACTAGTACTT
This sequence comes from Marchantia polymorpha subsp. ruderalis, assembly GCA_037833965.1. Lineage (NCBI taxonomy): Eukaryota > Viridiplantae > Streptophyta > Marchantiopsida > Marchantiales > Marchantiaceae > Marchantia > Marchantia polymorpha. The sequence continues at coordinate 19,288,280 of AP031355.1, forward strand.
CCCAAATAATCATGTATGGCAAGACTGAGTGCAAGCTGTAGATGCTATGATGAAGTTCAAAAGGCATGGTCGGACAAAGAATTACGCATGGGAAGCAATTACTAGCGAAAGCTTCACAAATTAGACTGCTCATATAATTGTCAAAATTGTAGAAAAGGCTATCCAATCTAAACGTAAACTCTTAAACTCATGTTAAGCACGAATCGGATGAAAAACCTTTTGAATTTACGGAACAAATTACCATCGAGGAATGTAACAAGTTGGAATCTAACGATGCTGAAAAGAAATCCGTGGACAAGAATCTACTTACGAGATAAGCCTGCATCAACTTGGGCACAATGTCGCAAAGATGTCAAGATGTTCGAGTTGAGATACTTTCAGAGATATGAGTTCGGCATATATCACAGCCTCTAGGCACCTCCGATATGGCAGAGGAGCATCAATATTGCATGCAAGGTATTTCCCTCAAACAATAAACCACACATTACCTACAGCCTGACGTAATCGTAAATATGAGATTCATTGATTGTTACTAACCTCTTCCGTATGTAGCTATTACTTAAATTTGAGGCTTTACACCCATCAACCACCTTAAGATTACGTTATCAACTTTTAACGTAGAGCTGAAATCTGAGCCATGGACTTTGTGTATATTACTGGTCTAAAAGATGTTGACATCATGCTGGAATTTGTGCTAAGAACTTTACATGTATTACTAGTCTGGCTGTAAAGAACACAGGTGGAGAATGCATGAATCAATGCCTCCATAAACCTTCTTGACAATCCAGCTTGAGTGCTGGATTGCCAAGAAGTTGAGTGTTCTTAGCACTCTAAATGAATTACGAGTTGACATCATCTCCAATGTGGGGAGTGCTAACTGAAGATTTTGACTCCATAGTCAACTTCTCATCGTCAACCTGAGGCTTGAAAGACTTAAAAATATCAAAATAAAAGCATTGCTAGCTCCACACCGATCAAAAAATCAGGCCGCTGTAAACAGAGTGGAATAGGACACTTCTCTTGATAAAGAAAAACTAAACTTGGTATATACAAGTTCAAGCGGAACTCCGATTTATACTACATCGGGCACTACTATGGTTACATAGAGGAAAGCTGCTAGAAAGAGCATGACTGTTTATAGTCCCTATTTACACTAGGCGAACAAGCTTCGCCTGCTGCACGCTTACAAGAGGTCCGATCTGACTCGTTAGGAACTGGCTTGGCACGACGTGGTGAGTTTTCAATTTGATCGTCTGGATCTGGTTCAGCAGCCCTCACCAGTTTCTCCTCATGGTCATCGGGGTCAGGCTCAGCTCCCTTGGTCATCATCTCATCATCGTCGTCTGGGTCAGGTTCATCCTCTTTTGCTAGCCTCTCACTACGGTCATCTGGATCTGGTTCAGCAGACCTCACCAACTTCTCCTTTCGATCTCCATCAGGCTCATTAGGTCTCGAAAGTTTTTCTACGTGGTAATCTGGATCTGGCTCCGCAGCACCCATCAACTTTTCCACCCTGTCATCGGGATCTGGCTCAGCCCCTTCAGACATCAATTCATCATCGCCATCTGGGTCTGGCTCGGCAGACCTTGCGACCTTTCCGTCTTGGTGGAGAGCATGTGGTTCACCTCCCTTGGCAGCCATCTCATCATCGTCATCTGGATCAGGTTCGTCACCTCTTGGCACCATCTCGACCTCATCATCTGGGTCGGGCTTTGCACTGTTTCGGGGAATATCTGTATCATCATCAGGTTCAGGTTCAGTTCTCGCTGGGTGTTCGGGTATAATCTCCATAAGATCGGGGACTGGCTCTCGTTTCGCCAAACTTCCCTCACCGATAACTACCACTAATTCGCCATCCATATCATCAGGATCTGGTTCATGTCTGACTGGCTGCACTTCAGACACAAGTGGCTCTTTCGAACTTGTTAGACGGCTGCTTCCGCCCACCGCAGTACCAGTAGTAACGTTGTCAGCAAATCTGCGTAAAGCTGCAGCAGCGGCCGCTGCTCTTGGATCCATGTAGCGAGCCTGCTCCACACTTCCTCCAAGTCTGCGACCTCCGGTTTTATGTACACCACCTCCATCTACTGCATCCTCTTCTTCGAACTTTACTCCACTCCAGGTCTGACCTCGTGACTTCGTCCAGTCCAGCGTAATAGCTTCTCGGTTTAGCTGTAAAAAACAGTTAGGATGACAGTCATCGAACTGATGGCACTACAAATTGTACCAAAAATACTTCCCGTCTAAACCGACAGTTTTGTGACAGGGCTGCATGATGTGAAAAATCACTGTCTCAGTCTGGAAGTGTGAATTTGAACTACACGTCGACAGAATCACTATACCCAACACTCGCATTATTCAGAAAAGACTGGCCACTCCAATCCACATCACATGCGTCCACACTGCTTGGAGGAGAAGAAACGGCAGCCTACATCCACTGCCTTTTCTTCTTCTTCAAACTTTGCTCCACATTCAATATGACCCTCTGATCAGGAACAGACCAGTTCTTCACTTCTCGGTTCAATTGTACAACGTTCAATGCACGAGTGTGTTAAGGTACTGATGGCACTTCAAGTTGCACCCAGTCGACATTAACGACAAGTCTGCCGAAGGCAGACGTGATTATGACAAAAGGTGGTGCATTTCAGAAATGTAGAATCGGACCAAACCTACACAGAAAAGCGAATCGACAAATACATACCGCTCCAGACCAGATCAATAACAAAAGAATTTGCTCCACAAGAGGATAGAGAATGAAGTTTCCTCACAAACCTTCGAGTCAAGTGCAAGAAATTTCTCATCGTGTTCGTCGTGAACCATATGTGCCTGCATAACAAATAACTTGATTAGGCCAGCACTCAAGGAACGACGCTGGCCTATAAAGGAGTTTCATCTACGGACATATGAACATAAAAAAATCCTAGCTGTATGATGTTTTATTTCCAGGATATGTGCGACTTCAACATCCGATGAAGTTAAGCAAGTAAATGAGAGCCGAAAGACCAGGACAACTCCATTTACCCAGCTTACCAGTTCATGAAGCAGGGTCTTCTTGATAGATTCGTACTTTCGAAATCCTTTCAAATCATCTGTCCTGAGCCGCAATGAAATTTCTTGCCCGCGATTCTGAGAGGAGTACAAAAGATTAGTCCACTTGTCACATTAAGCAGACCCAAGGCTGTCTACACCTGTCTTTCACTAAGAAACGCCAGATAACTTGTCCATTTGAGCAACAAAAGAGGGTTTTAAGAAATTAGTTGATGAATTGATTCCAGAGTAAAAAACACATGAGAGTGTGGGTCAAACTGACCTTGTTAAAACCCAAAATACACTTCGGACTGACACCGACGTAGCCGACTGGAGCCATCTCAGTCATCACTCCCACTCGCCAGCGATACTGAGACATCGAGCCATTCAATAAGGAATGGGATGAAAGAAAAATTCACAAACCCCAACGTAAGTGAAATTAAGACGAGAGTATCCTCGGACCTCACTGACAACCAAACGTAAGAAAACGACGTAAAACTCGTAGTTTAAAGGAATTTATACAAGACGCTGAAACATTATGGAAAATAATATCGATAATAATATATAATATACGCTAATGACTTGAAATATTATGGAAAGAGAGAGAGCAAGACAACTGAAACCGAGATATAAGGCCAGTACCTTGTTCATGATAGCCGTGATTCCGCGGTCACTGGCAAGTGTGTGCATGATTTTCAGCGCCATTGATGGTGGAGGCGTCAGCTACACCATAAACCAGACTTAGAAAGAGGAATAATAGCGTCTTCAAAAAGTCCATGAGACCGAAACATACAGCCCTATGTTCTTTGTGAAACAGAAACAGACGACTGAAATAACTGACAACGCTTCAATATCTTACCTCAATGCCGGGCAGTGTTAGAGTACGAAATTCACAGAATATGTAATTGCCTTTAGGCAAAGGGTTGGAGCTGGAATCATAAGATGAACGCTGTCTCGCCAGCTCTTCTTCCTGATCAAAACCTCTCACTCTGTCCTTTCCAGAGTCATGCGACACTGATGCAACTTCAGCTGTGGAAGACCCCATCATCCTGACCATCAATCCCTGTATTTGCGTGACGATCGATCAACATTTAGTTTCATAACGGCATTTGGTAATGTTCGATATAATAAAAACTATGGAATCCCCGGGATTCCAAATCGACAACAGCATTGAAATTCACAATTGGAACGCAGTTCGACTCCTTACAGCCGAAGCTATGTACTCTTGAGAAATTTCGACTCTTCACTCGATCCCCTTCATTCCTACAAATTCTGTTTCGAGCTCGATTTCCACGCTCCTCCATCCTCTAGCTGAAAGCAGCAAGTTGCAAGTCACGAGCGCACAAATTTGTAAATAGGAGAAGAAACACATCATGCTTACCTCGGTAATGCCGGATTGATGGAGAAGGATGGACTTGTGCTGAGCCGACATGGGCTGCAGAACGGGTCGTTTCGGCAACATGAGTTTCAGAGTATGCGGAGCCACTCCAGTAAGCTCCACAAGCTTCATTCCAAGCTGCTGAACGGTGGAGCCTGCCGGAAACGTGAGCTGAAAGCTCTTACTCCGGTAGGACACAGTGAAGTGAAAATCATCCTTCGGATCCGCCATCACCACCGATGCCTCCTCTAACAACGAAAATATCTAATACTAACCCCAAAGGAGTACCCACAAGGTCTTTCCAACCTCAACCACTTCTTCAACACGCGATCTTCACACTCGGCTCAATTAAGAGCTTCTCCTGCACAGGCACAGACTTTGCGCCACCTACACTACGACTACACTACAAATCGACGAGCTTTATGTACACCAACTTCTAAGGACGAGAACCAGATCCTTCTTCAACTCCTGCGCCAACAAACAAAGCCCTCAAACTGCTCAGTATCCAGCGTTCTCGCCACACACGCCACCAGAATCGACCAGCCTCGAGCCTCGTTAACACATATCCGAAGCAGAAAATTGTGCATCGCTAACTCAAATCGATTCCAAACATTCAGAAATCATCACACTGACAAAGGCAAAGGGGCCAATTGACGAACTCACCTCCACCTGCTAACTCAAATCGATACCAAACAATCAGAAATCATCACACTGACAAAGGCAAAGGGACCAATTGACAAACTCACCTCTACCTGCTCACCTCTGCTGCTCACGGGACGCACACTGCAAACTGTAACCACTGTGAGCCGACAGATCGAGCTTCATTTCATGCTGTCGAGCCGAGTCTTCAAATGCACGACAGGGCCTCGGGCACGGAAGGAACCGGCGAACGCTCCAGAGATTTCGTCGGGCCCCACCACCGTCCCTTTGGAATTGCTCTGAATTGCCCTCTCCATTCTCTGGCCTCGTCCACTTCACTTGCCGAATGGAGTCACCGACACGAGATGGTTTTGGAGACCTCGATTCTTTTGGGTTTCGTGCCAAATACCACCGAAAATAATAATAACAGCCCGTAATAACAGAGCGCCGTTTTATGCTACTTCTTCAGGAATCAGAGAAAATCTGCTGTTCGCTGAGCAAATCCGCTTCAAGGACGAGGCTCTCTCTTGTCTAATTACGGGTATATATTATTTGGAAAATGTGGAAAACTGAATCTAATAAACCTTTAAAGAGTAAAACCTCCAGCCCCCCTGAATACTTCTGAAGCTACTAAATTTACCTCCCGCTGGACTTTTGCTTGTTCCTAGCGCTGGCCGCATGATTTGTGTGGGCAATGTAAGTTATTCAGCAATTTTAACCCAGATTGGCATTGTATCCTTGATATATTTATTGTACTTTCTGTTTCTAATGGTGGAAAGATAGCGTACACTGGAGCTCTCGTTGCACAGCCAACCGGGCATCAAAGAGAAGCGTATGAGAATTTTGTACAACTGAAGAGCTAACTCATCTATAACATAAGATTCACGTCCAAAATGGCATAAATTGAATTTTGGAGAAACTTACTACAATTGAACTTAGAATCTTATTTAAAAATCTCGTTTGCAATTACTGACTTCTAAACGAATTTTTGTAGTAAATCATAAATGTATAATTCAAAACTACATGTTATCATGAAAATCACACAAATATTATGTACGGTCAGATATTATTTATTCTTATAATTATCATTGTGGCTATTGCATTCTACATAATTTTTCTTCCTTCTAATTTCTACTTGTTGTTCCTGCAATTTGAGCAAAAAGGGATTTGAGTGTGGAGTGTATATGTAGCAAGATATCTCCATAGTCATATTTCAGCTCCTTACTTCTTCATTACGATAATTAGTTCAATAGAAATAGAGAATGATAGTATAATACCAGAAATGCGGTTTTAAATTAGTTTGCCATTGCAAACTAATTTATAAACCGCATTTCTGGTATTATAGTATTATTATTTTTGGTATATATTTATATATTCTGGCGCTGGATGAAGATTAATTTAATAAGCGATATACACATAAAGCAAAAATCGTACCGAAAACAAGTAACTTTTGAAGAAACTCTTCCAAATTTTGTTTTTTTCACCATTCTCCTAGTAACATTTCGAAAAGAGACGACATTTGGAGATTGGTTTCTTTCACACGTTAAAATATCGGGAAATCACCAAAAGTAATTCAAAGAAAACACGAACACAGGACGAGGTTCAACCTGTCAAGAGCTACGTCCTCCAATCGATTTGATACCATTGATAACAAAATTGAGGTTGCATTTGTTCAACCTCAGCACAGGAAAATATAATAAGGAGATGGAGAAAGACAAATACAAAAGCCGTATAGACAGTAGTTCGCCAAGTTCTAGGATAGGGAAAAAATGTGATGGAAGGAATAATATGTATCTTAGAGTGTACAAAAGAAAAAAAACTCGTAAAACTGATGGCGGAAATAAAATAAAGTTTTTTTTAGTAACCCGTGGTTTTCAGGTGCACCCCCGAGGGATGAATTTAGGAAATGGATTTTCTTTTCAGGAAAGGAAGGAAGTGAAATGAGAGTAGATCATTCAAATTTACTCGAGGCAATGCTGGACTTCATTCGGACGGGATGAGGGGACGGAAGGTCGAACGGACGGAGCACTGACGGACGGGGAGAGGGTTTTGGCGGAGAACAGTGCGCAGACAGGAAGAAGGGTAGAACAGTGCAGGGGGGGATCCGAGTGACCGTTCGGCGAGAAGGGAGGCAGGGGATTGGGATCTGATCGAATTTGCTGCTCGGAGATTTTCGGTGCGGAACGTCGTGCCGCTGTGGTGGTGGGGAGACAATGGCTGCGGCTAAGTGTGCAGAGATTGCATGTAGCGGTAGCTTGTGGTGCAATGGGGGAGCTGACAGTGCTGCTCTGCATCGTAGGGAGTTGGGGAGTGTGAGGATATCTGGATCCAGGTGCCGGGGTCACAATCTGGGCCTCGTGACTGCCTTGGCAGCTGAAGATATTTCTGACAATGGTTCGCCACTGCATTCTTAGCTCCGAGGAAGTGAAGTCTATTTTCTTTTGGATGATTCATCGACCTCTGCGGAACATGATGCTAGTTTCTTTCAGTCCATTTTTGCACATCATGCCGTCATGTGATTAGTTCTGTAAAATGTGATGTTCAGTATGTTCTGTAAAGTAATTCATGTAGGATAAGAATTGATACGTCAGAATGAGGATTCAGATTCACGTGATTGTGCACAATTTGGAAGAATCTGAATCTTTCGATACTTGAATCAAAATTGGTCATAACCAACTTTGGTATTCTGAGGGAGTGAGCAATCTCATATGTCATGTTGCATGCAGAGGTAACACTTCTTGACTATGGAGGTGGAAATGTGCAAAGTATCAGGAATGCCATCAAGCTCATGGGTTTCAACATTAAAAATGTAAGTATAATAATCAGTGAAGGATATATTCGCAATATTAGAGCTTTTGGGTTTAGGGTTTTGCACCAGTCTATTGTGGTGGTGCTTCACACCGAATCAGTTCAACAATTTTAAATGACGTATGTCCGATCAAAACGCCAGAAGATGCATGCTGTGACGTGTTTCGTTGCCACCAACACAAATTTCTATCTTCTTCCAGGTTGGGAATCTGCACTAACTAAGAACGAAGTGCAGTTGTGTCATCAAATCTCAACTGGATCATTAACTTCGGGATTCGGAAGCAGTCTTTCTTGACATAATTCTGGGTCTGGAGATTACGACTTTTTTCGTATAGGGCGAGTGTATTTTCTACCATCTTGTCTCTCCGCTAGATCAAAATTAGACTGAACATGGTTGAGTGCACCGAGAGTAAATAGACCTGCTTGTCCAGGTCCACTCGCCGAAGGACATTGAAAGCGCTAAGCGCCTTATATTTCCTGGAGTTGGAGCGTTTGCAGCAGCTATGGATGTTTTGGAGTCAAGAGGGTGAGCATAATCTCTTCTTGGCGAATGATGTTTTCACCCGAGTAGGACTGAATTTGGCAATCATCGGCATATTTCAGGATCGTAAATGACATGTATGGAATAATGGTTCCTCCTGGTTTGACGTTCATATCTTGTGGAAAGAAAAGATCAATTGATTGTGAGGTCTGTGTGCTGGTAAATCTTGTCGATAGGATGGCAGACCCATTGAAGGATTATATTAGGCAAGACCGCCCCTTTCTCGGGATCTGTCTTGGTTTGCAGCTCTTGTTCGATTTCAGCGAAGAGCACGGTCATGGTATGTGCCTTTATATTTATTAATATCAGAGCAAGTATGTGTAGTGAGCGAAATGTTGTGCTTCATAAGCATGTAAAATTTATCTTCCAGCATCCATCACACTTGGAAATGGCCTTGACACTTAGATATGGCTATCAGCTATATAAGTTCGTTTCTTTGCCTTGCAGTGGAGGGGCTTGGACTTATACCAGGTGCTGTTTCTCGGTTTGAGGCTACAAATGGGCTAAGAGTGCCCCATATCGGCTGGAACGGCGTCAAACTGAGATATCCCTCAGACCTGCTGGAGGGTGTGAATGGACGTCATGTTTACTTCGTGCATTCGTATCGTGCAGTCCCTGTACGTTCTTCCGAGTTTAGTTTTATCACATTCTTTCTTCCAAATGATAGTCCTCTGTGAAGAGGTAGCCATAAAGCGCGTTACTTGCACTACAGTAGAAGGCTGTTTACACTGAGGAAGATGTCAGATCAAGGAGCTGGGAATTGAAATTTCATAGCCTTACTTTTACTCCATCAACACTCTAATTTTCTTCCAACTTACAGTTGACAAATTTGTTTTTAGTGGCTTGCAGAGCGAAGCGAACAATGATTGGGTGCTTGCAACTAGCAACTATGGAGGCGAATTTGTTGCCGCTGTCAAGAAAGGAAATGTTCATGCAGTGCAGTTTCACCCTGAGAAGAGTGGAGGTAAGTGATCTTAGTCGAAAGAACTACTACTGCTGCATGAGTGAATACTAAGGTCGAGAGAGGATTTGGGAAACAGTTTTCTGAAGGTTGTGTCACTGATAATACTGCGGATTTGTGCTTTACTGGAGGTGAGCGAAATTCATTCTAACTTTTACGTCTCACGGAAAACTTCGGTGTGCAATTTTTTTTGCAATGTTAACCTTTATTGCATTTTCGAGTTGTTAACTCACCTGATATGTTGTTTCACGAGTGTCTTCACTAAATTGTTGTATTGAATGTGTCTCTTGTTGACAGTTGTTGGCCTGGACATCCTGAGAAGATTTCTAGATGGAGGTCGCTCCTCAGATGCCGAGGTTCGTCGGTTTCACCAATTTCGCCATCTCACAACGGAGCGTGAATGAGTTGGAGTCCATGTTTTGAAGTAGAGGAACATTGTTATGAGACAGCTTGTAGTTCCTTGGGGGTATATTCCGAGAGATTGGTCTAGCTTGAGACCGAGCTACCTCAGTTTAGTGTTTGTCATTAGTCATTAATCTTTAGTGTTTGTCGCCGAGTGTGTGACGAAGAAATGAAAATGACGTAAAACTAGAGCGGCTGCCTAACACAGATGATAAGCAGTGACCTACTTTGAAAAGTTCTAGTTTTTGGAGGTGGGTTTAAGTACTACTAATGCTCTATCACCTAGGTGCGCAATTCTACCACCTGAAGGAACTTTGCAACTTACAAGAGACTTTCTTCGTGGGGCATTTTGCAGAGAGTTGCTCATTTAGCAAGTCAGCATAACTCACATCCAGCTTCTTCATTGGCGAAAAGAGTGAGTGCACGAATGAGCTCGTTTCAATTCAGGTTATTTTGTTTTAGTGCTTATCCCAGTGAAGTACTTACGATTTTGATCACTGTGTTCAAATCGCATTGGCCTAACATCGTTAGCTGGTAAAGCAGGTTATCGCCTGTTTAGATGTGCGATCAAATGATGCTGGGGACCTTGTTGTTACCAAAGGGGACCAATATGATGTTCGAGAGGCAGGTGATGGACGTGAGGTAAGAATCCCTTGGTTTTCAAGAACTCAAGTAAATCAACCAGCATTATCGAAATCTCATGTGATTTTAGCAGTTCTTGTGTCTTCTGTTTGGGAAGATGAGATGCTCGGAAGTTCGACTTAACAGCCTTAGTATCCCAACATAGGTGCGCAACTTGGGCAAACCCGTGGAGCTCGCAGGGCAGTATTTCAAGGACGGAGCTGATGAAGTAAGTTCGCCTTGAAACTTGAGTTGAAGCATTGTGATTTTAAAATACTTTTACGGTTTAGTTTGAAACAGTAGTCAGTACAAAGAGAAAGGAAGCGTCACAACTCTTGAATCTACCCATCTCGGCCGAAGCACCATTTGGTTTACCTGTTGGATTCGTTCGTTTCCTGTTAAATGCCTGGGTTCCATCGTCTGATGTGCAGGTTACTTTCTTAAACATCACTGGTTTTCGAGATTTTCCCCTGGGCGACATGCCAATGCTTGAGGTATGCCTTAGGTTAGATATGTCAAGGAGGCATCTTTGAGGGTTCAAAATTCTACGTGTTTAGTTATGCTTTCATCTTTAACAGAAGATGTTTTTGCGCTGACTATTTGTTCACTTCTACCTCACCAGGTATTGCGTAGAGCATCGAAGGAAGTATTTGTTCCGCTAACAGTGGGTGGAGGTATTCGCGATTTCACCGATTCAGCGGGCAGGTATGCCCTTTCTCAGCTTCTTATCACAAAGCAAGGCGATGTCAAGGAAGTCTTTTGTGCGTTTTTTTAATAATGAATAAATTTGCGTTTTGCCGGTCATCTGCTCAAACTGTACATCTCCAATCTTCCTTCATCTTCTTCAGAGTAGTTCCTTACACCCACCTTTCACCTTCATATGTCGTCCTGTTTTACGCATATCTTTCTCAGGCAAGTCAAATTTTCACATCACATGATTTCTCCCAGTGGTTGACGTGGAATACTGGAATTTTTTTCTCCTATATATTATCAGGAGGCTTTCCATGGAATCGAGACCTTCTGGATAGATCATAGACTTCCGTGATGTAGAAGAATACGTGAATCTTGAAAGTTTTGGCAATGGCTTGACAGCTTAAACACGTCTGGATACTTACCATCTGCGTGATTTCCACTTTTTGCAGGTTTTACTCAAGTCTGGAAGTTGCATCTGAGTATTTCAGGTCCGGGGCCGATAAGATTTCTATTGGAAGCGACGCAGTGTATGCTGCAGAGGAGTACCTGAAAACCAAGGTAGTGGACTAATCCCTTATATATTAAAATGAAGAGACTACCGAAACCCATTAAACTATAACTGGCCTGAGTAGTATATCAATGTCAAAGGACCCGGCCTGGACTGAACTAACTTGAACTGTAGTGACTTATCTTTTCTTGTTTTTGCCCTGAGCACAGGTCAAGACAGGAAATACAAGCTTGGAACAAATCTCATATGTTTATGGGAATCAGGTATGAATGACACTCATTGTTTGACTTCTTGGTGTGAAGAACGCCTTACCGTTTGAAACCACAGGACAAGAGGGACCACAACTCACTTAATAGATTAAGAATTACTAACCCTGTGAGATTTTCGTATCCTTCGCTAATATATAATGGACGGTTTTTTTGATATGGATGATAGAAAGTTCGCAATTGCTTAGGCAGATGTTCAGGCAGTGTGGTTGCGTCAAACTACGTTCTAATGTGAAAACATGTGTGAACGTACAGGCAGTTGTGGTGAGCATTGACCCACGAAGAGTTTATGTTAAAAGTCCATCTGAAGTATCTCACAAGACTGTGAAATGTAGCAAACCAGGTATGCATATCTCCTTTGCTTGGTGACATGCCTTTCGTACCTTCACAACTATGTCATGTTTGAGGTCATCTTGCCTTGTTTCGGACTGTGGACTTAGAACGAAATAGCGGCTGACGTTAATGTTGGAAGTAAAAGCTTTCTGCAGTTTTAAGGTTTGGACGTTTTTCCTCTTAAGATAGCTCATTTTTTAAATGGTTGAAATCATTGACAGGTCCAAACGGAGAGGAGTATGCTTGGTATCAGTGCACGGTAAGTAATGGCGCGCGTCGAGCTTCGAGACTGTTTTTGTCTTTAATTTTTTGGTTTCATGAACGTGTGGATTATTAGATTTTACATTGAAAGAAGCTCAAGTGACCACCTAAATTTTGTGCAATTTTGAGTATTGTGTTCAGATTTATCTTTACTGTGAAGTTATCATTCAGTAAATCAGGACCATATACTTCCATATTGAAATACAAATTATTGTTCCCTCTTTTGTCGAGTAGGTGAATGGTGGTCGGGAAGGCAGACCAATTGGAGCTTACGAGTTGGCTCAAGCAGTGGAGGCGTTAGGTGCTGGCGAAATCTTGCTCAATTGCATCGACTGTGATGGTAAGAGATGTTTTAATTTCTTTCTGTCTAATACTGTGGCGACGAAGCTTGCTTTTGTTCTGTGCGACGGAAAAGAAGGCTTGGGGTTTGCGAGAGGTTTCGCTACTACATCACTGGTTAAACCTTCAGCCAGGGATCACACTTAATGTTGCACGTGTTGCATACTTCGTTGTTTCTTGTGACTGAAAGATTGCACGGTCTGGTTATTTTCAGTGTAATATGGTAATGGACGACAACCTCGTCAGGATACTATTGTGGAAGTGAGACGCATAGCCTTAAATTGACCTGTGGGCGTTGGATGGACAGGTCAAGGGCAAGGATTCGACACTGACTTAGTTGAATTAGTGTCCGAAGCTGTCACCATACCAGTAATTGCGAGCAGCGGTGCAGGCGCTGTGGAACATTTTTCTGAGGTCTTCAACAAAACTGGGGCTTCAGCTGCTCTCGCTGCAGGAATATTCCATCGGAAAGAGGTAACGAGAGATCATCCTGATTACTTATCTGGCCAGACAAAGCCTCATTCTCGCAGCATATAGTCTATGTGATATTTACTTTCAAGACTGGGAGCTTAATTATCTTACATGAACTTACATCTGGATATCTGTTGTGATCTGTCAATGTGTTGCAGATATCTATTGCCTCAGTCAAGGAACATTTGGTTGAATCTGGAATGGAGATGCGACTTGTATAGATACAGCGGATGGCGGTAAAGGTTGAGCCTAATCATTTTTGAGATAGAGGATATTTATGTGCGTCTTTGGAGATTCATACCGATTTTGTCTCTTGTTCAATTCTTTATGCCGCAAAAGGCATCCGTCCAAGTTTCATGAACGCAAGTTGGTACAAAGAGGATAGACGAGGTAATTTGGAGCCTGAATTCGGAAGGTCTTTTTTTGTATTTATCTTCAGCATAATTTGCAGCGTTGAGTTTAAACACATGTTTACACACATGTGCTATGAGAAGTCTTGTCCAACACAATTTTGAGTGTATTTCGAACTTATTTGAATGAATAAAATTTGGTTATTGCCCGTTCTACTTTCTTGTTTCAATTTTAGTTGTATTATTCTTGAAAGGAGGACTAAGAGGCAGGTTCACATCTGCTTCTTGTTTTGAAATTGTGAGTTCGACTTTGTATCACTGGAAAGTGGACTCGAAAAGCTATTATAGCTGAAACCTCTAAACTCAATGTTGTTCCCTCGATGTGCTTATTAGAGTTATCATTTGAAGACAATCGCTCTTTCCATTTTGTTTCTAAATGTAGACAGCTTCCTATCCTATTTCAACGTGTAGAAGGTACTAGTATTGAATGCAAGTAGATGACCTGTCAAGAACTACCACCATTCCGAACTGTGCTCTCACATGAGCAAAATTTTTCACCACCATTCCAACTATGTGGCACCATGTACAAATTTCTTGATTATAATGCATGAGAGCAATTGCGGAAGAACACCAACACCACTCATGCATTATTATTACGAGTTTCTACATGGTTATCCCATGTTTGGAATGGTGTGAACAATGTCCCATATGTGAGTTTTCTCCTTGTCAAATATGATTTCTCAAAGTCTTCATAACATTTTCCAAGATACATAAATCTGTCTTATTTTTACTTCTCAATATATGATCACCAGATGAATATATATTTCTAGTTAATATTTTCACTTCTAGATCTGGTTCATGAATTTATCCTATGAGCTTCCAAACAAAAATTTTAGCAAATATTTCAAAATGATTTAAAGAGTACTATTTGGTCTATATCTGAGTTCCAAGTACGAGGAAAAGTGATAATTCCGCGCATAGTGAAGTCAAATTAGTTTCAACTTAACTTGAAGCTTTATAATTTTTCAAGGCTGACAACAACCTTCTGAGCTAATTTAGCATTAATATTGAAGTTAAAAAATTATTAAAAAAAATCTAGATGTGCATGAAACACTCAGCTGTTTGAGACTCACAAATAATAATTGACGATTAATTTCATGTTTTTATCTTCAGAATTTTTTTATTTTTTTAAATTTGTAAAATTGTTATTATGATATATTTGTGTTTGCTATTTAAATGTAGATAGATTGAATTTTTTAGAATGTAATATTGACATTTCTGCAACATAATAAACAAACAATTTTTCATTACAATTATAGTTATCAACGTTGAAAAAGTAAAGCAAATAATACAAGTATGGCCGCGGCATCACGGCGCCCATGAGTCCCTCTCGAAGCCGGAGGTAACTATACTAGAGATGAATATGATCACGACAGTTGTGTACGGCACCGATGAGACTGCCTCGAGAGAGCTATAAATTCGAACGTTCAAGTTCATGATAGATGATCATGAGCCTAAGATCTAGGTCCAGAAATACTTCCAGGACTACGAGCGGGAGGTCCACTTCTGCTTTGGGGATGCAATGTCAGATTTTGCACTATGACCCGTGAAGCATCCAATACCTCACTGTGCACTGATTGAATCCCGTATATTGTTCAGCATGCCTGTTGAGAATGGGGTATAAATGCTACTCTATTCTCCTTGCGTAGGTCTTTGGAGTACGAGCGTGTCCTCCAAAGCAAACCTTTTTTTAAATCATCAGCCGATGTACATCTACTTCAGCCTATGGAACAGGTAATGTCGGAACTGAAGGAGGCCTGGTGAAGACAAACTGCTCTTAGCAACAATTTCCTGCATCCTACAAGGACTTCGAGGTTTTGGACGCTTGTGCCGTGAGACATAGTTCTGCTTTCGCATCGAGCCACAACTAGTGCTTGAAATTATACCGACGGGATTACGGTCAGGTCTAAAGTCTGCGGCTATCTCTGATGCATATCCAGGACCTTCGATTTGATCGAACAACGTTTGTCATCTATGACTACTGCACAGATCTGAAGAGGCTCCATGGCGTGGCACCTCCAGGCCCTGAACCTTTTGTTCTCCAAGAAATTACAGTCCTGAGTATAAGATTGAACATAGTATAACAGCTTCACAATCCGCAATGACTGGGACACCTTCACAAGCATATCGAGTTTGTATACATGTCACAGAGATCAGCATCCCAAGTTATTACTTCTGTCCAGGACAGTAAAATATGATGATGACCGAGTCCTCAGCCATTCCCCTACCATACTTGCTGTGGAACTCTTCAAATATATCTCCCTCCTCTTATTCCAAAGCATGCGCATACTGTGACCGCGTGAGACCATTTTCACACTCTTGTGTGCTTCTATATATAGTCGAACGCAACTTCATTCGAGTGTGGTCCGGACTCCAGATTGATGACTCCAAAATGTGGCTCCAACGTTACAATCTTTGAGGTGCCATTGGTGGTGTTGGCATTTTGAAGCTCGAGCCTTCACAGACAACAGGTTCTCAGATGGAATATGACTGAACTCCTGGACGCGTCCCTTTCTTCCTTCAAACTCACGTATATACGTTTTGACTGTTTGGACGACCGCAAGGTTGGCATTGTCCCATGATCACGCCATGCGTATGAATAGGCTCAGCACTGTTCCTGTCCGAAGATCCCCAGATAGCGTCTGGCTTCTGCCAGGTAGCCTGACATTTCGCCCTACATAAAGCCTGTCCTAGTGAGTGATCACACGATAGCTCGTAAACACTTGAAAATCGAAGAGGGCATACATCATGATGTGCTGTGGGTCGTAGATTGGTGGCTTCCTCAAGCTTCTGGGAGGAGCAGCATCAGAATGCTTCTCGACGTAGAACATCCTGAACTTGTAACGACGGGTCTAACCTGTACAGTTTGAATCCAGATCCATAGGCCAGAAGGAACCGAAGGGCCATGACGGTATGACACGAGCTAAATTGAGTTCCTCGTGCCAAATAGCTTCCAGACCCAGTGGAGGGCAGGTAGCAGGTAGCTTCAAGGTTGTTGCATTGAAGCTCCGTAGGATGTTCCTGGGGAGGATTGTCGGTTCATCCTCTCTGAGTGCATTGCTGTCGATACAGCTGAGAGTACGTGTGTCCGTGTTTCAAGTCTCGATGACGTACGTGCATACGCAGCTGAGAATCTGATTTGTGTGCGACTCAGCTATGCACCCGAAGTCATGTCCACATCAAGTCATGAGCAAAATGTGTGCTGGGTGAATATGTATCCTCCGAGCTTCAGCACACGGTATAACAATGGCTCAAGCTGCCGATACTCTTGGAAAGCGTCCCAAAGTATTTCCTTGAAAATGTCAGTTACTTGACAGTGGATAAAAGAAAGATGATATTCCGAAAGTTAACGCCTTATATCTACCTATACCCTTAGTTCCAATATTTTCCCGAAAGTTTCACTGGACAGAAGTTTAACGCAAATGCATTGTCTCCGTATCTTATGGCCCCATGCATCTTGCACATCGAGTATGCACATGCAAGCGTCTTAAGATCTCGAGTACTGTTGTGTCTTCAGAAGAAAGAAAACTCGTCCTAGGGACTGTTCTATGTGTTCATGATAGTCTCAACGCGCGACACGATAGAGATCGGCATCAATGAGAAGGCTGAGTCACTCCTTTTATAAAACGTATACATTTACTGCAAAGTGCCAATGAAGATGGTAATCTCACCATTCTTTCAGTCCTCAAAGAGGCTTCTAATATTATATGTCTCAGTTGAGTAACTTTCTCCTCCGGTCTTAGATCTTCCAATGATCAAAAGTGACTCATCATGCTAACATCTGAGTCTGTAGCCTTATTGATAATATAATATATTTTGTAGCCAAAAGAATACCCGTGGATCCATTTTTTAAGAAATCGGAAGGAGAGCTTTTAACTGAATAGTACAATAACAGCGAATAAAGCAATGATTGGTCGTATGAGCATCACAAAGACCAGTTTTGTGTAATATTGGCAATGGTGGGTTCAAGACCACATACGTACAGATTCCTTCACAATCTCAATTTCGGTCACCAGGATGGCTATTCATGAATGTGCTGTAGCTCGCAGATCTGGATCCGGTCCAGTCCTCTCATTGTAGAAGGTCAGTCTAGATCTGGTCCGTGTGTGAGGGATCGATCTGGCTGTGGAATTATTTTTAATGCACTTAATGAACGGGGTTCATTACTTGTCAACCGGATGGCCCGACACATTAAAGAACGCATGCAAACAGCGATCATGAGTCGTGAGTGCCAGGAGCGCAAAGCTTGCATCCAGGTCATCATTTGTGGAAGGTGAATCTCCTGGGCACAACTAGAGAGAGCCCGGTGCCGAGATTTACCCGCCAACCACCTTGCCATGGCCTGATATTGGTAGTTGTATATAAGGTGCATCTTGGTTCCACTTCAAATCATCCTTATTCTCTCTTCTCATATTGATCTGCCTTACTTGGATCTTATGAGAAGATAGAGCCGTGACAAACATTTTGAGTATCGATTCACACCAAAGTTGACAGCAGAATTCCAGATTACACTCAAAATCTTGATTTTAGATGTTGACACAGGCATAGTTTAGACAGTTCTCAATTCCTGCTAGTACGATTTGGTCGAAGAAAACCTTTCTTTCTCATATTCTGGATTCCTAGTTCAGAAAATCAACCCTGAACTTCAACCAGAAAATCACCGAAAGAGTGAGTGGTCATTCATTGAACTTTGCATTAGCACAGAAGAACACCGGATACATTAGAAAAGATCCGACAAGATGAAGCTGAGTATACTTTTGTTCAGCTCGATAGCATTACTTTTCTCAGTTGCGCAGGCGTCCAAGTTTTGGGACGACTTCTATGTGAATTTTGGACATTGGAACGTAAACTATCCTGGCAGAGACGTGGGCAACATCGTGCAGTTGCAGCTCGATGACACATCTGGTATTGCTTCTAATCCTTTCAACATGATTCTCGACAGCTCCAACGTCGAGCGTCATCTTTGCCTTTAAGTCGAGTCATAGTAATTAGGAGTACACAGCAAGTTAGAATCTCCTTCCAGCAGGACGAGTTTCTTCGAAGCATAAGATGTGTACATTCATCTTTGCTTTCTCTGTCAGCATCATGAGTAGCCCGATTTATTAGGTAGGAGCCCGATGCTTGTGTTCAGCTTTCATGTGCTAAGTCTTCATTCACCCTTGACCTGCAGGATCTGGATTCCGATCAAACTTTCCTTACCTTTATGGCCAATTCTCCATGAGGGTTAAGCTGGCTGGTGGTCACTCAGCCGGTACTGTGACTTCCTTTTATGTAAGTAGCTTAATGTGGAATGCTTTCAATACTTTTCACTCACTTTCTTACTCCGGAAATAGGTGATTCTAGGCTAGTTATACTGTCCTTCATATTGCAAAGAGATTCATTTTAGAACCAGACCGAGCTTGGAATATAGTTGTGATCTTGGCATTGAGTTGGCCAGGAACTTCGTCCCTGGTTTGAGAAAAAATGTTCTCGTGAAAAAATGTTTGACAAATTATGACTGAAGCTTCTGGCACATTTGTAGATGGCTTCGGTATACGAGCAATGGTATGAGTTGGACTTCGAATTTTTGGGCAACGTTACAGGGGAGCCATACATTCTTCAGACCAATGTCTTCGTCGAGGGAGACGGCTATCGAGAACAGGGTATCTATCTCTGGTTCGATCCCACGGCTGACTATCATGACTACGGCTTCGTCTGGAACCACGAGCTCATTCTGTAAGCTCTTCGAACTTCCTCTGGCCTGATTGGCTACTTTCATACTCAACTGATGCGCTGAGCAATCTGCCAACTTTGGCCTTGCGTTTAGTTCGATTCTTGAAGATCCGGACACTCTAGAATGGCTCGGCTGCAAGAGCAGCTATTAGAGGGCCAAGGCAACTGCAGCACTGATGAGTTTGAGTTGTTTCCAGCTTCACGGTGGACAGCCGCGTGATCCGAGTTTTCCACAATGCCAAGGACCTCGGAATTCCATACTTCGAGTATCAGCCAATGTACATTTACTCCAGCATCTGGAATGGAGAGGAGTGGGCCACTTGCGGGGGTACCGTGAAGCCAGACTGGACCCAGCAACCTTTCGTTGCATCATATACAGCTTTCAATGTCTCGAACGCTTGTTCAGTGCAAAGCCTCTCGGGAGAACAAGCCATGAACTCGTGCTACGAGAAGTTGCATCAAAGTTCCTACGGTCAGGACCCAAACCTTGCCCTTTCCCAGAAGCAAATCGATGACCTTCGATGGATTAGGAAAAATTATCTAATCTACGACTACTGCAAAACAACGGTGCACGAGAAGATTGAAGGTGTGAAGAGCGAGTTCAAGCTCGCTCCCGAGTGTTCGAGAAACTGGCCTTGAAATTTTGGCGACATCCTTTTTAACCATCCATAAAAGATGGAAGCAGGAAAAATTATTTGAAACCACCCAAGTAGCTTCTTTAGTGTGATTATTTGGTCTCTCCCCTGTAGATTTTTTCCAATTGATCAACGCTGTACCTATTTTTGTCCGACAAGACAATAAAACGTGGCTAATATGGCCAGAATTTATTTGCATATCTTAAACTTTTTCCTCTCTATTCACTTGAAATTCAATTCCGACTCCTCCAGAGGTGAAAATAAATGGAACAAATCCCGCTGTTTCTCTCTACACCTGTCTTGAATAACAGTCGTACAATCTATGGCCGCAAGATACCAAGCAAGACGGGTCACATTCAGCTTAGAGGAGAAATGCTTCTAGTGGCATCAAGATTAGAGTATTTGATTATACTACTAATCTTGAATTATTGCTAAATAAATCAAACCCGGGTACCCAAAGTATCAAAGTTTGAAAAACACACGACAATTCATTCATTGACCAGGAAAAATATACTAAATACCTCTCCCTGACTAGTGCTTAGTGCACTAGAACGATGAATAATGACATCTCTCGTGTAACAAACTTAACTATAAATCAATATCTGGAGTAAATAATATAAATTCTCCATATTTATTTTATGAACTAGTCTAATCTTTTGATATCTTGTAAATGTAACAAACACATGCTCTTCATATTCTATATTACCTCCTTAACATACATACAAATCGATACACTCCTGTAAATATTTGATCATCTTACTTACTCACTTCTTTAACGTGCAATATATGAACATGAAAATACTTGCAAGTAAAAACCTTTGTTCACAAGAAACAAACCTAGAATTCACATGAAGTTGAATACATGACAATGCATATACTTGCGATTACTAGGTGTGACATTATCAAATTTCGACTATCCTAATGTAGTCACATATTTTATATTACTATTGTGCCTACATATTATTACTGTCTATGTTACTTGTTTGATCAAAGATATGTGCTGGTTAGTAGAGAAGTAGAGAGCAGCTAGTTATACCTCAATTTACGCTAATTATACCTCATACTAATTGTAGTTAAGGACAACAGGTTTTTTCTAGTGGTAACACACAAGATAAATTCCCTTGATAGCTCTATTTTTCTTGTTGCCAACCATGCGTTTGTGTTTAATCATGACGGGTTAGCCCTGACTTAACGTCAAATCTTGCACTGCCGATAGTTGTGTGGGAGAACTCTGGCGGTGGTGGAGAGAACTTGTTCATTTTGAAATGAGATTACTCAGACCAATCATAGACTTATTTTCTTTAGCAATTTATATAATTTTTGCAGTATGAGCAAGCATGGTTATAGTAGTCACTACTTTAAATAACCTAAATATTGTTATTTTAATCTACTCAAAAAAATTACTTTAGTCTCCTCAAAAACGTTAATTTAGGTTAATTTAGTGTACTTAAAAAGTCAATTTAGGCTAATATAATCTACTTAAAAGTTAATTGAAGTCAATTTAGGCTCTAAAAATTTAATTTAAGTTAATTAAATCTCTACGTTTTTTTTCATTTAAAAGATTTTACCTTAATTTACCTTAAAATAAAAAAAAATTTACCTTAAAAAATTCGTCAATTCTGCATAAATGTGCAATCCCCATTGGTTGCAACATATAGTCGCCAAATCACATCCAATTTAATTTAGGCGCCTAATCACAAGACAGTTTAGATAATTTAGGCAATCGTATATACAGTCGCCTAATACAACCTTACCTGAGTATTGAGTATGAGAGATAACTAGAATAAACTGAGGAATAAATAAAGACTCCCAAGAAGTATATATGGAAATGAAGTGAAAGTTTCTAAACTGAAGAGCATACCACATTTGCCATTTAGAAATGTGGGTATTGACAAGCTTTGCCCCATAAAAAGGGCCGGAGTTCTATAATATTAGAAGTGTAAGGAAGTGATGAAGGTGGATACGGTAGTTGCGGTACAATTTCTACGTATCATATACTGCATGGGCTTGAGTTAGCGTCTGCTCACGGAAAGGCAAAGGACTATCGTCACAATATACTGAAGTCGAAGGTTTGTAGGCCTATGAGCAGAACGCATATTCCAAAAACAATTTAAAGGAATTTTAAAACGAATGTGAGCAGCTGTGCTCGCAGAATGTTCTCGCGTTTGGTAATCATTTGTAAGAACACTATGTAGAGCTCGACACAGTCAAGGACAAATCGTCTTCAAAAAGCCATCCGGAAGGCAGGAAATTGCACTGTAGAGTGTCTCCAGCCCTTCAACATTCCAGTATAACTGCCATAAGTTACTCCTGAACCCAACTAATTAATTCAAGTTTAGGAATGTAAACGAGTTTTTGTAACATCACATCGGTAGATATATGCGTTCTTTTGGCGCTCGTGACTTTTCAGACTTCCACACTACACTCCCAATCCAAATGCCAGCCAACTAGTTGCAAATTCACGGAATGATGTCGTTTGGAGTGACGTATCTGCGAATCAACCGCAAGGACAGAAGATCCTCAGTGCCTTATGTTGGACTTGATTTGTATGTATGAAAGTTCTCTCCAGATCCAGAGGAGAGATTGGTCCGTAAGCAATTTCTATATTAATTATGTATTGAAAACCTTTCCTTCGATTGTATGCGGTTCTCAGATAAAAGTGGTAAATAAAAAAGCTGTAAATGAAGGTTGCTCCAGATCCAGGGTTCGCGCATGCTCCAGATCCAGTCATGGTATGCGGCAGCTGAAAATTTCCAGAAATCAGAACAACGTAAAGGAGACAAAACGACAGCTACTCTTAGATCTGAGTATCGGGTAAAAATAGAGCTAACGTAGTTTTCGTCTTTAGATCAGATCCGCCCCTAAGAACTTGGGGTCCCTTACTCTCCGGTGAGGGATTTGTACCTCGAGTTGTATACAGGACAGCCAAGAATAATCAATCCGGAGAACTCGCTTTCACAGTGTCGACTTGATCCTCTAACGGAACGCTAGCTAGCTAGCTACTCAGCATCCTCCTTCCCTCGTCGCTGTCGGTTCTCGATCGCTGCAGAGTATTTAAGCTGCTGCGTTGCAAGAACTTAACACCATTCACGACTTTCTATTCTCTCTCGATCTACTTCAGTGGCATCTAGTTCGAGAAGAGAGTGGGAGTTGTAGTAGCGCTATACATACCATCAACCGCCACTTTGTAGTCGACAACATTAGACAAGTCTTCACGCCATTTTAGTACCAGGCACACTAAGCAATTGCTTCGCTGCAGATCAGGACATTACCATTGACTCTCGTCAGTAATTTCATCTCTTTTGATACTGAAAGAAGATGAAGCCCTTATCAATTCTGGTTTGCGTTATAGTACTTTTTAGCTCGGTCGCTCATGCGTCCAAATTTTGGGATGACTTTTTTGTAAATTTTGGAGGCATGAACGTCAAGTATCCCGGTAGAGACACAGGCAGCACTGTACAACTTGGTCTTACCAACCGAACCGGTAAGTTGATACTTCTCAAGTTTAGCGGCTGATGTCACTGTCACAAGCTCCTGAGTAATCGTTTGTCCTGTTAATACTCTCTTTACGATGTATCGTCGACTGATTATGGATAGAAGCTAGCATTCTAGAGTACGTGGTTGATAAGGGTGTGTATGCCAAATAGGTGTTCGGTCGCTGATTCCTGGATGATCTGTCTGGAACTTAGGATCTGGATTTCGATCAAAGTATCCGTATTTGTACGGCCATCTTTCTATGAAAGTCAAACTGGTGGGAAACAACTCCGCCGGTACCGTGACGTCGTACTATGTAAGTAGCTTGTTGCAAATTGGTTTCAGTTCTCTCCATGAGTAGAATGATTATGGGATCATTACATCTGCAGGTACACGTTCATTTTGAGAAACAACATACATTCTTGTACCACACATTGCAGATACTTGCGTGTTGGCCCTCCGGGTACAATACCCATAACTTCATGGCTCTACTTGACTACAGCTCCTGATTCAGATGTGCAGCTGAGTGATTCATTCATTGTTGTCTTTGCAGATGGCTTCAGTGTACAAGAAATGGTGTGAACTCGACTTCGAGTTTCTGGGAAATGTTTCAGGGCAGCCATACATTCTTCAAACCAATGTCTTTGCTCTCGGAGAAGGCAATAGGGAACAGCGTATTTTTCTGTGGTTTGATCCTACGGCTGACTTTCATGACTACGGCATTCTGTGGAATCAAAACCTCATTCTGTAAGTGCTGGATACTGAATTTGAAGAATTTCAAGCCATCCCATCTGATGAGATGCTTTCAGACGAGTTCCATGCAAGTTTCTTGGCTATGATTCCCTAAGTGTCAACCGCCCGACTCCTCGCCATTGAACCTCGTTATTGCGCATCATTATACTAACGATGACCCCAACTTGAATGCTGCAGGTTTTTGGTGGACAATCGGGTCATCCGAGTCTTCCATAATTCCAAGGACCTCGGAATTCCATACCTGGAATATCAACCAATGTACATCTACTCTAGCATCTGGAACGGGGAGTCGTGGGCGACTCGTGGAGGTCGTGTGAAAACAGACTGGAGTCAGCAACCTTTCCTTGCATCGTACACTGCTTTCAACGTTTCGAACGCCTGCGTGGTCAAGAGCGTCACAAATTCTACCCGATGGAGCAGCTCGCACAATTGTTACAGGCAGTTGTATAGGAGTCCATACGGTAGGGCTCCCAACCTCAACTTGACGCAAACTCAAATCGACGACCTCCGATGGATTCAAAAGGGATTTGTGATCTACGACTACTGCACAGATTTGAAGAGGTTCAAGGGTGTGGCTCCTCCAGAGTGTGCCAGGAACTGGCCTTAGACTTTCAGAAGGTTATATTCATTCCCACATGCTCACCACTAAACTATTTTCAGTGGACAGCACTGCTAAGATGATCTTCGATGATCGAATAATCGAATGATCATGTGAACCAGCCAAGGTTTTTTATTTCTTTCTCTAAGTTCCTAGAGATGACAGGACCAGGAGAAGCATTGAACCTTTTTTCTTGAAAGAGTGGCTGTGTCAGACTTATTGGTATGAACTACATAGACTCACGACCTTGGCATTCTACCGGATATCGATCAGAATGTCTCACTTATTAGGATTCGATGGCAGGGAGCTCGGTAGGTCGCTGATGTACAAGCCAGAGACTGATTGGAAAAACTAATTAATTAGGTGAGGAAGCAGCTTATCGACGGCAGCTCTAGTTGATAGTGGATTTCTGTTTCCAAGCTAGATGACCTTTTTGTTACAGGGAAAAATAGCAATGCAGAGTATCTGGACAGACATTGGTGCATAGAGTTGATAAAAACACAATTTAATTAGCTTTTGAGTGATATATTACTCGTAGGATGGGTAGGATACTCTTTGAAAGTATGCTCCTGCATACGTTCTTTTTCTAAGTGGGTTTCGGTTGTCATTCTTGTCCTCAAAGACCGATTTTGAAATTGTTCGAAGCCGGTTGTGGCCATTTTTTGTCACGTGACTTCTTGTTTCCACGTGCAGTAATTTATGATTTTCATTTCGTCAAAAATTGGTTGCAATGCTGTCAACATGATCTTTTAAGTGCTCAGTGATTCCAGTTTCCACCCGTATACTTCATGTCCAAGCATGCTCCATCGGTTTCGGGTTTCAAAAAAGCTCACGGGCTTTCGATCTCAAGGACAGCATCCATCACGAGTTCGAGACTCTTATTTCGATCGAGTCTCCTTGGACCTTGTGTTCCATTGTTTTGAAGCGACTAGCTCTGTCTGTCGAAGACATTCATGACCTCATTCTATGTAGACTCATGGCTGTGGACGTACGTTTATCACGAAAATTTCCAGGCCTGTACGAGTAAGAATAGGCCCGTAGTTACGCTTCCATCCTAGGAAAGTATTCTTAAGTTAAAAAAAATCAGAAATTTGTGCAGCTCCACTTGGGCGGCTGAACTTCCTAAATCGTTAAGAAATAGGAATCTCAGCCGCCCAAGTGCTTGATACCGCAGTCTGCGAGGCATAAAGATTGTGTGTTAATACTCAATAGTAGATTTGATCTAAATTAAGGCTCACAAAATGTTGGACATGATTGTACGTATCTGAAGCTATTGGTATTGGGGTGGCACCAATTCATGCTTATTACGTAGGACTATTAACTGATAAGAACCCGGACTTAGTAGCAGATAGGCTTACGGATCATAAAGCATATCTTTTGAGTCCGGAAGTCTTGACAGTGTTGGATCTCCATCTCCGGCCTTCTATCCGATGTAGTGGTGTTTAGAATGTATGAAGATTTTCGTATGAGGCATTCCGTGATTTGTGCAAAGATTAGTCTCAAATCTTTGCTTTCATGTCGTAGTAGTCGAAGAGTTCGGGTCAGGTGGTCTGGAAGCACCTCTAAAGTACTAAGAGGTGAAAGAGTCAATGTCCGTGTTATATGTAAGACTTTTTCTTTCCGGACCGCATTTACCTCAATAATACAGTGCTAATATACTGCTAGTCGTGCATTTTTTATTTCCAGTTATACCGGATTTATTACATCTCGACAAGGGAGGAGACAAATAGAAGCGGTACGGGCAAAAAAAGGACCGTAATCAATACTTAATTGTATCACTTCAACCTCGATTATCAAGGGGAACAAAAATCAAGTAGAACACATCATATTTGTAGAGTCACAAACACTTTGCTTGAAGTAGTACGTAGAATAAATGAATTTTTAAAATCTCAGTCGCGGATTTCTTAGTACCTGGGACTCACCGCATCCTCGGAACGTTCTCCACATTAGCTGCGACATACTGACACGGTATACCGTGCAGTCAGTGGCATCTAGAATACAGAAGGTGTACAGAATAGGGCGACGTGATGAGTCTAGTACCTCCGTTCGACAGGACAAAGTTCATCTGTCTGTGCTCTCGCCTGAATTTCGACAGCTTGTCTTAGCATCTACACCATGCGAACGCGGCGTGGAAGTCAGCGGCCGAGTAGATGACCAATAAAAAAAGCCCGTTCTTAGCATCTTTCAGGTTTCTGCTCCGAGCTTGCGCAGCATGAAGCTTATCTTGTTTCACTCGGCGGACCACTTGCCAAGTCTTGCAACGTGATACATAATACCTTCCCCTTACTTATCAAGCCTTTTTCATTCCCCTTGATTATTTATTTTTGTCTTGTGCTCTCACATGTCCCTTCTGAGCACTCGTGGACGTAATATTCGATTCCATTGAGCACCCTTTTCGGCATCGAGGTGATTTCGGCTATTTAACAGTGCGATCTGGTCGAACTCCATATCGAAACTTCCAAAGTTCTTCATGCAGCCCTTCACCTATTAACATGTCTGTGCGTTCAAACACTCAGATGAGAACCGTTTCCGCGCTTTTAATTAAACTGAACAATAGGGTGTGTAGACTGAACGCTATGGATCTGCCTCCTATAATACAACACTTCAGCTGTCATGCAGGACCTTAATCAGTGTGAGACTAAAAATACCACATTGTACCTTGGATCCAGCTTACAGTGATCTTGCTAACATACGAACGTGAGGATGTCGGGTGCAATTATTCTGTCCTATCCCTGTTTGCCAAAGACTGAGCTTCTCTGATCCTTGTTCAATGGATCAAAGATGCTCAATCATTTGGCTGGAGCTTCCGGATTAGCAATGGTTTCTGAATATAAAACACCTCATCTGAAATACTTTTCCTGCTCATCATGCCAACCTTGCATTCAGCTTGGACATACAGCTCCAAATCGGTCATAGACTGCGAAATCTGAGACATAATCACATTTGCTACACATCTCAAACTCAGCATTATGGTTCCACTCTGGATACATCTGAGTTTGATCGTAAACATTCAGGACATCAGCTGAAACTAAAATTAGAAGTGTACACTGGACGTCCTCATGAGGTACTTCAGGTATGAGGTACTAAATGAGCCGTTTTTAGCACATGTGCTGTTCGCAATCCAGTTTTCTAGATCTCTTCCGTTTCCCATTGAGGAAAATCCATGACCAGACTAAGAAGATCTAGAACCTTTAATAAACTGAACCAAGTTACAAATGTTTTTGCTTCCTCCCCTAGGCTCGTCGTGGAGCTGAAGGGAATCCAGATTTCATTTCTCATCAAACATGCGGCATGTTTGATGAAATCTGGATTCCAGCATGTTACATGCCGTATACTGCACAGCAATCCATGGGGCCGATCAGAATGATGCAGTAATACTTCTGTTTCCATCAAAGACACTACTTAGTGTTTTCTTTATATCCTCATTTTTAATGTAATTAACTCCGTATCATTGATATGGAGGTGTTCATTAGCGAAAGAGCATCCCAAAAACAGGTCTGTCTGTTTTGTGAATATGAGAATCTTCCCTTTCACTTTCGCAGTTCCCTTTGACTTAGTCACTGCGGGTGTGCCCTATCTGAATATGAGTGTTGGTGATTCTTGATCTCGTAACAATTTCATGCATTTAAAGTCCACAGTGGCCACGGGAAGTCAGGCTGGAGACTTGAACGCTCATTGTGGAATAGCCTCTGGTTCTACGGTAGCTAGTACTTTATGCGCCTTCCTCCCTCACATATTGCCTAAGATTTTCTACAGGTGTAGGTTAAGTTCTACAGGAAATATGGAAAAATTCTATGAAAAATCCACGATTGTGGACGCGCTTTGAACATGAACTGCCGCTCGATAGATTCGGAGCTTCGTCGGACCAGCTTTGCTTATGTACTATGAGGATGCTTAATCATGTTATACAAGTCTGGGTTTTAATCACTGGCATCATTCGAGTTCCTCGTCTCTCGACCGCTATCCTCAGAGGGAGGGTAGAGTTGTAACTGACACCCATCTGCACTTCCTGACAGATTAAGATCCTCAACCTATATTTGTAGTGACTGGAGTCAAATCTATGCAAGATGAGGCTTCTGTTCGAAGTACTCTGCTTCAGTTCACTTTTCCTCTCAGCTGCACAGGCGTATACATTTTGGGATGATTTCTATGTGTTTTTTGGTGGCGTGAACGTACACTTTCCTGGCAATGTGACAGGGAACACCGTGGAACTGGGACTTACTAACAAAACTGGTACTTGTTCGGATTCAGACACTGGACTTACACTCATTTCGCTGGAATTTATGGTTGCAGGCTCGATGGTTAAACAAAAATTGCCAATGGTCGATACCGGATTTGTAATGTTCCTGGATTAATACTAAAATTAACTTCATCTTGAAGTTCATTATTGTCGATTCTTTGTTAATGTCAGCTCACCAAGTTTTCTACTCTATTAGGATCTGGTTTTCGATCCAAATACCCTTATCTGTATGGCCAACTCTCGATGAAGGTGAAACTTGTGGGAGGCAACTCCGCCGGAACTGTCACTTCTTTCTATGTAAGTGACCTTACAGAAGTCAGGCTCTTTTCTTCGTAACTTAAAAGTCGTCTCCCAACTTGAAGACAATTTTTAGAGTATTTGCTAGATCTGAACTTCCGATGGCACAGTGAAAATACAATACAAGTACAATACAGTGAGTACGAAAACAGCTGTTTAATAACAAATCAAAACTTGCAAAGTTATTATCCTATTGCATGTCTGAAATAGGATAATATCTATTGCAGACATGCAATACGTATTTAATCGGTTCGCAATTTCAGGTACGCTCGACATACAAGAACTGGTGTGAACTCGACTTCGAGTTTTTGGGCAATGTTTCAGGGCAGCCTTACATTCTGCAAACCAACGTTTTCACTCTAGGACAGGGCCATAGAGAGCAACGCATATTTCTTTGGTTTGATCCTACAGCGGACTTCCATGAATACGGCATTCTTTGGAACCAAAAGCTCGTATTGTGAGTGATGAAAACTAAACTTATAGCCTCAAATTTGTGCTTTGACCGTTTATTGTTGACCTTTCTGAAATACACAGACCTCTGGCTCTGCTGTCGACACAACGCGCTAAGCCTTGGTATATAACATTGTATGCTTCGAGTAAGAATCGGGACCGCTCACGGATCAGAGCACAGACCCTCGGATACAAGTGTAAACATTCTCTCCTTGGCTGCTCTCAGGTTTCTGGTCGACAACCGTGTCGTCCGAGTCTTCCACAATGCCAAGGACCTTGGGGTCCCATATCTGGAGTATCAGCCTATGTACATCTACACCAGCATCTGGAACGGAGACTCGTGGGCCACTCGTGGAGGTCGCGTGAAAACAGACTGGAATCAGCAACCTTTTGTTGCATCGTACACAGGTTTCAACGTTTCGAATGCTTGTGCAGTTAAGAACGTCGTCGGACCTAGATTCATCAACACCTATAACTGTTACAGAAAATTGTACAGGAGCCCATACGGTCAGGGCCCCAACCTCCAGCTATCGCAATCTCAGATTGCTGATCTGAGGTGGATTCAGAAAGGCTTTCTAGTGTATGACTACTGCACAGATGTCAATAGATTCCCAGGGAAGGTGTATCCAGAGTGTGTAAGGAACTGGCCTTGAAATCCATAACCCTTCATTCTTAGCCTAAATTCTTTTAATCTCGTGGTTTTACAGCCCGTCATTCCCGAAGTCGTAGAGCTATGTCATCAGCTTTAGACGCAAGAACATGTACAAATGATGGAGATTCATCAGCAGACCCCAAGTTGAGTTTTTTGTTCTTCCATTCGTAGTTCTCGTGTCCATAGAACCGAGGAAGAATTTCACCAGTAAGCACGGGGTGACAGAAGTAAAAGATTTTGAATTAGTGACTACAGGATTGGACCTTGTTTTCATTCTCAAATAATTAGTGGTTTCGAGATGTAGATCAACACCGCTCAAGGAGGCTGTAAATCAATCTCTTTTCTACTTGGTCGTGTCTCTTCTACTTGTCTACCATCAGTCTGAAACTAATTGAACTTCTATCATCTACAGAAGTCGTTTTCGTACTTTTACGTTCTTATATCTGGACATATCAACTTTACAGCATAAATTCTCATGGTCATGGCATTCACTGCAGATATCTTCATGTTCGAACCGATGTCGACACAAGGTCTGTGACGCGAGCGCATAAAACTGCTATTTTACTTGTGCTGGAAATGTGGGGTGATATCTGTCACTAAATTGGTCGGAAAATAAACCGGCCTGCAAGTCTGTTCAAAGCTTGCTCGCTATACCGTTTATGCGAAGACCAGAAATACCATTGCCTCTTCCATCTGCTGCTGTACAAGATACCAACCATCGGCTTTTAGAAAGATCGACTTTTGAGTACTGATCTAGGAATCCCAAAGATTGCGGAAGCCTGCCATCTGCTGCAGGTGCCGTCGAGACGAGAGGCACAGCATGAGCTTGTAAGGATTACATTTCACCTTGGCTTTAAGTCAAATATTCATTCATGTGAGTAAAAAGTGGCAGAGAAAGTGTCGCAAGTGAATTCTCTCCTCTGAATTGCATGCAACACTGTCATTTTGCAAGGAGTTCAGATGTACAGAAGCGATACTCCCGAAGTTCTGGAAACGCGTCAGAGTTGACGTGACGTAAGCTTTATCCACCACCGTGATTTTGCTTTAACAAAAAGCTCATGACTGCTGGACCGTATCAAGAATGGCTCTTCAGATGCTTGTGTCTGGCATTGTGGAAGAGATACGTGTAGGAAGCCATCAGCGATGCATGGTAAGAAGTTCTAGACACTTAAAATCGCTCACATGGCTCTAGCATGAATACGTCTAGGATGAGTATATCTGTCTGCCACAACATGAAGAGACTCGTCCACCAAGAACTCAATTCTTCCTGGCAGATGTACCTAGAAAACATCTTTGCATCGTAAGGCAAGTCTCATCGCTTTCCTTATACTGGAATCTTGCTGGACAGCCACAGGCAGATTTGCGCTCACGCGCTCGTTGGATGCCATGATCAGCGTACTAAAATCCATTGACAACTGTTTCGAGTGCGCTGTCCGGACCGCCATATCCGCTGAGACATGAGCACGACTAGTGAGACGGGAATGTATGCTGGCAGACGTGCTCTCTGCATTGACCCACGGGACTGTTGTGGGGCTATAAGCTTCATGTAAATTGGCCTCTAATGCTTCCGCATCTGTGGTCCTCTATTTGATCTTATTGAAAGGACAAGTGCCGGGTACTTATCGAGAGGTACAAGAATAAGGTCCGGGTTCACTCAGATTGAGCAGTTGGTCCGATTTGAGCTGCAATTGCAAGTGCCAGAGAGCAAATGCAATCTGAAGAACCCAGTGGCGTAGATCTTCAAGATTAGACAAGATGAAGCTATTTTTCTCACTGCTATGGTTTACCGCAGTCTTCATCACACGTTTGCAGGCTGCTAAATTTTGGGATGACTTCTACGTGACTTATGGTAACGAAAACGTGAAATATCCTGGCTCTGATCCGGGCTACATCGTTCAGTTGGGTCTCACTAACAGATCAGGTATGGAAAAAGGTTTCTAGCTAGATGTGGAATCACTCTGTCACTTGCAGGAATCTGAATCTATTAATCATGATGGTGGTGGCCAACTCCTGATTTTGCCCTAAAACTGCCGCAAAAGTTCCCTCTCGATTGTGATGATGGTTGCCGCTGCGGCCCCTGTTCCTTGCTGTTGCACGAACTGACTTGTCCTTGTGGTGGATCTGGATCAGGATCTGGATTTCGGTCTAAACTTCCATTTCTGTACGGCGAGCTTTCCATGAAAGTGAAGCTGGTGGAAGGAAACTCAGCCGGAACTGTCACAAGCTTTTATGTAAGTGGTATCCATTTTATGATTTGTAGGCGAAATACAAATGCAAGAGGGCGAGCTATCCTTAAAAATTTACTCCAACGATTCTGTGTCAAAATTTCCTCTGAAACCGGCTTGTTTCATTTTATTTTGTTTTCGAATTCAGCGCACCGAAGCATTCATAATCCGATCTCACAATGATTTCGACGTCCATTCTATAGAGTACTGATACGAGGTTGTGAATGAGGTAAGCCAGAACGCAAAGAAGTTGAGAGAAGTGTAGTTGTCAGGGGTTTCTCTTTCTCTGCAGTCTTGCACTGCGAGCTGTGGAAACGTGAATCGAAGGATGACTGGATAGGACTAACCCCCCCTCCCTTCTTCCGCGTTTGTGCAATTTCAGATGGCTTCTATCTTCAAGAACTGGTGTGAGCTAGACTTCGAATTTCTGGGCAACGTGTCGGGGCAGCCCTACATTCTTCAAACCAATGTTTTCTCTGAGGGAGTGGGTAATCGAGAACAACGGATCTACCTTTGGTTCGATCCCACGGCTGACTATCATACCTACAGCATACTCTGGAATCAGGCCCTTATAATGTAAGTGATCAGACTCTTTTCGAGCGTTGCAATTCAATTCAATTCACTTAATTCTCATCGAACTCACTCCGCCAGCTACTGCTTCATGGAATCCTCATCTCCACATTAGCATATCAGAGTCTCGTACAGATCAGGAATTCAACTGTATGAGACATGTCTGGAAGCATTGTGAAACAGCTCACGGACTCAAGGCGTGGTGTCACCTCCAGGTTCAAGGTTGATAACAGGGTCATCCGCGTGTTTCACAAAGCAACAGATCTGGGAATTCCGTATCTAGATTACCAACCTATGTACATCTACTCGAGCATCTGGAACGGAGAATCGTGGGCAACTCGTGGCGGTCGCGACAAGACCGACTGGACTAAGCAGCCTTTCGTCGCATCCTACACAGAATTTAACGTTTCCAGCGCCTGCTCGTTGAAGGACGGCTACGTGACGGAGGATTTGCATGCCTGTTACAAAATGCTGTACCAGAGTTCATACGGTCAACCTCCCAACCTCGCACTCTCGCAATCTCAAATCGACCATCTAAAACTCATCCAGAAAGACTTCTTGATCTACGACTACTGCAGAGACACGAAGAGAACCAAGAACGTTCCACCCCCCGAGTGCTCCAGGAACTGGCCATCCATCACACTTTCCTCTGCTATAACAGCCGCATCGACTGAAAGTCACGGTTTCTCTGTGTTGGATTTATCGCCAAAACTGTCTCGGGACAGACTCACGGTGTAGAGTACTTAAAGCACTCGTATGCTTCGAATATGCAGGTGTTGTGTGACTAGGTGAATGTACATTTCCACCCAAAAAAATTCCTCGTTAAAGTAAACTAAAACGAAAGGCTCTGAGAGTGACCTGTGTTTGATCTACGCGATCTACCAGCTGTAAAGCATTACTGCCAAACTTATAAACTGATTCCTCCAAATGAGCATCGCCTTCTTTCCTCTCACCGCTGAAACGAAACATACATCACGTTCTTTGTAGATGACGAAAGAAATAGAGAACCTTACTCACGAATATACAAACTTACAGGCTATCCTAATCGACAACACTATTACTAGTTACAAAACTCATCCAAACCACTAGCACTCTTGCTGGATCCACACCCAGCACGTATCCAGCCTTCTCAACAGAATGGCCGGATCTGCGAGCGTCGTCCTGCTGACAGGACTTGACTGTGTTGCACCCACGAATACGATGGGACTCAGTCCTCCATCTTCGTGTATCCAGGCACACAAAGTCGAGCGCATATGAAGCCCTGGAGATGAACGAGAATGAGATGGGGCTGAAACCCGAGACTGAAGAACTTCTGAAATTCCACGACTCCGCATCACGAGCATGCCAGCACGTGGGTGGGGTACACGCAAGCGGAGGGAAAAATGCGAACGCTTCTATCGCCACTGCCCTCTCGGAACTACTGAATCCTGGCACCATGCGATCAGGCCCTCATGGATGCGAGAGCGCAACATCTTCTTCTGGCGCTTGCTGCGACGGCGCTAAAGCCGTGTCTACTACCTCGAGTCCCTCATTCCCGGCGACGCGGCCGGAATCCGTTAGAAAAAATTTCTTTGCGTCGTTGGATATTGTGGCCGCCAAATTGTCACGTGAGGATCTGCCATCGATCTTGCTCAATCCACGGCCAGGCTTTGAGGATTGTACACGCTCGGACGTTTTATGTTTGACGGCCTTCGGGCATTTCCGTGTTGTGCTTGTTAAGACGTTTTCGCAGCAGCGATCGGGATCTCGAGGAATTCGAGGACGAACGGTTATCTACTCTCTAAGGAGATTGGTGTGACGACAACAACCAATCTTCACATTTGGGAACATAATGAAATGTGATGGTCTAAGGAGAGCTATGATCGCTGATCCATAGTCATTGTATTCGTGTTATTCATAAGAAAATGTCTTATATTTATAACTTCGAACCACGAATATGCATCTGATGTTTTCGGTCCATCCGGTACATTAATGTTTGCGAAGCCCATGTCCCTCTCCTTGCTTTTCGTTAAGATCTATAAAAACATCATCAAAGTAACATGGATCGTCTTCCTTCTATGATAGAGGAACCACTTCCGCATAGTACTACAAGTGATAACGATGAGATGTCTAAGTTGCACTCGTTACACCATAAATACCAATAGTGAATCATGTTGAATATCTATGTGCAGCAGAAATAACTATACATGTAGATAGAAGAGTGATTTTTTAAGATTTTTATTTTAATGCATTTACTGCAATATTCAATAAATTTTACATAGAATATACAATCAACATTGAATTATTTCAATGTTGATTGTATGTATCACAACATTTATATGTTGTGATAACAATGGTTTTGTCTTTGAAAAAAAACATATGATATGTGAAGAAAAAAATGTAATGGCAAAGTATAAAGATATATACATATAGTTAATTGATTGATTTAATAGATTTATTAATTTTAAAAAGTATTGAAATCATACAACTAAGATTTCAATGTAGATTTGAAAGGAGAAAATGCAGTGTCAATTAATGATCTAAATCTGCAACAATAGATGTCTAACTATAAGAGTATAAACAACTGACATTGAGGCAATTTGTTTTATAACAATAAGCTTCACTCATCAATATTTCATAATCATATATTTTATTTATCAACTATTATATATGTTGCAAGAAGTATAATAGCAGAACATATATATATTTTTTTATAATCTATCATACATAACTATGTAAAATTGCAAGAATATGTTATCAACCAAGTAAATCTATACAATGCATATAATATGAGCTTTGGGCTTTACAAGAATATCATCGAATCTGCATTTGAAAGATAATATAAATGCTGTCAATTTATCATACAACTAGAAAGATATTTAATGTTGAACTTTACTTATTATAGATTAAAATATATTTTTATTCTAATAAATTTAAAAATTCATAAAAATATATATATATTCAGATATAATTGATATATATTCATATAGTTTATGAATTATTTTTTATTTTGATTTTAATTTCAGAGATTATGATTATTTTTATGATTTAAGATCTTCAAGACAAAACATTGCATAAGACACAATAAATATTCAAACAATTTGAATTGAATTAATAAAAAATTTGAATTTAATTATTTAACAGATGATTTTTAATTTTTTGGAAAAATCTCCAAATTTTTTTAAAAATCACAAGAATATACATTCATCAATTTTGAAAATATGTGGTTCACCATTACGTCCACTGAAATGCAATGGATTTCAATGAAAAAACCCTAGAGTATCATCCAATACTTTTGCTAGTTTACTTTTGTAACAAGAGGCTAAACTAAATACTAACTTGTATTATACTAACAATAGTGATAATTAATCGTGAGTTATAACCTTAGTATCTTTATTCATGATGTGGAGATTGTAATATCCATAACAGATAATTTTTACTTTACAAAAAGTTTAAAGAAGATACATAAGATATGAATCTATTTGAACTAAATCAATGAAT
This sequence comes from Marchantia polymorpha subsp. ruderalis, assembly GCA_037833965.1. Lineage (NCBI taxonomy): Eukaryota > Viridiplantae > Streptophyta > Marchantiopsida > Marchantiales > Marchantiaceae > Marchantia > Marchantia polymorpha. Next base: position 19,325,024 of record AP031355.1, read on the forward strand.
TGTAAATCACATCAAAGTAAAAGAGAATAAAAGTATATCTAGAGACAACAAAATTGTTATTCAATTCTACTTTGTAAATGCTATTCAATCTGGAATGTAACTTGAGTTCCAAAATTATTTTCTTGTCATTTGTTGCGTTGTACTTTAGATTGTGCATCAATCTACTATCAATCAAAGTTTGAATTCTTTGAAGCTCCAATACTTGTAATTGCAATCTATTTATGATTGCAATTCACACTCCATAATCGTATTACAGTCAAGCCTATTAACAAAGATTTGAACTTTTCACGAGGAGAAGAATCTTCTTCTTGCAAGATTAACACATTAGTTTCAGCATTCTCAGCATCAATATCATGATTTTCATAAATTGATGAATCAATTTATAATTCATACCTCATAGAAGCTCTACTACTGCAGTATGATGATCACCTAACAAAAAATACTTTGTTCTGGACAAAAAAATTTGATTAATATCTATTGAATGAATACACCAATGATATAATGCTTCTTAAAGTTTTGCTTTTGAAGACTTTACTTTTTTCTAATATAATTTTTCTTTGTGTAACATCATTTATTGCATAATGATACACCTCTCCTTAAAGAAAATTTATAAATGAAGATTTGTTCTTAACAGTGTATGGAGCTTGAAAAATCTTGCAATGGTTTTGTCTCATCCAAAGAAACATACCTATTGATATCATCTTTATATGCTATCGGGACCCATAATCTAAAACCTTTCACATTACTAACATATCCAAGAAAAAAATATTTTTTGGATGTAGTATTCAACTTAGTCATATTTCTCTTAGGTTTGGAAAGAAAATACTTACAACAAAAAATTATTGAACAAATATAATTGGAATTAAATTTATGACACACTTCAAACAATGGTAAAAAATGCTTGTATTAGATAAGGATTTATTTTAAAAATACAATACGGTATTAAAAACTTCATCTCAAAATTCATCTAGTAAAGCATAATGTACCAACATATTGAACATCTTTTACACATTGTTTGATGAGACTATTAAAAAGTTAATTTTATTGTGAAGTATACATTGCAGGAGATTACAAGTAATCTATTTTTAATAACTTTGAAACTTGACAACATTATGATACACATCATTCATTATACGTAGGTTTTTTTATCTTGTGTACAGTTTAAGTTTCAACTTGAACTTTCAACTTTTAAAAGTTGTAAATGTTTCATATTTTCATATGAGAAAATAAATTTATCAAAATTTAAATATTTATCCAAAATGCATAGTTTAATTTTTCAGATATTGACATTTTTGGATGTGAAACTTTATACGTAGAATATATTTAAATTTGTGGAATCCAACATCAAAAATTTTCTTATGTGTTTGCTCATAGTAAAACATTCTCAAAACTTTATATCAATTTTACATATGTATGGTAACAAACTGCTCCCAACAATGAGTGTTTTTCATTTTTCATGTGTTTAAATCTAGAATGCTACACATACATAATCTCAACTTGAGATTTAGTAAAGTTGAATTTTTTCATCTAATAATGTCTTTTAATATGTATATATTTTTGTATTTATGTGTATTCAATATAATTTTATCATCTATCTTCACCTCAAGTACTAATTTTTTGAAATCTTACTCAATAACATTTCAAAAAATATTATTTTCTTTTTCATATTATGTTTGAATCTTGTTTGAGTTAATTGATGTTGCATCCATCAAATGTGTAATTTTGAACAGATTCCAATATTGATCATAGTGACAAAATTGATTGTTGTAAAACTGGAAATGAAAATAGTAGTTCATTTGAAGATGAAATACAACTCTAAAGACGAACAATGTCTTGAATGAATCTATTCTTCCTTGAATTATTTTTTTCAACAAGTATAACGAAATAAAATCTCACCTTTATATGTCAACAAACATTTACATGTGATTGTTGACATGTCCATCTTGCCACAATTTTAACATACAACTAAATTACTTTCTAAGGATTCACTTTTAAACTTGGATCTGCGTTTAAATTCAAAATGTATATCATTTTTTTCATTATGTGAATATGATCTATGTTGGAGACATTATCTCCAAGATAGTCCTAATTCTCAAAGCCAACAAATATAATGAATTGTGAGGATGATTACATAGATTCCAATCATGCCACACATCAAGTATGAAACATTTCATCCATATGTTTTGCTACACTGGACATTATAAACTAATATAGATCTTGATATAGATCTATCACAACAATAATTTCATCACTTACTACTTCTATGTGCTTATAGAAATGTGATAGTGGTTACAATCTTCTTACGTCAAAATTGAAACATTTTATTCATATGTTTTGCTTCATGATGCACTAGCACAATGATCTAGTCATCATTTATTTTGTTCAAAGCTCAATTTCAATTTCGTATTCAAATCAAGATATAAACGTCTCATAAAAATGTACTACTAGTTACAACCTTCTAAACAATCTTACATACAACCCTTAGACTTTTGTTTCATCTAAAGTTAACATTCATTCAAAAAATTGCTCTAACAAAACTTATTGCAATTTAAAAAAAATATAACACCAAGCATACGTGCAGAACGTAGACACATCTAAGTGCCAACTCGAAGTACATGATTATGAACAGTACAGAATTCAAAAACATTTTAGTGATAAAAATCCTAAATGTTAAACAAGAGCTTTGGCTAATTTTCAATTGTACTAAAATGCAAAATCTAAAGTCTAACAAGGATGAACCTAAATCAGTCAAAAAGATCTGAGTTAATATTAACGTTTAGCCACATATTTAAATAAAACCAAGAGAATAATTTTTTTATACAGAAAATATAAATTTTGAAGTAATTTAGAACTTATTTTCAAAATTGAAAATGTTTTAAATCTAAAAAATAAATTTTGATGAAGAATGAATAGATCAATGCCAAGTCGAGAGCGAAAAAACTTTATATTTTTATATTTTCTTAATAGAGCTTAGTAATAATTTTACTTCATTATTCTTCAACTTAAACAAAACTCTTACCGAATATTCCAGATTTTCAATGTACTTGAGGTTTCAAAATCATCAAAAGAGCTATACAAGACGCTTATGCTCTCAACTCTATTAAGAGATAAAACAGTCGAGTAAGTCGAAGAGAATCAAACACAAAGAATAATAAAATAGAAATATAAGTCCCACAATCAATTGAGAAATTTACAATCTTGATAAACAAAGTTTCATTCAGATATTTTTCACTTTAGTTAGTGAATATTTCTAAATCTTGTGAATAATTCTTGAAATTTCTAGAAATATTATATATATATATATTCATTCATGAAAATGTGTGATGTTAATCATGAAAATGAACAATTGCAATCATTCTTCAAGTATGAATTGAGTGAAAAATAACTCAATGTTCAGAAATTCAACCCGAATATATGCTTAGATATAAAATTCAATAGCAACAAGTGTGAAAAAGCCAACTAAAGCATTGGAATGTAGAATCAGCTTTCGCAATTTGAAGTAAATGTTTGAATTTGGACTGGAAGTAATTTAACTGTTGGGGGTAGTTCCACGGAACACACCAATATACAATCATATTCTTGAAAGCTTCTCTTAACCGCAATGAAGTCACATGATTCTTATACTCTTATACTCCTCCAAAATCAAGCAGTCTTAGAACCGGGCCACCTTGTTGCCACTAACGTGAACTATGAAATCCAAATCTGCGTCGCAAATTACTTTGCAGGCTTGCTGGTTAATACTGGAGTACAAGAGGACACTTATCCAGTAGGATGCGGCCTGTATGTGGGCAAAATAGGTTCTCTGTAGCCGAGATAAAGGTAAGTGTGACGTCCACAACATCTAAGTCGTCATTAGTGAGCTGTATGGGCAAGTGAGATTGCGCAAATTGTCGTGAAACAAAAGTCGCAAGTCGCTTGCAGAGGTGTGCAAGGTCCATGGCCTTTTCGCAATCCAGAACAGTGCGAGGTCAACGAGTCGGCGACGTCAAGTCGACACTTCGCGAAGTCGATGGGCTGGCTCCTCGATCATTGAGTGCATACAGTTATTGCGCGGCGGTTGCGCTCATAGTTCGGAGTCCAGACTGAAAGAACGAGGGGCGAAGTCGGATGACAGGAAGATGGTGGAAACGACGAGGGAGGAGTCCGATGTAAGCGTGGACACAAGGATTCTCTGGAAGTGGGGACACAGCTCACATGCACCTGAGGCTGAGGAAAAACTTCCCGGGGACGATGCTGCATAATCCAAGGTGAAGGGAGCCGAGGGAGGTTGCCAGGTCGTTCCCTCAGCTGGCGTCCACATTGAACTTTTCTCGTCCAGTGCGCAGCGCATGTGAGCAACCGAGGTAGTATTCCTCCGCAGCCTCCTTGAGCGTGTAACTCGTATTTCCGTCAACTCCAGACTCCAGACTCAATGCACACTACTCTACACTGTATGTAAGACAACGAGAGTTCACAAGGGAGGGGATGAGCACATCAGGTATCACGGGGATAGGCCCAAGAAGCATAACCCCGGCAAATATAACTGTACCACTCAAAGATATCCTAACTTTTTAGATCGTCGAACGTGGAAGCTTCAGAAGAAGTTTCACGTAAAGTGATTTTTCTCATCTGGAATCCACCTAGAGTATGCTGTATTTCAAGGTAAAGAAAGTGACTATAGAATGAAACCCTTCCAAGGGTTTTCACAAACATGTTGAAATGGAAACTCGAGGAATGAAGATTTGACATCTCTAGACACTCATCTCTAGTCGTGTTGTTGGATACATAAATTGCTCATTCTCCAATGCCAGCCCATTTACGAAGTTCGTTGGTCAACCCGCTTTGGAGATTGTCCAGTGCAGTATTGAGAACTACAGCGTTTATCATAATAATCTAGAGCCTAACATTGATTATAGTCAACCAAAGTTGATTGCAACCCTAGTCTAGCATCAAAGCAATTGTATGCATAGTTTTTTCACATTCACAGCTGATAGTTGAGAAAGTAAAGATATGGTCCAAGCAAAGTATAAAAGTGTAGAGAAGGTAGCTCGCTGTTCACTTGCTTGCTTGCATTTGCTCTCATGAGAACTGCGCTGCATCTTCTGTAATGAAGACAATTGTAGTCGTCACTTCCGCTGAGTAACGTGCTCGAAGCTTGGAGTGTTCGACTGAGCTCAACAGGGAAACCCCTTTTGAGAAGCGTGCTGCGTCAAGCAGAAATGCGGAGCATTTAGCCAGGGACCTAGTGTTGGAGGAACACAACTCAAAAGGCATGCCCGCGGGCGAGGGCACGGGGGCATGCCTCGTTCGCATTTTCCATACGGGGCATGCCCGTATGTACGAAAAACTTTATACGTATATTCCAGAGTTATAGACGGTGGGATAAGTCAAAAAAATAAATGGGAAGTTATTCTTGCTGTTGGGGCTGCATGGTACTGAAACTGCTCTTGGAACTGAAGGATTTGCCAAGTATATGCAATGCTGTTTTTCTGTCGGTACGTGGGATGTTGACAGATACTCCGGCTTGTTGATTGTTTCCCCTTCTAAGAGTGCTTTATTTTCATAGAAGTATATTATCTGATACATCAAACATACGTATTTTAATACGGGCATGCCTCGAAAATTTTTGTTGTGCCTCCAACCAACCCTACAGGGACCTGCCGTAGTGACCGGGTATGGACCGTGGACAAGCACCCGCATCCCTTCTATCAGCACCCACGCTCCGCTACTGGTCACCGGCCGTCGGACACGAAGGCAGAAGAGTGCGTCAGGCGTCTGGCGTCTGGCGTGCGGACTGCAGCAAAGGAGAACTGAGGCCAGGTCAGGGTCAGTGTCAACGGGGCCGGTCAAGTCGTCAGCATCGGGGGTCCACTTGGCACAATCACGCGTTGAGTGGGATGCCCGGTCGGAAGAGAGGTTTTGGACTCGCAGGGATATGATGAAGATGAAGATGCGGGCCACTCCTCAGGCTCTCAGTCACTCTCTCGCTCTCCCGTTCAGACTCCGTTCCTTCGCTCGGCTTTCGCAACGAGTCCGAGAGTCGCGTGCACTGCCTAGCTTTGAGCCGCCCTGCTGCTCTGCTCGAACGTGAGGGTGGGGGTGGGGGTGGGGGCCGGTGGAGGACAGACGCTCAGAGGTAGGACAGGGAAGGTGTGATCGGTTCTGCACTGCTCGACTAGATATGACCGTGCGAACGATGTCAGTTCAGGCCCCTGCACAAACAGATATGAAGCTGCAATCGATGTCTTCTCCGGCGCCGATCGTTGTCGTGGTCGAAGAGAAGAAGAGGGTTTGCCACACGAGGTGCACCAGCCGGGACAGGGGAATCGGACAGCTGGTTCCTACGCAAGGCATCACTGTGGTCATTTTTATAGTCATTGCACTGTTGCTCAAAGCTGAAGAAGCCGAAGATATTGTGGAATCTCTGAGAATTGCTACCGAAGTTGTGCGTCCGCTTCTGGCCCCTGTAGTCTTGGCAGTGTGTGGCTTCCTCATCCTGGAAATGACTTCATCATGATTATAGCACAGGCAATCGCCCCGCCTGACGTGTTTCCGGTCCGTCTCTGACCACAGACTGCTGCTGCTACTGCTACCACCATCACTTTTAATACACACTTGTAATTGGCTCTGGAAGAAAATACGAGGACAGACGCACGGGCGCTAACGAAAGTACCTCTTCCTCCACCGATTGGTCTCGTGGTGAGCGTCTAGCGGATTGCATCGACTCTGCCCATCGATCAATCGATCAGTCGAATCACCCGTACAGCAATGATGCCACAGACGACGAAGATATTTGAGTCAATTTGCACCACCGTTCGAGGGCCTGGTTATAAGTTAGCGCTCTGGATGCACATCGTTTGCGTGGTTGACGTGTCGTGGGCTCTGCTGCACATTCTCACGATGGGTTTCGCTGCTTGGAGGGTGTAGAGAATTAGGGAGACCTGGGATATCTTTTCCGTAGGGTGGCCGTCCGCATGGTTGGAGAGCTTGAGCCTGATGTTCGATGAAGAAGAGGTGCTTTGCAGGTATCCATGGATCGATCAGAGTTCGCGGGGCTTGGAGACAGAATTGGCTGGTGACATGGTTCCGCGGGATCCAGGGCCTGCCTCTGCGTGTTTGTGATGCACAGCCGGATTGAATCTCGCTACTGTTATGCTTGTAAGGGAGGGGAAGAGCAGGCGCTTGAGGTTTGTTACGCAGTTCATATGTGGGCTAAGACTTATTGGGAGTTCTGGATATCCAGAGGGTTCCTCGATTTTCATGTACACAGTCCAGGCAGTAGGCTGGATGGCTAGTTTCTGTATGTGCAGAAATCATTCTTTTGAATCGCCGGGGGCTTTCAACTATTGCAGTTATTGGCGAGGACGAGTTCGCAGTCGCTATGTTGTATCTATAGAACGGCCAATTGGCCGCCCTGTAAAAATGTAGGAATTTTTTCATCATTCATTCCCCGGAGATTCACTAGCAAATAGGATATTATTATTTGGTGACGCTACCGACACAACACATGTACACTTACTGGAACGAAGATGAAGGATTGATGCTGCTCTACAGAGTTTTAACCAAACGAATGAACCTCAGTGGAGGCCATCGATCGCATGAGAAGGCTAAAATTTCGTCGAGAACGAGGTCAATTTACAGCACGATATCAAGTAGGTTCAAGCAGCGAGGAATTGAAGGAAAATCTACGAGGAAGGAAACCGATGCCAATGCTTGAAGGGCTCAGTGGAAGAAGAGGAGATGGAACAGAGCCTTCTGGATGACGTCGGAGAGCGCCACAGATGACATCACGCTGCCCTCAAGGAGTGACCGCTCTATTGTTTGATTCACCGGCCGATCCATCCTTCAGAATTAAGTTTTTTGCATATTTGCAGAATCAAGTTGTACTGCACTCCAGTGCTCATCGGATGTATGAATTAAGTTAAAACTGTTTTTTCTGTGTATAGCCCAATTTCTTCAATCGTGGACATGGAAGTCTAGGAGAAGCAGGGAGGGGAGTTTAACGCTTAAAAGCCTCTGTCCCTTGTACTTCTTTGGGTGCCGGTGAACTTGAGAACTGTTAAAATGTGGAGCCTTTCCAGTGGGCATGAATGAATCATTCCAATTGAACCTCGTAAATATGGTGTCATAGTATACTGTTGTATTATCTTCGGAAAGTGAAGCTGGACAGAGTATGTGAAGGCCATGTCCCATCTTCTGAAGGACTATGATCGACGCTCTACATCATGTTCTGATCAAGAATTCTTGCGATCAACAGTTTCAGACAATGTTAATGACATGTCTAATTACAAGGTTTCATCTCGGTTGAATACGTCGAGTTCGTGCGATTTCGCCACTATCTTTGGACAGAATATGAAAATTTCCGATGGTTCAAGAGGAGTGCTAGAGAGAAGAAACACGGCAATCGATCCAGTAAAAGAGTAAAGCGTTCTCATTCTGCAGTACAAGCACAAACCTCATGTAAAGTCGGTACCCTCTAACTAGTACCCACGATGCCCAAGTGCCTCTCTGAATCTATCATCCATGTCTTCAATAATTGTCTCTCGTTGTGTATACTACCACAGTGGGCCAATGAAAAAGTAAGCATATTTCTAGAGCTTTGCTGACTTCACCAACACACCGAGATCAACCAACAAGGAGAATATCTAGGATTGCCTGAAGAATTATACTGTATTATATCTTCGGCAATTGTCTGGATTTCCATCTTCTATTGAGAAATAATGAATTCTGTCTTCAATAATTTGAGGAAGAGGCTTAAAACAGTACACTACTTCAAGCTTCAGCCGTACATCACGTAAAGAAGGTGCTCAGAAAACTGCACATGACATTTATCATCGTTTTGGAACATCACATAAACGCTTGAATGTAGATCCCATGAGAGTCAGAAAGGATGAGGACTTTTTTATTTAATAGGTTTTTACAGGTCAAATTTTGTGTAATTTCTTTTGAATGAAAGGGGCTTAGGATTTCGATCTCATGTGAATCTTCCTGAATTTTATTACTTCCATTCGTGGCTTTCCTATGGTTGGCAGTATATCATCAGATGCTTGAAGTCTGTTAGTTCCAGATGAGCAAACGATTTAATTGTAAAACCCAACGTGCTAAACGTGTTCCGTTTGTTTATAATTTTCTCAAACTCTTTTGGTTGTCGGTCTCTGTTCCCGAGAATGTATATCTGGATTGATCATGATGTGGACATCAATGTGTTCGTTATTCGCAAAATGTTCAAGTTAACTGCAGGCTTATTTGCAATAAGTTACGGTTAAAACTGGCAGCTGAAATAGCAATATCGTTTATGCTCAATCTACAGAAAGCATCACTAGATGCAACACTACTGTTTTGATTCCTGTAATCAGAGTTAGCTCCCTCGCTAAACATGTAGTGCACTTATGCGACCAATTCCGCAAAAAATTGATCAATCCTCAACCGTCGGTGACGGCTCTGTTCATGTCTTAGACTTACAGACAGATTTCTCCAAATTACAATTCGGTTTTCTCAGTAGAAGTAAATTTCACTGCAGGTGGACAGTGAACACCACAAACTGAAATCAACAGTTGTGTCAATCCAAAAACAGAAACAACAAATGAACCGTAAACAACACGTATCAGCTCAGTGCAATCTCGTAATAAATGTGTCACCTTCTCACCAGCTGATTGTCACTCTTAGTTGCCATCCACAAAAATGAGATACTAGAACCTGCTGTCATGTCTCGATCAAATTAAGTTAACTGCATGATGCATGTTATGTACTCTACCTTTGCTGTTTTGATACGATAACACTTAAATCGAAAAAATGTCTATGATTGGTCCGTGAAGATTCAGTTCAACTTCTAGAAAGTGTAGTAACTGAAGATTCAGAATATATCCATTGGATAAACTCTACACTCTATATATTTTGGTCAAAGTGCAAATCTTCAGGCGCTTGAAATAACGTAACCATTTTGTGTCCACCGAGAGTGTGGAGAACTCATGGGTGTAGCTCCTTTGACATGAGCGCCATTTTCATAAACTGATCATCTATTTAAGAAAATGACGGAAAATTGAATTGATCATTGGACAATGACCTCGATCGAAAATGTTTTTACCTGAATGTGTGGCTTTGCTACAAGCTTAATGTCTTTTCACTCAAGGTTATTAAGGAAATTAAACGAGAACAGGAACGTGTAACATTCCCAAGCAACATCCCTCGTCCAGAAAAAGGTTTCCGGAATCGACGCTGTCTCTCTCTCTCCTCTTCTTCATCATAAAGACTTTCTGAAGATTTCACTCAAGCGTTGAACAGGAACACTGACATCAACCAGATTGAAACAAGATTCTTTCTCCACTAAGAACATATTGTTATAAAAATCAAATCATGGAAGCCCTTGGGCGCGATGTATTTTACAAAGATATAGATACTCACTCCGGATCCAATTCATGAGGGAGAAGCTATCATATCTTAGTTCAAGGCAACTCCTCTCAATTGTAAATTTATATCAACTAGAGAATAAAGTGACACTAATAAAAGATTTGTCAAAAATGATTTTTGTTGATATATTTTCCAATAGAAAATATTTATACATCAAATAAATAAAATAATAATTTTTCTGTGCTAGATGTAACACAAATGTTTTACACAGGAGAAAATATTTTCTCCCACGAAAATCTTGGAACTAGATCTATTTTTATTTATTTTAAAAAATGCTAAAAATAATTTTTCTTCAATATTAAAATTAAAAATTATAATATCAATGTTCAACATCTAGACATAGTTTAGACCAAAGTCTGTACAAAGCATACTGTATTTTTCAACAAAAATTAATTTATTCTATGCTAAGAACCTTACCATATTCCCATCGACAGCTGTGTGGTGGGCTTTCCCAATGGTAGATAGTTCTAAGGTTTCGTTAGGAGTCGCTGTGGAAGGTCCATTGTCTTCATTGTCACACTTCATTCCACTAAAACACGGAAAAAATATCTTTATTTTTTTCCAGAAATTTTTCATCTTGTTTACGACCTCCATAGTAAAAAATCAAGTGAAAAGATACATTAAATTTAACATAAAATTTTTATATATAAATTTTTTTAAAAAAATTATTACATTAACACCATGTATTGGTGAGCAATGTACTTCTGTGGAGAGAAACTTGAGTGTCTTTCAAAGCTCAAAGTGCAGACACTTGCAGCACTAGTAAAGAGGGTACTGTCGAGATACCAAAGATTCTCGTCAAAAGACTACTTGAGTGAGTCGGGCTTTGCCACTTTGCCGGATCACCCCGGGTCTATTTTTGAACGTCCATCGCGTACTCCCTTCCTCGGAAAAGGGAGGGAGGAATGCTCAGTACCTGAGGAAAGTCCCAAGTGTTAGTCTTCGTCTTGTCAGCAGACCTGACAATGTGGTGAAAATCTTTATGAGAAATATAGAGGTGACATGATTTAGCTCGCGAGAATATTCTGAATTAGTACGAGCTGGACAATCAGAGAAGAACATGAACCCCGGTCCTCCGGGAAACAGGTAACTGCCATCTGAATAGCACGAGGGTTCAGATCCTCACGTGGACGTTGAGCAACGTCATCTACGTTTGCGTCACGCCTAGTCTAAACATTGGAAGATCTTGGACAGTACATTCCACTGATCAAGACTGCAAACCGAACAATTCCATGTACCTGAATCCAAGGTTCTCAAAGCGATCTTCGCTTAGGACATGTTTCAGCATACAGGACATGCAAGCAAGGCATTCTTCAAAGCGTGTACTTCGCATTCAATTCATGCGAACTATCACAGAGGTCTAATGTTTTGATTACTTGTCTTAGGATACGGGAAGTAATCATCCTACACAACAAAGATAGCGAAATGATCTTGCTTGTTAAGCTTCTAGACCAAAGACGAGGCACGGCGTTGCATCGAAATGAAATAACCCACTTGTATGCTTTTTATTTATTGCGATTCCACGTTTCCTTCAGAACAAGACCGCTACTTCCTGCAGTACACTACGCAACTCACCACTCAGCGTCACCTCAAATTTTGGCTTGATTTATTTGCTGTCGTATGGCAACCGAACTATTGGGAACGACCATCCAAGTTCTGAATCAATGTTTAACACGAACTATTGGGAACGAACTTTGCCGCAAGCGTACGAACTAATGTTCGTACGACGTCTGAGGAAACAGATGTCTTGTCGTAGTGCCGAGAGTGTGGAGTATCTTAGAGTAAAAATTTGCCTCTGATCATTTACTTCCAAGTCGTCTGTCCCGATGATTCACTCCATATAAGTAACTGCGTGTCACAACAGTTGCCATTCGCACTCCGATGCTGAAACTAGAACAAGGTTCTGACTCCACTCTGCAGAGATGAATTCCCTTCTTCCATAGTCCATTTGAGTGAGGCCGCCTCCGTGGGAGTCAAATGATTTGAAATGACCGGAGGAGGAGCGCACATACAGGTCACTCCCAGTGGTCCTTTGGTTCATGCATAAGAGCTTTACTTCGCCTTTTCTGCCACATGAAAACCATATATATCATCACTCTCAAATGATTATTTTGATTTGTAGGATGACTCTGATCCGACCGAAGAGCGTCTTTATGATATCGGTCATCCGGTAAATTTTTTTTCGGTCCAGACATATATTTTTAAAGTTAAAAGAGGTAAATTGAAGGCATGAAGATTTGCACTTTGACCAAAATGTATACAGTGTAGAGTTTATCCTATGGATATATTCTGAATCTTCAGTGACTACACTTTCTAGAAGTTCAACTGAATCTTCAAGGAACGATCATGATAGACTTTTTTTTTATTCAAATTTGATTGTATCAAAACAGCAAAGCCAGAGTATATAAAATGCATTATGCAGTTAAAGTAATTTGATCGTCATTTGAGAACTGGTTTGCAGGAGTCTCTCCGGATCCAAAAATCTGTCGACAATTAATCTAGGGCCTTGAAATGTGGACCATGAGGTAAGAACTTCAAGTATGTTGACAGATTACTGGAGCTTTAGAAAGCTCGATCAGTTGCTCCTTGTGAAAGGTGGGTGAGAAGAATCAACGACTGTCGAGAGTAGGTTCTGATATTGCCAGCCGGTATGGAAAATATCACGGGTTAATTTCGAACTCGAGTATTGATGAATAGATGGACGCCAGCAAAATTGATGGGCCTGGAAGACTTAAGAAGAAATTTCTTGACTTGACATTGAACATTCATTTACCCGGAGTAATGGAATGAAACGAAAATTGGGAAGGCAAGCCGTTCTATCGAAAGTGGCCTGCACTTTGAAAGCTTGGATGCAAAGATGTACGACAAGAGGCTGGACGAGAATTAAGAAGAGAAAATCGGGAGATATTGGGAAGTATCAGTTGCATTTGAGATTCAAGGAAAGATGAAACAAAGTAGGGCAATCCTAAATAGGGGAAGGGTACTAGTGTCTACAATTGCACCTAATTGCGGACATTTTTTAAATGAAAGCTGCTCTTACCTACTCGATTAGATTCGTCACCCTCAAAGCTACCAGGGTAGAGAGCATAGATAATTGAGGACTTCGTAGATGTTTCCATGTTAGAAAATTTAACCTCTCGTGCAATCTTTTGCAAAATATTTTGAACATTCCATGTCCGCATAGATAGAAGAATTTTTTTCTGGTTAACATTTTCAAATTCTTCTCTGAAGAATTTGTGTTTGGACATAGACGATCAAGTATAACTTCTCGGCAGCATAGTAAGATTTTCCAAAATTTTCCAACGATATGATTCTCCTATTTGATACTTGTGCAACCATACAAGATATTTTTGCAGTTCACAACTGCCAAAATATCTGCAGCAACTGTGAACTGCAGCGAATGAAGACGAATTGATGTTACATAACAAGAAGAGAATTCTTTGCATGAAGGAGTGTGAGAAACTTTTTCTTTATAAGATGACCTACCATGGTTACTTCATCGGTCAAATATATCGTCCAGAAGGAAGAAAGTATGATCCATACTTATCAACGAAAGCAAAAGGGACGCATGCAATCATACCAACTAATTCATAACTTGTTTTGAGAGGTATTTACTGTCTTAATCAAAGGTGATATGAGTTTTATGTTCGGTACATATCATCTTCTGGCTGCAACGTTGGCAAATTCACATTATAGGATTCTTGTATGCAGCAAGGATCATTTAGAATTGATTGTAGAAATCGAAGTTGCTATATTTGAACTGAAGTCAAAGGTCATGAGAGGCCTAATGCACATTGAAGACAGAACCATTACCTTCGCAAACCTCAAACAGGAGTTTCTGTAAGTCGTCGTCTGGGTTTCACTTTGTCCTGGAGACAGGCTTCTAACGGTCAGTAATTAGAGCGCTTTTAGATCATAGTGAGGTTTAGGTCACCTTCCGTGATTCAGAGTGGTACGTGCATTGCTTCTTATATCATTCTCATCTGCTGGATTCGGAGGTCCAAACCAGATTTGATTCTAGTAATTTTTGATAGGCACTAGAAAACGCTGGCCATGCATCTTTTCAATGAGAAAAGCTTGACGGATTGCAGTGTCCGAACTGCACATTATTGAAGATTCAGGACCTTTTATGCTCCAAAAATCCATGTGAATGAATTTCTTTAGTCAAAAGAGCTTTCCATTGTAACAGATATCAGACCAGTGGCACGTATATGATTCTCGAAGATGTCAATGGAGGAAAAATTATCTGTTTTGTTCAAGCTTTTTTCCAAGTACAATTTGGTATCCAAAACTAGAATGTGATACTAGGTTATCATCCACATACATTGTTTCTGCTGATTTCTGTCGGATATAGTGTTTCATTCGATTAAGATGAAAAAATCAATTTGATCGCTGAACACAATTTTATTTCCATCGCGAAGTTTGATCAATCAAATCTCCATGCAAATACGTCAGAGCGTCGTTTGCATTGAGCAAGTTGAATATTTATGGCTCTTTCTGCATGAATACGTCCCCTCTGGCTTTAGTACAAACAATCTTCCACGCCGATACTAAACCCGCGAAATCAGAGAATAATTACCAATAATTGCCACGATCCGCCATATATGACGCATCTGGTGACCCATAAAACATGCTTCACATGTAAGGTTACCTTCAATGTAATCCATCGGCTATAAGGTATTTTGTGCCTCCTGATTTTAAGATGAACAAATGCATTTATTAATTATTCTAGACAACTCGAACTATCTTTCGTGAAGGATACCCATAGTGAGTTGAATAAGGCTCAGATGACCAAGTGTGTCGTGCGCTTGACTATTCAGATAATTAAAATGAATTGCATGTCATCCCACACAATGAATCATTTGGAATGATTGAAGATATCAAGATTGCTATGTTTGAACTGAAGTCAAAGGTGATGAGAGGCTCATGCACATAAGACAAAGCAAGCAGGTAGTACCGCTCACTGAATTTGGAGGTATTTTAGACATGAAAGGTTAAACATGCCGCCGTCCAATGCTTCATAGAAGAATAGAACGAAAAAAAAGTGCTCATAAGTCCAAAATTCTAAAGAGGGTAGACCCTCCGGGCAGCGATATAAGAATGTCAACTGAAGCATGCCAGACATTTATTTCCATGAGGCAACTGACTGAAATCCTTTTGGGAACAAGCTTGTGTGATTTATGTGTACACGGGAAAGTGAAACATGGGACATAGCATTCAGTGAATTCAGTGAGTGTTTTGCAAGGGAAAGTCTTCGTCGTCATAGACTCTGGGTTGTTTAGTGAAATTTTCATGAAATTAGAAGAGTCATGTAAATTCTTGGGCCGAGCATACAGACGCCCCTAGCTAGAACCTTCCGCTGGCCGAAGAAGTTGAGGTAACTGAAGGTCATGCTTCGGGCCCGGAATGCTGTTTATTCCATATTATTGAGGAGCGGCTGGTAAAAGTCCAAATCAACTTGACTCCTGATCACGATCTCCAGGAGGAAGGAGGAGCGTGCAGGCCAATTCTGTGATCAGGTGAACTCTTGTCTGAGGCAGGCGAAGGTATTTTGGATTTGCAAAGTGCGGGAAGCTGTTGGTTTCAAGAAAGAGTTCTCTCAAAGTCTAACTCCTCGCTGAAGAAAGATCTTTTGTAATGCGAATTGCCAGGGTTCCCATAGATGATTCCCACTAGTATGCGTGAAGAATCTTAACAGACAACAAACTCATCATGGACTACCTAAATTAAGCTTACAAGTACAAGTGGCTGGGATCTATTATCGTCAAACATAAAACCACATAGTTCCAATTCTAGACTTTTGATCTTGTTATTTTTCCACGTAATGATTTAATATCAATTTTATTTATAATTAATTAAAATTATCATAATTAACATAATTATAATCAATTCATTGATTAATTTTAAAATATAAATAATATATCAAATTTGATTCAGCGTCTTAAACAATGACATATTTGTTTCCACGGCAAACAATTTAGTTGCTTTTATGTAAATGTATAATTTACACTTTTTTCAAAAAATTACATAATCTTACAACAATTTTTTTTTACTCTTTGTTGTAAAAACATAAAATATGTCATTATTCAAGCATGAATAGTCTATCATATAAAACTATTTAGGCTTGATTATTTTTAAAATTATAATTAAAATAATCAAAAGCTTGTATCTATTGCTTGCTCAAATTATAACGTTCGAAAATTGTTAAAAAAAACCTTCAACTTCTTATTATTTATACAATTTATCTTAAAAAATCAAATATAAGCATTCTATGTCAAGGATAATAAATTTAAATTTATTAATAGTAATCAGTTATTACAAGGATACACGACTGTATTTTTTCAAAATTCTGTTCTCATTCATCTCTATTTAGATTTTTCTTTTTTAATTCCTTTTTTATAAATTTTTGAATTTTTCAGTAGAATATATTAAAAATCATGTATTAAGATCAAAATTGACGTGAATGAACGTAGATTTAAATCCATTAACTATTACTTTTAACGTTGTCAACACTTGTAATATCACAAAATTGATCATTTTTCAATGATTTGAATCTTTTGGTATTAAAAAATATGAAAATAATTCAATTTATTAAAAAATGTGATAACAAACATAGTTGACAATCTATACATAAAAAATAGACTTTGATGAATCTTGTTAGATATAATTTTGATTTCATAAATCATCATTAGGGAAGTCATACTTCTCAGAATGAAAGTATTTAGCCACATTGCCAAAAAATAGTCGGTCATAATTTTTATTCAGTGATTGCTCTTAAAACGTAAATTTTTGCCAAATTTCCAGCATACAATTGCAATTCGTCTAAAAATTTACTCTTAGATTGAGATCTAAATTCAAGTAGAATTTTTTTCATTGTCATTTTTAAATGTATAAAATGATGTATGAATCAAATTGAATGTTATATAAAATAAATAAATACTAACAAAATAATTATCTTTCGGTGAAATTATTAATTCACAAATTATCTCAAAATTTATTGCAGATGAATGTTTTTTCATGATAATGAATTTACATGGGTGTTAATGACTTAAATGAAGCAATTAATGAATCAAAAAAAGTGAACAGCTTACAAATGTTACTTATCTTATATAACAAGATATTTATCAATAATAAAAAATGGTCTCTTAATTATTCAATTTTAGTTTTAACAATTGCAAGATCTTGAGACTATTTTAGTCTTTTGAATGTGGTAAAAAACTGTAGAAAGCCGTCGTTATATTTATATGCTTAATTCAATTTTTTTTGCAAACAATGTACATAACCATCTTATAAAAATTTTCTAATTATTTTAACTGAAGTGAAACTTAAAGCTATAAATTTGTCTTTGATTTTTTTTCACAAGTGAAAATAGTCATATTCATTGTATTTGAAAAATTTCAAACCAAATTTCTTACTTTCTGTGATGAAAAACTGATTATCTAAGCTTTAAAAGCTTAAATTTTGTGCTTTTTGATAAAATAGATTTTTTTTATTAATATTTGTTAAAAGAATCAATGTTTAATGAGATATAAGTGAAAATAAAATTCATCATTTATTTCTTGATTTCCTCTTTTTTACATAACATGTATAATTTAAAAACTTTTTTTTCTCTTTCTAAACTAAGCTACAAAATAATAGAGCGCAGTGTCACTTTTGAGCTCTATTTATAGATCTTATGTTCAAAATTTTTATAGCTTAAAGTTCTTTTAATCTTAGGCTTGTTATCAAAACTTTAATCACTTAGCTTTGTGGGATTACTAAAAATCAGCTTTAGATGAATATATGTCAGATTTGGAGATTATTTCAAATTTTATAAAGAAAATACAAATAAGCTGCGTCAATTTATCATCTATTGTGATGATGCCAAAATAATTTTTTTCCCATCCAAATTACAAGGAATGAAGACATTGAGGAAGGTCATAAAGATTTAGATTAAAATTGAGACAAAATATCTAATTTTATGAAGCAATCTAAGATCTGTTTGATTTATATAGTGAAAATAAAACAAGTTGGACTAATTAGACATAAGGAAGCAAGATGTAGCTATCAATGATACAAAGTTGAAGATTTCAAGCAAACATTTTTGAAGTTTTCATTTATGTAATTCACTAAAAATTAATCATATTATTTTTTTGTAGATTGATCATTTGATTTGTGTGGTAGTGAATATCTTACATCTATACGGTTGTGAACAGTAAGTTTTGATGCGCAATTCTGGATCTGCTTAAATAATTATAGGTGGAATTTGCAATTTATGTAATTTAGTCAAAAGACAAATGTCATGACTTAATGTTATCAACATTGCTAAAATTGATTATCAAGCAATATCAATATGCATAAAATATCCTTATAAACTTTACGTGTTGAATTTCTCTCTATATTTATTTCAATCTTCATTACATCAAACTTTTTTGAAAAATTTATCTTACCACTTATAAATGTAAGAAAGACTGCATGTTACCATTAAATTTTGACAAAAATTTAACTTTGCATTCAATTTTTGATGATTTTTTTCTCAAAGCGATGTTGAATTTTAAGAACAGCTGATATGTAATCATTTTGGACTAATTGAAATATAGTTGTCATAGATTATTTAGGAATATTATGTGATGTTTTTTGAAACTTTGTTTTAAATTTATCGATTATTTTGTTAATTGAAAGTAAAAAATTAGCAATCTATGATTTGAGAGTGATAAATTTCAAAAAAATCAATCTATCTAGAATTACATGAATGATGATGAAAATTCTGAATTTTTTTACATATAGATACAATGTGGAAAAAAATCCATCTCTTCAGGATAATTTTCTGGTATGAAGTTACTAAAAATGGAAATAATTGGAAAAATAATTGGAAATCTAATTTCAATATTCATTGCTCTCATGGTTAAACTCAATTACATTCAATATAGATGGTCTCCGCAATGCGATTGCTAGAAAACTCAGACTATGTAGTCAACAGGATCAATCACACACCTGTGAAGTATTGAGGCAAGAGATTCCGAGACAATGCTGACACGCAATATTCACGTTCCCATGACAAAGAAGAGTTGAGATATTGTTGTAGACTTTGAATCATGTCCAAACAAATCATGCCACTTTTTCTAAGGTGTGGATTTTATCAGAGGAAGATGCTTCCAAATCAGGACGTGTACGGAGGCCATGCTATGTACTCGGCTGTACTTTCGGTGCAAGACGGGTGATTCTTCTCATAACACCTTCGCAGATGCACTAATACGTGGGGACTCGGATCGTTCG
This sequence comes from Marchantia polymorpha subsp. ruderalis, assembly GCA_037833965.1. Lineage (NCBI taxonomy): Eukaryota > Viridiplantae > Streptophyta > Marchantiopsida > Marchantiales > Marchantiaceae > Marchantia > Marchantia polymorpha. Next base: position 19,344,665 of record AP031355.1, read on the forward strand.
GTTTGAGTAGTAAAGTTGCCTTGATCAAAGCAGAAACTCATTAAATTGACTTCTTACTGAGCTGGTTTTCGTCAATATTGAGCCTTTCACAAATCTTTTACTGGTGATTTACTAGTGATTGCCAAAGTTTATGGTTCTCATTGCTTGAAATGAAATAAATCCAAGAAGGAGAAGTATCTATGTGGAGTGCGCCTGAATTGATAGCTCGGAATGGATTATATGTTCAGGTGAGATACGTAACATGGCTTTATGAGTCGCGGATTCCTGTCACTGGCTTCTCAACCTCTCAATCATCTGCGATTTCAACGTAGCTGTCAAGATGGGGGAACGTCCGATGCAGAAAGAAATCTATGGAAGAAGCAGTGCAAGCTTGGGCGTCACCCGCGGGTCAAAAGCTCGTCTGGGCTTCCTTCATGTGCTCGATCGTCCTAGTCCTGCAACATCTAGCGCAGCCGGCTAGTGCGGGTCCGGTCCTGGCCTGAAGCCGAACTTTCCGAACCAATTGCACCTGACAGAACTGCCATCACGGAGCAAGAAAAGCTGTTTCAAATTTTGTGAAAACCTTCTATTAGACTCGATTACAATATATCTTCAGAGAACCAGGTTTCCTAAAACTCTTTTTCTACACCTTTTCATCACTCACATTTACCCCCTAGAGTAGCAAAGTGTATGGAATAGCTGTCATTTTGGATGCGATTGAGGCTGTGTAAGGCAGCTACAATTACTTCTGCGCAATCTTGTCAACGACCACCAGTCATGACACTTTACTTCCACTGTTCGTACTTGCCTATGTTGTCACCAACAACTGTGGGAAGGATGTATTAGATTCTGATCTGAGAGCACCCACTATCTATACATATGTTATAGATTGGGGGTGTGATAAACAATTTTTTATGCTCGTTTTTACTGCAGTCTTTGAGGAATTTCCTTGTTGCTTTCTATTAGCCCTGTTTCGATCCATAGGCCAAATGAACGCCTGATATTCGTTGTTAGCATAATTTGCTGATCTGGCGCTGAACTGTTTCAAGATAGGTGTCATTGCAGTATCGTATCTGTCATCTAGCTTGACAAGGTAATTCAAAATTTCATAATCAGTTGAACAGTTTAACCCTATGACTGTTTCGACATTTCACGATGGTCAATGATGGTTCCAAGTTTCATACACCTCCAGTTATCCACGGATTCAGGACAAGATAAATAGGGAATGAGAAGCTCTCCATCTCAGGAGTTCATCCAGACTCAGTCCTGTCATTCTCTGCTGCTGCCATGGAGTCTCCTCTCATCATTTCGATGAAGACCTCAATCTGGACCGTTTTTCTTCTCTATTTGGTCGTAGTGTGTTGCGCTAGACCGTATGAAAATAGTCTCAGTTCGGAAAAGCCTGATCTGGAAACATCGGAAGCGTCAGATATTGTCCTTTGGCGTTCACAAGAGAGTACTCTTAAATCTTTCATAGCATTTGATGGCAGCAATGCAACAGACTGCCAGAGTGGTTATGGTTTTCTTCCCTGCTCAAACATTCGGTCCGGAAGTGCCTTTTTATTGCTGGTCTACGGATTCATGATGTTCATTGCTGTTGAATTCCTAACGAAAGGAAGCCAGCTATTGTTGACCGTGTTGGATCCTGGCTTTGTCGCGGGCATTGTTGTTCCTATTCTCAAGACACTGCCAGCTACTTTCCTTATCCTCGGTGAGCAAATGCTTGGGGGCTATCTTATTTCATAACCACGCACTTCTAGACTCATTACACGAACCCTGTAGTCATCTGTGATTTGAAAGCTAGAGAATATGAAAAAATTGGCATACATGTCTCTTCAAGCTTCGATTTGGATACATTGCAAGCAGACTCCGAATCACCTTTCTGGCCCTTCAGCGAAAAAAAAGATAGCAAAGTTTATTTATAAAGTCTCGCAAAGTCAGCTCATAGAATCGAATCAGGAAAGGTTGTGAAAGTTTCTTCACAGTTGCAGGCGTATGAACTGCAGGTTGAGGTTTTTGGAAGTGAATGTTTGGCTTGTTCTTGAGTGAAATTGACTCGATTGACATGGGACGAGTGCTAACCTGTTGTCTAGTCGGAGCATCTTGGTCTATCTACACCGACTTTGATCACTGTCTCTTCGAAGGAATCGAGTTAAAGCAGATGTTCTCTCCTGGATCGTGAGGTAGCCTCACGGATTTGTGGGTATTGTGCAGTTGCATTCTTGGCTGAAAATGAAGAGGATGCACATAGTAAAGCACTCGTGGGCATGGGTGTGCTGGCTGGAACAAGTATCGCTCTGCTCGGCATTGTGTGGGGAAGTTCCATCATAGTAGGCCGCTGTGACTTTGACTCCGATCGTGTAGCAAGGGACAAAACACGCAACCAAATTTGTGCTCTAAGAGGCAAGCTCACCACATTCCCTTCTAGCAAGACCTTTCTGACAATTATTGTATTCATAAAAACAGAAGTCTTCCCTGTTATCCAGCCGAAAGGCGCGCTCTGTCGTGCTGAATTGAAGTAATGCAGAAGTAGAAAATTCCTGAAGTAAAATCTTGAAGATTTAGTTTCTCGAGTTTATTGCTTCTTCAATATACAATCAAATGCAAAAACCATAGCAATGCTGAATATCTAGGCTCTTGGAGGTTTGGTTTCTATCGATCTTTCTGTAGGTACTGAAATGTGCAGTGTTCAATCTTACAATGCAGAATCTGGAGTAACAACTGAGTCACGTACCAGACAGGCTGCATGGATCATGCTATTCACTGTATTACCGTTCTTGGTCATACAGTTCCCTGTCATGCTGGGCAGGTCAGACAAATCAATTCATATTTCCGTGCTCGTAGCCGGCGTCTTGGCTCTGGTCACACTAGCAGGCTACTGCATCTATCAGGTATCTTCTGGAAGATGTAACCTTGATTTGCATGCACCTGCTTTGAGAACTGTCTTTAGCTATGTGTGTTTCGTCTGCGGGGAGAAGTAATAACTTCATCCCTGCGATCAGTAGTGAAAAACTCAAGGTTCAATGTATGAGACTTCCTCCTTGACAAGCTCATATTACTCTTGAATGTGCGACTTCAAGTCTGGTTCATGCAGGTTTGACTCAATTCATTTGTCTGTATGCATCAGATGCTATGTCCGTGGATTCAAGCACGATTGATCTACAAAGCCCAACAGGCGTTTCATCGGTCCCATCATTTCACTGAAGTGCCTTCTCCAAGTGAGGTCTCGTGGGTCTTGGCAGATGGAACTCCTGACAGGATTGTACTGGAAAAGTAAGATCCACCATTCCCTGCCTTACGCAAAGATATGTGTAAGTTTGTTCAGCAGTAAACATGAATCGTAGTCAAACAAGAATTTATGTGTGGCCAACTGCAATCAGTCAAGGTCAAACAGTTCATATAAAATCTACGCAGGCATTCTTCTCAAGTGAATGGAATCTAAACCGACGCAGAAGTTGACAGATGTGGAGTTCGATTCAGCAAATCGTTCTGTTATATGAAGCGTCTGCGTAAGCGAGTGACTACTGTGTGGCAGAGCAAAGGATTGAGCCAGGCTCCTTAAGAAAGTTGTTGGGTTCAGTTTTATTGTGAGAAGTACTGAAAGAGAGGGGAAATTCGTTAAATACAGTCAGTTGAGACTGACCACTTACATGTCTCCTATACGATGAGCGCAGATTGTTCAAAAAGCTAGATTCGGATGGGACCGGCTATATCTCTATGAGCGAGTTGCGAGGATTGATCCTGGCGATGGGACTCGATAGCGAAGATGAAATTCCTGCGAAACAGGTGGTCATAGACGCAATTAAAACATTCGACGTCAAGAAGACTGGTAAAGTTTCTCGAGAAGATTTTGTGAAGGGTATGGATCACCTGATCCGAAGCCTCAAAGGAGACATCAGAAGGTCACACACATCTGCCGAAATCCCTGCTGCTCCGCACCAAGAGCCAACTAGCGGAGAGCTCATTACAGGAACTAAGGTGTGTTTCTGGTGTTCCCATGCTAAAACTCTCGTGGATTCATTCACTCATTCATGCACTCATAATTTTCATCCAATCGCAAACTGACTTTCAGATGGAAGTACAGAGATACAGCCCTGTCACCTTTTTACAAGGTGATAGGAATGCGAGACCTTGCAACCTCCAGTCAAGAAATGTGTCTGTACATATATTCTAGCTGCTTACTCGTGCCGGTGAATAGGTGGTCAAAACTGAGCTCTACTGACTGGGTGTGATGTGTATATTGTGCTTGTCAGGAACTTGAATTGTCAATTGCAGCACTGCTCGCGGAAGTCCGAGAAGACGAAATACGGGAGATGCAGGCCACCATAGCGCCGGAGATGGCCATCGTCTACGCCGTGCTTTACATTATTGCTGGTGTAGCAGTGGCAGGATTCGCGGCAATTCCTACGGTCGGAGTTATAGGAGATTTCTCGAAAGCTGCCGGAGCGGATCCCTTCATCGTGTCCTTTGTGGCAGCTCCTCTGATCTTAAATCTCAGTGAGGGAATCAAAACCATCTCTTCTGCTGGCAAAAGAGGAACGCTACACATAACCACGGTCTTCGCCGAGGTATGTCGGTGGCATTGTTGATTTCGCAGTGGATGCAAGTTCCATGCATTCCAGTACCTTTCAGGTCGATACATTTTAACACCTTGCTCTCCGTCCATTGCCTTGTCTTGTGGAAACAGACCTACGGACGGCTGACGATGAACAACACGCTGTCACTGGCAATCTTCTTAGCCGTAGTTTACTTCAAGGGTCTAGCGTGGGAGTATCCTTCGGAAGTGCTAGCCATCCTGATTACCTACGTGATCATCGGTCTCATCGCATCTGTGCGCACCAAATTTCCAATTTGGATCGGCATCCTGGCCATCATCCTCTATCCTTTGATGCTAGTGATACTGATCGGCTACAAGATCATCTGTGCGGCTCTTACTACTGGGATCGACTTGAAGTTTACAGTCTGGGAGGGAATCATTGCACTGCTCGTCTACCCTACGCTGATCTTCCTTCTGGTCGTCGCCTGCAGTGTTTGCCTACCAAGATTTTAGAACACCACTGGACCCATCAAACACTGCATCTCCGAGAAAATCAATTCCGCCTTTTACCGACTACTGTCCGATATCTCCCTTCATCACCTCAATCATTCCCGAGCCACCATATAAGGACTCCACCGTGTTCTGACTACTTTTCCTGCCACTCCATCATAGGCTTGCTCGGCCTCCATCCCTTCTCAGTCCACAGAAATTTGAAGAGTTAGAAGCTGATATCTGTCGGCACAGCTTCTGACTTCGGGTGTACCTGTAAGTGGACAGATGTTTATATTCTTCTACCATAGTTCAATTCTCTTGTCTGTCATCTTCCCGCCATGAAATAGAAGTCCTCCACAGTGTATCCGTACGATGTACTTCATCATGTACATGTACTACTTGTGCCTTCAAAAACCAGCCCTTATTCTATTTAGAGGTTATGTAAACATTCATAAAAAATTTGAGCCGTGTATACGTGAATAAAAACTTGATCTTCCTTTAAATTGTAGTCATGTAATATTTCCCTCTCGGTTGTTGTGATTCTCTAGTTTCTGAAGGCGAGTCAATGTCAATTACAAACATGTCAGACTTGCAAACGATTGGTAGATGAACTCCTGGGCTTCATGACATAACTTCCAATCCATGTACATAATATCAATCTCATGCGCGTAAATTGTCATTATGTTCCAGTGCGTATCTAACATCACCTTACATAGATTTTACTACTTTTTTATTCTTTTAGTCACTGAAACACGTAACATGTTGGCGATCGTAACATGGCCTGCAGTAGCCACTGCATGTGTACTAGCAAACGCTGGCCATACATCTTTTCATTGAGAAAGGTTTGATGCATTGCCGTGTCCGAACTGCAGACTTGTGAATATTCGGGACCTACAATGCTCCAAAAATTCCTGAATCCAAAAAGCGTTATCTGTACCAGATATCAGAGCAGTAGGAGGTATTTGATTCTCACATATGTCAATGGAAGAAAAATTATTTGTTTTGTTCATTAGGAAAAACTTTCACCAAACTCACTCTTTAGAGTATATCTTATTCTTGGCACATGTGAAGCCATATCTATATCAGAGAACTAATTTTTGAGAAGCGCGTAGCTTCTCAGCAAGCTGAGGTATTTGCTTGGTGGGACCACATCCAAACGTAAATTGCTTGATGGGACTCTTCAAGTTTCAAATTACCCGATGGGACCTCACGGACGGTGTGCCGTCGCTCGGTTCTAGTAGATATTCTTGTACATATAAGTTCTAATATGTCTTCTTGTAATAATATGTTCTAAGTTATCAGAGATGAATCTTTGTGGACTCGTGTGTTGAGAGCTAAGCTTCCACCACCAGTACTAGTACTGGTGAAGGCCACCGGCAGTCTAAGACTGGTTCTACGTTTCGGATAGTTCATGTTCGAAGAGTCTTTCAGAGGTTTCAACGCTACGTTTGATCTTGTAACTATCAAGAACGGAATGCTTCGAGATATTCGAAAGTTTTGTTCTTCAAATCTTTTGAGTATTACAAAAGTAGCCTAATCAGATGTCACGAAGGAGATCGGATCGACATGAACATTCACGAGAAACTTCGAGAGAAATTCCTCCTTCAAAATATTTCTAGTTGTCGTGCATTTTACGAAAACAAACCTACAAACATATAACCACAAGCAGGTAATGCACAGCAGGTGACGTACATAACGTACCTAAAACAAACCAACTCGATCTACCAGTCTCAAGCAATGGTAGCAATCTACCATGGCCGCTGTCTATCATCTGCAGTATTAACAGAACTTCTTCTCACAGGTGACTCGCCTCTGTTACTGTCATCTACTCTCTGGCTTATTCAAGTCTGCCTTAGGCTCTGATGGGTCCTTTTCTGCGAGAAGGCAAGAGTACCTGTTCACCATTATCTATGAATCAATCTTCATGGTAACTTCGCAAAACTGGTTGCATCTAAGCAACTCTTTTGTGATCATCTATTCATACTAGAATGGTGTGACGTGTACCTTCGATGGAGTACCATCAAGCAAATATCTCCAGCAAGCTTAAACATGTTGAATTAACAACTTAACTAAAAAAATTGAAATGAAATGAAGAATTTCTGGATTTCTTACAGATATATAAATATATCTAAAAATAGGCTACACGATCTAGACTATAAATGTAAAAAATAAATTAATAATTTATAAAAATATGAAAAAAATTTCAATGACAGCTAATTATATATCACTACTTCAACTTTTAGGTTTTAACTCTTATTATTTAAAATCTTGTAAGACTTAACTTGAATAAATTTACTTTTATCTTATATAATATGATCTAACATATATAAATCATGTATGTAAATAATATATGAAAAAAATCATATACTTGAAATTTGAAGCAAATGAAATCAAAAAATTTGTATTTGAAGCATTATTGGAGTCAGCAAAGATTCTTGAATATTCTCATGTTTTTCAATCCAAGTAATTATGGTCATTGTCATCATCAAAACTATTTGATCTAGCAATCACACTTTCTGAGAGTAAAGAGAAAAATTTTAAAATTTTATTTAAGATTTGTATGAGAAAAAATAAATATGCTTTGTTTCAATTCATATGATTTCAGAAAAAATCTAAATTTTACTCACATAAATTTGAAGTATTCTATTGAAAAATTTGGTAATATTTGTATCATTCTTTATTTTATATTATATATATTCTAATTTACAAAATAAAATAAAATTATTATAAAATAAAATTAGACATCAAACAAAGCAAATATTTACACCAAACAAGTTTCAGTATCTGTAAGAAAAGAATTGATTTTAATTAAAACAGACAAGTCAGTATTAATTTTTTGTAATGTTTATTCTAAATCCTAAATGATATTGATCCTGTTCGAAAGTAGATATTTTTCTAAAATTAAAATATAAATATTTTTTAAAACATCAAATATCTTTCTAAAGATAAATGATTGAAGTGTTAAAAAAAATTATTTTATTTAAAAAATTTCACATTTACCTATAAATTTTTAAGGGTTTTCTTAATAATAAAAAAAGTTAAAAAATCAAATTCAAATTTTAATATAATCTGATTATACCATCATTGCAATTTGATTATTTTTTCAATAAATTTCAATATTATCTGAGAAAAAATTGATTTTTTTAATAAATATTGATATTATAATTAACGGTAACAAATTTTCATTACTGTTAAATGTATTTGAAAATTTTAATTACTTATTTTTAGCAATTTTCTAATAAATTTGAGAAATTTGAAAAAAAAGTTGAAATTTTTTTAATAATAACTTTATTATTGAAATATTGATTTTATCAACCAAAGATGAAAACAAAAAATAAAAATTGATTTTAGTTTATTAAATTTGAAATTATTATTATTAAAAATGATTTTAATTGAAAAAACTTTGGTCATGTTGTAATTAAATAAGGCTTTGATTTAAAAAATTTATTTCATATTTTGCAAAAAAAATTTGTATTGTGTTGAGTAATTTGCAAATTTTAATATAAATGCTTATAAATTTTTACATGTTGGTTGTGGCGCAGGTGCGGATGGAGCGTTAAGAAGAGAGGTCAAGAAAATATACTAGCTGGATGCGAGCAACGGCCTTTTTGAAAAACCACGCTGCCATATTGTTATAGACGGTACTTTCGCTCTCATTGGTGACGATGACAAACACAAGGCCCGATGATAGCTTTCCACATGTTCGAATTCAAGTTCAAATCAAATTGAAACTTGATCTGCGCAACTGTAACACATGCCGCGCAAAAAACGGCTTATGAATATGTATCATATTTAAATTATATCAAGCTTTTGTTTTAATATTTTGTGTTATTTTATTTAGGGTTATATCATATTTAATGAATTCAAAATTTTATTTTGTATATTTTGTGTAATAAAGTTTGTTACAATGAGTGAAAATACAAGTGTCACTAGCTTGTCTTTGTTTATATTTTGGAATACTCTCTCAATGAGTATTCAAGTAGGAGTTCAGGGATCGAATTGGGCTCCGGAATGAATGTGACTTTCAAACAAATAGATGTCTAATATGCCCTATGGGGAACAGACAGAAAGATTAGGAACCGAGTTACGAAATTATCAAGAATGTCAATCCAATGTTGACCAGAGTAGAGTCTATTGCTAGTCTCTCTCTATCTCAGCATCCAGTCCAAATTAGGGCCTTCGTGCCGCTTTGTTTCCAACGAAATTATGATCGAACCGTGGCAAGTGGCAGGCACTCGAGCCCGAATAAACACCATCAGGGATGAAATTATCAAGAAAAACTTGTTGTACAAGGAAGAAAACACAAAGGAAGACTATCATATATAGATTGATTTAAGCTTTTGTTTTGAGTTATATCATATTAATTTCATGTAATTTTCATTCTATTCATTTTTAGAATTAATTTTTTGATTTACTAGATAAAATTTGAAATAAAATTGGAATATAAAAAAATTGGCTTTGATTTTAATAAAAAAAATTAAATTTGATTTGATTCTTAAGAAAATTAATGTATTCTGAAAATATTGTGATTTTTTTTTTTTAGATTATAATATAAAAATCCAACAAATTTATTCAAAAATAAATGAGTGTGTTAGAATGTGAGTATTTATATTAGTGCTTAGATTATACATCTAGAAAAGTTGAAAAAATAGTCTTAAAAAAGCAATATTTTAAATTTTGCTTGTTATTTTAATTACAAGCAGTGAAAAAATATTAGAATTGTTAGTGACTTGCATTGTTATGAATGAATTGATAAGCAATCCATGAAATTAATTATTGCTAGATTTATAATGAATTAGATAGTAAAATATCTTTTATAAAATTTAGTCTAAATTATTACTTGTCTAATTGCAGATTATAGGTTAAACCTCAAAAAACTCATTATGTTAAATAATATCACAATAAATTTAATTTTAAGATTTCCATGATAATAAAATACAATTTCATGCAGAATAATCATTCATGAGAAAGAAAAATTAAAAACAAATCAAATGCAAAAGATTTTGCACAATGTGCCTAGTATAAATCCAGAAAATGACTTTTCTTCTGGATCCATATGTTCTGCATGTGAAAAATATAATTTTCACACGAAAATCTTACAGCTGGATTTGTTCTAAAACAAATCCGGAAAATGACTTTTCTTCTGGATCCAAATGTTCTGCATGTGAAAAATATAATTTTCACACGAAAATCTTACAACTGGATTTGTTCTAAAATAAATCCGGAAAATGACTTTTCTTCTGGATCCAGATGTTTTGCATATGAAAAATATAATTTTCACACGAAAATCTTACACCTGGATTTGTTCTAAAATAAATACAGAAAATGACTTTTCTTCTGGATCTAGATGTTCTGCATGTGAAAAATATAATTCTCGCACGAAAATCTTATAACTAGATTTATTGTAAAATAAAAACTATACTCTCATGACTTTTCTTCTATATGGGATAATAAAATATACCATATAAATGTTCTGCATCTAGATTATTAAACATATAGACAAAAATCTTACCAAGTATGTAAAATTATTTATTAACTCATTGTAATTTAAATAATAATTAACTGAATTTTATATCATCAAAATGAATATAATTGTTTTTATATTCCCATTGCCACTCGGTGACCATGATAGCGAAAATTGATATTTTTTGATAAAGTTGAATACAATATACATCATTGGCTTCTTGATTTAAAAAAAAATTCTATTATTTACAAAAATATGTAGTTAACTTCAAAAAACATGCATTTTCTGAAATAATTTTTAAAAATATTTTAGTAAATAATTTTAATAAATTCGGTTTTTTTAAAAAAATTTATATAAAAAATAACATGAATAAAATAAAATAATTTTTTTACAATAAAGAAAAATAATTTTTTTAAAAAAACTGAATTTAATTAAACCATAACTAAAAATAAATGAGAAAGTAAATTTTGCTTACAATATTTATAAAAATTATTCCAATAATGCATGTTTTTGAAATTAAAATTTGTTATTATAATTATATAGTTATTATTTTTTTATATAAAAATTTAATAAATATTTTTTTAACAATTATATTTATCAAATAATATTTTTTTTCACTATATATTTTTTCGAATTTTCTATTCATTCGGATACATTTTATAGATTAATTTTTTTTGAAATTGTTTTAAAATCATTATATTTTAAATGTTATTCAATATAAAAAAAATAATTTATTATATAAAAAATCTGTTTAAGATAAAACATCAGTTTTAAAAAAATTTGAAATTTAATCAATTTATAATTTAATAGTGGTTGAATTGAACCAAAATGAGAAAATTATTCATTTAAATAACATTTATTCTTTTTTTATTGATATGTATGTTAATAAATTCATTTAATTACTTATCTCTTCATTAATTTGCATTTTAATTAACTAAATCTTATTTTTATTTATATTAAATAGAAGCGTTCTTTGAAAGCAATGTTAAATATTTTGATAGCATTCAAATGATTGAGAAAGATATAATTAGAATATTTTTGAAATATAAAGTTACTAACATTTTAATTTTTACAAAAATTATGAATATTTTGTCATAAATTTTGCTTTAAAAATAATTAACATTTTATTATCATGAATTTTTTTTACATCTAATAATAATTTTACTCTTAAAACTATTATTAGATGTAAAAGTCATTGGTAGGTGAATCCTTTATCATGCATGCATTGTAAATAATTGTTGTATATTATGTAATACAACAATAAGTTTTACAATAAGATGATAAAAAAAATATCGACAAGTTTTACAAAGTAGATTATGAATTTCACACATGAATGAGCTAATCTATAAACAGCCTGGACATCGTATTTTTGCTTTCCCATCTTTGTCTCCTGAGCCTTGCCGCAAATTCTCTATCATCACGTAATTCCAAATCACTCTGGAATTGATAGCAAGGCAGTGTGAGCAATGGAATGAACATTGTGGTTTTGCTTTCTCATCTTTGTCTCCTGAGCTTTGCGGGCTGCACACTTTAAAACATAATTAGGGATTTAAATAAATACTCTAATGAGTGAAACTTTAGGGTTTTTTTTTAAAACAAAGACTTAGATGTTAGCATAGCCCTTAAGGTTTAGAATTAAATCACCTTACTCTAATGTTGGTTGTGGATGTGTGGTGTGAGTGACTTTTAGTTGTATGTCAAAAATCTACTACATAGTTGTTATTTATGTAATCACTTGATTAATAACAAACTATGAATATTAGCATAATATTCATCAATTAACTTCATAAATATAAGTTGATACATAATGTAATGTGAATAATCTATGATACAAATTTTATTTTTTGATTTTAATAATTTTCAAAACTTAAATTAAAGTTATAAATATATATACAAGAATTAATTTGAATTTTTTGATACAAAGTTAAATTATAATTCAAAATTTTTCTTTGATAAATAAAATTGTTAAAAAATATGTATTATAATTCAATACAAAAATTTGAAATTGAGATATTGCAAGTGAAATTGGAAAATTGGAAAAATAAAATAAAATATAATGATGATGTAATTATTAGAAATGTTAAATAAAATAATTTTTTTTATAGAAGATTGTTTATAAATTTTAATGAGAAAGAGATGAATAGATGACTTACTTGATATGATGCTAGATTGAAATAACATCAATATTAGAACTTTATTTTATTTTTTGTAAAAAAATTATTCAATCTAGCTAAACAATCGAATCAGCTAAATTGAAATTATCACATGATTATTATTCAACGAAAAATAGTTATCAGTGCTATCTGTAAAAACATGAAAGCATGTTGACTTTGATTTTTTACAAATTTAAGGTAGAAATTTCATAGTCATGTTCAGAAAATTATGTAATGTTTAACACAATTTTTAATAGATACATGGCAAAGATTTTGTTTGCAACTGCAAATAATTTCGGTATTAGGACATTTGCATATTCATATTGTGATAACCTTTATCTGGTGAGGTATCCAAGAAGATGGATATAGGTTCATTTTAACATATGAAGGTTACAAAATGATATATAGTAAATGAGTGTAATAATAATCATCTAGTAATAATAAGCTAATCTCTTGACTTAGTAATAGCCATGATGTTTTTTAATTTGCCAAATTACTTCATAAGAAGACACTTAAGTGAACATACATGTTCCAAAAATATTTCAATCAAAGGCTTCAACATGGTAAGGATGAAGTTCAAAGAAAGAAGTTGAACGGAGAAGGTATATCTATGAAGAGTAACATAACTCAAATCAGTATATCCTAGTAGAATAACTTCATCCAGATTCATTATATTTTGACAACAGTTATCTAATCCTCTAATCCAACTATTATAATGCATAAGTACTCTACTTGAGGAGTTTATGTCACTTTCGATAACACTTTCAAGCATACAACATTCATCTTGATAATCAAATGATGTTTGAAGGTTGTATTTTGGGCTTTAAATGGGAAAACACACAAGATTCCAAAAAAGTAGACAAAATATTCTCAATTAGCTTTGCGATTTAGTATAACAAAATATTTATCCCAACTAACACACTCAATGAGTACACGGATTGCTGATGTAACAATGTAGATATTTCACTATCATCTATCATATTCAATGTTGAGTAACCTCTACTTTAATTCTAACTAACTAAAAATTGTTACAATGCTTGAAAATACAAATGTCACTAGCTTGTCTTTGTCTTTATTTTGGAATTGAATCTCACGGACTATTCAAAGATTACTTCAGAGATTTGATCAGGCTCCTGCAAATAAACGTGACTTTCAAGAAAATAGTAATCTGAAACGCCCCATGGAGAACAAATGGAAAGATCAGGCAACCGAGGGATGAAATCATCAAGAAGTACTTGCAGTATAAAGAAGAAGACACGAAGTAAGACAAACTCCACATGCTTGTACACACTTAGACAATTGAGCATGTTATCTACGACAAAATTGAGAACCTTATTGTGATTGTGACTATTCGTAAGGACCAAATGTTCATGCTCAGACTGTTGACAAAGCAAGCAAGAATTTACTTAATTCTAAGTGGGAACGCAAATGTCTATATCTCTTTAGGTGCAATAGATTTTGAAGAGTCAAGTTAGCAAGTGGACCTTAAACCATGTAAGAAGTGATTTTCAGGTGATTGTATTAGAATGAATAAGATAGTAGATTGAATGTCTTATTATGAAAACATTATCCTTGAAACTTGAAGGGAAGATACGGATAGACTTTTGTTCGGAAGAAGTTTTTGTGTGAAGTGGATTGATTTTGTGTTGATGCCAAGCCATCATAGTGCTCATTCAGACAACAATTTGAAATGTAGACGCGTCAATTGTCTAGTAGAATTTTCCACTTTCGATGGAGAAGTAGTTTGAGATTATCTTTCTTCATATGAAGGTAAAGTAGTTTATGCGGAAATATGCCAACATTTACTGATCATCTCACTTTCTCTTAAACTTTCCTTACGTTGCAACCAAAAGGTGTAAATTAGAATGTAATGAGATTGAGTTGGTGTTTGAAAGCATGTAGGAGCACTAGAAGGTAGAAGAAACAGTTGTGTGACAAAGGAGGTTACTTGATTCACTCATTGTAACCTATACATTCATCTTTCTTTTTGAAGCTTTACTTGGAAGTGTTTTTTATGTTTGATTGATCTAATTAGGAGATGAAATGACCAAGGTACATCTTGATGACAACAAGGATTTACTCTTTCTTCAATGGAGTGAATGTAGAGGGAGTGACGGTATGTCTAACCTAGATCTACCTTTCCGGAGACGAATTAAAAACTATCGGCTATAAGTTCTAACGTAGAGAAGTGTTATAGCATACTATCTCAAAGAGCACACTTCTAGTAGAACCTGCTCCATGACGAGGTAAATAGACACCAAGTAGAGTGTAATTGGTGCTAACTTATAAGACAAGTCCCTTACAATCATTGTAGTTCCGCTGGCTCTGCCTCGTCTACCTCCTCATGCCTGAACTTACCTTCGGAAACCTCTCCCGATAGTATCTTCCAATGGCAACTTATGTTAGTTTTGGTGGCTCTGACAAGCTCTCCTCCTTAACGCTGTCAAAGAACACAGTTGCCTTCCGCAAGACCTGCAGAAGAGCTCCTTAATTCCTTCCTTGACAATCAATTCTAGTCCGTCATCATCCACAGATCTGGAAAAACCTCCGAGAAACTTCCTTGATGAACAAAAGAAGGCTTTCAGCGTTCCTTGTCATCCTTGTCCTTGCGATTTTCTACGCTGTGTTTCTCTTTCAGTAGAGCTACATTTGTGCCACTCGATAACTCCCAAATCTTCTCACGGTTTCCAATACCAAATGCTTCCCAAAATCCGACCTGCATTCTTCCCGTGTCTTCCAACTCAAACGATGAAAGATCAATATCGGTGCTCTAGTCCAGCGTGTTGAAAGGCTCTATACCTCTAAACGCGACCACAATGACCTTTGCGGTTTTAGATTGATCAGTAAACATAAGTACTTGAGTATCTGCCACTTTGAAATACTTGTTTTAGCAATCGTAAAAGCCCACCAAGTTCATCATCCCTTCTCTACATTCATGAACTTCCTATCAGAAGAGAGCTTGCATTCATTCGATTGTGTTGTACTACTAGAAACCTTTCCTTTGATGTTTGATAACAGGACAGGATTGCATTTTTCTTCTATATCATCCACTGCCGTGGCGAACTTTCCTTCCTCGCTTTCTTGCTTGAAGCCGACGTCCCTAGTACCTCCAACTGGACAAATCAAACAAATCCGCTCCCACAAACCTGCGTCATGCAGACTCAACTCCTACTTGCAAAAAGTGGGGCATTAAAGAACTGAGAGAGAGAGTCCAATCATGTCACTAACATAGAGCAGAATCTTATCGGCCAAGTGCTTAACTTTAGACAACCGTTACAGTGTCATTTAAAAAAAACATAATTAGTGATGTGGAGGGTTTGTATTTTGGATCCTCTCATCAGTACGAGTGTATTGGCTAGATCCAACCTATCTTGCTGAGCTAGCTAACAAAATCCATCTTGAAACACCAACAAAAAACCCAAGGGATTGATGGATGGATGACTTGGTCCTCAAGAAAAGATTTAGTCATTGTCACCCGTGCACTTGAACTACTTTCATACTGGTTAACTTTACCTGAGTCGCGAAACATGCATCTTGACAATAAGCTAAGGGTTGGACTTTCTATTGCACTAATTAACGCGATGAGTATACTTGCGCGAAGTCGGGTATTAAAGAGCTGAGAGATAGTACGATCATGTAACACAGAGATTGCAGACACCTACTAGACAAGTGCGCTGAGAGTTTACGAGATTAGCTACTGAGCAAATGAGAGCCGAGGGTCCTTTTTATTCCAGCTCTTGACAGGATTGAATCTGCGTAACACCACAGAGTAAAATCTCTTAGGCCAAGTGATGCAATTTTTGGCAAACATATCGGGCTATTGTGAGGGGCATATTGGATGAGGTGGAGGGTTTGTACTCTGGGTGGCAATTTGATCCGTAAGAACTATTGAGAGCCTGGTGTATCTAAAATATCCAGCCTATCTTGCTGAGCTGGCGAACAGCAGGAAAGAGAAATCCATGGGATTGATGGATGTATGTCTTGGTCTTGTCACACATGTACATACGAGTACTTCCTTTGACATCAGTACAAACATAGCAATCTTGATATGTCCAATCATTTCCAAAGAGTCTATTATGTCGGATGAGATGCAATTCACCTCAATGATCACAGTAGTCAAGCGCACGACACTCTCGATCATATAAGCCTTCACAAAGATAAGAGCGCTCAGCTTATTGTAAACAATGCTCCATAGTATGCTCAGGTTGGAGTCCTTGACCTCCTGGGGGATCGAGATATACCCCGCCAACTCATCCGCTGGTTTGAAGTTGAGTGGGAGAACCTTCGGGAGCAGATGGTTGGGATTTCTGAGTTACCATCGTGAAGAAAAGGATTGATGACTCCTGGATTCGGTGGATTGTACTAGAGGAGAATTTGAGGAATTTGGTCGAGCTGGTTGTCGCAGTTCCAGAACGGAGAACGAACTCAGGGTCGTCGATCAGACTGCCAAGGATCCTCTCGTAGAAGTAGATCAGCATCCTGTGCAACGGGAGGAACGTCCAGCTGAGATGCAATTGGAGAAGCTGTGATGTAGCAGTGCTATTGAAATATCTGGACACGAAAGGCTTCACGCAGAAAGAGCAGTGAGTGTGTCATTGTATGAGGAAGCTTCGGGGATCGTCATCGAGGAGCGCCGTCATATGCGAAGTTTTATTTGTTCACTTACTCCACATCGTTGGCCAGCTAGTGCGCAGGCCTACTCACACGCAGCTCAGGATTAGTGGCTGCCACTTTGTCTCTGAAACAACAATATTGGGTTCTGTTGGCGATCGTCACATGTTAAGATCACCAACATGTTACATGTTTCAGTGACTAAAAGTATAAAAAAGTATCAAATATATGTAAGGTGATGTTAGATAATGGAACATAATGCCAATTTACTCGCATGAAATTGATATTATGTACATGGATTGAAAGTTATGTCATGAAGCCCAGGAGTTGATCTACCAATCGTTTGCAAGTCTGACATGCTTGTAATTGACGTTGACTCGCCTTCAGAAACTAGAGAATCACAACAACCGAGAGGGAAATATTACATGACTACAATTTAAAGGAAGATCAAGTTTTTATTCACGTATACACGGCTCAAATTTTTTATGAATGTTTACATAACCTCTCAATATAACAAGTGCTGGTTTTTGAAGGCAAAAGTGGCACAAGTAGCACATGTACATGATGAAGTACATCGTACGGACACACTGTGGAGGACTTCTATTTCATGGCAGGAAGATGACAGACAAGAGAATTGAACTATGGTAGAAGAATATAAACATCTGTCCACTTACAGGTACACCCGAAGTCAGAAGCTGTGCCGACAGATATCAGCTTCTAACTCTTCAAATTTCTGTGGACTGGGAAGGGATGGAGGCCGAGCAAGCCTATGATGGAGTGGCAGGAAAAGCAGTCAGAACACGGTGGAGTCCTTATATGGTGGCTCGGGAATGATTGTGGTGACGAAGGGAGATATCGGACAGCAGTCGGTAAAAGGCGGAATTGATTTTCTCGGAGATGCAGTGTTTGATGGGTCCAGTGGTGTTCTAAAATCTTGGTAGGCAAGCACTGCAGGCGACGACCAGAAGGAAGATCAGCGTAGGGTAGACGAGCAGTGCAATGATTCCCTCCCAGACTGTAAACTTCAAGTCGATCCCAGTAGTAAGAGCCGCACAGATGATCTTGTAGCCGATCAGTATCACTAGCATCAAAGGATAGAGGATGATGGCCAGGATGCCGATCCAAAGTGGAAATTTGGTGCGCACAGATGCGATGAGACCGATGATCACGTATGTAATCAGGATGGCCAGCACTTCCGAAGGATACTCCCACGCTAGACCCTTGAAGTAAACTACGGCTAAGAAGATTGCCAGTGACAGCGTGTTGTTCATCGTCAGCCGTCCGAAGGTCTATTTCCACAAGACAAGGCAATGGACGGAGAGCAAGATGTTAAAATGTATCGACATGAAAGGTACTGGAATGCATGGAACTTGCATCCACTGCGAAATCAACAATGCCACCGACTTACCTCGGCGAAGACCGTGGTTATGTGTAGCTTTCCTCTTTTGCCAGCAGAAGAGATGGTTTTGATTCCTTCACTGAGATTTAAGATCAGAGGAGCTGCCACGAAGGACACGATAAAGGGATCAGCTCCGAAAGCTTTCGAGAAATCTCCTATAACTCCAACAGTAGGAATTGCCGCGAATCCTGCCACTGCTACACCAGCAATAATGCAAAGCACGGCGTAGACGATGGCCATCTCCGGCGTTATGGTGGCCTGCATCTCCCGTATTTCGTCTTCTCGGACTTCCGCGAGCAGTGCTGCAATTGACAATTCAAGTTCCTGACAAGCACAATATACACAGCACACCCAGTCAGTAGAGCTCAGTTTTGATCACCTATTCACCGGCACAAGTAAGCAGCTAGAATTTATGTACAGACACATTTCTTTACTGGAGGTTGCAAGGTCTCGCATTCCTGTCACCTTGTAGAAAGGTGACAGGGCTGCTTCTCTGTACTTCCATCTGAAAGTCAGTTTGCGATAGGATGAATGAGTGAATGAATCCACGAGAGTTTTAGCATGGGAACACCAGGAACACACCTTAGTTCCTGTAATGAGCTCTCCGATAGTTGGCTCTTGGTACGGAGCAGCAGGGATTTCGGCAGATGTGTGTGACCTTCTGATGTCTCCTTTGAGGCTTCGGATCAGGTGATCCATACCCTTCACAAAATCTTCTCGAGAAACTTTACCAGTCTTCTCGACGTCGAATGTTTTAATTGCGTCTATGACCACCTGTTTCGCAGGAATTTCATCTTCGCTATCGAGTCCCATCGCCAGGATCAATCCTCGCAACTCGCTCATAGAGATATAGTCGGTCCCATCCGAATCTAGCTTTTTGAACAATCTGCGCTCATCGTATAGGAGACATGTAAGTGGGCAGTCTCAACTGACTGTATTTAACGAATTTCCACTCTCTTTCAGTACTTCTCACAATAAAACTGAACCCAACAACTTTCTTAAGGAGCCTGGCTCAATCCTTTGCTCTGCCAGACAGTAGTCATTCGATTACGCAGAAGCTTCAAATACCAGAACGATTTTCTGAATCGAACTTCATATCTGCCAACTTCCGCGTCGTTTTAGATTCCATTCACTTGAGGAGAATGTCTGCGTAGATGTTATATGAACTGTTTGACCTTGACTGATTGCAGTTGGCCACACATTAATTCTTGTTTCACTCCGATTCATGTTTACTGCGGAACAAACTGACACATGTCTTTGCGTAAGGCAGGGAATGGTGGATCTTACTTTTCCAGTACAATCCTGTCAGGAGTTCCATCTGCCAAGACCCACGAGACCTCACTTGGAGAAGGCACTTCAGCGAAATGATGGGACCGATGAAACGCCTGTTGGGCTTTGTAGATCAATCGTGCTTGAATCCACGGACAGAGCATCTGATGCATACATACAAATGAACTGAGTCAAACCTGCATGAACCAGACTTGAAGTCGCACATTCAAGAGTAATATGAGCTTGTCAAGGAGGAAGTCTCATATATTGAAGCTTAAGTTGTTCCCTACTGATCGCAGGGATGAAGTTATCACTTCTCCCCGCAAACGAAACACACATAGCTAACCACAGTTCTCAATGCAGGTGCATGCAAATCAACAAGGTTACATCTTCCAGAAGATACCTGATAGATGCAGTAGCCTGCTAGTGTGACCAGAGCCAAGACGCCGGCTACGAGCACGGAAATATGAATTGATTTGTCTGACCTGCCCAGCATGACAGGGAACTGTATGACCAAGTACGGTAATACAGTGAATAGCATGATCCATGCAGCCTGTCTTGTACGTGACTCAGTTGTAACTCCAGATTCTGCATTGTAAGATTGAACACTCCACATTTCAGTACCTACAGGAAGATCCATTGAAACCAAGAGTTGCAAGAGCCTAGATTTTCAACATTGCCACGGTTTCTACATTTGATTGTATATTGAAGAAGCAATAAACTCAAGAAACTAAATCTTCAAGATTTTACTTCAGGAATATTCTACTTCTGCATTACTTCAATTCAGCACGACAGAGCGCGCCTTTCGGCTGGATAACAGGGAAGACTACTGTTTTTATGAATACAATAATTGTCAGAAAGGTCTTGCTAGAAGGGAATGTGGTGAGCTTACCTCTTAGAGCACAGATTTGGGTGAGTGTTTTGTCCCTTGCTACACCATCGGAGTCAAAGTCACAGCGGCCAACAATTATGGAACTTCCCCACACAATGCCGAGCAGAGCGATACTTGTTCCAGCCAGCACACCCATGCCCACGAGTGCTTTACTATGTGCATCCTCTTCATTTTCAGCCAAGAATGCAACTGCACAATACCCACAAATCCGTGAGGCTACCTCACGATCCAGGAGAGAATATCTGCTTTAACTCGATCCAAGAGAGAACATCTGCTTTAACTCGATTCCTTCGAAGAGACAGTGATTAAAGTCGGTGTAGATATACCAAGATGCTCCGACTAGACAAAAGGTTTTCACTTGTCCCGATGTCTATCGAGTCAAAACTCCCATCATACATTTCACTCAGGAACAAGCCAAACATTCACTTCCAAAAACCTCAACCTGCAGTTCATACGCCTGCAACTGTGAAGAAATTTTCACAACCTTTCCTGCCTTCGATTCTATGAGCTGACTTTGCGGGACTTTAAGAATAAACTTTGCTATCGTTTCAATCGATGAAGGGCCAGAAAGGCGATTCGGAGTCTGCTTGCAATGTATCCAAATCGAAGCTTGAAGAGACATGTATGCCAATTTTTCATATTCTCTAGCTTTCAAATCACAGATGACTACAGGATTCCTGTAACGAGTATAGAAGTGCGAGGTTATGAAATAAGATAGCCCCCAAGCATTTACTCACCGAAGATAAGGAAAGTAGCTGGCAGTGTCTTGAGAATAGGAACAACAATGCCCGCGACAAAGCCAGGATCCAATACGGTCAACAATAGCTGGCTTCCTTTCGTTAGGAATTCAACAGCCATGAACATAATGAATCCGTAGACCAGCAATAAAAAGGCACTTCCGGACCGAATGTTTGAGCAGGGAAGAAAACCATAACCACTCTGGCAGTCCGCTGCATTGCTGCCATCAGATGCTATGAAAGATTTAAGAGAACTCTCTTGTGAACGCCAAAGGACAATATCTGACGCTTCCGATGTTTCCAGATCAGGCTTTTCCGAACTGAGACTATTTTCATATGGTCTAGCGCAACACACTACGACCGAATAGAGAAGAAAAACGGTCCAGATTGAGGTCTTCATCGAAAAAAGGAGAGGAGACTCCATGGCAGCAGCAGAGAATGACAGGACTGAGTCTGGATGAACTCCTGAGATGGAGAGCTTCTCATGCCCTACTTATCTTGCCCTGAATCCGTGGATGACTGAAGGTGTATGATATTTGGAACCATCATTGGCGATCGTGAAATGTCGATACAGTCATAGGGCTAAACTGTTCAACTGATTATGAAATTTTGAATTACCTTGTCAAGCTAGATGACAGATTCGATACTGCAATGCCACCTATCTTGAAATAGTTAAGCGCCAAATCAGCATTATGCTAACAACGAATATTCTGCGTGCATGTGGCCTATGGATCGAAACAGGGCTTATAGAAAGCAACAAGGAAATTCCTCAAAGACTGCAGTAAACGCGCGCATAAAAAATTGTTTTTTCACACCCCCAAACTATTATATATGAATGGATAGTGCGTGCTCTCAGATCAGACTCTAATGCATCCTTCCCTTAGTTGTTGGTGACAACATAGGCAAGTATTTCTAGGCATCAGTACGAACAGTGGAAGTAAACAGTCATTACTGGTGATTGTTGACCATATAAATCATAACATTTCACCAACCAAAAGTAGATTTGGTCACAAAAAGTATTTGAAGTTTGTTCAAAATTGGCTTGCAATCTGATCCAATCTTTTCGAATGCTCAAATGATCTTGTGTGTCGTGCGCTTGACGATTCTGATCAGTTACATGAATTGCAGTCATCCGACACAATGGAAATGATTGGGGATATCAAGATTGCTATGATTTAACTGATTGAAACTTTCACGTACATTGTTTCTACTTATTTCTGACGGATAACGTGTTCCATTCGATTAAGATGAAACGATCAATTTCATGCTGAACATACTGTTCTCTCCATCGTGAAGTCTAATCTCTCAAATATCCATGCATATATGTCAGAGCATTGTTTGCATTGGACAAGATGAAAAATTTGTGGCTCTATCTGCATGATTATATTTCCTCCTGCTTTAGTACAAGTAGTACAAGTAATCTCTTACGCAGATATTCATTTGCCCCGGTCCGCCATATATGACGCATATGTTGACCAATAAAACATTCTTCACATGCAAGTTTATCTTCAATGTAATCCATCGGCTTTAAGGTGTTTTGTAGCTCCCATTTCTAAAATGAACAAAAAGGCATTCGTCGATTATTCTAGACAACCGGAACAATGTATCGTGAAGAATACCCAGAGTGAGTTGAAAAGGGCTCAAATGACCAAGTGTCGTGCGCTTGACTTTTCAGATAATTAAAAGGAATGTCATCCCACAGAATGGATCATTTGGAAATCATTGGTGATATCAAGATTGCTAAGTTTGAGCTGAAGTCAAAGGTGATGAGAGGCCTAATGCACATGAGACAAAGCAAACAGGAGTACCGCTCACTGAATTGGGAGATAATTTAGATATGAAATTTGTCGTTATATTCTTCTAGGCTGAATTCTTCTGATGCAGCCTAGAAGAATATAACGACAAACTGTGCTCTCACGTCCAAATATCTAAAGAGGGTAGACCCTCCCGGGCAGCGATATAAGAATGTCAACTGAAGCAGGCCTGACTTCATTTCCATGAGGCAACAGCTGAAATCCTCTTTCGAACAATCCTGTGTAATTTTCGTGTACAGGGGAAAGTGAAGCGTGGATAATAGCATTCAGTGAGTGTTTTGCAAGGGTAAGTCATCGTTGTGATAGACGCTGAGATGTTTAGTGAAATGTTCATCAAAGTAGAAGACATGGAGATATATATATGGGCCGAGAATAAAGACGACACCTCGTGTCTTATCACCAGACACTGGGTTATTAGACACTGGGTTATTAGCTAGGGAGACGGACCTGCATATGGCCTAAGAAGTTGCGGAAACTGCAGGTCGAGCGTCATGATTCGGCCCGGAATGCGGTTTATTCCAGATGATTGAGAAGTGGCTGGTAAGAGTCCAGACTAGCTGATGCCTCATCACCATCACCAGACGCACGCCACAAGGATTAGAGTCCCGAGCATTTGCATGCGTGCAGGCGAATCCTGTGATGACTGTGCTCATGTGAACTCTTGTCTGAGACAATCGAAGGTGAGGGCCTTAATGTTCCAGCCGTACCCATGAGGTCTGAACCTGGGCACGACAGTCACGGTGATGTCGGTGTTCCAGTCGGTGACGCCCAGCCTCTTCAAGGCCAAAGAAGTGCTGAAGCGAATGTTGAGGGTGCGGTACATGTCGTCGTCCTCGACGTGCACCATCTTCTGGCCCAGGTCCGTCACGGTCGTCACACCGCTGGGGAGGTGAGTGAAGGTGCCCACGTAGGCCGACTCGTCCTCGTCCGTCTCGGCCGTGGCCGCGGGGGAGTCGAGGAAAACGTCGAAGCGCACATACATGAGCTCGGGCACGCGCACGTGCTCCAGCACCACGCCCTCGCTCAGCTGATTGACGTTCAGGGCCTGCGTGCCTCGGAGATCGGCCGCGGTGGGAGCCCGGCGCGTGAGCTTGAAGCTCGTGGGACGCCTTGCGATGGCGTTGCTGGTGCTGACCCTCACGTCGCTGCGTTTGTAGCTGGGCTTGGTCCCGTTGGGCTTGTGGTTGATCCACAGGCTGTCTGCGTCGACCATGGGCTGGTACGTGTAGCCCAGCTTGCGGCTGTCCAGCGTATCCTTCACCTTGACGATCACCATGTCTGCGTTCTCGTCGTAGAATGTGAACTCCGTCTCCAGGAAGTCGTAATCGTCGTAGTCCCTGCGGACCCGGTGCCCGTCGGGAGTGATCTTGTCCGGAAGAGCTTTCCAGACATTCCACAGACGGTCGACGTTGGCGTGGTGCGAGTAGAAGATCGGGTCGCGCCCTGCGTACGTGAACACGCCCATGTCCTCGTTGTCGGGATAGGCCGTGTTGTTGAGCATGCCCACCCATTCGTGAGCAGTGTTGTGCAGCGATTCGGAGCCGCCGGACTCTCCGACGGTGACGTTCACGGCCTCCGTGAAGTTGGAGCTGGTGTCGTACGGTCCTCCCATGTACTCTCGGGCGCTCACCTTGTTGTACACCATCTCGTAAACCTGGCCCAGGTTGGCGTGCCTGATTTGGTCGTGAGTCCAATTTGCCCGCTCCTTCTCGAGCGATGCATCGAAGGTGAGCGGAAGAACCTTCGGGGGCATGTGGTTGGGGTTGCGGCGTTTGCCCTCGTACAGGAACGTGTTCCTGATCTTTCCATGGCGTCCGTGCTGTCGAGGCCATCTAGTGGACTGCTGGTAAGGCAGGAAAATCTGAGGAATTTGGCCCGCGGTGGCGTCCAGCTGGTTGTCCCAGTTCCAGAACGGGAGAGTGAAGTCGGGGTCGTCGATGAGACTGCCCAGAATCTTCTCGTGGAAGTAGATCAGCATCCTGTGCCATGGGAGGAAGGTCCAGCTGTAGTGCAGTTGGAGGGGATATCCTGTGGCCGAGTTATTCAGCCTTCTCTGAAGGTAAGCCTCTTTGCAGAAGGAGCAGTGAGTGTGCCATTGTCTGAGAAAGCTCCTGGGGTCGTCAGCGGGAAGCGCGTTCATTCTCTCGTAAGCCAGGTTATACTTGTTCACGTACTCCACATCGTTGGCCAGCTCGTGCGCAGGCCTGCGCACGCGCAGATGGTGCACGCGGGGCAATTGGAACCTTTTGGGAGTTCGCCGTGGAGCCGGAAGGCAGCACTGCACGCTTCGGTCTTTCTCCTCCTGTGTCGCCTCCAACCGCACGGGCTTGCAGAAGCCCACGCTCGAGGCCAGGACCGGATCCGCAGTAGCCGGCTGCGCTAGATTCTGCAGGACTAGGACGATCGAGCACATGAAGGAAGCCCAGAGGAGCTTTCGAACCGCGGCCGTGACGCCCAAGCTTGCACTGCTTCTTCCCCAGCTTTCCTTCTGCATCGGACGTTCCCCCATCTTGACAGCTGCGTTGAAATTGCAGATGATCGAGAGGTTGAGAAGCCAGTCGACGGGAGTCCGCGACTCATACAGCCATGGTACGTACCTCACCTGAACATATAATCCATTCCGCACTATCAGTTCAGGCGCCGTGCATTAACAAAACTTCTACTATTTGGATTTATTTCATTTCAAGCAATGGCAACCATGAACTTTATTAATCGCTAGTAAATCATGAAGCGGCTAGAAAACAATCTGTCCTTCCCACTTCAGGCTGGTGGTGTACAATGTGTTGGAATTCTATTCGAATTTGCAAGCTGCAGGAAAATGTTCGTTTCAAGAAAGAGTTCTCTCAAAGTCCAACTTATGTGGTCGGAATTGTCGGGGCTACCCTATACACGATTGCCACTGGTCTGCGTGAAGGGTCTGAATAGACAACAAGCTCTTCAAAGAGTACCTGAATTAAGTAACAAGCTCGCAGCTTTCAAGTACCAGTGGCTGGGGACCGATTATACTCTAGCAGAAGAAGAAATAGCTCCAAACTCTGTGTTCTTGAAATGCAGAGACAGTTGTGAAGTGCCTCGTGCTGGTACAAATGAAGACTCAGCATGCACAATGCTCCTGTGAGAGGGAAGTACGCGAATTCTCGGTATAAGTACTCAATGCGAGCAATAAAATACAAAAGAGTTTCATCATTGTGGATATGCGTCACAAATCAAAGGTGGAAGCCTTTGATTTGTATTATCTCAACTTCAAGTTCGTGTGCCCAACAACCACTGTGATGGGACAAGTTTCAGACCTTTTGGTGTGCATCACTGGGAAGATTTCCGAGTCCCTCATCGTTGACGATAATTAGTTCACGTAGATGTCAATTCAATGAGATTTTGCTTTGACCAAAGCCACTTTGTTATCTACACCGAAGGATCCGAGTCCCCACGTATTATTGCATCTGGGAAGGTGGTATGAGGAAAATCGCCCTTGTCTTGCAGCAGAAACGACAGCGTAGTACATAGCACGGTTCTCCGTCGAGGTCATTATTTGGAAGCATCTGCATCCCATAAAAGTATGATTTGTCTAGTCATTGTTCAAAGTCGTCACCAACATCTCATGTCTTCTCTGTCCTGGCAACGTGAAAATTGCGTGTCAGCATTATCTCGCAGCCTCTCGGCAGCCATTACATGAGGGGGGCTCTGTGATTGTATCTGGCGACGACAGTCTAAAATCAGTGTGATTTCTCTGTCAAGTGCATATCGAAGACCCTTGCAGTGAGTATGAATGTAACATCAATGCCAGAACCGGAGAGAAAACTACTTATTATTACCGATGCGTGAATTGAGAATATGATTATTTATTTTTTATATGAATTTTTTTAATAATTTGTTTGAAAAAAGTTGTAATTAGCAAATTTATCTAATTATAATAAATGATAAAAATATATTTATGTATCTATATAGAGTTATTATCTTAAATCTATGGATATATATTATTTTTTTATCATGATTTTGATTAGAGTATCCAATATATTTTTTAAGAATTTCATTCTATCATATAATTTGTTGAATTATAAATTTTTTATTCACTAATCTATGATATAATATAAATTTTTATATTATTATATATTTTGATAATTCGAATCTTTTTCGTATTTTTAAAACTTCATATAAATATGAATATTTGACCTAATTATATAACATAATGTATAAAAATATCTAACATATATTAATAAAAATATCTGTTATTTTTTTAAATAACACTTCTATTACTAATAATTTGGACGTGTCATGTTTGCGTCGGGGTATTCTAATCTTTTCTGTATCGTTACAATTTTATGGGTATTGAAATATTTAAAAATTGAATATAATAAAACAGAAATCATATTATTGTTTAATCATTGAGCAGAAATTTTGATAGTATTTTCTTTTAATTGTACTCTTAGATATATGAAAATTTCATATTTATTTATAAGTTTATGATGGTAATTTTTTGAAACATCTTTGGAGTAGTCATTTCTCATTAGTTAGAGCATTTTGTGGATAAATGAGAATGAGAATGATTAAAACAAATTTAATGAATTCCCTTAGTCCTATTCTTATTAGCAATAGTCTAATATATTGAATCAGTTATTTTTTCCTTGTTTCATTCTTTAACATAATAGCTTTTTACTAACATGACTACTACTGTTGTCGAATACTCTTTCGTCATTTTGCTACACATTTTGGGTCTTTCTTCACTTGTAACTTAGACAAAGGAAGGAATTTTTTTAAAAAACAATGTGTGTATATTTTTAACTATCTCTACTTTTGATATTTTTTTTCTTTTGAAAAGAGTATTCTTGAATTTTTTTAAAATATTTATATTTTTTATTGATGAATTAAAGATGAAAAAATTTGATACAAAATTAATTTTTTTTACTAGAAAATATAATAATTTTATTTTTAAAATAGATGAAAAAATTGAAAAAAATATATTGTATTTTTCTCAATTTTTTCAATTATTTCATATAAATTATCATTACGTGTGTTATTCCATTGGAATAAACAAACAATCAGTTACACCAAAATTACATGGTTGTTTATTTACAACATAGTTTTCTGTTGTTAATAAACAATCATTTAGATATCTTTTTCATTGTGTAAGGACTTTAACATAAATCAAATACGTTCATAGTCAACTAATAACAAGAATTTCAACTTTATGATTAGATTAAAATAAATGATATATTTTTTTATTAAATTCTGTTGAGATTATGACAAAATCGACCACATTAAAAATAATGTTGTGTGAAAATCATAACTAATAAAGACCAAAAATTTGATTTTAATCATATGTTCAATGATGCATTATCGTTTAAAAACAATTTCCAAAAACAATATAATGATTTATGGATTCTTGATTTAAATTATTTCCATCGCATTTGTTACATAACAAAGTTTTTTTAATTTCTTTATAATATATATCAATCTTGTTGAATTGAAGGTATTAATTGTGTTAGAAATAATATTTTTTTTGAAAAATAAACATTTGATTAAGATAAGCATTAAAACTAGTAGAAAGTTAAATCCTATTTGTGAAAAAATTGAGTGTACTTTTATAAAAAAAAATTGAGGTAAATTTAAAAATAGATAACGTTCTTGAGCAATAGCATGAAATTTTATACATGGGAGAAAAAAATATTATATGAGATGAAGTACATCTTATTGAATTTTTTTTATGATATATGTAAGATAATATGAATGATATTTATTTGAAATTAGTTGGCGATAGAATTTTATTATCCAGCAAATTATATTTGACTTAGAATTTTGTGAGATATATAGTACTACTCAATGAATTTATGAAAGAATATATCTTACAACAATTTGAGTTTGAGAATAGAGATGAAAAAAAATTTGATTTGTTCATCGTTTAAATCATCACATATATTAATATAAACTTTTAGTTAGTTAGATGTTAGATTTCATGAGTTCATGAAAGCATAAAGAAATTCAAAAAATTGTGTATGATCCATATGTATTTATGAAGAAAATGAATTATGAAATCTTTAATTTCATTATCTTCAAAACTATGTAAATGACTTACTACTTTGATAAAATAGTAATTCAATATTGACAAATGTAAAGATCAAAATCTGCATTCAAGATGGAGATGTTGCATAATTCCAATATAATGTTAAATTTATATATTCATAAAAAAGTTAAGAGAAGAAAGTATGATAAAGTCTGAACAACTATGTTTAATATGTGTTTATATATTTAATATGACAGAATTTCATAAAAAATTAGATTTATTCAGTAATGTGTTTTAGGTTTCATGAAATTCAATGTATATTTTCAAAAATTAAAAAATCATCGTATTTTTTTGTTCAAATAATTGATATCTTCATATATTGAATGTTATGCAATAGAGTTGATCAAGTTGAATAGTTACATGTAAAAGTTAATAATATGTGTTAGAAAATATTTATATTTATTTAATCAAATTCATGATTATACTCATATGACATTTTAAATATGAAAATAATTTCAATTTATCAAATTACATTATAATTGTAATCATTATATATTTTCTCTACATTATTTTTTTTCAAAAAAACAATAATTTCAAAATTTGAATATATATGTAAATCAATCACAAACTAGTATTATTTATTGATTATTTGTTTTAAACATACCATTTAATGAACCTTATACTACTTCTAAATCTTTTCACAGTATTTCAAAATGCATCTTAAAATTAAATAATTTTTTTCGGCAGACAAATAATATATTGTGGGGTTCACGACAGACATAACTATGAGCTTTCCCTATCTACACAGTTACTCTCACTATATAGCATTGGTGTTACATTAATGCTCATTGTATATGGTATCCGCAGTCCACTTGACAGAGAAATCAAAATGATTTTAGACTATGTCTTCGCCAAATTCAATCACAGAGCCCTCTTGTAATGGCTGCCGAGAGGCTGCGAGATAATGTTGACACGCAATTTTCACGTTGCCAGGACAGAGAAGACATGAGATGTTGGTGACGACTTTGAACAATGACTAGGCAAATCATACTGTCATCGGATGCAGATGCTTCCAAATAATGACCTCGACGGAAAACCTTGCTATGTACTACGCTGTCGTTTCTGCTGCAAGACAAGGGCGATTTTCCTCATACCACCTTCCCCGATGCAATAATACGTGGGGACTCGGATCCTTCGGTTTGAGTAGTAAAGCGGCCTTGGTCAAAGCAAAAACTCATTAAATTGACGTCTAAGCGAACTGGTTTTCGTCAACATTGAGGATTTCACAATCTTCCCAGTGATGCACACCAAAGTTTATGAAATTTGTCCCATTACAGTGGTTGTTGGGCACACGAACTTGAAGTTGAAACATTAGGATTCAAACGCTTCCGCCTTTGATTTGTGATGCATACCCACAATGATGATTCTCTTTTGTATTTTATTGCTCGCATTGAGTACTTATACCGAGAATTCGCGTACTTCCCTTTCATAGGAGCATTGTGCAGGCTTATTCTTGCTTTCTACCCGCACGAGTCCATTCACAATCACTGTCTGTACATTCAAGACCACAGAGTTTGGAGCTACATCTTCTTCTGTTTGAGGATATTCGGTCCCCAGCCACTGGTATTTGAAAGCTGCGAGCTTGTTACTTAATTCAGGTACTCCATGATGAGCTTGTTGTCTATTCAGACCCTTCACGCAGACCAGTGGCAATCGTCTGTGGGGAACCCCGGCAGTTCGGACCACATAAGTTGGACTTTGAGAAAACTATTTCTTGAAGCGAACATCTTCCTGCAGCTTGCAAATCCGAATAGAATTGCAGCAAATTGTACACCACCAGCCTCAAGTGGAAAGGAGAGATTGTTTTCTAGCCGCTTCATGATTTACTAGCGATTACCAAAGTTCATGGTTCCCATTGCTTGAAATGAAATAAATCTAAATAGTACAAGTTTTGTTAATGCACGGCGCCTGAACTGATAGCGCGGAATGGATTATATGTTCAGGTGAGGTACGTACCATGGCTGTATGAGTCGCGGATTCCCGTCGACTGGCTTCTCAACCTCTCGATCATCTGCAATTTCAACGAAGCTGTCAAGATGGGAGAACGTCCGATGCAGAAGGAAAGCTGGGGAAGAAGCAGTGCAAGCTTGGGCGTCACGGCCGCGGTTCGAAAGCTCCTCTGGGCTTCATTCATGTGCTCGATCGTCCTGGTCCTGCAGAATCTAGCGCAGCCGGCTACTGCGGATCCGGTCCTGGCCTCGAGCGTGGGCTTCTGCAAGCCCGTGCGGTTGGAGGCGACACAGGAGGAGAAAGACCGAAGCGTGCAGTGCTGCCTTCCGGCTCCACGGCGAACTCCCAAAAGGTTCCAATTGCCCCGCGTGCACCATCTGCGCGTGCGCAGGCCTGCGCACGAGCTGGCCAACGATGTGGAGTACGTGAACAAGTATAACCTGGCTTACGAGAGAATGAACGCGCTTCCCGCTGACGACCCCAGGAGCTTTCTCAGACAATGGCACACTCACTGCTCCTTCTGCAAAGAGGCTTACCTTCAGAGAAGGCTGAATAACTCGGCCACAGGATATCCCCTCCAACTGCACTACAGCTGGACCTTCCTCCCATGGCACAGGATGCTGATCTACTTCCACGAGAAGATTCTGGGCAGTCTCATCGACGACCCCGACTTCACTCTCCCGTTCTGGAACTGGGACAACCAGCTGGACGCCACCGCGGGCCAAATTCCTCAGATTTTCCTGCCTTACCAGCAGTCCACTAGATGGCCTCGACAGCACGGACGCCATGGAAAGATCAGGAACACGTTCCTGTACGAGGGCAAACGCCGCAACCCCAACCACATGCCCCCGAAGGTTCTTCCGCTCACCTTCGATGCATCGCTCGAGAAGGAGCGGGCAAATTGGACTCACGACCAGATCAGGCACGCCAACCTGGGCCAGGTTTACGAGATGGTGTACAACAAGGTGAGCGCCCGAGAGTACATGGGAGGACCGTACGACACCAGCTCCAACTTCACGGAGGCCGTGAACGTCACCGTCGGAGAGTCCGGCGGCTCCGAATCGCTGCACAACACTGCTCACGAATGGGTGGGCATGCTCAACAACACGGCCTATCCCGACAACGAGGACATGGGCGTGTTCACGTACGCAGGGCGCGACCCGATCTTCTACTCGCACCACGCCAACGTCGACCGTCTGTGGAATGTCTGGAAAGCTCTTCCGGACAAGATCACTCCCGACGGGCACCGGGTCCGCAGGGACTACGACGATTACGACTTCCTGGAGACGGAGTTCACATTCTACGACGAGAACGCAGACATGGTGATCGTCAAGGTGAAGGATACGCTGGACAGCCGCAAGCTGGGCTACACGTACCAGCCCATGGTCGACGCAGACAGCCTGTGGATCAACCACAAGCCCAACGGGACCAAGCCCAGCTACAAACGCAGCGACGTGAGGGTCAGCACCAGCAACGCCATCGCAAGGCGTCCCACGAGCTTCAAGCTCACGCGCCGGGCTCCCACCGCGGCCGATCTCCGAGGCACGCAGGCCCTGAACGTCAATCAGCTGAGCGAGGGCGTGGTGCTGGAGCACGTGCGCGTGCCCGAGCTCATGTATGTGCGCTTCGACGTTTTCCTCGACTCCCCCGCGGCCACGGCCGAGACGGACGAGGACGAGTCGGCCTACGTGGGCACCTTCACTCACCTCCCCAGCGGTGTGACGACCGTGACGGACCTGGGCCAGAAGATGGTGCACGTCGAGGACGACGACATGTACCGCACCCTCAACATTCGCTTCAGCACTTCTTTGGCCTTGAAGAGGCTGGGCGTCACCGACTGGAACACCGACATCACCGTGACTGTCGTGCCCAGGTTCAGACCTCATGGCTATGGCTGGAACATCAAGGCCCTCACCTTCGATTGTCTCAGACAAGAGTTCACATGAGGACAGTCATCACAGGATTCGCCTGCACGCATGCAAATGCTTGGGACTCTAATCCTTGTGGCGTGCGTCTGGTGATGGTGATGAGGTATCAGCTTGTGTGGACTCCTACCAGCCACTTCTCAATCATCTGGAATAAACAGCATTCCGGGCGAATCATGACGCTCGACCTGCAGTTTCCGCAACTTCTTATGCCATATGCAGGTCCGTCTCCCTAGCTAATAATCCAGTGTCTGGTGACAAGACACGAGGTGTCGTCTGTATTCTCGGCCCATATATATATATATGTCTGCATATCTTCTACTTCGATGAACATTTCACTAAACATCTCAGCGTCTATCACAACGATGACTTTCCCTCGCAAAACACTCACCGAATGCTATTATCCATGATTCACTTTCCCGAGTACGCACAAATCACACAGGATTGTTCGAAAAAGGTTTTCAGTCAGTTGCCTCATGAAAATGAATGTCAGGCCTGCTTCAGTTGACATTCTTATATCGCTGTCCGGGAGGGTCTACCCTCTTTAGATATTTGGACTTGAGAGCACAGTTTGTCGTTTTATTCTTCTAGGGTGCATTGGAAGGCGGCATTTTAAACCTTTCATATCTAAATTATCTCCAAATTCAGTGAGCGGTACTGCCTGCTTGCTTTGTCTCAATTGCATGAAGCATCTCATCACCTTTGACTTCTGTTCAAACTTAACCATCTTGATCTCTACAATCATTTCCAAAAGTTGCACTATGTCGGATGAGATGCAATTCATGATCGAATGATCAGAATAATCAAGCGCACGACACACAAAATCATTTCAGCCTTAGACAAAATTGAATCAGATTGCAAGCCACTCGGTCCAAATTTTGAACAAATTTCAAATACCTTGTTTGATTTATTAAAATACATGAAGTCAGATAAATGAATAGTTGTTTATTACCCTCAAGCAGAAGATGAGAGCACATGTGTAGACATTGTATACATGCTACTCTCAGAGCAAAGACAAAATTGCATCAAAATCCATCTCATTATTATACGAATGGGGTCTTCGCTCATCATGGGAACAACAAATTCATCAGGGTGATTTCAAGAGTGTTCGCTCTTTCTTTCATCATCCATGTTCTTGGGACCTGAATATCTTTCAGTAGGTGTGAATCAGTTTCATGTATTCGTTAATTTCGACATGCCCCAATGGTGAGAAAACGTAAACAGTTGTGTATTACAGAAGCGCTGAAACAAAATTTCCAGACAATCAAACTCATTTGGTAACGAAACAGACGAATGAATGTTTATTCTAGTGGTAATTGTTAGATGGTAACGATGGGTATTGTCAAACTTGTAGTCACTTGCATATTTTGATTACCATTAAGCATTGACAATCTGATTGTTTTTCCTGATAATTTATATTAATCCTGAATCTAGGAAAGTTTGCAGCTCAGAAGTTTGATTCTGGCATCTATCCATTCGTTCAAGTTTACTACATCATCAAGACATTTCAGGTTCTGACTGAACACTGCTTCTAGACTACAGTTCTAATAACGTCCAACTCTATGCACTTGAGTGATATTTTCTGCAAATAGAGTATATCAGGCCAAGGGACAACTCAAGAAAAGTCATGTATTTGTATCTAAGGTGATTCTAATTTTAGTGGAAACTTACCGTGCTTCATTTAGTATGTTTTAAAAACTTCCAGGAGGTTTAGCTGGCTTCCTTGACCCATCATGAAAGCGTCTTCAATCATGGTGAAATGGTGGAGATAGAGAACCAGACAGAATGCGGAAATTAATCACTTCACAATCTATGAAGCATGAAAATCCACTGCCATAGAGGCTGCACTGCAGCTCCAGTTAATTTGCGTCTGTGACAAGAAGTGGAGGTGACCTGACCACCACTGGCAGGGGAGGAGGAGGAGGAGGAGGAGAAGAAGAGCTGCGCGTGTATGGTAGAAATGGATGCATGGGAAGACAACGGGAGGTGGTGACTTGGCCACAAGAGATTTCATGACAGCAATTGAAAAAGGAGGAGGACCTGGATGTGTTGGTGTCTGATACTTACGTCCGCTTCCGGCTTGCAAGGAGTGCATCTTTTGTACCACTTCGAGGCGCAGTCGATGCCTTCGTCTTCCTTCCTCTTTCCATCTTTGTCATGATCCCCCACAGATCTATCAGCATCCCTTCTGTCTCGGAGGTCGTCTTCTTGATCATGTTTCTCGTCCTTGCCATGGACCTCTGTATTGTGTTTCTTGGAGAGCGCATCGTTGTTGCTGTAGCTTGCGGTGGCGCTTAAGAAGTTGAGGGCTCATCGTATAACGGAGAGCCTTGAACAGACGTGCAAAGCTGCAGGGCTGTGATGCTCACCCGCGCTATCAGAAGCCATGTGGTTGACTTCCAGCTCTCCATGTTGCCCTACAACAGGTCTAAAACTATGTGTTCAGTTGCCGAATTTTGATCATTTAGTAGTGTGAGATCGCATTTGATGATCCCAATCAGTGAACGGCATTCTCTTATATAAGATCCTACGCCAGGAGTCATTATTGGAGAAGCAACATTTGATAATCTCACAAGCTGGAGATCGATACAGTTTTGCGGATCTCCAGCCCAATTTTCCGAGAAAAATGTATCATGGAGGAATTGAAGGACATGTCATCAGAGCTACCGCATAATACCGAGAGATGTTCTCCAGATTCAAATGTAACGTACTATCTTTAAGTTTGCAAAGCCTTCAACGTCAAGCTCGCATATTTGAACACATACCCAGCAAAAAAATATAATTGTCAAATGGTAGTTGAAAATCAACACGGAAAGCAACATAGAATGACTTTCACATGAAACAGTAAAGGAACTGACTTTCACATTGGATCAAATGAGAGTATCGAAGAGTTCCGTGTTTGATAGCGGAGTCAGACCGATTCTTGTTTAGGTTGTTCTGGCCCAAATTTTATTGAGTCCTGCAGACTGTTATTGGGGGTGAGGGAGTAAGTAAGCGATTTTTGTTCGAATGATGGAATGGAATGGAATCCTTCTCGATTCTAAGTTGATTGCGTTCCGATTTGGTGAATCTGAGTACACATTCATGACGAGTGCGCGAAGGGTGTCAGGCAAGAAATCCTCTAAATCCCTCTAAGAAATTCGAGGTTGAATCAGGATGAGAAACACCTGCGAATGAATTTGAATTGACGTGATGAAGATGTAGAATGCTGAGTTCACAAGAATGGCCGTGGTTGCGCCGGCACTCATTCAGAGAAAATTGGAAAAATTGGAAATTGGAAACCGAAACGGACAGTGCAGGTGCTACGTTCCTGTCTAGGAGGACAAATACAGATCGAGGAGAAAATTGATTCCTTTCACCAATTGTGGCCTCTTTGCTACTTTGTCTCCCAAAATCCCAAAACAAATATTTCACATCCTACTCCTCCCATCCACATCAAGATTATATTTTTTCATCCACTTAATATAAAAAATGCTGTGATTATTACCTAAATAAAATAATCTCGAAGTCAATGACTGCATGTACTCCCTAATGTTGAATAGGTTGAATGTGGTTTGCACTAACATTAGACAAAAACTATATGCTTCATGTGGTT
This sequence comes from Marchantia polymorpha subsp. ruderalis, assembly GCA_037833965.1. Classification (NCBI taxonomy): domain Eukaryota; kingdom Viridiplantae; phylum Streptophyta; class Marchantiopsida; order Marchantiales; family Marchantiaceae; genus Marchantia; species Marchantia polymorpha. The sequence goes on from AP031355.1 coordinate 19,381,540, forward strand.
TTTCATGTTCTTTTGCATCGATGTTCATTTGCACTAACTATCTTGGACGCGGAGGTTTTGTCCATGAGGCTTTGACATGCAATGCAAAATGTGAAGATATTCTATCACTATATGGGTCTATTTGAGAGGCTGAGATCTACTGAAGGAACTGGTGTGTGATACAATTTTTCAAAGGCTATGTTAGGCTAAGTTTGTCATAGAAAATTCTCCTGGATACTTGGATCGGTCATTTATGGATATTCCGCTGCAACTCTCCTGGCTACAATTCGACTACCGCCTACCGAGCCAGTATTGAAGGTCAGTGTGGAAGCACGGGTTGTTTGGCTTAGATTGGTAGGCCATGCGCCGTATCCCTTGCGACTGAGTTCGTCAGAATACCTCTAGGTAAGTATTTGAAAGGCTCAAGGCTCTTGGTTCTAGGTAAACACTTGACCTAAACATGTAAGAGCGTAGGGACAGCGAATTGCTAAAATCAGTGAGGATGCCTTTGAGAGCCAGAAATTACAAGATGCGTTGGGGTTTGCATGCTGCATCCGTCGAGTATTTGGATTTGAACTGTGAAACAATTCGTTCATAGTCATCGATACTGATGCTATTCATGGTATGCGGGCACACCGAGCTGCAGATAAGCCTTCGTGGCCAGCCGAATCATGCAATCCATTATCATAGTCTCTCCTATGCTTGTAAACACAAAACTGCGCTCACATGTCTTTTTAACCTTGTGCGAGTTAAAGTTTTAGATTTAAACTCTTGCAAAATTATGCTCGGAGTTTTCTGGAAGTTTTGGTAAGATTAGGAGTTGGTGTAATAGCTAGTAGGCAAAGGTCCGGAACGGGGCCTTCAGGGCAGGGTCTCCGGCGAAGTGCCTTCGGTGAAGTTCCTTCGGGGAAAGGCCTTCGGTGAAACAGTGAAACCCTCATAACGTTTTCAATGTGTGACGCCTTGACTGAGTTAGTGTCTCCTTGGAAAGAGCTCGCAACGCTCGTTCCAACGAGACCAAGAACTCTTCAAACGGATGAGGAATCACTGAGTTGTGAGTGTCGGAAGTTACTGATGGGAAGGGTTGAGGCAAGTCCGGCTGCGAACATCTCCGGCTGCGAACGTCTTCGGCTCCGGATGTCTCCGGCTGCGAACGTCTCCGGCTGCGAACGTCTTCGGCTCCGGACGTCTCCGGCTGCGAACATCTCCGGCTTCGGACGACTTCGCGACAATTGCGAGCAGGCCTTCGGCGAACTCGGGGACGGCGGACTCCGAGCCGGTGAACATCGTGCAAGGGCCATCGTCAAAACAGTAAACTCGGCATATCTTTTTCATTTGTTAACGGTTTGATTTGATTAGGATCTTGTTGGAAAGAGCTCGCGACGCTCGTTCCAACGAGACCAAGAACTCTACAAGCGGATAAGGCGTCACTGAGTTATGAGCGTCGAAAGCGGCGGATAGGGTAGGACAACATCCAACCGGAAGACATCAAACCGGAAGACATCGAACCGGCGAACATCGTGCCGGCGCCTTCGGCGATAACAGGTAATAGGCCTTCGGCGGTGTGCCTTCGGCGAAGGGTAAAACAGGCATAACTTTCTCAATTCGTAACGGTTTGACCCAGTTAGGGTCTCGTTGGAAAGAGCTCGACCTGGTCGTTCCAACGTGCCCACAAACTTGTGAAACGGAGCTAGGATCTGTGAGTTATGGGTGTCGGGAGTGACTGTTATGGATAAGCAAAGGTGTGGTCGTGCGTCTTCGGCGGGTGGATGCCTTCGGCGGTGCGCGGAAGAGTATTCCCTCCGGCGGAGATCGGGTGGTCAGGAATGTAGATCGTGCAGGTGTGGCAGCGGCGGCGGCGTGAAGTCAAGTGGGGAAGGCAAGACGACGGTGCATGTAGTCGCGAAAGGGGAGTAGGCAGCTACCCATCATTGCGAGTGTTGCATTTCAGGCGGGTTGTGTGTGTCTCGGCCTTGAACTTCGAAGTGGGGAGTTCGGCCTGGGAACGGAGAGCTGGTGGTGTGCGTGTGTGGAGACGGAAGTGGTGAGAATTAGGAGGGGAGTGTGGAGAGTTCGAAGTAGAAGGAAGCAAACTCTCGTGGGTGGAGAGTCGTATCAGAGAGTGAAATTTGAGTGGGATCTGAGATTGAAGTGTAACATCTGTGAGTGGGATCTGAGATCAGAGTGGAAGATCTGAGAATGGGAGCTGAGAGTGAAGTGAAATCTGAGACTGAGATCTGACAGTCGGAATCTGAATTTGACACTGAAAATGCAAAGTTGAATCTGAGAGAGGAATCTGGTGGGGTCTGAAGGTGGAAGCTAAGAAATCGACACTGAGGTCTGAGTAGGAATTGGGAGTGGGACTGGGATCTAGGATAGACCACAGCGGCTGTGGTGTTGAAACAGTCACCCAGAGTTGAGTTAGATCTTTATGTAACAAAGAGTTTGTCTGCTGCCCTTGTGGAGATAGCAGACAGCAAGTTATCATTTTCCGTTCGGGATAAATTGTCTGTGAACGAGCAAGTGTTTATGATCTCGTTGTCTTGGATACACTTTGAGCACATGGCTTGCAATCAGAGAAGTTAGATTATGGGAGTTCGAACCCCCACCCGGACTACAAACGCTGAAGGGTGGAAAGGTTTGGCTCACAATGCTCAGACTTTCAACTCTTTTGAAGAGGCTATAGAAAACCTGGCGTAGTCAAATCTGGATCGCCATGTTCCCAACTAAAGATCAATCCAGTCGTACGAAATATCCCTTTATGATTTTCCAATCTGATGGTGATAGGACAGTGGAAATCTATGTGCTGAATGCAACTCACATATCTACTGAGAAACACAGCAGCTAATGAATTGTTGTTCTGAACGAGAGTGGAGTACTTATTCTGTTTGATAATGCCAAAGTAAGTTTGTGACGTGAGTGATTAATCCTCGATTTGGCAGAAATCACTCCCAAATTCTTTTGAGCTTGGGGCCGAGACTTTGTGTCTCAGCACCAAGCTGTTTGTAAGATCAATTTTTTAACATTTGCTGCCATTCGAATCCTGACACCTTCTTTGTGAGATAAACTTCTGGTATATACACGTATTTAATTCAAACCAAGATTCTTCAATCTCAAAATCTAACGATTGAAGGAACGAAGATACAAGAAAGTACAAGTTTCCTTCCGCTGACCCGGTCAAGGTCTAAGAAAGACTCGATTTAAAAAATGTTTTGAGTCATGATGAATCTCCTGAAATACAATACCAGCCAAATAAACTTCTTTTGATCCAGCAAGTCACTAGCAACAATTCTTGGAAAGCAGTGTCCTATACTAATGATAATTTTTTTTTGGTGATTCAAGAATATCGATAAATATCAGAGAGTAAAGGTGTTCTATGTATATAGCATATTGATAATAAAGATTACTTCTTAATCTACTATTGGGTTAGGATATGTGTCAGCCGCTATCAATCACCTTAAGAGTATGTTTTTCAGTTTGGTATTCAAGCTTGAAATTCAACCTTGAATTGCATTTATATTGTAATTTTGAAAGTAGATAACTACACGTCTAGATTAAGCTATTTTTCTGCGGTAATAATCCTAAGTTTATCTGTGGATACCTTTGTTTGGTGTACTGCAGGATTAAAATTCTAGTCAGACTTAGGAAGAATTTGAGTTCATCCCTATTCATGAGTGAAGATGGCTATATATATGTTCAGATTATAGTGTTCTCCACTTGAAATCTAAAAGAGAGAGCAAGATGTAGTTTAAATCATAGTCAATACATTGATCACAATATTCAAAGTTTGATTGCGAACATAATTGAATTATAGCAACTGAATTCTATTCAAACTTTAATATTACAGTAAATTATAATGACATAATCTTTACTATTTCTCTTTATGTATTATATACAGAAAAGAACAGAGGCTTGAGGTTCTTAATCAAAATCCTAATGCAATATCGATAAATAGCAGTTAAAGTCTATTCAAAATCTATTACTATGTTAGATTAGAACGAATTGGTTTCACTGTAGCTATTACTGAAGAAAATTGACTCCAAATATCCAAAGTCATCAATAATCATTAACCACATAATTTCAAGAAAAATCTTACCACAGATAGAATCATTGAGATATCGTAACTTAATATTTAAAAAATTCTTTATAATTAGAGATGGGATAGAACTGGCTGTCACCAATCTCTAACAACCACTTTGGACAGATTTATCTTCTAATTTATGTATATGGTAATCTTAAAAGTTGGACCATAAATTTGATCTACACTTCAATGTTGAATTCAGTATCATTGTGAAGTTTCAAATCCATAAGTTTTCAAATTTGAACATGTATTCTTCTCATAATCGGGTGCTGATATCATCTAAACTTTGGATGAATATTCAATCAGCAGTACACTAGCATCCACTGTTAAGACACATATCGAATGATCTTATCTGCCTTCGAACAAACATTTGACGTAAAGCTGTAAGAACAAGAGGAAACTTCAACGTGAACCACACACAGCTGTGATACAGCGAGATATGGAACGATGATGAACGAGAGATGCGAAGGGGTGAGGTGTATGGAAGAACAAGAATCCAAATTTTCCGGACAAGCCACGTGTGCAATCAAAGTAGGAACGGAGGGGAAAGCGTGTCTGACATTAAATGTGTGGTGCGTCCGAGATGTGTTCAAGAGTAAGTAAGGAAGAAGGATTCGAGGGATTCCATGTCTTCTAGATGATTGACAGATAGAGGAGCAAAGACGAGAGGGAGGAAGAAAGAAATCAGAGTCGAAATAGAGACGTAGGCCGGAGGACGAGAAGCCGGCTATCAACGAAAGACGTGCTCTTGAAGACGGCAAGTTGAATGTGGAGTCGAGTCAAGTTGCGGCAATTCCGGTACGACTCTAATGTAGGGTTAATAGAAGAATGGTCGTGAGGGTGTTGAATCATCTTTGCGAAAGAGGGAGGGAGGGAGGGAGGGAGGGAGGGATAAAGAAATAAGTCAAATGGAGGAAGAAGAGACGTGGGCAAGAGGAGGCTGTCGACGAAAGAGTTACTCTGGAAGACGGCAACGTGAAAATAAAATCGAATCAAGTTGCGGCAATGCGGGTATGACCTTAATTTAGGTTTAATAGAAGAGTGGGCGTCATGGTCTTGATGTCTTTTCGCGAAAGAGGGAGGGAGTGAGAAGGAAGGAAGAGAGTAGAGTAGACAGAGATGGAGGCTCATTAACCAGATAGGAAGGAAGAAACTTTTGCCGAGGGTAGCAGATCCGATGAAAGTGGAGGAGCTCGCCGACATCGTGCCAAGTCTGATCTGAGTTGATTTTTATACCAACGAGTAAATCGCAAGAAGTTTATAATTCTGAGCCAAAATCTTGAGGAAAGATATCACTAATAAGATTTTTGAAACCACCTCAGACCACGGAGATGCACTTTGCTGGCACTATTCGTACCTCAATCTTACAATCAAATTGCTTGTCAATCTTAATGGATATTGATCAATGGATCAATATTTCCAACAAAATGAAAAAATTGTGGCAAATACAAGGAAATGTGATACAATAAATGAGTGGAGTACGTACAGATTTCGTTCATAAAACATCAATCTTTAATAAGTATATATTATCTAAAAACATGAGTGAAAACGGCTAATGGGACTACAATGACAGAGTACAACACTGGCCTTCAGATCACTTGAATTCCTTGTTCAATTGCATAAAATAAGTTTCATATTACTGAGCTTATAAAAGTGGACTTTGCTTTTGACTGCATTTTAATTCGCGGGAAGTTTATTTGAATAATATTTTTATAAAAAATAACAAAATCAATTGCTAAAACTTGAGTAATTGATTTTTCGTTCTGGACGAAGCTAGCTTCCTAAACCTTCTTTTAGGATGAACGATCAACTACTGTTGTTTTAAGGAGCTAAGATAGAAACAGCATGGGAGAATGAGTGGTATATTGTTCTGCAATGACAGTAGATGTTGTATGAACAAAGTTAATATTTCTGCAATAGACGGATTGTTTTCTATTCAGTACATATTAGCCCGTTTCTTTTTCTCACAAAGTTTGATTGATTCAGCCGTACTCATTCAATCCTACCACTAAAAAGCCGAAATTGAAAAATGGTTATATTACAACGATAACGTCACCAAGAGTTAATGATTTAGATAACACCAGATCTGTTGTGTGATGAGTCTGCATAACATGCTTGCTGTCAAATTTTTTTATACTACTAAATAACGAGATACATTAATCTTCTCGTGTAGCAAACAGACAGAGTAGACATATTAGAAGAGTATCTATAAAGGTTACATATAGGTCCTTAGATGACATCACTCCTCTACTGAACTTCTTATAATTCTCTAGTTTCATAGTGATGTAAAAGTTAAATGATTCTTTTAATTGTGAACTTAAACCTAAAAGTTTTATATCAAGAATTTACAATAAGAACCTCTTTTTTTAAAAAAAATTCCACTATTAACCTACTTATGATGAACGCAAGAATAAAACACAAATCTCTAATTAATATGGGACCTCCCGTATCAATTCTCATATGTAATAATCTTGAGCTTAATATGGATTGCATAAATGACGTGTGAAAAGAAACTGTTCTCAGAAGTCACCATGATGATATTGTAAAAAGAACTGTAACCAGTAGAAAATGAGAATGTCTTAAGTATCAAGCTAACGTTTAAACTCCAGATTTTTTCTTAAGATTCTGCATAAGCTTAAATTTTGAACCGCAAGTGTAGATAGTATAGTACTGTACTTAAAAAGTTGTCGTCGAGAAGTACGTTGATCTTTACTTACAAGAAGCTATATGTGAAGATAACCGCGTGTGTCCATGAAAATCTGCTACGACTGGAAAACTTCATCGGACAAATCGACAGGTAGTAACTTGTGAATAAGAAAAATAGTAAACTTTAATCTGTATATAGATTGAATTTCTTAGAAGTTTTTATGTCTTTGAAGTTTGATGATAATGATCGTGTTGTTATAAGTTACATTGTTCAAACTCTCAAGCAGTTTGTAATACTGCTAGATCTGGAAATGTCTAGAGTGTAAAGTTTATGTCCTTCAACTTTGTGTCAAATTCTTCAGTTTTCTTGGTAACGAAATATATTTCCATGACTTTTGACACAAATCAGGTATCTATGATATTATAACCCACATCTAATAAAAGAATTGTATGAGTATAATGACAATAATCGATTAGCTTCCACAGTCGTAACAAATGAAAGATTTGTCATTAGTTTTTTACACAGCTTTAATGTTGATGACTTCAGGATTTATTAAAATGCTATAAAATATCATTAATTTCTCCAACTAGCTTGTTGTGAATTTGCAGAATGTTAGCAATAAATTTAGAAAATGAAACAAGAAAAATTTCATAGTTTGAATATACCTTTTAAATGCTGTTAGTAGTTCTTCATTATGATATAAAAAATGCAGCTAAAATGAGATAATAATAGCTTTACAAACCATATGTAGCAAGGAATTATGTTAATTTTGAAACCTCTATCTCTTCAAAGACAATAATGAATGTGAATCCTGAAAATCATTCTTAACGAACATAAGATAGGGATAAGAAATTGTGTAGTTACTCACTTCAATGAAAATGATAGTTATAAATCATTTTGTAGTTACTCACTTCAGTTTTTTGATAATCTTTAAATACTTATAAAAATTCAGATCTTTTCTACTTCTTTTTCCCACTCACTTAAGACAAAGAGTTTGTGTACAATGCATCTTATAGGTTATCTAATTTTTCTCACTCACTACAAACCAATTGGATACGATGTACTAGTTCATTTTAAGGACGAGCTCAAACTTGGCCATGCAAGTTGTTTCAGAAGAAAAATATACCAGTAAATGTAAACTTCACGGTATATTTTTCTTCTGGTGGAAATTTGAGGGGAAATTGGAAACGAAAATGAATAGAAACCCTAGAAAGTTGTAGGAGCAAAAGTCCAACGTAAAGGATGTGCTAGAAAGCTGTAGTATCTCGATGTGAAATATATATTATATAACCTTCTATATACTAACTATATGTTTTATACAAAGTATAGCTTTTGGTTCTCCGCTCATTTCGGGTCCCTTTCCACTGCATGTTCTTCTTTGCTTTTCGGCACGTCGTCATTTCTGAACCCTCTAAGTTATGGGTTGACTATCTGCGCGCAATAGCTTTCTGCCAAACCCAGATATCTTTTGTTGAGAAGAACATGAAAATGCAGTAACGGTCAGAGACGAGATGGAATAGTTGTGAGTGTATGGTCTCATTGTGTCAGCATTCATCAAGTCTGAATCTTCTATAGCTATAATCTCGGCCAACCACATGATAACCAGTCGACTGACGGTATAGTTCACAAGCAATTTCTAGACAGGGACTGAGCATCTGCGACTGCCTAAACTTCTCGAGGATTGATTTGGATGTATTCTTTGATGAATTTGAAGAAAATGATTTCTGTCATGTCACGAGAGTCATTTGTAAATTACCAGATCTGAGTGAAACGACTTCCAAAGGGGGTCAAGACATGATGTCTGAGGCTAAGAAATACTACTAGAGAAGAGTAGAAGTGCTCTGATCAAAGATAACCACAACCATATCTGATGCCTTATTGATAATTCCAAAGAGGATCAAGACAAAATGTCTGGCTAAGAATTCCTACTAGAGAAGAGTAGAAGTGCTCTGATTGAAGATAACCACAACCATATCTGATGCATTACTGATCATTCACAATTGTGACTTCTGTAATGTATGACATCAGATCACGTAAGAACCATGTAGATTCTTGCAGTGTTTTATAAAAAACATGAGGAAGTTGTAGGTCGTTTCACCCTACACATTCGACTCTCCAGAAGAATATACAGTCAGCCACAAGAGAGCGTTGAAAAATTGTCTACGTACCTTCCATGGGGAGAAGTTGAGACTAAGATTAAAGTAATATGAATAACTCTGACCATGGAAACGGTGGGGATCGGCTAGTGGTTTCCTGTAAAAACACAAGCCATATTTTTCATCACCAAGCAACTCCGTACCATGTAATTTCAGGTACACATGCAATTTGTAGTATGGCACGGGAACAACACACTGTTGGATCGACGAATATATGCCACTGCATGAAAAATCGGCCTTCAGTGGTTGGATATCTCCACAATATTCTCTTTGGAATAACTTCTGGCTCCAGTGATTGCATTATCTTTAGCAATTGTGGTACCCCACTTTTGGTAATTTTGAGGAAATTAAAACATTTTTGGAAAACTGTACCACGTCAACAATGTAAATAGCCTTCGGTGCATCAAAACAGAGTCAATTCGGAAGATCGCAGAGATTCTCGAGGGACCTCGTAGAATCTAGGAGTTGGGTGCAGCGGTAAGGAAGGGCACCACTCTCCCTGCGAACTCTACAGTTAGGATCCCTACGGCGCAAGGCGCAAAATCCGCCTTCGGCGCTGCGTCCGCTGCGGTAGGGAAATCCTTCATATTTAGGTCAACCCCCAAACACCTTGACTTAGTTAGGGTTTCGTTGGAAAGAGCTCGACGCGTTGATTCCAACGAGCCCAAGAACGCCAACAACGGATGAGGACTCCGGGAGTTATGAAGGTTGTAAGATACTCAGCTCTTCGCCTGTGCACAGGCGGAGAAATTTTGTCCTATGCGCGGACGAAGGAAGTTCGCCTGTGCACAGGCGAGATAGGGTTTTGATGTAGGCGCGAAGTTCGCCTACGCACAGGCGTGCGCCTGTGCACAGGCGCTTCGGTGTCGGCGGGAAATCCGCCTTGGGCCCTAGAAATGCGCCTTGTGAGGTAGAAATTGTACGGCGCCTTCCGCGCCAGCGCAACAGCGCGGACGAGCAAGGAGCCGCCAGAACAGTAAAATCCGTACGGACCGTACGGACAGGACGGATGGATGCGCTCTTGGACGGACGGAGTTGCGGCGGCGAGAGCGCCGACGGAGAGACAAGGAACGGACAGTCTGGACGGAGGCTGTTGACCGCGGTCAACGCCTTCCGCGCCAGCGCATCGACGCGGACGGACTTCGCCTGCGCACAGGCGAGCGCCTGTGCACAGGCGGGTGAAGTTCCGCGCCGGCGGAGAATCCGCCTGCGCGCAGGCGGGAGTTGAACTTTTGTCCGACATGCGGACACACGCGCCGAGGCAGAGGAGGATTGGCTGAGGAGCGGTACGAACGAGTGTACCGCGCAAGGCGGAAAATCCGCCTTCGGCGCTGCACACCCGTGTCCGCGGCGTAGTACGCTCGCGGAGTTCAAATTCGTCAATTCGAGCGTGAGAGTTAAATCGGCGACGGCGGAGCGTGAAGCCGCGCGTGAGAGCGGAGACCGTTTTAGCGTAGAGCCGGCGCGGCCATCAATTGAGTCGTCCTTCACGAGCAAGAGCCGACCATGACCTTCGACCGGGAGACGGAGAGCGCCCCATTCTTGAATTCGCGATTCCATTCTCTAGTGCGAGCTGCGCGCGTCCACCTGCTGGCTGCTAAGCATTCTCGACATCGCCGCGCAGAGGATTTCTTGGTAATTGAGGGAGAAGTGAGTGCGCGTGATTTGGAATTGAGGGAGATTAGAGTTTGCCGAGGAAGAAAGGAGCTCGAGCGGAGCGGAAGGAGAATTAGCAAGCAGGCGAACGCCAAGAACGCAATGACGAGACTGGGCCGATTGCGGATGCTGCCGCTCCGACTACCACAGAACGGGCTGCGCGCTTTCGAGGAGCGCCTAATAGCAAGAAAGCTCGATTTCTTGCTATGGGGATGGAACTACATCTGTGTGGATATGGTGCGCGAGTGGCTAGAGCCACAGGGACCACCTACGCGCGGATTGCGGCCGCATGTTGATCGATGGACGGTCCAAGATTGGGCGCAGGCATTGGGGAGATGTGCCGGCATCCCAGGGCACCTCCTCTTCGATAGTGAGAGCGTCAAGGTGTCCAAGCAGGAAGAGGCGCAATTTGTGGAGCTGTTTAAGCGGGGGAAGTCTACCAAGAATGGGTACAAGACCCACGATTACAAGGATCGATTCCGCCAAACTTTGGCTACGGCGCTGCTGCAATTACTGCAGCCACACCGCGCCTGCTACATCACATTGTGGTAGGTCTCTTTTGTGGAGTGCATCATCGAGGGAACTCCAATTCACTGGGCGAGCATCCTGCACAGGGTGATGCGACAGCACGCTTTTGAGGAGAAGGGGGGAACTCTAAATCATCTCTCTCCTTTCCTCATCAATTTTTATCGACAGCGAAATTGTTTGACCGCGGCGGAGCTTGCTCGTTTTCCGCCGTTGTCCGTCGACCATCCCGGGAGGTATGTGCGGGAGAATGAGGTCGACACTGATGCAGAGGAGTCACCGACTTCTACTCCGTCAAGGCGGAGAGACGAAGAGAGAAATACTCTTGCAGCAAGAGTGCCGCGGAAGCGGCGATGGAGAGAGGAGTCCGAAGAGGAGCAACATCAAGAACCCACTGCTCCCATTCGACCGCGGCCGTTGTACGAATCGTACAGCCGGCCGAAGCAGAAGGCGCATAGGCTTGTGTTACCAGCCAGCAGCGCGGACACGGCGACGATTGCGACGGAGAAAGGAAGTGCGTCGCCAGAGAAGAATGAGGGAGCGCGGACGTCTGCAGGAGCAACGGACCACGCTGCACCCTCGACGGACGAGAGGCCGCCTACGGGCCAAGCGCCTCCAGAGTTACCACGTGCGTTGCGGACAGGTGTTCCGCCTGCGCACAGGCGAGCCTCGACGGATCGGCGACCACAAGCGGACGTGGACCTACGCCTACGCGTGGGAAGAAGCAGTCCGCCTGTGCACAGGCGCTCGCCTGTGCACAGGCAAGAATCACCCTCGTTCCAACGTAGGAAGGGGAAGGAGCCGGCGGAAGATCCGCCTACGAGACACAGACCTTCGGGGCCAGACCCTCCGGCGCACAACGCGCCGCGATTTGCGCCTTCGGCGCCAGGGCCTTCGGGCCGAGGAGATGCGAGCAGGGAGCGTGCGGAGGCCGCACCATCGGCGGGTAATCCGCCGGTAGAAGCGCCTTTGGCGGTAGGGCCTACGGGCCAAGGGACATCGGGCGAGCGGCCCCCGGCTATATCGCCTTTGGCGATAGACGCCTTCGGTGCTGCGCCTGCGGCGGACAAGGCGCCGGCATTTGCGCCTGCGCAAAGGCCAGGCACAGCCCCCGCGAAGGATCGATCGAGGGAGAAGCACCTGACAGAGGAGCGGATTGACTGTTCGCGGGACGAAATTTCAGTGCGCGATGCGCAATCAAACCCCGCGCAGACACCCTCCGCTCGATCGCCTTCGGCGGCGGACGTCGGCGGCAGAGAGGATACGGTAGAAGACCAACAAGCGGGCGACGGGGATGTAGCACGGCCACATTCGCCCACCGCCTAAGACATTTTGGCGAAGAGCAGCGATGCTGCAACGGTGCCTTCGCAGGCAGCACACGTCGACGACGTGCAGCCCCACTCGGGACAGTCGCCAACGCAATCAATGGCGACTGAAATCTTCAACTCGGATGATGACGACGGAGGCTCCACCGAAGCAATGTCGGGAGCAGGGGATACCGAGGAGGAGGAGGAGGAAATTGTTGGAGCGCCGGCGGCGGCGCTCTCTGAGCAGGTGATATCGTTGCTGAAGTACTTGGATCGCAAATTCGATAAATACGCCGATCCACTTCAGCCGGGATCTTACATCGAATTAGTGCGCAGGCGGACTCGCACTAAAGTCCACACCAGCAAGCTACTAGCTAGGGTGGACCAGGAGTTGAAGGAATTGAGGGAGAAGCATGCCTGTTTATGGGGGCAGTACAACCTTGAGAGGAAATTGCACGCCCTCGACAGGATGCGGAAGGAGAGATTGGAAGAGCTCACCAGGGATGTGGTGCAGACCACGCAGGATTTGATGTCTGAGAAAACTCAGAATCAGATTCTGTCAGAAGAGCTCGTGCGACAGACGCGTTTGTTGGCGGAGTGTCAGCTCGCACGGCAGGCGGATGAGGATTTAATCCGCAGGCTACAGTCAGAGTGTGGCGAATTGAGAGCGCAGCGTGCGAAGGCCGAATCGCAGTTAGTGGTAATTGAAGAGGATCGCAGGCGAGAGGCAGATCGCACGAAGGAGGAGACGGCGAGGCTTGTCGCCCACTGTCTCAAGGGCTACGCCCACTGGGAAGTGGCGGCGCAGGAGAAACTCATACTGCGTGAGTTTGAACTTCGCGCAGCAGGGTTGTTGGCAGGCGACAGCAGGAGTCGGCGGAAGGTGGCGAAGAAGCTCGACGCTTTTCTGTCGAAGGCGCGGGATACCATGTCCACCCTCGAGGTGGAGGTGTCCGCGGCGTTGCAGCGGTTGGGACTGCGCAGTCCAGCGGAAGACTGGCAGGGTAGGGAGTTAGTGCGCGGCAATCCGTCGCGCAGGAGACATAGCACCGGTTCCGCGGAGTGTAGTGTAGCGTGGTTCCGTACAGGCGTGTAGCGTAGTGCAGTGTAGTGCTAGTTAGGACTTAGAAGGTATAAAATAGTTCAAGGCGTTTTGCCTTGGGTTCTTTCCCAAACTCAGAAGTGCAGATCAGGAACCCATTTTCTCTGCGTGTTTGTGTCCTTAAGTTCTGTCACCACGCAAGAGGAGTTACAACTTAGCGTTCCGCATTTTGTAGCTGAAGGCCTTCGGCCGAATGTTCAGAGCTAGTACATTGGTTAGAGACTTGAGTAGTTCGGATCTGCACCTGCGGGTGACTGCCGATGCTCAGAGCCAGTGACTAGTTAGATACTTGAACAGTTTCGCCCCTACACCTTCGAGTGTTTGTTTCTGATTGTACTCCTTCGGGATTTTTCCCCTGAATGCCAAAGTGAAGTTTTGCTACTTCGTGTAAACCTTGGTTGTAAATTCAGGTTACGCTGCAGCAGGTGCCTTCAAGGTAACCCCTGTAGTATTTCTGGGAATGACAAGTGCCTGAGAATTCAAACTCTTCAATAGACTGTTATTGTGTTAATGGAATGTTTCTCAGTGAGTCCTTCAGTGCAGACCTGTGTTCTCTGCGCGTTTTGTGAGTTGAGAGTGTTGTTCACCACGTCTGAGTGACTTCGATCCGAAGTAGGCAGTCCAAACCGGGTTTCCTACGCTAGCAGCAAGCTAGCGGAAGTGTTGTAAAAGCCGGAGTTGGGAGTCACTACCCGCAGCTTCGCTGAGTGTACTCTCGAGAGACTTTTCCCCCCCTGAAATCTTGAGTAGAGGTCCTAACGGATCTCTGGGTTGTGTTTCTATAGTTTCAGGTGTGTGTGTGTGTTACGCTGCACTGTGCGACCTCCGAGTGCGCTCCCAGTGGACACTTGCAGTATTTCTGGGAGTGACAGTCGCCTGAGAATTCAAACTCCTCAATAGTCTGTTAAACGTGACACTTTGTACCCTGTGTGTTCCTCTGTCCCTGTGGGTTCGACCTTTCTACCACTATATTGCAGTTTTAGCCTTTAGTGGGTTATTACAGCAATAGCATGTGATGTAGGATGAGTAAGTGGATGCTGCAGTCTTCAACATACTAAAGTCTAGACTTATACTTGTTTGCTTCGAATCAGAACTTATGGTGTACATAGTGAAGTCAGTTTGACTGGATCCTGTGCAAGGAAAGAATGAGATTTTGACTTCCTTAGGTTTGTGGCGTGGATGGAAATGCTTGACCAGTGTACGTGGTTTGACCTAGAGTCAACCCACGTACACTGGTCAAGCATTTCCATCACTACCCCGATTTTCAGTTACCTCTTATGATTTACAGTGCCTCGCTGAAAGTATGTTCGACACACACTACTGAACGTCTAGTTTCACAGAGTCACCGTGAGTAGGACGGATTTTACTACACGGCAGCCCGAAAAAGCTTGAATCTCATCATACGTGTAGATCATCTCAACCAGTCGTTAGGATGCGGTCGCGAACGTTTCTTCTTCAGAGTAACTTAACAACTATCGAGAGACTGCATTTCATCTCCAACCTACATGCTCTGTCATCATGATCTGAACAACTGTATGGTTCATTCACCCTCGTGCTCGTACTAAGTATAGACTGATATTGTGATGTACAGGTTGGTCTGACAGAGGACTATGGAAAGATGGGGTCTGAACTCTTGTTCTGTATCTTTGCTACTGGATATGGTTTGATTCTCTACGTTTTCGTCTTTCTTTCTTCATTCTTGGAAAGAAGAATCTTGTGATGTACGGCTCGGTCTGAGAGAGCATGGAAAGAACGATGTCTGAATTCTGGTCCTGCTTCGTTTGCATATAACATGATTCCTTGTCTCCTCGTTTTCATTCTCTCCTTTCTCTCCTTTATGCATCAGGTTCTTGTCTTAGTTTGAGGTAACCATAGACCAGACCATCAGAGTAGATGTCTGAATTCTGGTCCTGCTTCGTTTGCATATAATATGATTCGTTGTCTCATAGTTTTCATTCTCTCATTTCTCTCCTTTCTGCATCATGTTCTTGTCTTAGTTTGAGGAAAGCAGAGACCAGACCATCAGAGTAGATGATACAAGGACTACTATGATACGGTTGACAAACGTTTAGAGATCATAGCTCTAAGAACTGTTTCGAGATCATATCTCTTAGAACTGTAGAGAGTACGATAGTGCGTCGGCTGGAAGAAATGAAGACTTCCGGTCG
This sequence comes from Marchantia polymorpha subsp. ruderalis, assembly GCA_037833965.1. Classification (NCBI taxonomy): domain Eukaryota; kingdom Viridiplantae; phylum Streptophyta; class Marchantiopsida; order Marchantiales; family Marchantiaceae; genus Marchantia; species Marchantia polymorpha. The sequence goes on from AP031355.1 coordinate 19,397,161, forward strand.
CGTCTCATGTTTATGATCTGTAGGCAGCTAAGACATGACGCCTAGAATTCCAGTGAATGAGAAGAAGGCCACTGTGAAGCAAATATTGTTTCGACTTCAATTGTCAAATCTGAAGTTTCCTCATACAAAAGCCAGCATCAAGAACTTGACACTGCTGCCGATGGCGTGGGGTGAAAGCAGCAATGCGATGAGGAACCAAGTACAGGAGGTGTTCGGAGCCGGTGGGGGGAACGGTTCAGACTCCACGGGCCTCATGGAGGCTTTGCTTCGACAATCTGAGATCATGAATGAACAGGAACAGTCCTTAGCAAGTTTGGTGCCTACGTCAAGCTTCATGGATAAACTCATCCTGCAGTGTATGGGACGATCTCTTCACGTGATATCGGTCTCCGGACAAATCACCTACTGGAATCCCATGGCAGAGCGGCTGTTTGGGTACTCCGCAGAGCAAGCGGTCGGACAGAGCGCTGTGGACCTCCTGTGCAATAATGATAATCACGACTATGCTGTCCAGATCTGCGAGAGAACCAAGAGTGGAATTTCGTGGTCAGGCCGATTTCCTCTAAGAACATCTGGTGGAGAAGATTTCACCGGAGCGGTCTGCGCTTCGCCTTTGATCAGTGACAAGGGTGAATTGTTCGGCATTATTGCAATCTGCAGCCGACTCGACTCCTACCAGTACTTGATTGATCAACCAAAAGAGTACATTCGACGTGCTGGTAAGGCACCAATGCAGCCAGTACCGGAACTGCCTCCAAGGGGATATTCTGGTCACATTGGCATGAGCGACCCAGAAAGAGAAGGCCACAAACTTTCTGAATCACAGAATACCGTAGCTTCTGTTCGGAATGTGACGGAGAATGCCTCCACATCTTTGGTCCTTGCTTCTGATCTCAAAGTGGACCAAAGTGTTGTTTCTTTTCGGAATGTGACGGAGAATGCCTCCACATCTTTGGTCCTTGCTTCTGATCTCAAAGTGGACCAAAGCGTAGTTTCTGTTCGGAATGTGACGGAGAATGCCTCCACATCTTTGGTCCTTGCTTCTGATCTCAAAGTGGACCAAAGCGTAGTTTCTGTTCGGAATGTGACGGAGAATGCTTCCACATCTTTGGTCCTTGCTTCTGATCTCAAAGTGGACCAAAGCGTAGTTTCTGTTCGGAATGTGACGGAGAATGCCTCCACATCTTTGGTCCTTGCTTCTGATCTCAAAGTGGACCAAATGGCTTCTGGTCGGAGGAGAGAAACAATCCAACACTTCACTCCTGTCCACAGTTGGTCTCACGTCAACAATGCTAGCAGCAGCAGCAGCCAGAATTTCAACTTGCCAGGCAGTTCAGCTTCAAGCCAGGGACCAGAACCGGACCAAATGCCGCTTGCAGGCTTCGAGATTCCATGGAGAGAGATAAGATTCGGAGCACGGATCGGTGAAGGGTCCTGCGGAACCGTGTACCGTGCTACTTGGCTGGGATCAGATGTAGCGGTGAAGCTGTTTTCTGGACAAGCTTATTGTCCGGAGGTGCTTGACGAGTTTCGACAAGAAGTTTCCATAATGAAAGCAATGCGTCATCCGAACGTGCTCCTCTTCATGGGGGCAATCACGGAGCCTAGGCACATGTCCATCGTCACGGAGTTCGTCCCGCGAGGAAGTCTATTCCGGATCCTTCACCGCAGTGGACAAGGACTGAGCTGGAACCGGCGGCTCGCCATGGCCCTCGATATTGCACTGGGAATGAACTATCTGCACAACCGGTCCCCACCCATTCTACACCGGGATCTGAAGTCTTCCAATCTTCTAGTAACTGAGCACTGGAGGGTGAAGGTTGGCGACTTTGGCCTCTCACGACTCAAGAGCTCCAGATATCTGACTCGAAATTCTGACAAGGGTACTGCTCAGTGGATGGCCCCCGAGGTGCTTCGCGACGAGCCATATTCTGAAAAGTCGGACGTGTACAGCTTCGGGATCATTCTGTGGGAGCTCGCTACGAGGAAGATTCCATGGGGCGAGATGAGCATTCTGGAGGTCGTAGGTGCTGTTGGAATGCTGGATCGCAGGTTGGATATGCCGGAAGAAGTCGACATACAGTACGTTGAGCTCACCGAAGCTTGCTGGTCGAGTGATTCCACAATTCGGCCTTCATTCAGTAATGTGGTTTCTAGGTTGAAACACTTGATAAAGATGAGAGCGAGAAGCTAAGGAAATCCAGTTCGATCACGTGGTACGAACAGAGATATGGAGGCATTTGTCATGCTTGCGATACATTTTTAGCGTGCCGTCGGCAGAATACATGAGACTTGAGATCGAAAATGTCGACTGGGAGTTATGATGGTTAAAAATTTGGCAAGGGCACTTGCAAGTTCCAGTAATTGATATGTTTGAGTGTTGGTAACTGCAAGGCGAGATCAGGGACGACCTTGTGTGATGTTTGACTCGGATGGGAAGAGGAGAGTGAGGTCAACTTCTGATGCAGCTCTCGTTTCAGTTTTCAAGGCCCTCCGGTCAGGCATGTCTAGTATCCTGCTAATGGATCAAGAGATTAGTCTCTTGATGCATATGTTGTTTTACAGCTTTCACTAGTAGTGTGGTAGGTAGCGCAAAATAAGTTAGGTACTAATTGCATTCAGTAGATAGTGTCGAAGGGTTAGGTTCATTTGCCTAGCTACTCAGCAGCTTTAGTTTGGCGATCGGTGTGAAGATCTGTACAAAATGGGATCACACCATTTTCAGGTCTATTTTAGTTGCCAACTGTGTATTAATCGGTGCGAGGGTTTGGACCTATTTGAAATATATTTTGGATTGTAATAAAGTATTTTCCTTCTTGATGAAGGGTGGTGTACCTCCTTTTTCGTTGATTCGCATTATGAGATGACATATATCGAAGAGCTGCTATGAATTATTCAAGTTTGATGCTGAAGGAGAGAAGAAATGATCTATCAGTGAGAAAATGTACTGACTAATAAGTTTTATATGACTCCCCACTGTAGTCCTATGTGTCTTTGCTACACTGGACGTCAGATTGAGTATACTTGTGCAATCCAAATACATCAACTGGCGTTTCACATAATTCTTCAGTGCGATCCTGAAAGTAGTTTCAATAACATGCTTAATGTTCATATTATGATAGGGATTTCTGCTTTGTGGGACGTTGACTACAGCCGTACCTCTCAAAGATGTCGATGGTGAGAAATCTCCGGCCAACATTGATGAAACAGCCCACTCAGGTTATACCTTCACGCCAGGACAAAACTTACTCAAAATTCAGATGGCATGGTTTTAGCATGCTGATACGTCAAACGTAAAACTAGTGCGGATTTCAAGTCCTTCTATGAGCAGAATGTTTGGTTCCATAATCGCGAGCATGCGCAGATCTCAGCTGCAGTTTCTGGCTGACTCTTTGCTACCCGCTCGCAATTTGAACAGTGAATGTGAAGGCTAACAGCAATCTAAATAGCAGCTTATTTGGTCTCTATCTACTGTCTGCTCCTGAAAACAGACTTCATCGGCAGTTAGATCTGATCTTGGTTCACTCTCAAGAAACTGCAGGCATTATTAATTGGTTCAAACATTCTTCAGGTACTTTCTGTCTACGAGAAACCGTGTGAGTTTCTTTCTTTGTTGAAGCAACGGAATTTTCTTAAAATCCGCAGTGCTAGTAGGACAGTACTCTCCACCAATTGTCTCTGAAACCAACTACCACAAGATTGCTTGAACTGCATCATCGGGACTGTCTCGAAGATATCTGGAAATACTCCGAAAGGGGAACTGAGTATCATAGACGAGGAGTGAATTGTAAACACCCACATAGAATTGCTGGAGAATTCCCATATCGAGCCATATACAGCAGATTATTAAATCTGGGCTGATCTCATTAGAATCGACTTTCTTCCAAATACCTGACACATAAGCTTCCCAGTACATTGTCCACATCATCAGTGGGACAGATGAACATGGATCGACACTCTGACCTGGGTGGGAGATAATCAGTCACCTACTTCTGTGATCGGTGGGAAATGACGACATTGACACATCTGAAATCGAGTGATGAGAACATTAATAACAACTTGAATGTCCGAGCATAAAACGCCCATACCTTACAAAATAACCTAAATTAAATATAACAAAGGCAAATAGCAACGCCCAACTACCTATTTATTTCTGAACCGGAGAAATTTCCCAAAAATCTCATTGGAGAACTGGTTATATTGTCTCGTGGATTTCTTACGCCGCACTATGTAAAGATTTATACAGAAAAGCGACGGCGGAAGAATGGAGTCACAGGACGTGGTAAAGAAGACGAGATCCTGGGTCTTCATGGTTCAACCACGTACTTACGCGGTACAATAATTACAAGTTCCATCAATACTTTCCCGGTTCACATCACACGGTTCAATGTCGTCACAACAATTGCAGTGTGTCATAACATAGTAGAGAATATCACTAAAACTCATGAAAAGTTTCATGAGTCTTCAATGCGTGAAGTACATTTTGCAAAGAGTTTAATTATTTTTTAAATTTTTGGTGTTAACTATTATTGAATGTATATTTTCAAAAATTATATAAAATTTTACAATATTAATTATGTCTGGCAAATTTTTGTTAAGAAATGTATGAAAATATTACTTTGATTTAGTTTTAATTTTAGTTACTTTGAGAATGGAAAATAAATTTTGTAGTTGTTTTGATATCTAATCTTAGTAAAATTATTATGATAAATAAATTTTAATACTTGTGAAAATAAGTTCATTGTGATAAATATTGATTATTTTACCAAATGAGTAGAGATTAGACTACTGAAATCTAATATTGAGAAGAAAAAAAATTATACTCTGAAGATAGATCTTTGTGTGAAAATATCATAATTAAATTTGGCTGTTTATTGAAATTGGTATCTGACAGAGAAGATAAGTTTGTAAAAATTACAATTCAAATCATGTTAGAACATTTTTCAATCAACACTAGAATGATCACTTCCTACAAGTACAATGATAATAGATTGACGAAGAGAATTAATCATACACTTTGTATAATGTTGGTCAAAGATGGAGAAATAGTCGGAAGCAAATAGAATTGGGACAAGATATTTTGTGAAAATATCATACGATATAGATGACATACACACCATACTCACTTTTTTGATGATGTATGGAGTTGAATCAAACTTACCATATACTTTAATTTTACTAATCTTCATGACAATTCAAAAAAAGTTGAAGAATACAAGTAATATGGAGTTCATCAAATCTCGTCAACAACAATTGATGAAGTTGGAATAAGCGCAAACTATGATCATATAATACTGGTTATTGTATGTATGTTATAGTTTTAGAAATAACCAAACAGTGAGTATGATTATACTAGACATAGCTAAGTTTAACTAGTTTTCACTAAGTTTAGTTATTTATAATTAAATTTATCTAGTCATGATTAAACTTAGCTAAAACATCTATACTTTGAAAAATAATTAGAGAAACTCTAGAGGATTATAATGAGCATTTTTATTTTGTCTTTTACAAAAATTAAGATTCCAAGCAAAAAAAACTTGATTATAAGATTTGATTTGAGTGTATGGAATATCATTGATTACACTAATATCAATGTTGACTTAGTGTTAATGAAAAATTCTAGAATTTTGTATGACTATCGTCACATTGTCACCTCAAACTTGGAATAGAAAAATTTCTAGAGTATTCAGATAGGTCAATGTTATGTTGTCACGTATTGATAACTAGTCAAACTTATGACGGTTTATATTTATTAAGTAAGTTAGATAAAAATAACCATTTGTTATTATGATAACTTCTCAAATAATATATATATAGAGAGATATGGAAAAGACTCTCAAGAAAAATTTGGAGAGTTCATTTTGTAGAGATTTGTTTCATCAATGAAAGCGTGTGATTTTCATTATCTTGACGTGCCAATATATTTAATTGTATGAGAGTGTGCTTAGTACGTGGGTATGAGGAATAATATTAGTCTTCTAGTACTATGATGATCTACCGAAAAGCCATCTGAAATAAATTTTAATGTGAAACAGCTTGGAGTTTTGCATTATTTCGTTCCTGGAACTTTAATCTAGAAAGCAGAATGTGTAAGATTCGATTTCTAGCTTGAGAGAAAATGTCCATGACTGGTCATTTTGAATTAACGTTGACAAGTGAAAGAACAAAAAAGATGCTTGAGAATGAAATTACTTTTGTCCATACATGATAATCTAAAGTTGATTTTGTATGTTTGTTCATGTAAGTACGTCAATCTGAGAGAAAAATGGTACTAGAGATCAAAAAAGTATTTTTGAAGGTTTTTATTGATTGTCGAGTGAAAAGTTAAAAAAATTTTGGTTTTTGTTTCAGTTTTGATTCATGTGTTAAAAGAAAGATATGAGTATTAGAAGTTGATGGGGTTTTCACGGGTATTGCAAGTTTAATCTCTGGAAAGTTTTTATAAAGTTGATTACTTTTTCTATATTTCAAATTAGATTTTGAAATTTTGTACAATTGTGTATTGAAAGATAATCTATGTGTCAACCAACATTTTATTGAGATATCACTTCTAGAGATAACATTATGTAACTTTAAGGGTTACAAACCAAGAAAATGGATCAAAACTTTACAATTCTTTTATTCGTAATTTTTTTCAAGTATACAGCATTATTGAAAAAGGTATTTTGAATGGTTTTGACTTTATTGGAAAATGAGTGATTAAGTAGATTAGAAGATTAGCTTATTCAAAGTGTCTCAAGGCTCGGATGGTATAATATTTTAACATTCCAGTACAAGAGAATTTAAGGTGGAGTTTGAAGATAAATTAATAATTCAATACTCAAGAATCAAACGTGAGACTTATTTTTATTATAGAGAGAAATGACATAAGGTTGTCAATTGATCTTTGCGAAACAAGAATAAAACATTGAAGAGCAAGAGTAATTTGGAAGAGTTAAAATTTTACTTGGTACCATCATCGCCACATGAATCCCAATGCGAAACCTCGCGGGCTAGCAATTGGAATTGAGTAAGTTGCCAAGTTATGCATCGTTTGAGTCTGGTGCAAACTATATCAACTAGATTTCAAGATGCAGATCTTCTTTCAAACAGAGTTGTACAAAGAATTTTGTTCAATATTGACTGCACTGATTGGATATTTGCGTTGTTAGCAAAACCTAGTCATTGAGATGAGAGCAACATGTCCAAAAGAGGTCAGCACTCGCTCGCTGTCAATGGCAAAAGTCTCAAGATGGTTGTGCGGGATTCACGTGCGAATTTGACAATATCTGGACGAAAAGCAGCATGCGTGCAATCCCCCTTTGAGTGGATGTTTCTATTTGCTCTGAATGTTTTTATTGAAGAAGTGAGCTCCGTGTTTGTCTTCTTACAAGTACTCAATACTTTGTTATCTTAACAACATTGTCATCTATTGGCTCTAGTGGAAACACATTGCTGAATGAGTGGAATGAAGGATTTATTGACTGAGGAAGAGAACAATCAATTCGATTCATTGACAATTGAAATATGTGGCAAGTTTGTGCTTAGATATTGTCATGCTTGTGCTTTTCAAAACAGCATGGATGTTTGACACTACTGCTCACTTACCAGAGATAGATGTCTCTTGATTAGTTGTCACTGTTGCAAAAATTATTGTTGAGCACGCAAATGGAATTTCATCAATCATGGCTGAGCATGATTCTACTAATGAAGTTGGTAAAGAGTTGGTTCATGTCTTACCTTTTCATCTCTTCAAGGTTGATATGAGAGCTTTTCAAGTACTCTTTGTTCAGAGAAGTAACATTTGAAGTAGCCGTACAATGATGAACAAATGAAAGAGATAGATGAGGATTTTGCCAAGTTGAAGTGAGTTTACCTCGAGTAGGTCGCATTTAAAGACGTTTGAACACATGCAATGAAAGTGAATTTGGTTTCTGGAGCAATTCTCTGGTGGGATTGCCACAGTGTTTACTAATAGTATCTATGTTGAGTTTGATCCTTCTGTATTTGGGTGGGAAAAGTATGAATATAGAAACTATTTAACGGACTTCTCCCTTAAAGGAATAATGCATTTTAAACAGTGGAAGCATCTACAAGCTCTATCTAATGAAATAAAGCTTTATTTCCCATATTCCTAATTTCCCGAAAATAACTTTGAGATGGCACCGAAATTAGCTTATTTTCGGTAATTTCGGAAGATCCCGAAATTAAGAAGGCCTGGTGATGGGTGACATTGAGCTTTGCTGTGAAGAGAAATCCTCCTGAACACAGTCAGTCGGTAGGTGTTCTCGAGGCTCCGAAGGTAGGCAGACGTGGGCAGACACAGTTCTTCATTGAATTCTTCCTCCGTGAATTGCGAATGAACAAGGACGACAACGACTTGGCGTTCGAGAAGCAGGAGGGTGGAGAGCAGGACGTGGCGATCATTGAAATGGACGGGACTCTTAAAGGGAAATCCAATCATGAGAATTTAAAACTTCGTTACTTCTTTCTCTTCCAAAAGGATCTCATCTTTCCTGCGGATAAGATCCTCTTGGAACGATGAGATAAAATGTAATGTGAGAAGTATTGTAGAATCGAGTCAGGCAAGTTTTCTCCGTAGTCGCTTCGGATTGTTTGGGTTCCCAGGTTTGCATAACATCGTTTGAGACTCGGATGGTTGTGCCAGACTAAGTCTTCGGCACCAATCAAGTGATGATCCACTCCAAAATATCAAAGCAGACTTCCAACGAAATGTTCATGTGCGATACAATGACTTCACTTTTATGACCCCTTCACTTCAAACTTGGCATTCTAGTCTCTCCTTCTTTATGAGAAGAGAGAGAGAGAGAGAGAGATCAGTACTCATCAACGAATTCCAACATCATCAGGAGATTATCAAGTGGAAGAAGTGTATGGTATTTGGTCTCAGGATTTGGAGCACTGTGCAATACTATGCAATCCTTCTCTGCACTCCGATTCACTCGTCTTGTATGAGACATTCGTTTACCTTTCTTCTCCCACACGCGCACTGTTTAGTCCCACTCGGAACTCAAAGTTTTTTTCCCATAAAGGGAAGAGCAGAGAACAGATCTCTATGAGAGAAAACCCATCAGAAGGCCAACGGTACCAGTAGCAGTACAATAAACTTCAAAAATGTGAGGGTGTATCCATAACAGAAGGCATTGTAGGAAGAAACCAATTGTACATTACGATATAGTAGAATGCCAGGCGTATAAAGTCAAAATCATTCTTTCAGACTCGCGCTGCTGTGTTCTCGAGACCCCCTATCATAGAGGCCGATTTGTAGTTTTAACGGTGCGAATTCTTTTACTTATATAATCGCCATCAAGGCGTCAGCGATGACCATTTCTTCCACTGCGGCAGTGGATAGAAATGCAAGTTTATGAATTTGAAGTATCGACTTTTGATAAACAATCAAGCATCTGTTGATATATTCTTCCTCAGTTCACTTGTCACCTACCGTACAGCAGTACTTTTTCTCTGTATTATTAAATTTAGTAGAAAATCTAAAAATTGAATGCTTGATAGCCGATTCTGGATTAATCATGGGGGATGGCAACAAGCAGTTTTTAAATCTACCTGCAAAGTAAACTCCATATTTTGCAACATTCATTGCTTTAAGCTTTATCATAGTGATGTATGGTCTTCGATGTAACTAGAGAATGACATTGTGAGCATATACGAAGCATGACAGATACTTTTAAGCTACGTGTAATTCGTCTACTATATATCAGTTTCCTCACGGTCGATTGCTCTTAAACGCAGTTCAACAACCCATTCAAATCATTCGGCTAAACTGGAATTTCTGCCATTAAATTGGCTCAAGCGAAGGTTCCACGCTGGTGAAAAGAAACATCTAAAATTTGACAATTGTCTGCAATAATTGCTTGATGTATTAAATTTCCGAACAAGAAAATCATTCTAGAAAATTTCTCTATTAACTTCGCCCAGCTGAACGTATTGTTGCTCAGGACAAGCAGCTTTCGAGTACGCTTTATTCGGAAACATATAATTCTAGCACGACCCCTCCTTTACCGATAGAAACTGAGCTTCCTGCTATACAATATTCACGAATGCATCTAAACAGAACTCAATGGCTTCTAAATTTCTACTGACTAAACAAACAAAACTTTTACCAGAATAGCTGCAAGTAAACGCCACATTATAAAATTAATTGTCGTAGCTTTCCAAGAAAACCTTCCCGCCCCGACCTGGCTTGTTGCCTTCAATGATAGCTTCCCTAAATTCCTCCAGGGCAAATTTCTTTCCTGACAGAGGCGCAAGCACCTTCTGCCTCATGAGTTCGAAAATCTCCTTCGTGGTCTCTTCTCTCTCGAGGAGTCCGTTCACCAGGAAGAATTTCAAGTCCACACCCCTCATCAGATCCTTAACATCCAACTTGAGTTCATTGCCTGACAGCGCACCGTAGGCCAGAACTTCACCGCCGTTTCGTACACTTGCGCACAAAATCTTCGTCATCTCACCAAGTACCGGATCCAAAGCTCCATAAGCTTTCTTTCCTCCCGTGATTTCATTCACCTTGGCAGGAATGTCTTCTGTCTCAGAATTCAAAACATAGTCGGCTCCGATGTCCTTCAATTCCTGAATATGTGAATCTCTCCGCACGATGTTGATAGTCTTAACACCCCAATGCTTTGCCAGAGTAATCACTTGCCTGTGGAACAAATAGGAGACACATGCAGAACATATCCGATCAGTCTCCGACGAAGATCAAAGTAAAACATTCCTGTATTTTCAGCTGTTATCAGATGAACATCACATCGCCTCCGTCTTCATGCGCAAAATATAGTCATTATATGATCGAAGGAATAATGGGGTGTAGATTCACAGTCTGGACCCGGACCTCTCACTTAAAAGTTCAAATTTAACCTCTCGAAACTTTGATTCCCGTGCAGAGGCAGAATAAAACCTCCAGTACACTAGTGCTACAAATTATCACCACCAGTTGAAAACGTCCACATACCTTCCCAGGACTGAGGCCGCTGCTCCTTGAATGATGTACTCTCCTTTTGGAGTGTTCAGCTTCTTCAACATTTGGTACAGAGCCCATGGATTGACGAAGAACTGAGCCGCAAACTCATCTGGGATATCATCAGGAACAGCAACAAGGTCCTTGGCGGGCATCTCGACATAGTCTCTCCAGACCCCAAATCCTTCGGGATAGTATCGTGTGGAAATGAGTGGAATAACCCTCTGTCCTTTCTTGAAGTTGGTCACTCCCTCTCCCAACTGCAGTCGTCCAGCGAAGAGACATTGAATTTATCCATGCATAATCGACAGACCAATTACATCGAACCTTAAAGGAAACGTCCATGAATCTTGCAACCACTGCATGCAAAGGACTCAATCTGCACAACTCTGTACAGAAATGCTATCTGCATGTACAAGAGAAATACCTCGTAGACGAGTCCGGTCCCCTCAGAACCAATAACAAGCTGGTCGAGGTCGAGATGTTCCCACAAGCCCCACTGAATCACGAGCGAGTCTGTGGGGTTCACAGGGCGGAGGGTCATTCGAACAACGACATTTCCTGGACCAGCTTTAGGAATATCCTTCGTCACCAACTTGTACAGCTCTACGGGGTCACCGCTCGTTGCTGTGGGAACAACAGCCCTCGACATTTTCTCGTTACTTTGAAGTCTGTCGAACTGCAAATAACCCACTGATCCGATCAGAATTGGCAGCGTGTATACCATCCAGGTAGGATTCTTGCACACGACGGATCTCCAAAAACTAACAAGGCAAGCACAGCAGCATGCAGCTATGAGAACCAAACAAACTCACCAAAAGATGATTGAATCGGAATTTACTGTCTGGAAAACCAACAATTGAGAGATGGACGGTGTGATCAGTTATATATACACAGCAATTTCCCAGGGCTAAATTTTCGGACTAGCGGACGATTCATTGGAAGAAGGAAACTGAACTGGAAACTGCCGGGGATGGGCACACGTCACGTGAGACTATTCAAGTCGTCCATTGTCTTCTTCCCGGTTGATTGGCAAACGAGCCCTTGAGTAGAGATAGGTAACGCACGGGAGGACAAAAATACATGCATATGTGACCAAAGTGCAATGTTGGACAACAGAACAAAATTCATAGGGCCTCATGCAAAATGGAGACCTCATGGTCAAGGAGTGAAGAATAAAATAACCGCCATGGGAGAACCAACTTCTGCTAGTGAGCGAACAGCCCAAGTTAACAGGTTCCTTCGGGAAAAAGTCGCTCCCAAGCTATGATCCAAAAACTTTCATTTCGGTGAGCTTTAATTTATCAACACCACGTCAACCCTGCTCCTCGCTGTTCTCATTTACTGTTCGTACTTTCGAGGCTTTACCGTACCCTCACAAATCCCGCAAATTGGGGACTTATGCTTGAGGCTTAAGGTAATCTATGTCTCCACTAACTTTGTAAATGATTACAGAGATATGGATCTAATTCAGAGGACCGAAAAATCACGGTAATACCTTATGAAACAAAATACCTGTACTGCCGACAGTTAGTTAAATTGTGCAGTTGAGCTCTCCACATAATTATTGCTTGCTGGTGTGGTTAGTGCCCGAGCTTTCAGTAAAGGACAACGGAATCGGAAAGACCCACAGTCGACTTTGAAAACAGAAACAAAAGCATGTGCGAAGTTTCAGGTCAAAACAAAGTCGACGAATGCGAACAATTTAAGCTCCATTCTGATTGTCTTTTACAACCTTTGGTAACTAGAAGCGAGCAGAAGTCGCTGTCTTGCAGTCGTTTAACTGTCCGACTTAAAACCCTCCCTGGCCGTTTGTTGGTACTTCGCGAGAAGGAGCCCGGAGATTGCCATTTTTAGTATCCGCATGCTTCGTGATCAGCTGCCATGTCGACATATTGCTGCCAGGAGACAGAGAGATGGTGCATGGTCCGTTCACTCCTGATTGAGACAGGGAGCGCAGAACCATTGCATGACCAGATGCATCCAAAAGTTTCTGGCAACGGAACCACAACGTCATCATCCCGTAGAAGGTGATGGGAACACTTCCTATTTCTTCGGTGTTCTTCCTTCTTCTCGGGCTTTCTCTGGAGATTAGCAACAGACCGAAAAGTTTCACAACTACCTATGAGTCTTTTGGGTGATGCTATCATTGCAAGGGAAACGAAGTAATGCAGCAGAAAGAATGGGAAGAAGTGTTAAGGGATGAATACAAAGGCAGTAAGATGGGGCTAGATCACACTGAGTTATAAAATACTGCAACAAAGATATCCCATGTGGCACGGTCAACATACTACATGAGCATGCAACAAATAATGAACTAATGTAGGATATGTAAAATAATGGATACGAATTGCATAAAGTGTATCATACAATAGAATGATTTCTCCTGTCATCTAGTATATTGAGTTCTCCTGCACATTTCGCTCACATTGTAGTGCTATGAGACTTCCGTCATGATGATGACATGTGTTATACTCAAAGCAATTGCTATGACTACGAGACTCTAGATTGGAAAGTTACCAACAGGTCACTGCTGTAATTATCTAGCAGAGTGATGATGTGGATAAAGTTCCAAGATATACTCTTGTGGACCTAGTCACATATCACGGGGTGAGAGGCCATGTCTAGAATATGACTTTGCAAATGAAGTATCTTGTCGCAATAGAATCAAAGTGCCAAATGCACAGATGATAACATGATACTCGGGACGTATTGATGTCATTGACTACTACTCGATAATTGGAGAGGAAAACCGAAGACACCCAATTTGCAGATGGCTGAGCCAATGCAAAATGCGGGAATAAAATGTGAACGGAGCAAATCGAAAAAGTATGTTACGAGTTGAATCAATATCCGTAAAGCATTACAAGAGCCTACACTAGCCCTAGCAGTAATTTGAGTTTTGGGATCCACTATCAGTGTAGAAACTTCTGAAAATCTTCGTCAAGTTGATTGTCATAGATGTAAAGTAACGGAGCTCGTTTAGGGGATGTAGACACCATAGAGGTTGATATGTCCCTACTCTTCTGTATATAGCTATTTAGTTCGTAACCCAAAAGATCTAGTATCACGAAGATTCTGAACATTGAGCATATCTGCCGCAAGAATGTTCCTGAGAAACCTACCACAGGCACGGAGTGTGCGGAGACGGAAGATTTCGGTCCAATACGTGGTGTTCATGATCCTTCTTCACCCGGAGCTGTATCCAAATTTGGATGCGGACCAGCGCATGAACCTCTCTCTCGTTCCGCCTCCATCATGATCTGGTGGGTAGCATCGAACCCTGCTTTGAACTCACTGAGAGCTTACGGATGCTCAGACGACAACCAGAGATGAAGGAAACCTCGAGGGAGGTCGGAAACTCTCGATTGGTGGCTAAAACATGGTGACAATTCCGAACGTGGTATTGCTTCTCTATGTGCAACTTCACATATATCTGCGGATGCCAGTTATATTGCTTCCCAACGAGCAGTAATCTTTCCATATGAATGGTCTGAAGCTCATGAAATCCAATCATCCACCGGTAATGCCCTTCGAGTAGCGAAGCCATACCAAAATTACTCATCTTCATTTCAAATTGATTTTACCATTATCCACTCACAGTATCAGACTTCGTCGGGTTACCCCTAGAAATATTCGAAACTTAACTTTTTTTTTCCCGTTGACTTCATACATTCTATTGGTTTATATAGCAATGATTTAACATAAAGTATTGTAATACGCATATCAAGTGTCATGGTGCTAAAACCAAAGGTTTAACATGTTATTGGATGTAGCTTAGGTTAATTCGCATTCATTAAATAGCACTCAAACCTCCAAAACTAGAAGTAGTAACTAGGATTTAACTTGAGTTATGGGCTGACTCTTTGTTAGCAAACTCAAATTCCCTACCAGATTAGTTGTCCGCTATATTTATCTCATTTACCTTCGTTGTTGTACCCTATGGAGAGATATTTATTTGATAAGATCCCATCGGAATCTAAATTGCTTGATGTTATCCATCAAGTTTCCTTTAATCCGATGGTATCCCACCAATGTCACACCGTTGCGAAGTTTTAATAAGTGATGCGAGCTTTTGTGTACTTGTTTCTCCCAAAAATTCAACGTAATGCTCCAACTACTATTTCTAGCATAAGTGTTTATGAGTTTTAGCAATGTTAGACTAATAATCGTACAAGTTGAATAAGATTTTGAATCCATCAGAAATTTGTCAAGAAAACATTCAATCTATTATGAAATATTAGTGAAGTAATTTTGATCTACTGAGCAATCTTGATGCATACTTAGTGAAGAAATTTTGAGCTAAAGCAAGGAACAAATTTTTGCTGTAAATTTGAGCATTACATCCAAAGTCAAGACGCTCTATGTCTGACGTCGAGAGGCGCGATCGCTGTTATAGAACTCAATAAGTTAGATGTTGCGACAAAGCTTCACTAGATTACTAAAGTCAAGAGTTGTGATTACTTCGACACAGTTTCAATGGAAGCAATGTTTCATTGCCTCCATCGTTTGTTGATTCTACAACATGCGTGACGTGTACCGTCGGTGGGGTTCTATCGGATAAAACAAAACTTAAAAGATCCTAATAAGCTATTTAGCTTCCGAAGGGGTTACATCAAGTAAATACCTTGCTCTGGAGAAGTAATGTAGGGAAGGTGATAAAGAACCTCTTGGAATAGTTTTTTTTTTACATAATTCAAACAAGGAAGCATGAAACAAGAAATGAATTTTCATAGATGATGACAACTCTAACCAAAAAGGTTCAAAACGACAATAGTTAAATTTGTTGCTTCCAATTGCAAGTCTTCAAATTGTTACGCAAAAGTAAAACTTTGTCTCCAACAAACATGTTGAAAGTTTGCTCTTGAAATTTGTCTGCATTTTTCCTCTGATGCTCTTCAGCTTCTACATATTTTACCTTCATGTCTTTTTAGATCTCTAAAAGTCTGGGGATCAGATCTTGGTCAACCAGATTTTTTTGCCAAAATCAAGTTCAAATAGTCAAATTGTGGATGATATTATTAGTTTGCAAGGAACGGGATTTGGTGTATGAACTCTTGAAATATTTTGTTGTGCACAAACTCTACGACTAGAAATGGATACATCAATTTTTTTTGATGGTTTTTATGAAGCACCTAAAGAACTGCTCTAGTATTTAATTCGTTTGTTGATTTTTTTATTTTCTGATTTTGTGGTTCTTGTTTGTGATTTTGTTTAGTTTACGCAAATCTAAATGAAGTTGTTTTTTTGTTAATTAGTGTAGGAGCTCTTGCAAGTGACTTGGAATATCAAATGAAGTTATTTGACAGATTTTCATCAAGAATATCTCCCAATGCATCAAGCTTATTCTAGAAGAGGTTGTAGATTGGACCAAAGAAAGACTCTGCATCATCTTGAAGTTTGATGCCACAATCATAAGTTTGATACGGAGAAAATGTATTATTGTGGACTAGAATTAAATCTATTCAATTTTTTGATGGTTTTTAAATGAAGCACCTTAAAATATTGCTTCAATACTTGATTCATTTGTTGCATTTGTTCATCCGTACAAGGATCATATGCCAATGATAAATTTATCTTCACTTGTAAGATCTTGAACAAAATTGCCAAAACTTAGGCGCATCATGATCAGAGATGATGTCGGCGAGATCTTAGTGATAGTTTGACATATTTTTTAAAAGAATTTGTGACTTCTTTTCAGTGATGGTCTTTTACAAGGCACCAAGTGCAACATCTTTGTCAAGTAGTCCGCCACAACAAAAAACTTTATTTAAAGATTTGGACTTTGGAATATTCACAATGCAGTCCACGGATATTGATGTCCATGGATTTTTAAAAATCCACAATGGTTGAAGTAAACTGGGAACTTAGATCTACAGTAGGTTTCATATGGATATGGATGTCCATGGAATTTCTGAAATTAACATTGATTGAAGTAAAGCCTTTAGTCGATGACAAAGAATCTTGGATCAAGAGCAAGTTTCACATGTTGTGACATAGTTCTTCACGGTTTTCCACATTTGTGGTCACAAAAGATCACGAATATGAACTCCATGATCTTGTTGTAATCAATTGTTATGCTGATGAAAAATCATTTTGAGACTGAAACATTCGGAATTGGCATGTATATTTAGGAACATAAAGTAAATGAAAGTATAATTGCACATCTCGGAACTAGAATCATGGATGAATATCATGCAATATAGAAATTTGTGAACTTGAAGTAGCTTGATGTGAGTATTTCAAATCTATATTTTTTAAACCGTTTTTCAAAGAATTAGAGATGTCAATATTGTTCTTCAATTTCAACATCAAAGCATCAAATTTAAACTTATTTGCATATCTTGGAGTAAAGATGCATTCATCTAAGTTTGTGATGCGCATGATCATCTACTAAAGTTTTTTAGGCTTGATTAACAAAGTCTTTTGCTAGTTATAAGTTGCATTTTTTCCCTAGGTGCAAGGTACACTTGTCTGAGAAGAATCTTGGATTGGATTTTTTTTAAACCAAAACCTTACATGATGATAAAGTTGAAGCTTAAAAGCGATATAATCCAACAAGCTTATTGTTGATTCACTACCTTGGCAGACATGAAGTATTCAAAAATCTTGTGATAGGTATAAATAATGATCGTATGTTGAGCTTCTTTAAGAAATTGATTTCGCTCTTGAAACCAGTCAACAATGACTAAGAGCTCCTTGTTATTGATCTCATGATTGATCTTGGCACTAGTAAATTTTTGCAAGTGAAATGCAACATGATGGTTGTGTACGTCTTCGTTGAGTTGGTAAAGTATCGCTCTAAGGTCAAAGTCAAAAGCATCAATTTCTAGAAAAAACCTCTTTGCGACAAGGTGCGACAAAATAAAGGCCCTTGTAATCCTCTATTCAGAGTTATAAATGTTTGATTTGCTTTCAAATTCCATTTAACCTTGTTCTTGCAACTTACTCTAGTCAACAGAGCAGCAATCTTGAAATAGTTCTGGATGAAAATATGATAAAACTTTGCAAAATTAAGAAAGCTTTTTATTGAGAGTTCCAAATGCTTGATCCGCTTTAGCATCTCACTTGACCTTATTCTTGGAACTTAATTGAATCAACAGAGCAGAAATCTTGAAATAGGTTGGATGAAAATTTGATAAAAATTTGCAAAATCAAGAAAGCTTTTTATTAAGAGTTTCAAATGCTTGTCCGCTTTAGCATCTCACTTGATCTTATTCTTGCAACTTAATTGAATCAACAGAGTAGCAATCTTGGATGAAGAGTTGATGATAATTTGCAAAACCAAAAAAACTTTGTACGTCTTGAACGATAGCCAAATTCTTCCAAATTGAGAATGTTTGAATCTTCTCTATATCTATTGATAACACCTCTTCACAATGATGTAGTCTAAGAATTTGACTTGGGTTTGGTGAAAAATACACTTTTTGGCTTGGCGTATATTTCAAAGTGAGTAACTTATCCAATAACTTTGGTTTGTGTGATCTTCTTCATTCTTGATGAGAATTAATATGTTTTTTAAATAACATATAACAAAATCATCTAACAATTCTTGAAATACGTCGTTCATCAAATGTTGAAAGATGGCAATACCAAAAAGTCATGACATTGTATTTAAAATGTTTATTTCTAGTTGTCTAAACCGCTGTCTTTCATTTGTCATCTTCCTTGATATGTACTAGATTGTAGTCTCCACAAAAATCAATCTTGCTGTGGATCTTTGCTTGATCAAGTTGATCAAGAAGTCTGGAAATAAGCGTAAATGCTTAATTGTGATTTTGTTTAATTCAAGCACATTCAAAGGAAGATTAATTCTTTATTTACAAATATACTAGAAGTTCCTGCAAGTGACTTGGAATATTAAATGAAGTTTTTTGAAAGATTTCATCAAAAATATCTCGCAATGCAGCAAGTTTGTTTTGAAATAGCTTGTAGATTGGACCAAAGAAAGATTGCGCATCATCTTGAAGTTTGATGCCATAATCATAAGGTTGATACTAAGGTCTTTCAAACACATCTTGCTACTATTCATTAACTGCTGATAACTTGATTGGTTCTTGGATAGGTTGAAATGTTTGAATTGCATAAATTACAAACATAATTCCATTTTTGACAACTCTGATAAAGTCTTGTGCGCCAATCATCAACAAACTTTTGACCTTTGATCTTTGGACTTGATAAGCACACCAACGAAATTATGTACTTGGATCTTTGGACTTGGTAAGAACATAAGTTTGGATTATTTCTATGATGTTTAGACAAAACATGAGAAATTAAAGTTGGATTTGTTAGATTTTTTAATTTTGAATCTAAATCCAAGTTGATCATCTATACAAAAGAGAAAACTAAGAGGAAAAAATTAGAGGAAGAACTAAGAATATCGAATACAATAGTACTAAGATAACCTTCTAGTATAATGTTTGAGTATTTATTCTCTTTCTCTCTGTTGGATGTATCTTTTTTGATTAATTTTCTAATTTTTGAGGTGTCAATTTGAATAAATTCTAGAGTTGAAGTGTTTAACGATATTTGGCGGTTGCATAATTCGCTAGATATGATCTAAAGAGCAATTGTCTCTCTGGTCGCTCCTCAAACAACAACATGAGCAATTGCAACAATTGGCTACTCGAGTAGCCGATTGTTGCAATTGATTGTTTGAGTAATAGCTTCGAATAAAGTGGTTGGTTTGTGCAAGTTCATCAACAAGATTTTGATATTGTCGTGAAATTTTGATCCAAACTTGGTCATGATAGTTGTATTAATCTAATTGATATCACCTAAAATTTGTTGAAATTCTACAATTTATGCTTAAACTAGGCATGATTGCTGTCGCAATGATCAAAGTTTTGTTGTTGCATAACAAACTATAAGAATTTGATATCTTTCAAAAAATGCTGCTGAATTTTTTCAAAAAGTGATCAACATCTTTCAAAAGTGTAAATTTTTTCTCCAATAGTGATCAAAATCAAATTAATGCATATCTGATAAGCATTGATCCAATGAATCTAACTTGTGTTTCTTTTGTTAGGTATTTGTGTTGTTAGAAACATAATATAATTTGAACGTGATTGAAAAGATTTCAAATTTTGGTTTGATCTCCATCAAACTTCTCAAGCCAGCTTATTTGTAATTCTTTTGATGCTTGTGTAACTTCAAGAGTTGGAACATGATTTGGAGCACGAGCAAATTGAAGTTGTTCCATGGCATTTTTTAGACTAGCAATCTCTTGTTGTTGTTGTTGCAGCATGTCAATCACATCGTGCATATGGATGTTAGAAATGACATTCATCTTGCTAATGGAATCTCGTCAAACTTTTGTGGAAGACAACTCAACAAGATCTAAAATAGCACTCGAAGCTCCAAAACAGGCAGTGATAACACTCAAAGCTAGAAAGGTGGAAGCAATAACAACCTAAGTGAAAGAACTAGAAGTACCGTTGATATTGTAAGAGCAGGTACAACAAATTTTAACAAGAGTGACTAACAATGTATTGAGACTATCTATTTATACTACAGAGTTAAACCTTCCAATAGTGACGTACATTGGTTCTAGAGTTTTATGTCACTATTGGGAGTTGTCACTCACACAAGGTTAGGTAGTATTTAGCTAATCATATAGATACATTATTCTTTCACGTTTAGCGAATCCGCTAAATATTTAGCGGATCATTTGGCTATTGAAACTTCAACGTACATCCACAGTAATAAGTGAAATTATAGTTGCTTGATGTTCACAATGAAAAGATTTCTATAACAGAAGATTTTTGTACTCGATTATATATTAACAATTTCTACTAAAGAATATTTCTTGGATATTTGTACTCAATTGTATATTGACAATGTCTACTACTCCAAGAGTTCCATGACTCAATCGTGGAGAGATTTTTCTCATTTGAAAAATGTTGGGAATCAATTTTGCAAAATTGAATGCTCTCTAGCTTACAATGGTGGTTATAATCAACATGAATATCAATTGGTTCGAAGATATTCATGAGATTCATCCACAGCCATGTTTTCCTTTGTAAAGTCACATGGTCATCTGCATGCATGTATAATTATATGTCGTGTCTTTGACTTCAATCAAAGAATGTATCTGGACTCGGGTGTAATTCACACATCCTTCATCATAAAGGAAGAGTTCTGATTCAGGAACAATCCTAAAGTGGCAATCTCAAAGTGGCAATTTCATGATGGAGGCCGCGACTTGATACCATGAGACGGATTCTAATGATCACATGAAACTCTTCTATGGAAAACGTCGGGGGACTCGGTGATGATTCTGGGTTTTCAAGTGGCCGACTTTGTTCCTCAAAGTTCTATGCAAGCAAGACTGCTGCTTTCTTGAAGGATTCAACTTGAGTATCTACTTCACAATGGATGAAGATTTGCATTCCGACTCTTCCCAACTGATTCATGATTTTGAAAACGCGTCAGAACTGAGTTCAGATTCACAAGTTTAATCTTAGAAATTGTAAGAGCTAATCGAAGAGTCCAAGATTTCAATCGGAATTGAATTTTCCATTTTTCCCTCAGATAACTCGGACTATATCCACGCAAAGTGTTTGGATCACATCGAGCACTAACGCCACCCCGGGAAAACCTTTGTATGATGTGCAAAATGATATCAACTCCTTTACGATATGCTTCATTGCGTAATTCAAAACTCCCTTCTTTAATTTATGCTCCGATCATAAAATCAAAACATCCACATATTTTTGTAACCTGTCTTGCTAGACATAAATTTGATTGATGTCCGTCAAGGAAAAGTAGCATATAATAACAAGAGCAGTTCACAGTTGACGCATTCAATCTTCTCACATTATAATTGAAACCATGATTCAACCTCACTGGAAGCATAGAAAAAAAGCATGATTCCAAACCTGCAAGCTATGAACGTATACTTTTGATAATTATGATAGTCATGAAAGCTTTACGATGTCACTATTGCCAATAGTGACGAACAGTTCTTATTGGGCAGATTTATACATTAGAAACTAATGGTTTCACACTTTCATGTCACTAATGAGAGTATGTCACTTGTAGGAGGTAACACTATTGGGATGTTTAACTCTGTACTAAGACTTTATCGAAATACTCTAAAGTTGGAAAATTGATACCGAGTGAAAAAGAAATGAGAGTTGAAAAAAAGTTGGCACTCTATGTCAACTATCACTACTATCATTATGTTTGTGACACTAGATCCAATAGCATCACAAAGGACTTATTCTAGAATGATGTGTTAATTAAAATGTTCATTAAATTCTTCATCTGTAATACTAGCTAGTGTTATATGTATTTGCAACAAAAAATTATTGTCTAATATATTTTACACGTTAACTTAAAAATATATATACAATTTATACTATTTGGAGATCTTATTAAAGAATTTTCCATGAATTTTAGAATATATGAGAATTCATACATTGCATTCACATTGAAAAACCTTTATATATATATATATATATATATATACATGTTTCTTTGTAATTGCACACAATATAATATATTTTTTTAATTAAAATTAGAATTTAAATTTGACAATTGATTAAGAACATGTGAAAAGAAATGTTTCAGATCAAAATTCAGTGTGTTAGTTGAAAATAATATTAAAAAAATCAATTTTATTGTTCACTTAAGAATCATATCATCAATACACTAAGAATGAAATAAATTATGAGGTTAATATCTAATTTCATTGCACATATTGATAAGATTATGAAAACAAAAATAAATTTGCAGTATGTATTTTTCATTTCAAAATTTATGAAAATTCTTCCATGTTCCATTTAAGTATCATCATCCTCGTTAAACCCCAATATTAAATTGATTGTGAACATTGATATTTCAAAAGAGTAAAATAATTATTTTGATGTAGTTTAAGAAGACTATGATGCACAACTCAATCTAGAAATATATTTTTTTCATATCATAATATTAACTTCTACAACAATACAAGTTTTTACAAACAAAAATAATGAACCAAAAGAAACATCAGATTCCAACATTGAAACCCTATATGCAAAATTCAAAAATTATTTTTATTCTCTAAATTAAATTCAATCAAATTCAATTCAATGTAATTTATTGTAAAATTACAAGTAACATCATTTAATATTTTAGTAGAAACTAATGATTAAGAAAGCATCTTATCTCAATACAATAACATTTACTATTGCATTTAGTTTCATACATGATAGTTTGTATCAAGTATTAAGCTTCAAAACATTTACAATTTTTCATCATAATTTTATTGTAAAAAATCAAACTATATAGTTTTTTATGAATTCAATTAGCACAAGCTTAAAGAATATACATGTGTGTGATTCATTGAATATGTTTGATTGTAAATTTAATATCTAATTATATATTTTTTGGATATACTGCCCCGGCCTTGGTCTTTGAGTTTTGTAAATTCTCATATTCAGGAAAGGTTCTATAATGTTAAAAACTGATTGAAGTTAGTGTTAATTAGTTAATCTTACTAAAGTTAGTCTTTTAATCTCTTATAAAAATTTATTGAATGATTTTATGACACAATTCTAATAATATTCGAAAATTATTATTTATATTATTATTAGCATTTAAATGAAGTGATAATTCAAGAACTTTGACTATCTGTTTGTGGTTTATATATATTATGATGTTCAAAATTATGTTATTTTCCCGTGTTTGTATATTTTGATAAACATTGAAACATAACATATTTTTGAATAATATTTTCAATTTGAATATACTATTTCCAAAAAAAAAATTTGATAAATAAGAATTAGATTGATTTTTCATGAAAAATTTATGATGAAACGTTATATGTTGAGTATTTCCTTTTCAGATTTAACTTGTGTTATTTTTTACATTTATATCGAATTATTAACTCTTAAATTTTTATTTTTTTCAAAGACATTTCAAGGTTCCAAAAACATGAAAATTCAAAATACACTAATTTCATTTACAGATTTCTTATGCTGCAATAAAATTTGAATTAATATCTACAACCGGCGCCCAGTGCTAGAACAACTTCCTAAAGTGGGAATAGAGAGACCTCCCAATTCATTCAACATGGATAGTTTCTTACTTTCACAAATCAACAACTTATTATGGAAGCTCTGAGTACAGAACTGCCTACTGCACATTCCTGCGAGGAATGAGGAGTAGGCAGTCCTGTGGTATCCGTAGGGACTCAATGGCCAGGAGAAAGCTTCCCTGATAGTGCAGCACACGACCTTCGGTGCATTATGACTTCCAAGTCCCACCTGCTGCCTACGTACTATTCGTTCCTGCTATCTGTGCATCGTGCACGGATCCTTGTTTTTTGATGCTACGCAAGTCAAACAATCCGGGTGACTTTTTACATTAAGAACGAGAAGGTGGCGTCTGATGCAGGTCTTCTCCTCACATCCTTCCTCTTTTCGTTCCTACACGTTCTTCCAGCGCACGAATGAATGAATTGATTTCACGTAAAACCCAAACGGCCATAGGACTCGGAGATGATAAAAGCCAGAGGACTACAGACATCACAGATGGAAGAACACAACTCTTTACAAATGTTGTGGACTAAATATGTAGATAGATTCTGCCACTCTAAACTGATCGGATTGAAGAAACCCAGAATAGTAATATCTTTATGATTGTCAAGTGATACGAGTCAAACTCCACACACAAGTGGAACTCGCAGTCCAGTTCTTGAAGATCACAAACTGTACAAAGCTTATCTTCCCTATTTTCTGTGATTGAATAGACCAGATTCTACACGTACATCGTCGGAACCTGTACAAACACGAGCCAGCTTAACTTTATGTTTGATAGCTATGCTTATTGAATTTAATACAGGCTATGATGATAATTTTGAGAGTCGATGTTGCTATAGTATCACAAAATGATTCGGACGAAAATATTTCCTAGGTGCAGCTTGATACCATCGTTTCACAGATATAGTTCCACATTTCCATACTTGTGCATTTGGTCTTGAAAGATGAAATAAAGCACCTGACCCAACTGCTGTCTTGGTGGGTGATGCACTATGCCTCCACCTCTTTGTGGAAAGCGATCTTACAACCCAAGTGAACTAATTCGGATACTATTTCTGCAATGGCCTCAGCATATGTGAAACGTTGCTTAGCTGATATAAGTTGTGTACCAAAAGTGATATTTTTGCTTAGATTATTGCATTCACGGACACGCCTATTTGACAAGAGATACCACGGGGAGCGTTGACGTAGAACTGGAAGCCCGTTGGAGATCTAGAGAAAGTACAATGTCGTCTGCGCAAAATAGGATATGAAGACCTTGCAAATCTGGAGCATCTCCATCCCTCTTCAGGAATAGGTTCTCCAATTCCTCCATGTAGAGAAGAAGGGATGTGAGGGAGGCTAAAGAAAAAACAATTGCAGTTTCTATCCAATCCTTCCACCCGTCGGTCCTAAAAGCTCTTCCGGCGCAACATTATTGTTCTTGGCCGTGACACATCTGTAAGTAGCAATTCAATTAAGTAAATCGTGACTCCACTTCCTGTAAAGGCGGAAGCAAAGGAGACCAGGGTTGAGAATTCCAAGCATTTCCAAGGAGTCGGTGAAGTTAGATGACAGCGGACCGAGAGAGGCCATGGAGAAACTGACAGGATACAGCAGCTACAGAAAAGGAAGCATGTTATATAAAAGTTGCACGCCTATATCAGAAGGCCCTGGCAAACAATAATGCAAACAATCTTGGGGATGGGGATGGCCATCGGCCCTTAGGGCCAGCATGGTATCCACGTCCATATAGATGTACTCAAACTCCTCTACAATCTTCCTAGCCAGAACATTTTGTCTCGCAAAGAGTCCCCACGAGTAAAAATCCGGCCACTTCACTCCATCCCACCCGAACTCCTGTCGTTGCGCCAGAGGTGGGACTGCAGTCGTATTTGTACAATTGGCATGCCCTGTTTCGAGTCCACACAAAGCACATGTCAAAGCCCAGGCCTTGGAGAGGAATCAGATACAGCTTTACAATATCACCCGAACGAACTGCTCTAGAAGCTGGTCGAGTCGAGCAGATGTTTCGACAAGAAAATTGTTTGGAACACTGAGCCGGGAATGTCTCCAAATGTCTGTAAACCTGAGGGGATGCACTTGATTCTTACCAGGTGGTGTGTTCCGGTAGATGACTTGCACATCCGGATACGTCTTCCTCAAAGCAGTGAAGGTTTCTCGGAGTGATCGCTCGTACACTGTGTCGTTCTCGTAGTGCGCGCCGCGATTGAGCAGCAGGATCTTGACGCCGTAGGTCCCGACGAGGTCCATCCACGGGTACTCGTGGAAGTTGCTCCGATCGTCGTAGACCGGGGCGGAGACCAACGACAGACGATCGTTGCGCACGAAGGAGATTTTGAAGCCATTGCCTTGGCCGAATATGTCTGCGCACATCTCATACACTCCGTCGGTGGTCCTGTCGTAGTTCATGAAACGCGCGTACCCCGTTCCGTTGGTGATCAGGTGGTTCATGATCGACCATGATAACCCGTGATTGAGCGAGTCTCC
Source organism: Marchantia polymorpha subsp. ruderalis (assembly GCA_037833965.1). Taxonomy (NCBI): domain Eukaryota; kingdom Viridiplantae; phylum Streptophyta; class Marchantiopsida; order Marchantiales; family Marchantiaceae; genus Marchantia; species Marchantia polymorpha. The sequence goes on from AP031355.1 coordinate 19,423,648, forward strand.
GACCACCATGACGTTCCTCCTCGGTCCTAGCCTCCTGCAGTGACATCCAGTCGACTCCTATCTCAGTCCGAAGCTGACATCACGCTTCAGTTTATAACTCAGTTTTAAGCTGGTTTATAGATTGTGACCAGACATGAAGCTGTACACCTTCATGTCTGCTCCCTATCTGAGGCTTGAATATCTCCCCAATCATGAGCCTTTCCCTGCGAGTGAAGATTATTGTGCAACGTCATGCAAAGCCTGACGGTCGATTTGTGCCGATTCACGTGTGACAAGAAGGAATGTCTGAAGAGACTCTGGTAGGTACAAGCACTCTGCATAACTGGAAGCTTGCATTGGAGTGGAGTGAGAGCAAATGTGGAGGTCTGGACATACCTGCATAGTTCATCTCTAGCTACCCGCTGCAAGGGACAGGTGTCGTTTGATTGCCAGACCCATTTCAGCGCTTCGCGCACCTGAGTAGCGAGACATGAATGCTGGTTAGATTGTGCAGAGTTGCAAGAAAGGCCACACTTTGCTAGGATCATGGTTTACATCATCACAGCGGCAGTATGTTCAGACAGTTACCTCCCATTTGCCATCTCCACTCAGGGCAATGCGGTCGGCCTGCTCTCCATAGACGCCCCCAAGCATTTCGTGGTAGCCGTCGCACATGGTGAGGTACCTCTCACCAACAAAGCTCCAGGGAAGGGGGCGGGGTGTGGGGTCATAAACCCATTTTCCAGATTCACTGCAAAGCCATTCACTCTCAGATTACAACGTCGATGCGTTTCATCATTCTTCCATTCTAGTGCAAGTGAATCGTCCAATACTACACGTGTACGTGCGTACTTTCGTTCTTGTAATACGCAATACGGTTTGAGATTCATGTTCGGAATTTCCTGGTGGCGAAAACATCAGCTGCATAATGTTATAGAAGCAATTGCAAATTCGGCCGCCTACCTGACGCAGTCGAAGTAGGTACGAAAGGCTGCAACTGCCTTTCTTCCTCTGATGGATGTTGCTCTGATGACAGGCTCAGGCTCAGGCTCAGGCTCGCCTTCGGAAGTGGGAGCTGCAGATGATGGGGTCTCCACTTTTGTTTCCTCTGCAGGAAAAAAGTTCTTCCAAGAACCTGGAGCCATAGCTGAATCGGTAACGTTTACGGTTGCTGCGTTTGGAGTCTCTTCTTGTTGCTGCCAACTCGAAGACTCTGTCGGAGACAAATGTGAGATTCCATCTTCCATCGCCGCCTTGGGAGCAACTTCCGTCCAAGACGAAGTGTTGGAGTTCTCGGGCGCACTTGGTTGAGGACTTGGTGCTGGCCCGTCTTCACTCGCTTCCTTGTGCTCCTTAATTCTGCCAGTCTCCTCTTGCTGCTGCCAACTCGAAGACTCTGTCGGAGAGGAAAGTGAGTCTCCATCTTCCATCGCTGCCTCGGGAGCAACTTCCGTCCAAGACGAAGTGCTGGAGTTCTCAGGCGCATTTGGTTGAGGACCTGGTGCTGGCCCGTCTTCACTCGCTTCCTTGTGCTGTTGCTGCCAACTCGAAGACTCTGTCGGAGAGGATAGTGAGTCTCCATCTTCCATCGCTGCCTTGGGAGCAACTTCCGTCCAAGACGAAGTGCTGGAGTTCTCAGGCGTACCTGGTTGAGGACTTGGTGCTGGCCCGTCTTCACTCGCTTCCTTGTGCTCGACCCTGTGCTCTTCCTCGGCAGGACTGCTCATGGGCGCCTCAACTCTTGAAACCTCGGGGGAATGACTCGTGTCCACGGACTGTGCGTCATCTATCCGCCCTTGGATCCAAAGTGATTCGCCTTGAGCACTGCCTGGTGGGAAGATTTTCTCGTCCAATTCTTCGCCAGGAGAACCATTCGCCAGAGGTGGATCCGCGTACTCAAGGTCCACAACATCGGCCGAATCTGCAGGCTCATGATCTCCGGCCTGACGGGATCCTATGTAGGGGGCCGGTGCCTTCCGCGTCACAGTGGAAGGCACTAGAGAGGGCGAAAGTCGATCGCGCTCCACGAGGTCCTCAGAACCCATGGTGGGTGCAGGATACCTGCCGGGCTCGACCTCTGCGTCCTTCGTATTGGATGGATCCGTCCCAGGCAGCGTCAGCCCCACGGCCTCGATGTTCTCTCTCGATACGGAAAGAGGAATGGAGTCCGACGACGTACTGGGAACGACGGGGGACCAGGTCGACATCGCTGCATTTGACAGAAACGGGTCCTCAGAGTCTGTGCCGGGCTCGAGCATCTCCTCGTACACCTCCTCGGGGTCGTGGACAGCTCTCATGGCCGGAAACCTGGTGACAGGTCCCTGGAGGTACTTGCTGAAGGCGGAAGAATTGCTCGACAAATACGGATGTCTGTTGAATCCACTCACCCAGAGGGTACTACTGAGATACACGATGAAAAGCACGATCCACCCTGTGGAGCAAGCTAGCCAGTGCCGAGGCTTGGGGATTGCAATCTTCAATGTCACCGTCCATCCCTCGTTCGCCTTCTGATGTTCCCTGGCGTGTCGAAGGTACGGCGCATTCGGTGAATTGCTCGAAGTCATCATCATCGTCCCCACTCTTCGAGTGCGATCTAATGGCGCTCTTCGAGTCCAATCCAATCCAATCCAATGCAGGACGAATCGGAGGGAATGGCTTCGAACGATAGATTGATTGTTCGTCTGCTCGACGACTACGTCACTACATTAGCTCTACATATTTCCTGCAACTTGTTGTGCCTAAGAAGAACCATGATGTCAACGGCGGGTGTGCTGGTCTGGGCTCTGAGGGGTAACCTCTCATGTCCGTGCAGATCGTTGTCCACAGAGTTTTGCTTTACCAACATCCAACAGGTGTCCTTTAACTGGAACGAGCTTGCAGCATCGGCTGTGACTCATTCGCCCAGGCCAACGATCGAGCACATGTGGGTTCACACACGCGCACGAGCTGGAAAGCTCACACAATCAATGTTGATTCACTGTGCGTGAAGTTCTCTCCAAGTTCTCGCCGTCTTACGAGTGTGCAGTGAGGCTTATTTGGCTCTAGTCTAGTGCATCTCGGTTCGGACACGGACATAGCACGACAGCTTCATCCGAGGCTGCACAAGGCCTGAGCCTCTGTGCTTGACAAATTCCGGCTCCTGTGACGTTTGATCCCATGACTGGCGACATGTTCTGCGGAGTTGACGCCCTTGTTCAGATGTGGCACCGTTCCTGCGCCGAGAATCTCTCTCCTCGGAGCGTGTTACAGTTGTCCCTTCTTCTTTCGGAATTTCACCCCCACAGCCACAGCCGTGCACTCGAGAGAAACTTTCAAACCGCACCATCCCTCCTCCTCCTCCTCCACCCCCACCGCGTTTCTGACACCCCCTACCTCGCCTCTCCTCCAGGCACGGTCCTAAGTCCATCAGAATCTTCATCTTCCACGTCCAGAGTGCAATGTGGCACTTCCCTACTGGTGAAATCGGCTCGAAATTACAGACTCGCCAATTTAGGAGCTTACAAGTCCTCACAAAATATAAGCTCATAAATCCTCAGCGTCACTGCAGTGGAATCACCTTACACAGCTTGACGGAGGATCTTGACGAGCTCTCTTAACCACTCGGGTATCGTTCTCTGTGCTCAAGGAAAGTTTGTCAGGAGATTGGGGATGAATGAGAGGAAAATCCTCGTGCTCGACGGATTTCCCACGATACCCTTAACACAAATTAGTGCGCTGAACGTGGTCCGAGGCGCAAATAGTTGAGCAGTGGATCGAGAGGTACATGTTCTGATAATGTTGGCAAAGTCGGTGCAGGAGGGAAACTACAAAAGAACATGGATTTGTGTGATGATTCCTAGGTTAAGGTCTTCATGTTGTGGCCGAATACATGTGCTCGACATTATAGAATCGGATCTTTCAAACTATCGGATCCGTCTGTCTGCACGAGCATGTGTAGGGCCTTCCCCACGCATTTTGTATAATAGCTTTCTCCCGTCGCCAATAGCCGCTGTTCAAGGGCCACAGTCAACCGAGTTCGCATTCACTTACTATTTGGCTGGGAACTATAATTCCTGTATGTATTGAAGGTCAGAGTAGACGAAGGCTCAGGTAGTCAAACGTGGTTGTACTTTTTGTCAACTTGCAGCCACTAAGTCTTCCTGTAGTTTGAATTATGTTGTAATCCAGTAGCGAGTGGCACGTGATCTATGCCTGGGGTTTGCATCCCATCCGTGGGTTCCTAGAGAATACTTGCTCCGATCTCCTAGTTGTTTTTTTATTGTCTCTAAGATCAAGGATCCCGTTTTGTTCCAATGCTAGTGGACGTTCTCGTTTGTTTCAGATTCGAATGATGAACTTCAGCCTAAAACTACGCTCGTCCTTCCAACTAGAACCTTTTCAGGGATTTTAGGATCCAGTCACGTAACACTGTATGGCTCACCGTAGCAAAACCCAGACCGCGGTGATTACAGATGCCCTCGTATTTCTCCACGGCATGAGGCAGTTCCTGAAGCTCGGTTTGTAAAATATTGTGTGCAGTTGCGTGATTTCTAATCTTCCTTGAGGGAAGGTAGAAGGAGTGGAAGCAATAAATTCGCCATTCTGTGCCTGACCTTGCAGCAGTGTTCACTCGTCCTCAGATTCGCCTGAGGTCCTGCTTCTGTGTACATCAATCCTCTGTACTATGTGTCCATGAGAATAAACGTTTGGTGTATATTCTTTCGGTGAGTGCTCTAGATTCGCGATTCGAGCCGAAGCTCTGGACAATGTCGTCTCTTGTCATGACGATTGAATATGTATATCATCCCGAGTCTAAAGTTCGACTTCTTTTTGGCTGGCCATCAGAAACCAGTCTCTTCTTGAACTTTTGTTCTAATCCGCTCGGCCAGTTTTTACAGTTGTTTATAACCTTCATAGGATTTCTCAATATCCTCTCAAGGACCGAAATGGAGATGAAAGAGGTGCAAGGAAGCATCTGGAGTATGGATCAGAAATGTACATAATTTTCCCACATTTGCCCGTCTCGGAGATAGAGTGACTTGTGTAGATGTGTCGCAATTGATTATGAGACAAATTTGTTGATTATTGGAAGTTTACATTGAGGGCGACGGTACGGGGTAACCGATTGCAGAGAGTGCAGTAACCGATTAATTTTCCAAGCAGGACAGATTCCCATCATCCAAAATTTTACGGGGATTGAAATGATAACAGAATCAAATGGAGCTGTAACTGTAAGTTACGAATAAAATGTGCACGAACCAGGATTTCCGAGGGACTTGGAGAGACTGAGCACTCTGCCTATAACCCAGTACAATTGACCTCGTCAGAGGCTATACAGAGATAGAGGGAGGCTTCCCCGGTGGTCAATAGATGTTCTCTTTTATCCTTTTTGTGCAATAAATTAGTCCTACAAGTGTTATCCGTTGCTGAGATCCATGCATTGCTTAAAGTGCTCATTGGCAGATTGGTAAGAGAAATCTCGAGAGGAGTTTTGTTCCTCCTAGAAGCCCATGTGATCTTATAGCTGAACCCAGTATCGTCCGCTGAGGCTAACACAACTTTGGGTCAGTGCTCTTGATACCGTTGTTAAGTTTCAGGTAAGTTTCAGGGTGCAGTGTTTTGGTCGAGTTTCGGTGGAACTTATTTTTCAAATACGTAATGTCACTCTCAATTGACTACAACCATATCGCAATAACCTTCTCCAACAATTTTAGGCTAACTCAATGCTTGAGCATTTGACAAATTACTGAAATGCTATGTAGGAGATAAAAGCCAATTCAACGAAGGCCAGATCGGAATCAACTGAAAGGCGCAGTGTTTCGTCTTCTAACACATCTTGAGATGAAATCAACGAGATTTTGCAGACACTAGTTTTGAAGATTCACAACCAAGAGATTATCAACCGCCCAATTCGTATTTTGCGAATTAAATTCTCTTGATTTTAGGCAATTGAGGATGTGAGCGTATAAGGATGCCTTGTTGCTGAGGATCTCGGCGCGAAAATGAGGCATCGTGAGTGCGGATCTCTAATCCACGTCACACGCACCTCGAGATCTCGCAGCTGCATATTCAGAAGCGTCGTGATTCATTTACTCCCACTCTTCGGCTGTGATGGAATCAAAGATACAGTCCCGCTCTCCGTACTGGGGACCGAGTCCCGGTGCATATGCGGCATAGACAATACGCGTGTAATATATATAGCTCAGAAAATTGAGGAATACATTTTCGTTCGAAGTTTTATTAATTGTAGGTTCTGAAAACAGTAAATCTGGGTTGAGTTCTATGTCGGTGGGTGAAGAATATCTCGATGCTCTTCTGCTTGTAGCGTTGAGGGGGTGACTTGCACAACATTAAAAGGATATAATAGGTCGGAATTTTTTCTCATTGAATTTCTTCATTATGCGGCAAATGTTGTGGCGAAAACGCTATTTATCTTAAAATGTGCACAAAACATAACAGCAAGGCCTGGACTTGTCGTCAGTGCGCGATTCTGCAGATTATGCCGAGAGATTACTGTGCAGTTCCCGATTCCCGAACATGACCCGAAAGAGTAGCATACGCACAGTGCAGACATCTTGCTCGTATTCTATAGATGCTCGGATCAAACGTGACTTCTACAGTAGCTGGAGCTTCATCTGTAATCGGTTCGAGTGTATCATGCGAGCTCCAAAGATTTCAGCTACTGATATTATATTTTGGTGAAAATCAGGTCTTCATGATCACATATGCTATGGCCGCTGGTGGCACTTGAGAATGCGTATATAACTCTGAGCCAGACACCTCCATAAGCAGGTCTTCATGATCACATATGCTATGGCCGCTGGTGGCACTTGAGAATGCGTATATAACTCTGAGCCAGACACCTCCATAAGCATTGAGGTGCAAAACAGGCTGTCAACCAATCCCCTTCATCCAGATAGAGAATTTCGTTTTGTCTTTACATTCTTAGATACTGTTAAGTAGAATCGTCAGCCTTAATTCATGGAGCCAAGGTACAGCGTGGTTCTGACCTTGATCTTCACTATGTCTGTTGACCTTCTTGCACTGACCTCGATTTTGAGATGGAGAAAACGCTCTAGAACAGTCAGCTGATACATTGCTCCACAAAGACGTGGACTCCCGATATCCAGAGAATTACACCCTTGTTTAACTGTACGAGACTACTACCACAGGTTATATGCCTTCGTCGAATGTGGTTTTGTGATATCTGTAAGCAAATATATTCCACTATTCAATTAAATCACCACAAATCAGATAGATAATGACAGAGACATTGCAAGGACGGCAACATAAGTACAATTGATATCACCCCCGTTGACAACTACAGTGCTGAAGAACGATGGGAACAGCAGTCAACTTGTTACAAGTGATATCTTACATGATCTACGGAAGTACTTATTTGTGTACTGTAAGACTATCACAGTCCCATACATGCAAGTGACAAAAAAAAGTTATAAAATAAGGCACAGCTCATCAGCTCTATGAAACTTATTATCTGGCCATGGCTTCAGCTACAGACTACAGACTCATGTTATCCTGTGAAAGGAAGAAGGGTGAACGGATTGGTGCTGAATTAAAGCCATAAGCGTTGAAGTATGCAGGATCTGAGAAGCCTTTAAAGGGAAGAATTATCGTCCCGGGCCTCAGGCAGATTATCCTCGAAAACTTCTTCCCAGGGCTGAGTAATCATTTTGTAGAAGATCAAGGTGCTGGAAATTTTCTGTATGATCGTTGAATATCTTTCCAGCATCAATGTGGGAATCTGCCACAGGTGCATGGACTAGCTGGAAGCCGTGAAGTACAGGCTAGAGTAAACTTCCATTGTCGAAGACAATTTGCCAAACGTAGCCTGCGGACATCACCGTCGAATTGCTGGTGCTACAGGTACGAGAGGAAGAAGTATATCAAACCCCATAGCCAGTAAAAGTTGCTTGTCAAGTCTATCCAGAATTTCGACAGAAGCCGCTTGATTTCAGTCCCATGTCTCTCAGCATGGGACTGGCGTGAGAAGATAACTGCCAAACCCTGTGAAGAGTGAAACTGGTTCACGTCCAGATATAGTGTGCTTGGCTGGAATTAGTGAAAACTTAATCCATCGCAACATGTTCTTTCTGAACAGGCGAAACATGGATAGATTGGATTGAATGTACCCATAAGATCGTCAGTACAAGTCTGAGAATTTATCGACCGCCAAAATCAAGGGGGCGGTGGTACATGACCTAGCACAGCGATTGCACACCCCTGCGAACATCGTTTGCCCGATTCTTAGAATGGAGTCGTCTGAGAGATCTCGATGTCGACCAGGATGAGTTTCTTTCCACCCGATCGAAACTCGATAACTGTCAAAAATAAAGTGAACTCACTAGATGGTTTTCAGACTACAAAGAGATCATAATAAAAGTCTAGACTTCCTCGTGACCGTGATAAATTGTCTCATTTGGTTGCGAAATTTTCAAGCTTACAGGAGCTGAGGTATCATGTAAAAAGCGCGAGCTTCTTACATTTGATAGCTCGAAGAAATCATATCTCGGAGCATGCATAAGAACACAAGATCGCTCTTGGTTTTTTTTTCAATCTTCACGAGGACAAGTGTGCAAGTTCTTTTCAACACCACCTACAAATAATTTTCACCTCCGTTGTGAGCTAAACATGCAGCACCCACAACCAAGTCCTTCATGTTTAAGGTTCAGCAACCTCTTTCTGTGGAGGCCTAGAGCTATATCCCCTACAGTAGAACTATTGTAAATCATATCTTAAAACATTACCAAATTATTCAGAATTCTCAAACGAAATTTCTGAGTAATACCTCTTTTTCACACCACACCATGTTATCATCGTCTTGGGTATATATCATAAGGAAAATTCATAAGTGTTGCAAGGTGCATGGGCACTATTACAAATTGAGTGTCATGACGTATGTGTACTATCTGTCACAACATATATAGCAGCACAAGCAGTTCATCACAGCATATAAATAGTTAGAGCAATTATTAGTTTTATACATCACATACAGTTCAGACAATGGTGCCGTTAAGGATCATGAGTAGAGTTTTAATTAACAAAGGCTAAATTATACCTCTTGAAGTTGTGAATTTGAAGAGAGTGGTTATGATCTACAGTTTCTTGTGTAGTCTTTGAAATTCAAAGTCTGTTGCTTATACCTTGGTCTCTCTATTATCATTGATTATGAGTGATCTATCATGATTAACATTATGAACTTAAATTTTTAATGCATAAATACTTATGAGAGAGATGTTAAAAAATGTTAAATTATGAATTGTTTAAGATATTCTAGCTTTTTCTTACAAACGATAGTTCCAATCCTTTTCGTGTCGAATGTTCAAAGATGAATTGAAGATTATGATGACAATTTGATATTCAAAATTAATTTAATAAATTTGAAATTTATCAAAATTTTGAAGAATGTAAGCACTCTTGTAATTCTAGCATTGATTGATATATATATATATATATATATATATATATATATATATTGATTGGATCTTTAGGAAAGATATTCTTTTAAATATATTGTGTTGTAAAGACTTCATGATTCTTTTTTAAACCTCTGACTTAATCTTAGGAACTTAAAAAAGTATGTGTGATTTTTTGAAAAAAAAAATTAAACATATAATTGAATCACATAATAATATTATGTTTTGGGTAATAATCAAATGAGCAGTCTAATATTCAGACTTCATCCTTTGATTCTACTATTTGATTCACCGAGCACACCATATTTAATTTTAGATTTATTAGAGAGAATGGATTGAAGTTATTATTGATGTATCTGCGGTTAAAGCAAGTAAGATCCAATATCCATATAATGAGGTAGCTTGCAATCCTTTAAATCACCTTTCTTCTTCATATTTATTCTCATAATCTAGGAATTTGTAGTTATATTTGGTGTCCTCATTCAGATAGTAATCTTCACACTAAAACTTAGTAAAAGTAGAAAAAAATGTGTCGGTTGTTTTGAGTATTGAGATCACTACTTTGATTATAACAGCATAGTACTTACTAATGATATAAGATAAACATTTTGTCATTCAAATAATAAAGTTACAAAAAGCCGAAATGAAAGGGGTATAAACATATCATCAAGTGCAATGATGGTGAACAACAAATATTAATTTAATGTATAATTTTTAAGCTACTCCAAATATCCATTTCATGACAAATTATGTGGCAAATAATCAGGTTATGATCTTATTTTAAGTTTTTTTATCTTAATTGTGAGATATTTTACAAACATTCTATATATATTGATTGATAAATACAGATCCATTGTATGATTATCAGAATCTTTCATCAACAAATCATTTTAACAAAAGTGAGATTTCTTTTATGGTATTACATTTGAATTAAAAAATATTTAAATACAAAAGAATATAAAAAAAAATTAAATGTCAAAATTAAGATGATTTAAATTTAAAAAATCTTGGAATTATCAAGCAGTTCTTGGCTTTTTAGATGAAAGATTCAAATTATATATATAATATTTTCATAAAGCACATAGAACATAAATCTGGTTAAATTTATAATTCTATGAAATCCAATGATATATTTTTATACCACCTGAATAATTCTTACAATCAAAATTTATTATATGAATTATAATAAAAAAATTTATAATTATTTGATTCATTTAGCATTACTTCAAAAATACATTGCTCTTTCATTTTTCATGATTTATATTTCTCCATAATTTTCAGTAATTATAAGAAAAAAATATGAAAAAAGCCAACCAGAGTTATTTTAAATGTTATCAACCGTGATATATCATTGTTCTTTGATACCTTACATGATGCTCCTTGTTCCAATACAAAACACATCGTATTGGGTGTATGTGTTATTCAAAGTAAGCAATTATCTATAAACAATAGTACTTAAGATAAATTTTTCATTGTACTGATATTAATAAACTTCTCATCACATATATATATATATATATATATATATAATGACAATGATTCTAGTTGGGATGAGTGGAAATGTATATGAATCAAAGCCATGGAAAAAAAGTTGATGATCAATAGTCATAGGTGGTAACATTTACACTTTTCGTCCAGAGCACATTTGCACCAGCAATAATTTCAATATGCTTGGTGTCTCTTGCTAACTTGAATGGATCGCAAAGTCTAAAGACTGCTACCACAAAGGCGATAAGTCTACACTAATGTTGTCTGAAGATTTTGAGCAGAAAAGATTGATAGCTCGTTTGTGATTATTATCAGATTTTTTACCTAAAAAAACACATTTTTTAATCATAACATAATTCTAATTCAATATAACTATTCTATATCACACGTATTGTTGATGTATCGCTTTCAACTAACACATTACCTAACAAATTCACCTAGCATATGAATTTTTGAAGTGGCATTGTAAATATTCCATTATCATCTACTCTATTCAATCCTGTTTACATCACGTCAAAAAATCGCGTACTTGGTAGGTATTGAGTAAATGTGTTAGTTCACAATGTCACGTCAATCATCCATTTACTTGTTAGGTTCATTCGCCATGTCATAATCTACTATAAGTGAAATGGATGATGGGGATGAAATCTTATCTTCTTGTTCTTATTGGTAAAAGATATATAAGAAAGTGTAGAATTATTGTTGCTATATCTCATCTTTACATTTTGCGTTTTCATCTTTGAATGAAATCTTATCTAAATCTTAGTGTTAAGATCTGATAGATTTTTTGTCAACATGAGCATGTGATCTACATAAGAGTACTAGTATAATAGGATTGAAGATCTCTGTAATAACCCACTAAAGGCTAAAACTGCAATATAGTGGTAGAAAGGTCGAACCCACAGGGACAGAGGAACACACAGGGTACAAAGTGTCACATTTAACAGACTATTGAGGACTTTGAATTCTCAGGCGACTGTCACTCCCAGAAATACTGCAAGTGTTCACTCGGAGGTCGCACAGTGCAGCGTACAACACGCGCGCGCGCACGCACACACACACACACACACACACACACCTGAAACTACAGAAACACAATCCAGAGATCGGTTAGGACCTCTACTTAAGATTTCAGGGTGGGGAAAGTCTCTCGCGAGTACACTCAGCAAATCTGCGGGTAGTGACTCCCAACTCCGGCTTTTACAACCCTTCCACTAACCTTCTGCTAGCGTGGGAAACCCGGGTTGGACTTCCTACTTCGGATCGAAGTCACTCACACGCGGTGAACAACACTCTCAACTCACAAAACGCGCAGAGAACACAGGTCCGCACGGAGGGACTCAACTGAGAAACGTTCCAGTAACACACCATAACAGTCTATTGAAGAGTTTGAATTCTTTGGCACTTGTCATTCCCAGAAATACTACAGGGGTTACCCCAAAGGCACCTGCTGCAGCGTAACCTGAATTTACAACCAAGTCTTACACGAAGTAGCAACACTTCACTTTGGCATTAAGGGGAAAAATCCCGAAGGAGTACAATCAGAAACAATCACTCGAAGGTGTAAGGGGGAAATTGTTCAAGTATCTAACTCGTCACTGGCTCTGAGCATCGGCAATCACCCGCAGATGTAGATCCGAACTACTCAAGTCTCTAACCAATGTACTAGCTCTGAACATTCAGCCGAAGGCCTTCAGCTACACAATGCGGACCGCCAAGGTGTAGCTCCTCTTGCGTGGTGACAGAACTAAGGACACAAACACGCAGAGAAAATGAGTTCCTGATCTGCACTTCCGAAACTGGAAAAATCCCAAGGCAAGACGCCTTGAACTACTTTATACCTTCTAAGTCCTAACTAACACTACACTGCACTACGCTACGCGCCTGCACAGAACCATGCTACACTACACTCCGCAGAATCTGTGCTTCGCCTTCTGCGCGACGGACTGCCGCGCACTAACTCTCTACCCTGCCAGTCTTCCGCTCGACTGCGCAGTCCCAATCGCCGCAACACCGCGGAAACCTCCGACTCAAGGGTGGCCATTGTGTCCCGCGACCTCAACAGAAAAGAGTCCACCTTCTTTGCCACTCGCCGCCGACTCCGACTGTCACCTGTCAACAACCTTGCTGCACGAAGCTCTAACTCGCGCAGTGTGAGTTTCTCCTGCTCCGCCACTTCCCAGTGGGCGTAGCCCCTGAGACAGTGGGCAACTCGCCTCGCCATCTCTTCCTTCGTGCGATCTGCCTACCGCCGGCGATCGTCTTCAACTACAACCAACTGCAATTCGGACTCCGCACGCTGCGCTCTCAATTTCCCACACTCAGATTGCAGTCTGCGGATTAATTCCTCATCCGCCTGTCGTGCGAGCTGACACTGCTCTAACAACCGTGTCTGTCGCACAAGATCCTCTGACAAAATTCGATTCTGAGCCTGCTTAGAATCCAGCTCCTTTGCGAGCTTCGCCTTCTCCTTGGCGAACTCTTCCAGCTTCTCGTCCTTCGTCTTGTCGAAGGCTTTGTACAACTTCCTAGTGAGATTGTACTGACCCCACAGGCACTCATGCTTCTCCCGTAGATCCTTAAGTTCCTGATCCACTCGGCTCAACAACTTGCTGGTGTGGACTTTAGTGCAGGTTCGCCTCCTCACTAGCTCGACGTAGGACCCAGGTTGGCGAGGGTCCACGTACTTCTCCACCTTGCAATCCAGGTACCTCAATGTGAGCACAAAACTGTGCTCACATGTCTTTTTAACCTTGTGAGAGTTAAAGTTTTAGATTTAAGCTCTTGAAAAATTATGCTCGGAGTTTTCTGGAAGTTTTGGTAAGATTAGGAGTTGGTGTAATAGCTACTAGGCAAAGGTCCGGAATGGGGCTTTCAGGGCAGGGTCTCCGGCGAAGAGCCTTCGGTGAAGTTCCTTCGGGGAAAGGCCTTCGGCGAAACAGTGAAACCCTCATAACGTTTTCAATGTGTGATGCCTTGACTCAGTTAGTGTCTCCTTGGAAAGAGCTTGCAACGCTCGTTCCAACGAGACCAAGTACTCTTCAAACGGATGAGGAATCACTGAGTTGTGAGTGTCGGAAGTTACTGATGGGAAGGGTTGAGGCAAGTCCGGCTGCGAACGTCTTCGGCTGCGAACGTCTTCGGCTCCGGACGTCTCCGGCTGCGAACATCTCCGGCTTCGGACGACTTCGCGACAACTGCGAGCAGGCGTTCGGCGAACTCGGGGTCGGCGAACTCCGAGCCGGTGAACATCGTGCAAGGGCCATCGGCGAAACAGTAAACTCGGCATATCTTTTTCATTTGTTAACGGTTTGATTTGATTAGGGTCTTGTTGGAAAGAGCTCGCGACGCTCGTTCCAACGAAACCAAGAACTCTTCAAACAGATAAGGCGTCACTGAGTTATGAGCGTCGAAAGCGGCGGATAGGGTAGGACAACATCGAACCGGAAGACATCAAACCGGCGAACATCGTGCCGGCGCCTTCGGCGATAACAGGTAACAGGCCTTCGGCGGTGTGCCTTCGGCGAAGGGTAAAACAAGCATAACTTTCTCAATTCATAACGGTTTGACCCAGTTAGGGTCTCGTTGGAAAGAGCTCGACCTGGTCGTTCCAACGAGCCCACGAACTTGTGAAACGGAGCTAGGATCTGTGAGTTATGGGTGTCGGGAGTGACTGTTATGGATAAGCAAAGGTGTGGTCGTGCGTCTTTGGCGGGTGGATGCCTTCGGCGGTGCGCGGAAGAGGATTCCCTCCGGCGGAGATCGGGTGGTCAGGAATGTAGAACGTGCAGGTGTGGCAGCGGCGGCGGCGTGAAGTCAAGTGGGGGAGGCAAGACGACGGTGCATGTAGTCGCGCAAGGGGAGTAGGCAGCTACCCATCATTGCGAGTGTTGCATTTTTCAGGCGGGCTGTGTGTGTCTCGGCCTTCAACTTCGAAGTGGGGAGTTCGGCCTGGGAACGGAGAGCTGGTGGTGTGCGTGTGTGGAGACGGAAGTGGTGAGAATTAGGAGGGGAGTGTGGAGAGTTCGAAGTAGGAGGAAGCAAACTCTTGTGGGTGGAGAGTCGTATTAGAGAGTGAAATTTGAGTGGGATCTGAGATTGAAGTGTAACATCTGTGAGTGGGATCTGAGATCAGAGTGGAAGATCTGAGAATGGGAGCTGAGAGTGAAGTGAAATCCGAGACTGAGATCTGACAGTCGGAATCTGAATTTGACACTTAAAAGGCAAAGTTGAATCTGAGAGAGGAATCTGGTGGGGTCTGAAGGTGGAAGCTGAGAAATCGACACTGAGGTCTGAGTAGGAATTGGGAGTGGGACTGGGATCTAGGATAGACCACAGCGGCTGTGGTGTTGAAAAAGTCACCCAGAGTTGAGTTAGATCTTTATGTAACAAAGAGTTTGTCTGCTGCCCTTGTGGAGATAGCAGACAGCAAGTTATCATTTTCCGTTCTGGATAAATTGTCTGTGAACGAGCAAGTGTTTATGATCTCGTTGTCTTGGATACACTTTGAGCACATGGCTTGCAATCAGAGAAGTTAGATTATGGGAGTTCGAACCCCCACCCGGACTACAAACGCTGAAGGGTGGGAAGGTTTGGCTCACACTCAACAGAGGTACTACCTGCTCACAAAGCGCCGCCGTCGGCGCGCCTACCATTTCCTGCTCCTCCTCCTCGGTGGATTCCGATCCCGACATTGATTCCGTTGATCCTCCTTCTTCGTCATCCTCCGAATTGAGGATTTTGGTCGCCATTGAATTCGTCGGCGACAGACCTGTGCGGGGCTGCGAGATGTCTGCGTGCTCTGCCGCCGTTGGCGCTCCTGCAGCCTCGCTGCTCCTTGCTAAAATGTCCAAGGCGGTGGGTGAATGCGGTCGTGCCAAATTCACATCGTCCGCCTGCCCAGCTGCGACTGTAACCTCCTCGCCGCAAGCGTTTACCGACAAAGGCGCTCGTGCGGAATGTACCTGCGCGGAGTGCAATTGTGCATCGCGCGCACGAATTTCACCCTGCGGACAGTCAATCCGCTCCTCTGTTAGATCCCGCTCCACCAATCGGTCCCGCTCCACCATTAGGTCCTGCGCCAAGGGCGCGTCCTGCCTATGCGTAGGCGCAATTCCCGGCGGCGCTTCCGCCGAGGGCGCAGCGCCGAAGGCGTCTACTGCCGAAGGCAGGTGAGCCGAAGGCGGCCTGCCCGATGTCCCTTGGCCCGAAGGCCCTTTCGCCGAAGGCGGATCTTCCGCCAGCTCCTTCCCTTTCCTGCGTTGCACCGGGGGTGAATCCTGCCTATGCGTAGGCGCTCGCCTATGCGTAGGCGAACTTCCTTCGCCTATGCGTAGGCGAAAGTCTTCGCCCGCAAGGGGTCGCCTATCCACAGGGAGTCGCCTATGCGTAGGCGGCACACTCATCCGTGCCGCACGTTGTTGCTCCTGACCCGAAGGTCGTCTCGCCTCCGCCGAGGGCATAGGGTGGTCCGCTGATCCCTCCGCCGTCCGCGCAGTCCCATCCTTCTCCAAGGATGGACTTTCCTTCTCTCCGGCAATCATCGCCGTTTCCGCGCTGCTGGCAGGTAACAAAAGCATGCGCGCCTTCTGCTTCGGCCGACTGCAGATCTCGTGCAGTAGCCTCTTCCGGGTGAGAGCAGCTGATTCTTGATGTTGCTCCTTCTCCGGTTCCTCTCTCCATCTCCGCTTCCGCGGTACTCGTGCTGCTATCCTCCCCGCATCCTGCTGACCCGGTGGAGTGGAAGTCGGAGAGTCCTCCGCGTCGGTGTTGACTTCGTTATCCCGCACATATTTCCCGGGATTGTCGACTGTCAATGGCAGAAATTGAATACGCTCGGTCGCGGTTAAGCAACCCATCGACCAATAAAAGTTTATCAAGAAGGGGGAGAGGTGATTGAGCTTTCCTCCCCGCTCTTCAAACGCATGCTGTCGCATTACTCTATGCATGATACGCGACCAGTGAACTGGAGCTCCGGCCAATGTGAGCTCCACGAAGGACACTTGCCACAAAGTGATGTAAGTAGTGCGGTGCGGCTGCAAAAGTTGCAGCAGTGCCATCGCTACGGTTCTGCGGAAACGATCTCTGTAGTCCCGGGTCTTGTACCCGTTCTTGCTGGACTTCTCCCGCTTGAACAATTCCACAAAGGAGGCTTCTTCCGCCTTCGACACCTTGGCGCTCTCACTGTCGAATAGGAGGAACACGTCCTCGCCTGCACACCTTCCCAATGCTTGTCCTCAATCGTGAACAGTCCAACGATCTACGTGCGGATGGAATCCGCGCGTAGGTTGCTGTCTCTCGCTCAGCCATTCGCGCACCATGTCTCCGCACACGTAATTCCATCCCCACAGCAAGAAATCGAGTTTCCTCGCAATCAGCCGGTCTTGAACAGCACGCAACCCACTCTGCGGGAGCTTGAGTGGAACCATCCGCAGCTTAATCGACGTCGACATCGCGTTCTTGAAATCGGATTGCGCACCCTTCTCTCTACGATGCCCAAGCCTCTTGCCCGCGGTTCTGTTTCCTCTGCAAACTCTAATCTCACTCAATTCCAAATGTCGCGCACTCAATTCTCTCTCTGCCACCGGGTAAATCTCTACGCGGTGGTGTCTAGAACGTCTCTCGGCTAGAAGGTGGACGCGCGCAGCTCGCAGAAGGAATTGAAATCGCAAATTCAAGAATGGAGTGTCCTCTGTCCGCTCGCAGGGTGTCATGGTCGGCTCTCGGTCGTGAACGTCGAATCACTTGATGGCTACGCCGGCTCGGAGGTATAACGGCCCTCTCTCTCACGCGCGGCTTCACGCTCCGCCGACGCGCCTTCACTCACACGCTCGAATTGGCAATTTGAACTCCGCCAGCGTACTACGCCGCGGCCATGGTCGCGCAGCGCCGAAGGCGTATTTCTCACCGACGCGCTACACTCATCCGAACTTCGACTTGGCTGGTCCCGCTCCGCCGAAGGCGTTCGTCCGCGCGCAGGTCCGAAGCGGAACTCCCATCTCCGTAGGCGGAATTTCCGGCGGACTTTCCGCCGGCATCGAACTCCATCCGCCTGTGCGTAGGCGCTGACCTTCCGCACGCAAGACGTTCGTCCGTGTAGGTCCCTCGCCGTAGGCGCAGCGCCGAAGGCGGCTGTGCCGAAGGCGTTGACCGCGGTCAACGGAATCCGTCCAGTCTGTCCATCTCCCTCGCCGCTCCGTCGGCGCTCTTGTCTCCGAAGTCCCGACCAGCCGAGGGCGCATTCGTCCGTACGGATTCGCTACTCCGTTGGGTCCTCACCTAACCGTGATGCGCTGGCGCCGAAGGCGCCGTACAAGTTCCAACCCCGAAGGCGGATTTCCCGCCCAGGGCGAAGTGCCTATGCGCAGGCGAAATACGTCCGCCTATGCGTAGGTGCAAGTCCTCCCTGCTTATGCGTAGGCGGCATTCTCGGCGAACTTCCCGCCGACGTCAAACTCATTTTGCCTATGCGTAGGCGAAAGTCTTCGTATCTTTTGACCGTCACAACTCCCTGAGTACTGTTCCGTTCCGGACGTTCTTGGGCTCGTTAGAACGAGCGCGTCGAGCTCTTTCCAACGGGACTCTAACCAAGTCAAGGTGTTTGGGAATTGCATAGATTCTGAGGGATTCCTCTAGCGCCAAAGGCGGATTATGCGCCTTGCGCCAAAGGGGAACTCCTTCATAGTCGATCGTTCAGGGCAAGCGCCTATTCCGGACATTGCGCCCAACTCGATGATTCTCGATGATTCTCCGAAATCATCAAGTTTCACTCTATTTAAATGTACCGATCGCTATTTACACTGCTGCTCCGGTACAGTTTTCCAAAATTGTTTTAAATTCCGCATAAATACCAAAAGTGGGTTACCACAATCTCATTATTTAGCTTCTTCATGTAGACACAAGTATCATATACACACCATGAAAAATCTTGTATTTTCGTAAATTTGTGAAATCATGTGTTACATTGTGTTAGAGCTTGCTTCAATAGATATTTTGATTACAATAATATACAAATCAATGTCTCTTTATCTTTCATCTCAAAGCCAACTAGTTGTTTTACAAAGATTTTCTGTTGTAAAATAGAAAAATACATAGAAAAATGTTTTAACCAATTATATCTAGTACATAAGAAGATTAAATATCGCAACCCATGCATATACCAAATGAATTGTAACATACTTAGTTACAGATAAAAAAATTCATTGTAATAAACACTTTTTTTGTATAATCTTTAGCTATCAACTTGATTTTGAAGATAATCTTCTTGTCTTTAGTTAGATTATACTTCAACTTGTACATTCATTTGCAATCAATCAAGTTTTACAAGTTTTCAAGTCTCGTTATCCACCAACGACTTCATCTCACGCTCCATAACAACATTTCACTGAAGTTTATTGACTAAGATTTGAGCTTCTCTATAAGAAAAAGGTTATTTTTCTTCTAAAATCAACGCAATATCATCATCATACTCCAAATTGATATCACAATCTTCAAGAACGTATCAATCGGTCCATAATCCACAACTTGTAACAGCTCTACTAATCTAATTCAATGATTCTTAGTAGAAGATTTTGGTTGATCTATTGTCTACTATAGATATTTAGGATTCATCAACAATAATCTGCTACTTCAATTTCTACAATTCAAGAATTTAAATTATCTATAACGGAGATTTTCCCTATATGACATTATAAATCACATAATGAGAAATTTCCCCCTCAATAACATCAGTGAGTGAAGATTTATCTTTCGTTAGTTTGGGTAACTTGAAAATCTTCACGCTTTCAATGATCTGGATTCACTAAAAGAAATATCCCTACTGACAATAATTCTATATGCTATTGGATTTCATACCCTATAATCTTTTACATCACTAGCATATATAAGAATATGATATATCTTAGATGTAGGGTAGAATTTTATCATATTCTTTTTAGCTATGAAAATATAAGTCGTACAAACAAAAAATTTCAAATGACCGTAATCAATCATCCATTTGTATGTGAATGAATAAACTCATACAAACCTTGAGTAATCGTTAATAAAATATACATAGTACAATTTTACAATTTGTTTGGAACAGTGAGTTTTAACACCATATACTTTCCTAGGTTGCTCTAGCCTCAAGAAATATTTTTGAGCAACTCATACTTCTCTTAGTCAAACTGTTGGATCACATTGACTATAGAGGAATCAATATCTCAATCTTCGAGGTAAGTTCTTTTTGATGTGATCTTTTCACATTTCCAGCATCCATCATTGTTCTTTCTAAAATTTTACTCCTACATTTGGATCTATCTTTAGATTTGATGGGCTTAGCAACCTTGTAAGTCCTTAGTCTCACATGACGAATCACGAAGCGTTGTGAGCAATCTTCTCACGCTTGAGAAGCATGTGCGACATGTCTCCTCGGACTAGCACAACGGAGATAGAGGGTGGTTTATCATCGGTCAATGATCGGATTGACCTTTTCTTCATCTGAATCTACTTTAAACAACTCAGTGCACAATGCAGTGTACACAGTCCTGTCAACATTCAAGCCTGCAAAATTACTATATGTTGTACTCAAAACATCATTATCTCCCTTCTTTGCCTCACAATAGTCACCACAAGAATCAACTTTGTAGCCATTGAAGCAATTCACTTTCATTGTCATGAACAACTTAAAAGCTGAATCCAAATCACCCTCTTGACAAATTACATCACTAAGCATGCCGTATGTGATACCATGATGGTATTACCATCAGGACTCAAGTTCTCTATTACCATCGCCTCGAAAAACCTCCATGCTTCAGGCAACAGGCAATATTTGATCAGAATTCTCAATGCCACGTTAGAGGTGAGTACATCCGGTACCATTTCCCAGTTCACCAGGCGTATGAAGAGTCAAAGAGCATCTTCGGCCCTGCAGGCAAGACCATGTATGAGGATATTGAAAATGGCCTTCTGCTGACGTAGCTTCTTCTCCTTCATCTGTTGAAATAGCTCTAAAGCAAGCTCAATGCGGCCAGGCTTGCAAAGGCCATGGATCATAGTGTTAGTGAGGACTGCATTTGCCAAATCCCTCTTAGTTGCAAACGGGCTCCACGCTTCATCTAGCTTTCCTGCTTGGCAGAGAACATTGAGAAGAATAGCAATTGTCGCCGCAGTCGGTTTGCTCGACTGATGCTTCATTACTTCGAAAACTCTCTGCATTTTCAGAATTGCAACTCACTCCAACTAGAAGAGTATTGAAGGTGCAGGAATCTGGACAGCAACCAGCACCTCACATTCGCTGATAGAGAAGCTGAGCTACGTGGGGACAGTTTGCTTTAATTAAAACGTACACAAGACTGTTCTACAACGATGATGACCAAGGCCGGCATCCAAGATCCTCTATTCCCTTCAGGCATTCAATAGTTTCTTCAGTCATTCCACCTTGACCAAATGCAACGGTCCTCAGTACAAGGGTGGAATCTGGTGATCCCTTCTACTCTAATTTCTTCTTACCCCGTTTAGAGACGGGATGGACCCTTGAGATTGCATAAGACCTCCAAACGTGTGCAGATATCCCTCGTCTGCAACTAAGGCTTGTCTGTTGAGAATGGCAAGGCCTAAGGTTGACAGGAGAGACTTCTTCATAAGAAGCGATCCACCCACACGATCTGCAGGAATCGGCCCAGACCAATCCTAAGGCCATGATTTTCGAGGGCCTTTAGCAACTCCCCCCTGCACGTGATTTGTCACAAAAGCTGGAGCGACCTGCCAGTGGATGTTCCAGGGAGACCCATCGAGATTGGAGAGTCCATCTCAATGACAGATTGAAGAGTGTTCCCAGAAATGTAGGCATCTCCGGGATACAAAGGGCCTTGTTTTCTACAGTACAAACAAAATGATGATTTAAGAGACCCAAAACTGCCATAGGTTTTTGAAAAAAGGACTTGTTTTACAGTATTCTGTACTTAGCCCGAGGCCGGAAGATACACGTATTTGCGTGTGATGGTTTTCTGATTCTCGTCTTCTATCTGAAAATTGGTATCGGTGAGATTTGCTGGTCGTGACTTAGAGGTAATCGATTCAATTCGTCCGTTGCCGATACAGATGTTGAGAATCAGAATGAATTGCCGAGAGATTGAAACATGGACGGAGGAAGCGAGAAAAGTGGCACAAAAATTCGTGGGTCGTGGTAGAAGTGGGCCTTCGTTTTCATGGCGGAGCTAGGCACCCTCGCCCTTGCAGCTGGGCTCTTCGGGCATGACATCGTCTTGTGCTCTGAATGGACGACGAGGCTGCGAGACGCGAAGCCCCGAGGACTCGGCAGGGCGAATTCAGCTTGCCCCGCACTCGAAGTCGGTGATGGGCGTTCCCCTGTGTTCCATCAGCAGTCATGCCAAGGGGGCACAAGAAATTTGAATCTCCCGAGTGGTCGCTGACAGGTCCATGGCCGAGGTCTTCACCAGTAGTGAGTCGAACTTTCTACGATCTTCGGGCGAGGACGAGAATGAGCGCTCGCCGCTGATGGCTTTTTGTGAGAATTTTCCCGATGCTGTGGAGGCGGAGGAGTACTCGTTGAAGGACGATGGAAGCGAGAGCAGAGTCGTAGGCCCGGCGCTCTCCACAGACTGGACACGAAGTCAGATGAGTGCCCAGAGTTGGAAGGACAAGTTGAGAAAAGTGAAGAACAATCAATGGTTTTCGGATTTGGAACCCGGCCGACTGTGCATGGTCGAGCAGATCGTGGGCAGATTGCAATGTGCTGGAGTACACGGGTCGACATTGAATTCTTCCATGGCTCCACTCTCTCGGCTGGTGTCAGTGTGCGTAGCGACTCTAGTGTTTCGGAGATTGCCCTAGGTAAGGTCACGGATCCACTAGGGTTTTACGACTGGATGAAGAAGCATCCATCCGGCCTCGAGGCGAATCGCCCAATGTATGCGCTCTTGCAATGCCATCTGCAAAAGCGGCATTGGGCGGGGTTGGAAATCATCATCATGTACAAGATGGGGAGCAAGAAGAATTGCCTTGCAGACGCTGCGCTTTATAAGAAGATGATCAAAATCGCCACTGATTATGGCAATACGAAGCTGGCAAACAAATGGCTACAGAAGATGCTCTGGAGTGGTTTCGTTCCCAGTCTTCTCACCTGGAATTTGGTCCTTGTTGCTTTCGCTCGAGATGGCCGGTTTGCCGAGGTCTTCTCTGTTTATGAGCAGCTGAAGGATCACAATCGCCCTCCAGAAAGGATCATCTACTGCGCGCTCCTTTCAGCTTGTCAAAATGCGGACAGGGTGCAAGAAGCACAAGACATTGTGGCCCATATGAAGTGCCGAGGTATGTAACCAAATCGGATCATGTACAGCGTTTTGGTCGACCTTTATGGCAAAGCAGGGATGCTAGATTCTGCAACTGCCACGTTTAGGGAAATGGAGAAAGCAGGTTATGAGCCGGATCAAGTAGCCTACAACGCGCTCATTCACGCATATGCGAGGGCGGGCTGAATTGAAGACGCAAATGACGCATTCGATCAAGCCATCAAACTGGGTGGCCGCATCGATCCTGTTGTTTTCTCGACCATGATCAACATGTAAGCCAATGTGGGTTAAGTGGAAAGAGCCAGGGATTTGCTGGAGGCGATGAAAGAGTTTCGGTTTGAAAAGAAGCACTGGCAGTGCGTTGTTTCAATTCTCATAAAAACTTACGCCAAGGTTGGGCAGCTGTGGGAACCTATTAAACTTTTTGAAGAGATGCACGCTGTCGGGTACCCTGTGAATAACAGAATTCACACAACCATGCTAAATGTGTACTTCAAAGTGGGTCGGCATAGATGTGCAGAGGCACTTTTCCTGGACATGATCGAGACGGGGAAGTGCAGGAATATGGTAGCTTTTGGCACCATGATCAATATTTACGGGAGGATGGGAAGATGCCGTGCGTATTTTCACTTCCTTGAAGGCTTCAGGCCTCAAGGGAAACACTGCTATATACAACACGCTAATTTACTGCCATGGAAGGAATGGAAATTTAATTGTTGTGGAGGAGTATGTGAAGTAAATGAAGGACTCTCCGCTGGAGCTGGAAAGAGTCACATACAGCAACTTGACGAAGGTCTACAACAAGTTCGGTAACCTTGTAACTACATCTATACTTACAATGAGATGACAAATGACTAACAAAACTCATTGGATCTAAGATAATATTCAAATCTCAATATTCAACCATCAGCCGTGTTGGATTCAAAGATTGAACATGGATATGTTCAGTAAATGTGTGGAACTCAGTAGAAAAATGACTCACAGACGTCAAGATGGATAAGAGCTCCATTCACGAAGTCCTTCTCGTAGGCAGATGTACATGTATCCCCAAGATTTTGCAATTGTTGTTAGACTTCATTGACAGCAAGAAGAGAGAGAGCTTGCCATTCTTTGTGGAGATGGTTTTAAGCAAACAAATTTAAGCGTTAGTATGAGAATCCACAGTGGAGATGATTCTCAAGAGTTGTAAACAATCTTCACAACGTTAGTGCTTCGTCATTCTAGACTAAGGAATGATAGCCATGCTCGTTTTAAAAGTAGATTCAAGTCTAGATATAAAATTTTAGAGAAAAAAATGATGGATGTTGGAAACATAACAAGGTCGCATCAAGAGGATTGTAAATGAAATCCAAAGATGCTGATTCGTCTAAAGTCAATGTGATCCAAGAGTTTTATTATGAGAACATAGGGAAACTTTTGATGTTGGAACAAGTGAGTACACTTTCCAAAATATTCATCTTTTGGAAAATTTTACAATGTATATTCTATTGATTACTATTCAAGATTTGTATGAATTTATATATTCACACACAAGTCTAGATTGTTTGTAATTTTTATGCTAAAAAAATAGTTTTATTGGAAATTTTGATTTTTGAAAATTAAAATTATGATAATGACATTGCGTCAATCTTGGAAGAATAAAAAAAATTTGATAGAGAAACTCAAGCTTTTGTCAATAAAATTTGAGTAAAATGTTATTATGAAATGTGAGATGTAGTCATTAATTGACAACAAAACTTGGAAACTTGATTGATCATAATTAAATGTACAGACTGAAGTAAAATTCAATTGAAAAGGAATAGAGTATTTTCAAACCCAAGTTAATGGTTAGATATTTCATAGAAGAGAAAGATGTGACTACATACATCTTATAGACAATCCATGTAGGTCCAACGTCAACAGCAAGTTGGAGAAACATTTGGATGGTGGCATCCGGAAAAACGCACCTTCCAATTGACTCTGATAGCAATTGTTAGAAGAAACACCGGATTCAAATATCCGTCACAAGCAAATAGATCATTCACCCAAACTCGTCACACGCAAATAGATCATTCACCCAAGCTCGGAATATGTAAGTGGAAACAACAAATATTGAATCCAAAAAATGCAAAAAATAACTATTGCTCGAGGTGATATTTCTCGATCTCCCGTATAAATTTGGATCTCAAACAGTAGGAAATTTTTTGAATATTATAAATAATCCTACGTTTAACTCAAGTCAGGTTAATTCGAGACCTGAATTAATTCTAACAAGCAAATGTAAGTTGTGTAGTAGAGAATAAAATTAAAATTTAATTACATCTAGATATAATTTTCTTTGTATAATTATCACGTTGCAAATTACACAATCAAAATAAAATAATACATATGATATTCAGATAGATGATCATCTATCTTTTAATATCATCTATTTAATAATGAAAATCTTGCAAGCAAGATATTCTAATATGAATTTCTTAGACTGAATATCCCTACTATGTTAGATACAATAGGATAGATAAAATACAACCTATGGCCGCCCGTTGCTTTTTTAATTTAATTCTGATTTATGGTGCCTTAGCATATATAGGAGCTACAGACAACCAACCGCAGAGAATATTTCCATATGGCTCCGTCTTAGCACATATATCTAGTTTTTCAAGCTCTTGGTTATAGAGACATTTACCTTTCATCACTCTAGAGCTCGATCGCCCTTCCATTCTTTCAGCCATACTACTCTTTTCGCAGTTTTCTCTAGTCTAGGGACCTCCAG
This sequence comes from Marchantia polymorpha subsp. ruderalis, assembly GCA_037833965.1. Lineage (NCBI taxonomy): Eukaryota > Viridiplantae > Streptophyta > Marchantiopsida > Marchantiales > Marchantiaceae > Marchantia > Marchantia polymorpha. The sequence continues at coordinate 19,449,570 of AP031355.1, forward strand.
AATCACATCAACACGACAAAGAATAATGCTTCTGCCACATTAATATCTCAATGTCGAACTACTGCCTCTCATTATTAATTCTTTTGCCTTTCCCGGTCACCCAGTTCAATCGTCTTGTCCACATACTTTTACTATAATCTCAACATAGAAGGATAGAGAGAGAAAGAGGGAAAATCTGCCATGTTTGGGTTTCCCTAAGCTCCCGACACTTTTAGGGTTTTCCGGCTGGTGGATAAGCTCGGCGAAGCAACGTCTTCTTCACTGGCCTGCCGCGATCGGAGCGACCTGTTCGATCCTTTGCGGTGTTGAATTCTCCGAGTTCAACGCGGAGTGTTGATGCTGCGCAGCGGCACTCGGTGGCCTCGTGTTCATCTGATGACGGACATGAGTGTTCCTTGTGTCAATGCATGACTGTACCTGGAATGGAGCTTTTCCCTGTGTCACGTAGATCCCTGTTCCTGCGCCTCGGCCTCTTGCGAATGCATCATGTTGTCCTCGACTGACGAGTCATCGCTTGCAGTGTTTTCGTGTTGTTTTGGTGATGGGATTTGGCATTCTTTGTTCTGATCACTGCAAAGCGTATTCGAGACCACTGTTATATCTGTCCCATTTTTGTGTTGTGATTTTTCTTTGATCGGCGAAGATGAACATAAGTAAGCGGTACAGTTTGTTCTCCTTGTGAAGTGCAATGCCAAACGGAGTCTTAGTTTGCAACTTCGCTTGATTTTCACTTGGCTCGTTAAAGATGGCAATTTCTCTGCGGTTGGTTGTCTGTAGCACCTTAAGGTATGTGATGCAGAACGATCTGTCCAAGCGGCGTCGGTATCTTGCCTATTTTCCAGCAGATGGTGGTGTGCTGTAGCGGACAGTGTAATTTCGTTGGGGATCCTAGTATTGTAATCAACGCTATGTGATTTGTGGAAGGGTGTTGATCTGTTTAATGGTACAACTACGGTGAATTCTATCTTCAGTCGGAGGTTTGCTAGGTTACTGCATGTGTGTCCCTCTCCTCCTATTGCCGATATTTTTCATCAATAACTGGACTGGGAACAACGGTCTGATGTCCTAGTTTCGTTGTTTACGAGAGTGAACCCTTCATGGCTGAAGGTTTCAGATCCGTAGTAAGCCGAAGGTCTCGGTATAGAGTAAATTGAAAATTTGTTTCTAAGCCTTTGGAGGACAATTGTGGGGCTCGAGTGGAGGCACAATAGATGCAACCTTGTTCTTCCTCATAGGCTCCCAGAATCATTTCAAGCCTCTAATTCTCCGTTTTGGATTGTCGTCCTTTACTTTCCATGTCTCGACAGATGGCTTCCATCTTTCACAATGAAATACCATATCGTGATTCAGCGGGTCGACATTGTCTGAAAAGCAGACCGGGATTCTAGTCAGGGCACTCATTATTGCTTTATCATGCTTCACACAGCAGGTGCAAAATTCAATCTCGGGTACAGACCTTGGCTGGGAGTTGCACTTGCTGTGTGATGCACGCAAAGGCCATGGTGTGCAAAGTGGATTACGATCACAGAAAATTGGGGAGGAAGGCTGCTGATTAGTAGGTTCGCACGTCCCATGGACAATTCCAGGCGTTCAGCGAAGGAGTTTATCGTAGAAGAAACTTTTGTGAACTATGAGTGCTGTATCCAATTGGAAATCAGAACTGTATTCTAGGTGGGACCAGACCTTTCATTCTTATGTCACACTTAAAGGCAGGTCTGGCCTTATTTAGGAAGTGCTGTAGTGTAGGAAGTACTTACGACTATTTTAGAGAGCGTACTTAATCCCTAAACTTAAACCCTCACGCCAACGATATGCCCGTGTTGTCCTTCCGTTCTTCCGCGTATGTTAAGAAATGCGAACGCGTGAAGGTGTTGACTTCTAATTTCTAGACAAAGCTGATAAACTCAAGGACAATCGATTACGAGCTTTGTCTACATTCTAAGATTAAGTTGTAAAATCTACAAAGTGAATGGCTCGTAGAGGAATTAAGTCCTTACCACCAGGACTACTAACTTTCCAGGAACACCGAATTCTCCGATGAGACTGTGCGCGGCTTCGGCTCTCTGCATACATTTCATGTTCAGGTTCGACCGAAGGACTCATTCACTCGAGGACAGGGAAAGGGCATGTGCAGCACAAGCCCGCAGGTTTGCTGTGTTCAACTCTGAGTGCGAGCGTCGTGAATCCAAATTTGGGAGGAGGTCATAGCCGTGTCGCGCTTATTTCTGACGTCCAGCCGGCAAATAGAACATGTGGATTCCGCTGGAAGTGCTCGACCATGGTAGAGATAAAAAAGTTTCTGATGCTAATTTCGCTTTCCGAGACCCTCGAGTGCAAAGATCACACCCTTCCCCACCCAGACGCAAGGTCCGTTAGGGGCCCTAAATCGTCTTTCTGCATGAAGGATCTCATGCCGTCTGCGAGAGTACTGTTCTAGGCGTCGTCTAAATTGAGTATGACAAAACCTAAGGCCTGACAACATTTGAATAAATCATGTTCGGGAGCTGTCTTAACGGAACGGTGTCAGCTTAACTCTGTACGGTGCCGAGGAGAACTGTCAGTCTGACTTCAAATACGATAGGACTGACAGTATTTCGGTGTGTATCACCATAAGTTTGTGGAAAATATTGTTTCCTGAAGTATAGTCAACGACAAACTAACTAGTAGAATAATACAGTAAACTAAGGAGTAGTCAACGACAAACTAACTAACTGAAGAGTAATTCAGCGATATTACTAACTGGAAGCTTGTGGACAGGGGGTGCTGTTTGTCACTCACAAGTGTTCTAAACTACCTTCTCTTAATGCCATATACACACACGAAGCAAGCACTAAGCCGGTTTCTCACCTCCTAACTTATCGGTACAACTGAGTCGGATTGTCCTTTCATTCCCATTGAAAACCACTCACAGGGCAGTCTCCAAGTTTAGAGAAAAGGTAGTGTCCACCAAGAAAGTTTAGATGAGTTTAGAGTGAACTTCAATAGTTATCATGAGATCACTTAAGTAACGACTGGAGATTTCACCTCACTCGAAACACAACGACAGAATAGTTGTGGAGAGAATAAACGATAAGAGGGGAGAAGATGTACCTCCACTTCCGAGATCAGCAGACACGAAAACACCATCAGATCATACCTCAGTGAGGCCCACTGTAACTTCCGATTCCTATACTGAAGTAGACAAAATCCAGTAGAGGAAGCAAGGGAATATGAAGTCTTCTAGGTCCGATCAGTCTTTCGGAGAGGCAACAAACTGTCTGTGAAGCCAATACGACTTGTAGGACACAGAAAAGACGGATAAGATCACGAGATGAAGTGAAAAAAGTCTCAAATGTGACAAACCAGAACAGTCTCAGTACTACAGTGGGAAGTGAGAAGAAGACACGCCAAAGACGAACAGCAGAATAATGCAAAGCTTTGCCAGTCGTCCGAGTGGCTATCCCTGATCGATGGAGCTATTACAAAGGTTGTCATCGAGCTTTGCATCAACTTTGTGGGCCACAATGTGGAGACACATGTCCCAAGGTCTTGCTCATGACGAGGGGTACGATCTCTTCGTCCGCCACGGAGGACATTCCAGCGACTGACCGGTCATCGACTCGTACCGGATATACGGTAATCGTGACCGCGGGATGGACACTCCGTCGGGCGATCACGTCTCGCTCGCGGACCGCGGTCAGAGTACTTTTTCACTTCATAATGATGGCGAGTAATCCGAGTTGGATAAAGAGTTGATCTGCTCCGTTGATCGAATCGGGCTGTCAGGAGCTGCAATCTCACCCGTCGATTTCTCATTAACGCCGCTCGATCATGCTAATCACCTGATTACCACGTCGGATCGTCACGCCAGTTCTCATCAGAGTCCCAGACTGGCCCCGTCAACAGACCCGGTTCTCGAGTCCCCACCACGTGCGCGCTGGAAGGTGAAGTCCACGTTGACTGCCGCGTCACCAACGACGGAGTTCTCATCCTGCAAGGTATAGTAACTGCAAGGAAGAAGGGAGAATTGATGGACTTGCCGAATTTGCGTCCCTGCTTCGAGTGCCCACCACCCAAATACCGAAAATTAAGACTTTTCCATTAATACCGGGTGCACTATGCTTCGTTCAGATATTAAGGAATGCATTTCTGGTAAGTTCGTCAAAATCAGGCTTGATGCGGTGGCAAAGAATTAGTGAAACTGTCGGTGAGACCGCATCGGGGCATACCAGAATGCCATGTTCTTATACTCCGACGACACTGTATTACAGTGTCTGAGGTGGCAAACCCGAGGCAGTATGTTCATTACACGTCAGGGGACGGGACTATGACGTGTAGGTGGGTGGTACAAAAGCGGCAATGTTCGTGAAAACAGACACGCTCCTCGCGGGTGCCGTCGACGAACTCAAGGTCGTCGAGACCGCCCCGTCCGCCACGAGTTTCTAACCGTCGGAGAATACAACGTACCGGAGGAAAGCTACTGTTTATCTTGCGGATAATGATGGACGAAGAATCGCTGCGGAGACAGAGATCCGCGAGGGGAGAGTAAGGGGCCTGGCCAGCGAGCCCGCGGAGGAATTGGGACGCGGAAACGAAGAGCCGAAGGGAATCAGAGCGCGGGGCAGCAGACGACGACGGACGACGGTGAAGACGATGGGCGAGCAGGCCGCGGCGCTCCAAGCTTCCTCCCATCCGACTGAGAGGCCCGCAGCTCCATCTGGTGAGTAGTTCCTTTCGCTGCCGCCAACAATTGCCAACAATTGCGATTTTCTCGGTGGATTTTGCCAGTGCGCATTTGAGGAGCTTTTTGATCGTGTTTGCTGCCCCTCGCTCGTGATCTTTTGGCGAGCTTGCGGGTGGTGGTGGTGGTGGTTCTCCTGCGATCGTTCTCATTTTCGTTCCGGATGAACCTTGTTGTTGTTGTTGTCCATCGTCGCGCTTTCGAGCTCGCCTGGCAGTGCATCGTAAGCACGGCGAGAATTGAGACTGGAGGGATCGGAAACTGAGGTTTTTCTGGATTTTTTACTCGTCTTTGAGGGCCGATCGCTTGCTGTGATACCTTCTGTGTTCATAATCTGGTCGTGGATGTGTAATAAAGATTTGTGCTCTTGACGGGATTCGAGAGTCTATTGAAATCACCAAACTTGAACTTGAATAACGTTTCTCCTTCTGCATATGTCTAGTTTCACAACACCCTCCAGAGGATTTGAAATCAGGGCCCTGTGAAATCAGTCCACCTTGGCGATCTTAAGTCGCAGTGTGCAGTTATGTGCTGGTGAAAGTGGATAAGAATCTCATCTTTGGCAATAAAGAACCAAGTGTCCAAAGAGTTGAATAAAAGCTATCTGATAAGATATAATCGTTGTGCACTATCGTAAACCGTGAGACACCTGATGAGCCTTCTTTCTGGTCTCTTAAGACTAATTTCAAGATTCTTTTCCTCTTTTTCTGAAAAATATTTATTAAAAATCTTTCGCCTCATGTTTAGTAGAATTTAGTCGTTCCTTAAAGGAATTGAATAAGGTGCTCTGAGTATGTTGTCGTCTGCAGATTTTTGTGAGTGTATATTGAGCATTCTTTTCCTGGGTAGGCTGGGGAGCTGTACTGTGTCGCCGAGCTAGTACATGAATATTCTGCAAAAATAAAATCCTTTCCGGCAAGCATTTTGTAGATGGTAATTTAAGAAGCAATGAAAGGGGTTATGAGAAGAACATTTGAAGCTGCGTACTCTAGCTGTCTGCCTGAATGGTCGAGGTAGTTTTTGAGAAGAGGGCCTGGGAAGGCAAGGTCTCCTTTGGAGTACCAGTGACGCACAATCATCCTAGTTACCCCCACGGATTCTGTCTTTTCTAACTTTCGATGTAATTCACATCATTTTGGCTTGATCATAGGTTTAGCCGTACAGTTGCACCAACCAGGAAAAAAATCAGAATGGCAGCAAAGTCCAGGGGTTCTTTTTGTTCTAGCTGGCGTCAGCAATATGTGTGGAGCCGCAGCCACAAACCCGATCAATGTTGTCAAAGTCCGAATGCAGCTGGATGGGGCACTCGCCAAACAGGTAGATATTCTTTCTGATTATGTTTAAATGATCGCCGTCGCAAAGGTCGCATTAAGAAAATTCTTCTTCATTTTTCATGTATACATAATTCTATCGTTGGGTACTCATTTATCTAAGATCTGTGTATTTCGTTTGCTGCAAATGAACGGTTTATCTTAATAAAAGTGTGACCTTATTATCTTGGACCATCGACGGGATCGCTATATTTCTTGACTTAAACTCCAAGTCGTTATCTGCCTTCATGTTACATGGAACTGACCTCCTTAGTCCTCCTTGTATCTAATAATTGCTGAAAAGTTCTATCATCAAATTGTATATTCTACGTACCCAATCCACCCAGTGCAGAAGTATGATAGAAGCAATTTCACTTCAGAACAAGTTACACCTGAATACGGATAGTCTTTGTCCTGTTGTGCTTACTGGACTAAATGACATCATGATAAGGGGATATTGACACACGTACACGCTGTGTGGCTGAGCAAGACAGGGGGTGGCTCATGAACGTGTTTACCCCGGTTTTTTCAAAGGGATCATGCGGATTGGAAAGGAGGAAGGTGTGCAAGGATTATGGAGAGGCACAGGAGCTGCACTACTTAGAGAAGCATCCTATTCAAGTATACGCATGGGTGCCTATGAACCGTTTAAGAAGGTAACCGTCCAGAGCAAACCTACTTAGTTTACGGGGAGCATTTTGCATAAGTTATGGAAACGAAAGCATTCGAGTTGAACACAATTCATGCAAAATTGATTTCTTGCTATTTCAACATCGTTAAACTCAAGTATTCCTAGGCCCATGAATGTTTGATGTGGCTAGAATTACTTTGAGTTGTAGCAGTTCAAAAAACTGAAGTATATTCAAGAAGCTGTTCATGGACAGGCCTTCGGAGCAGACAATCCTGCACACACACCGTTGTGGATAAAGGTGGCAGCAGGGGCATCGGCAGGCACAATTGGAAGTGCCATTGCAAATCCTACAGATGTTATCATGATTCGTATGCAGGCTCCGGCTCTTAGTACATCGATTGCAGGTACCAAAATGAAACCTTAACACTAAACTTGCTCAGAGCCCGAAGCCTGCATCTGCAACCTACTGGATAAGTTTGTGCCGATGTGCTTTTGTTTTGTTGGTTTTTTCGTTTTGGGCGTTGTCATGAACGAAATTTTGCTAAAAGGTGCGAATTGTAGCTGATTCCACACCATAACCATCAACGAGCTATCATCTTCTGACGTGACGAAGAGCCAGTGAAGATCGTTCATGAAGGAAGCCTGTCGGAAGTCAGTGGGGCTAGTTAAGCCTTTCAGACACGAGATTACCAAGCAGACTTAGATTTTGGACGTATACTTTGTTGCTGTTGACTACTTTAATGTGCTCTGTAGTCAGGCGCTCTTGCGGAGGAAACTAAATATACTTATCTGATGGGCATGTAGGTGTTTCTGGCTCATGGCAGTACCGAGGTCCGTTTCATGCTTTTGGTTCTATAGCAAGAACCGAAGGTTTGAGAGGATTATTCCGAGGGGTTGGGCCGACAATGCAACGGGCTGCTCTTTTGAATGCAGCACAAGTACCAACTTATGATCATACGAAACATTATTTGCTCAACTCTGGCCTCATGAAAGAGGGAACTGGAAGTCATTTGGCTGCATCGATGGCTGCAGGCCTTGCAACAGCTCTTGCCATAGCGCCAGTGGATTTGATGAGGACCAGGTACATGCACTCAAGACAACTTGATTCTAGATTCGGATTGATGTTGAATAATTATAAGTTTCAAAGTTGAAAGTTGAAATGAATTGAGAGGCATCTGAGTACTACTCGCCTCACTTTTTCGTGTCGTTACTTGGCTTTCCGCAGAATAATGCAACAAGCGGTACATCCACATGGAGATGGAGTTTTATATTCATCTACTCTGGACTGCTTCTGGAAGACCTTGCGAGCCGAAGGACCCCAGGGACTGTACAAAGGTTTTGTTCCTGTTTGGTTGCGTATTGGTCCTCACACGATTATCACCCTTTTCTGCTTTGAGGAATTCAGATCAATGCTTGGAATAAGACCAATTTGACCACAGTAAAGGAGATGATCAGTCATCGTTCTCCAAATAGATGCAGCTTGAGTCAGTGACTGACCTTGTTGTGAAAGAAAACTCAAAAGACAACATTGTCCCTCCAGAAGGCTCGCAGTATGCTTCTGTGCAGGGAGCTCCAATCTGCCTCCACACCACTGATGACAAGCAGACAGCTCTGCTTGTTTGTGTCTTGTAATTTCTACATGCTTCAAATCATGACATACATACTCCGAGCCCTAGTGTACATAGCCCTTCAGTCAAGCCCAGGGATCCAAACACTTGAGTGCCAAGTGACCCGGAAGCTCTTCACGAGCAGTAGATAAAGCCTTCACAAGCAGAAATCTTCAAACATACAGGAGATGGAGCACTTACATTTTGCGAAAACATAAAAGCTGGAAATACACCAAGCACAAAGAATTGTTTAAACTGGCAGAAAAGTCAGCTTCACTGCAATAAAGGGTTCTATCAAGCATCCCACTTTGTGAGACGCCTTGTCATATAATCTCTCACCGATTCGTCTCTTCTAGGATATCTTTTTTACACATACGTCTGGATAATGAGTGCAAGTTGGCCGTTTTGGGCAGGAATGTTTGCAAACTTCGTAAGGTTAAGTTTGTCAGGATCCGCAGAAGGCTGCATGTCATTTCGGTTTTTGGGAAAATTATTACAGCTGTGAAGTAAATGCACCGACGACGGTGATGAGGCAATCCAAAAGCCTTGCGCATTTTTCACGTTAAAAGTCGATCTCAGTCCTGAAGGGCTTCACGAGTTTCAGGTGAAGCACTTCCAATTGCCACCTTCAAAATGCAGTGAAATCAAGCAAGAAAACCAAATATTCGTACTAGGCAATTTCAAGTTGTTACCATCAATTGCGATGTTCTCCTAGACGGAATCAACACCTGACTTCTTGCTATATTTAAAAGCTGCCATTACAGACCTAAAGAAATCATCGCAGCGTCTTGTCATGTTGTACAATGCTGCGTGTGACTTACTCAACTTTTGCAGATGGTCTTTGGACCGTGCTGAATTATGAATTTGCTTCTGAATGTCAGTACGGTAAGCCACGATCGCGGTCAAAATCTTTACAATGCTTTCACATTTGCCTCAAGTGTACGACAAGTTTCATGGACGCTATTCCCAACGGAATCAGCATGTGGGATTTACCACGTCGAAGTTATATACTAGAAAATAGTAGCGCAACAGTCAACCTAGAAGAGCAGCAGTACCCGGCAGCACGTTTACACTTGGTGCTAAAACTGGGCGAGACACTCAGCTTGTTATGGTCCATAGTTCACATCGCAACCAACAAATCTGGACGAAATTTTTTCCTGACCGCATAGATCACATTTTGTGGGCACTCTTCCACTTCAAGCTCCAGAACTGGAATTCAGGACGAGATGAGGCCAAGTCCACAAGTCCAGTCCAGCACAAGGCTCACAAGTCAAGTTGGCAGTCCAAAATTTGTCATGCTCCGGTGAAATGTCGGAGGTTCATTCCATCCAATTGCCACGGTTACATGTACACGAGGTTTAACTTCGAATTCTGGTCGAATGTTCCAACTCTTTCATTGCAAAATTGGTTCGCTAGACATATCATTTCTTGGAAACTTCGTAACGGCGTGATTTGGTTCCGAACTCTTAAGTAAACTGCTCACACGTCTCGTGAGAAATCAAATCAATTTTTTAAACAAGGGCTGTAAGCCGAGTAGCATATATAAATGATTGACAAAATTGAAGGACGGAAGAAATCAAGAATCAAAATCATCTGATTGTTGTCAGACTTTCGTCACACGCATCTCAGAACTCCAGGGCCAATGCGAGGAACTTAACCACCGCCGCCGGAGTAGGCCTTGCCCAAAAACAAGATCTGCAGCTGATCGTAACCTGACAGCACTCCAGCTCCAGCCACAGCACGCAGAATGTTGGCACCAGCGCCCTTGAAGAGCGACTTGGTTCCCTCCTTGGCCACGATCACCTTGAAGGCCTGCATGGAGCTCGTGTACTTGGTGGCCTCTCCGGACGTCATCATCATCCTACGCCGCACGGTATCGATCGGGTACGATGCCAGACCTGCTCCGATGGTGATTCCCCATCCGAGCATGAAACTAGCCAAAAAGTTGCCCTGCACACACACAAACACAGATTCACTTCATCAGTCCGCTGTGAAATGTGAAAATTCAATGCCTCCACTGGACCCGGGAACATGAAGATTCAATTGAGAGAAGAAGGGCAGCATGCTGACCTCGAGATTGCCGGTGAGGAGAACAGGCTTGAGAGAGTCGTAGATTCCGAAGTAGAGACCTCGGTAGACGACGATGCCGACGCACGAGATGTTGAATCCTCGGTAGAGCCCGGCGATTCCATCGGAGGCCAATGTCTTCCTGTACACGTCCAGGAGCCCATTGAACTGGCGCTCACCGCCTCCCTTCTTGGCCGACTTGGAGTCGTTGGCCAGACGCGTCCGAGCGTAATCCAGCGAGTAGACGAACAGCAGCGATGAAGCTCCGGCTGCTCCTCCCGAGGCCAGATTTCCTGCGAACCACGTCCAGTAGCCGTCCTTGTCCTTCTTGTATCCGAAGAGCTTCTTGAAGTAATCCTTGAAGGCGAAGTTCAGCGCCTGCATCCACCACAACCCACGACGGCTTGAGCTTCCGAGCGAGAGTCACGAGAATCAAGACATTCTCGTGTGAGAAATTTGTGAATCTGTGACGAGCAAGTAAGTACCTGAGTGGGGAAGTAACGGAGCACATTGGCGAGGTTGCCTCGCCATAGAGAGACGACTCCCTCGTCCTTGATGGTGCGGCTGAAGCACTCGCCGATGCCCTTGTAGGGCTCGGCGAGCCGGCCAGACTTGAGCATCTCATCCTGGTTCTGGATGAGCAGCTTCACTCGCTCGATGGGAGCAGCGGCGGTTTTGGACACGGCGGCCGACACTCCTCCCATGAGGAAATCGATCATGAATCCTTGGATTCCTTTCTCTGCCGGGGCGGGGACGAAGACGCTCGATGCCACGGACGGCACCATGCTGGGGCCATGGCTCAGGTCGATGGGGCAGAGAGGGTTGTAGATGGACGAAGGCCGGTAGCTGGGAGCTCCGAAGCTCAAGCCCTGAGCCGGAGCGACCGCTGACCTCCTTGGCACGATCCTGGATCCAAGATAAGTCTGCCCAGAGAACTTCTGGGCGAACGATGGAAACTGCTGTCCCTCCATTGTAGATCACTCCTGCAGCACCGACCCCACCATTGGACAGATCAATCACTCTGCAATTCAATTTCTGCCCTGACTAGTTAGACTCCATGACATTTCCACGAAGCAGATCACCCATGTCTAAATTGAAAAGACTGCTCCGAATCTCATCCAACTTTGACATTCTGCAGACAGGATCGTTCACATCAATGACCAATAATCGAGCGCATTCTTTCTTCGTTCCCGGCGTGCATAGTCTGTCAGATCCGAGGTACTCCTGGGTTTCATCGGGATTGAAAGTCTAGAGACCGAAATACACTAGAGGATCCATCCAATCTCACAATGCAAATCTACTGCTCCACCTTTGGTCCGACCGGGCAAATTTGACTCCTAAGGTTCAAGATCTAGCTGATCTACGACAACGACGACGACGATTCAGACCTGCTGCACTAGATTCACCCTCTCCCCACTGCAAAATGCATGGGCAATCCACCGATCCGTAACCGGCTATGGAAGCAGCGACGAGTGCAGTACCGTTTGAGTAGATCCGACTCAGAGGCTCGAGCGAAGGTACCCGGATTAAGCTCGAGAAGGGGCGACTAACTGAGGGCACGCATGACTTTAACCTGAGAGCAATGTGGCAGATGAGGTAGATGGATGGATCGGGATCGGGATCGGGAAAGAGAATCACGAAGGGGTGAAGAGCCGAAGATTCAGCTTACCTAGAAACGCTGCAAGTGGTTACCGCTGAGTGCGGAGTTCAGCTGCAGAACAGACAGCCCATGCCCGAGCTGCTTCCCTCTCTGAGAAGATGACCAAAAGACCAAGTATATAAAGCAGCAAGGCCCGGGAGCTCCACCTTCAAACAGGAGGAGCAGGAGGAGCGAAAGCAGGCCTTCTCCACTCATGTCCCATGCTCCTTTTTATCAGCCCCACAACTTCACCTCGCGTTCAAGGGCCACCATCTACAGGAATAGGTTGGGTTACTGCTGTCTGCAAGTCAATGTGAGTGAGAAGCGGCCCAAGCCTTCAGACAAAGGCTCAGATTGTTTGGTTGTGATTCACACGCACCTCGGCTAGAATAGAATAGCCAGGGAACAGGTGGAATCTCGTTGCCTTCCTTTCCCTCCATGCCGCACCTCGCCATCAACCACTCCCTGCGGTCTGATCAGAGCGCTCTCTCAGCGTTCACGCTATGGCTGCTAGTCACCGAGTCCACCACCACTCGTGGTCCTGTATGTACATCGTCATCGATCATGGTCGATTAACAAAGTCGATCTCCCTTCTTAGAAAGAGTTCGAGCCAGAGTCGAATGGCAAGGGCAAGGCCCACCCACCCACTCTCTCGTTGACCCACTTGGTGAAGCGAGCTGCTTGAACTCCGATTTCCCTTCTCCATTATGTTCCATGGGATTCTGTGGATCTGGGTTCGGGTTCGAGTTCACATGAAATCAGCACAGGTCAAGCGTGATTTGATTTTTTTAAGGTGCTTGAGGTTTATTCTGAGCGATGGGTACAAGCTAGCGGCCGTCGTCTCCGGATGCACTGTGCTGTGCATTCGGCAAGGCGTTCTGGAACAGTCTGCGTACATGGCCAAGGGATCAAGCTGCAGGTCCATCGAGACTGGATGCCGCGGTGAATCTGGAATTGGCATGCAACTATGCGCAGCAGATTGTCGATCGTGCACCCGCACAGTAACTGCGCACTCACAACAAAGAGCGTATTCGGTCTCCAAATTGCCGGTTCTATGGTGATGCAGCAGGTCGGCAGTTTCAAAGTTTCGGCCACGGAACTTCATTTTCACAAATTGCATGGATAAGACTTCTCGATTCTCTCAACCATAATTGTCACAATATGCCGGTGCAATAACGATTTTGACGCATGTAGTTACATCAGGAGGTCAGGTTCATTTTTCTGATTACTGGAGCATGGTAAGGTGTAGAAGCTGGAATTGGAGCGAAAGACGCCGAAGAGATTGCTCAGGATTCATGGTAGTTTTGTGACGAATTCTCGTTACGACGCTGCAAACGATCAAAGACTCAGTATGACAGTCCGGGGTCGTCAACGAACTGAGATCGTGAGAAATTGCTAGAGTAGTAAACATGGGGACAGTAGAGAAAGCTTTGACTGAGAAGCTGTCAGGTCTGTCAGTAGGGACAGACTTCATTCCTGAGACAGATGTGGTAAAAGATTCTGGATCAAAACGAAGGAGAGGCGGGATGCATCTTGAGGCAGACTTCGGTGGAGAGCAAGACTGTGGCATTGATTCCAGGGGAGCGATGTCAGGGGTAGAAAGCTCTTGCGAGGAAGTGAAGCAAGAGTTGACAGAAAATTCATATCGACCGTCTTGCTCCAACTTGAAGTTGCAGGAAAGGCAGGAAGAGGAGGCTGCTCTATGTACTGAACACTCCGATGACCTTCCCGACGGGTTTCTCTCCATCTTACCATACGCAGATTTGAAATCTCTTCTCACGCTCGAGAGGGTAAGCAAGCAAATGCGCAGCCGAGTGAATGATGTTCTGGTGTGGAGAAAGTTAGAGGTTGATCGCCCTCTAAACAGGGCCCTTACAGATGACATTCTTATGACCCTTGTCAAGAGGGCAGGTGGATTACTGAAGAGTATGAGACTCGTCACATGTTTATGGATCACTGATGAAGGATTAGCCAATGCGCTATCACTCTGTCCCCAGCTTGAGAAGGTTAGCAACATCTCCTGCCGAAACCTCATTTTCTTCTATCTGCAATTCCTACCATCAACTTTGTTTCTTACATGGTTTTCATAGCAGCTTACTCCTCCTACAAATTCTTGCAGCTGGACGTCCCAGGATGTATACAGCTCAATATTAATGCCCTTGTGCATACGGTGGAGCAGCACTGTGCAATGAGTCGATCGAAAGGGATGAGCGGTATCAAACAGTTGCAAATCCTTGGAAAATTTAAAATCCAGGAGCAGAACGAGTTCACTAAGAGAGATATGATATTGAGAGCAAACGGACTTTTAACGAACACTTGGCCTCTTTACCAATCACCGACCACTTGGCCTGTGTACCTGTCCTCAAGTACCATTGATGACGATCGAGCTAAGGATGTTGAGATGTGTCCCATGTGCGACTCACATTATGCGACGGTTGTGTTCGACTGTACGAGGAAAAGTTGTCAGAATGCAGCAAGGGTTGACCCCATCAAAGCTTGCCGGGATTGTTTCATTTCTTTGCCGAGTTGTAGTGGCTGCGGTACTTGCTTGCTTGTGGATGACGAGGAGTTTAAGAGGGCCTGCTGCCGGCGCTATGTTTGTTTCAGCTGCTGGGCGCAGTCGCCCAAGTGCGCCAAATGTAACACCGCCATTTGCCGGAGGCACAAGAAGGATTTCATGCAGAGGACCACTCTTAGCGCCTCGTCGGGGGTGTGTGAGAGGTGCGCAAAAGGTTGGGAAAAAGAAAATGATTTCAGCGAAATAACAGAGCTTTGTTTAGCTTTATTTTCGGATCCTTGGGAACCTTTAGATTTTATTTCGTACCTTTGGGGTGTAGGATAGGACCTTTCGGATTCGGACCTTTGATCCTTACGATCATTGATCATGTGGAAACTTCATTAAAACTTACAACCTCATCGTTCCCAAAAAAAATTAATATTGATAAATATGAACTTATTATGAGTATTGAAATGAAAATAAAATTTCACAATGCCAGAAGATGTATCTTGAGTAAGACTATCCAAAGAATTTTGAAAAAAATACTATGAATCATTCAAGTCAAATAGGTTAGAAAAATTCTTGTATGATTGAACATGAAAAAATCAATGTTCTGATTACTTGTTAATACAATGCAAATAATATATGTGTTATGACAACATATTGAGAAATCTTTGATTGTCGATGATTTGTACTAGACTTGAGATTGTTTTTGCAATAGACGATATATATATATATATATATGAAATATTCATGTATTTTAGAAATGTTGCATCTTAGTATCATATTTGCTATAAATTTGTATAATTCTAAATTATTTATTGATTATGTAAATATTAGCTCTGAATAACATCTAGATGTGAGATTAAATCTGCATATATATATATATATATATATATATAAGGTCAGGAACTCCTCCCTCTGACCACTCTCAATGCTCCTATTTATGTTCCCATAACTATCTAAAATTCTCACATGAAGAAATTTACTAGTTATTGAATAGTCACTACTCGATCTTAATCATTAACCAAGTAAGGACCGGTGTAAGCCTACCAACTCGAACATAATACAACTGTATAGTTGTACAAATAAGTTTTGCATGTTAATTCCATTTGAATTAAAATTTAGTGGAATCATATCATTAAGTTTTATAAGATATGCTAAGTCAAAGTTCATATCCATAGAATTATTTGTATATAATTTGGATTTGTTTACTGGTGACTGGAAGTAAGTATCAAAATATTTTAGTTTATTCATGCATGCATGAATAATAAATCTCATATCCACAGAAATCATATGCAAAGTTCATAACTATGAAAATCCACATGTAAAAAAAAAGGCACATAATTAGTTCCACTCCTAACTTGCTTCAATGTTTTTTCATCAGATCTCGAGATGTTGGCAAATAATGGCCATAGTTTTCTAACTCCGCTGACATCCGTCATTTATATATATATATATATGTGGCGGGAAGAGTGAGAATGGACGTGCCATTTAGCTAAAAGAGCCTGTTAATAATCAATCGCATGTGATCTACGGACTTTTGTCATACAAAAAGTGCAAATGTTCACCACAGTTCGTCTCAACTTTATAGTATATATAACTTGTGAGGAGAACCGAAGGAAAGATTCCAGGAAATGAAACAAAACATAGCAATAAATTGTTTCAATCATTTCGATTTCATCTCGAGTTGCGAATAACTCTAATTGGCTAATTAAAGTCAATAGGTGATCATAAGTTAACCAGTACTGCTCATTGCACTAACAGTCTGAAAAATCGTAGATTACGTACGTAACTTAGAATTTTGCAAGCATACGCTACTCATATGTAATAATCTGCAAAGAGAAAGCCTTGATTTAATGGGGCTTGGATGGAATGTCTGTCATCCATTCCTTCCCTCTTGTCTGCCCATCGAACTTATGACGTGCCTTCCAACATCGACAATCATGCTCTCAAACAAACTGGAGAAGGACCTCAGTCAACAGAAAATGCAGAGACTGGAAGAGAGATGGAACAAAATTAGTCTCCTGTGATCCTAGAGTATTGAATTGTAGTCCTGAAAGAGTGAATGCATTCGATCGAGGGCATTTCATTGTCAGCACAAATTTAGACAAAAATCCGTAAAAGCCATGCAGTGAGCATCGGACGTGGCCAAGGGCGTTCCATTGTCAGCACATCCTGGACTTAAACTCGGTAAAAGCCATGTACTAAGCACGGGACGTGGCCAAGGCTCTGGTGCCAGTGAACGCAAAGCTTTGGATTTGTCTGACAATTACGGTACGAACAGTGAACATTATCTCAATCCCTAAACCCTGATTCCACTCCATTTTTCCTCGTCCTCAGCTTTGATTACGGGCCAAAGGCGAGTTGCATCCGAGGAGCTTGGGGAATTGAAGTGATCGGCAAATGAAGAAGCAAAGTTGACTTTGTACGTAAGACGGTCGATTAGACGCAATTGGGGAGGATCTAAATTATGGCAATGTTGGGCCTGCAGAGATTACGACCCGCCTGTAATCCTCTCTGCCACGTGAGTTACGCATATTTCGAATTTCCTTTTGCTCTTTTTGGTTGAAGTTTCTTCTTTAAGTTTGGAATACTTTTGACTGGATGATGTGAAGCAGGGCAGAATCCGATTGGCGCGCTAAAATCAAATAGAATGATGAAATCAGTTAATCTAATGCCATGATGTCTGCAGGTTTCGAGTCAGACGTCGGCGCAGACCCGCCCGCAGTTTGTAAGAATGGCCATCTCTGAGTCCGCAGCAACAGAGGAAAAACATATGGCTGTGAAAGTGCCTCGAGTTTTGAGTGTCGCGGGGTCTGATTCAGGAGGAGGTGCTGGAATTCAAGCCGACATCAAAACATGTGCAGCTCTGGGAGTGTTTTGCACGACTGCCATCACTGCTCTGACTGCTCAGAATACGATTGGCGTGCAGGTGTAATGTATATACAAATTATCTGAGTATGAATTTGAGCAGTATCTAAAGGATGTAGGTGCTGAGTGAATTGCTTGGTAGTGTTCAGGACGCCTGAAAGTGTGTAGATACAGCTCATGTGTTCAATATTTTATTGTATATCTGATTCTTTGCTTGAGCGGAACTGCAAAATATTTGCTCAACGTGGAAGGTTACTGAATAAGGGTCTAATAATTTGCATCTTTGTGTTTGTCGTATGGTACTTACTTGTCATTCGAAGGGCATCTTACTACCCGTGAACTCACAAATTTCCCGTTCTGATGCAGGGAATTTACCCTGTGTCAGCAGATTTTTTGGAAAGGCAGCTGAGATCCGTTCTTTCAGACATAGGAGCTGATGTGGTAAGGAGAATACTGCTGACTTTGCCATCTACACTTAAAGCTTGCCTCTGATAGTTGATATTGATGCAGTTGAATCGTTCGCAATGTGTACTAAGGGTGATTGTAAGTACTGACAGTTCATCCCAAGTTCACAGTGAAATTATGGTGATTATTCTTTCTGGAGGATATTGTCCTATATATAGTCGCACCGCTACAAACGTCGTCAAAGTCTTTGCATTTTTACCAACCTATGTGGTCGACATTTTCAGGTGAAAACTGGCATGTTGCCATCAGCCGATTGTATAGATACTCTTTGCTCAGTGCTGGATTTGTTTCCGGTCCGAGGTATTGATTCCTAGGCCTGCGTTTAAGCACTACTTTGCTACTGACTCGATCTTCCACTTCAGGCCTTTCTCTTTTCAGATTGTTATATTTGAGTAGCGTATAATTGATTGCACGGAGGTCATGTATCTTGATTGTTATTTGTGTGATTTCCACTTCAGAATACTACGCATATATAGCTCATATGTACATTTTGGAATGGGCTGAAGAGTATATCTCCTTCAATTGCTTTCTGTAATGACTTCAAGTGTTTCGTAGAGTTTATGAGAAGGCAGTGTTTTTCCTTTCTTTCCTTGTGTGTATGGATCTTTATGTTGGTAGCACGGGTTGTTTTGGTAGGGCAGCAGTTGTTGTCGATCCGGTTATGGTGGCAACGAGCGGTGATGAACTTGCAGGCGCTGGAATTTTAGATGCTCTTAGGTCTGACTCTCCAACTCTTCTATCTTCAGTTAAGAACTTACAGTTAGTGATTGATTCCAGTAGGTTTATCTAGAGCATAAAGATCATATAAATCTACCAAGGTCTTCCCTCGTCTTTGGGATTACCAACATATATGACTTTTGTAACAGGACTATTCCCATTTAGTGAGCTAGAAGGCTAAGTGTGGGACTTTTGTAAGTAAGCTTGAACCCGTAAGTAGAAACCAGAGCAAAAGCTGCTATTACATCCTCGAATTCATCTGAGCCAGATGGAGTATTGAAAATAATTCAGATAAGAAAAACAAATATGTTAACATAGTTTGCTACTGAAGTCTCACATCCGTTTATCGTCCTTCATTTTTTTCAGGAAGAAGCTTCTTCCCAAAGCAGAGGTTGTGACACCAAACCTGCCGGAAGCATCAATGCTGCTTGATGGAGCTTCAGTTGGCACGTTGGAAGAAATGCGGAAAGCCGCTGCGGAAATTCATAAGATGGGCCCGCGGTATGGAACCTCTGTCGCGTTAGTCATCATCATCTTTGTGGTATTTGGCCAGCAGATTAAACTCGTTCGAGAATTCTAGTGTTACTCTTATTTGACTCGATGAGAGGCCGTAAAATACAGTGTTGAGTAGATTGCTTGAGTTGTGCACTCTGCCAGCGCAGAAGACCAAAGTATGTGTTCCGTGTGCTTGACTGTTGTGCTTCAGGTACGTATTGATCAAAGGTGGACATTTATCAGGCTCTGACGACATAGTTGATATTCTTTATGATGGTAATCAATTTTTTCGGCAATTGTATCTTCCTTGAGTAGACTGAACATGTATACTCTTCAGCTGCGCATACCAGCGCATTGAGATTGTTAGAAGCTCTGATTTTGAAAGCATGCGAAAGTTACCGTACGTGCAACCAAAGTTAGTGGAGAGGATTAAACTAGTTGGCAATTTTTCCGTTTGAAGCTCTATGTGCGCGACCTCTGAATTCAAGATTAGGTGGTTGGTTAAATTAGTTATGGTTTAGGGCTCATTCTGAAACTATTACCAACGTAATCTAAGCCGTCACTTCAAAATTATTATGCATATGATATTTTCTGCTGATTAAAGATCTCTGCTAATTTCTATCGTAAGTTACTCTATAGAGAAGTGTCTATAGAGCACCAATTTGTGTCTAGTTTAAGCCACAGTATTTCAGACATAGAAATCCCTTTGTTTGGTGGAGGACAAGTTTTGGCTTTACAACGAATGTAGAATACTTCTCGCAGATTTCGATTTCAAAGACCATAGGAAACCTTGCAAACGCTTGTATTGAGGCCCTCCTGACATGTTGGAACTTTGATTCTCTCAAGGTTGTTGCCTGCGATTACCACTGTCACCTAAATCAACCAAATTATCGTTCATTCAGGGTCAGAGTGTCATGAGTATCATGGTCTACGAGTGGAAACCCGTAACACGCACGGCACTGGATGTAGTCTTGCCTCAGCAATCGCAGCCGAGCTTGCCAAAGGATCACATGTCAGGCAAGCTGTCCAGGTATTGAAATAATATCAACCCCTCTTTTGTAAATATGATTGTTTGCAGTAGTCACATTGTTTGAACGATTGTTAACTCAGTCTTACTTCTAATGAAGTTAAAGACATGTGTCATGTTTGTATGTCCTGTCAAAGGCCCAAGGATTTCGGTAGACAAATCCATTGCGTTATCATAGGGTTGAAAGGTCGAGCAGTTTAGCCTTCATGTAGATGGGATACCAATTCACTTCTTTAGTGTCAAGGATTTTGCAAGTCTAAAATGTAGAATATTCAAGTTAATAACGAACAGACTCAATATTCCTTAAATATAAAAGCAACAACATAGTGGGAAGAAACTGGAGTCCAGTTGAGTATCACAATCTTAGCTAAAGATGGATTCTCTCCGCTTGTTCTGTTGAAAATGCAGGCCGCGAAGACATATGTGGAGAAAACTCTGCAGAAAAGTGCTAAACTGACTATAGGTAGTGGTGCGCAAGGTCCTCTTAATCACGTGCATCAACTGAACCACTGGGAGAGTCTCGGGGAGCCGCACTTCAGACCAAACCACCTTCTACTTTATGCTGTCACTGATTCGTCCATGAATAAACAGTGGGGGCGCTCCACGTCAGAGGCTGTGCAAGCAGTGATAGAGGGAGGGGCAACCATCGTGCAAATACGGTAATAGCTGCTCTACAGAGCTCAATTTTATCAGTGCATCTCTTGTCACTCTTTGTCATACTTATTCATATTCCTTGTTTCTAACAGAGAGAAAGAAGCTGATTCTGGAGAATTTCTTGAGGTAAGTTGTCAAGTCAGTGCTGGACAGAGTTTGTCTTGGAGGATGGAACAATGAGCTAGTAATGTATCGGACTAATATTCCTTGCTAACTATAATAGCTTAGCTGCACTCAGAAACACAGCACTTGTTGTTGCCTGTTCTCTCTCAAGTATTCTTTATGACACTTTCAAACATAGGATAGTATTATTAGTACACCTATTAGTTTATGAAGTATCACACAGAATAACCGTGGTCTCACATCGCCTATCCATGATTAGGACGTGTACAGCTGCATGTTTGTGTAATTATCGCCCAGACATTCGTCTTGGTTCCTTTTTCTTCTTCTTTTTTGCAAGCTCATACGATACGCCGGGTTTATCAGTTTTTAGGGATTATACATTTTGAGCTGCAATCAACTGTTTTCAGGAAGCAGAGGCGTCGCTGAAAATTGCGCGCAAGTACGGCGTACCTTTGGTGATCAACGACCGGATAGACATAGCTTTGGCCTGTGACGCAGATGGAGTTCATTTGGGTCAGTCTGATCTACCCATCAGTCGCGCAAGAGCCATTCTGGGCCCTAAGAAAATAATTGGAGTATCATGTAAGACACCAGAACAAGCAATGCGAGCCTGGGAAGAAGGTGCAGATTATATAGGATCAGGGGGTGTTTATCCTACAAATACAAAACAAAATAACAAAACCATTGGAGTCGAAGGGCTCAGGAAAGTATGCGAGGCTAGTCCCCTTCCTGTGGTCGCCATTGGTGGCATCAAAGACCACAATGTGAAGGAGGTTATGGCTTCACCCCGCCCTGAACAATTACAAGGTGTTGCAGTTGTGTCAGGTTTATTCAACCAACCGGACGTTGTAGTAGCCACTCAGAAGTTTCGAGCTATTCTTGCAGATGCTCTGGATGATTCATATTCACGAGTTGTTTAGTCAATGTTCGTTGATGCGTATACCAATTTCTCTATGTTATGTAGTTACTCTTTTATGAAGACCACTTGCCTTTACTTCGTTGCTATAGCACATGAAGCAGAAAGTTTTGTTAGGCAGATGCAAAGGTTCCACACTATCAGTAGTGAGGAGCTTATAAACAGAGAGTGACAAGCACTGCAACACGCGAGATACTAGAGTTGTCTTGCTGATGGCACAATTCTTACATCTAGACCATACACTTGATGAAGGCAGATGACTTGTGTAGGAATTGCTCAGTAGGGCTAAGACCATGTATAGTTGTGTACCAAATGTACATCGAATTTGAAAGTGGATAATGATTGTTCGAAAGGAAGCCATCCTCGTAGCAACGTACTTCTGGTCTCCTCTTTACATTTGATCGTCCGTCGTATCTATGTGGTACATTCTTGTACTTTCAGGCATTCTTCAAGAGGCAACACATCTCAATTAGCCCGATCAATCCCCCAAGCAATAAGATCTCATACTGGCTCACCACAAGTGAGTCGAATTTAGTAAACAATGTGACCTCTCTTTTGGAGCTGACTTGTTCGTCTATTATTTGCCCATGGACGGAGGGAAGTCGATCTTTAGAAAATACATGCATATTTTACGTTGTCTCGAATTGCTAAAATTTCCCCACATTTCGCTCTCATTGTGTGTACCGAATTCCTCAACAAGAGGCAGTATACTGTCCTCAGGAGCCAGTACAATGAAAAATATTTCTCCCAGTATCGCTCATGACAAGGTGCAATGCAGTAAATCATGGGAACTAGTTGTGCTTGTAGAGTTCACTGTATGGTTGTTCGAGTGTGGCCATTTAAAATAAATGAGATGTGCACGCGTAGAAACACTAGAGCGAGTGAAAAACGTGGACGAACTTGTTGAGAACTAGAATATGGAGGAAAATTTTCAGAATGGGTCAAAACTCTTCAGTCTACCTATCAGAACTGCTACAATCCTCGGGTTGTTGTCGACCTTGTTTAGCTCACAGCTTTCTAGAACGCCTGAACTTATTCCGTCTGCTCGTTCAGACCGACCGTAGACTGGCAGGAGAATCAGGAAAAACATAGGAATCCATCGGCTCTACCTTAGTGTACGAGCTGTTGTAGCATCTCCTGAGAATCAGTTAGTCAAGTACCTCCACGGAGAAACAATGCCAAAGCTCAAGAGCTAGCTCTTTTCATCCTTTGTTGCAACTGTGATTATGTCGATGACATTTTTTGATGACATAGCTACAAAAGAGTCCATCCTTTCCAAATTGTGAAATCATATGATTGAATAAAACTGGCAATATCAGCCAAGGGCTATGCTCATTAACGGATCACATACATCAGCTTACGTGACAGAAACTGTCTCCTTGACTATCCATGTCTTAAGTGGTCTGGAACGGTTTCCAGGCAGCTGTGCTTTTATTTTACCAATCATAGGCATTAGATAATCCATGGATGAATATTCGAATGTATCCCATTGACTAGATTTCACTTGATGGGAATCACCGAACCTATACGCATCTAACGAGCAGGTCTGACACATATGAAACTTGAAACGTTCGAAGGTGTCGAGTCATCCGCGCGTTCTCTGGCCGAGCACAGTACAAGTCTGTGACTTAGTTTGCGACTACTTCCCTCGCTCGGCTCGATCCCCTGTTTACGTGGAAGTTGCAGGGATGAAGGATTACAGATGTCCAGTGCGTATTTCCCGATCTCCTATTTTATGCATGATCTACAAAGGAAATTTTACAGATGGGTTTGTTGAAGTTCGTGGAGTTCAGAACACAGGTCCCGGCCTATCTGGATAAGAGCAACCCCAACTATCGGCAACGAACTCTTCCGTGCAGGCACTTGTCATCCCCAACTTGCAACTGAACCGAATCTGAACCGAACCTGCTCAGAAAAGTGCAGAATTACAAGATCAGTCCCCATTCTAGGCATGGACTCTGCTTCTCTATCTTAACCAACAACAATCAGTTGCGTGAAAATTCTTCACTCACAGGTGAATCTGAAGAATTTCTGAGCCAGCTTTCCCAATTTCCAGTAAAGCTTTGTAGTTTGACCACGAGCTGTCAGCGCAACTTTAAAACGACCTGCTCATAAGCTGTAATCCAGCTTTTGCCAGTATTGAATGCTTGTGCTTTGACTCCACAAAGCCATGATCCTGGAAAAAGAAGGCCAGCGGTTTGTGTTGTCTGCAAAACGTTGCCAGTCGTTTCTCACCAAGGATGTCCAAGTACATTGCCCTTGAAACTCAAAAGCAACGTCCTCCTATACATCGTCTCGCTGCGGAACACATTGAATTTATGACAGGAGTTATGTCATTGATTTCAGACCGAGGGAATTTGTTATAATATGAATGGCTTTCAGACTAAGCAGGACTAATAAAATTGTAACAAGACATTCTAAGAATGCATTCATGAACCAAGGGTCCATATTTACCGATTTTGTTTGTCCGGTACCATTGTGTCCCATCTTTGAATGGTAAACTCATACATCTGCCTCCATGGTCTAGCCCTCGTCTGTCATGAGAAGGAGCCAAAACGCCCATGGAACTTTGAAGCTATCTGCAATAGGTTCCGAAATTATTCATCTAACCCGGAGAACCAGTTCAACATCTGGGAACCATTCCAGGGAATCTCATCAGTGAAATTGCACGCGTTTAGGCAGTTCGGACTCATATACGTAAGGCGGTAGCTATATATACAAATTCTAAGTTCTCGCTCAAAATGTATCCTTCTGCTCGCACTGCTAGTCCAACGTCCTCTGGATTAGTGTTGTGAGGAGAAAGCGACTCAGGAGACATCGCTGCTGTTGGAGGACATTCGCACTAAACTCTGCTATCAGCCAACACAGTCTAAGAGGTGGGAGTGACTTTACTGATTAGAATGGGGAAGCTGACATAAAGTTTCAAGGAAGGCTGTACAGAAATGTAGCAGTGTGGCAGTAAAGTACTCACATACATACAGGTAATCTACTTTATAAACGTGCTCAGCTGTATGTATGCGAAAATTGGGATGCATTTCTTCACCACGTTGTGGTTAGCTGAGCAATAACGCTTGCCCAAGGGCCTGTAACCTGACGGCCCTTCCATTCTGCTCGCGTGCTCTTGAAAAAATCAATATTCTTATTTTGATAAGGAAATAGATAATCTCGTTAATATATAGTATTAGATATTATGCGAAAATTGGTTGCAAATGCTGAACTGTCCGATCAGAGAACTCGTCTTTTTCTCTCAACCTCTGGTTTGAATTTGAACCTGCCTTGGGTGGGCATTGCAACGATATCTAAGATTCCAAGTCTTCTGACACACTTGAGAGGCAAGTGTGTCTACTAAGCCTATCGACTCCATCCTCTGCCAGAGGTCTCCCCTAGTTGACCGCATAGTGCAATGAAGTGGAAGTCACCTATTCCACTCATTGCATGCCTAGTCCACACTGTTGTCAGTCCCATTTGTACTCCAGATTTGAAGTACAAATCTCAATCAGATCTCACCCATCATACCCTTTGTAGTCGAGATTCGATAACAGGTTCCCTGTGACAAGAACTCCATACAGAGCCTCCCCACTTGGCAATTATCTTGCGCAAGCTTAATCAAAATGGTCGTGAGGTTTCCTTGGGAATTTCCGTTTCTGAAGGAATTATTTTGCTGAAATCAAGTTGTGTAATGTGCATTCTCCACCTGCAAATATGATTTGTGCAGTATATGCTGTAAGAGATACTTCAAGACAACAAAGTGACTTGAGCCGACGAACTCTTCAGAAGCACAGAGTTCCATCAGTAGATCATATCTCCTGGAGAAATATCAGCTCATGAGAGATTTCTTCATTTGCTCATATCAGTGTTGCACGGATAACATCTACAACACTTCCAGTGTACTTTCCATCTCTATGCAAGAAACAATAACGCTCCAATCCCAAACAAAATAACCAAGACCATGGTAGGATGGATCCGAAATGCTCTTGGCGTTCGTCACAAGTAGTGTATGAAATAATATTTTTGTATCCTATTGGGCAGCTCTCCCATAAGTAAGTGCTATAATCAAGGACTAGACCACCACTTACACGAGCAAAGATCTGGTCTTTTGAATCTTTACGAACGTCAATTATTTCCTAGCAGTATAAAGCACACCTGATATCGTAAAATCATGTAACTATATCATGCTCAGTAAATTGACTTGTAGTAGCCTGAAATGCTGACATCTCTTTCAAATTTCCGTTTCAACCTATTGTGAACTGCTGGTGTGATGAATATGATAGAATTCTCTTCAGCCAGACGCGTTGGTGCTGGAAAGTTCTTTGTTTACCTCTTCACTTCACTTTCGCCATGTTGCTGCAAAGGGCAAAATACACCATTCTCTGCAGAGCTAGATCATCTATATGGAAGACTTCTAAGTCTTCACCCTGTGTTTTGGAGAATCATCCCTGTTCGCCAGAGTGCTTCTCCTAAACACTCTAGCGAAAGAATAACTGGTGTAGAATCAACTCCATTCGATGGCTTTATTTACATTCAACAGGGTCGAAGTGAGACTGAACAGTTTTAATTTTCAGCTTTTCTAGAGTGGATATCTAACTTCCTACATTGCACGAATCTTTTGCAATTTCCAGCTTATGAGTTCTTTGGGAGTTCAAAGCTCTTACCCTGATATCCAGTCCAACTGACGTAAGTAGGAAGCAGTATGTCACATACTACTATGCAATGTGCCTCTCATACTGCATGTGAGGCACATTGCACGTATCACCACCCACAACAATTTTATGAGCTGCATAAATGACATGTGTACTTACCTATGATTTTCTAAAGAAATAAACTACCTCGCTTTTATAATCCTCTAGTTCCGACTTTCCCGGATGACCACAACGGATACCGAACAATTGATTGCCCCCATACACATGCATCTCCCTCGTGACTCTGACGAGGAAAAAAATTAATCTTGAAAATTATGTAGCACTATGCTTGTTTTCCAACCTCATGTACCTCCAATCATACTACTTCACGTCAAAAACCCATAAGGAATTGTGGAGAGAGTCGATTGCCATTTGATATTCTCGGAAAATCCACTGCTACCCGGCCGTACGTACTTTTCCTACCAGCTGCCAAAGAAAAAAGTCTAAACCCAATATAGCACCCGGACCACATCGTTCGCTTACTCCATTAAGAAGAAGATAAATTGAAGATACTTGGAGCACCGAGTAGCATAACAGACATGACGGAAGACCTCGTCAATATAGAGATTGAGTTGAATGGATATCAAGGGCTGGGCCTGAACAGCACAACAGTGGATATTATTCCATACTGCAAAGTGACAGGTATTAGATAGTAAAGCAAAGAGGAAGAGCTCAGGTGACCCTGTAACAGTACAGTATTGTGAAAAGTGTGGCATGAAGCCCAATGTCACTTGCATCGACAGAGGTTTGGAGTTATAAGCTTTCGTACCACCATAATAACACACCTGCTACTTATTCAATGCTGGATGCGGTGTCATTTATGGCTTCTGATCCTCCCCACACCCCACTCCCCGCTACTTTTGCCCCTCGTTACTGCCCTTCTACTTTACTCTACTAAGTACAAAACTTGTCTAGCATCCAATTGTACTGTCTACGTCCTCTTTCGAATAATCTTCTGCATCTGCTCTCCCTTGATTTTGTAAGTTTCGCGACCAACCATACCCTTCCCAAATCCTTCGATGCTCTTGCCACCAATTATGAACTGCTCTGATGCTTCTTGAAGCATTGAGGTACGAGGTGTGCATGTCTTTCCTTCATCTCGTACACATGGTCTCTTCAAGACTTGTATGTATGTATAGCAAGTTTATCTGTATGGTACATTGCAGCAAGATATTATTTCTTGTGGATATTTTGGAAAAACATAATGAATCATGATAAAACAATATTAAGGTAACCATTCTCTTTCATTAACATGATCCTAATTAATAAACCTCAATATTCGTATTGTTTTGTTCAATTAAGTATACGCAATTCATCGACCAATTCTCTTATTGGTCGATGCAGTAACATACATAGGGTGAGGTCTAACTAACGTTAAGTGAGTAATAACTAGCACGTTACTCAATTTATTATATTTGATATTTATCTAATATTCATGTACATTAATTTGGAAATATATACATATATTTGAGATCTCAAATTTTCTTTACATGTTTCTGATGATACTGAAATGAAAATCATCAAACGGAAGTGTGAAAATTGATTTTTTTCTTATCATGAGTATATATGTTCTCCGTATATTGAAAGGCTTCATACGAAGAGTTTAATTACTTTCATTTTCATAGTGGCCATATTAGCAAATGTGTGTATATATCATATATATATATATATATATATATATATATTTGAAATGCTTGACATAAAGTTGAGATTGCTTTACGGTCGCGTCGCACATATTATACGTGGTCTTGTAAGGCTCAATTGACTATGACAGCGTCCTCTATATAAAATATATCAAAGAAAATATGTATTCCGGATATCAAGTACTCGCTTGAATGTCAGTTGATGTCGGAGTCAGGTATGTTGTATTCTATGCATTTCCAATTTGCTGTTAAGGATCCTGGGCTCACCTATGCATTTATCAAATGTAATTCTCGAAATGTTATCTCAAGATTTCTCATTTTTGACTTCTGAAATTTAAATACTCGTTTTTCTCCATCACGTTTTGTTCTAAAAAAAAATGTTAACGTGCATCTTATGTTCTCATGATAACTTTTTTAATCCTGAATTTTTAAGTTGCACGATTACATCACTCTTGTATATTCTTCCAGTTCTCTCTACGTGAACGTGTGCAGTAAATTGAAAATACCTTCGTAGGACTGAAAAGATACACACTCTGCGGTCTCCAATCCGAGACATATGATCACTCAAGCTGGAGCCAGTAAATTTCCATGAATACAGAGTATACGCATGATCCAGTTCCCGGGTTTCAGGAAACGTGGACATGGAGTGTGTTCCTAGTGAGCGTAGTGGAGCTCACCTAAACTGCAGAGCGTGACTCGATCCAAAAGTTACACCTTGCTTTTCGTCAGGACGAGAGGAAGATGGAATTTCTCTTTTTAACAACCTTCCATCGAGTAACCCGGAGGAGTATCCTGTTGGAGGGTTCGAACGTCCAAAAGCAAAAGCGCACGCGTTGATATCGATATTTGGCAACTTCAGTCACACATGACAGACATAAAAAAAGTGCTGGAGTGGGAATATCCGCTGTATGAATATGGCATAAATACTATTATGTGGCATTCTCCACAGAACCCATGCGGATGCAATCCGACAGGCAAAATTCAAGGCTTTGCCGTCCAAAAACCCTCCCCTCTGCACAGCTGCTGGCCCACTTGCTAATGCCTTTTTGCAGAGAGTTCCAAAGGTCCATGATCGGACAAGAGTCAAGCGGTAAACGTAGAGGTCAATTCTCGATGACTCATGTCCACAGGAATCATAAACGCTGGACCTTTTAAACAGGATTTTTTTCCCATTTATGTTTTACTGGCTTTTGCTCGATTCTACACAGTATGCGGAACAAAAAAATTAGCTTATATCCTTTCTTCTAACTCATTCTTACTCAAGTGTGATCTAAAATTCTCAACAGTCGTATCCAAGAACACATAGATTTGATCCAGTGAAAATATCAAGCTTCATTCAGACTTTAAAGTCCGAGATTCTGACGCCACATTCTTATTGATTCTTATCCCAAGCTGTCTATTTAACCTCACACTGTGCCACCTTGTGTGTTTTTCCCCAAAGAAGGTGTACATTCACAGCATTTATTTCCGCCTACATTTTCAGAAGTGAGACTTTTCAATTTTCATGATCCCATTCTATCTGTGAGTTTTACATATCATATGTTGTCTCAAAGACGTTAGGGTTATCAAGCCTTCACAAGTCGTAACTTCTTTATGGTGTGCATAGTATCATAATACATCTTTAGCTAGATGTTTCCAATCCCAACAATTTTCAAGGTATTTTTTATTTATTATGTACACATATTCTACAGACATGGATATAAATTAAGCAAACCATCCTCTTAGAAACATCATACGTCGTGTAGATCCCAAGTCATTCATCCATGTTTCAACAAGATTTTGACTTCGTTCGATGGTAGGTCACCATTACATGAATTACTTGCCACCTTTTCTTGCGGATTCTTTTTACTACCGTTTTTTACGGCGTGCCCTTTCTTGTAGCGAGATGTATATTTTTTACTTCTTAGCCACAATTTTCGAAGAATTTGGCTCTCATTTGATCCATTGTACCACGATCTTGCACCATCAAGTTCACGATGAACTGATCATTTAGCTCAAGTAAGCTTTGAATTAGATGTTTTGCACGTCCAGTTACTTTTATTCTATGACACAAAACTGCATTCGGTGAGAATTTTAAGAATTTTCGCTTACGATTTTAACAGCTCTACTAACTTAGCTAAATATCATTTCACACTCCAATTTTTTTCAACGATTTCGCATTAATCACGCGTTCAAGATGGAGCATCCATCTTGAATGCGATCCAGGAACTCTCCGCAAAGAAGATCTATGCTTATACGAAATATTAGAAGTGTAGATTGTAGAGGATGAATCTTTTAGTGAAAACTTAGATTCTACATCATAGGGTGGACGTCTTTGGATGACGAAATATTCACCTTGAAAATATTTGTCGACATCGTATTTATTGTGGCTGCTCAACATGATTTCATACTTTTGCAACAGGTCCTCCTTCATTGTTGGTGCTTCACGGTGCAGCTTTACAAGCAAGTAGAGTCTTTTGCACGAAGAAGCACTTGCTGTCATTAATGAAGAGAGCAAGTTAAGTTCGAGGTTTTTGGCTTCGAGAAAGAGTGTCAATGGGCAGTTGTGAAAGCTTTTTGCAGTGTTGAACTGTCGGCCTGAGAGCTCGAGGAATCTGCAGGCACAGGATGAGTCCAATTTTCTGGTCCAAAGTCACCCACTTTTAAGTAAATGCGAAAATTGATCCCTGCTTTTTAATTAATGACAGCACTGTAAAATTGCATTGCAAGAGGGGAAAATGTAAGAATATGACTCGTCGAACCTGATTTCCGACACCGCGTAACTCTGACTGCTTTGTCCCAGCTTATGTTTTGTGTTTATTGCATGCGGCCTCTAGAATTATACACTTTGGAGATTGATGTGTTTGATATAGCTTCGAGTAGAACGACTTTCGTCCAATGATTTTGGCTCACTGCTTCTTCCAAACGAAATGTGTCGAAAATACGACTTTTTTGCTAGTTCGGTCAAATTGGAAAGTTGAAAAGAACCCGGGATCAAATGTCTCCAGATACGTCCAAGGAGGGCCACTGAAAGGCCCAGATGGAAAAACGATATCCCATGCGAGCAAGCCTCTTCTGGTCAACGACCGAGAGAAAGGGGATTATCGCCGAACCTTTTATGGATAAATCCGCATGCATGCATGCGTCGAGAAAAAAAGCAGTACTTCGAACAAGTAGAACGACGGAGCATTCCCATGCAATGACAGATTATAGGTCTTTCCATCACCAAGACGACTCTCTTTCCAACCTTGCCTCGGACTCCCACAGCCAAAGCTTCGCCGAGATTTTCCGAGGCAGATTGTACCCAGAACTTAATCCTTGCCACGGCTACAAACACTTGCTATTATAACTTAGCACAACCAGGTCCCAGGGGTGCACGTGCTCAGTAGTATGGTAAGACGGATGGGAGTATGGAATGTACGTTGAGGTGGTTGATGCACAAGTAGGTTCAGAAGAAGAGTCTGAACTCTCCTCGTCTCCACATGAAAGATTGAAAACTATGAACCTTTGAAGACGACATAACGAGACGAAACGAAGGTCAGCTTATAGAGTCAACCGCCATATATAGAACTACAGAGTTGTCATATCTTCATGCGCGAACATCTGTTGCACTCGCGAGGTGTGTTCACCGGCCAAGAACAGCTGAGAAAGACGTACGGGAAGGCCGAGTTGTTGGTCAGATAACACGAGAGTGTAAGACTTGGGGTGGCACAGCGCATGAGAGGCGGAAGGAATGAAGTCCGTGTTCTCAGCTGGAAGACAACTGGTGGACAAAGTGTGTTCATATAATGCGAGTCTAATGAGAATACTGGGCCTCTGAGCGTGTTGATTAGATGTGCCGTCGTCGTACCTAAGTAGTACCGCCCAGGCTGAGTTGGGCCTAGTGCAGCATTTATGAGGATCAGCTGTCTGGACGCCAGGGCTTTCGAGTGAGAGGATTGTTTGTTCATTCATTCAATCACCCCATCGCCTGCCCATCCAATCCTCGACATGCATGCATGCATGCATGCCCTGTACTGTATGTATATGAGGACTGGCTGTCCTGGCGCCGCAGTTTCAACCTTCTTGCAGCCTGAGACCCGAAGCTGACCCGCTGCTGCATGTAAGCGCGATCGAGACAATCTCGTGACGGGGCGCTTGAAAGTTCACAGTGGGGCGGGAGCGAGAGAAGAGGACGCGGAAGTCATCCACTCGTGAATTCCGAGCCGAGCTGGTACTGCAGGTTCTCGTGTGAGCGTAAGGAGGTTCAGGCCGTTTTTTCCTGAGCTCTGGAGAAAATATCAGCCGTATCAGCAGCAGCAGCAGCAGAGAAGAGATCATGAAACAAGATACAGAGATGGGAGAGGCGACGAACGGGTACATAGGCACTCCTGGGACGGTTCCGGTGTCCCATGCTGGAAATGACTCCGGAATGAGGAGGATGAGAACCGCAAGCATTTTGATGCGGCTCACGGCTATGGCACTTTGCGTCACCGCGCTCGTGACCATGGTGACAGACAAACAGACACACTACTTCAATTTTGCATCCACGACGATCGTCAAGACCGCCGAATATACCAACGTTTTGGCTCTTAAGTAGGCTCTCCACACCTCCAGCTCCAGTATCAGAATCACATCACTGTCTTGTGCCTCAGATATTCAGATTTCCTGTCATATTCTGCGAGTTTTAGACAGGCTCGAACTTCCTTTCCATCTTTGAGCTTGCGGCTGACATTTGAGCTGGTCTGGGGATTTTCCCCTGTGCAGAGTGTTCGTGTACACAAATGGTGTAATTGCCGGGTACAGCCTTCTTCAGGCACTTTGGACCATCGTCGCGAAGTCCAGCTATTCTACAAGCAAAGCTCGACTGTGGACCACGTTCTTCTTGGATCAGGTATTGTGTCCCTAAACTCTCGGGTTCCTGCACTGCATCGTCTCCTTCTTCCTGCTATTTGTTAACCTCCTGGAGACGAGGAAAGAAGTCTCGTCATGTACTGCTTGGCTGTGGCAAGAGTGCAGCTTCTTGTCAGAGTCAAGCAATGACATGCCTCCATGTCTCGTATTTTGCTCTCCCACATTTCAACCTGCCCTTGATGCCACACGCATCAGAGGCCCGTCCTTTGGTGCAAGTCGAACACTTAAGGCTGGCGTATAGCAGCGTGTAGGACACTTGACAGAGTCAGGCTTCATTGGACCCATCCGAGTCGTGGTCTTGTCGACAGAACCAGTTTTCAGAGTCTTATTATCACGCGTGTGCTTGTATGCCCTCAGTGGCGACGTTTTGTGACTTGGTTTCCTCGGATTGTGGACAATGTGGTGCAGTTTATCGTGTATGTGTTGATTGGAGTGACCGGAGCAGCCACGGAGGTAGCTTACATTGCCGAGAAGGGTGAATCAGACGTCGCGTGGCCGAAACAATGCAACAACTTCGGTCGTTTCTGCAGCCAAGTCGGAGCTTCAGTGATCGTATGCTTCGTCGCAATTTTGACCCTTGTCTTCCTCGCAGTTTTGTCGGCTAAGCAACTATTTATCCATGAGCGTCCGAGCCGCACCACCAGAAAGGATGGCTACTACACCAGCAACCAGTAACTGAGCTAGGGCCGTGGATTCGCGCTCACGACCATCACCAGCACAGTTACATAATCGCTGATAAAATTAGTATTATACTAGTACTGACAGAAGTTGTTCGCATTTCCACTTTGTAATTTACGTATAGGTTCAAGGAGTTTCAGGTAGCAGGCTTCGCTTTGCTCTGTGATCTTGCTACCTCAATCTCCTGAGCCTGACCGACCAGCTCATGTTCCGTAACAGGCTCGCTGACTTGGTCTCCGCTTGCAAGAAAGCGTCTGGAGAGCGCATCGATGAATGACTAAGTCTCTCTAACATTTCTGAGAGTTTGTAGCGTCTTATTTTCGTCATTTTGTTGTCTTCGTATCCGTCTCCTGGAGTACTTTTACATTCTACATTTCTCGTCAACAAGCTAGCCACCTTGAACACGACCCTCAAGTTATGGGACTTGTAATATCATTTCGACAATGAAAGTGATTTCACTTCGAGTTTTCATCTGCTGGCTGGCTCTCGTGCTCTACCTGTCTTCGGTCTTCTTGCTGACCAGGCAGGCTATTGTGGTCACCAGTTTTGGATGTTCCAATGTTGCTGCTTTTTCCCCGAGAGCTGTCTCTGTTTTCTCAAATTACTCGCTTTCTGGCATCTGCCCAAAGTAATAACCTCGTAGTCTCCGACATGAGTTTCTCCGAGAAGCGAACCGAATTTGACAGCTTGGATCGGTCTCGCTCTTCCAGGATCAATAATGATTCCTTGTTCGTATTCACCTGTAGTCGTGCGCACAATGGAGACGCTCGCGTTGTGTTTGCAGCTTTGCAACTACTACTACTAATTGCTACAGACTGTCTCCTCGATGGAGCACTTTCATAAACCCTGAATTGGAGTAGTTCATGAGTTTCCAAGGTACATTTACTCTTCAAGCGCAAGAACTCGAGAGCGAGGTGCATTTAGTAGGAGTTGAATTAGCGCTTCTGATATTAAATCGTGGCCGTACATCACTTGCGATGCGAAAACGCTGGACAGCCTTGTGGGCTGATCGATGTGCCGAATAAAGTAACGGCGTGGTAATACGAGGTTGTATTAATTCGTTAAGGGTGGGGCTAGTTATCCCTCACTTAGGGCTAATCAGCCCTCACCCTACTATACTGTACGGTTTTATCTGATTGGTCGAACACCGTAAGTTGCTACTGCATCCTTACTACCCTGTAGCTACTACTGCCCTGCATCGAGCAATAAGAGAGCTGACTACCCTGCGTCGACCAATAAGAGAACAGCGTATAGTAGAGTGAAGGAGAACTAGCCGCTCCAATCCTAAATCCTACATTGACACGCTTGTATTTAATTGATAGCAAAGCAACTAGGAGAACTGATCATACAACACCAATACCAGCAGAAGCTGTGAATGAATAACATTAACGTCCCGATCTGCATGAACGGAGGGTGAAGACAGAAGCTGGATCAACTGACTTCCCTATCCTGAAACTCTTTAGGACATGCGTAGAGAAGACTATTCTTATAAGAAGTGATGTGCCCAAAATCATATACTCTAAAATTCACTTCAGTCCGAATGTCTACAATTGAATACCAAGGAGCATTCTTCCTGACTACACCAAGGTCAAAGTCGATGGTGGGAAATGTCCATCGGTCAGGGGACAATGTCGTGGTGGGGGTTCACCAGCGCGCACCATGCTGGAAGCAGCGGCGGCCCTGACTTGTTCGTCTGCACGCATATTAAGTATTCGTCTGCACGCGTGTTAAGGGGCTCTGGAACGCTGTAACTCTGCCCAAAGCTGGGGACAATGGTCTCAGTTATCAATGGACCAGTAGACAGAGCAGAGTGCTTTCTATGGTCGATCGACCTGTGGCAAACGTACAGCAGTAGACTTTAAGGCAGCATACTGATTGGGGTCTTGACTCCCATACCGGCAAGACAGCTCCAGCGGTGGTCAAGTCAGCCCATTGGTGGCACTGGCCTCAATGAAAGCACGTCTGCAAGGCTTTTGTACCTCCCCAGAACTGGGCGATGAGTATAGTGCATAACGCTCCGAGGTCTCTGAGTCAAAGTAGATCCCAACACGGGATATACTGCCGTTATTATATACCTTACTGAGTATCAATTCTGAAAAGGCATCCCATTTGATTGTCCATTTTTTCTCAACATGGGAACCCGAATCCATTTCATGGAAAGCTATCCACTTGGCCCCCTTTCTACAACATGCGAAACTGGAAGGGCTGGAGAGGAACCGAAAGAGGCATTTTTCTTTCTGGCTACCGTAAGAGGAGGCCAATTGATTTTCTTTATATCGAGGAAGTGTTAGGAAGAAACAAGGTATGCATGCTAAAAGATACACAAAGTTTAAAGTTAAATTCTAAATTCAAGCTGCTGTTTACCATTGCTTAATTATTTACTTATTTAGGTCTCCATGGAAGTAACCTGGAAAATAGGATTTCTCGTACGAATTCATCAGAGATGTCAAGTAGTATACTTGTTCGTAGTTTTGTTCGTGTCATTGAGAATCTACGGATAGCTGGCATGAGCGAGAATATACCAGTCCCATGGTGAGTCAGCTGGAGCAGAGCCGATTTAAATGAGACTCTTGAAATGACAATAAAGTATCACGTGATAATTTAAAGCTACACTACTGCTTTCATGAAACACGAGATATGTACGATAGGACTATGCATCAACCACTGTAAGTGAGCACAGCCTTGAAGTAAGTGCAGTCTCAAGAAGACATGCCTTCACAATCGTCCAGGACATTCGGTCTCCATGCAAGGGTCCCGACGCACTTCATGACTCCAGGGATTTCGTCAAACGTCGAACATGTCATGATGTCCCATACGTACTTCCTAATATTGCCTTCAGATAGCCAAAAAGGTGGTGGTAGCTAGACTTGGAGATCTGATTTCCTACTCCATCTTACCGACATGCTCGGTATAGGAGATAACAAATCCTCCACACCAAAATATTTCGCCTCCTTTCTTCAAACTCATTTTCCTCTAGAAGCACATAGTCATTACTCTCGAGCAGATATACCTCCGGAAGTGGTGCACATGGTCAAGATGATCTTTAGGGTATGTTATACCTACTGGTCGTAAATCATAACATTGAAGACATTGTCTTGAGATCCGAGATGCATGGTCGCAAACTGTACGGGGTTGGATTGAATAGCAATTCATGTATACTAAGTGTATTTTGATATGTTTTCTTTCAACAATCCTGTTGTGTTCATGATCGTCAATTGTGATTTTGTATTCCAGCTGAGCGACAGGTGATTTGCATGCAAGAAGAGGAAGACTCTAGCGACCACGGTTCTGTTCCGGGTCCTCGAATTTGAACGGGAATATAACTGAGATGGGACAGCCTATGCGAGAAAGAACGGCATAGAGTTGGAGAAAGTAGGCACCCTCAAACTCCACAATCATGTACAAGCACATCAACTAGATTGTCATGTTTTTCATCCGAGAGATGTACAATGAGATGAGATGAAAGCTGTTCCCTGTTATGCACTCCAGTGGTGTCTAGTGCCGGATGCCTAAAATAAGAGTATTCTTTTAAACGATAGGGGTATGAAAAAGATTGAAATGGATTGTTCATGCAGATAGTGATTGATACATGAAAGGTCGTGAATCAGCTTGTGGATATCTTCACAGAACCAGGATCCCAATTGAAAGGCAATAATTCCTCTCCTCTAAATATGGTCGTTTATCATATGCCCATCTCTACTGAAAATCGTGGAAAAATAATTGGGCGATAGCCTCTAGGTGATCTCGGAAGTAAGAAACGTGTGGCACAATTCTCATGTAATGTATAGAATTTCTCATAATTCTCAAGTAATAGAATTTTTAAGAAGACTTCCACATAAATGAATAAGAGATACCATCTTCCAGACATTTAGTGATATGTTGTACAGTTGGACATTGAGCATCAGATGGAACACCTTGAAGCTCATAAAATGTATCAGTCTGTGCGGCAACCACCGATGTCGCAGGACTCCGCCTACAAATTGAAAGTGCAGATAGAGAATTAGAAATGACTCATTCTTTCAGCATGAGAAGCTAAATCCAAATCCGAGTGAAACAATATTCATAAGCAAAGTCCCACTAGCACATGCGATGAGGCGTGTTCTCATGTGAATCTATGGCGCTATTACATCGTTACTGACCTGTTTCTGTCTTCGAGTTTCCAGCACCTCGATAAGAGGTGGTCGTCCTGACGATACACATTAAAGTTAGAATTGTACAACAAGTTCAAGAGTGACACTGCAAAAACGCAACGTATAGGAAGACATTCTAGTCGAGGAAAACAATTTAAGATACGAAAGGTTGGATAAAAACCTGTCAATGGCAACCGATACTTCGCCCAGAAAGAATACACTGAATCGGCAAGTTTGCCAACCTGTGATAGTATATCGGAATCCACATACCATTTTCAGCGCCAACACAAGTTCTATGCACACTAGAATCCATCAACTTATGGAAAAAAAGCTCTGAAAATATCAAAGGTGGCGGCACACTTACAGGCTCAAAGTTGGTGACTGCATACACCCATCCAAGGCCCACTTCTTCATAGAGTCGCTTGAATGCCTGTTCTAACAAATAAGCCATCAATACACCACTACCGAAATACGTAATGCAACTCTAGCCAGACGTTGACTTCAGATATTGTTCAAACCAAAAACACGAAGGTATGTCGTTGACCATCAAAGAACATTTCTGCTAGCATTGAGGGATATGATCAAATTGAACTTACAGCAACATTCGTGAGGATGGTCCCATCGCGAAGAATAGCATGAATACGTCCCATTGCCTAGAATGGCACATTCCGGAGCAGTCACTATATTGCTGGTCAGATCATGAGAAAAGAATTTCGAGGTAATACAGCAATCCGAGCTCCCACAATTTATCTGATGTAATTTATGATGAGCACATAAAAATCGAAGGTGGGAGGATGTGGTTAGCCATTTTTCAGTCCAACCTATGATATATTAGTTTATAAAAGTAAATCCTGCTCTTTGGACTAACCTCCTCAAAGTCGATATCAGAGTTCTCTTCTGGAGAGTAGGAGTCTGAACTAATATCTACGAACTTGATGGTTCCATACGTCTTGTTTCTTCCTCGCAACATATCAACCTGTTAGAGAGAGAGTGAGAGATATATCAGTCACCTCTGGTGAGGATCTGAAAGCAAGATGTAGGCATTTAAATTGAAGTACGTAGAAGGAAAGAGTCCCCGCGCGTATTACTTCTCTCATACACAAAGGGCAATCTCCATCATATAGCATTTTGATCGTCCATGTAGAAGGCGAATCGGGATCTTCTAAATTGCTCTCCTGTTCAATTGACGTCCTTGACTCAGCGCCTGCCTGGGTAGCTGATGACGTGGGTCCCCCCACTGCTTTCGTACAAAAGGCTGCACAACAATTAAAGCAAACCCTTGAGAACCTATCGAGGCTTTCAAAGGTCTGCAGTTTGTGCTGCAAGTATCGAACAAAACAGAGGATTTCCAATTTGCTGAAATGTTGTAAGCTCTCCAATAAGGAACATATCCTAGCTCCGTAAAGTCAACAACTATTGACAAAGTATCGACTTAAACCTCGCATGTAGGCCAAACATTAGAACCTTCGGATCTGTCACAAACATGTCAAACTGGAGCAGACCCAGGAATAAACGAGAACGAACAGTTTGTCAAAACAGAAGATTTGTCCATACTATCCAGCAAAAAGAACTCGACGATGTTGACTCAGTTATGGATAATCTGAAGATGGATAACCATGGATGGAGTCCATTCAATCAAACATAAATGTCTTCGCACTTTGCCCATGTATCATACTATGAACGATGGAACTCAGTTAACAAACTAGGAGGAAACAGAGAATCAATACGTAGGACACAAGTCCGAAACTATGATGATACACGTCCGCATTGTGATCTAGAAGAACAGAATCTACAGAGTGGAATGTAGACCGAGAAGTCATATCAGTAGCATTCAGTTCGCTGCATGAAACTTACACTTCAAGCAATGGCTTCCACTCGAGAGTTCCTTCTGAATCTCAGCGGCTCCGTAGAACAAGACCCTTTCAGTCCTGTTGTTTGCAAAAGGAGACGCTGCACCGCCGGTGAGATCTGGGTTCCAGTTGGCACCTTTCACGACACCTGATCGCCCAGACACTTGATCCCACAATGCTCCCACAGTAAACTTGTTTCTTCCGGCGTAACAGCGAGGAATTGAACGGAGTGTACTACCAGGCAGCAAGCATGGGCGCAAAGCCCCTGAGACAGAGGCCATGATCTCCCTCCCACCTTCACTTGGGCGGCTTCTGAGATTTTATGTCTGTGTCAAAAGAAAGAAGGACATTTAGAATTGATGCAAAGGCAACTCACTCCGGGGCACCTGTAAATTCATGTTGTTTCCAGAAACCGAGTTCCCATGCTTCCAGATTCTCCAAAAGTTGTAAGAGAACGCCTCCCCCAATCTTTCGGGATCGAAGGCATATAGCATATGGTCAATTCCGATGAGATCATGCGGGACCATCCATATCAACATCGGGCTGTGATCGCATTCACTCCAGAGGAAGTGGAGGATTCCATCTTCAAGAGTTAACTTCTTTGCATTCACCATCGCTCTCAAATATCGCATCCCGAATTAATCGAGAGAGCCCCAACCGAATGTAAGGCACCGACTGGACCACGGGCAGAAAGAATTACTTACTTGTCGCGAATTACAAACTTGTCCTCACCTTTCTCTCCTTTCTCCGAATCGACACAATCTAGCACACCATCCAACACATTCACAATCCAATCTTCGATGAGGAGGCCGACCTCAAACAGGCGAAACAAGCAGCTCCCACTGCGGCCGAGAATGCGAAGCTATCAATCGCAACGGACAATGCAGACGAGGACTCGCGACGACA
Source organism: Marchantia polymorpha subsp. ruderalis (assembly GCA_037833965.1). Taxonomy (NCBI): domain Eukaryota; kingdom Viridiplantae; phylum Streptophyta; class Marchantiopsida; order Marchantiales; family Marchantiaceae; genus Marchantia; species Marchantia polymorpha. The sequence continues at coordinate 19,490,070 of AP031355.1, forward strand.
CTCCATTCACCGTCCGACGTACCTCACGACGACAGCACCCGCAAATCCCACCGCCTTCTCTTCCGCTACTTTCCATGCAAACGATCCCGAATTCCGGAAGCCCAGAGAAGCCGACGAATGCGACGCGAAGCGCAACGACTCGTCGCAGGCATTTCTTTCACACGAACAAGAATTGAGCACCAAGCGAGCGGATGTGTGGACTTTCCAGCCACTGAAATCCTCTCGGCCGCCACGACCATCGCCTCGAGGCCAACGAGCCAGGAGACTCAGACAAAGCGACAAACGAGCCGCAACCCCGCCACTTGGCCTCCGAGTGGCCAACCATTTGCGACGGCCGAGGCCCCATTGCTCCTCGGACTCTGGACCATGGGTCGTACTCTGGACGATGCATGAGCTGCTCCAGAATGCTCGGAGTGCTGTGTTTTTTTATTTCCTCGGAATCCGTCGAGTGTCTGGTCGTCGGATGCTCTGCCGAGCAGCCGAGGAATTGTGCCTTCACGAGCTTTTGGTGCAGAGAATGCCATCGCTGCAGGTTAGGGCCCAAGTTAGAAGTGCTGAAATGCGGGATGTCGAAGAGGTAGTGGCCCGTTTTGGTTAGAGATTCGCGGCAGGCAATCTGTCGGAGGAATCAGTCCGTGAGGGCGGGAGAGCCACTGAATTCGCCGTGCTGGTTGAGATATTCGAGGAGAGTCCTGGTGCGGAAGGTGTGCGGAGGGTTTGGGGCGTTTGCCATGGCATCCAGGCTGAGGGTTGCGCTTTTCGAGTGCGAGAGGCTCGAGGAGCATTTGGCACCGTCAGTGTTCAAGCGCACGGGCGGGTATGCGACCCTGCTTCAACGCGCTTTCGATCATTTTTCCACGTCCTCGGAGTCTTCATCGCTCCCATCCATTGAGCTGAAAGCCTTCGATGTGAAGGCAGAGCAGTACCCGGCAGATGTGCAGCAGTTTGCCGGGGTGCTAATTTCTGGTTCATTGAGTGGCGTGTATGATAAGGAGCCATGGATCTCTCGATTGCTGCAAGAGATAGAAATTCTGGATCGGATGAAAGTGAAGACTTGCGGGATCAGTTTCGGTCATCAGGCCATCGTTCAAGCTCTAGGTGGACAAGTGGGCAAAAACCCTAAGGGATCCGAAGTATCTGTCCGAACAGCGACCTTAACAAAAGCTGCACAGCAATTGTTCGGCACTGAACGCCAAGATTTCCGTCTGCATTACCACCACAATGATGCAATATTACGCCTGCCTGATAAGTTCTGGCCTCTGGCTTCCAATAACGTCACGCAGCATCAGTCGGTTTACAGGCCGTCGCATTTTCTGACCTTCTGTGGACACCCTGACTACAGCCATAATGTTGAGGTGCTGGAAAGACTGCTGGAGTATGATAGAGAGAACTTGTGGGTTCATGAGCAGCTTGTGGAGCACGGACTTGAAACATTGCAGCAGCCGACTGACTATCTGTGGGTTTTGAAGCAGATCGTGCGGTTCTATTCTGGTGCATTAGATCGTCAAAAGCCCACCAATGTATAATCTTCCCTCTGTGGACATATTTTGTTGCCAAGTTGTCTTGACGGGGGCTCCGCGAGCTCATCGTCAGGCTGCAGGATTTGCTAATGCTCTGTACCTGTGACGTGGAGTCTATGGCTTCTGCACCGTTTCTCGCCCGAGACGCTACAGTCGTCGAAATGAGAGGGAGGGAATAAGTGCATGGTGGTAAGAATAGACGAGGTTTTGATCGAAGAGCATCTTCATCACACATTCTTCGCCTCTGCCAGCGAGTTAACTAAAGTGGCTGTTTCATGGTTCCTCTGCGAGGAGGAAGATCCTGACAGTTATTTAAGTCACAATTTATCGAGGAAGCCTTCGTCAAAACCAGATATTATTCAAGTTCCGTTGGGAGTTGGGGATAATTGGCGCTTGAAGAGAGATTTGTAGTCTCTGAATCGCTCAACAGCCAGGAATCCTAGAGCTGTCTGAGCGACTCCCTTGAAGCACAGTCGATGGAGGAAGTCTTCAGTGGTACAGAATGTCACAACACTGCTCCTGTTTACGTCTTTGTGTGTTTAGAATCAACATACAGCTGACGAGTGAATAAGACATACACAGCACTCACAATAATTTTGGTTCAGCAGCAGGAGTCCAAGTAGTAGTACCTGACGGGAAATAAAGGCCTCAGATTGTATTAACCTTCGCCAGTCTATCGCATACACGATTCGATAAGTTGGAGAAGAACCACTTCTCTTACGGCTGCGAAGCGAACAGGCATTTAAGAAGTAGATCATGGCAGTGGGATGGAATAGTCAGAGACCTTCGATTAGTTCCCGCCTATCCTGTTTGGACTAAGAATCTATCGTCGGCTGGTATGTCTCAGTATGAAACCATCCGTTGATCAGAAGCCTTAAGTTGCCTGCTACTTGTAATTCTATTATTCTAGACTGTACATATTTTTTTAACGATAATGTACATATGATTACACATCTTCCTAGATTTAGAGGGAACTTTGTGGCAGCACACAAGATCTTCAAGTACAAGTTACGGTTCAACGTGAATGTAATTTGTCAATTCTCAAGTGGAAAACATGGAACAACGGAACCGATCTCAATATAATTGCAAAGTAATCACTCCGAGCGTATATTTCAGACAATGTGTTCTTATTGCTCATGCTATATTCATACATTTGATCGCATTAGTTGATGGTAAGATATACGTTCATGATGGTTGTAGATTTTTTATTCACTGGTGATCCCTAGGATTTAGGAATAGAAGGAAAAAAAACGAAAATATCAAGATAATAAAAAAGATTATCTAGTATCGTGTCACAGTCACATATTTATATGGGAGAATGACTAACTTTTACGTTATCTAACATAACCTAAAGTAAACTGATGGATAGAGACAGACATTCATCTTGTCTCAACATCTGCCATGATGATCTGCTATGGACTGTCCAATGTATCAGTTCTATGGTCTGCTGTGGATTATGTGAAATGTACCGATTCTCTAGAATGCATTGGAGTGACTCACAAACATATCCCAACAACGCTCATGTAACAGAGTTAGTACCACCCAACTCTACAAATTCCCCATCTTGTCTCAACAAGGATAATTCGCCAAGTGGTAGGACAAGTTCTCGATGGATCTTGCGGGTGATAATAGCCTGAACAAAGAATCCGAACATAAAGAACATCGTCAGCCTTAAGTTCTTCGGCACCTTCACCTCGACAAAGGTGAAGGGGTTCTAAGCCAAGTTCAGAGGATCAAGTTGACCTTCGGGGTAGATAGGGGCGCTCACCTCTTCCAGGGGTACTCCTGCCACTTTGTATCCTTCGATGGCTCCCATGAGCACGACCTGGAAGCTCGTGCTCATGCTATGCGCATGGACAAGGCCAGAGTTGTCGAGTTAGTCCAGACCTCCCTCATAGAAGATCAGCGATGAACCAGACTGCCTTGCCGAACTTCATTCCATTCTTGGCCAGTAGCTAGAGGGTCACACATCCCAGAACTCCCAACATGGCCCATAGGGCGTGGATCACCTCCAAATTCAACTCCCGATTCTTGGCAAAGGTCTCGGGTAGGCAGAGAGTCCAGCGTTGTCCCAATCCTAGTCACCGAGAAACTCACCAGTCAAGTACGATGGAGTGGCACCAGAAAATGGGCCGAAGTACTTGGGTCGGTCCTCACCGTATCTGAATCACAAACAAGCCTGCACGATTAGTCACGGATCGATGCTGACATGTAGTATAGGCTAGAGCTTCAAGGGTGTATTAGGATGAGTGATAACTTGTCTAAACTAAGAGATAACTAGCCTCTCACTATAAATATTATAAATCATGTGAACTAATTATTCATCAAACCCTTACTTTCAATCAATTTGTTTTTATATTACACAGTTTGTAAACTGTGTAATATAAAAATACTCCATCGTTTTTTTCCCCTTAGTTTCTTTTTATGAAAGTTTGCTTTTCAAGAATACTAAATAATCATCACCTACCTAAAATCTATCATTCATTATACTTAAATAAAAATATAAAATAAATCAATGAAAACACGTCATTAATCCATTTAATCTCAAAAAATTCACAAGCACACAAGGATTCTGTTGTATTACGAACTAGATTCTGCGTCCCACAGCCTTCAAAGGCACTGAAAATTCGTTGTAAAAGTATAATAATTATCAATCTTATTCAAAAATAATACATCACAATTGATAAAAAAAATTTGTACAAAAAGTTATAAAATTTTAAATCAAAATACATTGTGTATGTTGGTTGTTGTAAATATATAATATATTTTATGTGTACAGAGTTTCAACTGTAAAAGTTTATGAAGATGATCAAGAGAATAATCTCTTATAAGAATTAAAATAATCAAGAATACTTAAAATTAAATTGGGTGTTAAAACGCACACACGATTCTATGACATACTAGAAATTTTATATAGTTAATTATATAATTAAGTAAATAAGGTAAGATAAAATAATAAATTTAATGACATTTGTGTCATAATTTCATATGATCTCAATTCAGAACAATAGCATTAGATTATATTAAATAATCAAAGTAAGACATCTCGATTTGTGGTACATAATAATCTAGAAACTATCCAGCGATGTAAAACATGTGTATATAACAAGTCTGATTTTCGTAATATCCACGTGGAACAATATTGTTGAAAGATATAAAACATTAAAACTTAGACTGATTTTTTCGATATAAGAATATATGATGTGTGCATGCCAATTGTTCACTTTAGTTCAAATGAGATAGTTAATTTAAAATTGCGTAATTAAAATTTTAGTTTTAGTATAATTTGAAACTTAGAGATCAAAATTCATTATATATTTTTTATAAGAATCACAAAATTTAGATTATCATGCATAGTTATTACAAGTTACAGTATATTATGTCAGTTATTATTATTATTATAAAAAAATATTATTATAGGTATTTGGAAAACATGAATGAAGAACTGTATAATATAATGTGCATGCAAAGGTATGTAATCATAACAACGAATGTTGTTGCAAGATTTGCATGGATGATCAAATATTTTAGTGATGTAAAAAAAAAATTACAATGATTATAAAGATTACATTGTAAAATTTATTATTATATTATAAATAATTACCCTAAAATGATGAGATCACTATATTTTTTAATCTACTGATTCATGTAATTTACTTTATTCAAATTTTTTATTTATTTATAATTTTTGACATATTTATGATTGTGTTTACACATGATTCATGAGAAGACATGAATTACAAAATGTACAAGTTAAATTTGAAATGTTTTGTACTTGAGATGTATTCACAGTTATGAAATTCAAGATTTTTGGAAAGATCTGCAACAACGTTAAGTGAAGATCTTGAGAAATACAACTTTTGATACATAAAAATATAGCTAAAATTGATTAGGATATGTCGAGAATGACATGAAAATTATGCATTTAAAAATGAAATATAATAAAATTTTTGATACTTATCATGTTTATCATACATATAAATTTTTAGAATTGAACGTAATTCATTCGAATGGATATTGATTGCAAGGTTACAATCATATGGTTTTGTAGGATATTTATTTATCTGTGTGATTAAAAGGAAATTGAAAAATCATAATCTTACTTATATATAAAAAAATTGTATACATATACTATTTAAATGTTAAAAAATAATACAAAAAATTATTTGAAATATGTTTTATTATCTAATGTAATTGTATTTCATCATCTTTTCATGCAATGAAGATGTGGATGTAGATGGATGTACTATAATTAAGTCAGAACATTATCTGTGTAAGATAAGTATTTGACGCATTATAAACATCATAATATATGATAGAATTAAATACACAAGTTTACATCTAAAGCTTGAGCATTTTCATAATTATGTGAAAGTATTACAAAGAATATTCAATTTATTTAGAATGATTGTTAATACAAATGAACTTGCACATACTTCAATATTGATCATGAAAATTTATCCAAATCGTTAATGATAAATATATCAAAACGATAACATGTCAATGTATGTAGATCATCCTTGTATGTCTCACATCATTAGCCTACATTTACAGTATGCGTGTATATACCATCATAATATAAAGAAATGATAAACATGTAGATTTTTTTCAAATAAAAGAAATACTATTGATTAAAATTATTATTGTATTTAAGTGACTAAATCAACCGTTGGATACTTGATAATTGAGAAAATTTAATGATTTATATTTTTTTTTCATAAATTTTCACTAATTGAATCATCCAATGTAGCCAGATATGAACGATGGGTAACCAGATAATATGAACCAATATTCACACAAGAATATAAACAACGAAAAAAAAATAAATTAAACTTCTGAACAATGTAAGTAGAGTGTCGAGTTCCACTGCGCTGAAGATAATACAATCAGAATAACAAGAGACCAGAGGAACATCACCGGTCTCAACGGGTCAAACTCGCTATATCTGCACATGTTGCGAGAGCTCTTTTTTAAGAGAGACAAAGCTCAAAGCATTGGTGCATCTGGAATATCTTCCCTTTTCCTTCCACTGGTCCAAAATAGCGATGCCTCGAAAAATGAACTAGAGGCCTCATTCTCCTCAAGATTCTCGTCAATATTCTGAAAACATGTTGACCTTCGGCATCGACCATACGGATCGGAACTGACCTGCCAACCCCGTCGTCAGAGAAGACTGCAGTGCAGTGCAGTAGAATCGGGGCCGAGGTTACAGGTGCGCCGTGGGTAATCAGTCAGTCGTTCATGGAGATCAAGAACTGGCAGCTTGGGGTCGGAGTGTCGGAGAAAGTTGGGGAAGAAGCGCAGGGATGTTGGCGCAGAAGTCAAATGGCGGCAGTCGCTAATCATGTCATGAAATTGGCAGTGTGCCCGTGTTTCATGTCATGATCTCTCGTTTCCGTGTCCAGGCTAAGGCTTGTGGGTATGCTCGATCGTCGAGCGGTCGACCGATTGACCCGCACGGCTGGCAGATGGCATAGTGATTTGGTAGTCTAATGAGGCTCGCTGCAGAGAGAGATTTTTTCTTGTGTCGATGGCGAGCGCTTGAAGGGTCGGAGAGGAAAGGGAAATAAATTAGTGGTGTACAAGATGGCGATCTCGTCGCGGCTTATCGGCGGTGTACTGCCCCTGCTCCTGTTGCTGGGGTTTCTGACTGTTAGCAGTGAAGTTAAGGCTTTGGAGGAAGCGAGGCTTGGTTCGATCCGGGTTGTTTTCCAGGTACGTATTACTCTCGGCGCTTTTGCTCGTGGAATCATCTTGCTTTTTGTAGAGACTGTCGGTCTGTAATGTCATCCGTAACCATTAGTTGTACGGTTAGTATGAATGGCATATCTAGATCAGGTACACGTTGATGAGGTGCTCGTGTGCTTCTCAGTGGAGCTTAATGTTGAGAGCTGCTTGTTTGTCAATGTAGGTCTGTGAAGAGTAATGCAGGCAAACATTGTATGTAGTTTCTTTATACATTGGATGTAATTTTGGTAGCGTAACAAATTCATCACGTCCAAGAGTTTCCAAGCTGATCACAGAATGCATTCGTTGGACCCTGCAGCTGAAATATGGTGATATTGAGTTTGGTTTCTATCCTGAAGTAGCTCCAATCACTGTCAAGCATATATTGAAGCTTGTTAAACTTGGTGCCTACAACTCGAACCACTTCTTTCGCGTAAGTGATCTTCTTTATAATTACGGAGCTCCAGGAAGCTCGAGGCCTGTAAATGCTACCAGCTGACAGGCTCATTATCTCAAGGGTACATTATTATGTAAGCTGACTGATCGTTTTGAGCACATAGGGCTATGTTGACTGCATGGTCTTGTTTCAATAGGTGGACAGAGGCTTTGTCGCACAAGTGGCTGATGTTGTTGGAGGTCGAGAAGCTCCACTAAACGCAGAGCAGCGAGAAGAAGGAGAGAAAACTATTCCCGGGGAATTTTCAAAAGTCAAACATGTTCGTGGCACTCTCTCTATGGGGAGGTATGGAATCACAAATAAATGTACTTGAGCCCCAAGATGATCAGGGTTTTTGATTGGATTGCAGTCTTCATAGAACAATTACAGACTTTTCGCTACCCTGGAGTGGTTACTTTGACTACAGTTGGACTGTCGTTAGACTAAGCTCGTTTTATAGGCATTTTGGATAGTTGTAGCATCGTCGGTCCGCTTCTTACATGAACACTTCTTTCGTATAAGTGAGGGCTTTACATCAGTTTCAAATAAACGTAATGACAAGAGGTAGTAAGCACCGTCCTCCTCTGTGTTGATAATCTACAGATACAGCGATCCAGATAGTGCTGCTTCTTCGTTCTCAATGCTGTTGGGAAACGCACCTCATCTTGATGGACAGGTAAATAGTGCCTCAGTTTCATGCTCTTTGAAACTCTCATGCATTTTGTGAGGTTCGTGAAAAGAGCTTACATGATATTATATGAGCATTTCCGACAATAATTACGCGTGGATAATCGTTGGAAAGTTGGTCTTCAGGTTTTTGAGTTTAACACCTTGTTGGCCATCGATTATCCGCAGTATGCTGTTTTCGGAAAGGTTACAAAGGGTTATGAAACTCTTTCAAAACTCGAGGAATTGCCTACAAGAACGGAGGGCATTTTTGTTATGGTAAACGAGGATACAAAACTTTGGACCTACTGTTTTTCTAATATCCTGTCAGACTTTGGTATCCATGCTGGTTCATTCTCCTACCAGTCTCTCGTTGTGCGTTTGTGTTTTTGTTGAAACTACTTAGCTTATAAGGCCTATATATGATGACTTCAAAACTTAGAGCACTTTGCAGAGTTTTTAAGAGGTTGATTTTCTAAATTTCCTCCCTTCAAGATGGCAGTAGACTCCGTGCTTTGTAGAGTTGAAGGAGAGAGCCAGTAATGCCTCCAGATTATTTACCCAATCGTCTTCGACATTTTGTTGCAGCCTGTCGAGCGAATCAGCATAATGTCATCATATTATTATGGTGAGCGAAGACCTCTGTGGTACTGAAGATGTTAATTATCAATTCCGTTGACGTTATGTTTTATTTTTTTCTTAAGCAAACAAAGATCTCAATGTTTTTAAGTACTATCTTGCATACAGATTTAGCTGAGAAGATCGGAGGCAGCACCTGTGAAGATGAGGTTACTGTGTTGAGAAGGCGTCTCATTCAAACGTCGGATCTGATTGAGGAACAGGTATCATCCAGAGAAATATCTGTAGTAAGGCAGGAAATGTGCTAGGCGATGGTTAATCAGTATGTCTGTTTCAAGTTCGTTCTCCTTTAATTTTACAACAGAAGACGTAGACGATAGGATTTCAATAGAGTTGATCTCCAAATCCAAATGTTCTTGTTGTGCCGTGTGAATGAGCGATGTCATTTGTCATTTCTTAAAGGCATATCATATTTATCAAAGCTATTGAAGGTTGTGACCATGATGCCTAAAATTATATTCGAAATTGTACGGTGCAGAGAAAGAAGTGTCTGCCGGGGTGATATGATTTGTCATACGAAGAGATTTTCAACATGTAAGGGGTTGATGATCTGTAGAAGATGGCAAGAATCTGATGTCGGATGCAGTCTTAAAGATTCAATATAAGGACTGTAGATGAGAGTCTGCTAAAAGACCATCAGAATTGATCGAGATGTGCTTCTTGTTTGCATCTCATCTGTTATTGCAAGCCTTCTGAAAACTTGGGACTGGCTTACACGTGAAAGATGTCACGAAGGGTAGGCGGAAGACCCTACATGCCATTTGCAGTGTGTTACCCAGTTGACAAAAGGCTCATGTCATTAAGAATAACCATAATTGATTTCACACCGGAGAAGTTTGGTCTCAATTTCGAAGTGAAAGACCAAATGGCCGTTTATCAGATAAGCTAGTGAACCCTGTGAGGAGATCTTATCTTGGGAAGGTGGAATGTAAAGCTAGTAGTCTCCTGCAAGAAGTTCGTTGGCAAAGAGAAGAATGATTTTCAGAAGGTTATATGTACATATCCGAGTCCGCCACTTATGGTTTTAGTGGGCTAAAACTAAAGATTGTTTTGCCACATGTTATCGAGAGTCATGATGTTTCCGAAGAAAGGCAATTTCCTATGCCTCGGGCATAGGAAAGGTGTCCAACTCCCTTTACGCATCCTTTGTTGAACTCTACACGTCAACGAAAGAATAAAACAACGAAAGGGCAAATGTGTATGATAAATGAGTGTGTATTTGGCCGTTTACCTGTGACACGTGACGGGGCCACATTTCATGTATTAGCGATGCTAATATTGTCTCTGAGCACATATATATCTATTCATCATGTCATTAGTCATACATTAATATATATATTTCATGTTTGTGATCGAGGGTTGATATTTATAGGTATACAAAGTTTACATAACATATACAAAATGGAACTTCGAAGCAACTTCATTGAAACTATTGTGTCCAATATCTTATCGCATGCGAAAGAGTATGATAACAAACTCCAAGTGCCCACGAGACCACATAATGATTGCTCTTCTTCCAAGACAAAAAGACACTCCCATTTGACAAGACCTAAACAAGTATCAAGGAATGACACGGGAAAAAAATGATCCATAGTTCATCGCTTGAAAGTACTGGGAAAAGAAAGGACAAGGATTTCATGTCGAGAATTCCAGAAACGTTATTGTCCAACTTTGTACAAGTATCATGAGACGAGACACTTAGCTCGAAAGCAAACCAACAATACAAACAATAGCGTGCAAGACAGACCATGAGTGTGAGGAAAGGTCTCACACAGTTGAGAGGTCGAAAAAGTTTGTGGGTATTGGTGGCTGGTAGCGTGGGGTGTGCGACCAGCGTGACACTCAGGCATGCGATACTCCGACTGGACAGGGCGAGGGGTACTCGTTGCTCGGTTGCGCCCTCCTCACGCCTTACCTCCTGCATGATGACAGTCACTAATTTCCCTTACGAAGAGGCAGCGAAAACCCACTGCCTCGGGTGGACACGTCATTAAGTGACTAACAGACCCAGCAGGGAGACCCTTCTACGGCAATGTCTACACCTCCCGCCCTTGTTACAGGCGGCCGCAACACCGCCCAGATTATCTTACCGAAGGTGATCATTCGAAAATCGCACATATATAAACGTAAGATTATGCCATGCTAGATGTATGGGTTTTTATTTCGAGAATATGACACGTGTGACTTGTAGAGCATTGCTAATCTTTTCGAATTGCCTACCAAGCAATGGATGGATACTTTCTTGCGGAGCGAGCGCTCAAAAAAACATTTCGTTTACATCTTTCGCTTGTTTAGGAACTGCAGATTTCAAGAACAACACGATTGGTACTGCCGATGGTAAATGATAAACGGTTTATAAGGTATGCCCAGGCATGGTTCAAATAGTCGACCCTATATGTCGGCGCCTAAATGACCTAAACGCCCACCAGTTTAGGCGCCTAAACTAAAATGGGCCGGATTCGGAGCCTAACCGAATCAAGAAGTCATCACCCGATAAGAAATTGACACAGAGTACTCCCTGTAACAGAGTTTTGGCTCGAAGAAAATATTTAAAGAACAGTTTTCGTTTGTCAGAGCATCTCACTCTCCCGTTCGAGTTACTCCTCCTGTTCGTCAGCCCCGGAGTTCCTGTTCGAGTTCCTCTTCGATCTCCTGTTCGTCAGCCCGGAGTTCATGTTCGAGTTCGTGTTCGATCTCATGTTCGACCTCCCGTTCGTCAGCCCCGGAGTTCCTCTTTGAGTTCCTCTTCAATCTCATGTTTGTCAGCCCCGGAGTTCCTGTTCGAGTTCCTGTTTGACCTCTTGTTCGTCAGCCACGGAGTTGCTCTTTGAGTTCCTCTTCGACCTCCTGTTCGTCAGCATCGGAGTTCATGTTCGAGTTACTCTTTGACCTCTTGTTCGTCAGCCCCTGAGTTCCTGTCCGTATTTCCTGTGTCTCATTTTCCCGTTCGAGTTACTGTGATTGAAGCCCCGTAGTTCCTGTTCGTCAGCCCCGAAGTTCCAGTTCGTATTTCCTGTGTCTCATTTTCCCGTTCGAGTTACTGTGATTGAAGTGCTGAGTTTGCAACTCCTCCCGCTAGAGTTCCTCTTCGACCTCCTGTCGTTAGCCCGGGACTGCGCAGGTAATTTTCACATACTTTTCAGTGCGTGTCTTCAGGAGTTGGATTAAATGCTTGCGTAACTCTTTGCTTTGCACTCATCGATGTGCACATAGAACCAGATGCAGCTGTAAATTCTTCTGCTAAGTTGCTTTTTCTTTTGCTTCTGGTTGACAACCTGCGAGCCCTTAAGTGCCCATATTTCTGGTTTGGGTACATTTAGAAGTCAAAAGAAGACATAAAGGAAAAGGTCCGGGCAGGAAGAGTTGATATGAATACTGAAATCTGGTATCTAGATTCCATGGATACTCCAACTAGATTCATCTCGGTTGACATCGATCAGATTCATAGAAAAATTATGAGATCAAAGTGCTGTAATTTAGGAAGATTGAATTTTCGGGGAAACGTGAGACTACTGCCCAAAATGTCAGGTACGTACCTCTAGTTAAACATCGAGTGCAGTTTGTACCGGAGATAACACGGATGTCACTTCATCTCGATCATACATTACCTCGATCCCTGAACGAAGGGTCAACCTCTTAACTCGGTGAACGTTCTTTGATCCAAGGATTACAGAATACTTCATAAACGTGATGCATGTGATCGTGACGACTGCAACGTTCAAACTTGAAGACCATTGATGAAGCGTCCCTAGTCTACTCGAAATGTGGACGCATAATTTGGCGTGATTCAGGACAGACATCTGAGATGAAAAAATTGCAAAGAGATGCATCGCTCGTTGCTTGAATCTTGTTCACGTACTCAGGCTGCACCCGCTTTGAGGGATGGATGAGCTTTGACAGATTCTCACTCCTGTGGACAGTAAGTAAACACTGCACAATCTCAAGAAACTGACAGACCGCGGTTTAGTGCCTGTTTCGAACGGCTGGCTGCCTTTGTGCGTTGTTTGTTCGCCTATCTTCCATGGCAGAGGGTGGAACTGAACAGGATCGAAAGTTTAATCCTTTTTCGCTAATACTTGGTACTTCAATTTTAAATTACTACCTTCATATTGGACTTATAATATCGTTTGGTTCATTCTGTACGTAAGTAGCAAGTCCATTCTCAGCCTCGGTACGGGATGAATGAAGAATACTAGAAAATAAGGGTACTGTTCAGACTGTATCTTCCTCTCAATGTAAGTTGATGTGCTTGTGGAAGATGTCTCCACATACTCAAAGATTTCGTTCTAGATTCACATCTACGCTCCACCGACAGGGAGGCACAACCATGACGAGAATCTGTGATTGGATGATATTCCAACCAAATTCCTTGGCTACACTCTGTGATCATCCATGCGAGAAGCACCATGACAGTCACGGTCTGTAACAGGGGAGAAGTTTCTGGACGGAATCCTGATCGCGAAGGAAAGATCTTGAAAGAACAAAATGACGAAGATGAGAATTAAAAAAACGGTAGAAGGCAAAGAGAGTATAATTTCTGTGGGAAAACTAAACTTTTGCACTGTGAGAAAACCTTGATATGATAATTTTGATACATCTACATTCTCAATTAATATCTTCATAGATTCTTTTATTTAAGTATTCTAATTATCTTGTTTTCTGAAATTATGCAAGGTAAAGTGAAGAAAGAATCTATCACATGGAAAGAACAGGAATTTTTTGTCACATTTACGATGACAAAAAAACGTCCATCTGCTTACGTGAAAGGTAATGATGAAAAATTCGGGTTGAAAGTTGTAACTCGTGACACCAAATCGGCAAAAGTGATAGGAGTGCAATGTCGCTTTTGCATCACATTTGGTCGGGAAGAAAATTCAGATGCAAAACAAAAAGTTGTTTCTTCTGTGCAAGCATGGCAATCACACTTTCGTTATGACAATATTGAACACTATCTTTGTACCCAACATACTAAACAATGGTATGTGTATCAAACTTTAGAAACTTCTTTAGATTGCAAATCATTTTTTGATGATGGGCCCATTGCATTTAAGAATTCTCTTAAAGCCCATTTCCCGTCTTCTTTGGAAGATGAAGAAGATCTTGTATATGAAATCGAAAGAGATGTTGTCAATACCGTTGTCGGCGATATGATGTTTAATCTTGAAGATGCAGAAGAAAGTGATGAAGAAGATGTACACTTGTTTGGTAGTATGGACGAAAATAATACCCAACTAAGCCAACGACGAGAGGCAGTAGACAAATCCAAAGCACGAGCATTATCATTGTTTCATCGCGTTGAATTGAAGGACGTTGATGGGGATTACTTTTACCTAGTGACGATCCCCAAGACGAAAACAATGTTGTTTTGCCTTGCTATGCGATATGTATCTTGTGGGACATCATTTCGGATGGCATCCGAACTTGTCGGTTGTACATATAATGTTTTGGGCAATCCTGCTTTACGTGCATGTTCTCGTCACGATATCAGTAACTTTGTTCGGGTAATTTGCGCTGCCAATCTACAAAAGATTGCGAAATTTCTTTGGCATTCGTGGGCATTTTCATTAGCACTCGACTCAGCGACACATCAAAGCACTTCATTTCTTGACATACGCTTCCGGATTTTCATTCGCGACTATCATTCGATTGTTAACTTGCATGGTTGTGCACTTCCAATGTTTGATCGCCACACAGGTGAAGTTATGTTTACAATGGTGAGCAAGTTTTTGACAGTGCTTTGTCTTGATTGGACAAATCGTCTTCTTGGTTTGACGACGGATGGGGCTCGCAATATGACTGGATGGATTATTGGGGTTGTTACTCGCCTTGACGACGTGATGCACAAGGATTGTACTTTAATTCGGATTTGATGCGGAGCGCATCAACTAGATTTGGTTATGGAAGAGGTAATGAACAATGTCATCAAAGAACGATTTTTTGCAGTGATGACTGGATTCATCACTCACTTGACACGACAGCAGAATTTGATCGCGGAAATGCAAACTACATGCCTTCGTGTCGTCAATCGTTGGCTTTCGACTAAAAAAGTCATCATTTGGATCAAAATCCATCGAACTCAGTTACTTGTTCATATCAACTCAAAGCAACCAGCTTTCGCTCCATCTCGACTTTGGTGTGCTGCACTTCTTTCTATGCATCATTTCCACACAAGCAACTATCACTTTTTGGAATATTCAAGGTTTAACGACTCTTGTACATCAGCAGCAAAATGCTTTGGACAACCTTGTGATAACTTTTATTGCCGACGTTGGAGTAGTTGGACCGCTCAACACAGAATCAATTGCGAATGTTGATCCATTGACTCATGTCATAGTCGGTCATTATGTGGTTGCTTTATCCAGTGTTCAAGAATTTTTCGTTGGTCTGGCTTCTTGGGTTGAACCCTTACTTAATGAAGCCACTGAAAGCAATCTAATCGATCTTCAACGAGACATCGCTCTTGTTTATGTCACTGCCTGCCATCGCATCCGTGAAATTTGTGCTTATCGAAATCGAAACAATAACGCAATGAATGATTTTGGTTCTATTTCTCCAGTGCTACCACATGAGCTCATCAAACTATCTGCAGCAGATTTTATTCGAAAGATTCGACAACATGCTTTTCGATTGAAGCATTCTTATTCATATGATCAGATCGATATCATTGCTGATGAGCACAAAACTCTAATCCATGCTTATAGATGTGAGCCAGTGATTAAGAGCGTCATAGATTCGCTTTCCAATAGTTCAAGTTTCAATGACGACTGGTCTTCATTTGATATTCGATTTTCAAATTTGATGTAATATTGTGGTGTAATTGTAACACTTTTTCCTGGAACTAGTACAGTAGAGTTTGATTTCTTAATTTTGCGTTGGGAAAAGATTTGTTTCGGAAAAGATTATCAAACTTTGGATTAGAAGATGTTATGCAGACAAAACAGTTTTTATTCATAGAATAATTTGATCTCTGGCAAATATTTGATAATATTTTTTGTTTTGAAAATTTTGGATTAAAGTTAGTCATGAAATCAAAATAATGTTTGTTTTGATTATGTTTTGGTCTATGAACAGTTTTTGTTTATAGATATTTAATAGAAATTTTGTAATAAAAAAATCGAATTTTATTTTTTATGGGATTAAATTAGTCTAAATTAAATTTTCAAGAAATTAAAATAGCCTAAATTAATTTTTTCAAGAGATGAAATTAATCTAAATTAATTTTTTATAAACTTAAATTAACACTTTTAAAAAACTAAATTAGTTCTTTTAAGTAGACTAAATTAAACCTATTTAGGTAATTTAGGCATGTGACTATTATAACCATGACTGGGTATGCCCTTAACTGCAATGCATAACTGGTGTAAAGCTCGGTACATCCTGATGGTTGGATCTGATACCAATTGTCTTTCCCGTTTCCATCACATTGACTGTTTCTTGAACATTCTCAATGAAATTGACTGAACTCCGATGAGAGTCTAGGCTTTCACAACGCCAATTTCTAAGTAGCATCTGCAGATCAGATCGACAACAACCGCATATCACCTTCCTAACCTTCAGCTGCAAGATGTCCACGACACTTTTCCTCGGTTCAGAGGCCTTCTAAAAAATGTCGGCTCGTTTATCGGAGGCCTCTGAACAAAAGAGACATAAGCACTTACTGCAGATTAATCGATGTAATTTGACTGGAACGAATATTTCATCAGTTTCAGATTGCATATCAGGCGCATGCCTGAAGTTCTCCACTTACAGTCACCAGGGATTTAGTCATCTCCTGATGGGATTGTATGTTCCGCATGCACTCTGAAGCGTGAAAGGGCTATCGCCTTATGGAAAAGTTAGGCTCAGCGATCGGTACAATTTGATTCATTGACAAATTCATACAGCAGGCGAGCCACTGGCATATATTCCAAGGCTTAAAAACTATGCATTAGACATAGACCTGTTACGGTATATAGCAGACCGAGCATCACATTGCGGGAGAAAGACATCGAAGCATCCCTCAGCTTTTCCATGCAGGCTTAAGATGCTTGCGCCAGGAAAGGAAATGCTGTCCCGCAAGGAGAGAAGAAAACACACTCCTTTTGAGATTGCAATGCCCTTTCCAATCATTCTAATCGAAGTAATGACCATTCTAATCCAGCGACAGAGCTTGAGGGTTAGTACAGAACAACACAGTGATGCTCTTTCCAACAGTCGTCATATGAAGTAGACAATTCTACTAATACCGAATAAATTTATGTTCTTCTCCAATAAACGAAACCGACAAAAATCATGTACAAGGTTCATTTTTTGCCATGTTAATCAATACTCTTGCATTGCAGCAGATAGTAAAGTAAGGTACATATCGAAGTCTGGAGTTGTATACTTTTCAATCTTTCGAGATATGAGTGCGCACAAGTTGATTGTCTGAATACGCTGCCATACACTACGGCAAGCTGGGTGGTCTCTGAGTCCCACTGCAGACCTCCGATACTCTGGAGGTAAAATTTTACCATGTCACCTTCGTCCTTCCATCAATGATAGCTTTTAGAAATGAAATCACATACTCGAAATTTTTGCATTATAGCGACGAAGCATTTTCCGTTCGTTAAAGTGGAGTGGAAGTTGTGATCATCATTTGTCTAGATTCGGGAACAGACACAGAGAGAGAGCAATGCGCAGTTGTAGGTTAGATATTGTTAGTGGTTAATTAAATACAATCACTGTCATTTTGACGGAGACTGCTTCATGTATTTGACCATATCACCATTGTTCTTTTTTATCGAGCATCAGCATCATGTCTTGCTATTGCATTTCATGCAATATCATGTCAAACTTGAAGATTTCTTCTTCTTCCTCACTAGTCAGTATATTTGATCGATCATTTTGGAAAGTGACACGCACACTTCGCGCTAGCGTGACTAGAAAAATATTCAATCTCGCAATTCCATCTCGCAAACTTTAAACTGCATCATAAACGGTCGAAACAATATCTATTCAACTCGCAACCTATAAAGACAAATTTGTAGAATTAGATACGGTCAACACTAATAATATGTGTTTCAAAGTTTTATTAAAAACCCTGAATATATCTTGCAGATAGATATTGCAAGTGCTCTTACATAGCAATTGCAAGCCTGGTCCAACTTACTATAGAGTCAACGAAGATTTGATTTGACTTACTCCCAATAGCTTGAACTATAACTCTTAATATATATATATATATATATATATATCTTATGAATATGAATATTTTAGTTGATTAATGGACTTTTAAAGTACATAACATAATATAAATTAATTTTTTCATCGTAATACTGAAAAATTTTAAAGGATTATTTTCAAAACTATATATATAAAATTGGTATTTTTTCTAAGTAAAATGCTACTTCAAATTTAGATAAATAATTTCAAACTCTATATTCATGTACAATAATACGAATATTCATAAAGGTGTTGCATGGCTGTCTTCAGCTCGTGTCTTGAGAAGTTGGTTAAAGTACTATAATGAGCGCAACCCTCGTTTTGTGTTGCTAAGACATGCTTTGAGGACTTTTTAAGGTCTCCAGACTTCCATGCCACCACCATCGTCGTGTCGTGAGACGTTGGGTTAAGTCCTATAATGAGCGCAACCCTCGTTTTGTGTTTCTAAGACAAGCTTTGAGGCCTCTTTTTAAGGTCTCCAGACTTCCATGCCACCACCATCGGTTCTTGAAAATCGTTGATTTTTTTTGTTTGTTTTTTGTCAGTCTGTTTGCGCCGAGCAGCCCTCATACTTGCTTCGAACTCATTGTAATGTAGAGCCAAAACGTATCGATATTAATGAACATGTATTTAATCTCAAACTTTACAAAGATTAAATTTAAGATATATTCACTCAAGAAGCAGATATATGATGCATTTTTATGCAACGAGAAATGGATATGCATGGCTAAATTCCTGGTCTGATGATGTTACCTGTGTCTCAACACGATTGATAACGTGAGGAGGGTATTTCAAAACACCGTCCGACGGGATTTCCATGATGGGGATTGTGCCGTGACCTTTGAAGGGATCGCTCCTCCTAGTTCCGGGATGGAGATTAGAACCTCTCGAATGTCATCCTGAACCTGTAAGGTCTTACGTGAGCTCTAATTTGGATCGATTGGATTCCTCACACAAGTTCTCTAAGAGAAAATGGCTCGGGTACTCGCATGTCATGAAATCTATTTGCCTTTTTGTTGTAGTTGTATACGTTCAAGTTGCAAGAACATGAAATCGTCCGTATCTAAACACACAAATTACGCATACGATTCAGATGAAGGTCTCCTCATACAATTACACAATTACTTTGATAAGGCTTTATTAAAACGAAATTGGACTCATGTAATATCTGCATACGGTTTGGATCTGAATGTAGATGATGTTGGCTGTGTATTAACAACACAGGCAAGGTCCAACATGGGTGGCAATTGGAGATACATTTGCAAACAGTATCCGTGGAACCTGACGATCGCCCGAAATTGAGTTGCTGAAGATTGTTGAAGATTGCCACCCTCTCTTCTCCTGAACAAAAGATTCCGGGAAAATTCTGAAGCTTACCGTACCTCTGACTTGACATCAGACGTAAGCTTAAGTTTGCATTGTTTGACAGCAAGTATAGACAGTAAGTTTGATTTGAGAAATGAAAGTTTATTTATCAGTAACTCCATCTTATATTTATTCACGTTTACAAAACCACATCTCATGTAATGAATTGCTAACCATCACAACTCAAACATACGAGAACACTCACAACTTTCTCCTTTGACTTGGAGTAAATGAACAGATATGTCCTTGTATGACCAAGGTAGAAACGATTAGACGTTGTGATATAAAAGAAAACATAGAAAAAGTTAGAGATTGCAGAATGTAGAACAACGATCCATACGCCATATTAAAGAGAAATCATCCCAACCTGGAATATTATGAAATATTTCATTTCATATTTATAGATCTAACACAAATATAAAAAAAAATATTTGCACATGCAGTCTCCATCTTTGATAAAGATATGTTGTACATGTGATAAATTAAAATGAAATATAAATGTAAAAAGTTAAACTAAAGTCAGCCTCATACAATAATCTGCTATTCGCTACCCCACTTCTTCGTCTTCATCGGTGCACCTTCCGTATGAGATTTTATTAAACGGGTTGCTTTTCTATCGGGTGTAGATTTCCTTGCCCCACTGCAGTGTGTTTCTTGTTCCATTAATTATCCTTGTGGTAGCTTTACATGTTTGAACTTTTTCTTAACGGCGTCCATCTTGAAGTATTGTGTTTTGAGCATATGGAAAGGATATTATATGGTGGCCAAAGCTGTTTGTTGTAAAATAGTCTTGCACAAAATCTACACGTTTTCCTGGGAAGATTTGGGGTGATTTGAGACCTGAAAGAAAAATTGCAAACCAACCATCCGATTGTGATGTTATGATGGAAAAATGGAATCATTGTGCGATTTCAAACTAATTCCATCCTTATTGGAAATATACGATCTGTAAGTTTAGCATGCCAAGAAGTCTTAATATCCAACAACAGATTAAGATAAAATATTAAATTATTATACTCATTTCCATCTCCTGCAGTCGTGCTCCTTAAGCGCTGTTGCACTACAGTCTCCTCTCTCAATACGTTCCTCTCTACCAACCATCTATTTTCACTTTTGGTTTTGACGTGTTACCCTCGGGCTTCGCGTCTCTATGTTATAGACCCAGCTATACGGGCTTGAGAAGAAATTGTCACTAGTTATTTTATTTAAACCGTAAAAGCGAAATTGTGGACAAACACGAAGTTTTGATCAAGTTAAAATCTGACATGTACGTGTCATGTTTTGACCTTGTTGACTAGCAATACTGTATAGTGACACATGTTACTTCGTACAAAAGTTGGGGCCTTTGTGGGGTAAACAAATCAATGACACATGGTAGATAGGGCTCCACAAGCACTCCTCTCAGGAACTCATCACTTGCTAGTCGCGATCAAACTATCTTCCCAGGTTTACCATGCAAAACAATGATCCGCCTTGTCTAATCAGCCATGAAGTATTCCTTCCTATTTCACACTGCATTTTCTACTATTTTTCACTATTTGTCACTATGGTGGAAGTGTTTCTTCTTTGTTACTCGAATAAAATGTATCTTCAGTTTTTTTCAACAACAACAACAACAACAACCCTTTTCTACACGAGGTAAACGTACTCAATAAGTTCCACACTTTACACATTAGAATTTCTGTCTGTCCAATATCACATTTCAGGAGATGATATACTTCATCTCATTATCAAATTTGACGTAACAAGTTGTGAAGTATATAAAATGTCATCAAAAGCTGTAAGATTAAGAACAGTATTTGTTAAGATTATTCAAACACCAAAAACTGGATATTTTTGAAAGCTAGCTACCACCTGAAATGGTTCGTGTGAATAGCCTGTCGTTTAGCAAGTTAAATGTACAAATTTCGAACAAGGTGATGTTAGAGAAAAAAATCTCACATTTCAATAAACCCAGAATGGAAATGCCAGAAATGAATATCATCTTAGCGGATGATCAAGAGGTGGAACGAAGAGTGGGGGGAAGTTGGTTTCAGAAACGAGTACTTGTAGGAACTTTCTCCTATCTAGTGTCATGTATTGAGACCCCACAAGTGCAATCATTTGATGGAGCTTAATGTCCACTCGTTACGTCGAGAAAGCGACATGGAGGGTTTCTCGAATGTCTACTGGCATGCAGAATATATTATATTAGGTGTGTCTGGTATTTACAGTTCCAAAAGATGTAAGATGAATGTTGAACACATCATCATGTATATCATCAATTTGCACAAGAACCTTTGGTCCAGGTTCTGATTGGATGGTCCTTTTCATTTGTGATTGGTTCGAAACCAACTGGCGAGATCTTCGGTCCGTCTCTTATAAGATGAGGATATAATTAAAAAGCAACAAGGTCCCCGAGGAACGTCGCTTCGCGAAAAGCAGCACTTCGTAGGAGAGGCTTGTGGTGCGATATGTGTCGCGTTAACTTACGTAAGTTGTACACGTCGTGTACACAATTTGCACGTTACGAATGAAGTATAGTTGATATAACTAACCTCATCGTTGACTTCGGCGAAACCCATGGTTGTGGAATCTATTAAACACCCTTGAAGCTCCTCGCATTTGCTTATCAGTATGGGGTTGGGGGATTGACGATACATATCCATTATCATAGTAGTGCAGAGTAAGTGTCTAATTCTTGAGCAATATTTTTACTTGAAAACGTGAAAATCACTGAAAATTTTTAAAATCATGTGTCATTGATACTCAATATAACAAATAAACAATTTTTTTGAAAAAATGAATTTTCATAAGAAAATCTTGTATTTGAGTTGAAATCTCTATTAAAATATAGTATTTGGTATAATTCTCCGTTTCCCTAGAAAGGAAGGTGCGACGAAATGAGTAACTTCGAGAAAATAAAATGTTGATTTTCGCAGTCCAACTGTTAAGCTATGCAATACAAATTCAGGTATATATATATTTGGACACAGTCAAACACTTCTATATACTTGGCAATGAGGTGATTCATGTGGCAATGGGTCGCAGATAAAGTAATGTTCACATCTTGTCTGGTTTGGGTTGATTATCAACCCATACAGAGCCCATACGACACCTTCCTCCAAGGGCACCTCTTCCCATAAGCAGTTTGCCCTTTGTCACCTTGATCCGACGAGTTTGATGTCGGTAAGAAGTCAATGATGCCTTGAGCGTGAAGTGTCCTTTGGGACACTTCACTTCATGAATTGGTCTTATATAATGTACTTTACAAGGTTTGGACATGGTGCAATTCTCTTCATTGACATCCTGTCGAATACCAGAAGTATGAGGAGAAGGATTCTGCAATTTTTTCATTGCCTGACTTCTTCAATATCAAGGCACAAATATATTCATCGATCCTCATTTACGTGGCACGTATGTGATATACATACACAGGATATCGGAGTTCATTTGCAGGAAATATTCATTTTGTTCGTGCATGATCTCGTTACAATCCTCTTCGTTGCTTAGGCCTTGCAATTGCGTTCATATCTGATTGTTCTGATCTTTATGTACGACATAAGCAATAAGAGTTGAGGATAATTCACTCCGTTGAGCGCAACTCGTCACATGTTATTGGTAATCAACTTGGGATCGCAACTTGAGCTGGCTCCCTAGTTCAACTTGAACTAGGGAGCCAGCTCAAGTTGCGTACCAAAAACAGAAATTTTCGTATGCTTAACTGGCTCTTCTAAGATTTATGTTGCGTCCACATGTCGCCAGGATCTCAAATAAGAATCAGGATATTGTTGTCTAAAGATTAGAATAAGAATATTGAGAAACGCGAAAAGATGTCGACCGTGTTGCTCCTTCAAGACGGATTCATCTTCGTCTCGTCATCAACGAGATTACGATTTTCACGCTACTCCGTGCTGTCAAGACACAAGCACAAAACACTGCTGCGATTGTTGGAGAGGTGCCCATCATGCCCGAAGACGATAAGTATACGCATACGCACCTTACAAGATACTCCATATACACACTCGCTATCTTTACTGATGTTTGTCTTGCTAAGTATAGACATTTGTTAAGGAAGCTGTACATTCCTAAGCATCGACACCCAAGAAACTCAGCACGGCACATAGAACACTTAAATAACCGAAGCGTCGAATGTCAAGGGCACAAATGGTAACAAAATCCATCAAGTGATCGTTATATTAGACTGGATGGGATTCTGACAAAGTCCACCGAACAGCGTACATTATGTGCACACTCAATCAAAATCTACTCGCGATCTCCGTAGCATCCACGCTTCTCGCAGAATCTCCGAGCTCCAGACTGCGGCTCGATATTGAAACGAAGATCTGGCATGCCGTCGAGGACCACCGGGGTACAGAAAAGCCCAAGAAATACGAAACCCACGAATTAGACTGCCGAATTAGTCACGGCAACCGTGGTTAGAACTAACTTCACACCACCCGTTAAACGTGTATGTCGAGTTGGTTAAAGTAGGGTGCACGCGAAGGCCAATTGTGGTCCAGAATCGCACCCTTGGCCTCAACTGCACAATGTCCTCGTGCTATCGAGAAACGACACGTCGGGACAAAAGGCAGGAATCAACGAATCTCGGGAAGGGACAATTTGGTCTTGACCCGGCCGCGTCACCACGTGGCGAGCGAACGTGGCACCTTGCTTGCAGGACTGCCACAAGCTCTCCTCTGGCCAGACTCCGGTTGAGACATAACCTCCGGATATGCTCCCACCGTCGTCGATGCAGATCTCGACGGCAGTGCCTGCAGGATCGCCGGCATGCTCTCTGTGTGCCAAGAGAAGCCCGGTCCTCGCCTCCTGCCGTCGATGCGCATCTGGACGGGCTGCGCTCGAGGATCGGACGAATCTGTGGGAGATTCCGGGGCCGATTCGGACCGAATTTCGCAGGAGAAATAAGGATATTAATAATTCTTAAAATAATGTTTTCGGTTCCCGTGGCTTATTCGGGAAGTCGGAGAGACTGCTATGAGAATGAGTCTGTGCACCTTCGTCCATTCATCTCACCATTCGTCTCTCGTTCTCGTTCTCGTGCGTCGCAGCGTCTTCTTGCCTTAGAGCGACCGTCGAGCTTGTCGATGTTCTGAACGTAATTCTCTTCTAGGCCCTTTGGTACCGAAACTTCGAAGCATGGCAGCAAGCAGGGCTACGGAATTGATCAGCTTAGGAAACCATGTACAGATTGGTGTAGTTTTCAGGGGGTTTAGTAGGGGGGTAGGAGACGAGGAGTATGCACGGGAGAGAGGACCTTGTACATAATACAATTCGCCATTTTTGTGCCCGTGCTGCTGATTTTTTAGAAATTTAGCGGCCGCAGGGCGGCCGGGAAGGAAGCGCAATGGGTAAATGTAAGCTACAAATGCCTTCTTTGTGTTTGTGTTTGTCTTCGCTGCTTTTCTGTACTTTCTTGGGTGTCTTTTTTCGCAGAGCTGGATAGTGGAGTTGGATTCTGCACATCTTGAATTGAGAATTAGCCTTCGAGCCGTACTTTGAAAACCTGATGTGCTTGCCTTTGTGGCTCTGGGCGCAGCAGCCTTCACAATTTAATTAAATTTTAATGACTAGGTCGCGTCTCTTGGTTTTCAATTTGAATTGAGAATTGTGCAGATTAACCGAGCTGCGTACATTTTAGGGTTTCAAATTTGCGATTCTTGTCTAGCTAGCTCTGGATTTTGGTGTTTGGTCTGCTTTCTCTCACGTCTCTCACGCTGTCTGAAACTCCTTTGGTGTATTTTGTTCTCCTTTTCCTTTTTGCCTGTACAGAATGTGTTTAGACCTGTTGATACTTCTGAACCTGATTGTGTCTGGATGGGCCTGAATGGTTTGTACAAGTAGGCGAGAAACATTTGACATGTCTACAGATCTTTCGATGCGTTTGTCGGTAGGAGATGTTGTATGTCAGAAATTCTTAGTGTTTTCTCGGTGCAGATTGAGGGACCCCGTCGTGTAAAGCATTCACTTTTTTTGGGATCAAGCATTGTCGTTGGAATGGGACTGTAACTTGTTCCTCACCTTTCGTACATACTTAACAACTTCCTTGTACTGTCCTTGAAATTGACGGTGAAGCAGGTAAGGAGTGCTTGTTTTGATTAGTTCTTTTGCGTGTGAAAGCTATCAAAGCACTGAAGCCTGAAAATCTACTCAGTCTGGACTGCCTGTGTGATCGTCCATTTTATTCTGACTCTATTGTTCCTCTCGGGTACGCACAAATTTTTGAAGCTGTCTGGTTTATCGTGTGAAGTAACTCTGCGAGTTTCGATCTCTAAGTTGGCAACTGTCCACAATCATAGCGAATTGCGGTTTGCCGATATACCCTTCTTTGCATAGTCCGATCACGCACACCACATTTTCAAATTAGCACAGAAGGAAAGGACTAAGTTGCGAGTTGTCTGAACTTTAAACAGCTAAGAACCAGCGTAGGAGTATTAGGGGGGACGATACCGATGAGGATACCCTCAGTACAACATCCACTATATCCTCAACGGATTTCGGTGGAGTACAAGAAGTTGAAGAGGAACAAGACGAGGGAACTATACTTGATAGCTTCATCGAAGCTTTGTACGAAAAGAGGTGTGTACTACTTTGAGAGATGTGTCGATGCGTGATTTTGATGTGTAATCACGTGTCCTTATATGAAAGTTTATGTTGTACTCGGGTCCTAAACTTCGTTGTGCACAACGAATAACCCAGCGGAAGCGTGGTTCCCTTCTTATGCACAATTGAATATAACCTTTCATATGATAATCAAGGTTGTACTGAGGAACTTAACTGTCCCAGTAATTCGCACCTCTCTCTCTCCATCACAGATACACATGGTCAGTGCCTTAGCTGAACAGATCTCAAAACAAATTACAGATAGACTTACTTGGGTTGGTTGTCGTGACAAAAGGCCGAGCTGCACGTTCTAATCAGTGTTCATATGCTATCTTTAATCATGAATATCATGAGAATTTGGGAGTATTGTCGTTTATTTAGGTGTTAGTTGTGGACATTGATAAGTTGCAAGGGAGAGCTTTTAGTTTGGCATAGCTTTTCGCTTTCCTAACTGGATTCTCATTTTCGTTAGCGCGATGTATGCGCTCTCAGACTGACCTCGAGTTCGTTTTGAACCACAGGTCAGCCACGCGCGAGGCCGGTTTACGCGGTCTTTTAGGGGCTTTCACCAGCAACTTGCTTGTCGAGTTTGTGGAAGAGAAGTACGTTAACTTGCACAGCGTCTTCCCTGTCTTTTTAGTAGCTTTGTGTGCATAGTGTTGACTGTACCCACTGCTTAAGCGGTAGTCAAGTATGGCAGTCATTTCTTAGCTTGTTGACATGAAATTGAGCGTGTTCTCAAAAATTTGTGATAATCTATCCAGGTATGAAACGCTTTCACATCTGTTTCTTAATTCTGTGAAAAAGGGATCTGCTGTGGAGAGGGCTCTGGCGTCACGTGCTCTTGGTATATCCTTCGCATTGTTCGCTGCCATTAATTTAATTGAGTTCTTTTCTCATGGATTGGCGAGATTGGTTTCTCAATTTGTTTATGATTTTGGCTTAATTTGCACCGAATTTGGTGTATAATTTGGTTTTGTTTGTCTTTTTGAAAATGCTTTAGTTCTTTTTGAAGCTTTCGATCTGAGGCTTGTGATTGGGCTTGAACTTGTTAAACGCAGGTTTACTGTCTTTAACAGCAGGAGCTGGAGACATCTCACAAAAGTTACTATCTGAAGCATGGCCGTCTCTGGTAAAAGTTGCCAAGACTGACACTGTGCCGGCTGCTCGGATTGCCGTAAGTAATAAATTCATTACAGTTATACCGCTGTAGTCTTGGTGAAGTTCAATAGTGAAAGTAGTGTACTCACAACGGATATTGACTGGAATTAGCATTTACTCCTTATCCCTTTCAGTTGATTTTTTCTGGGCCTCCTTCCAATTTGTATCTCACTTGTGTACGTATCTGGTCGTAGGCTCTAGACAGCATGGCTATTTTGTCATTCGTCGGGGGCACAGACTTGGAAGCAACTGAAAGTGCTATGAATTCCGTATGGCCAGTCTGCACCCACAAGGGAAATTATCATGCTGATCAGGTACCGAGGTCGCGAATGCTGGAAGTGTGTTCCTACACTGCTATGATTTCATTTGATCAACCATTTTATGAATAATTCTACTTGTTGCAAGAAATAAACATATGAAAAGCGGTTACTTGCAGACTCTTGGGACTAATCGGCCATCGGGAGCGGTGAAAGCAGCAGCCATGTCAGCCTGGGCTCTACTTTTGTCCACCGTACCAGCAACGCGCGTAGCGAGTCACCATGTTGAATTGTAAGCTACATGGCGTTGTCGGAAAGATGTTTCTGCCAACCAGTTTGCTGCGTTTTGAATGTTGGATTTAACTTTTCGAATTCTTTTGACATGCTTCTGGTAGAAGTTCGTTCTAGTTTGTAGCAATAGTGATATTTGATTGTTTTTTGTTCTGACGTTCCGAGATTGCCGTATGCTGCGTGAAATTGGAATTTCACCTGAATGATAACAAGTTCAACCGGGTGGATTAGACAAGGTCATTGGGCTGTAGCTATCACAATATGAGATGGTCGTAAGGTGTGAAAGTTGACTCTTGTATCTGTATCGTATCAGGAGCCTTCCTACCCTCTCTATGTTGTTGAGGGATGATGATTTGGCTGTGAGGACCGCAACTGGGGAAGCGCTTGCTCTGTTGTACGAGGCCACCAAACATCTTCTTCTGGACATCCCAGTAGCCGATGACTTGAAGTCCGATATACCAGAGTTGGCGTCCACTAAGCCGCAGACAATTCATAAGTTAACTGTCGCTGGCGGGAAGGCTATGGAGGCAAAGGAGGCCCAAGTAGGTTTTGGAGATGACGTTCTGTGACTTATTTCGTATAAGCCTCTCAAGTAGCTCCTTTGTCGTTCTCATTGAGGGCCATGTGCCCATCCCGATTGCTCCGTGTATCGCTACTCATTGGCTTGTACTGACATTGAATTTTGGTCTTAAGGTAGTGGAGCAGATGAAAGCTCTTTCGGTACAGGGAGGTGGCAAAGGACAGTCGAAGAAAGAGCGATATGCCCAGCGTGCATCTTTCCGTGACATTCTGACTACCATCGAGGTGCGTAAAATCTATACT
The DNA here is from genome assembly GCA_037833965.1 of Marchantia polymorpha subsp. ruderalis. Lineage (NCBI taxonomy): Eukaryota > Viridiplantae > Streptophyta > Marchantiopsida > Marchantiales > Marchantiaceae > Marchantia > Marchantia polymorpha. Next base: position 19,518,740 of record AP031355.1, read on the forward strand.
TGATCTCATCATTTCAATTTCTGTTGTCGAGTTGCTGGCAGTTTGTGTTGAACCCTTGGATATAGAATGGATCCATCTATGATGGCCGATTTTTTCCATGATTTTATGGAAGTCAGCGTGTGGGCAGTGTAACCAGATAATTATTTCAAGATCAAGCGCATGTTGTTCAGTCCTGCTGCGAAGTAGGCCTTCCTGCTGGTGCTAATATTGTTCGAGTCTTTAGTTCTGACGGAACGCTTAGCTCTGGATGAGTAGCTCTTGACCCTACTTAGCGCTAGTGTTTCAGGATGGAGTTTGTCGGGAAGTGGCAGTCAAGCTCCCAGCAGGAGATGTTTTGAGGGTCAATACGTGGTCTCAGACCATTCAGGTAATTTACACGTTCAAGTTGATTCTCATGGCTTTTGCCTAGTTTCAACTGGAGCAGCAAAAGCAATCAAAACGTGCAGTAAGTGGTTGTAATCTTTGCTGTCGTTTATATTAATTGATGATCGAAGAACTATAAAGAACGTCCTGAAACTATTTTCTGCTATGGTACAACTACACATTGTTTATGTCTGTGGCACCTCGGGATTGGATTGTAGTACTTCCAGATCAATACGTGGCTTGGTGAGAGTGACAGTTCGCATATTAGCCACTAGCGACGTTTACTTCTAACGGATATATTATGTACCTTTTGAATTATCTGCTACAGCAATACCGAAGTCAAAATGTGAAGAGTGTATTTCTAACAAACATTTGCTTTGTTGCAGTTGAATGCTTTGCGACGGGTATTGGCGGAGGGTTTCCAGCGCCATATGCAGGTATTTTTTTTTCACCAATTAAGAGAAGGTATACATGAAGCTTTTTGTCGAGAATACATGAAATTAGTTGAAGTGAAACAGAGTGTCAGTGCGAATGGTTTTTTTTAGGTTGTGAACAACTCATTCGAAACTGTTATCAAAGGTATAACTCAGTTTGTAAGGGCTATCTTTGGATGTAGTGTATTTGTATCATGTCTGGATGCTTTTGTTTGTTTTAAAGCTTAAGTTTCAAATGTCCAATTCTGTGCGAAAATTGCTTCGTGATGGTTTTTCCAGTAGATTTGTTTTTGAGGAAGTTTACTTCATTCCCCACGCAGTGTTGTCTTTCTGTTGTAATTCCGTTTATCTCTACGCGTCTGTCCATAGCCCGTCCTATGTATGTCCATCTTGTGGATAACGATGTCAAGTCATAGTTTCAGAGTCTTGTAATTCATGCTTACCATATCGGTCTAGTTTCAACTCTTTGGCGAATGGTCTTTGGTATCTATTTCTTATCACCTGCCTCATCTCCCTTGTGAGCAGAAATACTTATCTGAGCCACAGAGTCTTATTTTGCTCCCGTCCTCGTTGCCGTTTGTCGTATTGTGCATCAGGAGAATGAGCTTCTACATGAAATTTTTGATTTCATTCCAAGAAATCAAAAGCGTCAAAGCCTATCCACTAAAGAGAAGGTATGTTGTAATCTTAAATGCTGCTTTGTCTTGGCTTCCAGACTATTGCCATCAAGATAGTCTGGAAGTGGTGTGATGAATCACGTTTAGGGATCTGCACGATAATAGATTTGAAAATTTTCTGACTTACTGTTGTGCATTTACAGAGAATGTACATGTCTCCAAACTCTGTAATCAGCAAGGCGAGGACTCAGATGAGAAATCGAAGTCGGAGTATGGTAAAAGTAAGTGACTATGTGATCTGATACGGTGTCGATTTCTTCAGGAGATGATCTATATCTATGCTGTACTAATAACAAAGATTCGCACACAGCTGTCGGCACTAATAGATGCAATCTTCTGTGCAGGCTGGAAACGAAGGCCACTTCAATGTGAATCTCGATGACAACTAGTATATTTCCCCCGTGATTTGTTCTCTTCTACTTATTGAATTGTGTACCGAAGTGACGTAAATTAATTGACAATTTTTCCCTCAACTTTGAGCCTATCAAAGCTCATTAATTGAGCGGCTTGACCTTTTTTAAGCGTCCTACTCATCCCGCGAAGATTTCAGCGTGGTCAGTAGAATGTTTTGCCTACAATAAGTCTTTATCCTTGGAGGAGAATGAGTAATGAATATTCTTAATGCCCAGAGCAGGGATTAGAAAAAGCTAAATTAGTCTGAAGTACATCCTTGCACGTCAATGGTTAGAACAGGGATTTAAGAGTTAGGCAAAGGTGTAGGCCAAGTGAATCACTGGTGGTACCGCTCGACATTCACCATTGTTGCTTCAGGAACTTCCTTTGGAGTTAAGGAAATTGCAAATTTTAGTACGAAACTGTAACAGAGATATTTGCTCTTGTTTGTTTAGATAATTTACCGGATAACAGCCACATTGTACTACAGATTTTTCCTCGTGAATAATTGTCATTGTCCTTCTATTAATTTAGCGTAATATTTATATTTCTAGCTTATTGCCACCCACCACATAGGCGTGTATCTGATGGCGCATGTTCTTCCACTCTCTTGCAAATTATAGGTGTACACATCATTCAAGATGAATATATTCGAAGTCTCAATTCCTGCCCTTGACTGCATGCGTACACAAGAGTGACGCGTGAAAGAAGTTTGTGAGATGTAGCGTAGATCTGCCAAAAGGATTGCCTTTGTGAATACGTAAACTTCGGTTGTATTAGATATGTAGAATCGTGAAATGTCCTTGTAATCAAACGAATCAACCGGAAGTAATTTACACTTTGTTATCACATATATATTGAGTGATATAGAATTCAGATAAATGGAGGTCCAGTTGAATTGGTTCCAATCGCTTGTGTGTATTCCAAACTTGTTTGCAAGTTTTTTCCATCGCACAAGAGAAATCAGTGCACTATTGGCATACGGAGTCTGTAATGTACGAAGGATTCGCTGAAAGTAAATATTAAGTATTTTATGCTCATGAAGAAAGGCTCGAGGGATGAGAATCAAGTACTATACTTATTACTCAGGTTTTACCACATTTAAAGGACAACACATAAAAAAAATAAGTCCATTGATATCATAAATTATGAAGCATCACAGCACGACTACGGCTATATGCAAAACTGATCGTACGTAGGGACAATCAAGTTTTGTTTGAAAACCATGATTAAATGATACAGATGTAAGTAAATTATAATGCCAAGGACAGATCGGAAAAATATTCAAGCGGTGACAATCCGACGTTTTATTTTAAACTTCAGAACTGCCCAAATTAATCTGGCCAAAATTCAAACACACAAAAACAATTATAGGCAATTTTCGCGCAGGTAGGCAAGGGGAAGGCGGGGAGCAGTAAGTTAGAGTAGCAATGCGTGATCCGAGGCAAGTGCATTCGCCGGTAACATGTGTTTCTAGGTGCCCAAATTTTTGATGGTTCGAAGTTAGCAAGAGAGCAAATTGCTTACGAAAGAGAAAAAGGAAAAAAAATTGCAACTTTTTTACATTTCATTTTTTTACTTTACCATTTACTGTCTTACTTTCATATCATTTTTGTAATATATTTGTTTTGATCATAGTGATTTTTTTTGCCTGCAACAGAAATATCCAAATAGATTTCATATTTTTCTTTGACTCTTTTATTTTCTTATCAATTCTATAGTATGTTTTGGCTAGATTAGAAAGGCCCAAGTACATTTCACATTTTTTTCAATCTATAGCATATTTGTTTTGATAGTTGTGCGTCTTCTCTTGTCTGGAACAGAAGTGCTCTGGTACATTTCATATCTTCCCTTCATATCATTTTTCTTTTGATGATCCAACGTAGGTTTGAAAGCGCCTTTCCGTCATCAAATGGGAGAAAGATAATTCCGCAACACCCTGACAAGAATTTTCTTTGAAATTCTGAAATCGATTATCACCAAACCCTCGAACGAAAAATAGTGAAATTCCAGTGTTAATATTAAAAGATAAAAAATTGCCTGAATTAATTCAATTTCGGCAAACCTAGCATTTGCCAGATTTTACACGGTCTGCGGTATCCCCTTCAACTCTCCCGGTCACCAGGTTTCAGGTGTTGGAGTGTGGACCAGAGGAGGAAATGCTTGTGAAGCCGTGAACAGCTGAAGCAGAAGCAGCTGGAGCTGGCCTGGCATCAATTTTCGTGCTCGGTGTTGCTCGTTTGTGAAATTAGAAGGTTGTTTCGAAAGATCGTGTGCAGATTTTTATCTTACCGACGTCGAGTCTGAGTCGTTGTAGACATGGGGAGAGCAGCGCGGAAGTTGGTGGTAGAAGCAGAATCCGATTCTGATGATGGTGCCCCGGAGGAAGTAAACATGGCTGCGGTATGGGCTCCCCTATTTGCACTGTTTGCATCCTTAGGGTCTTCGTGTTCGCTTTCTAATGATTGTGTGCCTGCTACGGCTTCGTCCCGCTTGTTCAATAATCTGTGCGTTCAATTTTTTTTATCATATCGTGAATTCTGAGAGAAGTATTCAAGTTCTTCTGAAATCATTGTGAAACATATCGTTTCTACTTTTTTTCTCTGCCAAATTTCGTCATGGAAACGAGCTCTGGGAAAGATTTGCTTGAAATTTATGAGCGAAGTGGCTTTCATTCTTAACAATTGATAGATTTGCTACATTTAGGTTACAAATCCGCGAGGTTCTGCCGAAGGTTCATATTACTTCTTCTTACAAGGAAGAGACGCGCACATCTTTCATGCATTAGTTAGAAGTAGATCTTTTTATGTAGCGTGTGACTTATTGTCTGAACAGTCAGACCAAATGGTCTGAGTGTTGGAGAAATCTCGTGTGATCTTGCTCCGCATTGATCGTGGTTATTTATTCACATCAGGGTAGAGATGAGGCAGAAAGAATCAGAAGAGAGGAGAGGGAGTCGCAGAAGAGGTAATTAAGCCCTAATCCCTGTCATTATTTGCTTTTCTTATCCATCTATGAAAAGTCCTCAGCTCCATCCATGGCTATGTAAGCACCTTCACGTGTGAACAGTAGATTTCTAGTATCTTACCACCGTTGACTCCGCTGAACCAAATCTACACACACTGCAATTTAGATTCAACCCCATAGCTTATATAAAGTTGCTTTTAAAATTTGTCCGGGTATAGTTTTGATTTTTCCTCCTGCTGTTCAAAGTTCTTCTTATTTACCATTATCTATCCAAGATCGGTCCGTTTGTGTTGTGTTGTGACCTCAAGAAACTAATGTGTTGCATGATTTGCAGGGTTCTTGCTGCAGCCAAGGAGAAGAGGAAGAAGGCTAGTGGACCCAAAGAGGGAAAGACTAAGAAAAAGCAGAAAGCCGAGCTGCTAGCTGCAGCTGCAGATGAAGCAGATGCTGATCAGGAGGAAGAGTTGACAAATCAGCAGAAAGCCTCGAGGGCAGTTGCCCATGGTCTTCTAGACGACTCTATCGTGAAGTTTTTGGCTGCTCAGGAAAAGTAAGTGTTCAAAAGTATCAGCTTGGTAACAGTTTTCATAAAATTTACGTTCGTGATGGTTTTCTCTTCTTATCAGTAATTCCTACAGTTGTCCAGCAGTCTGGACCTAAAAGCTTGAGCTTCTCCTGTGGATATATTTTTATCTCCCTTGGACGCATGAGACAACACAGTGAATTAATTTTATGTCAGTACTTGTGTGTGGGGGTGATGTCATCGTATATCTCAGAGCATGCTGTTAAGAAACTGCGGGTTATTTCTTTGTCAAGATTGAGACGTCCTGAGCAGTTCTAACACTATGTAACATATTGTTAAAGTTTTTATGAAGCGAAATTGAAGGTAAATGCCGCATATACGCCTCGAAGTGTTATACTCTCCTCAGTGTATCTTGTGATAAATCCTAACAACTGATTTGTTCATACCCTTTCAGGAAGGTAGTGGACATTGATAACAGTCTGCCAGAAAAGGTTGAACCCAAGGAGCAAACTGAAAAGAAGAAGAAGAGGAGAAAGAATGACTCGTCTCCGAGCGGGTATACTCCTACTTCTTTAATGACTTGTTGGAATGGGTTCAAAGTTTGGTTGCAGTCACAGAACTATTGGACGGAAAATGTTATCATTGATGTTACCGGGAAGAAAAATTTCTTATGCTTGAACTTCTTCCGCAGGGTGAAAGTAGTCGTTTTATCAAGCATTAAGCCGAAGGCGGCATCTTTTCATAGTGCAATGGAGTTCAGGAGGAATCGTTTATTTGGAGAAGATGTACATCGGTCTCTTGTTATGCTGCCCAAGAAGGTTAGGTGACAGGTTTGAAGGAAGGTCAAGGCAGTGTTCATCCTTTGCTGCTACTCGGCGACATGAATTTTTATGCCAAGATGCCGCATGGCTTGCTTCTGGCTTCTCCATGACTTCAAGTATGAAGCATGGCATTTGCTTCTAAATGGAAGGCAATAGCTGGATGATAAGGAGCCAAAGATAAATTTGCATACGGAGACATCAACGTTCCAAGGAGCTGGCTCATCTCGGAGGCCAAATATAATTGAAGAATTATTTGCGGCTTTGTGATAGAAAGTATCGAGCAGCTCATGTTTCATGACTCCAACACAAGAGCGGAGGTGTCTTTGCGGCTTGTATTTGATACCCGACGAGAGTGTAGGTTAAAGTAGATTTCAGTAGAAAAATGACAGACGAACAGAGTGGATGTATTACTATTCAATCTATCAAACAAATTTTGACGGAAGCAACGGAGGCACATGTCTTACCACACACATGGCCTCGGGTCTCTATGTCGAAGAAGTCATCTCTTTCGCTTGGTATTCGAATAACTGATCGACAATACTGTCCCAGAGAATAGAGAGCATTTGCTTTTTTCTAGCTTTCAATGTCTCTATTAGATAGTGGACCTGGTACAAAATGGTTCCAGAACTCGATAATCAACCGTGGATTCAAATTTGTTGGATGCATCTACACTTTGAACAGCAGAGCAGTACAGCATCGAGTCCGTCGTATCTGATTGTAGGTTTTGAATGAATTCCAGGGGCTATTGGAACCACTATCATATTTCATGCATCTGACCCAAAGTAGGAGACGAGGTTGTGTGATGCACGAAAAACAAGGCAATTCTACTCTCATTAGTTGATCCTCGTGTAGATAGGCAATAATGGATAAGGCCCACATGATATCATGCTACATATGCAATAACACCTCCACGAACACACAAACTTCTTCTAGAAGACGAATCCTACCGTAGACGCCTCAGCAGCAACCACCATCGAGCTTTGTGCTTTACTACAAATGTTGTCAAGCTGTAATCCGAGACATGCAAACACGGATCTACTCATGGAACTCTCTCCAGTACATGACACAGAGCTTTACTTTGTCAAGTACATGTTCTGGAACTTTCAAATTGCAACAGTTGACTTCATATTTCATATGATGTCATGCTCCTCTGACGAGTGAACCAGAAGGATAGCCATCGGGAGACAAGTGCCAGTGACTGCAAACTCTCGAAAGATGAGCCAAACAATCTTTTCCAGTACAATAAAGGACCGGATAGTTCCCACACGTACTATCTTCATCTTCCAAACAGTGCATCTGATTTCGTAATTTTATTTGTTTGATATGAAGAGTCCATACTCCGACTTTATTACCTATCCATCTTAGAAGAAAGAAGGCTTGGGGATATTTGTGCGCTTCTCACTATTCAAAAGCTCAAATGTAGTACGATGACACCTCCTTAGGTACATGGCTGTCCATTGCTGATAGCTGCAAGGAAATTTTGCACTTTTCTATTTTGCAGCAAAAAATGTTTTCAACCGTGAAACAGTATTTTATTGTGGGTTTCATTCATGATGCTTTACAGTTGTTTGATCTACAGCTGCGCTGATTTGATCAATCACACATTTGCATCTGAAGAGGTCTTGCACGCAAGCTCTTGTCAAGAAAGCTACAGCCAAAATGAGAATGAAACTAAAGATGCGCGGTTTATTTTCCGACGTGTACTTGGAGGTTTTTATTAGTCTGTGCTGATGTTGTGCTGACTCTTCTTGACTAGAGATTTTTCACTTCAATACTAAAATATATTTATACTTTATTGATGTAAAGCAAGGCATCACAAGAAAGTCCAAGACGGTGCTTCATACGTAAAATGAGAGTTTTTAAACCCATTTAGCTTGTTGCATTTGTTATTTGCTAATTTTCAAATAACTTGTTTGGTAGTTTGTAAGCATTGCTCAATTTATTGAGAAAAAAAATCTAAGTAATAATCACAAATCGAATGCAAATGTATATCTTATAAACATATTTTGGCTAGGGAAATTATTCATATATTGCTTCGATGGAGAAATGGCGAACAAAAAATGAGATGGCTAAATGGACGGAAAATTACTGGAGTGTTTTATTGCTCTAGGCATGAATATCACGTCCATAAAAATGGTTAAGAAAACACAACACAATAAATTGACCACATTCATCGCTTTCGACCCAGTGTCATTCAGAATATCACATGAATTTATTAACTACGCAAGACTAAGTATAATTTTCTCCATTTATTGTCATATGATTCATAATATGTGAATCATAACATGAATTAGTTACATTAATCTGTTTAGAGAAGCTTACGGTCAATACCACTTCATAACAAGACAAATTTTCATCTTCTGTAATATACCAAATCGGTGATCAAAAGGTCTTCCAGGACATGTCATATTAGACCTTTTGATGGCCTTACAAGTAAAATTACAGTTCAATGTTCCCTTGGCAATAATCCAGTCGTTGGATGGCTAGGCTTATCGATTATGTGGATGTGACCAGTCACATGTCAAGAACGAAGAATCGACGGGTGGCTGGTTGCACATCAATTATCCCTCGCACGCTCGATGACCTGTTCACACACCAACAAGCACTCGCTGGCTTCGCTTATTTTAACGTCGTGCTTTTCTGGTTCTCAAGGACATGTTCAGAGACTAAAAAAATTGTGATGTACGTTTGATTTAGATCCTTGGGAAGATAACTTTCACTTGTTGGACAATCAAGTTGTCACAGCGATGTTGTTCATCAGATGATGATGCCTGAAGCAATGCAGGAATTTATTATCTAGTATTTTCACAACCAGCTCTCTGTCTTTTGTCTATTCGATGATGTGTTTGGATCATCCGAAAACCATGAAATTGACAGCATCTGTTACATATGTCGCCTTCGTCGTCGTCTTTCTGATGTTCCTGTAGAATGTGCTAATTAGCAAGGTTTCTTATGGTAACTCATCTTGCTTGTGCTTGGGCAGGGAAATGTTATGAACCCATGAGAATGTGATCTTGAAGGTTTGTATACTGACCTGGACCAACTTGGAATCCGGAGCCGATGTGTAGCGAACACCTTCATCTGCGAATCTTTGACTTAGTGGAGAAACCTTCTCAAGGTAGCAGAGCTTCAAGTACGTGTGATCCAACACTTGGCATGCTGGGACTCTGGTTGACGCAATCTGCTTCTGAGCCACAACTCAAGCTGCCAAAAATCGAGATTCTTGTCCACCTGGGCAAGAAACTTTTAGCTAAATGTTGGGAATGATGACACGAATATTTGAGGGTTTGTCATTTGCAGGCAGTTTCTATGCATCGACCAATTGTGAAAGATAATCGGAGATCTTCTAAGTCTGACTCCAGTCCATGAACACACACACGTGTCACCCACCCAGAAACTGCTGCGAGCTAACCAATGGCCCCAAGAGGAGTAAATACAAAGACGAAGAACTAACAAAGATGGGAATCGCTTCCGTCGAACTCTAGGGAGTTGAGAGATTCAGACGGAGATTTCCAGTCAATAGTTGGTATCCAGTGGAAATCTCGTCTAGTTTATGGTTTCAAAAGAAAGTCTTGAGAGCTACATTAGCTACATTCCAAATTACTGTTCGGTTCTCATCTTAAATATTCTTGCTTCAAGTTCTTTGGGAGAATTTTGACTGAATGTAGGTCAAATGAGCTTCATCCAATGATATGTGTTTCGGCATGGTCACTCTGCTGAGAAGGTCCTCTGAAATAGGCTGAGGTGAAGAAGAAGATGATGAGTATCATTGATGTCAACTTTTATGTGCAAATTGTACACTTCCAAATCCTCCTAGACTCTATGATCAATCCGAGCATCGAGTTTTGATGCTCGCAACGCGTTGCGAGCATCAAAACTCGATGCTCGGATTGATGTGAGAGTTAAAAATTTGAACCGAGTCAACTTTTGAAGATGGGTCGCAAATGTCCACCAGGGGGGACATTTGCGAGATGGAACTTCGTCTACCGTTTGTGGTACATTTGATGCCATTGATAGCAAATAGGAGGTTCTCTGCTATGAAGATGAACACTTCATGTAAATAATGTGTATACCTCGAAAGGTCATAGCTAATGTAATTTCGGCGCATGTAATTCCTAACAGTTGGAACCACTAAACAAGTGCGGACGGCAAAGGTTTAATGGTCCCAACTTTCAGGAGAAGAAATTCTCACCAATTTGACTCAGGTCTCATCATAAAACCTTTCGTTCGGATTGAGGTGGGGTGTCAAGAAATGGACATTTCTTGATATGCTCGGTAGCCTCCGCGTTCGTGCGCGGTTTGGATTAGTTTCTAGGCGTTTGATATTTGCCCATTTCTTTTCGAGTTCACTTCAGCTTGCTGAATGAATTCTCTTGAATGAGTTCTCATTCAAACCACTCAAGGAAAAAAGAGAAGCTTTGGAGAAACTCCCAGCGTCCAATAGTTGGAATGGAATCACGGGAGAGCCTTCTCTGGTGTTTAGGTAGAGTAGTCGGAATCGTACATCGCTCAATACTGAAATCAAAGAAACATGAAGAGGAGTCTACAACCGACTACTATCCGAGTTAAAATATGTCAACATACCTTTCCATTTAATTATAGAAATTTCAGTTGAAAACCACGAATAAAAACAAGAATAAGGGTACAAGTCATGCATTCTGCAGGTAGTATTGCCGCAGTATGAACCGAAGTGTATAATGTATACAGTCCATGTTTTGGAATGTGGAAAAAGGAAATGGACACGTTATCCAAACATGAAACTCAGTTGTAAATGAGCGCCGGGGCCATACCTGAAGGAAACAGTGATGAGCTCAATCAATCATTCGTTTCGAATCGTTTGCAACCCCAATGTGGGGATTCGAGGCAGCGGTCACATGACACCAATTCGCAAGATGGCCGGTCGCCTCTTTTGATGGGAACAAGGACGACAGTGGAGGAAGACGGACACAAGGCCCTCTCATGAAATTTCGGGATTCGAGAAAGAGGACATGTAAATGGCTGGAGGCGAGGCCAAACCTGAAGTGAATAGATCGCAGATGGTGTAGTCACGAAGCCCAAGGAGAAAAACGAAGCTTTCCATCAACTGTTGATATCTACGCCGGATGTGCATCTTTAAGATCTTCTAGAAAAGGGCACGATGCCATGCCATGCCATGTGTGATGCTGCAGCCGAGAGCCGATATTTCAGCAAAGAGCGTGACGCTCTTTGCATAGTTCGGGGATACGATGTTTCGCCATCAATAGTGGATTGCAATCAAATTCAGTATAGAGCAAACTCAGGAGCAAAAGGATATTGTTCCAAAGGTCGGACCCAGTTCACCAATCCGTGTCTTGTATCCACGAAAGCGATAGGCCGTAGAGTGCCTTCCTCGCCAGGTTCCACGCAATAACTTGCTCTCCCTTACTACGTTCACATCAAATCCTACATTTTTCCCACAACTTGAATCTCAATGCTCCGATTTCCCGATTTCCAGCGCAGTTCAATAATCTCTATTTTCGAGTCCACCAAACTGAAGAACGCGGAGGTTCCATTATCAAGTCATGCGCAGGATTCTCGAGCTTCTTCTGAGCTTCAGCTGATGTGAATTCTTTCTTGCCGAAGATTTTCTGGTCATTTCCATTATCAAGTCATGCGCAGGATTCTCGAGCTTCTTCTGAGCTTCAGCTGATGTGAATTCTTTCTTGCTGAAGATTTTCTGGTCATTTCTTCGCAACCCATGGCAGATTCGATTCAGCCCTGCCTGCCCTCGGACATTCCTCGTCCGCCTGCCCGTTTCGACCCTGCCCAGAAAAAAACAAATAATTTAAATAGACGGCATTGCATATCCGCAACAGCGCAGCACTGTGGATTTGCCGCTCTTTCCGACCGCTGACATCGAGCTACCGCGTAGGTGCTGGCTCAGTTCCCCAGCTGTCATCGACTTCGTCCCAAACCCAGTTTCGCCCCGCAGTTTCCTCCTCCGCCCGCTTGTCGACTGGCACGACCACCATCTCCACCGAATTAAGACCCACCCTAACCCAACCACGGTCAACTTCTGACCCGGGTAGCAGAAATCTTCCAGAAAGGAACGGGTTCATAATGGAATCAGTCAGTGAGAACGAACTGCGCAGCTGGCAACCATGTCGGACTGACAGCCGTCAGCGCTTTATAACCCTGCGGGTCCAGCAGAGCCGGAGGAGCGCTGCTCTCGCTAGAAGAAGAAGAGTAGCCTCTAATCAGGCGGTCCCTCCCCAGACTGTCCTACTTTATCCGAAATTTTGACCCGCGGTCCGTCTCGTCAACCATGTCGGGCTTCCTTCCATGCAGCCGGGCCCTTGTGCTTGACAGCACGCCAGCATGGGAGGGGATGGGGTGGGGCCTGTGGGCGGGCCGGGGCGTGAGGTGCGCCATGCCGGACGGAGGATAAATGCGATCTCGTCAGGTTTGCGGCCGTCTTGTACGGACGGGCGGATGATGCCGGTTATGAAGCTCTCTCCACGAGTCCACGTGGAGGAGGTAGGGAGGGAGGGAGGGCGGGTTTTGCCAGTTTCGGCATTCGGGGCTTTCATTCTGGTGCATTATTTTCCATGTTGCGCCTGATGTCTGGGCTTCCACGTTGTCCTCCACGTTGACATGGCAAGCGGGCGCCCGCCATGCCAGTCGCGCGCCGTGCCGGTAAGGTCGCGAATCATGCGAGCACCTTTGGCAGATTCTGGCGGATGCAGTTTCCGTTGTGCCCCCGCCCGACAGGACTCGAAAGTTCAAATGTTGGCCACAGGAATTTCGAGTGTTTTCCACCTCAATCGACAAAGCGAATCATGTGCGCTTCATACAACATCAGTTATGTTCGATGACATGATTTGGTGACTTCTGAAGCATCGTTACTTAAGTGAGTTCGAACAAATTGACTTTTCCTTTCATATAAAAAGGTAATATGCTCTGGCAATTCTGTAAACCAATTTATAGGTTGTATAAAATTGTTCACATGTCCCTAAAGTACCCTAGAATTTAGAGAAATGTAAGAGTTTGACATATCATGACATACATAAATAGATGTTGATACAAAAACAAAGTTATAGATTTCATTGTTTCTGTTCTCAAAATATCAACAAGAATGATAATTTGAAAGAGAGATTATAATCTAAACTAATGAAATTTGCATTTCGTTCCACTTCTCATAGAAAGGGGAAAATCTAATCACCCCCTGGTTGCATTCTCATAGTCTCAACTTTGAAAACCGCTCTCTCATAAGTTTTACGTCAAACTCAAACTCTTGGTTTTCCAATCACGCTGTAGACCACACGGCAATTTCTACAACATATAACGATAGATGCCTAATCAGCTTTTGTGCCCTATATAACTAGTTGGTACATGTAGATACAATTTGCATATGAGAATATACTGAGTTATGTGCTCTACTACAAAAAATGATACTCATAACATGCTAATTTGATGATTTCCCAGGTTGATATCAAAAGCAGTTACTCTTCTCACAGACTTTTTAGTCCTTACAGCGAGCGATGGACAATGATTTTGATGAATTTTTTTACTCCTCTCCGATCGATGCTATTGGACTTGGGAAGGTTCTCACCTGCTTCGGAAGCAATGTACCTTCATCTTTATTGGAAAACAAGAAGTTGGTATTTTGTAAAAGAAGAACAACATGTATCGACATATCTTATAGAAAAGTCGACTCAACAGTCGAGGAAACAGCATTGGAAAGATTTCCAAGTCATTGTCCAAAGTTACGAGCGGAAGGAAGGAGCGACGTATTCGAGTTCCGCCCTTCTGTCGTACCTTGAACCATCCATCGATTGCACTTTGGCAGAGTTAGGTGCGTCTTGGATTGTGTGCAGCCGATACTGTACACTGCCAAAAGAGCGACATAACCGTATTCTCACGGTGCATCAAAGTCAAAGGAATGAACATGAGCTCCCTCCCAGTCGTCGTTTTCCGTGTCCTACATGTGTACTATACCGTGTATTGCAGATCATTGCAGATTCCTTCCCAAACCTTCGTCGAAGTGTTCAGGAATCACACTCACAGCGTTTTCTTCTTACGCGGCTTGTGATTCTCTCCAAGTCCTCTCTCGACTCGGAACCTGCTGACGTCCGATCTTGGCGAGAATAAGATTTCGTTGGGAGAAAAAAATTTCGTTGTCTCGTTTGCAAGCTTTGCTTTCAATCTCTTGCTCGAAATAATAAGTCTAATTCCAAAATCTCTGGCGACAGCATGGTGATAATGTTCAACTCTCACCCTGGACACCATCCTGAGAGCGTCCCTGACAAGGACATGCATCACGCCAAATAATAGTTCAACCGTACTTCGTGTGTCCCTGCCCATTTACACACAGTGCTATGAAGTGATGCAGAGCACAGACTATTCAGAGATATGCAAAGGAGGAGTAAAGAATGTTTCGGTAATGAAACCCATTTTCTCTCAAGTAATTAAATACAGTGGGAAGGGTCATCAAGTCATACATGGATTGAACCAAAAGTGTTAGATGTTGATATTGCAACTCATATGTCCGAAATATATAGTTGGTGCTAGGTGAGCATCCGATTAATCATCAAATGAAGTGGATCCTCACCTATAAATTTTACCATAACGATACAGAAGAATTTGAACACATTTTTTCACCAACATGTTAAATCTAGCGTCCATACTTTTCACATACCTTTGAAGCTAAGGAAATTGAAAAAAAATCTCCACTTTATCATATATTTGAAAACCTTGATTAATATAGATCCTTCCTCTAATAATGAATATAATTAATATAATGAAATGTACTTGTCAATCTGAAAAAATTTTATAGGCAGTACCTCTCACCAGATCATATGCCATGACCATAGTCAATTGCAAAACATAGCGATTTTTATCCCCGTGATATATCTACCCTCGCGTACAAACTTCGCGAATAACTTCAAAGATAAACGTCCCATCCACTCTGGATGAACAAAAAGGTTTTTAGACTCATTATTTTATGTAATATCATGTTATACCATAGAAAACGAAGAAATAGATAGCTGACCAAGTTGGGCAAAACGTAGGCCTCGGACCTAAGGTAACTGACAACACCAATTTGATAAAACCAGAAGAATCGAGGAAGTGGTATTTTGCATGTCGATTGGGTACGGACTTTGGCCTCACAGTCCTGCAAGCAAAGCACATAGATATTAACATTGTTACACATCTCGTACAAGATAATAACAAGGAAAAGTAAACCAGGTGTTTCCAGATGCAGAAGATAGATAGTAATGTAGATGCGGAAGGGATAACTATTGAAGTCTTAATAAATTCGAGCGAAGAACATTCTGCTGCAAGTTTCGATAAAAGATTAGTATATGATCGACTATAAAACAAAAATGTAAATCCTGCCAGGAGTTCAGAGTCTGGAAAATTAACATATCCACAAAATAAAATAAACAAAAGGTACACAGTGGGGACGTAAAAAAGACCTGGGCCTTCATTCCCTGGGCAGGCAACGGGGGCACCCGGAACCACCGGCTAAAGCAGGTATGGCCGAGGGCAGGAGGCGGCCAATGAAATGCGGGCGTGACGTCGATCGAAAATTCTACCGTCAATCGTACCAAAGCTGCCATGCCCGGCCCACCAGACCGGGACGGAGGGCGGCCCCGGGAAGACCTCCGGCAGCCGGTCTCCATGCCCTCCATCCATCCATCCATCGACCGAGGGTGGCGGGGGAGGGAAGCCATGTGAACACGACAAACGGGGCCCCTTCACGTGGCAGTTGGGGCCGTGACTGGACGGAAACCTGGATGCTGGCGCCGGGGCGGGGCGGGGCAGGGCATGTGTCCCGTCACGCTCTTGGAGCTCGGCCTCTTTGGCTCCTACTTTGGCCAGGGCTTCGTCTCGCGAGCGTGAGAGGATTTCTTCCTCGGACGGTCCCGCTAGCGAGACGAGACGACACATCGACGCTCATGGAGGGATTGTGAGGAATTTGCCGGTTTGGTTTTGTTCGTGCGCTGATGAGAGAGACAGTGTCCCGATCGATCGAGAGGAGTCGTAGAAGGAGATCAGGAGCAGCAGCAGCAGGAGGAATGCGGAAGCGGGAGGCAGTCGAATTCGCGTAATTATTTTCTTTGCGTTTAACTCTCAACTCCGTCGAGCGAGTAAGAGGAAGACGAGGAAGACGAGGAGGAGGAGGAGGAGGAAGAGGAGGAGAGGTTCTGAACGATCCGACGACGAGACGAAACCCAGGACCCCCAGAGGAGGAGACAAGAGCACCACGGAATGTGCAGGGAATGGTAGACTCATGCCCCCCATACAAGGGCAAGTACGAGGATTCGATAATGGCTGTGCCGGCGATTGGCCGTCTTTATGCTCTCACAAGCCTGCAGATCGGGTACGTTCTTTCTCTCCGCGCTTTTGTGGTTTCGGTTCGATTGTCGAGGATTGGCCTGCCAGCCAGCGGTGACCCACCGCAATGACGTCGGGAAGAAGAGCGAGCGCGATGGACTGTCCATCTGCCAGAAGGGGATTTGACCGTTACGATGGGTTTCTACGGGGTGGAGGAGAGAGTCGGTTAATCGCATCACCGAATTGCTCAGAGATGAAGCTGTGATCAGTGGGTTTTTTGTGTTGCTACCTCCCGTCGGAACGCAAACCTTACGTAGGAACCGTGGCGAGTTATGGCACATTCCGTCGAGCGCGTCGCCTGTTAGAACTCTGGGTTAGAATGTGGTCGAGGGTCACCTGTTAGGGCTGTAATTTGTTCTCATCATGGTGACGTGAAAGATGTGTCCAGCAGTTCGAGGAACCTGGCCATGTTACTTTCTCCGTGGACGTCGTAAAGGATGGCTACCTTTCACCCGGGGCAGTCAGTTTCTTTCTTCTCTCGGGCTGTTCATTATCGTGGTTCGACGTCCTGGGCATAGCTTGATCGCTGGAATCTGGGGCAAAGTCTTTTGATCCCCTCTAGTTGGTTCTCGAGTTGAATTTGCCGTGCCCACCTGAGTTCAGATCTTCGAACGTTCCAGCTCGCGAGACCCCCCTTTTTCCCTCTTTTTCAATTGTAGAACGCCACACGACGTATTTTGAGAGACTACAGTGCCTGTTTCAAAACCACTTCGGAGCAATTTTTTTCTCTGCAATTATCCGTGTAATCTGGGAATTTATCACAATGTGAGACTGAGTTCTTTTAGGCTTCTGAGAAATGCAGCCAGCGTAAGGTGATTCTACGTAAAGCCAGGAATTTGAGGAGTATTTTGAGTAACTCATTGGGGTCTTGAAGCGTTCCGGGAACGCTCGGGGACGCTGAAGCAGGGTAGACGAGGTTGTCTATGTGGCTTTTGACACAGTCAATACTCGGGGGTTCACTGTGTGAGAAAGAACGGTATGGGTATGCCATCTTTACTCTGGCATACCCTGCCTAAGAAAATTTCATCTCTTCCTGTTTTACTAGAAGAGAAATTTGTTCTTTGGAAATTCTAACGGGAGGTTGTGCTTCGCAGGGATGTTCAATCGTATGTGTCTAGGCTTTTCCTGCTAGTGGCCTACGAAGGTTTGAAGCTCGTATTTCTTGTCGATAACGGCCCTTGGACAGGAAACGCTCGACGCTCCAGGCCAGCAGAGCTATGGCAACTTATGGTCACCAAGGTCAGTATTCCGCTTTCGCGTTACGAAGTATCGACTAATCATACATTCACTATTTCGTGCCAGGGGCCTCCTTTACTAACCGTCGTTGTTGTTGGCTGTGCCAGTCAAGGGGATCACCCTTCGCCAATCGGTTGCGCCACTACTCTATGGGAGACCATGGAGACCATGCCGTGGATACCGGCCACCATAGACTTCTAAAGAGAGAGAAAACAGATATCAGATTAGGAGCTGAAAAGGAGAAAGAAGATGGCTGGCTATCGTTACTAGACGCCTTGCAGCGAAGCTGTAAGGAGCGAGCCCAGCTGAAAAAACCATCTCATGGTTTGCACGGTTGCGTAGCTTTTGAAGTGGCGTGGGCTGATGTGCGGGGCATTAACTATCTGAACGAACTTCAGGTAATTAGGTGCCACTTACAAGTTTCCAGTTTCTTTTGTGATCAGTATGTTGATTCATGTGTTTTGGATGTGCTTCAGGTTGTTGCACCGAGGACATTATACCAGAATATTCCTTGTTTATGTGTAACGATTCTGTATTGCTTTTCCTGTGTTGGGGGAGTTACTGTCATGGTGGTCTCCGCACCCGAAACGTGAGATGATAGGATTAACACGCTTGGCCAAGTTAGCTGATTTTTTATATCGTACAAAGTTAATGCTCTCATCTTGGTGTGCATGCAGACAGATACTTGCGTCGGACTGGAAGTTAGAGCTATGGTTAAACGGGAGTTTGACAGTCTGGAGCAGGCTCAAGCCTGCTATGCCACCATATTATCCGGGTCGAAAGATGTGGGCCCAAGTTTGAGTGTAGCTAAAATACTTAACGGAAAGAATGGCAGCACTGTTGTTAGATGCAGTAGTCTGGATACAAACGTACCAGGACTAGTTTCAGAAGGGTCGCGAGCAGTCAGAGAGAGGGTTCCCTCGACTGTTAACTTGCACCAAGGTGCCAAGAACATGGAGGATTCACCGACAGGACGAGCTTCTGGAGCAGGAGACAAGCAAGTAAAAAAGAGACAGCTAGAGGAAACTAGTTGGCCTTGTGAAAGTCGGGCAGGTGCCCACGTCACAGGGGAATACGGCAGGGCCTACTTCAACTCTTTGAGTTCTAGATTTGGCAAGCGTCCGGACTTGGAACAGGTTACTTCTTCATGCTCCGAGTATTTCACTCCTCCGTCCTCCCCATTCAGCGGACAGCCTTTCCAAAAGCAGGGTCACAGTCAGTTTAAACCTTTCAGCTCTCGCCAGTACAAGGATTCTAAAAAGTCGCGTATCTGGCCTGTTGAGGTTTGCGAAGCAGAGGGAAGAGAATCTCTGGCTGAAGGGAGGACATCTTCAGAACCAGTGAGCACATTCGGTATGGAGAAATCGAAAACCTTTGTCGACCGGAGTCAGCGTTCGGGCGTGGCCAGCAAAAGTTTCGAAAGAAACAGGTCGTTTGAGCGCTGTTCCAGATGCAGGCTGCTGAGAGAAGGCTCAGCTATGCGCGGTTCACAAGAATGCTCGAAATGTAGTGGCATGCCAGAGGTGAGACAAGAGCGAGTCTATGTCCATCCAGCTAGACTCATCGCGCCAGCTGAAACTTATCGAGATACGCTCATTCTATTCAGGTTTTCCGAGCCTTTGCTTCCACTGGAGTTGCGGCGAATCATAACGGCAGATCAACGACTGTTGAAGATGCTTGAGTCGGGGCTTCCTTCTTGGGTTATTTTCATGCAGTCTTATCCAATTTTGTGCCAACTATATCGTCCATGGATGCGTCCTTTATGTGGGACTATATATTACCTTATCTCAGTAGTTACCGTGCTGATAGGCTTTTACGATCTTTACAAAAATGTTCCCATTCTCAAGGCCACTGCCGCGCATATATGCGGTCCTCTTTTTGAGATGATAGAAGAGTGGGGAATGGTTTCGCGACTCAAGTACTTGGGCACGATGTTATTTCTTCAAAACTGTGAGAAGGCATTTGAGTGGGCAGTAGCTGTCATTCGAGCTTTTCGACAGATATCTACGTTAGTTATGCGACCGGTTCTTCAGCCTCTAATTGCATTCGGGGAGACCTTCATGCCGGTGTGGGAAGGAGTTTCGATTGGAGTACAGACAGTGTTGCAGTTAACCTCTTCAACATTCTCGTCTGTAATCGTTGGTGTCAGCAGTGTGATAAGCATACTGGTTTGGCCTATAGTCGCTCTGTTCAACAGTCTTTGGTACCTCGGTGAGTTTCTCATGTGTTTTGTCAACAATGCCATCGAGTCTAGACGTGTGGATTGCTAGGACGTACTGTGAGCTTAATGGAGAGATCCTTCAGCAGTCACGATATGCCGCTTTCGTTTCCCATAGTGTCTTTTATTTTGATTTCTGCCAAGAACAAACTTTTATTTGCGTTGTAGACGAAATACTACACAGTTTTAACATGTTTGTTGACATGTGTCTTCACAGGGATGGCTGTCTTGTACCCAATGTTTTCTGCTATTTGGACCATATTCATACTTCCGATTCAGCTTGTGAAGTTTCTGGGTAGTCTCGTATCAGCGCTATCTTCTGAAGTGATGGATGGCTTCCGAAACATAGGTAGTGCTATTTACAATGGCGTGCAGGTTCTTATCGCGACTGGACAACCTGCATTGCAGTCATTCAAAGCTGTCAAGTCATCTACTCCAGGTCCGTCTTTGTGGAGAACTCTATGGAACGATATCTTCTCCAAGGTTGGTGATTGACACTCATATGTTATTATTTTATTTTTTTCATCTTTTAGCACTGCCAATATGTCCGCGATTTCTGCAATTTGTTTATATAGTCTAGTTGCGATGGAGACCCACGTTTGTTGTTTGTTGAGATTTTTTTTAACAGTGATGCCTTCAGTAGCTTGTGGTTTAAGGGTGTTGTATCAATTTGCGTTTCCTGGGTTGTTCAAGCTGACACTGTCAAGAGCTGTCAGCGTACGTCCTAAAGATTCATACCCGGCTCGTCCAGTTCTTTTGCGTTTTCTTGGAGAGGTGAATTGTTTATATAACGGATTGTTATGGTCTCCGCAGGTCTTTCATGCAGTCGGGAGCATAGTGAAAGGTCTTCTTGCCTTTTTTACGGCTTGCAATCGGCATCGCCTTAGGTACCTCCAGGCCCTGGCTATCAAATCTTTAACTTTGCACCAACTCGTTGTCAAAGTTGAGGAAACTAATGAGAGGTTACTTTCTTCTCTTTGTGCAGTATATATAATCACGTGGTGGACTTTCTCATTCAAGTTAGCTACATGCTTAAATCTGGCCAATATGCGGCTTCAACGGCATGTCGACAAATTTTTCCGCTGCCTGAACTAAGTAAATCAGGCTCAGCAATTTTCGTGGATGAGGTACTTGCTCGAAATTATGCTGTGATACGGATGTCTTTTTAGGGTCCTTCCCCGTGTACTTTCCACACCCGTCGTTCGCCATGTGGGCACAGAGTCAGAAGCAGTTATCTTCGCCAATTAGATGGAACTGCTGAAGCGTTAAGATCCGTTTTCAAGGTAGACCTACCACAGTTTTCAGTATCTAGAGAGGGTTTTTCTTAGCGGTTTTGTGAAATGTTGTCTAACGGATTAGTGGCTTGCTCTTGGCCCAGGTGGAACCAGAGATGGAGATGGACGATTATACCCAGTACTCCAGGTATCCATGAGATGCTCACTCGTTTGAAGTCTCGCCTAAAATCTCTGGCTGCTTTTCATTCTTACTGTCTTGAGTGGTACTCATTCTCTATGCGCTACCTGAGCTAAGAAACTTCCTTTCAAAGTTACTCTCACTTCAATCTATATGACAGTGTTTTTATTATGTATTGTGCAGAGAAATTCCTGGCTTGAGGACTAGATACAAAGGAGATACTCTTTCGGCCCCTCTATTATTGATACACTCAGATTCCTCTTCTCCACAAATTCTTAAGCGCAGTTCATGTCACTTTTTATGAGATTAATTTTAGCTCACAAGAAACATATTGGCTGCTACTTTGCATCCACTTAGTTGAACCACCTCATCCTTCAACCTAACCACAAATTAATCTGAGCCTGTAAAATAGTGCTTGTCCGATTGTAATTTAGCTGTCAAAAATTTATCAGGCTGCTTAAAGCTTTTGTCCTCACTAGGGCTTACCACTAACTCCTGCCTCATGAATGGTTTCAGCCCTGTACAATACACGAGAGTTAGGAAACTCGATAGCTTGCTCTGCTCTTTACCCATAAATGTGAAGCCCGCTGATCTGATATGTTCCTGTTATCACGAAGTCATCACATAGCCAGTCACTTCCTCAGTTGAAGTTGCGTAGCCTTCAAGGTCAACATGCGTTGTAATGATAAATTCAATTGTCAGTCCTAATAAAATCCATGATGCCACTCTGGTGGGAAGTACTCCACCGGGAATTTTTGTTAAAGTTTTCGGATAAATTTTAAGAGTACCACTTCCACTGGTTTTTAGGAGGTCTCTTCTGGAAATTTGAGATACGCACTGCATCGAACGTTTTTTTTTTTCCATATGTTCTTTTGCTGTGGGAAATTGTCAAATCTCCCTTTCTCTCTTTAATTATGCCACCTTCTGGATTATTGTGTGAATTCTGCTCCTGCAGCGTCCATCTTCCCTACTTGACCTGACTTCTTTTTTTCAAGTAGTGCATCCTCGTTCTTGTATACGTTTCAATTGCAATAGAATACGAGTTGTTGCGGGTGGCTTGATAATTGGTATCTGGCGCGAGAAAGACCTTCGAGTTTCTTTCTCCGTTCTTGGGCTTTTGTGATTGTTTGTTATCTTTGCCTTGTACTCTACGACAGGGTGCTTTCGATAATTCTTCACCTAAAAATTATCCACCGTAATCTGGCTACCGCTCCTCATGAGCTGGCTTTTCAAAGAAGGAACATTTTGACACTCTGCTTTCAATGAAGAAAAGGACTTTTATTATAGAGTAAAGTCCTGTTCATCGTTGGAGGGCAGAACTGGAAGTGGTACTGCCATTTATCATGTGCCATCAATGAAGGAAGTCAAGGCCGAAAATTCATGACTTGCATTTTTCGAGTCCTTACTTCCATATCTCGGCCAATCATAGAAAAAGGTGGGCCTCGAATTGCCATCATGTCATTGATTGTCATCTGAGGACAGTGCCCACCTTTCCTTGTTTCTATGGTTTCTACCGGGGCTTGGCTCGAGTACGTCTGCCTCAGTCATTATACCGCTTGACCTGGAGGTCTATGTCTTCATATTCCCAATCCCGGTTGTCATGTCTGCGCTACTCTATATATATATATATATAAAGTCAATTTTGAAAGCTCGCCTAAAAATATAGATTACAATAATTAGCTATTTTTTATCCATGCAGATCACAGTCAGAATGATGAGAGCACGTAATACTCAAATGTATGAATCCAATCCTCCTAAGCTTTTCATCTCTTCATTTCAGGGATGAAAATGCAGTATTATGTATTTCTAAATTATAATGATTGTGTGCATGCACAATACAGTTAGAATCCAAGGGTGTACTTTCCTTCGCCTTTCTTTGCTATCCACTTGGCTCCCTCCCTATTGCCATGTCTAAGTCTTCTAGTTTGGAGCGTACAAGATAATTAGCCACACTGGAACATACACTCTTGGGTAAAGGATTTGTAGAACATTTCCGAATCAGAGGTAATGTATGAATTTACATTGCGACCTTAAAACATGAGGGTCCTAAATATGACGCAAAATGATTATGCATACATGACATCTAATCACATGCAAGTACTTTGGCTAGCAAAGAGTGCCATTGAACACTTGTTTTCTCTGAAAAAATTTCTTTGAATACAATCTGATATATAAGTATGTATCCATCAAATGTGTCAATACACATGCCTGAAAGTATGTTTCAGTTATGTGAAGTGTATGCATCACATTTGTAACGATACATTTGCTTTTGTTACACAATTATTGAATTATTTTTACATAATTTGATTGTAAGTTTATATACAAATAATTTAGTGTAAGATACAATATATATGACAATCTAATGACTATGATCTTTATATAAACTTGGAGCTAATTTATTTTACTTCATGTTGAAGTTAATTCTGATTAAGTAATAACCTCGTGTTTTAATTGTTTTTAGCTAAGACAATAATTGGAACTGTAGGTTAAATAACCCAAGTTATGTTTATTGTTTAATCTTCTTTCTCCGTGAAGTCAACTATATATAAATCTTTTAGCACTTCCATCTTCGTCAATTCCGAACACGGTGGTGGTTTTGTCGTAACTCTTTTGCTTCAACGGAGTTGTCTCCATGTTCACGAATCATTCCCGTCCATAGTCACAGACATGACTGGCAGACATGACTGGCATTTGTCGCTGAAATTGAAGGTAAAAATGATAACTCGCATAATATCACCTGCCATGGAGTAAAATATCTTGTGACTACAATTTGACATTTCATTCTCCATTCATTGAGCAGGTGTCTTGAGCTTCTCGTGAGGCTTCAAAAGATCAAACGCAAGCCGAGTTAACACCTGACAAGCAAACTCTCGAGCGGTGGACGGATTCAGCCTGCGTAATTGGAATAGATCAAGTGGGTTGAGATAGAGAATGTGTTTTTTGGATGAAGCATTAGTGGTTGTTTAGGTGGACGTGAGCATCCAGAGTTGGTGATCTTCGTCTGCGCTATTGAAAGAGATAAAATGAGTTGAGATAGAAGTTGAGTTTTTTGGGTGAAACATGCGTGGTTGTTCAGGTGTATGAACGCAACCAGACACAATTTGGTAATTTTTGTCTACGCAATTGGAGCAGATTTGCTGATTTGAGATAGAGACTGCATTTTTTGGATGAAGCATGTGGGTTGTTCAAGTGGACAGACGCAGCCAGACACGAGTTGATAATCTTTGTTTTTGCAATTCGAGCATATCAAGTGAGTTGAGATAAAGAATGTGTGTTTTGGATGAAGCATGCGTGGTTGTTAAGGTGGACGGGCGCATCCAAACAAGAGTTGATAATCTTTGTTTACACAATTGGAATAGATAAAATGAGTTGAGATAGACATTGCGTTTTTTGGATGAAACATACGTGGTTGTTCAGGTGGATGGACGCAACTAGAAACGAGTTGATAATCTTCGTCAATGCAATTGGAGCAGATCAAGTGAGTTGAGATAGACAATGTGTTTTTTGGATGAAGCATGCGTGGTTATTAAGATGGACGGACACAGCCAGACACAAGTCGATACTATTTGTTTGCGCAATTGGAACAAATAAAATGAGTTGAGAAAGAGACTACTTTTTTTGGATGAAACATACGTGGATGTTCAACTGGACAAGCACAGCCAAACAAGAGTTGGTAATCTTCGTCTGCGCAATCAGAGCAGATCAAGTGAATTGAGACAGAGAATGAGTTTTTTGATTGAAGCATGTGTAAATGTTGTTTAGGCTTGTAAATGTTCAATTCAGTAATGCTATCTAAAGTATCTAGAAAGTGCACGTTAAAGCATCATATGCACATATAGCGTACCCACTCGAAAGGTTTTATTCACTTACAATGTCTCATACATCAATTTTTAGAGTATAGCAGCTTTTCGTGAGGCTTCAATGATTGATCAAACACAAGCCAAGTACTATCGCGTGGCTGCGTCTGTATCGGCAAATGCACTGCACGTAAGTCAATCCTGCGAAAACACGTGTCATTGTCCACAAGCGAAATGTCAACGTCCCCCAATAATCAAAAAATTTTGCATCTGTCATGTCAACCAACGTACCGTCTACATCATTCGTTATGCACAAGACGTCGTCATGTGTCGCAGTGACATGACGTGGATAAGCTATGTAGACACGAATTTCACGATAGATTGACATGTGGCACTCGATTGGACAAACAGTGCAGTGAACACAAATGATGAATCGACCCATGAGGACGAACAACACGAAAGATTTGACGCATAATGCGTTTGATCTTTCATTGAAGCCTCACAAGAAGCTACTCTACTATACCTATACTATAGTAGAGTAGCTTCTTGTGAGTCTTCAATGAAAGATCTTCTACTATCACAAGAAGCTACTCTACCGATGTATTAGACATTGTAATTGAAGAAAACGTTTTGAGTGGACTCACTATATGTGCATATGATGTTTTGCCATACGATTCCTAGATACTTCAGATCGCATCACTAAATTGACATTTACAAGCCTGAACAACTACACATGCTTCAACCAAAAATCTCATTTTCTATATCAATTCACTTGATCTACTCTAATTACGTAGCCGAAGATTACCAACTCTTGTTTCAATTGCGCAAAAAAATATTACCAACTTGTGTCTTGTTGTGTTCGTCCACCTTAACAACCACGCATGCTTCATCCAAAAAACACATTGTCTATCTCAACTCACTTGATCTGTTTTAATTACACGGACAAAGATTATGAACTCGTTTTTGGTTGCGTTCATCCATATGAACAACCATGCATGCTTCATCCAAAAAACACAAAGTGTATCTCAATTCGGCGAACACACTGCGCGTAAGTTAATTTTGCAAAAACAAGTGTCATAAATCACGAGCGACACGTCAACGTTCTCCAATAGCCAAAACATTTTGCATGTGCCACGTCAACAAACGTCATGTTCACGTCATTCAAAATGCACAAGACGTCGTCATGTGTCGCAATGGCATAGCATGGATAAGCCACGTAGACACGGGTTTCACGACATGTCGACATGTGACGCTCGATAAGACAAACAATGCGGTGAGCACGAACGACGAAGTGACACGTGGGGGCGAGCAACACAAAAGATTTAACACACGGTGCGGACGACATGTGTGACACAACAAACATATGTGAGAGATACGTGTGGCTTGACACGCGACGAGCAGCCAGGTCCGAGCACATTGGATAATTCAAACCTGACCGTTCGTCGCCTACAATATCAAGCAAGTTGGACAGTTTAGACACGTTGGGCAGTCGCTGATGGTAAGAAGCAAGCGCATACAACTTCCAAAATATTTTGTTCAAATATTTCAAACATCAAAAATATTTTGTCTGACAAAATTCTTGTTGTAATATAGTAAAAATCGATATCATCAAAAAGCTCTCGACATGAAAGATAACAGACAATCATAAGATTAAACTTTTTATGAAAGAAATCATTGCAAAAACAAGCATGTGTACTTTCGGGATAGCGTTGATTGTGATCCATGGTCAATCATGTTCAAGGGCTTGCGACAATTGGATCAGTTGAATCCAAAACGATGAAATCTAGATCTAGGAGTACACTACATGCGGAGGAGAGATCACAGTCTACGGTAAGTCTTTTGAGAGGAAGACAGTGGCTTGTTGGAGATGTGACAAGAGCGGCCACATGAAGAAAGATTGCCCTATAAATGTTAAAGACGTTGTTCCCACTCCATTGATGAATGATGCAGAGTACTTTGATTCTGAATAAAACGATCTTCTAGATGATGAACTATGATGCCAAAGGGGTTACATGCTATGAGATCTAATAGCTTGTAAGTTTCTCGTAAGTAGTGATGTTTGTTTAAATGCGTTCAAATCATTAAAAAATGGAGAAAGTTATTAGGCTCTCTGTACTAAGAAGAGAAAAATTTTCACTCACAGATATGATTGTGAGTGAATTTGATCTAAGGATGTGAAGTACATGAAGAAATTATTGTTGATGACCCTCATGTATCTACACCAAAATATGGAGATAAATTAAAATCTTCGAGTATAAGATCATTGAATCATGCTAGTAGTGCTGCTAAAAATTATAATGTATGGGCCAATTCATCCATTCTCGAAGATTGTGATATTAATATAAAGGATGTGAATGGTATTTGATTGATCTTGAAAGAAATAGAAACTTCTTTCTACAGAAAAGCTCAAGATTAGATCAATAGGCTTGAGAAAAAATGAAAAAATGCAATCTATAAAAGACGTTGGAGCTAGTTAAACATCATGTTGCTCAAACGTTAATTGATTCAAATTGGATGTACAAGCTGAAAACATTTTAGAAAATGACGAGACAACAATATTCAAAGCCACGTTGGTGGTTAGAGGTTTCACACAAAGGAAGGGTGTGAACTACAACAAAGTTTTCTGTAACAAAGTATGCTATAATTCGTCTGGTATGTGCATGGGTTGCGATATTTAGTTTTGTAATGAATCATATGAATGTGATTTTAGTTTATACTCTATGAATATTTAGTGGACTAGATTCACATAAAATAACCGATTGACTTTTGGTTTAACGATCGGGAGAAGTTCGTTTGTAGATTGCTAAAATCACAGTATGGACTCTGAATGTTCTATCCAGTGAAACACACATTTTTTGATGTGGCAAACAAGCTTATCAGGAAGATGAGATTTACAGAGGGCGAGATCAACCTTCATTATCATAGCCAGAGTGTTCTACATTTTGCTCATAACCAGGATATGGACAACATACTGAAGCAAATCGACATCATGTAGTATTTTAGCAGAAAAATAATTTATGTTCTACGACTTAGTTGAGGCGGTAGGCTACCACTTATTTCTAATACGTGGAGCGCCTCTAGTTATGTCTATGTGACATAATGGTATACTGAATAATCTAGAAACAATGTTTGGGACGAGCCGCGTTTTGCACTCCGAGATAGTTTGAAGCAGAAATCTTGAATTTGAGTTATCACTAACTAATTTCAAATGACATCTCATGCAAGAATATTGTGTTTATTGAGTTTAAAAGATTATCAGAAATCTTTTGAAGTTAATTGTACATTTGTATGAAACTTGTTTAAAGTATATTGATATGAATCTTTGATTTTTTTTAAAAGTATGTCAAATTATCTGATTATGTTTCGTAATCATGTTTCTTGTGAATGTTCAAATTTTCAAGTTTTATTATAATTTTTTTGAAATATAATATAAAAATATATCTCAATAATCTTAGTCATAATTGAAATCATATAGTTGTGATAATTAATTATTAACTTTTTAATAGTCCTAAATATTCAATCTCTATTTGGAAAAATAAATTATGGATGAACATCAAAATCTGATATCTTATCGATATTATATACATACAATGAAAATCTTTAAGCTCATCAAATCATTTAATTGGTTTATTTAAATAAAAATATTTTATTTCTTGGAAAAAATGTCATTTTAAATTAGTGTGAAATTCAAATCCAAATTTTTTTACGTTTCTGAAGAAAATGTTGTATGCAGATTTATGAGATCATATCAACTAGTACTTTTGAGGAAAAATCTAAATCTAGAAAATATTCTGACATGAATCTAGACTTTTGTGTTTTCTTTTGTTCAACTTTATGATTCAAGTGTTAATTCTCAAATACGATTTTTTTTTAAGTTTTACAAGATTGAAAAAGTATAGATTTTTTTTATTTTTTATAATTTGTGTTGATATTTTTTATATTCAAGTTTTTGTACTTCTATTTTATTTTTTTAAATCACCATATATATTAATGAAAAATTAGATTTTTAAATTTATCTTGATTCAAAAATCTAAAAATTTTTATGACAAATAATATATATGTTTTTTTATATAAAAAATATATTAAAATAAGTTTTAATTCAAAAAAATTAAAAAAATTAACTTTATAATTTATACAGAACTTTTGAAATCACTCAAACTCTTATTGCTTTGAAATATATTGTAGAAGATTAAAAAAACCTAAATAGAATTCATTCAAATCAGCCTAGAAAATCCAGGCAGAACCAGACTTATATTATAACATCAACCCATACAAATTTACGATGATTATTATAAATTGTGAAAAAAATATTATATAAATTTTTTTTAACTATGTAGTTTGTATATAGAATGTTTCTTCATGAATAGTGTCGTCAATATATATTATTTATGTTCAAACCTAATATTAATTATATTATGTTAGTTTTTTTGTGAGATGAAGATATTGTGATACGGTTACAAGATATTTTAAAAACAATCAAATATTGAAGATGTGAAATAAAAGATAATTAAAAAAACACGATGACTTCCACGATGTGCAGTTTTCACTAGTCGAATTCACGTAGATTCTCCCGGTCATCTCTATCGTTTACTGCGCTGGAAAGTGACTCCCACAAGCCAAATGAGAAGAGAAGAATATAGTTTCCACGACTTGGCTCGTTGTCTCATAAAGCACCGATTTGTCAAGATGGAAGTATCGAATCAAGACCATAGTTGACATAAGGAAAAGCCCGTCGCAAGTTTGCGGGCAAGGAAATGGTTATCTGATGCGCCGAGCCATGTGTCAGGGGCGAGACAGTTGAAGTGGTGTACACTCGAAGTCTTGCAAGGTCAAGCAGCGAGCGCCGTAGAGAAGAAAGTGGAGACCAGAAGAAAACGGCCGGAGGCCAACATTGGACAATGTCGAGTTTGACCCGTGAAATTGACCAGTTGATTTTTTACTGCGTTGAATGCTTCCTCTCATGATTCGACACAACTGTCTAGCGTCAAGGCTACTCACGATTGGAAGTGTGTTCAACTCATCATTCAGCTCAGATGAAACGACGCACGGATTACCAGAAATTGTCCTACACTGCTTTATAAAGACAAGTTCAAATATGCAGTTTCAGTCACAGTCATGCCAGAATGCAGCTCAAAAACAATGTAGACTGACAGAACTTCACTGACCAGCAGTGACTAGCTTTTTCAACTGGTTTAATTACTAAGTCAACGTTATCCGAAGCGTAAACAATGTACACTCGAGCGATAGAAAAGTTTCAGTACTGGTAAAGATGGGTACTCTAAAACCAGATTATTGATCTAGTCCTGGTTTTGATAAATCATCATCTGCAATGTCTTTATTATGGGCACCTTGTTCTCGTTTGGTCCTTTTTCATAACTTGGAGGTTGTTGCCCTCTCGCATGATAGGGCTGTTCCCCTTATCCTTCGTTCTGGTGTTCATGAGTTCAGTTACGCACCTCTGTCACAAGCAGTTACTTGAACTCTTTTTTTCTCGTTTTAATTCTGACATTTGAAAGAAGTAGAGTGCACAACTGAGGGCAGGAATTTAACTTCATTCAAAGATTTAGTGAAACATTAGTTCAGATAGATATTCAAGAGAAATTTTGAACTTCCTGTAAATTAGTCAAGGTAGAATTTTGAGAAAAACAACAATTTGTCTAATTTGGGTTCTAAAGTCTTTCCCATTCAAGCCTTTGGTCAAAGGGAGACCTCTGGTCTGGTGGGTGGAAGGAATGTTGTTACTTCTTTCTGGGGGAGTCGGCTCTTACTGTGGTAAACATTAGTTTCATGGACATGTTGTCTGACTTCCAAAGACATCGGCATCTTTCCACCTCAACGTTCGATAAGCACGGCACAGGAGATTCGTTTTAACAACAGTGCCCTTCTTTTATAATTATTATTAAAATCAGCCTCGTTATGAATCTGGAATTCTTATTTGGCTGTTTCTGTTTGAGAACGCAAGACTCGATTCATAATAGGGACCACCTCCCCACGATCCTAGGGGTTTGGGCAGTTGTTTACGTCAAGCTTCTAATTCTTGCAGTAAATCTCCCACAGTTGGGTTAAGTATACTGTTATTGCTTCACTAATCTGCCCACTTAAATATGGGCTCTCCTCATCTTTTATCCCTTCATCATCATGCCCAACG
Organism: Marchantia polymorpha subsp. ruderalis; assembly: GCA_037833965.1. Taxonomy (NCBI): domain Eukaryota; kingdom Viridiplantae; phylum Streptophyta; class Marchantiopsida; order Marchantiales; family Marchantiaceae; genus Marchantia; species Marchantia polymorpha. Next base: position 19,550,089 of record AP031355.1, read on the forward strand.
CTCTAATTTATCTTGTGTTGTCAATTTTCGGATTACCGTAGCTACCTTTTCCACTTTACCGACTTTTTTTTGAAAAAAGATTAAATTAAAATTCCACAGCGTTTCATTATTCTGAACTACTCTCAAGGTTATATACTTACTTATATCCTAACTTTCATCATATTTATCTGGAAACTTTGAAGAAGCATTAAATTCTGAGCTTTCCATTCTAAGAATATATTTCTGGCCAGTCTCAACTTTAAGCATGGCGTATAAAAGAATCGACCCCTTTGTTTGAAAAAAATTTTGCCCTCGAAATTATAGGCTAAGTAGTAAAAAAAAGAAGTTTTTCTGAATAGTAAAAGTAAATCTGTTGTAGACCAAAACTTGCAAAAACAACTGGTACATTCCACGAACTAACAATTTGCATAGTAGAATCTTCGAGGAGCCCTAATACACTTTGAAGTTTCTAAGTGCAGATACAATATGCCATGTCACACAAAGTATCGGTTTGAAAACTACTTTCCAATGATTCTTAATTATTTAGCCATATCCATTGAGCCCCAGTTCTTGCATCGTCTCTGTTGGCACTAGCAGAAGCTAGGTGATGTATTTCTTGGAGACACATAGCTACGGCTACCATTATGGAACTAAGGACAAAGGTAAATTAAATTTAATATAAGAGTTAGAATTACAGTACGATATATTTCAGAATGCATGCAGCCATAGAATCTGGCGCATTGTGATACTGTAAGTCAAGATGTGAGAGTTTGGTCGTCAAACAGCTGGGATCGAGCCAGGCCACCCACGCGTGCAGTCTCTTTGTGGGGGTTCAACGCAGTACTGCACAACAGAGCTACTGTGTTAGCACCGGCCATGCCCACGTAGAGGAGAGGTTCACTTTACTACTAGCTAGGGATTGGCCTTTGGCGTCTTTTCTTTGTCTGTCGTTTTCACTTGTATTGTGTTTTTCGGACTTTTGACACTTTGGGTCTCCCGGGCTTGGTCTACAGTATTACCATTTACTGTACACTCTACGTAGAGGGCTGCACGTGTCACGGAAGGTTACGCAGTGACACACAGTACAACTGCTCGGTGGACCACACGACTGCGTCAATGCGTGTCCGGCGCATCTCGTCAACCAAATTCCGCACACATTTCCTTCGTGATGTTTTTTATATTACGGCTTTCGTACATTTTCGGTCCATGCAGTCGAAGCTTCCTCCTTGGTTTGTACACCAGGTTGCTAGTTATGTGAAAGTTATGGATACAATTCTGGCCTCACAAGGTATGTGCAACCCACAGTCAGAGAGGGCGAACGGCGAGGCCGACAAGGTCCCTCCCTCCCGTTGCAGGACTAAAGACGTGCTTTAACCGCAGTTGCCATTTTGGTCCAATACACGTTTGACAGCCCCAGAAACTGTATTCTCTGCTAGCAAACAGAAACTGTATTCTGGTTTGCTAGCCAAAGTGTCCAATACACGTTGGCACAAACTAAGAAGATTTTCACCCCGAGCAAGAATATGGAGAGAGAAACATCATCCGGAGACTATGAAGGACTTCAAATAAAAAGAAACTGTTGTTCTATAGTACCACATTAAGCAAGAAAACAAAACAGGCAAAGTCCGATTGCCACGTGATTAACCACGCATTTATATATCTAATGGGTTCTATTACGGTTTCTTTCAGACGCACATGTGAGTGGATTTCTGTCAACCAGTACAGCGTGATATATCAACTGCAATGGGTAATCAATCTCTCAGCACCATGAACCTAGCTGCTGAAGTTAATCCGATCACTAGGAAACTTGCGACCCCTGCAAAACCTGGTAAACCTCATCCGCGAGCTAATCTCAAATAGACTGAAAAGATAGAACAAATGGACTGAAGAAGATGGTACCTTCTTCACCAGCTTCTTCCACTCATGTTAACAGACCAAGCATTAACATAGTAAGAAGCATCTCAGAATGTGATTTGTTCGTTTGCTACGTTTGTACGTTTTGCAATCGGATGCAACACGTTGGCTAGCAAACCCAGATTACAGTTTCTCTGACAAATGTGTCAAAGCAAGAAATCTAAAACTAGAATGCAAAAAATGATTTATTTGATGAACTTTTATTTGGATGTTGCTGATTTACTGTACTTACTTCCAACCATGAATATGGATAGTAGTCAATTCCAACATGTTGTCATAACCTGAATTGCTTCTCCGAAACCAAGTGGGCATGGGCATGCTCGATCGAAGTCAAGTGTAAGGCTACTAACAATTACTCTGGTCCTTGTGATATCTACTCATTCCTTGCCATAACCAAAATACTGATCCCTTTTGCTGTGAATACGTTCCTACCAAAAATGCTCTCTGCGTATATCGAAGGAAGATAGAAATCAAGGAACAACAGCAACATGACCGGGGTTAGATCGTCCACTTGCCACTGTCAGATCTCGACTGAGTTAATATAGTAGCGCACTGCAGTTCCAAACTCAACTAAATCCATGTACGATACGCTGTACAAAAGACGGGGATTGCGGCCGGGCAAGTGCCGCCACAGTGCAAGTCAAAGAGTGCAGACAAGCGCTGACAGCCGTAACGGCACCGCCACCGGGATCGGACGGTCGGCCCCGGTCAGTCGAGGGTTCGTACCCCGCTGCCCGGTGCGGATTCCATGTATAGATTCATTCTCCAGCCGATGAAACCCAGCGAGCGGCCTCTGCGTTCCCCATTGGGTCCCGGAGTTTGACCTATGTTCGGCTGCTGTCAAAGTTAGCCCTTGTCATTCGACTTGTCTGCTGACGATATATATTGCGGGATTTTGCGTCATCTCTCACATGAAGTTACATTTGATTCGTTTCAAGAAAAAATAAAAAAAGTGAAATAATTCTACACTTGAGATGAATATTTTTTTTATGAGTTTTTATCAAATAAATTCTTGGATTTCATGGGATTATGCACTTATTTTTGGTGTTTTGAACGCGTGAGAAACACAAAGTAATTCACTCTTTCTACACTTGACATTAATATGTTATTAAATAAAATTTGATCAAATAAATGTTTAAACTTCATAAGGTTATGTAGTTAATTTTGGTTTTTAGAACGCGTGACATACACAAAGTAAATTACTCTTAGTACATGAAATAATTTTTTCTTAAATGAAGATTATTTCAACAACTGCTTTTGGAATTAAGCAACTCCTTTTGGTGTTCAGGTCACACGACGGTACATGGCAATATTCTACTATAAACAGGAATCCACCATCCCCCGTGTGAATTTTGTCCGCTTTATATCGCACCCACGAGTGCCGAGAAAATGGGAACTCGGTAAGGTCCTATCTCCACCGCTCAGCTGGCGGCCCATTGTCCACTTGCGGACAGAAAAATGATCGTCAGTGATCAGTGCGGCCCTAACATTAACCCAACCATGTACCCAGAAGTAACTACGTCGGAGTGATGTGAGCCGAGTTGAATAAAATAAACTGCGCCGTATGCAAATACTATCGAAGCTGTTAACTTCCTCGAAGCAGCTGAACTGCCAGAAGAACACGCTTCCAAGGAATATCATCCTCGAAATAAATTTATTAAAACAAGAGACGCCGGATCGAATAATGATCAGATCATATATTGCTACGCACATTGGACCTGTATAATACGACACACAGGGGGGGCCTCGGGTCAACGCTAAGTTGGGGATGGAACCTGTTGGCGAGGGCCAGCTAGTTTACGTTCCTCCCCCACCCACCTACAAAACCGCCAGGTGTCGAGATCCCGGCCTTCTGCCGGTAGAGCGACCAGTTGCGCTCGAGGAGAAAGAGAAAGAGGACGAGCTGAGGGGCCGAGGGGGACGACGGGCCATTTGGGGGACATTAGGGGGCGGGCTCGAGAATTGGACCGAAAGTCGGTAGAGTGTGCTCTGCGAGCTCGAGTGGAGAAAGAGAGAAGCAAGGTCCGCGAGGGGTCGAGGGCAGGAGGAGTGGAGGAGTGGAGGAGAGGAATTTGTTTCTTACCGGGACAGAATTGTGAGCGCCCACTTTTCCAGCCGGTGAGATCGCTGGAGCTGGAGCTGGAGCTGACATCGTTTGATGAATGGATTCTGCTCCGGCGCCTGCTCCTCGCCAGCAGCCGAAGAGAGAGAAGTTTCAGGCTTTCGGTACAACATCGACGGGCGACAAGAGCTTCGACAAGAAGAAGCATGACTTCTGGGACTCTGCGCTCCTTTCTCAGTCTGCTGCTGCTCAGCTGCCGGTGACGGACGCAGAGAGGGAGTCGCTGTTGCCTGCTGCAGGCGTTGGGAGGCAGAATTCTGAGGCCGTTGCTGCGATGGCTTCCCAGCGTGTGGCTGCGGTCAACGGTGGCATTGACGTCGAGATGGATCCCGGAGAGCGGCGATTGAATCAGCTCGGTTACAAACAAGAGCTCAAGCGAGAAATGGTGCGTTTGATGAATCGTCCTTTGAGGATTTTTTATGGCAGCGTGAACTTCATCTCTGGGTCTCGACTCAATCCTCAGATCCGAGTGCCATCGGTTGAGCATAATTTAAGCATCCGGATTACCTCAGAAAATCCAACGAATGGAGTCAGAATTTCCGATGATTTCTGACCACAACTGAGAGGAGAATTTCCTTCACGATTCACTTTGGAATCTTCCGAAAGCATATTGCTTCGCAGAAAATGGGTAGAGGAAGATCAGTCATGTCGAGGGATCACCTGAAAAATGTCCTGAACAGCTCATGTCGAGGAGATCATCCTTTGTGCACAGAATCATCTTCTCAAGTAGAGACGAGCAGTTTTTCCTTGACGGCATCCAACATCGTCACGAGCTGAATGAGCTCACGTGTGCTCACATCATGCAATCACAAAGCCTGCTGTTTTTCCTGCACTTTTCAGTGGATGAAGGATTGTGGTGGATCAACCTTCAGTTGAGAATCTTATGAAATCCTCTGCATGTAGAGTTTCTAGGCTTGACATCAACCCATGGCAGATTCAGAGATAGGCATCTTCAAGTGGATTTTGATATTATTTCGCCTGGAAAATACCCATGGCACAAATCTTCAGAACATAAGCTCAGGCGGAAGAAATTACTTGTCAAGTACTGTGAGAACTAGCGGCGAAGATATGAAGTATAAATGCAGGTGGATAGGCAGAGGAGGCCTGTGAATCACTGTCGGACTACGCTCAAACTCTGCACGGGTTCCTAATGTAATTTAATGACGAGTGTCAAAGTTCGATAGTGGAACTCGGAGACGGGAGTGCGTTGCAGACATAGGGGAAATTACTCATGCTCTGCACTTCGTGTGTGTTGCAGACACTCTTCAAATGTTTGGCCATCGCGTTCTCCACAATGACGCTGTTTACTGGAATCGTTCCTCTATATGGAAACAGTTTATCTTATGCCGGCCCAGTGGGGCTAGTGTGGGGTTGGGTCATAGTTTCATTCTTCACCTGGTTCGTCGGCCTTGCTATGGCTGAAATTTGTTCCTCTTTCCCGGTACGTTCAAAACACTCCTATGGGAGCATGCACCGGAGTTGAAATATATATGAGCTGCCTTGCATCGTTTTCCTGTTTGAAAGAAGAGTTTCATAAGGCTTATAAACTTATGTGGAGATGTTCCATCAGCGGACGCTAAAATGCAACATTCTACTCACTTTGTATGTTATGGTAACTGCAGACAACTGGGTCTTTGTACTTTTGGGCTGCTCATTTGGCAGGTCCAAAGTATGGACCTCTTGCGTCTTGGGTTTGTGCTTGGCTCGAAACCATCGGTTTGATTGCGGGAGTAGGGACTCAGGTATCGATCTCATACTGTCATGAGTTTTGTGCTAAATCTCCCACGTTTGTCATGAGAAGATGATTGTTGACATGATTAGTGTCGTTCCTGCTAGGGATAAGCAGTGGATCATGGTATGATTTGCGCTGTATGTAGCAGTGAGGGGTGATTTTAGCTCCTAGTAGTTTCAGATCAACCAGAAATTTGACTGCTGTTTGAGACTTTCAACTTTTGAGCAACTTGTTATGAACTATCCCGCGGAAGTCCAGCCGCTCAATGTGATCCGTGGGCTCACTGGGTCTTTTCACAGGCGTATGCAGGAGCACAAGTACTCCAGAATATTATACTCTTGGCCACCGGCACGAATAAAGATGGAGGGTATCTTGCACCGCGAGGAGTATTTCTTGGAATTTATCTTGGATTATGTTTGATATGGGCTGTGCTGAATACATTCGCACTCAACGTTATCGCTCTTATCGACGTTGTTTCTATCTACTGGCAGGTTTGCATTCCTCCATTTACTTGATTTGGCTATCTTATACTGAAAATGAAGAACGCGGATTTTGCACATTGTTGCTGGTATGGGGCCTAAGAAAGCTGGGTATGTTCTTAGGTTATGAATTTATGGGAGTTTTTGGGGTCAAATACTTCTCCATACTGGTTGAGGTGAAGATTGAATCTCCAGCTCTTGCGATAGCATCAAAGTAATATTTCGTAGAAGGCAGCTGTATTTTCACAGGTAGTCGGGAAGAGAAGAGTCAGGAGTCAGAGAATGGTACTAAGACAATGTATGTTTGTACCTAAACCTTATATTCGTAGGGAACTTACCTTGTCTCATTGCATCTCGAAATGTAGGGACTCACCGATTGATTCAATGTTAAACTCGTGCGGAAGTGTCATTTAGAAAGTTGAGCTGTCGTGCTTTGCAGGTTATAGGAGGTATTATCATAGTGATTATGGTGCCATTGGTTGCACCTACGACCCAATCAGCCGAATATGTCTTCACTCACTTCGAGAGGCCAGATGTCTCACTTGGTATTCCAACCAGTGCATACGCCATTGTACTTTCATTCTTGGTCAGTCAGTATTCACTGTACGGTTATGATGCGGCTGCCCATCTCACAGAAGAGACCAAAAACGCTGACAAAAATGGACCAATTGCCATACTATCCAGTATTGGTCTCATTACAGTGTTTGGATGGGCATTCATACTTGCTTTGACTTTCAGCATCCAGGTAACGGGCACTACCATATCCATTCATCATAATGCTATTGCCTGTTTTTCTCCTGCGATCTCTCGTTCTCATGTATTAGTAAGTCTTATGTATCATGGGATAGATCTTTAAACCCTTGTTATTCTTGTAATTGGACATAAGTGCAAGAAGTTAGAAAATTTAAGCATTCATGTAAGCAACTGATACCAACTCAGCACAACTTGGCTGCTCCAACTTGCAGGATCCAGCCTATCTTTTCGACACAACTAATGAGACTGCTGGGATGTTTGTTCCTGCCCAAATTCTTTATGATGCTTTCCATGGCCGATATGGTAGTGGCACTGGTGCTGTCATTCTCCTGTGTGTGATCTGGTTTTCTTTCTTCTTTGGAGGTCTGTCAATTACCACAAGCGCTGCCCGTGTGGTGAGTAATCGACCTTTGCGGACCAGCAATGGGTTTGTTCCTTTGTCTGACCATCTTCACCATTTAGAACATTGAACCGTCAGAATATGTGCAACAGGAATTTGCAAGCATTGCAGGTTTTGAAGATATCACACCCTGGTGAAATTGGGGCATGGACTGCTAGCTTTATTCTTCTCATCAGCGCTAATGTGAGCTTTTATTTTCTCAGGTATACGCACTCTCCCGTGATGGAGGAATCCCTGGTTCCAGAATATGGAAGAAATTGCACCCGGTGTACAAAGTGCCTGCTAATGCCGTATGGCTTTGCGCTTTCCTAGCAGGTCTATTAGGACTGCCTATATTAGGGATCAATGTGGTGTTTACTGCCATCACTTCAATCGCTACTATCGGATGGGTGGGTGGCTATGCAGTGCCTATCTTCTGTCGCATAATCATGCCAAGAGAAAACTTTCGCCCTGGTCCTTTCTATCTCGGAAAGGCAAGTCAAGGTGTATGCACAGTTGCTTTCTTATGGATCTGCTACACTTGTTGCGCGTTCTTGCTCCCCACTACCTACCCTGTAAGTTGGGGCAATTTCAACTATGCTCCTATTGCCCTCGGGGTAGTTCTCGGGCTAAATATGTTTTGGTGGATCATCAGCGCAAGGAAGTGGTTCAAAGGTCCGGTCAGAAACATCGAGATAGGCTATGAAACTGCTCCCAAGGCCGTGCCAGAGTAAGCTAGAGCATATTTTCATTTTTGGTGTAATCACTTCGATTATTTATCCAATTAATAGATTATTAGCCTTCAAATTGTATAGTAATTTTTTCCAGGAGGCGAGTTGCAGGTCAATATTCGTAGGTCAGATTTGGTGGAGTCCGGCCACCTTTAGGACGGTGATTCATTTAACATTAGAAGACATTCTAGGTGCTCTCCAGTGGGTTGAAGTAGAGTCTGCAGTTTGCAAGTTTGGTTACTACCAGTAGTCACTCGTGCAAATACTTGTAATGTTAAAATCAGTCGGAAGTGCATAACGATTTTTACAGCTCAATTTCTACTCATACTGTCTGACCACTTGTGAACACCCGCTCTTGCATTACATGTCTCATGTCTCACACCACGAGTGTGCTTGCACTGATGATTTAAACTGGGAGATGTGTATTGTGAACCCCGTACTCTAAAGTTTCGACTTTTGTGGAAACTTTTCGTTATACACTTTACTTTGGCAGCCCCTTTTGGTTTTTTTCCCCGCAAAAAGGATGGCAGGACTCCATCCAATCGTACACGGATGAAACCAGCGGGGCCTCAATGGCAATCGAATCATAATCGAACCTACCCTGGATCTCTGACAAAGACACTTTGCAATGATGAATCGGAAGGACGCCACATCATGACCTCATCGTTCCGATCATTCAAACGCCTCCTGTATCCTGGGGTCGCAGCAGTTCAGAGAAAGTTTGCGAGTGGTCTTCATTGTAGCCCGCCAACTTCCTGTACAGACCGAAGTTCGTGAAATGAAATTCCTGTAAGATTTCGATTTCCGAAGTATCGACCTCCTAAGTAGAAAGTAAAACTCGTTCATGCAAAACCCGGTGTAGAATCAAAAGGTTTGAACATCCTCATAAGATCTCAAGTGAGATCTAGATTTGGACTCTTATCAGTACATTATCTGTGAAGAGAATACATATTATATCAAGTATATTCGGATGACAACCCAAATTTAAAGCTCAGAACCCAAGGATACAGTTATGCAGATAGTGCAGTAGAATATCATACACTACATTACGCTCTGCAAACTTGAGATGTGGTACTCTTCGAAATATGTAAATCGACGTATTAAATCGAAATATATCTATGCGCTAACAATGACATACATTCCCTTGATAAGTTAGCAGAACATTTGAGGCGCTAAAAAAGTAACTTCAGAAAGAGATCTTCGAATTTGTAATTAACCAAGGTTTGAACGAGATGATGAAACAATTGACTCGCAGTGATCACAAGAACAAAACTCCAGCATCGGCGGTGCCGGACTTTGCTAACATTCATGTAATATATGAAGGTGGAGTCACTCAGTCTTCGTATATTTGGGGTCTGAAATCCCTTCTTGGGATCGGTAGATAAACCAGTAGATAGACCGCATTGCCCCGTTGCCTTGGGTACTTGGAAATTTATGACCTGGATGGGCCATCCAGGTCATTTCTGCTTTTTCTTAGGCCATCCAGGATGGCCTAAGAAAAAGCAGAAATAAAGAGGACGTGGCAAAATTGGAATAAATAGAATTGGGAATATGCCATCAAGTCTCACAAGCATACGCATTGAATAGATGAGACATCAGTGATGTCACATCACGCATATCATCAGAATTACTACACCAAACACATCCTAATATTGACATTACAATGTCTACACACAGCATAAGCACCCAATTTACATGTGGAATGCAACAAGTGGTAATCTTTGTGGAGATGAATATAAAGCAATAGGTAAAGTTGATCAAAGTAATTATACCCGTAAAGAAAGGAATCTCATATCCTTGTCAATTTGTGTACCACTCTAAAGTGTATGGACTTGACTGTCATGAAATACAAGATTTATGGTGGCATAGTTATTCGTGATTTATCTTCAATCTATCATAAGATGCACATGAAACAAGATGAGCTAGTCAAAGCTAGAGCGCAAAGACATCTAAAACTTGATGAATTAAAGCTAAATTGAATAAAGAGAGAGAGAGAGAGAGCAAAAAAAGTGCGGGAGGCCTTCAAAGAATGAACGAAATCTAGCAAGAGCTCTTTTAGATGAGAGGCCTGGGAAGACCGGGACGAAACAGTGAAGAATGCTACTGGATAGAGAGGAAATCTCCAAGACTTGGAACAAAGTATTATGCAGCTCAAGGATTCAGCAACTGCAACGAACGCATCGTCAGCGGGCATTAAGCAAGGAACAAGATGATCTGCTGAACAGATCAAACGATGCAGCTTCGGAGATACAGAAACTCAAAGACGAGCCATCAAAGCTATCACAATCTGAAGCTAGTCAAGCTTCTGCTCTGGAAGAAATCATAAAAGCTAGCGAAAAAGCATTGAGCGATTTGCGAGATTCAGAGCAGAAGCGGGCAAGCTCGGAGAAAAGACAAGAACATGAACGTATGGCAACTTCAAGAAGCACAAGTAGCAAGGCTTTCGGGTGCTCTTAAGACTTTACAGAGGAGAAAGTCATTCTGGAACGACTGTCGAATAACGCTTCTGCTGCGATGGAGAAACTTAGAGTTGGAAAGCATCCCATAAAGATGGCACTGCGCAATCAATCCAGGAACTGAATCAGCGAAAGAAAGACAAAGCACATTAAGAAGACAAACTGGGCGAAATAGAAGCTGAGAACGAAAAACTAATCCAGGAACAGCCGGAGGGTCGTATATAGCAGACCCCAATGGTCGTCATCCACTTTCTGTGAAGGTGAAATTGAATTAGACATTAAGAACGGGAGTTGGAACTCGTCCGCGGTTCGCCATCAGCAGAGTATTGAATTCATCACTCAACTGGCAGAATTTAGAATTTTGGATTTCGGTTCAGATTCAATAGTGTATGACATTCTTGCATCGTGTGACAAGTGAGATTGTTCTACACAGTTGGCATTTGTCATCACTTTGGTGGTCAATAGCACTAACAATCACTTCTGTTATGGCTTCTTTGAGCCAAAGCCAAAGGTATGTTTCCATTCGTACCTCCACACATTAGTGGAGAGTAGACATAGCAGCAATCAGTTAGTGCTAGTTACCAGCGTAATGAAGATAAGTTTAGATTCTTCTACCTCATTGCTTTTAGTTGGCCCATCAATCACGACTATCGGATCTAACTCCTTTCAGCCATGGACTGATTTACGAGCGAGTATAGTGGTTTGGCGATTAGACAACCGATCAAACTTGCAACGTTATGCCGGGGATCTTCGACGAGATTCTGAATCCATCGCCACCTTGCCTCTTCATAGCTGCCACACAAGGATTCAGACCGGAGTCTCTTTCCGAACATCAAGATAAATTGTCCTCGAAATTTGTTGTTTGGAAGATTTGTAATCTATTTCGTCGTGTACATCGGCTAAAATTGTTGGACTTTAGATCTCGCTGAGGATTGACACGTTCAGGCTAGTGGCTGTTAGCCAGCTTGTCCTCGATGGTGAAGACGAGGCTGCGAGCTGGAGAGTGAAGTAAGTGGTCGAAACTACGGCTGCCTTGGAAGTATTGATGCTCAGACATGGATGATTTCAAATGTTTCGAACTACTACTGAGAACCGGTTTTAGACTTTTTGCGCTCTATAAGATTTGACACATCATTGACATATTCCAAAATGCCATAGCGGAAGGAAATCAAAAATATAGATTTTCTCAAAAACTTAGAAGTTTTTGCTCTTTTTTTGTCTGACAGGGAAAAAAAACCGCAAAGAAAGAAACAGAAATGTTACTTGCAAAGCGAAATGAGCTGCTGAATATCTCAAGGGTCCAAAATCTTCAGGCGGACGCGAACTTTGTCTGGAATCAGCCAGAATATACTGGCATGCAATCCTCGTTCTGCATACGAGTCGTGATTAACAGATAATAGAATATACTCGAATCATGCAACTTACGTTTCTCACCCATCTCGCCATGCCGCAGTACAACAGATCTGTCCTATCGTCACCACGCGTGACTTAACACCGGAATGCAGTATTGAATTGAGACATTGCCTTGACATTCTTCTACTCAGAATCATATTTCCAGATAGAGGTGGCTGTAATGTACTTGCAACAACGACAACCGTGGCAAGTTATTCGATGTCCTTCTGACCAGTGCCTGGCTCCAAAACCGAAATTCGATTCACTCTCAGTACCTGGGGCTCGTATGGTCACCTCTGCTAATACACACACAGACCTGTCAACGGGCATCACGTTATCTGAAAATTTGATTCGACTCGGACTGGAATTGGAGTTTACAACCTCCTGCAATCCGGTGCGAGATATTTCTAACGCTAATTTATTACTGGATTCATCTGCAGCTGATAACTAATGAATCGAAAATATAACTCTCCAGAATACTGCAACACACGTTCATTGAAGCCCATATGGAAGACCATATGACCTCTTTCATGTACGTAACTGGCTATTTATCCTTAACTATTAAAGTTTCTTGCTCAGAGTGGAATTCAACCGTTCACTCTGTAGCTGTGAGGAGTGGAAGCCAGCCATTTCATATTGAGCTTCAGTGCTCTTGAAAAATATACAGGAGCAGAGCAACACAAGCACAATTCTTCATTATTGCGTATGATAGCAGTGGAGACAAATTTCCCTCGGAAGATGTGGGTGAGAAAAATCTACTTCCTGCCCAAAATGAAGCCATGTTTCATCGTATCCAGCATGAGAGTGTTGCAAGTGCATGTGGTAAGCTCATTTCCTCTCACATGGAAGGCCACATGCAAACACTTTTTATCTCATCCTCGAACCCCTTGAACCCATGTGAGATCTGTCTCACCTGGTTTCAAATAAATTACGCTATCATTTGACAAAACCACGCGTGACATACCATTGGTTCTCATAGCAATTCTTTCTTCAATGAAATCACTTGTTGCTTTATGTACATAGTTATTGTTTATGTTTGAAAGCTTCATCATGCCTTAAGATGACTAAATTTTGTGAAGTTCCTAAATTTGGAACTTCACAAAATTCTTGGACAAAATTTGTTTAGTCTACTATTTTTTTTTTTATATAAAACTTTAAAGAATGTCAGTTATCATACTTCTTTATAAGAAAAGCTGATGCAAAGTTTTTAACACATATGCAAATTTTAGTTGAAAAAATCGCTAGCATCATTGTAGTGGACACCTTGCTTTTAAATTCCTGAGAATCGACATCTTGGATTCTATTGTATGCAGTCAAAGATAGTATACGGACGAGAATTAGTGGTATACACCATACTTTACTGCGAGGGTATATGATCATAGTGGAGTTGAAGTGGGAATATGAATGACTTCTTGAGATATCATTGTGAAATTTATTTGGGATTTAACGCGCCCCCTCCGGCCTCTGGGATTTGCGGGATAAAGTTAGAATGCACTCGATGCGGCCCAACGTTTACCCCGTTCACCGAGTTGGGTTATTCAAGTGCTCTCCAAGACCATAAAATAGAAGATTGAACAACCCCGCGAGGGGACCGGAACTCAAACGAAATGTATTGCTAGAAGTCAAATTACATTTTAATGAATAAATAGGGTACTTAGTTAAATTCAAATAAAACATCACACAAAATTATTTAAATGAATATATATATTTATATATAATTTATTTATTATTTTATCTTGAAATATAGGTTAAAATTTTGATTTTTAAATCTTTCATTGAATAATTTTATATTTTAGTTTATATTACTATTATATAAGTTTTAATTATGAAATTTCAAACTTATTTAAATCAATTCAACTGATGTTGTCTACATATATATATAATTTTTGCTAGACAACCTGAAATGAACTTGATAATACTTGACATTACAGAAATGAAAATATCATTTATCCTTCTTATTTCTCAACAACTTTGAAGCAATGATATCACTTTGGTATTTTTTTGATGTTTTGTGACATTTTGGAGCATTATATTCAAGTCTACCGGATTTCAGTATATTATGTTTGAAATATAATGGAATTCGAGAGAAGTGTAAGGTAGCGTTTTGGTACATCAATTTGCATATGCAGCTTAAGGTTTCGCAAGGATGTGTAATATGAGTGGAAGTTCAATCATTTTATTTAAGGAAAACACAATTTTTTTTAATGATCTAGTTCATGGCCCTCAACGTCTGGCTATGGAATATCAGGTTCTGCTCACAGTTGCCCAGGCTTTGGTCGCCCTAGCCTTGCCCCAGGAGCATCTAGATCTGAGTTTCAACGACTAAACACATAGAGATCATGCATGCAGCACTTTGTTGTCGGCCTCGTTGTTGTGTTTCCATGAACGACCGACGTCTTGTCACTTCTTGTAGAGATAACATTCTAGAGTACTAAGAGAGTGAGTGAGTTTTTGAGAGCACGGATGACACATTCTTATCGATTGGTCTATTGAATGAACTGCAAAGGAGAAGCTAGAGATAGAGGGAGAGATAAAGCAAAAGACAAAGAAGTGTTGTGAGAGCAAGCAAGCAAGCTCTCCTGTCTTGTACAAACAAGTTTCAAGAATTGAAGTCAGATTGCGGTTTCTGGTACCGCTCAGGACCAAGGATTGGACTCCTTTTGCTTCGACAGCTGCTGATTGATAATTCTTAGTCGGTCGTAGCTAGGCAGACGTTAAAATTTGACGGTAAAGTACTAAAACCTTGAAATCTTTTAGCATCTGATACCGCTCACGACCAAGGATTAGATTCTTTTTACTTCGACGGCTACTGATTGATAATCTTTAGTAGGTCGTAGCTATGCAGAATTTAAAACTTGACGGTAAAGTACTAAAATCTTGAAATCTTTTAGCAACCAAAATATACCTGTGAGTTATTTTTTGTTAGACAAAAAATTAACTTTGAAGAGATCGGCTTTCACTGTAGAGATTATACAAAAGTAACGGATGTACATTGTAGACGTAACCAACCTGCCAAATAATTGGAATCAACTTGGGTTCAAGAGGGAAGGACAAAAATTTAGTGATGTGTGAATAACTTTCAGACTTGAAGATTTAACTGCAATCAAAAAATCAGCAATATGTAGACACTCTTGTCTTAGAATGAATTACCACCAAAATATGAGTGTTGTAGTTCATCTCAACATGTACGCTTCATTCAAGAATTTAATGAATGGCATGAATATCAACGACCGACCTTGATGGTATAAAGGTTTGAAGAGACGAGTAGCTCCATCACAAGTATCAAAGTCAAAGGGAAAAGAATCAAATAGTCAATTATCTATTAGATCATCTTCATTACCAATTGTAGATGTTTCAACCAGGAAGAATTTCAAAAAGTCATTTTGAAGAAAATTTATCGCAATTGAATCAAGAAGATTATCATCGATGTCACATTTGCTATCCAACCGAAGAAGTGTTTGAATGTTCTTGAGTCCATGGATGAGCTTATAATCAAATATCAATCGGATATTGTACCTTTGTTAGAGGTGTTTTTATATTTCAATCAACTTTGAAATAATTTTGCTACATTATTCATTGGCGTTTTGATTTCATCTGAAGAATTATAGTATCTGATTTTGTTGTACTCACCACGTTTTCACTTTATGTACAATGATGTTCATGGTCTTGCTTATCTACTCGATTCGTGATATCTATGTGAAGGGTGGAATCATGCACAACAATTTGAGCTGGAAGATGTTTTAATAAATCTATTCCAAGGTTTGAAACCACTTTCCGAAGATAAGAAAAAAAGATTTGTGCATGCAATATACAGTGTTTATTATTGCAACACGTTTGGAGAAGTTCAATAACTCATTACGGTTCAGGATGTTCATCAATGGACGCAAAATAGCATTGAAATACTAGCTAGTTGATGTTTATTCTTGTAAAGATTTACAAAACATAGCAATTCAAATTTTTAGCATGGTAATGTCAAGCGCATCTTTGATCAGTAATTTCTTTACGTTCGGATTTATTTATTCAAAATTTTGCAGTAGTATGTTACGTGAGAAAGTTGAGAAATTGGTGTTCATTAACACAAACTATCAGGCTTTCTCATAGAATTGAAGTAGCACATGATTATTTGAAGTTGATTGTTTTTTGATTTTGATAGCAATGATAGCGTAGATGATCCGATGATTTAGATTCCTAAAAACAAATATAATTTTTAGTAGTTTATATTTAAGTGTTGCAAACATTATAAAATTTTGTAAGATTGTGAGTCACAATCTCAATTAAAATCATGAGACTACTCTCAATATTCAGATTTTTTTATTCAATCTCTTCAAATTGAAATCGATTTGGAAATCAATTTAGAATTAAATTTTTTGATTTGGGTTTACTAAAAACTTTGCATATTGTACCTAAGAATATAATTTTGATTGCAATTGATATGAAGTTCAATTTTTGATTCAATTTGTTGATTTTGGATTTACTATAAAAATTTTATATAGTCTTGAAGTTCATAATTTTGATTAAAATTGATATAAAGGTCAATTTTTTATTCAATTTGTTGATTTTGGATATACTAGAAACTCTTTATATCGTACATAAGGTCATAATTTTGATTGGAATTGATATAAAGGTCAATTTTAGATTCAATTTGTTGATTTTGGATTTACTGTAAACTCTTCATAGTGGATAAGACTAACGACGTGCGATTTCCTTTAGCTCTACTAATCGATTATTTACCATACGAATTGAAGATGAATGGAATCTGTCAAAAGCATGTACAACAAATAAACTTGGTATGGGTAAATCTGGTTGCTGCATTGTCTACGGAGCTGTGAAATGTATTTTCAATAAGATGAAAGATAGATTTTTTATCTAACACGCTAGTTCAATAACCAGAACGAATACGTACAATTGAAAAATGTGAGAAATTTTAAATTGAATTAGAATTGAAGTGTAGGTATCAGATTCTTCCAAGAATATGAATAGATGATTTTGAACGACAACCAAAAGAACCTCGATGAAGATAAAGCTTAAATGTTGTGAGAAGCCATTGAACTGACTCGAGAACTTGAGTAATAAGAAATTACGAGCTCAGCTACAAATTGACCTCGATCATTTCAATTTGAGCAAAAAAACAAAATAGGGCATAAAATGAAGATAAATGAATAGAGTAGGAAAGTTTTTTTCCCAGCTAGCACAAGAAAACACGCAGTGAATATCTCTTTCTCAAGAATGTGGTACCATGTGCAACAATGATAAATGGTATCTAACACAATACAATAATCTACACGATCACCAAAAGCTTAGTAATTTCAATTGATAGCATGTTGATTAAAACCATGGTTGAAATCGGGTTTTTAAGGTTTTATGAAAAACCCAAAATTGTTTTTTTTTTAAATCTGGTTTTTTCCATCCCCGGTTTGAACACAAAGGAGTAAGAAGGGACATAGTCTCGCAAGGTGAGGGATAATTATCATAAATTGAGGTATAACTAACCCCTCCCTGAATAAAAACATTACACTTTAGTTTAGACCTTACATTACATTACACTTCATTTTAGCTCTAATTTAAACCCAAAAAGCATGAACATGAGGAGTAAATGAGTTGATAGTACTTTATATTAACACAAATTACTTATTGGGATCCATAAGGTTTCATTTTATCCCATAGAACATCACCAAGAGCACACTGTAGTCAAGTTCTAAAACATGTTCTTGTACATATATGAGGGTAAATGTTTATAGGAGATATTTGCTTGATGGGACCCCATCCAAACATAAATTGCTTGATGGTACCCATCAAGTTTCAATTTATCCGATGGAACCCCACCGACAATCCACGTCACACTGTTTTAGTATGAACAGATGACGATGTTCTGCCAAACAAACCGGATTGCTGCCTAGTTTGCAGAAGCAAATGGTGAAGCCTTGTGTACCGTTAGTGCCGAGTGGTTAAATCCAATGTGTTTGAGCGGTGGCGAATAAAATTTTTGGGAGCATCGCTGTGAAAGGAATCAAATCTTAAGGATGTATACTACATATTGTCCAACTTTCAAGTGGTTGACTCCAATGTGTTTGAGAGGTGGCGAATAAAATTTCCAGGATCATCGTTGTGAAAGGAAGCAAATCTTAAGAATGTATCCTACACATTGTCCAACTTTCAGATTGGTTATTGGTGAAGACCGCTCTATTTAAAACTCCAATGGCATGCCACACAAGCTATCGCAAAAACACAAATTTGAATATATTTGTACAAGAATATATATTTACAAGAACACCTATTAGAACATATCATTACAAGAATGCATATTAGAATTTATATGTACAAGAACACTTACTACAGTATAACTAAATACACCTTCACTGGGTTCTCGTTGGGTAAATTGAAACTTGATGAGTACCATCAAACAATTTACGATTGGATGGGGTACTGTCAAGCAAATACCTGCAAGTTTATACATGATGTTCCGAGAAATTGGAATACCCCATCAGATTTCCCTGAAACATCATCATTACTGGTAGAACGAATGCTAAACAAACCATCACCCAGATCCATGCATTACTTCTCCCGACTTCATACCATTGCGATCAGCTCAACTGCCAAATTGGGGCAGGAAGGTCTCTGCAAAATCTTATCGTAGACTGCCAAAGTTGAGAAGATCGGAAAGCAGGTTTCGAGTTCTGTACGGGGAGAGAAGTAACGAAATGGAGGGAGCTAAGGTGGAACGAGCAAGCGCGAGTTTTCTGGGAAGTAAGCGGCAGCGTTCGGATGCATCAGCAATCTGTTGATGCATCTTTCGGAGCCATGCGCGGGGAAAGTCAAAATTCATTGTAACTTTGGTTGAGACCAGGACATGGATGACTCTTACCTTTGGTGGGTTTTAGGATACAACTAAACAATTTGTGGGACGATAGGTCCCATCAAGTAATTACCTCGAGCCTTAGTATCGTAACCATGTTCGGTAGAGGGGACGAACTGTAGTCCGCTGAACAACACGGTTGGTAGACTGAGGGACCGTCTAGTTCCGGGTCGACGAAGGTATGGCGGATGTCGGTCCGTGAATGAGTCCGTTGGTGCAGAAAGCCGCGATCACGACCACGGCGGATCATCTGTTGACTTTCGCAACATTGGATGTGGTGAGATCGAGCTGAACATGCGGTAGGTGCAGTTCTGACACGCTGCTGGAACGTGATAGAGAGGGAACGCTCTGGTTTCCCTTATTAGGAGTTTGTTGACCTGACGAAATCTCTATTATTCTCCTGGTAATATGTTATTCCTCGTGTCCGTGTGACACTTGATTACTCAAATGATCAAGGTTTGTGCACCACCTTTCTACCGCATTTCGCGAGGTTCAAATCATCACGTACAGTTTTTACAGGAGGATCATAAGTTTGTTCTTCTTTTACATAATATGACCATAAACATCGGAGTGCTTTAATAAAACCCTTTAGTAATGTTTGTGAATATTCACCTAGACGCGTAGACTGTCGTATAGTGTACAAATAGTTTTACTAAGATGCCCTCACTCACGACACAAGCTACCATTCTTTTTCCCTTGCCCGTTGGATTTTCTAGAATTGAACAGTTCAATCGCCAAAAAAATTTTCATATGCGTCATACTTCATTTTCAGTGGATCCAAACATCACTCAAACTAATAGGGCTGATTTGGTACCTTGTTCATGCAAGTATTCAAGCTAGTGTATAGACTCAAACATGCATCAAGAAATCTATTCTACAAAGATGTATTAGCAATGCAACATCTCCAATTTCATATCCAAATGTGAGTGTGATACTGACTTAGATGTAGCAAAATTATTATAATTAGATCTTTGTTTAGATTACAAAAAATAGATTTCAATTATGTAATTATGTATCAATTGTTATGTCATAAAAATGTCATAACTTAATGTACAAAATATTTATCTGCATTGCCATCAATTCAAGTTATGATCACTTCTTTATGAAATCAATGTTTACTAAAATATACTTGGATATATTTTCACTACATGTAAATTGCCCATTTTTCGTACGATTATTGAAGTATGATGATGACACTTGGTCTTTCCTAGTTTGTTGGTATGAAAATGTTACTTAGGTTCAAAATAACATAAGCTTAGTGGCGATGACAAAATTGCTAAGTTTAGACTAACATAGAGGGATTGAGACCAACCATGATAATAAAGTTTCA
Source organism: Marchantia polymorpha subsp. ruderalis (assembly GCA_037833965.1). Classification (NCBI taxonomy): domain Eukaryota; kingdom Viridiplantae; phylum Streptophyta; class Marchantiopsida; order Marchantiales; family Marchantiaceae; genus Marchantia; species Marchantia polymorpha. The sequence goes on from AP031355.1 coordinate 19,570,209, forward strand.
AAAGAATAAGACTTTACGTTAACATAAAATGTAATCCAGATAAAATTTTATCTGATCGAAGTAAACATACGAATATAATGTACTTGAGACTCTAGAAACACCGTTATCTAATTTTCTGGTGATCGATATTTGTTGTATTCGTCAAAATCTCTTTTCAATTTGAATAATATATTAAAAAGTAATAAATATAAGCATCAAGTGATTAATTGTCTAGTTTTTATTCTTTTATGATATATTATCTAGCATAGATTTTGATATTTGATCACACATACAATTTTTCAATAGTGAAATTATGAACATAAGAATATTGATGGTTATATTTTTCAGCACTTTGATTTGATATCATCAACATTCTTATAAAAGATTAACTTCTGTAAATTTAATTGCTAGATACATTATATATAATTTTATTTCAAATGAAAAAAAAGTTCAGTCACTATTTTATTTTTATTTATGTTTAATGAATTGATAACATGGTATCAACTCTTTATTAAAATTATTTTTATATATTGAATTTCCTATTTAATATAAATATCAATTTTAATAGGATCCAAAATCATTGTCATTGTTTAAGTTCCACTTTCAGCGTCTGAATGTATGTTCTATAAAATAACTAAACGAAATATCAAACTGTGTCAATCTCAATATAGGTTCACATTGACAATTTTAGTTTCATTTGCAAAAAGTATTTGGAGCTGTGATAACTTGTGAGTTCTTTATCTAAACTATTGCAACTTATTTGTGAAACATCGACAACAGAAATTCATTACTAATAAATTTTTTTGATAGAACAAAAATGAGCTAAAAAATGGAAGCACTCAAATGACTACGATCTTTCAAATGAAGTATCAAAGTTGAAAAATAAAATTAAACATAGATTTTATTCAGGAAATTAAAATTTTTGTGTGAGACTTTTGAAGTTAAAGTCTATTTGAAATATTTAAAAATTTGAGTTTTCATTTAAATTTAGATCAATGTCTATATAAATTTGGGTTGAGTGCAAGGTGAAAGGTAAGATTTGTGTGTAAAAATTGAAATTGCGATCACAAGCTTTATAGAATAAGTATGATTTTCGCTTCATAAAATGAAATTTTGTGAAATTTTCTAATAGCATCATAAAAAAATGTTACAATGAGTTGTAAATTTTCAATGAAATTGTTTTTGAATGGAATATGGTGATGGGAGATTTTGAGCGAAACAATTCACTAAGATATTTAATGAAATCAGTTAAAAGCTAGAAATTCATGATTTTTGAGAGGAAAGTGAAACAATTCAACGTGACAAGTTAAAAAATATTCAAAAAGCTTAATCATCATTCATTCTACAAAGTTTGAGTTAGAATATTCAAGATGTTCAAAGATAAAACTCTACATAAATTTCATCATACTTTGTCCGTTTAAATTCAAGGTCTCATGAAATTAGGAATGCCACTCATAATGGCATCCATTCAACATACTAGAGTGCCAAAAATATCACCTTTTACTCTATTCTCATTATTATGATCATATCATAAAGAGTATGCTGTAAATCCGTCGTAAAAGGATGGCATACGGTGAATGTTTCTTAGGGTATTCCAGTAATAAACGGAAGTTCAGTTATACATGGAAAAGATATTCAAATGCAACAGGATATTGGAAAGTGCGATGGGGTCTTTCATCCGTGTTTGAGATATTACGCCGACCTGCATATCGTTGTAAACCCTCGTTGCATACTTTGACCTCAGCTGGCGTCTAATGGAAGTTTGGCTCCAGAATCTATGGTTGCAGTGAGCTAGGCAGAGGACTGTGCCCAAGATTGCGAGCTGGTGATCGTGCAGTTGCACGTCCCGGCGATCGAGCAAGTCAATCTCGCCAACGCAGTGTGCTGCGAAAACCTTGCGAAGCGAAGCGAAGCTTCATCGATCGTTTCTCCATCGATCGCAGCTATGATGAACAAAGACCCCAGATCTAAATCCGAGCTATTTGCAGGGCACACGCTTCTCTTTTTATGGAAAAAGCCCCATGAGACCAGAAAGAAGGCTACCATGCTTTGATGCCTTGGCTCTCTCTGTTGAGATCTTCCCACTTTCTGGACGGACTGCTTGCAGGACTTCGGGAAGACCCACGAGGCGCCCGTTGCGCTGGGTGACCGAGTCAGGATCCAAATGTCATCTGCACAAGCGAGCCTTCGTTCAGCCATATTATATTTGTTTCTTAGAAGTACATAGAGGCTCACTCATATTTTATAACTCTTGCACCTTTTGAAGGAACTAGTGTTTTGCTCACTGATTTACTCACTTCTATTGCCCGAACAGGAAGTGGTATGGCGGCATACTTCTCCCAGTACTTGCAAATCAGCGAGTGGGCACATCACATGTAGCATAAAGTAGGGGTTTTCTAGATACGCCTGGAATATTCCGCGTCCAAATCTAGGACATATTTTGAGGGATGGAACCTTGCATGTCAAAGTGACCGAGTAGCTCTTCCACAACGAGAAAAATTCGAGCCGCATGAGTTACACGACCGCCACACGAACTGGCAAGAATATTTCGAGTTCTTTCGATGAGGAAGTCCTGTAATGAAGTTTTCAAAATCTGCCAATGTTAACGCATTATATCAGTGAAAGTAAAATCTTTATGAAATCGAGGGATAGTAAGACCCATCGAGTAGCACAAATGTGAAACCATAGGAGTAAGATGTGGCTAGCCTCAGTGACATTTGCGATGAAAAACACATCATATTGTGTCTAAGATATCTCAATCGGCTAGATTAAATCTACATATGCACACCACTATGAAATAGCGTTTTAAATTATACAGAAGAAAAAGTATAATTTTTTTAAAATATTTTCGGGATATCTAAAAAATGTGATAATAGAAAGTTTGAGTAGGCGTGATATGATCGCACTGTGCTTTATAAACATTAATGCCGAATACCTTAACAAATTCGTCACAGAGACAAGAAGATCTTGATGAGAATCCTCCCACATTAAACAAATAGACCTAGGTAGTTTCATGTATAGATGCCGGAGACAGCTACCTTTACCGAAAAGCGTACCTTCACCAAGAATCATGAGGCGTCATCATAGGGAGAATGAGAATCAATGGTTTGGTGGCGGGTTGCGAGAATTATTATTTTCAAATTGGTTGGTTGCAGTACTCCCTCCACTCCACTGTTCTCTTCATTAAATAGATTTTCCCATACAACTACTAACTACTAGGACACAACAGAGCTTTGTTCAATAAACTCCTTTCCCCATCACCTGTTCCTTTTATCTGTAACCTGCAACGCACCTTACCCGAAAATATCCAGCATAGCAGCTCGCTCAAGACTGAAACTGAGGTCGAAAACTCGCAGAGCGACTTTAGTTTCCTGCCTTAGCACAACCACACGAAACGATTAATCAAACGTTTCATCCGGTATTTCCCAATTTTTTTTGTTCACGCGATGGACCTTGTGGTATGGGATGGAGCCAAAAATATTGTTATGATCGCCAGACCCATTAACTTATTCTTGGACGAGCTTCGTTTCCAGAATCCATCAGATCATAATTTTTTTTTCTCTAGAAAAATAAAAATAAAATAACAATGAAATTTAATATGAACCTAAAGATTTTTCAAAGCAGTACAAAAAATATAATAATTTTTAATCAACAAATTATCACATTTTCTTTTAGTTATTAAAAAAAAGATGTCATCTTCTACGAGTTAAAGTTGTGTCCTAAGTCCCTGTTGCGCAGAGCAAAGGCTGGAGACTCTCTGAGAGCTGCGACCGAGACAAAGACCGAAGCAATGGCGACAAATTAGTGACCCAGTCAGACTCGACTGCAGTCGCGCAATCAGTTGACTTGTAGTTGAGGCTGCGATCGTCGCCAGTGAGGTCCCGCGTTCTGAGGATGGGAAACCGCCGGGCCACGGAGCGGGGAAGGGCTACTAAACGTGAGCACATGCTAGACCTTCGCTGAGAGTATCGGTGAGTGAGATCGATCGGGCACTCTGCTTCTTCTGCTCCTCCGCCTCCATTCATTCCTTCTTAACCCTCTGTCGTTTCCATTTGTCCTCTTCCGAGTCCCTCCATAAATCAGAGCTCCGGGAGCTCGATCGATCGATAGATACTCGGTTGTTCTGCGCACTTTCTTGTCTCTCACAACAGTCGGCCACCATCTTTCGGAGAGAAAGAGAGTCCAGCATCGCGATCGGGCGAGTAAGAAGCTGCCGGTCGTGCATGACAGGAAGAATCGACCGCATCGCAGGCAGGCGCAGAGATCTCTCGTTGCGCCGAGGGCCGTAATCCCCCGTCGAAGTCGGGCATCGAAGGCGGTCGCTCGAATTGCCCAAGAGGCTCGTCGTCGGTCGGTCATGGGGCCCTCGGCAGGTCTGGCATTCGCGGACTCGGCCCTCGTCGCGCCGGGGGCGCTGAGGACATCGGCCCTGGGCAATTGCGCCCGCCGAGAGCAGGCCAGGCCGAGGCCGAGGCGAGTAGCGTGGCGAGGCGCAGCCTACGACGTGTCCGAGGGCTCGTGGCGCGCGGGCGCAACGAGCCCGTACCTGGATGCGACGGCGGGAGCGCAGGGGCGAGCAGCGCAGTGGCAGACGACGTGCGCGGTGCTGTCGGGGCAGTGGGCGACGGCGCAAGTGGAAGAGCAGCAGCAGCAGCAGCAGGGGCAGGAGCAGGAGCAGGAGCAGCAGAGCTTCGACGAGGGGATGGGGATGGGGATGGGGATGGTGGGGCGGGGGCTGGTGACGCTGCCGAAGCCGCTGGCGGTGGTGGACCTAGCGCTGCAGCCGAAGCACAACTCGCAGATCCGGGTCTCGTACCAGGGCGTGCCGGGCGCATACAGCGAGGCGGCGGCAGGCAAGGCGTACCCGAACTGCGAGGCGGTGCCGTGCGAGCAGTTCGACACGGCGTTCCAGGCGGTGGAGCTGTGGCTGGTGGATCGCGCCGTGCTGCCGATCGAGAACTCGCTGGGCGGCACCATCCACCGCAACTACGACCTGCTGCTGCGCCACCGCCTGCACATCGTGGGCGAGGTGCAGCTGGCCGTGAACCACTGCCTGCTGGCGCTGCCGGGCGTGCGCACGGAGGATCTGGTGCGCGTGGTGAGCCACCCGCAGGCGCTGGCGCAGGTCGAGGGCACGCTGGCCAAGCTGGGCGTGGCGCGCGAGGCCGTGGACGACACGGCTGGTGCGGCGCAATTCATCGCCGAGCACAACCTGCGCGACACGGGCGCCGTGGCCAGCCGCCGCGCTGCGGAGATCTACGGGCTCGAGGTGCTGGCCGAGAAGATCCAGGACTGCTCGGACAACGTGACGCGCTTCCTGATGCTGGCGCGCGAGCCCGTCATCCCGCGCACCGACCGCCCCTTCAAGACCAGCATCGTGTTCACGCTCGAGGAAGGCCCCGGGATGCTGTTCCGCGCGCTGGCCGCCTTCTCGCTGCGCGACATCAATCTGTCCAAGATCGAGAGCCGCCCCCAGCGCAACAAGGGCCTGCGCGTGGTGGACGACAGCAACCACGGCACGGCCAAGCACTTCGATTACCTCTTCTACATCGACTTCGAGGCGAGCATGGCGGATCCGCGCGCCCAGTACGCTCTGGGCCACTTGCAGGAGTTCGCCACCTTTCTCCGCGTGCTCGGCAGCTTCCCCATGGATGTGACCGACCCCCAGAGCTAGTGATTCCTCGTCCGCTGTTTTCTCGATTCGGTGGCGGGTGCGTGCCTTCCCCCTCCGAAGCACCTTTTGTACAGATCGACGGAAATGTCCAACGCCGGGGCTCCGCATCGGACTGTCGAGTGCTGCCATTCTGCACATTTCTCCCGGGCCCCCTCGGGGTGCGGCGGCGGGTCGAATTGCGTGTCGTCGAGGGTCTGTTCGCCTCGAGAAATGCCAGCGATCGTCCAGCATCGTCTGTGTGTGAGTGTGTGCGTCTGCTCGGCATCTCTTTCTAGCGTAGTCGCAGGGGACTCAGGGCGAGAGTGGCTGGAATGAATCTCTCGGGAATGGAGCCGTGGCTGCAACGAGCACGCATCTAATGGAGCAGCGCATTCCAACCTGACCGCGGTCCCCATCCTGTACAAACTTTTGTAGCAGAATAAGCAAGCTCTAAATCTTAGGTATTGATTTAGGTATTGATCCCACCGGGGCTCAGATGGTATCGTATTCTTTGGCCCTGCCCATTTGCCAGGTCCCATCCATGTATAACACCGAATTGTCACAGTACGAAAAAGTAGGACACCCTCATAAAGGCCAGAAATCAGTTGATAGCCATATAGGTCGTGTAGATGAAGTCCTCATAGCATAGCAGATCTCTCGTAGTCGCAAATATCAACTGGCTTCTGAGACTGCTGATCGGCAGTAGATTCGATGATAACACACTTGCGTGTGTGGAATCGCTTTGTACACTGGAAGGAGGTTCCTCATCGCAAACGAAATTGGGGAGATTAATCCTCTCTACACGCGAGCTTGTCGATCGACTGTTGGTTGGATGGATGCCATGCCGTACGTGCGTGCGTGCCTCACATGTTCCGAAATCGATCGGAGTGCAGGTGGCGGTCGTCGTTGTTTGGAAACTAGTGTACGAGCTCATTGACGGTGCTCTCCGATCGTGATCGTGCTTCTGATCATTGTCATCACAGAAGAATGTGCTTTGGTACCATCAGTTGCCACGAGCTTGTTCAGTTATGTCAGAGCTGCGATAGCTTTAAATTTCGTCCGAGACATGTTCATGAGAGATCTCGTCAATTCTCACAGGAGCATTCTGACAATCCACGAAGCACAGAACAAGTCGATCGATCGAGGTCAGCTATGCGCGCAATCTCCGGAAGAACGAGCGCAATCTCGAAGTACTGGCTTGAGAATGGCGGAAGTGTCGACCACTTCGGCGGGATTCTGTTCGCGTCATTCGGAGCCAAGGATGACGTCGAGTGCAGAGGCATAGCGGACGCTCTTTCGAGGCCGCGCGTCCCAAGGCAACGGCGCTCGTGAGCTCTGTGGCCCCGCCCGAGCTCACCACCCATCGTCCCTTTCCTCGCGCTTTGCCCGAAAACGACGCAGCATCTGCTCGCGAAGGTGGTCCCTGACCGAATTATCTTTTCTAAAAGGTGCCAGAGGCAAATCGGAGAACACACTTTGACAGCAAATGGGCCTCGCGTTGCAGCCCGCGCCGGAAATTCTGCCGAAGGAGCTTGTTCTGCGCACACGCAGAACAAGCTCAGTATATCCTCATTATACAAGATCTGATGGCGACCTATGATGATCGATCGAGCGTGTGCAAATTTCGCCTATTGTCCTATGCTTGCCAGCATTGTCATTCTGATCGGAGGGCCGAGCTCGGGTCTTGTCTATCCTTCTTCTTAGCAGCAACCGTGGTATTAGCTGACAGGTTATCCACTTCGCAGAGCTGAAGTTGGGATTGGGTCCTTTTCTAAATTGGGCCATGCAGCTTTGACTTGGCGGCATCCATGCTCGCTCCGATTTGTCGGCTGGGAGTGTGCTAACCGCCAGCACATGGACCGCCCGCAAGGTCGTTCCTTCTCGACGCCGCGCAAGATTATCGGACGCGGACGACCATATTCGCACGAGGGTGATCGGAGTGAGTGAGACCATGTCTTTTGTGCCGCCAGGGTCGAGAGTGCCACAAGTGGCCACTTGTTGTCAGACTCTTCGCGGGTCTTAAATGTCTCGTGTCCTGGAGCGAAATGTGACCGCCATGTTCATACTTGAGTGCAGGTTCTCAAAGGGAAATCCCGAGACCGTCGAAGAAGCAATCGATTCTTCGAGTTACCAGCTTTTCGTGGAGCGTTGATGTTGCGAATGTAGCGTAGCAGGCACTGATCATGCAAGGCTTGCTTGCATCTCTAAAATGAGTTTCAGTCCTCGAGCGCCGTCGAGGTAATGGACCGACCAGTCGATGCGAACCGTGAAAATGGGAAACTTGAGCCAGAAGTCACCGGAGCACTTTTGCATGTTCCTTCCCAGACAGTATGCTGGGAAAGTTCTGATGTCGTCTGGTACATTGCTTCTGGAATTGATATTCCCACATCCTAAACCTCCTCCGTCAACTGTCAGGTCTTGCTTATAGGGAAGTGATCAATGGCGACACGAGAGTGCAGCCAACGCACAACTGGGACTCGTATTGCTCTCTGTTTCGATTTGGACTTGCAACTTCTCATCTCGCTTGCAATGCTTCGTTCCTGGATCAAACATCAGAGGATTACGTGACCAACATATGTAAAAGAAGTGAGGAATGATAGGAGTAGTGCCCATCATCCGTCCAATATAATACTCGATTCGCGACTTCACTCTCCTCCCATTTGGAGCTGCATGATAGTCTGTAGGATCGAACGGACCACGAGTAATTTTACATCGCTAGCCTCGGCTGGAAAGACGGCCTGGAATCTAGGCCCATCAATCTGCCTACAGACTAAAAGAGAACCTCAACATCATTTTGAAGCAAAAGCTCCACTCCTGAAAAGCGAGAAAGCGATATTGAGGTGTAAAACGCCTCTTTGCTCGAGTCTTTCGGCGATCGAGCAATTTAGACACTAACAACATCCGCAGATGGAAGATATACCAAAGCTTTAACCGACTGGAGCTTTCAGACTGTCTGCACAGTTTGGCTCCCTCTACCTCCTCAACATGGTCCCAGTCTCCACTAATCTGCTGGACGAAGCCGAAATCAACCATCAACCAGCAATCATAAAAACAGCTTTCTTCTAGCTCACCTTCTTTCGTGCTCTCTGAGAAACAAGGTACAGTTCTGCTTTGGCTTCAAGATCTATCTACTCGACTGTGTCCCCCGTTGACTTTGGCGTACAGATCGGTCCCAATGACGATCCACACAGATCAGAAGCTATGGTTGCCTGCCTTACCCACATCATGTCTTGCACAGAGACAGACCCAAGAGGGCGGGTAGTAACTGACTGTCTAGCCTTCGCCTGTAAAAGTCATTCACTAGAGTACAATTAAAAGGGCAATTGGTCGAGAATCCCCCTGAAAGCAGAAGCAAACGGAGAGAGGTCTACACTCTCACACAAATCACCGACTTCATCAATCTGTCCGGAAAATGGGTACTGATGTTCATGAGGTGACCTGAACAAGCATCCCTATGAAATCAGGATGCGAACGCTTGTACTCTAACTAATGTGTTCAGGAATATTCTCACGGTAAAGCGGTTTTCTGAGAAAGAAACCAAACTCTGCATTTTGTGAGGGTTACCTGGTGGCCAAGAGTCCTCAGCCACCATGGTTTTAGGTTCAAAAGTGTGTCAAGGGTCAAAGATAATATATATTCATGTTGATGAAGTTACAGTCTCAGATGTACTACTTATTGATCGCTTACAATTATCGTTTCAGCTCATTTCAAGTATTTTGGATTGCTAGGTAGAGGATTTTCATAGATATTCCACACATTCCTCAACACTAGATTATTACTTCTGCAGTGGCATATTCTAGAAATTCTAAAAGACCTGCTGTTGTAGCGGATTAAAAATATTATACAGAAAAGGACTGAGACAAGCGTAGCAATCTTGTCAAAGTTTGAAAGGTCCAGTCCTAATGCAGTCAAATGTGGGATCAAATTCGCTTGTCCGAAGAGTCGGACGCCATTCGACAAGTTCGAAGCCTTTGGCAAATCCAAAAGCGTTGCAGGACCGAAGTCGAAGGCAAACGAGGACAAAACTTTCTGCACAAGATGCAACATGAGCACAAACAGCACTGCCGATCAGAAAGCTGTAGGAGTGCTGCTCAATGTGTTGACTGTCCATAACAACAAATGTGAATTTCCCCGGATTGTTTTAGTTGATCAGATCTGAGACGCTGATCAATCTCTGCTTGGCCAATCACTGCTTTCGTATTGCAAGTTGGTACCAAGCGCCTGATGCTTAGCTCACTTCAGCTTCTGCACACTTGCCTCACTTGCAAAGTTGCAAACTGCAGGGCAGAGGTCAAGGTTGCAGACTCGGAATCTTATACAATTTCCGGCAATATGTGATCAAATGATAGGATTATGTGCAGTAATTAGAAACATGAATTTAGAACTCTAATATACGTATGAAGGTTCAAAGTGCATTATAATCGGAACGGATACTGTATCATATTCATTCTTGGACCCCACACTAGAGCAAATAGATCCTGGGAAGCTTCCAATGTAAGTACTTTTGGAGCTGTCGATGAGGTGATTGTCCACGGTGACTTTGCTGGATAGTTCATCAGTTTATAACCACGAATTGATACTTAAGTGGAAATAATCTTCTTCCTGAACCCCACAGAACAGCTGGATTATTCATTTTTATCTTGAGAGCACTATGTTGGACTCTGCGTACAATGTAGAAAAGAATCACGAGAGGACGATAAGGCAGAGATGTCCGAAGAGGAAATGATCTAGGTGAACTCGTAAACCACATCCTTGATTACGACACCACATTTGTAAACATTACTGTGAAGGAGTTATAGGTCTGTCGGTTGAAGCCCTGGACATATTCCCTCGTCAGTTATACTGGTTCTAGTCAAGATGAAACTTTAAGGTGTGTGGTTGCATGAAAAGGTCAAGGGGCTCAGCGTGCACAGGAGGGCTTCGTGAGCTGCATGCCGGTAGGTAGTAATGAATCCCTAACACTGAACCTACGATGTCTATGGCTCCTCTTGTGAACTTTATTCGTTTTCAGGTGAAATATTGACCTTATTTTCTTTCTGTTGTCACGCGCTTGCATGCCTCTGCTCAATTGGCCTTTCACCTACATAAGCTTTGAATTCACCAGTGTTCTCTGTGTCGAATCCACCAGACAGGCGAGTCTGGTGCCCAGTCACCTGAATGCACACAACTTCAAGGACGCACATCTTCTCAGACTGTCTAGCCACTTGAGTTATGACTTGGGTTGAATACCGGTGTCAAAAATTCAATGTCAGAAATATGAGCGAAAACTTGGTTGAAAATGCTTAACGGCTGGATCCCTGAAGTGAAACTCCGGTAGCAACTTATTGTAGACTGGATGTGATGGTGACACCTCTGTGCTGCCAAGTGACGACTTGAAGTAAGACTGTGGTGCAGGAATGCACTTCCTAAGACAGCCCTCATCGAAATTGCGAGAACATGGAGTAACCTGTACTCCGATTTGTAGGATTTGTCATCTATTCTGCACCAGGTTCTCAGAATTGTTTGTTTCTTAGCTTCAAGATTACCTTGCCCAGTTTTTATTTAACTGGAAATGATAGTCAAATAACAGAAGTCAGATCTTGCAGATAAGTTCAGGTTAGCCAGTGCTAACATGCTCTTTTGTTAAAGACATCGAAACAACTTATATGTACTGCTTGAAGGGATACATTTCGTACAGAATCTCCAGATTGTTTTCACTTTTTGAATTCATTCAGTCAGGGAACTTCGTTACGTAGATAAATACGGAGAGATTGTGGGGATCGGGAAGCACGCCAAGTACCTTCTGGCCTCAGGAAAAATCTCGTATACATACATTACATAGGAGAAATGAGGAGTTCCAATTGCTGTATAGCCATGGCTATACACCATTTGTAGGTTTATGTACTTAAGTAAGATGCTTCTGAGTGAGAAACCTCTCCACCACTCGAGTCTCTTTCCCCGCGGATGAAAGCGGCTCGGACCTGCAGCTAGATGTCACCGTCATGCGGGATAATCAGCAGTGCGTTTGACGAAGTTTCAAGTTCACACGGGTTCATTGGTAGAGCAGACAGCAGATGCGAAGGGTGAAGCGCATCCGTTTTTTACTACAGATTGACAATCTCGAATGGAAGCTCTCCACTGGATCGAAGACCGGAAGGAATCTTAAGCAGAATGATAACTGACTGGGCTTTCATTCTTTAGCTGCGCTTTATACCATCGCAGAGTCTTGAATACCGATGGTGCCAGATGAAAACTCACACGTGAGCTGCTGGCAAGCAGCGATTGAGCGGGAGTGCGGCGCGCATTCGCATCCCTCACCAAACTCAGATCTGCTCCGACGACCACAGCCAGAGGATGGTCAAGTTGTGTCGATGAGCTCAGCATATTGGCGCTTTGATCATGGGACCACGTGAAACATCATCATTATCAAATATTGCCAGAAGCTCAACCCGCCGGTGAGCCATAGCTAGACTAGCAATCCTTCAAGGTCAAACAACACTTCTGGCTGGTTTAGGTAGCGACATTTTCCACTGGGGTCCCTTGTTATCTGCACCCTTGGAGCCCAGACAGACGCGTAGACGAGTATCATCGCGTCCCAATTCTGCCATTTTCGAGGTTACAACGGCATGCGCCTCGTGGGCATGAGGAGTGGAGCTTTTCTGCCCATGTTACGCTGCGGTCATGATTCTGTGAGCATGAGCTTACGGACCGACCACCTGAACGGAGAGGATGAGAGGTTGATGCATATCAGACCTACATACTAATCTTCAGAGCATCGTTCACAGCCTCCATATTGAATGTATTTTTAAGTCTGCGACTCTCGAGGATCCAGTTCAGATTTTGAAACATCAGTCCACCATGAGTGGGAGACTGATCTCAGCTGAGTTCCCAACGATTCGTCCAGGCCTTCTTTGATGTAGGCGTGGTTGCAACTTGCAAGCGCATCCCCCAGTCACCACAAAGCACATCCATATGACTACAGGCAGACATAAATTTAATCTGGACGTCCTAAATTGTGGGAACTGGGTGCTGTCGAGTACTTGAGCATGGGCATTGTGTTATACGGAACATGGTCGGACTCGAAACAGTGAAGTCAGATGAAAAGTTCTATTGCGCGTGTCTTTTAGTTCTCATAATTACACCTTCTACCACCCACATCCGCTTCACTGTTCCTTCACTTGGAACAATTCAGTACGAGGCTATTTTATATCGCAGGTTTCAAATCTCAGGGCTCACTTTCGCCCAAGCCCCTCATCCAAACTGAGTTTCTAGAGATAAGATGCCCAGTGACAATTCACGATCACCGTCCTTCGCTTTGGCAAGCACGACTGTAGCCCAAGCATCCAGTTCAGAGAATATAGTCTGGACATCGAGACGAGCATCCTCAACTGTGGTCGGGCGAATTGACTCAGGTCAAGACGGGAAACTGCAAGGGCGCAGTCATTAACCTCTAACTTTTTATAACGCTCACCAAAACGAAATCGTTGACCACATTTCCCATGATTGGTTGACTTCCGAGGTTTGACTCGACAGCAGATCATGCGTAGGGAACGTGGTGGGCGGGGTGGGGGGCTTCAACAGAAGATCCTCGACAAATCGAGAAAGAGAGGTTGAGCTTCAGAGCTCGACGATGCGCACACTGCCGAGTCGAGGTGAAGCTGTTGCTGGAGGTGGTGCATGGGGTCACTTCTTTTCAAAGCATTGTTTGCAGCTCTGCCAGCGAAAGGTACAACTGGCATTGTTGTCAAAAGGAGCGTGCCTGGCTCAGGGATGGAGTTGGTGCTGGTGCTGGTGCTGCTTCGCCACATGTTCAGGGCGATGTGAGAACAGGCTCGGTGGTCCCGCAGCCTTTGTCGCCGGTTACCAAGTGATGGGGAAGGTGGCCAGCGAAGAGGACCAATGTGCTTGTAGCGTGAGGAGACATCATCCCGTGAAGATCTGCACTCACCTGCTTGTGAGGTGCCATCTCGTCACAGTGAGTGCCACTGGATTCTCGATGTTCGGCTACTGTTAAAGTAAAGTTTAGGAGAAGGGAGGAACGCACATCAGTCAGTACTTGCACATGCATTGAGCTGTCGGATGGACAAGGTTGCAGAGAATGTGAGCTGATCAGCTGTGATAAATCCATGAATCTCTTCCGCAATTTTTTGCTTGATGTTTCCAGGAATTTTGGTTACAGCTTCTGTATGAATGCAATTTTTATCTCTTTTCAAAACGCGATGGGAATTCGTCCACTAGATCCGTCGGACCCTCTGTACACCAATAATTTCAGTGGTTTCAGCTAGGTCCGAGTCTTGCAATCATTGTTATTCAAGCCGACGCTGTGACCTGTACATTCTTCGCACAGTTTACCGTGCAAGCCTTTGATTCTCGTGCACGTGAGCAACATAATCGGATCCTTCTGGAACGGATCCAGAGAATTCGGCTTCCATGTACACACTCATACAAGATAGCCCAGTCTTGATCGACTTGTGCGTGCTCTCACAACCCAACAAACGAATTTCTGGACGATGACAGATTCAATGTTCTCATTGTGATTCTCTCGCGCGACCCAAGTACCTGGGCTACAGCCTTTTCGTAAATCAAGCCTTATTTTCAGAAGTATCTGTAGGAAAGCCTTGACGTCATGATTTTAGACTTTGCTTCATCCGAGGATGATAGACTTTCGGAACTGCGGTTCGCATGTCTCTTGCGCAGTTTGTTCTGCCTGCTCAAATTTTTGGAACTTATGGAAGTGTTCTAAGTTTCTATTCTACGAGATGTATGGACTTGCACAAAGACTTACCCCAGGAGCGATTGATGATAGAAATTATTGATTCCTGAAGGGATCAGTCAAGAAGTCATCAGGGCCCTGAAAGTTCATGGAGAATCATATATCCTTCTAGGCAATATACTAAATAGAGCATGGTGAAGCTGAGTATTCGAGCATATTAGATTTGAAGTTGCACCAAAAAGTCACAAAGATTTCGAACGGTCTATCATCACTGACCTTTCCAAATTGATTTACCCAATATCCTCATCTATTCCTGAGACATTCCGAGGTATCCATCGACCGAAGAAGATACACGGTTCTGCAAGGTGGATGCGGAATTATTGCAATCCACAACTAAATTCATCCACGTGTAGCAAATTGCCGACGTTAAAGCATCTTGAGAGATGTCCAATTTCAGTGGGTAAGTGACAAAATGACCGAAGGATTCGTAGATCATAAGCCACAAACCTCAGCTGAAAGGACGTGTACAGGATGGCACTGTATCGTTTTGAATCTCCTTCTCTGCCATCTTTAAACCTGTCGAACCAGACAAGATGTCATTTTGACGACTGCGTTCATCTTGTTTGCTTTCTTACGGTAGGTGACGGACTTGCCCCTATTGATGACGTTTAGATTAAAACGTACCTGTATACACTGAAATGAATACGTGGCTGATAATGGTAGTTCAAGGTCCATCCACATAAGACTCTGTCATGCCGAAAATACTTGCTCAGCCCCCTTCTTCATCAAGATGTTCTTCGGGAATTCAACTCCTTTTTCACCGAGTTCCAAGCAGAGACTCATATCGTTAGCTTACGCAATGTGAAGTTACTTCAAGCGACTTGCATATCATACTATCAGAAGTCGACCTTCTGGCCTTCACCGAGCTCTGCTCTGGTTTTGGTGGCCTTCTGCTTTCCATGCAATCTTTTATTCATGTTATGCTCGGACATTCAGTTCCAAATTTCTACAAACAGTTGATAACAACAGATGTTACACGACATGCCGAGAAGTCAGACATATGACTGCATTAGAGTTGATCAAGTGAAGTTTGAGGTTTATAACCCGACTGGTGAAACGTGTTCTATGACGGAATTTTTAGAATGCGATCTCTAAGTTACAACGTCGTGCTCACCTGCATTTGTAAGTTTGAGAAGACATTCTTAATCTCTCCAGATGAGACATTCTTAAGAACCAAAGTCTTGGATTATCCCATTTGCGGAGCCCACATATACAGGAGCTGAACGGAACCAGAATTTTGACAGGTAATGGGGACATGGCGATGGTTCTTCACAGTAGAGGCAACGGAGAAACGGAGTTGCGCCTGCTTGCAAAATAACCCACATGTAGAGCAAGGACACGAATACTGGGGATTTTGTAGTCTCAACATGTAAATTTTTTCTCGAGGACATAGCTTGAGATCAGAAGCGCTTGAGAAATGCGCTCGACTGTAGACACTGCAGTTTTTGGAAGTCTTCAAATCAAGTGATCTTCGTGGGGACAGCACGCTGACATCGAAGACAGCCGATGCCGAGCTGCGATCCTGACAGGTCCTGGACCGCGTGTAGAAACAAGGGTCCTGCGGGTTGGGCGAACGCGTATACTCCATGAACAAGGCAATGTGTCTATCATAATGGAAAAATTGGACTCTATCGTGGTTTGTTTCAGTCCTTCACCACGAAACTTTATCAGAACTGTTACGCTTTCAGCTACTTGATGCATGACGACCACCTGGATCTCGATACACTAAAAGTTCAAGCGATCCATCGAGAATTCTGTGCACGGACGCACGAGCTCTGTGCTAGGGCCAAAGCGCAGAATTGCATCTTTCTACAGATGTCAGAACTCCAAAAGACAATCGCGTAACTCGTTTGGCACATGTACGAGGGCAGAGAATGTTGGAGCCATGGCCGACAGGTGGAGTCATGCAGACACAGAGCCTTAGATTTTAGAGGCGAGCCGTCCAACAGGAAAATCTCAACAGCTCCCTCTGTACGTGTGTGAGAATAAAGGCTATCATCGTAAACTAGGAATTTACTATATGCAGCATTACGTTACTCGAAATCTGTTCAGGGGCTCTTGCAACAAGGTGCCATAAATTTGCAGAAGGATAAACGATTCGGATGGAGATATGTGACCGTCGAGCTCGACAGACACAAGATGAAGGCAGGGAACTGAGTTCCAGCTTGCGGACATTAGAAACTGAACTCAATGGACTTTTCACACTTTCAACCTCGCAGAAAAACAAGGTCCTCACATACTCACTCAAGTACTCGTGAATGATCTTGTCAGCGAAAGAATCGTGAACATGACTGGAAGTATATACATCCGAGTCGAAGCTGCTCAGCAAGGTCACAGAGAATGTCAGCAAGCTCATCACACAGAACAGACTCTGCAGGAGTAACACAAGGATCTGTTGCTGTTTCGGCTGCTCCACTGCACCGAGTGTTGCGGCAAAGCGAACACCTCCTAACTCCTTACTGCCTGGAGATAGCTCACTGCTCCGAAACGAGAACCTTATCTGAATCTGAAATTTACGTTGTGGAGAGGAGACATACATCCCTACTGAAACATCAGAGTGGCGGTGACTCGTTTCAGCTGCTCGCCATGCACGCGCATACGAAAGGCAGACTGGATAAGCAGTCTGATTCACCACTCACACGCGTTCGAGTTTCCAACGACGCCACGGCTCTGACATCAAGGCCCTTTTACATCTGACACCCAAAGTGAATCACGAGTATTGTGGGCCCTGACGGGATGGGGGTCGTGTGTACCTCGATTGCGAGAAGTCGAGAACACTCCATACACCTGCTGAGTGCTGAGTGCTGACTGAAAGAAGAAGACGAGGTTAGCATACCTCGTCACCAGAAGCCTGGAGGTTAGCATACCTCCAGGCTTCTGGTGTGGGTGGGAGGAGGAGCTCTTTTTGGGCGAGTGGAAGGCTGCAGCTCGAGGTTCTTAATGGCCTCTGAACTTGGAGCACGAGTCCATAGTTCCGGGGCGCGAGAGCCCACCCCCAGAATAGATAAGGTCGTCCCCCATCTTTGGGTGGAAACAGTCAAGTCCAACGAGGGGTACATCGCTATTCATCGAGCCATGAGCTGTCTGACGATCTTCATGTTTCCTCCCCAGGCCGAGCTAAATGTGGTAGATTCTATATCGAAGAACTTGAATCTCAGCCTATATCTGCTCTTCCGGGTGGAACAGGCAAAATCGCTATATTAGTGGGCACCACGCAGTTCTAGGCGAGTTTCTAAAGCAGTACGTCCCTCGAACAAGGGCATAGTCCAATCGTCCGTTTTGTTTTGTCTCAAGGAACAGGGAGCAAATCCACAAACTTCCAACTCTAGATTGTGGTTTCTAGGAACTGGAGACGACGAATAGACAACGCTTCATTCATTCTTGACTAGATTAATAGCAGCCATCCTCATCCTCCTCCTCCTCATCATCATCATCCATGTGATGATGCGCCAGTTCTTCCCTCCGAGGGAGAAGATGGGCTATATGGGAGCACCTCGTCTGACTTGGTACTACCTTCAAGTTCCTCAGCAGCCTTCTCTGAAACCTCCGGTGGTGGGAGCACACCACCAGTCGTGACTGAGATTGTTGGCAGCGTGCAGAAATAGTGAGATATGCGAATTGGATGAATTTTTACCCCACCTTCTCTAATTCTAGCGTCACATTTGATCCTCTGGCTCGATTCGGGAAGCTAAGGTGGCGTGTATTACTTTCGAAAGCTGCAGTTGAGATCAGAAAGTCAACCGTGTGATATGGACAACTCGGGTTACTCATTTCTTACACCTAGCGTGCCCTTTGGTGTCGTTTTTGGGTTTTTATTTATTCTGTAATTCATCTCGCTACAGGCGTTCATGACTTGGGCGTGAAGAAGAACTTCATCCACATCCCTATCGATGGGGGTCGATAATATTGCCCACCTAGGGACACCGACCCGTCTCTAGGAACTAATGTATATCTCCCTATTTTGCGACAAACGGTGTTGATACTTTTTCAGCTGAATCAGTCACTTTAATCAATGACTCCTGACACCTCAGTTGACTCCCAAACGAAGTTTTGGCAGCCCTTGGAGTCTTGCGCTACGATTTTGGCCGGTGGAAAAATATCTCAGGTCAGCTAGTCTACAAGGGGCAACCCCTTTCGGTGGTTCCTGCTCTACGATTTTCTTCCTAGAAATTTAATGAATGTAGCAGCTTCGTGATGATTATGCACCGCAACTTTGTTTCTGGAGACAAATTCCACGGTATTAGGCCAATGGCTGTCCATTCTCACGTTGCATGAAGAGTGTTGTAGAGCGCACTACCGCGAAATGAAGTCCACGAAGCTGATCTTTTACCAACGATTTTGAGATCCCCATGTACTCTGCGTCGAAAGGAGGTGGACTAAAAAACGAGGCCCCTGTTGAGAAACATTTGGCTCCTTGTTGGGTCTCACGAGCCTGGCTTATAATACGGCAGCAAAGCTCAACCAGTGCCCCCACCTCCAAGGCAAGCACCCATCATCATGTCCTGCGAAACAGACTTCAACATTCAGTTCCAGCTTTCACAACGTCGTAGCTAGCATCCCAAGACCTTCATCAGTGTGACTCTGCTTGCTCAAACTCGAGTTCGTCTTCCGTGTGCACCGTCTGAAATCCAACTCTCACTGTACTGATCGACACCTTGGGGCTGGAGCGTTGAGAATCTCCAAATTTAAGGTCTTCTCACTTCCAAACTTTAATGAAGTAAGGAATTAGTAGCAAAGTGGATGGGCTGATCCATCGACTGGAACATGATCAAACCAGTTGGGTGGTATAGAAATAGGCCGCAATAACGTCGAAACGAGGAGTATGTCGTAATATATCTAAGAGATCGGAAGTGTATACACACTACGCATTAGCGAACATCTACAGCAGAATCTTAGTTTGCACCATCCGATTCATATGGAGAGTATGGACATGAATTATTTTTAAAATGTTATAAAATAAGTCGATAAGAGTAATCCCTTGTGTCATTTAACATGGTAGGTTCTCTCAGTAAGTTGTTGAAGCCACCATTCATAGCTTTATATATATCCACATCTTGAAGAACAGATAGATGATGATCTTCTATATACCGATGTTTGGAAACCTTGGCGAGTTTTTGCTCCACATCATCCGGAAGGATATTCACCTTATACATATTCTTTGTCATGCGGACGAAATACAATAGATTGTCTGCAACTCTCGAAATAGTTATCTATAAGAGATTGAACAGTGACCCCTCCATAACATAGTCAAACTGACAACCTATCACCATAATGTTTGCAATAGTAACATCATAATCTTGAACGAGCTATAGTTCAGCAAAGCTTCAAATCATGAAAGCGAACCTTACGTATGATATATTCAGTTTTGTAGCATAGAAAGCATCACATACTTGGTAGTATCTTCAGAAGATGTCCTCTACATAATGTGATGCATGACTCATGCATCATCAGTATCTTATGCAGCATAAGTATCTTCTGGCTCTAAAAAATGACACACTCTTAGACGAAGATGCAAACGAGTGGATCAAGTCAATACAATAGAGTAGATATAGTAGTTGGTGCGAGTTAAAAAGCTATGATGCATGGTTAAGTCAAGAGTACGAGAGTATCGTTTTTCATCACATCAAAAGAGGCAGTACCAAGTATGGATGCATACGATTTTTATTAAAAAAAATACAGACATATTTAAAACGTCTGAAATAAACACGATCTTTATTTAAGACGTCTTTTATTTGTAGACGGGCGAACTCTATGTACAACTCATGTACCTACAGATAAGAGTTGCTGCCGCCGGTTCAAATCTTGCAGGCTGAACTTTTCTTTCACCAAGTGGAGGTAGTTCCTTCCACTTCTGAAAATTTATAGTGATACAAATGACACCAGGGAGTGTAATGTTATTATAGAGTTGAGCTGACTTGTCTGAAAATCTTAAAGTGACTTCCTGATTTTATTCACATTAGTACACTCAAGACATTATGCACATTTTAAATCCTGTAAATAATGCAAGGGTTAGAAAATATTTTGATACTTCAAATCATCTCGGTATAAGACCAAAATGGCTATTTTTGAATATGAATTTATCACATGCCGGGTCAATCATGCATGGTCATGTCGTTGAGTTACAGCAATACTTTGTTAGAAACTGCATTCCAACCAAGCAATATAGTAGTGAGGAAAAGAATAGCTAGCTGAAGATATAAATGCTCCCAAGTTTCCGGATTCTAAACATTTTAAATACTATATTTAAGACGTATTAAACTTATGGAAATGTTCAAAATTTTCCAATTCCATCTCGAACGCATCAATAGTCCAAGGTGGAAGAGGATGAATTTGATGGTAGGCGACTGCCATCCTTTTCTTCACACACAGATCTGTCTTGGCGCTATTCTAACTGAAAGCCTAATGATCTCCCGATCCGCAGGCTAGGCTGTCAGCTAGTAGATCGCTGGTCCCGCTCCTTGTGCAGTTTAGGGTTTAGGGCTTCTTCATGGGGTCCTCTTGTGCACCGGCTACAATGCTGCAATACACGGAAGGTCGAAGCACGAAGATGACCCTCTTT
The DNA here is from genome assembly GCA_037833965.1 of Marchantia polymorpha subsp. ruderalis. Classification (NCBI taxonomy): domain Eukaryota; kingdom Viridiplantae; phylum Streptophyta; class Marchantiopsida; order Marchantiales; family Marchantiaceae; genus Marchantia; species Marchantia polymorpha. The sequence continues at coordinate 19,591,152 of AP031355.1, forward strand.
CCTCCCATTACCCTTCTTAGGGTCCCATCTCTATTACATAAATTTTCTCCTTGATAATAATTATATATATATATATATATAATCTTCATCACCAAACATATAATTTTCACTACAAATCTTCACAATACCAAGCTGTAAAAATTTCACACTCCGAAGAAAATTAACTTGTACTAAACTAGGACCCAGAAATACTTAAAATTTTAAAAAAACTTCTAAAACGATTACATACAATTCCAAAATAATTTTTTAGAACAAATCTAGTTATCTACAGATCTTATTTCAAAATGTTTGTACGAGATATCAGAGCCTGAGCAGGGTGTTTGTTCGGGAACCCTGCAGTGACCAGGTGATCCATCGATCACGATTCCATGAACTGGGTTACTCGTAGACTTGATTAAAACCGGAAAGATGGCTCTCTTGAAAGAGTCATTGCATGTTAAACTAAAACATTTCCTATTTATTGGAGCCATGGAGAGTTCGGTATGCAGCAGCAGTAGTTCCTACTGAGATATTCTCCTCTCTCTTCGCAGTACCTGCACAGATTTTGCTACAATGCATTCTAGAAACTTTCCTGAAACTGTGCATCGGCACTCCATGCACACTGCAGTTGAGAGTTCGCAGCCAGAAAACGCTACTGAGTCTTTGAGTCGGTGAGTGACTCACCAACAGTGTGTGACTGTGTGACTGGTACAAAAATGTAAGCAAGAGAAGAGAGTCATCGTCTAACCCGGAGATACTTCTGGTTTAAGACGCACTGTCGTTCCCAAGCGAGTCAAAAGGTATCATGACATTTCAATGTGTTAATCTCCCAAATGGTGCCCAGTTATCTGCACGACACCATTTTTCCCTGATCTATGGGTTTAGTCTTCAGTTGTACCTGAGGTAGAGTTGCAGTTTATAATACGGACCACATAATTCAAATTAGGAGGACGTCACGCCTAGGATTACTCCTCTGGCCGTCGAAAGGATGTGGATGATGGCTTCACAATTACATATACTGCCCTGCCCTGCCCAAAAACAAACTCTCATGAAAGGATGAGCAAGTACGAAGGTGGTATAGGTGGCATCAGCCGAAGTAAACGGCCTGAGAGGAGACTAGACTACAGCTGAAGGAGCTCCGTGGATGATCACTCTCATCTCGGGTGATCACTGATCACTGATCGACTCGCTTAGTTGCACAAACTTTTACAAACGGCCGTACTGCCAGGTGTCAGGGATCCCAGTTTCTTTCTCCTCTTTCTTTCTTTCTTCATCCTCCCTTCGGGCTGCCCCGGATCAGCCGGATTTTATCTCAGTTTTGGGAACGGGGAGGCGAGGCACTTTGTGGGGAGGGCACTTTGCGGCAACCATGTAGAGGCCGCAACGTTGTATCTAGTGCGTTGCAATGATCTACGCCGTAACAATGATCGCAGTCGTGTCATGGAACGTTGCGGGAAAAAGAACTAAAACTGAACTGCAAGAGGGATAGCTCAGATGGAATCCCTAATGTTCAGACTGTAATATTTGTAATGAAACGGTGATAACAAATTGAGGCGACGAAATTTTAAGCGGCAAAGATTAGGGTTTTTGAAAATAGAATCACATCAATATTCTCCAGCTCGTCGTTTCGACGTCGCTTTTGGGTGCCAGTGTCAGTGCTTTGAGGAGCTCGTGCCAGAGCTCGTGCTTGTACTTTTCTTGTCATTTCAGGTGCTTTTGCAGGTGTGGTGACAGCATGGAGGCAGGATGGATTGTGCAGGACCCACCTTATGAAGGCCCTTTCAATTCGTTAATGTTGAATTGGTCAAATGGGACGGCCTACATCAAAAGCTCGAGGCTTAACGATTTTGTTTCGGGAGAGGGATCTTGTTATAGTGATGCGAAGACAGAATTTGTGACACGTTGCTCATACAAGGGTGGAGGTACTAGGCACAATTGGGAATCGTATGCAATGTATTATTGCAAGTATGGTACTCCAGAAAGGGGCAAGAAGAGTATGCTTTCCTCGAATTTTATTCAAGATCCATCAACAAAGGCAAAATTTGGTCCTGGCAGCAGGGATAGACTAGATCATGATTCGCATCACAAGGGCTGTCAGTGCAGGTTTAGTGCCATTAAACTGCTGTCTAATGATCACATTCCACCAGGAATCACAAAATTGATATACAAGCATAGAAGACACGTAAATGCTGCAGGTGTAGCTTGTCATGGCACAGCGTGTTCGGATAGTGTTGGCTTGCCATCTCAAATGGCGCGCAATTTATCCTCTGAATGCAGGTAACGGCATATTTGTTACATTTTCAATATATTTGTTTATCGTTCACAGTCAATCTCCCGTCATATTTGTTTATCGTTCACAGTCAATCTCCCATCCCGTTTTTTCTCCTCATTTCTTCCTTGTAGTTGGTGTACTTGTCCTACTTTCGAAGAGGAGGCGGATAATTATATGTATTTTGAATCGGTGTTTCAGATCGCTATGCTTTTGCTTCAGTAATCATGGTAGTGTAGTTGCTTCATTCTGGAACTCGAAATCTGCTGATGTCAGTCTGAATTGGATCCTTAACGTATGGTTATCCTTAACGTATTTATAAAATCACCGTTCTTGGATTCTGGGACGGTAGATCAGTATCTGATTATAATTTTTCTTTTTCTGATACAGCTTTTATGGTGCCAACGAAGGATGCAAGTGCGATGACAAGTCCTCATGCAACCCTTGCAATTGCAAATGAGAGAGAACAACTCCAATTTATGCTGTTTATATTCCACAAAGTCATACTCAGTCTACTGAGGATGATGAGCTGTAGCGAAAGTTTTGCAGATCATGTATGCAGTGGCTTTAGGACGCACTCATCACTTTCTGGAAGTTTGACTGTGCTTTCAGTTGACAGTTCGCAGCTTTAGAGTTTTTGTATCGGAACAAAATTGGAATAGAGCTACATCGTGCACTACACATTAATTTTTCTGTACACTTGGATTTTTCTACCGTCTCAGACTTATTTGAATTATGAATTTGAAGCCTTGGAGGCTAATTTTGAATCTTTTTGTATTGTGAGATGTCAGCGTGGTTTTTAGTACCAGTTTGGTTCATGGAAGCTGTAAGTTAGGAGATAGTCAATCTACATGGTGGCACACAGGTCGAAAGCAAAAATATAGGGTCACATGAAAGGGAGAGAAACATACTCTACAAATCTAACTCAATGATAAGAGATACAAAGAAAAGGAATCGGGACTACCTTCTCCATAAAAAGTCATTTCTTGTTCAAACAATATCCCCCGCCTATTTCTGTGTGTTTATAAACGCAGAGATGTGAGATGTAATTGTGAAACATATAGCTCATTTTGTATTAACTGCTGTCAGATGAAGAAACTTACTGTATGTTCCGACCAATTTTAATTGATGTTTGAATTTTTTCATAGATTTGGATCAAACTTCGATTGCGATTCTGCTTTGTATCGCAATGTAACTTGATCACTGAACCTGACAACTGACAAAGGAAACATGCATAGCTTGGTAAAACTCCTTAATATGTCACATTTTCATATCACTTGTAGGTGCTCTTCTCTCCGTCTTCGTGTGAAGGAAATGTATTTACCCTCCATTCATTTAAAGGAGCAAGATCTGTTGCCCATATGAGGTCGAGGTAAATATCTGAACTTGTTACATCCGATTCCGTGTACGCTTGAAACGCTCATATACCCGAAATTGGAATCAATAATTTAGATTCAACACTCGGTACTTTGGAATTTAATAGATGATCTATACTCTTGAGAGACGTGAAGTAGCACTTGCTCAGCCAGGGCGAGGAGTCTATGGTCTTCAGGTCATAGCAGGTTCATATCAACGGGTACAGTTTGTATAAATGTTACCATAGATCAGAAAAAGTGTCAGGAATTTAAAAGATTGTCACTCTCTCTTATATCCATACATAAGAATAGACTAAGCTCAAACACGTCTCAGGCATCCTTTTAGTAAGAGTCTGGTTCACCGACATATCTCCCTTCCGTTCAGAAATTGAGCAAGAGCCCTCAAAGATTATCAAAGAAGAAGAATTTTAATCAGATTTGGAACGTTGTTGTCAGGTCTCCATGTACCGTAATGTTGGACTTTACCTGTGACATAATTAATACTCTGCTGTAGATCATACTGAAACTGAAATGAATGTAACCAGATAGACAGGACCCGTCAAGATATTAAATTCTGCACGCCTCCTTATTACCAGTTTTCTAGACAGAGTGTGACTAGCCCAGTAATACGTGTAGGGCATGAATCTCATATTTTTTCTCTTGTAAATTTCACTCGGAATGATCTGATCCATCTGAGGTCCAAACTTTTGACCTCTCAAATAACCAGTTCTACAAACTCCTCGTATGCTCATAAATTATGGGCTTTGCAAGTTCTTCTTGGCAATGAAAATCTTCTTACAGAAGATACCCTCAATTCATGACTTACTGATCATGAGTGTTACGGACTTAACCAAGAATCTCAAGTGCGTTTTTTCTTTTGTAGCTTTAAGTACAACACTTCAAGAATCGTCTCTTGTATATGCGAGTTGCTTTGGTTTGACCATCAGCCGGTCTTGATGTTGCTGGAGTCGAATCAAATATCGTCCTCTTCAGTGCATAAATTTGTTCTATACCAGTATACTGAGGAAGATAGTTTGCCCATTCCTGCCATTTTCAGATGAGTCATTCATTCCGGTTGAGGGCATCCCATCTACATGGTTGCCGGGTCCGCCGACCCTCCCCGCAAAGTGTTCTTATAGTCCATCGTTAGATCCGTCTGCCGGAAAGCGGAGCGATCTAATTCAATCACTTTGATGCTCCACCGGAAAATTGAGTGCCAATGAAAAACCTGCCCGGTTAGCCTGCCCGCACAATCTTCCATCTTTGGTCCAAAAGAGGAGAGTCGCAGCGAAAAGAAGAACTTCCGTCACTGGTCACTGCAGGATGACACCTGCCTGGGTCTATGAAGGCCCTATATAGGGGCTATGTATAAGTTTGTGCAGCTAAACCCGTCCATCACTGATCACCCATAGAACGACAAAATACGAACGGAGACAAACTTCTGGCAAAGATCTTAGAATTTGTCTCTGATTAGCACTTGTTGCGCACAATGTGCTACATCCCTACATCCCTTTCCTTCTTAGATTCTCTACGAGAGCCAAGTTATTAGAAAATTCACTAAGCAGTATTTTTCCCCTCCCTTTCTGTTGTTGTGCCTAAATCAACCATATTAACACTCTGTGAATTTGAGTGCGCTGATGATACAAGTTCATATACTGTACCTGACATGAAGAGAAAGTAGCTCTTTCTTAATATTTTTGTAACGCTTCATTTTCATCCTAAGTTATAAATTGAAATTGATGCAAGAAACGAGCGTGAGCAGTTCAAAAATTTAAGCACATTTTAGCTTTGGAATAAATTATTCCAGAGCTAAAATTGGGCGAATGATTTGGACAAGAGCCATGCGTGTGTAATTGTGGATGTCATGTGATCTCGTCAGAAGTGTAGATCCAAGACAAGACTACATTACACAGCCGTCCCAAGTGGTCTCAATTCAGCCTAAATGGTTGTAAGCACCTCAACCGAGTCCCATCAGACACAGGCTAAAAGACGAACTAGGAGACTTCCTTTGCCATGTAGTGATGTAGAAAAGCAAATGGAGCTGACCTAGTAAAAAAGGAGAAGGAACTGTGCCGGTCCAATCCGCTGACAATGTCGTTCCCCACAATAGTCTGATCTAGACGGACAAACGAGCACTGATGCCAGTGACGCCACCTTGTACAAAGTGCAAGCTTGGAAAGCATGACCGCGCGACTCTTATGATCTCGTCGTACTTTGCACCAATCGAAGTGGACGGTAATATCCATGGGCTTGACCTATATGGCGCCACAGTTGTATAGTAGCTCCTGTATCTTCCATGACGAAGGTTGGGATGGCAACCTGTCCAACCGACCCTGGCGACAGTCCTGGACTCTTCGGGAGAGGGAGATGGTCGAGCTGAACACACTGATCCGGACATAATTCCCTCCATATCTAGCAGAGGATCCGAAGTACGTCCAGATACTCATGTACATGCAAGCATTGATGAGCTCGAGAGCAGTGCACTCGAGTCGCCTCTAACTGATTGCAATGAGCACAGATTCTTCAGGCTCCTGGCCAGAGACTGGGGACTGTGTGCCGCTCGATGGATGGAAGGTCGAATGCCCATACGCTATCCGCGTTCTGCACCCGACCTTCACAGTCGCCAGTCATGACGAACCCCGAGTCTCACCGATATCCCGGTACAGGGACCTGATTCGAGAACTCAACCACTGATCTCCATCGTCAACCGCCACAGAGATCGGAACCACGACTTCCATCGCCTTAATGGTTCCGGAAGGCCATACTAAATGCGCACCCATTAATGAGCACGGACTTTTCAGACATAAGATCAGATTATCTGCGACGAATTCTCCCGCAGGATATGGCAGCGTGACACGGATCAACAGAGGCCGAAAATCAGTCCCATCTACCATAGTCTTCCCAGACCGAGCCGATAATGAAATCCAATCCGTTCACCCGCAGTCGATGGATGGATGGCCCCGTAGAGGCTCGAACCTTGAAACCTGAGGAGGGGAGCGGGTCAAATCCGTTCGAGCATCGGGAAGCGTCTCGGGAGTCGGTACGCGGCAGTACTGGACAGAGCTCGAGCCTGTGCAATGAGCTCCCGGGAGGACGAACGAACGAACGTCGATTCGCGAGCACGGAAGGAGCAGGAGGAGGAGGAGGAGGGCGGGAAGCTTGGACATCGGAGTGGCATGCGTGCATTGAAATCTCATGATGGGAAGCTCAGGGTCAGGGTCAGAGTCGAGCGCCAAACACTGTGAGTGAGTGAGTGAGCAGCGAGTAGGCGAGGACAGATGAGCAGCTGCTGCTCTCGAGTCCCATCCATCCCCTCGCAGCGCAACTTGGCTGCGATTCCTGTCGAAGGAAGGACAGACGGACGGAAACGGAGGGAGTTGACGGATGGAAACGGAGGCTGTCTGTCAGGACGTGGACGGAGGGAGTGCATGCCGAAGCGTCGTGGAAGCGATGATCGAGCTGCATGATCTCGAGCGCACGGAGGAATCCGGTGCACTGTGGCCGCAACGACTGCTTTTCCCCGCGGGGGAGCCCGGCCCCGGTCGCACACTGACTGGCAACGGGCCGAGGGAGCCGAGCTTCGGGAGGCAGCTGACGTCGACGAGTTTCGCAGCAGCAGCGGCGGCGACTGTGGCCTTGGGGGAGAGCTTGGATGCAGGCAGGCAGGCAGGACCCTTGCTTGCTTGCTGGAGCTCCTGCGAGTGCGCGGCCCTTTAATGAGAAGGCCATGGAGCAACTGGATCCTATGCGCTCATCCCCACCCAGCTCTCCGCAGGAGCCCCCGGCCCTCCCCGCATTGATAGACTTGTCTGAGGTCGTCGGTTCTTCGATCGAGTGAGCGAGTGACTCGACGCTACGCTTCGCTCGCTTGAAAGTCCGAGATCGCACGAGAGATTTGTCAGTGAATTGATTGATTGGTTGGGAACCCATTCTCTCACCTCCGACCCGTCGTCTCGGCGGCGGCTTCGCAGGAAGAGGCTGGACTGTCTCTGATCTCCAGACAAGGGGAGTGGCTAGGGCATTGCAGTGGTATTTTTTCCTCCACATATCATCAAATTATCGTCCGTGACAGTCGACGACCCCGATCGTCGTCGTGCGCACTCGAGTCCGGTGACTATGGCCACGTGCTGACGGGATTTCATCATCGTCGACGCCCATTGCAGCAGATTGAGACGGTGTGTGAGTCGCGGTGCTGCAGGATCGCGGGAACGGTTTGTCTGTCCGTGTTTGAATCTTCGCGTTGCGTCACGGACCTTCAGCCCTTCCGAGCGAGGGCCAGTAGCAGCATCCTTCTCGGTTGGCAGGAGATAGTTTGGGCTAAGGAGAGGAAGAAGCAGAAGAAGAAGAGGAAGCGAATGGACCAATTGGATTTTGAATCGTGCGAGGTTCTGGATATGGTACCTATTGAGGAGGAGGAGGAGGAGGAGGAGGGGGAAGGGGAGGGAGAGGGAGTGCAGCTCAAGGAGCTGATAATCAGGATTGCAGAGTACGTAGAGGAGACGATCGCGTTGGAGGAGACGATCGCACTGGAGGACGACAGCGAGGAATTCATGGAGGCGCAGCTTCGGAAGCAGCACTTGGAGGACTGCATCGAGGCGATCGCCGACTACGTGGAGGAGAGCATAGCGATCGAGGAGGAGCACCAGGCGCTCAAATTGCAGGACTGCCGGAAGCAAGACATGGAAGCGCTGGTGGAAGCGATCGCCGAGTACGTGGAGGAAACGATAGCTCTGGAGGAGGAAGAGCTCAAGGAAGCAGTCGAGGAGTACGTGGTGGATTTGAAGAAAGCATTCGAGGAAACGAAGCAGGAGCTGACCACTGTCCGCAGCGGAGTGCGCTTCCTGGAAACATGGTACCTTCATCAGTCCGAATCATCATCCCAACATCAAAATCATCACCTACAACCACAACAACAACAACAACAACAACGATATGCCAGCACTACTGCTGCCTCTACCAGCGCCCGCAGCCTCAGCGCCGGCACGCCGCTCAAAGGCACCGGCTCCTGTAAGCGGGACTTCCAAGGAAATGTGCGATCGATCTGTCCGAGGTGACGGAGAAGGACCATTTGATGCATCCGTCATGTTTCATTACAGAACAACTCAAGCTGCTTACTTACTAACTTGGTCCCTCACGTATTGGCTCCCGGCGAGAGCATCGAAGACGAGGACACGGAGGTCGAGGACGAGGAGGGGGAGACGAACCAGACGAACAGGCAGAATCTCCGTTTACCCATGCCACCATTCCGACCCGCCGAGAGGCCGATGAACATTCGTTCACTCGCCGAGGGGCAGAGTATAATCACAGTGAGGGTCCAGCGAGGGAGAGAGAGAGAGAGAAGGAGAGACCGGAACGTCTTCGAGAGTTTTTTGTTGTACCATAATGTGTATCGATGAACCAACCTGTCGGGGTCCCGAGGCTTAGATCCTAGTGTACAGTAGCCCATGTAGAGAACGTAACAGCCATTTCCTATGAGCATTCTTAGAGATCCACTGTTTCCTCATTTTTTCCTGTCTGTCAATGATCGATCCTCTTATCGAGTCAAAACTCAAATCCATTTTAGACCGTAGACGCAGAGCAGCCATAGCTAGATAGATAGAGAGGAACGGAGTCAGCCGTTGTTTGGTATAACCCTTTTAGCAGGAGAAAACGTAAGCGCGATCGATCGCTCGTCACGATCTGCCTTTTCCAAGATCTTGGGAAATCCGTGTAGCCAGCCAGCCTCGACACCCCAATGTAGTGTACATATGAGCAGAGATAACCAACTTCACTATAGGCCCAATCTTAACAGCGTCGTATCACTAGTATCGTCTACAATAACCCAATATTTGGACGGACGATTAACAGTCAATTTTTGATCAATCGAAGGCGGTTAACCTCAACCACACCAGCAGCGAAAGCAGGGCAGCAAATGTAAGATGGATGTAGCAATACCCACATCACTTTTTTGGAATGTAGTACTGTTAGAGGAGCAGGAGCAGGAGGAGCAGGAGGAAGTAGAACTTCTGTTTGAGAGCTAAAATGTTGTGTATATAAAGAGTAGGAAGCCAGAGAATAAATCTTCTCAGGAGCAGCAGTAGCATTGTCGTCGTCGTCGTCGTCGTCATCAGTGTAGAGAGATAGGTAGCTAGGATAAAAAATTTAAGCGTAAGTTCAATTTTCTGGCAGGCAATTTTTTCCCCACGTTGGGACGTTTCATCCCTAGATCTGCCTGCTGCGGCCACATGCACTGCCCCACTCGCGAGCTGTGGCCGACTCAAGCAAGGGCTACTGTACTGTCAATACATAAGTTCTTGTTATTCCTTTGACAGAAAATTCCGCCTTCCTGTCTCGTGCCTTGGCTTCGGTCCTCGAAAAGGGGCCTTGGGGAGATCGGGCGGGTTTTCATTGCTGAGCAATGTGTCCATGCCGGACACACTGAGCAGCACCCACTGCACTGTCTACGATCTCACGTCTGGTTTGAATTCTCGTACTTACTCTGCACAGATTCAATGCTTCGTAACCGCCCTGCTTGATTGCGAGTCGTCGGGTTGGCTCTGCTCTGTACGGTTGACATGATGAAAGCCGGTTCGATGAGTTCCGGGTCGGATGGAATCTGCCGACGCCGTGCGCAGGGTATCGACTTCGAATTCGCCACCGACGAGAAATGTTCCATCCGTCCGCGTTGTATCCGTGATCATCATGCTCGACAATGGTGGAGCTGGGAATCGGGTGTCTCTAACACGAATATCGAATTGCCAGTGATATGAAACGTACACGTCAGTCCTGATTTCTGCAAACGAAAATCGTTCTCTACAGTCCTCGATGCAGCTGTCTTGTGCCATGCTCCTCACTAGTGGCCAGGGTCACGCGGTTCGCATGAAGGAAGTGAGTGGCACTCGAACTTCAGAACATGGCATGCGTTTTCTTTCCTCTTTCATGTCATGGCCGCATCTCATGGCCGCACGCAAAAGTTCTCTCTCTCGGCAGATATCTTGACATTTGGCATACTTCTCTGCTGTCCGACTAGAAGCTACTCCAAATTTTCAGACCTTTTTGCTGTACTAGTACTTCCAGTCTTCCATGTCTCGTGGTGCGGTGTGTCATTAGCAGAGCTCTCTTGGTGGGCCAAACCAATGTTGGCAATCCTGAAGGCTGTGAGCTAACTTCTCAGGACCACGGAGTGTTCGTCGTTGCCTTTTAACATCCCATTTGCTTTAATGCCCGTCCCACGTTCCTTGGGGCCCAACCATAAATACATTCTTCTCCATATCACACCTTTTGACGCTATGATCCACAACCGTTTGCTGTTTGCCGTTTGCAGCACAGTTGTTGAGCTTGGAACGTGGGGCTTCCTGTTACTTCCTGGTTGTACTTCTATTTCCGCAGCTGGTCACATTCCGCTGTTAGAAGTTGCTGAATTGTCGCACCGAAATACAGTTCCTATTGCGGTGCTTTTGTTCCGTGACAACTTGCACATCTTGCTCTGCCTTTTTTTCCATCCAGCTCCGCCTTGCAGTACATAAAAGTATATCGCTACATGCCACATAACAGAAAAAATGTAAATTTTTTCTGTGATCCCATACACGACTTGCTACTCGTTAAGCTAACTTCCAGCCTCAAATCACTTTGTTAAAGAAGATGCGCAGTACTCAATCCTAACATGCCATTGTACGAGACTCAGGTAGACATTATAAGAATCACACCAACATATGAGGATTGGTCAAGAATTCGATTTCATGTGAACTTAAGCTTTTGATTACTCTATCTCCGCTAGCTTCTGATGCCCAATAAACTCAAACTAAAAACTCAGACGGAAGCACGAAACCTGGATTCATCAGAAGGAAGTCGTGGAGAAAAGCTGGTATGTGTTGAACGAAAGAGAATATCATATCTTTCAGGTGGATATTAAATGCGGACGTTCTATTTGTAGGATCTAGATGTGATCATGTTATTCTTCACAAGGAAGTGCATACTTAGATCAAGCCAACTCCTTCCAGACGGATGAAACGAGTTTGGGTGTAAGAACCATCCATTCGACAACACTTGTAGCAACATCGTTATTGAAGGCAGCAATCGAGAAGGTTTATTAGATACGTCTCTTCAGGTAGTCCGAAGCTTCACTAAAGACAATGTTGCAGCCTGTCAAGTGGCAAAGTCAAACTATCATCTCCAATATGGATTTAGACTTACGCTGCCAGCACGATCCCCCAGATTTATACTACACAAATGGTCATGTCTTGTGGATGGGTCTAGGTTCAAACGTCTTTTATTGTGCACATGCTCTTATGTGATCAAAAGCCGGCCCTAAAACTACTCCACACATTTGCGGGATTCTCTCTGCTCTAAGTTTTATCTTTTAGAAGGATTTCCATTAGATTTTCTATAGAATACTTCCAACTTACGTTTATTCAAAGCCCATGTACATTATGCATCTAGATCATGGTCTCTCCATTGATACAGCAGAATTACGAAAACAAAGTCACAAATATAGACCACTACAACTAAAGTTAACCTGTAAACAAACAGGATACTTACAAGGATACTTACTCCTCACTTCCAACCTGTATTGTCCCTGTAAACGATTGAATCAATAACAATAAATCATAATTTTCTCATACACGCAAACAATACACGCATGTTTGCATAGATCACATACTACATTACATCATCCCCTATAAAACACCCATTTTCAGCGGTGTTTATTGTAGACTCATTTCCTCATTAACATGGAAATGTTTTCCATGGCATTTACCATGACTACAAGATACAAAAGTACTCCAAATATCAATGATAATGTAATCCATAGCAAAATCCAGCGAAATGCCACAAACTACTGTAGACAAGTCTATCCGACCTTAAATCATGTTAGTCTCACATGTCAACAGTTTATTTACATGGAAGTTTTGAATATTTCTCACTTCGTATATCTTTAAAATCAAATTATGAGACTTACAAAAATCACATCAATCCTTGTCCAGCAGAGCACTTTCAAAATCATGAAGACCAATTTCCAAATGTTTATTGTAACAATGATAGAATGGCACATTGCTTAAACTGTATTCCAAGGTTGAAATCTGATTTTAGCGAATTTTTTTCTTCATACATAGCATTCAAAATTCTAAAATGTTCATGAACTAGCAATAACATTATTAAATTTTAAGTTTTGGTTAATTTATGAGATGGCTAACATCATCATGAGTTGTATATGTACCTACATATTATAGAGAGTGTCTAGTTATCCTTCACTTTAGTGTAATTATCACTCACTCTAGTCTAATGCTTCCATGTTGTGAACTATATCTCCCCCTTCCCATTTGCCGCGAACACATTATGGTATCGAAAGCATTTCTAACCAATCACAGAGCTCTCCTATGTAGGATGAGGTACAATGAGCCCAAAGTGAGTGATGACTAGCCCCTCCCATATTATATTGTTTCATATCAAACATCATCATCATACATAGGGTATGCTACATCTACAAAAATTTTCATATCAAATTTTAAAGTAATTAGAATGGTCACCAACACAACCAATCAATCAAAAGGGTTTAGACATTAAGTTTGAATCTAGACAATGTTAAAACGTGCATTCTGTGCTGATTTCAAATTTCAAATTTCAAATCAATGAACTAAGATTTGAGAAAAAATTGGCTTTCTAAAATGTTAAAAATGTTTTTTATAATCAAAATTGAAGTGTTCAATTGGTAATACATTTTGGCCAATAATGAAAGTGTCATTGGATATTTGACTAATACATTGTGATCAATATTACTCTTAATATATGTTCTTTGAAGTATGCTCAATATTTAAGTCAATGGATAAGTTTTAAAATACATTTGACTGTTTTGGTTGAAAGATGAGGGTGAAGTATACATTTAGTATTATGTTTTGGCTCATAATGAAAGATTAACAAAAGTAAACTTAAAATATGTGATTTTCTGTGAATTTAATTTTTGAGAAGATCAATTTGGGTAAGATTTGATCATTGAAAATTAATACAAATATACATGATTAGAATTGATTATAAGGAAGTTTGAACAAAAAATATAACCTTTTCTACAAAATCATTTTGTCAAAAAAAAACTTTTTAATTACAAATTTTAGTTATAAGTGCATATCTATGTTGAATTTGGAATTGATTTGAATTAAGTATTTGATGTGACAAAAATCTATAAGAAAAAAATGAAGTTGAAGAAAAAAATTAAAAAAATACACTAATAAAACTTTAGAGAATTCTCTACAAGTAGCCGTTTAATGAATTTAGAGTTATCTTTGAACATGCAACATTATTGCTACACATGTCTACAATCAATGACTGACATTACTTCAAAAAATTGTAGATCTTGAAGTTAGAGTTAATTAAGGAAAGAATTACTTGAGCAAAAATCCAACTAATTTTGTTTGCGGTGTGAAACATTCATCTACGACATCATGTTGAAGTATGGAGTAGACAAGTTGATCAATGAGATATTTCCAATCAAATCACTCATCATAATGACAAAGTTGCAGTTATTTTTTCATTATATTACTTGTATGAACGTTGATTACATTATGAAGTTAAATTTGTATATTTTTTTCATTAGTTTTTATTAAATTTTAGTTTGTTTAATCAACTTTTTGTGAATAGATGTGATTTGTAGATATGAAAAAGGAAAAAGAGTTTTTTCATTTTAGATCACTGGCTTTATTTAAAGATGCTCACAACTAATAGTTTTTACTTATATGTTTTATTAACCTGCTAGCCATTGGTTTACCAACTTACAAGTTTTTTTCTATTAATTTCATTGAGCAGGCAATTCCATGACCGTAGCTTCATAGTGATCTTGATGAAATTGTTGCACAAACGTGAGCACTATGCAATGGCAACAGCACCGCTATCCAAAAAAAACAGACTCAAAAGTCATCCAAAAGTTCATGATCGTAATCGTGTTGCATGCAACGATCAACGATCGCGAAAAGCATTTTCTGTGAATTTTTGTCCATCACACACCTGCATACTTGCATAATTCGTTGGTCGTCTTGATGAAGTGCAAACAAAAATCTTGATATCTTATGAGACATCATATCATTAAGTGTTTGATCAAACATCAGAGCTTGTGCTCTGAGGGCAGCAATAAGCATGCTTCAAATGTTAATCTTAAAAGTGCAAGTGTTAGCATGTTCATATGTGCCCTTGATACCATAAACTTTCAAAAAAATCTCAAAGACTTGTCATTATAGAATCTATTTATTCATATATCTTTGAAATCGCAATTGCGAGAGCTAGTGCCAACATTGATAATGGATTAGTCAAGTGCTCATAATACTTCTATAGCTTTGCCATCAACGCTTTTTTTCCATCCTTTGACTCGTGTGTAGTGAAACCTCTATTGAGCATATCATTAATGGTTTATGATCAATGCACCTTGAGCGATTTATAAACCAGAGGTTGATTTGATAATGTTGCATATCGTCGTCTCGTAAACGAGAGCAAGGAAGTTTTGAAGTATTTCACTACTTTTCATTTAATCAAGCTCAAAATTACAATCTTAGTGTAGTGCTTGGGCATGTTTGACATGCAATCTCCGGACTGACTCTCACTCAGGTTTACCTTAGATGGCTTTTCAGTAGCTCATCATGGTTCTAGAAGACTAGGATTTCGCATCATACTCGTAGCCCAAACACCCTCTCACACAATCTCTCAAGGTATCATTCTAACTCACACACTCATCGACACTCCAAGGTACTGAAAATTTGTCACTCTTTCATATATGAAACAAGTCCCTACATATGAACTCTCCAAACTTGCTTGAGAGTCTCTTCCCTACCTCTCTATATATACTACTTGAGAATTTTACTATAGTAACCAATGGTAAATCCTATCTAACTTATTTTTACAAGATAAACCATAGTAAGGTTGACTAGTTATCAATATGTGGCAACATGTCATTGGCCTCCTAAACCTTCTAGATGTTTACTAATCCCTAGATTGAGGTGGCGAAATGTCATTTGTGTCTTTCCAACTTCTAGAACTTTCACTTTCCACTAAGTCAACATTAGACTTAGTCTAACTAATGGATTATTCCTTACTTCAGTCAAACCAATCAAAACTAAACATGAAGTCAAAAAGTCTTTTCTCTTGGAATCTAAACTTTTGTACAGGACAAAATAGAAGTGCTCACTCAAATCTTCTAGAACTTCTCTAGTTATTCCGCCAAGTATAGTTATCATAGCTAAACTAGCTAGACTTAGTCATAACTAGCTAGATTTAGTCATGATTATCCTAACCATGATTAACTCCTTGGCTAATTCTAGAACTAGTTCACACATACAACATAAGGTCTTACAGACAAAGATTGAAAATACTCGTAAGCCTTTAAGACAAATCAATCTTTGTGAACATGGTTTTACATCAGTGCTCGACATCCGGCACTAGAACTTCTTCAATCTTGTAATCTCGCGCCTCTAGATAACTTAAACCTTATTGAAGTCAACTTGTAATTGAAATGATAAGCAAATTATCTAGAGTATTGCGCGAGTTTCAATACTTTATCTTTAATTCTTGTCTCAATGTTGATTACGGCATGATGTATGTTATGACACATATAGCAAAGGTGTCATTTATTATCTAGATTGACATCAAATTTGTTGTTCAGTTCATCTTGTAAATATTGTAATGTAGAAACCATTTGACTAGCATTGTCTGTTGTCGCAACAAGAACCTTTGTGTGCACATTTGCTGCTATTAACAATTTCACAACAAGCATCATTGTGTATCACTGATCGTGCGGTGGTTAAAAATATCCTTGATCAAAAATAAAATTTTTTAACTACCAAGAATTATCTATCATGATGAATTAACTTTGAATCGTTCACTTGGACCATTTGTCTCAAGTAATCGCAACTTCTTCCAAAATTGATTGGACGATTTTACAAAACTTTTAAATTGTGGCAATCATTTTGTTAACTATGTCACAAGTAAGGATTGTGCGCAAAAAGTCAGACCTGAATCAATTAAGAGCACTCATCATTTTGCTTAATAAAAGTGACTTCACTAACAAAAAAATTCTCTTTTGTGTCAATCATCCAATCTACCACGCTTTCCATGATCTTTGATTTCACATTGTCATCCAAAATCTTATGCACTTCTAAATATAAACCAAATTTTTAAAAAGTGATATAAAACGGATCATGCGGCAATGCAACTTCAAATGATTTGTAATGCAATGATTGTTCTTCAACTAAAAAAAAATTTGTAATGTTGAAGTTCTAGAATAGATCATCATACACAACTTTCTTGCAAAGGAAGTAAAACTACAAAGTATGTACAAATCCAAGATGTTTGATTTTATTTCTTTGTGCGTCATTTTGTGAACGATTATGCCATTTACAATGAAGAGGAGTGTCACTGCCATCATTATCAAAGTCTTCATTCAACGTTGATATCAGCACATACACAACTCCGTATTCTATAGCCACAAACTTTCAATGTTAGTTTTTTGCAAATTTGCAAATTTGCAAATTACTTTGTGGAATTATCACTACAACTGATTAGACAACGCTTAGTAGATTAAATTTAATATCCTAGCCGGCTAGCCGTTTGTATCGATTAGCTGGCTAGCCAAAAATGAACCGTTTACGTGATCATAACTAGCTTTATTTTTCCTAGTGCTTGCTAGACATAGAGAGTTTGAGATCTCATTTGTTATTGATGACAATGAGATGAAAAAATCAATAGCATGATCAAATCAGGTCCAATCGTTTGATTTAAAAGCTCTTGCATAAGGTATTGACTTTTCAATTAACATCATCAACAACAGATTCCACGAGAAGTGCAAACATCATTCATGTTAAAATGAATCAAACAGTTTTAACAACAAAAAATTTCTTGTGAAATATGTTTTTCTATAATTTGCAGAAATCAAATAAATGAAAAACAATTACTATGTTGAAGCTGAAAGCATCAATTCAATGATCACTCATGAGATCAAAACTTGCTTATAAACAATTGATTGGTGTTAGTAAAATAACAAGTTAAATTGTTAGAGTAAAACAATTTACTAGTGCTTAAATTTAATCATCAATCAATTTGTATTGCGTCAAACAATGTGAGCATTTGCGCATGTCAACTCAGTCTATGACTATCACGAGCAATTGATATTGCACAATATAGCAAAATGTTCTATAATTTGATCAAAATATGAATTTGTTGTGATCTTTAGTTTCATATTGAAACAAATTGATGAAGTCATACTTTATTTAATGGATCTTAAGAGAATGCGAGTTGTTTGATATAAGAGATAGCATTTGAAAAATAATATTAAAATTTTCATTTTTGTATTGCTTAAATCATTACATTAATTGAAATAAGCTTCTTGTCAAAGGATGTAAAGATTTCATGTGAACACAAATATTTTCAATGAATGTGTATGATTCATGTATATACAAGAAAATATAAATAATTATACCTGTAATATTGGTATTCTGGTGTTTAACATGGATGAAATGGTATTTATGACTAAGAATCAATCAAACATTAACACATCCAAGAATCAACTAAATGCATTCAAAATGATCTATTTGGATAAGTTCAAGAGCATGTTAGAGATGTAGATTCATGTGTAATTAAAAAACCTATGATTAAAACAATGCACATGATGACACCATGTGCATTGATCATAGGTTTTTTAATTCATAGTTGATACCAACTTATTGACTTTTCTAAATAAAGCATACATATAGATTCATTAAGTTAAACCACTTTTTTATGTTGACTATATGTTTGTGTTCTCTTCTCCTAGTTGACTTTAGTTGACGGCATAGACATTGTTTTATGATCAAAAGAATAATGAAACTGATTGTGAAATAAATTTTTGGTAATGGCATTATAAACAATGTTTCATACAGAAATGTTTTTGTTATGAAAGTTTCAGAATGTCTAATTATGAAAAAAAACATCGGACTTCATGTGATGTAAATTTTACTCCTTTTTGTTCATCTTTATTCAAATTTAACAAAGTATTTGAAGAAAAACTAGAGTTTTATGATAGTATAATTAGATTTTGTCCAAATTTCATAGATTAATCATTCAACAACTAATTGATGTTTAAAAAATATGGTTTTTTTCCTTCTCAATCTACAGAATTATAGATTAATCATTAATATATATGATAGAATTTTTATTAGATACATATCCATGTCTAGAGGATATACATAAAATTAAATCTGCTAGATTTGCTTCTGCATTTAGTTTTCTTAATCATAAATGTTATAGCCCACATGAGTAGATCCAAGGACCAAGAAATATAGTTCATCTTAGTTATGCTCAAGTTTAATTTTCAATTTGAGAGTCTTCAAAATGCAATTTTGATGATAATACTTACTGCATAATCATGAGATTTCTTATATATAAAAAAATTCTATTCATTTCTAAACTGATGATCAAAGTAATGTGGAAATTTGAAAATGTTTAAATCTTGAAAATATCTTAAAATACGTAGTGTGTAGTAACATGTTTGATGTGACAACTATGTATAATGTGATATCACATATATGTGCATTATAAATTTCTGATTAGTTCAAAGATTCCAAAGTAATGAAATCAAGAAATATGTTTTCCAAATATGATGAAATCAACGTTTTCAAAATTAGACTTTAAATGTAATAAAATATTTCAGTTGATTCATTTATATTTTTTAAATGTAAATGAAAAGAAAAATCAAGCTATAAACAAGTATTGCATGAAAATCACTATGTTATTTAATTTCATGATTTTGAATGATATCTAGCTTAAAATTGAAATATAATTAGTTTTATTCAATACTATTTCTAACAGTATTTCATTGTTCAAACTCCAAACTTTGTAAAATCTAGATAAAAGAACAAAAATTCAGGTCAGAGTTATTGTAGACTAGCATTATATTTTTGTATTGATTTCAAAAATAATTTGCAAATATACATCATTTAATATATGGACATAATATAAAATTCATCCAATGTATAATACTACTATATAAAAAATTAATAAGAGTTTCATAATAATTAATAAATTTTCACTTTAGATTTTTAGTTTTACAAAAAAGATATATTTAAATATTAGTTGTAAATAACTCAAATATAGCCGAAAATTAGCCAACATGGTATATTCATTATAATTTTTGCAATGTTTCAACTTACTCTATTTACATTAATCTTTAGCCAAAATTTTGTACTTAAATTTGATTCAAATGACATAAATCCAAATTTTAAAAAAAATTTATTATAAAATGAGTTGGCGATAAACAATGAAATTTGAATTCTTTCCACAACATTTTAAGATCAAGTTGAAAATCAAGATGAATGTAGTGATAGTATTCATTTGACTTTCAAACCTTCATAGAATTTTTTTCTCTTTGTGAGTGATTTTTAAATGCCAACAAACTAGATATTAAGCATAATGAAGTTAATTTTAATTATTATAACTCATATTTATAGAGAAGTTCTCATCAATGAGAAAAAAACATATCAATCAATTACAATCAAGCTCAATCAAAAATAATGAAATAGAATTTTTCTCTTTAGATTTTAATATACTTAGCCATTATTTTAAAAATGAGATAATATATCATTAAGACTTAACACCGCAACATCAAAATTGGTCAACTATAAATTACAAATTAAATTTGTAAATGTATACTGTGCAAATAATATTGTTA
This sequence comes from Marchantia polymorpha subsp. ruderalis, assembly GCA_037833965.1. Classification (NCBI taxonomy): domain Eukaryota; kingdom Viridiplantae; phylum Streptophyta; class Marchantiopsida; order Marchantiales; family Marchantiaceae; genus Marchantia; species Marchantia polymorpha. The sequence goes on from AP031355.1 coordinate 19,611,409, forward strand.
TGATCATTAAATTTTTTTCAACCAACTATCAAATTATATCAAACTGATGTCATTATCAATTTCATACATCATTGATTTATGATTAGATAATCAAATTTATATAATATTTTCTATATGATAATTTTCACTATGAACACACATAGTGACATATAAATTTAATCAATCAGACGTATTTTCTATATGTGTTAAAATTTCACTTGTAAAAACTTTGTCCAAAATAATTTTATTAAGATTTAATTCAATAGCCTAAACTTAATCCAATTATTCAGACCAAATTCAATGGATTTTTACATCTAAGTTTTCAATTCATCATTATTCTAGTTGATGTTTATTTCATCATTAAAATATTAATTTTAATACATATTTTTTATCATGAAATTTGTAATAACAATATATTGATTTATTTATTCAAAATATTGTAGTAATATAAAGGCTACATTATTACTTTTTTCATTATATATTAAAAATGAAAAAAAGTGGTTAATGATTGAAGAAAATTAGAAATGATTTTTAGATTTTTTTAAAAAAATTGATTGATTTTAAGTCCAAAAGGTATAGTTTGTAGAGTACTATGCCACTAGGAGTCAGATAATAACAACTGTACATCTTCTATTCACAAGCGCTCATTGCATTTCATTGAGAATATGTCTTTTGTAAAGAATACAACAAGATTTATTAAAAATGACATTTGTCACTTTTGACATCTTTTTGTTTATTGTGACATCCGTCATTTTTGAAAAGTGACATTTGTATTGAAATCATCCAAAAAAAGTTTTTATAACGTCATACTGCCATTTGTGCATGATGTGGCAAAAGAAAGGTTAGAAAAATCCGTTTGGCAATTGTTATTCTTCCCTTGAACAAAAAAATAATCAGATTTTATCAAGCATGTGTTCACAAAGGTCGTTGTCAAACCTCTATTGAAATGCGTGAACATTAAAAATCAAATGGAATCATGTTTCTTGATTGATCTAATCAAAATTCAAACATTGTTGAAAAATGTTTTTTTGTCGCGAATTTGAATCATTGTCTTCACAAGAAGCTTGTTTTTAACGCGTTTGACAATTCTTTGTGTTTTTCTTTGATATGATCAATATACTTCAATAACAAATGTTTATCAACATATGTTTCAAATCCATCTATAATATAAGTAATAATTATTTTTGTCGACCACTTGACAATGGAGGTAGATATAACTAGAACTACCTCAAGCTCACGAGTATTGTTGTTTGAATTTACTTCACTTGAATCATTGATTCTTGGATTACAATTTATAAAACATGTTAGTTAATTTTTTTGATAGAGTTGTTCTTGGTATTGTCATACATTTGCTTGAACAAATCTCGTTTTCATGAAACTTGATAATCAATATGATCATAAATTGAATCAAACAAATTATAATTGTCACCATTGAACATCATGAATTTCAAATCTTCATACTCAAAATCATTGAGTAAATTGTGTTGTTTTGAACAAATACTGTATCCATCGCACATATCCGTCATCAACTTGTCTAGTTCAATATGTTGTGCAAGATGGATCATGTCGCGCAATTACAATCTCTTGAATGTGATTTGAATGATTGCAAAAAAATAAAATTAAAGTACGTAGCGATGATCCATCACTTATTGGACATGGTTTGTGAATGGCGTTTTTTCTCAAGAAGTTGACAAATTTGTTGACGATTCTGTAAAATACATTTCATTTTTTTATATTTAAATTTTGTTGATTTAATTTACTTGCGTCCGCAAGTAAATTAAAAAACGCATGAAACGTCTTGTACAAATATTCATGTTCAACATCTTTGGTTGCTTGTTTGACAACAATATCCAGCTGACGAAAAGGGTAGCAAATGCAGATAACTTTGTTTAAACACATTCTCAATAACCATGTGAGAACATCTCTGATTTGACACGTCATAATGTTTTTATCATCATCAAAGCCGATAAAGATGAATTTGTAAATTCAAATTGGTCAAAGCACTTTCAACAGCATGATGATCAACTACATTATTGGATTATGTAGATTCATTAACACACCATCAACAGACATTCAAATTTGCATATTCAACACAACGGTATCCCTTGATGCGATGAACCATCAACATTCAAATTTGTAGATCCAACAACAGAACCCTAATGCGTTGACAATCAACAATCAACGAGAACGTACATACGGTCGACTTGCACCACATCGTCAAAATGAATTGTAATGAAATGGCAAGCATGAACTTGACAAAATCGCCAACCATATGATTGATGATCCCGATCAATTTAGCATTATTCGTACGATTGTGATGTTGGATATTAAAAATAGCAGTCTTCCTAAACAACATATCCGCTTCTTGTGATCAATAGAAAATCAAAATCACAGCGGTTTTTGTTGTTGACAATATACTTGCCAAATTTCTAGTTTGAACAACTTTATAGCGTAAACTTTCAAGATCGGTTCCATTTCATTATCGTACTTATCCAACTCTAGTTTGAAGAACAAATTGGCAAGGAGATCATTGATTATTTACATGTTGAAAATTTAGAAAATGATAGATTCTGGTTTGCAATGGGATGTATATATAAAAATGTATACCATTGTTAAGTTTTTCATCAAAATATATTTTTTTGTAGTTGGAGAAACAAATATTGATAAGCTATACAATACTTTCCATTTTAGGTCTCTAAGAAGATTTTTTATAATTGGTATCCAAATGAGGTGTGGAATAGTCGAATGTTTTCAGTGTTTTTCTAGCACTTTCCCGGTTATACTTTACGTATGTGAAGTATTTCACGTGCACAATTTTGAATACGTTTTGAATCTTATGTCCTCACCCTAATAGCGTTTCCCGTGGAATCTGACTGTTTGGACGTGTAATGATCTCACACAAATCTCAATCGCTCTCTTGCCTCGCCACGCAATGCATAAAGCTTCAATTTTAGCTATTCGTGATATATAGCGAAATTATCATATTTCGCTATTATCAGCTTCTATTTCGTCATTATCATAAGTGAAATATAATATATTGTCAAAATTTCGAAAGTGACAACCTCCGAGTCTCAACATTAAACAGTTGAGAGAAGAGTTTAGATACTACACGTGTCACAATACTTTTCCAGATTGAGAAATCTGAATTGTGATATCGACCTAATTTTATTTGTGGCAAAGGTGTCATTTATTAATAAGCGCCAAGTTTAATGAGCCCTCGAATAAGAGCAGAAGTGGTGGTCGTAGCTTTTCCTGCCGGGCTGCGACCGCGCTGTGGAAAGGCGTTAATAGTTAGTAGTGATTTGAGTTCGTGAAACCGATGAAACTGTGCGGTGTTGCACAGTGTAACTTGAATGATTCAAGTGGGCTTCAAGTGCTTCGACTCCTGGTGGATGGCGGTTCAGAGCTCCAATATGGACATGGAGCCTTTTAGTAGTCGTCAGCATCTTCAGAGATTGTAGACGGACCTGCCCCAGAGCTCGTGTCACAGAATTGGCAGAGCAGATCTCATTTTGGTTAGCTGGAGCTGGCACCTTGAGCGTCTGGGTTGCTAGTAGTGCAGCCGTGAGTACATTACTCCCACCCAGTCTTGAAAGCCAAACTGCTCGATGCCGAGCCGATCGCCCTGCGTCTAGCAGATTCAGTCGATGGTCCGAGAAATGTCGACCAGGGGACAAAGCAGCGCAGAGAACCGTCACCGCAAGCTTCGGTGCAACACCCCTCTTCGACTTCCTCGCGCAAATCTCCGAAACCGATCCACCGGGAGCATATTTTGAACCAGAAACCATCGAAAGCGGCCATACTTCAGGCGGTGCTAGCGTCCTTGAATTCATCACATCAAGAATGTTTGCGTTACCGAGCGTATTAGTAATATACTACTACGCTACCGATACATAGTAGCTATACTCTAGACTAAGAACGTTCAAAGAGATAGATAAACATGATCTGCATCAACCGTGGAGCCTGCGAAAGAAACTTGAGAAATGCTGGAAGATGTAAGGCTTGTTTTTGCAAGGCTTGTTTTTGTTTTGAGGTTACCTATAGTGAGATCGGGGGAGGGCAGCTTCTTCTATAGTAGAGCTGGTGGGTGGAAGTTAGAGGCTAAGGCGGAAATTAATCCCTGTATATAACATAGACATGTTTGAGAATCGAAGGACCATGCAATTGACTGTACTTCTCGTAGTTAGAAGAGAATCCAAAGTGTGCTACAAAACTTAGTATCCGCTTGACTCCACCGCAGGCGCCGAGCTTCATGGAAATGGAAGAGCATGTGAGTCTGACCCAAAGCATGCATCCAGAAAAGGATACCTAAAAAAAAACAGAAAACAACAACACACCACTTGACAGTGCAATATGCAATTGTTTCCCCCCAGTTTGAGACGGTATTCTATAAAATCGATTATATACAGTATAGAGGAGACTGGTTCATACTATTTTTTATTGTTTCTATCCAGATCCACACTATTGTGTTGGTGTTGATTGATGATGATACTGAAGGTCGGGAGAACCAGTCGAAACGGCACCACGAGTGCAGGAAAATAAGTGGCGGTCCAATGCTGCTGCTACATGGTGACGACTGAACCAGTTCCATCCTTGGCCTTCGGAATAGTGAGAAGGGAGAAGTGAGCAAGTGGGATTCCGTGCCATAAACATGTTCCCCTTCCAAGCAACAATCCAAAGACCAGTGCGTTGACAGACTTTTCGTCACGCATCATTTGCCTCGCAACTATACTATCGATTCCTGGCCTATACACCTGCTTGCGCCTGAATGCATTTGCAGATCTGTGCGTGGTCGCTTACGGCCATGGGTTCCAAGCACAGCTCTCCTGTTCGCCGTCGATTTAACAGACGATCTTCTGAGCTGAATTGTGTCCATTTGGAAGCATCCAGACACGGACAATCTACTCAACTATCGTCAGCTCGTTCTTCACGACGAGCTGCAAGCTTTCAACTGAAGTCACGAGTCTGAGAACTTCGAGATCGACTTCCATATTAGCGACATCAAATCCACGTGGATTTTTATCAGCTGATTTATCCGATTGGTGATCGGATGAATTTCGTGGAGGAAAGAAATGCTCACGCAGTTGTGCAGCCGTCCCTCTTCCCGACCAGAGGAGGACTCCGTTCCACGTTCCAGCAAGAGTTAGTGTTGCTCCCACAGACAAGAGCAAGAGAACCACGGGCACAAGCACTAGCGGATGATCCCATGGTTTTATGGACGCCGTTTCGACTGGCAGGTTGTCGGATTGGGGATCGAACATTCGGAGTCCCAAACTGCATCACAATATCCGTTCCATATCTCTGTGCAGCTCTCTCATGCGGTTGGTCGAAGAAAGAATCTGATTTCAAGATGGAATCTTTCTACACAGCTGTTCTTCATTGGCTCTTGCAGGTGCGAACAGTTTGTGGATTTGGATGGCTGGAACAGTGGGTCGACAATGTCGCTCCAGTCTACCCATCTACGTGAATTCTTCATTCCTGCACATTTATCATGTATGGGAAAACAGAACGTCCAATAGTGGCATATCCACAGTGGACATTATTTCTTCTCGGGTGCATCAACCGAGCATTTGAATAACTGCCACATTCTTCTTCTTCTTCTTTTTCCTCTTCTACTGCCAGAGTTGTAAGAAGAAAGCATTCCTATAAAAAAAGCTGCACCAACATCCTTCCTCCGGGCCAACCAATGTCGACAGTCTAACCAACGACGTTCCAGCATTGTGAGTTCAATGCACTCCACACTCAACCGGGTCAGCTGTGGCATTGTTCGAGTTACAGTCCGAGAGAGGACGCGTCCAACAGCTTCACACGAGAGCCTCCCAACAGGTTATGGTGGATGGATGTGAGACATCGAATGCCTTGCTCAACTGTCTTGTTTTTTACCGGTTTCTAGATACGGGTACCGACTCAACAACGATCTCAGGTGACGCCTACGACCCACCTGCGACTGTCAGCTCCCTACGAGAATCCCCCAAGGTGCAGTCGGATGAGACAGATAATTCTCTGCACAGCAGTCGTCTCTCGACTTATTTCCTTCGTCTTATCATGTCCTGATTAGTAGGTGACATTACCATTCCAAATGCTGGTCCCACGACCCTCGCAACTCTCCCAATGTCCAATAGTTTCACGTACCGTCATAATCGTCACCACTCTCACATTCGATTCCATTGTGCCTCGTGTCTCCCGTTATCAGATTCCCCCTGTGCTGCGGCCGGTCTAGATCACTCCTCGGACTGCTAGAGAAGTCGGACAATTCTGCTGATGCATCTGGATCGCTGTCGGCTGCAACCTGGTGTCATGCTCGCTCGATGCTTGCCATGACTCGTGCGAATCCTGTTGTGTGGTTAAACCGCTTAGAGATGGCGAACAAAAGTTACCAATTGTTAACGTTGAAGCCCTGCTCCAATTGACTGTTCTGGAGACAAAAGCCAAATGTCTGAGCTGTCCCAGACATATCGTTATTTCCATCCTGTAGTGCGAGACGAAACTTCCCCCGCACGCGTATGGAACCAGAAAGTGAAGTCCTTGCTCTGGATACTGTTGGACTCGAGACATTGTGTCGTCAAGTATGGTATTAAATGGTAAATGGTAATAGATCAAGCCCGAGTACCCAAAGGGTCAAAAGGCTGAAAATTCACAGTACAAGCGAAAAACCACAAACAAGGGAAAAGACCCCAAAGATCAATCCCTAGCAAACACTTCAGCTGCGCTGAAGTTCTTTCGTGACTTACGCTCGCGGTCTGTTCGCAACTCTGAAATTCAGACTTAAGACTCCTGAGCAAAATCCAGTTTTAGGAACAGTGCTTTTGCCTCTGGTAACTGCCAGTTCTTGGTGAATCGTCTTACGCAGCATCATAGTTTTCTTGCCTGCTGTGTGACTCTTGCCCCTTCCTCATTCAGGACATACAACTGATCGTTCTGACAACGACGCAGCGCCCTGAGAGAGCAACGAAGAAGGTTGGTTACCGAAATTTGCGTTGGTCAAAACCTTCGGCACGGATGGATGGATCTAAGCAAATAAATGGACTCAAAAGTAGTTCACTACTTCAGACATCTCTATATTCCCTCTGTAATCCATCGTCTCTCTACAAGACTGGAATGTCTCGAGGCTTGCGTCTTGAGCCAAGACGTGCTTATCATCGAGATAATCCGGATACAGTACATTGCCCCTTGCTTCAGTGCTTCATTGCATTCGACTAACTGACTAGATATTTAGATTTCTAATTTTCTATGAAGCAGGTTTGTTTATGTGTGCTGTTTCAAGTGCTGATTTATTCCCGGAGGCTAACGCGAGAGTAGCAGATGTCTGGAGGATGGATTGGACCAACTTGGTTCGGTTTCGAGCATATGGAACCTTGAACCTTTCGCTTAAAGATACACGTTAAAGAAAGCATCGCGGTTTGAATAGCGGAGTGCAGCAAAAGGGAGCCATGGTGGTGAGCCACACAACAAAGCTGCGAAGCACTCTTCTTAGTCTCCACGGGTTACACCTAATAGTTTGAACCGCATGACGTTTGGACAACGCTTTCTTCTAACTTACACGGTTGAGAATCACAAACTTTTATATACAGAGAGATTCGTCCTGCCATTGCATGAAAGGTCAAGAGTAAGAAGCAGCCATTTAGCACTGGACCGTATTTTATGAAAATTACATGTCCGAGATTTTATCTCTTTCCAGGAAGAGTGATGACAGTGATAGTTGCCCTTCCATAGTCGTCTAGTACTACAAGAACGAATGTGAGAAGTAATGAAATAGGTTGGAGGGATAATTTCAGTAGCACAAACATGGATCGTTGTTATGAACATTCCCAGAACATCGGAACTCTGATCTTCCTTATGGGCTCTACTTCATAGAACTTCTTTTTAATTTTACTAGATTCATGATACTCATCTTGTAGCAAAGCTTAGAAAGCTTTGCTACAAGATGAGGGCCCGAGGCTTGATCGCCATTGAAGTGTACCATAGAGATTGGAATCGAAGAAGATGTCACTTGTGCTGCGCCAGTCACGCCAAGCCGCCGCTCCGGAGGATTCCATGTCGACGCATCGTTCCACTGGGAAGAGAACGAGAGCACCTCCGTCGCCTCCTCGTCGCTGGGAGTTCGGCCTACCGCGAAGTTCACTTTTCGACCGAGATTCGAGTTGCAGGTGCTCCTGCTGAGAAATCAGGAATGTTACTAGATGAGTATCATGAATATAATAAAATAGCACCATGGAGATGATCTCGTTGTCCACACCAATTAGGGTATCCGACTGCAAACTCTTCTCAACTCTCCGAAGCGAACTCAGATTACATCCTAACTTGACTGTTCCTGCGTGTTTGCACTTTGGATTTCGCTCCGTTATCATGGAGACATCAGGCAGAAGTGGATAGAGTTACGTGAACAGATTTCCCATGCGTCTGACCAGATGTTGACGAATACGGGTTGAGAATGAGGTCTCAAGCAAGTCTTCTTATGCTCTGCCTGAACTACACGAGAGTCAGTTTTCAGCATCTAAAGAATTTCAGAAGTAACAAAGGTTGAAACAAGATTTGAGAATGAAAATGAAAGGCTGCATATAAAGTCCATTATACTGGGAACTGGGAAGGCAGCAAAAGAAATCGGAGAATGGAGGGAGTTCCAAAATCTCTGACAGATATCAGAATGCTGCTCCTTGAAAATCGATGGCTTCTATAATGAACAAGTGCTTTTTTTCAGGAGAGTGAAGATATTCGTGATCGAAGATACATCCTCTTCGATCCTCGTGGAAAAGCGGAGCGGAAACAAAAAGTGCAACCACTCGTCGAATGAATCGAATTGTCACTTCCATCTACGTCTCCTCTGCGCTCATGCTTGTGGAATAGTCCAAACACTCTGAAGACTCTAACAAATAAAGCACCCCGAACTTTCATCTCTCGCTTGCGAAGTCAAGAGATATGGTTTTCTTGAATTTGTGGGCACGAACATTGCGATTTCAAGTGGAACGGAATGATTTGCACATAAACATATTAACAGTCTTCTACAAATCATCGAATAAGTCTGGACTGTTGCCTATCTCTGTACCGGTTTCTAATTGTTCGTGTGGATGTACGTGACTGGAATCTAGACTGAAAGTATCTGCTCTAAGCTGTTTGTATTCCGCCTTCATCCATACTCCGAATCTTTCTCAAACACAAAAGAACCATCACTGTCGTCGGTTACAAGGCAACACTCCTCTAGCGCGACAAATCTCGTGAAATCTCTCTCGAAGACAGTGCACTGTGATGTCCTTGCAATTGCAGTTTCCTTCATGTGTCTCCTGGTCAGTACTCAGTGACAGTTCCGGACATGACTGCATGACTTGTGACCGAACCTTTACCATAGGCCGCACACCTCCTTTGGCATTCGAGGCTACTCGAAAGTGCACCGCTTTCACATGACGATGTTCAAGACAATGAAGTGAAACGACTTGTGACGTCAATTACGTGCTCACGCTTGAATTTAAAATTAGGTAGGAGAATTTCTTTGAATTAGTAACGTTTGCCTAAACGTTACTCCATCAAAGTATCTGCAGCGGAGGAGCGTGTCAGGAAATAGAGGTTATTGATTTCTTGATTTTGCTTTTCTGTAACGACATCAAGAAACAAGAAATCAAGAAGCCACAACCAATAAATGACTTTAGGAGAGACGAGAGTGTGTGTGAGTGAGAGTGACAGGGGTGGTGGTGTCAATCTCTTCCGTCTGGTTCGAGCGCATTCTGTAGAGATAACGAAGTGTAGCGGCTAGTTTCGTCTCGGCCCTTGATTTGTAACTTCTGAGGATTTTTTGTGGAGAAGAGTAAAGTTTGAACCGATTTCTTGGGTAATGAGAAGGAGGACGAAGACGAAGACGAGCACGAGCTTGAGCTTGAGCTCGAGGAGGAGCACGAGGACGACAATTGGGTGCACTTTCGAATGGGGAAGTCGTCGTGTCTTGTGGCAGTCTCGTTTCGTTTCGACGCAGTGGTCGAGGTTGGTGGCTCTTGTTGCGTGGCGAGGAGTGGCGTTGCTTCTGCGGTGGGGATCGGGGTTTGATGGAATGTGTCGGAGTGCAGGGAGGGGAGAAGCGGAGGAGTGATTTGGTTCGAGGTTTTTTTGGGTGTTGGTATTGTCTCTGTGGGAGGGAGGAAAGAATCGGAGGATTGTGATTTTGGAGTAGGGAGTGGGAGGAGGTGACAGGTGGCCGAGTGCCGCTTGCTGTTGGGGAGTTTCTATGGAGCTGGCGTCGTCGAGTGTGAGCACGCCTTCGCAGTGCCTGGCGGAAGGGGTGGCGTGCATCAGGGGTTCTGATAGTGGTGGTGCATCTCACACCGTTGTGGCGTCTTCTTCTTTTTCTTCTTCTTGTTCGTATGGTGTCTTCCTGCCGAAGCTGCGTCGTTCAAAGGAAGGAGTGGGGGGCGAGGGTTGTAGCCCCAACAGATCGGCTTTCAAGCGGCTTGTCAGGATCGTTGTACAGAAGTTTTGAGCTCGAAAGGCCTGGTGGTAGTCCGAGGGCTCGTTGTAGTGTATGCGCAGGCTGTCGAGTGATGTCGTCTTCGTCGTCGTTGTTGGTGTTGGTGTGCACTGGGAAGAAGGAAGAGGAGGAGGGTGGAGGGACGAAAGAAGCACGGCGGTGTAATCACTGTGATAAAGTAGAAGGTCCCGCTACTTCGTTAAGCTGTGTCGTGTTTTCGTTCGGTCCTGGCCCTCTATTTTGAACCCGGTTCTAGTGCAAAGTGTCGTACTTCCTGTTTCTGATGACTTGATCCGAAACCTGCACGAGTCCTCCTCACTGGATTCTGCATAACGGGGATTCTCGACCAGACCATCAAAAGGAAGAGAATCCGCTGACAAATCTCGAGTGTCAGTATCGTCCCCAGTTTTCTTTACTTCAAGCATATTCTTCCCTCACATCTGTTTATGATTCGTGCACTTTTCTGTTAATTTCGTCGTGTCCTGATGGGCACATTCCTTTAAGACGGGCGCCATTTATTTAGAGATAATAACTCCCAAAGCAAATTCTTTTCTTAACTTAGACTGGCATTGGTGTAGAAAGCGTGTCGATACCTTTGGTAGCTTAGATAGCTAACACATGATTCATGGAAAGCGGACCAGAGTTCATGCATACAAGCATCGCACCCCGGCTGGACGTGAAGTGGATCTGCGAATGGGTGAACAGAAACTTGTGTAGGAAAGACTGTGCCGTGTCACCACCTCTCATCCCGAAGGTCAAATAATCAGTTGAAGCAATGGAGTCGAAAATGGACCAGTACGAGATTATGGAACAGATTGGGCGGGGCGCGTTTAGAAATGCAGTACTTGTGAATTACAGGCTCGAAAAGAAGAAGTATGTCTTCATAAAGATCCGTCTCGCTCGTCAGACGGACCGATGTCGACGATCTGCCCATCAGAGATGGCTCTTGACTCCAGGATTCAGCAACCGGTTATCGTTGACGACAAAGAAGCCTGGGTAGAGAAGGGTTGATACGTTTGCATCGTGACCGGCTACTGTGAAGGTGGTGACATGGCCGAAGTTGTTAGGAAAGCCAATGGCCAGTACTTCTCAGAGGAGAGACTATGTCGATGGTTCGCCCAATTTCTTGGACCGTATACTACTTGCACTCAAATCACGTTCTTCACAGGGATCTTAAGTGTTCCAACATTTTTCTCACAAAGGATCATGACTTCCGACTTGGAGATTTTGGGCTAGCGAAAATGCTGGCAGCGGATGACTTGGCTTCCTCTGTGGTTGGAACCTCAAACTACATGGGTCCAGAACTTCTTGCTGATATTTCGTAGGGCTTCAAATCAGACATCTGGTTAATAGAATGCTGCATGTACGAGATCACAGCGCACAGGGCAGCCTTTAAAGCCTTTGATATGCAGGGACTTCATATCAGCAAGATCAACTGATCGAGCATTGGACCTCTACCTGCCAACTAATATAGCTCATTGACGGGTTTGATCAGGAGCTATCCTGAGATGATGAATCCATCAGCACGGCAAGGGAGACAGGAACGACAACACGAAAATCCGGGCATGGACGACAATGCTGAGTGGGTATTCCAGGTTGGAATCGGGTCAAAGAACGCTGCAGCCACTGCAAGTTTATTGGCAGGATTCTAAGTGGATTGTGTGCAATCCAGACGACGTTATTCGACGTCGAGTTAGCAGAGGGTGGGTCTGCGATCCTTGCAAACGCTGCTAAGTGCACGTATTGGCCCGGCAAGTAAGAAACGGCCATACGTACTCATTATGACGTGGGACGAGCAACGCTTTCCTGTTTCAGTCGCGAAATTTTTACAGCCGTCCCACCGATCGAGCTCACTCGTGCTTCGTAGTCCGAATTGCTTTAGGCGGAGAAGCAGCGAAAGCAAATTCTCGAGTGACAAGTCAGGGAGATTTCAAATCCCTCAGTGACGACCAATGGCGTGAATGTATGTGGCTCGATCATGTCGATGGCGCTGACACGAGGACGATGACTCTTGAATCTCTGCGACTGCTTTAGTTTGTCAAAGTTCACCCCGATCGAGGTTGATGCTCGGGGGGAACGCGAAGTGATGTGGCAGGATAAGCGATCATCGGTGGGAGGTCAGAAAAACGGCAGCAGGAGCCATCTGGAATGGCTGAAACGATCTATGACGCACCTGATCCGGTGGTCCACGGGGATATTCGTCTACGTGCTTCGGATTTAGTTTTCCGATCTCGACCTCGAACAAAGTAGACCAAACAGTGGGATTCAAACCTTCATCTCCATTGGAGCTGACAGTCCGACACAGATCGTCTGCCAGTCCCAGAGGTCGGAATGACGCGAGTCGCTGCGAAGGTTTCTGTGAGATATGTATGTACCAGTTTATTATGACTTTCATTCAATCATTCCTCTTGCGAAAGCTTGTAAGCAGATTGCATATGAGCAACCAAGCCAACAGTAGGAGACCATAAGTGACACGAGGACAAGTGAATCGGACAAAGATCAAGTCCTGCCTCACGAAAGCACAACTCAGAAAGCGGAAAGAAAGCTTGAGCTTCGGATCTGTTCTTGACTTCTTCAGGCTTCTTGCGGCTCCTCCGCAGACAGATGAGGCAGGTGCCCACCTTTGTCGGTCCCTAGTTTGTTCGTTGGCTGGCCGGTTGGTTGGTTTGTTGGTGATCGAATAAGTGTCAAAACCACTCCATGAACTGAGCCCAATGGCAATCGGAGATTCAAGATGACTCCAATTCTTGTTACAAAAAAGCGCCCGAGGAATCTCTGGCCTTGACGGTTGCGGTGGCAGGAACTTTTCTACCACTGTTAGGGCCTGATGTACCTCCCTCCATCAAGCGTTTAACTACACCTGCCTCTCTCCGTGCTATGTGAGCAGATATCATTGTGCAAGGAGCCAAAACTCCGCCGTATCTATCTACGTGTACAGATACAATCGATGTGAGCTCCATCCTTCGCAGTACCTTCTGAGCTTCACGCCTTCATCCGCTTCGTCGACCTCCTCCCCTGACTCGGCTAAGTGATACGGTGGCTGCAGCACGCGTGCTGAGCAGCTAAAAAAACCCTGCAAGCTATTCGTAATCGGACAAGGGAATTTGGAGGCAGATTCCGGTTTGGCGTCTACAGTTCAATGAATGCTGGGGCGAGCTTGGCAACACCTGATCAAGATATAGGCCAAACTTCCGAGCAAGGGGCCAAGAAGGTGGGGTCCTTAAATTTGGGAAGAGCGACCCCGATAGATCGGATCGAAGCCAGATATATTTTGTCATGCGCGTGAGCGAGGTACACGAAAGTGGGTGGACTTTGTTTCCTAGTGCTTCACGGATCCCAAAGCCTCCTGTAGATTCCAGGACGTACAGTCCCCAGGACTGATCTATACAGCGTCAATGGCTTCGTGACACCTATTTCCTGCCGTCTCACTTGTCGCGGTCTGAGAATAGAAACGAAACTGCAATTCCATGTCCTAATAAAGTGCCCTGTCCCGTGGCAGACGTCCAGGATAAGAGACCCGGATGTGCATTATCGGATTCTATATAATTATTTGATTTTCAGCAATTCTGGCAACATTCCAGAAACTGTGGATACGGGTTACTCGGAACAAATTTGCATCCTGTTCGGACTCCATCCTCTCTACACTTCCGCTATGCATGCATGGACCTCCTTCACCTGAGCTCCGGATCCTGACTGTGGTTATAATGTCCCCAAGTGGTGCCAACTGCTTGACTCCTACATATCCTCCCAATTCTGGTTATTATTTTTCGTAACGCGCGTATGATTCGTATCTCTTACTAAGGTGAAACCAGCTCCGTCGGGGACTTTGGGAAGGGCGGAATCTCCATGCGGAGATGGAGGACTGGATTTGGAAGGTATCTCCCGGCCAGACTGCTGAAAAATAGGTCGACCAGAGATGGAGAAAAGAAGCAAAGAAGCGGGTATCGACATTGAGAAGAACCTCAGTGTCATTGTTCGCGAAAGTATTCGACGATAGCCATGTCGAGTTGGACATGGCTATCGTCGAAGAGAGAGAGAGAGAGAGAGAACGCTGGCAGTCACTCCACCTTCGCAACCAGGCCAAATGGTAGCGTTTGAATGCGGACGGATTTGCAAGCCGGTTTATACAGGATGTCATAGGAATGGGGAAAAGACAAGCGGGGGGCAGGGAGCCAGCATGCAATCCGGATTACGTCGAGGGCCAGCTTGACGCATGTCTAGGTGGGATGGCATTTCGAGGACAGAAGAATACTGGATCCGATGCGCGGATACAAATGAAGTAGAGAGCATGTCTGAACGAGGGTTGGGGGAGGGTGGAGGGCATGTGCCGGGCACAAGAAAGGGACGGAAAAGGACGCGCCGCGAACCGTAGGACGAGAATCTAGTGGCTAGAGTGAGACATGAAGGTGACAGAGGCCCCCGAGGGGTGGAAAGTACCCCGAGAGATGCAATGGAGCAAAAAGTAATGAGAACATTGAGTAACGCGGTAAGGGCATGGAGCGCTTTTGGAGTTCCCGGCTGCAATTTTCTGAGCCATGACACCTGCAGCGTAGCCAGCCCCTCCCTCCCTCCCTCCCTCACTCCATCTTTGACAATCGGCGACAGAGCGTGCTGCTAGCCCCGGTGCCCTTTTGACGCACACACTGCGTCAAGCTCTCTTCTCGGACACAAAAGGCGGTAAACCACGTCCTTCGTGTTGATCTCTGATTGCTCTGCAGTGTACTATCAATATTCGGCAAATGCAATCGACGCGTGATCATGAATTTGGCGGTTGCCATCTCGAATTCTGGACGCAGCAGCAGCCCAGCCCAGCCAGCAAAAGGTACAGTCTCACGTTCCGACTTCACATCGACCAACATACTTCAGGTCAAGTGCGTGAGACAAATCGAGCTCGTGCCACCTCGCCACGGCGAATCAGTGACGGGTGACTCGCAGCTGTTGTGGAGCTAGGAGCCGAGTCTAAACGTGGGCATTGGGGGTCGGGGGACGAGGACGAGGACGATGGAGTGAGTGATCATAAATGATTGTTGCATCGAAGAACGAGGCGGCGAGCAAGTGGCCCTAGGGCCCTATCTATTCTCCGTTCCCACACTGGCTGTACTGCCGCAGCATTTGCAGCAGCCTCAGGGTGTACTCTAGGGTATCTAAGAGGGGCCATGACCGATGAGCACGGACTCGAGGCCGACCGATCGATCGTTCGATCGGTCCACGGGTTGGGAAGAGGACAGATTGCAACTCGTCTCAACCCCCAGCTCGGGAAATCGACTCTGAATCCACGGATCGCGTCTTCCACTTGACAGAGTCGCGTGCATGAGCTGCGTAGGTTTCTTTCTACTCGAGCTCTGTAACTTCCAGATCGATTCGTGATGTCACGGGCTTTGCCGAACCTTGCCTCGCGCAGCTCGCTCGGTCTGTGCGAGCACACGCATAATCTGTGCCCGCCACCGCAACGATTCTTCCAGTATTTAAGTGTATCACCTTCCTGACCATGAGTTCCTCAATTCCACGAGCTCGAAACCAGAATCAGCCTCACGGTAACAGCATAGTACGAAGTGGCTAATACATACTCGAGTACTCTGTCAATGTTCATCGAATCTGGCTTCATAAATTGCAGAATGAAGGAGTGGCTCGTACTCGTCCACTGATTTCCAACTGCCTTGCGATTCATATCTACGGAGTCTACCGCGGATATTATCTACATTCCGAGGATCGGGTACTCGAAAACTCAGGCATACGTCAGACTTCTTCGACAGGAGAAAATGATCAGATCAGAAAATTAGCCAATTACGTTCGCTCATTGTGCTCGATAAACCTTTGAAAAATGGGGTCTCGGATCTCAGAATCGACTTCACTTGCAGAACGTATGCACACTATGGCAGTTTGGCAGATCGTCCCGCTCTCGTACTGACCCAGGTCTACTTTCTCCGAGTATACAAAATGAAATTACACCGAGCGGATTGGCAGTCAGCCAGGCGATCTCGTGCCTCAAATCTACACTCGTCAAAGATGGAACAGCAGCCGGCAGGGCATGTCGATTTTCAACTGCCCGAGCAGCAAAGATGAAATCGACTGCGCTCGGAGCTCCAGCATCGATGAAGTTGTTGCCTTGGATAAAGACAACGTGGCAAATCGAGGGACGCTCTGTCAGCATAGGAAAAAGCTGAACGCATTGAGACCCAGCCACGTGGCGCCCGTACTTGGACGTGGGCCACTGAGCGAGGACGAGACGACGAGTAGGACTGGTCCGCTGGGGATCGAGGTCCACTCGTCGCCGGGCACTCTCGTGAATGTGGCGGAGAAATTCATCGCGTCGAGCCTCGAGTATCGAGATCGCTCGGAGCCACGACCCTGGGAAACGAGTCACGAATCGTTTCTGTTGGTGGTGGCAGACATTGGGTTTGAGAGAAGGGCGTGGAGTGATGGTGATGGTGATGGACTCGGTGACGAATGGGAACTCTTGCGGTGTCTCAATCCTGATGTCGACAGCCGCCGGCCAAGTGGGCGTTGTCGTGAAGGTGAGCGACGGCATTCGTTCCCGTTCTGGAGCTGCAGTCGTCGTAGTCGTCGTTGTGTGCGGATCGATATTAGTTTCTCTACAGGCTCCATCCACGTGACGACGGTTCCCCGGCCTCGACGAGACCACGGAAGCTCACGAAGCTCAAGATGGTTGGGGGAGTCGTAGGCTCGTCGTTGGGAGCGAGCGAGCGAGCGAGAGAGAGGACGATCGTAGGTTCCCCTATTACAACTCACTCACTAACCTTTGTCCACCAGTGGCGTCAGTCCAGCACAACGATCTCTCCCTCTCTCTGTCTATCTCATCTCTCCTCTCTCTTCCTGGTCTCGTCGTCTCTCTCTAAAACCGAATCGTTTTCAATTGGAGCTCCTGAGACCAGGGAATCAATAAATCCAGCAATCAATTGTCGTCGCTGTCCTGCTACACCCCTCAATGTCGTTCACTCCAGTCCCACCCAGTACCGTAACCGAAATATTACCAACTCCTCCTCCTCCTCCTCGGCCCTTCGTCCTCTCGGCTCGTTTACTCTCCTCTCCTCTCCTCTCCTCTCGTGAATCCCCTTCCCCTCCTGTCCTCTCGAGACGCAGCAGTAGAGGCTGCGTTGTTTTGCCTCTCTGAGATCCGACGGCACCACGGCGCCCTGACACATTCGCGGGGAGGAAGAGGATCCCGTCATGCCATCCCGAGGCTCGATCTGCCCGGCCTCATAACAACAGCGGCAGCACAACGACTGACAGGCCGGGGAGGGGAGGGGAGGGGAAGGGGGTTGAGGTTCTGAGAACTGTCTTCGTCCCTCCCTCCCTCGCAACTTGGCTGCGTCACAAGCGCTGACAGCTGATCGAGCCGAAGCTTTTGAGTCATGTGCACTCGCGCAGGCACGCAGCCGGGACGGAGGGAGAGGGAGGGAGAGAAGTAGGTACGAGTATTTAGGCGACATGTGCTTGTGGACCACCCATGCCATGCCCCCTACTGCTGTACTTCTACTTCTACGACTACTACGACTGCGGACGAGAGGGGCGAGGACAAGCATCGAGCTGCCTGGCCTGCCTCATGCTTGCTGCGTGCGTCGGATGATGGTAGGGCAAAGCAGCAGAGGTGCACTTTGGAGAAGTGGCGCTCCTGGTTTCGTACAGGGCACGAGCAGGAGCGATGAAGGTCCCTTGCGAACTCTACGACAAGAATACAACCCACAGCCCCATCTCCGAAGCAGGGACGAAGGATCGAAAAAGTCTGCGCCATAAGCGCAATCCTCGATGCCTGAGTCCGTCATTCAATACAATCATTGCGTGCGTCCGTCAGTCAGTGCGCCAATTTGCTGCTCTTTCTCTCTCTATCTCCCTCGGACCCCGCTCGCCCCTCCCTTCGGTGTTCTGATCCAGTGAGCGCCCTTCTGCGTCTCTGAGACTCTGACCCCCTCGCTGCGCAGAATTACGGGTAGATATTATTTCCTCCCTCCGTCCGGGCTCTGAACTCTGCACATCTCTTGACTCTGGCCTCCTCGCCGATGTCATCTACGCATGCAGCAGCCGTTCGGGCCTGTATTCTCCTCGCTCCCTGCCTCACTAACTTCTCCGCCATCAAGACCATCACGGCCTCCTTTATCGAACCTTCTCCACCGTGCGTTCCTCTCCTTTATACAGAGTCGAAGCATCTCCGAAACACCTCGAGCGCTTTTGTACTTCAAACTGCTGCCTCCCCTCACTCACTCACATCAGTCCGTGTATCAGTCAGTGTACATGGCCGCGAGCTGCTCACCGTATTCGCCCGGAATCCCACGGTGCGAAGTTCCAGTCATCGCTCGGCAAGCATCGACAAATGTTCGTTCATGGTTTCCCATTTCTGACCCGGTTTGCGGGGACCTGGTGCCGATGAACACCGAGCTACTGACTGCTGTTGGGAACTCGCGAGGTAGAGAGAGGTTTGGGAGTTTCTACGTCATAAATGTGCCCATCGTAAGTGAGCGAGACCCCAACTTGCCAATTCTCGTCGTGTTGGAAGTTTGGTGAGCCTACATGAATACAGGTAGCCGAATTCCTTGCCGCAGTGAGAATGCAATCATCAATACTTTGCATATGAATGACATCGAGACACTCCAAACGGAAGGAATGATGGCAGATGCAGACACGGTCACATTTTCTGGCGGTAGTACGTCCTTAATAATGGACTGGTACCAAAACAGTGGTATGAAAAGGACAGTCTCCATGCTCCAAGGCACGTTTCGGGCCTTCGGGCAAAGCTGGGATTTTTCTCCAAACGGTATCTTCCTTTTCGATCTCACTTTCTTTCTCTCCCCTTCGTTTTCAGAGCTCTACCTTCCGAGAAGCCTCGGAGCTGACACTCATCACGTTACAGAGTCAGAGTTCGCGGTCGCGGTCGATGATTGTCAACAAAAATTCGTCGCCCATCATCATCTTATGCCTTCCTTTAACGTAGCTTAGAAGGTAATTGACCTAAATGTTTGACATTATCCATCGAACAAGAAGGTACCAACCTCCGATATTATTGTTCGTCTCCAAATACGTGTATAAGATGTGGCACGCCTGTAGAAGATGGGGGGGCCGACCCTGCGGGCTGGTTGCACCGACCTGGGATAGGACAAATGGCTGCGAGATGGACAGGGCTGCGTAATGCCCGTGTCAAGAAAATTGGAGCATCTCAAAGGCTCGAGTTCAAATAGTTCAGATACCGGAGATCCAAGCGGAAACCGAAGACCGAATCGAGCACATCCTGCCAGAGATATGAAGTTGTACATAACAACTGATATCAATGCTGATCTTCGTACGAACGGCTAATCTTCAATGTTTGCAGGGGCTAGTCTAGTGCGTGTCGAGTCTAGTCTGAGCTCGGGCCTCCTGTCCTGGTCTTTCCCTCTTCAGGTTCTATGCTTTCGTCAAAGGACGTCATTTCCTCCACTAATTCTGGCTCAGAACAGGACCTTCCGTAGAGAAAAGGACAGTCCACCCCAGGGCTTCGCGTCAATGGCCAGTCCGAGGACCACCCCTCATGAATAACAATGTTCTCGGACAAGATCCTTCAACATACGATCTGCGTTTGCCCTCCAGCGAGGACCAGGATCTGAAGCCAGGAAGTACTGGGCTCGGTGGTTTCTCTTCCCTTACGCTTTTCCCCTGAACGGAGCGCAGGACAATTGTCACTCTGGCCTTTACTTCCGATTGACATTTGAACTACGTTTTGAGCTTTTTCCCTCCGTCCCTCCGTCCTTTCAGGACATCCCCCCTCCAGCCTCAACTCGTACGCGTTCTCAGGATCCCCCGGTACTTCCCAGATTTCTGCCCTCGCACTCATGCTCATGGTCAGACTCCTCTCGCTCGGAGCATCCTTGCTTGTAACATGTACAGTACTCCAGTTCTGCTAGCCCAGCTGCACTGAGCCTACTTCTCCTCCCTTCCCTGGATCATCTTTCTCCCTCCCTTCCCTTCCTTTCCTTTCCTTTCCTTTCCTTTCTCTGAGGATTTCAGATGCTCCTCTACGTATCCCTCGAGCATACCAAGAGTCTCGTCTATATCTAATCTTGCTCGACCTATAGTCCGATCGAGTGTTAGATTGGCCTTCTGTCGATAGTGCAATAGGTCGAGACCATCTTCAATGAAATTTTGCGTCCTATGTCGATGATGAGGAAAGGATCAATTGCGGAGGAAGAAAAGGACGAATTTAGTGAAAACTTATTGTCATTCACAGGAACGTGAGCTATGGTTCCAGAGTTACCAGAGTCCTGACAAGCGAGGCCACTGTCAACCCTCGCATGTGAGGAAATTGTGCATAGAGCCTCGAGGAACTTCACTTTCAGGCCAAAAGGACTTGATTCCTTAGAATGGTGAAACAAACACTTGATGCTAGACTGAACCGTCCTTGCATGATACACCTTGATGACTGCAGATCAGATCACAGTGGTATTAAGCGTTTCCAGAATGAGATCAAACCAAAACTAGCAGAAGTCCTCAATATAATATCGGAGAACTTGCCAAATCATTATCATTGGCCCACCTGGAGAAGCACCTGATATTCCTGTTAATGCAGATCGAATGACGCTTGACACAACCATCTGGCGCACACTTGTAGAAAAGCTGATGCATGTCTCTGTTGCTTCTACTTTCCGTTTCAATCTGCGTCCCCTGCACATACATTCTTAAATCATTGTTACGTTCAGCTGCACGTCATTTCCTTCCAAAAGTTGCCAGACCAGTTTCCATGCAAGTTCGAACCCAGTAGCCTTCTGGGACAGGCTTATTTGCTTTAGTTTTCCATCCTCGAAAAGCGAAAGGACCTCCATAAAGCTAACCTCAGATTGCGACTCTGCAGCAAATGGATTAATCTGTTAACCTGCTAAAGGGGACAACGGAGTAAATTAACATAAAGTTTGGGAAACCCTCCCATCAAACTGGACACATATGAAACCAACATATAAAAATGGGGCTAGCCCTTTTCCATCACCATGGATGATATGTTCCGGTGAGACTCATCTATCTTAACTATTTAGCACAATTCTAGCCTTAAAACATTACACTTTTTAATTGACATATTGGACTTTTATTCTCTATCATCCAAATTTACTACGCGAGAGATATTGCTCAACCTTCTAAAATTTTTGAAGTCATTATCACACTCGTATGATAGAAAGTATATGCGGATGCATGGACTAAGCCAAGTTAAAAAGGATGAGCTTTAAA
The DNA here is from genome assembly GCA_037833965.1 of Marchantia polymorpha subsp. ruderalis. Taxonomy (NCBI): domain Eukaryota; kingdom Viridiplantae; phylum Streptophyta; class Marchantiopsida; order Marchantiales; family Marchantiaceae; genus Marchantia; species Marchantia polymorpha. The sequence goes on from AP031355.1 coordinate 19,633,040, forward strand.
AAGAATGGTTCAAATTACAACTCAACTACGATGACCAAAATATCTTAAAAAAATATAAATCTTAATTAAAAATAATGTTAACAATGTATATCGAGAAAAATATTTATGCATGTTGAAGCAAAAATAAAAAAATTATATACAACTTCAGTAGTACGATAATGTCTAAGGAAATTTCTGATTCAATCGGTTTGCAGCAAGAAAAATTTTTGAATTTATCACTAATGAAGGAATATTATTTTTATATAATAAAAGCCAATATAAATTAACCAATCTTTCATTCACTATTTTCTATCTAAAAATTATTCAAATATTCAATACAAACTATAATGAAGATGCATGAGTGTGGCAAACGAGTCAAACTTTTAAATGCGTTACCTTAATAATACCATTCACCAAAGACTCATCAATAGGATCGTTTTTAATATCTAATTGCACTCATTTTACCTTCTATGATAGCCGATCATGGAATATCTAGAGTTGATAAGTTTTATATTAAAAAAAATTAAACTCATAGAAATAAAAAAAAAGCTATCCGATTTGATCCAAAGGTAATTTTTTTCTAAGAAATCATTGAATAACTTAATAAATCCAAACGGTCAAAAAACATGTACATCAAAGTCATATTGCTTTCAAGGCATGAATGATCACATTAAATTTGACGTTGCTTATATTTTAAGAAAAATCATGCAATCATCTACAATCATGTCACAAAACATGTTCTAAAGTGCACTTTCAATCTACGCAAGAAGCCAATCCAGTAAAAAGTGAAGTGATGCAAGAGCTATGAAGTATGCACGTTTTCATGAAATGTATTAGAAATGTGCAAACTTCTATGACATTTTTTTTCTTGGAATAATCCAATCATATGCTTGTAGCTGATGATTTAAATATAGTTGTTTGTGTCATACTTGGAACAACATATGAAAATCACTATTTTAAAGATGACGTCCACATTAAAATGTATTACAAAATGTGCACTCTTATATGAATTGTTTTCCCCAGAATACTCTAATCATATGCTTGTTAGCTGATGAATTAAATATATTTGTTTCTATGCTACTCAGAACAACAACATGGGAATCACTATTTTAATAATGACGTCCACATCTTCATCAGTCAGAAAAAAAGTTGTATGAATGGTGATGACTATATCTTATTTTTTGTTAAATAGTTTTTTCTAAAGCCTCTTCAGATTGTTATAAAGAGTAAGAAAGCTCACCCATCCATCTCTCCACTTCTGATTTTATACTTTATTTCAGTGATGATTTCTCCACTTTTAAGATTATTGGAGCTTGACATGAATGCATAGTGAAGGAGAAATTGTGAAAACTATATATATTGATGAGCAAAACCTCAGGAATACTTATTAAATGTTATTTTCATATCCTCCAGTAGGATTTATAGTCTACGTGACATATAATCTAAAAGGTGTGAATTGATAATCTTAGAAACTACATGCAAATTCATAGTATAAAAATAGTTTTTTATTATGTAGTTCTCTCAAAGTAGAAGATATATATTACATTTCAAAGGAAAGCATGATTTATATCTTGTCATCTTAGTAGTTATTTTTGAAACATAAATTTTCAAAGTCAAGTGATAAAATAATGTGAATCTATAGATCCACTATGTGCGCATGAATTGTAAGAAATTTAAAAATTCAAATTTTCATGGTCACGATAACATAACTTCAGTAGATCCAAGGGCAAGTATGAATCCTCACAAAAACTCTCTATCTTGAATCTAGTCAAATTGCAAATGGAAAAATTCGTCGTCTTAAAGTCATGTTCTCAAGAGATATAAATTTTAATTCTAAATAAATAGTTTATAATAGAGAGTTTAGGGAGAGAATCGTCAATAAGTCTTGAACATCGAAAGCATTTTTGGCGTCCAACAACATCCAAGATGTTTCGTTTTCAAAGTGGATTATCTGGGACGTTGTTGTTGTTGGATGTTAGCATCCAACAACAAAAACATCCAAGATAATTCAAAATATGATTTGTGGTAAAATAGGTATGTGCCCCAATGTTCTCTTCTATCCCTCTCGAAAGGACTTGACAAAACGTCTTTAACCGTTCACCAACGCAACTCCAAGCCGAGGATGTGCCCACTGAAGTGAAGACTTTAGTACTAACCTGAAAACTGGATGCCACTGATAAGATCTGGAAGAGGATATACAATTTGAAGTGTGGATAATTGCAAATGAGTTCCTAGACTTAATAACTCCAGAAATTCCGTCTGCCTAAACCCGTCAGAATGTAATGAGACTCACTCACAAGTAATAATAACGGGACTGAAGAGCTTTGTAATAGTGTAAATAGCACTTGCCGAGCTGGTGTGTCATATAATCCCAACGTGAGTGTCCTTCTGCATGCCGTTGCAAAGACAACCATTTGACAGGTGGGCTCTATGCAAACTATTATTTCTTCTGTGTGTGTGTCCCATACCTTTCTATTACTCTTGACCTTTTCCTCTTTATACCGATCGTGGTTGCAAGTACAATGAGATACCTTTCCTCCCGCTAGTCCAGGTTACAGAAAGTATCAACTTCTGTTACAAATCTAGTGTACTGCTTTCTACCACTCGAGCACAAATCAGATGCATCTGAAATATCAACTACCCCTAAGAATATAGCACCTAACCTTTTGTGCAAAAGTACATGTGCTGCTGGAGAAGCTGATCTCGCTGAAGAATATCTCATCCGTTAACATACATTCAAATTACAACACCTTGTGGGCATGGATTGGTTCCTTTGATCTGATCTCTTCCATTAAGACAATATATTCCCTGAGCCCTGTACTTTGCATGGTTTACAGAATCTTTCAAACCACCCTCAGGGAAGTAGATAAAACCGCCAAGCACCACCTTCCCAAGATCCCAGAACCGACTCTCAACTTTGACGCCTAGTTTCCCCTTTCTTGGTCCCAATGGGCGTCCCCTCGACTTTGAGTCGCTCACTAACATGGGAAGCTTTCCACGGTTGCCAAAGAACCCCAACTACAAACAAACTCATCCAGTCTTCTCAAACCCCGTTCCGCTGTTGAATCATTCGATGCTCTCAATGCATCTGCTCCCACTCTTGGATCGTGGATACGCCCCCCACCGCGTGCAGATCCGACCTCGGTACCATTAGTGAATTCTGTGACACTCCATCGCCGTATGTAATCCACAACTCAAGCCACGAAGAGACGGAGAAGAGAAAGAGAACACGAAGGCGGAGAAACGCAGCCTTTTCAACTTTTCAGTATGGGCCTGACTTGTAGAAGACACGAGCACAGAACCGTACCACTACTTCATGCTGTATAACATAGCATGCATTGAATTGCAAGCAATAGACCATCGTCTAATGTCTTGGGTGCGATCTCAATCATCTCGTAGAGGAAGTGCGCTACGAGGACGATGTGGAAGAGGAAAAACTTAGGGCAAGCAAGCGGCCAAATGATGATTAACAATCTTGACCAGTAGGGTCAACGGGTAATGAAGTGGGGAGGCTGGAGGTTCAAGGAGCAGAAGATGAATGAAGGGAAGGGACGAGAAGGAAGACCAACGGACCCCGCGCGACCCAAATCTACGAAACGAAACTGTTAGGCGCCGGTGGTGGTGACTAACCGAAACTTCGCCAAGCGGTCAGTCGAGGCTGTATCTGAGGGGGTATCGATGTAGCAGCCAACTGCTGCCATTCGCAACACACAGTGAAATTCACATTGTACATTTAGTTAGCGAAGACCAACGGTCTCCGCACTTGATTATTACAACCGCTATTCGCAATTATTAGACTCCCGAGAGACATTCGCAAACACGCAAGCGACGCAGCCAGACAATCCATCCATCCGAGTACGTACTCTCCTGCCTCTGCCCTTGTCGACTCAACAGATTCCGTCCCGTCCGGTCCCGTCCGGTCCCGCCCCGCTGCCGCCAGACCAGGCAGGCTCCGGAGGACCGGAGCGAAAGATTGCCTGCCTGTCTTGTCTGGTCGCTCCATGTTCTTTCCGGCCCCTTGAAGCCGCCCGCTCCCCTACCGGACCGGGACGGTAGGAAGTTCGTTCGGGCCGGTGGGGCAGCACGCTATGTTTAGGTGCCGGTGCTGAGAGTGTGAGGAGTGAGCCATGGTGTGCTGAAAGTGTGAGCAAGGGACGGACGAGAAAGAAATGTCCCGTCCTCGTCCGCTTGCTGACGCTGGTGGTCATCCGCGTTCCGTTGCCAAGGTGGATGCCCTAGGCCTCCAAGAACTTTGGTGAATGTCAATGTGGCTTCATTCTACGAATTCTTTTTACGCCTATTTTTTAATCTTGTACTTAAATTAAAACAACAATAATATCAGAAGGATAATTGGGAAGAGGATGTCTTGCATTTGAACAAGAAAATAACATTGGCCTCAAAAACTTACACTGGTGGAAAGAAGAGTTAAATAAACTGGTCTATTAATGATTATCTAAATTATAGAGCACCTAAAGAAACTAGAAGCCACCACGTTCCAAATCTTCTATTTTTTCTAACTGGCTTATTTTGGCAATGTGTACATTTCTGATCTCCCTACAAATATCACTAGTTATTGCGCTATGTAGCAATCATGTTTGCTGTAATTTCTTTAATGTTCTTCAAGCATGTATGCTCACATAAATAGCTGAGGTATCTTAGTTTTTTGGAAAGGAAAACCCATTGTAAATTTCACCCCTCTGGTCTCTTTCATAAACCACTTGATGGAAAGTTCCCTTTTGTTGATATAAAGTACTTGGTTCTGCCTCTTGTGCCCGTCAATTTAATATAAGAATGCGATTTATATTCACACTATGTTCTCTTCTTTTATAACTTTTCATAAGCTAATTTTATTATGTGCTATATAATTTAGATGATTATTATACTTGTTGTTAGACCAGTTTATTTAAAATCTTCTACAAGTGTAAGTTTTAAGGCAATATTATTTTCTTCTTTAAATGCAAGAATTCCCCTCTTCTCAGTTATTCTTCTGATATTTTTTTGTTTAATTCTAGATACAAGATTCTAAAAATTTATAAAATTACTCCCAATCACTACCTCTTCTATTATACATTTTCTATGAAAGTACATCATTTCAAGTATTTTGGATATCATTTAATATAAGATTAAAAAAATCCACATTTAATATAGAATTTCTGCTCTATACACTGAATATCTATATTGACATGTATGCATGTACTTGTATAATCACTTTTATATAATTTGATATTTCAACTCAGATTTTTCAATATATGAATAAAATTAATTAATCATTTTTACTATCTATTAACTGAAAAAGGGTTTTTTTGTCCTGTGAGGAAATTACATTAAAGGTTTGAAATTCATGTTGTCTCGCCTTTGTCTTTTTATAAGGAATATTTTGAGTAAAACGATTTCACTTTGTTGAACTGTAATATTTGATACAATTAAAAATAGCACAATTTCCACCATACATCTCACATTTTACGTGAATCATAAAATTGTAAAAAATATTTTTGCTGAATTACATTAAATATGTATCCATGTTTTTGTATTACAAAAAACACTTTTTCCATTTAAGTGCTGGCAAATAGAGTGGCAGAATAGGTAGGATTCTGGTCTCAGTGTAAATCTTTAGATCTTATCATTCTATGTCAAATCAAGATATTTGATGTAGAAGATTTGTGGTTTCTTCTTACTGCGATTCACTTTATATCATATTTTGATTTTTATCTAATTTTGATTTTCCATTTACAATAACGCAATTGTAAATGGAAAATCATGCAAGTGTTGTATATAAAATTTACATTTCAGTTCTTCAATCTTGATTTCTTGAACTGAATTAATTTTTTTCTGAAAAGTCATAATTTTCATTGAATGAATGTAACGAAATGCAATGCAAATATCTCCCGAGATCATTTCAAGTTACTTCATTTCTTCTGTACTTCATTTGTATGAGGACACAACAACAATCTCCCACCGCCATTGCTTTCCAACATCTGCTCAAGTTTACTAATGATCTATTGCAAAAGGCTAAAAATATATTATCTCTATGAATGACTTCATTTTAATTTTTCCTCACATAATTATCAACAAACATCAACTTGGAAGTTTACTGAAGTTTTTGTTGAAGATAGTTCAATTTTTGGGTGTCATAACCAGGTGAATTTTAACAAATGAGGTTCAGTATATACAACAGAACATATCGAGAAAGGTCAGTAGTAACATGTCAATTTTGCACAAGTCAAGAGCACGGGTTTTTCATAATCCATGTGAGTGAAGAATAAGTTGTAAACTTATGATTGAAAACTATTACATGTATGCATAATGCATCGAGATTTTAAATGGGTGATGTATGTGTCAACTGTTAATCGAACAAGTGTGCTCTCCGTATTACACATTCAGACACATAGCATCTTCTTATTTGTACACGTATATTTTATGTGTATCTTACGGTATATGGCACAATTTCCCGCGCTTGTAGAATTGCTGAATATGATGGTTTCCATGAAGGTCATCGTATGTACTTTAAAAATATACAAAAAGTTCCTTCCGTTCTATGTACGTTTTCCAAGTAGAAAATGAAATGGAGGCACAATGTAATGCGGAAACTGAGGATTTTCAGAACGAAGAAACATCTATGGTGGCAGAAGAAAATGGTTGCCAAATATCTATTACTCTTGCACGTTCTAGTGCGAGCCAAGCAATATGGGAAAAAATATGGGCAAACCCTTGAATTCGAGTAAAAGTGGAGATGAAAGTAAATGGGACTAGGTCCCATAAAAAATCACAAAATGGAAATGGGAAGCATGCACTAGGATTTAATTTCATATGGGAATCTCAGTGGATCTGGCGACTCGAACATACCAGTCGCTACTGGGTTGGATTTGAACCCGGAACAAATCCAACGAAGACTTGAGGAGGGAGGGAGGGAGGGAGGAATTTCGGGAACGTCTACAAAATCTAGGAGAATCCGTCGAAAGTCCTGCAGCGAGGGCCATGGGAGGAACCGTGAAACATCGGCACCACCGGGAAACAATGAAACCGTGAGGAAAGGGGAAATCGGAAGGTCGGAATTCAAGCCAACGGGAAGCGGAACGGAGAATCGCAACCGATCAGACACCCGGAAACGGATCTACATAACCACACTCGGAAACGAGCGGTCGGCGTGAGAGGCGGGGAGCCCAGAAAAGCTCGACGTGAAGTTTCTTGGAGCGGAGACGAGAGCCCGGGCCCAGGGCCGATGCCCGGCCCGGCCCGCCCGCCCTTGGGCCGAGGGCGTGGGCATGGGCACCCACACGCTTCTTCTTCGCAGTTTCTTCGGATGTCATCGTGTCGTGGGAAGTGCATGGAGTTGTGACATGTCAGGGGCAGCGAAGGAGCGCGGACGCTTCTGCCATGCCCTCCCTCGCCCTCCCTCGCCCTCGCGCTCCGGAGCTGTATGCCGTCGTCGTCGGCGTCGTCGGCATTCGATTCTTGAGTGGCCGCTGCCGGTTTGGCAGGAAAAACGGCAAGAAGGATCAGCGAGCGACGAAGCAGAGCAAAGACGACAGCAGAGGGCTCAAATCGGAGCCGGGGCCCTCCTTCAGAGAAGGATGCATCGAGGAAGGTGACCAGGCAAGAAGAGGACAGGATTTCCCCGACTCTTGAATAGATTCAAGTGCTAGTTGGAGATATTTTTAGGGGCAATCAATGTGCGCCACGGTCTGCGGTGCCCTGCTCGGCCAAATTGCCAAACGCGACCTAGCCAGCCAGCCAGCCATGCCAGCCATTCCTGCCATTCCATGCCTTGCCGAGTTTCCCCACCCTAGCGCGACGCAGTGTTTCTTCCTCTGCTCGCCTCTGTTGCCCTCAGGCAGAGGAGGAGCGCCGAGAGATAGCGTAGATAGACCGTTGACTGAAATCTCCAACCACAGCACGACGAGAAAACCGCGGCCAGAAAAATTGCTCGGGCCTATTGTAGCATAATGCCGGGCGCCTTCGTTCTTGCTTCGTTCTTGCGGGTGAAAGCGGTAAACGAGCGTGATGCGCAGTGCAGTGCAGAGGGTGATGGAGTGACTGTGTTGAGAAATAATCAAAGGTGGCCCCCCTTGCCTTGGTGGGCTGCGGCGGGAGAGAGGGATGGCGGGCGGGCGGCCTGGGATGGCATGGCTGCCTAGTCCCGCTCGCTGCTTACTCGCTGGCGGGCTGGGTTGGGCTGCCTGGTGGGTTGGCCTGGTCCGCCTGTCTCGTCTTCATGTACGCTGCTAGAAAGCCGTCGTAAAGCAAACAGAGTTAGTACATTCCGTGCTCTAGGAGGAGATCGTGGGGGAGACATTCGAGGAAATTCCCCCAGTCCTGCACTAGCAGCAGGCACAGCGCACACTCTCACCCTTCCTCCCTGAATTATATGTAGGGCCTCGGTCTCATGTTTGAGTCAGGCAATCCCGATCTGCTTCTACAACAGCCTTCGCTCTCTCCCTCCTTGCGCACCGCACTCTCACTCTCCCTCATCTTGCTACTCACTCTCTCTCTCCCTTCATCTTTCTATCTCTTTCTCTCACCCCTCCGTGTGCATTCGAAGCATGCGCAGCGCCTTCATGCGCCTGCTGGTCTCCTCCACGCTCTAGCTGTACTCATCTGCCGAGCCCTTGCCTTCTCTACTTTGGTTCACTCGTTCTGTCGCGAGGGAAGGCGAATGCCTGTCCTCCGAGTGGACTCTCGTGTAGTCTGAAACACGCGAGCATGCGCAACATTTCGTGAACATTGTTCCCCTCCGAAGCGAGGTCCACCTGACCAGTTGTCCCTCCTATCGCACCTCAGCGTTCGACACCAGTCTCGCACCATGAAAATGCCCAAGATTTTTCAGGGTAAGAAATCCAGGGGCCAGGAAGTGAGCCCGTCTTCTTCTATGGAGAAATCTCCCGCGACTTCGCCGAGGGGCGTCAGGAAACCCCTCGAGAGCCGAATGTCCTACCCCGCTGCTATCACACCATCCCAGAGGCCGCTAGAGCGCCAGATGTCGTTCCCTGTCACCAAGGCGAGCGTGTCCGAAATTGAGGAGGATAAGCCCAGGAAGAAGGCTCCACGGTTGTCGGCCGAAGAGCTGCACGAGAAGGAGCTCGCCGAGGCGTTCAGACTCATCGACATGAATGGAGACGGACAAATTTCGGTCTCGGAGCTCGGAGTCATTCTGAAATGTCTCGGCGAGACTCCGACGGACGAGGACCTCAAACTCATGGTTCAAGCCGTCGACGCTGACGGGGACGGGCAAATTGACCTGCAGGAATTCATCAACTTGAACAAGATTACCTCCAACGACAAGGGTGCTGAGACCAGGTCCGAGGAACTCAGAGCGGCCTTTCACGTCTTCGATATTGACAAGAACAACCAGATCTCTGCCGATGAGCTCCACCAAGTATTGAAGAGGCTGGGAGAGCAGAGCTTAACCATGGAGGAATGTTGCCGGATGATCAACAGCGTCGATAGCGACGGAGACGGGTTCGTCAATTTCGAGGAGTTCGAGAAGATGATGTCCACTCCCGTATACTAAACACTTCCAACGACCGAGGCAATCGACTTCAATGTAAAATATTCAAAGCTACATTTTTTGAACGTGACCATCTTCCGAACTCTCGATCGTAGATGAAACTCGACGCAAGAGGTGGGGTTTCCAATCGCCGAGACATGTCATGGATCAACGAGAGGTAAAATCCATAGTAGAGAACTCGTGACGAAGGTGTACAGTATGCTAGTAGGAAACTGTTTTCTGGGTTTGTCTTGGACGATCTGAGGCAGTTCTTTTTTCTCGATCCTTTGTGCGACGGCAGCCATTAGAGTTAATGGCTTTTTCTGAAGATTGAGGTGGAGATCATCCGCACCGTTCTGCCCTGTGTGGTGCTCCATCAAATAGATGCTCTGGAGACTTGTACGAGCGAATTCAAGACCGACTGCAGGAATAACATAGACTCTTCGATCTGGGAACTTTGATTCCACTACGGGCTTCGACTCGTCTATAGTTGAGACTCCCGGCGGCAGTGACAGTGACACATATATTCGTTTGAGTCGGTATGCAGTACCAGGCATCTCATACTAATAAAAACGCAGTTTATAGCGAGCAATATTTTTCGCGTGAGATATGTGCGGAATCGATTAAATGAAGTCGTGCATATGCTCGAAATAAGTGCCTTCATTCTTCACTTTCACCTCTTCAAGAGTATTCTGTCCCGCTCTCGAAGACTGCTTGCTTTCGAGATCTTCAATTGTGGCTTGCGTAATTCTGTCATCGTACGATTTGAATTATCTTGTGAAGATTGCCTGCCAAATTGTAAGGAACACTGCAGTCCGCAGCCATATTTTGGCCCATTTTCTCCTTGCAGTCCTATTTTATCGTCCGTCTTCTAGGTTCGTTGAACGAATTATTTGGTCTTGCAAAGTGACGTACGGGTGGACCATTGGCCTCATAGCCCTTGTGCCCCATCTGACCTTTCACTTTTACGCGTCGTCTACCTCCTGCTACGATCACACTTACGTCAGTATCATGAAGTGAAGACATTCGTCTCACGGCCGGTTGTCAGGATAACACGTGAATGCGAATGACCGTTTTTAAAGCCTGTGTTTCACACAGCGAAGTGTAGATTACAACTCAAAGGCAGATTAGCAGCAGTGGCACAGCAAATCGCCTCAAGTTTCCTGTAGAGCCTATCAAATCTTGTACAGAAGTTGATATAGTGTACATGTAGAAACTGATGTATGAAAGTGATAGCTGTTCTATTCACCTCGGACAAATCTTTTTTGTCCACAGCTAAACGTCCGTTTCAATCTCGCAAAAACTGACGGCAACTGGGAGGACACGTTGAGGAAAATGTATTTCTTTAACCTCGGTCCGGAAAACGTAATTTTCTAACGCAGTGCGGCGCAATCTGATATAGATGTGAGAATGAAACCCACTTACGGAACGGCTTAGCGGCACATTTGCTTGTGGAAAGTGTCTGACAGCGAGTATACCGACTCGGCGAGGCCTCCCTCCCTCGGTCGGGACAGTCGAAGGGGATGTACAGCAGCAACGAAGCCTCGAACGCACACAGTACAACAAGCGCCTGAAAGATCTAGACGCACGCTCTCCATAGGTCACGAGAGCAAACCTGCGCTGCGTGCACATGCCTGGCAGATCCAACACTCATCCCAGCACCATATCTCGAACTCAAGGGTCCCGAATTAATGAGAAAAAGACTCAGCGACACGATACCGAACAGAGGCACGCAGTACGGTCGTCGCAGGGCCGGAGCGGGCACAAATCCGCCTTCCCCCGCGGGGACTTGCTCAATCTTTCTCTCAATCACTTGCTCTTTTGCTCATTCCGAGGACCGGACGTTGGGCGCGGGGGACGGGGGGACAACGACACGACGATGACTTGGACTTGCAAATCCAGCGGTCGCAGGGTTCGAAAGCATTGCATTAAAATCAGATGCTGCGACGCCTGGCGCGGGGGGCCGGGACGGGGACGCTGGAGCGGGCATTTGAATTCCATATTCCACCGGCACCGGGCACACGCGGACCGAGAATTATACTGTAGCGTTCGGCCACCCCAGCTAAGCTCAGCTCAGCTCAGCTCATCCACAAGGCGAGGGGGAAAACAGTATTCCGGCCCGCGCTCCCAGACCGGCTCGGGCGGGCGCTCAGCCCGATATCGGTTGCTTATTTAACCGCGCAAATCAGAGTTAGAGCGTCAGGATAATCGAAGTGACGTGGGTTGTTCTATTTTAAGCCGGGGTCTGCTGCCCGCTCCCCTGCCCGCCCCGCCCCCAGCGCTCGTCTCGTACAGGCCCTGCGACGCCTTGCGCTGCCCTCTCGTCCCCGTCCTCGTCCCAACTACCCGCACGGAGCGTCCGTACTCATCAGATGGCGGTCGTCGTCCGAGAGGTGCTGCTGCTTGTGGCGGGCCCAACTAACCCCCGGAATTAATCAATCACCTAACGACCATCTGAGGAATTGCCAGAGCCTAGGAACCGTGCATATAATTATTGATGACGAGCACCAGCGTTCCGTTCTAGCCGTGGCTGCAAAAGAAACCCACGCTCCGTGTTGTTGCTCCACGGCTAGTTACCCCCCCCCCCCCCCCCTCCCCCCCCCCCCACCCCCCCACTCGTCTGGAATCCGGATCCCTGGATGGATGGATGGTGAGGAGTCGATCGGCCATCGCTTTGGCCAGATCGATCTCTTCGCGCCCGCCTGTCAACCGCCTTGGGGACTATTCAGCCCCATGGGCCGCGAAGATGGATTATCTTCAGCCATCATCCGCCCTCCAGATGACTGCCTGTCTGAGTTCCGTTATCTGTCAGCCTCGGCTAATTCTTCGGCTTCCCTTGCTCCCCCGCTCGGTTATAGACTTCACTGGGCAACGACGATTCCTTCCATCAATCTTGAGACGGTCCATTTTGAGCCCGGTTTCGACGTGCCTTATCTGATTACAGTACACGACGCTTCCTCAGATGGCCGGCCCTCCTGCGATACGCACAAAATGAAAGTGCTTGAAAGTTCCAACGTCTTGGGTGCAGCGAACCAGATTTCACCGTCCGATACTTCTGAGGTCTATCTAGATCATTCTTACGCCGTTGGATTCATCCATGTACAGGTCGATGGGGTCTTCCCATCCGTTCCGCTGTATTACTCGGTTTCCTCTGTTTTGAGCCCAGCAAAAGGTTAATGGACGTCTTTCTTCCCACATGTAAAATATGCATGAGCGAGTTGGTTAGATCGTTATACCAAAACACGATTCCGAACAACTCTTTATGCTCGTGGATCAGGTTACAGAAATGCGTGTTGCGTAAAAGCAAGCGAGCGAGCGAGGAGCCTCCGGGCATCTTGGCAGAGTGAGAGATCTGGTGGAGAGTAGGGGAATCATGATGATGCTGTATGTACTTGATTATGTTCGGATCCAAGCACGTACATACGTTTGGGATGAGCCTACTCTTGGGCTTCTGTGCAGGGGACGGAAGTAGATCGCTGATGCTAAGACGTAGGGCTCAATAAGTAATAAGTGTCATTTAAGAGGAGCAGACATGGAGGAGATTCCTGAATATTCAGGAATCAGGAGGGAGCCCTGGTGGCCGTTTCTTCCATTAGCCGTCATGGCTTGGCTGCGCTGCGATGCGATTCTTGGAGGGAGGAAGGAAGGGAATGGAATCTACTGCGAAACTCGTTACGTATGACCACGAAGAGAGGGCGTGTGGAGAATAATGTCCGCGATAGGGGTTGCAAACATGTGCAGTGGGAGTGCTAAAACTGCCTGCCTCCCGCCTTCCATTCTCGCTCACTCGCGCTCCGATTCCTGGGGTTTCCGAAAATGTGCCACTTTCAGTTCGTCCGAACTATATCCTCGGCCTCCAGGTGGTTTCAACAGTCCCATGGCGCGGGGAGGTGTCGGTGAACGAAGAGTGGCGAATGTTTTGTTTGTGGCATTCTCCGATGGGCCGGGGCAGGCCAGAGCACAGCACAGCACAGCAGGGCAGAGCAGAGTAGCAGGGCAGGAGGGCAGGAGCGCAGGGGCAGCAAGGGGGCAAGGAGGAGGAGCTCTCTGGGAGATCCACCACTCCACAGCCAATGGCTCACTCGTTATGCCCAGTCGCCGAGTCCCATGACTCCCTTCAGAGTAACACGCTTTTCTTCTCGATCCTCTACTGTACGAACGCGCTTTTGCTTTGTTTTGTATTGTATTTTAAAACACCATGGTCCTCCCTCCCTTCTTCTGAAGTGTGACATGCCTGCCGGTGCCTGCCGCCGGTGCTGCTGAGAAACGCCTCCTGCCTTGCTGCTCGTTTGGCTTGTATGCTTGTTGGCTGGCTGGCTCAGAGCCAGTGAGCCTAGAAAGAGAGGGGGGGACAAGGCTCGACATTCTGTATACCTCTTGAGGCAGCAGGTGCTGCTGGTGCAGGAAGTATTCTATTTTATCCTGAGCTGCTGCGAATACTTGCCTCTCTCGGGCTTACTGCCAGAGCTGCTGCAGACTTCGTCCTCTCACTACATGCAAGGTGCAAAAGCCGGTTTCGTGTTCTCTTACATGGGCATGTACTTTGCATGTACCGAGGCGAAGAATAGAATCATCGATGGCAAACTGTTCACTGCTCTGCTGCCGCTGCCGGAGTCCATGCAATGTCTGATATGTCGGTCCCTCCCTCGCTCCCTCTCTTTGTCTATCAATCAGTCGGTCGGTCGTAGCCCAGCTGTGGAGAGGAGGAGGAGGGAGATGGACAATTACATGAACCGATTGCCGGCCGGCTTCGGACTGGACATTGATAGTACGATCGAGCTGGAGCGCGAGCTAGTGCTCGAGGGGCATCGAGAAGTCAATGGTGGTGAATGCGAGCGGTCGATTTTTTTTCCCCGCCCAGGCGCAAGTCTCGCTCAGTGGCAGCGGGACTGTCCTCGTCTCGATCCGCCTTCATAACAGAGGCTCAATCGGCGCTCTTCTCCTGCTGCTGCCGCATCGAACGAGCGGCCAGCAGCGAGCGCACTCACTGGCTCCCAGTGCAGGCTCGTCTGCATCCGGACACGGATGTGGATCGCCGAATAAATTTCGACGGGCCTTTTGTGTACATTTCGCGCATCAAACCACGTGTTCACTCGAGTATTGTCAAAGCCCGGATTTGACTCCGCCCGTGCCTCTTAAGCCTTGATGTAGTGAAGATTCCCGGCTCACAGTGCAGCACCAAACAAGATAGTATACTTTACTTCCGGCCCTTGGACTTTTTGCTCTCCCAGTGAAATCGGGAACCGGCTCGATAGGATCATGGTCGCATGGACGACGACGAGGCTGGCTGGCTGGCTGGCCATCGAACCACCAGACCCAACATCCGACGATCTCGAAGAGGTCCTCGTCGAGACGACAAAACAGCGCAGGACATAGTGCTAGCTCCGGACGAGGAGTCAACAAAGCCCCGACATCGAAGCGAAGCCGGACCCATGCAATCATGGCGAGTGGAAATATCTGAACCTCGGATGGACACAGTCCGTCCCTTCAGACATTGTAGCAACTTCGCATGCTGCTTTAAGTGCGTCGCCCTCCCAACCGCCTGGCTGGACATGAGGATGCAGGAGGCAGTACCCCGGAGTAGCTCCGAGTGCCCCCACCGTTTGGAGGCGGGTCTAATCGCCTCGCTTCGCGTTGTAGCGTCGAGGCCCAGAAGATCCAGGTCCAAAATTGTGGCAACAAATTGACAAACTTTGAACTAACCATTTGCGTTCGGGAACATTTGTGACCCGGAGTTGGGTGTCCGGAAGCTAGACGGTCGATTTCACGTGGCGATGGATGTTCTCGGGGTTTAAGAATTCGGAAGAGAGGCAGCAGGCTCTTGTTTTGAGAAAGATCGGAAGCACTCATGCATTCGCCGATTTAGTCCCAGATCCTGAGAGATTTTCCGACACGCATTTGGGCACTTTCGGTGGACATATCTCCTCCCCGAGGACCTGTTTCGAAGACTCGAGAGTCCGCCTGGCGTTTGCTCGACACGAGAAATATTCGTGTCTGATGAATACGCTCGAAAGTGCGAAACTGTTTCACCCAACAACATCGCCGCGAAAAGGCCGTCACTGCATCACTCTCGCTGCGTGTCGGAGTCGTTGAGCCCTCGAGCCCTCGAGCCCTCAGCCTTATCAGGAACGTGGGCGGGCACTGGAGCCGCAGCAGCTGGGGACGCATTCCTTTGCATCCATGACAGTGGGACCCCAGCCCCAGCCGACGAAGCGCAGTATTATTGAAACGACACCTGAGTGGAGTATGAGTGAGGATCCAGATAAATCCCGATAATTACTTCCGCTTTGGAAGCTCTGCCTCCAAACATCCTGGAACGATGGAGCCTTGCGCCGAAGGCGGGCGAGGATTTGTGCGCATGATCGTTAGAGCTGGTCCCATGTGCCGTGGAGCGGAGGTCAGACCTCCAGAGGCGAGGAAACTTCCTCTCGCTCCCGATATACGGACACTCGTCTCTCCACCTCGTCAGTACTTCGGGCCCAGACCTCAGACCCCAGACCAGAGCAGACTAGATCAGACCAGAGCAGATCAGATCAGACTCGAGCAGACCGGAGCCAGAGCAGAGCGCACACGAAACCGGCGAGTGTTGTTGACCGAGACGATAGGGTTGTCCAGCCCTGTGCCTGAACTTCTGCTTTTGCTGCCGAGTCTAAAGGGACTTTGGCTTTTGCGCGAGCAAAAATCGTCAAGAATCTCACCAGCCTGGTTTCGGCTTCGTCGATGTTTCCTCGCTCTCATCTCGTGTGCTCTTTTCAGCTCGTTCGACGCAGCTTCACTCTGGCTTTTGTGAACAGTCTAGCTCTCGAGCACTAACCTACACCGCAGGGAGTGAATAGTAATCAGAAAAATAATTGCGCTATCCTTTCTTTATCTGAGCTCTGCTGCTGATGAGTGTTTCAATAAGTGGGGCTCGATGCTTGACCCTGTGAAAAAGGAGGCGGAATCTTAGCGCTGAACGAGATTCGCAGCCATCACGTGGTCCTCTCCTTCAACGAACATCATGAGCGTGTAGACAGTAAGCTTTGCACATTATCGTGGTTGCGAGTCGGTCATTAGTGACTTCACTCGTCTCGGATCAACTCTGTGGCATATGCATCGAGCTATGATTCGATCAACGGCAGGTCTCCTCCATGGTGGGTCCGACGACGGAAAAGGAGAAGTGGAGAATATCTGCTATACAACCTCTGATATACTGAACCCAGATCAAAACCCAGGAAAGTGCCAGTCAGCTCCATCTTAACAGCAACGACTTTAGCGAGGGCTTTTGATGTGATAAGAAGAAAGGCAAGCGAAGGGGACAAGTTCTTGCTTGGCCCTTGCCTCTTGGATCGGAGAAAAGTATGTTGGAAAGAGCGCATGCCTTCCGATTTCTTATCGTGTGCGAGTAGACTACTCCGGGTTCGTACCTTTGTCCATTAAAGTACAGAAAGCAGTCGCAACCGATGAAAAGAAGTAATTTTGCATCGGTTAAGGGCTCCTGTGGCTCGAAATGTTGAACTGTTGAACATGAAATTTATTCTTCCACTTCTTTACGCGATTGATACGTCTTTACTCAAATGTCAAAATATTGTTCCGGGCTACCGACCTTGTTGCAGATTGTATAACACTTCGAACCGTGGATGAGATTATTGAAAGTTGCTCACAACCTAGGAGTCAATGCAATGGCTTGTGAGCTTGTGCAAGCAAAGCCTACGAGCTTCAGCTTGCTTTTGAGAGGAACTGCCATCGAGTACATAGCCCACCTTTCGATTCGGTAGTGTATCTCCGAGCTGCACCATCCAATTCGACCCTTAAACCATCAACCCTCAGCTGCGTTTGGGTCACAATGCTTGTTCAGGCAACAAGTTCGACTGATGCTCAGTACGAATGCCCATGTGGATAACAATCAGCCTCCTACAAGGGTCCGAACTGCTCGCTCGAATGGCTCTATGCAAGAATCTGTGCCAATATTGTAGAAAGGATTCATGAGCGCTTTTCCAACACAACCCAGAATATCAGGGGTCTAAATGCCTGGGACTGAAAAGAGTTTCATAAGCAGCACATTACTTGGGTCTGATTCGATGAATGAGCAATCTGTAATAAGGCCCTGTGCAAACGCTCAGAAAAATCTATGATGTGGCTCTACTGATA
This sequence comes from Marchantia polymorpha subsp. ruderalis, assembly GCA_037833965.1. NCBI lineage: Eukaryota > Viridiplantae > Streptophyta > Marchantiopsida > Marchantiales > Marchantiaceae > Marchantia > Marchantia polymorpha. The sequence goes on from AP031355.1 coordinate 19,650,633, forward strand.
AGCCACGCCCCCCAGAAGTGTCTATAAGCTTGTATAGCCTCTCCAACCGAGCTAGGAGTATGTGGTTAGTAGCAAATCGTTCCCCACTTACAAATCTCTATCTTCTGCTCGATCCGCTCGTGGGACGAGAAGGAACATGAGTTGGGCAAATATGGCTTTCAGACTAGTCTTGCTTGTTAGACGGTGATCTCCGCCTTTAATCGATAAAAGATGTTCATTAAATTCATCGTCTCGCCTGGTGGCAGAGACATATGGCATTTTGTGAAGGTGAACAATTTGTATGTCGCCTTGTGTATTTGAAGGCCAAAGACTGATCCGCGAATCTGATCAGAGGTCAGAATCACAAACTTCATTCCTTGTTCGTTGTTTTTCGTGACAGTGCATAGATACTCAAAGTATGTGGGTTTGTGCTCTGTCCATCCTTCTACCACGAATCTAATCGGAAGTCAGAATCACATTTTTCATTCCTTGCTCGTTGTTGTCGGTTAGAGTGCATAGACACTTAAAAGTATGTGGCTTTGCCCGCTGTCCATCCGTTGACTAGCTCTCGATCAAGATCAAGTTTCACGTCAAGCGATTCTTCATCCCCGACCTCTTCTGCCAGACAGATGCAAAAGTGTTCATGACTGCAAATGGTCACACTTCTCAATACAAACTGGCTGGCGTTAGTAATTATCTCGCGTATCAGAGTAGTTTACGTTTTGATTAGGTCCTCCGACAATAGCACCGGCGAGCAACCCTGGGGTTGCTTCCCAGAGAGTAGTCCATCTGCAAATGTCGATTGCAAAGCTATTACGGACTGGACTTATCTCAAAGTAACCTGGCACAATAATGTTTTCAGAAGCTCCGCGGTTCGTCCATCCTGAGCATGATGTGTTCACATGCCAGAGCAAGCACCAGGATGGTTACCTGCCCCGTTGCTGTGATCAGAAGCTCCGATGATTTGACTCTGTCCTGTACAGTGAAGGAGCTCTCACAGTCCAACCAGGTCCCTTGACCTGACCATGGAGTCGCTGCACATAATGACCAGAATTGATGCGGCTGCGACGAACTCCACATTGTTCCACTGCATACTATCCCCAGACTCTCCACCTCGCGATCGTTCGATCTTGGACCCAAAAGGTTTCCTCCCAAAAGCAGAGCACGCAAAGAATTCTGCAGCCCTGAGAGTGTTTGTGTGTGTGTGTTCGGGCCCTGCCCTCCAAAAGGAGCGGCTCGAGTGCAAAAGAAATGAGAGTTGAGAGCTGAGAGACATGCAAAATCGAACTGGCCGGTTTGATAAAGATGTAATTTCAGACATCACATTGTCAAGCTCATGGCATCTGCTGGTTTTCTTTAAAAAAATTTCACTGACATTCGAAGCAAGGGCATGCACGCCTGACAGAGTACCTCGAGTCCCAATCAAACTGATCCGTCGTCGATCTGATCCCACGGCGCCGCAGCAACGTACAAGTCACATAGCCCAGATAGTACCACTCGTCCGATGCCTCGAAAACCCGTAGAGCCGCCCGGAGCAAATCATCCTCACAGTCACCGGGTTCAGAGGCACAGAACCCACGTCGCGGGCATCAACTCAGTGAACTCAGATGGACGACGCAGATAAGATCAGGACAAGGAGAAAATATCGATATCGCTCCATATCGATGAGCTTCAAAAGATTGAATGCTCACTCCAGTGCCTCAGCAGGATCCTGTGTAAGTCCGGCCAGAGTTTGTTCTGGAGAACGGGCTGCGCTGGTCAGCAAGAAGATCGCTCTCGCTGTCAAATCTCATTTGCAGGCACACTCCGTGGTTTAAGTGATGGTGACGTTTACAAGCTCAAGTGCTCTCGAGCTCGGGTACAGAGGAATGTAAACATCATTATACATGCAACAGCTCCGAGCTGGGATCTCTACGACCGTGAGATCACATTCCTTTCAGACCTCAGGTGAGAATGAATCATCAATGGAGAGATTGCATACTCCAGCTCTCAAGATTGCATACTCCAGCTCCGTGTACTCATGGGAGCAGACAACACCTGACTTTCTGAATATCTCCGAACACACGGGTTCGCTTCATCCGCTTGCAAGATATTCTAAGCTCTGTGCGTCAATTCGGTGGCGAACACCTGCCAACCGCTGCATTCGGAGATGCTTCCGAGTAGTTTCGTTTTGTATCGTAGTTCGTGTTTGAGTTGCCAAATCCCACTTCTGCTTACGAGCCCGAGGTGGCTGCAGAGTTTGCACATGCTGTGCAAAGGCTGGCCGAGTCGAGTTTCACAGTTTGAGATATTTTTATACAGCGCTAATCGAAATTTTCTGCGCGGTAGCGGTTGAGACTCAAGCACCGCTCGTTTCTCGCCAAAACACAGGATTCGGAGGTTCAAGCACTCGAGTCTACAAAATTCTCTAGCTGTCGTGATATTCCCCTCGAGTAGCGAGGAGTTCCGCTCAGTATCTAGTAGACAGATGTGATCCTTCTGCCGAGCCGGGAAACTATCGTCCAAAGTGAAACTGTCTACTACCAACTGTCATCGCAATCAGAGAAAGACTGCCCCTCGTCTGAAGGGGATATATATTCTTCGGAAGCGAGATCAAGGCAAACAGATGAAGATCGACCCCATCTTCATCTCTCCATTTGTCTTGTAATATCTCGACCGCTATTCATCACTGCTCTACTTACTTATCCGATATCCGTCGACGAGATGAGATGATCATCGATCACTCGAGCATCGCTTGATTGTTCTGACCTTCCACTCCTCATATCTCAGCTGCAAGCCTTCTGGAGCTACGGAAGTTCAGATTAGGTGGTTCCATCGGCCTTAAGGTGCTAGCGCCGGCGGCACGTGACTGACGATAAGGATCCTCCCTAGATCGAAGAGAGAAATAGTTGGAAGATTTGGGAGTGCGAGGCTTGCAGTCAGCCGTCATACGTCGCACCCTCGATGCTGAATTCGGTACGGGCGTTCGAGATGCAGACTGATCCTTGATTGGACCCATCAGGTTCGCGAATGAAGGAAGAATTTATCTCCTTTCTAAACCGTTTTGAGATTGTCAGTGTTGTGGCATCGCCGATTCATGCAATTGGTTGAAGAACCCTTCTGACCTTCTGGAAGTTAGTTAGCCATTCATGACTGCGCACTGGAGTCTTTCTGCGCAAGTCAGTTGCTACGTCTGTCCGTCTCCAAACAATAGTGTTATGGAACCTTTAGTTTAAGAATCCTTATAGATACATTTAATAACATTATACAAAATGATATATTGAATACATGCATCCCTTCTGACATAGTAATTGGCTATTTGAGGCACTAAGTAACAAGTCATAATTAAACTTCAAATCCATACTTTGTAAAAAGAACTTTCGAATATATTCTAGATAATAATTTAGAATACACATGTTTATATGAAACCTAATTTTTTTACAAATAAAAATAAAATTTTTTTTTTACAAATAAAAGTAATTAAATTTTTTAAATTATTCTTAACAACGTTAAGAGTAACGAACATGAATCTTTTCATGTATTATTCATATTTAGAATAGATTTTTTGGATATTATATAAATGAGAACCCTAAACCAAATTTAAACATCCGTATTTTCACATTTAAAATCTCAAAAGAATATAGATTAAAGTTATTATTCAATTAAAAAAATTATAATACCGTAGAACAATTAATTTGTAAAAAAATCTTTTTGAGTTCATTGAAAATACCCATACTCTTCCTTTTCTTTTTTCAAAGTAGTTTGGTTATGGAAGATGAAAAATATAAAGAAAAATAAAGAAAAATAAATAAAATAAATAGTCATATGTATTTTTTTGAAATAATTTTTTTCATGAAATTTTTTTCAACATTTCAAACCATTTGAAATTTCTTTTTATGCTCAATAATTAAAAAATTATTATATTATTAATTCTTTTGTTTGCAGATATTTCAACATATAACTTTAACATTAAATTATTATAAGATATCATTGTATCATTTAAATTTTAAAAATTATAGCTTATTTGAAATTTCCAAAAAATTTGACACTTTTCAAATGGTAGTATGTAAAATGAAGTCAAATATACCCTTTCTTGGAAATTATATAATTAAAGTCAGAAATATATAAATTTTTTTGAACACGGAACAAAATTAGTTTGATTTTAACATTTGATGACATTGTATTGCTTGAAATTCAAAATTTTATTTAACTATATCAATCAGTTTTTTCTAATAACTTTATATTCATGCAACATTTGTGCATTATACAAAGTTCTCTTCAATTTCAATATATTAGTTCTTTTAATTGATTTAAATTAATTCTATTTTTATAAAAATAAATAAATAAATAAATTCTTGAAACTTCATTTTTTTAAATTTATAATGCCCTAATTATGAAATAATTTATGATTTCATGATTGAATTAAAAAAAATTGAAGTCTTGTTTAGTTTTTACATATGAAAGGATTTAGATTTTGTTAAGTTTGTTTACATCACATGTTTACAATCTTTGATTTAACACAATATACTAAGAAAATATCTTTATTTTTGAAAGTTTGCCATGGCTTGGGACGTTGGATTTGAGTTTGAGTCGGTGACGTTGGGAATCGGCTAACGTTGGGACGTGGGTAACGTTCGAGGAGCACAGGTTGGATTGCTCTCAATCAAGGATATAGGCAAGGCAAACTCGAAGAATTGTCAGTTCTTTGAGTTGAGCCTTTCGTGTAGGGATATGTCAGTACCATTAGCTTTGACTCTAGTCTCCCGAGAGTGGAGTGAGTTTGGCTCGACTCGATGTTTTGTGTTTTCAGACTTTTTAGTTGTGATACCTTTGTGTGTGGACACTCTCGTTCCTTGTGTATGTATGCTTGAGTTGTGAGTAGAGCATGTCAGCGATGTATGATGTATGGCGATACCGAGTCGCACGACAAATCAGGGAATGTTCAAGAGTCGAAGCTCCACAGAATGTGACTTGTGTGTAGCTTTTAACCCCTAGCAGACCTCTGTTTCTGCGGAGAAGCTCCAGCTTTGGCCTTTTGACTTGTTGTTGGTGTCCCAATCACTGGGCTAGGAGTTTGCTTTCTATTAGTTTTCAAATTACGCATATTAGAAAGTGTTTCCACATTCTCCTTCGAGTGGTTTTTCTTTCCCACCTTTTGACTCAAAGGTGACTTTGTGTCATTTGCCAAACCAGTTTCAAAGTATCTCTTTTGGCTAAGCTCTTTATCTGAAATTACCGCATCTTGAGGTAATGACTGAGTGCTTATACTGAATGGAGTTGATACTTGGTTTGGTCTCGATACCTCAGACTCTGGACTTGCTACTTGCTCGCACCACCTTTCCTCTTCGGAGGAAGCTTTTGCCTTGGAGAACTTCTCGTGGTGAAAACCGCCGGAGATGGCTGATTCTCTCCTTGGAAGCCTAGCGGCTTCCCTCTCCTTGTGGTCTTGGGGGATTCCTTTCCTTCTTCAGTAGCCTTGATCTCACCATTCTATTTTCTCCTTGTCTTCCGAGCTTGAGCTTTAAAACTATTAACTGACTTTTAGCGCTTGGCAAACTGATCTTCGTCTTTTTTGGCACCCTGCGTGTTATCGTATCCTGTCCGCTACTAAACCTGAGAATGACGAGCTTCCTCTTCTAGGGCCAGAATTACGGGCCACTTTTGATACTCCATGGCACCTGCTTCGCATACCGCGCTCAAGCAGCTCTCAAAACCCTACTCGACGCTATCTACTGTTGTAGTTGATGTTATAGAAGATAGCCCACCTGTTCCGGCCATAATTTTACGACTCTCCTCGACTGTCATAAGATATGAATTATTACAGGAAGGTTTTTGGTATACTATCAATGCTTTCCCGGATAGTGTCAATGTTTTCCAGACGAACTCGACCAAACACCAAACCTCGTACAGTTCTACACCAGCTGCAATGAACGCCTTAACACCATGATACGATCCACTCTCGAGCTCTCATGCACCCGCCTGTTACACGAGCTTCCTCTTCTAGGGCCAGAATTACAGGCCATTTCTGATACTCCATGGCACCTGCTTTGCATACCGCGCTCAAGCAGCTCTCAAAACCCTACTCGACGCTATTTACTGTTGTAGTTGATGTTATAGAAGATAGCCCACCTGTTCCGGCCATAATCTTACGACTCTCCTCGACTGTCATAAGATATGAATTATTATAGGATGCTTTTGGGTATATTATCAATGCTTTCCCGGATAGTGTCAATGTTTTCCGGACGAACTCGACCAAACACCAAACCTCGTACAGTTCTACACCAGCTGCGATGAACGCCTTAACACCATGATACGTTCCACTCTCGAGCTCTCATGCACCCGCCTGTTACACGACGTCGTCCCACTCTTCCCCACGGAAAGAAACTTTCATAAATTGACACCAGTTTGCATAGAAAAAAACCAAAACGACTTGAAGCAAATGCAACTTGAAAATCACCGAAACCTGAAACTATGACAATCAGAGATTGCAAAATGCCACAAAAATCAGTTCTTTGAGTGAAAATAGGTGGTTTTTCCCACTGAAAAACCCGTTAGTTTCAATTACCCCAGTAACACTAAAATTGTCACAAACATAAGTCGAGCCCAACCCACTCCAAAAAGACTCTAGGTCAACGCTTACAAGCAGACACACAGCTCCCAATGCTAACATGCTCGACTCAAAAAATTGACGTTCTTCAAGCCGTCGTCGACCCTAAAACCCTCAGAAGTGAAACCCTAGGTAAACTATTATTTTTAATAAATATCAAGTTACATGACATTGCCGATACGCAATTCCAATTCCACAAGAGGAAATCTAGATACAATTCACTAAGCTCCTGTCTATAGGGTTGTAATTCCTCGTAAGACACCTTCAAGAGAACCAATTTCCGCACCTTGGATGTCTTGGGTGACGCCATCTCTCTAATCGCGTCTTCGCTGCTAACAAGGTCGATCGATTTTGCTCTCTCTTGCTCTCGCTCGATATCGCAATGTCGGCGCGAATGTCCTTGTCGCGCTCTTACCCTTTGATGCCCTAACATCCCTCTCACGCGCGCAAATTGGTACCCACGGCGCATGTGAACCTTGACCGGTACTTCGCGAATTCAAATTGAACTTCGTCGTCTTCGCCAAAGATCCGGCTATTGCATCCTCCAAAATGACTACGCCGAAGGTCCGAAGATGCGAAGGTCTTTGGCCGAAGTCGAATCCTACTTTCCTTCTCTGTGTACCTAGTTTTTTCATAATTCTCCTAAATCCTACAACTTAGGACTTGTATGTCTACGTTCTAACACGAATATGTTTAAGTTTTTGTTAATTTTGTAAATAATGAAAAAACTAATCACCACACTCTTCAATGCAATTAGATACAAGAGAGCTAGGAAAAAGTTTTTCCTAAGTATTTTGGACCTTTCATAGTTGAGAAGGTATGGGGAAATGTAAGCCAAAACAAATGTCTACCTTACTCGACTGGAGGAGGAGGACCCGACGGTTAATTCATGATCATCAAGGCCATTGATCTGCATTTGTTTCATCATAGTCTCTTGAAAACCTACTTGGCTGGCATTCAATTTCTTCTCTACATTGGCTAGGTTAGGATCTACTGTAGGGGCTGGCAATGCCAAAACCGTTGTTAGTTTTCTAGTTCGCGGAATTGACTCAATGAGGGAATGGGGAGCTTGACCCCTATGCTTACCTAACTCTCATTTGATTGCTTTGGGACAAATGGGGATGAATTGAGGAATGGTTTCATACTCTTTCCTCCACTCTCCATCTCTCTTGCAGCCATCTTGGCCTCAGCAAGTGTTTGAGGATTTCTCTCTAGTACCCCTCTGATGATCCCAGCTTTGAAAAAACCTAGGATGAAAAATTGTCTAAGTGTATTGTCATTGAGTTGTACCCACGAAACGCGCACACACAAGATCAAATCTTCTAATATATGCTGAGAATTCCTCTTTCCTCACTTGTTTTAACGAGGCCAAAGCTCTCAACGCAGTACCTTGCCCCACCTCAAGCCTAAACTCATTCAAGAACTCCCTTTGCATCTAGTCTCATCTCCAAAATGACCCTCAAAATGATCCCTATACCACTCGTATGTCTCACCTTCCAGGGTAGTAGGAAACCACACCAAACAATACCCTAAGTCAGTAATTAGAGAACTGGCTAGCCTCTCAACATATCTTTCCATGTGCCTTGAAGGATCCTCGTACTTTGTCCCATAAAACTTAGGCAGATTGGATGATACAACCACCGTTGCCAAGTTCTGTGGAACGTGAATAGGAAGACCTCTTGGCCTGACTAGTGGATCAATGAGAGTATTAGGAGGAGGGGCTGCACTCCCTTCATCGTCAATCATGATGGCAGATTCTTCAACATGCCTCTGACTGTCAGATTTTACAACCACTTTTCTTTGCGAGTAATTCTTGGCTGACTTTTGATAACATATGCCTGCAGAGTCACTATTCTCCACAAGGCTATTAGTTTTCTCTAAAACTTCTAACAAAGGCTCATCAACGGGATCTACATTCAGACATATCTTGAGTTTGATTTCTTCCTCGGTTTCTTTATGGTCATGTGTTTTCTTCCTGCGTACGGTTTTTTGCAGTCGTGGCTCTAGGTTTGGTTTTTGCGATCTTATTCTATTCTGCATTTACTAAGCGCATGTCTAATAATGCACGTGATAATTGTCTAAATCATGAAAATAGAAAGACCACATGCAAGCCACCATAAAACAATATTTGCAACCACTCGATAGCCTAAACTACGTGCAAATTTGATACTACATCAATGTTCAATTTTTGGAAAAGAAAGACAACACAGTTCTGCAACCTCCCGGCTGACTCTCACTCAGGTTTACCTCAGATGACTTTTCGGTTGCTCATCATGGGTCTAGAAAACTAGGATTCCTCCTCATACTCATAGCCCAAACACCCTTTCACACAATCTCTCAAGGTATCACTCTAACTCACACACACATTGACACTCCAAGGTACTGGAAATTCGTCACTCTTTCATATATGAAACAAGTCTTTACATATGAACTTTCCAAACTTGTTTGATAGTCTCTACTCTACCTCTCTATATAAACTACTTGAAAATTTACCATAGTAACAAATAATAATTTCCATATAATTTACTTTTACAAAGATAAACCATAGTAAGGTTGACTAGTTATCAAAATGTGGCAACATGCCATTAGCCTCCTAATTAGTAAACCTTCTAGATGTTTACTAATTCCTAGATTGAGGTGGCAACATGCTATTTGTGACTTTCTAGCTTCTAAAACTTCCACTTTCCACTAAGTCAACATTAGACTTAGTCTAACCAATGGAGTATTCTTTACTTAATCAAACTAATCAAAATTAAATATGAAGTCAAAAAGTATTTTTTCTTGGAATCTAGACTTTTGTTCAGGACAAAATAGAAGTGCTCACTCAAATTTTCTAGAACTTCCCTAGTTATTTTGCCAAGTATAGACATTATGGCTAAACTAGCTAGATTTAGTCATAACTATCATAACCATGATTAACTTCTTGTCTAATTCTAGTTCTAGTTCACACATACAACATCAGGTCTTACAGATCCTGAGGGAAGTAAAAGATGGTGCCGCATGGGAAAGAAATTGGAATGGCGGCACCTTCAATTCACACGAGTTGGGCAGACCGTTGCGACGGCGGGGTACACCCGAGGGAATGTGAGTCTGGTTTCCATAGTTCACGACACATTATTGCAATTGACAAGAGATTGGGGAGCGGAAGCTCGAGCGAGAGGAAGTAGCTATGAGACGTTCGATTTGATTGACTTGTCTGAGAGTTCCTAAGACAAGATTGAGAGATTATCATTGTGACTTGATCTTCGTGAAGATGAATTTCTTGCTCTAAGGCTGGAACTGTATGAGTGCAGCGATAGTGCAAGAGCGGGACAATGGTGGCTTACCAAAGCCACCAGGCTATTGAGGATATCCTGAGATTTGGCAAACTTGGTATTGGAAGAAAGTCTTGGGACGTTGCGCAGGAGACCTTACCTTCGACAGTGAGAGTATCAAGGTAACACGAGCAGAAGAGAAGTCCTACGCAGCTTTGTTTAAACACCCGCGCAACGGAAAGAATGGATATCGGACCATTTGGTATAACGATTGGTTCAGAAGAAATGTGGCGATGGCGTTAATGCAGATACTTTGACCTGCTCGGACCACTTATATGATGACTTGGCAGGTTGGGTTTGTGGAACAAGCATTGCGAGGAGATCGTATTCATTGGGCGCGCATCTTCTGGACTGCTACTTGGCAACACATTGGGCTACTTCCAGAGGATCAGCAAATTGCTTGTCCCCGTTCTTGATCAATTTTTTTAGGGGTATGGGGTTGTTAACTGCTGAAGAGAGGAGGGAATTCCAAATGCGAACTCATGCGCAGGAAGGAGAAGAGGTTATGAGTGCCAATGAGATCAATACGGATCTAGAGGACGAGCAGATTCGCTTGCCTCTATAGAGAACAGAACGACCTAAGGGTAAACAGGAAGAACGACCACGGAAGAGGAGGACTCAGGAGGCCGCTGTGTCTGAAGAACGTGCACGCCGGACAGCTCCCATCAAGTTGAGATTGCCCAATGCTCGGGCTAGAACAAAGATGAAAGCAAGAAGATTGATACTGGAAGTGGACAGCAGCACGGAGAGTAGCGAGGGTGTCCCTATCCAGAAGCGGGAACAGAGTTGAACGTAGAGACTGTGGTGGGAGAGAAGGAAGCACCAGTGGAGAAGGACCTTTGGACTTCTGCGGTGAGCCCTACGCCAGTAGTGTCACACCGGGCTATGAGGATGTAAAAAAGTAAAGCTATCATGACGGAAGAAGTAACTCCAAAACGGGATCAGGTTCCTTCAGCGGGTATTAGGATGAGGGTTCCTTTGGAAAGGCCAGCTTGAAGTGTTGGCAGTGTCATCTGACTGACTACCAAAATCTTTTATGGTATCTTTAGCTAAGATATCATCGAGTGCTCAATATGAAAGAAGAGTCTCAATGTATGTTCTACATTTATCATTATGATCATCACCTCAAAAAAATTTGACATTAGATTGTTCATGTAATCTCGCAGTTTTCTGTTCATTAGACTTGACCTAGGATGTCATGAGCTGGAACTACACATAAACTTCATAAAATAAAACACGGTGGGAGTGGATGGGCTGAGATTAGAAATAGATTGTGATCCTGACAATCTGTAAAATTTTTAATAAATACAATCTCAAGAGATGATATTAAAATGAGAACAAATATCAGAATCCTCGATTTCTTAATGCTTAAAAAGCACAATTGCATGTCAAATTAAATCTTGTTTCATCTTATGTGACTGAATTAGAACGAGCGTAGTTTACTATCAAAGTTAAACATCAGGTTGAAATATATCAGCTTCATGTCTGTCATTTGGCAGATAACGCTGCATTGTGATCGAATTGTTTCCATATCAGTGATTGAATTTGGGTTGTTTGCAAAAAGTCGGCCAACATGGTGGAACCTATAGAATCCGGTAGTGCTTCAAATAGGGAAAAAAATGAGATATATGACCTCTCCTTGATTATTAATCATTACATCGGGTGCAAATATTTCTAGACCCTGGAGCTTGAGATGAAAGCAGATGTTCCGTCCTCGTATTTTGTGAGGATGATTGACAAATTTGAAAAATCAGACAGACATCGTGATGGAAATCATTCCTCGATTCACGTGCAGTGTCTGGTACTCTACACCATACTCACCACTTGCAATACTGGATTAATTTATACCCTAGTGCAGATTATAATAACGTACGTTTCCTAAAATACAACTTCCTGAGGCGACAGGTGCCATGGTATGAGACACCTCGGGAATCTACACATCATATTATTTGGATTTTGATATGGATGACGATGCTGAAAGGAATGAATGCATGTCATCTTCGTAGGGAGCCAGTGACTCCTCATTTGCAATTTACACTCAACGGCACACATGAACCAACTTTGTTTTCTGTCTGGTTCAAATATTAGGTTGTTTGAGGTTATTTGCAGTGAAGGTCATGATGAATTGCAAAAAAAGCCGTAAATTGTGGCCGTTCTCTACAACTCGGAAGTAAAATTTATTATTTCAGAGATATTGGCAATGGAGAGTGTTATCACCATCCGTCTTTTATCTCTCTCACGTTTACATATCAAAAATACAGATGGAGGTAAGGTATAGAAAAAGACAGCTTTGTGGAATCGATGTCGTTGTGCTGCTTGCTAACGCAATCTTTGATAACCAAAAGCTTATATAAGTTCTCCAAGTTCCGGTATTTCATGATTTCAATGGCCCTGAATGTAGTCCATGAGTTGGTCAGAACTAACGGTTCGACCATTTGATGACCACTTGTGTGATGAAGCAGGAATCAGCCACAGCGCTCAGTAACTGATGCAATTTTCTTCGTGTCGCTGATGCCTGTCGGTCTTTGTCTCGAACTAAAACCTAGTGCTAAAGTAAACACTAGTCTGCACAATCCCAACTCACTTTCGATTCTCACAGACTTTCACGTTACTCAGCCATTCAATGGTACCAGCACACCATTCATTGAATATCTTTGATGTCCACCAAGCGGCAAAGCTGTAGCTGTATAAGCTGTGATCCAGCTAGAGGACTCTGCGTGCATGGCCGTCCCAGCCAGATGAATATCAGTGGACCCTCGCTGCATTAATCTTTTCGTGACCAGCAGCCCCTTGATCCCATGCTTACTGCAGGTTCGCATGTGCACGCTCAAGTCGCAGAAGAAATTTCACGATCTGTCTGAATCTTTACCTGTCAGAATCTTACTCATAACAGGGAAAGACACATACTACTCGCGAACCCACATTTCCAACAGTCCATTCTCGCAAGAATAAGAGTTTTGAAGAATGCTTTGCACGAGGACTGGTACTGCAAGCTACTTCGGACCAAGGCACGATTCTTGCGATTGGTATCACCATTCAGGAGCAATTGTACGACCTTTTATAATATCATCATATCAGGAAACGAAGATGTCGGAGGAAAGTCAGCTGGACATGAATCTGTAAAAGTCAAAAAGTCTCTCAGCGTTAGAATAGTGAGAAGATGAAATTGGGGGTTTAGCGTCACAACAAGATCGACTTGGACCTTGCTTCAGTGGGCTGAAGCAAGGTCCAAGTTTGAAGTGATCCATCAGATACTATCGCAAGGAGAAAGTTCCATAAGATATTGCGTAATACATAAGACGTCCAGCAGCTATGTTCCCACCTCTTGTTGTCAAGATCATCACCGAACAACTGAAAGATTATAAAAGCATCTGTCGCCAAATAGTCTTAGAAGAGCTTGGCGGCAGGAGTGATCTGTCATGAGCTCTGGTTCAGAATGTTGGAGCATCAGCTCTTTCAAGAGGTATCACATCTTCATGTTCATCCAAGAAGTCTTCAACAGAAATCTCTGGAGAGAGCTGGGATCTAAACTATGCTGCCCACGTCTTGCTCTTCAAGGCTCGGGCTTGTATAAAACCATGGATACGTATTTGGATCGAAAGCGGTGGGTAGAACCCAGGCAGCTACACATTCCCGGACCCGGAATCCTGTGGGCTTAGATGTCTCTGAACATGTGATTGACAGTGGCATAATGAGGTGCAGCAATTACACTCGGTTCCCCTTCCAGATGCACGGCATTAAGCACCTTGGTGGACAAATGTGGGGGTGGCAACGGAGGTTCTCTTCAAAATCCTCCGAGGTAAAAAAGTCGCAAGTGTAATTCGATCTCAGCGACTCTGGACCCTGATTGAGAATGGCGAGTCGCGTACTCAGAAACGCGTCTACAGATCGTCTCAATAGAAAACCAGTCAGATGCAATATTCCATCAATGTTGAACTTTTTACTGAGCAGAGTTTGATATACAGTTTGCAACTAGGAACCAGCAGCTTGAACACAAAGTTATTGTGAAACCTGATGATACCATCTAATGCAAGCAACTGTTTCTGAACTAGTACCCGATTTGCCATCCATGTAGTTCCTAATCTCGTAAATAGGAGATAAGGAGCTCCAAGCTGTCAGTCATACAGTTTAAGTGGTCGAACTGAAACGAACATAGATGTTAAGAATTTTTATGACATCATCTACCTTGAGAAGATAATTTTACAATTCAGTTTCAATAAGATCCGAATTGAACGAACGAACTGTGATCCTACACTGTAACCTCAACTGAGACGGAACGTGTGTTTCACCTCATCACGTTCGAAAACCTCCAGTTCATGGTGAATATTCAAATACACCTCATCTTGATAAATGCAATTTTTATCCAATATGAAATAGTATTCATATCTCCCGGGCAGTAACATGAGGACGAGATAGCATCCATATGCGTCGTGAAGCATAGTGTTCCTGCCAGCGAAACAGAAATGAGATCAATCAAGAAAGGTCAGCAACAGCAGCATTTTTTGTTGTACGAAGAGAAGTTCCATTGATAAGGCCGCAGGTCATCTCAAGCAGAAATCACTCACATTTAGGTTAATAATTCTTGGTGATTACAAATTGAGAAACAACAAATTTATAACAAGCATATGTTTTAATGCGACAATAATTGAATATATGGTATTGTTTCTGTATTCGTGAAATCAGATTTTTACTATCATGTTCTATTTTTGTTAAAATTAATTGCAAGACGAACAGAGTAAAGCATCTAAAGTTTCTTACGCTGAACCTGGACGATTCATTAAGGTCAAGTTGTCAAGACGAACTCGCGGCGAAAGTATAAAAAATAAAAGATATAAGAATAAAAGCTTTGAGCAAAGACACGATTTGCCAACGAAACCTACTCTCACCCATTGGATCAGCACACTTACCGTTGCTTACATGTGAGATCGGTATCTCATTCCAGTGCAAAGAATTATGCTCCGAATCCAAAGAATCAACAAGTTATATGGATCGATGTCGAATTCACTTACAAGTATAACAGATGTCTGTAGAGGTGCATCAACCCAATATAGAGCCTAATATTTTATGCTAACTACCAAAAAAAATGTGCATGAAAAATCTTGAGCGTGCAAAGCGAAGTGACTCGGAATGTTCATCAGAGAAAGTCCAGCTCATGGCTCTATGGAAGGAAGCAGGAGCCGAAGAATCAAAATCTGAATGATACCTTTGAAACTAAAAGACGAAAAGCTTCACATGTTTCCTTTCTGCCCGGCCAAGAATACAGCCTATCGCCTAATCCTTCAGATGCTTCGAAAGAGCACATTGTTAACGGAGGATGTGAAGGTGATTAGACTTCCACTCTTGCACTACAGAAATTCTTCCTGTAGTGCAACTGAAGACGAAGAGCTTAATGCCTCGATCATCCTACCCTGACAGTAAGACCTCATAATACCCACCTACTGTTCGAAAACTTTCGAGAAAGAAAGAATCGCCCTCAGATTTTGAGCCCTGCTGCATACTGACAGAAGGCAGCCTCGAGAATCAGAAGAACAGTAAGAGGATCTAGTATCCGCCAAAAGCTCACGCACGGTACAATCAAAAGGTAACATGTAATCCATGTACATTTCTTTCAGCGATGAAAGACATCCATACACTGCACTCTCTCCTTTCCAACTCGCCATCAACGTACAAATAAGTCCAGCAAGTATTGTCAAGAAAATGCTTTAGCAAGCCAACAAGCAATTGAATAGGCGATAGAGCATCAGATGCACCAAAATCTGAATGATGATTGGAGATAGCGAGTCGTTCACCGAAAAATATAACCTGTTAGGTGTGATACTCCTGACAGTCCACCTTTCCTCTTCTATTGCTGTGCTCCCATATTCTATTGCAGCGGTCTCGTATCGTCCATTCATTTGACGGTACCATGGCACAGAGCTTCTACAATATATGGCCTCAATGCGAAGCAAATCTTTATCATTTGAAATGATAAAGATTTCAAAAAAGTTTGAAAACATTAATTTCTAAAGATATTAAAACTATTTTTCATGTTATTCCAAATAATATTTTATTAGTTCGCAAAATTTTGTGAATTATAATAATTTTGATAGATAATATTGAATATTGCTAGAAGAGATTGAGTTGCATCGCATTTCAAGTTTAGCAATATTATCTATTTCTACATATTCACTAACATAGTACCATCTAAAGTTAGTACACTCATGAAACATTCTTAAATTTTTCTCTTTCTCATCATCTAAAATCTTTCCATGAACTATTAGAATATTATTTGAAATAACATGAAAATAATTAAGAAATGGTTTCAATACGTTTAGAAATCATTGCTTTCAAACTTTTTTTTGGAATGATTTTTTTTGTTGTCGGCGGCACTCATGCAATCTTCTGAGGTTGTCTCCTGCAGGCTCACATCATGCCCTCCCTCCCACTCGACCTGCACATGTCCATCATCGCTCAAGATTTCCACTCTATTCTGGTCACTGCTGTCGAGAACCCTGCAGCGTCCAGTACGCGAGGTCGTACCTTCAGTAAGTTTGGGCACAGGCATTCTCGGCATCGACTGGTTGTTGAACGCAGGACATTCGGTCGTCATGTCATGTCTTTAATGCTGATCATGGAGGGTCGCCCTGACGATGGAATGGTTTCCTTCCGGTCCTGCACGCATATCACTCCACTTCAAGGCTTATCGACCTACGAGATCGATATTGTTATCTTCGAACCTGGTTGCTCCAGTATAGATTGCAGCTCAGATGAGAAGATCGAAGATGCGTTGTTGTCTGCTGCAAATAAGGCGGACGTAGTGATTCTTGTGATGGGACTCGCCCAGGACCTTGAGAGAGAAACATTCGACCGAAACAGCTTTAAATTTCCTGGAAAACAAGAGCTGCTCGTATCATCCGTCGCAAATGTCTCAAATGGTCCAGTTGTGTTAGTGCTAATTTGTGGAGGACCCCTGGACATATCATGGGCAAAAAACGACTCCAGAATACAGAGCATTTTGTGGATGTGTTACCCTGGCCAGGCAGGTGGTCTAGCTTTAGCCCAAATAATATTCGGTGACAGAAATCCAGGTGGGTTGACAAATGTTTCAGTGAGACTCACAAATGAAGCTCAGAACAAAAGCTGTAGGTCAAAGCCACATTTGAAACTTCAAATAATGCCCGTAAAGTAACAATTTACAACAGCGAAGGACCTATCCTGACCTCCGTTTAATCTCTTGTTTCTTTCTGGTTCCAGTTGGGAGGCTGCCAGTGACATGGAGCCCTGAATCTTTAACCGACTGGCCAATGACATGTATGAACATGCGACCGAACCCGAACCTTTTCGATCTTCACATATCTTTCACCACCAAATTAACGTTTTAGAAATGTCCACTTCAATTGGATAGGAGCCACATGGTTCTGGAATGATAACTAACATTACACAGTTCATTTCTATCATTTACAGTCAGCTTCAAAAATTCCTTCGCATCAACACACTTGCAACAGGATGACCTATACTCAGGCCGAAAACTTACTGATCAGCGGAACATCCCTGAAGCTCCTCTTGACGGACGGACGCACTTCTTGCTCGTGCTTGACGTTTGCAACAGGAGGATTATAGAGGCATCTTAGACAAGGACGCAAATAAGACAGCAGACCGATTCCCTGAATTTGTACAATTTTTGAAGTACTTGTTCCTGATATCATTCTATTCTGTCCTGCAGAAAAATTCCTCTGATTCTGTTCAACCATTCTTTGACAGGAAGGCAGATCTTGCGGAAGTCGATGAATTCCGATATACTGCCGGTACTACTTGTTGCAAATTGGGCTTACAGACACCAATTCTTTCTTTCATATGAAGCAGTCTTTACGTTCGTAAGTATAAGTACGGAAGCAGATATCGATAGCTTGAAGCACCTCTGCGCACCGCAACTTGTTCAGTATCTGACCTGGACAACGTTTGACTGTGGAAAAAATGTCAAAGATTTCAAAACGTTATTTCGTGTCCACTTTCAGCGTGTTGAAGAACTTGAATTTGAAAAAGATTAGTTTTCAAAATCAGATACGGAAGGAAGTAGACGTATGTATCCTTAGATTGCAGAGTTCTAACCTCGTTCTCCGTATGTGAAAGTCTCCGACACTGTAAGGGAGTCTCTTTGGTCGCTTCGGAAGTCCCAATTACGACAAGAGAATTCCTACAATAACATATTTCCCTGGGCTGCAGTTTGCTCCGTGAGAAGGAATTGCTTGTCATGTGGAGGTATGTATTCGTAGGTCATTCAGACCTGCTTGCAATCGAAGGTTTACAAGTGCACCCAGCCAGATTGATGTCATCGATTGAATGGTAAATTAAAAAGCATTAGACGTCTGAATGTTGATCGGTGTAGTACAACATGAAATTTTATACAAGTATTCGACAAAGTGAGTTGTCAGTCCTGGCAGTTCTTCCAGGCGTAATTAATTTACAGCCTAACCTTTAATCACGACAATGATGTCTGGATCCAAGATTTCTTCTTTGTCAGGGCACCGGTCTAACTGTGAGGAGTGGAAAATGCCATCTCTTGAGCTAATGTCGTCAAGCCGAAACTCTTCTGTCGAAGAGTTCGCTTCAAAAAAGGCAATAATGTGGGCTCCTTCAAATCAGTTACTTTAGAAGTTTTACAAAGCTCGAAGCAGTAGTTACAATGACCTTGCTCGACCATGTATCAGCCTGGCAGTAGCCAAGAGCATTTCAGTGGAAAGAAATGACATAAATGAGCATGCATTCTGAAAAAAATTACATAGTTTTCTGTCGAATCCCTCGCGAAATTTTAACAAACATGAGCCGGAAATTCGAAGGCAAGGATATCCAAATGCTTGAAATAAGTGCACTTTTCCTTCATTCTGGCAATCTGATCAGGTGGTGGAGCTGTTTTCAAACTGGTGGGCGAAAGTTACGATCAACCTGGCGAGGTCAAAGCTTAGAACCTTGATTAATTGTATGACAGGATATTCGGACGCATAGTTAATTTGGCAAAAAAAAATTACATATATTCACGTAAGGCCTTATGTGAAAATACACAAGGCACTAGAAATACAGTATTAATTCCCATTGTAGACTGTAAAGGAATCGACCCATGTTAGACAGTTATTATGAGTTCCATTTGACCTCCTCTCGTAAATGAAATAGATACTACAGGAACCATTCTTGCCACTTTCGGGCAGCAAACTTGATGTCAACAGATACATGCCTGCACGATAGAATACAGATCTTTGTAAAGATCAAGTAGCTTCTTTCATGCATGTTGTTCACTATCAATAATTAGTCTGCTCCTGTGTCCTCTGGTTACGTTTGCGATTTTGGACTGTTATGCGCTAGCTGATCAAGTTATCACAGGACAGAACCTTGGACTTCAAGGAAATCGGCTTCATGAACATCACTCATAAATGAAAATCCAAGAAAGTTCATAATATTCTCTGTAGACGAACTCGTAACGAAGAAGCAGATGAACCATACGCTACTTACCACACCTTTGCGACCTTAGGTTTTGGAAGGAACTGTCTTCGAGATGAATAGACGTATACGAGGTGTATCGATCTCTGCTCGATAGAAGACGGTATCTTCTCAAATCTTGTAGAATCGTTGCACAAATACCAACTACACAGTGGTTTTCATTTCAAAATTGAACCAACTGGACTTTATTTTTAATTATTGCAAGATAATAATTTTACTTCACGTAATAGTAAAGAAAAAATATTTCGTTAATAATCTGAAGCAAATTTTATATATTATACATTAGTTTGATTTAAACAAAATTATATAATAAGAATTAGAATCATTAAAAAAATCTTCTATATTTAGAATTTATGTTTAATCTTACTGTTATAATTAAATCATTTTGTTTCTTCCTTCAGTGCTATCTTACAGGGAACAGTAAAAAAATTAAAATAAAATTTGGTTTCGAAAGTCATGCAAAGATCATAAAAACTCATTAATCTTTGTGTCATGAGAAATCAAGGAGAAAATTGTGATTTTATAGAAATGAACATATCGGAGATAAATTTCAAGGAGATGATTGATTTCTTTTACATTCATCTTTGTTTTATGAATCAAAATCATTTTCAAAAATGCATTATAACATATTATAATGTAAAATTCATAATTTAATGACAAATCCAAGATTGGTATTGAAAATTTTAATTGTTAATTATAGAAAGACTTTAAATTGTACTATTTAGATTTTTTTTTGAAATTTCAATGAATTTGAATCGGAAATATTTCTCTTGATTTAGTGTAACACATATATAAAACTTTAGACAATATCTTGACACAATAAAATATCAATCAATTTTTTATGAAGTATTGTGATAAAAAATTAGTTTAAAAATTTCTATGATTCATTTATTGAAAACTTGAATAGTCAACATATTCATTTTGTATTAAAATAAGTGAAAAAAGCAGCAATCCATCATTTAATGTGTGTGAGATTTTGAATACAATCATGGTTGAGATGGAAAAAAATGACCAAAAAAAAGATAAACATAAGAATAAACAAATTATGAAAGAAACAAAATTTGACTTCAAAATAGGAAAATAGAGAGTTCACAAACTTGAAAAATGAAAAATGGAAATTATTTTCAAATTTAATATAATCATACTTTATCTTTAAAATAGAGTCAAATCAAAAGAATTTAAGAAAATTAAAAACTAAGTCGATTATTTGTGTTGAGTAGAAAAGTCAAGTTAATAAGAGTTATATATAAAAAAATAAAGCAATGAATGTTTAGAATGTTTTATCAAAAGGATTACTAGAAATTTAATTGTTGCAGAAATCTTTATGAAATTTTATCTTACGGATAAATATTTTATTATATACACTAGATGGAAACAAATTTTCTCACAACAAAATATTTTAGTTTCATATAATTTTATGCAAAAAATCATTTCAAAAAAAATTTCAAATTTTAGATTGTATTGAAATTTCAAAAATAAGATTGTGACATTTGAAACTTAAATTAATTATTCATGAAACAATATTGAAAAATTTTGTGATTTTAAAATATTTTTCATGGATGAAAAAAAATATCGAATATTTCTTGAAACCTTTTGAAAGATTGGATATATTAAAAAGTTATGATTAAAAAATTCATTCATTGTAAATATTAAAATATAAATCATTCAATGGATGTCTAATGTTTATAAAATCACACATGGTGAATTATAAAAATTCAAGATTTACTTGGTAGAATGTCAATATTGTTGGAAAGACTTCAAATTTAAAAATATTCTGCACCATCAGAAAGACATGCATTAAGATTTGAAGTGAAGATTTGACAATCATTGATTTCAAATTTCCACAAAAAATATAAAAATTATGAAATTTCACAAAAAATAGCATAATTGTATGAAAATCATTAATGCTATGGATGTGAGATAATAAATGACATTTTTAGATTTTGCCAAACTTAATTAGGATCATAAAAAGTAAATTGAATGCAAAGACAATCTTTCAATAACAAGAAAGACAAGAGTAAAAAAAATATTTCGAAAATTAGTTTTGAAAGAAAAAATCATCAGCAAACTTGCATTGTAATCTTATTGATTTCATGAAGCAAACATAATTGAGATTGAAAAGAAACAATAATTTTGATATCATGGAAAGAGTGTGAAATCAAATCAATGGATTTTAACAAATGAGATGATGAAATTACAGAAGATGATATTTGTGATTGGTCTTATAGCAATAACATTGATATATCACAAATTGTTTTAATAGGATTCTTATTGATTTGATGAAGCACTTGAATAATTCTTTTTTTTGCCAATTCCAAAAAAATCAAAACGGAGTGTAGTATTTTTATATATATATATACATACACAACTCTACACATAGATACAAAGAATTGAAATGCTTATAATTCGCTTAGTTCAAAATGATATTTTACTCTAACATTATAAAAGTAAAAATACAATCGGAAGATAGATTGGATGAGAAAATTGTTTCTTAGAATAATTATGGAAATTATAATAATTATGGATTATAGTATCTTAAATTAAAAATTTTACTTTGATTAGATAGATAGACAAGTAGAGCATACATTTCAAAAAATGATGTATATTTTTTGGAATTTATAAATGACATTGATGTATCCAAACACAACTACTCAACTATATTTTATAAGGAATTTCATGACAACTTTTGATCTGGAAACAATTTAAGGTCAAATGTCTGGATATCCAATAAGAAAAGAGTTGCAATTCCTTGTGATCAGACAAAGGTAGCGAAATCTTCATAGACCATCACATCTAGCTCCCTGAATAGAGGTTATTGATCGATAACTGTAAGAAAATGCATTAAGAGGTTAAATTGCAATATTTATCAAACTTTGTGGAGAGATGCGAGAGAAGAATGAAGCTCTGATCACAAAGAGCACCCAAATTTGTACAATTGAAAGTTGAAACAGTCAACTCGTCCGATAGATCAATCTCACGCGAGTAAATGTCATCAGCTCTGAGGTTACTTACAAGAGTCAAATGGAGCTCTCAGTTGAACTTTTGCAGCTTCTGAGCCTGACTTCTGGCAGTATGCACTCATTCTCCAGCTTCTCCCAAGCTCAGAAGAACTCCACGTTCAGATAATATGGACCTTGACGATGCCAGATCATGCCATCTGATAGACAAGTCAACCATGGACATGCACGAATCTAGCCTAAGCTCATGATTCTCTTCATTATGTCCAGGATTCTGGAGCAAGTTTATATATTTATTCATGACCTCACATTTAGCTCATATGTGAGCCTCAAACATCCTCTAGAATGAAAACGAATCCTTGTCACCAAATGGACAAGAAAATGTTCAGAAAAAGTTAAAAATTTCTTAGAAGAAACCTCGCACTTGAAATGAAATGTTTACAACGGATAAGTGAATGATTCAAATTTAGTAATCAGGAAGTCTTTGGATGCAAATGTTTAGTGCTAGATCGGAAAAATCACCGTAATGGTGCTAAAGTTCAGAAGTAAATTATTCAGCTGCAATAACTTGCTGATCCTTTTTTTTTCACGCTTGTTTGTGGGTAGAGAACTGCATGGCTGGTTAGTTCGATTCTACTCATTCGTCGAATGCATTTGAACTGAGCTCGTACATGCATCCATACACTGCACTCTCTCCTCTCCAACTCCCCATCAACCTACAAATAAGTCCAGCAATTACTGTCAACAAAAGGCTTTAGCAACCAAACAAGCAATTGAAGCAACAATCTACAACATACGTCGACGGTCGACAACCCTGCAGCGTCCAATACGCGATGTCGTACCTTTAGTAAGTTTGGGCACAGGCATTCTCGGCATCGACTAGTTGCTGAACGCAGGACATTCGGTCGTTATGTCATGTCCTCAATGCTGATCATGGAGGGTCGCCCTGCCGATGGAATGCTCTAAGAGCCGCCTCGCATTGCGGCCATAAAAGCTTGCAGCATGTGGAGGTGATTCACAGTTTCGGGTTCACGTCCAGCGAGTAGAGTACACCGAGTGCGTGGCTGTGGGAGTGAGGCACGATATGACAGGGGTGACGTGATGAGGTCACTCGTCGAGACCACTGAGTTTCAACTCAAATAAGGCGCCTGCTGCTGGTAGCGCTTGTGTTACTAGCATGAACGAGCTCATGGCACCATCAGACACCCGCAAGTGCTATAAAACACGACGAATCGATTGCATTGGAAGAAAGGATTAGGTCTCGGCCAGGAGAGAGCAAAAGTGTGCTGCGAACTCCCTGCAATTACACTTTCTGTGAAGTGGCATGTCTCGTACCATAGTTCTCAAATGTTTTCTTGTTTGCAATCCTCTCTTCCGTTGGAAAAAACTATGATTCACATATCTCTAGTCCAAATTCGATCCTGTATCTTACAGCTAGCTGCACTATTTGACAGGTTTCTTGCTTTACCAGCAGGAGACTACTTGTTTGAGTAGAAACTCAGTGGACTCGACGAGCGACCTCATCACGTCACCTCTATCACATCGTGCGCTCCTCCCACAGTCACGGACTCGGTGTACTCTACTCGCTGGACGTGAACCCAAAACTGTGAATCCCCTCCACATGCTGCAAGCTTTTATGGCCGCAATGTACGAGCTCAAAGATCTAATATTCCATCTTGTCGCCGATTGCCAAGCTCTGCCACTGCCATGTTCACGACCCGTCATCCTCGCGTCAATCTAAGCAAGTATGGTACGAATCGTGGCACTGCTTCTGCATCTACGAGAGATTGCGTCTGTCCGCTGGTGTCTCCGCTGCCGAAGAATCGTGCGCAAAGCTCGTCACGCTTTTCCTTTGGGACGGGGTCAAATAGACTGCGCGCTCTCGATCTCTCGCATCTGTGGAATACGCTCGGGCTGGGGTTTCAAAGAGCCGTTACGCCAAATGATTCCGCAAGTTGCCTTGGATGGGCGGGGAGTATATATATATATATATAATATCTCAATTCTCCATCAATAAGATTTGATGTAATACTATCACATTGCGTGAAATGTTATTTTTTGTTGTTAACAGGACGTAGGGTTAATGAAGCTTTCACATAATCAACTTTTGATTGAGAGCAAGTGATGTACAACCTAACAAACAATCTTTAGAAATATCTTGATTGCTAGAGATTTTATACAAGAAAAAGCTATCAATTTTCAATAAATCTTTGTAGATATAACTTGATGGGTGGAAATTTTACACAAGAAAAGCTATCAATTTTTTGAATTTTTTGTAGAAATAGCCATCAAGTTATTTCTCGTGCACTTCCGCTCTATTGACACACGAAGATCGGTCTCCTTAGCCAAGTTCAGCCGAAGGACTTCGCATTCCATTTCCTTCGCCCGAAGATGGTCCTCTCGCTCCTGCAACGTCACCTTCATGATCGTGCACTCGGAGTACAAGCTTGCAACTCTTTCCTTTGCCATTGTAGTTGCTGACTTCCATTTCCTCTTCACTGCTACTGCTCTCTTAATTTGAGTCTTATTGCTCATTAACTCTACATAGATCCTTGCTTCCTTTGACACAACATACTTTTCTCTCTTCCTATCTAAATACTTCAATAAAGGTATTACATTATCCTGCAAGAAGTCGGAGAAGTAAATGTAATAACCCACCAAAGGCTAAAATTGCAGTATGGTGGTAAAAAGATCGAACCCACAGGGACAGAGGCAACACACAGAGTAAAAGTGTCACGTTTAACAGACTTTTGTAGAGTTTGAATTCTAGGCGACTGTCACTCCCAGAAATACTGCAGTGCTCGACTCGGAGGCTCGACTCGGAGGAGGATCTCGACTCGGAGGATGCTCGGAGGATGCACGGTATAGCGTGGTCACTCAACACACACACACACACACACACACCTGAAACTGGCAAAAGCACAACTCGGAGGTCGGTCAGGACCTCCGCTTCGGATTTCAGGAGGAAAGTGTCTCAAAAGTTCACTCAGAGGTTCTGCAGGTAGTGCCTCCCACTCCGGCTTTTACTGCTCTTCCGCCAGGAACTAGCGTAGGGTACCTGGACTGGACTTCCCACTTCGGAACGAAGCCTCTTCATACGCCGTGGACGTCACCCTCGACTATCACACCAAACGCAGGGAGTGCAGACCCGACTGAGAACTTACTGAAAACACGATCCAGTAACACACACACAACCTGAATTACAAACCAAGGTTTACACGAAGTAATAAAACTTCACATTGACATTCAGGGGAAACTTCCCGTAGGAGTACAATCAGGATATGTCACTCGAAGGAGTAAGGGGGAACTGTTCAAGTATCTAACTCGCAGCCGGCTCTGAGCATCAGAAATCACCCGCAGGTGCAGATCCGCACTACTCAAGTCTCTAACCGGGTGCTAGCTCTGAACATTCAGCCGAAGGCCTTCAACTACAACATACGGTAACTTCGCTATGCTGCAGCTTCTCTACGTGGTGCCAGGACCAAAATGCACAAACACGCCAAGAAAGTGAGTTCCTGATCTGCACTTCCGAAACTGGAAGAGTCCCAAGGCAAAACGCCTTGATCTACTTTATACCCACAAAGATCCTAACTAGCACTACGCTATCCTATCTACTACTCGCAGCATCTGCGCGAAACCAAACTATTCTACTGCACTCGGCTGATCCGGTGCTGCGCCTCCTGCGCGCCGGACTGCTCCGCTCGCTGTCTCTATCTTGCCAGTCTTCCGACCGGCTGCGCAACCCCAGGCGTCGGAGCGCTGTAGTGACTTCCGACTCTAAGTGCGCCATAGTGTCGCGCGCACCCGACAAGAAGGTTTCTAATTTCCTCGCCACTCGCCGCCGACTCCGACTGTCACCCTCCGTCAATGCCGCCGCTCGAAGCTCGAACTCCCTGAGTGTGATCCTCTCTTGAGCTGCCACCTCCCAATGGGCGTATCCTTTTAGACAACGAGTCACCCGTGTCGCCAACTCTCCTCGCGCCCTGCAGCTGCTCCCCACCCCTGCTAGCTGCATTTCTGCTTCCGCACGTTGTGCCCTCAAATCCGAGCACTCGGATTGCAAGTTGCGCAACAACTCCTCATCCTCCTTGCGGGCTCTTTGACTTTCTTCTAAGGCGCGCGTCTGGCGCGCAAGCTCGGCTGCTAGGACGTGGTTTTGTCTCCGCTCTTCCTGCAATTCCGACTCGTCTCATCCTCAGTCTCGAGGATTTCAGTCGCCACCGAATCCCTAGGCGACTCCCTGGAACTGTGGCGCGCAGCAGCTTCCGCTGCGACTGCTGCTCCACTGCCTGCTAAAATATCCAGGGCAGTGGGAGATCCCACTGCTTGAGCCCCTGTTCCGGCTCGATCTTCGGTCTCCGAAGGGGTCGACGCCGCAGTGACTCTTGTCACTTTTGCACCGCCCGCTTCTGCTGCCTGCCCTTCCGGCGCAATCTGCGCGGAAGGTGTCTTCGCTGAAGGTGCGTCCGCCGAAGGCGTCCGCACACTGGTCGTCGGCCCCGTCCGTCTCGCAGTCGGCGAATCCGGCCGACTCTCTGTTGTCCGACTCGCAGTCGGCCGACCAGCAGTTGTCCGACTGGGAGTCGGGTACACCCTGCGCGTCTTGACTCCACTTGGCCTGCTTGCTGGTGGCGTTTTCCCAGAAGTGCCTTCCGCCGAGGACGACCCTCTGAGGGTTGTTGGCTCGTCAGCCAAACTCTCTTCTGCTTCCGGCCTGCG
Organism: Marchantia polymorpha subsp. ruderalis; assembly: GCA_037833965.1. Lineage (NCBI taxonomy): Eukaryota > Viridiplantae > Streptophyta > Marchantiopsida > Marchantiales > Marchantiaceae > Marchantia > Marchantia polymorpha. Next base: position 19,677,659 of record AP031355.1, read on the forward strand.
GTCCGGTTCAACGCGCCGTTCAGTTGGCCTTCCTTCCGCTTGTCGGCCTTCAGTCGTCCGACTCGTAGTCGGCCGACTGTCAGTCCGTCCATCTCCTCCCGAAGGCCTTGGTGCCTTCTGTGCAGTGGTATTTGTCGTCTTCCCTAGAATCTGCGCGATTATCTCCTCCTGTGTGAGATTCCGCCGGGTCGGAGTTCGCCCGGTCTCCTCAGTACCAGTTGGCATTTTGCGTGCCCTCTGTTTTGGTCGACTGTGAGGCTCGGGGGTGGGCCGACCACGAGTCGGCGCAGCTGGCACTTCCGGCTGCCTGTCCTCAGGTCTCTCATCCCACTTCCGCTTTCGCGGAATGCGCTCACTTCGACGTTCTGCTGCTGCTCTTGCTGGAGCCGGAGCCGGAGGCGTACTGGCAGGTTCCTCGTCCGGATCCGTGTCTACTTCGGCTTCCCTCGAATATCTACCTGGATAGCTCCGGGTCAGCTGCGGAAACCGTGTTTTCTCAGCATTTGTCAAACATCCCATCGCCCGATAAAACACGATCAAGTAAGGCGATAGATGATTGAGGGTTCCTCCTTTCTCTTCTTGCGCATGTTGGCGCGTCACCTTCCACAGGAGCCGTGCCCAATGCACTGGAGCTCCTGACAACACTAGCTCCACAAATTCTACCTGCCAACCATGCATGTAAGCGGTCTTGGTCGGCTGCAATATCTGCAGCAATGCAGTCGCGACATTTCTCCACAATCGATCTTTGTAATCCCGTGTCCGGAAACCGTTCTTGGGATGTCTGGCAACTTTGAAGAGCTCATTGTAGGAGATTTCTTCCTCCTGGGACACCTTCACGCTATCGGCCTCGAAGAGGAGATCCCCTTCCTCGCCGGCACACCTGCCCAACACCTGTGCCCAGTTGCAAATGTCCCATCTTTCTGGATGTGGACGGAATCCGCGAGAGGGCTTGTGTCTCTCCTGCAGATACTCGCGCACCATCTCCGGACATGTCCAGTTCCACCCCCACAGGAGAAAATCGAGCTTCAGCCTCAGCAGCACATCTTGAAATGCGCGTAGACCGATCTGCGGCACCCTGAGTGGAGACACTCGCAGCTGGGGAACCTTCGACATTGCGTTGCCTGCACACACAAACGTTCTCCATTTAGCTCGCTCTCTCACAATCGCCACTGCGCGTCGGCCGCTCAAGCACTGACTGCTCACTCTCTCTGCGCTCACGCTCAAGATCGCTACTCGCAATTCTCTCCAAGGTCTGTCAAGATCCTTGCGCAACTCGTCTCCGCACTCTCTCCTCTCACTGCAGGTCGCTCCGCTCTTGCGCGTAATCTTGGAAACTGGAAGTCGCAAAATCAAGAATGAGAGAATGTGACTGGAGCGCAGTCTTTTCTTCTCCGATTTCAAGAACGTCCAACGTTCTTACTGGTTACAACGTACGCAGCCGGCTATACGGCCTAACGGTTCGCCCTTTGCATGCGCGAATTCACGTCTCCGCACTGCGCGCATTCGCATGCGAAAATGTTGAATTCTCCCGCCGCCGCCACCTTCCGGACTCGAGTCCGCCGCAGGGTATACGTCGGCCATGTTGTCTTTTCCTAACCCGTCCCTCACCGGAGGCGTGTCGCCGCTGGTGCGTTCCTTATCCGTCGGCGCCTTGCTGGAGGCGCACATCTAGTCGGAGCGAATTACGCCGGCGCGCAGTCGTACCGCTTATTTTGTCCTTTATGCCTCGTCCATTGCTGCCGGCGCATATCCGCCAGCGCAACTCATGCCAGCGCATCCGGCCGTCAGCGCCACGTCGGAGGCGTACATCCGACCGTCGCTTTCCTTCCATGAACAGCCGCCAAAGGCGCTTCCGACTCTGAGTTGGTTTCCTCCTATGAGCGCGTGATTCCACCGAATGCGCATCGCCGAGGGCGTACGGGAATCCTTTCCGGCTGTGAACCCTAGCGCGAACGGCGCATGTCCGGCTACGAGTTTTCCGACGCTCATAACTTCTCCGTCCCTGATCCATCTCCGACGCTCTTGGGCTCGTTAGGGCGAGCGTCCCGAGCTCTTTCTAATGCGACTTCAACCAACTGGATCTACTGTGTATTCTGATCGTTATGAAGGTTTTCCCCTTCCGTGCCAACGGCGCATCGCCGAAGGCGCACTCATGGTCGGACGCCTTCAGAGGTCCGGGCCCTTCTCCTGACGTCTTTAGCAAAACCTCCTCCTGAGGTGTCTGCGCCGGAAGCGTAGCTTCCTTATACGCTGGAAGCGCGTGAGTAGAGACACCTCAGAAAAGGAGCTTTTGCCGAAGGCGCCGAAGACATTGGCGTTGGTACATCCGACTACGTGATTCTTCTTGTCCTCGTGACGATCTCATCAATCCACTCTTTTCAACGTACCCTTTTCTAACTACAAACACTGCTTCGGTACTAGTTTTCTAAAATTGTTTAAATTCTGCAAAAAAACAAAAAGTGTGTTACCACAGTAAATCACTAACTCCTTCGGTTCCTCCTCCGTAGCCTTCTTCTCCACTTTGGGTCTTACCTCTTCCTCGGGTGATGGTGGCGATGGAATCTCAAGAGACTCTACCATCGTCTCTCCAACCTGCGCAACTACCTGCTCGAGTATCTCTTCACTCAATGTGAGCTTCTTTGCCAGCTCTTCACTTGTCTTCGGCTGAAACACTTCCTCGCTCTCCATAGATCGCATCTGTTCCGAAGGTGGAGACTTAGACTTACTGTCGCCGTCCTCTCCTCCAAAGGTTCTACTTCTACCTCCATCAGAATCTTGTTCTGCACTTCTGATGAACCTCCCTCTTCTGCCCGAAGAGTCGGCTCCTCCCTCATCTCTTTGTCCGTCGTAGAGGCAGCTGCCTCCAACTTCGTCACACTACTCTCCTTCAACACTTGTACCACCAATTCGCACGCGTTCACGATGTGATTAGGATGTCAAAGAACATTAGCGGAAACGGTTGTTCGCGCCGACATTTTGCGAGAGTGCATCTTTGAATTGGAAGTTCAATGAGGATCGCGAGTGAGAAATTAAGAGCACAACAATGAGGAAAGCTTCATGACTTCATGTGGTAACCCACTTTTTGTTTTTTTCAGAATTAAAACATTTTTGAATAGTAAGTACCGCGGTAGCAGTTGTAAATAATAATCGGCATGCAAAAACACAGTAAAAAGTGAATCTCGGGATCTAGGAGTACCGAGGGCAGTTTAGGGGTTTTGGGCTTAAGCCACAGTCGGGCGCCTAGGACGGAATGAGCGGTTCATGCGGCAGGAACCGCTTCAAGCACCTTTGGCGGTAGATCCCTCATAACTTTCTCAATTTGTAACGCCTGGACTTAGTTAGTATCTTGATGGGAAAAGCTCAACACGCTCGTTCTAACGAGCCCAATAAATCTTCGAACGGATAAGGTATCACTCAGTTATGAGTGTCAAAAATGACTTCGGCGGAAGAGTGACTTTGGCGGAAGAGTGAATACCTCATAACTTTTTCAATTCGTAACGCCTTGACTTACTTAGGGTCTTGATGAAAAGAGCTCAACACGTTCGTTCCAACGAGCCCAAGAACTCTTGAAAAAAATTAGGTATCACTTAGTTATGAGTGTCAAAAGTATCTTTGGCAAAAGAGGGACTTCGGCGGTACAGTGCCTTCTTTGGAAGAGTAAATCCCTCATAACTTTCTCAATTCGTAACGCCTTGACTTACTTAGGGTCTTGATGGAAAGAGCTAAACACGCTCGTTCTAACAGGCCCAAGAACTTTTGAAACGAATAAGGTATCATTGAGTTATAAGTGTTGAAAGTGACTGATATGGATAGGCAAAGACGCGGAAGGGTGCCTTCGGCGCAAGGGCCTTCGGGGCAAGGCCCTTCGGCGGTAGACGCCTTCGGCAGTACACGGAAGAAGATTCCCGACAGCGGAAATTGGCGTGATTATGTCGCGTGTGAGAAGCAGAACGGTGGGGCGTGAAGTCGCACGTGGGAAGCATGCCGTTACCCATAATCGCGGGAACGGCATTCAAGCTGCCTATGGGTACCCCAGACCTCGGATTTTGGAGAAGGAATTTTGGCCTTGGATAAGAAATCTTGCGGGGCTCATATCTCCGCTCTAGACTGTTGGATGAAGCTGAAATTTGATGGAGCCGTTAGTTTCAACCCGCCACGCATGCTTGCAAATTTTTAGCCTCAGATCTTGGATCTAAAGCTGTTAAAGACGCTGGCGGCTCAGTGTAGTAGGTTTAGGGTTTAGAGATCTTGCGGAGCCCATATCTTTGCGATGGAGGGTCGGATGGAGCTGAAATTTGATGGGGCCGTTGATCTTAGCCGGCCGCGCATGCTTGCAAATTTTCAGCCTCAGATCTTGGATGTAAAGCTGTTAAAGACGCTGGCGGCTCTATATAGTAGGGTTAGACTCAGATTAAGGGTTAGGGTTAGATTTAGGTCGTAAGTTAGAGGGGAAGGCAGCCGCCGACTCCTCAGGTGTAGGATCTGTTTGCGGCTTGAGGATTTTCCAGTTTCGGAAGTGTAGTTCATGAACTCATTTTCTCTGCGTGTTTGTGTCCTTAGTTCTGTCACCGCGCAAGAGGAGCTACAGCTTGACGAAGTTACCGCATTTTGTAGCTGAAGGTCTTCGACCAAATGCTCAGAGCTAGTGTAGTATGGTTAGTGGACTACTATGGTATGTGGACTACCACAAGTGTCTTCGGCCGATGATCTTCAACATTTGGGTAAGACAACCTCGGATGTGCCTACAGAGTTGCAAGAGCCGGCGGTGGAGCCAATTTTGGGCGAGACACTTTTGGAACAAGTGGTGGCGAAAGTGGAGAGAATTGTCGCGAAGCATTCGACGATGTCTTTGTGTAAGATGTCTTCGGTTACAATCAAATTTGACTACGACGGAGGGTCTTCGGCCGAGGAGCCGAAGACGTTGGAGTTTAGTTTAGTTGATCTTTTGAGTGATGGGATAGTTCCCTTAGTCAAATATTTAGATGGAAAGATGGCAAAGTACTTGGAGCCAGAGTGAGCAGGATCTTATGTCGAGTTAGTGTGTATGGGGACTAAGGCGAAGGTGTCAGCAAATGTGAAGGTAGCAGAAAGAGTTGCGAGCTTAACTTCTGAGTGCGAGACCATGACAGTTATCTTGCAAGAGCGGGAAGAGCAACTTCGGGTGAAAGAGTTGGAGTGTGCAGAATTTTGACGAAAGCTAGCAACTGAGGAGAGCTTTCGTACGCAGAAGGAGCTAGAGTGCAAGTACCTTCGGGTTGACATTAGCAATGTGCAAAAGTTGACGGTGGAGCTTCGCGACAAATTGGAATTGTTTTGAGAAGGATTTGAGAAGAAATCTCGTTGCATGGAGGAGTTGACGGCAACTCTGGTGGCACGGGATCAATTGCAGGCTACCGAATTGGCTCGTTGGGCGTAAAAATTGGCTGATTGCAAAGCTGCCCAAACTTCGGAGTTAGAGCGTGGGAAGTAATTGGGTGCAGATTGCAATCTCAACTGTCGGCAGTTGAGTGGCAATTGGTCGCGGCTCGAGCAAAATTGGTGGAAACTAAGGCGATTGTCCAATGATTGTAACAGTAGACGGATGCTGGTTTGCGTGCAATGATAGAAAGATGTTTTCGCCCTTACGTGAATCGGAAGATTCAAACTACGAAGTGGACAAAATTAGGTTCACTAGAGCGATGATTGAAGCAATTGGGAGCTAGCGGAGCCGTAGAACATTGGCAATTAGGTAGGATGGTTTGTTTTTTCATTTTTGATTTAGAGGAGACGAAGGAGAATCTAGAGTTAGAGCTTTCAGCAGTTTTGAGTAGGATAGGAGTTCTGAGGATGTGGCAATTGCTGCATCTGCGGAAGTCGCACATGATGGGGGCTCGCAGCTAGCGAGTGATGCCTCAAGGTGTTTGTTGTGAATAAAGAGACACGAGGCTTTGCCTTCGGGAGACTTTTTCATGAGTAAGTTTTGAGTCTTAGCCTGCATTCATCTGCACGTTCGGGAGTTATGTGTTTTGTCACAGTGCACGAGTTGCTTCAGTTTGTCACATCTGAAGTAGAGATTTAGGGTTTAGGGTTTGAGTGGGTTCAATTCGGATGTTCTGAGTGCTGCATATTGTAACTCAAGATTTAAGCAAATCTATACATTGAAAGCTCAGTGCAGTCGGCTAAATGTGTAATCTTGGAAAATTTTCGCTCAATATCAATTATAGAGTTGCTTGCAATTTCTGTGGGGTGTATTGGATGAATTTCATGATTTGGATGTGATTTCACCCTACACATGTATCGCTTTTGGCCTTAGCAATTGCAGATGCTTATGGGAGTGACATGTGCTTGAGAAGTAAAAATCTTCAATAGAACGTTAATTCGTGATAGTTTTTGAATCTCTGGTGTTCATTTTGTCCTTGTGGGAACGGATCTTTACCATTATGCTCCATTTTGATATTTATATGTTATTACAACGCGAATTAAGGAGGAGATTGTTAGGGTTAACTTCGGTTAAGAAGTAACCTCATGTGCAATTATTTATAGCTAAGATCGGTCGTCTATGTTGGATATATATACCTTGATGCTTCTGTGAGCATGTCATGTTTTTCACCTGAAGTAGTAAACTCTCTTGAGTTTATTCCTCTGTGGACATAGCCCTTGAGGGTGAACCACGTTATACTTGTGTCTTTTTTGTCTCGTGTTGTTGGCTTGCTAAGTGTGATTTTGAGTTTTACTAATAGATCATTGTATGCCAGAAAGATTTTGACAAGACTCAGCCTGCTTGAAAATTGACTTTTATAATTTAGTAAAAGCAATAGTTTGGCAAAATACCTACAAATCCACACTTATTAGTTTATTAGACCCTCCATATCCAAACACTTATCAGTTTTTGAAATAAAAATTGGGTTGCATAAAGACAATGGGGACAGCAATCACTAAAAAAAGATACTGATAAGAGGTTGTTGGAAGAGATGTTTTTGAAAATGTTGAGTATAAAAACTACTTGCTTCAAATAAATGAGTTTGAAACATCCATGTCTTTCCGTTACAAGGAAATGGTATCTAACGATTCAAGCATGATGATGATTTATCAAAAATCATATCTTGCTTGAGTTTACATTGGAGGGCTTGAGCTCCAGCGATTAGTGTATCAATAATTTTCTTCTTTGAAATTTGAAAACGAGTTTGATGATTGTTGAGATTATCTTTATTCTCTTCTTTAAGACTAGTGAATGTGAATCACATACAATTTATCGAGTTTGTACTAAGCATAGAGCTACGTTTGTATGAGTGTACCATTTTGATATAGAGAGAGTGACATACCTTCTACAGAAGTCTGCTACATAGAGAGTTTTATACCTTCAATAGAACTGAAACGAGTATAGTACTTTCTTAATGCAGAAATGATACATATCTTCTACAATAACTTACATAATGAGTTGAAAGAAAAACACCCAATATCTGTCATAGTGTGATATGTATTGCGATCAGACAAATGTCATAATAAACATGCGTATACTTAAAGAAGTTCAAATTTAGAGAGAACAAAGATAGAACGTCTGTTCATATCACAATACATAGAAACATTGGTGATACACGTGATGCTCCATTGGACGCCTGTCCAGTCCTGAAGGTATAAAGTTTCTCCCAAGTCGTGTGTAGGAATTGCAACGCCTCTCATAAATCTGTCAAGTCAAAATCATAAGTGTTTATCTAAGATTTTAGTAATTTTCAGTAATTGGAGTCACTCATAGACCACCAGATAGACCACAAATAACCATCAGAATTACAGCCCTGCCAAGAATCCATTCCACCGACGTGGTTAGTTGCATCAATTTTTGTTGTCCTTACTGGTCGAGCTACTGTATCACTACAGGACACAGCTGCGACTCATTTACGGAGGCCTACGGGGTGTTCACGACGAAAGAGTTTGGAAACTATCAATAGTTTTCTGAGAAACTCTAGTTCGTGTGGAAGCTGGTGAAGACAAACTTGCAAACAAACAGAGGAGAACATCTCAAGTCTCCCACGCTGAACCTTGTCGATTCATTACGGTCAAGTTGTCACGACGGACTCGCCGCTAAAGTATAAAAAATAAAAGATGATAAGAATAAAAGTTTTGAGCAAAGAGACGCTTTGCCAACGAGACCTACAGAAACCTGCTCTCACCCATAGGATCAGCACGCTTACCAACGTTGCTTACATGTGAGATCGGTATCTCATTCCAGTGCAAAGAATCATGCTCCGAATCCAAAGAACCAACAAGTTATATGGATCGATGTTGAATTCACTTATAAGTATAACAGATGTCTGTAGAGGTGCATCAACCCAATATAGAGCCTAACGTTTGATGCTAACTACCAAAAAAATGTGCATGAAAAATCTTGAGCGTGCAACGCGAAGTGACTCGGAATGTTCATCAGAGAAAGTCCAGCTCATGGCTCGAGGGAAGGAAGCAGGAGCCGAAGAATCAAAATCTGAATGATACGGTTTGAAACTAAAAGACAAAAAGTTTCTCATGTTTCCTTTCTGCCCGGCCAAGAATACAGGCTATCGCCTAATACTTCAGATGCTTCGAAACAGCACATTGTTAACAGAGGATGTGAAGGTGATTAGACTTCCACTCTTGCACTACAGAAATTCTTCCTGTAGTGCAACTGAAGACGAAGAGCTTAATGCCTCGATCATCCTACCCTGACAGTAAGACCTCATAATTCCTACCTACTGTTCGAAAACTTTCGAGAAAGAAAGAATCGCCCTCAGATTCTGAGCCCTGCTGCACACTGACAGAAGGCTGCCTCGAGAATCAGAAGAACAGTCAGAGGATCTAGTATCCGCCAAAAGCTCGCGCACCGTACAAATCAAAAGGTAACATGTAATCCATGTACATTTCTCTCAGCGATGAAAGACATCCATACACTGCACTCTCTCCTTTCCAACTCCCCATCAACCTACAAATAAGTCCAGCAATTATTGTCAAGAAAAGGCTTTAGCAACCAAACAAGCAATTGAATATGTGATAGAGCATCAGATGCACCAAAATCTAAATGATGATTGGAGATAACGAGTAATACACCCAAAAATCTAACCTGTTAGGTGTGATACTCCTAACAGTCCACCTTTTCTCTCTTCTATTGCCGTGCTCCCATCTTCTATTGCAGCGGTCTCGTATCGTCTATTCCTCTGCCGGTACCATCGCCCAGACCTTCTACAACATACGGTCGAGAACCCTGCAGCGTCCAGTACGCGAGGTCGTACCTTTCGTAAGTTTGGGCACAGGCATTCTCGGCATCGACTGGTTGCTGAACGCAGGACATTCGGTCGTTATGTCATGTCCTTAATGCTGATCATGGAGGGTCGCCCTGACGATGGAAGGCTCTAAGAGCCGACTCGCATGGCGGCCATAAAAGCTTGCAGCATCTGGAGGGGATTCACAGTTTCGGGTTCACCTCCAGCAAGTAGAGTACACGAGTACTTGGCTGTGGCAGGAGCGCACGATATGACAGCGGTGAGGTGATGAAGTCGCTGGTCGACCTCACTGAGTTTCTACTCGAACAAGGCGCATCCTGCTGCAAGCCATCTTCATGTTAGAGTCCGGCCAATATGCCTACCGAAAAGTAGGGACGGATGCTTAGTGAGGTTAGTGACCAATTGTTCTTCGTATTGTTGTTTTTCCCTTTCAAGCTCCCTCATTTGCTCGTGCACAATTTTTGTTATAAAATAGAGGTATGCACATGTGCATATCGGAATTCTTTGCAAGCTTACAAGGTAAAATTTGAAGCTTGCCTCTCCGGCTCTTTTGCAACAAAATTAGGACCATATAATGTGTAAAGGTTGGATAAAGAAAAACTTAATCCTGGTAACTCACGATATTTGATCATTGTGATGCACGAGGCTGGTCCCCATTATTAGTCAGTTCAAGAGCTAATTGCACCTTCTAGGCTTTGAAAATTTTGTAGAAGAGATGCTAAAATAGGCTGCTGGAAATTATGTATCTGTCGTGGCATCGTAATGTAGCCTGAGTTGAAAAGAAGAACTGTTTACCCTGGGAGGTAAGATATTTCCATTTTGTTATTGAGCGTCTTGAAGTTTCTCATGGATCTTAACGATTTTCCGATTTCATGCAGCCCTTGAGGTTATGCTGTCAACTGAATTCGAAGCCCAGTCATTGGTATTTCGTTTGGACCTTCAAGCAACGCCCAGCCTTAACGGAGAGAAGGATGAAGTCTCACGTACTGGTAACTGCAGTGCTGCTGTTAATCCAGCACCTGCTGGCTCAAAAAACGAATGGAGATTCCTCAAGATCATCCTATGCTTGTACTAGCAGAGAGTCCAAATCGTATTCATTTTGCGATAAGGCTCTTTCGATCGACGAGCGCGTTGCAGATTTAATCTCCCGACTCAGCTTGGAAGAGAAGATCTCTCAATTGGGGAATGGAGCTGACGCGATATCCAGTGTCGACGTTCCTGCTTACCAGTGGTGGGGTGAAGCGTTGCATGGAGTGGCATACTGTCCTTCCGTGCACTGGGATGGTCCTGTGAAAGGAGCCACAAGCTTCCCAATGCCCATTTCATTGGCTGCATCTTTCAACAAATCTTTATGGAACAAGATTGGTCAGGTTTGCGCCCTTAAATTTCACTATCCGCCGGAGATTGTAGTTATTCTTCCTAAAAGTAAGTTCAACACGAGCCTGTCAATTTCGCCAACTGGGAGCTTTGCAAGCATGCATCACACGAGGGGAGGAGAACTCTGCATATTGGTAGAGCATAAATGCTGGATAGAACTGATCCTCATGAGATTGCTTTTGAAGATATCAGACGAGAACAAAGGCTGGCTGAAGCAAAAACCATGTACTTCTCATGCTACGAGAAAGAACTCCACAGACAGAATGATGGAAATACTTAAATACCTATCGGGGACCAACCTGCAAGCACACTAGTGTCAATTGAATTTCCCTTCTTGCTTTTGACCAGATGGACCTCTAATTCCATTCCTAAATCATAGGTCATATCAACCGAAGGCCGAGCGATGCACAACTTAGGGCAATCAGGATTGACTTTCTGGTCTCCAGTGATCAATCTGGTCCGAGACCCCCGATGGGGAAGAGTGCAAGAAACTCCTGGAGAGGACCCATATCTCATAGGACAATATTCAGTTTATTTCGTGAGAGGGATGCAAGAGGCGAAGGATTACGACCCTTCGAACGAAGACGACAACGAAAATGAGAATTTCGCGCTGAAAACGTCTGCTTGCTGCAAGCACTACACAGCTTATGATCTGGACAACTGGCAAGGCGTCGAGCGCTACGACTTCGATGCTAAGGTACAGCAATCGTGATTGCAATTTCACTCGAGCCTCGGCTCGACAAAAAAACACATCTCAGTGAGTACGGTCCGCTTTTGCAGGCCAGCAACTACCAGTAGATGTACACGATGCCCATTGCTGTCAATGTGCGCACTGAGCTCAGACAGATACACCACTCGCTCACTCGTGAACGACTGACTGGATGTGCCGACTCTTTGTGAAGGTGACCATACAAGACTTGGCCGACACGTACAATCCACCATTCCAGAGCTGTGTCGAAGAAGGAAGAGCTAGTTGTTTGATGTGCTCCTACAATAAAGTCAACGGCGTTCCGACATGCGCTGATCCGGAGCTTCTGAAAGGGACTGTGAGGGAGAAATGGGGCCTTCGAGGGTAAGTCCTGGAGCCGAGCTGACCTCCGAACAACCGCCACGTGGATTGCTTCCGGCTGACGTGACGCTGACTTGTGCTTGCATTGGATGACGTGTGGCAGCTACATCGTCACCGACTGCGACTCGTTGCTCGTCATGTACGACGAGTCCCGATATTCCAAAGGTCCTGCGGAGGCGATCGCGACTGCCATGCTAGCAGGTACCGAAATGATTTCCCTGCTTTACGACTAGCATGCTGACTACTAGCTCAGATCGTCACCGATCCGTCGATGATCTGTCTGCTCGACTGTTGACATGGATCATCATGCATCGGGGAGCCAAGACTACTACTTATGGCAGGGAAAATCCTGTGGTGTGAGCAGGGCTTGATCTGAATTGCGGTGCTACGATTAAAACCTATGGAGCTTCTGCTGTACAGCAAAGACTGATATCCGAAGCCGACATCGATCGAGCTCTGAATAATACTTTCACCGTTCTCATGAGGCTGGGAATCTTCGATGGAAACCCCCTCGATCAGCCTTACGGACGCCTGGGAGACGATCATATATGTAGTGAGGAACATCAAGACTTGGCTACAGAGGCAGCTGTTCAAGGCATGGTGCTTCTGAAGAATGACGAGGACACCTTGCCGCTTTCTTCCCGTCATATCAAAACCTTGGCAATCATAGGGCCGAATGCAGATGATACGAAATACACAATGCTCGGAAACTATGCAGGTGAGTCGGTTCTCATGGAGACATAACGATCGGAGGTTATCGATGAACCTGCTTTTCTCCGTGCGAAACATCAGTTTCCTTTCTAGAATCGAAGTGAGCTGTGCATGAATGGAAATATATATAGCCCACTGTCATGGACCTGAAGCTCTCTATAGGCTCTGCAGTGAAGCATGCAACATAATTGACAGGTGTCAGCATTTCTTGCCCCTTCAATGTGCAGGTCGACCATGCACGTATATCACTCCACTTCAAGGCTTATCGACCTACGAGATCAATAATGTTATCTTCGAACCTGGTTGCTCCAGTATAGATTGCAGCTCAGATGAGAAGATCGAAGATGCGTTGTCTGCTGCAAAGAAGGCGGACGTAGTGATTCTTGTGATGGGACTCGACCAGGACCTTGAGAGAGAAACATTCGACCGAAACAGCTTGAAATTGCCTGGAAAACAAGAGCTGCTCGTCTCATCCGTCGCAAATGTCTCAAATGGTCCAGTTGTGTTAGTGCTAATTTGTGGAGGACCCCTGGACATATCATGGGCAAAAAACGACTCCAGAATACAGAGCATTTTGTGGATGGGTTACCCTGGCCAGGCCGGTGGTCTAGCTTTAGCCCAAATAGTATTCGGTGACAGAAATCCAGGTGGGTTAACAAATGTTTCAGTGAGACTCACAGATGAAGCTCAGAACAAAAGCTGTAGGTCAAAGCCACATTTGAAACTTCAAATAATGCCCGTGAATTAACAATTTACAACAGCGTAGGACCTATGCTGACCTCCGTTTAATCTCTTGTTTCTTTCTGGTTCCAGTTGGGAGGCTGCCAGTGACATGGTACCCTGAATCTATAACGGACTGGCCAATGACATGTATGAACATGCGACCGGACCCTCACACTGGCTATCCTGGACGGACACACCGCTTCTACAATGGACCTACGGTTTACGAGTTCGGGTATGGCATGACCTACTCGAAGTCCACGACCATGGAAGTCACTGGACCCACCAATTTCACAGCACCTGCTTTGTTCCAACAGGCCTGTTATCACAAACGCTTCACAGCAGAACAAAACGACTCTACTGGATGCTCGCCATCAGATCTAGTTGCTTGTTTGGAAGCAAGCCTTCCGATAAACATCACTGTTAAGAACAGAGGACCCAGAGCTGTTACAGAGGTAGCGCTTGTGTACCATGTTCCCCCTAGAGCAGGTGAAAATGGCACCCAATTGAAAGAGCTGATTGCCTTCGAGCGAACCGAAGTGCAGCCCTTCTCGTCAAAGAAGATTCATTTGATCATTAATCTGTGCCATCACACAAGCACGGTTAAGTCAGACGGGAAGCGATCTCTTCAGTTAGGAACTCATAAGGTTGTCGTAAGTCCAGGATCAGGAACATCTGCAGAACATAGGTTCTATGTACACTGAGCTTATGGTCTTCCTGATTTTCAAAATACCTCGGAATTTAGTACTCTCTGCTTGTTTCTGGAATTTGAACCGGCAACTTCCTCTAACACCGTTAGTGTTTGAATTTGCTTCATATCGATGTACGTCGCAGTACATCGAGCAACCTTCTTAAACCTTTGCGGACTTCGATGTCAAGGGTTTAGGATTTAAGCTTAACCCTAAACGCTTAACGTAAACTTTAGCACATGAAAAGCTCGTGTTCTATTGAACTCTTAGAAATCTGAATCATATGCATAAACTTGAGCAAGAAAACGATTTTTAAGCTCTTAATGCGTTGATTTTGAGTTTTTTTATGTTGCTCAAAATCTAATCTACATGTATATGAACGCTGATTTTAGGATTTTGTTTTCATAGTCAAAACTCATTCATATCTAAACAAACATTTGAAGTCCCCAGATTTTATTTTTTCAGGGTAAGATCACAGTAAGTGCCGATCGGCTTGCAAGGAAACTTTTCTTATAAGAGAACTAAATCAGGGAGAATTTCTAACGGTACATTGAGTGCAATAGCAATTTTAAGAAACTTTGGCGTTCACCCAAATGCTAAGACTTGGGACTGAAGTCTTGACCTTGGATAATTTTTAATGTGTACCAAGTTTCTTGGTGAGCGATCAAAACCTCATGCATTATCCACGGGTAGTTCAAGGGTAGAGTTTTTCCTGGTTTCTCATTCTCCATATACTGAATACCTTATGTGCGCGTTAACTTCAAAGCTATTGTATAATTCCAATAGATTCTTGAAAATCGGCCACTGTTTTATTATAGTGTACTTGAGTGACAACCATACGTACACAAGACCCATGTCCCTGTATACCAGGTGAAGTTGTCGACATTACATGACTTGTATCTCATGGGACCGGACTCTATTAACTCTTCATATCATGCCAAATCACGACTGCGTCGATAGAGTTCAAGTGCGTCGATCTCAATGTATCGTCTTATATTGGCCGACAAAGCTGTGAAGTTCCTGCTAACGAGTTCAAGATTTTTGCCATGTAGATGCTTTCTGAGTTTGGAACCACACACTTCCTTTATTAGATTTACACTCATACTCTCAGGAAGAGCGCTTTATTGAGGGGTGGCAAACTTGGGGCTTGCAAGACATTTGAACTCTAAATTATCATAACTAGATCTGCTGTAGGGAACTTTCATCTTCATCATGTCATCTATCACTTCGATTTCTTATAGACGTTATGGGTTTCATCACCAGCTAGGTAATTAAGCCTTCATGTATATATTGACATTCCACTGATGGATCTAGACAATACAACTTTGAGCGAATGTTGGAAATTCCGTCAGTCATTCCAGTTTTTTCGTGGACCCCAATTTATTCTATTAAAAGTAATACATTCAAACTCAAGCTTACACGGAACCCGTTCAGCATTAGAATAGCTTTGTTTCTCGCGGTGGAAGTTTTTCCCTCCAGAATGTCAACGGATCTCAGGTTCAACCTTGTACTTTGATCAAACATCTAGCAATAATCGTACAATGGAATCCCGCAGTGAAGGATTATCTGCAAATGCAAGAATGTAAAATTCTGGCTCACAGTACGTGGTCAATTCTCTTTAATTCTGCTCCATAGTTCACCGAGCCTAGACGCTGATCAGACTTTAAGCAAAGCTTTCAGTAATTGCAATCGATTTCTGTTAGAAGAAGAACCTTGATTGAAATTTTTCAGCTGTAACTTGGTTTCCACTCAACTGTTCATGAATCAACTCTTGAAATTTGATGTGAAATTACAGTACATTCCTGCACGTTTCATCTGAATAGTGATATACCATGTTTTAGACGACTGCACACACAAGCAACGCAAATACGAATGACTTACTTCTGAAATGTGAAAATATTCCTAACTTTCCGCTCTCTAGAAAATATACCCCATATTTCATCAGATGAAATCTTAGACTTATCTCAACCTTGAATGATTAATTAGCACCGGAACCACGGTTGACCGAAGACTGATGCTCAACTTTTCTGGAGTAGCTATCTCGATCCTGCATGGCCTAGTGATGAGAATACTAACTGAAGCAACTAATTTCGTGAAATGAAATATTTCCTCGAGATATGCATAAATAAATAAATAAATAAATAAATATATATATATATATATATATATATTACCTCGAGACCTGACCTGGAACTGCATCGATGGCCTTAAAATTATCAAGATAATTTATTACTCAAGAGTACTGCTAGAGGAATTTACTTATCCAATCATGGAAAATTTTGCGAGCTACCAAAAGTCTTAACATTTGCTAAGTCTTACTAAGCTACCTTATTCCATTGCAAAGAACGTTCTTCTTTCTTTTCAGATCTGATTACCAAGATCTGAATTAGCAATTCAGTTTGCTGATTAGCAAACTGAATGTCTTCACTTATTTCTGATAGTCTCTGTTGATTTTCAGATTAATTTTCCAGATGAAAACTGATAATATGAGAAAGCAACTCTTCAGCACACCTATCAGAGAGGAAATCTTTATTAACTACTCTTGAGCTATCCTGATGGTTTGCTAACACAGTTCTTGAAATTGTTCTCTGCTCTATAAAAATTAAGACATCCGTGACGAGAATCCCAAGGCCATCCCAATGACTGGCTCACTTTCATCTAAAAGCTGTAAACCTACTCTACGCCATACTTATGAAGGTACTTGACTCAAATATTAGGAACCAAACTGGTGGCATATGTAGACAATCAAAGCTACGGTAACGCTGATCTGTGCCAGTTCATAACTGCCTTGTTATACACCTGGGCATGAACTGAAACAAGAACACAGTAAGTTCTATTTTCCACGTCTCCGCATGGACAATCTGTTATTGTTAGTCACATGAAGGCACAGTTTGAGCAGATCCTTATCGGTAGATTCAGTTGATTCAATTGTCAGTCAGAACTACTCAACATCTGGGGAAGGTAGGGAGGCGTTCAAGGGCGGTTAGTTTGCCACGAATGCTCGGCAAGAGCATGAGCAATTTCCTCTCGCGGGCGCAGGAACCTCAGCCGTCGAGTTTGAATCCACAGAATCCAAATGTTTCTCGAGGCAATTGCATTGTTCATTTAGCCTACAAGTAAAGCCGTCGCAAGGACATACCGTCCTGGCCAGTTGATTCACCGGACTCGGTGTCGCGCAGCCGCAAGAGCAGCATCCATTCTCCAGGGTGCAATTTGGCGAAGAGGGCTCCCGGGCCACACAAGTGCAAATCTCACCGCTCTTACAAGCAACGTCCAGAGCTTCGCAGGAACAGCCTTCTTGAGGGTCGTCCGCGATCTCGGACCTGACGCAAGAACACGAGCAGGTGTCCTCATCTTGTGGCCATAGCACTCGCTTCACACAGAGGCAACTCTCGGACTGACTGCAGGTGTAGCCTTCGCACTTGCACTGCAGCCTCGGCACTGGCTTCTCAGGAATGTTCATCATTCTCTCATGGCACGAGCAAGAGCATGTCCCGTTGGACTCGTCTTCAAGACAAGCACAGTTTTGGGTCTGTGAACAAGTAAAGGCCTTGCACGGGCACTGAATTCTCTGCTGGAAATACTCCTCTGCTTGAACCTGCCACCGCAATCGCGAGCTTGTAACGAGGACGACCAGAATGAGCATCGGCAACCTCATCTGCTGGCCCATCCTTACTGTGTAGAAGACGTCCAGATTTCTAGGCCGATGTCAATGAAGCCTCTATCGGGATCTGGTATAAGAATAACAAACATGGCGAGCGCAGCAGTATACGACTACGAGATGAAGTCAACGAATACGACTCTGCTGTGTGACAGAGACGAGACCCACAAGAAGATCGCTTAGAGGAGCACAGGGCTGATGTTGACTACCAACGAGCTCAGAAGGCCGTCGTGCGACAAGATCTGCACGTAGCGAGTGTGCGTTGGAAACATGACGCACGAAAGCTGGAGCTTCGGTTGAGCTTTTCGATGAACCGTTCTGCGCGCATTTGATCATGTGATCGTGTTTCGCTGGACGACCATCTGGCGAACCCGCAACATGCACCTACTCGCGTCTCTCACAACCTTCATATGCACCGGCTCCAGGTTTGAGTGATCGTTCATGATCACATGTTTCCAAGTCTACGCTACCAAGATCGAGTCATATTTACCACTTTCCTCGCATCTAGTACAAATTTCGTCAACGCAATCAGCAGCCGCCCGAATGAATGACGCGAGACAACTTCACTGGACCAAAAATTTTCTCATCATTCTGTGAAGAATGCCAATGTAGTAGGTTGAATCTGACGGTTGATGTTACTAGTATGGCATTGCTGGAGTATTGCACCAAAGAGTTAAGTGTAGGTCGCGCATGTCATGTGGTAGTGTGATCGATCTCATGAGGGGTTCAATAAGAAAGTATCGCACCTTATCACCAAGTACTTATGTTCTACATATGTGTATATATATAACTTCCAGATTCAAAGAGAATGTTTCAATTTATGTATAGCGCAAAGGAACGGTTAGTTATTACTCACTTAGCGCTAATTAACCCTGACTCTAGTAGAAACAGTTTTTTTTATTGGTCGATGGAAAATAGTAGCAAATGCAATAGCAACTTTAAGATTTTCGATCAATCAGATAAGACTAATTAGCCCTCTAAGTGAGGGATAACTAGCCCCTGTAGCGTAATTATATTAGTGCTATATCAGTCACCAAGATATATTTAGTCGAAATGATTGAAAACTACTTCATGTAGGGAACAGGGTTGCAATGAGGCCGAAGGTGCAACAAGTAATTATATATATATATATATATATATATATATATATATATACACGAAAGTAAGTGTTAGTCTCCTCAAGATACTCAAAATTTCTTCTTAATTCACTGTAAAGTCAAAAGTGAAGCAATATGTGATTGGCATAAGTAGAGAAAAAGAGTAGAAAGTTGTCGAAATGTTGAGGGAGTACCAATATTGAACTAAACCTTTCTAACTCGTATTGATTAGACCGATAAGTCTTTCACCCCATATCTTATACTAATAGCCAAAGATATCATTTTTTTAAGTGTTTTATGCTTGCCACTCAAAAAAAAAGAAAAAAGGAAGTCAATTTGAGGGGCATGTTCGCCAAATAACCTCGTGAGTGAGTGATCACTTGAGACTGGAGAAAATCTATCGTGGAATATCATTAGTTTATAATGGAAAGCCATTTGGTAAAGTTACATAGTGGCATGACTTTTAGGGTGATGTTCTTCACTATCCACTCGCTTGTTTCTCCAAACAAGCGCAACATGACCTTTTTATGGCTTTACAGGTTCGTCTTTTCTACACCACTAGTAGATAGAGAGTTCCGTGCTAAAAGGAGGCATCTGGTTGTGATTGAGTCACAGAAGGGCAAAATGAGAAGGTAATGAACTAATAATTTGTTGATACATTGAGAAATTTCTACTTCCTTTTAGGACAAGATTCACATAATTACTTCATATTTTTGCTACTCCCATGGCATGCCGTACTGATACTAGGTGCAATTGTTGTGCCAAACAATGTCAACGTAAGCATCATACATGAAAACACCTAACAAAGTAACAAAGGAAATGACCAAATCACCATAAGTGAATTCCACGTATCTTATCAATCTTTACTCCCTGAATCAGTTTATCCAATATAATACAAAAAATTTTCAGGCAATAATTGATTCATACCGCATTTCCGTCAACATGATTGGAGAACAGGACGTAGTATTGAATTTTTGAGTCAAAGTTAGCATCCATAAACAAAACAACGAGATAATCTGATGCCTCTCACTCACTAACCACTTCAACAATAAAAGAAAGCCTACAAAATCAGCTACCTACTGCACTCTACGCAGCTAGCTTAATGACAACTAGCAGACGTCTTCAGCAACTCATCCATACGCTCTCATATCACACTTATAAAGCTTTTTTGGTTTATAAGATGCGGGGTCAACTCCTACCAAGTGCACTTCATTTACTAATCCAATCATCATCTTCATGAGAGCTTGGGAGCAGGTTTTATTTGATCAGACCCTTTGACGGATTTCCTTGTTGACCAGACCCCAGACTTTGTATTGCTCATGCGTCCTTTCAATGAGTTCCAGGCTTGATCTTTAGACATGGAGAAGAACCTGATCTGTGAAGGTTGCTATAGTACTGTACATCAAGCATTCGCTTATTGCATTGTCGTCCTTGAATAATAAAGCTCCTGGAATCTAGAATCTGAAACAGCTACAACTTGCTTATGTCCTTTTCGTATGTAAAACAACGATGGTACCCAGTCTTGTGAAAGTTATAAATGCAGGACTTTGCAAATGCTCTCACCCATCAAATCATCGAACACAAGCAAGCGCAAATATGGCTTTCCACAGCGGCTAGAGTTTTGACCGTTCCGGCCAATACAACCATGACCAGATGGGGTATGACCCTAAACCCATGCATGACCAATATATATCTATATATTTCAAGGGAAGAAACTTTGTAGGCCTTGCAGTCAACTCGTTGCTACAAAGAAGATATATCCGTGGTTCTATACAAAAATATTACTGGTGCATGTGCTACTATTCCAAGAGTCATACTGTTTACTCTTGCACATGAAGGGGATTTTAATGACATGATCAGAATTTTTGATATTCGAATTATAAAGAGTTAAATATCGTAGAAATTATGACATACCCATATAAAATTATGAGGAAAATGATGTATTTGATTTGATTTAATATATTATTGGAGCCACTTTCTACAATCTTTATATATTGTAGTCTTTAATTTGTATAAATTAGTACCACTGGAAACAACTATTTGAATTTTTTTTGTCATCCTCGTAATTTTCAGAAAATACGAAGATTAATTCTCAGAAATTTCAAATAAGGATGGGATTACAAGTAAAAAACGGAAAAGAAGCCAGTGGGAAGTCCCATTTGTGAAAAAGTGGTTAAATATGTCCACAAGATTCGCAGAAATTCTTTGTGCGGAGGTACGACCGAAAGGTGGAATTCATCGGAAAAAGATGTACCTGAAATTGATGGTGATTCGTGAATTTATGAGTGCGGGGCTTTAGATATTACCCCTGGAGGTACGAGTCCGTCCATGAGTACACCCGCGAGGAATCAACGGCCACTGCAGATTTTTCGGTGAATGTTGAACTCCAGGAGATTTCAGCCTCATCTCTGTAGCTACAACCTTGTACGGTACAGAACATACCACTTTCTAAAGCTCACCTCGTCCACACCCAAGCAACTGGTTAGGCACTCCTCGATTGCTTCACTTGACAGGCTTATATTTATTGACATAGATGCCGAAGTCCTATCCATCTTTCAAAGTTGACTTCAAGATCATGAAGATAAACTCTGCACGATAATGTGATGGAGTCCCATGAATTGTTTACACTTCTTTCTCACAAAATCGATGCTGCAAGTGCTCAGGACTGTAAAGCAACACTTTGCAATTATCACTTTGTATGCATTCTTTTACAACGCAAGTTCATGTGCAGCAATTGCGAACTTTGGACTCCTTCAGCGAGCGGAAAGTAGTTTCAAAAGTGAGTGATTGTTCAAGTTCTTCAAATTCGGTTTATCCTCATGATCGTTCTGAAGTGGAGATTAGATATGTAGTCGTGAAATAGTGGCTTATCATAAGAGATTCGTTCTTCACGTTTTATTTTGAAATAGAGCCTTGACTTTTCGATCTAGGTTAGTCTTTCACTTTAACTTCAGTGGATTGATTTTCTAGCCAATTTTCCCATGTCTCTCCTGTTGCACGTGTTTCGAATAGAGTTATTTATAAGTACATAATCTCCAGGTTTTTTAAAGATGTGGTGAAGAATATAGAGTCCACTGAACTTAGACGCCAATCTTGTATGGCTTGCTACTTCTGGCTTCGGTCAATATCTCCAACGCTCTCAAGAACACGGACGAGATTACCATATTCTAATTCTGTTCCTGCAAGCTTCAATCTTGCCATGATGTAAGATGACAAAAAGAATGCTTCCTGGTCAAACACGATGATGAAATACCAATCACAACATATTACACAACGACTGACAATATTGAGCGAAGGTGAGCTATCAAGATAGCAAGGGATTTGAGGTTCATTTCATCTGCTTGGGCTTCTAGTAGATCTGGCTTCAAGTATTATGAAAAATTCATAAATATTGGGTTAGTTTATGGTGGTGAGAGAGAAGCTTGATCTATTTAGAGACATGTAAAACCAGGACACTCTACATATCTAGTAGATGCTTGTAAATCTATCTGGAAATATATGGAGGTCATACTATGGCTAAACAGTGATGCATGAGCTGTGTATATAACTTGAGATCATTCAATTCAGATGCAGTGCATTAATTGGCTATGCATAAATCTGAAAATGTATAGCCTGACGGGTCCATGCTCAGAGTGTTCGCGTAGGTGGCCCTCTCCTTGCATGCTTGACAGTGCCATGCTCTTCAGCTAGGGCCTCTAGGACCGTAGCTGCATGTATCGATCCTACGTCGTCTACACCAGCGGACTTTCATCTTTCCTCGCCCGACCCGCGAACAGTTCGTCATGGGTATCCGCAATCTATCTCCATTGAAATCCGTAATATCTCTCTAAATCTTTCAGAAGAGCATGGGATCCTGGAGCAGGGTTTGGACGAAACGTTTTACTTCATTTCATGTCGCTCTCACACAGAGAACATAGAACATAGTTAATTAGAACGTATTAGGCCATGTGATTCTATCATAGCTTTGGTTTTACTATCCCTATGTTCTCAGTACCTACACACTCGATTATATTGGAACACTCAACTCAAATTGATTCGAAACAAGTTTAGTTGACAGAAGCCTGAATTTATCGAACTTTCATTTCCTGATTCCCCATCTGCGAGCTTCTGATATTCTGAACAGGGGCACACCAAATGATCTCACAGGATACAGATCTAATGAAACTCGAAGTCATGTATGTAGGTTCTTCTTTGTATGTTCTGCACCAGCGTTGATCTCTAAAAATACATGCGTCTTCTGCCAAATGTGTGGCGCTACATGGAACTACTTTATCTTACTTGAAAATAGACATCGGAGTACACAATTTTGTGGAAACTGGTTGTGCATATTAGTAATTAAACTAGCTTGATGAGGTCAGGGCTCCACTCCTTAGCACGGAAAAATGAGAGCAGGAGAGCATGTAGAGTATGAACGGAGTAAAAGTGACGGGGGTAGAAAATCAAAGAATGATAAAGGAGGACGATTTAAATCTCTGAGAGTTATATTTGCTGCAACGAGCAGCCGGTCATTTACGTGTGTCGCCTTTTGAGAACAGTATAATTTTATGCATCCATCAAAGACTGATGTGGATGTCAGTTCCGATTGTTGTAAGTTGTTCTAACGTTGTGCATCACAATCTCTCCTGGGTCAACATCTTCGTGGACGACTTGCTGCTATTGCAATGATCAGAGGCTTTGAATGCAAATTCTCTGCCACATTCGGGCTTCCTTTATGTATCAATAAGTGGCTTCCGTCAGCTGGCACGATGTTTCATAGTCTTGTATGAGTCTTTCTTGATCTGTCGATCTGTCTGTGTATGATCTGTAGTACTGTGATGAAAAAGGAGACACTGAGAATAGCTCTGATGAACATTTTACACCATAAATATATATTGTATGGCCATGTGAGACAACGGTCTTCAGCCTATGTCAAATGTCTACTTAATTCTTCTCACGAGGCTTTGGGGTTGTCTTGATATTCGAGGGCTCTTCTCTATGTCTCTGTCTGTGATTGCTAAAACATCTGTGCACATAATCGAAATTTAAATACTTATGAGAGTTCAGAGTTGGATCATCGTCAAGGCTACATATAACCAGAGTAGGCACTACACATCTTCGATGTTATTCATCCTTCTCATATAGAATAACGCGGAGAACTATATAAAGGAGTGAGATGGGATGGTACATTCGAGTTCCATGTTCTGGCTCAATATTGAATCCTCTTTAGATACTTCTGCCCATCGTACCCCTTTGGCTACCCACACGGTTTCCGCTTCATTTAGACTCATATTCAGAGCGTGCTCAAGTATCAGATCAAGGATGCGATGGAAGTTTTTATAAAAGTTCAAAAACGTACGCCTTACGGGCCAAGTGCCAGAAGTCCGATGCACCGTATCAAACATGTCCTCGAGTTCCACATGCAAGTCAGAAACAGACTACGCTCTCCACAGCAAAGATTCAGAAGAGACGAGGGCGTCCGGCAGCACATGTGTCTTGCTGCTGGCAGCATTGATTGGATTAAATCCATAAGATATTCTCGAGAAGTGTGCAGATTCAACGTTGGATCTCGAGCTGACGCGACCAGCGAGCACCTGACAATTCCTCGATCCTGGGATTCAGACATGAGTGGCCAGTCTACAGAAACTTACTACGGTATAGTACTGTCCTTTCCTTTGACTTGGACACACTTACCTAGTCTTGGAAACTTGACACTTCGTTCACTTGGCTGGTGCACTGTCGACTTTCAAGTAAGGAAGCATCAGGAATATGGTGATTTGTACCCGTTCTCTGTCCCTTGTAAATGCTCTCGGACTTTTTCAGCAAGATTCGTATTTCCTACAATTTCGTTCAGTTAGCTTACTCACGAGGATTGTATGCATAAGACTAGCTATCAAAGTTAAAGTATAATATTGAACTTGAACTCTATGAACTTTACTAAAATCTCTGAAACCTTGTATGCACAGGTGGATTCCCACAAGCAAGCTTACACCTAAGAGATTGAAAAACAATGTTCATAAGCTTCCACTTGCGAAAGAATATGTAATGTTGAGAGCAACCTAGTTGACAAAGTCATCTTTCCGATCTATCGCAGTAGCAATGTAACTTCCTAATCTCCAGACCTAGAATACGGTAAATCAATCAACCAATTTCCAGAACCTCTCTTTCATTGTTTGTGTAGTCGTTCAAGCTGGAAGCATTCATCTTCCGGTGTTATGAAATGTACATTGTATATCACCGATGCACTTTCTGTTTCTTTTCATGTTACATGCCAAGTTCATGTTAATCCTTTCTGAGAATCATGTATGTGACTTACGAAGGGAAACAAGCATATCACCAATGGGTTTGGTGTTGTTTGGTAAAATCATGAACCCACATACGTGAGGAATGATGATGACAACTGACCAATTATTGTATAGTATATGATGTGTCTATTTTCACACACACTATCACGAATAGAAAGTGATATTGAAAGTGAATGCTTCTGTAGTTTTCATTCAGATAAGATAAACTTTTACATGAAATTGGTTCAAACCAACCTTTTGCGTAGCGGTTTGTAGAAGTAATTAGTAACATTTACATGTAGAGGTTTAAACTTAGAATTTTTTCATGATAAAAAACTCTTCATAATTCAATCCTTTCACATTATGCATGTGGTATAGTATGTTGTAATGATCAGTTTCTGAACTACATCCAAATAACATATATTAAAGGGTTGCTCAATCGAAAGAATTTTTGATAGTTTTATCTTATAGATGTTTTTATAGGTGTACACCATTCAAGAAAAACATATTGATTTTGAATTTACGTTCTATCAAATGTAGCTAAACTTTCATAAATCGTCACCTCATTGCCATCTAAAATTATCATGAATTGCTTGTACGTGCATAATTTTTCATTCATTGAGAAAAGTCACCTCATAAATATAAAAGATCACCTAAAAATTTTTCATAAGATAAATTTTTTTTTATTTATAACTTAATGAAATGTTTAAGCCAATTTATGACGAAATTTTCAATAACTAAGTTTCTTCAAACTTTAGTTTTTTCACATTTAATAACATCAAAATTGATGTATTTTTCAGATATATGCATATATATGAAAGATTTGACGTATGGAGCGGTAAAAATTGTGAGAAAGTTTGTGTATTCGAGGAAGACAACATTGTGAATTTGGTGAAGATGAAGATTTTTCATATTTCATGGGTTTTGACGAAGACTTCAGTTACAACCTGCGCTGTGCACGAGTTTCAAGTGAGAAAAGAAAGATACTGTACACCTCGGTACGTAACAGTCCTGTTACCGCATACTGTACTGGAGTGTGATTTTGGTTGGTATGGTGAATCTGCCAGATTGAAGGTGCAAGTACACTTATTATGCAACCGTAGTTTGTTCCGTATCACGATGAAAACTACTTGATCAAGGCAGCGTTTCTATGGGCACTGAGGACGAGTAGGTTCAGTCTGTACTTGTTTTTCCTGATGCCATTCCGGCTTGAGACGATCCAATGCAAGTGTTGTGTGTCTTCGCTGATGCAGATAAACGATTCACTTTCGTTCTCATCGACTTTTGTAAAAGTCAGACCCTCCCAATCTTCTGGGACAGGATTAAAATCATGCTAAAACCACAGGAGTGTGACACTTGTCCAACTTCAGATCCGTTCTTTCATCATTACGACAAATATCAGGAGGAAGATCCTTCTCTTTATGGCACAAAAGTACTCGAGCTCCAATGACTGAAAGTCTCACGTTAAAGGATGAAGATGCATTTGCTTTAGATTTCTTCTTTAGATGCATGAATCTCATACCAGAGTGGATGATGTATCACTCTAGCTCAAGTGTACAAGTAATAAAGTAAACTCCAAACGCTCCAGCTGTCAAAAAATCCTCTTAGATTTCCACTAGCTTGGTAACGTTGCAGTTCTCCAATAGTGCCAAAGGCGGAGAATATTTCTCCTGAAACCAGGTGTCATTGTAAAATGTTCTTTTGTTTGTGTGCGGTTTTAACCAGACATTTCGTATCTGTTAGATGCACTTGTATTAAAAATATATACATTTTTTTCATTTGGATGCTATTGGTGCCGTGTCATACGTTTGGTTTCACTATCTAGGTCCTGATTGAGATTTCTCATCCTTTTTTCAGTTATTTTTTCAGAAATACTTGGTCATTCTTTTCAGGTTTGTTTTCAACCGCGATGCATGTATGTTAAGTTTTTTATGACCTGCTACTTTCCAGTGAATATTCAGAATCTTAGAATTAGTTAGAATCTTCCCACATTCTCAGCAGAATCAGTGAGGAGAGAATGAGTATCAGTGTATTTGAGATGGATTCTGGTTTCTGCATAAACTGCGAACCAGTCGTTGAGACAGTAATTAAGTAATGTTCGGTCCTTTTATAGAAAGAGACAGAGGTGCTTACTGCAAAGACCAAAGTTGCATGAGATGTGCCCTTGGTCTTGGGAATCCAATCTAAATGTGATAGTTCCGTCAACTTGGCAAGCTCAAGCGGGCACATGCTTCGTCTTTTCCTTCATGGACTTGTATTAATAGTGCGCACAAAGATTGCATCCCTCAACTTTAGGCACAATTATCTCCTTTACGATTTGGTAATTAAGGGCCGACATTGCTCCAAATCGGTGAGTCTAATGGGTGGGTGCGTTGCACGAATTCATTGAAGGATGATACACAATCCTTTGACGGATCTAGAAGAATGCCAATTGCCCAATAATAGTGGTTGGTGTAGGTAATACGCTTTGAGGGTATAGGGATGGTCACCTTAGGTACAAATAACCATCAATGCTTAAGCTTTGCCAATTTCTTGGTCAATTTGATGTTGGTCAAGTTCATGATGTTGGTATGCTCAACTTCACTTGCTTTCGCTTCCCGCAGTTTTCTCCCATGTCAAGCCTGAGAAAAGCTAAATCTTGTGGAGACGGTCAAAATGTCATTTGCCTTTCTTTTCTCATGTTGTCACCCGGATCACGCTCATGGCCAAGCCGAAGTATATATTTCTCTACAGGGTTTAGATTCTTATATCGCATGCAGTCAGAAACAGTTGGGAGGATTTCTCAGTTGTACATGTATTTAGGTATTGGGAAGAGTATATCCATTTCAGAGCTTGTATAGTTTAAAAGTGTCCAAGATCCAATCAACTTGAAACTTGATCGGTGTAACAATTTATGTGCAAGGTTCAAGTTCGATGTATCGAACATCATACTTCAACATGTCACTGCTGTCAATGACATGCACATCGGATTCTCATGCCACAAAGCGGGGCCGAGTAATAAAGCGAAGACCCATCAAGTCATTCAGGGGTAACATGGCGCGAGGCACCAATAGCATTATTGTGACCTCTTGACATGAACATAGATGGAATACTCTGAAATCAGTCGAACTAGTGGAGAAACCCAAGCATGCAAGATAAGACACCACTAGATACCACACCATGTGGGTGTGAATTTTCTTGATAAAAGTTCCTAGTATTGATCCATTTAGTAAGTCAGCAGCTTAGTTCAGTTAGAATGATTTGGCCATGCAGTTATCGTTAATTCTCCAGTGAATCTCCACCCTTGCTGGGCAGGACTTAGTTTAGTACTCGTACATGTGCTAGCAGCTGTCCTCGAGTTCTGTCAACAGAGGCCAAATCACTGGATTTAGATGGCCAAGTTGCTAAATGAGGGAACTGAAATCTCACTGAAGACACTGAGGAGTTGGATGAACATATGATACCGGTTCACTCATATGATCCCAGTACTATAAACATGTGACATATTTACAAATAGACATATCTATCTGCACTCTACTAGCAACACTTTCTAGATGAAGAATTTCAACGAATTTGGAAAGTCACGTCCGGATTGGGAAGGTCTCAAGTATGTTTGTCTGGGACGCAGACCAAGACATGTGACCAGGCTCAGACTGTGCATCTTGCAAATTTCTAGCTCTTGTTGGTGAGCGGTGTTGGATTCCAATTAGAGTATGTTAGCATTGACGGGTTGAAAGAAAGGGGAAGGCAATATTTGTCTCCGTTATGCTCAATCACGTGGGCAAGTGCTCCTTCCAGTGGCTCCCACCAGTCACGAGCAAATTTGTGCATGACCCTTCACTTTCCCCGCACATGCAGCCGGAGCCAACATGAAATTATTCCTCACTTGCCCTCTTACCAACACGATAAAACATAGATCGCGACCTCGTAATCGTCCTTTCAATGTTCCCAGCCACTGATGAACAAGATCCTGTTTATTGCTTCAGAGGAGTCGCAAGACGCCCAAAGAAGATTCACCTGCACCAAAAAAAACCAATCATTTAACTTTAACTGCTCTTTTAAAAACTAATTCCGGAACTGCTAATGAGCACATATTTCGTGCATCTATGAGTAAATATCATAACATGTGGATGAAAACGTAGAAAATCTTATCCATTCTTGGTGAGATGAACTCATCGTTCTAGCAAAAGAGCAAGAGAATAAAAAAAATAGAGCTTATTCCTCCGGGTCTCGGGTTTACCCCTGGACCGACCGACGTGAGCCTTACTGGTCGAAAATTATATACTTATTCTTGCAATCCAAATTTTCCAGACAACAAACTTTCATGCATTGGCGCATGTTTTGCGAGAAGAGAAAAGGCCCGCCACTTTTCACCCGTTGTATGCAGTACTTCACTGGTCAGAACCTCGTTTCCCTGGCGGAGGCGGGTTTAAAATCCGTCACATGATCGCAGTGCTGTTACTCGAGTGCTGTTATGCCATCGACGTTTCCTCTGGAGCTCGCCTCCAGAGAACAGTGTTGTACGACCGGATATCCTCTCCAGATCCGGATAAACTCCGCAGGTTTAACTGCTGGTCGTCGCAAATAGTATGCTGAGAAAAGAACCGTGCTCCCGCAGATCTTGACCCAATCTATCCTTGCAGCCCTTGGATGGCATCGACGGCTCTCGGGCTCTCGGGATCGGGTTGGGTAGCTTTAGTCGCAGGCCGTCGATGGGACCGATGCTTCTAGACTTTTACCGTCGATGTGTCACTTCCAGTTCGAGCCAGCCTTCGATCTTGAGAATGTGGAATCTGGAGAAGAGATTCTGCGGCGAGGGATAGAAAAATGTGGTTTTGGCTGGTAGGTGGACGTCAGCAGCTAGCCATCGATCGGTCCCGTGACCATCACACGAAGGGATGGGTCACGGGACTGATGCGCACGTGGGACTTGCCAGGTGCTGCCCTGACTTATTGGAGGTGTCGGCTGACACGGATGTCGAGGGGTACACCTTTTAGTTAGAAGAATATCTCGGGTACTGGCGGGTACCGTACTTACCGTATGAAAAGGATACGGTACTACGGTCGGTGTTCGGGTTGCGAGATCAAGTCTTCGAAACTGTGGAGTTCGTCCGATCTGGCATCCGAAGGTCTGTATTGGGTGAGGAGAGTTCTGGGGTATAGTAACCGCGTAAAGGAAGTCTCATCGTTTTTGTACGCAGTCCCTTAGCAGGGAAGAAAGTTGCCCCGTCACGCTGGAGCGCAGAGATCATGGTGCAAAGACTTTGACGTGGCCAGCACGTAGTTTTTGTGTAACTCGAGCACTTACGTCGCAACTTCTACCGCTGCTAAGTAATTCAGAGCGGCATTTCCACGTCTGCGAAGAAAAACATTGTGGCCGTCGATGAACGGCCGACGATCGACAAATCTTCAGCCTCATCCACGGCTACAACGATTAATGAGAAGTGGTGCAATTTCCTACATTAGAAAACTGTACACGCTTGCGTGCTTGCCTTTCGGCAGGCCAACTTAGAGTTGTACCAGAGCCGTGACAGATTACGGGATGCGGTGTATTCGGGTTGAAAGCTTGACATATCACTAGGTACAGCTCCATTGAAGTCTCATTACCTGCAAAAGTGTGTATCCACTACTCATCCCACAGAAATGGCATACGGTCGGGGTTGTTCTAGCCTGCGGTACAGAAAGAGCCACAATGGAACGTTTCCTTCTTCGAGACTGGAAGTTTTCCAATGTTGGGCACAGAGTTTTCCTCTGGCAAACTACGGTAGTCCTAACGCAGTAGGTACATGCACAAATCAGACCACATATGTTGGTCGCTCACGCTAAAGAAGGATGTACTGCCTTGTATTGATCGATCGCAGCCCTCTTCTTACTCCACTCCTTCACGAAGGAAGGTCAAGTTATAGTGTCGGTGAACGAGTCTTCACTCGGAAACTACTCTTGGACTCCAATTGGCCACGAGGAGACGACCGAAATTCAGATTGCAAGTTCATTCAAAACAAGCCGGTGGCTGAAACCACGTAGAAGGTAAAAGTAAACGTAATACACAAAACTTGCTTATTGACTTGATATAGTGTACATTGACAGTCTTCACTGCACTTCCTCATCACTCGGTTCATGATATAGCTCTTCCACCGTCTCGACATACTCCTTATAGGTGGCAAGCGGCTCACTGAAACTAACTCTCCTCCCTGTAGCTCTTTTCTCCTTTCTTTTTGTAAGTTGATCTTCTGTAACATTATAGGTATAAACTTTCGAGATAGCTCGCACTTTCTCTTCCACAGACTTGAATGGGGGGGCGACCATCTGCTGCTGCAGTGTCGGCCCCCGCTTCAACGAAAGCTCGTGACAAGCGTCCCGTATATCCTCCACAACCTTCTCTTCATCTTCTTCATCCTCCAGATGAGGAAGATTCACCGGTATCGAAGGCCGCACAAGTTGCTTCCTTTGCATCCTTGCCAGTCGGACCTTCCGACATTGTTCCCTCACAGCCTCCATTTCATCATCGATGTTCTCGAACTCCATGATTTTCATGGAGCTGACCCTTACTGGTACAAGCTTTGAATCAAACAGCTCTGGACAGATCGACCCCGCCGCTCACGCTTCAACCAGGTCGTCTGTGACAGTGCTGTGATTATGACAACACTACCCTTGAAATCGGTCTCGGTCTGTCTGAATCTCCTACACCTACAGTAAATTCTGGTCTAGGCACCTTGAAGAACGAACCTTGAAGCAGAAAAAAGAGCAGTATTCGGAACGTGTATCGCCTAAGCCTAATTTACTTCTACGCTTCTGTATCTGTGAAAAAGTGAGCCACTAAGAAAAATCGGTCGAAGACGAAAATCCTGGATTGCAAATATCAGTCAGGTCCTGCGTTCTTCCCCGAATCTACCCTAATCACCTGGAAGTTTCTCTACAATTGGAAATCTGTCAAACACAAGGACACTATCGTGCACCTTCCCGTGCTTTGGAAAGCGAGTGCCTGATGAAGTCTTATACTGTGAACAAGTAATGGCGAGTTACTCGATCCTGATCTTGGTTGGTATCCGCTTGTAAATTCCCACAGGTTCGAAGTAAAGTCATGCCAATATGAACAAAGCACCTTCGGAACTCATGCACGTTCGTGCCCAACGCCTATCCGCTGCAATAGCTCCACCTGAATAAATAACAAAAACCCAACCGCCATCGAATCAGTCCAGATCATTCCAACCTTCTGAACATGTTCGAACAAAGCTGACGTCCTAGATCGCCCCACAATTGAAAGCTATCAAAGACATGAAATCTGTCAGATTGGTACGATACTTCGTTATTGATAGAACTAAACTAGAGCTCAGATATACTAAGATAAAGTTGACACCAGAGCGGGTACAAAGATCTCGATTTAGCGATCCTGAATCTTGTTTCCAAGGATTCCCATGGGTGTTTCACTCCCTGGATTTTCAAGGTTCAGTGGGACCAGAACAACTTCCTGCTGTACAGGGCTTCTCGCACATAGAACCGAATCGGCACGCCGACAATGGCAGTCAATTCTTTCAGGAGAGCAAAATTCATGCATGACAATCATTCTACATAAATTTATGCGAAGAAAATGTGGCAGGCGTCCAAAATTCTCATACTAGATGCAATCCTGGATGTCCCAAAACTCTCAGAAGTCCGGCAACCGACAATGGGATTCTTGAGCGGACGAGAAGACTACAGTATCCTCATTGGATCGTTCGACTTGGGTTGGAAAGAGTGGGTCTACAGTCAAGTGACAAGCCAAAGCTCAGATCTGGAAAGAAAGAGGAGGATAGACGGCGTACAAAAGAGATGAGTACCTGAATACGCTCGGTGTGAAAGACCTTGGAATCAGGTCAGTCTTGCTTGGAGTGGCCGAAGGCCTGCAGTCGAAATTGTGCGCTTAACAAACTCGTCCGTCTCCCGTCCGCTTTGCAGAGGGCTCAGCGGAGCCTACTCGCGCCTCCTAATGAAAATTCAGCCAGAAGTCCCCATCCTGGACTCGGAAGAGTGTCTCTTCACATGCAGTTTGGGCGTCCAGAGAAGCTGCAATCGATAAGTCGGTTCTTTGTACCCGGAACTAGCACAACAGCATTGCAGACTAGCAGCCTAGCGCTGCTCGTCGAATCGGACATATGGTACGTCATGAGAAAGGTTGTATGAGACGACATGATCCGGCCTGAGCTGGGGCGCATCGATACCGATGCACATTCCCGCACTCGACCCAATTGCTCAAGGCTTTTAGTCCAGAAGGCTTCGAGCCCAACCAAAAAACAGAACCCACCCACCCGCTCACCACAATCGAAATCTTCCCAATCTATGCGTGGAGGTCGCTTCCTCTCCGTCTACGAAGTCATGCGTCTGTCTCTCGCGCCAAGATGAGAGTTACTGCCTACCACTGCACGCGTGCGTGTCTCGCCCGATGCCCCAGAAGCAGCCAACGACGCATACAAGAGAGCCTCGAGTAAGAGGAATGGGCTCTGCCCAGGATCCTTAAGACAGCGGACGAGCCAGAGCGAGCGAGGGAGAGGGAGAGGGAGTGAGAGAGAGGCCGAGGGCGAGTGAGTTGAAGACTGGGAGCGGTCGGGGCGGCCTGGCGCTCTATGAGCGAGCGAGCGAGGCAGGGCGGAAGGAAGGAAGGAAGGACGACGTGAACCAACGCAGGACGGACGGAGAGTGGTGCAGCTCCGCCCTTGGACTGAAGCCGGTGTACCACGCATCCTTTCGGGGATATGCTGCCTAATTGAAGATAGAAGATGCCAAAACTGGGCAAAAATAGCTCGCGCTTGGAGGTTCCTCCCGCTTAGCTGAGAACTCATCGCGGCTCCTTCCTGCGGCAGGCGCGCCACAGTGCCACGATCGATCGCCTCCGTGATTCACACGCGGCACATCCCACACGGCTCTGCGACGCACGGGTGCCGCAAACGTACTTTCCTTTCGCCCCACACCATTACGTCTCGGACGCATTTCTTCCCCCGCCCTCCATCATTCTCCTTTCCGAGACTGATTTTCGGGCAAAAGTATAATGCTGACAGATATATGACAGTTTGGTCCTTCCGGGACATCAACATCAATGATTACGTTCGATCGAAGTGGACCATTATTATCGGGCACAAAATCAAAGCTAAAAGATGACGGAAGCAATTTGCGTTATTTTACATCGAGGTCGACTATTTAACTGTATTTATCAATTTCACATTTTTTTATTGGTTTTGAACTCTTCAAAAGTGAATTGAATTGAATTTCCCTTTCAGGACCATCGGGATTCAATTACTTTCTCCGCGAGATGATTCTAACGGTTTTCTAGAAAGGTCTTTTCTTTACCTCGCGACCGGTTTACCTCACGATCCGTTGGTTAGTCACAGTTTGGAGTGGATTTATGTCACGGGCTACGGATGCGTTCTGCGGCAGGGAACGGTTTCGGGAGACCGGACCGAAGGGCTCGGAAGGTTGCCGGCTGCGGCCTTGCGGCTGCGATTTGTAGCCATGTGAGGGCGGCACGGGTAACGATCGCAGCAGGTCAGAGCAGCTGCAACCTGTCGCCGGAGCAAAAGGTGCCCTCGGGCTCTCGGGGAGAGCGTCATGAGCACAGGTTAAGATTTTGTCGCCGGGGCTACAGAGAATCCAAACTCCCGAGGGATACTCGAGGAAGGCGACAAAGCGCGAGCATGGGTGTCGTGACCGGGTTCGGAGAAGGCCCTAGACACAGTAGAAACAGTGCTCGGGACTCCGGAGGTCGGACCCTCCCGCGATCTGCCTCCCTCGCTCTATGCGCGCAGCCGGGCATCGATCCGTCCGTCCGTCCGTCCATCTATCCATCCATCATCCATCGCCATGCTGGGCCACGACCTCGATTGGCTACGCAGTCAAAGCGCAACGCAACGCGGTACGACGAGTGACTTCAGAATGGC
This sequence comes from Marchantia polymorpha subsp. ruderalis, assembly GCA_037833965.1. NCBI lineage: Eukaryota > Viridiplantae > Streptophyta > Marchantiopsida > Marchantiales > Marchantiaceae > Marchantia > Marchantia polymorpha. The sequence continues at coordinate 19,712,356 of AP031355.1, forward strand.
TCCGGCGGATGACGGTACGGCCTTGCAAGCTGGAGTTCCGGAGGCCCGCTTCGTCGCGCATCGGTTGGAGGGCCTGGGGCGACGAGACCGTTCGTCAGCACCCCCGGGTCTCGAACAGGGGGGATCCATTTTCAACGCAATGTTGTCCTGAATCTGACTCCACCTCTTATCCATAACGGCCACCCCCTCCCCCCGTTGCCTGCCTTCTTCACCGTCCAGTTTGGACGCGAGACAAATTTAATGTAAATATTCGAGTCCTTGTCGAGGGGATGATTACTTGCAGGGCAAAAGCAGGTGCCGTCTGGCTGAGTCGTTTGCGAGCTAGCCCTCACCAACTTGGCACTTTTCTGTAGCTCTTTTCGCTTGCTTTAGCTCCTGCCTTCTCATGCTTGCTTCGCCGTTCGTAGTAGGTGATGGATGATGGCCCCTTACATCATCCAGTTAGTGACTTTTGCAAGGAACATCTCGGATCCTCGCGGAAGCTTTCTTGGATAAAATCCAGTTCGCAGGAGCACGCCATTCGGAGTAGGCCACGACTGAAGAGAACATCTGCAAGTAAAGTTGGGTCGACCCTCTGCATATTCCCGGCTCCAGTCCGTTTGCTGCCAGGTCTTTTATGAATCACGCTACAGTAGTATTTGTCACTTCGAATGTCCTGAGTCTTCAGAGCAACTTTTCTCCCTTTCTGCACTTTGCTGCGTTTGGGTTCTCACCCGCTCTATTTGAAGATAACAACTTCTCCATGTTCAGCCAAATATGAACATGAAGCATCAAATATCATGCAACATTTATTGAGAATGTCAATGGATGGGACTGGCTGTGTGCATGACTACTCAACATCCTGTTGCTTTTTTGTGTCATCTACGAAACTCGTAGCCTCCGGTTTAAGCAACTTGGATCAGTTGGATGCTTGAGAATGGTTGTCATGCAACCTCGGGAAGTTGTTATCTGTCTTAATTAATCAGATTGAATCTGACATCCTCTCATCAATTCAGCATGTAGAGAGAGAGCTTCATCTATTCCTAGATTTCCAACATCGCTGTACGTCCTTGTCCGGAATGTGAAACGGATCAGAAGGCCTCGACTCTTTACGTTTCCCAAAGACCTCTCAGTTCACAGTCGGCCAAGATCTTCGACGAATGTGGCAATGGAAGACTCAGAAGTAATCTGACCTCTTAAACTTGACCGTCACACATCTACAATGATGTCTTTTCACGCAGCTCTATCTCTTCAATCTGTCAAAAGACGTCCTAAACGTTCACTTCCTGGCTGAAGCATGAAGATAGGTCAGATCAGGCGGCTGAAGCGTCCAATACCCCGGAGGAGAAAATACCAGAGGCCAATTGTGTATACCGGTCACCAGGACCATATTTGCAGCAACCCGATTTAGAGAAAGGTCGACCCGTTTCATCTTTCTCCCGGTATGAAAAGCCGTCTATCCACTTTGAAGGGGGGGAATTTTCTATTTACCTCAGGGTGATTACCAGTGTATATATCTTAGAGGGAAGATATCACTTCACCCTGTAGCGAGATAGGATGGAGCTTACTGTTAGGAGACTAGTTCTCGGCGATTCTGATACTACTTGCCCCTTGGACCTTCGAGAGATTACAAGAGTTCAGCGTACGCGCAAACTCGTCGATCGTATGTCTTTTATTTTCTGCTGTAAGAGCACTTTTTGAGTATTTTGTCGTCCATAGAAGTTCTGATTGGTGAGGCCAGTACTGCGGGGTCCATTGCAAAAATGCGCCTGGTCTATCGTATCTACATATCCTTCGACATCTGCAAACTAATCGGCTTTCTGCGGTCTGCTCCGGCTCCGCATGCTCAAAAGCAGAGGAAGTACAGAGTGCGAGTCTGCGTTGCTCGGCGCTCGGCGCTCGGCGCTCGGTAATGGAATTCATGTGGGAAAGGACCAAGAAAAGCTGGCGATCAGCAGGTCGTTGAATTCATATCTGAATATGTGATCGTTTGTTGTTCTCGGGCTGAGTTCTAAATCGACTCAGTTGCGAATGTTGTAGAACCATTCAGAACGCAAACTGTCCCACAGAATACGAATAAACTCTGATACTCGCCGTAAACGCATCGGTCGTGTCAACAATTTCCGAATTCAACCATGTGCACCGACTGTAAGTTTGTATACTGTCTTATTTGTATAAACAGCTCGGGTCTGGGCTCAAGAGAACTCTGGTTGACTTGCGGATAACACCATATATCAAACGTCTTAAGCATTTGATTCTCTCTGTCCACGTGACTGCGAATCGTTTACAGCAAAGTCAAAGTGAGATGAAATGACACATAATACTTCTTGGCAACTAGAACCTACTTCTCTGGTAGGCCTTGCAGGCTAACCGCGTTCTGGAGACAAAAAGACTTTCAGAATGAATTCCGTGCTGACTTCAGCTGACTCGTCGTCGACGTCCTAATTGTCTATTAGACAGTGAAGGCGTATTGCATGATTTCATGCCGGAAGCAATCTTTTCCCACACCGGTTGCCTCCCTTTGCTGACTTACGATAGTTCTAAATCACCGAAAGTAGACTACTTGCACGTCGATAGTTGTTGAGTACGCTCAGTCGTCTCTGCTGACTCCGATCTAATGTTATTATGTGCAGTAAAATAAATATATCACTTTCTTATTGACTGCTGCTCCCCCTAATCCGTCGCTGACAGTCAAATTCGCAAAATTTTGCTCTGCAAGCTAGTTAGCGGGAATTCCAAGAAGTTGTCCGTCTGAATTAATCCGTCTCGTTCGAGCTGCTTGTCCTATCTTCAAGACTCGAATCTGCCTCCTCCCTTACAAAATCACCATCCTAAAGAACGCTATGTAGACCCTCAGAGAAGTCATTCATCGACTTTGTGACTTCAATATTTCACAGCGTAGTTCAAGATAATATCTACAACGGTTGGTCTACTTTCGAGTCTAGGATTGAGGCTAGTTCACACCGAGGAGCAACAGGATTGCGAGGTGAACATGTGCTTTCTAACAGGCCTAACCTTGTTTCGAGATCTGACGAAATATAAATTTTATTCCGACAGAGTACCCCCGAAAGACAGCTGTCTACAAGAATCTTCCGAGTTGCTTTCTAGTTCACTGGTGCGACCATGACATTATATAGTTAGAGCCTATTTTATGAGCAAACGGAGTACAAGGTTAGTGTCACATCAAAATATCTCTTGCTCTGTTCGAATGAATGCCGAAGGATATCAAATTGCATGATACCCTTTCGGAATAGGAATCTTAAAAAAATACATCAAACGCGGTCTGGCTTTATAGGGCTGTTTCCTTACAGCACATTCTGCTTGAAGCACTGCAGTTTAGATCCTTTGCAATATATTCTTCGGTTTGCAAGCAAGGAGCGTAGCAAACGAATGCTCTTACGCACGATGAACAAGTATGACGAGCCGATTGAATAAAGTCTTCATCACAATAAAGTCTCGCTTCATCACATGATGGAAGTCAAATATCGCATCAAGTCTATAAGTTTAGGTAGGGTGCAAGCTTGCCAATGACGTTTATTCTCAGTCCACAATGCAAGCTCTGCAGCCACCAAGACTGCCACCCATACCACAAACAAATGCATTTGTACAACGAGGACATCCACCGTCGTCCGCGAGAAGCTCATTACTTAAGACCGTCCCGGCGGAATAGAGCAACTTTCGTACCTTCCGTGGTACAGAGAGAAGATGACATTCGGACGCTTCAAGGGATTCTCGTTTAAGTTCAGGAGCTGTGCGACAATTGGGTGAAACAACGAGCTGTCCCGAAGAGACTTGTTTGTTTGCAATGTGTGCAGCAGAGGAAGACTCCTATCAAGTGTCTTCATCGGAGCACGATCTAGAGATTTCGTATACAATCTACAAACCTGACTCTATGTTGTTTTCTATTCAGAGATTGGTTGGGACAAAGTGTTGGGCAATTCATGAACGTGTTTATCATAATACAAGGAGATTACTCAGCAATAGTTGGTCCACTCCTGTGCGAACCTGGCTAATTTACAATTCACAGCTTCTGTAATGCTGCTTAATGTGCCAACTAGGGGCTGTACGAGGACTTCTTCCACTTCCCAGTCCAAAAGGCAAATTTAACGAACCGAAGGCTCCATGACCGCAAAGTTGAAAATTCTCATGCAAGATAATTCTGCTCTGTAGTCTGGTATATTCAAGTCTGACCCGGAGCATCGACCGGTGGTGGTGGACCGACCAAAACTAGCCCACAGACTCAGAAGGAGCACACAGAAACTCCGCCTGGCCTGTTCGTTGGCACATTGACATGTACAAGATGAGACAGAACTATCGTCAGGATGTCGTTTACGTTCAAAGGAGAGCCAGGGGCGCTGCGATCATGTCCGCAATACTCCCAGCCTCCGGGAAACTGTGCATCAGCCTGGCGCATGGATACTGCTCGTGCTTGCAGACCTACACAGGATCGGCTGCGGGTACCAGGCTTTGACAGGTCGCAAGTCGCGACTGCTGTCTGACTTCGGTTCTCGCCGTCGCACAGTCGGACCTGACGGCAAATCAAGGGGCCCCACTCCCGACTTGCAACGTGGCTGCCTCCCGACCTCGTGGCGGCAACCTGGCACTCGTTTCCACTACGTAGTCGCTTCGGTTCCTGCTGGCTGTGCCGACGAGGAACAGGATGTCCGACATAACCGGTGTGTCGAAATGGCGATCTCTGATTCCCGGGGAGTCCCCGTGACCGTTTTGCGAGAGGCGCTCGACGCGTCTTGAGGAATCGTTCAAATTCGTCGACGGAAGTAGGACGCTCCTTTCCGGGATCCGGAGCGCCGAAATTCCGCCGATTTTCCCGCTGGGAGTTGCGACGAGGCAATTTGCGGTCGAAAAGAGGCGAACTTGCATCCTCGTTCCAATTTGCAGTTCTTGGAACTCCATTGACGTGATTGCGTCGGCAATTTGGCTCGGGGGCAGGACAGAATTTCGGAATTCGACGTCAGTGTTTGGGTTCAGGGTTTTCGTCGAATGTTCGATTCGAGAGCAACAGACGAGAGTGAGACGGTCTTTCAGTCGCAATGGATTTAGCCTGTAGGCGGTGAGAGTTGCCGAAGAGAGAACTTTGACGACGGGAGGTGCGAGGGAGGAGACGAGCGTGGAGACGAGCGAAGGAGCTGAATTGTGACGGCTCTGAAATGGTGGAAGGTCCCGGTGTTCACCGTGTGGCCATTGCCCATAGACGGGTGCTTCTTGGGCGGGTCGGTCTTCTGTCCAAATTTGCATTCTATGGTTGATGGAAGATGTGGAGAATTACTCAAGTGTTAGTAAATTTGTGCATTATTCTTTTTAATTTGAAGCTCTTTCTGAGCTGCATATTCTTTAATCGAATTAGTGGTTGCTCTTCCGTTTACCGTTTAGCTAAAATATGACTAGGGGGTTAACTACATTTTTTGAATTTCAGGCTTTTGTCTGTACATCACCAAGCGGCAGATTTGCAGAAGGTGCAGAAAACATCAATGGAATGTATTTGTCTTTGATCGAAGCCCATGGAAAGAATATTTTTTACGTACGGTACAACCTGCAAACATTGACCAACTTTCCAATGCCGTTTGAATTCTAGAAGATGAAACTGAACTTATGGGGTTTACGAAACCGGAATCCCTATGATAATGAGCTTCATCTTATATATTTGACCACTGTGCATGTATGTAGAAGCTAGCAGTTGAAATTACTCTTGCGAGAAGGGGCAAAAATGTTTTTTATCGAGTGAATTTAAAGTGCCGAGCAAGCAAGAAAGTGTCAGCTTTTTATGTTCTTTTGCAGTTCTTCACAAATCATCGATTAGAAAATGCGGCGTTGGAAAAACTTCCAGAAGACGTCATCGTGGTCCATATTCACTTCGGAATGTCAGGGTCTTTTCGTACCTTCAAGTTTCCAGGTTCGCCCATGTACCTCATCACCAAATCATCAAGTAGTGTATATACGAAATGCCGTAGAGGAAGAACAGGAGACCAGTATAGAATCATCCTTCAAAGCCGGATCTCCAGTATTTATGGGGTAGGAAGTACTTCATTTGGCTGCAAGAAGCTCAAATCTCTTCCTCCAAGCATTTAAGTGGGTCGTGGTTTACGGAGGGCTTATTTTGCATTTGCCTGCAGGACCAGAACCGAGGGAAAAAACCCGTTTGAGACTGGAGAACGAAGCAGAAGACGTAGTGGCCCACTTGAGTTCCTCAGTGTGCGTTCATGGTGGAATGGAACTATACAGGTACTTGGATTTTATACATGTAACTGTTGGCCAAGTTCTGTATGCACTACAGCATAGATAGTAGGCTAGGCACCAGGTATGTGTCATGCTCGACAAGGTGAAAAGCATGTAAAAAATAAACAGCGTGAAAGCTTCCAACGCTGTTTATCTCTTAACAAAGTCTAGATTACTTTATATGTATCATCGTAAAAAGTGCTTTAATCTTTGACTAAAACCAACATTGCACATAGAATCCTAACAAGTGCTGAACAAATTCTGTAAATTTTGTTCAACACTTCTTAATTACAACATCCCAACAATTTTGTCAGTGATCTTAAAGAATCTGTCGTTGACAAGTTTCCAAAGCCTCCCTTGCAAATTTTGCTAGCAGAACTCTCGATTGATACCTAATTTTTTATGAAGATGCTGTGTGTAAAACCAGAAAGAGGCTTACAGAACTGGGACCCGATCCTCTGCGAGACGATGCAGACAAGGAGATAGCCTGGAACAAGATGCAAGTGAGTATTTGTTTCATGAAGTGACGATATAAATTTGTATGTGGACGTCATAACCACCTGACCTGAGTTCCTCGACCAAGCTCATGCTTTGCAATAAACTGTGCTAGCGTTGTGTGGGCTGACAGAAAACTAAGAAATCAATTGGTGCTTTTCTTATGGATCAATCCATGATTGCCGGCATTGGCAACATATACAGAGCCGGTACGTACCATACGCTATACTATAGCCGAACTGAACGCCCCATTATTTAGTTCTAAGTACAGTAGGTTCAAAATATTGCTTAGCATGATCTTGTCTTTATTCCAGATTATATATCATTTTCGTACATGGCCTCTGCATCGTACACTATAGGCTGATCAACTGCTTTTCTTGGACATTTGCAGAGATTCTTTTTGTATGTGGAGTCCACCCTAATCAGCGGTCTTCTTCTATCAGTCGCTCAACCTTCGAAGACATATGGAACCAAGTAATGCCGATGGATAGCTTGCATATATAGTCACTTATTCAAAGCCTTATCTCCCGCGATAAATAAGAGATACCCGCCATACCAACAACCATCCTTCGCCTTTCCGCTTCCCTTTTCACCTTGTGTTGTATACTTCTTAGTCTTCCCAGTCTGTCATTACAAGCACCGCTCTGCCAGCGTAGGGTCTATTGTGTTCAGGAACGTAGTAGTAAGTACAGTATTAAGCTTTTATAGTCACTCGGTTCAAGGTTGACGTGGTATTATGCTGTAGAGAGTCTATTCATCCAGATGTGCCTGATCTTTATAATCTTGATAAGTTTCTCACTGGGTAGTGTATGAGAAACATTATCATGAACAGCAGTCATGTGTCGGTTTTGCAGTACACAGTCGTCTTCTCCATATCGATCTAATACATACGTTTTGACTTGACTCCTATAATGGGGTGATACAGAGTACGAGGCTACTACATGTCGGTGTTATCGCAGGATCTATCATCACTGTGTCGCCAGAGGAAGCAGGCAAGTCCACATCTGTTGCCTCTTTCTATCCGGTTGATAATTTTACCTGGTCGCATGAATCGTCTTGAATTCACCGCAGGATTGTTTGTTTCACCTATACGAGAGTGTATCTACCGATAGTATTATCCAACTTTTGTCGCTTTATGTATGGTGAAGTGACTAGTACTTGGATGAAGTTATGGTTTCCTATTTTCAACTGTGAAATGACACCGTTTTACGACAGGGAAACCATTTTCGAAACTGAAATCTGGAGAGAGGCGCTACGTTTACAATCACAAATCTTGTAGAAGGTGTGGGGGGCCAGTAATAAATTGGACAATAGCTGCCAGGTTGGACTCCTGAAAAATAGCACCCTTCATAGCTCATCAATTAGCTTCGTCGTCACGCTTGGGCCTCTTAAAACCACTAACTTCTGTCCGTTGTCACAGAACTTGTTATGCTTGTGATGCATGTCAACCTCTCATAGATGGCGTTGAACCACGGAGAAAGACATTTGTAGACGCTGTTAGAAGCAAGGGACACGAGGAAGAGGACGACGGACCAGCTGATACTGATACATTGAACGAGAGCCCTGTAAAGCATGGAGATGAATCTGTTCCTAAACGCTTTGAGAATAAGAAGGCACCTGCGAAGAAAGCGAAGACATCTACAATAGCTTTCAGGTTCCTCCTGTTCTCAACGAAGTCTTCCTCACTATTTCTACGTGAACTGTATGGGGTGTATATTAAGACTCCTGTATTTATGACTGTGGCGTAAGAGCATCTATGCAAGATCTACTGATTTTGTTATTCCCTCTAAGTTTTGGACAATATTTTATTTTATGTACGTATATAAAATAAAATATTATCTATGTCATACACAGTTTCTTCAAGTGCTTTACCATACGTCACTTGAAGATGATTAAATCAAAAATACATTTATGCTTCCGTGTTCAAGCAGGTGGTTTGTCGATGTTATTTTTCAGAAAAGAAAGCACAATTATTTTGAGATTCCTCCATGATTTTGTCAAGCTCTTTTTAAGAAATGCGCTCTTAATTTGACATATTTGATTCGAATAATTACAGGAAGAGGAAGGTAATGGATGGAAAAATAGTGGAGCACCAAGCTTTGAAAGATATCCCTACTGGTGGTCTAGTTGACTTCCCAGGGAGCTTGGACGACTTGATCTGGCCAAGTGCTGATCCTGCATCGTTGAAAGGAAGTAAGTTGTCCAACGCAGTCCACGTCCAGAGCAAGCGCTCTAATACAACGATTGCGAATCATAATGCCGCTGTCAGTTCAAGAATTGAAGTGGATAAGAAGTTCTCGACACGACCTAGAACTCGTGCTGCTAGGAAGAAAGTAGACACGCAAGATCAGTAGATCAAGCAGAAGACTTTGACCGTTGTTCGTTGGTTAATAATGACACAATTTTGTGAGAAAGTGGATCACTTGTATCCTCAAGTGATTCGATAAGGCTCTCAAACATGAGAGCCTTATCGAATCGCTTGATACTTGCTCATAGGTTTGATGTACCAAGAAGTCTTTGGCCACTGTTATCTGCTTGTTTTTCCTCATCTTACTTATAATCGTTACTTCTGGTCGTCCTTTATGTTCCACCACAAGGAAATCGTCAGGTCAACCCCGTAAGACAGTTTCCATCCCTTTGTGGTGCTCCTGACTTTTTGACGCCCGTCTAGACAATTGTTCTCTTCCTCAAAGAGATTTTGTCCAGTAGTCCACCGATCTGTTGGAATTGCTTTGCCTCATATCGATGTTCTTCAGCACGTTGAGTTATCAGCTTTTCGTAGTATGAGAATTTTCTTACTGGCCTTTAGCTCACGGTACTCTCGCTGTCGTTATTGTCTAGGTCCTTTTATAAACAAGTCAGCTGAGGCTTTTTCTTTCATGAGACTACCACGTTCAGTTGCTGCTCAGTATGGACGAGTTAATCAGCGGAAGACAGTCGGACATGTTGCTCAGACTGCTGAGTACCTTTTACCTTCGATAACTACTGTTGGTCAAGGTACTAAGTATCGGTTACCGGTAGCCAGACCTCATTCAGCGTTAGGTTTGACTTTGTATCCAATTGGATATGTTTTTCCTTTGTGCAGGTTGTTTTCTAGAGTGTTAATGCTTTGACCTTCGTGTATCTTCTTTATTGCGAGAATGAATACATGATCTTACGACACTCATCTTACTTCTTCTCATAGTGTTTATTTTTTTTATGTCTGACCACCCTTTAAACCAACTTTCGAATGTACATTGAAGTAATAGAAGTTCTTCTGAAAACAGCGAGAGCTTCGTGATCATAAAGTATTGAGTACGAAATTCCTCCCTATGATTGTCTCTTTGCGAAGAATAAGCTCTTAATTCTTGCGAAAACCTTAGTTTGTAAATGTTGAGTCTTCAGATGATAAGTATCATCTTGTACATGCTCAATCTTCTGCCTCTGAACCATACTTACACTCCAATGAAATAGTTTCTTATAAACAGCCAGTTTTTTAACACATTAAACCACTGGACACTTTGCAAGCCTCTACTTGCAAAAGTTTTGAACTTCATAAATTTTGCGACCTCACTTCACGCTTGCTGAAAGGTAGTACGTGAAGTGCCACGTACTACCTTTCAGCAAGCGTGAAGTGAGGTGCGTTCACAGTGAACAGCGCTCGACACTGTGAACGCACTTCACAGAGTCGAGCATCACCGAAAGTATTTAGTATAGCTTATTTAAACCGACATGGTCATCATTATGTACGCGTTAGTCTGCCTACATAGTGTGATGGAGGAGGCAGATTGCATCCTGATGTAAATTTGCATCTGTCTTGTCATATCTATGCGGGATTGCTAGACATCAAGACATGCAGACGATGGAAGAAAAATGGAGCGAAGTTGCAGCAAGGCCAAAGAAAAACCTTGTTTGTGAACATACGTTAGACGTATGCTAATTATTAACCTCCAGCGCATAAGTATTTAATTTATCCTATGGAAGAGGTTTAAAGATAAAGGTTCAAATATCATCTGATCTGATTCTTGTCATCTTGATCAAGATATCATAGCTATGTTGTCTTCAAAAGGATCAAAGTTTGCATCTTCTCGAAGACTGCGTAGCGCACCATTTCCAAACACTTTTGCGAGACTCTAGTTAGCTGAAAGCCAAAACTATCGTTCTCTGCTGTTGTTAGCACTGCAGTAAGCCCGTAGATCACAACTCAGGAACTGCTATTCTATGGATAGCGAGTTGATAATAGGATCGAGACGGACATGTCAACAGAATTCTTGTTTCGGTTGCAAGGAAGACCTGTCAAGCTTGCAATTGTAGTGATCGATCTACAAGCATCCTGATAATCATGGGTTTGGAGGATCGTCATCATTAGGATACGACATACTAGTGAGCAACATGAGAGAGTGGCGACCCAAGTCTTTGTGGAAGAGTAGGTAATGTACCAGGTTCGTAAGGAGTGGATAATATACTAAGGGTACAAGGCTAATTACCAGTAGATAATGAACCCAAAGTAATGGCAGAGTCGCTCGTACATTTCAAATTTCGTTTGTATAATAAGAAAAGTCTCTCTTTACATCGTTGTATGGGCAATTGAGTACATCAAAGATTTAAGAATGAAAACTAGAGGAGGTTTTTTTGTTTTGTTTTGTCATTTTATGTCCATTCATAGCTTCATAACTTCATACTGATGATTTGCAGTGGAATATATATATAAACTGTGAAAATTGTGTTCAAGCGGTTGATATTGTGCTTTGTTTTTCCTTAAAGAATACAGTCATATGATTTATCGGCATTGTGAAATTTAATTGCACAATGTTAGTCTTACCGCTGTCTTGTACAATCTTTTCCACTTCAAGTAAGATCTTTATCTAAATTAGAGTCGATATATCCAAAGATTAAGAGCATCGTCAGGCATGAGAGCATTCCTCGATATTTATCAAGATTATATAATATTGAATTAACATATAATTAATAATAATATATTAATTTGAATATGATGTTGAACAGTATATCAATCGCATACCCGGTTGAACTTCATTTCTTATGTATACTTGACTTTACGTCACTTTATTTGTTCTGGTAAAATGGTTTTTCACATGATGTATAAAAACAACAAACAATCAAAATAAACAACAATCTTGATCTCTAAATATTTATCAAGTTGTAAATTTGTTTTCATACAAAGATTTTCAGTAATCATCATGTACATAGTCAATCAATTATTTGACATTATAAAAAATTACACTAAACACAAGATAAGATCTAGTTTGACTTTGAAACATCTAAAATTTTACTTCAAGATCATCAAAGTGTTATTTATTTTGAATATAATGTTAATCTATCAGTTATTTTATACCAAAACTAATTTCAAACTCATTGCAAACCTTTAAAATTTGACATTTTCACCAGCTTATGATATAAAATGTTGAACATCAAACTTTTCTCTAAGTCATTTGTTGCATAAAGATTTCAAAAAGTTTAAATGATGAATCAAAGTAGTATTTACATGCTTGTGATTTTTCAATTCAAATCTTTCAGGTAAGTTTTGAATAAATATAACTCAAATTCATAATTTTTTTAATATTTTACTTGTTTTTAAAAAATCTAATACTAAGAATTTTTATAGTGCATCAAGATTATTGTAAAAAAAAAATATATATATATTAATTTAAACTTGTGATCATCAAAAGTTTTTAAGCTGCAGTAAACATATTTTCCACATAAAATTATTAACCTACATCACTGGAGACAGGGAACTAAAAGACATCTCGTGGCGACACGGCCTATCGGTGAGATCTCAGCGTGGTCACACGTCCTCGGAAGTCAGAGGATCCATATGACCTGCCTACTATTCACAAAAGTTAAATTCGTCTTTTAACATAACTCCAAGGATCCCAAATACTTAGTGTAGTTTTTGAAATGTAAACAATTCATCAAATTGTTTGTTTCATTGTCTACTCCTTGCTTTTATCCATACAAAAATTTTAAAAACTTGTAAAATATATTTTCTTGATTGCTTTACAATCTTTTAGATTGAGTTTGATCTAAAGTATTTATGAAAATTTAATATCAATTTTTATATCCAAAAAATATTTCAAAAAATAAAATTACACACATGAGATTTTAACATATCTAGCTATTAGAAAATGTCTCTTATTGTATTCAACAAGTTTTTTGTAGACATTATGGAAATTCTTTATTGAAATTACTTTGTAAATTCACTAAATGTTCATCAAATGTTAAATTTTTGAAACTTTCAATCAATGATTCAATTCACCTTTACATTACTGCATTTATTTCAAATTTATGTAATAAAACATAAGTCTCATTGTATGAAAAAGCTTAAACCTCTTATAAGATCATTATCAAATCATTGTTATTAAAAATATGTTTGTTAACTTAAAAATTTGATTAAATCTATTCATATTTTAATTTAATAAAAAATGTTCAAATGAAATTCTTGAACTTATCTGAACCTTGAAATTTTCTGCTTGAATTTAATGTGTTTGAATGTGTATAATTTGTATTCATGTTTTTAAACTTTTTTGTATTAAAATTTAGTCTAAAAACACAATAATCTAGTTTTTCTATGAAATAATAATAAGAAAATAATCTTCAACAATATATGAAATAATAAAAATTTATTTGAAAATGATAATTTTTCAATAAATATTTGATGATCTAGATTCATTGAACAAAAAAATTCTTACAAACAATCAATACATAAAAGATTGAATTTATGATTTTTATAATTTCACTTTTTTAAAAGTCAAATATAATTTTTTCTACAAAATGAAAATTTTAGTTTCAATATATTATTCTTATGAATGAATAAATATGCGTTACATAAAATACATGAACAAACAATCAATCAATTGTTCATACTTTAATCCAAAAAATATTGTATATATATATATATATATATATATATATATATTGTGTTCATCATTTTTGGTCCAAACTTGTGTGCTAAACATGATTGGTTCAACAAATTTTTGTTAGCCAATCATCTTTGATCACTAAATTTAATAATTTATTTATTTAAACCATTTTTTTAATTACTTTAATTTAATTTTTATTATGTTTTAGAGTGAAATAAAAGATTTGCATTTTAATTGCTGATTGTTCGCAGAATTTTTATGTTTGTGTCGATCTAAATTTAAAATTTAATTTTTTTTCAATTTTGAAAATGACAAAAATCAAACTTTATAAAAAATATGTATGTAAAAAATAAAACATTTTAATTTTTTATTTCAATATTTTAATCATTTTTTATTTTAATAATCATCAATGAATAGTATATAATATGAGCATTCAAAATGTTATACTTTATGACGTTATTATTTGACTATCTCTTTCTAACTTTGATATTCAACACTAGAACTACAAGTTTGAAATATGTTAATTTTCCAAACTATGTTAATTTTATCAAATATAAAATATTTTTTTTATTTTTTTATGATATTAATAATTTTCAATTATATTGTAAATTTGAAAATAAATTATTTGTGATTAATAATTACATGATTTTCACATATCAAAAAATTTCAAATTTTTAATATATTATACTAAATATTTAATTTTTGCTAGTGTGCAGAAAAAAAACATTACATATATAAATCTTCACAAATACAATATTTAGAATTTGACAATGATGATTATTTCGCATAAACCATCCACTATCAAGTAAAAGTTCAAAAAAAAAATTAAATATATATAATAACAAAATGCAGAATCAAAAGTAAATTTAAACCTTTTACACTGAGATAAAGTGCAAATTTCATATCATTGAGATCAAGCAATGTATACATTAACTCAAATTTTAATTTGGATAGTTTAACCTTGCTCAGCATTTAAATTATGTTGTCATTAAATTAAAGCTAGTCAAAACTCTAGAAAAAAAAATATTATTTTTCATCAAGAGAAATTTTCTGAGTTTATGTGGACATAATCCATAATAGCAAATCACGTATTTATGTGTTGACATTTCTATGTAGAATTGTGAATTATCATTTTTTGTTTGTGCAATGTTTATACATTGATATCAAAGCAATATACTTGCTTAGCTCTCTAGCTTCATGGGCGTGAAACATTATGTGCATACATCTTTTGATTTGAAGATGGATTGTGAAAACAAGGAGAGTGCAAAAAAGAATAAAAAAAAAAGAAGTAAGGGAATAAGCACATGTAATCAAGTATTTTTCATCCATCATCATGAACATCTAGCTAGTTAATTGGTTTTAGTGAATTCAACTGCGTATGGAAAAAAGTAAGTAAGTATTAATCATGAATGTGCATAGTACTTTAACCTATAGAAGTAACAAAAGAAAGTTAATTTGTATGGAGTTCAAAGAAAAAAAAAGGTGGATGCATGATTTATTTGCCTATTTAAAACAACACTAATCCTGAAAAACTTAAAAAGTTGAGTTGTTTACTTATATGCTTATTTTAAATCATGCTTGGAACATTGCAATGATACCAAAGAAGAATAATTAGCAAGTCAATTCTCCAGTTTGTTTGATCTAAAAATAGTATAAGGCTTAAAAAAATGACTAATTTAATATTAAAATCAAATTTTTATTTACCCAATCTCGTGGTTTAAACGTCAAGCTTTGTGAAATTATTTTTTTGTTGTAGTCCAGAAGAAGTACATAAAACATATGATTTACAAGTTTAACATAGAATATTCTAAAGGAGTATGCACTTTAAATTTTAAGGAATGTGACAAAATTGATTTTAAAAAAAAATGTAAAATACAATAAAAGAAAAGATGCAAAAATCAATTTGATAAGCATGTGAAAATGAAACAAGAATCCACAAGAATACATAATACAAAACACATCAAAATTCCAATACAAGCAGCACATTTCATACAATGCAACAATCTTAAGAGACTTTTGCAACAAATATGATATTAATGACATTTTCACTAACAAATAATGTTATGATTTTGAAATATTCACTTGATATAGATTTAATTTCAAATAATATTCATGTTAGATTTAATATAATAATATTCATAATTGTGAAGAGATCTCTCTTCACAATTATGAATATTTTCAATGTACATTAAAAAATATGATTAATAAAGTTCATGTATGCAAACTTTATGATTGCATTTCAAAGATCACTTATGAATAAAAATTACAATAGGTGATGAAATTTTTATCACGATAAAATAACATTTGTAACATTTTTATAACATTTATTATAAAAAATATTTTGCAGTGTGAAAAAAATTTGAATCATTAATATATTTTTTTCATTAATAAATTCCTTATCAAAATTTTGCAAATCTTCAAGCTCATCATTGAGATCATCATTGTTTGCATTTTTAACTAATTACCAATTCATGGATTTTATAAAAAATTGTAAAATATGATTTGAAAATTCTTTTAAAAAAATATTATTACAAAATATTTATTTATAATAACAATCTTATGCTTATAAAATTATTTGATAACATGAAAGAGTAAATTTCACAAAATTTTATTTTCAATTATTTTTTCCATGTCTTTGATCTGATTTTTGATAACTATTCATATTTTGAAATCAAAATCAGAATATCTATTGTATATTGCACAATAAATTTTTTTATATTTATTTTAAACTTTATTTTTTCAAATTAATATTTTTTCAAAAATATTTGTTACCAAATTAAATACAAATATTTCAAAAAATTGGCAATAAAATTTGTGTCAAATATTTTTCAATTTGTAAAAAAATTTATTCTTCATATTTTTATCATGAATATATTTATATTTTAATTTATAGATGAAATGTCAAAAAATTTCAATTGTTTGCACTTTTTTCAATTTTTTTCTGATTTTTATTTTGTTCAACTGCCAACTCTCTGAAATATTTGAATATCACAATAATTTTTTTTTTAAAATTTGATAGTTTAGATATTTTGTGACAAACAAGTTTATACTAAACAAAAAAAAGTTTCCACTATTGTTCCCTCATAGAATTTTTTGGTCTCTAATGGAAATCTAGACGCCTAAACTCAAAGAAAATTCTGCAAGTAATTTTTGCAACAAATGATTCCGCTGTGAAAAATGATTTTGTAGATATTTTCAAAAATTTATGAGGATAAATGATAAAAAACACAATTAAAATAAACATATAAAAGCAAAAGATAAATATTATTACTATTTTTAAAACTGATATGATATTGTAATAAAAAATATTAAGCAATAAAAAAATCATATGATAAGAAAAAATTATTTATTTTTCAAATTTAAAAACCAATTCCAATTTCAAAATTTTAGGAATTTTTGAAATAATTAATTTTGAGAAATTTAAATTTAAAAATCTTTCCCTTTTTCCTGGGTGGAAGTGGCTCACTTAACTTCAAAATTGTATGATATTCTTGGCAAGCAACACCATTCATAACTATACAAACAGTAGTGATCGGCATCCATCCCTTCCCGCCAGATTGTTCAATCAAGAAGCCCGATATCCACATGATTCATTATATTTATCTTTATACTAAAGTTTAATATTTAAAAAAAAGTTATATTTCAATTTGAGATCATTTTAATTGAAAATAAACTTAATTATCATCATATTTACAGAAAATTTGGAAAAAATTAATTTAATTAAAAATAATAATTTTTCTTTTTTAAATAAAATTATTCAAAAAAATGTCAAATTTATTTGTAAAAATCATATAAAATTTACATTTATGTCATTTTGATTTTTTTATTTGAAATAATAAAAAAAAATCATCTTAAATCATATTTTTTAAAATTTTTTAAAATTTTTCAATCATAAGTAAACTTAGCATTCCATATGTTAAGTTCTTGTAATATTAATTTTTCAAATTACAAAAAAATATATAAATATTGCTTTCTCATGAGTATTAATATTAGGTTATTTATAACAATATATATCTATGCATTAAAGCTTAAAAAATTCAATAAGGAACCATAATAAACTTTCACTAATTTTATGATTTGTTGTTAATTTTTAGTGACATTAAACATTACAAAAAAATTTATTTTATTTTTCAAATTTTAGCAAAATTTGAATTTTTACAAAATCTTTAAGATATTATAACTATTTGCTTTGTTATTGAATGTATATTTCATATTTTGCATAACTATTCAATGATTAATTTTTAACGGATTAAAAGATTCCAGACATATGCACACAATATAAAATAGATATTAACCTAATAAAAAATCATAAATCAAAATAAAATTATTTTATTTATTTATTATTTTATTTTAATAAAATAATTATTATTTTGGTTTTTTATTTTTTATTAATGTACTCATGATGCTTTCGACCTTCAACGACGAGGATGTCATCGCCAAATGTTATTTTACATTTGGCGATGACAATTTTGTCTTTGTGTGCTTCATTTATACAAGTCAAAATAGTCGTTTGGAGATTGGTGTAAGCGGTTGCATGTGAAGAGCACATCTTAGAAACATTGCCATGCATCTCGATGCATGCACCTCGTGAACTAAAGCTCACTGTATACATGTTTGTGCCACAGACACTCTTGTTCTCTTATTTTTATTTTCATCAAATAACTCAGACAATGAGTTCCAAAGTTGGAAACATCGCTCTTATAATACAAATCAATCACACAACATGAAAAAAAAATAAAAATTCAAATTATTTTATCAAACACTTGAAATAAAATTCAAATAAAAATAATTTAACAGGTCTTACTATAAAAATTATAAAATGATAAAAATTTATAAAATGATGTTATCAAGTTTTAAAATTGACATTGAATTCTATATTTATTAAAGTGAAAAATATTTCATAAAGCATGTTAGAGCTAATTAATTGGCAAAAATGTTGTATATTATTTGAGATAAATTTAAATTTATATTATATAAAAAATTTAATCTATAAAAAAAGTATGAAAATATTAGTTATTAATAAAATTTTCATATAATACACAATGTAATGAATATATAAATAATTTTTAATTTTTTTGAATTGATTGCATAAAATAGTAATCATTTATTCTATCGCAAAAATAATAAAATCATCACAAAATATAGATTTTTTTTCAAAACATAATTATTAGAAAGCAACAATTGAATAATATTTTTGTTGAATTTTGATTTTTTTGATTATTTATTGTTCAAACACATATATATTCAACTTTATCATTTTTGTCGCGAGAATGTGTGATTCAGCAATACAGGCAGAAGTTAAACTTCAGCGTGGCAATGCGCCGTGCAAGAAAAAAATTCAAAATGGACAATGTTTCATATGTCAACAATATGTGATTACCATGCTACATACTCATAGTCTCTCCTCAAGGAACAAATAGGGTTAAAATTGAACCGCCAAAAGTCGGCTGAAACTACACTTTGACATAAAGATCACGCACTCCAGCGTGGTGTGTTCTGAAAATAAATCATCAAAAACATTAACAAACAAACATAATGATATGATAACAATAATTTTAAGAAAGATTTTTTGTGAAAAATAAAAAATAAAAAATAAACTTCATAAATTTTTTTGTAAAAAATCATTTTTCTATTTAAGTGATTATCAAAATTGATAATCTAAAAATAATTATTTATTGTTAAAAAATAAATATTACAAAAATGTGTCAATCAATTGTTGTTTGAAACACATAAGCCTAACAATCAATTAAAAGAATCAAAAAATTGATGTTTGTTTAAAAGAATTTGATTGAAAAAATTTTGATTTGAAAATTTTATTGTTTATAATTTATTTTCTTGATGATAAATCAAGCTTGATTATAAAAAAATATTTGATAATATATGAGAGTTATAAAATTTGTCTTCAATATCATGTTAAAATTTTTGGTTTTAAAATTAGACATCTAAAAAATTAAAAAAATTGACATCAAAATTAATGATGAAGTTGTATGAGTTGAATTTCATGCATATGTCTAGAATAAAATATTAAAAGAAATAGATTCGTGCATTTTTTTTTGTACAATGAAATTTCAAACATTGAATACATTTTCAATGTTTGACAAATAGACATTTTAACGATTGGACAAATAATTGATTCTGAATAAGATTGTACAAAGAAAAAAATTAGAGAAAGTTAAATCTTCACTACTGAATTGTGTTGAAGAGTAAGATTAAACATTATGAGATTAATGATGTAACATAAACTTCCTCTATATATGGAGCAAATTCTTGAAACGCAAATATTAAAGTAAGATGTTATCAATGGTGCACATCAACAATAAATGATAGATATCAATCAGAATTGTCTACAATGATATCAAAAAAATGTATTAGTAAATTATTTATGAGGTATGGATTATAAGCTCATTAATCTATTCATGAAGATCATAATATTGATACTTAGTATGGTGATGACATTGACTTAATCTTAGAAAAAGTAAAAAAAATTTCTTATGGAAAAGTTCAAGCACTATCAATCAACTTAAGTGAAATTATGCTACGGAATGTGAGATGTAATTGCTAATGCATAACAAGCTTTAATATTTAATGAAGCTTCTTTAGAAAAAACTTTGATTGATTGAAAGTTAATTTACAAGTTGAAATATAATCTAGCAATATATAAGAGTTTCAAAGTCAAGTTTATGGCTAGAGATTTCACAGAAATAAAAGATGTTGCCAAAAATAATAAAAATTTCACATGTAGCAAAACATGATACAACTTGACACTTATATGCACTATTTAATGTTGCAATATTTGATCTAGTTATGAATGTAGTTACGACATTTTTATGGTTTTTTAGGAGAAAATTGACATAAATTAACTAGTTGGCTTCAAAGAGAAAGTTCGAAAAAAGTTGGTGTGTAGATTGTTGAAATCATTATATTAATTGGAACACATTCATACTTTATAGATTGTGAGATTTTATGAGTTCATAAAAGCAATTGATTTTTTGCAAAATGTATATGATATATGCTAATACATGAACAACATAATTTAAGGATAAAACTCGAAATCACACCGAGCAAGCCAACAACATGAGAGACACAGAAGACACACGCATAATGTGGTTCACTTTCAAGGGCTACGTTCATGGAGAAATACACTCGAGAGAGTCTAATACTACTTGAAATGAAAACTTAACATTATTCGCAGAAGCATTAGGATATATATATCCAAGGTAAGCAACTAATCTCAACTATAAATAACTACACATGAGGTTACTCCTTAACCAAAGTTAACCTCAACAATCTCCCCATTAGCTCGCGTTAAGAGTATCATTAACCTCTCTAACCTATATTATTACTCAAACGGACGGAAAGTTCTGGACGGAAATCTAACACAAGGTACCTCTTTAAACAAGAGTTAACTAGAACCAAGCCGTAACCATATTAGGATAGAGTAATAATATATAGAGGTAACTTAACAGTCTCCCTTATCTCGTGTTAAGGAATCTCAGTAACCTCTCTAACCTATATAATTACTTCCATAACATGATAGAGTAATAACATAGAGAGATAACTTAACAATCTTCCCTTAACTTGTGTCAAAGAATCTCAGTAATCTCTCTAACCTATATTATTACTTCCATAATATAATAGAGTAATAATATACAGAGGTAACTCAACAATCTCTCCTTAACTCGTGTTAAATAATCTTAGTAACCTCTAAAACCTATATTATTACTCTCATAACATGATATAGTAATAACATACAGAGGTAATCCAACAATCTCCCCCTTAACTCATGTTAAAGAATCTCAATCATCTCTCTAACTATATTATTATTCCCATAACATGATAGAGTAAAAACATACAGAGATAATCCAAAAATCTCATCCTTAAGTCGTGTTAAGGAATCTCAATCAACTCTTTAACCTATACTATTACTCCGCGTGAAGTTCTAGAAGTAAACCTACCACAATGTCCCTCTTTAAACAATCATTAAGTAGAACTAAGCCGTAGTCATAACATAATAGAGTGATAATATACAAAGATAACTAAAATTCATATTTCTCGTGCTCTCGATGCACAACTTGCATAGTAGCACAGTGTTGCCTGAAACTCTTCAAAAAAATAACTTTGGTCAACACATCAATTGGATTGAGTTTACCGTTGATCTTCACTAACTCAATTGTTTTCTCAGACATTGCTTGTCCAATAAAGTGATACTTGATGTCGATGTGATTCACTCTACCATCCATGACTTGGTTTGCAATCAAATGTAAAACACTTTGGCTATCACAATGAAGATTGATCACGCCATGTGTGAATTTCATCTTCATGATAATATTATTCAACCAAATAGCTTCCTTTATTGCTTCTGTTGCCGCCACATATTCAGCTTCCATTGTTGATTGAGTTACACACTTCTGCAAGGTAAATCTCCAACTAATGCTTCCACTGCCAAGTGTAAACACATATCCAATTGTAAATTTACTTTTGTCTAAATCTTGTTCAAAGTCAGCATTAACGTAGTCAAACAAGGACTTGGCATTGTCTAATAATCCATCAAACAATAAGCCATAATCCATAGTACTCTTCAGATATCTCAAAATCAATTTTGCTACTTCTCAATGAACTTTCCAAGGATTCAACATGTACCTGTTCACCTTCCCCAATGCCAGAATAATATATATATGCCAGAACTATGCCTAGTGCACATCATTAAATACATGAGGTTGCATACAACTTGTTCATTGGAAACATATGACATTCTTACATTCTTTACATCAGTTGTAGTACATTGAGTTGCAGAGTTTAAAATGTGATGGCAAAGGAGTCTACGCTACTTTTGAATCGGCCATATTGAACCTTTCAAGTATACGACAAACATACTTGCCCTAACTCAATCATATCTATTCAAAATTCATATAGATAATCATGACTAATATACTCTTTGATTCTCCCATATCCTTCATCTTAAATATAGACTTTAGTTAACTCTTGCATTCATCAATATCAGATTGATTCTTTGACAAGATGAGCATGTCGTCAACGTAGACTACTAAAATGATGAGATTGAACGTCTCATCATTCATCTTCTTCATGTAGACACAAGGATCATACACGCTTCATAGAAAATCTTGTGCCTTCATAAACTCATCAAATCGTGTATTTCACTGCTTAAGAGCTTGTTGTAACCATCTTTAATTAGTTAGAATTAAAGTAGAGGTTACTCTAAATGTTGATATAGACACTTTAGAGTACACTAGTTGTAATTGCCACATCAGCGATCTGCGCGCTTGGTAGACAAAGAGTAGTTGTGATAGTTGACAGCGACACGTCAACGATCCGTGTGCATGTTAGGTAAGGATTGAATGTGTTAGTTGACATCGACACGTCAACGATCCGTGTGCTTGTTAGGTAAGGATTGAGTGTGTTGGAAGCGCCATGTAAGCGATCCGTGTGATTGTTAGGGTTATCTGCCACATCATCCATCCACTAGGACTGAAATGGATGGTGGGGATAAGATTTTATCTCCTTGTACTTGTTGGTGAGAGCTATATAAGGGAGAGTAGAACCATTGTTGGTATCTCTCATCTTTAGAATTTATGTTTTCATCTTCGAATGAACTTCTCTCTAAACCCTAGTGTTACCTTTGTTTAAGTTCATACAATGATTTCAACAATCTACAAACCAACCTCTCCTTGCCTTTGACCTCAAAGCTAAATGATTGTTTCATGTAGATCTACTCATATAAATATCCATGAAGAAAGGTTGTAATCACATTCATATGATTCATAACAAGACTTAATATTGCGGCCAATGCACATATTAGACGAATTGTAGCATACTTTGCTACATGACAAAAAAAAATTGTTGTAATTCACACTCTTCTTCTATGTGAAACCTCTTGTCATCACCTGGCTTTGAAGATTCTTGTTTTATCTCCTGCTCGATTGTCTTTCAGCTTTTACACTCACTTAGAGTCAATCAATGTTTGATTTTTAAGAAGCTCAACCAACTCGCAAGTTTTGTTATCAATCAGTAACTACATGTCCCGCTCCATAGCAACATTTTACTCAAGCTTGTTGACCGAAGCTTGAGCTTTCTTGTATGAAGAAGATTCACTTTCTTCCAAGATCAACGCCATACCGTATTCATCCTAAAAATCAAGGTCACAATATTTGAGAATGGATGAATGGGCCCATACATCAAATCTCTCAAGAGCTCTATTAGTACGTTGTGATCTTTTAGTAGACGTTTCCATTTGATCTCTATCGTCTGGTACTGTTGTAATATGCTTATCATCGATAATCTGCTCCTGTAGTTCATGCTCTTCAAGAATTTGCTCCACATGCATTGATGCTTCTTTTTGTGACAGATCATTAATGATAGAAGTATCAATCACCTCCACAACAACATCCGTGAGTAAAGATTTCTCCTTGTAAGTAAGGAAAGCCTCAAAATTTTCCCTGCTTTCAATATGTCAGCTCATTGAAAGAAACATATTTACTAACAACCATCTTACGGGCAACTTGATCCCATAGCCTGTAACCTTTCAGTCCACTAGCATATCCAAGAAAACGATATTTTTTGGATGTATGATCTAATTTAATCTTGTGCTTCTTAGTTGTGAGAGTATAAGCATTACAACCAAAAATTCTCAAATGACTATATTACGCCTTCGTTTATGACTCAGTTCAAACGGTGTTAAGAAACTGATTGCACTAAAAGAGGAAAGGTTTATCAAATAAATTGCGATGTTGACAGCTTTGGCAAATTTCACGGTAAACCTTATTCGCTAAACATACTCTGCACCTTCTTCAACATTGTTCGACTGAGTCGTTCAAAAATAGAGTTTTGTTGTGGAGTATAAACCTTCGTGAAATGGCGAGTGATTCCCTCCTCTGTAGAATACATCTGAAATTTCTCACTAGTATACTCGTCACCATTATCTGATCGTAGATATCTCATATTGTGTCCAGTCTAAGTCTCAAATTGTATGCGCCAACTTTTGAAGGTTGAAAACACTTCAGACTTGTGGAAAAAAATATATACTCACACATACCTCTGATTTCAATTCTAATGGTAAAACTCGAGATCACACTAAGCAAGCCAATAACACAAGAGACATAGAAGACACATGTATAACGTGGTTCACCCTCAAGGGCTACGTCCACAAAGTAATACACTCGAAAGAGTTTACCACTTGAAATGAAAACATAACATTATCCGCAGAAGCATCAGGGTATATATATCCAAGATAGGCGATCAATCTTAGCTTTAAATAACTACACATGAAATTACTGCTTAATCAGAGTTAACCTCAACACATAATAGTGAAAATTTTAATTTGATTATTCTATTTTTTTAAGTACATGCATGCTCATTTTAGCAAATTATCAATCCGACATTGAAAAATATAATTCTAGTTGAAATTTGCATTGAAGATGAAATATTTGATTAAGTCTAAGAAAATATTAGAAATGAAGATTCATAGAAATTTGAAGAAAAAAAGATTTTGATTGAGTCAAGGTAAATAAGTTGAACTTATGTATAACATGTTAAGCATAAAAAACTCTAAAGGAGTTGGATTTCTTTGACATGATACTCTAAATATGTTGCAACTTGATGTCCAATTAATGCTTTTGAAAAGAAAAAGATGTCATCGATTTTATATGACAAAGTTGTGAACGACTTTATGTATTTGATGATCTTCACAAGATCTGATAATTCTCTAGCTATAAACAAAATGAGCATGTATACGTTGAATTCAAGAAAGATGTAGTGAAATGAATTATATGTATCTAAAAAGTACTAAGGATTATGATCTATTGTTTCATAAACTATTAAACAATGTCAAAGTCTTGTTTAATTAAGTTAATGATGAGTATGGACAAGATTTGAAAAATAGTAAATCACAACTAAACATATATTTATACTTGATGAAGAATGCATTAGTTAGAAATTTTTTGTGCAAAAGTATGTAGCTGAGTTCACAATGTATGCTATATATATAGCAAAAGCAACAGAAACACTACTTAATTGAATAGATTTCTTGTCAAGTCAAGATTAAAACATGAGGTTGTTAATCTTCATTGTGATAATCAAAGTGTGTTACATCTTGCTACAAATCCAGTGATGGATAGTACAGTGAAGCACATCCACATTATGTATCATTTTATCATATATGCAGTTTACATTAAAACATTATTACTATGCAGGTAAACTCATTCCACCTGATTTGTTGAACAAAATTATTACTTTAGAGAATAACAAAACAATAGAACTATGCATTTAAACTCATTCCGCCTAATTTGTTGAAAAAAGTTATTACTTTACAGAATAAAAAAAAAACGTTATAACTATACAAAGTTTGCATGAGGAGCATCATCATAGTTTACTTGCATATTTTTTACCTCTTTATATTTGTATTCTTTCATGGTTCAGCTATGGCTTAATTATAGTTAGCTTTAGTTTTAAAAAGAATCAATGTTTGATTTTTAAAAAAATTCTTGTACATTAATTATATGAATTATACAGATTATTTTCTCCACAACATTATATAAGGAGTAAATTTTTAATATTTATACAATTAGTAGGTTAATTAGAGTTAATTCATTTTAATTTGGATTGGTTTTTGGCTTAATCCTAGTTAAAGTAAGATTCAAGATCTTGTCACCCATTATATATAGTAAGAAAATCATAGTTGAGAATTTTCTTTACCAAAGTTTGAGTAAATAATTTCTTGTTCTTGTGAATGTAGTCAGAGACCGACTAACCACATATGTCGATTTGTGTGTGTCTTTCTATGTTTGTTGATTTTTTGTTTTTTTATAGTACTTCACCTTTTTATTATAGCATCAAATGCTCTAATTGCAAGAATTTAAACTTTTGCTATGTAGTTTTCATTGTTGCATGAGAGACTTTCATATTTGTAATAACAAAATCTATCTTTCCCTTAGTAATCTAGTCACAAATCCAATCCTATCCTACATGCAAGAATTACACTAATAGATTTATCATTTTTATATAACATTATATATGAACTCAATATTATATATGTTAACATCATATAGATTATTTAAGTTGTGAATGGCTTATCAATTTCGCCTACTCACATTCCAAAGATAGTGATTGATATGTTGCATTTGTACAAACTCCATGTTTCAACATTTTAGAGTATATATCTTATATATGTCAAATATTTTGATCTATCTATTCTAAAATAAGTAGATCAAAATATTTCTAGAATCTTTAAGAGAAAACATGTCACATGTCATTACACTAGAAGCTAACTCTCTCATGATATAGTGTTCATCTTCATAAGATGAACTTAAACATAGTTGGGTAACAACTGACAGATTAGGGTTAGTTCTGCGTGGAATGGGCTCTTCGGCGTCATTTTCTCCTTGCACTATTTTTGGTGTTTCCATTTTGTGACATAAAGTCAAAACTTTGGTTCATTATCATATTATGAATCGATGTATTAGTTAGAGTGGATTCCATGGTATACCTACCATATGGAGCTCATTGAAAATCATCACCATAAGGTGTCCTTTGACGGCTGTATAATTCCTTAAAGGAAGAACCTCAGGCATTTTATCAGTCCATTCTTCCTACACTTCTTGACCCAATGTGCTCTGATGTCGTAAAAGTTGCAAGAACCAGTCTTGTACCTTCCTGCTCTACCACAGAAGTTATAATCTACTGCACCTTGACTTACTTCGGCGCCACATGAACATGCATGATCACATCTAGCAACTTCTTATGTCCAATGCCTAGCATGATTATGCTAAATGTTAAAAGATATGGGAGCAGCTTTGTAAATTTATTGTAAGCCATTTTGAGCACATGAATTCCGAAACTCAATGTGAACAAGATAATCATACATGAGAAATAAGCCACAACTTATTACATTTTCATCTGTCACGACATAGTTTTGTTAGGAAGAGTACAAGATCCTATAACGATCAGAAACATGTAAAACTTCTATACTTCTAGTTTTGTACTCTTAATGTCAATTAGATACTGGTTATTCGTTCAAGAAATAATAATAAAAAGTCAAATGATTATTATCCCATAATTTCATATTACCCATTGCATGAAGAGGTATCGGAGGAGCTGCTGGTGAAACAGCCTTGCCTTCCGTATGTCTATGGTTGCTTATTGCCATGCCGCATTTTTTATTCTATGCATCCCCTATATCCTCCATACAAAAGCCCATGGTAAAAAATCTCGCTCAAAATCTTAAGTGGATTATTAGAAGGAAAAATGCTTGGCTAAGGGTCGCACTTCTGAAGATAGACTTGTCCGTCGTCGGTCAGCCTCCAACCCTAAGGCCTTGGGAACTCCGGATAGCAATCAATCATTCGCAGGTGTGGAAGACTTCGGATCAGTCAGATTTGATGGAGACAATTTGGAGATAAAGCACAAGAAAAACAAAAAAGAAAAGTCGGGAAAAAGCAGCTATGGCGCCGAGACTAGCCACCCAGTCCGGTTCGGCTCAGAATGTCCGCGGCCGGGGAAGGAGGAGAAGGTGGACACTGAGGCCATTGCCAAACTGACATCGCCATTAGAGAAACGGAAGGCTTCGTTTGGGCCACCTTCTCCTCCTCCCTTCGTTCGCTTGGCAATCTTATCCCCTTTTCGTTTGGCAAAACCTTATCCCCTATCTGCCAAAGCCCAGGGGCTTCTTCTGCCCTGCCCTCCTCGCCTGCAGAGCTCTCTCGCTCTCTCTCACTCCAAACCTTCTGCTCGAGCTCGAGGCATTTCTCTCACTCGCACATTCAGCCCCGAGCTCTCCCTGCCGCTGTCGAGGTCGCGGAGAATTGTACATTAGATCACCACAGAGATTATGGCAATGGCGGCCGTCGCATCCACCAGCGTCATCGGAGTGGCAGCAGCCCCAAGGGCTGTGGCAATCTCCGCCCCCAAGACCGTGTCGTTGAGGCAGAATGGAATGATGGGAGCTCCCCTGAGGAAGTCCGCAGGAGTGCGAGCCGTGAGGAGAGCGGGAGCCAGAGCCGTCGTCACTGCGCAAGTCGCCGAAGCTGTGGATTTGGACCAGCTCGTGAGCACCATCAAGAATTTGACCTTGGCCCAGGCCCGGACTTTGGTCGACACCCTGCAAGAGGAGTTGGGAGTCACCGCCGCTGCCTTCGCCCCTGCTGCTGCCGCGGGCGGTGCTGCACCCGCCGAGGCTGCCGCAGTCGTGGAGGAGAAGACCGAGTTCGATGTCGTTCTGGAAGAGGTTCCCACCGCTGCTCGTATCGCCGTGATTAAGGTCATCCGGTCGCTCACTGCTCTCGGTTTGAAGGAGGCCAAGGACCTAATTGACGGCCTGCCCAAGAATGTTAAGGAGGCCGCAGGAAAGGAGGACGCCGAAGACGCCAAGAAGCAGCTCGAGGCTGCCGGAGCCAAGTGCAGCCTCAAGTGAGGTGACTTCGTGGGATCGATGAGTTGAGAATGTAACTCATTTTGTAGTGCAGTGTAAGAAACACACGATTATTCGCTGTTAGGATTACAGCTGAGCTTTTCGTCCTCGTCTTCGTAACAATTGTTGCTTTTGCAGTCTTAAAAATTAGCTCTGCTCTTAGGCGTAGTTAGACACTTACTACCCTTCCTCCTTTGCTGAGGAAGGAATGGAGGTTGGAAGAGTATCCTCATGTGCTGAAAGAACTCATTTGTATATTTTCTTTCACATTATTTAACGCCGAACCGAATGGTTCTCTTTCATATTGTGTTTCACACATTCCTCTTTCTGACCTATTACTTGCTCTCTGGTAATGGTCGTTTTCTAGACGTAGTTCAACAGTAATGCATCTGCGCATACGCTCATTTGACCTGAATACTTCCAGGGTCGCACCGGCCCCATGAAATGCTACTTGTTCTGATTAACAGGAATGTCAGGTTTGAATGTTTGGAAGGAGGTCAGGAGAAATATAATGAATCGACAAAACAAAAGGCTGTGTGCCCCGTCACTATAATGTAAGAAGACACGGTCTGTCGTTCCGAATATAGCTGGACTGCGCGGAGCCCTATTATCTGAATGTCCTCTAGATTGCGATCATGGATCTATCTTCCGACTTCCATCGCGAAAGACAGATGAACTAACTCATTCGAAGCTGTCGAGGGTTCACTTACTCTCTGTGCACTCTTCGGTCGACTAAAAAATGGCCACAGTTCCCCAGATACAGTCGAACATGAAGGGTTTTAGCGACTGTAAGTGCACGTGTAACATGATATCCTGAAACGATGTAAGTACACAAACCTGTAACACATCATTTCTTATGCTAGAAAAAAATATGTGCAGTACATGAACGGTTGTGGACTGAAAGAATGCTTACAAGATCGGATTAGATATTCGAATCATACAGACAGCGTCCGACCTCTGGGCGAACAAAAATTAGTAGCGCACCGCATTAAGACTCGAGCGTTACAACATGAAATATGTTATACCAGTAAAGCCACCACACTAGCGAAAATTACACACGTCCAAATCTTCCACTCACCGTAACGTTGGATCGAGGGATGTGAAGCCTGCACCTGTTGCAAATGTTACTTGTCAAGTAATCAACCTTCTACCTGGTGCTCTCGTTACAGTATGAAGTAAAATCCATAGAAGTAGAATCCATCCCAGCCCTTGAAATGTGGATGGATGACTTAACCCACTACTCTGTGACACAGGAGCGAACATCTACAGTGCCATGCCTCCAAACACCATGTACTCATGTTCACCTCAAACGCCTAGAGCGGCGAATATCTGGGGGTCAATTCTGAGTTCATAATCACATCGGCACAGATAATGAATTTGCTACGTAGATTTCACGGCGCAGGTCCTTGTCCTGTGTCGCGGAAGATAGGGCTGTAGCTTCAAACCCTACATGTCGAGGGCCAACGTCCGGTGAGAGAAAAGAGCCAAGGTTAAACTATGTAGCAGCTGCGCGACTATACCCTCGCGTGAACATCATCGAGCATTGCAAGTTTGAAGATTTTGTTTCTTCTCATGTGGTGACATAACGTCCTCATGCATTTCGCTCATGAAGCTCTTAAAAAATCAACTTCCAGGGCAGCTTCAAAATCTCGCTGAGTTCATCACATGATCAGCATATACCCAATACGCATGCAATAGCCATTCACATGTAACTTGCCAGCATGAGCACTCAATCCCAGTCCTGCTACTTTGAGATAGGGTTTAGCACGATGTAGGACAAATCATAATTCTTGTTTCAATCCTTGGATATTATGCATATTGTGTCTTACACTTAAATACCATAAATATGTATTTTACTCATGTGACATACTTAGCCTCAGTTTTTATTTTGCATGATATTGTATGCTGACACTTTAATATCATGTTTTCTCATATAAAATTATGTCAAGTTGAGACATATATGTAGTGATATATGTATGTATGTATGTATATTGTAATGTGTTTCATTCGATTTGATACTCTCATCTTTTTTTCCTCTTCGTGAACGTTTTCTCATAAACTTAAGTAAAAAAAAGTTTCACTTTACATTTGTGATACACACAAACTATCTACATTACATATTGTGTTCAAATTTACATAAATTGTAAGAATAAATTTATAACATTTTCCATAAATTTAAGAATTATAATTCATTTCTGTAGAAGTAATTAATTAGAAAAAATAAATGTTCAGTAAAAAAAATTTAGGTTCATTTATTTTCATAATTATTTATGAAAAAAATTTAAATTCTTATAAATCCGACGTTTAGAATCATTCTTCCAACTAAGTCAAATTCTAGTTTATTAGAAAAAATTAACTCAATTTATTTGAATATCTTAAATATAATCAGGGTAAAATTAATTTTAAAATAATTAATGTATTTCGAAAATATTTCAAATTTCTTAATTAATAAGTTTATGCAGACATAGAATTATAAGGCTATATAGCCTTAGAACTCTAGTATGTACCGAGTTTTCAGTTTTCAAATTATTACTAAAAAATATTATGTGTTGTTTGAATGGATTTAAATTCTTTACATAAATGAATTTTACTTGTCATAGTTTTGAATTAATACTTAATTTATACATCAAGGAAGATTTGTAAAATATAAGAATTTATATCTTTTTTAAGGTTTTGAAATATGTTTTTCTAATTATTTTTTATTTACTTGAATCATGAGATAGATAATTTAAAATGTATAAAAGTGGATTTTTTACTGAGAAATTTGATCGTATAGAAAATATTACTCAGAAACTTAAATATTTTTAAAGTGAATATTCTGAATTATTTTATTCTCTTGAAAATGATTCTAAATTATTTTCAAAGGTTTTCAACTTTGATAAAGAGATGTGAAGGAACCAAGGCCAAGAAACTGCAATTCTTGATAGTCTACATGAATTAGTCTGACCATTGACTTCTAATAAGGTGATGGATGTTGTTAAATTTAAGATCAGAACTCACAGATTATGAAACAAGAGAATCTTGAAGATTAAAAAGCTATTCGATGTGCAAATTATCATGAAAATATGCCTGGATTTCTGTAGCATTTATACAATTATGAAAAACGTGTATAGGTAAAATGATTTTATCTGAATAGGTGTTTGATTATAATTTATTTATATGGATTTAAGGATGAGTCATTAGAAAGAACAATAACATTCTTTGCATTATTACACGCCAAGCTCACATCAAGTATTAAAATATCCACATTTTTAATACCAATGCATTCAATATATGAAAAGTTGTAAAGGAACCAATACATGAAAACCAAGTGATATGAAAAATTTACATCACCTTGTTAAAAATGAAAGTGTAAGTTAGAGAGGTGCTACAATACCATGACAGAAAAAGACATATTTTAATATACCTCATGTATACCATTCTTTTCTGTCGTACTATCTTTCAACTACAAGAGCACATTAGTAAGCATTACCCAATCTGATTATTCATTAGTTTAAAAAATAATCATGAAAATTTTCACTTATATGATTTTTTCTGATAATTTGACTGCACAGTTTATCACGTATGGAAAAGAATTTGTATTAACGACACCTTTATATAATAATATAATATTTCATGTGAATATACACATACACATATAATAACATGTGATTTAAACTTGATGTATTAAACATGTTTTACATGATTTGGAAAGTAGATCAGAATTTTTTGAAGACATTAGAGTTAGTCAGAATTTAGAAAAAAGTTAGCAACTTTTTTTGGAATAGTAAAAATTCATATTTAAACATAGATCATCCATAAATGAACACCTGATTGTTAAGTGTAAAAAATGTAAAATTCTTTTAATACTTAACATAATAGTGCTAATGTGATTTAATGTAGATTTATATCAATATGTTCTTTTAACCCCATCCTACTCCTTTTATTATTTTTCCGAGTATGACTTAAGGATATCTTCCCATACTTTTATTATTGTCTACGTTCACTTACCTCTAACTAAATAAGACTTTTCCTCGGCCACTTAAGAGTGATGCTTTATACAATTTACGAACCAAGCCGAGGACCAAAAATATAGAGCACTCATAATAGGCACATAATCAAATACATACAATATACATACTTAAGTCAAATTACAAACCAATGAAACCATAAGAACTTATAAAGGTCCACTTATTTCACTGTCGTAATCATAAGGACGCATTTATCACAACCTCGTGTCATATCAACCGGAGTCAGGGCCACCGCTCATTCCGCGAAGGAAATAATCTTCCCAATCTCCACCTAACACGGCAAGAACTGAGGAAGATTCTAGTCGGATTCCAGAATCGAACTAGAATCTACGTTGACTACATATGAACACCACCGAGCACAGCCTTCGATCTCCCGAGGCAGCCAAGGCACAGAATCATTCGCCTTCGTTTCGTAATCAGGTTCAATGGCCGCGTTCGCAATAGCAAAGACAATCCGGTCCTGTCACATCTTTTTTCTAATGAGAAAACATGTCACCAATCACAACAGTTAGTAAGGCTTTATCTCTGCCTTCATTAATCATAGAAAAGCTGCAATGGAATCCATGTGGCTCAGCACCACAACGCTTCGCAGAGATGAGGTCCGGCATTGGAGTTGCATGGCGATGTACCGTCTTTGACCTAAATGTGTCGATCGATGATCAAATATACTCCAAACAGTCGAGGCTCATTGTCCTCGGTTTGACAAAAGGGCTTTATTCCATGCAAATGTGCAGGACTGGAGTCTCGAACGAACACCGAAACAACATCTTTGCACAATGATGAGTCATAACATCCTCCAAACAGTCGAGGCTCATTGTCCTCGGTTTGGAAAAAGGGCTTTATTCCATGCAAATGTGCAGGACTGGAGTCTCGAACGAACACCGAAACAACATCTTTGCACAATGATGAGTCATAACGCGCGCGAAAGAGGGCCCGACCGAGGTGGACACGTCAAGGTCGTGAAATGCTTCAGACATCGTAGTCTCGGCAGGTGCTGACTCCGGCGAGGTAGGAGGGCGATTCTGTGGACTGAAGATCTGCCCCCGAACCGACCCGGCTCTTGTGCCAACCCCTTTCACACAGCACCAACTGCTCGTTCTTCGGGCGGGGCCCATCTCCAGCTTGTCCATTGGGGAGCCCGCGACGCGACGGGACGGGATAGTTGGGGTTACCCGCGCCGCGTGACTCTGGACGGCGTCGCGGAGCAGCGAGGGCGTGACTGGGCCTGGCTGCCGACGTTGCAAAAGCGTTCGTTGCGTACATGTACTTTTCCCGCTGAGTCAGTGAGTACACGCACTTGCTTGGCATCTGCTCTGCTCTGCTGCTGGTGCTGCTGCCACGATCCGGGCCTTGCTCCCCCTCGTGACTTTTCCTCCACCCTTCCTTCACCCATCGTCCGTTTCCTGCCCCCCCAGCTCCCCCAGCTCCCCCTCCTTGCCCTCCTCCCCCCGCCCCTTCCTTTCGGGGCCCTGTATCTGTCTGCTCCTTTGAATTTCGAGCTACCACGCAGGCACCTGCTGCAACTTGCAGGCTGCGAGTTGCGCCCGAGTGTCCGAATTCTCGGACTCTGATCCGGCTCCAAGTCTCTCGCCTTCTTCGTTGGGGCGCCCCCCTTCGCTTGCTCCGCGAGTCCTCGCAAGGCTGCTCAATGTTTGACTTCGGCAGGACTCGGGCGCCTTGCGGGCAGATTTGATCTCCAGCTCGTCCATCCATCCGTCCGAGCAGCGACGCTGGGCGCGTTGAAGTCTCTTCGTGCAAAACTGAGGAGGAATCATCTTTTCGAGACTTCAAGAGTTGCTCAATCGTTGTGAGCATCGATATGATTTTGACATCAGAGATTTCATGTGGCTGAGAAAAATCCTCATTCCGAGGGAGGGAGGGAGGGACTGACTGACTGACTGACTGAGAGGTGTATAAGCGTCGGGTGCTTAGACGGGGCCACTTTCTGAAGGGGCCGAAGGAAGTAATTAATGTAGGCTCGTCGTGGACACGATGGACGTGCAATCTTTGGGCAAGGCACACGTTTGGAAACATTCAGGAATCCCAGCTAGAAGCAATTCGATTCTGCGCAGGGATTTCTCCGAAACTCTGGAGATCAGGGCTTTGAACTTCTCGGGCTGGGTTCGAAATCCCGGTGGTGCAGGAAGCTTTTCTTACTCTGTGTTGAGATCGTCCTACCGCTGGAGATCTACTCACGGGAATTGGCCATCACCTCACTTCAGAATATGCGTCCAGAAGCTCAATAGCAGAAAGAAAAAGGCAATAGTTAGCAACTGGACGGAACCCGAAGATGATCCTTCGGATTTCGAGCTTCAGCCTCGTGGAGGCCCATATTCCAACGGGCTTTCGAATGGATATGGGGACGAAGCTGAGACAGGTACACCGCACAAGTATTCTCAATCGTGGACGTGGAATGTTATGGAACTTATCGATAGGGCTGCTGACTACGCGGATGAGCAGAAGGAGATTGGGATGAGGAAACGGCGAGCTTTCTACAAGGCAGACGACTGGATTAGACACCGGAGCTCGAAACGACACGTCAGGCACTTTTTATCCAGCTTCTCGTCCCGAGTGATTATTTCCCTGATTCCGCCCGTGTCCACGGTGACGTTGATAGCTACAATAATTGCTATGTATAACAGTGCGGTGGAGGATCACTTGCTACCATCTTTTTGCTTCCTCTTACACACCTCGTCCCTCCCGTACCAACTCACTGCTTCTGCTCTGGCCCTACTTCTCGTCTTTCGCACGGAGGCTTCCTATTCTCGCTATGATGAAGGGAGGAAAACTTGGACCAAAGTTTTTGCCTGCACCAAGGACTTTGCCAGGCAGACCATGTCATGGATTCAGCATCCACAGGATAGTTACCGGAGATTGGATCTGCTGCATTATATCATGTCCTTTCCAGTTGCACTCAAGGTGAGAAGTGTCTTCGTGAAAGAAAATTTCTCTATAATCCAATTTTTTTTATTATTAACTTTGCTGTGGCCGGCGTCAAAATGATCAGTGTCGCTGACTGGGCAAGACAATGTCATATCTGCAGTGCCATTTGCTTGACGGTTCAGATATTGAAGAGGACTTGAAACTACTACTCGACGAAGAAGATCTGGCTCTCGTTCTGAGCTCTGATCATCGTCCCAACTGTCTCATCCAGCTTATGACGCAGAGTATGGGACTTGTAAACCTTAGTGATAATCAAAAATCTCTTATGGTAAGTTCCTATCAGCTTCCGTCTTTCTTTTATGTCTGCTGCTAATCATAGATTTCACCATCTCCATAGGTCATGATAGTTCTTGATTGCTCTCTGTATCATAAGGACAGAGTAGTCTGACCTGTTGCAACGCACTCAGATATGTACAAGTTGTGGTGTCCAAGTTAACTTCCGTCTACTGATTTGACGTGGTGGGTTTCAGGATGCCAATATCACTCAGTTTAACGAGAGTGTAAGTGTGTGTGAGCGGATAGTCCGCACTCCTATTCCCCTGTCATATACTAGACTCACTTCGAGAGCTTTAGTGCTTTGGCACTTGACTCTTCCAGTTGTTTTGTGGGACGACTGCGGGTGGATGGTCATCTTCGCAACCTTCTTCAGCGCGTGTACCTTGTTCTGCATCGAGGAGGTATAATCGTCGCACTTAATGTCCTTCAGTTTCAGGAAGTTCCAATTTGAAACATTCAGGAACCCTTTTCAGACATTTCAACTCCTTGCCTCGTCACTCATCGATGCTACAACTTTGTGCATGATTGCAGGTGGGAGTGCTAATCGAGGAGCCCTTCCCAGTTCTGTCATTAGACAAAATGTGTGCCGTGGCACACGAAAATGTACAAGAGTTTGTGGAGCTTCAGGAAGTTACAAATGATTACTTGGTAAACAAGGAGAAGATGATGAGAGGAATGGTATCCATGGGACCTGCAAGAGTAGGGACGAACGGCTCAGTTCCAGGTAAGTGAGAGAACTTGTATAGATATAGTGTTCCTAGAGTCTAAAGCCTATCCAGGAACCAGCGCACCAAGCATGAAGCATGAAGCAGTGGCAGTAGCGGAGATGTGCGGATGACGTTCGTTACAAGCCATTAACAAAGTGCACTCCATATATTATAATCAATGTAAAGTGGTCATGCCTCGGGCCCTAACATCTCCTAGTTCGGACATGTGAAGAAAGCTCGCGCTGCATCAGCCCCGTGAACATCATGTCTTTGGAGAGGTCGAAGCATAACTTTGTGAGCTCTGTGGTTTCACTCTTTTCTGCCGCGTGCAGCACGAGGAGATTGCAGGAGTGAATTTTACACTTGAGCTTGTGAGGCCTTTCGGGTCCGTTGCAGCTTACCTGAGTACGGCATTTTGAAAGAACAGTAAAACTGAGCCGATAGACCGTGAGAGAAGTAGGTTTTAGATATGTAAATAGTATGAGAACATCTAGTGATCTGGATGCTATGGAGTGAGGAAGTTTTGACAGATTTTGAGCGCCAGAGTAGGAGGGTAACTGGAGGCCGAGTCGTGTGTTCTGGGTGTTTGGCACACTTCTGCCCGTTGTTGGTAGTCGACTCTGAAGGTGTATGATGATCGTGGATAATGATAGAATGACCCAAATGAAAGATACATTAGTTTCTCACCAGGTATTGTTAACTGAGGAAAAAATGTTGCAGAATTTATTGCGAGCAGATTTTTTTTCGGTTACATTGTCAATTCATTTTCCTGGTCATTTCGGTAAGTACTGCCGAGTTTTTTTCGTTTTAGACGTGTTCATAGAAGGTAAAAGGTCTTGTTGTTATGTATTTATTATCTAGGTTCAAAATCTAACAAGTTAAGCTTATGTTGCAGAGTTTCGCTTTATAATTGGCGCTGAAATTTAACTTCTCAGTTTTAAACTTAAACTTTGACTTTCCCAAGAACTTAAATCGGTCTTCTCAAGTGTATACTTTAAAGCGCAAAATTTGAACATGCATCGCACTGCTGAAGAAGCTCCATCATGTATGATTCATGTCCAGCTGCAGTTTCATATGTCAATACACATAGTAAAATGTGCATGCAGAGCGTGGGCACGCAACAGTCTCACTCTCACGTACTCTCCAGCCATGAGGTATTGCAGCAACAAATGAACAAATTATTTTTACTACGTACAATACAGAATATTGTACAATATTTCTCACCGTTTTTGTGATAAAGTAGTAACTACGATGTACAAATCTTTAGTCTTCGCTTGTGACTTACTACAACTCTCCGTGGCACTTTCCACATTCGTACACCATCCAGTTGTGTTCGGGGCCAGCATAATCATATTTTGAAACAACTATCTGCTACAGTTCAGTATGTTAGTTTCTCTAACTTTTTAAGGAGATGTTATATAATTCTGAGCTTTGCTCTTAGTCCTGCTAAAGTTATTTTCGCACATACTGTTTCAACAATGGATTTGTTTTGAAGTACACCATATAATGTAGATTTAGATTCCAAAACAGTACAAAATGCAGCTTCCATCCGCCCGGCGTGATTGGACTTGTACATTGACAATTGCATCCACGAGAATAACTCGATGGGAGGTACCGCAAAGCTCAGAAGCTCTCTTACTACTGGTAGAGAGAAAACTTGTGTAAAAGTCATTGCTGTGTAAATTTACAACCTTTGTATCTGAGATATTGACTTGGAAGGGCCATAGTTGCCGAAACATTAAGTGTACATTTCTCCAGCTACTCCCTACTTCCACGACTTTCCGTATTTCGCACCAATCTCTGATCATCCTCAAACTCGTCTTGATTGTATTCAAGTGTAGCCGGTGCACTCTGTGTGTAAGCTAGTGATCCCAAATTACTTGGTGAAGATGTAGAAGGATCATTCGATTCAATGCAGGAGTTTTCATTGTCCAGAATAAACGCATGATGATGTGGTCTATTTGCTGCGGGAGTGCTGACGGAAAAGTCAATCAGATCAGGGAGTCGCTCACCGAGGTTAGCAGGTAGACTTGAAGTTTGCATTCCCGGTTGCATGCCATTTGCCATCAGCTGTGGCAGTCCATTGTTTTGCAGGGGTGTATATAGACCGTTGCCACGTCTCCACATTAACCTATTACCCTGGAACATTTTATAGAAGCCGAAGTAGGTCGAGGATTAAAAGTCGTGACATATGCACCTCTAGTCATACTGGAGAACGGACAAGTTCAAGCACACATCGATCCATATTTTTCCACTCCAGTAATCCAGTTGACCAGTAGTAGCACGCGGATATTCTTCGAAATTTGCTTTGCTATGCATAAGCTAGGAAGATAAAATCAATCTAGTGGTGTCTTGTCCAGAGCAAAGTGTTACGTGCACGACTGTCCAGCAGTACAAGTGACTTACCAGTTGCAGCCCGACGAGCCTTTCTCTAAGCTTCACATTTTTGAAGGTTAGCACACCAAGCGCCGAGATCACCATAGTTGAGCCGATAATGAAGAATAGTCCTTCAAGCCCCACAGAGAAACCACTACACAACAAACGAAATAATCAGCACTGATATTACGCAAATTCCAGAAAGATTTAACGCAGATGTCATTAAATTCTCAAGAAATGAATGTCAGCCGATTACGAATGGGCCTGCGTTCAATACAATCTCTCATTAGAGACTATTGTTTAGAAAACTGATTTGTTCATAGTTTCAAGTTTCCTGTACATACCTCGAGTTATTTTTTCGCTCGCATGCTTCTGGTGCCTTGAGCTGAATGAGGCGGAGCCTTTTGTTTCCTCTATCCGAGACGAGGAGCGAACACATGCTTGGTATGTACGTTAAACCGAAGTTGGAAGAAAAACGTGCGCTCTTGCCCACGCCATCAGCATAGCCAGAAACATTTGATTCTCCGGCAATCGTGTAAACCATGCCTGGATTTTCCGAGCAGGGATATAGGACATTTCAAATTTTCAGTATCAAAAGCTGATGATGGTACGTTCGAATACGAAGTGTTGAAAATTTAGAATGCGAACTCATGCTTAATACTTGCTTGTACTCCTGCGTGCTTGGGACAGTCGGGAATACCAGAGAGCGGAGTAGAATTGCATTTGCCTCACCTTTCTGGTCTATCTTCCTTATGACGTAGTTCATGACATCGGCCACATAAACATTGCCATCGTCATCGACAGCAAGGTCACCTGGGTGATTAAACATTGAGTACTTGCCCCAGCCATCCCTATGCCCCGCTTCGCCATCTTTTGATCCAGCATATTGACCAATCACAGTGTCTACAAAATTCAAGGTATTCAGTGTCAGATCGAAGGCGCTCATGTAAAGGATTCATGTAAAGCGATAAATGAATGGTATTCGAGGGCCGAAAGACGAGGTCCCATCGTACAACTTGCTCAGAGATACTCGTATACATGTGTGTAAGTCTGTTCAAAGTACACACCTTGTTCGATAGGTAGGATAAGTTTGAGAACTTGACTGGCCTCCTTATCGAGGGCATAAACAAAATTTGTCCCTGGAACTGCGAATATGCTGTAAATAGACACATTCACTTTCAAATTATCCAGAACAGTCCGCACTGCATACCCTTCGTCGTAATCGACATCTGCCAGGGGAAATCAGAGCTTAGATACCAGAAAATCTGACCAAACTGCAGATATAATTGAATTCAAAAGTGCCTATTTAAGTAAATCCTGTTCTCACATCAAGCTTCACCAGCTCACTGCCGCGAAGAAGAGCATGTGACCGCACAACTTGGCAGTGCGTAGAACTTCACACACGCCTCTTGAGAGAATAAAATGGTTGAAAACAGGCTCCATTGTGATGGGAAAACTCGTTCTTTCCTTCGATATTAAAACAATCCATGGGCTTTCTGCGTAGGTCTTGATTAAAATTGACTCATAGTTTCTCTCCCTAAGAACCCGACTTCACTCGACTGACGATCAGAAAGCAAGAACTTTTCCGTGCTCCTTTCTTTACTTCACGGAGACCTCTTCGTCCATGACATCTGCTTGGCTCGAATATTCACGATCGGACAGATAAAAAAAGGTGGCACACGTCTACCAAACTCCGGCTTACGGCACAAATCAACGAATTTCGAGATAGTGCTCCTTAGTCCCACCTTTCAAAATGAATTTCCAAAGATGGCAGTGGAGCGGTCCATTCCAATTCGCTTCTGTAGAAAAAAAAAATCAGAGCAAAACTCAGCGGAAATCATCGACCTACCTGAATGTTTTAACGACCCGATTTCTTGAGCTGCTGAGTCCAGCAGCTGCACTCGTCGACACCAGCTCAAGTTCAAGCTCGCCAAGAACAGGACCACGACAAGAACGCAACAATGTCCCTTCATGGCTCGAGACTTGACCTCCACATACGTAAAGTGGACCCTCCTCCTCTGGACTCTATCGAGCTCTTCACCCGCGCAACTCCAGATCGCAATTCTCTCGACGCTTCTCGCAGCGTGTTGTAATTTGCGAGCGGCTCATGGTTTCCAATGATCGCCACCGGCAGAGAGGTCGCTCCGTATTACGAACAGAATATAAGGTCTGAAAAATATCCTCGCGTCCTCTTCTCGGCGCGCGCCGCTCCCGAATCGCGAGTCTTAAGTGGCTGAGATCACAGAGGTCGCCAAATCGTGCTGAGCTCCTGGGCCGCGAACGCTGCGACGACGGCCGCTGGCCTTTCCACCAGGGGAAAAATACGTTGCGCGCTTGTCGAGCACGACGGCTGGCACTCTCTAGAACCGACAGGTGGTACGGATCATTCAGCCGCCCTTTCCAGTGCCTTGCCTCCAGTGTCAACGAGGACCTCATAGCTCAGACATTTCAGGGATGGGGAGCAAACTCGTCATCGCATGTGAGTACTGTATGTCTTTCATTGAGCTACAAATTTCACCAGGAGCTAGGCTCCCCACCGGTTCAGTTGAACAATTTGAATTATCTCACAATTATATTGATCACAGGTGTAATCTAAGTATGAATATTTCAAAAAAATGAAAATGCCGAGTTTTTTCCAGATTAAAAAGATAATAATATAAATAAATAGGACGTATGTTTTTTTGAATTTTTTGTCCAGATACAACCACCTCAGTG
Source organism: Marchantia polymorpha subsp. ruderalis (assembly GCA_037833965.1). Lineage (NCBI taxonomy): Eukaryota > Viridiplantae > Streptophyta > Marchantiopsida > Marchantiales > Marchantiaceae > Marchantia > Marchantia polymorpha. The sequence goes on from AP031355.1 coordinate 19,754,366, forward strand.
TTTCGATAATTTTTTTATCAGAATCTGAAATTTCATAATAGTTAATAAAATGCTTATACATAGCAATTTGTTTCGATCTTTCTATTCAATTCATCTTTTGTATCACCCCTAAACTAAATTACCTATTTGCTAAATGATAACGATATTCTTAGCCCTGAAGGTAATCAACACTTGTGAATAAAGTCAATCATATAAGTTACTGGTAAATGGAGAAGAGACAGACATGAAAGTAATTTCAGCTCTGTTTAACGAACGCTCAAGAGCCAAAATATGCAACGTGTGATATATATTGCATCTTTGTGATGAGTATCATTACAGAGCTCAAAATCATTAGTTCTTATCCTTAATCTCGTTTGGATGAACTTTAATTTAATGATACATGATACGAGGGTTCTATAAAGTTTTTGAGATTTCATGATGGTGTATTTATATCATCTAGCCACGTAATCATGACCAGTGTTCCTTTCGAAAGTACATTTTGAGATCCGATTTGATCGATCACGGTGTGTAACAAATTATACCAGCTCTAAACTTAGAGCTGCCAATATTGTTTTGTTAACTCACGCCTTCCTCTCACTGCAGAGGATGCACTTAGGAGCTATTATTACTGTACGAGAATGAAAATAAAATATTCTTTGGCTTCCGGTAAAGTGAAGAATGCATTATGGGAATAGTCTAGTGTAACCTGTCTGACTAACACCTTGCATAACCTCTTATGCAAGGTATAAGATAAGTATAGCCTATACTGTAAGCAATAGGTATATGAATCCCTGTGAGAATCAATGAAGAGCATCACAGAATCTAGAAGTCTAATTTTTAGACTTTGCTTCGTGCAAAATATTCACAGTGAGTTCAACAATTAGGCCTATCCCAACTGACACAGAAAATAATCGCTAAAGCAAAGAAAAGGTGCAAGCTTGTAATATATAGATAATCTAAAAAAATATTTCATGTTGATAAGAATGATATCCTATTCCACAGAAGGGAAGATATGTCAAACCCTCTCAGTGGGTACATATACTTCTGTCACAACTTGGAGGAAGACTAGAGGCATCATCTTCCAAAGTGATAAAGCAAGTTCCATGATAAATACTGAAAATATAGCAAGTTCCAAAAAGTGCCGAATCTTGGGGCATGTCACGCGAAGACTTTAGCGACCATGCTCCACCAATAACAAAAAATGAGCCTATACGAACTTCCATCTCTTGATGGTACTTCGAGACATAACTTTGCTCTCAAGCGAGGTGAAGTTCCTCATCATAACATTCGGAGCCAACCACAAGAGAACCACTCACATCGAAACCAGCCAGATCAAGTTGGTATCGACTTGAGTAAGACGCTGAGTTTAAAACATAATATATTAAGATCCAACTGAAAGCAATCTTCGATGAGGAAAGTCTCCCACGGTCGCACGTCCTGGCACCATCCAAATCGCATATACTTAGAGTGAGGCTCCACTAGTCTCTCACGCGCCTACATGAGAAGAAAATCCCATCCAGTCCAGTTTGGCTGGTTGGAGCCCACCCGAAGCAATCTGGAATTTGTACGTATAGGGAAAACATGAAGCATGTTAACATGACATTATTAGTTATTTGGACATTGGATAAGCCTTTGACTCAAATTGGAGATGTTTATATGCATTAATTCCTTATTTAGATTTTCGGCTACATTGAAATCTAACAATTAATGAGATTTTTGTGAAAACGTTATATTGCATTCCCAATTTTTAGTATTGAGATTGTCTTGTCAAGTCTATAGAGGTGTAAGTTTTATTTTATCCATATACATCCAATTTCATCTACATAAATTCAATAGCTTTGATAAATTATTCCCCATAGTACTTCTATGGTCATCTTACCAGTTTCGTTTCATTCACTTGATGGATTCTTCCGCTCATTTTCTTGCACTCTTGGATTTCACTTACGAGATTTCATGACCTCCTGTCTGTCATGGGATCCATGGGGGGTGCGGCTATCGTCTCCATCTTTTGTACATCTGAAATGAACAAAACCAGGGAAAATGTTCTGGCTCGACAACAGAGAGCATTCAATAAGGGAAATAATTATTGGTGGATTTTGAATGTCCGGGAGCATTCCCGCAGAATCTAGTAGCGCCAGATTTTCACGGTTGTAGGATGTCCACAACAGAAAACATTGAGTTATCTTGGTTCTCAAGTTCGTACTTAAAGGAAAGGGAGGTTTAGTTTATATATATTTATTTCGAAATAAATGCTATGCTATGTGTCCTCTTTGCTTTCGAGACATGTTGGGTCGAACCAAAGCGTCTATGACACACATACTTCTCTACACTGGTGAGGAAGGAGACTTGAGATTTCTCAGCCCTCCTCAAGAAATGTTCTCAATGTGGGCAAGAAGCTGTATCCTCTGGAGAGAGCTCTTGGCGTCAGAGGGTTGTGGAATGCGATGTTTGGGGTTTGGAATTGTACGGCATCGTGAATCTTGTAAAGCGACTAAAACCCGCACGTGATTGCTGATCACGAGTATTAGGAATTAACGGCCTGAGCGAGGCATTAATTGTGCCACTGCAACGATTCCTTTTTTGCAGTAAGCTCGTCCCTCACGCCTCGTAAGGTTTTCAGCCCCAGGTTACTTGGATGCACAGTTCATGGTGTTCATGGATTTGGAGCTGAAGTAGCGAGAACTCGCACCTGCCAAGGTCCTCTTCTCGACCCCAGAACGTGGAGATTCGAGGCCTACACAAGGCAGCTGAAAACTCCTCTCCACCACCGCGTGTCAACAACACCGCTTGCCAATTCACAGCATAAAGCTCTCGATGCAGAACACAATTCCCGGAATAGAAGTGTTATTCAGGATAGACAGCGAATTCTGCCACAAAGCCGTGGCGTTATTCGACACCTGCCAATTGCAACATCGTTCTACTTAGCACAACGAACACAAATCACACAGCGAATGTCCCACTGCAGTGCTGCGGACATGCCTCCATTCCCTCCAGGTTTTTCTTAGACAGCGCACAAACTTAAACACGCCAGCACGCTTAGATCACTCTGGTTCAAACACGATCTCTGTTTCCCACAGGAGCAGCAGACGACGATGCTGAGAGGCAATTTACGATCCTCCTTCTAGAGCCAAAGGTCAGGAAGTCGCTGTCAGGCAGACGTAGCAGTTCTCTATGCTCCACGTGGCGCGAAGGTCTTGGACACTTGTGAGCCCGATTCCCCAACACAGATTTGGCGTCCTAAAGATGGGGCGGAATTTGATCCCCAAATTCAAATCAAATCAAATCACTTGTGCACTAGGCGCTAACGTCAAGCAGGTTTACGAGCCCCAGGGTCAGAGTTGCGAACGTACAACGCCGTCATGCGCCGAGAGAGAACTGCCCGACGACCAGGAAGATCGGATTCCAGACTTGGGCATGCTGGGTCTGGAGGTCGAGGACTCGGAGGAGAACAGGCCTCCACTGACGACCATGATAGAAGTGTTGTAATACTCTCGGAGCTCAGTGATCTGGCCTTCGCAGATTGTCCAAACGTGGACCCACGAGCTCCAGTCCGTGCGGCCGCTACCTTCGACAAACACCTTGTTGGCCAAGAGGCCGAGCTTCGTGACGGCGAAGATGAAGGCGCCGCAGGGAGTCTCGCCCGTGAGGAGAGCCTTCATGTGCTGGTGCGAGGGCGGCCCGTGGTACCACCACTCGATCTCCGGGGCCAGCAAAGACGTGATCGCGTCCGTGTTCTCGATCGCAATTGCGGCATACAGAGTGTTGGCGAGCAGCTCATTGTGCTCCTCCTCCGCTGTCTTGGCTCTCGTCCTTGGGATTGCATGGCCTACAGCCAGGTTGAACTGTCTCGAGCAGTCCTTCCTCTGGACTTCCAATTGCACGCACAGCTCACCACTCTCGTCGCCAGACGCTGCCGCTCCTTCCCGGTCCTTGATCCGTGGGGTAAAGATTTCGCCTCGGAGGGAGATTAGACTCATGCGTCTCGGTTCGCTGCCTTCCAGCCCCGTGCGACAGAGAGCTCGACTCTTCCACCGAGCGTGGGATCAGAATCGCTTGCCCTGACGCAATACAGATGAAATTCTCTGTCAACCTGTTTCTGTTCAAAACAATGCGGGGCTCTCAAGGCACCTGATTCCTGATTCACCTGGCAAATTCCTGCACATTTCCGCCGGCAACCTCATCGCTTCACAGGCACGATCTCAATTTGCATAATCAGGAGATATTCACTGGCCCCCTAAATCAGCTCCAGCTTCTCGTGATAGCTACGGCAGAATCTGGGTGACGAAAATTAAAACCTGCGCCGCCCTGAGCCCTCAAACCTCCTCTCCAAAAGCCACAGGCGCTAAAAATCCGGATGATGGGGATGGATTATCTTTCCGAAATTCAGTGAGTCGTGTCCCCTGTGTCAGTGTTCTCATATTCCGATAAGAGGTGCTTGCATTCTCATATTGAAATTCGAAAACAGGTCGAGAAATTTCGAGCACTCAAAACCGTGTCGTCTTCTTTTCGGAGTCGCTCGTACTTCTCGTCTTGCTTATGTATGCAGTTTAATGTAAGGAGCACATCATCGGGATCGTACATTATTAGAGGACCGAAGTAGGTTTCTTCAGGACCATCCGAAAGCTGGTCTCATCCGGTTCGAGCAACGAGAATGGCCCTCGAGACTGTGTACGAAAGGAGCCTGCGCGACGAAGCATGTCGTCGACATGCAAACGGAGGAACTGTGCACAGTGGGCGCAGAGATCGAACGAAGATCCTCCGGAAGGGTGCAGGGAATCTCTCCGTGGGAAAGCCTGGAGAGTCGAGAAGGCGCGCGTCCATACGCCTGTACATCTACGTCTCATGATCTTACGCATACGCTTCTACAGCAGGGCCCGCCACCGCAGTCGCTGAGCATTTCGTACAATACGGACGCGCGGGACGAGAGGGTGAACGATGCCGCAGTGATCGTCGCGAGCATCCGTGGGGCCCACACTCATGAATCTACTGTACAGTACTTTGGATGCGCATGCACTGGGCCGTCGAGAGATTCTATTCCAGAAATTTAACACCCTTCATCGCCCTCGAAACCGTGGTCGATTTGATGTCGTGCAGCAGAACTGCGACGTCGGGAGTCGGCCTGCGAGTGGGAGACATCATCGTCACGAGAAGCGTGACTTACGAATTACGAATTACGGGCAGCAGTACGAACAATGTCCATGGAGCCTACTGCCCATATTCTACCCAGTTCTGCGTGTCAAATTACGTGGTAGCCGCTCTGCGCAGTGAGCTCATCTTCCCCTCAGATAGACCGGGAAAACTGTCCGTCACGTGAGAAGTAAATTTGAGCGTCGGTCTTGACGGACCATGAGTATCATCCGTGGACGATGGATGGAGGATGGATGGATGGATCTGAGGCTGAGGTTTCCATCCGGTCTACAAGTGCAATACCTCGGAGCCGGAATTCGGCTTCTGAATTTCAACCTCCCGGGGGGTTCAGAAGAGGCTGCCCGCGGCACCTCACGCAGCTCCAGCTGACAGCGTCGAACACATCCATTCTGCCTCATGAAACGTTGTGTGGTCTGCCCGGCGCGTAAATTTCGAACTGTACTTCTTTTCTCCACTGTTCGATAACGGTCAAGAATCGGCTGGAGTCCGTTCTTTGGACAGACCGTTATCAGCCCAAAAATCAAGTCATTCATTTTGGCGGACATGACGTACGCCTCGATGGATTGCGTGGGCCTCGAACTTAAAACACCCTGGGAATCGATTGTAAAGCGAAAGGTACAATGCTTCTTTCTTTCATCTTAATTGGTGAGACTTTTGTATGAAAGATCGAAGGGATGAGGGACTATTTTTATAGGATTCAGATATCGAGGATTATGGCATGTTGGTTAGGTGCAGCACTGGACTTCCGAAAACTATCTATCTACATGTAGGACAGGTCCTGATTCTGTTGACTAAAACTACTTGGAAGGGGAAGGAAGTAAACTTTTTTCCAGGTCACTCTTACTGTCCTCTGTATCTTTACTAACATCTACTACATAATCTGCTCGAGGGTTCAAGATGTAAGGTGGCGGAGATTTCGATGGCGTCTTTCCGGAGCTCGAGAACTTGTTTGATTCTAAATGAAGAGCGAGAGAGTTCGCCATCACTCCTATCGAACTGATGCCCATCAACGCACCAGCGAGGGAAGGCGTAAGCATTGTGTTGGTGATGGGTAACAAAACTCCCGCTGCTACTGGTATGCCAATCTGCAAAGCACATGAGTCTTTACCATCAGGATGTGTCTAAGAGAATGGGGCTCTGCAACTCATTCTCGTAGCAAGGTAGTACAACCAGAAAACGTCTAGTTAATGTTCGGTAGTGCTGACATAGTTCACAGAAGTTTATATTTTTCAATACTGAGGTCTTTCATAATACTCCGAAGGGGAAGGAAAGTAACTCACAATATTGTACATAAAGGCCCACCACAAATTTTGCTTGATCTTTCTGAATGTGGCCCGACTTAGTTCCATTGCGTCTACCACCTGCGTATGACATTAAAGACCTTCGCATGAGATATCTATTATAAACGCGTGCCGGTGAACCCTATAAGAGAACATCTCCAAACTTCGGTACCGAAAGGATTTGCAAGCAGACGTTTATTTGAACAATGTCATACAAAAAATTTGTGAAAAGGTTGCAAAGGGCCCTCTATTGGATCTTCAACTCTTGTGGTTTCAACAAGTTTGATCAAACTTAAACAAAAGTTCTCATGTCTTTCCAGATAATAATTATACTATCTAGATAGATACCAACACATTTCCTCTTAAGTTCAACCTGTTAAATGCGAAAGTGTTGATAACAAAATGATGGCGAACAAACTTCTTTTGGCGAAGAAGAGAAATGAGTAGTTTGTGAGGTGAACGATACAAGGTCTAAACACTGTGAAGGATGTTATAGAATTGGACTGAAAGCAGAATGATACTGAGCCAACTTCAGCTGGGTAGATTTGCAAACCTGACTCAATTTGTCTCCCATGAGAACTACAGATGCGACTTCACTGGCCGCTCCAACTCCCCCAACCATAGCGATTCCAACTTCAGATTGGGCCAAAGCAGCTGCATCGTTGACTCCGTCGCCAACCATAGCAACCTTCTTACCCTCCCTCTGTAGCTGCATGATGTACTCGGCTTTGCCTTTTGGTTTTACACCAGCGAACACCTTTGAATTGAGCACGAGTCCACAATTACATATTCTTTCGAAAAAACTGTTTTCTTGGGTGTACTTCATGAAACAAATCACCCTTATTTCAGCCGAGAACTTGCTATACGCCTGCATAGCAAATCATCAGGGGAAGACTAACTATACGCGTATGAAGGAATGAATGATACCTGGTCCTTGGGGATCCCAACTTTCGCCGCAACAGCCTCCGCTGCTGCCTGCTTATCGCCCGACAACATTGAGGTTTGAATCCCCATCATTCTGAGAGCGGTAACAGTTGCGACAGCTTCTTCCCTAATTTCGTCCATCATTGTGACACTTCCCGCGAGCTGATTGTCCACCCCTAGAAATGCATCACAATCGATCACCTCATAAGAGAGAGCATCAGGGTACACACACGAAGAAGTCTTAGTTCTAGTCACATCTGAGCATGCACAGACTGCGAAGATTCTAGTTCCCGTCCTCGGATGCGATCTTCATACAGAACTCTTGTCAAGTCTGTCAAAGCCCTCTAGCAAGAACTTCAAATGCAGGTGCAGTCTGGATGAGCATCAAACCTATGTATATGACAGACTGGCCTTCCAAGGATGCTTCCAAGTCTTCAGGGGGACTTCCAAAGGCTCCATGTCTTATGTAAGAATGTCACTCGAGTGGATTAGTACAAAGTTTGATCCCGTTGTGCTATAAGAAAAGACTGACTAACTGAACCTGGGTACTTACTGCTCGCCGTGTCTTGAGCACTCGTAAACGGGAAAACCACATTTTCGATTTCATTCCAACCTGACTAGTTACTAAAATATGCCGCTCTTATCTACATACCTTTGCAACCATTCTGTAGTGCCTACAGTCACTCTTTTCCCTTCCACGATTGCCATTGCTCCAGATCCGGGCTCCTGCTCGAATGTACCATCTTTCACCTAACAAGTTCCAATTGACGAATCAAATTGAAGGAAGGTTTGAAATGTTCACATCGTCAAGATTATTTTTTCAAGGCCAGCCTAGAAAACATCTGCTCAGGGCATGTGTTTCGCCTAAGATTCAGTTCCTACACGAAACACATATATTACCCATTCTTCAACTACAGAATCAGATCAATTTAAGATATGATCATGAGTACTCTCTTGCCACATACTTCTGCATATCGGCAATCTGCAGCAGCTGCAGCTTGCACCAATGCTTTTGCGATTGGGTGAGTTGTACTGCGCTCAACTCCTGCTGCCAGGGCTAACAGCTCGTTCTCACTCCAATTCATACCGCTTATTCCACTGGCAAACCCACATCACGTCATTATTCCAACTTAAGTGAGTGATGTGAGTGCATTCTAAGCATGATCTGACATCCAACGATATCTCTGACATTCGGCAACTTCCGGATTCCAAGTGTGAGAAAAACATCTCAGGAGTGAGACAAACATTCCTAGATTAAACTAGTAGTAGTTCGAAGTCTCTCACACCTAAAATTAGTAGAAAGTGGAAAACATACTCCAAAATTGAATCATCCTTGCTTGTGGTGGGGATGACTTTGGTGACCACAGGTCTTCCTATAGTCAGAGTACCAGTTTTGTCAAAAACAATAGTGTCTAGTGTTGAGATCTTTTCCAGAATGTCGCCACCTCTTATAAGCAAGCCCTTCCGTGCACCTAGTGAAGTTCCAACCTGGAAAGGACATGATCCGTGTTTAGTAGCAGATCACAGTTCGGCCACACATTTTAGACAGGAAGTGTTCCTCACTGCGACTGATTTGAACGCATGCAGACTTGTTTATGTTCATACAAAAGCTCAAACAACATTCCAACATCCAGTGCGAAAGTTGAAACTTTGCTCTGACGACAGATGTGAAGAAGTGCTGGATTATGGGCAATTACACATGACAGCAAAAGCTAACACCATACCAGAACGGCAGTTGGAGTAGCTAGTCCAAGTGCACAAGGGCAGGCAATAACCTGCACATCCAATTCGCTCGTGAGGAAGTAAATGGTACAGCATATGTGCTCTAATGTGCTGGGTATCTTAGTCCTCAGAAGCTCCTAAAAGCACCTAAACTGGAATAGCATATTTCCTCATTTCCTAAGACGCACTCACCAAAACGTTGCAAGCTAATTGCAGCCCAAGCAATACAGCGCTCCCAGCCGGCACCACAGCTGGAAACAGTTGTTGTCCTAACGTGCTCCAAAATGCAAAAGTTGCTCCTGACAGAGCCATCACTCCGTAGCAAAACTTTCCTGCCACCTGAGTTCACTAAGTGATAAGTAGTCGGGTCTGGTTCAAGAAAAATATAATCATGCAGAATGAGAAGGTATGATTCAGATAACGAACACAGAGACCTAACTTAGACACAAATTCCACGTGACAATCTTCAGACGCAACACGGGATTCCTAACCAGACAATGAACCCGAATAAAATCGTTACAAATTTGAGATATCGAGGTGGTGAGTACCTCGTCAGCAAGCCGCTGGACGGGCGCTTGTCTTGTTTGTGCATCCTCAACCATACGTACAATGTCCCCTAACACTGTCTCACCACCAGGCCTCCTAGCTTCCACACTCAAAGTACCATTGTAGTTGACGGTTCCAGCGCTAACTTCATCCTTTTAACCAGGAGAATTGAAACACCCACACATTGCAAAGTGAGACTCAACACATTGGACAGGCGTCAGTCCTAGGTTGATGTTCAAAACTGTAAACAAGCAAATCTTGACAAGAGTGACCCCACATAATAAAAAGCACGCGGGTCTTAAAAAACCTGGGTGAGGAGCTTACCCCAATCTCTTTCAAAACTGGTAAAGGTTCCCCGGTAAGGCTCGATTCATCTACAGTACTCTTCCCACCTCTCACAACACCATCCACGGGTATGCGATCCTAGACAGCGTGAAAAAAAGTTCCACTTCTGGTTACAAAAACACTTCGTTAACAATCATTTCTGGGCATACATGAAGGTACAAAACGACTTTTATTATCAGAACAGAGGTGACACTACATCGTCAAGAGCTACTTACACGAATACCTGTCCACACATTATCGTGGTAGGACACTTTTTTTTCTCAGTTCATAAGAAATAAAACAAGTGCGCCAAATAGATCTCTGTATTAGAAGCCCAAGCAGATGAGAAACGTACTCCAGGAAGAACCATCACCGCATCACCGATGGATAAGCTTTCCGCGGGAACTTCCATCGTACGTGAAGCATCCCCACCATTATTCACTATGAGACGTGCCTTAGTAGGTAGAAAGTTTAATATAGCAGTCATGTCACTACTGGCTTGAAGTTTTGCTCGTTCTTCTACAGCTCTTCCCAACAGAACGAAAGCAAGTAACATAACCGGCTCTTCGAAAAACGCTTGCCAACCCTAGTTGTTTCACCCAACAATGCACGGCAGGATATTAGAAGTACTGACGTTATGTAAACCTACGACTTGCATCTTTTCCTCTTCCAATTGATGGCTTCTGAATAATCACTTTGAAAGCGACGGAAAGAAGAGTGTCTGAATCATCAATCTACCCCTAGAAAAGTCCAAAGTGATTGGATAGACACTCTGATCATGATAATGAACACTGTTGCTTTGGTGTAAAGAGTGATTTTGCTGCATTGACATAAACAGCAGAAATCTTCGGCATGTGAGAAAGGTTGGGTACAATTGCTCGTAGGACTGGTACAAGTAGGGAGTAGATTACCAGCTTCGGTAGTAATACAGCAGCAGTGCTGACAGCAAAGGATGAAACAGCCCCCAACCCCACAAGAGTATTCATATTGGGAGATCTTCGCTTGAAACTTTCCCATCCATCCACAAGAAGTTTACGACCCGGACCAACCAGTGCCACCAACGATAGTCCCATGTGGAACCCGGTTGAGTGGAAAAAGTGGGCCCATGGCGGAAGTACATTCATGACGAAATGGGAGGCATGGCCAACCAGACAAATGGCTGCCAGTGTCCATGCCACTGCAAGCCTTCGTCCTGATCCATACAGGTGACGCCGAACAGAAATAAGAGACACCACGCCTTACTATAGATAATGCCTACCATGAGTCTCAACAAATTCACACGTTGATCCAACTATCCTACATATTCTACATTCATGTTCGCTTCGCACTGAGGATATCAATAGTACTGCGAGATAAAATCAGTAGCAAGCACTTATATCAACGAACAGAACAGCAGGTGACTTCTAAGCGAAGGCCTCTAAACGCTTAGTTACTACAAAATGGTAAATATAATTGCTGATGACCTTGCTGGCTAGATAGCCCATAGATTTCCTCGCTTCCTAATGAGACTGCACTGGTTGTATTTGAAACAAACAGTCAACACAGATTTCGCATGTACGCGTACTACACAAAGTTGACAGCACAATGCAAAAGAATACAACAGAGAATGCCTAACTAGAAAGTAAGATCTATTAAGCGAAAAAATACAAATTAAATTTGACTGCATACACACCGCTATCTTTCAGGCGAGCAATCCTCTCTTCTCGCTTTCTCACAAATGAAGGCTTCCCGGAATCTGTATTTAGATCTGAACACGTACTTTCAAGAGTAAAGATCAGTATGTTCAGTGACCGCGGCTCAAATCTTTCAAATACGTTCAAGCAAACAGACTAGATCTTATTCCTCCTACTCGACATATACCATGATTGTGTACAGCCACACACATAGGTCTGATTCAGAAGATATGACTTTGATCACCAATCCGATCATGATGTTCTCCTTTCTGAGAATTGTGATAAGCGTTCAAGATAATTCATGATAATAGTTCGAAAAGATGAGATATGCCATACTTTGTACAGACAAAACCACATTTACATGATCACCAACGCTTAGATCTTGGCATTCATCTTCCATACATCATTCAATTTCCACTCTTGACCTCAAGGAGAAGATCAGATGTGCCATTAAGCAAGAAGACGCACAGAGCAACGCATTCAGCAGCTCCACAGCTCACGCCGTCTGCGGAGCTGCTATGCCTCGGTTGATTGCAAATACTCATGCTCAGTCAAAATTAGCCATGAAAGGCGAAGTGGAAAAATAAAAGCAAGAATCAAGAATTGACCAACGCAATAGATAAGTAGATAAGAACGGACATGATAAAAAGTGACAAATTCAGTCCAAAAAGTTTCTAGTTATTGCTTATCATGAAATTCAACCTCATGTAATTGCTGAACTCTCTGAAATGCATTCATTTGGAGAAAGCTTTTAAATTTCCATAACCGACTCGCTAGCGCAAGATCAAAAAACTCATTTACCCACAGTGACTCAATTGTGGGGGTATTGTCATCCTTTATTGAACTACTTGTAAGAATGATACATGAAATGGGAGTATAAATTACACGTGGGGCTTAAGAAGATCTCTTGAGACTCTACCGTTCAAGCCCTCATAGCACAAGTACTTGACAAGCAGAAAATGCTAGAAAAGTCTATTGACCTCTCCGTAGTGGAGAAGGCGATAGATAAAATCCCCTTTCCTAAGAGCCAACAAGACTTATTATTGCTTGCGGTAGCGGCTGCTAACTTTCGTGTAGCTCAACATCTCGGTCGGTCATACCACCGTTTCTGTCAGCACACACGCAGCTGCACTCAGTCAATCTCAAAGAAACCATGTAGCTTTGCACAAAGGATCTAGGCTTTGGATAACATCTCCGAGCCACCCAAGCTATACTTGACAACAAAGTGATTATTTAAAGCACTGAACAGAGAGACAATGTACGGGAAAGTTCTGAGAGGATTTGGGAATCAGAGAGCATGGTTCAATCTATAAGCGTTTGTTTTTTGATACTATATTTACAAAACGTGTGGAGAATTTATAAGACTGAGTGACAGCTTCTTCATATAAGCTGTCACTCAGGCTTCACCGTTAGAGAGATCAAGATAAAATAGACCTACTCACATGATCGGACTCAAGAGATTTCCTGAAGACTGACTTTATTCATTTCAGTCAATAAACAGACATTAACTTATTGTTCAATGAAGCAATCAGGTTAATCCGCACCATCCTAGACACAAACTTGGCGAAGTTGAATGCAACACACATTCACCTTGGCGTACATTGTCAAAGGAAAAGCAGTAAAAATTACCTCGAACTGTAGACTTGAAACCACAGCTGCTAAGATGTTTCGCGAGTGCCTCTCCAATTGCATGCTTAGCAGTTTTCCACTCAGGTGATGGTTGAGATCCCCGAACAACTTGAACAAAAGCGGTCTCAGTAGCAAGATTCACATTGGCGAGAGTCACTTGTGGCTGCAAGATATAGTTGGAGAAAGACAAAGCACCACATGGTCAGGTGGCTTAAGGAGCCAGACACTTCACAGCAAATCAAATAGCAGAAAACAAGGTAAGGACAACTTGAGAAAGGCTGAATTAATTTAGTGATCAGTTTGAGAGCCTCGACAATATGCATCAAAATTCATTCTGGAACAAGTCTAGATCGGTCCTGCGATGAATTACCTGGGACTCCAATATCCTCTTGACCGAAGCTGAGCAACCACCACATGACATACCCTGATAAATCATACCAGTAGACAATTCATACCATCAGGTGGAAATCAAGAAATATAACTGAGTTTTAAAATTAAATAAAAAACCAAATAAAGTGATGGATTTCAATATTTTCACCAAGCATCAGTCTCCACGTTTCTCTGTCAGGTCAAAGTGGCCAATGTAGTCGTCTAGGAGAAGTGTCAAATTGACCAAATAACATCAGTAGGATATAAGATTCCTCAAAATTTGAGATGGGAACGATGAGTTGGGACAAAACTTACCCCAACGTCCAGAATTATAACGTCATCTGCGACCTCCCCACCAAACGGAACGTCATCGCTTTGCTCCCCACCCACAGCCGCAGCTCCCTTACTGGCTGCAGCCCCAAACCCATCACCACCTCCACCTCCTCCACCACCTCCGCCCTTCCCAGCATACCCTCTTCCACCACCGCCTCCAAAAGTGTTGACGGTGCTCGACAAGCAAGCCAATGCCCCCGTGGGTAATTTCGCATGGCACTGATGACACAAAGCCGAATTCTTCACTGCATCGACAAAATGACGCAATTGACCGACAGATCTACTTCCTGGAGCGATCCTGAGGGCGGAATTTGTCCTCCACAGCCATGCATCCCCCAAAGGTGGAGAAAACTTATTAGTGATCGGAACCCTCAAACCCTGTACAGCCTGCATTCCCACTCGGAGGCCATTTCTCGCCAATGCTAATCTCAAGCCCAGACTCAGCAAATTGGAAGGCTCCTGCCTCTGCCAAGGGCGGGAGGCGTTGGTCGGAATCAATGTCGTCAAGCCCTGAGCTGCCAAACCAGTGCACAGACATGGCGCCTGGACCGCTAAGTCAGTCGCCAGAAGACCCATCTGCCTCATGGCGGATGGAGGAGCTCGCCCTCCGCAGCAGAGAGTTCGTTTTTCTCGTAAAACTCTCGATACAACTCATTTGACTCCAAACTCTTGAACCATAAACCCTGGGACTCGAACTCCTGGCGGATAAGGTTCGAACCTCTTCCGCTAATCTGGTGGAGTTTGTCCGCATAGACGTTAGCGACAAATTTGAACTGCTACTTCCGGATCAGTCACATCGTAATCTGCCTATTCTCCAAGGACGGCGATGTTCACGCTTAATGTTAGAGTGATTAGTCAGGTATCAACGAATTAGTACGAATAAAGTGGACACAAGCGGATAGTACGTGCGCCAATGATAATCAATGTCAGAGTCCTGTGTACGTACGTTCCGCGATGAGGGTTGGCGTGTGCCAAGAGTTTGGAGCGGCCGAGAGTGAATGAATGGTAAGATGAAAGAGTCCTATCCTCCAGATCTTCTACTTTTTCCCCCAAAAAGGAGGAGAAGACCATCAAGTAACGGGGGCCCTGTGGATAGCACGAAGTATAGGAAGACCACATCATCCTCAAAAGAAATGAAACGGGTGACCAAGGGTTTGTCACCTCCATCGTCCCAGATTTCTCGATTATCTCTACAATTCCCACTATTCGCTCTAGTTACTTTTTTTTCATGACTGGACAATTTTTATCATAATATTATAGAGAAACGTCCGTATCGCGTAGTAGTCTACTCTCTCTATCATGAACATGTAAATATTTTCCATGCTTCAATACGAACTCAAAGTTAAAATAACAAAGACTTTGAAATCTTTGCCTAACCCATACCTTGGTTTATCCTACGTCCAAAAAGATGGAGATCATCCTTGTGACCATATGTGTATATATATATATATATATATATATATTAACCTTGGACCAAAAAAACGTGTTAATGATGTGTCCAAAAGAGACATGCATCTCTCACCCAAACAGATGTGCAATCACCACTACTCTAATGTCTTCATAGGTAGCTCAACTCAAATAGCTATCGAGTCATGGGAACAATTGTTTTACTTGTGATAAAATAACATTTATAAGTAGCCAAACAAATTGAAGATATACATACCAAGCTAACATGAAAAATTATCATATTGAAATTAGCAAGTAAATGAATGATATGTAATAAGGTTAATTTTTTCTTCTTTCTCTAAATTTTATTGAATTTATATTTCTTAAATTTCAAGAATTTTTCATACCTATGATTTATTAAAAAGAATATTAAAAATATTTTTATAATTTTCAAAAATATTTTTAGAACAAAACTTAAAATCAGTTTATTAGCTAAACTTATCAAATAAAAAAATCGAGAAGATATTCAATGAATGTGCAACAAATTTAACATTTTATATCAGTTTTAAATGCTAAAAATGAAAAATGTTAACTGAAACTAATAATGCTTATATGTGTCATTTTCAAGGAGATTATTATCTCACCCAAAAAATCACATCTTGTCTTGTATACGTGTGCAACATTCTATTTTTTCCCGAAACGATACATTTTAAACATATTCAATTTTAAAATTATGTCATCAAAAAAAAATTTAAACTAAATTTCCATTGAATTTTCTTTTCAATTTAATAGATATTTTCGTAATAATATTTTTTAAAAATATAGTTATACTACAAAAAATATTGCTTTTACATTTTCTTTTGAAACATACAAGTATAATATCTAAGATTAGAAAATCGTTGATCTATAGTTCTAAATATGAAAATTTATTGAATCTCTAAAAGCTTCTTAAAAACACAATTTATGAAGTTTTAAGTTATTTAGTATATGATATATTATTTTTAATTTAATTTTAATTTCTTGAAATAAACATCTACACAATGCTCAGAGTTGGTAAGATTGATTGATCATGAAATATTAAATATATTATGAAAATTTATACATCGAAATATATCACAACTTCAGCTTAAAAGATGAATGACTTTACAACAAAATTATTATATATACTTTTATATATACTAAGGAAAAAGCTTTGAAATTTAGAAAACATTGCTTAGTTGTGATCAAATTATACATATGATTGCTATTTATTGAGCTTCACATATAACACTTAATTTTAATATATAGACCTCTTACGATTAAGTTTAAACATAAGGAATGTATCAATATCATGTCAATCACTATGGTTTTTATTTATATGAGTACTGAACACATTGTACACTTACGAGATAGAATGATCAAATTTTCAGTATATGATGACAAAACATATATATGTGGCAATTATGTTTATCGAAAATACTTGAAGTATGACATATGGTAATAAAATTACCATAATGTTTGTTTCAAACTATAATTACTTACACAACATAAGAGCCAATCCCATGATTAGTAATTAGATTGAGCGATGCAAGTAGGAAAGTTTCAAAACGGACAATTTTTTAGCAAAATGGGTACAGATAGAATAATGTATGAATATTTATAAAAATTTTATATGTATAAATATTATAAAAAATGGGTGCTACTAGCTATACTTCAGTTTAGGTTAATTATTCATCATCCTACTTTACTAATGTGAGTTATAATTAGCCAAGTCATCCAAGTTCTTGATTGGGCACTTTCGGACCCACACAACTATGTACTTGGGTTCGTTCTCTGGTGCCACCCAATCGTACTTGACAGATGAGTTTCTGTTGACTACGGTTATAACACTGTCGGGAGATTTTAGCAAATGATAGTCGTGTTGCAACCTGACAAAAAAAATTCATCACCTCATATTCATGTGAATCTACAAATTTGTGCTTGCTAGTGCTGCCAAAGCCCCATTCCAAGCGCTCGTCTTTATCACTAACAACTACAGCCTCAGAATTGTTTTCACCTTTTGCCTTCTCTTTCTTCAGAGCATTTTGCCAAATGCTCACAACAATGTCCCAACAGATTCAAAGAAAACTGCGCCGAGATGTCCAAGAGGTTTGGCCATAGATTGGATCAATCTCTAGAGGTCGGAACCCTGTCTCCAAGTTTTTCTCAGCAAAAAAATTCCTTGCTATACATGACACAAAACAACCCATATGACTGAAGAAATCATAAATCTTGTCAAACCCAAAGCCTTGAACTCATACTTTGCCATCTCTTCAAAGCATTTCGCCAAATGCTCACAGAAATGTCCCAACAAATTCAAAAAAAATTGCGCCGGGATGTCCAAGAGGTTTGGCCATGGATTGGATCAATCTTTAGAGGTCGTGACCAAATCTGTACGTTTTTCTCAGCAAAAGAAATTCTTGCTTTACATGACATAAAACAACCCCCACAACTCAAGAATTCATAAATCCTGTTAAACCCAAAGCCCTTAACTCATATTTGGTCCATGAAGTGTCGAAAAACAGAGTGCTGCAGCCAACCAACTCCTACACAAAGAATTCTATTGACTGAAGAATGTCTATGTTCTCTATTGTTGCTCTCACCACTTGTGTGACTTGGCTAATTATACTCACCCTAGTAAAGTATGATGAGGATCAATTAGCCTAAACTGAGTCATAACTAGCTGCTTTCTAAAAAATATATTAAATTGATTATATATAGTTGATCAATCAATAGATTAAAAATATAAATTTCAAGTAAGAATTGAAAAAATAATATTCCAGATTCAAATTTTTTTTGGTTTGAGTAGTACTTTTAATAATTGTGATGATGGTACACCTTAGTGAATAAGTTTTATATTCCATATGGTATGATATATTCTATATTTAAATGAAATTGACTAAAATAACTATCTATATATTTAACATATTAATCATGATGTAAATGGCCTCATTGGAGTTAAATAGGATTGGACAAACGTGTTGTTTACACGGGGATGAAAAATCAAGAGTATGCTTTCAATCGTTCTCGGAAGTCTACTTCGTATTTTAGGTGGTCTGGGCCAATTCTTTTTTTTTACCCAAGACCTCTCAACTGGTATGTTAGAAAAATCTAACATACCAGCTGCCGATCAGAACCAAATCACAACTACTCGAGAGAAAGACACACGTCACGCGAACCATTTTGCACAAATAGTTCTCGAAACCAATGTGCAACACTATCATACTCGTTCAGTGTCATTGTGTTCAGTTCAGAAACTCGTAGACTCCGATAAATTTCGTGCGAGAAGAATCGAATCTATGGTTTGATTCTTCTGATTAGATCTGATTTTACCTCGTAAAATTCCTTACCACTTTTGTCCATCGCCTAGTTTTGATTCCAATAACTAAACTTTTTTGGCACAATTCTACTGCATAACGTCAACCCTACATCAACTTATTATGTGGTACTTCTCCTCAAATTCTGCATGCTAGCTCTAAAAGAATTGGTACCGATAGAGTACCGTTTTGAATTACGGGTCATAATGAAAGGCATGTGCGAAATCTTTGTACAAAAACTGTGGTCATAGAAATCATCTGTACTGGACACCATTTTTGCCACCATTTTTGCCACCCTCAACCTGTCGAAGGTAGCCAAACTGACAAAACATGTTTTCTTGCGACGTTTTCAAATTGTGATAGGAATATGCACGACGAAAATGTAAGGTGCTGCTATCCCCGTCTGTAATACACTGTGTATGCATACAAAAGTCAGTGACTACTGCGATATACACGGCGGCGGTATGTGAAACGAAGGGTGGCCACTCTCAACGTACAATGATAATACGTTTTGCACTGAATTACAAACAGAGGTTTCAGATATTTTGATGGCAGCAAAAAAAATAATTCACTGTTTATATTTTCATGTGATGTGGATATGTCTTTTTTGTCTGTAACTTATATTGATCCCGGGATCAATATAAGTTATTCTTGCGTTGTGTGGAAGCATATAATATAATTGAACTGTCATATCAAGTGTGGACATCATAAGAATTCTTCTTTCGCGGACCGGGATGTCCACTCGAGTTGAACCTCCGAAGAATTTTTAGCTTGACTCGCGTTACCATCTATCTATAGAGATAGTACAAATGTCCTACTGACAGAAATTTTGTATAAAAGATAATGAATTTCGGTTGAAGCAAATGCATTATGAGAACATGAGTAGATGTTATATACTACTTCAGTTTCTGACACATTTGTATCTCATCCCAGAAAGTTTTGTTCCTTGATCAGAATATTACTTATGTCAAATACTTAATGTTTTCGGAGATCATCACATTTCATAAGGGAGATGTGCAGATTTGGACATAGGGATAACATAAAGAAAAAAAGGTGATATGTATTTACGTTGAATTACCTACGAGAATAAAATTATTTGTTTGAACCTCACTCTAAGTCTTAATAGAGCTAAGATCTAGTTTCAATTATAGAAGATATAGCAAATTTTGTGCGTGATTAAAAGCTGAAGATATTGTTTGCAAGTTGAATATAAGTAGAATCTTCTTCTTTTTATATATTCGTTTTGAAATATTCTTTTAAATCAGAAAAAAACTCATGGGGATTTTTGTGGATTATAGAAAAATCAAAATGATATTTTTTCTTAGCACACATATCAGATTTAATAAATTAAAATTTACATGATTTGAAATATTTATATCTATTTTAAAATTTAATAAAAATGGTGAACAGTATTTTAAATAGAAGATGAACAAATTTGATAAAAACGATAAACAGATTTAACACAAAATTATGGCATATGTTGTGAATGAGACGTTTCATGTTACAAGAGTCATAATGCATACTAAATCACACATAGTAATTTGACAACATACACTTGCAAGAGCTTTTCCAAAGATTGGAAAAAAATTGCCGAGTATTAGAATCAAACATTGAGTTAAAAGAATTTAATTGTTTTAATTTTGTTTGCATGTTGAATAAAATGATATAACGTAATCTATTATCATTAAGAAATCATAAAATTTAATACAAAAATGGAATCAAGAAATGTTATGTAAATTTTTTTTTCCTACTTTAGTTATTTTGGAGATACTTTGAGATAAAATACGAATGAAGTTTCATATTATATTGTTCAGATATGTTAATGTTAGTTATTTGAAGAATGAATGTTGTAAATGAAAACGAAGATACTAATAACATCATGGGACTATTTCTTAGTCTTATGATGTCATATTTTTCATGAAATCATTCTGAACAATGTGAAGTACATTATGTCAGGTTTGTTATAACTTCTTATTCTGATTAGAACACTTAGAATGTATACCTGATATTGGATATCGTACAAAAAAAGCATCACTTCGTAAATCACACGAACATTTTTTGTGGTCGTATGATACAGTTGATTTTATATCATGTTAAGATTAGTGTTTAAAGCTTGAATATTTTTTTTAATGAATAAATTCTTTGATACCTAAAGGTTGTATCAATGAATGCACTTGATCAATTTTTAACATATTTTGAAAATCTTTAAATTTTTTTTGTTGATCCTTCAGTTTAAATAAGAAGTTTGAATTGATGGCAATTGTTCAACTTTTGATGAAAAAAATTAATTTTCTTGGATTGATGTTGAATATAGATTGGTAATTTGAAATCTTTGCATATAAATTTAGCTCCATAATTACAACAATAGTCAACAGTTTGATACTTATTGTATATTATGATATGAAAAATTTATAATTTGCAATAAATCTAAAAGATATATATTGGGATAAAGATAAAATATATAAAGTTATACCCTAATTGAAATTTATGATGTGATATAAATGAAAGATGTGCGATAAAAAAGTCTTCATGAAATATTTTAACACAGAAACAAAATATGCATTAACGAAAGTGAAATATGAATAGTACATGGTATAAAAATTTAATACATTTGATATTAATCATAATTAAGAGTTGTAATAACTCCATGAGCATAAAGGAGACAAAATAAAAAATGGTATTGTATATTGACATCATCCAATCATTGTTTTATCTTATATAGGATATTAATGTTGCTCTCAAAAAAATGACAAAATTTATTTGATTCTTTAATGTCATTGGGATTTATACTCTTTCGGTTCATGATTTCAAAAAGATACATCCTTGCGATGTGAATGAGGATTGTAGAGGGTGGAATATTATTCTTACATGTATCGTTAAGGAAATATGATATTTATTTCAAGGAATATCAAAAATCATACACTTTTCTCTTCGACAGAATTAGGTTCTTATCAGGTTACTTGAATACTTAAAATATTAGTACAGACTACTTTCTCTATAATTGGATCTGTTCTTCTTATCAAAGTACAAAAAAGTCTCTTAGCCTCTCTCTGTGTGATTATGAAATCTTACATGCGTTCCATTCTTCGCTCCTTTGTGGTACAAAAAATCATACAAACAGTTAAATCTGTTTGGTTTGTGAGGCTCCATTTGGCACTTGCCCAACCACCCGATTGTTTTGCCGAATCTGGATAAGAAGTTCAAAAAACCACACGTTGAACCAATTGAATACCCACTCCCTTGTACAATCATAATTGTTTCATGAACATGATACATTCATTCCCCCACCTTTTCTTGAATGGCTTTTACACAATATTCACACTCTTGAATACGAGTCCATAAATCGGAACAAGAGGTACAATGGGGTGTGACCACCAAGAACGTGATACTCTCCAGGAAGGTCTAAGTTGATAATCGCAAATCATGGGAGGAAATTACTTGATGGTACCCGGGAACATTTGATGGTACCCAACAGGTTTCATTTTACTAGATAGACCCAATCTAGTAAACTGCCCTGCACCCACACTGTCAACGATGTTCCAGTACCATTGGGGGTTATTTTGAGTAGAAAGATAAAATCACAGTTCACACTCATGGTGCTCGTGGTTTTCTTAGACATGGCTGCGAAGTGGCCAAAATACTCTGGCCCGAAAGTGGCGGACACTCCTCACTCTACAGAGCAAATCATTAGGTTATAAGAACATAGTTGACGGTGGTGGAAGTCGAATGGGGTAAATTGAAACCTGTTGGATAAGTTCAAGAGGGTTGAATTTCCAAGGGTCCCATCAAGTAATTTACTCCAAATACTGGACAAAGAATATGCGAATGTTTAGCAACTGTTTAAAACGTGCATGTCCGTCACCAAGGACATGCTCTAGAACATATAGTGTCGCTATTGAATGGTTAATCAAGTGACAATCGAAGCCTAAATTCAGATACACCTTCATTTATTAACGTGCTTAGAAAATATTACCAAACCTGTAACACTAATTAACGCAAGTCCATATCCACGTTTTCCCGGGGAAGTGTTATAGGTTCCGCGAGAGGTACCCATCAGTCGATTGAATATTGGTGGAATCTTCCATTTCAAAACCTTTTCGAAGCAGAGGTGTTTTGAAGAGTTTGTCTCTTGATTGGCTACTCCATAAAGATTCAAATTTGGACCCACGTAAACAAGTGTCTGGGCAATGAAAATATTGGAAAACATTCCAATCCTATAGGATTTTTTCAATGAGCTGTTTGGAAAGCAAATATACTGTATAGACACCCTTCAAGAGTTTCGAGCAAGCTCATATAAGTTTGGATTATGTTCCAGGTGTCATCACGTCTTCTGGAATAGCCGTATCTAGTCCAGGACTGTACGTACAGTCGTAGACAGTCGAAGGTCGGGCTATCATGACTATTATCCAGAACATATCTGAATTAATCGTACAGCTTAGGCTAGACCACAGAACTGACCGGGTCGGGGGATAATAATACGAGTATGCGAAAATATATATACAATACTGTACATCAAGGTCGCACTCGACGCAATTATGTCATGTCCTGAAGAATCATATTTGTCCTGGTCGTGTCGACCAAGGGCTAGAGAACAGAATAGAAACAAAAAACTCAAAAACCTGATGATAGGTCTAAAGCACTCATGCGCCTTGTCCCCGACCTCCGGTCTCGTAGCCCATTGGCCGGTCGCCGCAAAGAGCCTCGGGGAGGTGGCGCGGGAGCGTGGGCGGGAGCTGGATGCGTACAGCACTCTGGGCGAAGATCGCAGCGCTGCATGGGCCGCGGGATGGAGACGAGGTGGATGTCGGGCTATGGAGGTGGTGGAGGGTGTGCATGGACCCAAGGCTACAGACGCTCCACGCACGCCATGCAGACCAGCCTACGACCTCCACCTAGCGTAGGGTAGGGTAGGGTAGGGTAGGGTAGGGTAGGGGATGGGCGGGGCCGGGCCAGGACGAGTCTGCTGCGTTAGGGCAGTTAGCGATGTCAGGAGATTGTGAGCAGTACGTGAGGACCTCGTTGTGGAGGCGACGAGGACATCGGACGACGTCGACGGTGAGTTGAAGGCGTCAGAAGGTCGTGTCAGGCGCGGTGCTGGAGAGATGAGGCGAGAGGAGAGGAGAGGAGGGGAGTGGAGTGTCGATGCTTTGGTTGTGACATTTGGTTGCTCGAGTGTATTGTGAATCCCGTGGTGGTTGTTATGATCGTCAACTGGAGTCACTTAAGTGGTGTATCCGGTGTTGTCACACGTCCGCGTTTAGTCGACAAAATCTAATCTTACCTGTCCGGGAAAGAATGTCTTCTGACTCCGCGTTGGGATTCGCATCCGGTTGGTTTGTTCAGCAACTCCAGATGTGATATTAAGACCACCCTCATTGTGCCTCGCCATTACGTTGCGTTACGAACAAGATGAATGAGGACTTTGTCTTGGGTAGTGCAGTAACGGCGCGGCGGAGTAGGGCTCCAGTCATTTTCCATGGCAATTGTGCCGGACTCGGGAGTCACTGATGTTAACGAGGAAATGAACGCCCTGGACATTTGATTCGGAGGAACGTAAAGACAGCAGGGTAGTATGTCCGAAATGTAAAGCTCGCAGTTAGATGTACGTAACGCAGGCGAGCACGCCATGTTCTTTGTTCTGGACTCTCTCGAACTCCTTGTGTCTGATGCTACTTCAAATGGACCACGCGCGTTCGCAATACCAGTTTTGACCCGCGGGGTTCGGTGGCCTTGTCTTGGACAAAGTGATCTGATGCTATATGTGGGCTACGAGTTGGCAATCTTGATATTGTACCGAGTTCAGCTGTCGATACTTACGCGAATTCGCTGTCATTTCCGTTGAGTGCTCTCTTGTCCATCGCTCGTTTGGAGGGCGTGGACTCTAATTACACGTTAACTCAGCTGATCGATTTGAAGCTGGACTGATAAATGTTCTAAACCCGCACAGCTTGAGCTACTAAGACACTTTAAACGAGAGGCAAGACAGCATTATCATAGTAAGAGTCTTAAGTGTTCACAACCGTTTAGTACCATCAAATAATGTCTACGCTGTTCATAGAGGCACTGACAGGAGCAGAGACCTTCGCAGTGCTGGACCACCACAAGAAAATCAAGACACGCAGTGGAAAGCATGTGTGAGAGATACAATACATGTTACAGTATCTGGCAGCTGTTGACGTCCAGGAAAAGCGTGGCCATATGTGAGAAGTTGCTGACGATGCCCCGTGAGCTCTAAACTGGCGAGAGCAGTCATGCCGTTGGTCTGGCCGCGACGCTAGAAAGTTGGCGCCGAGGTTTTCCAGAGTCCAAGACAGATAGATGCATATACAGTCTTCTTGAGTTTCACCGGAGACAATGAGAGACAGAGAGAGAGAAAAAAAAGAAAAAAGAGAGGAAGAACAAGAATTCTGAGCACTCCACGTGAGGAACTAGGATTTTGAGCACTTCACGTGAGGAACTATTCATTGGCTGATTGCCATCGTGTTTTCTCATTAACAGAAGCACGTAAAGATATTGATTCCTGGCTTTTAGGCATTAAGTTTTGAGGACAACAAAGATCACTTTGAGATATGAGAGAACGAATGTGTTGAAGTAAGACCAACACTTGCTAGATGTCGTACCAATGAGGAATGAGGAGAGTAATATGATTACATGGATACTTAATTAGTAGTACGAATCTTTGGGCATAAGAAGCTTTCAAGGTGGACACTTTGACTTGATTGTACGGAGAGACGCAGTATCCAACTGGAGAGGGTCTGGACGCTGCTAGTGACAGTCTTTCTATTCATCATTTCCGCTGAAGGCCTAGACTAGGACTATCATTGACCAGAGTTCTGAAATTTGAATCATCACAAAAATGACAGGAAGAGATAAGAAGTTGACTTTAAATCAAGCGACTCGACGTCAGATTGAGTCTCCTGAAGCTGACTCGCCGAGGCCAAAGTGGAGCATCCGCAACATCCATCGAACTTACAACAAAGGACCCCCGGAGTTACGGAGAACGACTTCGACTTCCGAAATATGTGCGAGAGTGGTGACTAGCGTTGCCAATTGCAAACCACCAGGTGCATATGATGTCATTGAACAACACCACGAGATGGTAGACATGAGAATTGGCGGTAGCAGTAATGAAGTACCAGCTTCTTCAAAGAGATCTCAAGATAAAGGACCTGACACAGTGAACAGACTTATGGATCAGTCTTCGACACAAGCCAATGTATCGAAATCCACGACAAAATCGGGCGTCAAAAGTACGAGTACAACGAAGAGGAAGAGTCGTCGACCAGTGTATGATCTTGTCATTCGGAATTTAACATACAAGGTTCGTGGAATTCTTTGATGTCCTACCTTCGCAGCGACTATTTTTGTGACTAGTCGAAAGTGGGTGCTATGTCAGCCTTTTGTTAAATCTTGTGTTTCATTTCGAGATTCTCTGTATATTCTCTCATCAGTGGTGAGCTTGGACGTGAAGACGCTACACGTTGGGTTTGTTCAGAGTTCAGAAACTTCTAGGGGCTGAATACAAGATTGCTTGTGCCTTTAACTCGGTGAACAAGTCTAAGCCTAGACCCGCAATTATGCACTTGACGATGTGAAATCTGATTGTTACCTGTGCATTTTTTTTATTCTAATAACAGAAGTTTCAGAACAATATACCCATTATCTGGCTGCTGACTCTTGCATACATTTCCAGGTGAACGTACGCGTGAGTGCCAAGGAGGTTAAGCAAAAGACACTGCTCCACAACGTGACCGCGAAGGCTAGCAACAGCGAAATTCTTGCCATCATCGGTCGGTCAGGCTCATCCAAGACAACGCTTCTAGATGCCCTCGCAGGACACATCAATTCGAGGAGTCTTGAAGGGTCGATGCTGGTGAATGGGATTAAAGTGGACGCTGGACTGAAATCAATTTCGGGCTATGTGATGCAAGAAGATGCTTTGTTTCCTATGCTCACCACCGAGGAGACACTCATGTTCAGTGCCAAATTGAGGCTTCCGTCCAGAAGTAACGCTAAAAGTAAACGAGAGAGGGTGCAGGCTCTAATCGAGGAACTGGGTCTCACATCGTGCTCACAAACTCGCGTCGGCAATGAGAAGGTATGTCAGGACGGGTATGCATTTGGAGAAGTCTAATAAGTAAAACTGTGCTACTAAATTTCGTTGTCCTCCCGCAATGTCAGAAGTCAACATCCTTACAGCTGGGCACAGGGTGTGTTGCCCGCCGTAGAGAGTTGGATGTCTACGTCATCCTCGTTTCTCTGTTGTTTGCATTTGAGAAATAGTCGGATGAACGCACCTGGAGGCCATTAGCAAGATGCTCGAGAGTTATGGATATCCATCACTGGTTTGTATAACACTGTGCACTGGTAGTGATTTAACACGCATAAACATCATAAAACACGTACGTAAAATTTATAACATGCATTGAACGTTGGCAGATTCGAGGACTTTCTGGGGGCGAGCGAAGGCGTCTATCCATTGGAGTTGACGTCATACACGACCCACCAGTGCTTCTCTTGGATGAACCCACTTCCGGCCTCGACAGCACCTCAGCTTTGCAGGTCATGGAAACTCTATGCAAACTCGCTGTTCGACGAAGACACACAATAGTGTTGACCGTTCATCAGCCAAGCTTTCGTATACTGGACCTGATTCACAACACTTTGGTACTAGCAAGAGGTCACGTAGTCTATCATGGACCAGTTTCGGGCATGGTGGATCACTTCAATGCCCTCGATCGTCCCATGCCGGAGCATGTGAGTACATACCAAACCGCCTCACCGATTGCCAGGTTTTGAGTTTATAACTCAGAGTTCAAGATGACGCGAAGATCAGATACTAGGATGCATGTGATTGTCGAATACGTCAATTTTTGCATACACCGCCGCCCTCTTCTGCTTAGGACTCACCGTACATGCTTTATTTGCCGTACTACGAATGGACTGCACTTCCTTATGGAGATTCCGTGAACCCATACCTGATAGTAAGCAAAAATTGCATCACGCAGGTGAATGTGGTCGAGTTTGTGCTCGATACGATCGCTGAATTTGAGAGCAAACCTGAAGGTCTTCAACCGCTAATAACCTTGCAGGTACAAAAAATTGTTGAAATCTTTTCCTCAGATACGTACTCGAATGCCTGATTTGAAAGAACCGTTGGGAACCCATAGTCTCCTATATGGATTGGTCTGAGTCATTCGTCGTCAGGGCTGTAGTATACAGTACGTGCCACAGTGAATACTAAAGTGAGCTGCGTGATTCACTCTAGTCGAGTTTTGATCCAGTATATCGCTTACTACGATCTATGCATCTGGTTGACTGAAAATTACGCAGAAAGAAAGAGGATCTCATGACCTGGACAGTGAACCAAGTATCAATGATTCAAGACACCATCATCACCTTCATCGTCTGAGGCGTAGGCGCAAGTTTGCAAATTCCTTTGCCTCCGAGCTGTGGGTGCTTTCGCAAAGAAATTTCTACAACATCTTCAGAACTCACACTCTATTTCTCACTCGAGTTGGATTGACGGTAAATTCTTTCCATCCACATTTGCTGGTCTCTTGACCTCTACCTGATGAGCCAGATTTTCATATACACTACTCACATACATGGAATGTGCTTATTTTCAAAAATAGTGTCTTTCATGTGATCGAAGAATTTGATTGAATGTAAACAATAGAACAAATCAATAACGTAAGGATTTAGAGCAAGTTCAATGTCATTGCTAGATAACTTTTCCTGCTGCTTGAAATATTTGCAAGACGTCAGGATTTTGTAAACGACTATAAGGTTATGTCGCATGTTCGTTGATTGGAGCTTTTGAATTAGATCGTTGTGTAATCCCTTCGTGACGTCGTGGACTTTTAACCTGATTTAGACCTGATATTGGTCCTTGTAAGTTTCAAAAGGATGAACTCTGACCATTGAATTAACTAAGATGTCAAGTGCATCAAGTAGAATGGTTATACGTAAAGTTTGTAATGTTCGTATTGAAAACGCATTCATCGTTTACTGACTGGAAATGTCGATCATATGAATCCTGGCTGGTGATTGCAGATCCTCACGAGCTTGATTTTGGTTTCTCTGTTCTTTAAAAGCCCGATTGCTGAGAAGGGAATCCAGCAACGACAAACATTTATCATATTCACTGTGGCCATTCTGGTTTTCACGTCCACGGAAGCTCTACCCATATTTTTATTGGAAAGGCAGATATTTATCAGAGAGAACTCAAGAGGAGCATACCGAACATCGTCCTATGCAGTAGCTCATTCTTTAGTGGTGCTCCCGTTCCTATTATTCTTAGCGATCCTCTGCACTTGCCTGTCTTATTTTGCAGTGGGACTGGTTTTCAAAGCCAGTGCTGTGCTGTTCTTCATCCTGATCATCTTCCTCGTGCTAAGTATGTCCAATGCTTTCGTTACTTGCGTGAGTGCTGTCGCTCCCAATTTCACTGTTGCTCTTGCAGTGGTGGGAGGCGTATCGGCTTACATGTTTCTCTTCTCCGGCTTCTTCATGAACAGGTGAGATTCTTGTTTCTCACAAGCGCTTCATGTTTTATGTTTAATATGAGGTATGAAGTCAGTTGAGTTAGAAGATTTCCAAGCGAGAATGGCTTAGCGTCGATCTCAAACAGCGTAAAGATCACGATTTTTTCACAAACCGGAAGATTTACTCATGGTTACATCCTCAGGCCAAATTGGCCTGCAGCCCTTTACAATCTTTACGGAAAGTTTCTCTGCTACCGCTTGACAGCTTAGCTGAGCAATGGCCTTCGATGCGACCAACAGAAGAGGTTGAGGACCTGAATTTAAAAGCGAAGATCTTAAAAACGAACCCATAAATTGTTTTTGCCATACTAATTGGTTCTCCCGACCCATACTTCGGTATCCAAGTCGCGGACTTCGAATACTCGAAGCGGTATTTACTCTTTTAACATGAAATGGATCACGAGTGTTTCACTTTATGTTATTATTCAACGTTGTGATGTCCTTGCTCTCTCATATTCGTTGTATATCTGATTAAAATCTACAGGCGAGAAATTCCTTGGTACTGGCTGTGGCTGCACTACATTTCATTGTTCAAGTACTCCTACGAATCTCTCGTAGCCAACGAGTTGAAGCATAGGCCAGGGACTTTGTGGTATGGAGACATCAGTTCTGAAGATATTATGGACAAACTACTAGGGGGGAATGTTAATCAAGTGCTGAACATTTTCATTATGGTGATTTTCGTGGTGGCTTACCGACTGATCTTCTATACAGCTCTGCGCTTCTACACCAAGAGCGTTAGGAGATGATGGCAAAGTCTTGTGCAGACATGTCGATTACTTGCAGACAAATCCTTCATTCTTTTGACTCCACAGACCAATATGTAGACGTGCCAGATCCCTTTTTTCGGCCCAACAAGGATGCGATGTGAAGGGAGAACTGGTCATGTAAATTTGACTTATTGGATTGCGAGTCTTACAGTCATCCTCGAGAATCAATAAATATAACCTGCCACGCTGAAATTTCAACTCCCAGACTCCAAAGGAGGATGAAATGGCTGCTATGAAACTCGCAAGACATCATCGACCTTCCAGGGCGATTATTACTTTACACTATACTCAGGCTGTCTATAATTACTAGAGATCACGAATGAATTTGTTTTGTACAGAGTTACTACTTACTACTTGCTCTCGAAAATGCATCTGCAAGCAGTATTTTTTCATGTCCAATCCATCTGAAATCATATGGATCAAAATGAGAACGTCCTGTCGAGAATTTCAGCTGTCGAAGAACAGAAGTTAAATAGGAGAAACAGATCTACCTTGATAATCTGCAGGAACACGTCGGAGAGTGCACAGGTAATATCTCGTTTGCATGATAATGAGAGTAGTTCCAGCGTTTCTGAGAATGTTCGTTGACGTATAGAAGTAAAAGCTGTAAACCCCTGTCGATCAGGTCTGAGCTGCCGCCGTTGATTCTGAAGAAATATCTGTGTCCATTACTGGAAAATACTGAGCGGAGAAGTACGTAAATCGTTGACATTGCAGACAGCGTGTAAGAGATGTAAAATTGCCAGCAACCAGTTTACAAATGTAGGGCCCGTCGATCGAACCATCAGGAATTTGGGACTCCTGCTACATCGAGTCGACTTTGAGTCTTCCCGATAATCTATGTTATATATGCTTTCAAGTACGTAGCCGGCCTCAAGTCTTCCCGTTTGAGGGAGCCTCTTTATCACCCTGAGATGAGAGTGAAGGAAAAAGAATTGGAACAAGTTTATAAGCGGACGAGAAAAGCTGAACATTTAGTACCGTAGAAGCATTGGGGAAGTAATATTAGGTATTAGAAAGACTTCCGGTCCAGGGAACTACTGGATTAGAGTACTGTACATTGTCCATATCAATGCGAATAGAGAGAAGTGAAGAAGAGGTCACCTTTATCAACGATAGGACAGGATATTGAACCTATAAGTCCAGTCTCTTCGCACACAATTAATGGAAGTCCATAGATAGGATTCCCGAGACAGGACGTCAGGATCTCATATGAATCAGGATCAGTTATGAATAGGACTCTAAAAATTAGCATTAGCATTCTAAAAATAGATGCATAATATCATTAATTTCAAATCTATTTAATGCCTAATATCTAAATTATTTTTCGAGTAGTTTCTAAAAGAAAGAATTCCAAATTGTTATGCAGCAAAATGAATGTACTAGCAGATTTCGTCGATAAATTGTGTTCATTGTTTCCAAATATAACACTTGTTGGGAAACTTTTCAATGTTGAAATTTAAAAAAAATAATTTTAACAGGTCATTTATTGATTTTTCTCTATAAATATTTCTCCAATGTAATTAAGATGATATGTTATGTACGTTGAAACAATAAAACAAGGAGATAATATTTTCTGAGAGAATTATTGCTTAAGATATATACATGAATCATTCTTGTGATTGTACTTAAGTTGGCTGATATGTTTGTTACGATAGCTCATAGAGACTGAAAAATTAAGAATCATTAAGATAATGGTGATTATACACTATCAAAATGTTTATCAGAAAAGTTCATGTAGTGGATCGAGCTGAACCCCCGAACTTGGGATTTGGGCAAATAGGAAACAAATAGAGACACCCGCCTGAATCTATCATAAACAAGGGGTTGAAATAAATTTATTTAGATATGAAATTCTTTGTCTTATTTTTGTGAGAATTTTTGGTTGAATTTGATAAAATAAGTTTCGCTTAGAATTTTTTTTCTATAAAATCTTGTTAAAATTAAATCACTACTCTGTAAAATTGAATTAAAATCGATAGAATGTTAGTCTTAGGTAATTTTTTTTAAATGATACCTAATCCTACCTAATTTCATTAGGGATATGTGCCTAACATGCTTAGATTAGACACATGACTAATCTAAGAGGCCTAGTTATGACACAAAAGACTCGGTGTTACCTTGCAAGGTAATTAACACGAAGTTTTGAATCAAGGCAAATATTGTCCTCGTTACACCTCAGGACTCTGTTAGAGTTTCTTGTTGATTACCATTGTACCTCGAGAGTTCTTGCGCTTTACGACATTTATAGACACTTGAGTTTTGGTTGCTGCCTGTATCACATTTTGGAGTCTAGACGTTGGTTAAGTCCAATCAACCAATTTGGCCTCCAGTCTTCACAGCTAGTTTCCATACACAATCATCTATTAGAATCATCAACTCTTTTTTTGCTTCTGAGAAGTACTAAAGGTTTCAATGATTTCATTGAAAGTAAAATTTACGTCTTCACCATCAGACGAAATTAAATTAAAGGTTTGTAATAAACTTTAGACAGTTTCTATCATGTTCACTGCATAGCTTGTAGTGATTTCCTGTTAAAATTTTGGATATCATCGAAACATGTTCCGTGTGTTGAGGAAAACGCCTTTATTTTCTAACAATGGTATAGATACAAATGTTTACACAACAGACACAAATTTTATAATAATTCGGAAAAAGAATTCATATTTTAGATATTGAGTTTTAATTAATTTTGATACGCATTACATTTGGAATGAAGTAATTTCAAATGACTGAAATTACCAAATTTTTCATAATATATGTACTTGATGAAATAGTATTCAGTTGCTAAAGATGAAGTAAAAATTATCACCTTTCATGTAAAAAAGAAAATGCATGCATCTATCGTAAATGCAACATTCATGTGCCAAATTTTTTAACAAATTTCGAATATGTTAATTTCATTCTCTAACTTTATCCATATCTTCAATTCGCCTTACTTGCACATAGTATATAAGTTTTAAAAATTATCTGTATACTAGTGCAAGGGTATATCTGGTTAATTGGCAAGAACAACTGTGACTCCAAATATTGAGTAAAAAGAAAAAAAATGTTAAATAAAAAAATGCAATGCATGAAATGGTAGCCATGAAATTAAGTAAAGAAAATCAACAATAGATTTGAAAATCTATTGCTCCAGATTAAGTGACATCAAAATAAGATGATGAGATTGCATAATAATATAACTCAATGATTAGTTGCAGTAAAAATTATATCTTGAATCGAAAAAAATTAAGTTATAAAATTAGATTTTTTTCATTTGAGCTAATCTTATTATGCTTTATTTTTTCAAAAATCAATGAAAATAAATGTATATTAGTGAATTGATTTCAATAACATATCGAAAAATCAGTTTTTCGACATAAAGTATCAGAATAGAAGAACAATATGTTGAACTTCATAGATAAAAGTTATATCTAGCCAAAACTAAATTTCCTTTTGATAAGAGTTAAGGATTGATTTGTTGAGTTGTTATCTTCGTTGAAGATGAAGTAAATTCGCACATTTCAGTTTATAGTAACCAAATTAGAATTGGATACGCATTCAAATCATATAAATATTCACTATTACCAAAATTTTATATTAAATCGTGATCCACTACTCCTCGTCAAGAGAGAAGGAAAGCAACTGCAAGTCCTGTCGACAAGCTTCCTCACGAGGTCGATTCTCTGAAACATGATCTTCGTGATGCGGGCGAAAGTCAGCACTTGAATGCACAGACACATCTCCCCGAGCCAATAGGGAGATGTGTCTCCCTATTGGCTCGAGCCGCAAACCACACATTCGTGTCCCTCTTGTTGGCCCACGAACCCGGGCTCGTTATATTATCATCAAGAAAGCCCCAATAGGCTTCAAAACATTCTTCGGTTGTTAGAAATTTTATCCATGAATTGGATTCGTTGGGATTGGATTGGATGTATTGAATTTCAATTCTGAGCACATGTGATTTCCATTCGTCTGGATATTCATCAAAGCGCTATATCTTTTCAGACCCACTGGAACATCGTACCTAACAGTCTTGAGTAAGAAGAAATCTTCTTATCCTTCTTTATTCATTTAAAACATTTTCAACATTATTCAAACAAAAGATATATCTTTCTTTGATTTTGCTTTGGATTGAAAAGAAATAATGAAATAGACTTGATATGGCAAAATAGAGATCATTGCTTTAATCTCAAGTATCGATATACTCTTAAGACCGTACAATTCATTACATATTTGAGTGTCTCGAAAAATTGTCTGAAGGTTTTTTCTTTCAATGACCAACTGCGAATAAGTCTTAACTCTACAAATCAAGGTTGACACGGTAGATCTTTCTTCTCTCACTACGTTTTGATTCGATAACATACATAGTATTTACTTCTTCTAGTGGTAGGTGGTTATGAGATGAAGAAAACTTTCCATGACATTACTACTATATGTTTGCAAGAATCATCCGCTAGAATAAACAAAACAACATAATTTTCATCATTTAGATTTAAATAATAATATTTTATTTTTTAATGTCATAAATTTAAAATTATCTATTTAATTACATGTATGATTAATTGAGATTTTTTCAAATAAAAGAAAATCTCATAGAATTTTAACACATTTTTTAAAAACTTGCTGCTGAGTATTGTGTAAACATGTTCATCATCTCGAACATCGAAACATGTTCAAACATCGAAAACTGTATGAATTTCGATTTCAAATAACAGCGCTCATGACGCTCGATGAATCCGATAGACAGTTGATTATTGTAGTTTACAGTGTTTTTCAATGAACACCTCAAAAGACTTCTGGAAAAGAAATCTGGTGAACAGGTACCTAATTCGAAGCATGTCAGGCACAACAGAATTTATTGTCCGAGGTCAGGTTAGCAGAGCTAATAACAGATCGAACATCATGAGGATGACGCTGGTCCAGATCGAGAGATGAAGAGCATTATGATGGACAAGGTAGATGGCAGCACAGAGATTGCATTGGAGCACAGCTTGCCTGAAACTTGGGGATTCCCGCGGCAGTCAAAGCAGTTCTTTATGGATCGCGGCACTGCTCCTTCATGCCCGCGTACATTGTCTCACTGTGAGCGGATTCGGCTATTACCGATTCCACCTGAGCTGAAAAAGGTCTGTACGTGTTCGGACCACGCCTTGATCTCACAAATTCATCCCCATCGTCAATTTCTTCAAGTTGTACTACGAAAGCACCCCCTCAATGACTCATTTGGACTCGTGTCGCAATTGTCAGACAACTTTTGCAGCACAGGCTCAAACGCAGCGTCGGTCACAAGCCTATCTTCCTGACCCACTTGATCCTGAGCTTGATGGCTGTAACCGGACTCTGACGACATTTTTGTGTCCATGTCCTATCAGTCGCCACAACCAACTCAACGCTGGATCAAAGGACGGGCATTTTAGAACCCGAATCATGGAGGTAATGCACGGTTTCTCCAAAATTTCTTTCTCCGTTTTCCTGTTCAAAACAT
This sequence comes from Marchantia polymorpha subsp. ruderalis, assembly GCA_037833965.1. Lineage (NCBI taxonomy): Eukaryota > Viridiplantae > Streptophyta > Marchantiopsida > Marchantiales > Marchantiaceae > Marchantia > Marchantia polymorpha. Next base: position 19,789,801 of record AP031355.1, read on the forward strand.
CTCCCAAGATTTGATTTTCTAAACAAAAGGAAAAGAAACCAGAGACGGGAATCGGACTAATGGACGTCGTGGGAATGGATCGGTCCAGTAAGACACCGATTATATCGAGGCTTGATGCTGGAACATTGAACAGCCAGAAGCGTTTTCAAGATTTGGATACTTCGTCGAAAAAAGCTTTTTCTTCTCGGTCAAAACAGGGCAAAAAATAGGCAACTCCCACCGTGAAAGTCGTTTCGACTTACACCCACCTTCACTTCTGGAGCGCGGTGACCATTGCACGCCATAAACCTTAACCATGAAGCAACTTTGCACACCTTTCATCATTATTCACCTTTCATCTGTATGCATAAATTTTTCCATTACTGCACTATAGGAGGGCCCTAGCGATGTTCATCATTGTGCAGCTTGATAGGTCTTCCCGTTTATATTTCTCCTCTTGGCCCCCCTTCGTACGAATTGAGCATCTGCGTTCGAAGAGCTCCTCCCGGATTTGGCCCCACCGTCAGGGTTCAGGGAATTGTGGATTTGGCTCCATTGCCCTGGAAAGGGTTGACGACGCAGAAGAATAGTTGGGCAAGCTGTCTGGAGTTCGGGAAGCAGTAAGCTTTGAAAGACCTGCCAAGGTCCCATGCCCAGCGTGCCCTCGTCGACCCCATCGCCAAATTCTCTCCACTTCTTCTCCGACTCCCTTTGCATTTGGTCAAAAACTTCTTCATGTTCTTCGCAAGCTTCGATTCCCCTGCACAGCCGAAATCAAAGGGTACCAAGGACTTGAGTAACTTCGGAGTAAAAAAAAATGTCCTACTTCAAATTTTCTATCACGAAATGGCTACGCGGTATATGAGCATTAAAAGTAAAGGGAGCTGCTATTTATACTCAGTTTGGGCTAATTGATCCTCATCCTACTATACTTTTCAGAAGAGAGTTGTGTGATTGGTCGGAGGTAAGATGCAAGGACAGAAACGAGACAGGGTGGTTCGACTACAAGGTAATGTCATCGTATAAAGCTTTCGCCATCTCATTGCTCATCTACCACATTGTGTGAGATAGGCCAGCCTTACAATTGATTTGGACGTTTAGATAAACAATAGCTGAAAAAATTTTCATGAAAGTAACCTCCGCAAACAACAACCGTCGCAATTCAGGTCACAAACAATAGGCATGATAAGAAGCAATGAAGCCCTATAACGAAGACCAAGATATCTTTAGTTTACAGGAAAAAAAACAACAATATCATGAAGAAAACCGGCTTAAGGGTGTCCGCGGTACATGCGTTTCACATAGTCAAGTACATGTTCAAGAATGTTTAAATGTAACAAAAATAACGTAACAAAAATTCTTCAGGTTTTCTTGGTACTTATCATTTTATGGACTTGATTGGTACTTATCATTTTATGGACTTGATTGATACATCTCCGATTTTGAGCTAGCAACACACTTGAAGGTCTGACATGTGAAGAGAGCTTACAACTTATGGGCACCATCGACTACGTTGCTCCAGAGTTCTTTGAAATTGATGAGACTTCATATCACATTGTTCTAGTTAGATCCGCGAAGTTCCCTTCTAATACTCAGTATATGTCTTTAATGAAATGTAGTAAAGTTTGTTGTGTTGAATTCTTTGCCATCCGGAGGTTTAAGTAGTGTGGAAGTTTTATGTGTAGGTACACTGACAGAAAAGAGTCATGTGTACACGATTTCATGTCCACATGAAAACTATATCTTCTTCACGTCCTTGTCTTTGCATCTGATTTTTGATCAATCACAATACTCTCTTCTCTAGAATATAGTGAGGGATAATTAGCCTAAATTGAGGTATAACTAGCTGTTACTAAAATAAATCAACTAAAGTGATGCTACTTTAAGTATTGCATCAACTCCTCTTGGCTCTAGATCAGATCTCATAAGGTTTGGCGTAAGCTAAGTTTGCCAGAGTTAAATTAACTTTGGCATATTTTTCACTTTGATTCTGGTATTTTTGGCATAATTTTTTTAATTTGGGAGCATCTATTTATCCCTTAGTTCATGCTAATAATCTCTCAACCTAATTGTAGGGTAAGGACAACCAGTTTGTTCTAGTGATAACACACAAGATCAAGTCTCTTGATAGCTCTATCTTTCTTGTTACCAACCCTGCATCTGCGCTTAATCACAACGGCGTAGCCCTTATGCAACACAGAAGCTTGCACTTTCGATAGCCCAGCGTTTATTGTTGTGTGAGGAACCTTTGGCGATGAAACAAGCGTGTTCATTTTGAAATGATATCACTTATACCAAGCACAAATCTCATTTCTAAAACAAGTTATATAAGTTTTGCAATATGAGGTATAATTAATGATAACTAGAGTTTACTTTAATTTTGCTACTTTTTAATCTTGATGTTGATATCAACTTAATTTAATCAAGACAATCATCATTAATTTAATTCGGATAAGTGTTGCACTTCCACTTTGTCAGTTAAGCTCTCATGAAAGTGTAAAGTTTGCAAGGGAGATCTCAAAGCTAAAATAAAAAACACCTGACTTCTATGTGTTTCAGGAAAAATTATGTGATTGCAAATTTCTATTTTTAAAAATCTTGATTCTCAGCACTTTGCTTGCAGTTTATCTAAAAAGTGTAATACATAAAATCATCAAATCTACAATTGTAACTAAATTTCTATATTTTAAAATCTTGATTCTTTTCAATTCACTTTCCATTTATTTAAAATGTATGATTCTGACTACCGTCAAATCTACAATTGTAACTAAAATCTATTTTTGAAAATATTAATTTTCACCATTCCACTTGCAGTTTATCTAAAAGTGTAATACAAAAAAATCATTAAATATACAATTGTAACTAATATTTCTAAACCAAATATTGATATGTTTTAACCTTATCGATATCAATATGATTTATGATTTAGTTACAAAATTATGGCATTATGTGAAATTTAATTCTCGCAAAGTTGGCATCTAAAAATAGAAGCCAAATTTTAAGAGTTATGATCTATGTAAGGTTAAACTTTGTCTTGTTAATCATAGTTAGGCTTGGACTCTAGTTAGGATTTGATATACTTAATTATAGTATGAGCAAGTTTTAGTTCAGTTTCAAATGTACACTTGTATGAAGAGAAAATGGAGAGCTGAACTATGAAGGTTTGAGGTAACATTCTCGCCTAAGTGAAGTTTTAATCTCGGTCGTGGACGTAGTCTTATGTAAAGATGAACCACATACATAAGTGTATGCTACTCGTTTGTGATTCTTGGTGTGTAAATCTGCTGATTTTTGTACAATTGCTAGCAGAGGTAGTTTCAATGCAAGAATATTTCTAATTTTTAAAATTTATTGGAGACCAAGGAGCGCGGAAGAGCTGTCAAAATTTCTACTCTCAACTCAAAGTAGATTGTTGGTTGATTCCATGTGGAAGTAGAGCTAGAGGCATTAATTACATTTTGATGAAGATTAGGATTTTTTCATTGGATAATCGCAGAGATTTTTTAAATCTGAAGCGGAAGAGATTTATTTCATTTTGATGTCATAGAAATTGCTTTGATTTTTTTTTGAATCTAAATTTTTTCATCCATCAAATTCTGCTCCCGCATACATAAGATTCACATACTTTCTAAAACGATAGTTTTAATCTAAATTTTGTCAAGCAATTGCAAAGTTATGGACATCTAAAGTTTGGGGCCGAGCTCGGCTATGGTGGCAATACGGTGAGTGTATTCAAAGCCGCAAGTTGCAGGATTACTAAAATTTGGGGCAGCAGATCATCCGGATCGAGCAAGGCAAATAAAAAAAAAAATAGGGTCACGGATGACTCCACAGAGAAAAGTCTCCGTGTGAAAAATCTTGGATAAAAAGTATCCAAGATAAAAAGTATCTTGGATAAAAATCTTGACAATTTTGTGACATTTGACCAGGCAAAAAATCTCCGTTTGAGCTCAAATCTTGCAAGATGATTTTCATGCAAGTTGAGTAAGCAATACAAAATACGGTTTTGGAATTGAACAACGTAAGAATCTGTGATTCTAAAGATTCCCTCAGGGGTCCAAATTCAAGTTTTTATCCCTTCTAGTCTAGAATTTAAAACTTTTTACTTAGAAATGATTTTAAGAAATTGTTTTCACATTCCATTAGATTAACTTGTGGACTACACAAAAATGAACTGGGAAATGAACTATGCCTTGTGATAGCGACAAATCACTAGTGTATTTCGTGCTATGGGTTTGGAATAGGTGCTTAAGCCACAATCCGACGACTTAGATGATGATGATTGAAATGACAATCAATATCAAGCGATGAGTATTGTGATATTGTATCTCAAATCAAATTTCTTCAAAGAAATGGAAGAAACTCCAACGGTGGCAAATTTGTTTACGGACTTGTGTAAAAAGTATCATAAGAAGTAGCTTTCAAACCGATTGTACACGCATTTCAAGCTCATAAGCCTTAGAATGGCGGAAGGTGCTAAGATCCAAGATCATATAATTGGCTTCAATGATTTGATAGTGGATCTTGAGAACCTTGGAGAAGATTTGAGTTATGAACAAAAAGCGATTCAATTATTGAGTTCTTTGCGGACCTCATATCAGTCCCTATCACAGGTGTTGCTTCACCATCACACATAATGAAGTTATTATTGCTGTATTGACCGACAATATGCAGCAGGGGCGGTTGGTGTATGGGAGTTAGTCTTGCGATTAATCCACTTCATCGAATATTGTCTTGACAGTTTCTCATGGTATAACGTCTACTAGAGATTAAGGAAATAGAAATACCAAGATCAAGTATAGACCAAGTTGGCATTGAATCTATGTAGATTCAAATGTTTGATGGAATGATATGTATATTGATCAACGTACAACACATCTCCAGCATGTGTAAGAACTTGATCTCACATGAAGAATTAGAATTGAAAGTTCACTAGTGTAACATTGATAGTGAGATTTTGAGTGTGATGAATAATTTTCACATTCTCATGAGTAACTTAAGATTTAAAAATCTATATATCTTATGACTTGTTATCACCAAAATTAATTTAAGACAATTTCAGCATCTAAAAATAGAATATATACTTTTATGAGGTCTGGGTTATGTTTAAAACATTCACAAAAAACTGCTGTGTCCCACAAAAGCGGCAACATCTCAACCCTTAACACATGTATCGTTCATATGAGTATAAATCATGCCTCATAAAAGTAGTCATTCCATTTTTAGATGTCAAAATTGCCAAAATTAATTTTGCCTCAGTGTCAAAATTAAGTCACAATAATTTTTTGCACTCGTCACAGCTTGTTGTCGTCAGCAGTACTCGCCAGCATCGTCGAGGGTTCATGAGTCGACAGACGTACTTCAAGGGCAAGCATGCCGTCGAGTTTGGCCTCGCATCCGTGAAAAAGTTCCTTGATGTAACAATTACAACCGTGGAATGTCTATTTTGCGTTCACTTTGGGCGAGAGAAACAAGACGGTCCGGGTGTGAAGCGTCAGCAAACACAAAACGTGCAACTCTTTCAGTTTCCGTTTCGACCAAAAAATTACAAAATTCATTTGAAAAAGCAACACCCAAATGACTAAAGCCAATACCAAGAATGAGAGAGAGCCTGATGTGAAGGGTGGGTTGGATTCACATAATGAGATAACAATGTTCAATATTGCCTGGGATGTTTTCAAATGACGTATCCAACATTTGCATCAATTATGCACTGGATTAGTGACCGCGCTCTCTAACGACGCTACAATGAAGAGCGATTTCTCCATTTTGAAATTGAAAATAAACAGCATCCGCCAATCGCTCACCAGTCTGTCGTTGGCGGGTACAATGCATGCAAAATAGTTCAAATTGCTTAAGTAGATTGCGAAGAAGATGAACCAATAATTGAGAATGATATCAAGCGAAACGTTTTTTAGCGATGAAATCAATTAAAAAAAAAGACCAAATACCGAAAGTGCCAAAATTAATGCGCTGAAATTGCCAAATTAGTTTATTTTTGGAAAAATAAGCATTTGCCTATCTTTATGAGGCCTGATATAAAATTTGATAAAATTTGTTTGTATGGATATAAATTCGGTGTCACACAATAATTATGTGATCAATATGACACCAATATGTTTGTAGAAGTCAAACTACCTTCATGTCATAGATAAATGTAGTTCCAGTCGTAAGTGGTTTGTAGTAACTCATGATTCATGTGTTACTACAATCAGTCATGGGCCATGATCAGGCCTATGTACATTAGGTAATCTAAAAATAGATGCATAATATCTTGAATTTCAAATCTCTTGAATCTCTAACCTCAAAATTATTTCTCAAATTGTTTCAAAACAATAAATTTTTGAATGTCTGGAACAACAGCACCTTTGAAAGAATTCTTGCTTCAGATACATGCAAGAATCATTTGCATGACGAGGTAACGTTCATTTTTAACGTTACCTCGTCGATCTACTATTTGTTGCATTAGATCATAGAGACCGAGAAAGAGATAGTGGGAAGTGTACACGGGCAAGATATATATCAGAAGAGTTCCTGGAGTGAATTGAGCTGAAGTCCCGAACTTGGGATTCAAGCAAATCGGAAATAGATTCTCTCGCAATTAATGCCTGGGAACATGAGGTTGAAAGAAATTTATTAGATCTGAAAATTTTTATGTCGAGTTATTATTGTGAGAAATTTTGGTTGAAATTGATAGAATAAACTTCTCATGGAATTCATTTTCTGTAAGATCTTGTTTACATTGAATTATTCCTCTGTAAAATTGAATTGAGATAGATAAAATATATGTCTTTGATTTTCTATAAGCAGATGCCTAATCTTGATTAATTTCATTAAAGATATGTGTCTAATTTGCTTCGATTAGGCACAAATAGGCATATGTCTAATGTACAAAGTCCTGGCCATGAGTCATGGCCAATGACTGATTGATGTAGCTAGGCGTTTTGAAGTAAAGGCACTTGGTGTTTTAAGAACCTCAAATAAGTTGGAAATGATCAAAGGCTCTTCAGAAAGTTGGCCATTTTTCCTAAAGGCTTGGCTCAATTGAATTATTTCTTTTCTGTTAAGCTATTGAACAAAATGTACTTGTGAATACTTTGATATTCAACATATTATTACGATACTCTTTGTGTTGATTGATAGAGAAGTTATATGATGTGATGTACAATCTAGCCAAAAAATGTAGTGACATATATGCATATGCAACTCATGTTCTATTTACTTCTAAAATAGTTAGTTTAGGCCAAAAATTTAAGATTTACAATCTTGAAAAGCTTTAGATTTCATGTTTGCTTGCAAATTTTGTTCAATTGGAAACATTTTAAAATTAAGTATATGATCCTTTTAGAAATTTTGTTCGTTCAATTTTTTTATCATAATGATGAGAAATATAGAATATCCATATAGTCATTTTATGTTAAGATAAATAATGTTAAATTTATACTTCTCTTTATATTTATTCAAAGAAAGAAAAAGAATCTAAATGAATCAAACTTCATGGTTGTAACATTTGCAATGACTTTGTTTCAAGACTCATTGTACACTTCGATTTTCTGTAATATAATTTTCGTGAACTTCTCTAATATTTATCCGTATTTATTAATGAGAGGTGATAACTGTACTGATGTGAAAATATGGTCACTTACAGTTTTTTTAAAAAAATTGACAATATTATTCAAATTATATTTGCAAAGCTTTTGAGAAGAAAAAACTACATATTATAGTAAATTGAAGCAATCACATCATATTTGTTTAAATTTTGTAATGGATCAATACATGAATCATAGCTTGAGGTTGAGGGTTCCGTTTTAAAGCAAGTGATCTAGCAGTAATTAATTCTGGTATAGAACCACCCACTCGTTTGATATTGGAAAGTCCTCGGATTAGCAAGGATTAAGGGTTTAAACTAGACCTCGTTAAAAGTGGCATTTTACTCAAAAATGTCACTTATGCCACAATAAAAATTGAGCCTATGTCACAATTAAGCTTTTTTCGATAGTGACTTTTTTGGTTACAATTGAAATTTTCGAAGTAAATTTCTTATTGTAATTTCTAGATTTTAATCACTGCTTAGAGTTTACAAAGTGCGCGAATGAGAGCGGAAGATTGATATTATCCCAACCAAGCAAACATTAGACAACATTGGCGTTCGTGTGCTATAAGTGACTGGGAATATCTGTGTTTTTGAGTAGATTGTGGACAAAAATAGAAGTAACACATGATCATCTAATGGATGTAATCTATGGAAGAAACGAGTATTACATACACCCGAACTTTTCTAAAACTCTAATGCAAGAATATTCTGGTCATGAACCAAGTTTCTCTCTAGTACTAGGATTGAAGACATATGATGTTACTCATCTTTAGCTCAAGTTTTGAGTAGGAATATAATTCAGATCTTGTGGATTTTAGAAGTTGACACTATTCAATTGAAGTCTAATATACTCTCTTTAGGATGAGTAATCATGAACTCATTTCTTCTCAAAGGACTAGTTCTCTATGCTTTGAATATATTCATGGTGAATAATCATGCGACCTTTTTATGGACTCTTCTAAATTCTAGTTAGCTTTCGATGGCTTTAGATGTACCTTGGACATAACATGAAGATGGAATCTAAGTTAGCCACAATGGAGAAACAACACTGCATGAAATAAGCTCAATCTCTTATGATTTCAACATTGTCACAAAAAGTTTTCAATACAAATGACATTTTTAAGAAATGTTGGATGCCACAATTAACAAAAAGGTGGCAAAAGTGGCAAATGCCACTTTTAATGAGTTCTGGTTTAAACCCTAAACATAAAATCGTGGCTGACTCTGCAAGTGATTCTTTTATCACATTTTATACCGGAGAAACTTTTTTTTATTACTTTCAAGGAGAAAATGTAACTGAAGGATTTTTCTAAATTTTCATTTGTTGAAAGTAGCAACAAGCTGTAAGTGTCGTAACGTAGTCTTCACTATTGCTACCTAGTCTTCACGTGTTGTTTATTAAGACAATCCCACGACATAAAGACTGAGTATATTAGTGATACAACTCAAAATCATGTACTCCGTATTCTACAATATAATATATCGAGGTCTGGAGAGATGAGCAACAACTTATCTGTTGAAGGCATGCTTGCGCATCGTAGCTGTATTGAAAGTGAGGCCCGCCATGCGGCAATGAGGTACCCCAAAGACAAGGCAACTTTATTGAGGGTACTATCAAATAATTTTCTCGGGATTGATATAACGCCTTTTGATATCTGGTTTTATCTTTATACAATAGTCTTTTCTTTACTATTGTAGTGGGCTATGATGTAGAGTCTTGCAATAGGTACCATACCCATGGCACAATGGGTGGGTAATGGGTATGGACAATGGGCGGTACAGGTACCCGACTTTAAAACTACTCCGTTAGCAGATTATAGGGCGACTTATCGTATGATAATCCCTGAATACTATATGTATACTAATGTATATGGTGAATTATAATCCAAAACTTCCATGTGCTGGTTGAAATGCATAGAATTCATTCATATGCAAGATAGCTCAATTTGCCTAACAATCAACCTATAGATCATTAGACGTTAAAAATGCAACCATAAATCGACATGTCGTTCGGGAGGGAATTAATCGTTTCAGTGAATATATTGGTATCCAAAAGATGATGATGACATCAATACAGTGATGGTATGTAGCTGTAATTTATAGTATTGTCTCTATTGCTATTGCGAACGAGTATTGCTACTCATTGGCAACTCACTCCTTTTATAAACACTTCAAAGTACTCTTAATTAGCTTTATTTTGGTGATGGGTATGTACAAGTGCCATGGGTATGGGCTCGAGCTTCATAGAGAAGTTTGATGAGAAAATACAGGGAAATGATTATAACTAGTCGCTATGCAGATTGTTTCTGATATATACTGCAAGTAATATTTGAAGACATGAGAATGTGAAACGAAAGTGACCCGTCACAATTATGTGAATGTCAATGGAAAAAAATGCCAATCGATCATGGCGTCAATGTGCTTTGTGCCAAAGGTCGTCAACACGATGTGCGACCCGGTCTCCAGCTCCCAGTGCACTGCTCTTCTGTTTGGATCCATGTGCCTCAAAAGTCAACACTCATCTGGCCTCATCTTCGGACCATGTGACTCAAAAGTCAACACTAATTTGGCCTCATATCGGACCATGAATCTGCTTCTTCCTGAAATTTCACTTGGAAAAATCCCCTCGAGAAACAAGTGCACATCGAGGTCACACGGACCAACAACGAACGATGATGCTCGGAATGTGTCGAGAATTTGTCTCGTGCGAGTCTTCAAACGGAGAAGGTTTTGTTAGCGGCTGAAAGTCTGACTCTGAGCAGAATCTCAGGAGGGTTGTGTTGTCGATCTCTAGATGTGTAAGGATTGCTGCGCTGTACTTACTCTGAATACTGATTGAGATATCAGACTGAGAGCAGGTAATGAATGGTCCTTAAGAAGATTCTGTACGACCTGAGGACAAGCTTTCCACTTTTCATCTCTACTGAAACTCTGGTATCTCTAGCACGGCAAAAATGGAGGACAATCAGGTAAGGTCTCTTCGCAATGTTCTATTTGTATTTCTCTGAGGCAATCAAATATCATTGGATGTGTCAGTGTCAAAACACGCAACTTTCTTGCTTGATTTATCGATACGTTGGCACGATCACTTAGTAGACACTATACTGGAGATAGACAGACCTGCTATGTCATTGACTGTGTTGTGATGGATCAGTTGTCAGATCAGAGACCTTGCACATGACGAGTGCATACTCATGGCCGATTTTGACGCTTCCGCAGGTGAAAAAAATCAGTGACAGTGTGTATGAATTTTGCAAGCCGGACAATCCGAGTGTAGAGATCATTTTCTTTCATGGGATCCAGATGGGGGAAGAAGATGTAAGTGAGCTACACTTGAGCACTTGGACAGTGAAATCCGAGGAAGCCGATGCTCCTCCAGAATACTGGCCGCAAACATTCTTCGCCAAGGATGAGCATCTGACCAGTAAAAATATAAGTGTGAGAGCATTGACTGCACGTTACGATCCTTCAAAGTATAAAACTCACAACACAGGTCGACTAGATTTATATAACATAGCAGAAAACTTCACTCACAGTATAATTGACAATAATCGCGTGAATGTGGGTCTTCGGGAAGGAGTACCTGTCATCATGGTTGGTCATTCTTTCGGTGGGTTGGTGATGAAGAAACTGGTGGATCAAGTAGCGGAGAAAGCTCGACTAAATGGCAACCATTCCAAAAATCTGCAAAAGTTTTTGGATAATTTGAAGGGGCTCTTCTACTATTCTACCCCACACCTGGCGCTCAAAGATGAAGTTTTTCAGAGGCTCTTTCCACCGGGAAAGAGCTACAGCGATTTACCAAAGTTGCTTGAGGAACTGAACAAAGGAGCTGGTCGACTTCACGCGGTTTTGACTACATATGCAAAAGGGCATAAAATAATGGTGAATGAGGCATTCGATGTCAATAATACTGATCTGGTAGTACTCTGGAACCTTTCTATTCAATCACAGATCCTTTCCATTCGATGAGAACGTCAGTTGTTGTCTTCTTCTTGTTTGTAATGAGCTCCACTTTTGTTAGACACATATCCAATGAAATTTATTCTGGCTTAAAACGTTTTTGGCCTATTTGCATGAAGCTGAAAATGAGACATTCTTTGGATTTGACAGGGTGACAACCTGGAGCCGATCCAGATAGTAACCGAAGCTTCAGCAGGATGTGGAGCTGAGAGCAAATTAGCAATCAGTGAGGACCATTTCAATGTCTGCAGACCCAGAGATGTGAAATCCTCAAACTATCAAGCACTCGCCAATTTCATCGTTAAAATTGTAGAGCGAGAGAAAGCGAAAAAAAATTCCGACGCTGCAGGATTAGATCTTCCAGAGGTGGGCAGGCGCCGGTGATCGCATGAACTGACTCCAAATATGAACGACTAGAAAGTCGCGATTACTGTCTTGTAGAAAAACATTCACATTCTGTATGTGAGATACAAATTCTGGAGTCACAGACAAGTAAATACTGAAGAGGCAGTAGTGGGATCAGAAAACTTCAGTACATTTTCCTTGTACGGTTGTGAGGATACTTCTGTAAATTACGCTTATTGGGTACTGGAATTACGCACCTTCTGTATAAACACATCTTTGACTATCTGACGTCTACAAAACGTGTGCAAAGTTACGATTATAACTTACCCCCTTCCTTCCTTCCTTCTTTCTTTCTTTCTTTCTTTCTTTCCTTCCTTCCTTGTATTCTTGTTGCTGCTGCTTCTCGTCTCCTCGGTGATGTTCTGTTCAGGTTTGTTCGTTTGTCTGTGAGGAGAATGGGACTGAGAGTGGGAGAGAGACGGAAAGAGAAGCATCTGATCGCCCCGAGTTGTGGGGGTTTGCTTTCTAGATTTAGAAGTGGGGGAGAAAATTACGGCTCGGAGAGTTAATCCCCGTTTAAGAGGTTTCTTGCCTACCTTGATCAGCAAGTGAATCTCTCTACTTCTGCTTTGGCTTCTCCAACCATGGCATTCGCAATTGTTGCTGCAACGTAGATCCAACTAAGAAGAGTACCAAGTCTTTATCATGAGGGTGAGAGCAGATCAGCTAAGTCGAGCGATTGCTGCATATAATTCCCTACACACTGGTGAAAACCATTCTGAAATAATCACAAACTGGATTACAGATTGGGTTGGACTTTCTTAGATCAGAGTTCCAGATTCAGAAGTTTTTAGTTTCCATCGTTATATCTATTAGCTAAAACATCTACGATTGAGGAAGCAATTCCGGCCAAGACCAAGGAAATAAAAAGGTGACTTCCAAATCAAATATAATAAATAAAATAGAAACAAGATAAAATCGTTGCGGTGAAAATCACCCAACGCGTAATATCATCGACTACTAGTGTATGAAGATGAACATATCTTCTTGCCAGCGGGAGTTGGCGCTTCGGGGCCAGAATTCCAACGATTCCAACAAAGGCAATTTCGATAAAATTCACTTTCTTGTCTCTGTTTAAACTTGCGAACAGACTTTACTCAGATCCATCCACTAACGGGATTTCTTGAATGACATTGTTACTTCCAAGAGAAAGTGGTCGCCGAATTCTGCTATCTGCATCTTTCTTTAGAGAAACATTTTTTCTTTCGCCGTACTAAGACTCAAACGTTAAGGACATTTCTGTTTTAGAGCAATCTTCAAAAGTCCTCCCAACACGTTGTTTGTGACGAATGTGCTGGAAATTTGTCAGTGTACTTTTTTTGAGATGGAGATCGATAATCAGTTCAAAGTCTTCTCTACAGAGTTTTTCTTTCCGAAAGGATTTCATCTTCTAGACGTGATACATAACTCACAGCCCGAAATGAAAACATAGTCATTCAAGTGGTTATCAATTCTTTCTTGAGAGACTAAGGAGTATGATCAAGTGGTTGGGATCTTTGTCATCACATTAGTTTAATTATTGTGTGACTACAACCTGCACGTAAGATTACATGCATAAAAACTTATTTCATGTCTGAAGATAAGTGAGGCATATAGCAACTTAGACTGGGTATCATTTCCACGACTCCAACTCCACCAACACAACTCTGCTTTGCTTCAGATGGATAGGCGGAAATCTTGAAGAGGTGTAATTAAATTTTCTGCTCAAAATCTCTTTACTTCCACAGGTGGTCGAGATATTCTTGAACCATTCACAGACGTTACCTCTGAAAAAATGGTACCCAAGAACTTCACGACGCTAAGAATTCCAATCGCCTAAATGGTGCAATACCTTAACTCGTCCTAAAGTGTTCTATACATGAGATCCATGAAATCGAGAAATGTTTTCAGTAGTCACATTATATGAGTAAAGCCCTCAAAAAGGCCTTCGAACATTCATCCAATCTTGAGCGAAGTATTATCATTTGCGCTTCCAAAATGGCATCTGCATCCTCTCAGCGGGCTACACAGAGTAAAAGCATCAAGAATTTGGCGACCTGTAATGCCCGCACTCCATGCGGGCATTATGAGTGCAGCAGGTCTAGCGCTACGGTTGATCTCATTACGTTGAAAGATTTCATGAGACTGCTGTGGTTATCTTTACATCCGTGGATCCCTTTCCACAATATCAGCATATCCGAACCCAGAAAGGCCAGCAGTAGCAAAGCTCTACGCAACCAAACTACATCTAACAAAACGGAAAGTAGAGATTCCTCGTGCTTTGGTCCCTACTCGTCAGTGCTTACTGGCATTAAGAAACGTTGTTAATCGCCTGCCTTAACTTGGGCCGCCTCAATTAGAATACGGTTCACCTCCTTCAATCGTATTCTTGTGAGTGCAATGCAATCCTGTCACAAGCGAGGATTTCGAACCTAGCCTTCGTAAAGATACAAAAGTGGAAAATAAAACTCACAGTACTTGATACTACACAAAACCCGTGGAGCTTATAATGAAGAAATTATGAAAAGAAACGATCGCGTTGGGGGAAGCCTTACCATAATCGTGGACGTTGTTGCGACGATCAGGCCACCAGGTTTATACAAAGAAATCAATTTGTCAGACGAGTCCATAGCCACAGTTACAGTTGTTTGGAGATAAGTTTCCTCCTCCGCCGTGGGGTCGGCCAGAATATGCTTCTTGTGCAACATACATGTCAGGGCCACGGGCACTGGTCCTAGTGTCAACCTTCGTTTATCTATTCGTCTACTTTTGGATTCATCTGAAACTTTCTCCGCATCAAGCATATGTTGATCTTGGTCTCCTGAAGGAGAAACTATCTGCACCTTGCCATCGTCATCAATAGCGACGCCTGGAATTTGCACTGGTCATTACAGGAAGGCAATATATCAGTTTTGCGTGAAGTGTGAGAAGTTTGACGTCCGCAAATCAAACAGGTGAAAACCTAGCTTTTAGAGGTGAAAGACCTTGCTCACAGCTCCACCACACGTCCACGTAACATAGTTACACCCGATAAAAACCAGTAAAATGACATGAAGAACAAGAGGAAGCAAGCAAATTTTGCGACTATGCTAAAAAATTCTATAAGCGGAAGACATGCTCACTTACAGTCAGTCAGGGCTGCAGCGCAAGCTAACAATGCAGCATCAAATAAAGAACCATCCGCGTTTAAGCAATAAATGTCCTGCGTAATAATGTGATCCACATACTGATCAGCACCGTGTCCCCCGAAACTAGATATTACAAGGAGAAAAGGACCGTTGAAGACTGGACTAGCAGAAACACTCCGCATATCAGTGACCAGTGTTCGGATGTTCACCCAGAACATACCAGATTTGCCACCCAAGCCGATTTGCCACTCGTGATTAGAAGTTCACGCAGGTCCAAGAGCTGCGCACTTTCATGCCAACATGCGTATCAAGCTCACCAGCTTATTTTCAAAACGAAACTTCTTTAAGTTCGAAATCTGACACTTAAAACATGAGAAACATAAAAAAAAGACTCTTCCAGATCGCTTACTCACACGTACATATAAATTGAGGTCCCAGCGAATTTCTAAATGCTGAAACCTTCATGCTGACATATACATAACCCTAAAATCATCAATACATGGGTTTTTACCTAGCTAGCACGTTGGAGAGTTGTTCATTTATGGAACAAGCGTCCTCTGCAGGCCTACCAGGTCTTACATGAGGCGAACATATAGGCGGCATCTGAAAGTCTACGGCTGCATTTCTTCCCGAACATCCCAACAACGAGATTTAGAATCGCCTAGTGATTTAAACCGGATATCACTGTAATACTACATAACTGTCATAATACTTTATTAAATTTTTGCACATACGCAGGTGGCAAATTTAGGAAACCCTTCTCACTCATAGTTACATACCTCCCGGTAACAACGGGTTCTTTGATAAAATGCTGAAATTAATTTATTTCGAGCTATTAAAGTTTTCACTAAGACTGTCGCGCTACATGACCTTCATGATGCAAATGTCCATTCCTCATACAAATGTATGCTTACAGTCATGAGACAATAAATGGAAACGGGAGGTAAAGAAAAGAATTGAACTTGGTATGTACAGAACAATCCAAAACACAAGTTATACACCAGAACGGGAACTACCAATGCGTCCTTGGTCTGGGCTTTCCCCGGAGGGAACGCAAAGCTCCAACTTCACTCCTGCCAACATAGTCTGTCCAAACCATCAAAAATATTACAAAGAGCAAAGAGAAAATGTGAAACCTTCAAAACCTCCGAACAGCCAGTTTAAAACCTTGTCAAATTTGGAATGACGATATTCCTCAATGAAATGAAACGTCCCTCTAGAAAAAGAAAATTGGAACAAGCATCATAAGCAGAAAATACTTACTGTGTTACCAAGTTTAACCAATGCTGATCCATCTGTTGTAGGTACCTGACCTGCAGCGAAACCCATCCAATTCTCATTGCTCGTACAACAGCAAGAACATGAACCTCAACATCAACGTACTAAAACCTCTATCCTCTTGGCTACGACACTGTTCATTTCGCTGGGAGCACAGATATGACCATGGTGCATTGAATATCATTCATACGGAACGCGCAACTACAATCAGTAGAGTGCCAGAAAATCACCAACCTAGAACAACATCAGTAGGTCGGGCACGTCCCAGAGGTCGCCCGTCTGGTCGAACAGAAGCGTCAAGGTACCGTTCAATATACTGGACAGGGAATAGTCTCCTAAATGCTTCCACTTCCATCGAGGAGGCGACATCTTTCGCCCCGGTAGCGCTCTCGATACCCTCATCCTGTGACATCTCCAACGCCAATCAATCCCCTCAACTCCCAAGCCAGGCCGAGGAATCGACCTCGACGCCGCTGCAACACACTTCAATTCCGCGCCCTTCTTCAAGTCATCCGCAGCACTTGCTCTCTCTCCGACCAAGCGAGATGAAAGCTTGCACCAATTCTTCCGTGGCCCTAAAACCCTAACCCCTTCTGACACTCGAAAACCCCAGAAAAGAAACGAGTGATCGACGCCAGATTTTTCTCCGCAGAAGCGATCGTTTTGTCAAAAGCCCATTTCAGTGGCACATTGTTCGAAAGAGCGATGGGGAAAATGGACTCTGACTCGCTCGGTGGAGCAGCTCAGCGAGAACACTTACCACATCGGGCCTCCCTCGCCTTGTGCTGCGACGACGTCTGCGCGGAGTCGGAAGAGTATGCAAAGGCGGCAATGCGCCGTAAAGGCTTCCGGTCGGAATTTCTTTGCCCGGTCTACTAGACGAGTATATACACCTCCCTCCAGTTATGTCGCGGCTCGGATGGGCGGGCCCACAGTCAAATGCTGTTTTGTGCAAAGTGGAAAATACTCGATTTTGTTTTCAGTATCAATGGGGTTTTTGGTTTAATACGATAAAACTCGATTTTTTTATGAAAACCAAGATTTTTTTATTGACACGTAGACATCTTCGATCACTTTAATCTGACGTGGACGTCTCTGGGCTCGGGTTATAATAATATTGGTGATAAATTTTTAAAATCGAATAAAACCCCATTTTTGTGGCCTTAGAGATAATCAGGTTTTTTATTAAAACCCTATTGTAAAAAACCGCGCCATGCCACCCCTGGTTTTGTGGGATGGCTGGGATGTGATTGGGATTCGAGTTTCATTTTGCAATAATATTTTATATAAACAAATCATGGATTTTCATTATCAAAAAGTATAAAAATGCACATTTAGTTGGAATAAGTTAAATATGATCCGTAAGAATACAAATTTCATACACTGATTGTGTAGATAATATACTATCTGTATTTCCGAAATGGACTACAATAAAATCATGAAATTTATGTAGGAGGTAGATTGCATTTTGAACACTTTTAATTATATGATATATAAATGAGTCAGATTGAAATAATAATTCTAATTGATCTATGAACATGGAAAATGATTGGATGGTAGAATCATCAAGTAAATCTTAAAATTGGATAAAAATAAAAAATCTTTATTGCTAAAGCACACGATAGACATAGAATATCAAAGAATCTGATATCAGACTAATATATCACAAGAATAAATGTATTGCATTTTAAATTTCTATCTCGATGAGAATGTCAAAATTCAAACGGATTCTGTATTCTTCATCACTAAATTATATACTAAACAAGTGGATATAAATCACAGAAACAGAATTAAGTTGTGAAAAAAAATGATCATCATCATTGAAATTTTCTTGTATATCATTATTATACTAATAATTTCAACAAAAAATTACTATAAATCTTGTGAAAAATTTGTCACAATGCGATGTTATTTTTTCGGAATATATTCTACAAAATTATTGTGTTGTTAAAATTGAACCAACTTTTTTTCAAAATATTGTATAATCTATATTTATAGAAATTTGATGAATTCTTCTTTGAAAAACTCAATTTTAGATGCGAATATGAGTATTATTATTTTCAAATAAATTAATTATACAGACTATTAACTAAACACAACCAGACATAATTTTCAATGATGTAAAATGCGAGAAAGATTATATGATTATTAGGTTTTTACAAAAAAACAAAGCAGAATCATCGAAGTGAATTTAGATAAATTTTGTTCGAATGCAAACCTTGAATACTTTTATATCAATAGTTGTTACATAATAAAATTTAAACTTATTATTTTAAAATAATAACTGAAAATACATTTTTGATAAGACATAAATGCATTCATATAATATCAATGTTTTTTATTCTATGTAATGAGTTACATATTATTAGGCTTTATTCTTTGGCCAAAGTCTATCACATGCAGGAATGTTACACTGAAGTAAAAAGTCAAACAAAATATAAAGATATATACAGTATAAAATTGATAAGAAAATTTCCAAAAAAGCCCAATATTTTGGAAAATAATAATAATTTAAATCTCCACGTTGGACGTGTGAAGTGTTGAAATTTGAAAAAATCTGCAATTTATTGACATCAATCTTGCAATAAAAGATATAGAGTTATTTTATCATCACACATATTATACATCCTATTTAATACCTGTAATTTATCTACAAATTATTTGAAGTATAACATAAAATAAAATAAAAATTGAAATGATTCAGAAAAAAAAGATCTCCATCAATAATCTTTATTATTCTTAAAGCAACATGTATTCATTCAAGAAGATGAATGGTATATTTTGGAATATCTTGCAAATTTCAAGATTATATTGCCAAATTTTTTTATAATCATTCTTTTTAAAAATACAAGATATTTTTATAATCGATGTCGATTGATTGCAATGAGAAGATATTTTTATATTTGATTATTAATAAATTAAAAAATAAATATTAACACGTTCTTAAAAAATAAAAAAATAAAATACTGTGGATTGATGAAAAATAAAGTATGTAAATTGTTGAAATACATTTAATTTCTCGCTTATTGCATTTAATGAACTAAAATATAATTACAAAACATAGACATCATGCACAATGGAATGCAATATATATATAAAATTTTATAAACATTTTTTATTCATATTTAATCAAAATTATTTTCATAATCATTCATTTGATTTATAATAAAATTATAAGTTATTTTATATCTTAGATAATGGTGTAAAAATTGCATTTGGAAAAACTATTATCAGGTTGTGAGGAATTTAAACATTTCTTATTTTCAGTAAAATTGGTATGCAAATTTAAATGTTAAATTAACAACGCGGTATTCGTATTGGATTATTCAATAAAAAAATTTCTTGAATATTTTTAGAAAAATAACGAAACTAACGAATTTAATTTTATACTTGTTATTAAAGTAATTTTGATTATATTTAGGATTATTTGTTTTATTTTATTGCCCTACATATCAGTTATAATTATATAGGAAATCATTTTTGCATGTAAAAAAATGATCGGTGTATGAGTTTACTTTAAAATTCAATTGGTGCACGATAGTGACATACATAAGTCTGATTCTCTTAAAAGTAGTTTACTGATTTAGAATTGTTGTATGAGATTTACAAAGTTGGATGAAATTCGTATGGTACAAATTGCTTCATCCAAACTAAGTTGAAACAACAAATTATTTTTTCATCCCATTGACATATAAATGTGAATATATGACATTGTAACTTTCATCATCCGAATGAATTAATGAATTGTCATAATCATATCTGTTCAAGCATCTGAACAAATAAATTCGTTGTATTCATGAAAATACACATTGAATAGTAATACGTATCTTTGTCTTTTATGAATGATCGGAATTTACTAAATATTGAAAGCAATGATGTTCAGAAGTATTAAGTTTTGTTCCACAATATCATATTTCTAAGAAAAATATGACTTGAATTATGCTTGAATCTAATAAATCACAATATTAAATAGAATTCAGCTATTCAATTAAATGGTACAAATAATATCTCGGATCTCCAAGGCTATTCACTGAAGGCTCACTAGATCTCAGGAGGCACTCGTTTAACGGTTGCGCTACTTTTCTACACAAACATTTGGATCGTAAACCTTTATAGGTAGAAAACCGAATATATTGAATATAAAATTATTGATGGAGATCTTCAAGTTCTACGTGCGCTGGCCCGAGACCGAAGACTGACATATCCAAGCTTTGGAAGGGAGTACAGTAGATCATCTCTCAGAAACGACGGGAGCACACTTTCTATGACCTTTTCCTAAATACCACATGACTGACGAAGGAGACCCTAAAACTTTCTGAACATATCTATCGATTCCACAGTCTAATTAAGTTAGTTGACTGTTTCACAGTATGACGCACGTTATTTCTTCCGTTAAGGATATCGTTGCATTTTGTTACTCCAGTGTCAGACTCAAATTACAGTGTCGTTCATGACAAAGTCCAGGTTCTCGTCCGTTAGGATTTGTGCCAACGAATCTCTTTCTGAACTCAAAACTTAACTCAACTTAACTCAAGTTAACTCAAGTATACTCGGTAGAAGTCGTTTAGTCAGCAATATCCTCACCCACGGATAATACATGAATAACGAGAAAGCACTTTCTTTCGCTTTCTCTTTTCATTCATGTAGCGTGACAATGATGTAACGTGTAGGTAGAAAGAGACTGACGCAAAGACAAGAGGAGGTCGCCGTGCGACGACTCAGTTCATCACCGATCGTGGTATGCCTACTGCGAAGAACAGACAGCGGTAACAGAGTAGGCGCATGATGGCGTTGGAGCTACATCCGAAGATTCACGTTAATGAGGACGGTGAATCTTCGATCTTCACGGTCTGCGTCACCTTGCGAACGAATAGGCGAACGCCGTTGCTGAAGCTTCCGTCATCGTCTACCATGTTCGTCAATAAAATAAAATACAATGTCATGGAAAATACCGTATCTGTTCTATTTTGTTGGCATGGTCTGGGATTCGGGAAAGATCGTATTGGTACCGACCCGATGATTGCATGCATTGGTTTGCGTAAGAGTTTTCCCCAGACACGAAGGATCCAAGAATCGGTCAGTCGTTTGCTGACCACGGATCACCTTTTCTTCTTTTCATCTCATGCTCTAACTCAGAGTAAAGAAGATCTAGTTCGATTTCCGAATTAAATCCCGTGGTCGACGACTTATAAAATATCCACCTCGAAGCATCGCGAGTGGCCTTGCAGAGTTTTTATGGAAATAATTGAAGGCCGCGTCCCGAACTACACACAAATGATTATCCTCGATTTGGAAAGGTTATGTTCAAGACGGAAGAGCAGCAAGGATGAAGTGATTTTCGGGAGGAGCCAAATGGAACACGGCGTCGTGAAAAACCCTAGCGGCGAGGGATGGATGATAAGTGGCACGAGAGCGACTCGCGAGCGTAATCATGAAACCGAGAAACGAACTTTGGGAGGACCTTCGGACTCTGCAGTCGAAGGGTTACTGCGCGAGAGGACCGGTAGGTACCGGGTTGCTGCTCAGGCTTCAAGTAGGGGCTTCACCCGAGGCCTCGAAAAGAAGTGGAAGGAGAAGAAGCAGACGGAATAGAACAAGGCGAGGCGAGGCGAGGAGAGGAGAGGAGAGGGAGGGAGGAGCAGCATCAGCATCAGCAGAGAGGACAGGGAAAGGTGGAGGGAGGGAGGGAGGGAGCTGCGTGTTCAGCGGCCGGGCGGAACATGCTTTGCGATCCTTGGACCCAGTATTGACACAGCGACTAGCACGACGCGCAGCGCCTCTGCTGACGCGTTTTACGTCCTGACTTGGCAGACAATCCTGAATTGAAAACCACGGGAATCAAAACGCAGGCGCCCGAAGGGCCGGAACGCAATGGCTGCTGCCCACATAGTCTGAGCTGGTGAGGGCGGTGTTGTTCGTGCAAGGAAATTCCGAAGGGACTGGAACCTGGTTGATGTGGTGACGACGATACGTGGGTGTCAAGAATTCGGACTGCCTTGCGGTGGTGGTGGTGGTGGTGGCGGCAGTGAAGTCTATGACGTGATCGCTACTCCACTTCTCGTTAAATGGACTGAGCACAGCCAGTCTCGTGAAATTGGGCTGCTGGAGTGGGTTGATCCCCTTACGTTTTGCTACTTGCGTTGCTGAAGTTGCGGAGGACGAAGACTTCGGGCGTGAAATTTGCGCTCTTGAGAAAGTGTGGTCGGAGCTAAAAAATTAAAAAGTGAGCGTGGGATCGGAGCAGAATTTGAAAGGACAGATTGTAGATCCAAATTGTACGAGATGCATGTTTATAATGCCTGGTTGCCGCCTCCGGTAAGGGAATTGTTGGAGGCCGATCCGGAAAGGAACAAGTTTCATGATGTGGTCCTGGAGGTGGAGCGCGAGTGGCAGCTCCACAGCGCCGAGAGCAGATTCGCATCGCTGAAGTGGATATCTGTTATCAACACGTATGTTTGCATTTTTTTTTTACGTTGCTCCCTTATCTTGGCAAGGCAGTCGCGTTTGAATGAACTCGATTTAGTAAAGCACACCTCAGTTGAGCAGGCTCGAGTCTCCAATCACGAGAGACGTGATCCGGGTTATTTGATGCATCCTTCAACTGAGCCCTACCTATGGCAAGTTGAACGACAAACTCAACGGAGATGTTTGCAATCAAAATTCCTAATTTTATCGAAGGATAATTATGCTGGAGTCTAGCTGTAATTTTGTGTCACTTTTTGAATTTTCATGCGCGGGAGTGGCAAAAATTGGGGTCTGCTCAGCAAGGGTTTGGCAAGAAAGTCACATCACGAAAGTAGGAGCAGAATTAATAAATAAAGCCACTTTGTTTTCAAAGTTGGCCGATTATCGATAAAACCTCCCGGGCATTCGTTTTTTCCTCCAGTTGTGGAGTCCAGAATTGATGAGCTCCTTAACTGAAAATCTCTTCTGAACTAGTGCATGATGATGATTACATGCCCTGAGAAGTAGCTTGTCTAGCTCTGACCGTGAATGGTTCTTCGAGTTGTACACTCTGTAGTCATTTCTGTCTTATTCGAGAAATTATCTAGTGAATGAATCGCTACCTCTATAAACTGGAATTGCAGCTAGTACCAAACATTTGCAATTTCTTTTACAAACATGTTGCACGACGCATGAACGCAGTGCAATTGCAGTCTAAAGAGTAATTAGGGCTGCCTAGTTCGAGGTTTCAGAGATGGTCAAACCTTGTCTAAACAATATCCTTTGTTCCCAAATGTGGGGATTGTAGCCTTGTCGTTCAGTTGAATGAGGCTTAGTATGACACTCTTTGGTGGCGATGGATAGATTACTCGATCTAAATCATCAACTTAAAGAATTTTAAGAGGCTCAAGCTCAAGAATGGTCTTGCGGTTATGAAAGGCACTAATGAGTATAGCTAAGAGGGTTCAAAACTGGTGAAATATAGTCACTGTTCTTCTATCTTACTGTTTTCAGTGGCATCGTTATGCAGCTTCGTGAAAGCGAGAGCCGAACTTGCAATAGAGGATCTGGAACTGTTAGTGAAGAGGGCTCTCGACATACTCTTAGCATCATCCGACAATTTATTTGTTCAGGTCAAGTATACCGATGACATGTTCTGTTTCCTCGTCGCAGCCATGCATATAAATATTGCTCTTCATTGCATGCTTCGATGACATTCCATAGGAACAGGGAATCTGTTTGAGACATATCCATTAACTGAAGCTTTATCGTTTGCCACGAAAAACAAGAATGATGGATCCTTTATACAAAGTCTTCGAGTTGTCTTTTAGTGCATTGATAAGTGGGCTTGGTTCAAGAATCAAGCTTATTTGCCATGCAGTAGTTTGTCTGTGTTTATGTCAGGTAAGCTGAAAAATCGTTTTTTTCTGAACAGATTCAGTGGAGCCGCTGCCTCGTAAAAATTTTGAAAAAGTATCGCAACAGCCTATCTTTGATCATTCAATGGAAACCATTTTACAGATTGATATATGATACCCACTTTAAGCGGTGAGTTGCGATTTTCTCTGATGGTAATCCTACATGGTGGTGCCATTATGTCAGTGATATAATATGTAGAATCACCTTAAAAAAAATTGGTCGTTTTGAGATCGAGAATGCGTTGAAACTCAATTCGACTGTACAAGATTATAGATGGGGACCTATATATGTTCCTCAGGCCTGGCTAGCAGTTCGAGCGGATGCACTGCTACCACTCAGGGAATTTGGTTGGTGAGATTATACGTGTTTACCTTTCAATTGATTAACGTCAAAGGTCCATCATCTAGTAATATTATTAGTTCTCATTGCTGATCTTAAAAGTTTGCTTCGTACACAGGCGAATAAGCTACGAAGGTTTAGCTTTGAAACAGTATCATCAGGATACCATTGTTTCTCTTGTACGAACCAGCCGTCGATTTTTTCCTGCAGGATCTGTTACAGAGATCTGGGAGGAGTTCAGGTCTGCGTCTTTGTTACTCTCTTTCTGTATATAATTTCATAAGAATACAATACAGTCTAAAACTACTGCACTTGTATACGAGATGAGTAATATAAATGTTATTTGTTACTCTTCTTTTCATATCTAAACAGCTCAGGTTTGAGGTGTTTTTCGATGTTTATGTGTCTAACCAATTGATCTAACAGGCCAGCGTTGGATGATCTTTCACATAATTCAGCCCTTGAGGCTGTCGGTTTTATTTCCTTATTTATGCCAACTAAGTTGGAGAAGCTGACGGAGACCGACCGAGCCACACTATCGAGGTACTTCTCCACCACTAAGGGATGGCTATTATGGTCTATGGCTGCTTCTTGGAATGATGCTCTGGGACTACTTACGGTGGCTGGATTCTGGGCTCTTTGCTGAATGCCTCTAAAGTGAAGTGTCCACAGTGTACAAATTTTGGATTTAATTATACAAGGAAACAATCCAGCCAAGTCGGACGTGTGCGAAACCTCCTCAGGAACTCTAGTACTTTTCTGGTTGGGCCGCCCAAGAATAAGGTTACCCTCGTTGCCCACAGTAAAAAGGTCTAAAACCGGGATTTAATAGGCGTTTGAAACTTAAGAACGAAGAAGATAATTTTCTCGTCAACATTCTATTTAAAAGCTCAAGGGCTATGAATTTTATAAACATTCATAAAATAGATGCTGTTCTTGCGAGCCACAACGAAATCCAGCAGTTGTTTCACCAACGGACAGTAATTGAGAGACAAGGTGCTTGGGTTTGAAATGAGTTTCAGGCTGATGATCCCCTGGTGTCTTTTAAACCGGTTGCTTAAAGCGATGTAGACCGTTTCTCCTCCATGATCACCCAGTTTTCCTTGAAGAGTTGTGCTCACAAGATATGATTGGAAGCTTTCCACTACAGTCAGAAAGTTTCTCCACAGTCAAGTACAACCAGATTATTAAGTGGAAGGTCTGAGTGGATGAACGACTTTTAGATCTTGAGGATATTAAAGATGTTGTATGAGCATCTATATACACGAAGAAGAGAAAGTGAGATATGTTCCTTTCAGAACGGATAGGTAAAGTACTTACAAGTTTCTATAGCCGACGTGTTCAGTTCCCCTAGATAATGTTCTGGAAAGTAATAAACTACTCAATCGGAACTAATTCATAAAACCAAAGTTTGATACATATCGTGTGTATTTTGATGTCTGTATGTTACAGCAAGTGGCTTGAGGAGTGCCTGAAGCTGTGGGCGGCGCTTCCCAATTCTCATTATTGGGATCGTCAGTGGGCTTCTCTACTAAGCCGGTTTATCAAACACTGCTACGTATCGCATACGGTCGACTTGGATCCATATCTTCCCACTCTATTCACTCACATTTTAAGATCTTTTGAGGTACGTCGGCACTCACTTCGATCTGATGCAATAGTTATTCTGTCCTACAGGTGGATCCGTTTTGTTCTATGGTAATAGCTTGTGAACATCGTGCTGAGATAAGGAGAGTCCATCCGTTTGCCTAGCGGACTTTAAATCCAGAAAGAGGATTAGAGAAAATTACGACCCTTGCTATCACAAAACCTCGAACAGGCTGTCAGTCTTAATAGATTATGATAGAAGTTGGACTCGCACGAAAAAGTGGCCAAGGATATTAGATATTTTCACAACAGTCGTCCATTTAATTATTTAGCGCTTAGATATGTGCCCTTAAATAGTACGTCCTTTCGTAGTCCACAAAAGGTATGTAGGATGACTTGCAAATTTTAGTTTTTCCCTACGTACTTCGCATTACGTCTAAATGGTTCTTTTATTATCTGCTTGTTTCCGAAAGTATGTGTAACGACCATGCATACTTGGCAAACGAACTTGTGTTGGTGACAGGTACCTGTAGGGAAGTCCGGGACCTCATCTCCAGTTGGAAGAGACATCTCTCGAGAAATTATGTTCGCCTTTAATGGAGGAATGTGGGCGCAGCCTGTTTCTAAGTATTATGCCAAAGCTATTGTGAGACTATCCTCGACTACTTGTGTTTATTCACCATTTTATCTATCTGAATAAACGTGTTCCTACAGCAGACCTTCACGTGTTGTGTGTTTAAAATAATTACTTTTGACAGTGGGTAGACTGATAGTTCCAAAGATGTCAGGTCATATAGTCGCTTATCTTCTGAGTTCTCGCGCAGGTTTATATGTTGAAGCCAGGTGGCCCGACAGAATATTTATTGAGCAACTTGATCGATCTGCTTGAACAGTAGGTTTTCTAATTCTCGCCGGAGAAAGAACTTTGAAAGATATGATATCGCTACCCATTGGGGTCTGCAAGTACACAATTGAAGTGCATTTGACAGCAGCGTAATCAAATGTCGTTCTGTGTTATTGATCCTTATTTTACATCCTAGTGTGGATGCAGAGAAGAGTTTTCTAGGTTTCATTGAACATTTATCTGATCTTTTATGGCTACCTGCACAGGTACTACCATCCTTCTAACGGTGGTTCGTGGACAACCTCTCTTGAGAGATTCTTGCATTTCTTGGTATATTACTTTCAAAAGCGTCTCGCGTTTGAGCAGCGGTATGTTTCACTTTGGCTGAAACGTCATTGATTCAATGTCTGTATCACCATTCTGCCGTAATTGAACATGTTTCAAGGTCCGCTTGTCCTGGCCCTTCAGTCTCAGCATTGTCAATGTTGACATTCATAGAAGATCTGTGTACTGCGTGCAGAAGTCGGTCAGCTGGAGCAGTTCTTGAGGTGAACTCGTTCCTTGGATCTGCAGAAAGAAGATCCTTCGTGAAAACACTGCTACCTCTGATCGAAAGGGGCCAGTACAGCAAAGATTCTGACATGTCTGAAACGGCAGCTAGTACGGCTTCCATGTTAACGTATCTGGAGCCATCACTAGTTCTCCCTCTGATAAACTCGCGTTTTCACACGGCTTTAAACACTGTGAGTCGCCTCATCCATACTAGCTTGAAAATTATTCGTGGTTTTCTCCATCTATTGCAATATTTTAGATTGAATGCTCAAAATTAGATCGTTACAATTTCCAGACTGTTCACACCACTTCGATCCGTCCCCAGTCGACTCTTCCAACTTAATTAGATACGGGCATGAACGGGATCCCAATCCTTAAAGAGTGGTGTTGTGACTCCTTTTAAAAGATATCGATTGTACCGCTGTGTCCTTTGATCGGAGACGTGGCTATGATTTATCTCAAGGTCGTGTTTGGGCTGAACAGGAAATATTTTTGAAACCAGTGGAAACAGTGGAGAGAAACGTAAAAATCGTTCTTGTGTAGGTGTTGAGGAAGACCTTTCTGGATAGAATTAATTATCTGATATTCATCTCCTGCGCTTGGACAGATAACAGCTACGCATCAACTGGAATCGGCAGTTACAACTCTTGCTCTTGCTGGTAGGACGAATTCACAACATTGCCTTTATATTCACTTTCTGAATATCTGTGCGAAGTACATGAGCCTGCTTGTAACTTCGTCAAAATGTTAATGTGGATTATACAGCACGTCCTACGTTTCTGGCTTGCGCTAAGGAGGGTGTTTTTGCAAAGAATGACGACAATCAGGCTTCCTCCTTGTACTTGGAGGAGTTCACAGAAACCTTGGTCGTGGCCATGTTCAGTACTTTGCTTGGGATGGATGCCAATGATCCACCCAAGACACTAGCTACAATGGCGCTTTACTCCTCTATTCTTTGCAATGTGAGTTTGCTTCTAGCCTAATGATGGTTTCCTTGTTGCTCGATTATGCAAAAGCATCAGTTATTGATTGTCATGAGAAGCACGCTTTTTCCAGTTTACAGGGCTACCAGGCAACTTTTTAGATACAATGTCCTGGTTTTGAGCTTATCTTGGTTTGGATTCTCAGGTCGGAGTTGTCGGGGATGTAGCAGATGGTGGAAGTCTAGTGTTACCCATTGATTGGTCTGAATGGCTTGATGAGTTTCTCTCTCGTCTATTCACGTTGCTTGTACACTTGGAGCCCAGCGGCCAACAGTAAGTCTTCAGGCTCTGACTTCGGTGGGTTTTGATTCAAAGTTACACTTAAGACACCAAATACTTTGACTTCAATAATGAGAACGAATACTTGGCTTACAATCTCATTCTATGGTATCTGGTCTTTTTTTTTGTCTCGTTTAACTGCTCAATCAGTCTTGCTAGCAGACGAAGTCGCATACTGGCTTGTTCTAGTTAGCAAAAGTTAGAATGAAGCTTGCAGGGCGCATTGTCCATGAACGCATTGTTACATAAGCAGGATGTAGAGTTTCCATCTGAGATGTCGCAATCAATGCAGGTTGGATACCGGACTTGATGATGGTTATTATCTATCTTCAAGCACTTTCCTCATGCAAGAAGGGTCTTTTTATCATTCGGTTATCGAGCTTTTATTCGGAAGATTGACCAAACCTCTCTACCTGCAGGTAATCCTCATCTTTCTACTATCTTTTGACTGTAGTCTACCTTTGTTCATAGTTTTGAATTTCTGAACTGCGTTGCCGCAGTTCATTAGAATTTCTCCCAGTCTTACCAGCAGTACCTGATCTCCCATTGAGTCTCCTAGATTAGCCATAGCTTGCCACCACTCCCCTTCAGATGAGTTACTAACAGCAACACTAAGATCAGCTTTCTCTGAATAGCATTCCACACACGTGAAATGAGACTAATTCGAAATTCAGATAGAGTGCTAACTCCGCCCCCACTTTTTAGCTGAGAAGTGGGGGTAAAGGTCGCACTATAACTGAATTTGGTAAGTGGGGAGGTATCCGTAGCCCGATTGAATTTAGCAAAAACCAGATATGCTCTTTCATTTTGTCCGTTAGGGTGGGTTCATTCCCTTTTTTTTTTCCTGCATGGTTACGATGATTGTTTGCTCAACTGTTGGTAAGAAACTTGATCGATGTATGTTCTACGTTATTGTTTTGAACTAGTTCTAGTCAAGGAAGAGATTTTTCTCTCCCCTCAGCCGTGGTGAATGGCGAAGAAACTAGGAGTTAATCAACTAGATTGAAACCTAGTGGTGAAACCCTTAAACCAGCTGAAACTTGATATAAAATCTGGCTCCTGTATTAGATATTCCTAACAGGTGCTTATGAGATCTCGGGGGCCAGTGTATCCATTTCCTAAGATGATTCAAGGCTCATTTCTAAGCTGATTTCTCTCTTGACTTCTATTGAGCACCAATAGAGTCTAAGCTAGTACACTTCTTCTGGTTCAGTTTCGGTAACATCAACAAGTTTTCTCCCCTTTCCGATGTAAAAAATATTTAAACAACGAACTGCTTCTGCTGTTGCATAATTGTACGTACTTCAAAGACAACTTGGCCTGCCTTCGTTGTGAACTGTTTCGGCTGTTACTTTGACTGTTATGTACACTGTCCAAGATATTAAGATTTCACCACTAATGACGTTTACGCTTTGCAGCTATATATATAGTTATCCGAGCATGTCTGATAAAGTTCATCGTGCGTCCTACTGTTCGTACTGAAAACTTTCAATCAGTCTTGCTTCGATAAATATACTGATTCTTCTGGTCTGTCACTTCGGGTTTTAATTTCTATATTTGGGCTGTGAAGAATTTTGTGAGCTTTCTTCATACACTTACGTATTCACCTACTTTGCAGGCCTTGAAGAAACTAGCACAATTCTTGCAGAACAACGTACTTCCAGGAGCTGCGTTAGAGATTGGTCTTCTGTGTTCATTCGCAGTCTTCACGAATTCAGCAGAAGCTATTAGTCAGCTCCTTGTACCCATAATGAACTCTTTGGTTGCTTCCCTCGGCGACTTCCCTACTACAGGATTTGGTGGTGATGATGACTCGAGGATTGACTCATCCAGAGTGCAGGTCTGCAGAGTTATATTCATTGCTTTGTCCTTTAAGTCACCGGATCTAGAAATGCGGCGTCTTTTTCTCCTAATGGAGTTAGTTGTTTAAGTGTACTTAATCATAATCGTGTGCTCCTCTGGCAGGCTACACTTTCTCAAGCAGTAGAGACATCCGTGACATTTCAGCTCAATGTCTTGTCAGCAGCATTGATGTTTGCCGGGGAAAATGTTCTTCCCTACAAAGCCTTATTGGACAAAGTCATTTTTGCTTCCTTCAACGCTCCATCATCCAAGGTCGAATATAAACATTTTTGCCTAATTTGTTTAGCTTTTCTTCTTCTTCTATTATAGACTATGCGTGTGTCAGGTGTTACTGTTATGCAGGCATGAAGTCGATGTGGTATGGTGTAGGGTTCAATTGCTAATTTCTTGCTAAGAATTACGCTGTAGACATGAGTGACTTTAGCTTGCTAGTGTACTGGTTTGTAATTGACTTTGGCTCACAATACATACCTTAAGACACTGGTATCCTCATAGCTTTTTATATCTTTTTTGTTGGATCCATCACGTCTTGAGGCATGTCTTAAGGGAACTTATTATTTGCATCTTTCCTTCATATGTGTTGCTTTCCGTCATTGGTGTTGTATCTGCAGTTTGTATTTGATGTTCAATACAGCTGTCCGCATCCTTCTAGACGGCATGTTGCATGTTGCATGTGTCAGTGAAAGGCATCCTGTCAGTGTCCACTGTTTACAACTGACTTTGTAGTAATTGTCTATACCTGTCGAGAGATATGCATGAAATCTTGCTATTATTTATTTCCACCGCGATACCTTTCAGATTGACATTTACATTCGTCATACAAGTATGACTCAACAAGGGGTTCGAACATACTTGAAGCAAAGTCGTATGTGTAAAAGTTTTCAGCAAGATTCATCATCGTTTTCTTGTCATAATATCTTTCTTGACAGTATGTATTTATAGACTTGTTTGTCTGCTATCCTGTGTGATAGGTCAATGAAGCAGGAAACCGATTATTGAGCTCTCTGCTTGGTAGTCTGATATTTTATTATCCACTTGATCAATACAAGTACGTCACTTCTTCCTCTTTATATACCACAGCTAAGCAAACCTACCACGTCATTGTGTTATAAACATGATAGTCAATGGGTGTTGCCCAATTTTGGGATGAGCTGAGTATCCACTTGTTCCTACTTATTGATAATTGTTTGGACGTTTCGCAGTTCGTGTGTGAGACCACTGTCCTTAGGCACCTGAAGATGACCAGGGCCCATTGTCACCGAGTATTTTTATCCCGGAGAACATTAGAAGACCCTTTACAACCAGTATACCTGTAGACAATGCCTGCCTGACAGACTTAATTCTGTCAACTTTGCAGAGTAGCTGGAGCCCTAGCAGAGTAAGGTGTGTTGATTGACCACGCATATTCATTGTTGTGAGGTAATGCACTTCACTGGGTTCACAGAGACCTAGAGGCTTCACGATGTTCCACACCCTTATTGTGGGCACGCCTAGCTTCTCAACACGCATGTGATCGACCTAGGAAGTGGGTCTTCGATACAGTCAAGAAGGCATCTGTCCCAGTGGATGTCTTCCTTTCAGTTGTACCGCGTTTCACGCGGTTCCAGCATTGCAACATAGTGTTTGTAATTATCACGATCTTTGCATTATAATTGTTCAGGCATGCCCATTATCCCAGCAGCTTTGGAAATTACATTCACCTCGGAAGTTACGACGAACCCATAAGATTCTCACATCTGCTCTCTTGAGCAGGAGAACGAAAAGAATGTAGTCCTAAAGAGGTTTACCTCAACGGAATTAGATGTCGACGTTTAAGATCAAGGTATGCATATTAGAATATATTTAAAGATGGATACCCTGATCTTACCTTGACCTTGAGCCTGTCCACGGAATGATTAGATTCAGATCGTTTGAAATGTGTTAAGTAGTTGGCTTACATACGCCAAGCCAACTCTGTGAGATAGATTTGTCCATCCTGCAAGGCTTATCCTTTTTTCCGCGCAAGAGGGTCGGTGTAGTTTAAAAAATATGATCGATTTCAAGTATAGCCTGTGAATGCATATGTTATATGAAGGGTCCTGCGATCGGTTGCTTAAGATATGAATTTTCTGGCTGCTAGTCAGAAATATGTATTGTGTTGGCTGCTTCGAGTGGATAAGCCGTCACAGTCTTGAAAATCCTTGGTCAATACTTTTGATAGATAGGTGAAGTTATAAACTTCTGTTACTGAGATGCTTTTCAATGGAGTGAATTCTGCTCGCTGAATATCCTCATCCACGATTTTCTTCTGAAGTCAGCGCACTTGATACCTTCCAGGTTGAACTCAAGATTGGTGGATGGTGTGGAAGCTTGGATAAGTACTAAAATTTCCGCAGAAGATGGAGATGCTCCACATTGGCACATACCCAACAAAGAAGAGTTGTCTTATGCAAACGCCTTGTTGGATCAACATCTGCGTGGCGCTGTTTCTAGTCTGCGCGATGTCTGCAAGAGCAATCGCCAGGCAGAGTCTTCTGGAGGTGTGGACTGTCTTGCCTTCCAATTAATCATAAAGGGAAAAAAAACTTTAAAAAAAAAATTCAGATTCCTCCCTCTGCGAAGCTAGAATCTAAGCTTTTCGTAATTTTCGTAATGATTCAGTTTGGAGTGCGGTGTTTGCCAACAGTCTTCTTGAAGTGGAAAGAAAACTCTCTTCTAGTCACCGCACTCTGACTGTCGTGTCTGAAGTTTTGTACTAGCAACAAGAAATTTAACTTTGTTCTTGCAGGTCAGGTTCAGATAAAAGAGTATTTACGAGTACTCTTTCTTCGAATAGATGCAACCCTTCGTGGAGTAGGGTCTTGCTTACCTGATTTTGACTTGGCCCCTTCATCGGGAGCCTCTGGTTCAAAGGCGAAGAGACGACTAAATGTGCTAGGAGCATTCGGAGCTTCTGTTGGCGATAACAAGTTGAGGGAGGAGGCAGCTGATACTCTACATGCAGCCTGCGAGTAATATCCGATTAACGTCCATCATGTTGTGTCAAGTTTATTAGAACCTGGAGAATAATTGCTCTACACATCAATGGCTTCGTAGCTTTCGTGCGTTATTCTTCAGATGATCCTGGAGACGAAGTCTGTAGGGGAATTCACAGTTTCTAACATCGGCACTTTTATCTCACTAGTCTCAACCGAGAGTTTTGAATCACCTCTTGGTAGACTGTCTAGCATCTGAAGAAACTTCATTGTTATATCTTTACTTCCAGGTATCTCTTCAAGGAAAGGGCTGATGACACTGTGCTGCTAATGATGCTGATTCGCGTCATGGATTTAGTTGGCTTCAGTGGTAAGTAATTCCATTTCAACTTGAACGGATTATTTTCCTTTTTAGCGCTGTCTGCTTGATTGAATCGAAGAATCTGACTCAGGTGTTGTGATTTGGGCAGCAACGTTGGAGCATAACTTTTGGTCAAATGGTAAAAGGCTGCGTCATGCTGAGGCCAAGTGTCTCACAGAACCTAAAATGAATTTTATTACCAACCCTGATGCTAAGAACAAACGAAGGTATGCTTATAACTCTTATCTTCTAAAATTGTTTCTGAATTACACTTGGTATTCCTTGAAGTTTAGTCTCTATATGAACGTTGCCGACTTTTCAGATGAGTTTTCTGCCATACTTTACTACTGTATTTATCACCTTCTTGTTATCGATTTAAGTGCGCCGTCTTCAGTTTGTTCTTCGAAGGATTCGGCTTTTAACCTCATCTCTATGTCGGCTCTTTAGCGGTAACAGACAATCAATTGTGTACTACGATTTGCAGGCCTCGATGGCTGGTGGTAGATATGGTGTCGTTGCACAATGCGTGGCGTTCTTCTCGAGGATCCTTCCGACCTATATATGCTGGGCCTGATCTAGTACCTGTCTCAAAGCACCTTGCCTTGCTAGCCAAAGATTTACTGAAGTTGTCTTTGCACCGCTACGATGTCGTCCGCAAGTAAGAAAATCAGTTTGAACTGTGAATCAGTTTCTTACCATTCCAGCTCACGAGTTCTTGATTTATAAGTGGGAATCCTTTTCACTGTTGATGCTTTAAGCTTCCTAGAAGAGAAATGCCAACTTCCCTTTGATTCGCAGGTTTGCCATCAGCGCGCTTGGCAAGTCCTTGAAGCGGTTTCCGATCTTGGTGAAAGATTGTTTGCCGACCTTGACTGGAAGCTTAGAAGATTCAGCGGCACTTGAGGAATCAGCTCTGGGTGCATGCAAAGTCCTGATGTTGAGGCCAGTTTTGCGCCATCTCACACAGGTAAACGACGTTGGCGCTGTCGCTTGAAACTTTGGTTGACCTGTATAGTTGCAGGTGACCACGATGCGATGCCTAATAAACTATGCTAGAGCAAAGAATGCATGTGGGATATCCTTGGACTGGCTTACGTGTGCGATGTAATAGACTTTTGACTGTATACAGGGAGTTAGCGTCTATCAGGTTTAAAATTTATACTTCTTGAGCTAGTTTCCGCTACCAGCTATATTTTTCTATTGCGAAGCATGCTCATGCGAGGCTGCACCATACCGTCCTTTATGTTCACTACCTAGAGTGTGATCACAATCTTCAATTATACCCGACATTTGCTTATATCACTTTATTGATTTGAGTCATTTCTGTTGCGTTCGAGAGTTTCCTACTATGTTGACGGTTTGTGCTTGTGGTTTGTAGGACTGGAGTGCGTTATCGTCGTTCTTCCGATCCCTTTTAAAAAGGTTTGTATCTTATCTACCCAAGATGCGTTAATTTGTCCCTTCTCATGATCAATTTTTTGAGTTTACTGTGAGGTATATCTTGTGGATTGACTATATCGAGTAGAAGCGTATTACTGAACACATGCTTTTATGGGCCTGTTTGGCGGCTGCAGTGCACATCATGAATCCGTCAAAGCTCAAAGCGCAATAAATGAGGTTTGCTCTGCTGCTTGGAATTTGAGTACATGTAGATTGTATCAGTGAGGTCAGCTAGAATGCTTTTCCAAGTACTTGACGCAACCTTGCATCTCGTTCATTTGTCCTTTATTCACGAGGTGAATATATCAAAATGACCGAAAAATTGTCTTCTTTTCATCAAAAGGTTGCACTAAATTGTTTGAAATTTACCGTTTCTCCTTGAACAGCTCTTTGTAGTCTTCAGTGTTCGATTTGGAGGATTGCCAAGTCTTTCTAGTGCTACTAAGAATACAGATGCATCAACCTATAATGCACTTGTTGCACATATTAAAGGGATGCTCTCAGATGGTTCTGAAAACATACATTGGCGGTACGTAGCATTTACATTTCTTTCTTCATTGTCATTCTCACTTTCGGCTCTTTTTTCATAAGAAGTTGAAGTATATCAATTGCTCATCTAAGCACCGATAATGTTCTTCTACCCACTCGCATTCTTCCACCTATGCTAATGGATCTTAAAGATTGTAGACCACAAATATGGTTCAATTGAATTGCATTTTAGAAACAGTTTCCTCTTGATAGTTGCAAGAATTACCTTAAGACTTGCGTGTTGCCTTTGTTGAAACATTCACTGTAATCACTACTACTTGCAAGTACTATTTTCAGTACGCAGTATGCGAAAAGCTGAAATCTCGTGCCAGCTGCACCCTCTTCGTTTTGTTACCTTATACCTTTATGTCGCATATCTATGTTTCGAAGTCTACTTTGATTGTTTTTAACGTCAAGACATCAGGTTTATCCCAACATCCTACATACTGCTTTGCCTTTTGTTTCTTGTTTCTTTCCTTACTTATATATCTGTGACTGTAAGGGTCGTAGGTTCAGCTGGCAGTACACTTTCATATGATACGCTTCGGTTGAGTCTCATCAGTCAGAGGAACTTTTGCATTATTATCTTTAACAGAACCTCATCGATTGTGTTTGTTGGTTCTGCCAGCTACAATCTTATGGCGAATGGAATGCTCCTTCTTCTTTTGGTGCAGCCAGTTAGTGATGGATCCAAACCCAACCCAGTCTTGGAGTCTCGGATGATAATTGCCGGTATGGTCTGGAAGTTCATTAGTAAAGTGTAGCATCTTCCCAAATTCTTTTATCACTCACCCTCTCATTGCGGAACGAGCATGTTACCTCTGCTACACAGCAACAGTTCTGCTTCGTACCTTTTACGTACTTTTCCTGGGTTACTGACTTAGGTTCAAAACTTGACTCGCAATCTTGGTGAAAATTTCAGAGCAGTTTCTGTCCAATCTCAGCAGCGAGCTTCCTGCACTGCGGCCTCTATCGATAATCGCCTTGTTATGTTTGCTGCAAGCGTGGTCCCATGAGTCTCTGGTGGCAAAAGCACCCGAGGCTTTGAAAGCTAAGAAAGAACTGGGAAGCCTATCATTGAAAGATGTCCTTATTCCAATCATTCAGAAACAAGGATTTGGCGGGACAATAATCCAAAATCTTGCTTTTGATCACCACTATCCAGAAGGTTCTGGAAGAACTGGAAGATGGAATGGCAGTAGAACCACTGCTCGCATATCGGATTTAGGTCTTACTGATCTCATGCCTCCCTTCACTAGAGACTGGCCGCGAACAAGAACATGGGACTCAGGCATGAGAGGAGAGGCTTTTTCCGTTAATTCTGCAAAACTTTTCAAGCGGCTTGCTCGTGAGTGTGGCGAAGTTTTGGTAAACGCATTGCGGGGTCCGTTGGAAGAGGTGGCAAATCTACCGGAAGAGCGTGGAAAGCAGTGTGTAGCTGCCGAGATTATTGGTGGCTTGCTGCAGTCAGATGTGAAATGTGTCGTTGCAGCTTGGGATGATTGGCTGCGACCAACTCTGCAGAAGTGTCTGATGCAGGCAACTGTGGAATCAGGTCCGGAGTGGGCGGCTTGCATTCGGTTTTCATTGACTGGAAAAGGAGGAAGGGGAGAATCGTCACCTGTGTTGCGGTATGAAATCCTGGAATGCTTGGCAGAACCACTGCCGTCCACAGCATCAACTAGCCTCATAGCTAAGCGTCTGATGCTTCTTCGCGCAGCCCTTGTTGAGTACCGTCCGGTCCCGAGTCAAAGTAAGGAGGGTCTGCTTCATGCACATCTTCTGCGTGAAATGACGTCTTCCATGGCTCACGCAGCCCCACAGGTAAATGGAGAACTTCATGGTGCTTCCAAAGTTTAAACTCATCAGTTTTTGCCGGCTTGAAATCACTTGACATCGAAGCTTCAGCTCTGAGTCAAAGCTCACTTATTTTTTTAATACACTGCATTACAATCTATGGAGTTCAACTTTGCAACTAAAATTTGTAATACCCATGAAAACTAACTGAGATTTGAGATGTTTTAGGTGAGGGAGAATGTCGGAAGTCTCATGTGTGTACTTTTAGCCAATATTCGAGCTTCATCAGCGTTAGAAGAACAGGTTCGCGTTCAGATTTCTGATCGTATGGAGACGGAGAGTAACTTAGGTATCTCTTATCCGAGTATCACGGTTGATATGAACAAAGCTGCAGTAGGAAGGCCAGCGGAGACGGTCGCTAAACTTCAGTTTATAGCTGCATCACCAGCTGGATTCACTGCGCCTATGGATGTCGTTGCAAGTGGGGCAGGTGATGTGCTCATGGCCACAAGAGGTGCTTTGGAGAAAACTTTGGGTTCAGAGTTGAGTTTGGTGAAGACAGCTACTGTAGATGAGTTCAACAAGGTCTTGGTAGAGGAAACAAAGATCACTTCACTTAGGATCCAAAGCCTGGGAGGCCCTGCATTCGGCGGTTCAGAGGCGTCAACGAGTAACAGTGCTGATCAATTAGAGAATGGAAGTCAAGATATCAAGTGGATGGAGACGGTGAGTGATGTCTGAGATGGAAACGATTTTTCAGGTCATTAGTATTATGGTGAGCAGTTTAGAAGGAGCAGTTGCTTCTGGTCCTAACGTTTTGACACGCCTGAATATTAAGTGGCTCTGGAAGATGCGATCGAGACGTGATTAGTTGCCACCGCTCACATCCATTTGGCATGCGTTTTCTTTTATCCAGGTACTTTACTTCATTGTTGCTTGCCTAAAGTCCGGCAAAGCTGTCGACATGACGCCCACTTTGATAGGGCTACTGCATCCTCTTTTGTCACTGCAGGTATTGTCATTGTACCGTTGCTCATGTGAGAATTTCCTGTTCACCAAACATATTTGGTTCTAGCAGAAAGTCCATTTCAATTTTTGGTTGCAAGGCTGCATTATACTATTTGATGTATGTGTACATGCATTGTTAAAGGGTATCTTTTTGGCTGCATTGAGCTCATATAGAGCGTATTATACCCATTTCGTATTATACCCATTTTGCTCATCATCGTGATACGAAATCATCATCGTGCCCAGGAGACATCTGAGAAAGATCTTTCAGCACTGGCCAAGGGAACTTTGAGGTTGCTGAATTG
The DNA here is from genome assembly GCA_037833965.1 of Marchantia polymorpha subsp. ruderalis. Classification (NCBI taxonomy): domain Eukaryota; kingdom Viridiplantae; phylum Streptophyta; class Marchantiopsida; order Marchantiales; family Marchantiaceae; genus Marchantia; species Marchantia polymorpha. The sequence continues at coordinate 19,828,830 of AP031355.1, forward strand.
GCACCCCATTCCTAGGGAAAACCTTCCTGCTGCTGTGAAAGCGGTGCTGGAGGCGGCTGCTGATACTAATTGGCACACACGCGTGGCAGCTCTTGTTTTCATACAGTCGTTCGTCTACAGGTATAGGTCTTCATCATCTTTAGTTTGAGTGTCTGTTTGCATTGAGTCTGTCAACCTATGATGGTCAACGTTCAGGTACTTTTGAACTCTTAAAATTTGCGAAGGTACTTATAGTCTTACCACCTGGTGCAGACACACGTACATACTATCAACGAAAGACAAAGAGTCTTTGTGGAATCGTGTGCGAGAGCTTCTTTCTGATCCTCAAGTTGAGGTAATGTAAATGCTGTAAGTTATTGGGTCATTAGTTGCTCTGTCGACAAGAAGTTTATAAAATTTCTAATCATGCAGTCACGTGCAGGTGAGGGAGGTAGCAGCTACAAATATTGCGGGCATGATGAAGGGTTCAGACAATGAATTTGCCCAAGCATTTCGTGAGCAGACAATGCGTGCGGCTTCGTCAATGCACAATGCTTCAAAAAGGAAGAGGTCTGATTTTTTTCCCTGAGGCTTCGCACCTGTGTTCAGACGGCAGTCAAATGACCTTATTTTAAGGACACCTCTTTTTTGTGGGACTAGTCTGTGGTATGCCAAAGATTTTGCGCTTGTTGAATCCCGGTCGCCATATTTTATAAAAGTTTCATCATCAGTTTGTCACCTATTTGAGTTTCCACTCATGAACTTGTGTATTCTGATGCAGGACAAGTGAGACAACACCTAAACCTGTATACACTGCTGCAGCCATCCATGGCAACGTGTTGGGGCTTGCTGCCTGTGTCTTGTCTGTACCTTATGACATGCCGACGTGAGTATCTGCTTTGTTTACTGGTTTGTCTTCTGATTTGTCTGGGTTTAGACTTGGAGGCTTACTGTTGCTCGTTACTTTCCATTTCCTCTTAAAAGTATCTACTGTCTTATGCTATCCTAAACTTGGCCTATTGTTTTTGTTTTTGCTAATTAAACTTAAGTTTGGTTTGTGATTGCGCGTCTTGTTGGGCCTGACTTTATTTGAACCCGAGCAGATGTGGATAATATAGATTGAGCACATTATGTGTCTCGTTTCCGTAAACATTAGAGTTGTCTGAACCATATTTTTTTGATCCTGGAATTGGTTGCAGGTGGCTGCCAGATACCGTCACTTTACTTGGGCGCTTTAGCGGGGAGTCTTCATTAATCAAAAGCACTGTCAAAAAAGTCATTTCTGAGTTTCGGCGTACGCATTCTGATACTTGGGCATATCAGAAAGACTCTTTCAGTGAAGAGCAGCTGGAAGTAAGTGCCCATAACAATCGCTCAAAAACGATTGTCATACTTTGATGGGATATGCTTTGAACGAAATCTGCAAGTTGTAATTTATGAGTGACAAGTTGCAAGTAACTATTATTAGCTGAAGTTTTTCGTCAAAACAGTGCACCTCCGAAGGTCACCCTTTGTAAGGCTGATCGCGCTTCACTATTTTTGAGTTGTTCAGGTGCTGATATTTGAATTGCTTCATTTTGCTGCAGGTCCTATCTGATCTGACTTCGTCTGCGTCATATTTTGCATAAACCCGGAAATTTATGGGCTGGACCAACATTCTAGGATCAACATGTATTATCCATGCCAATTTTGGTTTTAGCAATCACAAATTCATACACTTGAGTACAGAAGTCTCCATCTCCACCAGAGGCTGGCAGTTCTGGATGGTTGACACTAGGTTAGATTAGGAAATTTGAGAAGAGCTAGTCTTACATTTTTTACAAGGCATTTTGCTTATTGGACCGCCATCCCGCCGTACAGTGTTCCTTTGTGCTCCTCTATTGATGTGGCAATTGAACTTGCACGGTAGTTTCTGGGAGTGGTTTCATTTACCACCACCAGCAGGTTGGCGAGAAATAACTCGTTCGGTTTCTGTGACCAACGTGTTCCTCATTTTAAAGATTTGTTTCTTCTGTCCAATAGTTACTTGTAAAACCATGGCAATTGTGTTTTGGTGATTCATGAAGATCAGAAGAGAGGGTCTTGAGGCGTTTCACCACTATCACCGTATAATGACTTGAGGGTCCAGTTTTCGAAGAATCATGTTCTTCGAGGCAAAGACTGAAGTCAGACTTGTGCAGAAGTTTGTAAGAGAGCCCAATGGGATTCGATGGAGTACATTTATACAGCGCTCGCACTCTGCCACTTCGACACCGTGATATGCGCCGATGGGGCCTTGGTGTGTTCATGTTTGGTTCTTTTGGTAAGTCTTCCTTGACAGGAACATGGTGGATGATGTAGAAAGGATATAAGCTGGGTGTCCATAATACTCGAACTTCTTACTAGCACACAAGATTAACATACTTCTTGTTGTTACGCTGTGCGCAGCTCCGACAATCTTTTTCGGTTCTTCTCGTTTCAATGCATATGCTGCTTCGGTTCTCTTCCTCACGCTCGGCTCTGGGCAATGTCCTCTTTGTGAACTGCTTATCTCATGATATTGCAAGTAAAGTTAGAGTGTTAGAGCTGGAGGTCGTGAACACCTCCCTGAGTATGATTCGTATCCGAGGGATATAAATTCCCTAACAGAAACACTCATTCCATCGCCGGCACACCCAGTTAAGCCTGAAAATTATTTCATCGGTTTAGTATCCTTTACGGTGTCACATGTAAACATTTTTTCTTCCAAAACGAAGTCCACATCCAACTTATACACGCTTTTACTTTCTGACGAAAATTGAATATCAATGTTCCATGCTCTGTGGCTGCCAAACACTGCTCGTCTCTTGACAAATTTTATCAACAATGTCCTGCAGCTCTGATGGCATCAGTTAGACATCTGCATCTGCTAAATTAATACGTTAAAGTAGGAAGGACATTACAGTAGTATTCACAAAAATAGTAATGTTTATTCAGAAATGTTTATCCACCACGGAATATTCACCAGTCAGCATTAAGTTCCTAGTTTCATTAACTATCTGATCGCTCCTGGTTGCGGTAGTTTTGTTGCAGAGTTGTCCTTCAGAAGCACGCAGATGCAAGCAAATGACATACTTGAGTTTTTCTTCTTAATTACCCGAGTGGTTAAAACATAATCTACTTCACATCAGTTAAGTAATGACTACACTACACCAAATTACCGAGCCTAGCAGATAAACACAACAATGCAGGTAGTCGCGCACCCACTGGTAAATGCATTTCAGCTCAACCAGAGCTGCCACTGCGCACTTTGGAGTGCTACATCAGAATGGCAAGCTGGGACGGGATTCCTGGGAGACAGATGAACCCATTATCGAGCGACAGAAATAATAATTGAGAAAATTACATCGCTTCCTCCTTTCTAAAGGAAAAGGACAGAGAGTAGAATTTGAAGCTATGGAACCTTGTATTGGTTCATCCGAGATTTCTATGTTTAAATTTCTAGCCCTTAACTCAAGTAGAGTCCAAAGTGGTATCTTTACCGCCTCCAGAATCGTTCAGTCTGATTAAATGAGCGCAGGTTACAAACAGTTGGTAGATCCTAAACATACTCTTAGAATACTAATATTACGGAAGACTTGAGAACTGTATTAGTGTCCAAAGGAATGGACGCAGCTTAACAACCTGACTGATATCGAATCAGCGATTCCAACAACAATCAGCACACACGGGGCTTGCACTTATCGTTCTGTCGGAGCCAAATCCAATCTTCACAATTCCACCAGTGACAGAAGCAAACTAGTGAAGCAACATTTGAGGGACGTAGTAAACAACCTCCGCTACAGGACAAAAGATGACCTCGATCGACTCAAACTGTGGTGCAAGTTTCTACTGGCCTTTCTGACGAGCTCGTGATGTTGCTATTTCCCCGCCTCCTTGAAGACAGAAGGTTCTCAGCTTCCAACGCGCAGGGACACACGTAGACAAGACATACAAGCGTGGGTTGATTTACGGCTCCGGCGGCCGAAAGGACAGTACGTGGATGATGCTGACGTCCTCCAGACAGACAGACGTGCATCGAGCTGCCTGTCCTGCATGATATGATGTCTTCCTGGGCCGTCTCAATTCAATCAAACCAAATTTCCAGGCATTTTGTGCGGAAGAAGAGTAGAAACAGCTGCTGCTGTCAAAGACAAGCAAGCTCCACACGGCTGAGGATGGATCCGTGGCAAATATGCAGCTGCAGCATCCGTGCCTTTCCGAAATTGTTTCTCAAGCTAGAGTGTGCCCAATACAAGCAAGCTCCACACGGCTGAGGATGGATTCGTGGCCAATATGCAGCTGCAGCATCCATGCCTTCCCAAAATTGTTGCTTGACAGAGATGTTGTGGTTGCTGATCCTGGAAATATCTGATTCCTTCTCTGCCGGATCAGAGATTACAGTGCGTTTGGATTCTGTCGTTGTCGAGTTCATGCAGGAGAATTGCGTGGAGCCCAAATGCGAAGAAAGACCTGAGTAGATTCATTAGAGGCAGGTGCAAGGCTGGGTGGATATCTTGCCCGAGCTTCGTGCATGAAGCCCATGTGGTCCCATGCATGAGCGAATCATGAGATGGATTCCCAGCTTTGCGAGTCCACATCGTTCGCATCGCTAGCGAAGTCTCGGAGGCGGGATCTTTGATTCAGACTACACACAAAGTTAGTGAAAACAGTTCTCGGATGCAACGGATAAGCTCCGATGCGACATGTCTAAACTTCACGGCAGCCGAGGCGGTGCTCTCAGCACGTCCCATGGCGCTGCTACTCAGCCGCCAAAGCCGCTCCCGAATCCTCCATGCGCTGTCTTCCATCTCTGAGTCATGCCCGCCTTACTTGATGCGAACATGATTCCGGCTCTCATCTGCCTGCTGGTGCAATGAATGAATGAGGGCGAAGGCGAGGGACAAGTGTTCGAGGATAGAGGAATCCCAATGTCTCGTCTCTACATCCTCCGAAATCTGAGCATGGCCATGATTCACCGCCTGATGATTAACATTCAGTGTGAATCATCTGTTCATGCCTGACAAGTGGACCAATTGCCTAATTGTCAGGCGTTGCAGTAGGCATCAGAATCGAAGTATACAACTGTTGTCTCTCTGATTTTGGCATGAAGTTTCCCAAACAATTAAAACAACCGTCTGGCTTGCTAAGAAGGAGATCAGATGTTCTAGATCTTGGGCATGAATTAATCATGAGGGACTCGGCAATTATGTACGATGACCAAGCACGCCATCCTTCGTCGATACCATCTCCGAGGAGTGGGTGACTGATGCTAGCTTATGATCATCATCAGTCTCCCAGCGCAGCATCTCGAAGCTTTGAAAGGTCTCATTTATTTGCATGCACCCACCCATGGGACAATGAAGTGCATCAGATCGACGGCCTTCAAGTCCGAGTTTATACGAAACAAAAATGGATCTAATGAACAGTTACTATCTGCTCAAATCAGTTCAATACAGCCAGTAATGTGCACAGGCTAATCACATTTCCACCGTTCTTATCCAAGCTGCACGAACGGCGGAATACAGTGCTGGAGCTGCGGCTTTCTAGTAAAGTAAGAAGCAATGCAGCGGCGATGCAATTTGGCATGCCCTACTCGCACAACCACAAGGATGGATTTACAGCGACAGCCACCACACATGAAAGACATACAGAAAGACCCCGTTCAGAGTGAGTTACTTTATTTCAAAAAATGAGTCGATGAATTTACACATAATATATGACAACCGTAATCGAAGAGTGATGGGTATCGTCGTCTGACGACTCAGGGTGACAAATCGAGACCGCGTTGTATCAAAGTTGTAAATCGGCGATACCCAGTAAGTCCCCTTATCTAAGGGTGTTGTTCTGTCATACCCTTGAACGCTGCGGCAATCTGCTATGCATGGATCATCTGCAGTTCAGCTACTATCACTGCTCCGTGACATGATCGGAGCGGAAAGTACGTGAATTCACTCAGGTGCGCATTATATATCGACTACTTCTCATACTTCCAAAGGGAGTTAAGGAACTCCGTAGCGGTGATTGTGTAGTTCCGCCACCATCATCTAATGGTTTGCGAACCTGCTCAAACGTTTGCTGCGTGAATTGACTGGCCTCCTACTTCCAACGGCGGGTGGGTACAATGGTCGGACTATAATACAGGAAAGTGTAATTGAGCTCTTGTCCAGAAGGAAAAATGTAAGCCGGTGATGTGTTTCGTTCATCACCCCGGAGGCCGATCAGAACACGCAAGTGCTTCTCATCATCCTTTCGAATTCCTCGAAGTTGACCTGGCCGTCGCCATCAGAATCGACTCCACGAATCATGCGAGAGCAGTCCTCCATGGAGCTTTTCTCTCCGAGGCCTTTCAAGACTTGATGAAGTTCCTCGGCGGAGATGAAGTTGTTCTTGTCGATGTCGAACACGTTGAAGGCAGCTTTCAACTCCTTGGAGCGTGCTGCAGACCCGGCGCTGTCCACCTTCGTGTTGTGGAGGATGAATTCCTGCAGGTCGATGAACCCATCGCCATCCGTGTCCACGGCGTCCAACATGAGTTTCAGCTCTTCCTCGGAAGAAGCACATCCCAGCGAGCAGAGCACGGAGCCGAGTTCAGACGCCGAGATTTTGCCGTCCTGGTTCACATCGATGAGCTTGAAAGCATCTGACAGCTCTTGATGCTCCAGATGCCGCAGAGCTGCACCGCCCGGCGACGGAAGCGAGACGGGCCTCATCTCCGAGTTCTCGACGCGAGCAGCAGCAGCAGCAGGCACGTTCTTGCCATGCTCGACAGAAATCTCAGAAGAACGAGCAATCTCCGCAGAGTTCCTCGCGGGCGTCGACGATGCTGACGACGATCTCGAGCTTCCGGCCGAGGACGAGGAGCGCGACTTCTTGCCGCCGAAGAGCTTCGGGAGCTTCATTTTGCTCGACAAATCCACACGCCCACGATCAAATTTCAGATCGCTAACAAATGTTGCGGTCCCAATGAAATTCCCAACACCGATCGATCGAACTCTCTCGCGCTCGGATTGCAGAAGAGACCTGCTTGAGGGCGGACGACGATACGAAGGGCAGTGCCTGGCCCGGCCTTATACGGAGCTATGGCGATGGCGAAGGCGGTCCACCGCAATGCAGCAGCTGCCGCGAACGTTCACGACCGTCTCCTTTGCGTCCGGATTACTGCACTTTTGCGCCTCCTTCCTGGCAATTCACTACCTCCGACTCTGCCGTGTCCCTGCCTCTTCCGCGCCGCAAGCCCGGGCCGAGCACCTGCACGACGATGAGTTGCGGCGCCCTCTCTACGCGGTCGGCTTGCATGGCCAGGGGCCCCTTGCGGGCATATCATTTTAACCTCCTAGATTTTTCATTTATTTATAGCTTTAATTATTCTACCCAGGATGGATCCTTGTTGTTGGGTAGCTCTCGATTTGATAGTTAAAAATTAATAACTCTTATAATTTTATATTTTTAATCCCACTGTCACTGGGTACTCCGATCCTGTTTTGGGTAGCTCTTGATTTAATAGTTCAAGTCTTAATAGTCTTAATAGTCTAAAACTATTAAATATCTATAAGTATAAAACTCAATTCAAGTTCAAGTCTCAATTTTCCACGCCGATGGAAATAAGTAAAATCCACCGGTGAGATCAGATAGAGCAGTATTTGCAAAGGAAGGCTAGAATTAAACTCATAGTTTAATTCTTGCTTGAAGGTTGCAGAGATTACAAGATTCCCAGAAATGAGGTGTAGGCTAAATATAGCGGAGGAGCGTATGGATGAGACAGGGGTCAAGGGGTATTCGTTACAGTACGGAAGAAGAAGTACATGAAGGTCGCCATCTTGTGGTGGTTCCATGGGTGTGATCGTGGGACGGGACTGTCCGTCAGTCAGACGGGGACTGGACTGCGGCCATGGCGGACTGCAACCGCGTCCGCAAGTTTGCGTCCATGACCTTCGTCCCCCACGATCCGATGCGGTCGGCGCCGCTTTGGAACTTGCTCCGAAGCTCCGACCCTGAGCCCCCGGGCCCGTATTTGGAACGCCCCATCGTCGGTCCCATACCACGTTCCGAGAATTCCTTCGTCCTCTTGCGGTCCCCGTTTGTAGGTTCTTTATATTTAAACGGAGGTCGACGAATGGTTGGTAGGCTCAAGAGGGCCCAAAATCTATTCGCAGCGCATCATTTGGACTGTCTACGACGGCGATTGTCTTACTGTTGCGCGAGTTGGCATGCTTCCATGCGGCGGGTACGGTTGAAGTGGGCCATTTGACCTTTTTTGCTATATACGGTGGCCACAACTTGAACTGGTCTGGGTGCCTTGTCTATCTATCCTTTAAGGAAGCAGAGTTCATGAATCTTACAAATAAGTAGATATCTCTTTAAAACAACCAATTACTAATGGCATTTTATTACTGGAAATTGTGATTTAATTTCGCTTATAGCCTGTCGAGTCGGTAAAAAGCTTCAGCTCCAAATACGTATATATCAAGATACATATTATAAGCACATTCATGTCATGTAATCTAAACTTTCCCCCACCTTCCGGAACCAACTGCTTGTAACTGGCATGGATGTGTACTGCGGCTCATCAAGACCTCTCAAATTCATCTAGGATTGCGTTACCGTTTTCTCTTAACCTTGTACTTCCAAGAAAGTTTCAAGTATGGAAGTTCAAGCAACTTTTTCACTTCCGGTACAGTTGTTGAAACCAGTAAATGATCGTCATATGTGTACTCTAAGCGTTCTTATAGTCGCAGTTGAATACAATAAACAGATAGCGTGGGAGAAGTTGTAAATTATCTATATATGATCCTGCAAGTGCACACAGCTTATGAATTTAAAGTTACATTAGATTCTCATCTATATATTATTTAAAACCAACTTTGATGTGATACATGGATTAGGGAAATAAATTTTTCTGAAGCTCCATCCATACATGAAATCACATATATTTTTACTTAAACAAAGTTTTGAAATAGATTGTTAATCACTCGGAAAATAAATATATCAAAATTTTTTCAGTAAATATTAATAATCTTTGCATTTCGTGGTGAAAAAATCGAATAGAGGGAGAATCATAATCCACTTTTGCCGGCACCTACAAAGAGAATCTCGGTTGATTTTCTTTCTTCGAGCAACTTAGATGTTTATGTTGTGAAGCTCACAAGATGTAGGTGTATCTACATCAAGATACACATACATCTGTGTCCTGTTTGGATATATAATGAATGAGAGAACATATCTAAAAAATTTCACGAAAATTAATTTGAACTTTGTATATCACTGGCCAATGAAACATTTTATGTGAAAAATTTAATATAATACGATAAATCGATATCTATCTCTATTCTTGAAGGACAAAATTGACCAAAGGGTTTTCAAATGAACCAGAAAGATAGTAGCCACCGTGCGAAGATTAAACCCAGCTTGCACGCTGAATCAACAGGGATAGAGCCAAAGAAGGTACGAAGTCCCGAAAAACGAGCTCATCAACAATCGGAGAATCTGTTAATCGCTGAATATTTTAAATGGGATAGAAGAATATAAGGAATAAATGATCGGCCAAAAAAATGATTTTTTACCTGGAAAAAAATTTGAATTCAAAAACTTGTCTCTCAAATTTGTATATATTTTGGTTTGTTTTGGTCTAAGTAGACTATTCAGTTTTTAGTCTCTACACATGGAGAAATGACCAATCTTGATGCACGTTTTTCCTATTCATCAAGTTAATCTACATCAATAATCAACGCATTAATTATTGATACAAAAGATATCTTCATAAAATTTACAAAAACAATATATCGAACATTAAAAGTACCACATATAAAAAATTTCATAATCTTATCATCCCTTATAACTTATAGGCTATATGAGAACCTTGAAGGCTTTAACTTCAATTGACCAACAATACTGTCTTCAAATCGTTGGGAGAGACTTAATTGTAGAGTGTCATGACAGAGAGATTTGCTTGATGGGACCCCTGCGGAAAGTAATTTGCTTGATGGGACCCCTGAGGTTTAGTTTTACCCGATGGGACCCCAACGACAGTGTGCCGTCGGACATAGTTCTTGTAATTACGATTACTACTAGTTACAATGCGGGATTTCTGGTGGATTATCACGGGGACAAAGATCAATTTTGCTCGAAGTGCAATTTGTTGTGCTTCAATTCTTTCCACCGCAAAGATTCACGGATTTCTCTGTTGCCTCCCACCTGCACACTCCTTCCATAACCTTGCTCAAGTCTCACGATCACCCATTTGTGACGAACAAATAAACTCCGGATGAACATTTCTTTGCTCGTCTCCTTGGAGAGTGGCCGGATACAGAATGACAATATAAAAACAAGTGAGTGTGATGGAGTCCGAAGTCCACTCTGTCTGCGATTGCGGTGGACTCGTTGCACTCTCTCTAGTTGTTATTAGAACATGGGTGACGGTGCATCGTTCATGGGGTACCATCGGGTAAAATGAAACCTGAAGGGTTCCATCAAGCAAATTACTTTCCGCAGAGGTACCATCAATCAAATCTCTCTGTCATGACATCTGTAGGTATGGGTTCTGAAATCTCATGGCCACCGACTTGTACATGTTGGACAACTTGCATGCACACGTGGCAACAAATACAAGTACGCCCTAGGTACCCTAGCTCGGACGTTAGTGATCGACCTGAACTTTACAAGTTCTTTCCCACTTATTACGTTACTGGAGCGATGTTATGGAAATCGACTGGAGAAACGAGGAGTGCCGTCAAAACCCAAAAAATAATTGCTTAATAGGGAAAGCGAAGGCTAAGGAGCAAAAGGGGACTGCGGGTACAAAGGGAAAGTCGAGCGCGCGTTGTCGAGTTGCAGGTAAAGGAAAGAACAACGACCCACATGAAGTTCATACGTAGTAGACCGTATGTGTCCGGGAGCCCGATGCATGTACAGTATAGGCAAAGGCAAGCACACCGTATTATTAGTGCGAACAGGACGCCAAGGGGTTTGCGACAAAGATGCCGGTACGAGTCGGACGGAGGTCAGGGTCCCACAGACTCCGGTCCAGTCTCGCGGAGCGCCTATGGCTCTCTCGATCATGTCAACGCCCACGCGCTTCCCACAATTTTAGCCCGCGCCAACGTCCAAACGTCCGAAGGTCCAAAGGTCCAACGCTGTGGAGACTCGTGAATCTCTCGGAACCTTCATTCCCTTGAATGAAGGTCTCCTCCTTATCCCGTCTTTCATCGTTCTTGCTGCTGCTGGTTCACTCGCTCTTTCTGATCTGGGCCTTCCATCCATTGTTCGAGCAAGGACGGTGTGTCTGTGTGTATGTCTAACCTCGAAACTTTGTGCCTTTTCGAGAGCGCAAGATTCTCGTCTCACGAGTATCTTCTAGTTTTCCAGTTTTGAGAATTCTCGGTCAGGAAGGCTCAATCGGTTTCGATTGAGCTCGCGAGATGTGTGTTGGTGAGTCACGTACGTCTGCCAGGTTTTCCTCGATTTTTCCAGACATCGATTCGGCTCACCGTCTGTCCTGTGAACGTTCCGAAGAGGCTGCAATTGCTTGTTTGAATGTCTACCGGTGACAATGTTCGACTAACATATGGGAGTTTTGCTGTTTTGAACACTTTGCTGTGATTTTGGATGTGTTCGGGATAGTAAATCACGATTTTTTAACAGACTGGGTGAGGAAATTACGAGTCTGAGAGATGATTTGCATACTTTGGTTTTTTCTACGATTAATATCATTTCACGGAGGGTGAGTATGCTTCAAATCTGGAACCCTAGTCGTTCAGATCAAAGCGTTCTTGCTGTCAATACTGAAGTGTTCTTGCTCGATGATTGAATGGATGGACGAGAGTCGAAATGGACGTATTAAGTGGACATGTATATTAAGAGTAGAACGAATGGAATATTGGAGAGAAAGGTAGAGCTAAAGAGAATATCTGATCTTGGTCCTGCTTTGAAATCTTCCTGGTAATCAATGCGGCAAGCAGAGCCTGAGGAAACAGCATTGAACGAAGACTAACACAAGACGGATGACTTTAGCAAAGCTTACACATTTGTGCACGAGGTGGTGATGTTACCAAGTCCACCTCGAGTACATAATCAGGACACGTTTGGAATGAGCTCTAGCGGCTTCAGGATGGAATCTCGTGATATCTCGTCAAATGACTGGATTGACTTTGTCTTCCAATTTACTTCCCCAGATATAATGTTGTTGAAGGCATTAGGATGTGACTTGTTAAATGCGAATTGAACCTTTATGGAGTGAACTCGACCCAACTGAGTTGCAAACAAACTATATGCCGTTGCTGACGCAAAAGTCGCCACGGGAAGCTCGTCAGGCAGTGTAGTTTGTGCGCGTGTAGAGAACAGAGCTACTTTGTATAGACTAGGCCGTCTTACCGATTCAAATTACTTGAAAATTGTATGCCTAACGGGAGAAGCGGTCCAATGGTTGTATGAGGTAGTGATCGTGCCAAAAGGATGAACGTCGATTCTTGTACATGTAGTTCGGAATGTTTACACATGGTTTTTCTCGAGTGTAGAATGTACAGATGAATAAGTAATTTCAGATACTTTGAATTGGAGAATCGGGGAAATCTGGGAAGCGTTACCACAAGAAGGCTCTCATTAATGATGTCATCGTGCAAACATGACCTTACGACCAACACAGTTAGATTCTTGGAGAACTGCATATTCACTAAGTGGACCTGAATCTTTCAGAATATACAAATGCTGGACTTCAGGAGTAATGTGCATTTATCTGCTGTCAGTCGTTAGCTCCTACACGCGCGCCGTTTATTACCCGACACATTAAAACTGTAACCTTCGTTCGTGGAATATAAGGATGCCTCTCTATAAGGGCCGATTACTTATGTTCTGTATCTCAATAAAATATTGATAATTTTCAAAACAAAATACTTAACTCTCGAAAGTATGACTGCTGTATTTTGTTTTCAGAAAATTCTGTATTTCTAAAAAAAGGTCTTTGTTATCTAAGTATCTTTACAAGAGAAACTAACGTAGTCACTCTGGCTAAAACTTGGAGTTAACAGTTGTATTTCGTTTTAAGAAAATTCCCTATTGCCAAATCTTTGTTACTAGTTACAACTTGAAGTTCATTGTTTATGACAATATTCTTTGTTGATCTAGTTTGATACGAAAAGTTAGAGTTACTAAGTTACTCAACTCATCTCTCATGTTTTAGGCCGAATTTGACAGCAATGTAATATATCTGCAAGAGAGTATGTTATTTTTGATCTTTGAGTAGACTTTTCCCATTTCAGCACCGAGAAATCACTCTCCACACCGGTGTTCAAAAATGGTACTCCAAAAAACTGCATGAGTTGAAGGCTAGAACTTAGTTAATTCAACAAAATTTTTGTGAACCTAGAACATCGAGTTATTAATGTTATCGTTCACACAAACCAAAAGCTGTTTGTGTTTTTTCATCATTTAATCTATGTACTTTTGTTACCAAGAAAGTTTGAGGTGTTTTTGATATTTTAGAACTAGATGAATAATTTTTCGTGTTTTCAAAACTAAAATCAATGAGATAATCAATGAGACAAAATACTAGAATACAGGTGTCATCCCAAAGTTTTAGATTAGTGATTGTAAACACACTTTGATAACAAAGATTTTTTTTCGGAAATACAGATTTTTTTTAAAACGAAATACAGCAGTCATACTCTCGAGAACTAAGTATTTTGTTTTGAAAATTATCCTTATTTAGAGAGGCCTGAATATAAGTCTTCAGTCACTTATTACCCCCAGATAGTGAACATATCCTCAATCGCAACATATACGTTCATTGTTGAAGAGAGGAAATTAGAGCAGTGAATGTCGCGTTGTGTGAATTACCCAAGTATCTAGTCTTAAGAAGCTGCTAAGGGTTTCAGTGAACTGCTGATCGGAATGAATGCCAGCTTTTACCACACCAAAGGTATTGTTCCTAACGCATCACTTCTTGACGTCACGTGATTGACGCTATGTGAGCCTTTTTTTCTTACAGAAATCAGGTGAATGTATTGATTGAGTGACATGTCCGCGAAGAATCAGAACGTAGAAACTGAGTAGTTGATTGTGATAATAAAGAAAACATAGTTCTTAGTAAACCATGGTATTTGGTTTTATCGAGTTGATTAAATTTGAATTGAATAAACTGCAAATTCTACCTCTAGTAATGGTGTTGAAAGGAAGCTTTGTATTTACGTACATCATCATGAAATCCAAGAAAGTCGAACCACTCAGATCCTTCTCAGCTAGGCTGGTTTTCTCCTCCGTTCCATGAATATTTACAAATCTTCACTGAATGAACCGATGTTTAGGAATTACTTCAAGCACTTAACATCAGATAACATAACGCACCTTGAATTTGTCTTCCAGGTTACTAGATCCACTCAGATCTTTCATCTCTGACCATTTTTGCACCATGTCTTTCACCAGGTCCACCCACACGATCCATGCAGATCTGGCTCAGACATGCTCTTGTTATACACACCTATGTGGTAGTAGTGCATTCTCCCTGAATAAGTCAGTTTGATTACGCCTTACTTCACTGTGTTTATTCAATCGTCCCTCAAGTTTTTCGTCGCTGTGACGATATCCTATTTGTTCGCTGCATAGCGATAGTGAGTGCGATGATGATGACGTTTCCAGAGATGATGTCATGCTGGATATGCTATTGGCCGTAGACAAGGGTATCACTGATATATTTAGCACGAGTGCCGTAGAACAAAGATTAGGTTCCTTGAGGTACTTCTGGTTGTTCATAGCAGGTCCAAATCCACACACTATCTCTTCCCATGCACTGAGATTTACGGAGAAGTACAATATATGGTCACAAGTAAATGTCATTGAACACATGTAACTTTTGTCGAGGATCGAAGCCCGATCGTGGTTAGCTCATATATCATACATGACGACTACTTGTTTGTTTATATCTACGGTCAGAAATGTCGTACTTACTGACCGCAGTGGCGATATTATTGTGGCGATCAAATATGCTTTTGCGTGTGCTTGTTTCTTTTCTTTGTTTCTTGCTATTCGGTTTTTATTTCATCATCATGAAGAAAGTTGTGCATCGAGGAGTTGACGAAGGAGAACAGTTTTCAATAGGAATAAACTACCAGTACGTGTTACGCTCAAGCCCTTATATCCATGTACCGTATCGGATCGGCAAGGTTTCTGCAATTGCGTCTATAAAAGAACTGGTTCAAGGCCCTTGAGGATTCGCACAAATGTAGACAGCTTGTCATTATAGACTAGAATGCTGATGATTCAGAACCAGTACTGTCGTGGTTTCTTCGAAAGATTCTGATTTGAAAGCTAGGGACTTCCAGTTCGTAATGCCAGACCATTAATTGCAGAGGTCTTCACCAGAGAGCCAGCTAAAACAGTGACCGTGCTAAAACAAAGTCCTTACAGACTCATATTTTTATTTCGTTCCAAGTATGCAAGAACTGATAGCGTTAAAATCCATCTTGTAATCGTAACAATAGATCGCTGCAGTAGTAACATCGCGATGGATACGATCGGCACTCTGAGGAGCACGAGCTAAGTTTCACTTGACTACTTAGAACGTTCATTCTTAATGTCCCAAAATCAGATACATGTCATACGTGCTGCTGAAGACTTCTCGTGTTCTGATCAGAGTTCCATACATATCTGAAACGGGTGAATTGCTAAAGCTGCTGATTCAGTGCTTTAACTCTAAGGTGCGTCAAGGAAATTCTAGGCACTTCCACTTGACTACTCCACTGCAACATGTATGGAGCATTTGGGCCACTGGGCCAGACTTGAATTAACTTCGAGAAGATGTATCAAAAAAGAAATACTGACGCTCGCTGGTGTGGAGGACGAAAATTTCGAGAATTCTTCCTGTGCTCGAAAGTTTGTTTGATTTTAGGGGACTGTTGAGAGCTGAGAGTACTGCAGTCCTTACTGAGCATCGTCAAGCCTGATACATGATCACATCCTCTATTTACAGGCGTAAATTCTTGACCTGCTCTTACTGGCCAAGGACAAGACTTTTAAATTTCACTTGAAGAGCAGACCTGACCCACGAACAACTACTTTGGGACCCAACCTTCTACATATCTCTACGTGGGTGAACGCCTTTATGAATCTAAAGCCTAAGTCCTCGTGCACGCAATCTCAGGCTTGTGACATCATGCTTATGTAGGTAGTGCTGAGGCTAGACGTTCAAATTATAGTGGTCTTCCCTTTTGGTCTTACAGCATATTATCCTGTTTCATATTATGACTATCTCATATTACACAAATCGAGCGTACGTAAATCTCGCACTGGTTTCTAATAGCCCGACATCTCCACCCTGTTCACACAATAGACGCGAGCAACAGTGGTCCAGGAAGGCGGGAAGGAAATTCTTCTCTGTGACATGTGTATGTGCTGAATAGGAGGACATCAGTTGTCGCATACACCCTATCATCTAGGACGAGCCTTATGAGTGTTGCTGAGCAGTGCTGATGTAAGATCCATATGATAATCTTGGTAGATCCATCTAATAAGGCAAATGTTAATGATTCACGACAGCGATGTATCCGCAGAGTCGGCTGTATCTTCTTCCAATTCCTGAGTATGCGGTAAGTCTGCCAAAGCAAGTTCATTCTCATGCTGCATAATTTCCTTCTCTTAGGAGAGCAAGGAGTTTGGCATTAGGAAGCAAACACACTTGGGTTTCTGTGTAAATATTTCCCTTTCAGAGACTACTGATTCATTATCAAATGACAGTATGATTTGTTTTGTTTTAGTTGATCTTCAGTTCTAAACCCGAGCATCAAGAGGGATTCTTGAACAATCCAAGTACCATCATGACGGGGAGGCTTATATCATGACGTATCTTTCCTAGATCTCTCATCCATATCGAGAAATAAATAGATATATAAAATAATCATTTGTATATACTAATTTCGTAGTGTAGCTCAGCACGTTGGGATATTGGACTACAAATTATCAGACAATGCTCCTTCTAAGTTCAGATCGGATTGTGACTACAATAGTCTCGTCTGACAACAGCCTCATTGGTCAATAATTCTCTCGGACATGAGGCAGCTGAAGTAGTCAATGGAACGTAATCATACCTTCGACATGTTAACCTTCCGCTAACAATGTGGAATCCGTCAAGGCTATGAACATGCTAAAATCAATGGCCCATTTCCATTAATTACACACACATATATACATATATATAGATATATCTACAAGGCTGTCCAGTGGGCTCGAATTGCCATACACTGGTTGGCTTACAAGTATCTTGTGATAAGGTTGAAGATGTCTGCAGGAGATGAAGAATTGAACGGAATGCACTACAGCGTAAAAGTTTGGACTTGATACGACTCCTGATGAATGCATCGAAGTGACGTCGTCTATCGTGATCGATCATTTTGCGGAGGAGAGGTAGGCTCCATGCATACCATATGACAGCCAGATGCGCACATATCAGGCTAACAGGTGCTGGTGCATGTGCGTGTGCACTGCAGCAGGAACGCTACATTTCAGTAAGAGCCTCATAGACACTCGTGGATGATCGAATTATTCATAGATTGTCATTATCATTGCTCTCGTCGATTGTCTTTTGGCTTCACACCTTGCTTTGTCATCAAGGGGCCCACGCTGTAGTTAGACGTGAAGAATCCGAACGAGTGTAAAGTATGACCAATGGATAAAAAGTGCTAAGAAGTATAGTGCCGACGAAGCAGTTTTCTCGAGGGGGGACAAAGCAACTCCTCATCACGACTTCCCTGTTCAGCTCTGGCATTTTCTAAGCCTTTAAAGCATTTTATAAACATTCACGTGTCCAAGATCAGAGGACCTTTCTTACTTGCTTGTCACGCGGAGCATGCGTGCACTTTCAAACAGTGCATAATCGAAGTAAAGCTGATTCTTGATCCTATAAATTTCCCTCTCGCCTTTTTATATTCAGCTTGAGTCCCTGAGACTTATTTGTCTCGCTCACCTCAAAACTCGAACACGAGAGGGCATTCCGGTACATGCGTTGGTATGTGGTCCTCCTGTCAGCATAACTGGAGCTGCATTGCATTTTCTCGTTGTGACTGCGCAATTAAATCTGTTTCTTTTCTTTGAAATCGTTGTGTTGTATGATTTGTGTGATACGTTCAGCTGCAAACAACTCAGAATCGAGATTGAGAATATAAGGACTGTTCTCTAACTCAGTTTTGGTGTTACCGGAAGGTTTTGCGATGGTTTTGCGATGGTTTCCCGGTTGGCAGGAAGCTTCAGAGGTCTACGATACGGATCAGCAGAAAAAATTGGACAACAAATCAATCCGCTGAGCACTGCTCTCTCTTCGATATCGAACTCGGACAGTGCCAATTGTGATGATCTGCTTATCGCCCATGTATACCGCTATAATCGCGGTTTTGAATGAAATTCGTGACCTTTGAAGAGTACGCCAGTGGCAAAGCGCAGAGTTTATACGATAACACTCCTCTGAACTTAGTTTATTGGTCTTAGAAGAAATTGTTTCTAGGTGTATGGTTGGTTCAAGTTTCTTTCAGCCTTGGACCAATCTCTGAGATCATTGTTGGAATAAATGTACCATTTTCGTGTAGTTGTTGTGAAAACTCTCTAAAATCACAGGTTTTGCTCGAAAGATCGCGGAAAGCTGCTAAACAATTTAGGCGAGATCTGAATTTCTCACAATTTTTCACCATGATCTCATGACCGGATTTAAGTCACATTTACTGATCCTCGGTCGTGAGATCTTGATGAAAACTGGGAGAAACCCAGATAAATAGTGCGGTGGAAAGTGCAGAGCCATGATGGACAGAAAATTGGGGCAGGGTCGAGCGCAGCACTTCTAACCATCAGAACTTTTTATGGTGTTCGCTGACAGAAGTCCAAAGTCGAACACAGGTGAATGCGAGATGTACAGACGACAATTTCTTTAGCATGATCCCGTTGGCAGTTGGCAGGGAACCTTCGTGGATGACACAAGTTATATCTGGAAACAAGTACACAAACTCTTCCTCGACCTTGAGTTATTGCTGGAATCGTCTGAATCAAACTGCGGTGCAGGCCTGGTACTAACGAGGCGACACATCTGACTTCCATCTGTGGAGGAGTGGGCTTACCAGTTTCGGTTATTTCTGTAAATGTTCATGTTGCTTTTGGAATCTGACGACAGGAGGTCATAGCCTCATTTGGGAATAATGAGTAAGTTTAGCTTGTCCTTGAAAACCTCGATATTATCCATCACTGTGACTTCAGAGAGCAAAGTCTAGCTCGTGAATTAAACAAAAAGCATAGAGTCAGAAAGTGGCTGCTCTTCTAAGAACCTGCTACCAATGTCCCTTTCCCCTTGCCAATCCATTTGTTTGCAACACGAATCTTGCCTTTCAACCGACTCTTACGAATGGACTTTTCGTGAGTACTGGGAACCTTAGGTTTGAAACTATTGACTGTAAATTGCTTCAGTAGACGTTAGTCATACTGGAAAGAAATAGCTTGGAATGCATCGTATATAAGGAAAATTGTAGAGTCCGTATAGTTATGGATTAGAGCACTAGTTGATATCCATGGGGATTGATTGATATTAGAAATCCAAGTTGGCAAAGATTTTAATAAATATTCTACTGTACTTTTATGGAACACATTATCTCTATTCTTTTATCACATTCTTCTATTTTCTGTAATCATCGATATTTTTTTATTCTCCAACGGGAGATCTTCGATATCTACTCCTGTGGCCATGTTAGTCAGTGAGTTGTACTCCATAGGTTCCATAGACACATCGGTATTCTTCTAGGTGGTTAAGAATCTTGACTATAAAGCTTGAACCTATAGTCGTAAGAGTAAATGGTCTTCATTGGACTATTCTTCTCATCTCCGATTCAATTCTATGAATGAAAATCTCTATTGTCATTCATAGTTCTATATTTGAGGAATGTCATTAGATCCGAATACTTTGTCTCACAAAAACAGACTTCACTTCAAGAAAACGTACTGCATGAAATGATATTGCTATATGAAGAAGATGCTCTATCATCATTCAACAATCCACCCTAGTTACCTCTCATAGTTAATCTTTCAATTTACATCACATTCAAATCATGAACATGTCTGATCATACAATCTATTCAGAGATATTTAAAAGTGTGACATGAGATTTGATCTATATAATAGTTTTCTTCTGCAGTTTTGGCAAGTTGGTCACTCTCTGCATCATTGATAAACTCTTGATTTGTATTGGTAGATATATCCATACTAGATTTATGTTTGCAAATATTATTTGCAATAAAAGAGAGATTTTTTATACCGAGCTAACAAACAGCCACAAAAGTTTGTCGTTTTCCTTTTTATCACTGAATGGACTAGAACCATATCACTTATGCGTTTTTGTAGATTATACATTTTCTTTCAAATGGGACAATTCAATTTTAGCTCTAAAAGGTCTGGTTTATGTTTCCTTCTCGGCAAGGTTGCAGACTCATGGATCTTGATTACACCTTGGTTCATGAGTTTTTTACTCACAATGGTTACATATTACACAAATGAAACTTCATTTTGGCGTATTTTGACTATCTATATCTTCGTTAGTCATCTTTGACTGTGAATTTTATCACTAATAATTAACTATTAGTTATCCATATAAGATAAAATTCACAGTCAAAGATGACTAACGAAGATATAGATAGTTAAATAACAGCAATTAGTGTTGTGCGCACTAGAATCACCATCAAGGCCGACAAAGTTTTCAAATGATGTAGACCTTAAACTGTGGCTAAGGTGAAAAAGAGTTAGTTTAAAGTGCTTGAAAGCTTTGAAACCCATCTGAGATTCGCTCGAATGTGTTTTTCTATACATTTTTTCTTCTATGGTGATAAGCATCGTGTACTTGTGGAATTCTGAATTTAATAAAATTAGAAGTGAAAAACTTGTGTTGAAATAATACGATGTGTCTATTTGATATTCAATGTTGATGTGGTGAGAAATTGTATATGTGCACATCAATGTTGTTGATATAAATTCACATGCACGTAACCTCATAAAACTTAGAAAAATTGTTGAATCTTTATTGAACCGTACTCTTTTCATACAACTTTTCTACAATGTAAATTCTTCTCTCGGTTATAAACATTTCTTTTAGAAGATAATAACTATTCTACATACTGTTGGTCTTCTTGATAGATACCATACTTAGGCGGATTCCTCCTTTTCTCCTCAGCTGTTGTCCCCCTCGCAAGGGCAGGTTCTTACGCGTTACTCACCCGTCCACCACTGGAAACACCACTATGATTCTTCCCTTACGACTTGCATGCTTTAAACATGCCGCCAGCGTTCATACTGAGCTCGGATCAAAATCTATCCCTGGCATATTTATTTTCAAAATTTGGATATTGAAGCTTGAAATGATCATACCACTCTTCGCGCCTGGCGCAGAGGCGCAAAGAGGGCTTCCGCGCCAGGCTACTGCATTCCATGGGAGGTTACATATGAGTCCTCAGTCTTACCCATCGTCACTTCAGTGTGAGCTTAGGATGACAGATTGCTCGAGTTTCTTACTTCTGCTTGTGATGTGCTTGTGAAATAAAGTGATTCCTTAGCAATAAATCTCATAGTATTTTCTTGCCGTGCATTGTCTGCTGTTGAGCTATTGATTGAGTAGCTCTGATAGTTCGAGAGAGTTGTGAACTAGCTCAGGTTTGCTCACCTTTCACTGTACAATAGGAGTAAAAGAAGAAATACTTTGCTGATTTAGCGCGTTAATTTCTTAATTTGAGTCATGTTATGTCATTACTACTATTGACATGGTTCATTTTAACTCATTGAACTTTGATGCTGATAGTGTCATATTTGTATTATTGCAAATTTTAAGTACAAGCCAATAATCATTTGCAGTGGTTTGATGTGAGTGGTGAATTGGTCATTTGCAATTAGTTTACTATCCTGATTCACACTTATTCCTAGTTTTCTCCATAATCATGATTAATCACGAGGTCAATGCTGACGTTTTGATGTTCCAAAAGTTCCTCATGTGTGCAGTTGGATATGTGCGCTACTTAAGACTTGGTGTATCATCTTTATATTGACTTTTTGGATTCTTGGATTCTGAATGGTAAATAAAAGTTTTTCTTGGTAAATAGAAGACTGACTGCAGAACTCCATAATCTTCTTTAATAACCGTCAAATTTTGTTTTTCTGTTTATGGGTTCAGAAAGAATCTAAATAAAAAAATTGCTTTATTATTCAGACTCCAAGAAGTCATTATAAAGATGGTACACCAAAGCTTAAGTAGGGCACATATCCAACTGCACACTTAAAGAGCTTTTGAAACATCAAAGTGTGAACATCGACCTTGTGTTCTACTCGTGATTATACAGAAAACCAAGAGTAAATGTGAATCAGGACAGTGGGCTAATTGCAAATGATTAATTTCTCAACCACATCAAACCACTGCAACTGATTATTGTTTTGTACTTAAAATATGCAATATACCAAATGACACTATAAGAGTCAAAGTGTCAATGAGTTGAGATGAACCATGTTAATAGTCTAGAATCACATAACATTACTCAAATTAGAAAGTTAGCGAGCAAAAACAGCTTAGCGAATGAGCTGTTTGCTCAAGACTGTCAACGAAAAAGAGAAGGTGGAGAACAGTGTGCAAATTCTCTATTTTGATCTCAAAAGAATAGATGTGACCCGGTCAGTTGGGAAGTTTCGGATGATTTCTCCGGGCGGTATTTTCTCCATACGATCTCATCACGATTCCAGACAACAATATGCTCAAAAAAATTCAAGGTGTTTCTAGTGAGGCAGTTCATAAGTTCATCAGATACTTCAAGGATACAGAATGAAATGTAAACTTCTGAGACGTCTAGCATCAGTCATCCATGTCCTTAATCTGCTGTGATTTTAGCAGAACTTTTCAAATGCCACTACGCTGGCAGTTTGTTGAAGTCCTCTTTGACTCAATCTACGTGGTGCCCCGAAGGATCACCTTGCAAAAAAGCTGGGTCGTTTTCAGTCCCTCACAAAATTACACGGGGCCGTGAGATTGGTCCTGGTGGAAACATAGTCTACCATCAGTTTGTTTTCTCTGTCAGTTGCAATGCTGAGACCATCTACAATGGGTATGATCGGAGGACCAAGGCCACAAGTGTTACTTGTGTAGATAGGGAAAGCTGGCTCTCTAGTTTTAGGCAAAGCACAGCATCTATCCTGCAGTCATGTCGGACATGCACCGACAATTTGCATGTGTTGTGTTTCCGACATGCTTGGTGATGAAAAGGAATGGTTTAGTCGTAGTTTTGCCTTTTCCCACATAAGAAGTCTTCTGGTCTATTGCTTACCACTAGAAAGAATGTTGTCAGGTTAGGGCGTAAGAAGTGCATGTCACGTGTAAAAATTTGTTGTTGTTAGATAGTTATTTACCATGATTATATACCGATTTTTATAATAACATCTACATAACTTGTTTCATTCAGACATCAATAATATATTAGGATTAAATGATGGCCAGTCATTCCGAGTGGAGAATCAAATTTTTTTTAACAGATGTTTGATTCGCATTCGAATTAGTGAATGTCACCGGACTGTCAATTCAGATAAAAATTATGTTTCAAGCTCGAATCACTTTGTTATCCATTCTCATATATTCCTATCGAGAAAAATATTATTATTTTTTCATCTAAGTAGAGACTGAACCCAATCAATAGTTATATAACTCTATAGATTTGAATTTGAATTTGAATTTAGTATGAGAGGTGGAAGGTGTCATGTGACAATGAGTCTTAGCCCGCACTTTACAGCATATATAAGTGCTCTTATGCTGACTGGTCAGAAATGACCTGATGTGTGTGAAAACCTATTTTTTGAATCTGTATCCTTCTTGGATAAAAGATATATGTTAGAATAGAATTAAACTTAGGTATTTGGAAACGTCAGATTTCTTTCACAAAAGTTTAGAAATAGATGATCAAACCATCTCAGCCTTTCAATTCGAGTGATTTGTAAATTATTAACTTGACGTTAGCATCAACCTCTCTAGCAATTCTCCAAACAAAAAGAAGTAATAATAAGAAAAGTAATAATCTCTGCTAACTTTTAAATATGTAATGGGGTTATCAACTCAAAATGCTGCATGTTAATATTCATTCTATAACTAGGTGTTTAAAGATGATGTATACAACATCATCTTGAAGAATCACTCTTAAAAACTCATCGAATTAATTTTAACAACCCAAGAATTCATGTATTTCAACACAAAAACAAACTTTTATTTTTGGGAAGACACCTTACTCTAAATAAATCACAGATAGTTTCGTTAATACTAGATGTGCCGTTACAACAGATATGAACATTCGTTCACATAGGGTAGAAGAGAAGATATGGATACGGTAGATCATTGATAAGAGCATAAATAATATTTTGATCAAGCTCAAATTCGATTGAGTGGATTGGCAGTATTTATATTATCTTGTGATATCTGTAGTATTGGCTCTAACGAAAATTCTATCCTCCTGCACGTCTATATAAAAGTGAAGTTACAAATTTTCCTTCTAAGATTATCTTCATCATATCCGTTGAAGAAATAATTGGGATCACAATAAAACTTTTTTTTAGGAGATTATTACATGGAAAATATTTGAGAAATAGATATAGATATGTCTATATCTATGTCTCACTCATTTCATTATTTTTATCTATTAAATTTTTTATATACGATTATAAAATTATGCCATGATATATCACATGATTTGTTCATTTGAGCCATAAATAATGAAATATAAGATCTAATATTATTTAATTATAAGAAAAAAGTTACTTTATAAATTCTAAATATTTTACAACATGGATCATAAATGAAATTTATGTTCTTATGTCTTCAACAAGATTATTTTCAAATTTAGAACAAAATATTATTATGCACACACGGTTGGAGTGCAACCTGGAGGTATAGCTCAGTGGTAGAGCAATCGGCTGCAGTCCGATAGGTCATCAGTTCAATCCTGGTTGCCTCCTCTCTGGTGCTTTTAGCCGCGGTAAACGATATTACCGTCAGTTATTCGAGGACCCGTTTTGCCCAGGCGCATGCGCTTGCTGCTGGCTGTTACAAGCAAACGTTTGCAAAGTGATGGAATGTAGACGCCGTCAGATCGATCTGACGATCGATGGCCTTTCGTTTTACGCCATTGTGGGTTTCTAAGACATATATTTATTACGTCGTTTTCTTTTCTCACCTTAATTTTTAAGAAACGACATAGTGATCATGGTTTTTTTTCATGATGTTTAATGATTATCGAAATTAAAATATACTCAATATTCAACCATGCTACACCATTTCGAATAATTTAATAAAAGATCATAATGTCACTCAAGTTATATTTGTTTTTATCAATATTTACAATTCGGCCAAGCGACTTATGATACACCCCCATCGGTTGATATCGGTTTAATCTCTCCCCCACTTCTTAAATTCCCACTAGTAAAACAATTGACGAATAAACTCCCACCAATGTAGGGGTATTCCTGCCAGTCGTTTTATCGATCAATAGGGAGACTCCACATGTCGTAATATATATTTATATTATATATAAACTTAAACAGTAATTTAAAATGAATGCATTGAAAATACCTATCAATCTCTCATGTATAAATGTAAAAATGGTAATTTCAAAATTTAAAATTTAAAAATCCTAATGAGATCTTGTTATTTGTTATTTCTAAACTTTCACTCTACATAAGTTTTGTACAAAATTACTCGAATGAAAAAAAATAATTGCATCTGAAAAAAATTTGAATGCAAAATAGATTCATGATGTTGATCATTAAATTGAAATGACTCCATTTTTCCATAGTAATATTTCAACATTTCAAAGTGCTCAACTAAAACTTGTGAAGAAAATACTGTAACCGATATAACACTGATATGTAGCGTAAGTTGCACAACTTAGATCATCAAAAGAATGTAGTAATTTGTGCTTAAAACATTTTTTTTGCTATCATTTGGTTAATACAAATTTATATTATAGTTTGTGATTCTACAATCTTTATCAAAATTGAGCCAACAATAAATTATAAATGAGAAAAGTTATATTTCATGATAGAAAATACTTTCCCAGTCTTTCGACAAAAATGAAGAGAAATAATATGAAATTGCAATTATTTCATACCTGTCATTAGAGTGGCAATATTACACAAACATTGTGACATATAACCACACCAGTATGATACATGCATGGCACATCCAAGTATGAAAAATAGGATAAAAAAGAGAAAGAAGACAAGTTGCAGGGAGAGCTTGACACAAGAGCGACAATTCGTAGCGACGAGGGACTCCGAAGAAGAAGAGATTCGCTTGTCGTCGCACGGCAGAATCGCATGTCCGACCGTTGTGGGAAAGAGGATTCACGACGGGGATGAAGTTCCAGCACCAGGCGCGGGAGGGCTGGCATTCGGGAAAATGCTTCCAGTGTGTGCGTCTTTGAGGCACTCGCTCGCCCTCGGGTCGCCATTCCGTTCTGCTGCGCTCGGCAATGCTTCTCGATTGCTGTCCCCTCGTGTCGCGCGCACGCTGGGAACCAGAGGTGCCTGGAATTATGGGTTCCAGGTCGGTGGACGACCGTGCTATGGCCGCGCGGGTTTAAGGCTGTCGAATTCATGCTTTTCCGGAGATGTCGTTCTGGTGGAAGAGTCGAAAGCACGGCTCTCCGACGGCGAAGAACAAGAGCACGAGGAGGATGAGGTGCAGAGAGAAGCGGTGCACGTTCCTGTTTTGTTGAAGGAGGTGGTGGATCACTTCGAAGGTCGGCGATTGCTGAATTATGTGGACTGCACACTCGGTGCTGGAGGCCATGCTTGCGCTGTATGTATTCATCTTCTTTCTGTCCTGCTATTTAACTTGATTCCTTAGTTACGTGTCAAAGTCTTCATCGAGCTGCTGTAGAAATTTCTCCTCTTTGTAAACGAGGAATTCGTAAGCGAGATGAGATGTAGCACCAACATTGTTCTTGTCTAAGACTTTTGCGTTGAACATTTTCGATTTGAAGCTTTCCACCTCCTGCTTTCTGTTCGGAGCCACATTCATTCCTTTCCAAACATATTATGTAATTTGTTTTTGAAGGTTTTTTTAATCAAATCATAATCGCAGCCACCAATTTGAGGAGTATCTGCGTTGAACACTACAGCCTCGAACTAAACTTCCCTTCTCTTGAACACAAATGTCCAAGAAAATGGTTCTCTCCGCTGACAAGATTGCTGATTCCCATATCTCCTCCAGAATTTTTTTTCGGAAGTTTGAAAAGATCCAGACCTTTAACCAAAACTTTGGTCAACTCAATTCAAATTATTCTTCGATTTTCCCAATGGATTGGGTTAAAATTGGATAGTTTATGAAGTTTTTAATACTCGCTTTGGCTTCTCCAACGAAGGTTCTATCAGCTCACTCAGAGATGGAGACGTTTGTCGGGTTTGATGTTGATCCAGTAGCTCACGCCGAGGCTGAGCCCAGGTTACAGCAAGTTATCAGCACTCGTTCATCCCCCAGCTCTGAGTTGAATCTTCACTTGATACGAACAAACTTCAGAAATATCAAGACCGCTCTTAGAGAGATGAATCCGAAGCTTGCAGATGGAGGAGTTGATGGTATTCTCATGGACCTGGGCATGTCTTCAATGCAGGTGCCTTCTAGTTGTTATAATCAGAATAGATTTATTCTTCTGTGTGTGTTATTCAATAGCTATTCAAAGATCTATATAGTTAGGACAACTGTCAATGGCGATATATATTCTTCTTTCTGATTGGCTTTTATCGTCTGTTAGTAAAAGTTTGCGATTTGGGCATGTTTCCTTCGAGTCTCCTGAATGTACTAGAATGTTGAGCTCTCTAGTTTATAGTGGAAGTCATACATCTTACACACGTAGAAGTCAATGCTGTGTGACGGTTCCATGCTAAGTGAAAATGAATCTCAACATTCTGGCTGATGTTTTCATGCTCGTGGTGTTGGAAGGTTTACTAGTCGTCTGGCAGTTCTGTTCACCCTTTTAGTCCTGTTCGTAAAGGGATGGAATCTTTCTAATTTTCAGGTAAATGAAGGAGAAAGAGGGTTCAGTTTTATGCGAGAAGGACCTGCGGACATGCGAATGGATCCAACTGTGAGGATTTGACCCTACTCACTGCAGCAATCTGTGTAATTACTTTGCTCCTCAAGAATCAAGAATCACAATGTCCTAATTGTTCTGTTCAGGATAGATGGCAACTGCGAATGCCGCATGAAGGTCTCTAGACTTGCTAGAAACCTTCAACGGAAGCTGTTAGGTCTAAATTGCCGTAACTGATATTTCGCTTTGGTGACAGTCAAGCTTGAAAGCAGAAGAGATACTCAATTCGTGGCCAGAGGCCGAAGTGGGACGGATTCTTAGAGATTATGGTGACGAGCGGCGATGGAAACACATAGCAAGGAAGATCGTTCAGCAACGTCTTTCGGGTGGTATTAACACCACCTCTGAGCTAGTTGCAGTTATTGGAGGCAGTTCCTTTACAAGATCAGGTATGTTAAATAGGCTGATCAGGTCTTTCTGAGAATATGTCTTCGCAAGAATATAATCTGGACTGTGGTTACTCCGTGCTATCTTTAACCAACTTCAGCCGAGGGTAGTAGGTAAAATCGACGATGTCGATGTATTGCTTTATGTTACTGGTCGGACCACCTTATCCTGATCTTCTTTACACCTGGAAACCCATCAATCAATCATTAAGTAACTGCGAATTGCTGCCAAGGTCCGTTTCAGTCAGCCTCCCTACGTAAATGCCTGTGAGAGCTTTCGAGTAGCTCTTGATGAGGAAACTTAGAGGATGCTCACAACTTGATGTGTATTGAGTTGAGTGTTTTGCCTGCAGATTTTCTTTGGAAGATTTTCTTTATTAATCTAAGATGCAAAACATAGCTGTAAGAAGCAGTAAATCATATCAACTTTAGAATTACTTTCTTGGTTAATGAGTCATTAGTCACAACAGGGTTTCGGATAAGTCAGGCTCAGTACGTACAGTTTCGAATTTCTGCATTGATGGGTAATCTGAATGTAAATAATATCCGCTTTATATGTGACACTCAATTTCTTTTGGGAGGATGCAGTAAGATAGCCGTCGATCATAATTCTCAAAGAGAGTCAGAGTGGCACGTCAGTGGCAAATCATGCTGCCTTGTAGTCGACCACAAGATTTTTCGTGTAGATTCAAAAGGTCGTCACCTTTTTTGCTTGTGTCTTGTGGCAGGTAAGAATGGACGACTGAAGCCGGGTATGCACCCAGCTACGCGAAGTTTTCAGGCTCTGCGTATAGCAGTCAACGACGAGTTGAAATCCCTTGAAGTTGCCCTATCCGATGCTTTTAGTTGCTTGTCACCTGGTGGACGACTACAGGTTATTTCATTTCACAGTCTTGAGGACAGAATAGTGAAGCAGTTTTTCCTAAATGCAGCAGGGCTGCAAAAAAGTTCAAATGAAGACTATGAAGATTCTGATGTAAGGGCTCCTCAAGAGTATAACCACATTCCTGGCGAAACGAGACATAGCAAATACATTAGGAAAAAATCACTCACAAACGAGCTTGGGGAAAGAAGTGGAAGGATAAAGAATGTAGCTGAAGGCAGGTATGCCAAAATTCTTACGAAGAGGCCCATTGCTCCGAGTGATGAGGAAATGTCTGTCAACCCTAGAAGTAGAAGCGCAAAATTGAGAGTGATTGAAAAGAAATAAAGTGCACAAAATAGTTCAAGACAAAGCCTTCACAGTTGTGTGCGACGAGTAAGCGTAGCAGAGCATGAATTCATTGTTGTCAGTTTTTTGCGATGATGGTTCTCCGGGGCTTGGGTATCGGACTGGTATATATGAAAAAGTGAAACCTCGTTTCTCCATTTCGCGTCGTCCAAGATTCGGTTCATGGTACAGTTTACCTTCTCTACGGAGAAGGTTCACGATTTGCTGTTGGCAGCTACTTTTTCTAGAGCTAGGGCATAGTGAAACAGAAGTCAACCTTCACCTGACTGGAAGGCTTGTGGAGCAAATACTCACAGGCACAATGCACAGCCACGAGTAGGTCATAGCACACTCGTTTCAATCTCAATGCATCAGTCACCCCAGTTACCCAAGGGAGAGTATGCCATGCCAGATCTTAGAGTTAATTCCAAGTTTCAGTTCTTAAATGAGAACCAGTGAGTTTACCAATTCCATATGTGCCTTTCTTCGATGATCACAGAGCGACTTCAGAGCGTACAGTGAAAAGCCCGAGGGTAGAGATGACAGCAGCATGAAAGCAAACCCCTCACCAAGGCACCAACCTCGATAGCTTTATTTTTGGAGATGACGACTACGTATCAACTGATCACTGTAGTTGTCATGCATGAGAGATACAAAGGAAAACCACACATTCCCGGATACTCGTGATAGCCATAATCATTTCAGGGCTAGCTGACAGTTCTTCAACTTGCCAATGCTTCGAACGCCGAAGTGTAGCATCCTGCTGTTGTTTACAAAATTTTGAATTGTGGACAACTAGAATGCTCATACTAGCGTCATTGGAGAACGAAGGTCGCCTGTTCTGGTCTCCTAATCTTTTGATATAGTAGAAATACAGCTTGGCTAAACCCCATTCAGAATATGGCAATGTCGTTATTAGCGGGGATTCGAACAAACTGTTCACAACTTCACTTACATCAGTTGGTGTCATGACTGCTATGCAATGGAGAACACATTATTATTTTCCAAATCTTGTGCGAATCATAAGATAAGTCATACGAAAGATACGTTTGAAAAGGTTTGTAAAATCCACATCCGTACCTCTACATCTCCAATGCTAGATAAACAAACAAAATTGAATTCTTTATGTAGCCTTATAGTTTGAGAGCTTGGTTGTTTTTCGCCCACTCGCGGTTTATCCAAGAAATTCTGTTATTACATACTTCAACGATTTATCAAGTCTAGTATCGATAAGTATAAAAAGAGAAATAGTGATGTAATCTATAACACACACACACACACACAATAAATATAAATATATATATAGTTCATAATTCAAAGTTTTTTTAACGTGTGAGAGCCATTTTTCCTTAACTCATTTTCTATGGTTTTCTTAAAAAATTTAAATTGAAAAAATAAAGAATGGTGTCTCTTTTGTTCCATCAATTGTTTGAAATATGAATTCAACTTTTGAATTAATGTTAAAAATTGATTTTTTTGCCGAAAATTATATTGATGTTCATTTAAATTAGAATTCAAAATTCATACCATTCAAACTCAAGCTCTTGTGGCTTGCTCTAAGCTGAAGAATTAAGCAGAGCAAAAAACTTTCTCACTACATTTTAGTAGTCTTTGTTTAAGGAGGTCTCACGGATAAAGCTGAACAGGTATGCTTGAATGCAAGCGTAAGTGATTGATATTTGGGAATTCCGGTCGAACATTGTCGTAAAAGCATAAGCATGATATGGCAACTACGACAAGATTCACACATAAACACATTGATTAGTGTGACGTCCGATTTCTTCATTTTGTTATCAGCAGATAGAGCCGAGAGGTCATTGTTCGAGAGATTATGCTTGTCAAAACAATCCTACAACCAAATTCACCAAGGAACTTTTTTTGTGATTTTTATGTTGTTATAAAGAGCTTAGAGCTCAAATAATGCTGCATGAATATGAAGAAAAATCCTTGGCATTCACATCCATTCGATGTGATATAAAATAGCATTCTAGCAATCAGGATGAGCTCTCAAACCGATGAATTTTTGTCAATAAAATTTTCTCCTCTCGCTCGGTGCACATGTATCATTTTATGCAAAAGAAAAGTACTTCAAATGTTTAAAATTGGCTCAATTCATCAACCCAATAGATCCACTCCAATTTCGGCATGAAAGGTCAATATGAGGTTTTAAAATAGCCTCCCTTGCTCAACGTAGAAGTAATTATATCTTTTGTATAAAGGGTATATTGCTCACATGACCACAATGTTTGTTCCCAAATGCATGCTTCTTGTCACAAATGACATTCTAATCATATTCTCTTTCCACCTTATACAACCATCACTCGAGACTCCCCAAAAGTATATACATGCATAGGGGGCATGAATTGTTCAAACTTCAAAGAGCATTCATACTTTGTATTTGGCGTACTAACCGTGATCCTACATTTATATCGCAATATAATAGCAATACAGATCGCACTCCAGTGCAACTTTCTTGAATTATGGATTAAAGTATTTATATAATATAGGTTGTTTGGCTTCTCGACATCCTTGCTCGGTGATATCCCAGAAGTACAAGACAAGAAAGTGATGTAGCTCGAAGGTTCAGAATACTTACATTGCCTTGTGCAGTTAGGTTGGGCGATCCTTGGCTTTTCTGTGGTTACGCCATCTTTGTCATCGTATGCCCCTCCTCCGAAATGACAAGTTGCACAATGCACCACTTGTGCATCCGGATCTGCTGCTGCACGGATTCAAACGCAAGGCGCCATTGCGAGGTCACACCGAAGTGACCATGAAGGTTGTCAAGAAATCTGATCTAGTTGTCTTTGGCATACATTCAGACTGAACTTCGCGATAGACTGGAATACGTTTGAACAATTTGCATGTTGGAAACACACGGAAGGAATGATACTTTGTACGACTCGAAGCACTTCATGCTAACCACAATCACGAGAATAGATTTGAAATTCCTGCGCTTGGTCAGCAGTTTCATTGTCTTCATATCTGTCGAGAAAAGATATATATGGAAAAGGGAACAAAATCACACGAATGTTTAAGAAAAATGAAAAAATGGAGGAAAAAATCACCGAGGGACAGGAAGATGATCATGACAGGCAGCTTTCCAACACAAAAGCATGAAGCCTATGTGCTTTTCAAGGATTGGCCTGATGAGTTCCTCGAGCACGGACCAAATACGTGTGAAGAGTACTGTGAGTGAAAATGATCAAACCATGTCAAGAAGCACATCCAAATGGCCGCCAACATGCAGGCGTACTAGAACTCCATAGCCCCTGGTGTCGAGCGTGGTCCCAGCGAGCGAGCGAGCAAGGTCGGGTAGAATAATTCAACTTGACATGTCCTATGCTCCATAGGATTCAACTGCCGCTCTAAATTCGGCCTTCTAACAGATCATCCCTTAGTTACAAACTGTCCGTATTCGAAAGGGGACAAACCAACTATTTGCTCGATCGCCCTCCCCTGCTGGTGGGGCTCAAAAGCTCAGTGCACATCACACAAGACTTGCTCGAGGTTTACCTCCCGAGCCACTTTGATTCTTGCTGTTCCGAGGCCGCGGGTGTGTGTGTGGCCCAGCGTACAGTTTTTTCCTCTTGTCTGCCATGAACGGGCGCCCTCTGGGGCAGTCGGTGCTTTTGTACCATCAAACGGTGGACACCACATTCCACATTTGAATCTTAATGTTTTCTAGTCGTAGCCCACGCCAAAAGTATGCAGCCTAGACAAGAGTCGCTCATTAGTTGCGTCCTAGATTTCGAAACTGGGTCCCTGGTTTGAGCTCTCGGTGAATCAATCACCGTTGCGTGGGCGTCATCACTTTTCCACCACGAATTTCCCTCATCTCCAATTTTCTCTCTCTCGGATGTCGTGCTAGTGAACCTGAGTATTTATTATACAAAACATGTTCGGAAAAAGGCGTCTAGGACTCGGAATAGCGCTTCATTTTCTTCTTCAAAAGAACACGGATATATTAATAAATGAATATGTGAACAGTATGCTGAAACTCTATTTGCCCTTTTGAGAAAGTAACTCGGACCTATTTATATTTGTTTTAATGGACTTTAAGTGAGTACCATTTACACATTGTTTACTCCGTCTGGCGGTGCAGCCCCTGGGCTAAAAGTATTCCAACGCTCTTGTAAAGTATATTTTGATTCGTTGTGTACAATTAAAGACTGGTATTATTTCTTTTCTTTTCCCTTTTATTTATTTATTTGTTTATTTTTAGCAGTCTTGACGATTTGAGTTTCAAACAAATAAAGCAATATACATATGAAATAGAATCACAAATGTTTCGGTGACCATTGATTGGTATGGTGATGTATGGAAAGCGTTACATGAGTGCATCGTTACCAGGAAAAGCTAGGGTAGAGTTGAATCGCCTAGATTTTGCTGGAGATGTCAAATAGTAGAAATAGCTATACAATGATATCTTCTGTCGGGGCCATAACACTTTGTCGGTGAAACTGAAAAGGGAGACGCATGGACTGCGAAAATCGTTACAGCGTCGGCGGACTATTGCTTGCGAAAAGGAAGAGAAAATTTGAGTCTCCACCCTTTTAGCAAAGCGGAGAATTGAACGGTCCATTGTCAGAACGATCGACGAATCGGGCAATATAAGTTGCTAATCGCGAGCGATGTGCGAGCAAGACTTGAGCCAGTTCATGATTAGCACGTGGCCTTGCACGACCCGCTCGGATGAGAAAACTCGACATGAAAGGGTCCTCCTCTGCATCCAGTGGACAAACTCATTTACTACTGGAGAAAAAGACAGGCTGTACAAGACAAGACTTGGCTTTAGCGAGACGGGGATCCTCGTATTTCTCAAGTCTAATTTAAGCCAAGACCAAGTTATCAGTCGGACCGCCTTCAGGGTAACGGAAATCCGGGAAAGAAGCAGCGACTGAACTAGACAGAGCATGGGGGCCCGGAGGTCACACCGCGTGACTGTTCGGTCGTCCTCCAACACGCGCGTTATCCTGCGAGGAATGGAATCTCTGGATCCCCCCGACTCTGGGAACTTTGGAAGAGTCCACAGTTTCAGGCGAGCAAAGTCGCGACTTCCATGCGATCCTCTTCTGCTCCTCTGACTTCCTCCGAGCATGAACTCAACTTGTTCTTCTTTCCTTCGGGCCAAGCTCGCAGCAAGATTTGGAAGGACACGTGTCGTGGAACATACTAGAACGCAGGGAACGGAGTAGAAGTCGTTTCGTGCATTCATGTGTCCTGCGCCGTTGTCTTTTCCTGCACCAGCTTCTCCCCGTCATCCGTTTGTCGCTGGGTTTTACCTCCAGTACCCAGACTCCCAGAGTTGTCTTGTCTATACGAATTTGTACTCTTTTCCTCTGGGTTATATGTGTGATATATACCTGTACTTGTTGAAACTATCGGAGATTGCTCTCAGAAGTTGGCGAGTACTTATGGCCGTACGCTGCAGTAGCAAAATACAAAAGTGATGATGTAAGGCTGCAGCAAGATACGAGCAAATCTGTATAATTTCAGTCTGCAGGTAAGTCACATAGATGTCATTTTGATAATTAATGTCCAGTAATAAATTGAACAAAAGATCAGAGAAGATATGTTTTTGATTTATCCGTAGAGTTGAGCCTCCTAACTCTGCACGTGTAGAACTGTCATCCACATAAATATGAGAACGAGGCTTTTCTTGAACGTCAAAAGTAAGCCATGTGAAGAAACATTCACTTGAAGGAAGTATCAGCGCTTGACTCATATTCATAGATAAACTTAAATGTGTACTTTCTTAAATGTCATATCGGTACATCATGTTTGGGAACGGAGTCTCCTGCTCTTACATTAACTATACCCTTCTTATATCCAAGTTAATTTCATCAAGAGGGAAAAAAACACACTTACATATACATCTCCGTACATCAACACCGATAATGCTTTTATACTGTCAAATCGTCGAATGAACTCTTCATTCTCATCAGCAATGGTGTAATATACATATGTATACATAGAAATATTGCAGTCGAAGCCATATCCACTCTTCGTATGAAGAAAGAATATAATTTTCTGCACTCCCAAGCAATGTGGCCCTCCGAGGTCTCAACAACAAGAATTGTTACGCATGACCTACTAAATCAACCTCCACCCAAGCTGAAAGTCTGCAATGGTAATACTATTTACTAATAAGTAATTTCTTAGCTATATTCATTCTTGGGAAATTGTGAACTGGGAAATTTCTACTTTGGACTACTTCAAATCTATCATGAGTAGACAAAAATATGCATATGGTTGTGACTTTCAATATGAACAAGACATGTCATCAGATTACAGACCAGGGCTCCCCAAAATAGATACAAAATCCTTTTTACCAACCAAGTTTCACATCTGTACATATGCTTTGTTACAAGTACTTATCTTTTAGTTAGACCGTATCTTAGCGAATGACATGACACCATCTCCTCAGAGCTGTCAAAGTAAATTTTGATATAGCTTTGTCACGCGTCATTCCACATGAGCAGCCCCATGGAACATAAAACACATGGAGAGATCAATATGGTACTTGAGGGTCCCGATGAGGCAATTAAACAGATCTGTAGCGTATTCGAAGTATCATCTTAGTTAAAACTCAGAAGGCATGATTAAAAACTTGTACTATAAATTAAATAATATGCGGAGTCATTGATAATCGAAAACAAAAAAGATCGATGATGTACCCAAAGCACGCTTAGTATAAAGTGACCACAGAGTATGGCCCCATGACATTCAGTGCGAGCCAGGTCCATGCTGGGAGGTACTTTTGAGACCCTTTCGGCTGATGATTCGAGATTCAAACTAGATGGCTGCCAGTGCCCAGCTCCTCTTGTTGTAGATAAGAAGAACACAGATTAACATGACAATGTATTAAATGCGCAAATAACTCAAATATCAATGGAGGCATGATTTGTGAGTCTTGCTTGCTCCTTGACCATGTCGATAAGATAATCATCAAACAAGGCTGATAGTTGCGTGTTGAATACTCACGAGTTACATGACCTTCCTCAGTCCGACACTGAACACTGTGTTCCAAGATATTATATTCCTGACTCGCGCCTTTGCATCTCTTCTCCAATCGTGCTTGCCTCACTTCGGAACATATGTTGTGCAGAATCTTTACTCCTTGTCCACCAATTTCACACAGTACGGGGTTGGATATGGTAGCTGTCTTTTCAGGCCTATATGGTATACCTTGTATCCAAACAGTGATGTGACCCATCCTCCTTTTATCCGTTCAGTATTCAGTATCTGCTTTTCATCGTCCGCTTCGCCTGCATTATTTTGCCGGGTTCTTGGGCCTTCTTCTTTTCGCAAGTTGATACATGATCTGCATCTTCATGGCCTTTAAAATAGTCTCGAAAAGTTTTCTGGACTCTCCCAGAAACAACCATGGCCTGTGTCATTCGCAAACTCGGTAAAGGGTTGGGTGCGAAGTGTCGTGCACATGACAATATAGTGAGAGAGATTTCTAGATTACTACGCGTCCCAAAGGGTTTCCGATCGTCAGCAATGCAAGATCATGGTGTATGGTCTTCGAGTAGGATAAGTACTTGGACGATCACGAACAAGTGATGAAAGTTTCGAGGCTGGAGTGCAACGAAGAGGAACGATGTAAAGTGCGAACGTCCATGTGAGGCATGCTTTCTCTCTCGCGAAGAAAGCATCGACGAGAGGAGATGCAGGAATGTGCACCTCCCCATCAATTCTTGCGTTAGCTAAGTAATTCAAACAAATTTTATCTTTACAAAAGAAACTCGTATAAAACAAGAAAAAGGCCACAGCTCACGGAATGTGGTCTAGCTTTGCACTTTATGTGGTCCTTAAGGTCTCGAGACGGAGAACGAAATAGGTTTTTTAAAGCCCGATTGCAAGAACAAGAAGAAAAAGAAGAAGAAGAAGAAGAGGTGGAGGGAAGTATTCAGAAGTAAAAATTTCATCTTGAAATATAGAAAGGGAGGACACGCTCGTTGTCTCCGAGTAGAGCGCTACAATGTGCCGCAGACTTGCGCCTTTCGAGTCGATAACGCAGGTTCAGCTTTTGATCCTTCGATCCAACCTCATGCCATTCAATGGGTCGTAAAACAGTCGTGGGTGACAACAAAGCGAGGGGCCGGCAAAGCGAGACGGACAAACTTACCGCAGAAAAGCGGAGCAAGGGAGGGAAAAGGAAGGCGCGGGCGGGGGAGGGAAACAGACCGGCGTGAGTGATAAGGAAGTTATCCAGTAGTTGGACTGTTAGGTACAAGGCGATATGGTCGACTGCTTCCTTTTTCCGACAGTCAGTCTAGAGGCTCTAGTCCTGCGACCATTGACCGTGGAGACCGGGATTTGGTACCGGCCATCGCCGCACGAACCAGTTTGCGGGCAGGTCGCCCCCGCCGAGAGCGATGGGGCGACGGCCGGGGATGGTGCTCGAAGGCACGCCGGTTCGAAAAGGTTCGGATCTGGTCAGGAGACCGAAGAATTGCGACGCGCCGCCGGCGGTCTAGATGTCCGCAAGGGCCGGGGTCGACGTAGCCCGGGTCCCTACGCGCCAGGTGGGGACCGGACGATCGATGCCGGATGCGCGCGATCGACGGTCCTCGCGGGGCTCTGGGTCTGTCTGTCCCCTGGGAGGACCGGCGGCGTGCTTGCGGTTGATGGAACAGCGTTCTTCAGCATAATGGCGCTGGTCCATATGTACCGGTATGCGTCTCTTCCAAGATCTGCGTCAGCCGTAAACTCCCAGCGCCAACGTCAAGTCCACCCGTCCCAGGTTTGGCTCGTGCCCCACATGGGCCAGGTCCGAGCCATGACCTATACCACGTCATGGCACTGCTTTACATAGTCGAAACCAGGGACCACAGAGTGGTCAGTCCTTTACATAGTAGGACTGTCACACACAAGGTCTTCAAGAGCAGAGATTCCTAAACTAATTTATACCTCATCTCATCGTAGGTATCACCAGTTTCCTTACGTGCTTGTGAATTGTTGGGATTAGGATATTTTTACGCACGTACATGAGATGAGACGATGTTCCTCTTATTGCTTAGAAGTTCTGATGCCATAGATCAGATACATGTAATGAGATAATAATACTCTCTCTTCCATGCACACACAACAGACAAGATCAAAATATGTAGTTTTGCTTATATCAATAAGCATCCAAAATCAGATAAGGAATTACGCTATGTTGCTTCCGGTGTAGTACACCAAGATGTATATTTACATGCAACTTTGTGCATCCTACTGTCTACGACAATGCCGGGATGAAACTAGCTCAAAGGCTGATCCTGAATCTGGACTCTCATTCATGTGTATATATATGTCTTAAAGTATCCAGCGAAGAATATACTTCCCACCAAGAATGTGCGGGAACTTGAATCTCGAAAGGATCTTCACCTTTTCCTCGTAGCTACTATACCCCATGATCCGGAGGGTCCCAATCACAGCATCGCGATTCCTGCTTATCTCCATAAGTCGATCATCTACTTAATATAAATAAGTTCAAATATCTTAACATGCACGTAAGGTTCTGGAATATTCCGAACAAATGATTCCCCTTCTTGTACCGGACACCCAAGTTGATGATATAAAAAGGAACCAACCCTGCGCGAGATTGTTGTCAAGTTCTAAACTTGCTCGCTCAATCCGACCCCAAAGATAGGAACTTATCATTCGACAGAAGAACAATGTTGCAGGATTGCCATGGACGTTTTGAAACCTCTGCCTATGTGTCAACATAATTCTGTAATGACTATGAGTACATCGTAGAATTGACGAGTTTGAGTTTCTGGTACACTTGTACTTGAATTGGAAGAAGTTGCACCACTTTGTGGTCGGTGAGCACATAAGAACTGACTGAGTTCACGATGAAACGTGTCATGCCACAGCAGATTTGCAAAAAAGTGGAAATATCTTCTATTGGTTTCTCGAGCATTTTGCCATCCAGTTGCATCCCAATAGAAGTATCGACAATGGCACCCAGACCATGCATGAGGAAAACGTGTCACACGCAAATCGTCGCTACTCTGTGCCAAGATCGTTGTGGTCCAACCACGTCGGAGGAAAAACTGCAGAGAATGAACCAACCACGATGAGGTAGAGGTATCCCCTACCGTAGTAACGTGTTGTGATCCAACTATGCGGAGACCAATGTGGTCAACTATGGTCAAGAAGAGGCGGGAACAAGGAGTATCGACCATAGTACAGCGGAGGAGATTACTATACTGTACATATGTCAGAATCGAACACGTACTTCCAGACTATATTCCACTGATGCCAAGATGAACGTGGTCCAACCATGTTAGTGGAATCAGTAGAACAAAAACCAACCTCCATTATCCTAGACGAGATCCCAATAGGTAGGTGGAAAGTGAAATATATTCTTCGGTTAGATTGGTGGAACTTGTTGGCGTCACTATGTCTGTGGTATGGTTGGAGATCTGTCGGCGATATTGTGGGAGATATAAAAGGCTTAACTAACTCTTTGTCTTGAAAAGTAAGAAGCACAAAGGCAAGCGTAACTGACTTACTACATGTTCTGCTTCCAATCATTTACTTTTTCCATGGTTTGTAACAGTGCGAATTTCCTTTCGACAGTTTACTTTGTGTAGAGTTTTGAGCTCAGTTAGATATCATTTTTTAGGGGATTTGTGGTCGTAATTCTCATTAAGCCGACGAAAATGATACGCGTTTGTCAGTTTTCCCTCAATGTCAGGATCTGCCCTTACGGGTTCTTTCTTTCTGAAGCTCCCATCTCGATTTCTTGTGTACTACTTTAAGATATACATACACCTTTTCTGAGCTAGAAAATACTAGCCAATTTTTCCGTTTCAGCATGTAGACCAATTTTACAAGGAGCAAAGTATGCTCGTGTCAAAAGGTGAGGAAGAACATGAAACGGCCGTCTTATAAATATATTGAATCATTGTTCTTGTATTTATGTCTTTTGAATAGTGTTGGGCTCAACTTTTTAGCTTTTTGATTTTTCACAATAAAATACTTAGATGTTAGTAACTTTTGTATGAAATAATATTAAGGCTTTTGATATCAAAATAATTTAGATATGAGAAAATTGTATGACTTACTGCTTTTTTCGTTTTTCAGTCACTTGGTTTACATATATTTATCTGAATTATTTGACCTTTTCCTTCAATCATAAGAAACACATATACGGGACACTTGACCGAAATACCAACTTTACCTCACTGAAGTTGGACAAAGAATTATCCCATCCAATGGCCAATAAAAGAGGAAATCAAAGTAACTGCAGAGGAAAAGAGGAGAGGGAGGAGATTAACCGTTTGGAAATGGCGAAGGAACAGCGTGAGTTACAGTGCAGAGGAACAGCAAATGACCGACTGCAGTTGTGCGGCGTTTGACTGAACCAAGGTTCGCGGAGACCGCTCCGGAAGAGGGGTTAGGCAAGCGGATTGAAGCATTAAATGCGCTGTCGGATCGGTTCGTCCGTCTATTGCATCTTTCGCCTTCTGCCAAATCCAGGCCTCAGTTTTCTTCCAGCCAGTCCGTTTTCTTTGCTTGCCACTCGGCGCGGCAGTTCCGCCCTCCTCGTTGCACGGCTCTTCACACGCGACTCGGCGTCACGAAGTTTCCAAAGCTGCTGCTGCTGCTGCTGCTGCTGCTTCTGCAGGCTTTGAACCACAATTCAATTCTGACCAGTTTCATTCATCCTGCGCAACGGACGACTGCGTCGTCGTCGTCGTCGTCCTTCGTCCTTCGTCCTTCGTCGCCAGCCCCGCCCGTCCACTCACACCTTTGGCCTGGGCGTGCTGCTCGGGGGTCGCCCTCTCCCTCGCCTCGCCCTCGGCCCACGAATTTTTCAGTATAAATAGCGCGGGCTTGCCAGTTCTGAGGGCTCTAGACTTCTTGTGAGAATTGCGCGCCAGGGATCGGATCTTGTCCACGTGGTCGTTGTGCTCTTCGTCGTCGTGCTTGTCGACGAGAGTCTGGTGTGAGTGCCGGATCAGCCAGCGCCGTGTTGCGTCGTCGGGATTCTTAGTCTTCGGAGATTTTCTCGTGTTCGCGTTTGTTTGTGTGTGTGTGTGGGACGAGATTTTGGAGGTGGTGAGATTTGAGAGGTGTGTGGGAGGATTGGAGCGTGTCGATTGGCGAGGCGCGAGGAGCATTTGGGTTGGAACGAGTGGGATCGAGAGAGGAGGGGTTTGCAAGGGATCCTCGTGGCGAGCGAGGATTTGTATGGTCAGGGAGAGGAACCCTTCAGACGCGAAGAGGAGAATGGCTGTGGGCATGCCAACAGGTCAAGGCGCGCCTTTCTACGATCCCTTCTACAGAGTGAATATCAACAGATCCAGCGGTGAAGACAACTGTCAGCGCTACTTCGACGACTTCAGCGTGTTCAATTACTTGCACCTGCCCAAGCCGCAGAGCCTGTCGATCAACAGCCCGCGAGCCAGCGTCGATGCTTCCGCGGCAGCAGCAGCAGCAGCAGCACACAGCGATGCCAAATCCGGCATCTCGACTTCAGGATCGCACGAGGCCGTCTGTGATTCCGTTCCGAAACTCTCGACTCCAACTCGGATCACCGCCGAACCGAAGAATTACGCCACGGAGCCTGACGCCGGCAAGGAGAATCAGAGAACGGCAGAGAACGCGCCGGTGAATGCCGAATGAGCACGGCGTCGATGGTCAGCCGTCGACCATGCACGCCGGCTCACCATCTCTCCAGTTTGGTGGTAAAATTTTGATATGGTCATGTTTCATCATCAGCGCGGCTTTTTTGTTTCGGGTTTTTTTGGTCTTTCTGCGCCAGCAGCAGCGTTTCGAATGGTTCGCTCTTCCAGGAGCTGCATGTCTGCACACATGCAGCCCATTTCACCCCTCCCTCCCCTGTAAGATTGAGGTCCCTCTGGTCTATAGTCACCGTAGTTGTTTCAGTATACTGCAGGTTTAGAAGACCCTCACGAGAACTTCCCTCGCCATGTTCCGTGCATAGGAACTGGTGTCCCTTAACCCTGGATCGTTCTGGCCTTCGGGAAAGAAGGCGCAGCGCCTCCAGCATATCACGCGAGATGGATCGTCGGAAGATGGTCTCGGTTGCACAAATCGGCCGTCGATTCGTTTTCTTGCTCTGGCAATCGGTTGCGGGCACCGACCTGTGTCGTCTCACCACGTCTTGAGATCTCGGTTGACACATGCATGACTCCAGACTTACAGTTACTCGGCGTGAAGCAGCCGCCGCGGCCTTGGGTTTCCAACTTCTGTACACTACAACCAACCAACCAGCTGTTAGTGGCTGCATCATCATCAGACGAGCTCATTTTCCGAAGTCCTTCGACATTTTCGATACGGTTCGACATCCCACCTCTCGACGAGTCCGATCACGCGAAGCAGGAACTCGTTGCCCTGCCAGATTTCTTCGTTTCTTGAGACTTGGAATGTCTCGGGTTAGTGGCGGTGGCCTACGCAAGGAAAGCTGTAGGTCTCTCGTGTGGAAAATTACGCTGTGCATTCGGCATCCTACTATCGAGATCTTGAATTTCAGACGCATGCATGTACATTAGCTTCGCAGAGAAATTCTGTTTAGGTGTTGAAGAAGCTTGTATTTTGGGCCCCCCCCTTGTAGCAAAATCATCATTACCTTTAGTCAGTCAGTGGTTGGTAGCTTAGCTCCTCTAGTGCATCCGGTTCTCTCCCCGGAGATTTCGCGGAGATGGGTCGATAGGTAGATGTTGGGTCAGGGTTTCTTCAGGACACGCCAGGCTTACACTTTGGGTGA
This sequence comes from Marchantia polymorpha subsp. ruderalis, assembly GCA_037833965.1. Lineage (NCBI taxonomy): Eukaryota > Viridiplantae > Streptophyta > Marchantiopsida > Marchantiales > Marchantiaceae > Marchantia > Marchantia polymorpha. Next base: position 19,872,255 of record AP031355.1, read on the forward strand.
ACTGTCCTTTTGTACAGCGTAGTCTAGGCAAATCAGTTTGTGTGTATACTACACCCCAATAAAATTGTCAATATACAGTATAAAATGTGAATCGAGTGTGTAATCTGTGCATGGACGCTTCTGAGATGTGTCGAGAAGGATCCGTGATTCGGAGGTTTCAAACTTGCTGGACTCAATATGTCGTTGCTCTCTGCTCAACTGAGAGGTGAGCAGGCCGTGCCACGATACGCTCGGGCATCTTTTGATCTCTAACGTGCGGCGAGGGTAATCAGATTCAGTTGCATGACGTACATGCGAGAGAGAATAACGGAAATGCAGTATATGCTCTTTGAGAGACGACAGATTCTCCGTGAGAGGAGTCAACAATCACGGACGAGAGATCATTCTGCCAAATGGAAGGATAACAAAGCGGGCTCCCAAGTCACACTATCTCTTTATCCAAATATCTTAATTGTATACGACACATGCGCAGGCGAGCAGAGTCATGAGTGAGTGAGAGCTCGGCGCCGTAGAGTGTTCAGCCCTACGCATTGACAATTTTACTTTGTCAGATAATCTCCTCTCGGATCTTCATCCCTTTTTTTCAACTCGAGTGAATTACTCCGGAAATATCACCCGTCTCGAGACAATAAATGCCCTTACTCTGCCTCGTGAAGTAAACAGGATCTGATGTTCTGAATTGTTACTGCAGAGTTCTTCAATTCCGAAGGTTCGAGATAATGGCAGAATCTCGGTCACGACGACGTTGAGTGCCGGCGCCAGGGAACATTGGCTGTAGAGAGTAAGGGCCAGGCCCCGGGGACAAGAAGGAGCAAACTTCTAAGCCGCCCTCGTTGCAGCCCGAGGCAGAGGCAGAGGCAGGATAGTGAGTAAAATCGCAAATAATTGTGAAGAGGGTACGGGATTTGTTACCCTGACATACGTCACTGATCTCGTTGGGTTAGAAACGAAAGGACAAGTAATCAAACATGAGAACGATAATTATAGTTTCACGTCAAGGACATGCAAGACTCGGATCACTGATACTTTAAGAATTGTGGCCGTGTAAGCTCCAGAGCTAAATGAAAAGAGTGGTGTCAGAAGGGTTTGGGCCATGTCTCAACAGGCCCTGGCGCTCAGGAGCCTTCACTTTGTGAGAAAGAGCATAGAGTCAAATTCTGACCGCTAGATGCTTATCTCGCTCGTCCTCTTGCGGCTACTTGAGCTTCTGCGCTGAGACTCTGAGACTCTGGGACTCTGGGATCGCAAGGTGCGCCTCTCGTGTTGGGAAACACAGTGACATCTCGGAAGTCGCACAATCTCTGGCCTCTGGCCCGGCAAGCCAGACAGAGCCTACCTGCGTGACGTCACCCGGGTTACCGGTTGACCGGTCACACCCGTCAGTTCGAGCCTATATGGACGAAAGAGTCCTCGTGGGAGCCGAGTCCCGGAGCTTGTCTCGAGCCTGCGCGCAAACCGAAATGGCGCAAGGAACATCGAGCGATCGGGACGATTCCTTTGCACGATGATCAGTCGACGATCGACATCGTGCTGACTTTTCTTGCATCACTCCCCCGCGTAATCATATCGTAGCCGTCACATGAACTTCCCTCGGGTTTCTGTTGTACGCATACCTTCATATGAGATCTCTACGGGGCTACTCTGCTTCTGCCATCCGTCGGCTGGTCTTTCGTGCCTTGCGACTGCACCGGCTTCGACCTGCAATTGTGAGATACCGGCGTAGGTGAGCACATGTTGCTGTGTACAATATCCTACTATCGGGAGATTCACATCCCTATCTCTTTTACCAGGTCCCAGTTGCAAGTGAAAACATGATTGCTGGTCTGAAGTGATCCTCATCTGATGGAGAAAATGTTCTTCGTACGTATGTCAGTCAGCGTGGAGATGGTGTAGAGTATTGCCGTTTTCGCGAGGAGGACTGGAGGAATCAGGCTTCTACATTTGCTTGCGTTTGACAGAATGGGTTGCCCTTTCGTCATACTCTGCTCTGCTTGAAGCTAAGACAGGTTTAGTAAGTAGCTCAGGCCGAGGACATCTTACAAAAGCGGCAGCAACTAATGTACTTCGAGTGATGTAGGAATCTTCTCAGGCTGATCTCTAAGGATCACAAAGTCCTATGCTATGCTGCACACGCCGTTGCGGTTTGTCGGGCTCGGATTAGAAACAGAGAATAATAGGAGTCGCAATGTACACGGAACCATTTACACGCACACCATTAACGTTCTCAGTTCCGACGTAACTTGAAAAGGCTGTATCGATCCATTAACATTAGAAAAAGTCTCAAGCGTAGTCAAACAACCAGTCTCAACTTCTCTCATGCTGACGTTTATTACTGGTTTGTTCAGTTTCCACCATTAAGGTTGATAAAGTATCAGGTTCTACTCGGTGTCGGTCACTCCGTATGCTGATGATGATCGAAGGAGACCTGTTTCTATCTATCAGAACGTGAACAAGTGAGTCGTAGCGTTGTCATACAGGTGACAGGGATATACTTATTACAGAGAGAAGTCTGTGACTGTGCTGTGTGTCGAGACGGACAGCTGTCGAGGACAATATCACAGTCTTGTTTTAAGCGAGTCATGATTTCAAGGGAATATCATTGCTCAGACATGTCGGCGAGAGATTTTAACGAATTTCCTTCGAGCTTCTCTCAGCGATTGCAGTATCCTGATCTGCAGAATTCGCAGCGATGTTCGTCTTAGTACATACCATCCACAGTTATAAAATGACTTGGACTGTATCTAACAGTGTCGTCTGTCGCACAGAGATCAGAATCGGTCCTTTACAATTGGTGAAGTACTACAAGCCCGACAATCTGCATCAGCGTGTGCGGGATAAGCTTAAAAATATACGAAGTTGCGAGCGTGAATCTCTTCTTCGAATCTCCCTTCACCTTTTGTTTTCATTCACAATTTACAGGAGATGTCTGTCTGTGCTGCGCAGAGGAAAGGTTTAGATGTTTGCTTACATACATACTAGAATACATTAACTTGGTAAATATTACCAAGTAACTGTATACTCCTCCTACAGATCGTTTGACCCTAGATCCCATTTTTGTTACTTGGGTATGTACAGTCTAAGATCACCTCTGAAGATAGATCTGGCAAGATTGTTACGTTGTCAAAGAACAACAAGCTGTGGAATCACACGTTGCCGTCGTGGCCAACAAGATGAGAAAATATACTCGGCTGGGATAGATCCACAACATGAGATAGGGTGACTTGTCTGGCTTGTTAGAACCGAAACAATCTCACTTGTTAATCGTCTCTGAAATTTGCAGTGTCGCTAGGAGGCAGGGCAAGCATGAGTAACCTGCCATATACAACATGCAGGCTGAGTAGCAGATCGTTTGGTTTGTAGCTTTAAGTACCTACACTCGAATGACGGCTATTGAGCTCTCCTAACCACTCTAGTTGCTCTTACTTCAAATGCTCTTATCCAGATTCAGAATGAGTCTAACATGTAAGTCCAGAAAAGCTTTCTGCACAACAGAATCTGGAATGTCAAAAAGCTTTCAAGTCCGACATCTGAGATTCATAGTCATCGAAGAAGCGTCTTATCAGTTGGGAGTTGGCGTTGTCTTCGTATAGTCCTCTATTTTCTGGTACAGAGGACAGGTAGCGTTTCGATCTAGCACTCTAGACAGGTACAGAACGATGTCGTTGGCCAGCTAAAAAGAGTCTCTTGTAGTCGTCTACATGTCTAGGCATAGACCATTCCATCCGTCTTCCTTTTCTTTGTGTGATGATGACCACCTCGTCGGTGACAACGCTCTCCGCTAATCCTGCTCATCTTAGATTCTGTGTTCAGGCAAGTATTTAGATTACCAACTTGGTATTAGAGAAGATTACAGACGGGCTTGAATCTTTAACCACTTTCATGATCAAAGCAGATTTCCCGAGCAATTCTAGACGTACAGTACTGTACAAACAACGTATTTCGGATTGAAAATATCGCATTTTCTGTATGCAGATAATGCGACATTTTCAGAACTTTTCCGAGTATTGTAAGAGAGTTTCTGACTTTCAGTCTACATCGGTGTTCATTCGTGGACTCTTCATGTCCAACCACGAGGTTCTTAGCTTCTAGGAACTGGCGAGAATAACAAAAGGCGAGCCTAAGCTAGGAGTAAAGAGTATAACTTCTCTGTGAATTCTGGTTGCACTGAGCTAAGCTAAGAATCTACAATCCAGCACCCCGAGCTGCAACTGCCTAGGACAAGAAGGTGAAGCGTTCAAATCACTTATACTAGCTTCACCGACAACTCTGCAAACCTCTATATAGGCATCATCTTCGCTCATCCCAACGAAAACGATAACGTTCCCATTATATTAGAAAACTGTCCCTATTTATACTCTAATGTAGGTCGAGGTTATTCTAATGTCAGCGTTGCGTATTATCTAGCTGCTTCTCCCTTAGTCCATCTACATTGGAACTCTTGACCTTGGCTTTGTTACTCTTTGCAATGCGATTTTCTATTTTCGTATTTATTGTTCCATATGTACATTAGAATGACATTAAGTTTGGCAAGCACTGTGGAGTGTATCATTATCATCCATCCAATAACTACTCAACGTATTTAAGGAAATTGCATAGAATATATTTTTAGCTCTACAGTCTGTTTTTGAGCTCATCATCCTCATTAATATTAAACTTTCCATCCTATTGTCTAATCATGTATAAGGGATCTTGGTTTTTACACATAAATATTTCTTAAAGTGAATAATCTTATCAATTTTTATAGTTTCTAAGAAAAGAAACTATTAAATTTATTTAAGATTCAACCATAAACTCGAATCTACCTATATATCCAAACTATTATGATTTTTGTCATTTTGTAAATATGACAGTGTAAAATTTATCGTCTTTTGTTATAAATTACTAATCGATAAAGCATTTAATATCTCATTGCAATAGATTGATTGTCAGTAACATGAGTTAAATAAGACATTTAACTCAAGTGTTAAATGTTTTATTCAGCTTATTTATTTCCTTTTAAGAATTTAAAAATCAATCTTGAAATCATCAATGACATAAATATGATCTTGGAATTTTAACTTTCTAAGTTCAATAGCTTGAAGAAGACATACAACATGTATGACAATTTTTTGCAATAAAAATCTTGATAAAAAGTTTTTAAAATAAAATATAAAAAATACATTTATATTAAAGATGCAAATGCAATATTAAAATTTTCAGAAACTCATCTTGAAATTTTAATAGTTTTCCTTGTGAAATATAAAGGATTTATGCATCAACATCTTGTCCAAATGAGTATATCTTGTAAATTATAAAGATATTATTCTCAACATTTTGTCCAATTAGTCGTTGTTATCTTGCCTTTGACTAACATTTATCTTAACCCCAAGAATTTGTATATAACACTGTCAAACTTAGTTGTTAGACTTCATGACAACAACAATCTAAAGATTGTTGCTTGTAAACGGCTATTCAAACGTATAGTTCTTTCTACTCATATAAAAAAAATCAAGTATCTTCTAAAATGATGTAGATTGTATTAATCACCATCAATATTTGTAGACATGTGATTAGTAAAAAATTGTTCAAAGAGCAAGTGCAAAGAGAAAAGTTGAACATCTAAATTTTATAGGCTTACAAGAAGTCAAAATCAATCTAAAAATGTATCTTGAATCCATTATCTAGATTGCTATAAATTATCAACTCATATATTCATAATACTACTATCAAAAAATTAAAAAATGATATATATTAACTTTCAATTTTTTAAAGCTCCGTTTTTATATTAAGGATGAGGAGTTGTTATTATAGCATTCAATCTTTTGAAACAAAAAAATATTATGTAATGTATTAAAATAAAAATAATGCTTATTTATATGAGTAAAACTTTGATGATAAAATCAATTAAATATTAATATTGACATTTCATTTTTTGATGTTATAAAATTCTAATCTTTGATTAGCATCAAAATTTTAGATAATGATGATTTTAAAATTTGAACTATATTTTTGAAACTTTTGAAATTTTTTTTCAGGTGTGACAAACTAACCGTAATTATGATCATATTTTTAAAAATTCAAACTTATATCTCTTCAAAAAATTTATAAATTTAGTACCTATAATGCTATTTAAAAATTCTTTTAATTATTAACGATGTTCAGTTTAATCAAAAGTGATTGAGATGATTGCAAGGTATGTTGTTTTTTAAAAAATATCACAAGAATTTCTATTTATATATATTTGGATATAAAATTGACTTGAATATTTGATAAATTTGATGAATCAATCAAGACAGTTGAGTAAAGCTGAACGTCTCTACTGGATACAATGAAATATTAAAATTTTAAAACATGTGATTCGTTTATGCTCATCCATATGCAATAAAAATGTTTGAATTTTTCACTTTGTTTATATTACAAGAATAGATGTATACACATAGATATCAACTATGAAATAAAATTTTGCAAATTGTGATGAAAAAATTTGAAAATCTACAAATAAATGTCATCATCCCAAAACATTGTATTAGGAATTATTATAAAATGCTTATGAATATATACTACAGTTGTCATAAAGTTTCATTGATGAATGTACATCTATTGTGTTAGAATTTAAAAATTTAAAAATTAATTGGATGATTTAGTATAGTTTTATAACTATGGAATAACTTAGTAGCTACTAATGTGAAATGTTTATGTAAAGTGAAGCAATTATTTGTTAATTTTTGATGAGAAAAATTACAAAAAAATCATGTTAATTTATGCTTATATTGAAAATTGCAATTTGAATTTTCATCATCATTGCATGAAGGAAATTATTATTTAAATAATTCTCACAAAATATTTTTTCAAAGTAAAATCTAATTTTTTTTTCAATAAAATCAGCCAATAGAGATAATTGATACTTCAAAAATCAAATAGGGAGCATATTGTATCAAAACTATAAGAAAAATTAATTTGCATACATGTTCATATTCATAATTTTATTACAGATTGTAATTAGGAATAATTATAATATCAAGATGGAAACTATTTTTTTGAAGATATTTGGAAATGTCAAATAATTAACTTGATGATATTTGATTACATAGGAAAACATAAAATTAAAAAAAAAAATTAAAAATATCAAATAATAAAATGTGAACTTGATTTAGTTTAAATTTAAATTAATTTTAATAGCGTCAAATTAATTTTAAAAAAATAATTTGCTCATTGACACAAGAGTTAAATAGATTATGAGAGCAGTCAACAACATTGAAGAAATTTTTTTATATTATATGTGTCACAGTAAATGAATATTGAAGATATAGTGTAGAGCAAAAAATTGAATTAAGGGCAAATCTTTTGTTTTTTAAAAAAATTATCATGTATCTTTATAACTATAAGGTCAATTTTTTCATTTACAATGGATAAAAAACATTTGATGAATTTTTTGATATACAAACAAATTTGCACAAAAGATGAAAAGTTTTGAAAAAGTTTTGTGCAATTTTTGAAATTTTTTGAAAGCCATGAGATTAACATAGCAAGATGAAAAAAATTGAATAAATTCTTTTAAAATTACGGAAAAATAACAATTAAAAAAAATATTTTGTGATATTTTGATAGATTTTTACTCATCCATGCATATAGATAAGATTTCTTATTTATAGCATTGATGTACATATCTTGATATAAATAAATTTCTGATTTGAAGAAATGAAAAACAAATTGGGAAAAATTGAACAAAAAACTTTTAAACTGAATTTTATAATGAAGAATGGATTTATTTCAAAATTTTGTTAAAAATTTAAAATAGTTTTTTCATTGAATGGGATGATAAAGTTTGAATTGAGATATAACATAAAAATTGAAGATCTCTTTCTCATTAATTTTACAAATGAGAGTTTGCACATATTCAGAAAATAATGATAAGATGGGAGTGTAAAAAAAAAAATTCAGTACTGTCACATTGTGTGAGGAGTCAAGCAGTAAATGGATCAAGCAAATAAACAAAATATACTTGAAATATTTCAAAAACATGAAATACAATTCATTAAAATAATTATTGCAAGTAAGAATAATTCAAGGAAAAAATATTATATCATGATTTATTTTTTTATCAAATCAAAGAAGTAATGCATGTATCAAAGTTCAATAGCTTATAAGTTGATTTTTAATATGATTCATGCATCTTTAGCACAATTTCAATAATTTAGAAAATTACTTGATGGGATCTTAGCAGAAAGCAAAAGTCTTGCTAGGATCAAAAACGTTTCATTTTACCCTTCTACGGCATTTCATCTCTCCGTCACCCACGTTTTCATATGAGTTCTTGTAACTGATTTGTTTCCAAGTTAGATTAACCACTACATCTCTTTGTTGAAAAAAAAATGACTCGTTGAAAAAAAATGACTTCTCCAAAATTGTAATTAGTCTTTGGTTTTCAACGAAGCATCTTGAGTTACTCAAAGCAGAGATTTTATTGACCAAAATATGTAGCAAACGTGACTTAGATCAAGAGTTTTAGACAAAAAAAAAAGATAATTGTGTAGGGATTTGAATCTCCAAAACTAACTGAAATCACAATCCATACACACAAACAAACACAAGATTTTGTTGATGAAGTTCAACTTGAAAGCCTAGTTCTAACAAACTCCTCAATGAAGTTAGTTTGAGTACATAACCAAGATCAATGATGGCAAAGTTTTCCTTCTCACCATCTTTACAAAATTTTAATCCTGTGAGAAATACACACAAAAACAATCACTCTTGTTTCCCAAACAAGACAAACACTTCTTCACATATGATTCTCTCTCTCAATGTGTTTCCCAATTCTCACACTCGCCTTTTCTTGAAATCCTCTAACTTTAATGAATTCCTTAATGTGTTGATTAACTTTAAATCACCCTGACTTATAGCTAAAAAATATCAGAATGAACAAAAGCCGTCAATTCCTATACAACCCATAGGATATTGACACATTAGCAAGTTTATTACTCAACAATGAAAACTCCAAAAAACTAAAAAGAAAAACCAACATGTAATTGAAGCTGATATCTCACAATCTTCAAGTCCGTCTTCAATTTTGATCCTTGACACCTAAACTCAAACTTGGTACTTGTCCTTGATTTATTCATCATTCGGTTCTACTCAGTCACATTGCATCAACTCCAAGAAACTTCAGACATAATCAAAACTTTCTCACAGTTAACAAATTTGTGCCACAGTCTATCAGGTTGTCATCAATGCTGATTTTTGCAATGTTGATGTCGCCATCAGTGATCTTTTCTCTGATAAAGTGATATTTGATGTCAATGTGCTTTGTTAAGTTGTGGAATATTAAATTCTTGCACATATGTATAGCACTCTAGCTATCAGAGAAGAGTGTTGTTGTAACTTGGAACACATGTAACTCCTTTAGCAGGTCTTGAATCCATATGACTTTCTTCACTACCTCAGTGACAGCAATATCCTCTGCCTCTATTGTGAACAAAGTCACAACAGGCTGTAACCATTACTTCCAGCTCATGCAATTATCGTTGATCAAGAATTGATCAACTGTAGTAGATATCTTGCTGTTTTTAATCCTGCGTAGTCAAAATCTACAAATCGCTCCATCAAAATTGAATCGACTCTCTTGTACTACATAAAACCCACATCAATAGTTTCTTTCAATTATCTTAGGAGATGCAACATAGTCAGCTAGTGTTTCTAGCGAGGATTTGACATGTACCTGCTAAGAACACTAATTGCATGGGCAATATTAGGTTTTGAACACACCATAATGTACATGATTGAGCCAATTGCACTTGAATATGAAACATACTTCATGGTTTGATTTGTTGATGCTGGCATATGGCATTGATTTGGAGAGAGGCTAAAATGATTTGCCAAAGGTTGAGTCACTAGCTTTGCATTTCTCATGATAAATTTGTCAACTAGCTTCTCCAAATAGCCAAGCTGTGACAATGTCAATGAATCATTTATAATGTCTCTAATGATGCTGATCTCAAGAACTCCTGTAGAATCATCGAAAATCTTCCATATCAAACTCTTAACTCAAAATTTTCTTGAGTTTGGATATCTTTGAAGTTGAGCTATTGATCGGTACCATATCGTCTACGTATAGGAGGAGATAGATGCTTCTCAATACTTCATTTACTTTGAAATACAAGCATGCGTCATAGTAACTCTTGTTGTATCCTTGCTCAAACATGAATTTGTCGAAACATTTGTACTAATGATGCGTGACTGCTTCAAATCATATAGCGATTTCTTTAGTAGACACATCATGTCTTTGCCCTTATGCACTTCATATCTTGGTGGCTGCTTCTTGTAAATCACTTCTTCCAAGTCACCGTGAAGAAACAATGTTTCCACGTCCTTTTGCTGTAATTCCAAGTTATACTGAACCACGAACGCGAGCATAATACTTATGGTCTTCTACTTTACCACAGGTGAGAAAATTTCATTATAGTCAATTATTCCAATCTATGTGAAGCCTTTTGCCACTAGCTTGGCCTTGAATCGAGGCTTTTCAGAACCGATCACAACTTCTTTGATCTTGTAAAGTCATCGACAAGGCTTTTGATTCTTAGGTCTTGGAACCATGATCCAAGTTTTGTTCTTATACAGCGATTATATTTTATTTCTCATGGCTTGCTTCCATTTTTCTGAGGTTGATCCAACAATAGCATCTTGATAGTATATGAGCTCTTTCATTTGAATCTCTAAAGCTGATGTGAACGCTTAGGCAAGGATTGTAGAGTATGTGGAAAATCCATATCTCTTTTTAAGCCTTGACACTCTCTTTTTCCTGTCCCTAGTTAAAAATTAGTCATGTTGTTGTTGAGATTGCTATGAGCTATTGTGGTTTGGCACCTCTTGTTTGCAGTTGTCTTGCTCTTGACCAGTTTGATCACTTGGTTCAGTGACATGATCTGGAACTTGTAAATTGTGATCTTCATGGTCACTCGAGGTGATTTGACCTTAGGCTTGTGGAGGAGTGACATGAACAGCTGGCTCCACCTGAATAATATTCTCTAAGGTTTTTGCACGGTTAGTGACACTCACAGCACTAGATATTGGATCAGTCCATGATTGACAAGGAAAAACAGTCTCATTAAATATTATGTATCTACTATTGATAATTTTGAAATCGTTACCTTTACTTACTCACAGTCAATAATCCTTTGTACCTTGCGCATAGCCAAGGAACACTCATTTGATGACTATTGGCTCCAATTTGCCTTGACTTTGATGAACATAAGCAGAGCATCCAAACACTCTCAAGTAATTGAAATCAGATGGCCTTGAACTCTATTTTTTTCTGGTGTCTTGAACTCAATGACACTTGAAGTGCATCTGTTCACAAGCTATGCAGCAGTGACTATTGTCTCAACTTGGAAAGCCTTAGCCAACTCGGAATTGAATAGCATGTTTGTTGCCTTGTTCAATAATGACCCATTCATTCTCTCAGCAACTCCGTTTTGTTGAGGGATTAGTCTCGCAATTCTATGCCTTTGAATACCCTTATTGGCACAAAATTGATCAAACTCAGCATTACAAAACTCAAGATCATTATCCGTTCTTAAAGTCTTAAACTTTTTATTACTTAGATTTCCAACCAAAATTTTCCATTCTTTAAATTTCTCAAAAGCCTGATTTTTGTGTTTCAACAAATATAACCAAACTTTTCTAGAGAAGTAAGTCATAAGTGATAGATAAGAAATGGAAGTTATCACTATGTCTTGTTGTACTTAAGGGTCCCCACAAATTTGAGTGAATGTACTTAAGGACGTGTAGATGTGTATTTTTTGGTTGGGAATTTTTGCATGTGTTGTTCTGCCAAAATGTAATGCTCACAAAAATCAAGTTTGCTGACTTTGTACTTTCCCAGTACATTTTTGTTGCTCATCAATTGTAGACTCTTCTCACTGATATGGCCAAGCATTTGGTGCCAAAGTGTAGCTTTGCTGTCATTTTGGGTATTGGCAATTGATACATCTCCATGGACAATCTCTCTGATAAGATAATAGAAACCTGCTATTTTGATAATCTTCAAAATAATAAAAAATTTTGCAATATACATAGAGCCTTGCTCTATCTTGTTGGTATAATCCAAGTCATCAATCATTTTAATGCTAATCGATCTTATATCAGCAACAGAACAAGAATGGTTGTTACCAATTATTACCTTACCTTCATCAAGTTCTTGATAGTCCGACAGTCAATGCTTGTTGTGTGTCATATGATAGGTGCAATCATAGTCAATAATCCAGTCCAAGACCTTGGAGTTTTTTGACGTCATGAAACTTTGCCGTCTTTATAGCCATCACCAAAGTTTGTTGAATCTTGGTGACCTTGTGATGTGTTAGTTGATTCTACTTCTTCTTCTTAATTCATGAATAACCATACTTTTTAATATGACCCATTTTGTTGCAAAGAAGCATTTTTTGTCGGTGTTGAGGCTAGGACTCAGGTTGTTGGTCATTGTAGGTGCTTTGTCATGGTTCTTGGGCTTCAAGTTGCTTCCATCGGTGTTCTTGCACTGCTGTTTGCCACGAGTCATGTGATTTTTGCCATCGCCGGAGATCTTTATGTCTACTCTGATTTCCAAATCTTTGAATTTGAGCGCGAATATCATTTCATATAGATTGATCAATGACCTCATGTATTTGATTTCCGATTTCACCTCCCTGTATACTTCTGGAAGGAAATTGAGAATAATGATTGCCTTATTTTTGTCGTTGCGCTCTTCTTTGTCGCTTGATTTTGCAAGCTCAATCATCATCTTCAAAAACTCGTCTAAGTTGACATCCAATGATTTTGCGTGCTACATCCTAAATCCAAAGAGACTCTCCTTTAGATAGATTTTGTTGTAGAGAGAGCAACATTGAAACATCTCCTCAAGCTTCTTCCATACTTTTGTTGGTGTGTCTTTCTTGTCAATTAGGCGGATAATCAAATCAGGCAGGTGAAAAATTATGGTAACCATAGCCGTTTTAGACTTTTGCTCTCTTTGATCTTGGGGAATGTTATTAGACTATGGCACTAGGTCAGAGATGATCTTGAGCAATCTCAGCTCGGCGAGGAGTGTTGAGATTTTCTTGCGCCAGACGTGAAAATTTCCAATGCCGTCAAACTTCTCGATGTTAATTCTCATTGCCAACGACAGATTCCAAAAATTGAAACTCGATATGCTTCGTTGTGACAAATTTGTGTTGGTGTTTTGTTGTGGAAGATCGTTCCTCGTTTCAAGCTTGCCGATGCGTTCTACGAGGCGATTCGATGCTTTCGAGTTCGGCAAGTTGAATCGCGCGCATGAGACAGAATCGACAAAGCTATGAAATCAATATCAATGCTACGATGCTCTGATATCACTTTATGAATTTGAACCCCAAAACCAACAGAAATCAAAGTCCATACACACAAACAAACACAAAATTTTGTTAACAAACTTCATCTCAAAAGCTTAATCCCCGCAAATAATTGAATAAAAGAAATTCTAGAATATAACCAATGTCAATGACGTCAAACTTTTCCTTCTCACAGTCTTTACAAAATTTTAATCCGGTGAGAAATACACACAAAGACAATAACTCATGTTTCCCAAGCAAGACAAACACTTCTTCACATACAATTTTCTCTCTCTCAATGTGTTTTTCAATCCTCACACTCAACTTTTCTTGAAATCCCCTAACTGTAATGAATCCTTTAATCATTTGACTAACTTTAAATCACCTTGACTTATAACGGAAACTTATATGAGAATTTATAAAAGCCGTCAATTCCAATACAATCTATAGGAAATTCACACATCAACAAGCTGATTATTAAACAATAAAAATGACAAAAAACTCTAAAGAAAAACCCACATGTAACTAAAGTTGATATTTCACAAATTGTAAGGAAATAACACCCATATTCTATAATTGTAAAATCATTGTTGGTCGTAGAAATTGAGCTTTAGCATGATGAATATTGTATTTTATTGATATTCAATGAAATTTAATCATTTTTGTATGATATAACCATCAAAAAATCTACAAAAAATATTATTATCAATCCACGATTAGAAGTTGTACTCATGTTGTAAAATATACACATTCTAAAAAAAAGTAAAATTATATTATTTTATTGTATTCATACATTCTTAAGAGCAAATTTTATATTTGAAATGAGTAAAAATGATAATGTTGGAACTTTTTTTTACGCTTTTGAAAAAATATCACATAACATCAAGGTAAATGCAATTCAAAGGATGAAAAAAATCAACTTACTTTTATTAGTTAAGTATGTTTATGGTTGATATATGGAGCAAAGTCTTTGATGAAAGATGCCAATGCTCTAGAAATATAGTTCACACATTAAGTAAAAGTAAAAATTGAGATGTGAAATGTTGTCACATTCATGAAGTCACATCAGTTTTATCAGTTGATAATGATTATGTAAAAACAAAAAAAAAATTATTTTGTATGTTAAGCATATATATATTTATATATATATATATATGGATTCGCTGATCATGTCAATGAAATAAGACATACACTTGATGTTAGTAAGAATACATTCATCTTACAAAATGGATAAAAGAAAATCTTGTATGATCAAAATATAGAAAAAGAGTTTGTCATTATTTTTTTAATCTGTTTTTGTTTAATAAAAATTTCAGATCAAGCAAACTTAAATGATTAAGAGTCAAGAGATTTCTTTCAATACAACAAGAGTATAAACGTGTGTGATCATTGTTTAAAATCTAAAATAAAATGAAAAACTGAACGGTGTTATTGAAAAATCATATAGAGGGAGAGTAATCAATGATCTTGTGTGTTACAATTTGACTGTAGCTTATAGTACGATTCATATCTCTAGGAACAGAATATGTATAGTTGGCATGAAGAGTTTGGAATATTCAAAACAAGGAGAGGTTTAATAAATATCATAGATCGAGGCCAACAGAAATATAACTAGGTTGACTGGATGGATGTTAGTGTATGACAACAATCTAAATAATATTAAAATAAAAACCTTCATAAATTTTTCCAATCTTTGGATGTTGAAATATATGATAATTATTTGTCAATATAATGCAACATACTACTTGAGAGAATTAGATGATACAAAACTAACAAAACTATGTTTAAACAAGTCAAGATTTACGAAACCCGGATAAGAAAAAATTGATGACACGGAGTAACAATCTATTTTTTAAAAAGATGGGAAGTATGAAGATTACTCAATTCGAGTTGAAAGTTCAGTCCACAGAATCTGATTTAAATGAGGATCATACATTCTCACCACGACCAAAAGTAGATTTCGCTCAACGAGACGAAGTGGGAAAATTAGTTTCCTTGTAAGTGTCTTGTAGTGAATAAGATAGCCGTTGATTTTGTTCTAGTGCGGGGATTATCTTCGTAATCCACCTTGGAGTAGGACGGATTGCGAAACGCTGAATCTTGTGTACAATTTTCCCCTCCTTGATAAAAGGAGGGGATATTCGTTGCCCCCGCAATTTCCATTCTTAGAGCTGCTGCGATCCCACAACATTCTTCAGTTTCGTATCTGGCCGGTGCTGCTTAGAAAACTTTGTTGTCATATCATAGATTGAGGCCAAAAGAAGTATAACGAGGTTGACTGGATGTTAGTGTATGACAAAATCTAACACATCAACACGGGATTTCCGTGTCTTACAGCCACCCTTTCAGGCAGGAGCTTGGCAAGTTTCATCAAAGAATTTCGTTCCACTTCGTTCAACTTTATGCTTAAAGTTCTACACTGCATCGGATTGAATGTTCTCCTCTGCACTCCGGGATACAGTAATCGAGATTATTCAACTCTGCAATCCTGAAACCTTTGGAGAAGATTTTGATGATTTTCTATTCCCACCTCTCTCTTCCTTCCATCCATTAACATGAGATTTCATTTCGATTCACTCAACACATAGATCTTCTCTGATTTAAAAAGGGCTTCAGCAACCAGGTCCAGGATTTCCAAACGTCTCACGACTCTGCGGGAAATTTAGCGCTGAAGCCACCGCAGTCCAGTTCGACTCCAAACACGATAGAACATCAATCACCGACAAAACAGAAGGCTTTGGAAAGAACCGTCTTCATACAAGATATAGCTTCACAGAACAGGATGAACTTCCCTGTAGGTGTAGATATCCAAAGGTTGTAATTTGGCAAATAGCTTACAAGATCGACTCACGAGGCAAAATGCAACTTTTGGAAGAAGCCGAACTAAGGGGAGTTTTAACACTACAAAGATTTTTCTCTGCATAGTCGGGCTTTAGGATACAGGCCTACATCAATTCCTTTCCCTTAATTACACCATATCCTAAAGCGGGGATTTTTTTAAATGGCAGATGATGAGATAGACTCGTCGTCGGGTACAATGAAACACATGCCTGACTAGCATTGGACTACTACGAGGAGAAGGGAACAGAATGAGAGAAGCCGAAGAAATTTAAAATCTTCCATTCACCGCTATACCTGCAAGAAATTCATACAAATTACTCTTTATACAAATAAAGCTAGAACCAAAAACAAAACGATTCAGCTGTGAACTATGCAAGCCAATGAATATCCCAGAAGGTCAATGTACTTCTTTCCATCTTTTGCACAACCCACCCTTCGCACAAATGCGTCAGCTGATACCTTGCCGTTTCCGAATTTTCTATTCGCTGAGGTCCTTTTTAGCATCCTGTTGAATATCGTACAGCACAGTTATATCCGCGGCTGTCTTCATCTGTCACAGAACACAATACGTAATTTGAGAACTAAAAACATTTGCAATGGACATTAAAATGACAGGACCTATCGAATATGCTCACAGCAGTTAAATTCCAAATCCTCCGAATTCTTGGTAATCGAAGTAGGTCAAAACACCGCTTTTTCAAAAGCCAATCCAGTCACTCTGCTTCAGAGTGAGTAAGCCGAATTTAAGCAACATATTAAGGGAACAACGCAGAAAACCTTGCAAGAGAAAAAATTACTTCATTTTATGCTTTTACCTGAACAAGATTAACCCACTGCTTGATAGCACAACCAGGTGCGGCTATGAGGCCAAAAAAGAAAAGAACTGATTTCTCCTCGAAGGCAAGTCTCACTGCCTGCAATCGCACAAATACCAAATGGTACAAAGATTACTTTCCAACACGGCAAAATCAGATAATCGACAAAACAGTGAGAAGCTTGCAAATGCATGTAGTAATTACCTCCACTAGGTTTCCTGTCGAATTGGGTAAAAGAAAGAGCACGACATACAGAACCTGAAACAGATGAAGCAGTTTAGTTAATTGTACGAAGACTTGGCCTAGAACAAGCTCCTCGAGGTTGAGCGAACAGCTTGGTGACAACCACGACACGATAAAACAGGAGCTGAGATAGACATTTTATGACACTTATAATTTCTAATGTCTCAAAGAATGAATTTCATGTCTACTCTCGGGCAAGTTGCTTATTGGCGAAAGAACAATGCTTACAAGCATCTTGATAGATCTCAAAGAACTAAGGTTTCAACTGGTTAAAACCTCAGTAATTGGTATATCTAAGACAGAACGGTCATAAACTCAAACTAGAGGAATAAGGTAAGTGATAATGCAAAACAAAGTGAACACATGAGTGGTTTCTGGGACTGTACGAACGCAAAGCTCCACCCTTAAGGTTAGGGGAACTCAGAAGCAAGAAGATTTTCGAGGCTAAGAAGCCACGATGATGTACTCGTCAATCAATACTGCAAAGGGAACCGTGATATATATCAATCCCAGTTTCTTACTTCAGCACCCACAGCGCAATACCCCATAAAAATTCGCTGTTGATAATACGTCCGCAGTATCCAACTTCTGCTGTCTGACATGTCCTTGTGACTTGTCTTGCTCGAAAGGAATGTACTGCCATTCAAAAACAAGTTCAAAAGCGTGCAACAGAGCAAACGTAAAACTCATTTGTCATGCACAATGTGTTTTAAGACATTACATATAATTATATGTAACGATTAAACTTTGAAGACGGTAGACCCTTGGGCTGAAATGACAACCACAAAGAGGTGAAAAGAAAGAACGAGTCATACCTATACATTTGAAGCCAGTGACTGGATATATCCAGAACGAGGAGGCCAAGGAATAGTAAATATGAACCCCTGTGACACACAATGAAATCAAACAATATGTTCAAAACTTGCCCCCAAATACTTGATATAAGAGTCCAGCTTCAAACGGCTTCGGCTTCAAGATATTCCCAATAAACATTTCTTGATCATCTCTCACATAATCTAGTAAAATACCAAAATTCGTGACTAATAAACTTCGTGATCAATCACCCCAAATTTCAATGATTAAATAATCATTTCATAGTGTCTGGGAGACTTACTTGTAGATATGTGAGAGGACCACCAGTAAACTAGCCGTGCTCACCCTACAAAAGAAAGCAGAAAGATTAAGCTCATATCCTTCAGCAATTCAATGGCAACAAGTGAATTCCCTTCCATTGAAGATATTTGTTCCTCAGACGAGAGGTTTATAAACTACCAAACTACAATACGTTAGCACAACTCAAGCCCTTGCTATCAATCGTTCTTTCTTGTAATAAAAATCTTGTCACTCTGATACCATCTATGGTCTTTGTCACTCGTTCTTCAATACTGGATCTCACTCACACAGTTCACAGTAACAACTCTCTACTTCATTATTGCGAAAAGTAGATACAGGTAAGCTTTAATTAGGAAAATGAAACGAAAAAAATACTCTTCACCCTGGCCTGGACCACTATGCGGTCATGCCGATCCTTACTCTAGATGGCATATAAGATTTTACCACAGTATCACGTTTTCTCGGATAACCGTAGTCGAAAATAAAGGGATCCTACCTGTCCGTGACCATATCTAGCACAGCCCCGAAGGTAGAAGCTGCATTCAGACGTCCCTATGTAAGTCTCCAAACCAACTATATCTTCGATAAATGGAAAATTCAGCTCAAATTACCTCTTTGCATAAGATACACATACATCTCTTAGAAAGAAAAAAAGCCGAAAATCAAAATTTGCCGTATTCATGAGGTCTATACAAGTTTGCTCTTTTACACCTCCATTTTCTTAACTCATTAAGTAACCACAAACTCTTCTCAGAGACCAGACATACAAACAGGTGAAGACCGTCAAGAGTTCAGCAAAAGCTTACTTTGGTTGAGCATACGAGCAAATCGCCCATCTAATTCATCGCAAACAAAGCTGCATCAACGATGACACACAAAGCTACGCATCAAAACAACTTGCTGAAGAACACTCAGAACACTGATACCAACAGTGCAACGCTACAAGATGAATCTAGCATACAACGGAAAACGTTATCCTTCGTGAAAGTAGAACTTGATTAAAAGTAGTGAATACTCATTCGCGGATAGCTCTCATATGAAAAGCTTTGAGAGAATTTGACAGGAAAAAACGCCGGAGACCCAAGTGTTCAATTCTCTATAATTGTAGTACTGAAAATGCATGCCAACTGGAGCTCATGTTGTTGCTGAAGATGACACTCCTGAGAAAAAACTAACGACATAAAATGTACCAACAAGTCCCATCTGCAGGAAATACAGCTGTTGGCATCACATAGTTCTCCTAAAAACTGGGTCTGCGAATTACTGAACAGCGAACCTGACAAGGTAGAGGACCGCGAACAAGGATTTGTTCGTGAAGCAGACCACGAAGGCCCAGATATTTGCAAGAACTCTCGCATATCCTGCAAACCGATTCCAATTCAAAACAGGGCATCAAACACTGAGAAAACAATCATAATGCTCTTCGAAACAGAACAGCTTCGAGAGATCAATCCTTTACAGAAAAGGTCCAGATATAAGTACGCTCACAGATAAAATTTCTGACACCTCCAGCAAAGAACTATAGTAAAGAAACGCACAGAATGCAAAGCTCAGGACGTAAGTGACAGTCGAACAACATCGAATTCAAAAGAAATAGCAAGAAGAACAAGCACATGCACAGAATGGCGCCAAACAACGAGAACGAGGTACCAGAAACACTCGTTACCGAGGAAGAAATGGGGAAAAAGAAAACACAAAAAATGTAACGTTAAATCACGGGCTCGATCAGAAGCGGTCCGATTGAGTAGTAGCCCGTCGATAAGAAAATTGGCCTACCAATAAGGTTCGGAACGTAGAGGTAAACAGGCCAGCTGCGGAACCCGGATCGCGAGCCACTGCCTTGAGAGGAGCGGGTTTTAATGGAGCTCTTGCCATTGCCTCTGGAACTGGGGCCTTTGGGCTTGGTGGATCCCATGGTGTCCTCCCACCTCCTCTCGCTGGACGGCGCCCTTCTCGTCGTCAATGTGGTTCACATGCACGCGAATCGGCCTTCCATCGCGCTCAAGAACTATCACGCTCGCTCTCCTCGCGTGCCTCGGTCCCAAGCTTCTTGTTTGGGCCTCCCCCGCACCGCCTTCACCTAGCGAAGAGACGTTGCGCTGCTCGCCGGCTTTGATTGTTCTGCTGGATTGTCGCCTGAACGAACCGTGCGTGTCAAAGAATAAATGCACAGGCCCAAGACGAGGACCAAAGGCCCAGTTATGTCCAGGCACGTCAACGGCTGATTCGACCAGCTGGGCTGGGCATAAAGCGGGCTCGTTTGCTCTTTCTACCGGCCTTGAATTCTCATCGTCGCCGAAAGTGGACGGATTCCTAAACACCTGCCTGCCAAATCCCCGAATCTACCACACACGCTGCCCTGAATGGTTCACGGAAGGGCCTCCTTGCGAGAAGTCAATCGCTCATCCAGCCGCTGTCTGTTTGCTAGCTGAGCTGAGAGACCGAGCACACAGACCCGAAACGCCTGGACGTGTTTGCAGGTATTAAATAAAGCGACCTCGTTCCACCAGTAGCAAGGTTCTTCATGCAGAAGAAAATAGGCTTCCTCTGCGGCCTGGTCTTATCGGGTTCCTCAGCGCTCGGCCGGGCCGGCAAAGCCAGCCGGCAACACCGCCGCAGCCGTCGCAGGCTAAGCGAACGATCGTACCACCTCTGCTTCTCGTCACGGCGGTGTGGGCCAATTTACAGAGTCCTCTGCTGCTCCATTCAGAGGTGACACACATGCGAAGGCTTTTTCCAGCCAAGTGTTGGTGGTTCGTTCCACTCTGGTTCGATTGGCTGATAAATTGTTTCGCAGATTAATTTAAAAGGAGAGATGGACTCGGCTGTCTCTTTTCTGATCGTTCTGTTCCATGAGCTGTTCTTATATGTTCGCTGCGCTACGGAAGGTTCAAGTGCATTCCATTCATTGTACACCACTCTCTTACAATTTCCACTCTGGCGGCACAAGGGATCAATATTTCACCATCGAGTGATCCTCAAAGTGATCAGCCTACCATGTCCAGTCATCCGCCGAATCCATCCACAGGCTACTGATCAGTGGGTTTTGGCTGCAAAATTGTTTAATATATATCTAACTTGTTTTAAAAAATTTCCAGGGACGTAATCTGAAGGTGAGACTGCACAGACGTCTTATGTTTGCAATCGCTTTGAAGATGTAAATCCATTAGTTCGAGAAGAGTAGAAGGAAATAGAACCCTGTACCTGGTAAAGAATTGTTCGACATAATTAACTAAA
Source organism: Marchantia polymorpha subsp. ruderalis (assembly GCA_037833965.1). Lineage (NCBI taxonomy): Eukaryota > Viridiplantae > Streptophyta > Marchantiopsida > Marchantiales > Marchantiaceae > Marchantia > Marchantia polymorpha. The sequence goes on from AP031355.1 coordinate 19,893,823, forward strand.
AGCGGAGATATTTACATGATACACACATTCTCACAAAAACCCTGGCAGCTCAAGCTAAAGCCGACTAACACTTTGTCAATCTAAATTGAGTTCGAGTGGTAGGGTTTATCTGCATAACCAACTGGTGGGAAGTCCATTGCTGATCACTTCCATGACCCATAACACAAGCTACTCAATGTGAGTATCATATACATCTTCTATCATGGCTTGAACTGTAACCTTCACGACTTCTGTTCAGAACATTGAGCTGCACATCTTTGCTTTCCAGGTTAACTAGTTTTACTACACTAATCTCAAGGGGGCAGTCCGAAACCCATGGAGCTCCGACCCTTGATATCTCGAACCACAAAGCATCTAATTGTGGCCATAGGTACGAGACTCAATGAACGCTTGTTCCTTGGACACCTTGCTGATATGGATTGCCATCAAGGTGAGAAAACGCCAAATTGGGCAAATTACATCCAAAGTAAAGCAGACAACTGTTCCAGATCTGATCACTTTGAGAAGAGAGAAACGACGTGAAGGTCACGTTGCGCAATAGGAAAACCTGTAATACACAAGACCAATTGCTCACCCGGAAAGTCAATTCCAAAAGAGTCATTCGTAGGCTAGCACATGCATTACAGTGAACTCGCGCAAGTCTTTCACCATTGCTTCTTTCCTTTTCGTTTTTTCCTGCTTGGTTTCCCTCCTTTCGTGGCTCCTCTTGCTCCCGGATATCCTGGAACCCCGTTGAGGTCGCTGAACATCCCAGACGCCATGGCAGTTTCCAGCCATTCAAAAAATTCGTGCTCGGTCATATTCTCATCCAAGTCCGGAAACTGGAATCCGTCAGGGGCATTACTCCGACCTCCGGGCCTTTGCGCTCTGCTTGTGCTTCGAGCTGTACTCTTTCCAGTTCCAGCGGTGCTCACATGGAACGTTGGTTTATGTGTATTTGGTGGGCACTTCATACCCTGGCATTCAAGTAACGGCAACATCTGAGTAGGCCGGACTTGGGAGACAGACAACAACGTCGCACTCTGTATACCAGCGAGCACAAACCTCCGGGAAATAGAGAAAAAATGTTTTTCAAAGGATACTGTCTTTCAAATCATAATAGGTTTCAACGAAACCTTGAATTATTGCAATGAAAAGGACACCCAAAAGACACACCTGACAGATAACCCACTCTGTGACATCGTACACCTTTCCCTCAGCACATGCAAAAGCATGGGGTACATCAACCTGACATCAAGGCAATTTGGTTGAGATTTCATTGAAGTACCCTTTCAAAGAGAAGACATTTTAATGCACATTAAGCTTGCAACCATTAAGCTTAATGTTGGTTACCGCTTGGTTTTCAAACGAATCTAACAAATTTTTGCTCAAAAAATAAGTAAGAGATTTGATGAACAAGAAAGAATGCATCAACAGCAAAAAAATGCCACAGCTTAAGTACATGAAATTAAACTTGTTTACAAGCCCAAAGACGATAAGAAGCTATGAACATACCTTCTGGAAAATTCCGAAAAAGTACGATTGACCAGACTGTTCAACCCAACCATCTCCGTCCTTCGCTTGGTGATAATCATTGCACTCCTGAAAAATCTCAACATAGAATCTGTATCATATTTTGAAAAATGCCATGTCATTATTCTTCAGCACGTCGTGTCCAACGAGGTCTAACATGATTCAGATGATACTACCTCCTGGTGGAATTGAGATTTATGGGAATACATCTTCGATAACCTAGGCAGCATCTACGAAAAGGTGGCAGCTGCCAACCCAGCAGTTCAACACCGGAGTTCAACACTACATGCATTCCAAGAAGAAACAGACAGTCTAACCTAAACTAGTTCAGCAGATATTCCAACCTAAACAGGGCCCAAGATGCATGTCAACGACAACAAACGATCTCCTACCACATTAAAAATTCTTATGATTTCTTTCTGCAACCGTAGTTTGTTCTTCTATAATTCTCCTGGTGAAACGCAGAAGTCCTCAGGAGAACTTCTACAGTTGTGAAACAGCAAGATGCACGTTTCTTCATTTTTGGCCCCTAAACCTGAATTTACTCGTCTAACTGAACAGAAAAACAAACGCAATGATCCATTTCCAAATGGACGGGGAGTAATTACCTGACACCACCTTGCCCGCAACTTACTTCTATCCGTGAATTTCCACACATGGGTTTCATTACATTTTCTACAAACGATTCGTCTAGATTCTGCAGGTATGTCGTCATCTGCCTCATCGTCTGATTGGTTGCAACCACAACTTGGAGATCCACACCTACCAGCCTGAAAAATTTTCGGAATTCAGCGTCAACATTTACAATATTGGACATTGTATACGTCCAGAGGGCGTACAAGGTCTCGACCAAGCATAAAAGTTGTTGATCTCACTGATATCTACTAGAATCTATGTCTTACCGGACGTTGTATTACAGAAAACCCTCATGAGGCAAGTGCTAGAAGGACAAATCTATCTTCAAGATACATCGTTTTTCCCTGTTGAGAAAAAATATGTAGTTCCCAGATAGATAATAGAAAGTGTATTCTTATGAAAAGTGGCAGCGAGGATCGACCTTATGAACATCAGTAAACTATCTTCAAATTACGAGGCAAAGAAAAAGCACAATAATTATACATGTTAAGCCTCATCAGTTCATAACCAAAAGCGAACACACCTGGTGAAAACCTTGCCGATGCTGTCGGAAATTATTTAAGACCTCTTCCCTTCTTAAGTCATCGTCGTAAGTTTTTCTCTTTATACTATCCAGCAACACCTGATTCCAAAGGTAAATTTTAAATTGTATTTCATGTACTCACTCTTTCTCCACAAACCTACGCTAAATTAGCCTTTGCAGAATACCAAATAGATGCTAAGCTTCTTAAAAACAACTCAGGACTATGTCTTCAGGAGTTCTTGACTCCAGAAGAGATAATACAGACTTTCTCTAGACACATCCCCTTGTCATAGAAGACACAACTCCTGTACAAAGTCATGATTTCGAGAAGATAGGTGCATGTTTACCTCATAAGCATTCTGCAGGCGTTTAAAAGCTTCTTCAGCTTTCTCGTTTCCCCTATTTTTGTCAGGATGAACAAGCATCGCCTACACCATGACTCTACTTTTTCAGTATGATATGATATAAACATGGGATGTGCAAGACAGTCCATCGCATAAAATAGACAACAGAGAAAGAGCTGCAAATGCACTGCCACAATAATCATCAGTGTAGTGTTCAGAGTCCTGTATAAGCACATAAGCATACAGATATCCTCGTAGAGCACAATAAAACTCACCTTTTTCCTGTACTCTCGCTTAAGAACGGCCACATCAAAGGTTTCGTATCGAGTAAACCCAATAACTGCATAGTGATCTCTAGAACTAAGCACCCTTGCAACTTCCTCCTCAGCAGATGTTGGGTCACCTTCTGAGGTTCCACTAGTGGATGCTCCCGTAGAGTTTCGAGAATAATCGTTGTTTGGAACAGCCTCCGCATATGTAGCACCATCCGCGAATCCTCCAGTGTTTCCCCGGCCGGGAGAGGCACTTGATCTTGATGCACTAGGGCCTGCCGATTGCCTGCTACTTTTACTGGACTGATTATGGTGTGAACTACCCGACTTGGAACTACTTTGCTCATGAGCTCCAGCTGACGTCTTCTCCTCGCGTCCAGTCCCATGCTTCCCTTCCGAATTGTTGCTTAAAAAGTAAACTACAACGTCACTCGAAACAAAAGCAAGGACTAGACACATTGTGAGACTCGACCAGCCTCCATGGCCTTTGACGGAGTACATAGAATACAGCATGGTGACCAGAATAGCCATTCTGGCGTGGTCGAAAATGAAAAATCCACCTGTGAAGAAGAACACAATTGATATATGAGAGCTGGTGATGGTTGCTAGCTTCATGAAATATATCTGCTGCAGAAGTAGATGAAAATCCCAATGACATACTGAACGTCGGTGAGGATTCATCTCCAATGCACGGGACAACAGAATAATCATTGGATAATCAATCCGTTAGGAGAAGTAGAGAGTTGTAGGCAAAAGTCATCCAAGTCCAAAGCTGAAAGTTTATAACAGTATGGTTGAGCACCAGAAAGCAATTCGAAGCATAGAGGATTCCATAATCTTAGGTTAGCTGAGTCGAAAGATGACTTACCACCAACCACAATGACAGCCCCGGTTGTCCAGAAGCTACCGTACATCCACAACACCACAGCACCAAAGAGGCCCGTGAGGGCAAAAGCAGGTGTGTAACCAAGTAAAAACCCGGCCCCCAAAGATATGACCTGCAGATTTAAGTGGAAATCCAGAGTGGGGTGAGAACAAGAACTGGAGCACCATGCTGCTATCCACTCCCTGATGAGCTTCAACCACCACGATATGACACCTGTACAATTGAATCTAACTTTTGCAACATGTCAGATAACTAACATCACTCACTGTTTCTAGCATGACTTGCATGGTTTCAACCAGTGAACGAGGGCAATACCGTATTTGAAGAGATTCTGCACAAATAAATTACATCCTAAGGAACTACAGAGACGAGAAGAGGAAGAGGCATAAGCTGATCACAGGGATAAATCCTGTAGATCAGTATTATTTTCCCGTAGGCCGTTACTTGATGACTGGATGACTGGAAGCAGCATTTCACAAGAATCATTGGCAGATATGTCGCATAAGTTTTCAAGACAAACTTGAAGTTTGGTTTTACGACCTAAAGACTTCCATACAAGTGCCCTACCATGAAGCCGCTTTTACAACACAATTGAAATGTTTCAACGATTGATATCAGCTGTTCGCTGGTGTCCTTCCAATATCTTTGTTCATGCCTTGACGTTATTGAGTCCCACAAATGCATGGGTTATCTAGACTAAGATCCCTCCTTCATATAACCGGCACTCAGCTCTAAGGTAAATCCTGCAAAGCTTTCAGAAACCTGATAAAAAACCCTGCATTTTTGTAGCCCCGTAAGAGCATATTCCCCATGAATGCAAGGATACTAATGCCAATCAACTGTAATTACAATGTCGCGAAACGGAGAATGAGATAGTAGCTACACCAAGATTGGAGCATAGGAAATGGCATTACCAGGACAAGGCAAAAATTGAAGAATCCAGCCAATATGCTGAGATTAAGGGCAGTACACCACATCAGCAGGAATAATGCTGCCGAGCCCAGCCTGAACAGCGAGTTGAAACCTCTGATGCCACATTCTAATGATACTTTACTGAGCACAAGCATCGCCCTGAACGCTAGCAACAGCCATCTTTTCACTACGGGCCACCAGATTCGGACGAAGACTTGGATTTGATCCTTGGTTTGAAATAAAAACGTTCTTGCAGCTTCAATTGTGGGCCCTGGATCAGGCAATTTCATGTCCGTGGGAAGCCATCGTCCAATCCCGATAGCCACACCTCCTCCGTCCTCGTCTTTGCCTCTAGGTTTTTCTTCGCGGGAATCTTCCCTGGCACCCTCCTGGCCTGTAGTGGATTGTTCCTTCGTCGACTCTGGCTTTTTATCCCTAGATGTGGCAGACGACTCCGGCGAAAATTTGAAGGAGTCTGCAACCCGTTCAGGGCCTGCAGATGATCCTCCCATTCCGTTCCGTGGAGCCCCGTCCTTCGAACCAGAATTTGTTTTCCCTGCACTGCCTCTACCACCACCTCTCGGTCCCTCGGTGCCACCCTTTCCTGCTCCCCGAATCCCGTCCTTGGGTCCGGATCCTCCTTTAGAACCTTTTCCTACGTTCGCTCCATTCGCCCATCCTCGCTCTTTCCCATTCGCAGAACCCTTGGGCAATCCGTCTGCCGCAGATGGTGCAGAATGGAGATTTTTCTTAGGGTTGTCATTGCCGGCGCTCGCGCTGAAAGCGTCCTGCTGGGAGATTCCTGAAGACGTAGGCTCGGGCCGGAGAGCGGAGAAAGCATCAGCGTCGACGATGGGAGGGTCTTGCGCTCGAGTCCGCGCGCCAGACTCCTCGGGGCCAACTTCTCGAAATCCGCCGAAGTCGTCGACTCCGCTCGGCTTCGCTCGATGACCCGGCTCCTCCTGCGCCCCTATGTCTCGCCCTCCTTCTCCTAGTTGGCCCATAAGGGACCTGCTTTGCCTCACACTGGAGAAGGGCTCATTGACCGATTTTACTCCTAACGCCTACAGTGTGCACCGTGCGCGTGCTCTCGCCAAACCCCTCGTCTAGACGGACGGCATTTTTTCCTTCCAAGCTCGCGATTAATCCTGAGGACACGACCATCTTTGAACGACGATCATCAATTGTGGTGACTACTCCACCTTCGAAGTTTCCCACGCTCGAAACGGGGCGATCGGCTGAGGAGGTAGGGTAGAGGAAGGCACTCGACTCTTTCCACTACATCATCGTCCTGCCTTGTTGTAATCTTCCATTTACACCGTACATGGGCCTCATGATACCACGATGCGCGCACTCGTCCTGTTGGTGGTCATTCCACGAATGCAATGACTTCGTCCGTCCAAGGCCGCCCGAATATGCAAAACCTCTGTTCGTGAGAGAATCCTTGGCCCCCTCGGACCAACGCCAGATTTTGCTAGCCCGTTCGCTTTCACGACCAACCCACCAACCGAGGACCCAGGAAATTTGTGTACCTCCTCTATCCCTCTTTTTCCCGGATTATCGCACAATTCCTCCCTCGCCTCAAAAAATCGAATGTACCAATTTCGACCACATCCCCTGAGCAATCCCTCTGCTGTAGCCTTCGGAGACTTCTACCAGGGCTTCCCCAAAACCCCACAATCTCAAACGAATCTCGGGCCTCGATAAATCCGTCCTCACCTCCACTCGCAGAATACGCAGCCGCGATGCACCTCAAAACTCTGGAGGAACAACAAGCGAGTCACCCCAGATGGGCCGGCTGCCGCAGCAGGTACAAGTCAAGCAAGACTCGAGGCACAATCCGAGATGGGACGAGACGGTACGGCACGAGACGAGATGGGATGAGATGAGGGAAAATGAATGTCCCCTCCCTCTCCTCTCCTCGCCCTCCCCTGTTCGCCACGACCACTTTATTTTCCCTTCCCTTTCCAGGTCAGGTGCTGGCACTGATCTGGTCGTCGATGACCCGCAGCCCAAATGAATAAAATCCTCCAGCCACAGTACAAGCTCCCTGCGACAAGAAACCCAGAGGAGGAGGACAAGGAGGAGCAGGAGGAGGAGGAGGATGATGATGATACTGAACGAGGAAGAAGAAGAAGCAGCAGCAGCAGCAGCATCAGCGAGGTGGAGCGGAGCGGTAGCGAGAGGACGTGAGCATGAGCATGAGCAGGATCAGCAGCACCACCACCAAGAACACGAACGAAACAGTAGCCTGCCCTATTCTGTGCGCTCAGCCAGCCCACCCCGAGGCAGCAGCAGAGAGCCCAGCCATCAACCACCGGTCGCAGACGCCGACCCACCCAACCACGAACACCACCACCAGCACCACCTCCAACAACGACACTCGCTCATAAGTTTGGGTTTCTTCGGACTCGATTAATGTCCGACTCGTTTGTCCGAACAATCTTCAGGCCCGGCCTGCGAGAAAGCGAGCGAGCCAGGGCGCCCGAGGGCCCGAGGGGCCGAGGCCAGCCAGCCAGCCAGCCAGCCCGCCCGCCCGCCAGCCCGCCAGCTGCAGTAGGGACGATGAAAGCCAGCGTCTGCGCCTGCGTCTGCTGCCACTTCCACAGTTTCCCGGGGACCCTTTCTTGCTCTGCCGTAACCGGGTAGGGCCTTTTTCGTACTGTGGTCAGCTCTGGCTTATCCCTCCTTCCTACTGTAGTTTTGTACATGGCATGCCATGCCATGCCATGCCATCACGTCCCTCGCTCCCTCCCTTCCTTCCTTCCTTCCTTCGTCGTTCGTTGCCTCCTTTTCTCCTCTCGGTCTCGTGACTCAATACTCGTTCGCTCTGACTGGGATCTTTGGCATTATCTCTTTATCATTCTTTGTCCTTATCTTACCTTCTGCTGCCACTGACATTTTCTTGCAAGATTCAGCTTTCATATTGCCTTCTTGCTCTCTTCCCTGCACCCTTGTACGTTAAACCATGAAGTTCTTCGTCTTTTCCTCGCTTGTAATATTTCACGCTTACCCGATACTCTTGAATTGTCCACCTCTAAGTGAAATCTTTCAATTGTCTAAGTTTGGTTACAAAAGGAGATTGTAATTTAGTGTGTACATCTGAAACTTTTCTATTGTAACTTTCTATTGTAACGTACAGAATATAATGACGCGCAGGAAGAAAAAAGAGAAAATCATTAGAGATTATACTAAATGAAGGGAAAGACTCCATGATCAAAACAATAAGTAGATAAAAAAAGAACCGTGAGAGATGGTACAACTTACAAACATTTATGCAAGATGTAGGTTACTATATCGTCATAAAATTCCTTTTTTTAGTAAAATAATTACAAAAATCAAAATAATGCAATGATGTAGATGTATACAATAGTTGAAATCATTGGTAAAAAAAAAAAGGAAAAAAATCAAAATGATTGCTTACTCATTTATGCATAGAAAGATCGAGTGTAATTTTCCCACATGATACGAACAAGGGATGGAACTTAAAAAGGCATGTTCAGTAGTTGAAAGTGAATGATAGTCGCATAGGAGCAAACTCGATTAGTGGATAAAGCTTACTGCATTAGACATTGTAAACAAATTTCAGAAACAGACGAAGCAACACATTTTAGTATTAGTTGCAGCATTTCAATGCGAAAAAAAGCTTGAATAAGATATGTTTATGGAGTGCATACATTCAACCTGCTGCTGTAGAAACTCAATCCAAGTCATCGCCGAAGTACTTTGACAGATTTATCTACACGAAAGATTTTGATAACATACTTACCGGCAAACACAAAAGTATGAGCTAATTTAAATGCGACCGGTGCTGATAGAAACCAAAGGCTGACATAAGCATTTTATGATAACGCAATGATTATATAAGATTGATGGTGTAAAATTGAAATACGTTATGTCTAACGAGCATAATGTACAAGAGGGCAACAAACGCATGTTCTGTTTCTCACTAAGTGGACACCAAAGCCGAGAGTGAAAGAATCGCTGTCGATCACGTATTATTGATTCCAGAATTTGACCAAGGAATCCACGCTTTCTTCTCAGTTCTAGACGTAGGAGAGTCCAGATTTCATGGCAGCGAAAAAATGAACCATGTCCAAACTTATCCATTACATTGGCCACTAACAGTACGAGCTAGCATCCAGCTTGATGACTACACATTATGTCACTTGATTGTTTACAGTCTATTGTCAATCGAGGCGGGCAGAGACGGACCCCACTCTTGCCATCCTGGGATAGCCATATCCGGAAGTGGCAAATCTCAATCTGGAGGTTCTTCACGAGGTATGCCAACAGCAATTCGAGCACCTAGGTGACACTTGGAGAGAACCTTCAGCCAAAGGAACACTATTAAGCAGAACGTATGCATTTCAGATCACAGCTTTGACTGAGCAAACAATTACGCAGTCAGGCAACACTAGGATGATACTTAAATTGACTAGCAATTCTAGGCTAAAGAACTTAACGAATCGGAATTTGGGTTCCTTCATATAACAGTTTTGGCTCAAATTTATAATCAGTTAAACAGTTATGAAACACCTGGTCAATATGCGAATAAAAAAATCCTGTTAGAGTGAACACGCGCAGATAGCTATACTCTCTAATGACCCTTCTAGCATGGAGGTGTCATCTAAATTTAAGAGAATGGGCTAAATTTGACGTTGAGTATGTAAGAACAATACGTACTTATCTTCAAATAACTACAAGTTGAATACCGTGATACAACTAATTCATTTCTAGTAAAACACTGCAATTCATTCGTATTTTTCAAGTGTAAAGCATGGTTGTATTGGCCTTTCATCTTTTCTCTCTGGTTTGTGCTCTTGAAGAGTTTATTTACTCTTGATGCATTTTACATTCATCTATTGTGGAAAAAATTCCTAAATAGTTTTTGGATTATCAAAGTAGACATCGTGTTTTACTTCCTCATTGATGACTTCTTGATTATTATCTAAATGCACTCGTTCCTATTACAGGATTGAAAGATCTTGAAATTGATCTCAGATATAAGATCTCACTAGAGATTTACAAAGTTGTTAAAGTTTGATGCCAGATTTGTGAGATGAGAGATCCCATTGTTAGGTATTTTCAGGGCTAAGGTGTTATTGCCAGAGAAATAAATGACAAGCATTAGATTGATTCTTATAATCATGTTTCACATGCAATAATCATCTTAAGATAATCAAGATATGAAGATATATATTTAGACTCAATCTTTTCCTATAATATTTCAAAAAATCACATTGTTCTATAATCTATAACCATGTCTAGTTTAACATTCCATTGAGATTTTTCTGTAATACCTCTATTTTGTCATTTTTATCAAAAAGTGTTCATCTCCAATGGTTTGTTCAAATTAGGTTATAAGAATTTTTGCATAAAAAATACACATCATCTAACTTTTTGACCACACTAAAGATGCTTTTTATCACCTGATTGTTGAGATTCATTACTACAGAATCAAGAAGATATAAAGTTTTGTCTTCTCAATATAATACATTAATAATATACAATTTTGATAAATTAATTTTATACGTCTCAAAATTTTGTTCATCATGACGTGCAAGACGTGAATAATTAATTCAAGATTTTTGTTCCTTGCCCTTCTATATTTTTTAATAAATAATTTCATATAGATTACAATACCTTATTGTCTGAAATTTATTTTTTGGTATTATCCAATCCAGTGATATCATCTATTTATTCTATATTATTTTCTGCAAATAAATTTTGATCATTCTTGAAATTTTGTGTGAGATGTACGACGGATGAACTTTATTGATGACATCATTAAACCGTAGATCGTTGAATCTATGGAAAGATCTATAAAAAAATTACATAAAATAAAATAAATCTAATATAAATCATAAATTTTAAATATAAAAATAAAAAATTTATTTATATCTAAAAACCAAAAGCTTTTCTGTAATTCTGCACAAAATATATCATTTACAATACATTTGATATTTAAGCAACCTGTCATAACAAAAATTAAATAAAACCTGTCACAGCAAATCAATGAAAGAGAATTTCTCAAATTTTTTTTCAATGATTTGGATTATACTATTACAATGCATTTTGATTATCCAACTACTGAAATAGCATGTAAATTTATTCGTAGCGTATTCGTTCATTACTCATATGCAAAATTTTACGTATGTTGTTGCTTGAAAGTTATGCAAGCTTATGAATGCTGTTTTCCAATAATTTATAGGGTTTTATAACTAGAAACATTTACTCATTTTTTATGTTTGCTATATCTATGCATCTATATCTTCCAAACTTAGAGGTTTACAATCTATCCGGATAGATCAATATTTTTACAACGTTCCACGTTGAATCCAAAAAATCCAACCAATCTTCAAACCACAATAATATTTAATGCTTTGGACTATGTAAGATGCATATCCATGGACTTTGGATCATATTAGCTTCATAATTCTTGACTTCATCATGCATAAGAGCTTAGTGACTGCAATATGACTTCGTTTTTGAAAGTCTAATCGATTAAATATTTCTGTCTTTCTTAGTTCATTTAAAGTAAAAAAATAGTATTTATACTTATTGAATGGATGTGATGTATTTCATTGCATGAAGATGAAAATCTCTTGTGTAAGAGCATTTTCATTCGTATGTATAACATATCAATAGTGCATTTATGTCAGGAGGCATACTTTCATGGAAGCCTCGTCTGTATGCTATAGACACAACTAGGGTTGAAACATGTCATGTTCAAAGATAACATGTTAGTGCTGCATAAATGATGATTATTGAAGTGATGATAACCCCTTCTATAATCATCATGCATGCATCATCACGTATGCCAAGTTGAGGAGCATCAATCAAAATATTTATGTATATGGTATGTAGAGTGCCCATCTTTTTTATGTTTGGAATTCTGTGGAGCTAAGGATGTCCACTTTGTATGAAAAACAACACAAGCTCCTATATATTAGATGCCGCGGAATTTTACTATTTAAGGTTTTTGTATAGCCTTAAGCTTTATAGCTTAAGCTTGTATAGGTTTAAGGTTTACAATTCTTTATTTATTACACTACTACATAACGTTATAGTTTGGTGATGCTTCTTATGTTCTTTGGATATTATAGTAGCAATAGGACATATTTCAATTTTGATACTAGTAGGCCTGGTCCCAAACCGCTTGGTTTCATCAAATTAGGGCTTGATGGGCTATTCTCATCAATTTTTTCTATACAATCTTTGGTTTTCCAGCGTTTTTCAAGAACTAGATTCATTACTAGACAGGACCAGTTAATATAACAAAAAAGTAACAAAGAGTTTATCTCTCTACCCTTGCATTCTTATTGCCGTAATACTTTATCGACTTCCATTTCCATCTTGGAGGGTGAATGAGAGAAAAAAATGTTGAATCTTATTTTAACAGAATTAAGAAACATTCACAACGTTCGACTAGCACTGAATTTCAGTATCAAAACTACAGTCCAGTAAACACTATGCTAAAATCTTTGAAGCAGTCTAAAGTGTGCAAAGTAGGATCCATCGTCACGTGAGAACCATATCTTTGTCCGAACTACAGTAGAACTTCCATCAAGTATCTTTAGCTACTGCGGAAGATTGTTACAACTCACCGAGTTTTCTTAAGAACTCCACAGTTGGCTGCAAAATCCTGTTCCTTTGTTGCATTCTTGTACTCGGTGTTCGCCCAATGTATAGCATTGAACATGCTCTCGATCATAACTACCGTCGAGAACATGTAGCAGAGGGATAACGTCCTCCAAATTCCATCGTAACATGAAACAACAATTTTTTTTTCACTGTATCACATCGAATCACTGAAACTGAGATTCTGGGCTTTTCATTTGAAGGAATGTCGGGTTTAGCTCCCTTTAGATTACATTAACTGGAATCCCCATAATGTCTGCATTTCGACTGTTCAATACAAATCTTATATACAACATCGTATATATGCTTGAATTATTTTTTTTGACTTTTGGGCCTTGTGTACCATGAAGGAAATTAAAATCACAGGTACAAGTTTCGGCATCATCAGAGCGAGGACAAAGTTAAGAAGAAAAATCGTAACGAAAACCTGACAGACGATTTCAAGTACAGGCAAAGGCTCCACATGTAGTTTCTTCCACTAACCCTTGTAGCTGGCTCAAGTCTGCAAACCTGCTCCTGGATCATGTACCACAGTAAATTAATCCTCGTAGAAACTGCAGAGATTAAGATCTGCACTAGGGTACAACAGTACTGTGGGCATCTGATGCACTTGCTACTGATCAATTTCTATATTTGTCCATGTGTCTTGTCGGGACATATCCTCGTTTGTTGCTTCATATACGTATGCAAGATGTCCATCACTGGAGAAACTATTTTGACCTGGAGACGGTTTCAGAGAAACCGCATTCCAGAGGATCCGTGAGGAGGAAAAGGGCTATCTCACACATCCCCATGGTAGCCATCACGTCAATAGTACCTCACTGTGTTTCATGATCCATCTGTAGCTGCTGCACTTCTCTTTATTTAGAGTATGATAGACACTTCGTGAGCTTCATTTACATTGTCAAGAGTTTTCAGGTCAACGCCAGCCGGGCATGGACATTGTTCCACTGAGTTCGTCAAAAGACGGTTGTTTCGAAGGGATTGTGAATTCAGGGCCTGTTCTCAGACAGGGGACTAATTTCATGGCACCTATAACCATCGTCCGTTGATACTCCCAGTTGCAGCTTTTCTTTAAACCTCGTGTATCGGATGCGTACTGCACTGCTGCAATGCACTTGCCTGACATGAAATTTAATGAGGTTGCACACGGACCTTGCAACCTTCATTGCTAGTCCCTGTTGAGAGTCTGGTTCTCGTGGAATCCTTGCGATCAAATCTGGTTGTAGGTTTCAAAGCATGTACAAAAGAAAGTTTGGACAGATGGCTCACTTGTATTGGTTTAACAGTTCGGTCACAAGAGCAATGCGAGGATCATGTGTGCCCAACTCACACTTCAAATGTTCTAGTTCTCAATTATAACACCTAGTAATTTAACAAAGCAAGCTTGTATTCGGAGCGCGGTCAAACTGTACACCAAAACATTGTACCCATCGTCTTCAAGGTCCGAGGTTTTTCACGGGTTTCAGTGAGGTTTTAGCAAAGCTTTGAGTATAAAATCTGCCGCAAAGAATTCTGAAAAGAGGGTACGTCAGGAACTCATATGCTTGGTTTGTACCATCACCTTCCGGCTGTTTAGTTGCATAATAAAGTTAAACCACATTCGTCACACGAGGTTATGTAAGTGTTGTCTTTCATGATAGCTCAATTTCACTGCTTGCTTTATAAGGATCCGCGTATGATCTCGGACATCGACTGACTGAAATGAACTTGGGCAAGCTTTCGAACATCAAGCTCAATTTCAAACATGCTTTTATATTTGGATATATATTCGCAAATCATCTCTCTGCTCTCAAAGCAGAGAAAGTATTGGTGAAAATGGGGCAAAATCTGGATAAGCCGCTGTTGCTTGGACTCACACATGCAAAAAAACTCGGCGCTAAAGCTCTGGTTTGTACATGTGGGTTATGCTCGTACAATATATCTCGTAGGAGATGCTGCACGACCATGCAAATGATGCTGATGGAGGTTGAGGCTAACAACTCCTTTATAAGAACCCCTACGAGCTGAACTTCACAAATGAAGGTCGAAGTCAGTGCAATTTAAATGCTTCTCGGATGGTGAAAAGTCTACTTTTCAGGCCGTATCCCACACCGAAATTGATATACACCTTATCGTCCCTTAAGAAAGCTGCTGTTCCGACTCGATGAAGAGGCCCGGTGTAGGTATCGATGATCTTGGCGGTTTCCCATCCATCTATGCTTTCCACTAAGTAGCTACTGAGCCCCGTGACAACCACCAACTTTTGAGGTGAAGCCAGGAGGATGCCATCAGGCACCTGCATGGAGCCTTCGACTTTTACAACGTGCACAGAACTTCCATCCAGGGAGACTCTGAAGATAGCCCCAGCCCATGTATGAGAGACGAGAAGAAACCCGTCAGGATGAACCTGGATACCATTTAGACCAACTAAATTTAAGGGCAGCTGATTTGGAAGTGAACTGAACACTGGACTAGAAATAACTCCCGTCAGCGAACCGTCGAGGCCAACTTTCCATATGACATTCCCAGCTGCGTCTGTGACATAAGCGTTTCCATGCTTGTCCACTGTTACGTCGTCGGCAAAAGACTCCCTCTCTGCAAGGCCAACAAAAAAAAGCTTCTCTCAGACGTTGTAACTCTAAGGGACATTTTTCAACCCCAATCATCGAGAAAGGTCCCTTGGATGATCTCTGCAAGCTACTTGCTAAAACGATGAGCCATAGACAAAGCTCACACTGTAAGACCAAAAACAAAATGGAAAAAATTATCACAAATTAAATACGAAAAGTCAAGTTCGTAGGTCAAGTGCAGCTCCAATGCGTTGCGCTGTCTGATATTCCTTTGCTGATGAGAAGTTTGTGCTTCTGCAGGCAGCTCTTTTTGCAGAATTTAGCAGCTTCATTACGGGAAGATGCGATGTCCAATCTCAGTCCAAATTATTTTGAGAGTCCAGTTTTGTAAACTGAAACTCTGCTGATTTGAGGGCATCCTACATCTGTAAGACCGTATCCACAGAAAACCTGATTGTGGAAAGCACAAGCCAGACGCAATGCACGGGGAAAAATGAACCTGCATACGCAGCGATCAGATGGCGAAAATCGGCAGAATGTTCTGCTCCTCTACCAGCAGGCCCACGCAAAGAGGTAGCTCTGAGATAATCAGAAGAAAAAAAATGGGAGATTGGCTATACCTGGACCACAGAGTTCGGTTAGGTAGAGTCTGTCCCACGAGTGTAAATCGTAAGCCGCCACAGCACTATATCGCTTGTGCATATCCCCAATGGCCACAATGACGCGCTTTCGAGGGGAGTCCACCGCAAGCCCAAGGGTTGCAGTGCCGGCGTAGTCTGGATCGACGACCACACTCTTCTCGAAAAGAATGGCGCCCGGATTGCTGCTGTTCAATCGAATCTGTTGAAACAAGCATCAGGAAACAGTCCAGTCAAAAACCCGTGCAGCTGATCCATCACCACTTCGTCAAACCATTCTTACACCAACACGGTCACCGTAATCGTCGTCGCCAAAACAACACAATACTGACCTCCACGATACCACCTTCGAAACACGACACGAGGACACGGTTCTGCTCGGGATCCCAATCCGCGCTCTCACGAAACCATCCTCCGCTGAGGTAGTTGATGGATTCGTTCCCGAATTTCTCAGTGCCCAACCACTTGATGATGGCCATGAAAGCGACGGCCAGAAACGCCACCACCAACGCTAGTCTGCTCGCCCACGCTGCCATCGCTCCCCGCCACCACTCGATTCTCAATCCCCTGCCCGATTAAACCGACGAACTCAGCCGCCTACCGCATCGCATCGCATTCCACTCCCCGGAGTTCGTCCGTCGCGCGGATTGCCGTCGGGTGATCAGAGAGTGATGGGCAAGCTCACGGCCGCTCCGCTGTGCCAGGACCCGAGCCCCGCGCGCTCCGCATACAGAAATCAGTCATGATCGTCAGCCGATGACCGGAGGCAGGGTCCACTCACTCGAATCGATGATACTCGGGACTGTGGGCGAGACAGCGAAATTCCTCTTCATGCATGCTGCTGCCTGCTGCTGCTGGTGCTGCTCGCCTTCCACACTCCGAGGACGGCTCCCACTCGGCCTCGCCCTGCCCTGCGCTGCACTGTCGTGTCCTGTCCTCTCTCTTCGTGTCCCTGTGCTCGCGAAGGAGCGTGGCACTTTCGCGGCTGCTCGTGGAATTATGCCTCCGCTCGACAACTGTTCTTGAAGCTCCTGCCCCTTGCCCTCGACTGCGCCGGCCGGCGATGGACACGACTTCGTTCGCCGTCGTCGGGATTGCGATTTCTCTCAAATGTGAGTGTTTCACGACGAGAGGAAAAGCAACGATAATTTTAGGAGCTCACATGTTTATTCGTTGTGTGTGAGTATTTTCTGTTTTCTGTTACTATTTTCTGTTTTCTGCTTAATACTGGATGCGCTCGATAAGTCGTAAGCTGGCTCGTTAACTTGGGGCTCCGTATCTCGTGCTCGGAAATCTTTGATACCCACAGGTTTGATGCGGTACATGGACATAAGCAGTGCACTTTATTACTTACTCGACTTCTGCAAAACATGACATGAGGCTTTCGATGCAGATTTCACACACTAGACAGCAATCCAGAGAAATCCAATCAATCATTCAATCAATCATCAACCAACCAGTCAATCAATTATTAACCAATCAGTCAATCACTTATCAATCAGTCATTTTTCATACATGTAAAGGAACAGGGTGAGCTTAAAGATGTACGCACACACACATTGTAAGAGAACTTGATGAATTTATGTACCTGTAAATTTGGACTCTTGGTTGCAGATAGGACTGAAATGTGCAGTAAATATCAGATGCAAAGAGCGAGACTAGAGTAGACTAGACGAGACCCTGAAGACGTTAGGAGTAGTTTCAAGCAATACGTATAAAATGTTCGTACTGGAGTTTGGCGACGACAGAAAGATATCGTCTTAATATTGTACTTCTTGCATAAGATGTATTGGACTCATCTACTCACTACATCCAAATGTTTGCCCACGTGCTCACTTTTCAAGAGTGTGAACTGCTCTTCATGTTATAGTTGGGAAGTTAGAAACAAGCGATATTGCACGATTCTGATACAATTATGTATATCAAGTTTCTATTATTATGCTTTTTATACATATAAACATTCGAGGACAAGTTTTATAATTTGATTCAAATAGAATCATTTAAGTTCTACTCGTCTTGATCATTTGAGATCCACATTGCAAGTTAGAATCTGGTGCCACTTTATAACAAAGTCTGAAAATATTTTCTTTTGTTCAACGATCTAACAGAAAATAGTCGTTTATAACCTGAACGGACATTTTTGTGATAAGGTCTTATCATCTTAAGAAAAAAAGAAACGTCAAAAAGATTGTTGTTATATATTTTCCTGCAAATATTTGATTAGAAAATTCAGTTTCAAAATCTATTCACTTTTATTATAGGTTATAGACCTTGAATTCTCAATGATCGTTCTTCGGATATGAGTAAAAACTTTTTCTTAGTAGCGTTACAGGGATGTAACAAAAAAGCTAGATATAAACTCAAAATATGGCACATAGAAAAGAACTTAACAGTATATATTTGATTATATTTTTTTTCCACTTTTGTAACAATGGCAATAAACTACGTTTGGTCTTCTCAATCATTCGTTACTTGCCATCCGTCGTAGAAATCACAACCGTTTCGAAAAGCCGAATGAAGATTTCTGTGACTTTCAGATGGAATAACGCAACGACTGGCTCTTTTATGAAGAAAATAAACCGCAATGTGGTCCCATCACGGAAAGCAGAAGTGCGGATAAACTTTTGCCATAGGAAACGTGATTTGCGTCTCTCCTTTGAACTTTATCGTATCCAAGTTTACGAGATCCGATAAAATTCCATTCGGGAGTCCATGAGCCTCAATCGGTCTAATCTGCAGCCCACAGTAGAGCGAAAGAAGAACATTCCTCGGAAAGCTGAAGTGGTGGAGGACATGACCCAAACATGTCACTATCGCAAGACTTAACTCAAAAGTCGAAGACGTGAGCGATTACTGTGGCCTTCGTTCGAGAGCTGACCGAGCTGAATGTGCGACCTGTTGGGATTTATTGCCATCAGCCAGCCATTTCACACTTGGACCCAAACGCGTCTTACAGTACGAGATGTTAGTTCGATTCTTTAACGAGTTGTTCCTGAATAATTATATGCTACAATTTCGTACTGGCCGCCTTCGATGGGCAGCTCCCGTGAGCTTCATCGTCGTTCAGATCTGGTTATGTGTTACAGTACCCTTCGCAGATTCTTCCGTCATGGACGCATACTCACTAGCTGTGCTCAGTCCATCAATCGTCGTGACCTGCTCTCGAAGAATGGAACTGAACGAGGAGAGGAGATGATTCGAGTGGGAGCGAGTGAACAGCTGGTTGCTCGTTTCACTTAAAGTTCACGTACGAATTCACTGAGGGCAGGGGAGTATTAAAGCTTGGTGGTCCTGGAGCTTGCAAGGTGAAGTGCCTACAGACGGACGTTCTAACCTACTCGTTCTCAGTGATTGTCCGTGAGCTCAATAGCTTCCGACAGGGCAACTTGTATGCTTGTCACGTGGAATGATTCGGAGATTGATTACTATGGTCGTTCGTGCTGTTCACATGGGCTTTACACCTGAGATGTTCCCGTCCTTTGAACTCTGTAATTCGTATACGCAACTTAAGAGCTGCAACTGATAGGCATGTTGTCCGAGGCTCGAGTGCATCGCAAACTTTCAACGAATGCGACCCTCACTGCTATGATGCTTTATCCAGCTGTCGGTTCTGAGATTTGGGATCCAGAGAGCCGGGATTTTGTTCGCTCACATGGTGATGAGAGAGCGAGCGAGCTCGCACACAGGCGAATCACAGGCATGGAAAGGCGAAAGAACCAATGCAGGTCGGTATCGACACACTTGGCTCCCAGTCACATAAATTTTCCTGGCCTCTTCTGCACTGACTACAACTGCTTCGCAATACTTTACAAGGTCTGATGCACGGGGTATATTGCCTCGCGTCTGGAAACTTATCCATGGGACGATATTATGGCAGGTCTGTCTAAGAAGCTTTTCATCAGTCAAAAGTTCCTGATCTTGGAATCGCGTTGTTCAGCGAGGGTTGACTACTGGCTCCAGTCGAAGAGAAAATAATGGTACCCTTCCAGCCGCCTTTCGTGATAAACCTGCTTGAGCCAGAAACACGGACTTGCCAACCGAGAGGCATAGTGCCTACAGGTCGATTGCAAAATATACGACCAAGACCATGCCACGCATGCACTGGTAGAACAGTTCAAAGGCAACTAGACAAAAGGAACCTTAAACAACGGTAGGAATTCAGTGAGCTTGCCACGATGACGAGATGAGAGATCGTTAGACTTCAATGCAAGTTTAGCTCCGTCTGTTGGTTATCATTGTTTAGTCCCAGTGGCAAGACGTATATCAGAAATGCGTCTCCCTTGAACAAAAAAACCTGGGCTCCATGCGACTCAAATTGCATGCATGTCCTCTTATGAGCTGAGCTGAGCTGAGCTGAGCATCACCCTTCGAACTACATGCAGGACAATGTTCAGACATGTAAAGCTTAGAGGTTCGTCAATCTTAAGAGACCTCTTGACAAGGTGACAACCGTTACAACCTGGATACTTGTATCTGATCGCTTACTTTGAACAGTAAAAGATTAGAAATGATTCACCTCCTCTTGAGTGAAGACTAGAGTCTGCCTTCCTAGCGAAGGCCATATGCAAGACTTGGTAACACAATCATGACACTTGAATATGTTGATCTCAGTAGCTGACGCTAAATCGCTTGCATTTTAAACCTCTCTAACTAGACATCTTAATCATCATCTCCGATACTTGAGCGCAGCAGAAAATCCTCGTTGTCCATAAACTCATGATCCAGATCAAAAGTAAATTTCCCTCCCGTATGGATAGAGGACGTTGGCCCTTGGTTGATCTCTTTCGTACCCTGAAATGAAATAAAATACTGATCACATTATAAATCTCGACAATTTACTTCATATCACTTTTCAGAAATCAGGTGTTAAAAAACCACAAATCCCACAGTAAATATCCAATTATGACAACGAACTGCAAAGGACAAACAATTAAGACTAGTAATCCCATCTCCAACTTTCATTACACGAGATCAGAAAAACGAAGCCCATTGTGGAGACCATTCGGTCAATATGTCTACAGTGTTTCTACCAAGTATAGACGTGAAAAGTTTGAGAATACCTTTCGGAGTGTATAAAAGAAGTAGTGAAAGGAATCTCCGAAGGTGGCCCACTTCATAGACCAACTCAGACCCTCGGCTTCGAAATGGGGTCGCCTAAAGTGTGGCTACACGCAAATCAAACTTGAAGACGTTAAGATCGTGGCCAAACTTCTCTGGAATTTGAAAAATCTGCAGTGGGTATATTTTGGGAGAAGAATCGGATGTACAAGATCTATCTCTGAGTTTCGAAAATTTTCTCGAGCTACTTCAACGAAGATAAGCGGATGGAAGCAAATAAACAGAAAAAGCACTGCATTCTGAATACTTTACTGACCGGAATACTTGCAACAAGATCAAGTCTAAATTTTTACCTGACCAAATGCGATAGATATGAATAAGCCACCAGGGGTGAGAACTCTGTGAGTTTCTTGCAACATTTTTGTCACTCGTTTGACCACGTCTTCCGAAGGATTCCAAGGGTCACCGCTGTCTATAAACAGAACATCCTTGAAAAATTGAGGGATCAATTTTATTGATGTCTCAAACTCAATTTTGAAATCAAATTCCAAGGGGTGAACCCTCCTTTGAATTGTTAGCCCGAAGCGTTTTCCTATCAGACATTTTTTCAGCTGGATGTAGAAAATAACAATCACCTCTACTTTAACTATTAATAGTACTAATGAATTCCCAAAAATCACGGGAGAATGTCACTGAACTGGTGTTTATTTACTTACCAAAGTCCCTTTCTCGATCACAACGTCAAAAGAACCATCTTCAAAAGGTAAATCTAACATGTCCGCAACTTCATGTCGAATTCCTGAATGCACAGCAGAATTTCGGTTCATCACTTGATTGACCACGTCTTCCGAAGTGGCGGCTGTGTAAGGGTAAAGTTTGTTCTGAAGACACTCCGGCAGCAATACTACCGCAAAGAGAACCTATAATCATTCTCAGGATCTACGAGTTAATCAGCACTGAGAAAGGATTAGCTAGATTCAAAACGTCTGGAAAAGTTTTTGAGCACAACCTTCAAAACCAAGAGCAGCAGATCTTTCTTGCATGTGCTTGACAGCAACAGGGGAAAGATCTGTGCGCGTAATCTGACATATGCCATCTTTGAACATCTCAACACCCATTTGCGAGTTTCCGCATCCTACTTCGAGTACCTGCTTTGAAAACCAGACTTAGTAGTTTGTTTTAGAAGTTCCGTTATCCTCTTTCCAGTGTTACACACAAACTTTGCCCACATACATGTATGTGACCTAGACAATTGTCCCAGAGTGATGAGAACAGAAGTGCTTACCAACTTACACACTAGAGCATCAAGGACCTACTGACAGAGAAGAATCTGACTCATACCCGATCGGTGGGCTTTACATTTGCAAGAATAAGGTGCCTAAAATGCGAGTAGTCCTTGAACCACTCGTAGTGCTCCTCTCTGGCAAAACGATCATTCCTGCAAACATCATCGTCTTGCTTAAGAAGTTTCTGTCTTGGATCTTAAAAGACTTCTCATCGGTACGAAGGGCAGGTGGAATCCCTCGTTCCCACAAGTTCAGCTAATAAATGGTCGCTTCATCTAATTGTCGAGAACCAAATATTTGAGTCTAAATTTGCTATGTTGACTATTTTTCGACGGTCAAGAAATGGAAAATCTGGATTAGTGATGTTTGATAAACTCCTTAAGGCTTCGAGTCTAACAATTTCACCAGATCTACAATTGCTTATTCACAGGTGACAACTAACAATCAGGTAAGCAAACCCGCTTAGTCGGTCATGTATCTCGCCCCACTTTCCTTGTCAATTCCATAAACCCTGATCCTTCTTTCATCTATACTAGTCCAATTGCCAACATGTGCACATAGTACGTGATTGTAAGAACGTAAAGCGACAGAGACACTCTGCCAAACACATTCACAAGCTCGCTTGGTTATTGCGATTGATTCAAAATTCAGAATGCGATAAGATAAGTGAATCTGAAAAGCTTGACAATTACCCAGAGTTGAACACATACCAGTATGTGGGTTCTAAATACAACGCAGTATGAGAGGGTAAAACATCGGCATTATCTCCTGGTTCGGCCATGTCTCCGGAATGTCAACACAGGCAGGGCAGTTTCGCTTCCCCGATCTTTAGGGCGATCCCAATCTCTACATCGTCTCCTCGCCTGTAGCAAATGTCTGCGGTAGAAGTGGTTCAAAATTCACCATTCCTGCCAACTTCTTCACAAATTCTGGTATCCAACACAACGGCAACACTAAATTGTATATACTGAATGGACAGATAAATTGGATCATAATTGGACCTGGCAAATTGCAGATGTTCAACAAATCGCAGTCGTTCAAACAGCGATTGATGCTACGACTAATTTATTTTCACGTATTTTCACGTCGAGTTCACGTATGCAGATTCAACTCAAAACCCATGTGAGGTGGTGAAGTCTAAAGACATACTAAAAACCCTAAACCCTGGTTCTCAGAGTACACAGTCATGTGCTGTCTACCCCTTTAGGAGGAACAATATTTCCTATGTCGCTTTCAGGATGGAGCTCACAGAGGAATATCTGTACCTACTATCTGTCAAAAAAGACGACTATGATCATAACAAATTTCTAGTCTAGGTTGTATGAGAGGAAAACGTAATCTGTGAAGATTTTAAGACTCACAAATTTATTGATAACATTTTAGAATTTGTTATACTTGAGGATTACTAAAATGGTTGTGAAAGTATATTTGTAACATAATAGAATCTGGTTGGATATATATATTTGCCTTATTTCACTGAATAATACTCCACAATACTGCATGATATCATCATCATGCGGGCAATATCAACTGTGTATCTAGACAAAGATGATGACTACAGTGTGTTGATAATGTTATATCATACATTCAACAACATTCAAAATTAAGCCTCAAAAGAATGTGGATGTAATTTTCTCATCGTTCTTCTTCGTTGAAAAATAAAATAAAAACCAGAATTCAAATTAATTATTTAACTTTTTCTAACTTAGACAGCAATATCATAATTACATGTAAAAACATTTGAAGTAAAAGTGGAATGACAAACTAGATTCAAAATTCCATAGAATAAAACGGTATACAATGAAAAATCAGCCAAAACATTGGAAATTTTGACTCTTCAAATCTTGTTGTGAAGTATTACTCACATGAAATACTTTTAAATGCACATTCCTGACAAATTCATTATGGGAATTTTATATTATACTTGTGATCTTTATACCTTGAGAATCAGAGTTGATGAATACGACTAAGAGGTCAATCTTCGCACTCTTTGGCACCTTGAGTGCAAATGAAACTATGGTTCAATTTTGCTCACTACGATGATGGTGAAACTACGGATCATTCTTGCATAGCTTATGTTTTGCAAAATCACAATCCTTCACACACTATTTCATATTCTAAATGTTAACCATCAAATTTCAGAAATCTAACAACATTCATAACTTACTAAGGTGATATCTATGATTTATTAAATTAATTACAATAGAATCATTGAATCTGAAATCACCATTCAAAAAGTTTTGAGAAAAGAAAATCACTGATGTGTTTCTAAATGATAAAATTAAGTTATTGGTGAACCTGAAAAAAAAATATCGGTTTATAATGTCTGTATGATGGTAAAGCATACCACTATAGAGTTAAACTTTCCAACAGTGACGTACACTGGTGATATGATGTTACGTCACTATTGGCAATTGTCACTCACAAGAGTAGTGTGTAACTTTGAATATAACCTCCTAATAGTAGCATACATTGATGTTAGAGTTGATTTCACTCGAATGAATTGTCATATATGTTGTTTGGTTTCAAAATCAACTTCATTTGTACATTTGAATTGTTCACATGTGTCGTATTTGCGTTTGAATTTAAATTAATGCATAAAAATCTTAATGAAACAATTGATGATAATATATGTAACGAAATATTTTATTGGAACTTAGAAAGAGTGATTAGTTGAGATAGGCCCTTTAAGTAAATTTATGCCAAATTCTTAAGGAATTTGGCATAAATTTAATAATAGTAACTTTAACTACTAAATTACATTTGAAATTGTCACTATTGGGAATAGTTACGAACTGTTATCTTATTGAGCAGATTTTGAATTTAGAAACTAATGGTTCTGGAAAATGTCAATAATAAGAGTATGGCATTTAGAAGAGGTGACACTATTGTTTAACTCTGTACAACATGTGAAAAGGTAATTTCTGTCTAGTAATCTCTCGCGTTAAAAAAGTATCATTATTTTGCGGGAAATCGATTTCCGGGTGTGAACACGAGGTGGAGAAAAGACGGGAGGAATCAAAGGCCACGGCAGGCACCGTCTCGACAAGAGAAGTGGTGCATGGAACGTTGTGCTGCTCACATCGGCCACAACTCTATCTGCCATTTTGTTGGTTGATTGGATGGCTTATCTACAATAGAAGGGCCTGGGCCCCACCACCTCAAAACGTACGATGTCGATGTCGATGCAGTCGCTGCACTTTGCTTCGCTCGGAACCATTTACATTCAGCCGGGGGTTTTGAGGTGGTGGCAGCCAGGCCCTCACGTACCACGACAACCTGCTGCTCGAACACTTCTTGCGGCCGCTCCTCGAAGCAGTCACTGGAAACGGGGTCGTCTCCTCATCGTCGAATTTGGAAAACGATAATTCGTACGGTCGAGTCAGCTTCTCTTGTGCAGGGCTTCGGGAGATTGGGTTCGAACTATCAGGGACGAGAATCTCAGAGCTCTTGGAAAGAATTCTGTGGTCTCGGGAGGTGCAATTAACATCTGCTCTCATGGCTCTTGCTCAAGGAGTTGCTGGTTCGGTTCGCGGGATCGCTGGCCTGCAGAAGTCAGCTGCTGTGACTCACACGCCTGGCCCAGTGGAGAGAGTGCAGCTGAATTTTCCAGGAATTGGCGGAAGAGTATCGAGGGAGCAGTGTGGAGGAAGCAGGAGCTTGCTCTCGGTGTCATTCAGGGCTACCGAGCAGCAGAAACGAACGGTGCAATGTAGGGCAACGGTGTACAAGGTAGAAATGATTCACGACGGTCAGACGGTCATGCTGGACGTGCCGGAGGGCGAGTCAATTTTGACGGTGGCGCTGGAAAATGGCATGGATGTGCCCTATGATTGCAATTTGGGCGTGTGCATGACTTGCCCCGCCAAGCTGGAAAAGGGATCTGTGGATCAGTCGGGCGGTATGCTCAGCGATGATGTGGTAGAACGAGGCTATGCTCTCATGTGCGTCGCGTACCCTGAATCGAACTGCACCATTCGGACGATTCCCGAGGAGGAACTTCTGTCCCTACAGCTCGCCACTGCCAACGATGCCTAGAGGCTTCTGAACTCTGGACTCGCCATTTTGCCGAAGCAGCGTCGAAGCTGAGATTAGATATGGAACACTGCCTCTGGAAAACCCTTAAAACTGTGGTCATGGAGGCAAATATGAGTTACGATTTCCTGTCTGTCACGGACATAGGCAGAAGACAGATTACTGAAGGGGAAACTATTGTACGTAGGAGCAGATTTTAGAGATTAACTCTGATATGTGTCGAAGGTGTTGAAGAAATCCTTCTTTTAGTTGGGTAGCTGAATCCAATTCTATCACCCTGCCTCCTTTAGCTGGCATGCTGAGCATGAGATATCGGGATACACACTACAGGAGAGACATTCTCTCGAATCAGGTTTCACCCACTCGAAACTATTTTACGCCTTTTGTTGCCAACAACTTTTGTATAAAATGTGGTTGTTTTATTTATTCAGAGTACAGATTGCACCCTGACCAATTATGTCCAACGCTGGTTTCCAACCAGAAATCGTCTTCTTGTTTCATCTCAAGGTTGTTCAAGGTTGTTCTCTATTTCCTCTCTCTGCATTAATCTTCAGTTGATCGTGCTCTTGATTCCTTCAAGTTACAATTACTCTTCTAGCTCATTCATTTTCTGTCGATGGATTCCAGCGAGAATCTGTTCTCATCACAGGGAAACCGTGTCGGAGTTTCCCCTTTTATCATCGATCACTTGATGATTTGAAACAACTAGAATATGTTCTTGTAGCAGCGAAATAGTGTTCCGACTTATGGAGAGTTCCAATTGTATGCTGCTGATATACAGCAGATGCTCCTCGAATAAATTAGCTCCAGTGATGCCAAGACTATCTGACTGCATTACTGTCTCGACTCTGTATATATCGGCATACACGTAGAACTCCTTCAACTTCGACTGTGATACTGTGCTGCAAGTACCAAGTTCCACTTCTATGAAACATTACGCTAAGTCCATTTGTAGATTGTCAAGACGATGGGTTACACATTCAGAGAAGCATGGAGCGGTCGTTAGATATGTCATTCAAAGCTTTGGTGGCCATTCGCAAGGTAGAAGATTTTGGTTCGTGCTAGCTGTAGCACATGATCCGTGTATCAGTATAGACATGTAGCTGTTGCTGCCGAGTGCCCTCCATCGATGGCAGCTTGACCTTCACATTGAGACGTTACGCAACAAGGGAAGATCATATGAATCCAATTTTCAGCACGTAGAAGTTGGTTTCACTTTGCTGTGGACTGGAGTCCCATCTAGAGTGATTCTCCTTGAGCATGCTCATCACAAGCTTGACGTTATCGCACTCAGCTGTTACTCCCAACAATTGTCACTCTAGAAAAGAAAGTGAGGAAAGTCATGAGGACCTAGCAGTCATCACGTCAAGATATCCTCGTGTCAACCTTCACCGTCTGAAGATCAGTGTATAGTTACGCGGAATGACGAATGGAGATCAATTCTTAAAAATCCAGACCTCCAGCTTAAGTCTTCAACTGGAAGATGAAGAGCAAGAGATCTCTACAACCGAAAGTGCACTGTAGAAGCCGACACATATGTATATGCCGACACATAAATATGAAAAAATACATCTTAGTCTGCACCCCATTTAAGGCAGCGCGGCTCATTCCCTTGGAGTCCACGACACGTCATTCGGTAAAACACGAAATGTGATCAAAAAGCTTTGTAAGAACATAACTGAGAACCTTGGTAGGTCTTTGCTCGTTTTGTTGTTTCCCGGCAAACGCTAGTAACTTGTTGCGAAATTATGCGAATTGCTTGGAGAGTTCCATTTGGACACATGCAGGTGCGCACTCAAGAGAAATACAGAACCTGGATCTGGTAATCCAAGAGCTGCTCGCGGTTCGCTATTTCTCCAGGGCGTACCGTACTTATGGCAGGAGACAGTTTCATCTTGAAAACTAGCTCTTCACATCGTCGAGGACAGTAGGAAGTGCGAATTTCTCTTGGTTGACATTCGAAGTGGCATGGATGAAGTTGCAATTCAAGACTAACGCCACTTCAGCATAATGTGCAGAACAGAAGCATTTGGCTTTCATGGATTTGGCTTTCAGAAGCAAAGTGGCCAGAGCCTAAAACTAATGACAGGTTGATTTTCACTAGCATGGCGACCAAGGAAGTTGCAGACATGCATCAGTGATCTTTTAGACAAATTCCTTCAGTGGAATGGCCAAGAAAAGATTCCACATTACAAGCAAGTTCCAGTGACCTGGAAGAGTCGTATGGGGTTGACTGGCCTCGGCAAAGACCTGGCCACTGTGATTAGACCTCCTCAACTTAGAAAAAATTTGTCACAGATTTGTCTTTATTGCTAAAAGAATGGCAGCGCAAGTCAAGAGCCCTTTCGTTACACCCGACACCCGACAACTCTGGTAAAAAAGTCCGTAAGACAAACAAGAAGAATTCACAGGTAATCTGACTAAGTAACCTCTGAGATACTCATACAATGCGCTCGAGTTCCCTGGCATATCCTAATGTCTGGTTTATCAATTGCAAAGAAGGAATTTCCTTGCATGGAGCTAAATCCTTCACCTTCTGGAAATATACACAGCCGTTGCGGATGTCCCAATCATTATGATCCTGTAAGAATGCATCCAAGAGCATCAAAAAGGCTGTGCTGAGAAATGCGAATTTGAATATGGAAATGGCAGAAAAGAAACGCAAGACTTGATATATCGAGGAAGTTTGTTTGAAATGAAAATGCAAGAGAAAGTAAAAGCTAAACATATACCTCTGCAGCATACTCTTGCAATTCACGATCGGTAGAAAACATCAATATCTTCTTCGCATCTGCCACTGTTAGAAAATCATACGCCTTCTCGCTACAACCAGCAATTTCATCGCTGCAGGTAATTTGCAAAAAAACACGTGAGAACTTCTTGCACAAAGGCTTAGTCTTTAGTAGACAAACTTGGTATATCAACAGTGCCGGCAAAGATTCAAATTTGTTAGTGAGCAATATATGTAATTTAAGCTTTCAATACACGAAGTATTCAAAATGCGCAAATTTGTTCGAAGACTGAATAGGAGAGCTACAACCAGAAATGCCGACCAAAGTTATAACGAGAGCTCATAATTACCGAACGGTCTTGGCGAGCAAATCCATGAAGTACACGTATGTCTCGTGTGGAACAGCTTGGCGTGCACTCAAAACGCGGTTATAGGCACCTTCCATAAATGACTGCTCGAGCTCGACGGCATGTTTGATACAAGGGTTTTCGTGAGCTTCAGGAGGTAAAAGCTCAAGCTCGGTGTGGAATTCTGCGATTCTATTTTGCACTAGTAGCCGTAGCAGATTGAGGCCTAGAATAGGATACTCCTCGCGTGATCGAGGAATGAGATCCCTGAAAAAAAGTATCGAAAGATCAATTGTAAATTACCGACTCGTGCACGACAAGTGATAAACTCACAGGAACCTTTTCAAGATGTTCCTCACAGTAACCCTGAGACTCCCTTGCCCAACGTTGAAGTGTGTCATTCCACATTGTGATTTTTTTTAAAAAAAGGAGCTTCCCTATGATAACATTATTTCAGTAACCTTAGTCTACTCCTTGTGAGAGCAGTTGTTGTTGCTTCTCAATTCAACTCAACCATCATTCCTCCTTACCTGGTGTCTGTGTAGTAAGGTTTCAGTTGAAGAAAATGGCGTTCGAAGGCGTCCTGGTCCTCTGTCTTCACGCTGAGAACGATGGCGTGCTCAAATATCTCCCCTGCCAGATACTTTCGCCCTTAGAAGGTGCCAAGACCGTCTCGAACCCTAAGACCATATGAAGCACGAGACACGCACTCCGTATGTCCTACTACTTTGACCATAAATATTATTAGGTTTCGAAAAACACTTGAAGGCAATAAAGCGTGAGTATGTGTGACATGAACAGCCATCGAAGAATCACGTCTTACTTGCGAGGATAAGCTCCTGAACGGCTGTTGATGTTTGCTTGTAAGCAGGGGGCAGAGCTGGAAACTCTGTCAATTTCACCTAAAATAAACCGACCCAAAAACGCGCATAATCAGCAATTTCCCAAAACGAACAGGATCGTACCCGACGCCCAAATCGACCAAAACTGACGCAGATCGTCCTCCCAAGGAAACCAAGTCGACGCGATCAAACGACCAAACCCAGTAAAAAATATCGACAGACCTTGAGCTGCGAGAGCAAATTGGAGCAAGTATCATAATCATTCTGCTGATAGGCGGCCTTGAATTTCTGAAAAATGCGGGTACATTCTGCTAACTTCGCCTCCATCCCGACAGCCGAAGCACGCACGACTTCGATCAAACTCAAAAACCGCTCCGATCTCTCTGTCTCTCACCCTAATCGTACCCTTTCCCTTCTATTTCAAAGCTAGACTTTGAAATGTCAAGGCTGTGATGAATGTACCGAGAAGTAACTTGGCTTCAGGTCCAAGAACAACGATCACAGTGTTCCGTGGTGATGGGGGCGATGGCGGAGGAGAAGGATGGGATTTCAAGAGCTTCAAGTTGGGTCTGCTGCTCTGCTTGAACTAACCCTTCCTCGGCTCCCTCCCTCGTTGCTTCCTTCATAAGACAGCACTCGTAGCGGACGCTAGAGTATTGGGTCACGGCCTAGAATACAATATTTTCCACTTCATTCTTGACCGGCGCTTTCCTCCCAGTTGAACACGTTACTGTACTGTACTAATGTCTGCCTTGTACCCTTGTCAATTTATTTGTCCCTCCTCCTCTAGCTTCTGGATATTTATTTAATCTGACAGCTCGCTCGTAATCTCTTGCTTCTTACTAGAGAGACCGAGAGAGACAATCTTGTACTTGCCAATTTGGATGGAGAGTTTTGTCCTCTCTTTGTAACATAAAATAAACGAATTGGACCTTGATCATTGTACTGTAACTCGAAATGTTAGGCATCAGCGCTTTTCTGCTTCCCATCATGTTGGCTGTATGAAGAGGAATATACGTGTTGAGTTTGAATTCCTGTGGGAGATGGGATTATTACTTGAAGAGAAGGAAGCGTTCGCTGCTTGCACTGTTAGTCTCCACTTTAACTACCGCCAAAACTGTGAATTGAAAATGTCTTCATTCGGACCTGAATGCAGAAGCTGTATATCTTATGATTATATATTTTAGTTTGCATGCCAAATAAGAGAACTTACTTCAATATATTAAGAAATATCTTAGCATGACCTGTAAGTATTATCATGGTTCAATACTACTTTCCCTGTCATAATAAAATAATAATAAATCTTACAAGAAGAATTGGGTGTGAGGACCCAAACTTCTTATGCAATTTTTCTTGCGGAAACAGGTTGTCTAACTCTTGAGGCTGAAGCTCTCTTTTTTATGTTAAATGGACTTTGAGTTATGATTCATTTTTATGTCATGAAAAATATAATAACAAAATGTAAAAAAATTGTACATACTTTGCAAGTTGAGAGTGACATAGCATAAGTCACTAATATCTCCACAACAATTGTATGTATATATATATACAATTGCATCAAAAACAAACTGTTGAACCCTTAGCATAGGTTTTAAGCTCATGAATCAATACAAAACTCTTATAATTGTTATAATATGAATTGCGGTCAGCCATTGATTTATTTGCCCATTTTTCCTCTGCCATTATCTTCCTTTTGATGGTTACCGTTCTGTTTTCTAATTCATCCTAAATGGTTTTGTGGGCTTAAAAAAAAAACACGATTATAAACATGTCAAGTATGATTCAATTCCATTACCCTGACCCCATTTGCAACCTCTTTCATCATCTTATAGAAAACATATATTATTATAAAGTGGTTGGAAACAAGTTGATAATTATAAATCATTTCAATGCAAGAAACAACTTATAAGTAGAAAATATTCATGTGCAGAATGTATGATGTTACAAACTTATGATCCATTTTTATATTCAAATATCACTCAATTAAAATCACTAATCTACACATACCAACAACCAAGACAAATACATTATTTTTAATTTCCAAAACATATTGTTTATACAATTAGTTTTACATTTTTCAATATATATGCTATACATTTTTCACCCTATTAAATTAATTTCATAATTGTGCGATGTAAAGTACGTTAAGAGTTCCTTCACTTCGTATTAGGCAATTCTTGAAAATTCTTGTATTTCAAGAATTCAGTTATTTAATAATAAAATAGAATTTATTCCAATTATTTAATTTAAAAAATAACAAAAATATATTTTACTTAAGTGATCAAGAAGTTGCTTGATAATTATTTTATAACAAAATTTATTTATTTTTGAATTACTAAGTTTAATTTTTTCAAATAATTGTATGATTTTTTTTCAATCATTAAACTTTATTTTTATTAGAAAAATTATATAGATAATCATATAAATTACTAAACATTATAGTAAAAAATATGTGTGTTGTAAAACATATATATATATATATTAATGTGGTATGATTTTAGATATTTAGTTTGAAAAAATATTTACAATTTTATGAACAGATTTTGAAAAAATCTTCAAGATTTAGATTTTTTATGAATTATGTATAGTATATTAAAATTTTATACGAGATTTAATTCTAATTCATGGAGAATATTCAATATGATTTCTACAGAATTATTTTGGCTCTTATCAAATCATCTTTTATTTTTAAAAATATTGATCAGATTTATTCTTGCCTACAGAGTTAATAATTAATTTGGAATTTTTTTATGAATATTTTTCAATATAAAATTACTCTTGTATTTTACCAGATTTTTTCGAAACAATTAAAGAACTAGCTGAAATTTTGATATCCAGTTCAAGAGCTACCTTTGATATACTTAAAAATTATCAATGTGCATTTGTAACGTATGTTGAATTATTATTTTTGTATCTATTTAGCATATTTGTATTCATAAATTTATTTAACTCTATATGAATATTTTTTAAATTCTATTATTATTAAAAAAAATGTACACCTAAAGCATGCAAATAGGAGATAAATTCAAACTTTCTTTACTTGCATGTGTAGTTGATTTAGCAATTTTTGAAGTTTAAAGTATTTTGGTGCGCAATGTAACATCCAAAATGTAACAAATAGTAATGTCTCATATTAAACTTTAATCACGATATCCGGTTTGACCTGATTTCATTCATACAATATAATAGTTAATGGACTTTTTCTCCTCTATTCGCTATTTTGCTTTATTTATTTCATGTGAGCATGTATCATCTGAAGGCTAAATGTATCGGGGCTTTGCGCCAGTCAAAGTTAGAAAGCAACGCAATGAAGTAAAGCGCTGATCCAAGAACATAGCAAAAATGGTGGGAAGATTCATCAAGCTGCATAAGTATGAAACCAAACGTGACATCTATTGTGCGATTGAAGGGGAGCTGGAAGATGGGACGATTGACGTAGTGCATATGCTCTACACTATAACTCTAAACCAAGGGGACCATATTTGGGTTCTTCAAGGGACTGATGCACTATCAGGTCAACAAAATCAAGGACGAACTTTCTAGAGGTTTCGCAGGACTGCTCGTCGACACACAATACCACCAGCACGTCGTCAGGGTTCCTCCCAAGCTCGCTCACGTTCTGCCAAAATTGAGAGGCCTAAAAAAGACTCCATCCCAGTGAGCAGGGAAATCAACGTGTAACATGGAGCTGGATACAAAATTTTGTTCTGAGAAAAATTATCATTATGCACCTAAGACGTCTAACTACATAGGTCTAGAATTTTAGAAACAAAAGAATCATCACACTTGACTTCACATGATTATATATCACTAGAAACAAAAATATCTGAAATTTTCTACTTCTACTAAGTATGATAGAGTCTCAAATAATAGATGAAAAACATAAACTCTGTTGCATCTAAGACACAAGCATATGAATAGCGTTAGTTAATTCCATACGGAAGCACTCAAATTAAAGTGTAATAAAACATGATAACAATGTTGGAAAGAAAATGAAGCACTCTAGCGCTATCTATCTTTAAGTAGATAACTCCAAGAATAAGTCCGAGTGTAAAGGACCACAAGTGGAATAAATCACAGAATAATCTAGAAAAAACAAGAATGATGGTCACATGGTGGGGGCAGCAACCGCTGTCCCCGTGGGGCCCTAAGAGCGTCGAAGTCACCGGGGACGGATCCGGCAACTGCCAGTGCCCTGTCGTCGTGTACGTTCTAGGAGGTTCGTCTGCGGGCTGCCCCCTGGCTAAAACCCTCGCGCTCGGCAGCAGCAGCTGGAGGAGGAGAGAGAGACAGGCAGAGCGAAAGAAGAGGTCTAGGGCAGTGAACGCCTGCAGCAAATCAATCCTTGCAATCAATCTCTGCTGCAGATTTCTCTCGCTCGACGATTTGGCACCGCCAGCCACGTACGTCTATCCCGGACCGGATAAGATATATACGCGTGCGGCGTGTGCAGAATTTTGTTGCAGAGGCTCTTTGCGAGGTCGAGTTTATGCTGCTCGCCGGAGGAACTACGAGGAGAGTGCTGAGCTATTCTCGCCCCTCCTTGCTGCTGCAGTCCATGGCGATGGCTCCCGCTGCCACCCTCGGCGCTGTCCGCGGCCTCGCCGCTGTAGCTCCGCCGGCGTCCGCTCGTTCTAACGAGCTCTCTCAGAGGGTACGTGGAGTCCTGAACTTCCTTAGGATTTCGTTCTCACGTGAATCTTTGCGTTTCTAGCGTTGTAGATTTACCGCCTGAACCATTTGTTGTGTCCTGTGCTCGTCTGAATCCTGAGATCAGTATAGAAGAGCGACTTCATTTTCTCTTGGAACCGAATGTCAGTAGTTACCAGAACCATTCCTGTGAGGACCTGCGTGACTTGCTATGCGTACTGGCTGCCGAGAATGCCATGTGTTTTTCTTTACGTACATCTAATGGCTGCCAGGCATTTGAGGTTTTCTCCCTTTCTTGTTGTCTTTCAGAGTTGTCGGTCGAATTTCCTCATATCCGCTTGTATTGACAATGCGAGGGTTTGATGTAAGTTATCATCCTAGATTAGTGAGCGAAAAGCCGAGTCGCTTTAGGTCGAGACCAGGACACGAAGATTCAGTGTCGGTCGCGGGAATAGGTCTTCGGAGGTTGGGTCCAGGGTAATTGCAATGAGAATTTTGTTCGAAGGGACGTTAATGGATTTCAAAATGGATGCAGTTAAAGATTCATGCCTCTCACTGTTGACTTCTTTTTCTGCAGCATGCCGTTCCCTCAGTGGCAGCAGTCAGCTCTCCTAGCAACCTGAAAGAGCGGATTGGCTTCTCTACCCTCGTTAGCAAGCGCTCAGCAATCAGCTCTGTGAGGTCGTTCTCCTCAGCTGAGGTGTTTGCGACAAGGCGGGCGTTGTCTCTGGCCAGGACACAGAGGCTCTCAGGCGTAAGATGTATGTCTACCGTCGCAGAGAAAGAAGCTACTGTCCCCGTCGAGAAATTCGAATACCAAGCCGAGGTAGTTATCTTTCTCTCAAGTGGAAAGACTTCTTCATGGCGCAATTGTGAAAGTTATCAAGCTCTTCTCTGCGATCTGCGTGGGCTGAGCCATCTTGCTAGGGATGTTATCCTACGGGTCCATGCAGTATTGAAGAAGACCCTGTACATGCGGCGCTGTATTGTAACTTTTGGCAATTTGCAACCTCATCCCTGTCTATTGCCACTCGGCTGTGCAGGTGAGTCGATTATTGGATTTGATTGTCCACAGTCTCTACAGTCACAAGGAGGTATTCCTTAGAGAACTTGTGAGTAACGCCAGCGATGCTTTGGACAAGCTTCGATTCCTGAGCGTGACAGAGCCGAGTCTGCTGGAGGCCAACCCTAACTTGGAAATCAGAATCCAGAGCGATCCTGAGAATGGCACCATCACCATCACGTGAGTAAATCCCCTTCGACTCTAAGATGTCCAGTTCGTTTTCAGCTAAATCTCGAGAGTCAGGTGAAAGATGACACCTGAAATTCACCGTGTCAATTTGAGAACATTTCGTTGCACTCGCTGCGCCGATTACTTCGTTGTTGATTTTCTGTATCAATTATTCTATGCTTGACGCTCTCTAAAGAACTGACATGAACATCTCCGCATGTCAGTGACTCTGGAATCGGAATGACCCGCGAGGAGTTGCAGAAAAGTTTGGGGACAATTGCCGAGAGTGGCACCGCTAAGTTTTTGAAGGCCCTGAAGGTAACTATTATGCTTCTGTCCTTTGACGTTGCTTTTTTTAATTCTATGTTGCTTTCAAGTCCGTGAGTTGGCGTCGTATTAGCTTTGGAAACAGCTGTGGGATGTGGACCATCGTTTTCAAACTGTGCTCCACCAAGGGTTGAATGCATTAAAAGATGTGTTAAGTCATTTTTGTGAACGACGGAAATGTAGACTCTTTGGTCCCTAAACTGGTCGCATCGTCTTTTCTTGTACTTCAGGAGAAAGAGGATAATTCGTCCTCGGACAACAACCTCATTGGACAGTTTGGTGTTGGTTTCTACTCTGCATTCCTAGTCGCAAACAAGGTGAGTCTGGTTCGATTATTATTTTCCAGTAAGTTGACGAGTCCGGTTACCAATTGCAGTAGCAGTTATTGAGGAGCTAGCTCAGGGTGTGTCTGTTGAATATTAGGCATTGATCTCGAATCTTGTGGTAGTCAATCAGCAAAAAAGTCTTTTTTTAGTTTCAGTGAACTGCCGGCATATTAGTAGTCTCCAGTCGACACAATGCCGTATCCAAATTTCAACCATGCGTGACAACGTTGTAGTAACTGAATCCTACTGTCTAACAGGTTGTCGTTTCAACGAAAAGTGCTAAGGCAGACAAACAGTATGTCTGGGAAGGAGAAGCAGATACTAGCTCTTACACAATCGCTGAGGAGACTGATCCTGCTAAGATGATCCCACGAGGAACTCAGATTACACTATATCTGAAAACTGATGCTAAGGATGAGTATTCCGACCCTATCAGAATTCAAAACCTTGTGAAGAATTATTCTCAATTTATTTCTTTCCCAATCTACACCTACCAAGAGAAGACGAGAACAAAGGAGGAGATTATTGAAGAGGAGACTCCCGAGGGAGAGGAGGCTCCAGAGAAGAAGACGAAAACCGTGTCAGAGAAGTACTTCGACTGGGAGCTGACTAACGAGACGAAACCAATCTGGCTACGATCTTCGAAGGAGGTCACCAAGGAGGACTACAATGGTTTCTTCAAGAGCACCTTCCAAGAGTTTATCGACCCAATGTCTTACACTCACTTCACCACCGAGGGTGAGATCGAATTCAAGAGTCTCCTTTATATCCCTGGTATGGCGCCATACAACACAGAGGATGTTTTGAGCCAGAAGACAAAGAACATCCGTCTGTACGTGAAGAGAGTTTTCATCTCAGACGAGTTCGACGGGGAATTGTTCCCGCGGTACCTGGGATTCGTGAAGGGTGTCGTCGACTCGAACGATCTTCCTTTGAATGTTTCGCGAGAGATTCTGCAAGAAAGCCGAATCGTAAGCTCTAAACTTTACGCATTCTCTCGAACAGAATCGCTGGTGTTTCGTTTTTCGTTGTACTTAACGTCCTACTTTGGCGCATCGGAAATTTGCTACGCAGGTCCGTATTATGAGGAAGCGCTTGGTGAGGAAGACCTTCGACATGGTTGAGGACATTGCTAAAAGAGAGAACAAGGAGGTGAGTCACTGGATGTTGTATTTTACATTTTGTCCTGCACAGTACTTCTATTATTGGGATGAGTATGTACGTGAACAATGGGCTAATATTTGCATGTGTGTCTTATCAGGATTACAAAAACTTCTGGACAAACTTTGGAAAGAACATCAAGTTGGGTTGCATTGAGGACACTGCTAACCACAAGAGACTTGCACCACTTCTCCGCTTCTCATCTTCCAAGTGCGAGGACGAGTTGATGACCCTTGATGACTACGTCGAGAGAATGAAGCCAGACCAAAAGGCCATCTACTACCTTGCGGCTGACACCATCAAAAGTGCGAAGAGCGCTCCTTTCTTGGAAGAGCTCTCTAAGAGGGATCTTGAGGTATGTGCTGGGTCGTTTTCGTCTGCTTATTGTTATTATCAGCATCTTTCAGGTAGAGACTGTGTTCAAGTTCCGTAATCTCGCTGAGTCGCCAGATTTGTATTCTTTTGCTGTACCAGAGAAGAGTACTGAGTTGATTTTTTCAGTCACCAGTCCTGCACGCCCTAATGGTGAGGATGACATGTTCCTTACAGGTTCTTTTCTTGGTTGAACCAATCGACGAGGTTGCTGTCACGAACTTGGCTTCTTACAAGGACCATAAGTTCGTTGATATCAGCAAGGAAGATCTTGACCTCGAGAGTGAGGACAAGGAGAAGGAGAAGGAAGTGGAACAAGAATTCCGTCTGCTTTGCGACTGGATGAAGCAACTTCTAGGAGACAAGGTGGCTAAAGTCAAGATCTCCAACCGGTTGGCCTCCTCGCCATGTGTCCTGGTTTCTGGAAAATTCGGGTGGTCTGCAAACATGGAGAGAATCATGAAGGCTCAGACTCTAGGAGATAACTCCCAGCTCGAGTTCATGAGGGGAAGGAGAGTACTGGAAATCAATCCTAATCATCCTATCGTTCAGGACTTGAACTTTGCCTGCAAGGATACCCCTCGCAGCGCCAGAGCTCAAAAGATGGTCGAGCTCTTGTACGACACTGCGCTTCTAGCCAGTGGTTTCAGCCCAGAAAACCCCGCCGAATTCGGTGGTAGAGTGTACGAAATCATGGCCATGGCCCTCTCTGGCAAGAAGGACCAATCAGGTTTGGATTCAGAAGAGTCCACGGAAGATGCGCCAACAGAAGCTTCTGGTAGCGATGATGTTGAAGTTGTAGAAGCGTCTGAAGTCAGGACAGAAAATGACCCCTGGAAACAGTAAGTAGAGTCAGATAGAACAAAATATAGAGAATAGGTTAGGAAAATGTAGAGGGGATGAAATTTTGACACAACGTGGGACTGTGATCCTTCATAATGATACTAGATCTGTAGGTAGAGATGGATCAATCTTCCAATGAACGCATGTGAGCTCAGTCTGAAGTTATAATTGATGAGTTACAAAGTTTGATTCGAGTAACAAAATTTGTAGCAAACCTTTCGTCTTACTGGCGTGAGTCAACACAATGTGTTAATAAGATGCAAACACCGGCTCAATGTGATTCCCATATGCGAGTAGGAGGTCAAAAAGTGAGCTTGTGAAAGAGAATTCATTTCCACTCGATCGTAACTTATTCACTCACATGACGCGAATATTTTTTAACGACAATCTGTTTTACCGTACAAGCAAACCTTCTACTTTGTGCGCTTTGTTATGAGAATATGAAAGTTTCGGACATTGAATGTGTAGAAGAAAACCTTGCTGGCAGTCGAAGAGAATTGTAATAAAGAAAAATATAATAAAATTGTGCCAATTCCATCATAAATCTTCTCCAATACATACTAACTGATAAATGAAATCTTGACAATCCAAAAACCAAAACTGTGTACCTACTATGTTTATTGAAAATCAATTACAGTAATACTCTTGTTCAGAAAAACATCATCACTATCTTAAAGTAAGAATGAAAGGTACATATCACATAATTAATTTATATTTGTCAAATATTGAAAATTGTCATCACACTGATAAACCAACGGAGAAGTGTTATGGTGAAATTTAAAAACATAGTGTATTTAGGTTTTCATGTTATTAAGTCGATAAATCCGTTTTTGTGGTAATTTATAATATATCAGCATGCAGCAGAAATTAATTTCATTCTGTACTCTTTATTTCAAATGTTTTAGTCTTCTTTCATAACACATTAAAATCAACTCACTGTTTTGTGTTCCATTGACGGTCGCAAGAAACGCCAATAAGAATACATTTTTTTCATAACATTTGACAAACGCTATTCATATGTTAAAAAGTTTTGGATCAGTATGGATACTGTTATATCTTATCAGTTTATGATTAAATCTAAATGAGAACCAGTCATATTCATTCTTAAATATAAAAGAATTTTTTTTCAGATCTTCTTGAAACCTTGAAGAGATAAACTCACTTAGTATTCAAACAATGCAACGAGAGTCAAGGAAGCCAAACAAGATGACCAAACATAAACTTCATCTCGATTTACAATCTACATTTTGTTGACTGTTCCACATGTTGTTCCGGATGAAACTTTTTTTAAGCAATGTGTATAGGTTTTAGATATTCACAATTGATGTTGAATATAAACATTGTTAGAACGATTGGTTCAATATTTTTTAATTCACTAATAATTAATGCTAAAATACCAACTTGTATAAATGGATTATAGCAATGCATATCAAACAAAGAAAAAATGATATCCACATGATTTGATACTTGATTGCCAATTAAATTTTTTTTTTTCTTGTATTCAAACGGAAATTAACACATACACTTGAATACATAAAAATTTGCTTACCTTCACTGTTAAAATAAGTTGAAAATATACTATCACTATTTCATATAGAAAAAAATAGAGTTTTAACTTTGTACAAGAGCTGTATCTTACAAGCATAGAGTTCTAGATCGAAATTGAAATTTGTACAAAAGTTACGTTTTACAAGGATGATTTTTCTACGTTACATACTGGTTGATATTTAGTTTGAGCAAAATTTGAGCAACTCATTGTTTTTAAATTCGTGTAGTTTCTGCATTATCCAAACGTGTACTCGCGTTTTTCTGGCAAGCAAACTTGGGTTAAGAGATTTCATGTAGATTAAGCATTCGAAAGAATAGAAACCGATGGCGGTACAGAAGTCGCTCTAACTTTACTGAACGTCAGAGTTCTCGCTTGTTGACAAACGCAGAAAATGGCGGGAGATGAGCAGTCTCCATGTCGAGTCACTACTCCGTTTACGGCACCACCTCGTCCCCCGCCGCGTTTCTTTTCCGGCTTTGACAGGAGAAATGTATACTTTTCGTCCGGCCGTCCTTTGCGCGCCAACACTTCATATCCCGTGACTCCATGGCAGTGCTGCCGCAGCTGCTTATGGTCTCCTTTCTGATGTCCACAACGAGCGAGCTTACCTTCTGCCCATGGCTCTCTCTATCAGCAGTAGATTTCAAATGTCGACCTCTTTCTGGGAACTCGGAGCTCCCGTTAATTCACGTCAGTGCCCCACGGGCCTCACCTCTCAGGAACGATGAGATTGTGTTCACAAGGCTCTGCCTTGTTCCGTGCTCTTTGGACTTCTCCGTCGTTTCCTTTCCATCGATATGGAATGCGCTCTGAGCATACACGCTCGCCTCTTGTCTCGAGTTACGATTACTGGAAGCTGGTTCAGGGCTGACATACTCCCCTTCTAGAATAGGATGAAGCGATTCATGACTTTGAAGCTCGAAATTGCGTTCGAGAGGAGAGGAGGTCACACTGTTGAGAGTTTTTTTTGGCCGTTATGAGTCGAATGGAGGTGAGTGTTATACTTTTGACGTTTCCTCTTTGAGAAAAGAAAAACTTTTCGCTTTCCTTCCACTTGACAAACGTCCAGACTGTATTCTTGTTTGCGCTGGCTAGAATTGCGAGGACTGGCCTTCAATCATACACTCCTCCGAATTTCTGAGTGTAAAGTCTTACAGCAGTCGTGACTCAAACTGTCTGTTCGGAAATCATGGATTGGCTCAGATAACATTTTACTGAGACTTTATACGCTTCGTCTGTCTTTCAGGTGTGAAGATGATTCTTCCGCCGAATTTCTATTCGGCCAATGCGATTCGAGACAATTTGAACGAACAGAGTTTGAGGCTGTGGAGGCACAGATTCGAGGGAAGTTAGGGGTTCAGGGTTTTGGGACACAGTCTTGCAAAGAGGTAGAAGCTTGAAGGCATTCGCTGCTCCTTCTCTCAGTGCTCGGTGTCGTATTCATGGAGAAACGGGAGAAGAAGGCACGTAAGGTCTCGGTTCCTTACGATCGTCCTCCTGCTGAGCGGCGCTCCACGAGAAGCAACACTCAGTCGATGAAATTGCGAGCTCAAGTGGAGCAAGTGCAAAGCGAGAAGGTGGTGGAGAAACCCTCAGAATTCTCACTCGAGGTCCCTGATCCCTGTGCCTGCACTGCTGCAGACCTAATTCTGAATCCGGAATTCCGCTCCAGACGGATGGATCGGTCCCTCGAGGAGAATCTCCTTGCTTTTCTCGATACCAGCGGCAACGTAGACCCCGACGAATCCCTGGAAGACAAGTTGGCGTTCCTTGAAGCCACGCACGCCATGTGCGTCGTGCCAACGGTGGCGCACGTGCCAACGCCCAAAATATGCCAGGCCATCTTGCGTTTCATACAGGATTGCCATTCTGTGGGATTGACAATGCACAGCTTTCAGATCTTGACGGACTTGGAAAGGAGGCACCCACGAGTCGCAATCAGAGAAGAGATGAGTTCGGATTTGAGCCATAAATTGTTGGAGCTTGTGGTCAATCCGAGGGTCTGGTCACCCGTGGAAGAAAGTTGTATACAAATGTCTGAACCTGACTGGCAGTTGGCCACTGTCTCTCCAGTCTCCTATAATCTGTTTGTTCTGGTGGATACAATAGCGAAAAGGTTACGGGGATCGGAGAAGCCCGGGAGAAGGAAGCCCGCCTCGGAATCTATGCGGTGCATTGGAAAGTCTGTCGTGGTACTAACTCAGTTTTTGATGCTCCAGCATTTGATGAGCTTGATACAAACCGACTTTCTTTGTCGGATGAAGATGTTCGACTCTTCCAGTGAATGCAAGAATTTCACTCCCGTGCAAGAGTCCTTCATTTACAGACTTCTATCTTCCTGCAGTCAACAGGAGAAAAAGTCCTTCTTGATGAATTTGAACACTATCATGGATCCTACCGTACTCGGCGAGCAGGAGGAGGGAAGTGAGGATTGCAATTCCACATTATGTTGTACGAAGCCATTCAACAATCAGGCGACATATATTGGAAATAACCAATACAGTACGACGGCAGCACTGCTGGGAACTCTAAGGGACTTTGCGCAGTTGGCTTCGAGCGTCCTGGTTCTGATAATGAAGGTCGATCATCTGAATCACGAGTTCTGTGGCACCGGGGCAACATCAACGCGGAGGAGCAGGTTCCTGTTTGACAATCTTTTGGACATATGCTCGACATCAAGGTCTCTCGATGCCTACTTGAAAGCAGTTTCCGAACCGAATGCGAAATTGAGATTTGTGGTGGACTATTTCATTAACTTGGCTCCCAAGCCGGTGGTAAAGCGCCTCGTTGATTGTAATCCGACGGAGTACATGGAAAATTTACTGTCCTGCTTTACTGATCAGAAAATTTTGAGGGCGGTGGTCAAGGTCTTTAAGGAGGAGGAAACCCTTCCCACTCTCCTTTCGCATGCATTCCAGGCATTTCTCCTTCTGCACCGGCAGCAGGAAGATAATGCCACTGAACAGACCAAGGGCAATCATCAGGAGAGGCGGACTGCAATTTGCAAGGCGATGGCCATCGCTATGAATAATCTGCAGGCCATTGAGCGACTGGAAAAAATACTCCCAATTGTGGAGCAGGCCTTGTTCGTCGCCGGCAGGATATCCTGCTCGTAGTTTCTTTCAAGATCCGATGTGCAGTTGAGACTTAGAATGGCAGATCCAGTTATTGGGGTCTGCATATGTCGGGCTTTTGCTCAGACCAATGCCATACAGTTGTACGGGGCATCGAACCAGGTCATGGCCTGCCAGGCCACGACGTTCTTTCAAAATCATTGAAATGGACTTGCGACTGAGGCTGGAGGTTTTGAGCATTCATTATCTGTTCCGAACAGATCGCACGAACGCTTTGAACAGAACTCATCACTTACACGTATTTAAGTTTATGGGAGATGACGTTTGGTGGAACGTGTAAGTTCCAAGTCTCATTTGGGCCTAGGCTGGATCAGTGGCGTAATCGAACGAGATGGAAATCCTCTGACCTCTCCAGAAAACCACTCTTTGTGTCAAATCAGAAAATTGTCCTTGGACATTGTGCGACGCGGAAAGAAGAAGGGTCGAAGTTTGTGCTCATCTCGTTTTGGATTCTCATCTTGATCGGCGAAATGTACAGCTCCTTGTCCCACTGTTGTCTTGTGCCGCAACACAAAGCAATGTAAGAAGGACGAAGAGACATAATCCCGTTTTGGGTTAATTCAGACACGAGGACTGCGCAGCCTCGTTCACCTCTGACGTAACTTGTACCCAGCCTTCTGCTTTCACGAGTCTCGGCACTAGCTTCGCCAACGGCCACGGCATGTATTG
This sequence comes from Marchantia polymorpha subsp. ruderalis, assembly GCA_037833965.1. NCBI lineage: Eukaryota > Viridiplantae > Streptophyta > Marchantiopsida > Marchantiales > Marchantiaceae > Marchantia > Marchantia polymorpha. Next base: position 19,938,303 of record AP031355.1, read on the forward strand.
GATGCACATGGCATGACCTCATTCCCGTGCAGTGGAATGAGGACGCTCTGCTCTTTGTGGAGAATCGGCTCAATGCACAACAGCAGCAAGAAACACGAAATGTATTACTGTTTCTGAAACCTTCGTTAAACCCTAAACCCTGCCCCTGTCGGTTCTCGATCAGGTTTCATCTCTGTGTAACACGTGAACGTCTCGAAGGGAATGTGAGATGCACGCAATGAAGAGCCTCATGAATCATGAGAAACTCGATTTCGAAGCAAAAGCCGGAGCATGCCAGACAGACAGAAAGCGACTCCATATCCTTCGTCTTGATGCACTGTGTCTCCAACCCCACCTATCTATAATAACACCAGGCTCAGAACAATTATCAGCTCAATACAACCTCCCAAAATGATCTCTCATTGATAGCAGAGGTTAGGGCCATTGTTATCCAGTATGTGAAAGTGCGGTTGCAATGAGACAAGAATTATAATGCACCGCTAGTTTAGAGCCCAATACTATCAAACAAGCCTCTTTGTATTTCATGGTATTTACATGTCAAGTAGGGTGAAGACACATCTGTCCCACACACGACATACATATCTTCAGATTTCGGAATAACCACAAAATCTATATAGCTATTCCACTTGCATGGTGTTGTTGATGACAGTTATATCTTCGAGTCTTAGTACAGTTCCACTTGAATATGTATGATTGTTCGACATGTGAGGATATATACTAGTTGTCTCAAGATACACAAAAAATCTCGCGCAGTTGTAAAAATGACACTTTGATCTCCAAAATAACATAGTGCCAGATGTGTCACTTATGCACTTAAATTTTTTTTTTTACTACACTTGTATATGGTCATGCTATAGGCTGAAGTTGACATCAAACCTTATCCAAATCATATCGTTCATGTGGATTAAGGTGGAATAGGTGATGAAATTATTGGAAGTACTCGTCATCAACCATCAGTGTCTGCATTTGACTAAGCATGAACATGTGAGTCATCATGCATAATGTATGGGAACCTCTATGAGTGCTGTCATAATGTTGATACTCTACTAATTGCTAGATTCTACAAAGGTGGATGTAGGTATCTTTGACTTCATGGAAAAGACTGCAAGAGACAAGGTATTCACTCCACTTATTGAAAGTTCTAATTATAGAGTAACATTCACAAATGCACAATTTGTAGTACGACATAAGATTAATCAAGTCTCAAATATCTATAATGTGAATGAAGCATAATACTCCATGAGAAAAATATCCATGCCTTAAAAAATTTGGACGACATTTGTATATGACACCTGGCTAAAGTGGCCTTAGGTAATCCCAACTCCCAATGTACATATTCTCATGAAACATCTAGACCATTATGTTATCAAAATCAGCAAGTTTAGCCATGACAAAAAAGTAAGTGGCACCACTTTAGCGAATTATGACGGATACAAGAAGATACCCAAGAACACTAAGCGTTTATGCATGGATAATGCATTCCCATTGAAAACCTAAAATACTATGTGCATTAATGTGTTGTCCATGTACATAGTTATGCATGTATTGCACAACCATAATATATATACACACACATGTGGTTGTGCACACACATATTGCACCATATACTGAAATCATAGCGTCTCAAAATAAAATAGGTTTCTTTATTTTTTTATATTCACAAAACAAATTACCTCTCAACAATCGACCGATCAGCGACATATTCGAATTGAATACTGCTGGGAGTGATCATTAGTTGACTTTAGACATTACATTAAAAATGTAATTTCGGGCAATTTTTCTAAATTTAATGCACTATCAAAACAGATGCCACTCGAAGTATTCCGACGTCTGGACCTGAAAGTGTCATACGCACTGCAGTTACTCGTCTTTCTCCACGTCAATCTACTACGTGAAAATCGTTCACTTGTATGCAGTAATGTATAGGAAAATGAACCTACAGTCATTGTTCTGTTAATTTTAAACATTTTGGGGACTAATCCATGTGACCTGCCGGTGACCGGTGGAATGCCTCTAAGAAGAAGATGAGAAATTCGTTTCTTCCGTTCTCGTGCATGTGAAAGCCCGAACGATATCAAGAATAAACTGGCTGCCAAACGTCCGGAAACGCAAGCGGATCGGAAAGGGCTTCTTGGCTCAGAATGCTCACGGACGTTTTCTTCAATGCATTCACGGGAACGTGGTCCGACGCCGCACAGCTGAACGACGCAGAAAAACGCTCGACCACGTCAGAGTCAGAAAAATCAAGTATAATATTTTACGAGGTCATTCTTGGATGTGACCACAGTTCATGTCTCTCCGCCATCAGACGTTTTCTTCAATGCATTCACTGGAACGTGGTCCGACGCCGCACAGCTGAACGACGCAGAAAAACGCTCGACCACGTCAGAGTCAGAAAAATCAAGTATAAAAATTTAACGAGGTCATTCTTGGATGTGACCACAGTTCATGTCTCTCCGCCATCAGACGTTTTCTTCAATGCATTCACTGGAACGTGGTCCGACGCCGCACAGCTGAACGACGCAGAAAAACGCTCGACGACGTCAGAGTCAGAAACATCGTATAAAATGTTACGAGGTCATTCTTTGATGTGACCACAGTTCATGTCTCTCCGCCATTCTTAGGATCAGCTGATGGTGTTCCGATCGTCAGGATCTGAGCGTCGATCGATTCCTGGGCCATTTCGATCGCTTGGTTTCCGAGAATCTCCTGGGGACGACGATTCACTATATTCTCTCCTGCTCACTGCGAATTGCGAATTGCGCGGTCTGTGAAGTCGACATCATAATCAACCTGCCACGGCAACGAGAGAAAGGTGTGCAGGGCGGGCGGGCCTACATGACATGACCGCGTCTTTGTTTGGTAGCTGCTGAAATGCTTCACGATGAAACTGCTGCCCGCTTCCTTTTTGACTGATTCAGTCGAGCTACTGTCGATGGTTTCGGTTTCGGCAGCAGCTGCAGTCGACGTGAATTTCGGTTCTCGGATTCGGATTTGGTCGCAGAAAATCTGAATCTGCAGCTGCATCTGCGCCTGAAGCGTTCGAACCTTTGAGACAACTCCCAAAGCTTGAAACCACGACTCCAACTCTCAGCTGCAGTCCCCTTTGTGTGGTACAGGCCTACCTACAGTATCGTCTCCAGCTATGACGTCGTCTTGACATTTGATACTCAGTAAGTCGAGGTGTCACACCAATCGAATATAATATTACGAGAAAGGAGGTCAATTCTGCACAAGTCAGAGCGCGCTCGACAATGCACGTCCTCGTGATGGTCTTCGCACTAGAACCTTGACATTGACCGGTGCGTTGTGTCTAGATCATCGTCGAGACGAAGGTACAATGGAGACGACGAGAGCGTCTCTATGGCCTTCGTGGCGAGTACTCCTGGCCGCCATCAGTGTCACTGCAATTCTCGAACCAGTTCCTGCGCTCGGATTGTGCGAGTGTCTGACGGGGTTTGAGTGTCCGACGGGGTTTTTTAATTTCGGGGACTCGCTCACTGACACTGGCAACAATGCGAACGCATTCCCCGTTCTCCTGAACTACGAACTGCCACCGTACGGCGAGAATTTCTTCCGAAAACCATCCAAGCGCGTGACGAATGGCCGCGTCGTGCCTGATTTTTTCTGTGAGTGCCACGTGAACTTCCGACATCGCTTTCCATTCTGCGTTGCCAGGGCAGAATAAGATGATGCTCTCCTCAACAGATGCTGCCATTTCTCTCATCCTTGGCAATGCGGTTGCATGGCGAGACTGATCAACCTGTGTGCATATTCTGGTGTCCGACTGGCTCCATGATGGCGTTCCCCGGAAGAGAAATTGGCCTCTAGAAGAGATTCAGTTCAAGTCGGTCAATCGATTAGGGCTTTGTTTCGAATCTTGGTCGAATTAATTTTGGTCAATCATTGAGAGTAGGGCATGGTAGCTCCAGCACCTGCATTGCGCGGTTGATGTTCGCAACTCAGCAGATTTTCTGACATTCTAGGTCCTAATTCGCTCTCGTGCGTTCGGTGCACAGCTCTGGCTTTCAGGAAAGCACTTTTGCAGCCATACACGCAGGTCGGTGCATTCGACTACCGCCACGGAGTCAACTTTGCGGCTAGTGGAGCGACGGCTTCGACCGATCAAACGCACACGCCATTCTATTTGTCGTTCCAGATTGCCCAGTTCGTCCTCTTCAAACAAACCACAGAGGCTCAAACCCGTCAATCACGTGAGACATTCTTGCCCTTTTGCGCATTTTCGTGACTGCAGCACAAGCATGGAGAGATGAATGGGCTTGATTGAATTCGCGGTAGAGCTACCGAGTGATGTGCTTGAAATACCGATTTGTGGCCTCGATCGAGCAATGTGCTTGTGCAGAATGCTTTCCATGGGACCTCAGGCTGCCGAGGAGCGATGTCTTTCAGAAAGCCTTGTACACCATCGAAATCGGAGGCAACGACATGATTTACGCCAGCATAGCCAAGCGCAGCCCGTCATTTATTCTTAATGTTACGATACCTGGGGCCATGAAAAACTATGCCGATGGAGTCAAGGTAAGAAAGATCATTCCTCTCGATGCATCACATCTTCACCACCTCCGTCAGTACAGTTGCTGTCTGGAGCACCTTCCTAAACTAGCAAGTGCTGATTGATGATCGATGTACAAAAGTGATCAACCTCCGTAGTCACCGGCCGCGAGTGATCTCGAGCTTCTTCAAAGCGTCAGGACCGTGCACCTTGAGCTGCGGTGCCTTTGGCACTGCTGGGAATAGCATTGAGCTTTCCATATTGGGCACAGAGCACTTTGTACATGTCTGGGGTCTGTTTGTAAATGGCAGTGTCAGAAGGGTCGTGAATTGGAGCTGGGCGGAGGAGGCTGACATTGCATGAGAAATTCGATGCATGTGCAGACCTTGTACAAGCACGGTGCCAGACGGTTTCTCTTCTTCCTGGTTCCGAACGCAGGCTGTGCGACCATAATCGTGACTCTGTTCGGAGAGCATGCCGAGCTCGACGACATGGGTTGTGTAAAAGCAGTCAACGAGGTCGATCAAGCCTACAACGCTGCCTTGCGCTCAACTGTCGAGATCCTGCGAGCTGAATGCCCCGATGCCAGCATGGACATCTTCGATTACTATGCCGCAAATCTGGAGATTCTGAAGAACCCAGTTGAATACGGTAAAATGTTCACTCTCGGTCGAGGTCTCCGACATTGAGTTGATTGAGTGACGATCATGTCCAGCAGAGTTTTCGTGCACTTGTGTTGCAGTCCAAGATGAAGGAATCTCAGTAGACGATTCGTGTGTGACAGGATTCAATCCGAGTTTAACGAAGACTGCGTGCTGCGGAGCTCCGGGAGTCGGACCCTTCAATTACAACCCTTCTAAGGCTTGTGGCCTTCATGGTTCCTCCAAATGTGCGAACCCGGAGGAGCACGTGAACTGGGATGGAGTGCATTTCACCGAAGCTTTCTACCGACTCATAGCTATGTTCGCTCTCAGTGGCAAGTTTACCGATTTTGGTATCGATTACTCCTCCAGGTGTCACCTGGATTACTCACTTTTTGGCACTTCTGTGACATACGAGGAGGCTTATCCCGGTTCCTGCAAAGTAGCGCTAGATCGAGAACCATCTTCAGTCCCCTCGCATTCGGGAACTTTCGCCCTTTGAGAAGCTAGCATCAATTCATTCTATAGTAAAACTAGGAATTGGGGAAGATGTCAATTTGGGGCCTTTTACTCACCAGACGGTCGTTCTACCACCATACTTCCGGCATGATGCTCGCTCTAACTGACGACAGCCGGGCTTGTTAGAAGTGCCTTCAATTTGGTGCAATTTCGAAAGTTCTCGAACACCTTCTGTATAAAACATCCAGTCACGTCTTGTACCTCGTTCAGTCTCTAGCTCTGGAAGGAAAGGGCTTCGTTCCTCATTTACATGCACACGCTGTTCTTTACTTGCACCCTGAAATCATGTTTGGGGCGCACGGAAAATCACATGTCATGGCATTTGTCCATCTCCAAGGAAGTGAACATGTGACTCTGCAGCCAACTCGGCAATTTGGCAATTTGGTAACATCTCCGTACGGGGTCCATTAGTAAAGGCAGGTCTCTCTCTCGCTGAATGAGCACCTCGTCGACGACAGTGACTTCTTGCTCTCTAAACAAATACTGCTCCTCGAAACAACATGTCAAAATTAGCTCAAATTTCCTTCTCGCAGGGGTCTACCATCGCTACGTCCACACAGCATCCACTCTAGCGAACGACGCCAAATATCTCCCACAAATATTATCGCTACCTATCTTATGGACAGAAACATGGTCTGGAAGTCATCAATCGACCTGATCTGGATGCCCTGGACTTTCTATCCTCGTCTACTATCCTATCCGGTGTACATGATAACACCTCCACCCCACTCCAGAACCAAAGCGGGCAGTCTCTTCATGCTACGCCATGAGACAAATTTCTGATTATATTTGCACCTACAACTGCCAATCAGGTCGTTCATCATATATACTTCAGAGTCAAAGTAGATGTGATTTGCACATGATTCGGGCCGGTTCGGTAAGGTTCGAAAATGAGTACGTGTGAGATCCAAACTTGGATACGTAGCACAAGTGATAGTCGCCCGCATTAGGGAGAAATATTGCCAGTGACGGATTTGTCAAATCAGATCGAAACATTGAACGAATCGACTGCGATGTTCATTCACTCGCCGACCGCTCGACCTACGGCCAGTATCAGGCCCTTACCTCAAATTTGACAACCTAGGCAGTAACAAGCTCAATCAATCCTTCATATCCTAAACCTGACTTAACTGTCATTTCTCCGGGCAATCAGTGTGCTCCCCATCCGCTCGCTTCCATCCTTCGACTTACTTTCTTCGTTGCCACTCGTTACCAGCAGACAGATTCGTTTCCCTGCTGCTCCGCTCCGCAAAGGCTCAACAAGCAATCGATCTACTTATACGCAAAAAAAGGCGGACATCTAATTACAGAAAATTCTCAGCACAGAAGCAAACCAGACAGATATGAATAGCATGACTGTCCATTATGTGAAAGCAGAGACACAAGTCGAGGAATCGAAGTAGCCCTCAAGTGACCCCACAAATTGGAATTCGGCGAGGGTCCGAAACATCACAGCATTTTGGCACGCTTCTATTTCCCACCAAACAGACGAATTACCACCAGCAATTCAGCAAACCCATGATTCCAGGTCAATACATGAAAACCACAATCGATATTTCGTCGTCGGACCCTAACGCTGCCATAGCTCCTGCGCAGAGAAATCCAGAAACAATTGCAGAGCTGGAACAAAGTAATTGATGAACAAAAACGATTCCGAGACCATCCGCAGAACCCTAAGTGGATGCTCCACTTACAAGAACGCCGTCCAGAGGGAGGGCGTTCATACAAGAGCAAAAAGTTCTAATAATATGGTAATGATATGGTACAAGAACGCGGCGGCATGGCCCATATAGTGAGCAAGTTCCACTTTAGGGTTCCTTTTACATCGTCTCTCTCTCTGAAGAGAAGTCGAAGAATTGTCGAAAGACACAAGAAATTGAGGTTCCTGATTCGAGTGCAAGAGGTTGAGTCATGGCGGAACGAGGGGGTGAGAGAGGTGGGTTCGGAAGGGGATTCGGCCGAGGTGACAGAGGCGATAGGGGAGGTAGAGGTGACAGGGGAAGAGGCGACAGAGGTCGCGGTCGCCGAGGCCCGAAGAGAGAGGAGGAGGAGAAGTGGGTGCCAGTAACGAAGCTCGGAAGGCTCGTGAAGGATGGCAAGATCAAGTCCCTGGAGCAGATCTATCTTTTCTCTCTGCCCATCAAGGAACACCAGATTGTTGAGTTTTTCCTCGGCCCGGCTCTGAAGGACGAGGTCATGAAGATCATGCCCGTTCAAAAGCAGACCCGTGCTGGACAGAGGACGAGATTCAAAGCTTTCGTCGTCGTTGGAGACAGCAATGGACATGTCGGCTTGGGTGTGAAGTGCAGCAAGGAGGTCGCTACCGCCATCCGTGGTGCAATCATTTTGGCTAAGTTGTCTGTCATCCCCGTCCGAAGAGGTTACTGGGGTAACAAGATCGGAAAGCCCCACACAGTACCTTGCAAGGTAACTGGAAAGTGTGGTTCCGTCACAGTGCGTCTGGTCCCTGCCCCCAGAGGTTCTGGAATCGTTGCTGCCCGTGTTCCCAAGAAGGTTTTGCAGTTCGCCGGTATTGATGATGTGTTCACTTCATCCCGGGGTTCCACGAAGACTCTCGGAAACTTTGTGAAGGTATTTGCACGACCCCACATTTTGCTCTCTTGAACCTAGCACTTCCTGGAATGAAATGTCAAATACTGGATCATCAACTGCAAGTCTTTTCATTACAGCATCTTACTCCTCCTCTGGCAGTTTTTGGTATTAACTATATGTGTACATGTCCTATATTGTCTTAGTCAAAGGAATTTGCTCTTCTTTGGTGATTGCCATAGATCTCAATTCTTGCATTCTTTTCTGATCCTGGCTGGGCCTCTACTGGTGTTTCAACAAAGGTAGAGGAGAAACATCTGACAAATTAAAGATGGAGTTAATTCTAAATTGATGTCTTTTTAAGTAAGAGATGGCTGGCGAAGTGCTCATGGGAGATGGCATTCGCCTTTCGTAATTTACTTTTGGATTATAAAGCTGGGAGTTTTCTTAACGTCAGTAGAGTTGCTAAATCACTTAGGTTTTAGGTCAGGGATCTTGAAAACGTTCTGTCCGACACATCAGGTATACCCCAGCCACATATTTCCTTCTGGTTGCGACGATTGATTCAACCAGAGAAACGCCGCCGAGCCACATTTTCCGAAGCGCGTCTCATTCGTGGCTATCGGTTTACATTTGAATGTAGTTCCGCTTAGGCTATCTGAGCTTTACTGCTTGAGCTGACAAGCTTTTGTTTGTGTTTTGGTATTCCCCGTTGCCCTAAGGCTTCTAACTCTGTGGTCAGCATATCTATTGCAACGTAGGGCTATATCGAATCTTTAAGGTTGTACCCTAACTGGAGTCTCCGAATCATCTTGAAGTGCTCACTAAATAACGTCTATGAAGACTGAGTACCTGATCTAATTGCCCAACTGAATCTTGCAGGCCACCTTCGAGTGTTTGTTGAAGACCTATGGATTTTTGACTCCCGATTTGTGGAAGGAGACCCGCTTCTCGAAGTCACCCTTCCAGGAATTCACAGACCTGTTGGCGAAACCCCACAAGATCAGTGTACTGGAGGAAGTGGACAACACCCCCACTTATTAATATGCCAAACTAGCTTCTCTGTAATCAACAGTTATGGACGAGGAGAGGATAAGGGGAGATTTTGGATCTCTGATTGTATTTAAATCCTATCAGAGTTCTGAAAATTTTTGATTCGAGCCTATACTCTGTCTTCAGTGGGCTGCAAGACATATATCGGATTCTCTTGTCGATTGTTGAATTTGGATGCAGCGAGGTCGGACAGGTCAAAGCTTAGTGGTATGTAATTTGCACGTGTAGTAACATGGGCAAAGAACTGGTTGAGCATCAGACGGCAACTGAGCAAGCTGGATATGGACATACATTATTTGGAATCTTTGAAGGTAAAGGTTCCGGAGAGTCTCACAATTACCACGTAAAGGAAGTTACAAGGATACACAGAATCGCCGCTTCTGGGAAGCGATTACAAAAGCAGAAACTGTAGGTGGCTTGGTTTTTCATAAGAGGAATGTCGCCATTTTGAGAAGGTTGGTTTGTCATGTGGGAGTCACTTTTGTGGGCTACTATTGTTGCATATACAAAACTGGGCGACCCGAGGGTGAAATGTAGTATCCATGTCTTTCGATGTGAGGAGGATACTACTCGAATGTGTTTGTAAGTCAAGGTTTATGCTTCAGTCTTATGTAGACATCATTGCCATAGACCTCGCGAAGTGATCTGCTACTTAAGTAGCAGTCCATTGCGAGGGGTGCCTGCACCGCGTTTAAAATTCAAGAGAAAGAGAAAATTCACACATTTACTGTAGGAAGACACCTCAACTTTTATTACGTAAGAAAAAACTCAATAATGTGCGACAGTAAGTGAAGCAAACGGCGTTTATATATACGATCGTTATTCTGAAAATTGTAGACGGGAAATCATTTGTTGCTCCCCTACACCTCTGTCAAGTTCGTCTCGATGGTTTATGTATTGAGCTATCTTACTCATTCTCGGGTTGTCAAGAGAAGTAAAGTGGTGAGTATAGAGAACCAAATCGCGGATTGTATTTAATTATGTAGTAACCCAAATTGATGCTGCGACATGCCTCTAAAGCAGGTGCACCATACACACATGAACCATTATTTCTGTTTATTGTAACACGATGGTTTACATACTCAGCTACATTTCTCATTCTCGGGTTGTCAAGCGAAGTGAAGAAGTGAGTGTAGAGAACCAAACCGCAGATGATATCTACCTATGTAGTAACCCAAATCGTTCCTGCGATATCCCTCTTAAGCACGTGCACCATTCCTACATGAACCATTATTTCTGTTCATCTTAACACGTAGCATACTGAACTTGCAACGATCGTTAGTGGAAAATCTATTGAGTTACTTACTTGATGCAACCCCACATGAACCGTTAGTGTACATGGGACCTTCCACGTAAAGCATGTTTTAATATCAACAGAAGGTGAAGATTATGAAAACTGAGACAGCTACAATATCTCGTAGTCCTCATTGAATCGCCCATATCTTCACTCATCTTAATCAGACCCGGACACTTCTTCGTCCTATACTTCCACATTGCACCAAAATTTGTAAAATTACGTGACACTTGAATTCTCAAGTACTCAGTAAATCACTCAAATCTTCATTCATCGCAATCAAACCCGGACATTTCTTCGTCCAATACTTACACATTGCACCAAAATTTGTAAAATTACCTAACATTTGAATTCTCAAGTACTCATTGAATCATCTCAAATCTTCATTCATCGCAATCAAACCCGGAAGGAATCTCAATATACATATATTGGGTTGTATCGCGAGTTTTTGAAATGAAAAAGAAAAATTGGTCGGGTCTGGTAGTCAAAAGTATGTGATGCCTCTAGAATCGCAATTTCTTAGTCTGATACTTCCACATTGTATCAAAATTTGTATAATTACATGGCACTTGAATTCTCAAGTCCTCAACTTACTTCCCCTGTGAATTTCTTTCAAAGATTCCACACATCCGCTGTTGCACACCGAGTCAATATTTTGACAACTCAAAACCTAAAAACTGAGCGATGTTGTTCACCGAGTCAATTTTTTGAGAACTCAAAACCTAAAACCTCTATGCACTTATGACAATGTCTATCACAATTCATCTTATTGGATTGCATCCATACTGTTATGAATAAACAATAATAAAATTTGTCTCTAACATATGATTTTGTCAGAGAATGTATTTATAGAGCTTCAAAGCTCCATTCATCTTGAAAGCTAAGTATGTTAAGTTTTGGACTAGAACATATGAAAATGATGTTTGATATTTATCATCAATAAGAGTTTGTCATTTGCTATAATTAAAATTGATTTACAGTTTGTGATGAATATTGAGTTAGGAAACAGTATTATTAAATAAAATTTTATGTCATAATTCACAATTCCAAAGTGTTACTTGAGTATGTCAAGATTAAAATTTGAATGATATTAACCAAAATGAATCATTTCTAAAATTTTACTCTGTATTATTAATGAATGTTTATTCAAGATTTGTGTGAATCTCTTTTCAAATATAAAACATTTAATGCAATGATATTTGCAACATTTAATGAATCCAATTTCAATACAAACATTTAATGCTAAAAATTGATCAAATTTTTCAATAATCTAGCTAGATTCACTCTTTTTTCCTGAAATTCAAAATATTACATAAAAAATAAAGAATAAAAATTACAATATTATTAAATTTAATAAATATAGATTTTACAATTAAAAATTATGAGATGATCCATCCATTTTTGAAGTTTAGAGTATGAGAATGATATTAGCAATATTAAAAGATGAAAAATCTTGATTTTTATAAAGAATTCAAAGCTTATATCAAAGCTGAAAATTTGCTATCCAGACTGTGATAAAAAAATCTTCAAATTCATGTGAGTAATTTCAAACAAGATAAAATTATAAATTACAAGCAAATTTTCTTATGTAGCAAAATATGTTAGATATTGATTGATATGGATATATGATGTAATATTTGATTTGATTGTGAACTAGGTGGATAAATTCACAATAATTGTTATGTATTTTTTGAAAAAAAAATACATTGTGTAGTCAGTTATCTTTGAAAATTATTTTATAAGAATTTGATTTGTATAACGTTATAATAATTGTATGAATTAAATCAAACTCACAAATAATAGAATTTAAAAATTGATGAATTCATGATTTTTATATGTCACATTCAAATAAATTTACATTGATTTGTTGTAAATTATGATTCACTATAAAATTTGATATTTTATTGATAGTTAAGTAGATAATGCTCATTCTTACTCATATCATATTATTTTTACACCTTTTATAAATGTTATATATAATTAATTTTAAATCCATATTTGATAATGATAAAATAGATGAAGCGATATTTTGTAAAATTGTATAGTTAAATTAACTACAAAATTAAAATTTTTTTGGGATAAAAAATAGCAAAAGATATACAACCTAAACTTGATAATATCACACCATCTATTTCACCAAAAAATGTGATATAAACAAGGAGTGACATTTTCGATGATGTCACATTTTGTGCATAATGTGATATTATTAAAAAAAAACTCAAAAAAATTTACAATATAAAAAAAAAACAACAAATGAAAATATTCAAACAACCACAGTTAGTGAGTGCGCAAGATTGTTTATCCAGATTTTCTACATATCTAATCAGACCAAGAAATGGACATACAAATACTACGTATTTCTGGTCAGCCGTTGCTTGTCGATTTTTATGCAATATTGTCATTGAACAAGTTTAATGGTCGAATCTATCTAAGGCAACAAGCCTTTGAGGATTACAAAAAAATTTTATAGTGACAAACGTTTCAAAAATGTCAATACTGGACAGCGAGAATCGACAATCCGAAGCTTACGAGCAAAAAAGGAAGAAATGCTATTAGGCGGGCTGAACATTTAAATATTCTAAACCGGAGCTACCACAAGATACTGTAAGGCCTTTTGCTCTCTAAGGGCGTCCTAGCTTTGGCAGCCCTACCGTTACCCGATTGAAACTTGCTGCTCCCGAATAAGCCATATTACTATGGCGCCTCTACAAGTTGAGCCTCTTCTGAGAACCAATAACACGTAAATCATGTAAAACTAAAGCATTCACATTTCATCGCGAATTCATCTTCCTCTCAACTCGAACCCTCCGTACACACTAGCTTATCGCGAAATCATCTTCCTTGCAGCTCGACACCTCGTCCACGTACAAGCAAGTAGCATTTCATTTATTGTATCACAAGGAAGGTTTATGATACTACATGTCCAACTGTCACATGTAATCCATTCATATTTGATATTATCACGCTTACATTAGAAATTTTGGAAAAAAATAGTGACATTATCAAGGGTGATAGTGATATTAAAGAGGGAATTTTACACTAGGGAAATCGGTTTTGAACTTTTATGTGACAATATCAAGGTGTTCTATTACAAGTGTGACATTATCAAGGTTAGGGTGCAATTTGATTCATCAAGATGAATCAACAGATTTTTAATTTTATTGTGATTTTTATAATGCATTATATTTTGCAAAAACATTAAATGTTAGATAGTATGATCAATTTCTTCTACATCAAATTTCAATTTTTAAAATTGACGGTAAACTCAATTCAATTGATGCATTAATCAAAATTACTTCTTTAAAAATTTTTGAATTACAGTAACTTCCCCCTTAAATATGTACCTGTTTAAGTACGTATTCCGATTAAGTACGCAATTCTTTTTCAAAATAAACTAGGTTCATGAAAAGTCAAAAGAATTGTACTAACAAAATAGCAAAGAAAGAAATAGTGAAAAAAAAAGTAAAAAGCAAAACAATCATTCCACTCATCTGTACATAGATCGAGTTCGTTTCATCATGTACCATTACATCATCAAGGCCTAACACTTTATTCGAGGCTTCGCCTATCAATTACAACTCTAAACATAATTCAGATTCCAGTAAGTTTAGTTCCACTAAGTGATTGCTTAAGTAACTTAGCCTACGATCTTGATTGTTTCCTCTTGACTTTGGACCGTAACACCAAAAGATTGTATGTACAAACTCATTGATATGCATTCAGAGTTGCCTTGGAGTGGTCAAAGATCATGATAAAAATATAAATATACATATATGAATGATCCAAATGAAGTAAGAATCAGAATTGAGCGTGGTAAGAGTCAAATGATTCAGTAGCGTTAAATAGATCATCTTCAAGTTTGTTGAAAGAGAGTTTTTACAAGTTAAAAGAGAAAGAATTTGTGTTCGTCCTAGCTCCGATACAAAAACTTAGGTCCATGGACGGTTTTTGAGAATGCGTGGACGCTTGACTGCATGCATTATAAACTTGGCGCTAAGAAATGTTGATGATTTTACGAGCACAGCAAGTTACTTCTTGGATCTCCAAAGACACAACTACAATTCATGAATTTTTTGTGGAACCTTTATTTTGTCTCTAAAATTTTTTAATCACAAATAATATCCATAGCTAATTTAATTTGAGTGAGTCTTTGGAACTACTATTAATTTACACAATCTGGGAACTTTTTGTTCACGTACTTGATCTCATTTTGAAATTCGACGCAAAACAAAACAAAACATTGTTTTGTTTGAGCTTGGACACTTCATACATAGTTCACGCTACACTCAAAGTTGCAAGCTCATATAATTGTGAACAAAACAAACAATCCTGACCTAGACCTTATTATGAACATACTTGATTCTCTTATTTACGCAACTCCATGTTAATTATGCTAAATTTTCCTAGGATCAATTTGCATATTTAACCGAGAGATTATTGTACATTATATTCTTTTGCAGATTTGCATAAGAATCACAAGTAAATTTTATAAACTTTTTATTGTGAATATATAGTATTTTCATTTGATATATTTTGACTACAGCTTCATTCAAAAAAATCTATGGGAGAATTCTTTCTAGAAACCTCTATCATCCATATGTAAAATCTATCATCAATATGATTACAATGTAAAAGAATTGATGTCAGAGTGTATATATTGAACACATAAATCAAGTAGTAGATAATTGGTATTTGATTTAGATCTTGTTAGGATTAAATTTATGATTAGTGTACCGAGTATGATTAGATTTAGTGAATCATTGTAAATGAAAGCTGGTTTTTAACTCTTTGTAACACAAGCTTAGAATTTTTGAAAAGACTTTGTGTTTTTGTAAATGTAGTGTCTTCAATGTGAAGAATAAATTTTTCTGTAGTTTGTAATGTTTTGTGTTTTTTCTTGTGATGAATATATAACAATGAAAACTTATCTTTTTTTGTTTGCTTTTAAATTTTTGTGTAAGAAGTGCAATAAATCATAAGAGCTCATTCATCTTTAGAGTTTTAATAGTGCTATCAAATCAAAATTTTTCTCACTGTTAAAAGTTCAATTCAACACGGAAAGATCACATGAAATTATCATCTACACTCATGTATTGAATGCAAAGATCCAATATGAAACATTCATGAAATTGAAGAGATGAAAAACATAATGAGATTTTGAAACGTATTTCTAGAGAACATATTGTCTAGATACGATTATCATACTCATACGATTGTTGCATGTGTTTCTGTTATAGAGAAAGTTAGTTAGTTAAAGCCTATACAAATGATGAGAATAACAAACAGGTAAATTGAGTTTACTAACTATGATTGAATATTGTAATGACAACAGATTTAAACAAAAACTTGAAGTAAATAGTTATAGATATAGATCTCAAAAAAATAATTTGAATATGAATACAAAGAAAAAAATCAAGGTTTCTAGTCATGACATTGAATGATTAAAGACTTCTTCACATAGTAAGTATAAATGCATAGGATTTTGTGTCTATTTATTATCATCATGATTTAAGAAAATGTCAAGTGAGTGTGTCTTGTGAACACCAAGCATGAATGCTTAGAGCAACTAATCACATCCAAAATTATTCATCTGCAGCATGCACAATGTAATTTATGAACACTAAGCATGAAAAACTACTTTCAATAAAGTATAAAAATGTGAACCAAAGGTATTGATATGAAATATGTCATATTTTTAAACCAATAATCTGGAAATTTTTTTATCATACTAAATTTCTTCGAGCAATAATGACTTTGTTTTTTAATAAATTGTTGAGTGGAATATAATTATAACATCTAGTATAAAGCACTACAACTGTTCAAAATAAATGCTGGCTAAGCATGGATATCATTTTGTTTCATCGTTGACTCCATGTGTAGAGGTGATCAACTAGTTGGAATTATTTGACACCTTCGATGTTGCTGGATATCCACAGCTCCAGAATCATGTCACATGTATGATATGTAGTTCCATTAATATCTCAACTTGTTATCTCAAAGGAAGTGTGGTGTTGACCTGAGGAAGATTTGAAAAGACATAGGACCATTCCCCCCATGTGAGAGGAATCTTGGTATGCCTTATATACCAACATTATTTGCCATTTAAAAAGTTTGTCTTATGAGGTTTTTATTTATTTTTTATTATTATTATTAAATTGACAATAAAATATTTTGATCCATGCTGCATCCAAGGATGATGGAGATTGTATAATCATTTTATGAAATAATACAACATGTCTATATACATTCCCAAAATCACCTTCGGTATCTACTCCTTCCGACACATGGATATGATCTGCTCATGGTATTATGTTTTCTAGGATGCACCCGGCTCAATTTTCTGGTAAGCCATTGCATAAATATACGCATACCATGATTATGAAGTCTCAAAGTGGAATGTTTCCGACATTTTTTTGAATTCAATTGTAAACTCGAAAAATCGCTTCGATGTTTTCCTTTCTGGATGAATGCAGCGCAACGACGGGTGATTGAAGTGAAATTGAATGCTGGCAAGTGTGTCGACAGCCTGAACTGCCCAGCGCCGGAATATTCGTAGGGATCCTGTCATCCGCGGTGGTCAGCGCCTCGTCCACGAGCCTGCTTAGCTGGAGCGTGGGACCCACCGGCCTACCGGAGGTGCGGGCATTATTGGCCCCCGCCAAGGGTCCTCTCCTGCCCACGTTCGGAATTCCAGTGATTTGGCCGAGCTCTGGGCCTAGCTCGCTACACGCTCGCAACGCTCCCAGAGCCCCCCGGGGCCCCTGGAAGTGGTTGAGCTTCGTCCTCCGAAACGGGGCATACGTATCGCATCTTCTTCCGTCCATGTTCTCTCACACCTTCCGAAACTCTGGCTTCAAAAGTGCAGCGACTTGTCAGGAGAACGCGCTCTCACGCCCCCAGCCCCACAACGCAGCTTGCGCTAAATTTAATGCGTTCCTGCCCTCGCGTCCCAGTTTTCGCGCACAAGGACTTAAGGCAAGGAACGACACATCGGCTGCGCAGAACTTCAGCGAAGACACCGGCCCTGGGCCATTGAAGCGATTGAAGCAATTGAGGCACTTGGATTCGATACAAACACCTCAGAGAATCGAGAATTGACCGACCCTTGACCGAAGGAACCATAGACATGGTGGGTATTCGGCTGGTGACAACAGGGACAGAGTGGCACAAGGGGCGGTTGAATAAAAATGGAGGGAAATGAAGTTCCAGTTCATTTCGGTCCACAATCCAATATATACAGAGATGAGCTGCATACTCAATTTGTTGCGTTACATCCGGAATAGTATCTACCCTCGATCTTCTGCATATTCGATCTGACCACAAATTGGTGTGGTTTTCTAAGCTTGAAAATAATGATGGTGAATCTAATAAATCATCACCAGGTTGGTCTAAGGGTCACCCACAAGACTACTACGACAGTTTCCTTCGAGCAGAAAGGTGAAACTAAATTATGAGGGGAAGACTCGAATGATTCGCTTCCTAGTACTTGGTGTAGAGGACATCCTCCCAGGGGTGACGGTACAGGGGCTGCTTCAAGCGCTTTTGGTCGAAGGTGTGCCCAATCAATCCGATACTTCTGGCTAACACAAAAAGGCCGTTCAAGTAACCAATTTCGATGATTTCATCGATTTCTTGCTGCGAAAACATGTTGCAACTCACCAGAAGATCGAGGAAAAGGGACCCGATACAACCGTCTACGTTGAGTACCAAATTCGCGGCCTTGCTCAATGTGTAATTCTCGACGGTCACAGCGTACTCCATGTATCGGACGGAGGGGAAGTGCGTCCGAGCGTACTTTTGCAGCAGCTCCACTCGCTTGTCACGGTTGTCACGGCTCTTGATTCGGTGACCGATACCGGGAACTCGGATTCCTCTCTTCTTCATGCTTTCGACGAATGCGTCGGGGGCCAGTCCCTTCTCGTATGCTTCCTTGAAGTAGCGGGCAGCGTCGTCAATGGCGCCTCCAAATCTAGGGCCGATGGTGAGCAGACCAGAAACGAGGCAAGACACCAAATCCTTCCCGGCGCGGGAGGTGACAATGGTGTTGTGTGCTCCGGATACGCAAGGGCCGTGATCCGCGCAGAGCATGATGCACATCTCGATGAATTTCGTGCAGTACCGGGGCAGACTGCGCTTGAACCAGAGCAGGGAGATGACATCTCCCAGGCCATAGTCCTTCTCGATGATGGTGGACATGGGCACACCGGCGTAGGTGGGCTCCTCGCCTCTGTCGTCGCAGATTGTGGACACAATGTGCGTCGGCGCGCGAACTCGTCCGTTCTTGATGGCCACGTTGAGATCCTCAGGAACAGCCGGGGGCTGGCTGTACTCGAGAGGAACGATGACCTTCTCCTTCACTAACGCGTCGTACGTCTCCTTGATCGCTTGCTCGAAGGACTCGAAGGAGGTGGGCACGACGGCACCGGCCAACTGCAATGCCTTGTTCTTGGCCTGAGCCGACTCCATTTCGCCACCGCTCTTGGCTCCGGCATGACCGAATTGCACCTCGGACTTGAACAGGGAGGCGCAAGTGCCGCTGACCCAGGCCACGACGGGCTTCTTGACCTTGCCCTGCTGCAGAGCTTCCACCAGAGAGTACTCGTCGCGGCCTCCCAACTCGCCCAGCACGACGATCATCTTAATCTGGGGAATGTTGTTGTAGCGAAGAACGTGATCCGACAGAGTCGATCCCGGGTACGCATCGCCTCCGATGGCTATTCCCTCGTACAAACCATCGGTGACACGGGCCAGCACATTATACAGCTCGTTGGACATACCGCCCGATTTGGAGACGAAACCGACAGATCCGGGGCGGAAGAGCTTGCAGTGGACAATGTTGTCCAAGGTGCCCGCTGTGTCACCGATCTTGAACGCACCGGCTTGAATTCCTCCGACTGTGGCCGGACCGATGACGACCTTGTTGTTGGCGCGGGCGTAGCTGATGAGCTTCTTCGCGTCGCCTTCAGGGACACCCTCGGCAATGATGGCAATAACCCTAATCGTAGGCTGGAGCAGAGCCTCCATCGAGGAGGCGAAGGCGCTTCGGAACGAGGCGAAGTTGATGAACACATCGGCCGTCGGGTGCGCTTTGCAGGCAGCGGCGATGGTGCCGTGCACGGGAACAGCGATCTCTTCCTGCCCGAAGAAGAGCTTGTGGAAGCCCTCAGACCCGGGGTTGATCACTCCTGCCACCGAAGGCGTCTCGCGGCCGCACAAGAAATCGAAATCCAGCATGCGCTGCACTGGGCTCTGCTTGTAATTATAGAACAACGCCTGCGTCGTCCTCGAGAACAGCTGCCCCGTCGACATCGTGGCGCCCCTTCCAACTCTCCTCTGATCGACCTCCTCTGCGCCCGACTACGACCTGCGGCAGTCTCTGTCGAAATGTATCGATCGATCGATCGATCGACGGGGACAACACACGACGACGTCTCTGATGAGAACTCTTCCCTTCGACTACGACGACTGCCTCGCTCCTTCGAGCTCGAGCTGCTGTGTCCTTTCCCAGTCCCTCTCGAGCTTCGTCCTTCGCGAGTGCAGGACAGGGACTGCTGGTCCGCGCGCGCACCTAATATGTGCCCGCGACCGGAGCGGGGCAGGCGGGCGGGCGGAGGAGCGGGCGGGGAGTGGCGGGGCAGACCGGACCGGACGCAGACGAGGCTCGCAGCGAAACTCTCCCGGGCCCGCGCGCTTTCGGTCTTCATGGAGAATGTCAATTCCGAACTCGTGCCTCCGACGAGCATCGGGACTGGCTGCCCTCGCGGCCCGACCCGTCCCGGCCCGTCCGTCTCGTCGCCAAGGTTGGGTTGTCGCATGTGGACGAGCCGCGGCGGGATTCTGGGCAGGTGCCTGTGAGCGCTGGGCCGTCCGCACATGACCGCCTACAGGAGCACCGGCCAGCGCCTGTGGCCTGCTGGATCCGGAGGAGAGACGACGACGGGGCGAGCCAGCCTGCCTGGCTCGGGGGGACCTCTGCTGCTACTGGGGTGCGGTGGCTGACCCACGGAGCCCCCGGGCGGGCGGGCGGGCGGGCGGGCGCCTTGCGAGGGGCGGGGCGGGGCCCGTGCGCACAGATGACATGGGGAGGGGGTCTTTTCGAACGTTTTGTTGTCACGTCGTCGCGGAGAGGGTTATTCTTCTGTGCCGACATTTTCCTCCGAGACAAAAAGGGGGTGCTCACCAGTCCGCAGGCATTAGTCTCCGACTCCGGTTGACACCGAAGGTAGACTTCCGTATACCATGTTCGAACTTATAGAGCACTTTCGCTCGATGCGAACCCTGAATTTTGCCATATTTACCGAGAAAAGTCGCGTCCAATGAAATGTACTGCAGATGGTTATGGAATGGCCCAACATTACGCATCATCTTGTTTCTACATGTCATAACGACCCAAGAGAATAATAAATCAAGTTGCATCTCACACCAATGGAGTTGGACACATGACATCACAAGTCATATGGAGTGCCCGATGTATTTACTCTTTCGCAAATGGTGCGTTCAGGAAAGAACGAAGCATATTTTAAATAACCGTGTCATGAGCTGCAATCGCTTAGAATAATGAAATATATCAAATTAGATTAATGTTATTAATCTTAATCTTACAAGTTTGAGTCGCCGCCCTTTTTGCTGTTACTCCCGTCGGGTATATACTTCCTCAGTGATTAATTGTGTTAAACGAGTTGTTTTGAACAAAGTGTTCCAATGTGACAATATGAATACATTAGAGATTTTTAAAAATAATATTACGAATGCAGTGTGTAATCTGAAATGTAGAAATCGTGTGCGGAGTGACAATAAATAGCTTGTATACAGAGAAATAATGAATAAAATTTACCTATTGATTTGAAAAAAGACTCTGATCATCAAGAATCGTCCGGCGGTTTCAATTTATGACTAGTTGAGCTTACGATTTTTCAGGCACTGGGACAGCAAAAGGTATCGAGAACTATCTGAAAATTTTCAAAATACGCATAAATTACAAAATTCTCTCTCAAAATTTACTATACCGATGGCCAAACGAGTGCTAATTAAGGGCTAATTAAATACTCTGGAACACTGAATATACTTTGAAACGAGTAAACGGAAGCAGTACCTCGTACTTAATTTGAAAGAATTCAGAGGCTCTATATGTGAAACCCAAAATGATTTTTACGATAACATTTATGGGTAAAATTTTGGGTTAAATGCGGAAATGCAAGTCGTCGGAGAATCAAATTTCACCCATTCAAGTACTGTAATCCGGATGATAATATCATCACAAAATATGACAAGCTTCGAGGTCAACCCATTAACACACATGGCGTCCTCACACTCAAGTGCATCCTCCAAAACTTCGAGCCGATCAAACGCATGGTACCAATAATGGAGGGCTCCTCGTCTACGGTGAGTCCGAGAGTAGACCAACTTTCAGCTTTAGAACCTGGAACCCTTCATCTGGCACCACAGTACAGTAAATGAGACTCCGTAATTATGATGAGCTGAACTCAAACCCGCTACTTTCAATTGCTATCATGTCCTCTCCGTTCCGAGTACGATGTACGTTTCTATTTTTAGAATACCCACCTACAATATTTCCATGACAAACAAATTATGTATTAGATAACAAAATATATTCCAGCAGTCTAGAAAAATAACACTTTAAAAAAACCTGGCCTAGACATTTTTATATCAAAGAAAATCTTCTAGCACATGCGCGTGGAAACATCCACGTCAATTTTTCTCAAATAGGTAGTGGAAAAGGAGCGCTTAGTAAAACGCATAATAGGAAACTCATTCAATATGTGCATATAAAAACATGGGAGAAATCTTCCCAGAGGTAACATGTAGTCAGGTAACATGTAGGCAAGGCCGTAGTCGGTGAGGAAGACTCCCACCAACGCCGTACTCTAAGAGAAACCACAGTTGCTCTAGAGACCGTGCAACCGAGTCTTTTCGGACCCCACGGAAGCAGGAATGGGCTGGGCCACCGGTGACTGGTGACTCGAGTGACCACGGCCTGCCGATTCCGAATACGGTCAACAAAAATGCTCGGGTGTCAACTACAGACTCGGGGTTCGAACCCGCCACACGAGATCACGGCGGACTTCACCCCGACCGTAGCATCACACACTGCCTGAGTCAAACGCAGTCGAACAGATCTAACTCGCGACCGAGACTAGCACGAACCACGTCGAGCCCGAGGTCAATCTCACGAACGAGAATGATTCGATGTCTGACTCTTGGAGTAGGTGACGTAGTGATCGAGGACTGCTAGGACTCCAGTGACTGCAGACCACTGCAGTACGTAGTACATGGGTGACCAGGACGGAGCCGGGAGTTCAGACAGGCAACTCGATGAACTCGATGAACATATGTCTTTTACAGATTCTCGTCCCCAAGCTCAGATTTCCTTTTGTTTCAGCGCTATGGATTCTCCGACGAAGCGGAGGTGCCGTCAGCACGCTCGTCACGAGCGCTAGATTCGTGACCGGAGTGGGCCACGTGTTGACCGGGTCAGGAAGGGAGTGGACTCTTTCCAGCGGAAATGGGATCGAAAATCCTGAACCACAAGCGCGAGCCTCATGAGTCTTCGGAGTTTCGATCGAGCTGGTCCGAGTCAAGCAGCCACGGTTGACCAGTTGGGCACCCACCAAACGGTGGATGCTTGAAGCTATGGATTTCCGGAGTAGAGAAATCGGTGGTAGGATGCGTCTACTCCTTCAGCAGCAGTTGCATCCAAGTCGCGATCCGACCAACCATCTTCCTCGAGTCCAGATGTTTGGATCTCGAGCTCCTTGTTTTGATAATGGAGGGTGTGTGTCTGTTAGGTGGGCCTCGGTTGAAGAAAAGAGGTCGTTCGCACTCTTCTGCAACCACAAGCCCTCGCTCGATTCATCACCTGGTGCGGGTCCCGGGTCGCCTTCAGAGACCAGCAGCAGCAGCTTACGAGCTGGTGGAGTATGCACGTGCCACGTTTTCTTCTCTTGGAGGTGAGAGAGAAACTATTCCAGCACGAATAGTTTATTCGAGCTGCACGAACCACGAAGTTTGTAATTCTTCTTCACCCTCCCCTGTTTTGCGTCTGGAGCTCGAGGCAGCTAGCATGCTCGAGTGCCGTGAGTGGATGCCATGGAAGGAGATACATGTTGAGCTATGGGTATGTTCTATCGGCTTCTGTGCATACACTACTTGTCAGCACTTGTTAGCTGGTGCCTCTCCAGTCTCTGAACGAGGGGAATCCAGATTCACGAGTAAGCAACGCAATGGCTACTCTACATACTGTTTTCTCAGGAGGCCTGATGGAGGACTGATTTTACCAATGCACTAATCGTTCGCCTCATAAGAACGATGCCACTGGATGGTCTTTCCTGCCTCGGCATTATGTATCTCTTCTTGCCTCTCACTATAAATCTCAACCTCTGCACTGAACCCATAACTTCAGGTCGTTCTTTGACAAACTGACGCTAGAAACCTCGAGCATTGGCCGAGCTACGGATGGCCGCTTCTTGTTACTACTGGCTCCAAGTGTGTTCACTCTTGCTTCTTCCATTCAAGCAGATTGCTCTCATAAGTGTGAGATCGACATACTCCAGCTTCGGCTTGATCAAATCCACCAGTAAATGTTGGGTTAAATCGCTGCTCACAAGTCGATATTGGACATGATCTCGTTGTGAGACGTCAGGTATTGGTGCAGAACCCACACTTCTGTGCAGTTCTGTAATAAAATGCATTATTGTGAGGAGGAGAATTGGGCTTTAGCCCGTTGGGAAGTCATACAGAAGTCTGTCGAGGCTAGACCCCGGAACCATTCACCGTCGAGAAGCAGTATGCCGATTCTGCACAGGAAGGAAGACCGAAGGAGGTAAGGTTTTGAACGAAGTTCTGGTGCACATATTCACCCAAATTTCAAATTTCAAATTTCATGTCTCTCTTCCGTTCGAACTCACCCGTTGTGCTTCGCGTGGGTCTAACGTGTGTCGTGGTTTCGATTCTCCAAAGCTCTTAAGTTCTTACAAGAACACTTGACAGTGCCGTGTCAAGAATTATGGCCACAGCTTCAACCGACTATGTCTTCTTAGCTTCAAATTTTTCCTCAAAGCACAGCATAGAATTTCTACCGAAAAGTTGCGGACATTTGTCGTGGATTTCTGCCGCACGATTTCATGTTGGATCAGGATCCTGGACAGCGGATTCTGGACATGACAAACGCCTGTGAAGGTGGTTCAAGCCCATCCTCTGCAGACACAACACTACCATGTTACATGAAGTGGTTCAGCTGAAGAGTCGACCAACCTCGTAACGTGGTAGGACGCAGGCTGCCTCTCATGCTGCGTGCGGACCCGGGCAACAAAAACTGCGGATCGTGCCAACCACGCCAGCAGCACGTCCGAAACTGTCCGTTTGTGACGGGAGTCATAGAAGCGTCGTGAGGGGCCGGATGTGGTCGATTCGTCGGCCTGTCTCCACGCACGCGGTGCGGAGAGAAGTGCGTTCCGTAAAATCTGAACCGAGTTTTCCGCACGCTGAAAGGAAAGGAGTGCGGTTCTGCTTTCCGGCTTTCCGGCGTACGTGTACACTTTCCAGCACTTTCGCTTTCCAGCATGGCAGTCGGACCGAGCGATCCTCTGCAGCCATGGCCAACGAACGACCATTTTCGAGCGGCATGAGGCCGCAGTTGGTCCCCTTCGTACCGTGGTTTCAACGGTACGCGAAGTTGAAGATGAACCAACGGAAACAAACCGGAAACGGAAAGAAGAACCTCGCATGCAAAGATGAACTCACTCAGTGCATTGTAAAGGTTCTGTACATTCTAGTCAACGGCAAGGATCCCGAAGATACTTCTTTGGGATCCAGCCATCCAGCCAAAAATTTTGATAAGCATCTTGCTGTCGATGCTCACGTAAAGTGGATTGCTGAGGGGGTATCGCACAATTTAATCGCCAAAGTGGTTTGGTGACAGTAATCCAAATTCCACAAGTTCCCATTAGAAGGTAAGGCTAAAATTGGATTAAGTCAGATGATGTGAAGTAAACTGGTCATTAAAATATATTAAACTTCGTAAACTTTTCATTTTATCTCAAGTTTTCATGTCACTTAGTTCATTGGAATATAATCATATAATTGAAATGTAATATTTGTACAATCAATAGGTTTGTTTTAAGTACACACATTAACCTTATTTTTTTAATGACTTGTGTGATATCTGAGATATTTGTTGTTACATAGTAACATTGATCATAAATTTACATGGGCCAAATCGTTCTTTAGTCTTATAGATGTTTCTTCATCCTAATTAATGAATATTAACACAGTTTTGATGATGAAAAATAAACACTCTAGTCAAAACTAACAAATACATCTATTGTTTATGTAGAATCATTGGAATTTTCCTTATTGAATTTATAATCATATTATATTAGTAAGAATTTGTAATTTTTCACAGAAAATGTTACAAGTGAAAATTAATGGAGCTTGCAATTTAACTTTTTTCAATCTTTTTCTTGAAAATCACTAATCTAAGAACAAGTTATTAGAATATTCCAAGATTAGATATTAGATATTATGTAATTTTTTTAAATGATTATCAATCACCGAAAAAAATATGAAATGAATTCAATATTATTCAAATATTTTAGTTACTCCCAGATAATTTTCATAAAATTAGTATAAGCTCAAGTACAATGCTTAACTTTGTAACTGGTGTATAAATTCATTGTGTTTACTACTCAATTTTTTAATAAAATTTATACTGATGTAAAAAATTTTCCAAACTAGAAGACAATATTAACAGTAAAAAAAAAAATTGATCTGGGCTTTTCGGCACTCGTGATTATCTTCACAAGAGGTCAAAAGTCGGTCAATCGAGTTTCATGCAAGATTTTTTCAATTTATGCTAGATATAGTTTGATTTGTACATGTTTGATACTGTTGTAGAGCGTGTAGTATTCGCATTCAGTGGACTAAGAGTGATTCAAGGAAGTAGAGCATAAGGAAGAAGACATATGTGATGAAGAATTCACATACTAACGAAGGATGTCACTCTAAGTGCACGTATTTTCAATAATATTCATATACTAAAAAACAACCTTGAAATAAAAGGACGGAGAGCCCAGAACCCAAAGCAAATGGTTTCCAGTACATCAATCATGTAGCTGTTTGTAGCAAGTAGTTATTCCGTGCATGTGTCTCATTCTGCTGGAGTCGCTCTCTCACTAACTAACTGCGTGTCAACCGTTCATTATTAATATTCATCATCGTCTTATTGTTTCTTCTCGTAATTCATGTTGATGATCCTTCACTTTTGGCACTCTGGCGGCAACAGTCAGGGTTACATTCGGCTCGGTGCAAGTACCACCCACCCACTAGACACGGACGTGAGTTCGACTGATCGGTGTGGAGTAGGGTTGGATCACAACCTCAAATGCATGCAGGGCGAGGGTTTTAGGGCATGATTCATTCGCATTTTTCCTTACTAACCATGCTCGTGAATACGAATCAAACAATTGAATCAAGAGAGATTATTCAACATAGCGCTTGAAAAAGATGAAAAAATTAATACGATACTAATCGATTAATTCACTTTGAAAAATCTGGAATCTACTCTGGGATGTAATGATGATATTTAGGATGAGTTTGACATATATTATAATTTCGTTAGAAACGTAGTTATAAATGTCATCGAGTGGAGACCGAGAAAAAAAATAGATGAAGAAAATTTTTATGTAAATGATTTGATATCGAGGATGGTAATCGAGGATGGTACGGCATATAATCAAGGTCAAAGAACAACAAATATGTATCTATATAAGTCTATGACTCTTCATTCGTTTATAGTGTATTATAGGCATGCCTTTGATCTTGAAAGTCTATAGTCTTTGAGAAAATTAGTTGTGACTCAACACTAGTGCGGAGTCTCTTGAGAATAGTAAATTAGATGCACGAAGAATCCAAGTGCAAGTTTACAAACACTTGGAAGATGAAGGTCGTCCATGTACGCGCTGCAGATGAGGATGCAAAGTACGGTCGCAGGCCAGACTCAAAACCAGCTCGGAAAGGGAATCGGAGGCACGATGTTCGGCCTCAAACTGGAAAGACCATGCAGCACGGCATACCTTCCGCCGTCTATGCACCGGTAGTCCCGGTCTACACGGTCGTGGACCCAGATGGCCAATCTGGAACGTAAGTTGGGATCTGCTCGAATGCAGCTCGATGCACGTGAGTCGGACCTCGTACCATATTCTGTATTCCAGTCGTCCCTGCAAGCTTACACTGCACCGCAGCGAGAGATCTAGCGTCATATGGGTGTGGATTATATGCGATTTGACGGAGGAAATCACACTTCATGAGGACCCAGAATAGA
The DNA here is from genome assembly GCA_037833965.1 of Marchantia polymorpha subsp. ruderalis. Taxonomy (NCBI): domain Eukaryota; kingdom Viridiplantae; phylum Streptophyta; class Marchantiopsida; order Marchantiales; family Marchantiaceae; genus Marchantia; species Marchantia polymorpha. Next base: position 19,966,211 of record AP031355.1, read on the forward strand.
TTCTCGAGCATCCCGTCTGCCATGAACTCCATGGCAGTACACTGTAAAGTGAAAGGGCCCAAGAGCTTGACTCCCGCTCAGAGCTTGCTAGGGTTCTCTGCAGTGCGCCAGTTTCTGTGTGAGGGACGGGCAAAGAGTGTGTTGCCAAAAGTCAAGGACGGTGATGAGGCCTGACGCTTTTGTTCGTCAATTGCTCTCCACTCAAATTTATAGGAAAACGGGTGTGAAACCTAGCCCGGTTCCATCCTCAAGACCAATGAATGTCTAGTATGACTTCAATCACAGAACTTTAATTATTCGTCGTCTAAACGAGGTCATGGAGCAAGGCAATGGCTACCCGATGCTAGGTGTCATTTCTGGAAGACTCGTGTGAATAATTGCAGGGATAAGGTGCCACGGGAAGCCCACAAAAGCCTCCTCTCAAGCCTAAACGTCTCGGCACGTGAACCAACATAAGCTCCAGGTGTCAGTCAGTGTATCAGGTTGGCATTCCATCAGTAGTGTTAGCCACTGCCGATGTTTAGGAAAATCGGTGGGAACGCGTATATTCAGAATACTAGAAGGTCAGGTGACAGATCACGACACCTGTTGACTCATGCTAAGAAAGCACATGACCCTATACCACGCACGTGATGAGGTAAAACATGTGGTCATTAGATCCGAGAGACGGCACTGAAAGCTCCGGCCTTGGGACCCCTCTACGGTGATGACAAAAAACTGCAGGATCTGAAACCACAATGCCACATGCAAGAGTAGTAAGAAAGCATGACCCCATTCTCGAATATATTACGCGCGATTTCGTACGGGGTCACGGCGCATCTCGTGCCTGAGCTCAAAAGCAGACGATCGGCAGCTCGTCCAGAACGAGATTTTTGGATTCTGCGTCTTTCAGTCGTGTTGGACTACGTTGACTGGATATCTCTGTACCTGAAGAAACGTCCGCTCTTACAGAAACTAAACTATTTCCCTCTAGTAGAGCTACAAACAAAGGTCAAAGACTTGCAAAACGTGCACACGTGACACATCCACAAGTAGTCATGAAAGCTCGTACAGGAATTTGGCATTTGAAGGCGTATTTTGACTCCGTTATCGCAGACAGCGTCGAATTGAGACACAACCCAGTTCTGTTCTGCAGTGACAAACTTCGTGCTGACACTTCGGCTTGCCCAGTCCAGTATTAGTAGTTCGCGGGATATTTCCTGAAATACGCTAGAATATAAAAGGCAATGGCCAGTGAATCCTTTCAATCATACCAATATGGCTCTGTATAAAGGAGCATATTCTGGTTTCTAAGGCACGCGGCTAAGAATGCCATCTCATCGAGTAGTAGGTGAGCTGACGGTATTCGAATTACAGAGAAATAGCGGACAATGAAAAACGTTGCAATTCATGTTTACAAGCACATGTGGCAAAAAACGAGCAAGCCAGTGACAAAATGATGTCGACGACCATTCACTCGTGAACTGTTGCACTTGGAACTCCTGATGAAAATTTTGAGCATTGAAGCCATATTTCCAACATCAAGTAATCACCGCGTCAAAAGAGCAGCACGTTGGCTGGTCTTCCAAGGTGGCGTCGACAGCCAGGTTCTGGAGTTCCCTAGAGTGGCTCAAAAGTTCTCAACGCTCTTCTGAGACGACGGTGTCTCCAGGTGAGGTTGGTTCTCAAAGAATTATTGCAGACTTAGGAAGACAGTGGGTCGGCCCGTGACCTGTCTTGAACGTATCATCAATCCATAGAATACAAATGAAGGAAGGTCTGGAAAGAAACAGGGGAAGAAAAGTGGAAGACCTATCTGACCTCGACCTGAGCCTCTTCCCCTATGAACACTGCACTAGCAATACGTGTTTCTTTACAACATCCATGCCAACGTAAAAAATCTAATGATTTTGCAGTCTGATACTACATTCCCCCACCATGTTACAAGCTGGCCACAGGCTGAATGACGAGCCTCATGGCTCAAGCGCACCGTATAAATTATGTTGGCGTTGTCGCTCTGAGGTATGGTCTCAGACGGACAGAGCCAATCTTCTGCAGAAATTGACAGGCAGTAAGTAGAAGTACAGGAATTTTACTGCTTCAAGGGGTCACATTCGAAATGTGGACTGGCTCACACATCAAAAGGCCCAGAAAATGAGTGTACAGCCTCATGAAGGACTGCGATTGAGCTCGGAGGAGTAGGTTCACGATGAAGAGCTGAGCTGGCTGAGCTGGTCTGCTGTAGAGAGACAGGAGACTCACAGTAGGGAAGACGATTACGTGTATCGATCGACGATGATGTGCCCAGATTCGTACTCAGCCAGTCCTCCAACCTACCGACACTTCAGACTTCAGTTTCATATACAGTCCAGTCCTCCGGCCTGAGGCAGACTTGAGACACAGGTCCTGCTCACTGGATCAGTGAGGCTAAGAAGGAAAACAAGCCACGAAGGCATGTTTGACATGACCCGTGCAGAGAAGAGAGCGATTGATCGGAGTGGAATAATCTTCTTTTACCTCCTCTTCTTCTTCTTCTTCTCGTCGGAGGGTTGTGGGACAAACGTGTATCTGGCGGATGTCAAGGCAGCAAGTGGAGGCGCTTGAAAAACCAAAGAAACGAACAGAAAATGAGGAGCCCAACTGCTCCGGAGATGATGAGAACCCACTTGAAAGCCGACGGTTCCTCAAACAACCAAAGGGGAATGTTCATACCGAACACTCCTGCGACTATGCCCCAAATGGCCACAACAAACGTAGCCGTGGTGAGAATAAGTTCAAACTGGATCAACTGATTTCGCACGTTGTCCAATTGGATGTTAATAAAATCCTCAGTATCATCTATATACTCCTTCAACGAGGTCAACTTGTTCAGAGTGCCATCAATAACCACAAAATATGCTTCCAGTAACATCTCGAGCTCTTCTACATCCTCATCTTCACTCCTCGAGCTTCTGGAACTCCTAGACAATACTTCGTGCGTCGTAAAACTCCTAGCAAAGCTCAGCGTTTTATCTAGATGCCGAGAACCACCTCCCCCCGTCGGAGATCCTACTGGAGAAACCGGGGCCGACACCGAAGCCCCCACCGCTGCCACATACCCTTTGGTCCTGGCAGAGCTCTCGCTGTAAGAGTAGCTCGGCACCGCGTTCATCATCTTCTGAGTCAGGTACATCTCGGCCATGTCGCCATCGTCGTCCATCAGCTGCTCGATCTCATCCCTCACCTTCTGCACTCGACGGGTCAGGATCACGAGCCTGCTCTTGAGCCTGCGCACCCTCTCCAAATTCAGCGTGCTCACCTTCGAGGTGAGCTCGTCCAGCACCGGGTAGGCCTCCTGCTCCAGCTCCGTGGCCTGCGCATCCAAGTACGTGCAGGCTGCCTCCAAGGCCACCTCCAGAGCTCTGAACTCGAAGGGCAAGTCGTCGGCCGATGACCCACTGAACATGTCCGTGTCGCTGACCATGGCCTGCCGGATTTCCTGAGGGTTGCCCCAGAAGCTATCGGTTCTGTTGAACACTTGGGGTTGGCCCCCGGGAGATCGCCATTTGAAGCCCGGAATGTCCGATTGATTCTGCGTTGCCAGCCTCCTGCGCAGCTCAGCCACATATTGGAGCACGTATTTGTCGAACGAATTGAGCAGTAAAACCTCGTCGGCCGTGATTATGCATCGGATGTGCTCGAGATTGAGGACTATGGCCTTGTCGCGTCCCAGAATTGTGGCGGGGTACACGAAGTGGGGATCCAGAAGCCTCAGGTCGCGGGCGGGCAGATTGCAACGACGCATAACCGTCGCCTTGTCGACCTCGAGCACCTGAGAATTGCCCAGAGGATCCACGCGAATCCATGACCGAATTCCCTTGCCTCGTTTTTTCAGAAGCAGCAAGTCGCCTCCGATGTACCCGCCTCCGGTGCGAGATTGGGCCGCTTCTTTGTTACTAGAGCTCACAACAAGAGATCGAGGAGGGAGTAAAGGAGTTTTGAGATCCCCCATCGTGGAATTGGTTGCAGACTGATTGCGGATTGATTGCAGATTGATAGATTGTTTGATTGACTGATTGACTGACGGACTGACGGACGGACTGTACAGCCTAGAATATGCTTACCGGAAAGCTGCTGCCCATCATCTGCTCGACGAGGCCCAATCGTTAAGGACGTCAATGATGATGATCTGTGGCCCCGTCAGTTGAAAACCACCAACCACAACCATGGTATGCACCCACGAATCCTCATCTTCGCCGCCGAACGGTGAGTATGATCCTCTTTTGCGAAACTTTGAGTTCACCTTCATGTGGCAGCAGCAGCAGGAGTAGGAGCAGTGAGACACCAAATTTCTCGCCGAATTCCTCAAGTCCATCTCATCCTACTGCATTACGAACTCGATTCTCTTCCCTTCTGCACTGCTCCCCTCCTCCCGGCCTTCCTTCAACTCAACTCTACTCTACTCCACTCCACTCCAATCCAATCCAATCCAATCCAGGCCACCCCGCCTTCAAGCGCGGCGTTCCTCTGTACCACCCTCCTGCTCGATGGTCATCCCCCCACCACCTCCGTCACCATCGTCGATAAAAATATTCCCCTAGCAAAGCGGTGCTCGCATCAGCAGCACCAGCGGCAAACCAAGCTTGCCTCAAACTTCGCCTTAGGTCTAGAACCTCTCTCTCTCTCTCTCTCTCTCTCTCTCTCTCTCTCTCTCTCTCTCTCTCTCTCTCTCTCCAGCTCCACTCGCCTCTTCTCTTCCCTTCCCCCTCTCAGATTCAGATTAGCTTCGAGGAGAGCACCAAATCTTGTCGCCGGCATGATTCTTCCAGCGAGAGGTGGTGCGTAGGAGGCGAGGAAAGAAGAGGCGCCATCCTCATCGTGCGCTTCGGACCTATGCCCGAGGGAAAGTGAGAGAGGAAGTCGACGGGTTCAGCTGCATCCCGGAGAGCAAATTCCGATCGGATCCAGTAGTTCTTGGCGTCTTTCAGCAGCAGCAGCAGCAGGGGGGACGGAGGAGGAGGGAGGAGGAGGACAAAGAACAAGGTTCAGGCCCTGCTGCTACACACGCACACACACTACGACTACGACTAGCGTAGCATTACGTGGGGCGGGGGAGCAAATTCTGATAAAGGAATCGTCGCAGCAGCAGGATGAAGGATGCTCGTGTGGGCCTCACAACCGCTCCGCATGCAACACCGGATCACGAGGAGGTCGGACCCCAATTCGTCCCCGACCCGGCCAGTCAACATTGTGCACAGCACCCACCCCCCGCACAAACACAGCCAGCCGAGCGAGCGAGCGCAAGCGAGAGCGAGAGCGAGCAGAGCTCGACACAGGGCGCACTCCTGTGAGCCCCGAGCGCCGAAGCCCTGCGGCCCCGGCCCCGGCCCCGGCCCGGGCCCGGGCCCTGGCCTTGGGCACGGCTTGGGCCCTCGGGCAGGGCGCCATCGCCTCGCAACTGCCCCTCCCCTCGCCCTCCTTCTAACCGACTCTGCTGAATTCCGGGTGCCGTGTAGCGCAGGATCTGTGACGGGCGCCGGTGCCGGACGAAGCTGCGGACTCTGTCTCCACGGAACATGCGACCGGCCACCAGCCTCCGGAAGCCGGATCCAGTGCCGTGGGGCGTTTCGCAGACTGTCGTTGCCCGTCGTCTTCGCTGGATGGTGTATCCTCTCCGCCTGCACACTTCCGTCGTCCCGAGTCCCGTCCCTTTCAGCGACCTCCCCTCGGCGCCGACTCTGAGACTTCGTGCTTTCCATGCAAAAGATTGCCGCGATTGTCGTTCTCTTCTCCTTCGTGCGACGGGACTTTGGACATGTTCTTCATTGGACTCGCTTTCATTCTCGTATCAACTGCCGCTGACTTGCCCATGGCGCAGAACTGACCGAGGCTCTGACGACGCGTCCCTTCGCGTCCTGCTTCCACGCGGTACGCCTTCGCTTGGAAATGGCAGATATCCGTGCGGCGTGTTGGGTACAAAAGGGAACATCGGTCCAGTGTCTGTGAGGCATCTACGTTGTTATTAAGCCGAAATCGCCATGTAACACTTCTCCGGCAAGACATTTGAATCATGTGGTTTGATGGGCAGGAGTGGAGACCGGCGTTATACGCTTTTACACGGCACGAAAGACACTTTGTTGAGGCCTCGAAGCAGACTCTTCACGTTTAATTCTCGAGGCTCGGTTCTCAGGACATAATAAGTGCCTCTCGCCGCTACTTTCGCTAATCGATATCACCAAACTAGGAGGACCAGTGTCCTTCCGGTTATTACTTGCAGCCTATCTAAACCAAATGGCAAATCAAACGCCCTTTCATATAGCTTTGCGTTACCTTCAGAATGTGTTATCAATCAGAGAACTGAACCTTCGCATTGATATGAGGATCTGAACACAAACTGTACTAATCATCTCTAGATAAAATGAAGGTTCTGATCGTTATTTGTTGCTCCGGAAGATTAGTCGTCGGCCATACATAATGGGCTTGCATTGTTGACCCCGACATTCACAGTACAATGTAAGCAGTTAAGACATTCGCTGCATAGATGTCCTACATCCTGCTCCCTTCAACTTGGTCTATCCATATGGACCTCCATGGATGGTAGAGGAGGTACCATTCAACAACAGAACACGTCCGCTATTTCTACCGGACAAACATGACAGTTACGATTCAACTTGCGAATCTTCAGACCCCTAAAGCAAACTGATAGCAAAGCCATTATAGATCATCCTCGTCTTGTACAAAACACATTCTTTCTGTCACATTGTGCGAATGAGATTTACAACATTGGAATACACATTGAGACTCGGATACCTTTCTTAGGTTTATCGGACATACTCAAGACATCTATGATGAGTCAAGCACGGATCTAAACCATGTATTCCTCTGACAATCTGCACAACCTAGCCTTGAAACTATATATCTGTTGAAAGTAGAGCTAACGAAGACCGACCTCAATGCGACTTAGATGACTCCACTAAACGAGACCAAATCTACCTTCCTGACATCTGACTCTAATGCATATATCCGACCTATGTACTACTGTCCCACTATGCTAATTTATTTGCATGAACTCAAGCGATAAACCAAGGGCTATCTATAATAGGTTCCGGACAATGACACGACAAAGACACGAGTTAGGAATACACGCGAACAAATAAAGACGGCAATTGACACGACGGAAGGGCGTTTGGCTTGGCATAACTCCAACAGCTTGTATAGATTTAGGAAGAAGAGCCGCAAATAGAGGGACGAGGATACACAGCAGCAAATCTGTTGTGGACGGCTGAGTCAAGACTACATCCTTGTTCCATGCTGGTCCACACAAGCTACCATGCTTGGCAGCCAGGGGAGACATGCCTCACATGTAGAATTTGTGCCGTAGACCACAGCGGAGACGAGCAGAATACAATAACCCTCCCAGATCAAAAGGTAGCAGCTTTGCAGGAGTAGGCAGCCATTGATGATGCTATATAGGGAGACCACAATGAATGAAGAGGCAGACTACCGAGGCGAGGGAGGCAGTGCAGTGCAGTGCCGTGCCGTGCCGTTCTAAGCAGAACCACACCTCAGAACACAGCAACAAAGGCAAGGCCTCTGTGAGTTTGAATCTAGACTGGCCATCATACACATTTCTTGTTCATATATTCTGCAATTTGTTCTTTGGGAACTTGACAAGATTGCACATGTTCGAGCATAGTTTTTTTGCGAAAACAAGAGTCTACCAGACCAAAAGGAAAGGGCAACCAGGAAAGAAACTTATCACAATAGCAGTCAGCCGGAGCTTCAGCAGGAGACCGAACTACTGAAGACGCCGGCCACATGGAGGGAGAGTCCAAACTTTCATCGGGCCAATAGCCTACATGGTTGGTGAGGCCATCACTTTGCAAACCAGCCGCTTATACAAGCAGAGTAGTCACCTCAAACAGAGCTAACAAAACTGCCGAAAAATCCAGCATTCTGAAGTTTGCAGGAATACAATCCCTCATAGTTGTTTCTTCAAAGCCCCTTCCAAAAGTACATAGGTGAGTCATGACTCCGAGGTCCCTAGCAATGTTCCGATGCATATGCATAATCAACTCTATGGGCTCCGGCTCCGGCTGCGACGGCGATCCCTTGGTGCTAGGGGACTCCTGCAATGGTGCTCCCATGATTAGTTCTGACTGTCGGTAGAGCACATGGTCGTCACATGAAGTCGATGACGATGTACACCAAAGACTCAGCTTTCACCACTGTTATAACCAAAAGTACTTCTCAGAACGCGAAGGAAACAGATATGGAAACATCCTGTAACGACGACGAATCTCAAAACGAAGCTCATTACAGCTACCATTGAAATGATGCACATTAAAACTTTCGCATGCAACTAAATCACCAGGATCAAATTCAAACTGATCTGAAGATTCGTACCCATTTACAACTGGTGACACTCGTCGATCTCGGCGTGGTGGTGGAGGGGATCGGCTCGGACTCCGTCCCCGGCGAACAACAGGAGACGCACTCCTTCTTCGCACAGGTGACCGACTTCTAACTCGCGCGGGACTGCGACTGCTGCTGAGGGAACCAAAAAGCGAATTCAACAATCAGTATCATACAAGCAGGTTCACTGGCCTCGGCGTCCAATTTTACAATGACCTATTCAGTGGAAGAGATCATCCATTTGCTTAAAAACAGCATACTTCCATATTTCAAGGCCGAGCAGTAAATTTCACGTTACAAGAAGTACTGCCGTACTCATGAAATGCGCGTTAGCAGACCTATGGGAATTTCCACTCCTTCATTTACATGTATATTTCACTTTCACATCTTCGCTATAAGCATGAGCTAAGTGAAATGTCAAAACAAGTTCAGTTCCTTAGACAACAACAAAAGTCTCAAGTTCTTGGAAAAATCCAATTATCTGTACCGTTTCATATCCCGATGATGAGGAAGCGAATATACACCAGATCGCGAACAGCAACAAAGTGACGGCACGCGAAGATATATAAAGACCGCGACAACAAGGAGCAACGGCGAGAGGCAGAAGTACATGATAAAAAAACAGGGACAAACGGTCAGACGTGAAATAACAAAATTTGAATTCAACTACACGTAGACGTCTGTAAGTAGTTCCTTAACACAAATGAAGCTACTTCGACAACATGTTTCACGTTCCCAAACTGTACAGTACACTGATTTCGGACGTCAGAACTTCTTGAAGTCTTATCAAGATTATGGCAAAAGCGAAAACAACATGTAGCAGCAACAGCTCCATGGACGTTCTGCAAGCCTCTATTCGGGAGTATGAAATATATACAAGAAATGAACCACATAGAGACTCCGATATTCACGCGATCAAAAACCTGTTCTTCTAGAGGAATATAAGAACACAGAGAAAAACAGCTCGACATACCTGCGCCCATAACTAGGACTACGTCTATAGCGTGGACTGCGGCTGCGGCCACGTCCTCCAGTTCCAAGGCCACCGGCACCTATACGCAACCGGCATTCACGAGCAAAATGGCCGGGCTCTCCACACTCATAACATTTCATGTCATCTCCACCTCTACCTCGGGGACCACCACCACCTCCGGAGCTGCGTGATAACTCTACTCTCCATCCATTCTTGCCTGCTAAGAGAGGTGGAGAAAAAGGTTTCCAAAATGTGGAACAACAAGCCAGGTTTAAGTTCTTTGCTCGCATCTAGACTCAAACAAGGAGAAGGGCCTACCATAACAATCATCCGGCAGTATAAGTCACTGGGTTAGCCACTGAGTTCCGAAGTTGGTGAAGATTTACGCAACGATACTGCAAATTCAGGATAATTTAAAGCAGTGATCAAAAACATAAGTTACACCAAAGCATATTTGCCTGCGTAGAACGAGCCCAATCTTCGTGTTTTCGAGGCCCTGTTCCACAACAACCTGTATGACTTTCTACAATGTAAAGTCAAGGGATACCGAACACCTACTGGAAGCGTACTTACCGTCCGTGGCACGTATTGCATCCTGGGCATCCCGAAGATCGTCGAACTCGACAAATGCAAAACCCGGCGGCTTGCGAGCTACCCAAACACTGTGTTCAGCAGCATCACATACAATACATCACACTCCGAAACGAGGAGACAAGAAAGACAACCCGTAACGTACCATTCAAAGCACGGATGGCATCATCTGCATCCCTTCGATCCTCGAACTCGATAAATGCAAAGCCAGGAGGCTTCCGAGCCACCCATACACTGTGTCATTAAGATTGCAAGGCTAGAATAAGTCCCGCAAACATAGAACATTTCTTCACAAGAGGCCTCTAAAGACGAAGCAAGAGCTGCTTCGCTTTAAGATGGTGCCTAGCAAGGTTCTCAGGCCTTAATATTATTTTAGGATGTGATCTGGGTACAACAATTTGCATCAAGTGCAGGGCCTGACACAGCTATGCAACAAATGTGACATAAGTCACGTTTGCCCTGACTTGGGAAAATGGTGGACTCCGGCGTTCCTAACCATCACAGATGTCCCGACTCTTCACTTACAGTATGTTCAGGAAGTGACAATAGATGGACTACTAATGCAGAAGCTGCGATCAAACTGGAAAAAACCAAAGAAGTTTGGCGTCGAAAGGCTCTGGGGCACATCACATGACGACGAGTTCAACGTCGGTAAATGTGGCCGACCAGTTTGCCAGGTCGCAGGAAAAAAACCACACCTAGGAAGGTATGACATGTCCCCATGACTGTGGAAAAAGTTCGTTAGGCAAAATTGAGGCTCAGATTTTTCTTCGGAAGAACACGGACTAGGATAGGAAAAAGAATCGCGTGCACGTCAACCATAAACTTCCAAAAGGTCCAGGGGATCCGAACATCTGAAGGTGCTTAAGAGGAAGCTTGATCAGTTGGAAAATTCAAAAAATATGACAGAGGCGCAATCTTTTGAGGACATTAATCCATCAAAACGTTTGATCAATGCATACAAAACTCACTCGTCGGACATCCTGAGAGGAGTGGAGGGGATACACAACTAATGATATACACTTCGTACTTAGAACATCAATCAGCTACGTACATCTCTAATCATCATACTTGAATCATAGGCAGATTCCGCACAGACGAAAAAAGATGCACATGGTAGCACGAACAGCCATCGACTAGGCGTAGGTTCATGACTCATGACGAAAGGTAAAGAATCTCCACGTTTACAGTGAGGAGAACGAGGAACATGCTGCAAGTGACCAAAAGAAATTAACATCCGAGTACAACGTTGCAGCTCCTTCCAACAAAGAGGTGGAAGGACACTCCAGTTTCGACAGGACTGGTATTACTCCTCACTAGCAGGTAGGAATCCCTCCCGCCACTCCACATGGGGACCTAGATTCCATATCCAAGATTTAGGTTTTGAATAGGAGGTAGGATATAAGCCAGGTTGTCCCGTTGAGTTCAGTTTGTCAGGCCCGGGATGAAGGTTTCCTAGAGGGGCAGCCGTTCTCACAAGGAGCATTTCTGCTGTGAGCATGACGACCGTGAAAGTGGAAATTAGCTCAGGACGTATTGCTGAACAAAAAGAGCCGAAGAGCAATCCTAGCACCCGTCCAAGAAGGAACGGTCATAGTCTCTCACGGGCCAAAGCAGCTAAAATCGACACTCCTGTCTTGACCTCGAAGGCTATCAACAAGCACGGAAAGAAAACGATGAGCACTGAAAAAGCGGATATCAGCCGCACGCGCGATAGGATGGGGAGTAGGAAGACAAGAACCTGCGCAGCACTCCATAAACACGAAATTCGTCTTCTAACTCCCTTTCAGTAGCCCGGGGATCTAGGTTCCCCACGTAAACACGCGACATGGCCAGCCTGCTCGCTTACTGCTCGTACCACCTCCAACTCGTAACCAAGTTCAGGACTCCGAACTCCAAAACCTCTTCAACGAAGCACACAAGTGAAGTCAAATCGACCCACCACTCGCTTCACTTCTCAAACCACTCCCTCACCCGCACCTATCTCAATCTCCGAACAAACAGGGCGAACGCACTGCGACGCACACGCTGCAACCTCTCCCTCTCTCTCTATCTCTCTTCCTCTCTCTCTCCCTCCCTCGCTCTCTCCTGCTCGTCCTCTCACCGCAGCACAGCCTGCTGATCCTGTGCTTCCGAAAAATCGTCAAGTTCCTCCTCGTCAAAAATCCAAAGATGCTCTTGGGCTCCTGGGGCGGATAGCACTCGCTCACTCGCTCCGTCACTGCCCACAAGCTGCTTGCTGCTCGCGCTACTACTGCTGCTGCTGCTCTTGCCGTGATAACCAAGCAGGGCAAACTCGCAGCGCTCGAACTGGACGAGACCTCGAAAAAAAGGGCGTCCGCGCGACCGAGCCCCGAGGCTAGGAGGGAAGGAGGAAGGCACGAAGGATGCGAAAGACGCAGCACAGGAGCACACAACGAGAGAATCTTCAAATCGCCAGAAAAAGTAGCGGCAGCAATCAGCTCCCACACTCGTCTCGGCGTCTGGCGTCGGGCGCGGGGGAAGGTCGCGGGGGAGCGGGGCGGAGGTCACGTCAGGTGCCCGCCTGCAGAAGCAAAAGAAAGAAAGAAGCCGGCTGGCCCTGTCCCAGGCTAAGGTCGCACTCAAGAGCCTCGTCGAAGGACCTGAAGCGACCGACCGACCGACCGGGCCCCGTGTGTGTGCGACGGGCCGGACTCCGAGGACGGCGACCGCTGTGCGTACGTACATCTCGCAACTCAAGCATTTGATTTGCCGGACGTGCAGTAGCATCTCGATAGCACTTGCCGGACGGACGTAGACTGGCCGACCGTCCGAGAGTAAACCCTCCCGGAGATGAAAGGGTCGGCAGCCGTGCGGCCGACCACGGGACTTGCGGCAGAGATTCAGTGCCGCGAGTCAGTGATTATGGACGACTGGTCAAATTATCAGTTTCTCTTGCTAAACGTGCGGATGACGTTCATGTTCGGAACCAGCATGAGAGCATTACCTGGTGCAATCAATAAGAGAGAGGGAGACAGAGAGCTAGAAAATGTTTCTTCGTTCAAACACAGAGATTTTGAACTCTGGATTTCAATTTCAAAATGTACGATGCTGCGTTTTCTTATAGAAACCACATAAGAGAAATATGATAATTTATTAAATAAATATATATAAACCTTGAAATATAAACGTGTCCAATATTCATAATTTGATGTATTTTATTTCTTGTTGCACTTCCATTTTTTTTCCGTTCATAATAAACAAGAGGAAGGCCATTCATATGAAGATCATAAACTATGAAACAATTATTTCTTTCAGTAAATATATATTCTGCAATAATAAATCACAATAAAAATAAATTTATTGTATGTTGATGACATACATGAAGGAACATATTATGATATCCTTATTTTACACTGCATTAATTAAAAACTGCTAATTCATCAACTTAGCCCACAAAAAATAATTACCGCGTTCAGAATAACAATGAATTTAATTTCGAGGTGGAGATATTCATTTCTAAATATTTTAGATTTCAAAGCATCACTTCTTTTCGAGGAATAATCTTTTCAATCTGAGTTTTCTTCCTTCCTTCTATTAAAAAAATAATTTTTGTCACTTACTAAAAAATGTGGGAAAAAAAAAGGCTGAATTTTTTCAAAAGTTTATTTGAATAATGAAAATTTAATAATCATCGTAACATCACTTTTTTTGCCTTGATGTTTGCATTTTAACTGACAAATTTAATTATAAATAAGAGTAATGGAGTAATATATAAAAAACAATTCAAAATTAGACATTAAAAATCAACTGAATAAAACTTGTACACTTTTTAGGTAACACAATATAACTTCCTAAATAATAATAAAATTTATCCTATCAATTGATATCAAATTAACCTACTTAACATTTTCAAATGTATGAAAAAATATTTCTTTCATAAATAAATAAGTGATTTCATACAACAAATCAGCATCAACTAAATTAAATTATCCACATCAACCATTACTTTTTAAGAAATCATTCTTTGATTTATCTACGGTATGATTAATTTTGTGCATCTCATGTACAAATTAAAAAAAAAAAATTGGCATACTATCTTAACAACAAGAGTTTTGTAAAACAGATTTATTATTTTTAAATGGTCTTTATCATATCATAACACATAAAAATATAAATAAAATATGACTATAAACATAATTGCTTCTTTCAAAAGATCGATCAGAAAGTTTTTAAAAAATCATTAAAATGAAGCATAAAAATAAAATATATAAATATCTGAGGTATATTTAATATATTACTTCTAAATTTAGATGCATACTCTATATATATATATATATATAACTCATAACGTTCTGAACAAACCAATTATCATATTGGTTACTTTATAACATCATAACTGATTTGTGCAGGTTGTGTTCATTATTTCAATTCTCAACTTGAATATGACTTACATTAAAATGTTTTTTCAACAAACATATGTACTCTGAATTAGATACAAAATGAAAGTGAGAAAACATATCATTGAAAATTGTTTTGTATGTATTGAATGAATTATTATTTTAAATTTGTAACCCACATTTATATAAATCGTGACATATTTCTTTAATTATTAAGAAACACCCTCATTTAAAATATTGGGATGATTTAATTTTTATATTTATCCAAATTGAAATCTACATTTTATTGCATTTCAAATAGATAACAAACGGATTCATGGAATAACAATCTACTATATCCAAATTAACCCATGCAAACTGTATTATATATATAAGTCATGTCTTTCATAATTTATTACTGAACTTTAAAATTATTATTTACATCATCATTTTACCTTTAAAAATATGTAAAAACTAAGTATGAAAATAAATTATTTATTATTTATGATAGAAATGATAGATACATATATTGATGTACACAATTCAAGAATACATGCATTTTCAACATCAAAAAATGTTGATTTAGTTTTTAAGCTGTTAAAATATGACATTTAAATTCATTTTAGGCTGTTTTTCTTGTATACTTTATATCTAACAAACATTTTTGAACATTGTTTTAGGCAACAAATTATAAATTTTTTGAATTTAAAATTCAAAAAATAGCTTTCAACTATTCATTTGATAAGAAAAACATATTGAATATCATGAGTAAAATGAACATTTTAGGATTATATGTATGTATGTAGGTATATTAACTGAGTATTATGTAAAATATAATGATTCATATTTTGTTTTCAAATTCAAATTTTTTTTTTTGCATAAGATTGATTCTTTTAAATAATATTTTTTTTCCAGAAATAGAAGAATAAATGTTTGGTAAAATATATCATTGAGAGTTTCCTTGGATGAAATTTAATATCAATAATTATAATTCAAATATATGTATTTAAAATAATTTATTTCAGTAATTTATATCATATGAAATACATTAGCTTTTTGGATTATATTTGTGATTTTTCTTAATGATTTTAAGTACTATATCTATAAATTGGAAAATTTATATCACACATATGAAATTTCATGACAAAATCTTGTATATACTGAGATATAATTTGCTTCATTTTATGTAAAGTGAAATTGATTGTAGATGAATGTTTTCATTGAATGTGTTTCCAATAAGG
This sequence comes from Marchantia polymorpha subsp. ruderalis, assembly GCA_037833965.1. Taxonomy (NCBI): domain Eukaryota; kingdom Viridiplantae; phylum Streptophyta; class Marchantiopsida; order Marchantiales; family Marchantiaceae; genus Marchantia; species Marchantia polymorpha. The sequence continues at coordinate 19,981,729 of AP031355.1, forward strand.
TGACACAAGAGATAAGTGACTTTTCAAACCATATTTGCTCATCAAAGGAAGAAAGTAATGAAAGATGACCAAGATAAAAAAATTTATGGACTAGCAAACAATTAGTTCATCTAATTATGGTTCATCCACCTAGAACAACCATGAACCAAGTTAACTTCATATATATGTATATTGTGCTCTTTATTTGACAGATATTTCAAAAAATTGAAACAAATTAAATTGAATGAATATAATTTTCATGATTGGATAGAAGTTATGGTTAGCACAATCATAAAATTTTGTAAATACTTATTTACTAAATAGAATTAATTGAATAACCTAAAAATTTAAATATATTAGTATTAGGAATAATAACTTATATCATTTATTTCATTCTAATAATTTTAAGAATTAATTATGATTGGGGTTAGATTATATTCTTAATAATATTATTGACAAACTTATAATCTTTAAATTTATTTTGTTTATCAAATTTGTCATTATTCGTTCATGACATTTTCTTTAAACAAATAATACAAATTTAAAGACTACACTCTATGATTTTGAAAGTGATATTAACAAATTATAAGTAGAAATATCCGTTAAAATATTTGTATTCATCTTGTGGCAATTTATATCAATTGTTAATGTGTGATTTGATATTTTTTATCTCCAAATCAGATATCTGAAATGTTTCGATATGTTTTACGTTCTGAATATAAGAATTGTCTGAAAATTGTATGAAATAAATGCAAAAATAAAAATATTGTGAAATTTTTAACTTTCAATTTTTCACTATAAAGCTTCAACATCCAGACGATGATTGGTTAATTTGGAATGTAATTAATTGATAATAATATAGCATGAGAAATAATATTCATATGTTGATCGTTAATTTATACATATTATAAGTATACTTGTATTCATAAGTACTATAAACTTTGTTTGAGATAGAAATTTTGTCCAAATTTAAGTGTTATTTTATTGTTTCAACAACCCTTGATTTTATATGTGTTTTAATACTTAGTTGAACTCAAACACAAATAGATTTCATTGTTCTACAATAAATATAAATATATATAGTTATATTTATATGAAAGGATGTAAAATATATTTGTTTGTGAAATGAATAATTTCAAAAAACTATATTTATTAGTAAAATATTCCATTATTCATTACTTAGCCAATGTTACCAAATTTGTTTCAAAATGTAAATAGAATATAAATATAAATATTGTAACAAACAAACATAAATACGTTTTACATGTTGTTTAATTTCTTTGAAGGTGTTAACAATAAAAAAATTTATCATATGCATGGTGATTTCAAAATAACAATTTACAAATTTGATGCATGCCATTTAAAAAATACAATGAAATGGTTTTACTTTGTATTTAAAATATGCTTTATTATTCAATCTGAATAGAAATGTGATGAAAATCTTCTGATTGTTAGATTATAAGAAATACTATAACATTTAGAATGAAATGGTATCAACATTTGAATAAAGAGAAGAAAGAAATTGAAAATCTTTGATACTTTGGAGTACTAAGATAAACCACAAATATTTTTTATTCAAGGTAATCAATAATTTACGTGATGGAATTGAAGACTCAATAAACGTTTAAAAAATGTATTTATTATGTAATAATTTCGTTCATACGTTGCATTGAATGAACTTACAAACATATATATTTAGCAAGAATTACAAGCTTGGTCGTACATTAGCCAAGCTTAAAAAAAATCAAATTATAGAAAACAAACAAACTTATTGAGTGTTGAAATCGAGACATTATGACTAATTATAAACTTCAATCCACATATCGTACTCTAATCGTAGCTTCTTGACAAGCAATTTTTGTTGTTGTAGCTTTCATTATGAATTTAATTTAATAGATTTTTTATAAAGTGTTCATTGTATACATTATATACTTTATTTTGTGGAAGAAAATAGTTTTTACTCACTTTGAGCTTATAATTCCTCACCATATTTTACCACATACTTCTAGCCAATCACACCTTATTCACCTATCTATTGTTGCGAGCGGGTTAGCATTACATTGCGAACGTTTGAGAATCTTGCTCCTGCATTCATGTTATTCTACTTTTTATATGTTACGAGGGTACGTCCACATGAAGTAGTGGCCATGCTTTAGACTTTGAGACATACATTGGAAATATACACTCACGGAACATAAAGGAAAGAAAATGGAGGATGTTGGAAGATTAAAAAACTCTCATCTCATCCCAAGAAGGCATAATTGGACTAAAAACTTTGACCGAGCTATGATTGGACAACTTACGAAACTTCCTTGTAGTACAATGAATCCACTTCGGCAAACTTGTACACAAAACAAACCATATTGGGTAGAATACAAAAAAGCTCGCTGAATGGAAAATGACATTCCAGTTCCCCAGGGTGACAAAAGAAGATCGTCGTCAAAGTTCTCGCGTGAGCAACAACATGTAAGTATATCGTGAAAACACAATCAAGATGTACAAAGTCTTTGATTTTGGCGTCATTCTACCTTCTTCAATACTGAAGGTAGTATTTGCAGTGAAGATCTTAGAATTCCTCATTCCTTCGTCGATGCAATTTGTCCATGAGAGTCTAAAGAATAGAAATAATTGAAAAGCCTGGTCTAGTTCATGCACTTCAGCCAAGAAATTGAAGCCAAATGCAAAAAAATACTACGCGATGTAATAAATTCGGAGGTCGCCGGCTACGACGAAACCTTTCAAGCTATTTAGTTCCTTGTAACATGTACGCGGTAGCATGGATACCTGGCGCCCGCGATGTAATGCTAACTTGCTTGCAACAATTGGTAGGTGAATACAAGAGTGTAATAACGTAGTTTTTCTTTAAAAAGAAAAAAAAAAGCTTGAAAGTTAGAAGACTAATGATTTCAAACTTATAGTATAAGAATATTATGAAGTAGAGTAAATAGAGGATTTGGTAGTAGATGACAAGTTAGTAATAGTGGAATCCATTTAGCTTACTCTCCTTGAAGTTAGTGTTTTCTACTTGTATGCAACAAATTTGAGTTAGATGAGTTATGATATGATAGAAAAAATACTTTATAACTTTTTCAATTAGCAGCAACTTGACTTAATGAGTATCTTGATAGATAGAGCTCAGCATGTTTGTTTTAACGAGCCTAAGAAGTGCTGAATCGGATAAGTAGTCACCGAACTTTGGATGTTAGAAGTGGTTGGTATAGATTGAAGAAGTAACTTCGACCGCAGCGCCTTCGGCCTTTAGACTTTGGCCTTAGACAACCTCGGCCTTCAGAGAAGAAAGGCATTTGGATTGAGATTTGCACTGTGCAAAAGGAGAAGAAAGGATTTCGATACGGATTGGAGTAGTCACGGATAGCATTTCGGAGAGAATTCAAGTGCGTGTTGGAGTTGGATCGTCGAGTGAAGGAATTGGGAGCAAGCATAGTCGTAGGACTTTGGTAGTTAGATATGAAGTTCAATTCTTTTATCTCCGGTTTAGAGGAGACGAATTACAACCCTGAATTGGAATTGTCAGCCGTTTTGAGTAGGATACGAGTGAAGAGTAGCTAAGCATGCGTGGCAATTGTCGCATTTGCTAACGTAGCACTTGATGGGGGCTTGCAACTAGCAAGTGATGTCTTAGAGTGTTGTTGTTAACAAGTTAATCCAAGCTTGTACCTTTGGGTGGCTTTTTCATGAGTTAATTTCTAAGCCTTCAATCTGCATTCCTCAGTGCGTTTGTGAATTGTGTGAATGTTTCAATTTGTTGAAGATAACACATTTGAAATAAAAAGTCCAATTCGGATGTTCTGAGTGGTGCATAATGTAGCTCAAGATTTAAGCAAATCTGTACATTGGAAGCTCGTGCAGCCGGCTGAGTGAATAATCTTGGAAAATTCCCCACCTCAAATATCAATTGCAGAGTCGCGTGCCGCTCCCGTAGGTACTTATTGGATGAATTTCAGGATTTGAGTGTGATTTCACCATGCAATGTGTCACCTTCAGATGTAGCAATTGCAGTGTATACTAGGAGTGACATGTGCATAAAAAGTAAAACTCTTCAATAAAATATTAAATCGTGACACAATATCTTACTTGATTCTCTAGTGTTGTTTCAGTACTCGTGAGATCAGATCTTTACCATTATGTTCCATTTTGATGAATATATGTTAATACAAGGAGTATGAAGTATAAGGTGTGATTGGTTAGAGTTATGTGGTACGGGAATGTGAGGGATAATTAGCCCAAAGTGAGTGATAACGTGTGATTAGTTAGAGGTATATAATACAGAAGTGTGAGTGATAATTAGCCCAAAGTGAGTGATAAGGTGTGATTGGTTACAGGTATATAATACGGGAGGATGAGGTATAATTAGCCTAAAGTGAGTGATAATGTGTGATTAGTTAGAGGTATATAATACGGGAAGATGGTGTATAATTAGCCCAAAGTGAAGTATAACTAGGAGCTCCCAATGTTGCTTGTGTTAATACATGTCTTAAAACATATTTACTTGTGGACGATGGTTAAAAAACATAACATGAGAATGATGGTTTGTATGCAATACCATTTCTTGTAATCATCACACATTAAACTACTCATTTGTACATCGAAGTTGAAAGAAAGAGGTTGGATTAGCTTCTGAAACAAAATAATGAAAATCAAGTTGGGAATCCACATGAAAGTAGACGTTACCAACATTCATTGTGATCCAATTTTACCCTTCCACTTTTACACATGCTTGAATTTTCAAGATGTCAATCACAGATTCCCACACGACGAAACATCAAAGGAATAGATGAATATGACCCCATAATACTACATTGGAGAACCCATGGATGGTTACTTCAAGATGCAAAAGTCTGACTTCATCTTCTGCATCTTGGGTCCGGGCTAATCCTCGACTCGAGCCTCTTATTACTCTCACTCTGTGGCATGTGTTCATAACAGTTCACAAACCACAGCGGGAGCAAAAGGACGAATCACCATGTGACGTGACTCCCCGTAAAGGGATTCGTTACATGTCCTAACCAGTCTAGGTTAGCTTTTAGCTACGGTTAGATTCACACCTACGTTAAACTTGTCTTGAATTTTTGGGGTCCTCCTTCATTTTCTCCTTCCTTTAGGTAAGGAATAAATATATTAAATTTGTTGTTTAAATATTTCTCCTTCATTTATTGTATTTTTACTTCGTTTGGGTAAGGTATAGATATTTTAATTTTTGTATGTTTATAGTTTTCTCTTACTTTATCTCGAGGAATTGTTGGGAAGCAACGCACGGAAGAAGGCTTGTATTCGTGAAAGTTCACAATTTGATACCACTGGCGATATGGAGGCGAAGCATCTGGAAACACAAGCGCAGATAGTGGATATAGATAGATACAGAAACTCCGTCCACGGCGTCCATCCATCAATCCATCCTCCCTCCTGGATCCTCTGGAGCCGAGGTTCCGTCGACGATCCCGAAGGCCGAGCGCGATGCAGGGCCCCGATAGGCCACAAAGGGAGCGGGGCCGGAGACGAGCAGTTAGGAAGAGGGCGAGAACAGGAGGCAAATTGCGGGCGCAAATTGCGGCCTGGTTCCCGCCATCTGGTTACAGAGTTCATTCCAAACTGGTAGCAGCAGGAAGGAAGGAAGCAGTAGGTCACGGACAAATAAGCAACGAACGGAAGTGCGCAGCGCCCTAAGGAAAGCACGAAAGCGAGCCAAGGCTGCCGCTCTCTCGCTGCGCTCGTCTCTTGCTCTGTCTCCCGTCGCAGACCCAGTTTTTCTTCGTGGTGGCGCGCACCGATCGTCCGGCTCCCGAATCCTCCCGCTCGCTCGTCGCTGAATCGACCCTGCTCGTGGTTTGAATCGATTCCAGCGTGATGGCGGTGAGTGCGCGATGTGGTGGTTCTGTCGTGCTGTTCTTTGCCTGCAGTAATGGGCGGGCAGGGCAGCTCGGGGATGAAGATGATTGTTGTTGTGGGTTGGGTAGCTGCTCGATCAAGAACTGGATCGCGATGCGGGGGCGATCACGCCTCAGGGATCGATTTGTTGCGGAGAGCTTTGTGTCTGCTGTGCTTTGGCAGTGGCGTCCCGGAAGGGGGTGGTATCATTGTTTCTGTCTAGGCGGTGCAGCTTTTTGTTCTGTGAATGAAATTATGGCTCGTTGTGCAGGGAAATATTTTAAAAGAGGAGGCCCTCGAGGAGAAAGGAGAGCGGGCCAGAATGGTGAGTCTTTGTCTCTTAGAGCTTGTCGATATTCTAGCTGTTTGATCCGTGCAGCTCTTTCCGGTCAGTTGTCGAAACTTTACAGACATTCACAAGGATATATTTTAGGTCAATTGGCATTCTTCTACGATCGAGTTTTCAATCAAGGTTGGGTGGATTTGCTTATCCTAGTGTATAGGTCGTCACACAATGTCCTCTGTTTGGATACAGGCCGCTTTTATAGGAGCGATGGCCATCGCAGATCTCGTAAAGAGCACACTTGGACCTAAAGGCATGGTAAGCGGGATCATTGATACTACAGTTGTATGTCCTTTCACTCGAGTGTAGTATTTTTGCTCGTTACAAGTATCCGACCGATACTTTCTCGTTGCTTTCAGTTTTGTCTCGTACTAAACTCGCCCATCACCTTGAACTTCTTGTTAGCACGGATGTATCACATTAACAGATCAATGCATTTACTGCAGTGGATCCAGATTCTATTTGAGTATGCCCTCAGGCACGATATTTGTTGTTCGTGTTCTACAGGACAAAATTCTCCAGTCGACTGGAAGGGGCCACTCTGTCACAGTGACTAACGATGGCGCTACGATTTTGAAGTCTTTGCACGTCGATAACCCTGCTGCCAAAGTCCTTGTCGGTATCCTCAATATGATTTTAAAGTAGAAGGGTGAAGTTTGATTTCCCGGTCGTGAAGATCTGTACGTCTATAGATGTCAAACTCGTTCTTGTCAGCCTGCATTGCTTCACTTGTGTGTCAAATCTAGGTAGTGAGGTGGTCTGCAGAGCGTGGTTCTGATGATATAAACGTGCACATTTAATGCGACGTCTTTAACTCCTGGATCGAAGACATTTCTAAGGTCCAAGACGATGAGGTCGGAGATGGTACCACGTCTGTGGTTGTTCTCGCTGGAGAACTTCTGCGCGAGGCTGAGAAGCTTATTTCTCAGAAAATTCACCCTATGACCATTATTGCCGGTGAGTAGATTGCGGGCTAGTTTTGGTGAAAGCTTTTTCGTAATCAGTCATATTCTTTTTAAAGGTCATCACCTTAATTCATACAGAGATCGTGGCGTGCTTCCCAGTACCACTGGCACCCTCATTATCATCTGATGTTTGTCAGGTTGATGGTTTGATAACCAGCTTGGAAGGCAGCACAATATTTAGAGTACTCTTAATTTTCCTGACGTTCAACGGCGTTACGTGTGTCAGGTTATCGAATGGCGGTTGAGTGTGCGAGGAATGTTTTGGAAAGTCGTGCTCGCAACAACAAAGATGATCCAGGTGTGTAATCCGATTATCGTCTTCACACCTCGCTGTCTTAGTCGCATGTCCGTCTTATCCATGGTGATTGTTAAGGGCGTTGTAACTTGTTTTCTTCATACTCTTGGGGATTTTCCACATGTGCTCACTTTTTGTTTACTCGATGTTCATCTCTGTGACGTTTCAACGGTAGTTTAATTATAATCATGGCATGCGTAGAGAAATTTCGAACGGATCTTGTCAACATTGCAATGACGACTTTGAGCTCGAAAATTCTGTCCCAAGACAAGGAGTATTTTGCCAACTTGGCAGTCGATGCCGTTCTGCGGTTGAAGGTAGTACTATACGATTGTCATTCAAGTACCTTCTGGATTAAATGCAAGACCAGGTGTAACGAGAATTCCTGCTCTAGAGTTTTGGAGAAATCTTGACTGGTTGGTCGTTCTTTTGCAGGGAAGTGGAAATTTAGAAGCCATTCAGATAATTAAGAAGTGTGGAGGCTCGCTAAAAGACTCTTTTCTTGATGAAGGGTAATTTCCTGCAGACATTTCCTTCAGAGCATTGACCTTTTTAGGGTATATTACCTCTAGGTCGTATTGTGAGACTAGTCGCAGGAATGATCTTATTTCCTGAAACAACAGGTTGTAATTTCATGACTTGTCGCTTGCAGTAGCTGTACATCTTCTATGCTTGCAATGAAACGTATATACCAATGCTGACTGGCCTGGCCATGTACTCCACAGCTTTATCTTAGACAAGAAGATTGGTGTTGGCCAACCGAAACGTATCGAGAATGCCAACATCTTGGTAGCAAACACTGCTATGGACACGGACAAAATCAAGATTTACGGGGCCCGTGTGAGAGTGGACGCAATGTCCAAGGTAGCAGATATTGAAGCTGCTGAGAAGAACAAGATGAAAGCGAAGGTGGAAAAGATTATAGCCCATGGTATCAACTGTTTTGTTAATAGACAGTTGATCTACAACTTCCCCGAGGAGCTTTTTGCAGACGCCGGAGTTATGGCAATCGAACATGCCGACTTCGATGGTATTGAGCGACTTGCTTTAGTAACCGGAGGTGAAATTACTTCAACTTTCGACAATCCTGAAGCTGTGAAACTTGGGCACTGCAAACTTATTGAGGAGATTATGATTGGCGAGGACAAGCTTATTCACTTTTCAGGGGTGGAACTGGGTCAGGCTTGTACCATTGTGTTGAGAGGAGCCAGGTAACAAGCTTTCTGTCATCTTTGTAATTTGCAGTTATGTATCGAATCTTATCCGTACTTCAGATTTTATCTTAACCACTTCCTACGGTGCTGGCGTAGTAAGGCTGTCACTGTAACAATTTTTCTGAGCTTCATAGTAAGCTACGTTTTATCTTTCAGATCCTCATAATGTCCTGCCTTTTTCTACAGCTCACACGTACTGGACGAGGCAGAGAGATCCCTACATGATGCCCTGTGCGTGCTCGCATCTACAGTCAAAGATAGCAGGGTGGTTTGGGGTGGAGGATGGCCGGAAATGTTGATGGCCCGACAAGTTGACGAGCTTGCAAGAAAGACGCCGGGAAAGAAATCACTAGCTATCGAATCCTTCGCCGCAGCTTTGCGCGCCATCCCCTCTATCATTTGCGACAATGCTGGATTAGACAGTGCGGATTTGGTCTCACAGTTACGTGCAGCCCACTTTAGTGACGACAGTACGGCCGGTGTAGATGTGATTACTGGCGCTGTGAGTAACTGAATGGCTTTCTTTCTTTATGTTAGAGGAGGACTCTTTTCTCTGTGTACAGTAAATCAGAGCGTCTATAATGAGTAGGCAGTGTTTTGAATTGAACTATCATAAGCGCTGCTGATAAGAAAGAGGAATCGAGGTCAACTTTTAGCCTGTCACAGATATGCAAGCTTAGCTGGAACTTGTGAATGATATGCAGATGTTATGAGCTCTGGTAGTCGTGTAATATATCTAGGAATATGTCTTGTCTAGAATCCCTGTAGACGAAGCTTGTTGCTTTGAGAGCGACGTAATTGCTAGCACTTATAACTCTATCATGGATTTGTGCAGGTCGGAGACATGGAAGCCCGAGGAATCTACGAGGCCTTCAAAGTGAAGCAGGCGGTTCTGCTCTCCGCGACCGAGGCCTCTGAAATGATTTTGCGAGTAGATGAGATCATTAAGTGTGCACCTAGGCAAAGAGAAGATAGAATGTAACAATATTAAACTTAAAAGCTGACATTGTAAAAGAGGATTTAGGGGTAGGCGGCTAGTTTTTTATGAGGCGGTTGTCAGCAATCATAATACAAGTTGGAACTTGCAATTCTTGGATCAATTTTGAAGATTTGTTTTAGAGGAAGTGCAGTTCCCCACCCGGAAGAAGCCAGTTACCCGTTGTGGCTCCCAGCTGTATCTGAAAGTCATCTGAGTGTGGGATGTAGCGGCGACTGTTTCCCCACTGGTTTGTTCAGGCCTATGGAAGCCATATTGTTTTTTGTTATGGCGCTGAGGATCTCAAGATCACTTTGGAGATCTGACCCCTTAATACAAATGTCTGTTCTCAAGTCATGAGGTCTGCATTTTTCATACATGTGACCTTGCGTCTATAAAAGATGGCGAGACCTTGCGCCTAATATGGGAGACGCTCTGATTAGTCGTTGGCATCGCGTCACAAGATATGCAGATGACCTGTGCTGTCCCCGGAGCTCTAGATTTGAACTCAGAAGCCAGTATTAAACCCAGAATTCTACAAGTTTAGCTTCGGAGTTATGTGAAAGACGTCTTGGACACCAACTTTTGGCTTCTGCTTCGACTTAGTAGGTAATTGGTCACAGGAAATCATCCCTGCAGTCGTCCAAGGTGGTATAGTGTAAAGCATAAATATCACAGTATACATAGTATACAGATATCAAAGTACGAATATATTGTTACCCTAAACCAGGCCTCCTAAGTAGAGTTGGAGTCACAACCTCAAAGGCCATGGCCCAGTAATGAGACATGCCCCCCGGGCATGTCTCATTCGCGTTTTCCATGCGAGGCATGCCCGTATGTATGAACAGGTTTATACATATATTCAAGAGTCATAGTTCCAATGGGATAATTAAGAAAATAAAACTATTTAAAATTGGCCGGGTTGATAGCGGTTTGCCAAAATTTCTGAAGGTGTTCCCTATTACATTCTTCGAATTCGTTCTGCACAAAGAATTATTTTCATCACGTAAATGCGAATTTTATTCCTGCCCACTATAAAGTTCACTTTTCCTTTTGTCTGCTTGCGTTTGAGTAGGGTTCTTTTTCTTCGAGTGTGGGTAATGTGCTTCTAAGGTCCAATTGGAAAATCAGAAGCATCGAAGTAAGATTACTTAGATATAGAACAAATATCTTAAAACATCCATGATTGATTCTAATGTGCTTTTAAATGACGTGATTTTAATGTAATCACTTCTATATAAGTACTCCTTTCTACAACAATAATCTCTCAAGTTGACAGATCTTTATATGTGAAATGAAGGTGACATGATTTAATTCAACTTTCACATAATCCAATCTGTCATAATACATTTGGATCAATCAGATGTTCTATCAAGATCATCACAACATCCAAGCTGTGATGATATCTCTTCAGAGTCAGAAGATATGAGTTTCGTCAATAATACTAAATTTGGCATTACAGTAGGCTTAAGATTAATGTGTAATCACGTTTATACAAAATCACCTATATGACTCTTTCAAAAGTCACTTCACATGACGATTGTCAGTGAAAATTCACTAAAGTAACGTAACACTAGGCATGGATATGGAATGGTATAAACGTCTAAGTAATTGGATGCATGTGTACACCTGCTATTTCTTAAGATCTTGATGGTTTGCAGTAGAAGAGTTTACGAAATAGAAGAATGAGTTAGTTCAAGTTAATTAATTTTGTATTCAGAACTCTCGCTTGCATTTGTATACTTCCCTATTGTGGAATCATGACTTCTAGCTTGTCGCAATTACTTCTATGAATCCATAGTCAAGCTTTTCCCTTTAGTAGGGAGCTTCTCTTGACTCAAGAACATTAGTCACTTCCACGATACCTTGTCCAAATATACATCTAACTCATCTTTCAACTCATGTGAAAATGGAAGTGTAACCTCTATCATGACAGTTTTGAAAGTAGAAAGGGACTTCTGTACATTGTCTTCGTTTTTTTCATCCATATGATATTTCTTTTCGCTTGCTAACTTCTTGGTTTCACTCACCTCAAATGTTGACATAGTACGACTGGAAGTGTTTGGCTGTTCTCTCAGGAGAAGTCCATCTCCCTAACTACTCTTTCAGACAATGGACTTGCACACTCTGAAATGGAATGAAATAAACGTCGAGTAGTTGAATGCATGTGTACTGCAACCTCTGTTTACTTCAGATGACTATGAAGCAGCTCATCATGATTCTAAAAGGTTAGGAGTTCACCTCATGTCCATGTCTAAACACCCTCTCACACATTCTCTCTATTCATCACTCAAGTTCGCACACACATTGACACTCCAAAATATTGAAAATCTCACTCTTTCACATGAACTCTCCAAACTTGCTTGAGAGTCTTTTCTCTAACATTCTATATATAGTACTTGAAAAGTTATCGTAGAATAAAATGATGATTCTAATCCAACTCAGTTTACAAAGATAAACTATAGTTCCCAATACGTGACAACATGTCATTGATTTACCTGAACCTTCTAGAACTAGTATGAGCTATTGCAAAGCAATCAGAGTTAAATATAAATGAGAGACAACACAAAGGTTGCATTATCATCTTTGATGAATTTTATGTCATAATATGCATAAAAAACATGACAGTTAAGATAGATTTGCAACCTTCTTCAGAGATACATTTTTGAAAGTCTCTTGCATTCAACCATTGAAACATTCACATGAAGACATAAGATGATTGAGTACAAGAACTTGTCTCATCATTGGAACTTATGGAGTGTTAGAGCTGATATGGTTATGTTATCATCAAGACATCCAAAACAATTGGGTATAGGCAGGACTCGAACGTGCCGCCCGGATCCATAGCTTGGAAAACTCTTGCATTGAACTACTGGATCTGATTGAAATATTGTCATGATCAACTTATATTACTCTTATAGACATCACTTATCATATGACATTTGTTAGTGAAAATTCATAACACTAGGCATGGATATGAAATTGGATAAACGACAAGTAGCCAGATGCATGTGTAGACTTTATGTTTCTTAAAATTGATTTTAATGTAATCTTTTAATATTTGAATCTTGAGTTTTAATTCTTTTGAACAAATCATATTAGTGTAGCATTGATGCAAAAAGTGTTTTTAGAGAGTGGCAGTACCATTGAGTTTGTATCATTGAGTTGTGAAATTTTTTTGAATCAGATATAAGCTAGCAAAAAGTAGCAACGTTTAACAAGTTTGAGAATGAACTATTTTATCTCATCATCTAATATGGATTCATTGTCTGTCCAAGTGGAAGTTGAAAGCGCAGCAAGAATGTCATCATCGCCATAACCGATATACAAACATCAAACAAAGATATCATAGACAGAGTAGAAGGCCTTTTTACAATGTTCACACATTGCACGAGGAGCTCGATCACAAGTCTACCAAATTGAAATATCATGTATTGAATCAATGTACTTTGATATCTGAACGTAGAATTGAGTACATTCGTATTGTAAAGAGATCTTCAGAGATGCGACGAACCTCAATGCAATCATCAATTGAGTCACAATTAGGGTTAATGACACAACAAGTTTATTTGTTGTAGCACCAACATCAACGTTTACCAAATTTTTTTATCCGCCATTGAATACAAAAGTATAAAAAAAATAACATTTGCAATTTTTAGACTTCTTTGTTACATCTAACAATGAAGTCTATGTGTGTTCCAACAAAAAACTTGTAATGTTCATCCGTGATCTCAATCCAAGCAACATCGTTTTCTCAAGAAGAGTCATGACTAATCAACTATTACAAAAGAGATATAACAAGTGTTTGCTAGAGCTTGAAGATCAACTCAAGTACGTTAGCAATGTGGCTCTAATAATAAATAGAAGTGAAGATGTTTTCAACAACTCGATCTATGCTATGATTGACATCATCAACACAAAACAATGGATCTTTGACATAATACACTTTATATATAGATCAAAATAAAATGTGTTGCAACAACAATTGAATTTGTCAACTAACAAAAGTTTTCATTTATTTTTCAAAAGAAATCATTGACTTTGTATCGGATAATACAACTATCATGATTGAATTCATAGCTTCGTCACATCTATCTCCTGTGCTCAATTCAACCTGGTGGACTTGGAAGCATCAAATCGCCTCGCTGGACGCACCTGCAAGCCACAATCTTCCACATCAAAGCATCAACACAAATTCATTTCAACAAAGCATATCAAATCTCAATTCTTGGAATCCTTTGACAACAATGAGATCAACATAGAGAAATTTGATGGCATTGGAGATTTTTGCATCTGGCGTCAAAAAATCTCAGCTGTCCTTGCCCAACAAAGATTGCTGAGTGTCATATCCGACCTAGTGCTATGACTTGAAGGTATTCTCCAAGATCAAAGAGAAAAATTTCTGAAACGGCTATGGATACAATAATTTTTCACCTTTTGATTCAATTATTTGTCTTAATGAGAATCAACATAGAGAAATTTGATGACATTGGAGATTTTTGCATCTGACGTCAAAAAATCTCAACTCTCCTTGCCCAACAGAGATTGCTGAGGTTCATCTCCGACCTAGTGTTATGGCTTGAAGATATTTTCCAACATTAAAGAGAAAAAATGTCTGAAACTGCTATGGATACAATAATTTTTTACCTGTTTGATTCAATTCTTCGTCTTATTAACAGAAAAGACACACCAGCAAAGGTGTGAAAGGATCATCTCCGACCTAGTGTTATGGCTTGAAGATATTTTCCAAGATTAAAGAGAAAAAATGTCTGAAACGGCTATGGATACAATAATTTTTTACCTGTTTGATTCAATTCTTCGTCTTATTGACAGAAAAGACACACCAGCAAAGGTGTGAAAGAAGCTTGAAGAGATGTTTCAATCTCAATTTCTCTCCAACAAGATCTACTTTAAGAAAAGGCTATTTGGGTTTAAAATGGACGAGACAAAATCATCGAAAGTCAACATAGACGAGTTCTTGAAGATTACCATTGAGCTCAACCACAAGAATAAGACAATCATTATTTTCAATTCTTTTCTCGAAGCATACATGGAGGTGAAATCATCAATCAAATATGGAAGTTCATTAATTATCATAGATGAAGTGATATTCACGCTCAAACCCAAAGACTTGGAAATTAGAGCAGATAAGAAAACCTCTGGAGATGACAAAAATCACATGGCTTGTGGCAAACAACATCGCAAGAACATAGATGGAAGCAATTTCAAGCCCAAGAACCATGGCAAATTTACAAAGATCAACCATCAAAGTACTCACTCCAACGCTGACAAGAATTGCTTCTATTGTAACAAGATGTATCATATCAAGAAAGATTATTACTCATGTATCAAGAAAAACAAGTAGAATCAAGCTAGCACATCACAAGGTCACCAAGATTCAGCAAACTTTGATGATGGCTACAACAATGATAAAGTTATCGTGGCATTTGAAAAGCTCAAGGCCTTAAGGTGGATCCTTGACTCTGGTTGCATCTATCATATGACACACAACAAGCATTGACTGTGGGACTATCAAGAACTCAATGAAGGGAAGGTAATAATGGGAAACAATCATTCTTGTTCAGTGGCTGGTATAGGATTTGTTAGCATTAAGATGTCTCATGCTGTTGTGAGAATTCTTGAAAATGTTAGATGGGTAGCTGAATTGTCTAGAAACCTGATCTTTATTGCCATTCTTGATGACTTGGGTTATACTAACAAGATAGAGCAATGCTCTATGTATATTGCAAAAGGTGCTACTATTTTGAAGTGTATCAAGATAGATTGTCTCAATTATCTCATCGGAGAGACTTTCCATGGAGTTGCGTTAGTTCTCACTCTCCAAAACGACAACAAAGCTACACTCTAGCACCGAATGCTCGCCCATCTTAGTGAGAAGAATCTACAACTGATGAGCAACCAAAATTTGCTAGGAAAGTACAAAGTTAGCAAACTTGATTTTTGCGAGCATTGCATTTTGGTAAAGCAACACAGGCAGAAATTCCCAATTGTAAAGCACACGTCTACACAAGTACTTGAGTACATTTACTCACAAATTTGAGTAAATGTACTCAAATTGTGTAATGTGTAAACTGTCAAGAACAGCAACACATGGCGGTAAACTCTATTTATTATCTATTATTGATGACTTTTCTAGAAAAATTGAATATATTTGTTAAAACACAAAAATCATACTTTTGAGAAATTAAAAGAGTGGAAAATTCTGGTTGAAAATCTGACAGACAAAAAGTTTATTACTTTGAGAATGAATAATGATATTGAGTTTTGTAATGATGAGTTTGATCAATTTTGTGCCAATGAGGCTTTTGAAAATTTTTGTGCCAATTAGGCTTTTGAGAAATTAAAAGAATGTAAAATTCTAGTTGAAAATCTAATTGAAAAAAAGATTAATACTTTAAGAACAAATAATGATCTTGAGTTTTGTAATGCTGAGTTTGATCAATTTTGTGCCAATGAGAGTAATTGAAACGCATAAAACCGTGACACTAACACTCAGCAAAATGGAGTTGCTGAGAGAATAAACAGTTGATTACTGAACAAGGCAAGAAGCATGCTATTCAATTCCGGGTTGGCTAAGTCTTTTTGCGGTAAGGTTATGGTCACAACGGCATATCTTGTGAACGTATGCCCTTCAAGTGCCATTGAATTCAAAACACTAGAAGAAAAATGGAGTTCAAAGCCATCCGATCTCAATCATTTGAGAATGTTTGGATGCTTTGACTATGTTTATCAAAGTCAAAGCACATTGAAGCTAGGAGCCATCAAATGCGTGTTCCTTGACTATCCACATAGTACCAAAGGGTATCGGCTGTGGATAAGGGAAGGAAATGGTTTGAAAATTATCAATAGTAAAGACGTGATATTTGATGAGACTAAGTTTCTTTGTCAATCATGGACTGATCCAAATTCTAGTGTTGTGAGTGTCCATAACCCTGCATAAACTTTAGAAATAATTATTCAGGTAGAGCCAGCTGTTCATGTCACTTCTCCACAAGCTCAAGGCCAAAACACTTGGAGTGATCATGAAGATGAGAACATGCAAGCTCCAGATCAGGTCACTGAACCAAGCGATTATAATGATCAGGAGCAAGGCAACTACAAACAAGAGATGACAAGCCACAACAACTCAGAGCAATTTCAACAACAACATGATTACTTTTTGACCAAGGACAAAGAAATGAGGGTGTCAAGACCTCCACACAGATATGGCTTCTCCGCATACTCTGAAATCCTTGCCTATCCATGCACATCAGCCTTGGAGATTCAAATGAAAGAACCTCTCTAAGATGAAGATCCTGTTGCTGGATCAGACTCAGAAAAATGGAAGTAAGCCATGAGAGAAGAGATGAAGTTGCTGTATAGGAACAAAATCTGGAACATAATTCCAAGACCTAAGAATCAAAAGTTAGAGACATGTCGATGGTTTTACAAGATCAAAGAAGACGTGATCAATTTTGACAAGCCTCGATTCAAGTTCAGGCTAGTGGCAAAAGGCTTCACATAGATTGAAAAAGTAGACTATAATGAAATTTTTGCACTTGTGATAAAATACAAGACTTTAAGTATTATACTTGCACTTGTGGTTCAGTATTATTTGGAATTACAACAAATGAACGTGAAAACAATGCTATTCTATGGCAACCTGGAATAAGTGATTTACATGGAGTAGCCAGCAGTATATGACGAGCAGAAAAGCAAAGACATGATGTGTCTATAAAAGAAATCGCTGTATGATTTGAAGCGATCACCACGTCAATGCTACAAGCTTTTTGATACATTTATGCTTGAGAAAAGATAGAACATGAGTTCTTATGACTCATGCTTGTTTTTCAAAGGTCATGAAGTACTGAAAAGCATCTACTCTTGTATGTAGACAATATGTTACTGATCAGCGGCTCAACTTCAAAGATATCAGAACTCAAGAAAATTTTGAGCAAATAGTTTGATATGAAAGATTTACCTGATTCTACGAGAGTCCATGGAATTAGAATCATCGGAGATAATAAAAATGATTCATTGGCATTGTCAAAGGATGGCTATTTGGAGAAGCTAGTTCACAAATTTGCCATGAAAAATGCAAAGCAAGTGAGTCAAATCTTTGGCAAATCATTTCATCCATTTTGCAAGTCAATGCCCTAAGTGAGCATCAGCAAAGCAATCAATGGAAGATGTTCCATATTCAAGTGCAGTCGGCTCAATCATGTACACTATGGTGTTTTCAAGACCTGATATTGTCCATGCCATTAGTGTTACTAGCAGGTACATATCAAATCCTGGCAAGTAACATTGGTTGTCTATGAAGCATCTACTAAGGTACTTGATTGATTGAAGTTACACTTGGTTTGGTGTATTGCAAAAGAGCTAGTTCAGTTCTAGTGAAAGATTATGTAGACTGTGACTACGCAGGGATAAAAACAACTAGAAATCTACTACAACTTATCAATTCTTGATCAACAGCAATTGCGTGAGCTGGAAGTCATAGTTACAGCCTGTTGTGACTTAATCCACAGTAGAGACATAGTATATTGCTGCCACTAAGGTAGTGAAAGAAGACATGTGGATTCAAGGCCTGCTGAAAGAGTTACATGTGTTCCAAGGTATAACAACTCTCTTCTCCGATAGCCAAAGTGCAATCCATTTGTGCAAAAATCCAGTGTTTCACGACAGAACAAAGCACGTTGACATCAAGTACCACTTTATAAGAGAAAAGATCGACAATATCAATATCAATATTGCAAAAATCAACAGTGATGACAACCTGACAGACTGTGGCATTAAAGTGGTAACTTTGGGAAAGTTTTGATTATGTCTGATGCTTCTTGGAGTTGATGCTACGTGACTTAGCAAAAATTGACGAGGACCAAGTTCGAGTATAGATGACCAAGATCAAAACTGAAGATTGAGGTGGAGATTGTGAGATATCAGCTTCAGTTGCATGCCATTTTTCTCTTTTAGAGTCTTTGTCATTTTATTATTTAGTAATAGCTCGCTGATGAGTCAATATACTATGGGTTGTGTAAGAATTGACTTTGATTCATTCTGATTTTTTACCGTTATAAGGTACCGTTGTAAATCACGGTGATATAAAGTCACTCACCAGATTAAGGCAGAGATTACAGTGAGAAATATTTCAAAAATGGTCGAGAGTGAGAACGGGGAGACACATAGAGAGAGTGAAATCATATGTGAGGAAGTGTTAGTTTTGCTCGGAAACAGGAAGTTTTGCTCGGAAAGAGGAGTGATTCTTCTTTGTGTGTATTTCTCACTAGACTGAACCCTTGTAATGACGAACTGACTTCATTGATGAGTTGGCAGGGACTAGGTTTTCAACCTGAAACTCGTCAACAAATGCTTGTGTTTGTATGGTGTGTTTAGGGTGATTTACTATAGGTTATGGGGATTCAGATCCCTACAAAGGACATCTTTTTCATGGCTGTTGAGGTTTCATGGTATGGCCCGGATCAGGAGGAAGTATATTGCATAAACAGACGATGAAGAGGTTCTTTTCTAGTGAAAACCCTATAGGCTCCAGGTCCATTGGACCTGAGGTAAGTCAATATGATAGAAAATATTACACTGCGAAGGGGATTCGGCTTTGTGAACGGGGAAGCTGTGTGAACTCTCAAAATTATGATAGAAAACAACCGTCGCAATTATGGTCTCGAATGGAGGAGATTCCATGGAACAAAACAACACGAGAGAATTCCTCGCGCCCGAAATGTTGACAGATCCGGAAGGATGAGAACTGAGATTTTCAAAGAGCTCAGTGCAAGTTACACGCGAGACTTAGGCCACCCTCAGTGCCAGCTCCTGCAGAATAAGAGCATGATACGCTGATTAGCAGAACAGCTTTTTCAAGTACCAAGGATCAGATGGACAAGGGCGATATGAGCAGAGTTCGTGTTGTACAGTCCCCTTTATGAGGGAGATGCGGCTGAGGCATGAGGATGCATCCAGAAGTGAGCGAGCTTCAGGCTTGGAGGCATCATACGTCTGAACGCCAATCGCAACATCCTCCCGAGTCGTGGAACTTCCGTGGAATATCTTCCCGGGGATTCGCTCCAGGCACATCAGGAAAGTGCACGGAACAGCAGGTGCAATGATTCAGTGACATCGGATTGGACATATGCGTACAATGTGCCGAATCATTTCCAAGAACCTTGTTCTTTCTTTTCTTTAGAACTTCACCTCCTTCTACTGCCGGCTCGCCTACCTCTTGAAGAAATTTTGTATCTGAACGATACGTATGCCGCTTACCAATCCACAGCACATTGCAGGGGAAAATCAGCAAAAAGTTTGCGACTTGGTCTCTACTTTTCAAGCTGGAGTAGCGGTTCAGACTCCAGTGCTAGGACAATGATATTTCTCGATAGGTCCACAATCACGTACATAACTGGAGGATTGGTCCAGAGAAAAGGGCTCTGTAGGAGTGAAGGACTCGCAGCAGTTGGACGGAGGGACGCAGGTAGTCATCACAATGAGAAGAGAAGGAGTTTGCGAGCTCAGTGTGTAGTTCCAGTTGGGACGAATGACAAGAACTTGCGAGAATCTCTAAGCTCACAGAGGTAACAGAGACTACTCAAATGGAGAGAAAACAGTTCCTTTGCAATGCTCGAGTGAGGAAACGATGTACAGGTTCGTTAGACCGCCTCAAAATCCATAAAGATGTAGTCGTTCCAGCTAGTCACATGGCCGAGTGTTTCGCAGGATGGTCAGCTCCATATTTATCTATGTCGAAGATCATACCTCACAAGATGGTGGATCGAGCTAACCCTTGTAGCTGACAGGTACTTGGACAGCGAGGTGTAACGATGGAGCGGTTTATTTCTTGCATTTCTGTCCTTGGGGTTCTCCTTGCAGCGAGCTTCTGTCAGCACGCTGAGGCTGGAAAGCTCCGTTTCAGCTCCGATGGGCAGTTCAAGATAGTGCAGGTAGCGCTCCTAATCCCTCTGAAACAACAACAACTCGTGTCTAGAATGTGCTTTCGGCTTCGTAGTCTACAGTGCTCGTGTTGGTTCATGCTTCGATCGTGTTTGGAACGAAGTCACCAACTCACAAGCTCAGGACACGAAATGTGCCGCTCTCTGCTGCTTGTCTCCAAAAATTCGAACATTTCCAGATGCGGGATAGCTTTCATGCTCACGTAGATCAAGAAGTCTTTGATCTCAGCAGGCAGTCGAAACTGGTGATTAGTAGATGTCGACAGTGAAAGCTGTAGCTGTAGCTGTAGTACCTTGAACTGAAACGAATTCATCGTCCTGCAATTAACTTAAGGTCGGTTCTCTCCTTTGAAGGTGGCGGACATGCACTACGCAGATGGTGCTCACACGAAATGCTTAGATGTGCTTCCTGAGGAGATGGCCACCTGCTCCGACCTCAACACAACAGCATTCCAGTGGAGAATGATCAAGCAAGAACATCCGGACCTTGTTGTTTTCACAGGTACCGTACTCGAGCTGTCAGAACTGCAGAGCTGCAGAAATTTAGCACGTTACGTCGGACTCACAATTATAAATCCAGTAATCCTATTGAGAAAGTTTGCGTGGCCTTAACCTCGTTACTGAAACTGTTTTTCTCCTTGATTGACCTCGAAGTAGGTAGTCAGCATCGTTGATCGCCTTCCCGAGACGAAGAGGCAAAAGCCTGAAGTTGACATCCGAGGCGATATAGTTGGTGCTACATAGATTCCATTGATGATATCGTGTCGAATACCATAAAAACAGGATCGACTTGACTTCACGAGTTCAGAGCCAAGAATCCGAATCGAATCTTGTCCATTGGGAATCATGGTAGGGGTTTTCCAGTCGTATTGACCTTCCGATCCAATATCAATGCAGGGGACAACATTTTCCAGAGGGATTCATCAAATGCGACAGCTTCACTAATTGCAGCATTTGCTCCCGTCATAGAGGCCAGAATCCCATGGGCGGCGGTGTTAGGAAATCACGACCAGGAGGGTCACATGACCCGTGAGGAAGTCATGGCTTTCATCGTTAAGATGGATTACTCGATGGCGCAAATGAATCCTAATTTCCTGCACGGAGATCGAACGACGATAGATGGCTACGGTAACTACATTATCGAGGTCGAAGGGCCAGCAGGATCGATGTTCGAGAATAAAAGCCTTCTAAATCTGTACATGGTGGACAGTGGGGATTATTCGTTTATCCCTCAAGTTTCGTACTATGATTGGATCAAGTCCAATCAGCAAGTTTGGCTGCAACAGGCCTCTGCAGAAATACAGGTACCTCAATTTCCCTCTGCCCTCTTGAATCTGAGACCTCGGCCTGAGCTTCTCGATGAGTCCATGCATCTGGTAATTGTTTCCATGCGCTTGAGATCGGAATGAACTTCACCGAGATGGATCGGTCCTTGCCCCAAACTGCAGAGGAGTGTCGACGCAGTCGTTGATCTCGTCGTTTCGGGTGCAGAAAGCGTACAGAGGAGTGAAGCCCAGGCCGCAGACGAAAGCGGCTTCGGCGTTGGCGTTTCATCACATCCCGATCCCAGAGTCGTTCACGACTCCGAATGCGTCGAATCTGGGAGAGAAGAATGAGGCCTCGGGATCTCCGAGTCTAAACTCAGGCTTCTTGACAACCCTCATCACCATGGGCGACGTGCAGGCTGCTTTCACAGGTCACGATCATCTGAACGATTACTGCGGCGCAGCAGATGGTCCTCTATTCTTGTGCTACTCTGGTGGGTTTGGCTACCACGCCTACGGCAAGGCTGGATGGCCACGACGCTCGAGGGTTATTACAGCTTATCTCAATGGAAATGCTGCAAGCTGGGACGATGTCAGTCACATCCAAACCTATAAACGACTGGATGACGATGGTTTCACGAAAATCGACGAGCAAACCCTGTACACGAACTATGTCTTGTCTCCCGAGTGAAAGACGATTGACACAACGAGGGAGCTTGAGATAAGGATTCGGATGCAAAGATATTATTGTAATGAATAAATGAATGAATGAACGAACTTACTTTTGGTGGAGTCAAGGTTGATGCTGATGTGAATGAATGCCTGGGAAGGACTAGGGAGCACTAGGTTGTACATGAGTCAGAGAATAGAAGAAAGGCTGTTTGAAGGTTCCTCTGGTCGGGAAAGAGGAATTCGACATCGAAACACGACAGAACAATAATCCTTCATTGGCATTGCTCGATTTGAATGTTATGGCCGATTGGCGGTGGTTTCTCCCAGGCACAGACTGCTGTCCGCATCCGAAAAGAGAACGCAAGGGACAAGTATGAAGGCAACTCTCCGACCATCTCATTTCATGCTGCATGCTCCACCGATATGCCTTGTCATCTTCTGCTTGTCCAAAGTCATAAGTCGTCAAATTAGGTCTTCTTGTCTGTTCGGCATGTCCTCGAGCTCAGAAAGGATTACACTCAGTCTGCTGGTTGAGGTTCCACGACACGATCGTTTCACGCGACGGGGTGGAAGAAGAGAGCAATTCTTCTGCGCTGAAAGATTTGCTGCTGCCACGAGATAGACAGTCCTTCGGAATACGAAGGACTTGGTCTGAGGTAACCGTGACGGACGTTTCCGCCAGCAGCGAATTAGGTCAGATCGAACGGAGAAGAAGCTCTGCGTCGAATGATTTCCGGCCTTCCGTCATCGTAGAGCGGCATGTGTGGGATTCTCGACTCGTGAAATCGATGTTCTCCGGAAACTGCGGAGGCCGATTGGGGAGTGAAGACACTGCACAGCGACATCGAGAGAGTTTTGGCAAACGGGCAATGAGCTCGGAAACATCACCCTGGCAAGAGAATCGAGGATCAAATCTGTACCAGATCGGCCGCTCCGGAAGAAGATAGTTCGCCCAGCAGATTTGAACGTGGCATTGAACTTTGAGCGGAGGAACGAGTACTGGATGTTCATCGAATCGGAATCCAGGCGCAGACGTTCGTGGAAGGTGGTGTCCGAGGAGAGAGGATGATGGCTTGTTAGGTCAATCCAGGTACCTGATTTCTTCAAGGGGTTCTGGGTTCTGGCTGCTCGTGATCAAGTGGAAGATTGCAATGCATCCAGCAGCGGAGGATGTCCATGTTTTGGACGGGGGCAATCTCGAAGGAGGCGGTCAGATCCTTCGAAACAGCGTGTCGTACAGCGCGCTGCTTCGGAAGCCGATTCGAATTGCCGCCATTCGAGTGCACCGCTCACCGCCGGGTCTTCGAGCGCAGCATCTGAAGGGGATCGAGCTGGTGCAGGAGCTTTGCGGAGCAGAGCTCGTCGGCGGTGCGGTGTCTTCCGAGGAGTTGCTCTTCCGGCCGGGCCCGCTCGCACCGGCGGGCATCGAAGTGTGCGCCGACACCCAAACCGCGGGCTCCATCACGCTGCTCATCCAAACCATTCTGCCGGTGCTGCTGTTCCAGCCCCCGGCGCAGGACGATCCCGATGCCGGAGGTGTCCGGAATGCGACCACAGTTGTGCTGAAGGGCGGCACGAACGCGACGCACGCTCCGCAGGTCGACTACTTTCTGCACGTCTTCCTTCCCGTCGCCGGGAGGATGTTCGGCGGCGACCGGGTGTCGGCCACCGTGAGGCGCCGCGGGTACTACCCCAAAGGCGGGGGCGAAGTGGTGCTGGAGGTGCGGCCTCTGGCGCCCGGCAAGACGCTCGACGGGATCAGTCTGACGGAGCGCGGCGAGGTGACGAGAATCAGAGGGTACATTTACGTCGGCGGGGTTCTGCCCATCTCCATGGCCTGGGAAATGCACAAGAAAGTGCTGCAAGAGCTGAAGGCGGCCAACTTCACCGCCGATCGGTTCCCGACGCTCGAGACGGATCTCTTCGTGTGCAAAGAGCGCAACGCGGCCGGAGGAGGCAGCGGTGTGGTGATCTGGGCGGAAACCGACACGGGGTGCATCTTAGCAGGCAGTGCCCTAGGCGATCGAAGCAAGACTTCGAAAGCCGTAGCGGTCGAGGCTTGCGCAGAGCTGATTCGGCATCTAGAAACTGGGGGCTGTGTCGACGAGTATCTGCAGGATCAGCTCATCATCCTCATGGCCCTTGCAGAGGGTCCATCGCGAGTTCTCGCGGGTCCGATTTCTCTGCACACTCAGACGGCTATCTGGGTTGCGAAGGAGCTGACGGGCGTCGAATTTAGCGTCGAAAAAGTAAATGATACGACATGTTGGATTCAGTGTGAAGGGATAGGATACACTTGTCAGAGTCCTTACTGATCCATCTCGAACACCCGCTTTCAATATTAAGCTTTCCCTGTTTCGACTCCGAGCTTCACTTTGAGGGTTCCTGCGAAGCGGGAAGGTTACCTTACATTTAAACAGCAGAGTTCACTTATAATAAAAGTAAAGTAATTTGGCCTCATGGCTTCTCCTTGAGAAACTTATATTTCAAAAAATGTGTTCTGTATTCTCTGATCTAAGCAGGAATTGCTAACCACATCTCCCAGCTTAATTGAAGGGAAATACAGACCTATGACAAAACCAATTACGCGGTTTCCACGTTAAACTCTAACCACGTTTACGTAAAGATGCTACGTTGACTGTGTTGAGACTTAGTCTCGATTGTGAAAAACTCTGGAGATCATGATGCTCACATCCATTCCAGCTGGTTATTTGGAGAAAGATACACGAGTGGAGAAGCATCACGACTTCGTGCCAGGGACGCAGAAACAAGATGTTTACTGTTTCGCTTCCAAGAGTAAATCACCTCATTCCGCTGAAGACGTATGCTGGTTACTGGAACGTGGTTGAACAGGGCGATCTCCTATGGCTGCTATACAGTAACAACATGGCTTCATGTCTGAGACATGTACCTCAGTTTGGTATGCTTCGTCAAGTGCATGTAAGCCATGATAACGAAATCTACGCAGTCCAAGCTGACCGTTTCTGTCCGAAGTCTAAAATACCGTACCGTGATTGTGTTACAGAACACCGCACAGTGCACAGTTCGTGCAACCCCTGGAATAAAGTCACTGTTAAGATGAAGTCGCCGTCACGTAAGCATCCGTGTGTCTGAAAAACAATAAATATGTCCAAATAGTTCTCCTGAGTTGTACCCAACTAAACTGGGCTATGATATATATCACTTCAAAAGAATCCAGATCATGCTGAGCATCTCCCTCTGCACCAAGCAGAGTCTGATCACAGGAAAAGAGCTGTGCATGCAAGGCTGCTCAGAAAAGACTAGCAACAATACATTGTAGAGCTCTGACACGGCCATTAAAATCAACATTCGAAGAAAATCCCATTTTATTTATGAGCATTTTCAATTCACGAGCATTAGTTCACTCTCTATATACAGCTTCCCGAAGATCTTACAGTATGAACTCTTTGATTACATGGTCCTCGACTTTCTTCTGCCTGACTAGAACTCAACTTTGAGGTAAAACTCAAAAGCACGTACTTTACCTCTTCAACACATCAAAAATGTGGGGCAAAACTCCAGAAATGGTGTAGATATGGATTCTCAGATCTCTCTCCGTGGAAGGCCAAATTGTTGAAGCTTACAGAAATGTCTGGATTCAGTCCTTCGAGTGAAAACCGTGGGGGAGATTGAAGATATCACCTGTTTCTAACACAAGTTAAACAAAACCAGTGAGAGGACTGATAAGCTTTGTTGCTCTCGGCATACTCTGGTCGAAAATTGAGAAATTGTAATGGATCTGAGACTCTATTATTGCAATCAAACGGTAGCTCATTTAGATGAGTGAGGGAAGAAGATTTCTGGTAAAAGACACGTTGAATTACCAAGTAGCTACTGTATATCGTTCAGAAGCGAGAAGAAAAAAGATTTTGCATAGGATTAAACTCTACGCTAGTGATGTAAGGGAATGGGCTTTTGTCGAATAATAATCCAATAGAATATGTACAAACGAAACATAGATATAACATGTATTACAACGGGTCAAAATGTTGTGTACATAATCTGAAGAAGGAACCTTCGTCACAAAGTGGACATATGAGAAGAGACATACAGCACATTTGAGCCCTACACTTGATTAAAAAATGGAGGGGATGTTGGCGAGATTTACATCTGTAGATTGAACTCTGCAGTTAGGATGATGTATTTTTAAGCAATTGAACTACCATTCCTCTATTTACCGTATGTTGTGCTATTTCTGACTGAAGAGTCTAGATACTGAAGGTTCATGCTTTTAAAGCGAGAATGAAGGGAATAAAAGAGAGCAAATATGGGAGCACCATTGAAGGAGAGAAGTACTTGTATACGATGCATAAAAAGTCCTCAATATGCAAACTGGGTTGGCTGCACTACGTGTCGGTTACATCATGCTTTCTCATGCTCACAGAATTGAACCGTTTCAAGCAAAATATACTGAGTTCAGCAAAATTATCTACCTGCCAGAAATAATCACATGAAAGCTTGGGAAATCTAAATTCACGTATTGTACCGGTTCACGTTGTCATTACTTGCTCTGTCCCGAGTTGAGAAGAAAGTAACGTGTCGACTTTGTACTGGTAATCTTGGCGTCTATGGAAACCTCTGCACTCGCAATTAACATCCAGAAATTAGGTGGATGTCCATGAACACATGATTAAAATGAGGTTCGATCTTGAGTCGGAGAATCTTACTTTGGCATTTTCCAGAAGAAACATGGTGTTTTGCATGTGCTCGTAGTCCTCCAGTCGCCATTTTGCTTCCTTCATCCATTCAGATCGCCAAAATTGAACCTCCTCTTGGCTCTGCTGCTCAGGACATAAGTACACCACAACTTCAGCGATAGTTCAAGTAAACGAAATCTACTCCAGTCCAGTAAACTCAAAGTGCAGATGTGAATGAAATTGATCCGATTTAAAGGAGTGTAATATGACATCAGTTCGGAGTCGCGTGAGAGATCATTTTGGATGATGCAATTTCGTACCGGTAAAAAGCCTGATTTGAACCGCTCCATTTCCTCGTTGGCTTTTCCGGGGGACGTTGGTTCTGACTCACCTATTTGGGAATCAAGGTCCTCTTCTTGCTCCGTAGCATGTGAGTGCTCTTGGATCGATGAGGTATTGTATCCATTCTCAATTACCTCGATCCCATCGGCTAGATGATCTTCTCTTCGAGCTTCACAAGAATCTTGAAAATCAAAAAATTCTTCATTCGCAGGCTTCACTCGAAGAGCTTGTATCTGGTGCACTAGAGCTTGAGCTTGTGATTCATCACGCATAATCTTGAGTCGCCTCAATTTTCCTAGAAACAGTCTGCATTCTCTCCGCTCAGAGCTTCTAGATGCGTGACCTCGGCTGGAAAGGAAACGAGTGACCTCAGATGCCCAACTAAACATCGCCCCATAGTTACTCTTCGACAGCGCCTTTGCAGCAATTTTAGATCCTGGACATGAAGCTCTAGAGTCTCCAACAACTGGTGGTTGACCACCGTCTTCATTGATTCGTGGTTTATCATTGACGCCAGCCGTTGCTTCATTCGCCGTGGACACTTGTATCGGAGATGTTGAATCAGATTGACCATACGCACGCAGGCGCTGAATGTGCGTATGACCGTCATCGATTTCACGAACCGCAATACGGGGTCCAATCTCATCTTCTTGTTGTATATCTCCGTCAGGTTTATGACGGGCGTACTCTTCACCAGACTCCTCATCCGTCCCAGAACGAACAGAAGCATATTTTGTAATGTCACCTGTCCGTAACGCTTCCTCCTCATGAATTGGAGGGGATGTGATTGCTGCATCACTTCCAGCTATCTCCTCTTCCTGCTTAGTGAGCTGAGGATGAAATCCAGAATCAACAGTTTTATCAGGTTGTTGTATGATCCTCTCATGCTCTATTCTGGCATTGTCAAGTACTCTCTCGAAAACAGATGTAGTAGCCGTTGGTGAGCTTTCCTCAGTGGATTCTGGATCTCTTCCATCTTCATCTGATTTTGACGTAGAAGTCTGGGAAGCTTCATGGTGGAAAGAGAAAGTTCCTGCTTCTATCATATCCTTACCGGCGACTTTATCGAGTCTAAATGTGATGGTATCTTCTAGAACAGGCACGTACCCACATTTTGGTGTATCGTACAAACTCATATCATACTGATCATGAGTAGAACCGAAAGAGAACGATTCTGAACTCAAGGAAGAAGAATAATTATCCCAATCGTAAGGTTTCTGTGCGACAGGCTTCTCAGAAATAGAACTCTCAAATTGAAGTTCAGAGCTGTCATACCGTTCAGGCCCAAGATTATGTTCAAACGATATGGTGTCAGGAGTCAAGCTTTCTCTGTACACAACATGTACATCCGTTTGGGGAGCACTGAAACGATCGAAACCGTGACAGTAGGATATTTGTCGTGGTGGGATGATCGTCTGCCTCATAAATAGATCTACGAGTTCATCGGCCTGTTTATGATCCAATTCAAAGTAGAATCGAGTGTACGAGTAGTAATTGTCAATGATCGCCTCTTTGAAGATAGTTTCAGGCAATGAAACAATGGGCCAGTCCTTACGAGCTCTAACACAAACCTGAAGAAAAAGAGATTTGAGTTACTCAAACTAACCGCAAGGTGACATTGCATAGCATCTGCGTAAAAGATCAAATCAAAGTCGCAACTGAGAAGCTTCATGCTAGAAATTTAGATATGATACTCGAGCTTACATATCCCCGCTCGGAAGCATTTATTAACCGTGGGATAGTCTTCCTAGATCTCAAGGTAATGTGAAACAGTCAAGCTACAAGCGGGTCGAGGAGCATACTCTCGCGGGGAATGAGGGTCGAGAATTGAGGTCGTGAATCTCCGAAGCACTAGAATCGACATGAACGGCAGCGCTGACTGCCTCGAAAATTCCGAGCATTTCTCTCTCGCTGAAGTTGAACAAAAAAATCGGCAAGCCTTCTTCGATTCGTTCGACATACTTTACCTGTGTGAAGGGAAGTCCTGCAGACAACCCACGTTGTTTTGACCTTTAGTAAGACTGACGATATCCGAAACAGCTTCTTAGGTAGGACTAAGGATCTGCACCAGTATCCGTCAAAGGCAAAAGAGACATTCCTGATAAGACACATTGTGTATGTGTGTATGTGTACACAGTATCCTCCTTTTGAGGCAATTTACTCTATCATCTGCAGAAGTCCAATTTGAGATTCGTAACGCAGAGATTGGCATGTGAAAGGTGAGAATGTTCAGTACCGAAGTGCTTATTTGTTATACACTCGTTATAACTGGTTGTTGTGCAGCCAAATATGACTGCCCCAAGATCCTGAGGACTTAAGGAGCGCTCCGTAATTACTTCCATATCAAGACCATCATCTCCGCACGAGTGGACCTTCGCTCCTCTGACGACTTGCATTGTGCGGCCGTTCCCTGCAGACAACATGCACAATTATTATTCATCCGCTAACGCTGATCCTGATCCTCTTAGAGATTCCATGCACCCAACATATTCACAAAGACGTAGCAGCCTTTACTCCTTTATCATCACCTGACTCTCCTCATGGTCGCTTTGAGGCGCAAAGTGACGATTGGTAGCAGATACACGACAATACTAACCTGCGTCGTTGGGTGTAATCATACCCAACCACGCGCGACATCTATACTTCGTTCATGGCGTGCACATTCGAGTTGGTCGGTTTCAGATCAAATCTGACTCAGCTTTCTCGAAACTTCTGCGCTAGAAATTCAATACCAGCTTACTATCAATCCATTATCCATCGATTGAAGCTGGGGTTCAAATGAAATCTTACTGAAGTCCTGAGGTTTCTGCCTTTCTACGACCAGTCCTATTCAAAGTTTTATCTTACCGCGAGGCACCAGTCTCTGGACCAAGATCATAAGAGTAAAGATTGCAGCGGGAGAATCTCTTGGAAGTCTCAACGGATCATTCTAAAATATGGCGCTACGAATTTTGGGCGTGCACGTACAGAGCAGGTACAACAATGATCTTATGAAAAGATCAAGGCCAACGTTTACACAGTTCCTGCTTGTCCTCAAACAAATAGCGTCTGTTTCTTATAACCCGTTCTGAGTTCCAGCAAACAGTGGCCCGGCGCTCGGCTACAAATGAATATGTCTTGGAAATCACACGCAGTAGGTATGCATTGAAGAAGATTTACGCACCCACAATTATTCGAGGCAGTCAAAGTAGTTCAATGGTCATGGTCCGCGATCCCGAGCCGATGATGTAGATTCTTCTACACGAGTACAAATAAATGAGGTCAGAGAATAAAATAAACAGTAGAGGCTGACATAGAATTGCAAAGAATATCATATCTAGGATCTTTGGCTGGACTGATTATTTCATAAGGCTTAGCACAAAGGGAATGCACACACTGACCTCCGAAACGAATCACGTAAACCATCGTAGTCTCAGAAGATGAAGGGTAAGCTAGATGATCACTAGGTGACATTAAATCTCGTGTGTCCGTCGATTACTAGACGAACACACGAGACTCTGAGGGGACTGTTTTTTTGAACGAGTCCAATAGTTCATACTCCATGGAACTGAAACCAATATCCAGGAGCATAATTTCCAATACTATCAGTTTATGCTATGATCTTGCTGTATGGTTCCACGAAGGCCACAACTTAGAGCTGCTCAGCCTGATGATTCCCTCGGATCAAAGGTGGGCAATGCCATATCAATCACTTGGATTAACTTGGGCGCTGTGTAACCAGAATTCAAGTTGACAATGCGTCGATGAAATATGAAATGGAGGACTTTGCGGCTGTCCTGTCTTGTCTAAACTTCTTTCGTGAATGCAGTGCGTCTTTGCCGAAGTGGAACATCTCCTCGTGGAATGGACTCGAGCTGTACGTGTCCAAGGTACAACTCTATAAACGAAACCTTCCGACGACGCTCGTATAAACATATGAAATTCTCGAACTGTTCTAATTTCAAGTTTCAGAAACCCGCTACTTGTTTAAAATTTCAACTGCCAGTCGCTAGGATGCTATCTTTGAGCACACAATTGGCTCGAAGCAGGAGTTTCAGCGTAAACTCCTTAGAACAGAATTCAGCTCCGGGCATTCAAAGACTTGAAGATCAGAGATAGGGCTAACGTACGTGCCCATCTCCTCTCTTGCTCCAACGGGCGACATCAATCTCAATCTTTAAGATGATGGCGTCGAGGTCGAAAGTTTCCGCTGATCAAACCAGAAAAATCGGCGCAAGTGTAAAACGAGGACATCTACAGTACTGCAACTCTCGGAATGTACTTGTCCCGACACGTAGGAATGAAGGAAAGAATGTAATTAGACGAATTATCAGGCCACGTTCTATGCTCTCTTTGGTCCGCTCCAACGTCTGTTGTCCTAAGTGATAACATTTACAACGTGAACTCGGTAAGAAAAGAATGTATCGCACCTTCAGTGGCAGATCAACCATCAGGAACTATTCAACGCTGTACTGTAATCTTGTCGTTGTCCCGATGTTGAGTGTCGATACAATGATGCCAAAACGTCTCGCACAAGATGAGAGAGGTAAATGCATGAATTGCGCGCGCATGTTACTCCTAAATTAAGGTTGATTCCTGAGCACTTCAGTTTATATTAGACATTTCAAGCGCGGCCTGCTTCTCTTCCCTTTTCTTCGTTTCTCTCCTCTCCTCTCCTATCAGAATTGGAGTCACTTCCACTTTAGGCCCGCTACTCCTTTCATCCGTTCCCGAACCAGTTCAGCGGAAGAGTACGACAATGCAGTTGACTCGTAAAATTTTCTCCGGAAAGCTGTAACCAATCGTGCTGGCCTCCGAACCAGGCTCTCATCGCAATTCCCTCAGGACACTCGCGATCATCAATCACGTCAAACGCCTCGCGTGCCCGACTCTACGACGTTCCGAACAGAGTTTTTACTCGGAATTCGGTGACAGTAAGCTCGCAAATTGAGCACATTCCGGACATCGCACTCTCTCCCAAAGCTCCACCGAAAACCTCGTTCCCACCCCACAGCCTCGAGAGCGGACCCGAGCGCTAGCAAAGGCACGGCCTCAAGGCCCGCGGGCCAATTTAAATCCCCCGTCGCATGAACTAAGACGCCCGGCGCCAGGCGCCTAGGCGCGCCACGGGCCGCGGGGCTGCTGGTCGACCAGTCTGGCCTGGCGCGGATGACTGCGCCAACCGACGGCAGGGCGACGGACTGGCCCGCCGGATAGAAGGACTGCCGGACGAGGTCCCTAACAGAGCATCCATCTGTAAAGTTGACAAGCCGTCAGTCTCCTCTTAGTGTTTTATTGTTTTCTAATCCCAGGCCGGGGATCTATCCCTAAACGTTAGTCCTGTGCATAATAATACCCGTGGAATCTATGACATGGTGTCTCAGACCAAGTGATACAGCTGGACCGGTGCGTGGTTACAGCTACGGTAGGGCTCATCTCACCGTGGAAAAGTGGAAATCGCTTTAAACAGAGGCAGGTAGGACTGGGTAACATGATCAACTCGGTTTCTTAGCGGCTTCGACAGTCACAATATCTTGCCGGGCGTGATGGACGTAACCAGACGGTGCAAATCCGTGTGTTCCTGAGCATGACGGTCGGCATTATTTTTTCGTACGTCGACGTCTTGATACTTTATTTACTATGATAAGAGCTGCAGTCAGAGATCTCGAGAGGATGTACTATAAGTGTACATCATAGCCGACTCGGAATCTGAATGATGCTTATGAGCTGCTTTTTCTGTTGCTGTGGACACTAATCATACACTCTTCCACTACATTTAAAGATTCCAGACATATATCTCTCGCCTGCCTACAATTATATCTTTATTCGAAGAGAGCCTATGGTGTGTCTGATTTGAAGGAAAGTGCAGAAGCGGATGAACTGATGAAAAGGAACGTAAGAATCAATAGAAGCAGAGGAACTCTTGCAGGAGGCGGTTGAGTGATTGATTTTTTCACTAAACATAAATGGAGATGATGGAATACTAGCTTGTTTTTTTTTTTTTTTTAGATACCTGTATGCGCTGACATCTTCGAACATAATGCATTTCTGATTATTTGACATGGATCTGATTCAGATGAGATTCTTATATCTTGTATCAGGAAGACACAGAAAAACTGTTAGTTTAATGTAGAAGATTCCGACATTTGTTACCATCTATTTATACTGGAATATGGAGAAGAAAACTGCATGATTAGGAATAGAGAACGGAATCTCAGCCTTCACCTTGAGGCAAATGAACCTATGGATATCGATATGAAGACTCTGCAGTATCAAGAGCTGTGATAAATTCGGACAAACTACTACTTGATATAAAGTTCGCTTTAACTTTCGAATGCACCTGCTACATCTCCATCTCCGCATTTGACGTACTTCTAGATTATCTGTGATACTCGCAAAGAATTTTTGTTTCACTTGAATCTTTTTTGAATCAATTATCCATGAGTTAAGAGTTTTGTTCGTAATTGACCTCCAAGAGTTACTCAAACAAAGACAATAGGAGGAAATATCAGAACTTATTGAACGTGGGCATATACATACTTTTGTGAATATATAGAACCTTTCTTGGGTAATGTTTCAAAAAGTGGCTAGAGTTAACTCTGCATCACGAACTTTTATCTTGGTTCTTTCATCTGACATACGCATTTTCATACAACGTTACCGTATTTTATCTTGGGACTACTTGCTACTTGAGATAAAATCAATGCCTTTGCTCTGGTTGACATTTGATCTCATTATTATTTCCTTTCTTGTCAGCTCAACACAAGGGCTGACCACGACGGTGCATTTAGTTCGGCAAAGTGAGCTGGTGTATTTTATCTCCATAAGGCATCTTGAAAATGTCGTTATAAAAAAATTGCTCATTTTTTCCCCTTCTTTCTATCTTTTATGCACATGCGGACTTGATGTCCACTTTTTCGTTCACGTGCACTTATCTATGCTACACCAAAGAGTAACATCTGCCAAGGTGTCGACCATCGAAAGAGAAAAATACAATGACAGCATTCGAGATAAGGACAATGGAATGGAATTGGAGGATGCTCCACCGAAGAGTCATAATTGCAGAAATTTACTGCAACCTCGGACACGAAATGAGCCCGATAATCTACGTCATACTACACCTCAAGGGTGCCAGGTGGCATCTATACTGTACTGGAAGCAGCCTCAGAATTGAGAAAGGGTCTTCGGAAGAGAAGTGGAATTACAAGGACCCAATCTGAGTTGATGTACGCGGGACATTGATTTTTACGAGAGAATGAAGGTGAGGAATGGGAGACATGCTGAACCGGTACACATCCGTGCACTGGGATACGAGGAGGAAATCCCGGGCAGTGACTGCAAAAGCTACACAAGGACTGGCATCCGCAGAGGCTTGGTGGCAGGTGCTGGTGGCAGATCTGCCTGCGGCTGGCAGCAGAAATGGACGGTCAAAGCAGAGAGGGAATGGTGCGTCTTAGCTTTGGGAAAGGAGATGAGCGCGCCGTCGGCACCAACGTGTAGGACCGTAGGTGGGTGGGGGAGTAGGTCAGTTGTCCAGAACTAAACAATGGTCAAAAGCATTTAGGCTGAATTTTGACGAGCGTAGAGGAATGTCTAGGCCGGAGCAACGATCTCAGTGGACTTGACTTGACCGGCTCCTCGAGGCTCCACGATCTTGGTCCTGACATTGACACTTCTGCGGGCGTATTTTTCATGCGCAGCCTACCCTACTTGTCGGTGGACGATTTCACTCTGATTACCGAAGTGTGGCCTTTAATGCTTGTGTCGATTGCTTTGCATAAAGCTTTGCTCGGAGACGAATTGGTTTTAATTACACTTGCGATTTTAGACATGCTTGGTGCCGTTATATGTATCAATCTCTCGTTGTGATGTCTTGGTCCTGGCTCTATAATAACCCCCTCAGCGATATGAGTTGGCTGTATTCCATTATCTTGGAATGTTGTCCGCACAATTTTTATTTTTTCTATTCAGAGCGTCACGTATTGTGATTATGGATGGACAGCCTGATCTACCACCTACGTCCCTTTACTCGGTGAAATATGACAAATCTGTAAATATTCAAGGGTTTTGGAAATTTTCCCAATGGTTATAGGTAAGTTAGTGAATTGCCAATTTTCTAACATAATTTATGGAACCGGAAAAGAGTAGGCATACCATGTAATTTATGGGTTATTCATCAGATTGATAATTATTCTGTTTATATTTTCCAAACATTTATTGATATATTAATTCAGTTCTTTTGAAGTAACAATGGAATATATTTCTAGATTTGTCCACAATTTGTTTAAAGACTTATGGACATCTGACTACAGCAACTTATGAGAACGAGACTGGATTTTATGTTACCCTGCCCCCGTACAGTACATTCTTACATGGATCTTCAAAACCCTTCATTGTTTATGTTTGTGTGGCGTCAGTGGTGTAGAATGTCATTCTTAGGCGATGGTAGGTCAACTAATTGGCACACTAATTCAGGAGATGGTCGAAGCATTTCAGATGACAATACTAATAAAAAAGAGCCGCAGCGTGATGTTGGTGATTAGCAAGTGATTCTCTTGATAGTTGTCCGTCCAGTCTTGTTCTGATCAAAGATCTTATGAAACTTACAATATAAGTAAACAAATGATTAAACGTAATCAGTGCTTAGGGCCGTTTCAGTCAGAGTGAACGAGAAATCTCTGCGCAGGAGAATTCAGGTTATCTGTTGCTGTTGACCCTCGATAATTTATAGATTGACCCTCTTCTCCCAAAGTCGTCAAATTGTACAACGCAGAGTTTAAAAACATTCCACGATCAGCAGGTAGCCCATGCAATACATTAATTTTGAGATGTTTTTGTTTGTTTGATCTTTTAGGTCGATCGTAGATGTTTATGTTTTACATACGAAAATAAAATAGTTCCGAAAGATGTTCAGTCGATTCTTGAGGTGTACTCCATTCTCATCATCACGAGAACTGACAATAACAAACGCTCTAGATATATATTCTTTATTGAGATGGAATAGAGAAGGGAGGCATCAATTGAACGACAGACAGGCGATCAGATTTACATCGTAGTCATGCTCTTAAATAACTGCCTGTCATGGTAATATGACTCGTTCATCTAATGCAGTTGATCGACCGAATTTTCGATTGATACAACTGACGCAGTATTGCTCAAGATGTGTAAAATATATATGTGTTATTTGTGATATATATTTTCTCGAATCAGAGTGCAATAAGGGACGGATACATAAAATACATTTAAATTCTAGAGTCAATATGTACTGCTGGAACTGCACATATGATGACTAGTTGATGTGCAGTTCCAAAAATATATTTCCAAGGCTAACAGCTTTGATCCTTTCCCCTGTCAGCAGCATTTCCCACTTCAGATATGCTTACCAGATAGATACCAGATACCATATGTTTGTAGGGACCTTAAGATAACTTCTGAGTCACAGCAGTAACTTTATGTACGAAATAGTTTACGCATTCTTTGCACATCAATTATGAACTATATCTGTATATTGATAAAGTATCTTCGATATCGATGCCATAGTCATGCGGTCTTAACACTTACCTTCATTGTCCATACAGTTAGCTTGACTATAAAACCATGATCTGAAATTATATCGAAATATATATGAAAAATGATTTCTGCTTTAGATAGTAACGCTATAATTAATATATATATATATATACATATATCTTGGGGGTGGGGTGGGGGAGAGACTTGCATTTATTATATGTTTTTATTATTCTTCCGAAAGGTCATCCCGATTCATACCATGTGACTCCCATTTATTCTTGCGCAACTGGGTATAGGTTTTAGAGAATTTGGTCTCTTCCATGTGCATGGGAACTTGTGACCAATAAAAGACTAAGCTTTTTCCTAGAATCTACAACGGAAATTCAGCTTTTAAAGTTGTCTGCAATTGTGTTACCCATTTCGTAAGTTATTGTTTCTACATAGAAGTCCTTTCTAATTTCAATGGACTTCTATGTATATGTTAAAAGATTTTTTCTCACAAATCGACTTTCCTCTCTAGGTGTATTTTCATGGATTTCTTAATTTGTAAAAACTGAAAAGACGTAATGTAAAACTCTATTCTTCAAGAGAAATAAGAATTGTGTAAAGGATGAGCATTCTTCTATTGTAAGAGTGTGCAAAAGTGATTACATAAGTCATTTTATCACCTTCACTTCCATGTTCGAAATTGGTCTTGTGTTGATTACAATGCAAATTACAAAACGATAGCTCCTCAAGATGTGAGTAGCTGTAAAGTTGAACACATAATCTGGTTACTGTAAAATGCTAGAGGCTCGGATTTGTTTAACAGATTTTGCTTCAGTATCAGCATTGAATGAACTAGCTCAATGGAGTCAGTGAGGAAATAACAAATCAAGCTAATGGTGTTCTTTCAAGAGATTGAACATTGATGAATATAATCCTTGATAAAGAATTAGAAAATTATCTAATTGTAGCATAGTTGATATGAAGATAAAAATTAAAGTCGTCACAAGATGTCATCATAACTCTTTTGCAATAAGTAATTATGGTATACATTAAATGTTTGATTAGTATATTACTTTGATGATGGCTTTATGACTTTGATTATAGGCTCTTAAATTTCTACAATTTTAGTCCAAAAATACTAATCTAATCTTTTCTTGGATGAAGTTTGAGATATAAGTATTGATTTAATGATAACATCATACAATTGTTGCATCTCTGATATATGTATTTAAAAAATTTGAAAGAAATTTTTGTCATAGCTTGGATGTAAAGAAACAAGGTTATTAATGAGCAATTAGGTTTTTTTTCAAGCAATGTAACTAGAATTCATGAATTCTCTAAAATTTTGAAATTATTATTTAAATTGAAATTAATTTTAAAAACGATAAGATATTATATCAAACATTATTGAAATTTTATTCAAGTCATCAATTTCTAATGAAATTGAAAAATCTAGTCCTTATCTAGAAACATAAAGCACAAAATCATATTTCTAATTTTTATTTAGGACTTATTAATAAATAATTCTTGAATAATATAAATTTTACGCATATAGTTATCCAATTCAAGATGATTGGAAGATTGAGATAATCATGTGTATTATGCATGAATCATATTGAAAGATTTTAGACAATGTAACAATAATCTTAAGAAAAAAATTCTATTTCAAAAATATCATCTAACAAATGAAAATAATAATAATAAATAAATATCAAATTAAATTTTTTATTATAGATTAATTTATTTGGATATTGAGGAATTGAGCACTGATTTATATTAGTAAAAAAAATAGAAGACATGAAGTCATGTCTTCCAAAAAATACAAAAGTTGATTATTAAAGATTAAATAGTGAAATGAGAAAATTTGAAATTTTATATAGTTTAAAGCAAGTTTTTTACTTCAAAATTATTATCATTAAAATATCATGACATTCACATCTTGATAAAATATACGAAAGTGAATGAATGAAGTTTACAAACTAACATAATTTAAGTAAAATTATTTTTTGGAAATGAATTGAATGAATCTAGAGTATAAGAAGATATAACCAAAAATAACATATCCATACAAATCTTAATATTTTAAACAAAAATTTTAAACACATTATTTCAAACATTTTTATTGATTGTATAATTTTTTTACATTAAAGATAATATTTTATATTTTAGATCAGAATGGAACTTGTTCTGATACCATGTTTGATCAGACGATGCAATTGAGAGTAAGAGATCTGTCGAAGCTGAGGAAGTATTGAAGTTTAATTGATGGATGATAACAGGAGTCCCGGATTGGGTTTAAATAGCCAATCCGGATAATAGCAAAAGCCATGAGAGAGCACACGGATTGCAGCTCTCAGGAGGGATATGCCCTTGACAGTGGTACACACACCTGTCATAGGACGCACTCATTCAAGGGTCGCATCCCCAATTAGTATCCATCCTGACTACTAGTAACCTCAGTCCTAATAACTAGTATATAGTGTATAGGTCCCAAAGAAGTAGGGAGTAATCTGCATTCCAACATTGACACATTTTAACACATATTCAATTATATACTTACAAAAAGAATAAATGTAGCCACATGAATACATAATTATATGCTTAGTTACAAATATGAATATTTTATATTGATAAAAAGATTTATGCAAATTATATTTAAAAATTGAAGAAAATGCATTAATTTTTTATTCATTAAAAAATGAAAGAGATTATCATATTATGTATTCATAGTTTATTGACATATTTTAGCACATTAAAATATTAAAAAAATTAATTGAAAATGAAAAATTATAAATAAAGATATCAAATAAATTAAATATATTTAATTGAAAAAACTGGATTGATAGAAATTAAAATGAATTAAATTTTTGTTACTATTTTTATTCAAAAATTAATTAATTTTTTTAAATAATTGTTTTGGTCAATTTAGATGAAAAACAATTGAGGTATGTTTGAAAATTAAAATGTTAAAAGTTAATAAAATTGTTGGCTGAACTTAGGTATGTTTATGTTGAGTTTAACTCTTGTTAAGGAGTCATAGCTAAACTTAGTTAGGAAGGATAGCCAAGACTAGTGGTATTTGATCTCAAAGACTTTTAACTGTACTGTGTATTTTATCATTTGCAATACATTTTGAGTTTTACTGTCGTGGACATAATACTCAAAAGCTTGAACTTTTGAATCTTATCATGATTACCATCTGGTTTATTGTAAATCGTTGTTGTTATAACACTGTCTTGTGTTTAATTTGATGTTAGTTAATGGAATTTATTAGAGCTCACTAAAGCTCTTGATATTTTTTAGCAATTTTCACCATGAAACATGAGTTGTACATGTGAACGTAACTTAAAATGTTGAATCATGTATGTCTAGTTTTTGAGTTTGCTTATGAATGTGCATTCTTGTGTGTTGATTGTGTGTGATTGAGTTTCAATGATTTTTGTGACAATTGATATCCAAGTGTTTAAAAATATGTAAATGCCAAGTGTTAATATTATAGTCTTGTGTAATATAATGACAAAATTGAAATGAGCTTCAATTTCCATCGAGATCTAAGAGACTTAAACAATATATAGAGTTGTTATGCATAACTCATTTACGAAGTATAGTCAAGAGTGAGCAATTCTTTTCATGCTTCTTCGTGCATTTGGAAAAAATTATTGTCATCAATAATGATATTAATCTAGGAAATGGATAAATTGCAAGATCAAATAAAAACTTGAGTGAGATCAATTTTACTATTGTCAATTGCTTGTTTTAGCTGTTTATCTATGTCTAGAGATATGTCTTGATGTGGTTAAAAAAAGTGACACTTAGAGAGAAGAAGATTTGATCTATAATGATGAATTTTTTCTTGAATAACATTTATGAGTGAAGATTTATGTATGGGAATTTGAAAAATTTCTTCCTTGTATATTCTAGATACATCCACAAATAATTCATTAGACAAGAATCTTACAAGCTACACAATCTCATAGCCTATAACTATCGCTTCACGAGCATATCTAATAAAATGTCTTTTTTTAGATGTGGTATCAAATTTATGCATATAAAAATAAGTTGTACAATAAAAAATTCTCAAATGATTACTATTTGCTCCAATTAAAACGGCATTAAAACATTGATTGCATTAGAGGTACAAACTTTTCCTTATACATTTTGACATTGAGAGCTTCAGTTCAAAATTTGTACAATAATCCAAGAAGTTTATGATAACTAGAAACTTTCTTTAACATTGTTCAATTGTGATTTTCAAAAAATATATTTAATTTCCATTCATGCTCGTTATGAGAATTTTTTTTCATCTTTGCAATAATTTCTAAACTCCTCATGAGTATTATATTAATGATCAATATGCAAATGTAGCACTTTGTGTTTAGTATGAGTTATAACTTGAACTTTGCAACTTTTTAAAGTTGTAAAGCTCTCAAAGTTCTTTGTGAAAAATTAAATCCATACAAATCTTGAGTCATGAACAATAAATAATACATAATATAATATTTGAAAATGAGTTTTTTGAAAAAAATACTCACAAGTCAGATCATTTGAATAATTGAAAAGAAGTAATACGTTATTATATATTTTTCTTGTCTCTCAATTTAAAATCTAAAAAAATTTATGAAAATATTATTTGGTTGTATAAATTTATCACTTAAATAAGATTGAAATAAGATGTTATCAATTTTCATTTTCATATTTGAAGTGTGTTATATTTTTCTGCAAATCAAATGATGCAGATTAGCATGAAACATATAAACACAAGTTATCACCTTATCAAAAATGTAAATTTTGATAGAAACATTGAATTAGTCATGCATTACTTAAATTTTTCATTTTGATAAATTTATGAGACATTGTGCCATTTTGTAAGTTTCACATGAAGAATGGAAGTAGAGTTTACTAACAATATTTTAACATTTAAGCGTTTTTAACTACGCTTTAGTTTTAATTAGCTACTTTTTTACAGAGATAATTATGTTAGATTTCATTTTAGAATTTTACAAAGAAGAATGATATAGCATATGAAGGTTGCAATTCCGATGACAAGATTAAAATAAAAGATTGTTAGGAGTTAATTCAGATTACTTTAACACCAAGAAGTGAAACTGGTCACTATATACAAGATTTCAAATAAACACTTTAAAGATTTTAATCTCAATAAAACATGAAATAATTTCATGGACTTAGCGAATTTGTTCAGCTACTTATGTCAAATGTTGGCTAT
This sequence comes from Marchantia polymorpha subsp. ruderalis, assembly GCA_037833965.1. Lineage (NCBI taxonomy): Eukaryota > Viridiplantae > Streptophyta > Marchantiopsida > Marchantiales > Marchantiaceae > Marchantia > Marchantia polymorpha. The sequence continues at coordinate 20,023,986 of AP031355.1, forward strand.
ATATATGCATTTTTTGTGAGTAAATGCTTTTTGACTTTCCTTGTGAAGAAATAATGTTTTTTAAAATATGAATTTTATAATTTGAAATCTTGGCATCTTCTTTAGTTTTATATGGATGTATCTCATTGTGACATCTCATACTTATTCGGAACTCATTGATTTGACTTGCTAAATACCATTTACTGGAGCCGTGAAGTAAAGATGCCGCATGCTATGCAACATGGACTTTATAGATATGCATGTAACGAGTTAAGTGTGCGAAATTGTGACTTGGCCTGGGATAGTCATCCCAGCAGTAGATCTAGAGACGCTTGATTGCTAACCATTAGATCGAGGACAAAGAAATATGTAAAGTATAACATAGTGTTGCATATCTACGTTAGATTTGTTAATAAAGAACAAAATATCACAATTAAAGACATAAACTTAACTAAATAGAGAAACTCAGATAATGGGGTATCAAATCTTGTTTTAAAGTCAATTTATTTTGATGATTAAATATTGTGTAACTAGACCTACTTATTGGAAAATAGTTTCCATTGTACCACTTGATTATTTCCGTACATAGTTTTTATATCCAATTCTCTCCGTGCCTTCCAAAAGGAATTGTTTCACAAATTTTAAATCGACTTCAGAGGCACAGTAGATTAAATATGAGTGTACATCATTTCGTCTATGACAATATATTGCGATCTCACCGTAGATTTCCTCATGCAACCGATAAAACTTGCAAAAGAGCATTGCAAAACACGCGATGGAACTAAAGTGCTAAAGTCAGCTTCAACTCATGCACAATTTGGTCGACAAGACGTGGAGATGAGGGTGCTATGCTTGCTCATCATCGTAGAGGGCATGCCTACCATTCTTCGTCTCGGATAAGATCGGAGCAAATTGCAAGCCTTGAAAGAATCTAATAGGAATTCTCTTTCAGCATACGAAAACAGTGTCGACTCATCGGATCCTCGTGGAGAGGACGACATTCGACAACTGTACTAAATGACGTGTTCAGTCAACATGAAAATACGTGGAAAAAACAAAAGTGATAGCGAAGCCCAGTAGGATTGGAAATTCGAATTTCGTATTTAATTGTATGGTCGACATTGGTTCCGGGAGTGTGTTGAACACATAAAGCTCCATTGCAAATAAGATGAGATGGATGAGAACTGTTCCCTTTTACCCACACAAATTTCACTTCAAAATTGGCAAGGTAATTTAGGGCACACAGCTCAAGAAGGTATCTGTGGTGTGTTTGTTTATAAATATTTTCCTCTTGTTGGGGGACCAGGTGTTGTTATTGCTTTGTGCATTTGAAGACTAGGACATAAGTTGTAGGAACCATGTACTTTCAGCAGATTTTACAGTAGACTTCAAGGAGATATTGTTTTTGAAAGCCTGCTTGGAGAATAGATGTTTCATGCTTACTGGAGAGAAGGAACATACATATCTAAGAAACTGAAAAATCTGATGAAAGTGAGTAGAAAGGCTCAAGATGACAAGAGCAGCAGAATGGCCCTCTGCAGGACAAAGAGTCAACTCCCACATGAGCTCTGTACTGTCTACAAAAAGTTCACATGGCGGCTGCCAGCGTGATCAGAGTCACAGAGTCTCTGGGTCAAAGCGGATTTGGCGACTGACTGTAAGGCTGAGTAACTGCAGTAAGAAGGAGACGACAGTGGAAAGGAAGCTACCGGTGGCTTGGAAGTTGGAGCCTTGGAGACGAAGGAAAGAAAGCAGCGCTGTCTGGCACAGCGACCGAAGCTGCGTAGGAGGGCACGCGCCGCTGACGAAGAGACGAAGGAGCAAGCAGAGCAGAGCAGCAGCAGTGCCTTTTCGTTCCTCACCCCTTTCTTCACAGTTTCGATTACCATTTTGCTTGCAATTTGCATTCCCCCTTCGGATCTTTTCTCCCGTGTTCTTCTAGCGAGGCGAGGTAAATAAGTGGTGTCTGTCGATCATACCACGATTCGTTGCGCGACCAGCTGAACGGCCAGGCTGAAGACGCATACCTTCATCGTTTTTGTTGAATTGAGGTTTATCGACCCAATTCTTCGTTGGATTCTGAGCTGAGGCAGCGGTCTGTTGAGGAGATTTCGAGGAGTCGGTGGAATTTATTCAGGAGGGCAAGATTGCGGGTGTTACAGCCATCACCGAAGGGTTGAGAGAGATGCAGAATGGAAGTGAAACAGAGCTAGATGTCCGGGGCGAGGTGCCCCAGAATGCTAATGAACGTAAGTTGTCCATTCTGTATTGTAGTACTCGTTCGATCATGCTTCGATTCCCAAAAATCCTCTTTACCATGAGTTTGATCATGGTGAGGGATGCTTTTGTTAGGGTTGGATGTTTTTTATTCTTTCACAGCTGATTCTATCAGATTCTTTGAGAGATGCAGCATCATCGAAGGATATGATGTGCAACAGCAATTCGAGGTTTAATTTTTAGTCTTTGATTCCAACGTTTCGCATTTGTGATTGTGCAGATTGTCCCGGCACAGAAGCTGAGGAAGCTGGAAAAGCTGCGTCCTGTGAGGGATGTCCCAACCAGGAAGTATGTGCTACCGCACCGAAGGGCCCTGACCCCGGTACGAACCTCATGTATCAGCTTTCATTTCAACCTTTTTAGCTATTGGTCAAATTTTCTTGTTAGATACACTCAATTATTCGAATTTAATCACGTCAACTTTGCTCATCTTTTATCAAATCTTAGAATAGTTATCGTTATTAGGTGCAAGGAAATTTCAGTCAATTACATAACTCACCATTAGCAGCCACTTGACGAGCTTTACTGTGCTTTACTTGCAGATTTGGCTGCAATCGCCGATCGTATGAGTAGTGTAAAACATAAGGTGGTGGTATTGTCTGGCAAGGGAGGTGTGGGAAAGAGCACATTTTCTGCTCAATTAGCATTCGCATTGGCTGCCCCAGGGCAGGACAAGCAAGTAGGTTTGCTGGACGTCGATCTCTGTGGACCAAGTATACCTCGAATGGTTGGACTTGAAGGCCAGGTCAGTTATTTACATGTTCATACGGTTGTCTAGCCTTCTTATTAAGTGTGTGCTAGTGTCATGAAACCTGTCGCTGTATCTATCAATTACTTTATACTTCAACCTTGTAGAAGTCACCACAATTCTGGTTTTGTGATTGCAGGAGATTCATCAAAGCAATCTTGGATGGTCCCCTGTTTACGTGGAAGACAACTTGGCCGTCATGTCTATTGGGTTTCTCCTTCCGAAGTCTGATAATCCCGTCATCTGGAGAGGGCCGAGGAAGAACGGATTGATCAAACAATTCTTAAGAGATGTATACTGGGGTGATTTGGATTACCTTGTTGTGGACACTCCTCCAGGAACTTCCGATGAACACATATCCATCATGCAGTAAGTCCCATGGCATTCTCTTTTCTAGATTGCTCTTACATCTGATCAATTGTTTGCTTCTGAAGAGATCAGATACACAATTAGATCTAAGAGATTCACTCATCATATTGTTTACACGACAGGTATCTCGGTGCAACGAATGTGGATGGTGCTGTCATAGTCACTACACCCCAAGAAGTGTCACTCCTTGATGTGAGAAAGGAGATAAACTTTTGCAAGACGGTGGGGATACCCGTGCTCGGGGTTGTTGAGAATATGAGTGGCCTTCAACAGAAGATAGGGAGCTTAAACTTTAGGGCTGTTGGGGAGGATGGAGAGGAGAAGGACGTTACAGACTATGCCCTTGAAGAACTGCGCAAGCATGCGCCACACTTGTTGCCCATGTTCGCTCACATGGAAATTTTTCACGTCGGTGGTGGAGCAGAGAAGATGGCCAAGGATATGGGAGTTCCATTCCTTGGGAGGGTACCTATGGATCCAAAGCTTGGTAAGGCTGCAGAGGAAGGACGTTCATGTTTTGCCGAAGGATCAGATTGCACAGCGAGTGCCATCGCCTTACAAAGAATCATAAAAAACATTGTACAGAAAGTAGAGAGTAAGAAGTGAGTACGTAGAGCAATTTTGAAGGGAGATGGTAGGTAGCGCAAGAGCATTGTCAGGCCGGATCACGATCCTGACAACGAATTTTTGATAAGTAGTACGAATGCATACATCTATAAGAAAGTGCCGTAAGATGAAGATTTTGAAGCAGAATGCTGACAAGCTTATGCGCTTATTTGTAAATTCCACAGTAGATAGTTTTCACGGCAATGCTGTCACTCCCTCCTGTGGTGCACAGCTCACAGGACTTGTAGTCTAAGTAATTTTTCGGGAGAGGAATAAATGGATCTTCATCCTTGAGACTTTGTGGAATTAATTTGTTCCCTTCTTGGCTTAATATATCTTCATTAGATATTGGTAGTATCCTTGAGGTTGATAATCCAATCAGTCGTGAGATGTCCCTCTGTATTTGTATACCCTTTGCTCCTTGGTTCTTTGAGTATTAGTGTCTACCTGGAGGACATGACCGATTTTTTTGAATGTAAATTACAGGTTTTCTCATCGTACTCTAGTATTTCTCATATTATACAGTTAGATTTTGATGCTAGAATAACTGTTCAACTGACGTTCAGTGTGTGTGAGTGAGTGAGAGAGAGATATGTTACTCTGCCTCTTATACCGACTATCAGCTGAATAGTTTTCACATTGCAGACTAGTATATATTTTCTATATATCATGTCCCAATTCCCTCATTTTCATATCTTAACGACGAAATGCGGGAACTTGCAACTGTTCCATGATGATCTTAGGATGGGATGAGATGGTTGAATTGAAACGAAGAAGAGAATGCATAGAGAAATGATATCACCAAAGGGCAGGAGAGCATTATATCTTTATCGATAGCAAACTAGGCTCCATCATAGAACAAGTGCCAGTTTTAGAGCGTTCATCTCCAGGACAAGGGAGAAAAGCCAGCCCGACGAGTTGACTGCTACCATGCGCCGACATGCATATTTTCTGCGAAGTGATAGCTCAAGCTCTTATGCTCGACATCCAACAAACAGCTTCGAGTACTGAGGTTTTTCTGTTTCTTAATCCATTTTCGTTGGTCTCTTCGTCTGCATCTTCTAAACCAGACCTTTACTTTTACAGCTACAATCCGTCAACCTATTACGTCAAATTGCTTTGTCCAAATTGTAGTGAGATTCATGTTTCTGATTCGGAAAGAAGAGTTTTAGAAAAGATGGGGAACACGTAGTACACAAGAGAGGGGATTCTTGCAAGGTCTAGCCAGCCTACTGGCAAGAAACTAATGCGCTTCTTTGGATGTAGTCGACGTCGAAACTCATCTGCCAGCACGGTAAATTCGAAAAGATACTTCTGAGCACTGTAAGTGATCCTTATATTCTCATACACTTACATTTGTGTCGTTCTGAATAAAACCACATGTTTTTGTAGTTCAACAACTCCGGCAAGAGAGCTACAAATTCTTGCATCTTGCATCTTGCATCTTGCAAATGTCCCATGAATTTAAGAAGACCGCAAGTGGTAAGATTATGGGACACGTAACGACCAGTTTCAAAGCAAGAGTATACGGAACTCGAGCAGCAAGCGATAGTACCAATGGACATGGCAGATAGACATCAAGGAACAATGCCCCCTTATGATATAAGAGAATCCCCTGACTATCACGAAAGACAAGGACCGCAGCTCCTGTGTCCCAACTGAACTTGCTAAATGGTGTTGGCACAATGATTGACACTAGACCGATCTACGAGCCGACGACAGGATGCAAATATATTCCTCTTCGTGCAGTCCGGCAATTGACAAGTGTCGAAACCGCCCTCGGAGCCAGATCACATCTGGAGGCTCATGGTCTCATGGTCTTTTCAAGAGAATAAGAACTCAAACTCCAAAGGAATCCACACTGCTACTTCCTTAATGTGAGATGACAGCTGGACCGGAGCTATAACTGGTTATTTTCATCCTGTTGGATCAATGAAGACACGTCCTGGGATTCCTTTTGCATCTGCCCATGTTGCTCGCTCAGTGTTCCGATTCCCGAGTCAGCATTCGCTCAACAATGTCCTGTTTGAATTCTGTCCTTTCCGACCCCCAGTGAGTTGACAGACGAGCATTCCCTGGGTAAGAACATGTTCCCTCGGGTTCTCCACTGCTCTCAAATAGAGGATATTACGCTCCTCTCTGACTGATGTGCATGGGGTAATGCTGATGAAGCGTTAACTGAATGTCCCGTTTTCCCCTAACCTGTTGCTGCTCTGGGCTGTAGGTCTATCTCTTTCATGAATCATTAGTAATGATTCATTACCAATCCTTCTCATACATATACTTCTTAGCGTCTTCATTTTTTGTACCAGCATACATACACCATACCTTCTTACATACAAAGAAGTCTACCCATAGACTCCTCTGTATGTAAAGAAAATAATTGATAATCTAGCCTCTGATATCATTGGAGCACGCTAACAACTAGGGGAAACGATTTGTAATTTTCGCTGAGATTGTAAAAATAAGTTGTTCAGATTCTGAGATGGAGCAACAGGCGTTTGTAGTCCAACGGTTAGGATAATTGCCTTCCAAGCAATAGACCCGGGTTCGACTCCCGGCAGACGCACTACTTTTGCCCGTGCTTTAGCGAAAATCTATCTACGTTTGCAACTTTACCTTTCAATTTTGATCAGATGCTTTGCCGTCGAGACTGCAGATGAGGTGAAGTGTGGAGGGTCGCACAATAGGCAACTGAAGGCAAGGAGAAAGCTTTATATAACCATTTATTTCTAGAATACACCAAATTATGTCAAGCTCAGTCGGAGGGAGAACCAGAATCGTCTTGAACAAAAGTATAGGGTCGTTGATGTTGAGTGTGTAGTTCTCATCCACATGTAACCCTCCGTCCACTTCATAAGAAACAACACACGATCTGCTCACAGAGATATAAGACCGTCTCCAACTTATGCCATGACAGTATGTAGCGATCATGCAGATTGCTACAGATTGTATCTTCAAAAGCAATCTTCACATGTACGCGTTTTTCAATTGTTTTTATAAACAGCCAAGTCAAGTATGTTTCAGGAGCAGCATCGTGGCTGGCTTGTTTGTTTTCAGTTGCTGTGATATTTAGATAACCGGTTTTCTAAATGGAACGATACACGTTGTACACTATGCTCGGAATAAGTGTTCCATGAGAAACCGAAAATCAGGTATTTTTGTAAAGTGGCAATTGAAACGCAAGAGAAAGACCGTGGCCAACGACACAAAATACAGGCAATTGAAGTTCAGCCCACGGGCCGAGAACTTGAAGACTTCTAATCTCTTTTGTGTTTGAGTTGAGCCTCCTCAACCCCAACCCCAACCCAGTCTTAGGATTGGTATTTGTGGTTTTGTTTATCAAAATTACTGGGAGGGGGAAATACTTGATCGTACACAGTTGGTGCTCTTGGGCGCGTGCTGACTATCCAAACAAGAGTGATGGCTTGATGCAAGCTACATTATTACAAAGCCCGAATGGTCGCCCATGAGTCAATTAAGCAAAGATTTTGACGTCATGATGTATTTCCGAGTATTTTCCGTCTTGATGAGAACCAAGTCCATCTTTACAGACCACGATTCAATTGATTCAGTCTGATTATCTCCATTCGTTTTCTCCACCATCTGATTGAGTCTCTTGAAAATTATTTCCAGATTTAGAACGCTGCCGCTTTTCTTCTGCTGCCTCCTTGAAGTTGATTCTTGTAAGTCTTTGAGTATCTTTCCATTTCCAGCAGCAAGAGTACAGGAAGTACCGGGGGTTCAGTGATGATCACTCTCTGGATATGGTTTTACCCAATCAAGAATATGAGTTGTGATGCAGAGGCGTCTCCAGGTTGTGCTCCGCCCATGCTATTTCTGACAGGTACAGAATCAGCTGAACTGAAGGTCCTGTCGATCAAGTCATCAAGGTCGCCGTGTCCTGGGATGATAGGCAGTTATCGGAAGCAGTCTTTGTACGTTGATTGACATTTAGTCCCCTCGTGTTACATCTGCTTCGATCAGTCATCACATGGAAAATACCGAATCAAGGAAAAGCAGCGATTAGAGGCAGCTGATGGTCAAAGTCATGGTGCTGAAGCAGTCGAGGGGTGGCGGCGGGTCGCAGAGCTTGGTGGTAGTGGTCGATGCGACGAGGGAACTGTCTCTGAGTGCTTTGCAACGGGCAATCACAAACGCTGTGGGCCGGAGATGGGATACCGATAATTGGTATTCCATCAGGTTCATAATCCCAGTGCATAACTTTTTAAGATGGCTAATCTCGTGGGCATGTAACAACTCTGCGAGGACATAACTTTCTCCATCATTTGTTTGCACACTGATCCATGTCTTCGAATCAGATGCATCGGGGTTGGCTTCCCGGCTCCGGATGTGGCAGTATGGAGACGATGCTGGTTATGATGGCCTTTCGGTGCTAAGTTCTTTACGTTCTCAAGGGTATTCAGATTGTACTTTGCTGCAAAGTTTGTCATCTGACAGACTCTTTCGATAAAATTGTTATTGTATTATTATTGGTGTCATTTCCAATCTGACTGTGTGTATCAGACTTTGCAGAGTGAGATGTTTCAGTGATGTTGGCTGGCTGGTGACTGATCTCCTTGTTCTAGGACCTTTCTTTTGTTTTCACGTTGGGCAGTTTCCAGTACTGTAGTTTGTTATCATCATCGATTGCAAGCATAATTGTTTTTCTAGAGAACTTGATATATGACGTCTGAAAGTTAAAAACTTGGAGCTTTGGAACTTTTAACAGACGTAGTTATCGTAATGTTGACTAGACTAATGTTGACTTCTGTGCACACTCCCAGAGACCACTCTACATGTACACTGTTAGCTTTGCTTACGCGTTGGATCAAGATTCACTAGTATTCCGTCATGCTTTCTCTCAAAATTTATAAGCAATTCATTGCAGTGTTAAGTGAAAACAGGAGGATGTTTTCTAAATGTACCATACACGGATTTTAGTGTATTTGGTACCTTTCGATGCATACGTTGAAGTTTATCAAGGAATAACGCAATCCGGAGCCTATATAGATATTGGAAGTACTTCAATCTTCTGATTTCTTACCTAACCTTTAAGATGTGCCACAATGGACAAGACTGAGCCAATGACGGGTGCCATACAATATAGAGTTTAGCCTGTAAGTATGTGTACAAAATCATACAACTCCGTAAGAACTTTTTTAGTTTTATTCTTTGGAAACTTCTTTAACTAACACCATCACTTGAAAAGAACTCCCACACTCTGGACCGTGTGTTTCACGTTGCATAGTGCATAGCGGATCAGGACATGAGAGATGGATGCGATACATTTGGTGGTTTGGGACGAGCTGAAGAGTGACTAGCCCTTGCGAGCTTGAATCACTGGAATAAACAGTTCACCCAGTCAGGTTCCTCTTCAGATTGTGTTGTGCCGGCAACGGTCAGGAAGAAAGTAGGAAGATGCTGCTGGGCTGCGTGGGGAGAGAACATCAATCTCGGGGAGAGATCAGTGAAGTTTGAACTCTTTTGATCTCAAAAGAGTTCAAAGTCTAGAGCTATACTCGCATCAAGTGGAAATGATTGGATTGTCGCTGTGCCCTCTTGAGATGCCGAGGTTGCTAAGGTGAAAGTGAACTGCCTTTTTGTCCATATTCTTTACGGCTACAATTATCTCTGCAATTATCTGTCCTGTCGTATTTGGTCGGCTGAATTTATTAAACCTAGAATTTGGTCCCAAGACGAATAATGACAAATTTTCCTAGAATTTATCTCCACCTTTTGTCGATTCTCTAATTGCTGATCAGGCAGCCTAAGTGAATGTGGACAAAAGCGATACTTTGATAGGTTGAGGTGGAACCTCACTTGGTTGCATACTGCAGCAAACGAAGACATCGAGTTCAAAAGAAGAATGAATGATTCATAACGACGAGTAAGACATGGCCGAATCAGAGAACGCATAGCTTACAAACTTTAGACTTATTCAAAACCTTAGCACTTCCCAGCACTTCCCAGCTTTGACTCGACAGTGATGAAAATATGAGGAAGAAGTGGAGGCCTACACTTGTCTCCGCGCAGGTGGTATATATTTACGGTTGAAGTCTTACGACCCTTGATTTCGAGACGATGTCTCCAACGTCTGGATGAAGTAAGGATGGGGACGGGGAATAACATCAATATTGGCCAACTCACAGAAGTGAGCGTTGTCGTGCGTTATAATGTGCCTTTTTTCAATATGTATTTGCAATCTCAAAGGTTATCACACGACCTACACTATTAACCTGAGGAGGAATAGTTTTTCACCGAATTTGTTAAAGTCAACGAATTTAAAGACATCAGGATATTGTTGTTAGACGTCTACAACTTGCAGATGGTTTATATATGACATTGAAAGAGAAGACGACCTCCAAATCTATGGTGCTTAAAATTAGTGGCCTGCAGTTTCAGCATTCATCTGAAAGTACACGTCTTAACATGAAGCATCAAGTTGCAGTTAAAGCTCGAAGTGAAAATAGGTGCTGGTCCAAGTAGAAAGACAGTTGCGGCAAAATATGCGGTGGAACTTCAAGCTGCATGACTTATTCTTGACAGCCAAGTGCACATGAGCATTGCCACCTTCCGAGTATTACTGTAGTCCGACGGCGTTGCTAGAATGAATGTTTGTAGGAGAATCTGTCATGCCCCTGAAAGCAGTATTGTGCTTTAGTTAATAAAATGCAGTTGCTCATTTCACTTGTTTTAATGTCTTATTATGACAGGCCAATGAAGGAAGACAAAAATATCGTAATGGAAGACTTGTCTTGCAACCTTGTGCTTATGGAGAGTAGCGGAGGAGAGGTCATAGGCTTGAATCAAACTATGGGTGAAGCTGAAGAATTACAAGGAGAAGATCTTCCCGAAATCCCTTCTTGCGTAGTCAGTACTGATATTAGTGGACAGAATGGCTGGCAATATTTGTGGACGTAGAGGTACGAATTCACGAAGCTGCAGTGAGATTAAAGTTCTCAGAATACATCATTATATTCTTGATATATAATCCTTGCCACGTGAAGAGAAGAACTAAGTCTTTGCTGTCCATGTTTCCCACTCTTATCAATGCTTTTTCATGGCATTGTTTTCTTCATTCGTTTGATTCTACATCAATGAACGTTCCGAAGGGGACCCATTCTTTCCTATACTATTTAACTTTCTCCAAAGACTGATACAATAATATCATCTCCGATACTTCCAAATATCACTTTTTCTACCGGTTTCAATACTCCAGTAGAAGAGTCCCACATATGGCTAAATACGATCATACGGGTGTTAATTGTGTTACTGTGAAAGAAATTTCACAAAAACCTTGGACCTTGTTGGAAATATATCCAGTAAAATTTTACACGATCTACACGTGTCCAACAAGTACTACCCCTCGGAAATCACTTTACGTAAGAAACTTGGGGAAGAAACATTTGTTTCTGTATTCGTACCTGAGACTTTCCTCGGTTTAAGAAATCTCAACCTTTATACCTGCACCGACCATTAACAAAGTAAGGTGAAACACTCTTTCCATTTCCAATGACTGTTATGGATGAACAGGATTATAAATTCTTAGATGAAAGATGCATCATGAATGTTAATGCGTCATGAAAGCTCCCCACATGAAAGAATGCAACCTACATCCAAACCTAAGATCATTTCCTTACAATCATATCGAACAAATCTGGACCTTCACACGTCCTACAGCCAGTAAGGATCACCAACAATGTTTTGGGTTGATAAATCTTAACATTGTCAGGTTCTTTGATCTTTATATAACATTTTCTAGATATTTTGGGACAATCGAATTGGCTATCCCATGAGGTTGAAGATTTCTATTCATATCGAAAACAAGGTTGCAAACACTGCTCAAGTTTGAGTACATCGCATGGGCAATATAGATAACGATGTCTTAATCCAAAGAAAGCATGTTTTTGCTTCTTTCTAGTTGGCTGAAAGAACATTTCAACTTCTCTGTAAAGTAACCGAGTCAATCATGCAAATATGCAGCGAGAACTGTTTAGTACGAAAACTGTCATTTAATCTTCAAAACGTCATTGGCGTTTTGGCGTTTTGCTTTATTAAGACTGTGATAGAGTATTATTAAAACTGTGATAGAGTAAACTTTCCTCACCCAGTATTCCGGACCTACCAACTACTCATATGCTACGGAGAAGAGAAGATATTTTGACTTTACTTGCTTCGACAACCTCTGTTGTTGAAAGCAAACCGAATTTAAAATACACATGATTCTCTAATAATCTAGATTGTACACCCTTGTCATACTACAACTCGCCTCGAAATATTGAGCTAATATTTCGAGTCAATAAACTATTGAGGCATTTGTCCAACTACATATCGCGTCCAACTACAATATAAAACTAGAGTACACGAAGTGTGGACTTTAGTTCCATTACCATTGTTACTTCTCCTCACAAAGCTCCGGAGTGCATTGTGGTGCAAGCTTCAAACCGCCAATCACGAGCTGTTTCAAATGCTTCAATTACTGCAAGCCAACTCCAAGGGGAGAGACTAGACATTGTGAGGCTATTCTATTTGGATCTGAATACCTGAAAAGACGCCAGGCAATAAACATCAGTGCACTATTACTAATTTGAAGAAATAAATGGTCGGATTAGGAAAGGGTGTAAGAGTATCTACCTTTGATCATCAAAGAAAAATAAATTCTCGACTCCGGCATCCATCTATCTGCATACCCAGCAACAAGCTTGTTGCTTTCTTAAATCAACTTAGAGCAGAGCAGTAAAGTCTCCTGGCTATCACAGTTCTGCACATCACACGATGAGGATTAGTACAAAGAGATAGCTCCAAAATCACAAGAAGCGTACGCAGTATGACACTTTAATCATAAACAGCCCCATGAGAACAAATGTATATTGAGATCGAGAGAGAGGAGAGACCATTACCGAATCGTACTTCTCCACTCGCCCCATGCAAAACATTCGCCGCCGACTAGCGTTCGCTGCTCAAGCATCCGCCCCGAGAAACGTAAACTGAAAGCAATACACAATTACTTTCGCTGTGTCGTCCTCTATGTCAAAATGGAAGAAGGGAAGAGAGAAAATTCGCTCCGAGAAACATTATCTGAAGGCAATGCACGATCGCCGTCCCAGCCTTGTTCTCGATGCGAAAATGTAAGAAAGGAAACGAGTGCGTTGCAATTTTGTGGCTGCGCTGTAGCGGGGCGTGCACGGTAACGAGGACGTAACGGCATTGGGCTTGGAGCTGTTACAGCGGGCTTGGAGCTGTTGGAGCTGTTGGGGAAACGTTACAGGCTTTGGAATTCAAAATCCAGGAGAGCCATGTGGAACGTACGATGTTAGCTCCCACAACATATATGGAGCCGTCCCTGACACTCCATCTTTCATGACAGCGTCCTTTCATTTTACAAATGGTACAGAAGAAAACTCGTCATCAAAAGTGCTCAATCCCTCTTCCGCAGCAATCTGCGTTTCCTGGGGGCGGAGAATCCTCGGGCTCCTCCTCTGAGTTGAGTCGCGTGATATCTTCTTCTTCCTGGTCTTCTGCCTCACTATCTTGTTCGTTGTCTGGTGACTTGTCTTGCAACCTTGTGCTTATGGAGAGTAGCGGAGGAGAGGTCATAGGCTTGAATCAAACTATGGGTGAAGCTGAAGAATTTCAAGGAGAAGGTCTTCCCGAAATCCCTTCTTGCGTAGTCAATACTGATATTAGTGGACAAAGGTCTTGAATATAGTCCAGAATATGTTTCTGGCAAACGTATCCAGGACAAGACTTGCATGATCGTGGATGTGGCATGGAATGTTCTACATCACCAACGCTTGAAATCTTATTCCAGGGCTTCTTCGTCTTTAAGCATTACAGACCAATATGCATAGTAAACAATTTGCTATTTGATCAATAGTGACTTTGAACGCGTGGCATGTGTAATAACCCACCAAAGGCTAAAACTGCAGTATGGTGGTAAAAAGATCGAACCCACAGGGACAGAGGCAACACACAGAGTAAAAGTGTCACGTTTAACAGACTTTTGTAGAGTTTGAATTCTAGGCGACTGTCACTCCCAGAAATACTGCAGTGCTCGACTCGGAGGAGGATCTCGACTCGGAGGATGCTCGGAGGATGCACGGTACAGCATGGTCACTCAACACACACACACACACACACACCTGAAACTGGCAAAAAGCACAACTCGGAGGTCGGTAAGGACCTCCGCTTCGGATTTCAGGAGGAAAGTGTCTCAAAAGTTCACTCAGAGGTTCTGCAGGTAGTGACTCCCTGTAATAACCCACCAAAGGCTAAAACTGCAGTATGGTGGTAAAAAGATCGAACCCACAGGGACAGAGGCAACACACAGAGTAAAAGTGTCACGTTTAACAGACTTTTGGTAGAGTTTGAATTCTAGGCAACTGTCACTCCCAGAAATACTGTAGTGCTCGACTCGGAGGCTCGACTCGGAGGAGGAACTCAACTCGGAGGATGCTCGGAGGATGCACGGTACAGCTTGGTCACTCAACACACACACACACACCTGAAACTGGCAAAAAGCACAACTCGGAGGTCGGTCAGGACCTCCGCTTCGGATTTCAGGAGGAAAGTGTCTCGCAAGTTCACTCAGAGGTTCTGCAGGAAGTGCCTCCCACTCCGGCTTTTACTGCCCTTCCGCCAGGAACTAGCGGGGGTACCCGGACTGGACTTCTCACTTCGGAACGAAGCCTCTACGTACGCCGTGGACGTCACCCTCGACTATCACACAAAACGCAGGGAGTGCAGACCCGACTGAGAACTTACTGAAAACACGATCCAGTAACACACACACAACCTGAATTACAAACCAAGGTTTACACGAAGTAATGAAACTTCACATTGGCATTCAGGGGAAACTTCCCGTAGGAGTACAATCAGGATATGTCACTCGAAGGAGTAAGGGGGAACTGTTCAAGTATCTAACTCGCAGCCGGCTCTGAGTATCAGAAATCACCCGCAGGTGCAGATCCGCACTACTCAAGTCTCTAACCGGGTACTAGCTCTGAACATTCAGCCGAAGGCCTTCAACTACAACATACGGTAACTTCGCTATGCTGCAGCTTCTCTACGTGGTGCCAGGACCAAAATGCACAAACACGCCAAGAAAGTGAGTTCCTGATCTGCACTTCCGAAACTGGAAGAGTCCCAAGGCAAAACGCCTTGATCTACTTTATACTCTCAAAAGATCCTAACTAGCACTACGCTATCCTATCTACCACTCGCAGCATCTGCGCGAAACCAATCTACTCTACTGCACTCAGCAGATCCGGTGCTGCGCCTCCTGCGCGCCGGACTGCTCCGCTTACTATCTCTACCTTGCCAGTCTTCCGACCGGCTGCGTAACCCCAGGCGTCGGAGCGCTGCAGTGACTTCCGACTGCAAGTGCGCCATAGTGTCGCGCGCACCCGACAAGAAAGTTTCTAATTTTCTCGCCACTCGCCGCCGACTCCGACTGTCACCTTCCGTCAATGCCGCCGCCCGAAGCTCGAACTCCCGGAGTGTAACCCTCTCTTGAGCTGCCACCTCCCAATGGGTGTATCCGTTTAGACAACGAGTCACCCGTGCCGCCAACTCTCCTCGTGCCCTGTAGCTGCTCTCCACCTCTGCCAGCTGCATTTCTAAATCCGCACGTTGTGCCCTCAAATCCGAGCACTCGGTTTGCAAGTTGCACAACAACTCCTCATCCTCCTTGCGGGCTCGTTGACTTTCCTCTAAGGCGCGCGTCTGGCGCGCAAGCTCGGCTGCTAGGACTTTGTTCTGTCTCCGCTCCTCCTGCAGTTCCGACTCGATCTTTGCCCGTATTAGTTCGGCCTCCGCCTGACTCTTCGTCGCCGCATCCTCCTTCTGCTGCTGCAAGGCTTGGTACAGCTTCTGGGTGACCGCCAGGTGTTGTCGGAGGGCGGTGTTCCTATCCACATATACTCCGCATCTAGAGGCCCACCTTGCCACCTTGCTCCTCGTCCTTCGCCTGATTGTCTCCACATAAGACTGCGGTTTTAAGGCACTTGCGTATTTGGATGTCTTGCGATCCAGATATCGCAGGAGTGGAACTATCTGTTCGCACAGCACCCCTGTTGGCGTTTTCTGCACCGAATCCTCTTCTTGCTCTTCCGAGCTCGTCTCATCCTCAGTCTCGAGGATTTCAGTCGCCACCGAATCCCTTGGCGACTCCCTGGAACTGTGGCGCGCAGCAGCTTCTGCTGCGACTGCTGCTCCACTGCCTGCTAAAATATCCAGGGCAGTGGGAGATCCCACTGCTTGAGCCCCTGTTCCGGCTCGATCTTCGGTTTGTGAAGGGGTCGACGCCGCAGTGACTTTTGTCACTCTTGCACCGCCCGCTTCTGCTGCCTGTCCTTCCGGCGCAATCTGCGCGGAAGGTGTCCTTGCTGAAGGTGCGTCCGCCGAAGGCGTCCGCACACTGGTCGTTGGCCCCATACGTCTCGCAGTCGGCGAATCCGGCTGACTCTCTGTTGTCCGACTCGCAGTCGGCCGACCAGCAGTTGTCCGACTGGGAGTCGGATACACCCTGCGCGTCTTGACTCCACTTGGCCTGCTTGTTGGGGGCGTTCTTCCAGAAGTGCCTTCCGCCGAAGACGACCCTCTGAGGATTGTTGGCTCGTCAGCCAAACTCTCTTCCGCTTCCGGCCTGCTGTCCGGTTCAACGCGCCGTTCAGTTGGCCTTCCTTCCGCTTGTCGACCTTCAGTCATCCGACTCGCAGTCGGCCGGTCGTCAGTCCGTCCATCTCCTCCCGAAGGCCGTGGTGCCTTCTGTGCAGAGGTTTCTGCCGTCTTTCCTAGGACCTGAGCAATTATCTCTTCCTGTGTGAGATTCCGCCGGGTCGGAGTTCGCCTGGTCTCCTCAGTAACAGTTGGCATTCTGCGTGCCCTCTGTTTTGGTCGACTATGAGGCTCGGGGGTGGGCCGACCACGAGTCGGCGCAGCTGGTACTTCCGGCTGCGTGTCCTCAGGTCTCTCATCCCACTTCCGCTTGCGCGGAATGCGCTCACTTCGACGTTCATCTGCTGCTCTGGCTGGAGCCGGAGCCGGAGGCGTACTGGCAGGTTCCTCGTCCGGATCCGTGTCTACTTCGGCCTCCCTCGAATATCTACCTGGATAAGACCGACTCAGCTGCGGAAACCGAGTTTTCTCAGCATTCGTCAAACATCCCATCGCCCGGTAAAACACGATTAAGTAAGGCGATAGATGATTGAGCGTTCCTCCCCTCTCTTCTTGCGCATGTTGGCGCGTCACCTTCCACAGGAGCCGTGCCCAATGCACCGGAGCTCCTGACAACACTAGCTCCACGAACTCTACCTGCCAACCATGCATGTAAGCGGTCTTGGTCGGCTGCAATATCTGCAGCAATGCTGTCGCGACATTTCTCCGCAATCGATCCTTGTAATCCCGAGTCCGGAAACCGTTCTTGGGATGTCTAGCCACCTTGAAGAGCTCATTGTAAGAGACTTCTTCCTCCTGGGACACTTTCACGCTGTCGGCCTCGAAGAGGAGATCCCCTTCCTCGCCGGCACACCTGCCCAACACCTGCGCCCAATTGCAAATTTCCCATCTCTCTGGGTGTGGGCGAAATCCGCGAGAAGGCTTGTGTCTCTCTTGCAGATACTCGCGCACCATCTCCGGACACGTCCAATTCCACCCCCAGAGGAGAAAATCGAGCTTCAGCCTCGTCAGCACATCTTGAAATGCGCGTAGACCGATCTGCGGCACCCTGAGTGGAGACACTCGCAGTTGGGGAACCTTCGACATTGCGTTGCCTGCACACACAAACGTTCTCCCTTTCGCTCACTCTCTCACAATCGCCACTGCGCGTCGGCCACTCAAGCACTGACTGCTCTCTCTCTGCGCTCGTTCAAGATCGCTACTCCCAATTCTTTCAAGGTCCGCCAAGATCCTTGTGCAACTCGTCTCCGCACTCTCTACTCTTACTGCAGGTCGCTCCGCCCTTGCGCGTAATCTTGGAACTGGAAATCGCAAAGTCAAGAATGAGAGAATGAGACTGGAGCGCAGTCTTTTCTTCTCCGATTTCAAGAACGTCCAACGTTCTTACTGGTTGCAACGTACGCAGCCGGCTATACGGCTTAACGGTTCGCCCTTTGCATGCGCGAATTCACGTCTCCGCATTGCGCGCATTCGCATGCTTAAACGTTGAATTCTCCCGCCGCCGCCACCTTCCGGACTCGAGTCCGCTGCAGGGTATACGTCGGCCCTGTTGTCTTTTCCTAACCCGCCCTTCTCCGGAGGCGTGTCGCCGCTGGTGCGTTCATTATCCGTCGGCGCCTTGCTGGAGGCGCACATCCAGCCGGAGCGAATTACGCCGGCGCGCAGTCGTACCGCCTATTTTGTCCTTTATGCCTCGTCCGTTGCTGCCAGCGCATATCCGTCAGCGCAACTCATGCCAGCGCATCCGGCCGTCAGCGCCACGTCGGAGGCGTACATCCGACCGGCGCTTTCCTTCCATGAACAGCCGCCAAGGGCGCTTCCGACTCTGAGTTGGTTTCCTCCTGTGAGCGCGTGATTCCGCCGAAGGCGCATCGCCGAGGGCGTACGGGAATCCTTTCCGGCTGTGAACCCTAGCGCGAACGGCGCATGTCCGGCTACGAGTTTTCCGACGCTCATAACTTCTCCATTCCTGATCCATCTCCGGCGCTCTTGGACTCGTTAGAACGAGCGTCCCGAGCTCTTTCTAATGCAACTTCAACCAACTGGATCTACCGTGTATCCCGATTGTTATGAAGGTTTTCCCTTTCCGCGCTAGCGGCGCTTCGCCGAAGGCGCACTCATGGTCGGATGCCTTTAGAGGTCCGGGCCCTTCTCCTGACGTCTTTAGCAAAACCTCCTCCTGGGGTGTCTGCGCCGGAAGCGTAGCTTCCTTATACGCTAGAGGCGCGTGAGTAGAGTCACCTTAAAAAGGAGCTTTTGCCGAAGGCGCCGAAGACGTTGGCGTTGGTACATCCGACTACGTGATTCTTTGTGCCCTCGTGACGATCTCATCAATCCACTCTATTTAGCGTACCCTTCTCTAGCTACAAACACTGCTTTGGTACTAGTTTTCTAAAATTGTTTAAATTCTGCAAAAAAACAAAAAGTGTGTTACCACATGCCCCCCTCCTCAATTGTGAGCGCCCACGCGAACATTTACACGTGGTATTTCTTCAGACGCCATCCGTTCACGCGGGTGCCTAACCATTCTCCCGTCAGTTCTGCGAGTTGGATGGATCCATTTGGGAAAACTTCTATCACCTTGTAAGGTCCCATCCACCTCAAGTGGAGCTTGCCCGGAAATCTAGCATGTCTGCTATCGTATAGCAGAGCCAAATCTCCCTTCTCCAGCAGTACTGGTTTGAGCCTTCGATCGTACTTCTCCTTCCGCCTGAGTTGTAATTGCTTTGTCCGATCTTCGGCCTCTTGACGTCTTTCCTCCAGTGCCATTACCTCTTGCAGTCGATATGCCTGACTTTCTTCCGCGTCCAGCCTTCTCTGATCTAAGGTCCTCTCGGTAGGTATCTCGAATTCGATGGGTAATATCGGATGCTGCCCATAAACTAGGAAGTAAGGTGTTTGCCTGGGGGTGACTTTTTCTGCCGTTCTATATGCCCATAAGGCGGCCGGTAGCTTGGTGTCCCAGTCATGAGCATGGTTTACAGTCACTTTGAGGAGTATCTTACAGAGTAATCCATTGGACTTCTCTGTCAGACCATTTGCCTTGGGGTTGTATGGAGTAGTCTTCCGATGCTTAATCTGGAAGTGCCGCGTCAAACTTTCTATCACCTGATTCAGAAAGTGCGTTCCTCTGTCACTGACTATTTCTAGGGGGCACCCGTAGCGTGTGATGATTGATTCGAATAGGAACCGTGCTACTGCGGCTGCGTCATCGTGCCTTGTGGCTTCTGCCTCCACCATCTTGGTCGCATAGTCTGTTGCTACCAATATGTAGCGTCTGCGCGTGCCTTTAGTGACAGGTTGTATTGGTCCCACGAAGTCGATCCCCCATTTTTCAAATGGTGCCAATGGCATGATTGGTGTAAGAGGCCATCTCGTGGTCGGAGTCGGCCTTCCCGTTCTCTGGCAGCTGTCGCATTTGCGAACGTAGTCGTGTACATCTTTGAACATCGTCGGCCACCAGTATCCTGCATTCACAATTTTGGTCACTGTGTTTCTGGTGGCGTAGTGACCACCAGCGTCTTCTGTGTGCATGGCTTTGACAACTCGCGGTACTTCAGACTCCTCTAGACATCTGCACAACCTCTCGTCTGCCATTTTCTTGAACAAGACCCCCTGTTGAAGCTGGTAAGGTCCCGCTTTATGAACGAAGACTGTGCGCTGCTCCGCATCCAATCCTTCCGGACATTGGAGTGTGAGCAGAAACCTGTATAAGTCCGCGTACCTGGACTCATGGCTGGCGGACAACTGAAAAAGTTGTTCGTCGGGAAAATCATCCACTACTTCCTCCTCTATGGGTTCGGTCCATAGTCGGGAGAGGTAGTCCGCGTTCTCATGGTGAACGCCTTTCCGTGTCTGTACAGTGTAGGTGAATTCCTGCAGCAGTAGTACCCACCTGGCAATTCGTCCGGACAGATCCGCCTTCTTCACCAGGTGCTGTAAGGCGTAATGATCTACATGAAACACGAACTCATAGCAGATCAAATAATGTCGGAACTTCTTGCAGGAGTACACCATTCCCAACGCCTCCCTCTCAGTTGTCGTGTACTTCTTCTCTGCTGCTGACAACTGACGACTCGCGAAGTAAATCGGGTAGTCTTTCTTGTTGTCGTCCTTCTGACTGAGAACCACCCCGATTGCAAACGCCGACGTGTCTACATAGACATGGAAAGGTCTGTTCCAATCCGGACTTCTCAGAACCGGAGCAGTCGTCAGTTTGGCTTTGAGCGTTTCAAAGGCCAGCTGTTGCTCCTTGCCCCACACATAGGGTTCATCCTTCTTAAGCAGCTTCGTCAGATCGGCTGCCAAGATGGCATACATATTTATGAACCTTCTGTAATAACCTACATGGCCAAGGAAGGCCCTCAACTCACGCAGATTCGTTGGCGGCTGCAGTTCGAGAATAATCTTCACCTTCTCTACATCCACTGCAATGCCATCGGACGAAACTCGGTGCCCCAGCAGGATTCCGCTGGTCATGAAGAAAAAACATTTCTCAGGGTGTAAGGACAAGCTGCTTTCCCTACACCTGTCGAACGTTTGCCGAAGATGGTTAAGGTGCTCCGACCTCTTACCGAAGACACAAAAGTCGTCGATGAAAATTTCTAGGAACTTCCTCAGGTGCTCTTGGAAAATGTTTGTCATCATCCGCTGGAACGTCGCTGGTGCGTTGCACAGACCGAACGGCATCTTGTGATAAGCATAGGTTCCCCAGTCGGTCGTGAAGGTTGTTTTGTCCTTGTCCTGTTCCCTGATGGACACCTGGTTGTAGCCGGAAAATCCGTCTAGGAAACTGTAGCATTCATGCCCTGCTACATGGTCTAAAATAGAGTCCGTGAAAGGAAGAGGGTGGTGGTCCTTCCTCGTTGCTGCGTTCAGCTTTCGGAAGTCCTGGCACACCCGGATCTTACCCGTCAGTTTCTTGGGCACGATCACGATAGGCGACACCCACTCGCTACTGAGTACCGGGTAGATGATTCCTGCGCTCAGGTACTTATCGATTTCGTCCTTCACCAATAATGAATATTTTGGGTTGAGCCTGTATTGGCGTTGGCGAACCGGAACTGCCTCGTCCAACAAGTCGATCCTGTGCTCTCCATACCTTGCAGGTATGCCTTTCATGTCTTCAATCTTCCATGCGAAGACATCCTCATACTGGCGAAGAAACGCCTGTACCCTGTTCAACTCTTCTCCTTGTACTTGGCTTGACACCTTCAAGCCTTTACCTGGACTGAGCTGCAGTTCGCAGCAATCACTCGGGTCAACAATCCCCTCTGTGTGACTGATCTCGCTTCTGCCCAGTCCGGCTGCTAGTTGCTATTCCTCATCCGGATACACCTCGTCTCCTTCCTCCTCAATGGAGCAGCAAGTGACGTAGCCCACAAAGTCCTCTGACGTTTCGGTCTCTGAAGTGCATGATGAGCTGGTCTCCCCTCCGGTTGTGTAACCGGAGGTGGTGGAAGGTGTTTCGCCCTCATGGGGTACCTTGGTCCACGGTACGGTAATGACAGTCGGAGGGTCCGCAGGGCTACGGAACTGTAATCTCTTCCTACTCCAGTCACACCTTGCTTTGGCATCGTATAGCCACGGTCTGCCAAGCAGCACATCATAACCTTTCTTCATCAGAGGTTGCAGTATTATGTAGGACAGTTGAAAGTCCACTCCTCCAATGTTGGTTCTCACATTGCTCAACATTCCTAGTGGCATTCTGCGTGTTTGATCGGCCAGTCGCAATACTCGGGATGTAGGCTCGAAGGTCTGGAACCCCAAGGAGTTCGCTGTCTCCTCGGTCATGATATTCACGCCCGAGCCGGAGTCCACTGGTACCTTCTGTATGACGCAGCCTCCGATCTCTACTTCGATCTCTGGTGGTCCCAGGTCTCCTCCTTCCACTCTGTACACAGCCGGAAGTCTCTCTTTTCGGGGTTTGCGTGGTCGGCGCAACGAAAGCATCAGCATCCTCCTGTACGTCTTATTGTCTTCCAACAACTGGTGGAAGGAAATATTTGCCCTCTGGCTCCCCATGTCTTTCACTATGTCGTAGGGAGTGTTGGAAGTCACAGCCGGAAGTTTCCCTGTACTCGCGGTCGGAAGGGGTGTAGGGGGCCTAACCGCCTTCCGGTCGTCGGATGTCATTCCGGCGTTCAGTGCTTCCTTGATGAGGTGACTCACCTCATCTTTGATGTCCGGAAGGTAATCTCGAGTCCGGAACTCTTCTGAATACCTGTCCGCCTTTTCTGAGTTCTGCTCCGGCTGGGTGTTTCTCATAGCCGGAGGTGTACTCGGCCTTCTCCTCGGGCCTTCTCTAACTTCTTTAGACTTCCTCCTCTCTTCCCTACGCTCGAGGCGGCGAGTGTCCTCGTGGCCTTCTCCTTTCCTCTTCGAACTTCGGGTTTCTACCCGACCGCACATTACTTCTTCCTCTGGCCATACTTCGTCTCCTTCAGCTGGGTCCAGGCTCAGTTCTACCTGGTTGACTTGCACTTCTTCCTTGCCAGGTGTTGATACGAAACGCACGGCTGGCCTAGGGATTTGGGGCTGGTCACATTCAGCTGCTGTATGTCCGGACTTCTTGCAATTGCTGCACAATGGTGCATACCCCATTGGCCTCCTCGGGTGGGGACAACTTGGCGCGTAATGCCCCATGTCTCCGCAGTTGTAGCAACCATCGAATTGTGGTCGAGGTCGGTTGTGATTGCCTGGAGGTGCCATGCGTCTTGGTGGGAGTGTACCCGCCATTTCCCTCGGAACAAAGCGCGGTATATGCACCGGTGGGTTCGGAGTTGTAGCTGGAGCTGTCTGTACCGAGTAGGCGGTGTCCTCAACCTGCTCAGCATAATACATAGGCGGCTCAGCATAATACATGGGGGTCTCCCACTGTGGTGCCCATTCGACCGCATTCACTGGGTAAGATGGCCTCGCGGACATGCACTCCGTGTTGGCATGTCCCACCTGTCCGCACGTAGTACACCAGAGATTCGCTCGTTGTCTCGCAGGTGATTTACGTCGGTCTTGGCCTCCCACTACATGAACTTTCAGGTCCGCAAAATTCTTCACCAGGTTGTCTACCTTGGCTGCGATGTCCCCTTGAGTCTTCACTGGGATTCCCTTACCTCGATCCTTCTTCTTGATCGCACTGCGTTTCTTCTTCCGTCTTTCTTCTTCTGAAGATGACGAGTCCTCTTCCTCTTCCGAGGAAGAACTTGATTCGGAGGAGCTTGATTCTTCTGTCGAGGAAGGCGAGTTCCTTCTCTTCCGACGTCCGCCTTGCGACTTCTTCTTCGTCGACCGTCGGTCGCGTCTTCGAGTGTCAAGGGTTGACGTCTCAAAGGTCTCCGCGGAAGCTATCACATCTTGGATTGTGTCAGTCTTGCCTCTCCTACAGAAGGTCTCCATTTCTCTTGAGAGCCCTGTCACATACCAATCCACTGCCTGTTGTACCGAATACGGTTCTCCCGGGCCTGTCTTCGGAATTCGATCTAGGAGGTCTTGGAATCTCTCCGTGTAGTCTCGAAGATTCTCCTTCCGCTCGCGTCGAAGATTTCGAAGCCGGGTCAGAACTCGACTGTCATATCCGAGTTCGCGGAACCGCCTCAGAAATTTTTCCTTGAGCTGAGCCCAGGTCCGGATGCCAGTGGGGTCGGTGCTCTCATGGTTGTACCAACTACGCGCTCGTTTGCGTAGCAGGCTAGGAAAGATTCGTAATCTGTCTTCATCACTGGTCTCACGATTGGCGATGGAGACAGACTCGAAGAGCTTTATGTATGAATCTGCATCATCGTCGTCGCCCGTTCCCGTGTATCTTGGATACGAATGTTTGGTGGTAGGTTGGGAAAACACCTGGCGGAGATTGGCTTGATGTTCTGCCATCGGTGATCCTGTCGACGGACTGATCCTAGGTTGGCCAAACTCAGGAAGAGTTCCTGTCGGAGGGATGTCCAATAGAACTGTTAGCTCAATGCTCTCGGTAGGTGAACTGGAACGCCTTTGTCTTCCAGTAGTCGGTGATGGCGATCTTTCTGCAGAGTCCTCACCGGGAGTCTTCTTTTTAGTTCGCCGTTTTGTTTCCACGGCTTTTTCTGAATCTCGACGGAGTTTCCGTGTGGCTCTCGCACTCAGGTTTCCCACACTATCGCTCGTCGACATTCACCGAGCATTGCTGCTCAAGGGTTCTGGTGTTGACGCACTGTCCCCGGCAGCGGCGCCAAAAAGAAGTTGTCGGCTCCTTATGTAATAACCCACCAAAGGCTAAAACTGCAGTATGGTGGTAAAAAGATCGAACCCACAGGGACAGAGGCAACACACAGAGTAAAAGTGTCACGTTTAACAGACTTTTGGTAGAGTTTGAATTCTAGGCAACTGTCACTCCCAGAAATACTGTAGTGCTCGACTCGGAGGCTCGACTCGGAGGAGGAACTCAACTCGGAGGATGCTCGGAGGATGCACGGTACAGCTTGGTCACTCAACACACACACACACACCTGAAACTGGCAAAAAGCACAACTCGGAGGTCGGTCAGGACCTCCGCTTCGGATTTCAGGAGGAAAGTGTCTCGCAAGTTCACTCAGAGGTTCTGCAGGAAGTGCCTCCCACTCCGGCTTTTACTGCCCTTCCGCCAGGAACTAGCGGGGGTACCCGGACTGGACTTCTCACTTCGGAACGAAGCCTCTACGTACGCCGTGGACGTCACCCTCGACTATCACACAAAACGCAGGGAGTGCAGACCCGACTGAGAACTTACTGAAAACACGATCCAGTAACACACACACAACCTGAATTACAAACCAAGGTTTACACGAAGTAATGAAACTTCACATTGGCATTCAGGGGAAACTTCCCGTAGGAGTACAATCAGGATATGTCACTCGAAGGAGTAAGGGGGAACTGTTCAAGTATCTAACTCGCAGCCGGCTCTGAGTATCAGAAATCACCCGCAGGTGCAGATCCGCACTACTCAAGTCTCTAACCGGGTACTAGCTCTGAACATTCAGCCGAAGGCCTTCAACTACAACATACGGTAACTTCGCTATGCTGCAGCTTCTCTACGTGGTGCCAGGACCAAAATGCACAAACACGCCAAGAAAGTGAGTTCCTGATCTGCACTTCCGAAACTGGAAGAGTCCCAAGGCAAAACGCCTTGATCTACTTTATACTCTCAAAAGATCCTAACTAGCACTACGCTATCCTATCTACCACTCGCAGCATCTGCGCGAAACCAATCTACTCTACTGCACTCAGCAGATCCGGTGCTGCGCCTCCTGCGCGCCGGACTGCTCCGCTTACTATCTCTACCTTGCCAGTCTTCCGACCGGCTGCGTAACCCCAGGCGTCGGAGCGCTGCAGTGACTTCCGACTGCAAGTGCGCCATAGTGTCGCGCGCACCCGACAAGAAAGTTTCTAATTTTCTCGCCACTCGCCGCCGACTCCGACTGTCACCTTCCGTCAATGCCGCCGCCCGAAGCTCGAACTCCCGGAGTGTAACCCTCTCTTGAGCTGCCACCTCCCAATGGGTGTATCCGTTTAGACAACGAGTCACCCGTGCCGCCAACTCTCCTCGTGCCCTGTAGCTGCTCTCCACCTCTGCCAGCTGCATTTCTAAATCCGCACGTTGTGCCCTCAAATCCGAGCACTCGGTTTGCAAGTTGCACAACAACTCCTCATCCTCCTTGCGGGCTCGTTGACTTTCCTCTAAGGCGCGCGTCTGGCGCGCAAGCTCGGCTGCTAGGACTTTGTTCTGTCTCCGCTCCTCCTGCAGTTCCGACTCGATCTTTGCCCGTATTAGTTCGGCCTCCGCCTGACTCTTCGTCGCCGCATCCTCCTTCTGCTGCTGCAAGGCTTGGTACAGCTTCTGGGTGACCGCCAGGTGTTGTCGGAGGGCGGTGTTCCTATCCACATATACTCCGCATCTAGAGGCCCACCTTGCCACCTTGCTCCTCGTCCTTCGCCTGATTGTCTCCACATAAGACTGCGGTTTTAAGGCACTTGCGTATTTGGATGTCTTGCGATCCAGATATCGCAGGAGTGGAACTATCTGTTCGCACAGCACCCCTGTTGGCGTTTTCTGCACCGAATCCTCTTCTTGCTCTTCCGAGCTCGTCTCATCCTCAGTCTCGAGGATTTCAGTCGCCACCGAATCCCTTGGCGACTCCCTGGAACTGTGGCGCGCAGCAGCTTCTGCTGCGACTGCTGCTCCACTGCCTGCTAAAATATCCAGGGCAGTGGGAGATCCCACTGCTTGAGCCCCTGTTCCGGCTCGATCTTCGGTTTGTGAAGGGGTCGACGCCGCAGTGACTTTTGTCACTCTTGCACCGCCCGCTTCTGCTGCCTGTCCTTCCGGCGCAATCTGCGCGGAAGGTGTCCTTGCTGAAGGTGCGTCCGCCGAAGGCGTCCGCACACTGGTCGTTGGCCCCATACGTCTCGCAGTCGGCGAATCCGGCTGACTCTCTGTTGTCCGACTCGCAGTCGGCCGACCAGCAGTTGTCCGACTGGGAGTCGGATACACCCTGCGCGTCTTGACTCCACTTGGCCTGCTTGTTGGGGGCGTTCTTCCAGAAGTGCCTTCCGCCGAAGACGACCCTCTGAGGATTGTTGGCTCGTCAGCCAAACTCTCTTCCGCTTCCGGCCTGCTGTCCGGTTCAACGCGCCGTTCAGTTGGCCTTCCTTCCGCTTGTCGACCTTCAGTCATCCGACTCGCAGTCGGCCGGTCGTCAGTCCGTCCATCTCCTCCCGAAGGCCGTGGTGCCTTCTGTGCAGAGGTTTCTGCCGTCTTTCCTAGGACCTGAGCAATTATCTCTTCCTGTGTGAGATTCCGCCGGGTCGGAGTTCGCCTGGTCTCCTCAGTAACAGTTGGCATTCTGCGTGCCCTCTGTTTTGGTCGACTATGAGGCTCGGGGGTGGGCCGACCACGAGTCGGCGCAGCTGGTACTTCCGGCTGCGTGTCCTCAGGTCTCTCATCCCACTTCCGCTTGCGCGGAATGCGCTCACTTCGACGTTCATCTGCTGCTCTGGCTGGAGCCGGAGCCGGAGGCGTACTGGCAGGTTCCTCGTCCGGATCCGTGTCTACTTCGGCCTCCCTCGAATATCTACCTGGATAAGACCGACTCAGCTGCGGAAACCGAGTTTTCTCAGCATTCGTCAAACATCCCATCGCCCGGTAAAACACGATTAAGTAAGGCGATAGATGATTGAGCGTTCCTCCCCTCTCTTCTTGCGCATGTTGGCGCGTCACCTTCCACAGGAGCCGTGCCCAATGCACCGGAGCTCCTGACAACACTAGCTCCACGAACTCTACCTGCCAACCATGCATGTAAGCGGTCTTGGTCGGCTGCAATATCTGCAGCAATGCTGTCGCGACATTTCTCCGCAATCGATCCTTGTAATCCCGAGTCCGGAAACCGTTCTTGGGATGTCTAGCCACCTTGAAGAGCTCATTGTAAGAGACTTCTTCCTCCTGGGACACTTTCACGCTGTCGGCCTCGAAGAGGAGATCCCCTTCCTCGCCGGCACACCTGCCCAACACCTGCGCCCAATTGCAAATTTCCCATCTCTCTGGGTGTGGGCGAAATCCGCGAGAAGGCTTGTGTCTCTCTTGCAGATACTCGCGCACCATCTCCGGACACGTCCAATTCCACCCCCAGAGGAGAAAATCGAGCTTCAGCCTCGTCAGCACATCTTGAAATGCGCGTAGACCGATCTGCGGCACCCTGAGTGGAGACACTCGCAGTTGGGGAACCTTCGACATTGCGTTGCCTGCACACACAAACGTTCTCCCTTTCGCTCACTCTCTCACAATCGCCACTGCGCGTCGGCCACTCAAGCACTGACTGCTCTCTCTCTGCGCTCGTTCAAGATCGCTACTCCCAATTCTTTCAAGGTCCGCCAAGATCCTTGTGCAACTCGTCTCCGCACTCTCTACTCTTACTGCAGGTCGCTCCGCCCTTGCGCGTAATCTTGGAACTGGAAATCGCAAAGTCAAGAATGAGAGAATGAGACTGGAGCGCAGTCTTTTCTTCTCCGATTTCAAGAACGTCCAACGTTCTTACTGGTTGCAACGTACGCAGCCGGCTATACGGCTTAACGGTTCGCCCTTTGCATGCGCGAATTCACGTCTCCGCATTGCGCGCATTCGCATGCTTAAACGTTGAATTCTCCCGCCGCCGCCACCTTCCGGACTCGAGTCCGCTGCAGGGTATACGTCGGCCCTGTTGTCTTTTCCTAACCCGCCCTTCTCCGGAGGCGTGTCGCCGCTGGTGCGTTCATTATCCGTCGGCGCCTTGCTGGAGGCGCACATCCAGCCGGAGCGAATTACGCCGGCGCGCAGTCGTACCGCCTATTTTGTCCTTTATGCCTCGTCCGTTGCTGCCAGCGCATATCCGTCAGCGCAACTCATGCCAGCGCATCCGGCCGTCAGCGCCACGTCGGAGGCGTACATCCGACCGGCGCTTTCCTTCCATGAACAGCCGCCAAGGGCGCTTCCGACTCTGAGTTGGTTTCCTCCTGTGAGCGCGTGATTCCGCCGAAGGCGCATCGCCGAGGGCGTACGGGAATCCTTTCCGGCTGTGAACCCTAGCGCGAACGGCGCATGTCCGGCTACGAGTTTTCCGACGCTCATAACTTCTCCATTCCTGATCCATCTCCGGCGCTCTTGGACTCGTTAGAACGAGCGTCCCGAGCTCTTTCTAATGCAACTTCAACCAACTGGATCTACCGTGTATCCCGATTGTTATGAAGGTTTTCCCTTTCCGCGCTAGCGGCGCTTCGCCGAAGGCGCACTCATGGTCGGATGCCTTTAGAGGTCCGGGCCCTTCTCCTGACGTCTTTAGCAAAACCTCCTCCTGGGGTGTCTGCGCCGGAAGCGTAGCTTCCTTATACGCTAGAGGCGCGTGAGTAGAGTCACCTTAAAAAGGAGCTTTTGCCGAAGGCGCCGAAGACGTTGGCGTTGGTACATCCGACTACGTGATTCTTTGTGCCCTCGTGACGATCTCATCAATCCACTCTATTTAGCGTACCCTTCTCTAGCTACAAACACTGCTTTGGTACTAGTTTTCTAAAATTGTTTAAATTCTGCAAAAAAACAAAAAGTGTGTTACCACACTCCCACTCCGGCTTTTACTGCCCTTCCGCCAGGAACTAGCGTAGGGTACCCGGACTGGACTTCCCACTTCGGAACGAAGCCTCTTCATACGCCGTGGACGTCACCCTCGACTCACACCAACGCAGGGAGTGCAGACCCGACTGAGAACTTAACTGAGACACGATCCAGTAACACACACACAACCTGAATTGCAAACCAAGGCTTACACGAAGTAATAAAACTTCACATTGGCATTCAGGGGAAGAGTACAATCAGGATATGTCACTCGAAGGAGTAAGGGGGAACTGTTCAAGTCTCTAACTCGCAGCCGGCTCTGAGCATCAGAAATCACCCGCAGGTGCAGATCCGTACTACTCAAGTCTCTAACCGGGTACTAGCTCTGAACATTCAGCCGAAGGCCTTCAACTACAACATACGGTAACTTCGCTATGCTGCAGCTTCTCTACGTGGTGCCAGGACCAAAATGCACAAACACGCCAAGAAAGTGAGTTCCTGATCTGTACTTCCGAAACTGGAAGAGTTCCAAGGCAAAACGCCTTGATCTACTTTATACCCTCAAAGGTCCTAACTAGCACTACGCTATCCTATCTACTACTCGCAACATCTGCGCGAAACCAAACTATACTACTGCACTCGGCGGATCCGGTGCTGCGCCTCCTGCGCGCCGGACTGCTCCGCTCGCTGTCTCTACCTTGCCTGTCTTCCGACCGGCTGCGCAACCCCAGGCGTCGGAGGGCTGCAGTGACTTCCGACTCTAAGTGCGCCATAGTGTCGCGCGCACTCGACAAGAAGGTTTCTAATTTCCTCGCCACTCGCCGCCGACTCCGACTGTCACCCTCCGTCAATGCCGCCGCCCGAAGCTCGAACTCCCTGAGTGTGATCCTCTCTTGAGCTGCCACCTCCCAATGGGCGTATCCTTTTAGACAGTGAGTCACCCGCGTCGCCAACTCTTCTCGTGCCCGGCAGCTGCCTTCCACCTCTGCCAGCTGCATTTCTGCTTCCGCACGCTGCGCCCGCAAATCCGAGCACTCGGATTGCAAGCTGCGCAACAACTCCTCATCCTCCTTGCGGCCTCTTTGACTTTCTTCTAAGGCGCGCGTCTGGCGCGCAAGCTCGGCTGCTAGGATGCGGTTTTGTCTCCGCTCTTCCTGCAATTCCGACTCGATCTTTGCCCGCATTAGCTCGGCATCCGCCTGGCTTTTCGTCGCCGCATCCTCCCTCTGCTGCTGCAAGGCTTGGTATAGCTTCTGTGTGACCGCCAGGTGTTGTCGGAGGGCGGTATTCCTCTCCTGATATACGTGGCACCTAGAGGCCCAAGTGGCCACCTTGCTCCTCGTCCTGCGCTTGACAGTCTCCACATAAGACTGCGGTTTTCTAGTACCCGAGTACTTGGATGTCTTGCGATCCAGATATCGCAGGAGTGGGACTATCTGCTCGCACAACACCCCTGTTGGCGTTTTCTGCACAGAATCCGCTTCCTGCTCTTCCGAGCTCGTCTCATCCTCAGTCTCGAGGATTTCAGTCGCCACCGAATCCCTTGGCGACTCCCTGGAACTGTGGCGCGCAGCAGCTTCCGCTGCGACTGCTGCTCCACTGCCTGCTAAAATATCCAGGGCAGTGGGGGATCCCACTGCTTGAGCCCCTGTTCCGGCTCGATCTTCGGTCTCCGAAGGGGTCGACGCCGCAGTGACTCTTGTCACCTTTGCACCGCCCGCTTCTGCTGCCTGCCCTTCCGGCGCAATCTGCGCGGAAGGTGTCTTCGCTGAAGGTGCGTCCGCCGAAGGCGTCCGCACACTGGTCGCCGGCCCTGTTCGTCTCGCAGTCGGCGAATCCGGCCGTCTCTCTGTTGACCGACTCGCAGTCGGCCGACCAGCAGTTGTCCGACTGGGAGTCGGATGCACCCTGCGCGTCTTCACTCCACTTGGCCTGCTTGCTGGTGGCGTTTTCCCAGAAGTGCCTTCCGCCGAAGACGACCTTCTGAGGGTTGTTGGCTCGTCAGCCAAACTCTCTTCTGCTTCCGGCCTGCTGTCCGGTTCAACGCGCCGTTCAGTTGGCCTTCCTTCCGCTTGTCGACCTTTAGTCGCCCGACTCGTAGTCGGCCGACTGTCAGTCCGTCCATCTCCTTCCGAAGGCATTGGTGCCTTCTGCGCAGAGGTATTTGTCGACTTCCCTAGAATCTGCGCGATTATCTCCTCCTGCGTGGGATTCCGCCGGAGCGGAGTACGCCCGGTCTCCTCAGTACTAGTTGGCATTTTGCGTGCCCTCTGTTTTGGTCGACTGTGAGGCTCGTGGGTGGGCCGACCACGAGTCGGCGCAGCTGGCACTTCCGGCTGCCTGTCCTCAGGTCTCTCATCCCACTTCCGCTTTCGCGGAATGCGCTCACTTCGACGTTCTTCTGCTGCTCTTGCTGGGGCCGGAGCCGGAGGCGGACTGGCAGGTTCCTCGTCCGGATCCGTGTCTACTTCGGCCTCCCGTGAGTATCTACCTGGATAGCTCTGTGTCAGCAGCGGAAACCGTGTCCGCTCTGAATTTGTCAAACATCCCATCGCCCGATAAAACACAATCAGGTAAGGCGAAAGATGATTGAGGGTTCCTCCTCTCTCTTCTTGCGCATGTTGGCGCGTCACCTTCCACAGGAGCCGTGCCCAATGCACTGGAGCTCCTGACAACACTAGCTCCACAAATTCTACCTGCCAACCATGCATGTAAGCGGTCTTGGTCGGCTGCAATATCTGCAGCAATGCAGTCGCGACATTTCTCCGCAATCGATCTTTGTAATCCCGTGTCCGGAAACCGTTCTTGGGATGCCTGGCAACTTTGAAGAGCTCATTGTAGGAGATTTCTTCCTCCTGGGACACCTTCACGCTATCGGCCTCGAAGAGGAGATCCCCTTCCTCGCCGGCACACCTGCCCAACACCTGCGCCAAGTTACAAATGTCCCATCTTTCTGGATGTGGACGGAATCTGCGTGAGGGCTTGTGTCTCTCCTGCAGATACTCGCGCACCATCTCCGGACATGTCCAGTTCCACCCCCACAGGAGGAAATCGAGCTTCAGCCCCAGCAGCACATCTTGAAATGCGCGTAGACCGATCTGCGGCACCCTGAGGGGAGACAGTCGCAGCTGGGGAACCTTCGACATTGCGTTTCCTGCACACACAAACGTTCTACCTTTCGCTCACGCTCAAGTTCGCTACTCGCAATTCTCTCCAAGGTCTGTCAAGATCCTTGCGCAACTCGTCTCCGCACTCTCTACTCTCACTGCAGGTCTCTCCGCCCTTGCGCGTAATCTTGGAAGCTGGAAATCGCAAAATCAAGAATGAGAGAATGAGACTGGAGCGCAGTCTTTTCTTCTCTGAATTCAAGAACGTCCAACGTTCTTACTGGTTACAACGTACGCAGCCGGCTATACGGCCTAACGGTTCGCCCTTTGCATGCGCGAACTCACGTCTCCGCACTGCGCGCATTCGCATGCGTGAATGTTGAATTCTCCCGCCGCCGCCGCCTTCCGGACTCGAGTCCGCCGCAGGATATACGTCGGCTATGTTGTCTTTCCCTAACCCGTCCATCACCGGAGGTGTGTCGCCGCTGGCGTGTTCCTTATCCATCGGCGCCTTGCTGGAGGCGCACATCCAGTCGGCGCGAATTACGCCGGCGCGTATTCGTACCGCTTATTTTATCCTTTATGCCTCGTCCATTGCTGACGGCGCATATCCCGCCGGCGCAAATCATACCAGCGCAAATCATGCCAGCGCATCCGGCCATCAGCGCCACGTCGGAGGCGTACATCCGACCGGCTCTTTCCTTCCATGAGCAGCCGCCAAAGGCGCTTCCGACTCTGAGTTGGTTTCCTCCCATGAGCGCGCGATTCCGCCGAAGGCGCATCGCCGAAGGCGTACGGGAGTCCTTTCCGACTGTGAACCCTAGCGCGAACGGCGCATGTCCGGCTACGAGTTTTCCGACGCTCATAACTTCTCCGTCCCTGATCCATCTCCGACGCTCTTGGGCTCGTTAGAACAAGCGTTCCGAGCTCTTTCTAATGCAACTTCATCCAACTGGATCTACCGTGTATTCCGATCGTTATGAAGGTTTTCCCTTTCCGCGCTAGCGGCGCATCGCCGAAGGCGCACTCATGGTCGGACGCCTTCAGAGGTCCGGGCCCTTCTTCTGACGTCTTTAGCAAAACCTCCTCCTGAGGTGTCTGCGCCGGAAGCGTAGCTTCCTTATACGCTGGAAGCGCGTGAGGAGAGACACCTCAGAAAAGGAGCTTTTGCCGAAGGCGCCGAAGACATTGGCGTTGGTACATCCGACTACGTGATTCTTCGTGACCTCGTGACGATCTCATCAATCCACTCTATTTAACGTACCCTTTTCTAACTACAAACACTGCTTCGGTACTAGTTTTCTAAAATTGTTTAAATTCTGCAAAAAAAACAAAAAGTGTGTTACCACAGCATGCACTACCGGAGACATGAGCAAGCCACTGATTTTTGGAAGTAATAAACATCTAGCTGAATCATGTATTTTTTTCTTTGCGGCTTATTCTATTGCAGCGAGGAATTCGAATGCACTCGAATGGTTGGCTAGTCAAAATATAGCAGATGAAGCTGCCAGGGTATGGCCAAACAAAGTATCTTTATCAATTGAAAACCTTAAACTATTATGATAGACAATGATAATTGTAATTGGATTTTTGAGAGTATCTCTTGATCATCGGCTTAATCTTTCATAGTTTATCAATAAAAATGGACTTTCAAATTTTTAGATACAGTTACTATCTAAATTTTTTACTCTTTGATGTTTTTTTATTCATCTTCTTTAAAAAAAAAATATATGAATGATGATTGTTTTTGTTGTTTGTATGCCGTTTTTTGTTAATGTCAGATTTTATATTTTGATGTTATTTAAATGCAAAAGCGACATAGAAATTTCGTAACATATGTTTCAACTCTAAGGCTTCAGACCTTATACTTTCAAATCATATTCATGAGTATAAAACATGAATATTTTTTGCATAAAATGATTCATTGGTTTTTAATCTTAAATCAAGTTTTTCCTAACATAATTTTTTTGCAAACCAAAGCAAAGATTCTTTCATTTTTATTTATGCAATAATATATCGTGAGCAATGGAGAGTGTTCGAATTCGAATGCACTGGAATGGCTGGCTAGTAAAAATATAGCAGATGAAGCTGCCAGGGTATTGCGATGCGTCTGTTTAAAGTATCGTGCATCCTACATCATGAAACGGGGAGATATAGCATTCTTCTAGCCCATATATGTACTGGGCTCTACAATCTTCTCAAATCCCTTCAATTCCGGATGAACTTCTGATCAAGTGTGGATTCCGGATATTGACAGTGGTAATTCCTCGTCCAAATCACTTATGGCAGCCGTGGAGCAGTAGTAAAATGTGTAGACAGTACTTTAAAGTAGGTGGGAGAATTCGGACTGGCCAGATGGCACCCAAATGCGAGCACAGCAGTTGAAACGAGTGTGATTACTACTCACGGGTGAGTGGTTCGGCTTGAATTGAAAGTCGTCGGCAACATATTGAACTGGATTGAGTATGTTTTCTACGGACCTTTCCATGCGCCGGTGACTGGATGTACTGAAGTACTAGACCAGTCTCAAGCTTCTAAGGTTTGCGAACTGATAGTGCATATTAAGTTCAGGTCAAACGAACTAAATTTACCTCAGGTACCATCTTCAGCGACCGCAAACACATCACCATTTATGCATCGTTGCGAGCATCAGGAGCTTTGCGAAGAAATCGTCGCATAATTTCCTCATCTGTTCCATTTTGCAACTTAGGTGTCGCAAATATCTAACACTGCCCTCGAAGTTCAAGCCATCGGTTAACGCTGTAAACAGGTGTTCCGTATCCTGGAGGGAGGGTTCCCCAGCTCCAACAGCAGGAGTTTTGAGAAAATCGTCACTGATGCTTCCAGTCATGCGAGTTCCAGCAGAGGGTTGAGCCGAATGGAATCACTAGACTCACGCCCTGTCGTTGCCAGATCTACTGAGCTCATAAGCTACTCGTTCTTCAATTGGAGCTACGAAGAAGAGCGAGAGCAGATCCTTGCTCACTGTGAACCATTGTTCATAGACTCACGTCCCATTAAAGGCAGCAGAGACGAAAAAATGGAAGATAGTCAAGATCCTCGCTTTTTCCAAACCTTTCTGACAGTGACATGTTGTTGACATGTCCGGGTACATAGTTCCCTCCGGATTTTTGCTGTAGTGTCCTCTGAAGTAGCGAAGTTTTGTGAAGAATGGTATCCTCGCAAAACCAGAATAATTATCTTGACGGAAGAAACGGGCTGGA
The DNA here is from genome assembly GCA_037833965.1 of Marchantia polymorpha subsp. ruderalis. Taxonomy (NCBI): domain Eukaryota; kingdom Viridiplantae; phylum Streptophyta; class Marchantiopsida; order Marchantiales; family Marchantiaceae; genus Marchantia; species Marchantia polymorpha. The sequence continues at coordinate 20,060,064 of AP031355.1, forward strand.
CTAGCAGCAATACACGAAGAACGGATGAGGATCGTTTCATTCAAAACTGGACATGAGAAGCCCACTGTAGCCCACTATTTGAATGTAATATTTGGATTCAAAGTTGTGACACTTCCAGAAAATTCTTTTTGGTATTTGTGATAGTGGTTTCATCCACATGTAACCCTCAGTCCACTTCATAAGAATCAACACACGATCTGCTCACAGAGATATAAGACCGTCTCCAACTGAGGCCATGACAATATGCAGCGATCATGCAGATTGCTACAGATTGTATCTTCACATGTACGCGTTTTTCAATTGTTTTTATAAACAGCCAAGTCAAGTTTGTTCCAAGAGCAGCATCGTGGTTGGCTTGTTTATTTTTTGTTATCAGTTGCTGTGATATTTAGATAACCGGTTTTCTAAATGGAACGATACACATTGGACACTATGCTCGGAAAAAGTGTTCTATGAGAAAACGAAAATCAGGTATTTTTGTAAAGTGGCAATTGAAACGCAAGAGAAAGACCGTGGCCAACGACACAAAATACAGGCAATTGAAGTTCAGCCCAAGGGCCGAGAACTTGAAGACTTCTAATCTCTTTTGTATTTGAGTTGAGCCTCCTCAACCCCAACCCCAACCCAGTCTTAAGATTGGTATTTGTGGTTGTGTTTAGCAATTTTACTGGGAGGGGGAAATACTTGATCGTACACAGTTGGTGCTCTTGGGCGCGTGCTGACTATCCAAACAAGAGTGATGGCCTGATGGAAGCAAAATTATTACAAAGCCCGAATGGTCGCCCATGAGTCAATTAAGCAAGGATTTTGACGTCATGATGTATTTTCGAGAATTTTCCGTCTTCATGAGAACCGAGTCCAACTTTACAGACCACGATTCAATTGATTCAGTCTGATTATCTCCATTCGTTTTCTCCACCATCTGATTGAGTCTCTTGAGAATTATTTTCAGAGTTAGAACGCTGCCGCTTTTCTTCTGCTGCCTCCATAGAGTTGATTCTTGTAAGTTTCTGAGTATCTTTCCATTTCCAGCAGCATAAGTACAGGGACTACCGGGGGTCAGTGATGATCACTCTCTGGATATGGTTTTTCCACATCAAGAATATGAGTAGTGATGCAGAGGCGTCTCCAGGTTGTGCTCCGCCCATGCTCTTTCTGACAGGTACAGTATCAGCTGAACTGAAGGTCCTGTCGATCAAGTCATCAAGGTCGCCGTGTCCTGGGATGATAGGCAGTTATCGGAAGCAGTCTTTGTACGTTGATTGACATTTAGTCCCCTCGTGTTACATCTGCTTCGATCAGTCATCACATGGAAAATTCCGAATCAAGGAAAAGCAGCGATCACAGGCAGCTGATGGTCAAAGTCATGGTGCTGAAGCAGTCGAGGGGTGGCGGCGGGTCGCAGAGCTTGGTGGTAGTGGTCGATGCGACGAGGGAACTGTCTCTGAGTGCTTTGCAACGGGCAATCACCAACGCTGTGTGCCGGAGATGGTATCCTGACAATTGGTATTCCATCAGGTTCATGATCCCAGTGCATAACCTTTCAAGATGGCTAATCACGCGGGCATGTAACAACTCCTCGAGGATATAACATTCTCCATCATTTGTTTGCACACTAATCCATGTCTTCGAATCAGATGCATCGGGGTTGGCTTCCCGGCTGCAGATGTGGCAGTATGGAGACGATGCTGGTTATGATGGCCTTTCGGTGCTAGTTCTCAGATTGTTCTTTGCTGCAAAGTTTGTCATCTGACAGACTCTTTGGATAAAATTGTATTATTATTGGTGTCATTTCTAATCTGATTGTGTGTATCAGACTTTGCAGAGTGAGATGTTTCAGTGATGTTGGTTGGCTGGTGACATATCTCCTTGTTCTCGGACCTTTCTTTTGTTTTCACGTTCGGCAGTTTCCAGTACTTAGTTTGTTATCATCATCAATTGCAAGCATAATTGTTTTTCTAGAGAACTTGAAATATGACGTCTGAAAGTTAACAACTTGGAGCTTTGGAACTTTGAACAGACGTAGTTATCGTAATGTTGACTAGACTAATGTTGACTTCTGTGCACACTCCCAGAGACCACTCTACATGTACACTGTTAGCTTTGCTTACGCTTTGGATCAAGATTCACTAGTATTCCGTTATGCTTTCTCTCAAAATTTTTAAACAATTCATTGCAGTGTTAAGTGAAAACAGGAGGATGTTTTTTAAATGTACCATACTCGGATTTTAATGTATTTGGTACCTTTCGATGCATACGTTGAAGTTTATCAAGGAATAACGCAATCCGGAGCCTATATAGATATTGGAAGTACTTCAATCTTCTGATTTCTTACCTAACCTTTAAGATGTTCGACAATGGACAAGACTGAGCCACTGACGGGTGCCATACAATATAGATTTTAGCCTGTAAGTATGGGTACAAAATCATACAACTCCGTAAGACTTTTTTTAGTTTTATTATTTGGAAACGTCTCTAACTAACACCATCACTTGAACTGAACTGCCACACTCTGGACCGTGTGTTTCACGTTGCATAGTGCATAGCGGATCAGGACATGAGAGATGGATGCAATACAATTGGTGATTGGGACGAGCTGAAGAGTGACTAGCCCTTGCGAGCTTGAATCACTGGAATAAACAGTTTTACCGACCCAGGTTCCACTTCAGATTGTGTTGTGCCGGCAACGGTCAGGAAGAAAGAAGGAAGATGCTGCTGGGCTGCGTGGGGAGAGAACAGCAATCGCGGGGAGAGATCAGTAAAACCATTTTGATCTCAAAAGAGTTCAAATTTTAGAGCTATATTCGCATCAAATGATTGGATTGTCGCTGAGCCCGCTTGAGATGCCGAGGTTGCTAAGGTGAAAGTGAACTGCCTTTTTGTTCATATTCTCCACAGCCACAATTATCGCCGCAATTATCTTTTCTGTCGTATTTGGTCGGATGAATCTATTAAACCTAGAATTTGGTCCCAAGACGAATAATGACAAATTTTCCTAGAATTATCTCCACCTTTTGTCGATTCTCTAATTGCTGATCAGGCAGCCTAAGTTAATGTGGAGAAAAGCGATACTTTGACTTTGTCCTACTACGCATATCTCACAAACTTAAGACTTGTTCAAAACCTTAGCACTTCCCAGCTTTGACTCGACAGTGATGAAAATCTGTGGAAGTAGTGGAGGCCTACAATCGTCTCCGCGCAGGTGGTATATATTTACGGTTGAAGTCTTACGACTCTTGATTTCGAGATGATGTCTCCAACGTCTGGATGAAGTCATAATGGGGACGGGGAATAACGTCAAAATTGGCCAACTCACAGAAGTGAGCGTTGTCGTGCGTTATAATGTGCCTATTTTGATTATATATTTGCAATCTCAAAGGTTATCACAACACCGACACTATTAACCTGAGGAGGAAAAGTTTTTCACCGATTTTGTTAAAGTCAACGAATTTAACGACATCATGATATTGTTGTTAGACATCTACAACTTGCAGATGGTTTATATATGACCTTGAAAGAGAAGACGACCTACAAATCTATGGTGCTTAAAATTAGTGGCCTGCAGTTTCAGCATTCATCTGAAAGTACACGTCTTAACATGAAGCATCAAGTTGCAGGTAAAGCTCGAAGTGAAAATAGGTGCTGGTCCAAGTAGAAAGACAGTTGCGGCAAAATATGCGGTGGAACTTCAAGTTGCATGACTTATTCTTGACAGCCAAGTGCACATGAGCATTGCCACCTTCCAAGTATTACTGTAGTCCGACGGCGTTGCTAGAATGAATGTTTGTAGGAGAATCTGTCATGCCCCTGAAAGCAGTATAGTGCTTTAGTTAATAAAATGCAGTTGCTCATTTCACTTGTTTTAATGTCTTATTATGACAGGCCAATGAAGGAAGACAAAAATATCGTAATGGAAGACTTGTCTTGCAACCTTGTGCTTATGGAGAGTAGCGGAGGAGAGGTCATAGGCTTGAATCAAACTATGGGTGAAGCTGAAGAATTACAAGGAGAAGATCTTCCCGAAATCCCTTCTTGCGTAGTCAGTACTGATATTAGTGGACAGAATGGCTGGCAATATTTGTGGACGTAGAGGTACGAATTCACGAAGCTGCAGTGAGATTAAAGTTCTCAGAATACATCATTATATTCTTGAAATATAATCCTTGCCACGTGAAGCGAAGAACTAAGTCTTTGCTGTCCATGTTTCCCACTCTTATCAATGCTTTTTCATGGCATTTTTTTCTTCATTCGTTTGATTCTACAGCAATGAACGTTCCCAAGGGGACCCATTGTTTCCTGTACTATTTAACTTTCTCCAAAGACTGATACAATAATATCATCTCGGATACTTCCAAATCTTTTTCTACCGGTATCAATACTCCAGTAGAAGAGTCCCACATATGACTAAATATGAGCAAACGGGTGTTAATTGTGTTACTGTGAAAGAAATTTCACAAAAACCTTGGACCTTGTTGGAAGTAGATCCTGTAAAATTTTACACGATCTACACGTGTCCAACAAGTACTACCCCTCGGAATACACTTAACGTAAGAAACTTGGGGAAGAAACATTTGTTTCTGTATTCGTACCTGAGACTTTCCTTTATCTTTAAGAAATCTCAACCTTTATACCTGCACCAACCATTAACAAAGTAAGGTGAAACACTCTTTCCATTTTCAATGACTGTTATGGATGAACAGGATTATAAATTCTTAGATGAAAGATGCATCATGAATGTTAACGAACAAATCTGGACCTTCACTCGTCCTACAGCCAGTAAGGATCACCAGCAATGCTTTGGGTTGATAAATCTTAACATTGTCAGGTTCTTTGATCTTTATATAACATTTTCTAGATATTTTGGGACAATCGAATTGGCTATCACATGAGGTTGAAGATTTCTATTCATATCGAAAACAAGGTTGCAAACACTGCTCAAGTTTGAGTACATCGCATGGGCAATATAGATAACGATGTCTTAATCCAAAGAAAGCATGTTTTTGCTTCTTTCTAGTTGGCTGAAAGAACATTTCAAATTCTCTGTAAAGTAACCGAGTCAATCATGCAAATATGCAGCGAGAACTGTTTAGTACGAAAACTGTCATTTAATCTTCAAAACGTCATTGGCGTTTTGGCGTTTTGCTTTATTAAGACTGTGATAGAGTATTATTAAAACTGTGATAGAGTAAACTTTCCTCACCCAGTATTCCGGACCTACCAACTACTCATATGCTACGGAGAAGAGAAGATATTTTGACTTTACTTGCTTCGACAACTTCTGTTGTTGAAAGCAAACCGAAATTAAAATACACATGATTCTCTAATAATCTAGATTGTACACCCTTGTCATACTATAACTCGCCTCGAAATATTGAGCTAATATTTCGAGTCAATAAACTATTGAGGCATTTGTCCAACTACACATCGCGTCAAACTACAATATAAAACTAGAGTACACGAAGTGTGGACTTTAGTTCCATACCCATTGTTACTTCTCCTCACTCAGCTCCGGAGTGCATTGTGGTGCAAGCTTCAAACCGCCAATCACGAGCTGCTTCAAATGCTGCAAATACTGCAAGCCAACTCCAAGGGGAGAGACGAGGCATTGTGAGGCTGATCTATTTGGATCCAAATACCTGAAAAGAGGCCAGGCAGTAAACATCAGTGCACTATTACTCATTGAGAAAAGTAAAATGTCGGATTAGGAAAGGGTGTAAGAGTATCTACCTCTGATCATGGATCGATGCTGATAATGTGCCAGCCATATGGGCGAATCATAAAAGAAAAATAAATTCTCGACTCAGGCATCTATCTATCTGCATACCCAGCAACAAGCTTGTTGCTTTCTTAAATCAACTTAGAGCAGAGCAGTAAAGTCTCCTGGCTATCACAGTTCTGCACATCACACGATAAGGATTAGTCCAAAGAGATTAGCTCAAAAATCACAAAAAGCTTACGCAGAATGACACTTTAATCATAAAAAGCCCCATGACAACAAATTAATATTGAGATCGAGAGAGAGGAGAGACCATTACCGAATCGCACCTCTCCACTCGCCCCATGCAAAACATTCGCCGCCGACTAGCGTTCGCTGCTCAAGCACCCGCTCCGAGAAAAAAGCAATACACAATTACTTTCGCAGTGTCGTCCTCGATGTCAAAATGGAAGAAGGGAAGAGAGAAAATCCGCTCCGAGAAACATTATCTGAAGGCAATGCACGATCGCCGTCCCAGCCTTGTCCTCGATGCGAAAATGTAAGAAAGGAAACGAGTGCGTTGGAAATTTGTGGCTGCCCTGCGGTGCGTGCACGGTAACGAGGACCTAACGGCATTGGGTTTGGAGCTGTTACAGCGGGCTTGGAGCTGTTGGAGCTGTTGGGGAAACGTTACAGGATTTGGAATTCAAAATCCAGGAGAGCCGATGTGGAACGTACGATGTTAGCTCCCACAACATATATGGAGCCGTCCCTAACACTCCATCTTTCATGACAGCGTCCTTTCATTTACAAATGGTACAGAAGAAAACTCGTCATCGAAGGTGCTCAATCCCTCTTCCGCAGCAATCTGCGTTTCCTGGGGGCGGAGAATCCTCGGGCTCCTCCTCTGAGTTGAGTCGCGTGATATCTTCTTCTTCCTCGTCTTCTGCCTCACTATCTTGTTGGTTGTCTGGTGACTTGTCTTGCAACCTTGTGCTTATGGAGAGTAGCGGAGGAGAGGTCATACGCTTGAATCAAACTATGGGTGAAGCTGAAGAATCTCAAGGAGAAGGTCTTCCCGAAATCCCTTCTTGCGTAGTCAGTACTGATATTAGTGGAGAAAGGTCTTGAATGGAGTCCAGAATATGTTTCTGGCAAACGTATCCAGTATAAGACTTGCATGATCCTTGATGTGACATGGAATGTTCTACATCACCAACTCTTGAAATCTTATTCCAGGGCTTCTTCGTCTTTAAGCATTACAGACCAATATGCATTGTAAACAATTTGCTATTTGATCAAGAGTGACTTTGAACGCGTGGCTTGCACTACCAGAGACATGAGCAAGCCACTGATTTTTGGAAGTTATAAACACCTAGCTGAAGTATGTGTTTTTTTTCTTTGCGGCTTATTCTATTGCAGCGAGGAATTCGAATGCACTGGAATGGCTGGCTAGTAAAAATATAGCAGATGAAGCTGCCAGGGTATTGCGATGCGTCTGTTTAAAGATCGTGCATCCTACATCATGAAACGGGGAGATATAGCATTCTTCTAGCCCATATATGTACTGGGCTCTACAATCTTCTCAAATCCCTTCAATTCCGGATGAACTTCTGATCAAGTGTGGATTCCGGATATTGACAGTGGTAATTCTTCGTCCATATCACTTCTAGTTGAATATTACACGCTTGTCTTTAATACGGGTCATTTTATCAGTTCGGGTCATCTTCTATGGTAGCTTGGGAAGTGATACTTTGGTTTCAGCGGCCGTGGAGCAGTATTAAAATGTGTAGACAGTACTTTAAAGTAGGTGGGAGAATTCGGACTGGCCAGATGGCAGCCAAATGCGAGCACAGCAGTTGAAACGATTGTGATTAGTACTCACGGGTGAGTGGTTCGGCTTGAATTGAAAGTCGCAACATATTGAACTGATTGAGTATGTTTTCTACGGACCTTTCCATGCGCCGGTGACTGGATGTACTGAAGTACTAGACCAGTCTCAAGCTTCTAAGGTTTGGGAACTGATAGTGCATATTAAGTTCAGGTCAAACGAACTAAATTTACCTCAGGTACCATCTTCAGCGACCGCAAACACATCACCATTTATGCATCGTTTCGAGCATCAGGAGCTTTGCGAAGAAATCGTCGCATAATTTCCTCATCTGTTCCATTTTGAACCTTAGGTGTCACAAAAATCTAACAATGCCCTCGAAGTTCAAGCCATCGGTTAACGCTGTAAGCAGGTGTTCCGTATCCTGGAGGGAGGGTTCCCCAGCTCCAACAGCAGGAGTTTTGAGAAAATCGTTACTGATGCTTCCAGTCCTGCGAGTTCCAGCAGAGGGTTGAGCCGAATGGAATCACTAGACTCACGCCCTGTCGTTGCCAGATCTACTGAGCTCATAAGCTACTCGTTCTTCAATTGGAGCTACGAAGAAGAGCGAGAGCAGATCCTTGCTCACTGTGAACCATTGTTCATAGACTCACGTCCCATTAAAGGCAGCAGAGACGAAAAAATGGAAGATAGTCAAGATCCTCGCTTTTTCCAAACCTTTCTGACAGTGACATGTTGTAGACATGTCTGGGTACATACTTCCCTCCGGATTTTTGCTGTAGTGTCCTCTGAAGTAGCGAAGAATGGTATCTTCGCAAAACCACAATAATTATCTAGACGGAAGAACCGGGCTGGACTAGCAGCAATACACGAAGAACGGATGAGGATCGTTTCATTCAAAAGTGCACATCAGAAGCCCACTATAGCCCACTATTTCAATGTAAAATTGGTTTCAAAGCTGTGACACTTCCAGAAAATTCTTGTTGGCATCTTGTGGTAGCGGTTTAATGCATGAATGGATGAAGGACAATTTTGGCTTGGAATCTAATTGCTTGGCAGCACTGCTTATTGAAAATCTACTTAAATCATCAGACTTGTGGAATTATGCTAACCTCGAAGTTATTTCAATGGTCTAATTCTAGTTCTAGCTCATTCTAAAGCTTTTGATGTAACGACTGTTGCATGATTTGAGCGGCGAATAGGATAAAATTCAAATCATGTCTACACTTCCTGGCGGAATGAAGTAGATCGCAGGTGAAAGTGTTTGCGATTTGTTTGACGAAGAGATTAGTTCAAAAGCAGAATTTCTTTGGCGTAGTGGGAGCTCGGAAGGCATGTGACATCTGCTTTGTTCCTATGATTGACCAGACTGGATCGCATGGCCCTCAATGTCAAATCTAATCAACTGATCAAATGGTATCGGAGCTGAAGAACTAAAGAAAAAGTTCTTTAGTTACCCTAAACCATTAAGCCGAGATCCAATGCAAGTCATTGTTATATTAAATCAAAAGTTCAGACTTGATTGCAGTAAGTTGGGGAAAGAAATCATGGCCTTGACACTCAATGTTTCGAGTATATGGACCAACCCGCTGTTATTAGAAACTGGCATAAGAATAGGTTTTCAATTATTTACTTGTCAGAAAATCACTCACTACTTTGCAACTTTGATTGAGTTTCTTATGGAAAAAAAAGGTGACAAGATTGATCACTTACAAGAAAATTCACTTGTAATCACCCCGTAACTTTTGTGGACCAAGTTTTATTCGGGCGGAGGTCGAAAAACGAAATATCAATGAAATGTTTTCATAAAATTGTTTCAAATAAATATTCTTTAACTCTAACTAATTTATGTAGGCTCTACTTTTAATCTTCGGAATAGATTCAGGCAACCTCAGGGGTCGGCCAGGTTTAATATAACTTACGTTTATAATATAGCGAGTTTCTATGGAGTTGCTTTTATTCCTTGTAGTCTCTTGCTCATCGTAAGCTTCCCTTACATTGGCTTGGTACTCAGGCACTAAGTATTCTCTTTGCTCCATTTTATTAAAACAGTGTTCTCTGGGTCTGTGTAAAGTTTACCTGACTGACAATGCCCGGCCAGCGGTAAAATTTTGAATGAAATTACTAGTATATCAACTTTTCACTAATGTAATAAATAATTGCGGACTCCGGCTTAAAAAATCTACTAATCGAAAACCGAAAATACACATATGTTTTTTATTTGCCGAAGCTGTACCGATAACTTCAAATTTTGATTTTCAAGAATGTTTGTTCTTCGATTCCTATCTTGATTCAGTAAGGTCGGTCTTCAGATTGATCTTATTATGCCAAATTCTAAACGTTGTGAAGGCCAAGGTTGCTAAGGCAATAAGCTACAAATGCACAAACTTCTGAGCTTAGTGATTTCTCCTATGAAACGCTTAGAAGAATAGTCTGTATAGCAGGAATATGTACCCAACTAGATACAGAAATTGTAGCACGAGGTAACAGAGACAACACAAAGACATACCACAAGGGCGATGCATAAGTTTTCCTCATCACAAGTATTCACCAAGTCTAAGAGGCCTCACATATTATCTTAGTGAGAAGATCCAAAAATATTGTTTTTGGATTTTCAAATCTTTCCATTATAGAAAGAATTAACATTCCGAACACTAATATTTTAAAGAACAAATCATCAACACAAAAAAACATATTGAGCATACAACAGCAAAGATAGAGTCATGTCAATCAGAAGAAACATGATATCAAAGGAATAGAATCCGGGTGTGTACAATTAATGTATTGAGAACATGAAGTATTTGAGATTCTAATATTCAATTTTCAATAGTCAAGTTGAATGAAAACATGAAATTTTGAAATACTGCAATTTTTCGCAGTCCAAAAATGTATAAATAATGGATTTATCCATTTTTGATACATTTTTGGACCTCATATTTCAACTTTGAAATGATTTTATTGCCAGTTTTGTGCTTTATGTGTGTCAATTTTTTGATAATATTTCAAGCCTTAGATATTTGAAATTATCACAACGCCTCCTTTCGAATTTATTTTGTTCATTTATACATCTTTCAACGGAACAATTTGATCTAAAATTGAAACATTGGAATATTTCATAGTTTAAAATATTTTTTTGTTTAAATTTTTTTGTTTTCTATGACATATTTTTAATATGAATCCAAATATGATTTTAAAACTTACTTCAATCTTTATAATATAGTGATGATTGTATAAAAATTCAAATGCTTTTATTCATCAACGCTGTTTTTTGTTTTGAGCATATGTAAATTATTCAAAATTTTTGAAAGGGGAGATTATAACTTTGAGTGATAAAAAACTTCATTACATCAATATCATGCTCACTATGGTGCAAGAAAGTGAAGTAATTATTGATAGTGTATCTTCAGCACATCATTTAAGTTAAGGATAATATTTGCAAATTTCATTCTAAATTTGTATCTTTAAAAATGAAAGAATTGCATTCACAAAAAGTATAATTCAAATATATCAAAATATATTATGTAACGTATAGCTAAATTTTCAACACTTATGTATCATCAGCTTTAGTTGACTAGATGCACTTGTGCATGAAAAAAAAAATCAATTAGAGCTAATAATGTACATAGAGTTGTCTGCGCAAAGATCAAATCCAGGATCAATATAACTAATAAAATCTTGAATCATTTTGAACTAAAATGGAGCATTATGAACTGGAATATTTTTGAAAGTTAAAAATAATATTGTGATGCACAAGGATCTGCGGCATCTGATGTTTATTGTGAAAATGATGTACAACGTATATTTCCATATTATGCATTGAAGGTTTGGATTTTCTGAACCAGCTACTCCTGATCACAGTGGCTCTCAAAGTGTCAATCCAAAAACCTCAACTTAAAGTCTTTCCCTTAGGCGTTAGATTTTGTAATTATGTGTTGCAGACTGAAAGGATAGAACAAAAGACTACGTTGAGGGGATACCTCAAAGTAATACCAAAATATACCAGAAGTGAGTTGATTAATCACAAAAGACTCAGAATAACGCTCGAATGGTGTAACATACATGCATCTACATAAGTGATGAGATATCGCAGTGGCTTAAAACATGTGGTGACCAATGCGTATTTTATACAGGTTATTAGCATAATAACGTTTTAACGTTTTAAAAATTTAAAAATTTAGTTTTATTTAGTTTTTAAAAATTTAGTTGTTGAGCTTAATATTAATCCATGTCTTGGGTTTTCTTTGGACTAATTAAAATATAATCTACGACTTATAGTTAATGTAAGTCAATATGTACAATCACCTGGAAGACAGTAAGTCTTGAAGTGAAAATTTCACATTGAAGTTGATTCTCGTAAGTCTCTGAGTATCTTTCCATTTCCAGCAGCATGAGTACAGGAAGTACCGGGGGTTCAGTGATGATCACTCTCTGGATATGGTTTTTCCCAATCAAGAATATGAGTAGTGATGCAGAGGAGTCTCCAGGTTGTGCTCCGCCCATGCTATTTCTGACAGGTACAGAATCAGCTGAACTGAAGGTCCAGTCGATCAGGTCATCAAGGTCGCCGTCTCCTGGGATGATAGGCAGTTATCGGAAGTAGTCTTCGTACGTTGATTGACATTTAGTCCCCTCGTGTTACATCTGCTTCGATTAGTCATCAAATGGAAAATACCGAATCAAGGAAAAGCAGCGATCAGAGGCAGCTGATGGTCAAAGTCATGGTGCTGAAGCAGTCGAGGGGTGGCGGCGGGTCGCAGAGCTTGGTGGTAGTGGTCGATGCGACGAGGGAACTGTCTCTGAGTGCTTTGCAACGGGCAATTACCAACGCTGTGTGCCGGAGATGGGATCCCGACAATTGGTATTCCATCAGGTTCATGATCCCAGTGCATAACCTTTCAAGATGGCTAATCATGCGGGCATGTAACAACTCTGCGAGGATATAACATTCTCCATCATTTGCTTGCACACTAATCCATGTCTTCGAATCAGATGCATCGGGGTTGGCTTCCCGGCTGCAGATGTGGTAGTATGGAGACGATGCTGGTTATGATGGCCTTTCGGTGCTAGTTCTCAGATTGTACTTTGCTGCAAAGTTTGTCATCTGACAGACTCTTTCGATAAAATTGTATTATTATTGGTGTCATTTCTAATCTGAGTGTGTATATTGTGAGCCTAAACTCCCCACCCTTCAGCGTTTGTAGTCCAGGTGGGGGTTCGAGCTCCCATAATCTAACTTCTCTGATCTCAACCATGTGGTCAAAGTGTATTCAAGACAATGAGATCATAAACACTTGCTCTTTCACAGACAAATTATCCAGAACTGAAAATAATAACTTGCTGTCTGTTATCTCCACAAGAGCAGCAGACAAGCTCTTTGTTACATAAAGATCTAACCCAACTCTGGGTGACTTTCTCAATACCACAGCCGTTGTGGTCTATCCTAGCTCCGAGTTCCACTCTCAATTTCTACTTAGATTTCAGTGTCGATTTCTCAGCTTCCACCTTCAGACTCCACCAGATTCCTCTCTTAGATTCAACTCTCCCTTTTCAGTTTCAAATTCAGATCCCGACTGTCAGATTTCAATCTCAGATTTCGTTTCACTCACAGCTCCCATTCTCACGACTTCCACTCAGATCTCAGCTCCCACTCACAGATTACACTTCAATCTCGGATCCCACTCACAGGTTACACTTCAATCTCGGCTCCCACTCACAGGTTACACTTCAATCTCAGCTCCCACTCACAGATTACACTTCAATCTCAGCTCCCACTCACAGGTTACACTTCAATCTCGGATCCCACTCACAGGTTACACTTCAATCTCAGATCCCACTCACGGATTTTACAATTCAATCTCAGATACCACTCACAGATCTTTCACTCGGATTTCAGCTCCCACTCACAGATTACACTTCAATCTCAGATCCCATTCTCAGGTCTTCCACTCACAGATGTCACTTCAATTTCAGATCCCACTCACAGATGACACTTCAATCTCGGATCCCACGTTAATTTCACTCACAGATTTTGCACTTCACGATACCACTCACCACCCACGAGAGGTTGCTTTCTCCTACTTCGAACTCTCCACACTCCACTCCTAATCCTCATCACTTCCCTGCGAAATTCACTCACGTCCACACTCTATCCTCCTACCGATCCCACCAGCGTCTTCACACAATGGCACACCACACGATCTCTATCCCCAGGCCGAGAATTCCTCTCCAACGTTCAAGGGCCGAGTCACCCACAGCCCGCGTGAATGCCGTTCCCGCGATGATGTGCAACGGCCTGGATCCCATGTGCAACTTCATGCCCCGCTGCTGCCACACGTGTACAGTCTTTATTTATGATCACGTCAACATCCGCCGTCCGAAATTGTCTTCCGCGCACCGCCGAAGGCATCCCCCGCCGAAGACACTCTTCCGCACCTTTGCCTATCTATAACAGTCACCCCGACGCCCATAACTCACAGATCCCTGCTTCGTTTGAAACGTTCTTGGGCTTGTTAGAACAAGCGTGTTGTGTTCTTTCCAACGAGCCTCTAACTAAGTCAAACCAATAAGAATTGAGAAAGCTATAACGGTTTTACTCTTCCCCCAAAGGCGTTTGCCTATCCGCAGGCGTCCGCGTATCTGCAGGCCGCCTATCCGCAGGCATCCGCGTCCTACCTGCAGGCCGCCTATCCGCAGGCGTTTTACACACAGGCCGCCTTGGACCGAAGGCCCCTCTAACTGTTAACGCCGAAGGCCCCTCTATATGTTAACGCCAAACCCGTGCCTAACCATGATAGCCGCCTTTGACGCTCATAACTCAGTGATGACTAATCCGTTTCAAGAGATCTTGGTCTCGTTGGAACCAGCGTGTCGAGTTCTTTCCAACGAGACCCGAATCAAGTCAAACCGCTAAGAATTGGAAAAAAATATGGCGGTTTACTGCTTCGCCGAAGGCCTACAACCGCCGGAGGCCTTAGTCCGCGCATAGTACAAAAGTTGAACTCCCTTCCGCGTAGGCGGAATTCCCGGCGGAGGCGAACTCCTTCCGCCGAAGGCGAACGTCTACGTATCTTTCGATAGTCATAATTCCCTTAGTCCTCATCCGTTCCAGGTGTTCTTGTGCTCGTTAGAACAAGCTTGTCGAGCCCTTTCCAACGAAACCCTAACCAACGCAAACCGTTAAGAATTGAAAACGTTATCACGGTTTTACCCTTCCGCCGAAGGCGTTTGACTATGCACAGGCCGCCTACGCGCAATCCGCCGAAGGCCCTCCATATCCGAAACTTCCGCCGCTCCTAACTCGGTGATGCCTCATCCGTTTTAAGATTTCTTGGTCTTGTGGGAACGAGCGTCGCGAGCTCTTTCCAACAAGACTCTAACTGAGTCAAGGCGTCACAGATTGAAAACGTTATGAGAGTTTCACTCCTTCGCCGAAGGCCTTTTCCCGAAGGGACTTCCCCGAAGGCACTTCGCCGAAGACCTTGCCCCAAAGGCCTCCTTCCGCACCTCTTGCCCCCTAACCATCACATTAACTCCTAATCTTGCAAAAACTTTCAGAAAACCCCAAGCATAATTTTGCAAGAGCTTAAATCCAAACTTTTAACTCTCATAAGGGTAAAAAGACATGTGAGCACAGTTTTGTGCTCACATGTATCAGACTTTGCAGAGTGATATGTTTCAGTGATGTTGATTGGCTGGTGACTGATCTCCTTGTTCTCGGACCTTTCTTTTGTTTTCACGTTGCGCAGTTTCCAGTACTCTAGTTTGTTGTCATCATCGATTGCAAGCATAATTTTTTTTCTAGAGAATTTGAAATATGACATCTCAAAGTTAAAAACTTGGAGCTTTGGAACTTTCAACAGACGTAGTTATCGTAATGTTGACTAGACTAATGTTGACTACTGTGGACACTCCCAGAGACCACTCTACATGTACACTGTTAGCTTTGCTTACGCGTTGGATCAAGATTCACTAGTATTCCTTAATGCTTTCTCTCGAAATTTTTAAGCAATTCATTGCAGTGTTAAGTGAAAACAGGAGGATGTTTTTAAAATGTACCATACTCGGATTTTAGTGTATTTGGTACCTTTCGATGCATACGTTGAAGTTCATCATGGAATAACGCAATCCGGAGCCTATATAGATATTGGAAGTACTTCAATCTTCTGATTTCTTACCTAACCTTTAAGATGTGCCACAATGGACAAGACTGAGCCAATGACGGGTGCCATACAATATAGAGTTTAGCCTGTAAGTTTGTGTACAAAATCATACAATTCCGTAAGAACTTTTTTAGTTTTATTATTTGGAAACGTCTTTAACTAACACCATCACTTGAAAAGAACTCCCACACACTGGACCGTGTGTTTCACGTTGCATAGTGCATAGCGGATCAGCACATGAGAGATGGATGCGATAGATTTGGTGATTTGGGACGAGCTGAAGAGAAACTAGCCCTTTCGGGCTTGAATCACTGGAATAAACAGTTTCACCGACCCAAGTTCCATTTCAGATTGTGTTTTGCCGGCAACGGTCAGGAAGAAAGTAGGAAGATGCTGCGTGGGGAGAGAAGAGCAATCGCGGGGAGAGATCAGTGAAGTTTGAACTCTTTTGATCTCAAAAGAGTTCAAAGTCTAGAGCTATACTCGCATCAAGTGGAAATGATTGGATTGTCGCTGTGCCCTCTTGAGATGCCGAGGTTGCTAAGGTGAAAGTGAACTGCCTTTTTGTCCATATTCTTTACGGCTACAATTATCTCTGCAATTATCTTTTCTGTCGTATTTGGTCAGCTGAATTTATTAAACCTAGAATTTGGTCCCAAGACGAATAATGACAAATTTTCCTAGAAATTATCTCCACCTTTTGTCGATTCTCTAATTGCTGGTCAGGCAGCCTAAGTGAATGTGGACAAAAGCGCTACTTTGAGGATAGGTTGAGGTGGAACATCACTTGGTTGCATACTTGTAATAACCCACCAAAGGCTAAAACTGCAGTATGGTGGTAAAAAGATCGAACCCACAGGGACAGAGGCAACACACAGAGTAAAAGTGTCACATTTAACAGACTTTTGGTAGAGTTTGAATTCTAGGCAACTGTCACTCCCAGAAATACTGTAGTGCTCGACTCGGAGGCTCGACTCGGAGGAGGAACTCAACTCGGAGGATGCTCGGAGGATGCACGGTACAGCTTGGTCACTCAACACACACACACACACCTGAAACTGGCAAAAAGCACAACTCGGAGGTCGGTCAGGACCTCCGCTTCGGATTTCAGGAGGAAAGTGTCTCGCAAGTTCACTCAGAGGTTCTGCAGGAAGTGCCTCCCACTCCGGCTTTTACTGCCCTTCCGCCAGGAACTAGCGGGGGTACCCGGACTGGACTTCTCACTTCGGAACGAAGCCTCTACGTACGCCGTGGACGTCACCCTCGACTATCACACAAAACGCAGGGAGTGCAGACCCGACTGAGAACTTACTGAAAACACGATCCAGTAACACACACACAACCTGAATTACAAACCAAGGTTTACACGAAGTAATGAAACTTCACATTGGCATTCAGGGGAAACTTCCCGTAGGAGTACAATCAGGATATGTCACCCGAAGGAGTAAGGGGGAACTGTTCAAGTATCTAACTCGCAGCCGGCTCTGAGTATCAGAAATCACCCGCAGGTGCAGATCCGCACTACTCAAGTCTCTAACCGGGTACTAGCTCTGAACATTCAGCCGAAGGCCTTCAACTACAACATACGGTAACTTCGCTATGCTGCAGCTTCTCTACGTGGTGCCAGGACCAAAATGCACAAACACGCCAAGAAAGTGAGTTCCTGATCTGCACTTCCGAAACTGGAAGAGTCCCAAGGCAAAACGCCTTGATCTACTTTATACTCCCAAAAGATCCTAACTAGCACTACGCTATCCTATCTACCACTCGCAGCATCTGCGCGAAACCAAACTACTCTACTGCACTCAGCAGATCCGGTGCTGCGCCTCCTGCGCGCCGGACTGCTCCGCTTACTGTCTCTACCTTGCCAGTCTTCCGACCGGCTGCGTAACCCCAGGCGTCGGAGCGCTGCAGTGACTTCCGACTGCAAGTGCGCCATAGTGTCGCGCGCACCCGACAAGAAAGTTTCTAATTTTCTTGCCACTCGCCGCCGACTCCGACTGTCACCTTCCGTCAATGCCGCCGCCCGAAGCTCGAACTCCCGGAGTGTAACCCTCTCTTGAGCTGCCACCTCCCAATGGGTGTATCCGTTTAGACAACGAGTCACCCGTGCCGCCAACTCTTCTCGTGCCCTGCAGCTGCTCTCCACCTCTGCCAGCTGCATTTCTAAATCCGCACGTTGTGCCCTCAAATCCGAGCACTCGGTTTGCAAGTTGCACAACAACTCCTCATCCTCCTTGCGGGCTCGTTGACTTTCCTCTAAGGCGCGCGTCTGGCGCGCAAGCTCGGCTGCTAGGACTTTGTTCTGTCTCCGCTCCTCCTGCAGTTCCGACTCGATCTTTGCCCGTATTAGTTCGGCCTCCGCCTGACTCTTCGTCGCCGCATCCTCCTTCTGCTGCTGCAAGGCTTGGTACAGCTTCTGGGTGACCGCCAGGTGTTGTCGGAGAGCGGTGTTCCTATCCACATATACTCCGCATCTAGAGGCCCACCTTGCCACCTTGCTCCTCGTCCTTCGCCTGATTGTCTCCACATAAGACTGCGGTTTTAAGGCACTTGCGTATTTGGATGTCTTGCGATCCAGATATCGCAGGAGTGGAACTATCTGTTCGCACAGCACCCCTGTTGGCGTTTTCTGCACCGAATCCTCTTCTTGCTCTTCCGAGCTCGTCTCATCCTCAGTCTCGAGGATTTCAGTCGCCACCGAATCCCTTGGCGACTCCCTGGAACTGTGGCGCGCAGCAGCTTCTGCTGCGACTGCTGCTCCACTGCCTGCTAAAATATCCAGGGCAGTGGGAGATCCCACTGCTTGAGCCCCTGTTCCGGCTCGATCTTCGGTTTGTGAAGGGGTCGACGCCGCAGTGACTTTTGTCACTCTTGCACCGCCCGCTTCTGCTGCCTGTCCTTCCGGCGCAATCTGCGCGGAAGGTGTCCTTGCTGAAGGTGCGTCCGCCGAAGGCGTCCGCACACTGGTCGTTGGCCCCATACGTCTCGCAGTCGGCGAATCCGGCTGACTCTCTGTTGTCCGACTCGCAGTCGGCCGACCAGCAGTTGTCCGACTGGGAGTCGGATACACCCTGCGCGTCTTGACTCCACTTGGCCTGTTTGCTGGTGGCGTTCTTTCAGAAGTGCCTTCCGCCGAAGACGACCCTCTGAGGATTGTTGGCTCGTCAGCCAAACTCTCTTCCGCTTCCGGCCTGCTGTCCGGTTCAACGCGCCGTTCAGTTGGCCTTCCTTCCGTCTGTCGACCTTCAGTCATCCGACTCGCAGTCGGCCGGTCGTCAGTCCGTCCATCTCCTCCCGAAGGCCGTGGTGCCTTCTGTGCAGAGGTTTCTGCCGTCTTCCCTAGGACCTGAGCAATTATCTCTTCCTGCGTGAGATTCCGCCGGGTCGGAGTTCGCCTGGTCTCCTCAGTAACAGTTGGCATTCTGCGTGCCCTCTGTTTTGATCGACTATGAGGCTCGGGGGTGGGCCGACCACGAGTCGGCGCAGCTGGTACTTCCGGCTGCTTGTCCTCAGGTCTCTCATCCCACTTCCGCTTGCGCGGAATGCGCTCACTTCGACGTTCTTCTGCTGCTCTGGCTGGAGCCGGAGCCGGAGGCGTACTGGCAGGTTCCTCGTCCGGATCCGTGTCTACTTCGGCCTCCCTCGAATATCTACCTGGATAAGACCGGCTCAGCTGCGGAAACCGAGTTTTCTCAGCATTCGTCAAACATCCCATCGCCCGGTAAAACACGATTAAGTAAGGCGATAGATGATTGAGCGTTCCTCCCCTCTCTTCTTGCGCATGTTGGCGCGTCACCTTCCACAGGAGCCGTGCCCAATGCACCGGAGCTCCTGACAACACTAGCTCCACGAACTCTACCTGCCAACCATGCATGTAAGCGGTCTTGGTCGGCTGCAATATCTGCAGCAATGCTGTCGCGACATTTCTCCGCAATCGATCCTTGTAATCCCGAGTCCGGAAACCGTTCTTGGGATGTCTAGCCACCTTGAAGAGCTCATTGTAAGAGACTTCTTCCTCCTGGGACACTTTCACGCTGTCGGCCTCGAAGAGGAGATCCCCTTCCTCGCCGGCACACCTACCCAACACCTGCGCCCAATTGCAAATTTCCCATCTCTCTGGGTGTGGGCGAAATCCGCGAGAAGGCTTGTGTCTCTCTTGCAGATACTCGCGCACCATCTCCGGACACGTCCAATTCCACCCCCAGAGGAGAAAATCGAGCTTCAGCCTCGTCAGCACATCGTGAAATGCGCGTAGACCGATCTGCGGCACCCTGAGTGGAGACACTCGCAGTTGGGGAACCTTCGACATTGCGTTGCCTGCACACCCAAACGTTCTCCCTTTCGCTCACTCTCTCACAATCGCCACTGCGCGTCGGCCACTCAAGCACTGACTGCTCACTCTCTCTGCGCTCGTTCAAGATCGCTACTCCCAATTCTTTCAAGGTCCGCCAAGATCCTTGCGCAACTCGTCTCCGCACTCTCTACTCTCACTGCAGGTCGCTCCGCCCTTGCGCGTAATCTTGGAACTGGAAATTGCAAAGTCAAGAATGAGGGAATGAGACTGGAGCGCAGTCTTTTCTTCTCCGATTTCAAGAACGTCCAACGTTCTTACTGGTTGCAACGTACGCAGCCGGCTATACGGCTTAACGGTTCGCCCTTTGCATGCGCGAATTCACGTCTCCGCATTGCGCGCATTCGCATGCTTAAACGTTGAATTCTCCCGCCGCCGCCACCTTCCGGACTCGAGTCCGCTGCAGGGTATACGTCGGCCCTGTTGTCTTTTCCTAACCCGCCCTTCTCCGCAGGCGTGTCGCCGCTGGTGCGTTCATTATCCGTCGGCGCCTTGCTGGAGGCGCACATCCAGCCGGAGCGAATTACGCCGGCGCGCAGTCGTACCGCCTATTTTGTCCTTTATGTCTCGTCCGTTGCTGCCAGCGCATATCCGTCAGCGCAACTCATGCCAGCGCATCCGGCCGTCAGCGCCACGTCGGAGGCGTACATCCGACCGGCGCTTTCCTTCCATGAACAGCCGCCAAGGGCGCTTCCGACTCTGAGTTGGTTTCCTCCTGTGAGCGCGTGATTCCGCCGAAGGCGCATCGCCGAGGGCGTACGGGAATCCTTTCCGGCTGTGAACCCTAGCGCGAACGGCGCATGTCCGGCTACGAGTTTTCCGACGCTCATAACTTCTCCATTCCTGATCCATCTCCGGCGCTCTTGGACTCGTTAGAACGAGCGTCCCGAGCTCTTTCTAATGCAACTCCAACCAACTGGATCTACCGTGTATCCCGATTGTTATGAAGGTTTTCCCTTTCCGCGCTAGCGGCGCTTCGCCGAAGGCGCACTCATGGTCGGATGCCTTTAGAGGTCCGGGCCCTTCTCCTGACGTCTTTAGCAAAACCTCCTCCTGAGGTGTCTGCGCCGGAAGCGTAGCTTCCTTATACGCTAGAGGCGCGTGAGTAGAGACACCTTAAAAAGGAGCTTTTGCCGAAGGCGCCGAAGACGTTGGCGTTGGTACATCCGACTACGTGATTCTTTGTGCCCTCGTGACGATCTCATCAATCCACTCTATTTAGCGTACCCTTCTCTAGCTACAAACACTGCTTTGGTACTAGTTTTCTAAAATTGTTTAAATTCTGCAAAAAAAACAAAAAGCGTGTTACCACATGCCCCCCTCCTCAATTGTGAGCGCCCACGCGAACATTTACACGTGGTATTTCTTCAGACGCCATCCGTTCACGCGGGTGCCTAACCATTCTCCCGTCAGTTCTGCGAGTTGGATGGATCCATTTGGGAAAACTTCTATCACCTTGTAAGGTCCCATCCACCTCAAGTGGAGCTTGCCTGGAAATCTAGCATGTCTGCTATCGTATAGCAGAGCCAAATCGCCCTTCTCCAGCAGTACTGGTTTGAGCCTTCGATCGTACTTCTCCTTCCGCCTGAGTTGTAATTGCTTTGTTCGATCTTCGGCCTCTTGACGTCTTTCCTCCAGTGCCATTACCTCTTGCAGTCGATATGCCTGACTTTCTTCCGCGTCCAGCCTTCTCTGATCTAAGGTCCTCTTGGTAGGTATCTCGAATTCGATGGGTAAGATCGGATGCTGCCCATAAACTAGGAAGTAAGGTGTTTGCCTGGTGGTGACTTTTTCTGCCGTTCTATATGCCCATAAGGCGGCCGGTAGCTTGGTGTCCCAGTCATGAGCATGGTTTACAGTCACCTTGAGGAGTATCTTACAGAGTAATCCATTGGACTTCTCTGTCAGACCATTTGCCTTTGGGTTGTATGGAGTAGTCTTCCGATGCTTTATCTGGAAGTGCCGCGTCAAACTCTCTATCACCTGATTCAGAAAGTGCGTCCCTCTGTCACTGACTATTTCTAGGGGGCACCCGTAGCGGGTGATGATTGATTCGAATAGGAACCGTGCTACTGCGGCTGCGTCGTCGTGCCTTGTGGCTTCTGCCTCCACCATCTTGGTCGCATAGTCTGTTGCTACCAATATGTAGCGCCTGCGCGTGCCTTTAGTGACAGGTTGTATTGGTCCCACGAAGTCGATCCCCCATTTTTCAAACGGTGCCAATGGCATGATTGGTGTAAGAGGCCATCTCGTGGTCGGAGTCGGCCTTCCCGTTCTCTGGCAGCTGTCGCATTTGCGAACGTAGTCGTGTACATCTTTGAACATCGTCGGCCACCAGTATCCTGCATTCACAATTTTGGTCACTGTGTTTCTGGTGGCGTAGTGACCACCAGCGTCTTCTGTGTGCATGGCTTTGACAACTCGCGGGACTTCAGACTCCTCTAGACATCTGCACAACCTCTCGTCTGCCATTTTCTTGAACAAGACCCCTTGTTGGAGCTGGTAAGGTCCCGCTTTATGAACGAAGACTGTGCGCTGCTCTGCATCCAATCCTTCCGGACATTGGAGTGTGAGCAGGAACCTGTATAAGTCCGCGTATCTGGACTCATGGCTGGCGGACAACTGAAAAAGTTGTTCGTCGGGAAAATCATCCACTACTTCCTCCTCTATGGGTTCGGTCCATAGTCGGGAGAGGTAGTCCGCGTTCTCATGGTGAACGCCTTTCCGTGTCTGTACAGTGTAGGTGAATTCCTGCAGCAGTAGTACCCACCTGGCAATTCGTCCGGACAGATCCGCCTTCTTCACCAGGTGCTGTAAGGCGTAATGATCTACATGAAACACGAACTCATAGCAGATCAAATAATGTCGGAACTTCTTACAGGAGTACACCATTCCCAACGCCTCCCTCTCAGTTGTCGTGTATTTCTTCTCTGCTGCTGACAACTGACGACTCGCGAAGTAAATCGGGTAGTCTTTCTTGTTGTCGTCCTTCTGACTGAGAACCACTCCGATTGCAAACGCCGACGTGTCTACATAGACATGGAAAGGTCTGTTCCAATCCGGACTTCTCAGAACCGGAGCAGTCGTCAGTTTGGCTTTGAGCGTTTCAAAGGCCAGTTGTTGCTCCTTGCCCCACACATAGGGTTCATCCTTCTTAAGCAGCTTCGTCAGATCGGCTGCCAAGATGGCATACATATTTATGAACCTTCTGTAATAACCTACATGGCCAAGGAAGGCCCTCAACTCACGCAGATTCGTTGGCGGCTGCAGTTCAAGAATAATCTTCACCTTCTCTACATCCACTGCAATGCCATCGGACGAAACTCGGTGCCCCAGCAGGATTCCGCTGGTCATGAAGAAGAAACATTTCTCAGGATGTAAGGACAAGCTGCTCTCCCTACATCTGTCGAACGTTTGCCGAAGATGGTTAAGGTGTTCCGACCTCTTACCGAAGACACAAAAGTCGTCGATGAAAATTTCTAGGAACTTCCTCAGGTGTTCTTGGAAAATGTTTGTCATCATCCGCTGGAACGTCGCTGGCGCGTTGCACAGACCGAACGGCATCTTGTGATAAGCATAGGTTCCCCAGTCGGTCGTGAAGGTTGTTTTGTCCTTGTCCTGTTCCCTGATGGACACCTGGTTGTAGCCGGAAAATCCGTCTAGGAAACTGTAGCATTCATGCCCTGCTACATGGTCCAGAATAGAGTCCGTGAAAGGAAGAGGGTGATGGTCCTTCCGCGTTGCTGCGTTCAGCTTCCTGAAGTCCTGACACACCCGGATCTTACCCGTCAGTTTCTTGGGCACGATCACGATAGGCGACACCCACTCGCTACTAAGTACCGGGTAGATGATTCCTGCGCTCAGGTACTTATCGATTTCGTCCTTCACCAATAATGAATATTTTGGGTTGAGCCTGTATTGGCGTTGGCGAACCGGAACTGCCTCGTCCAACAAGTCGATCCTGTGCTCTCCATACCTTGCAGGTATGCCTTTCATGTCTTCAATCCTCCATGCGAAGACATCCTCATACTGGCGAAGAAACGCCTGTACCCTGTTCAACTCTTCTCCTTGTACTTGGCTTGACACCTTCAAGCCTTTACCTGGACTGAGCTGCAGTTCGCAGCAATCACTCGGGTCAACAATCCCCTCTGTGTGACTGATCTCGCTTCTGCCCAGTCCGGCTGCTAGTTGCTATTCCTCATCCGGATACACCTCGTCTCCTTCCTCCTCAATGGAGCAGCAAGTGACGTAGCCCACAAAGTCTTCCGACGTTTCGGTCTCTGAAGTGCATGATGAGCTGGTCTCCCCTCCGGTTGTGTAACCGGAGGTGGTGGAAGGTGTTTCGCCCTCATGGGGTACCTTGGTCCACGGTACGGTAATGACAGTCGGAGGGTCCGCAGGGCTACGGAACTGTAATCTCTTCCTACTCCAGTCACACCTTGCTTTGGCATCGTATAGCCAAGGTCTGCCAAGCAGCACATCATAACCTTTCTTCATCAGAGGTTGCAGTATTATGTAGGACAGTTGAAAGTCCACTCCTCCAATGTTGGTTCTCACATTGCTCAACATTCCTAGTGGCATTCTGCGTGTTTGATCGGCCAGTCGCAATACTCGGGATGTAGGCTCGAAGGTCTGGAACCCCAAGGAGTTCGCTGTCTCCTCGGTCATGATATTCACGCCCGAGCCGGAGTCCACTGGTACCTTCTGAATGACACAGCCTCCGATCTCTACTTCGATCTCTGGAGGTCCCAGGTCTCCTCCTTCCACTCTGTACACAGCCGGAAGTTTCTCTTTTCGGGGTTTGCGTGGTCGGCGCAACGAAAGCATCAGCATCCTCCTGTACGTCTTATTGTCTTCCAACAACTGGTGGAAGGAAATATTTGCCCTCTGGCTCCCCATGTCTTTCACTATGTCGTAGGGAGTGTTGGAAGTCACGGCCGGAATTTTCCCTGTACTCGCGGTCGGAAGGGGTGTAGGGGGCCTGACTGCCTTCCGGTCGTCGGATGTCATTCCGGCGCCCAGTGCTTCCTTGATGAGGTGACTCACCTCATCTTTGATGTCCGGAAGGTAACCTCGAGTCCGGAACTCTTCTGAATACCTGTCCGCTTTTTCTGAGTTCTGCTCCGGCTGGGTGTTTCTCATAGCCGGAGGTGTACCCGGCCTTCTCCTCGGGCCTTCTCTAACTTCTTTAGACTTCCTCCTCTCTTCCCTACGCTCGAGGCGGCGAGTGTCCTCGTGGCCTTCTCCTTTCCTCTTCGAACTTCGGGTTTCTACCCGGCCGCACATTACTTCTTCCTCTGGCCATACTTCGTTTTCTTCAGCTGGGTCCAGACTCAGTTCTACCTGGTTGACCTGCACCTCTTCCTTGCCAGGTGTTGATACGAAACGCACGGCTGGCCTAGGGATTTGGGGCTGGTCACATTCGGCTGCTGTATGTCCAGACTTCTTGCAATTGCTGCACAATGGTGCATACCCCATTGGCTTCCTCGGGTGGGGACAGCTTGGCGCGTAATGCCCCATGTCTCCGCAGTTGTAGCAACCATCGAATTGTGGTCGAGGTCGGTTGTGATTGCCTGGAGGTGCCATGCGTCTTGGTGGGAGTGTACCCGCCATTTCCCTCGGAACAAAGCGCGGTATATGCACCGGTGGGTTCGGAGTTGTAGCTGGAGCTGTCTGTACCGAGTAGGCGGTGTCCTCCACCTGCTCAGCATAATACATAGGCGGCTCAGCATAATACATGGGGTTCTCCCACTGTGGTGCCCATTCGACCGCATTCACTGGGTAAGATGGCCTCGCGGACATGCACTCCGTGTTGGCATGTCCCACCTGTCCGCACGTAGTACACCAGAGATTCGCTCGTTGTCTCGCAGGTGATTTACGTCGGTCTTGGCCTCCCACTACATGAACTTTCAGGTCCGCAAAATTCTTCACCAGGTTGTCTACCTTGGCTGCGATGTCCCCTTGAGTCTTCACTGGGATTCCCTTACCTCGATCCTTCTTCTTGATCGCACTGCGTTTCTTCTTCCGTCTCTCTTCTTCTGAAGATGACGAGTCCTCTTCCTCTTCCGAGGAAGAACTTGATTCGGAGGAGCTTGATTCTTCTGTCGAGGAAGGCGAGTTCCTTCTCTTCCGACGTCCGCCTTGCGACTTCTTCTTCGTCGACCGTCGGTCGCGTCTTCGAGTGTCAAGGGTTGACGTCTCAAAGGTCTCCGCGGAAGCTATCACATCTTGGATTGTGTCAGTCTTGCCTCTCCTACAGAAGGTCTCCATTTCTCTTGAGAGCCCTGTCACATACCAATCCACTGCCTGTTGTACCGAATACGGTTCTCCCGGGCCTGTCTTCGGAATTCGATCTAGGAGGTCTTGGAATCTCTCCGTGTAGTCTCGAAGATTCTCCTTCCGCTCGCGTCGAAGATTTCGAAGCCGGGTCAGAACTCGACTGTCATATCCGAGTTCGCGGAACCGCTTCAGAAACTTTTCCTTGAGCTGAGCCCAGGTCCGGATGCCAGTGGGGTCGGTGCTCTCATGGTTGTACCAGCTACGCGCTCGTCTGCGTAGCAGGCTAGGAAAGATTCGTAGTCTGTCTTCATCACTGGTCTCACGATTGGCGATGGAGACAGACTCGAAGAGCTTTATGTATGAATCTGCATCATCGTCGTCGCCCGTTCCCGTGTATCTTGGATACGAATGTTTGGTGGTAGGTTGGGAAAACACCTGGCGGAGATTGGCTTGATGTTCTGCCATCGGTGATCCTGTCGACGGACTGATCCTAGGTTGGCCAAACTCAGGAAGAGTTCCTGTCGGCGGGATGTCCAATAGAACTGTTAGCTCAATGCTCTCGGTAGGTGAACTGGAACGCCTTTGTCTTCCAGTAGTCGGTGATGGCGATCTTTCTGCAGAGTCCTCACCGGGGGTCTTCTTTTTAGTTCGCCGTTTTGTTTCCACGGCTTTTTCTGAATCTCGACGGAGTTTCCGCGTGGCTCTCGCACTCAGGTTTCCCACACTATCGCTCGTCGACATTCACCGAGCATTGCTGCTCAAGGTTTCTGGTGTTGACGCACTGTCCCCGGCAGCGGCGCCTAAAAAGAAGTTGTCGGCTCCTTATGTAATAACCCACCAAAGGCTAAAACTGCAGTATGGTGGTAAAAAGATCGAACCCACAGGGACAGAGGCAACACACAGAGTAAAAGTGTCACATTTAACAGACTTTTGGTAGAGTTTGAATTCTAGGCAACTGTCACTCCCAGAAATACTGTAGTGCTCGACTCGGAGGCTCGACTCGGAGGAGGAACTCAACTCGGAGGATGCTCGGAGGATGCACGGTACAGCTTGGTCACTCAACACACACACACACACCTGAAACTGGCAAAAAGCACAACTCGGAGGTCGGTCAGGACC